>OZ035954.1:32350497-34982436 GCA_964034955.1 Orchesella flavescens | reverse complement strand
ACTGCTCTCTTGTACAGTACTTATAAATTTTTGCAGGCACTATTCTTTTCAGAACCTTTTTCAATCTACACAATACAATGGATATACTTATGGATGATGGCATGGCATACTTTTTTATACATATCCTTTTATCATCATCATTTTTTCTCTTCTCTTTATAACAGCAAAGTTAGTTAGGCACCTTCTTCGTCGTTCGGTACGTTAGTAGAAATTTTTTTTTTCCTGACTTGTTCTTCATTTTTCTAGCCTTAGACTTCTTCTTATGGTCGTCGTCTATAATAATAATATACACGTTATGTATTATTTTTCTCTCCTCTTCTTGTTTTGTTGTCCTCCACGTCCGTATCTGCATGTTCCCCCACCATGATGATGATGATGATCATCATCATCATCTTCAATATCCATCTCACCAAGACCAATGTTGAATGTAACATTTTTACTGTATAGAGACAACTTGTATTAAGTATAATCATCATCATCATCATCATCATCATGATGTTCGTGTTGGGCTTTTGCTAGAGGCTTCCCTTTGCTGGTTTTGTTCGAAATGTCTCAAACCCAGAGTCGCAAGTTTTAGAACATGAAGGATATGAAGTCAGAAAGGATCATTAGCATCAGCGTCCATATCCATATAACAAAATTTTTACTGCGGACGAAGAAGAAAAAACCCAAGTTAAAATAACATGGTTAAGGTACAATGCTACTCAACTTCAACAGAGAACA
This sequence comes from Orchesella flavescens, assembly GCA_964034955.1. NCBI lineage: Eukaryota > Metazoa > Arthropoda > Collembola > Entomobryomorpha > Orchesellidae > Orchesella > Orchesella flavescens. Next base: position 34,981,713 of record OZ035954.1, on the reverse strand, counting down.
CACACACACACACACTATTACTCACATTTACTGAAAAATAAATGCATGTCCCGGTCGCTTGTTCGGTCATACTTACAAAAATGTTATATGTGGATAGGGTAATGGAGGAGCTTACAGTACTTGAAGGTGGTTGTGGTGGTAGTTCTAGTACAGGCATAATATTTTAGGCAACTCCCTCTTGTCCTCTTCTTCTTCGTTCCCCTTTTATATAAATTTTCCCTAAGGCAATTACCGCCAACATCCATCATCAGCTCATGAAAAAACGGATGGATTCCCAAGAGGTGGAAAAAGGAGTTTGACCAGAGCTACAGGTCAAGGTGGGTCATCATTTTGAAGCAAATCAGGAGGAGAATCCGATGAAACTGATGAAAAGGCCCGGAGACTTGAGGATCCGGGTGAAAAATGCGCTTTTAAAAGTATACCCCGTTGAATCAGGGGAGGTTGAAATTGAGCATTGTAGTGTAGTTTGGTAAATTGCCTAAGCAGATTCAATGTTCATGGAGTTACTAGTTAGCATTGCATACATAACGTATATACATACTGTGTATGTACATGAAATTCATATGGTACAGTAGATTGGAATGAGGTACCACTGGGCCGTCCCGGCGGTGGTGGTGCTGGCGGTGGCGGTGGCGGTGGATGACTGTTACCCCATGTAACATAGCGCCTGGTAACATATATGCCATTGGAACATAGAAGCAGTAGCTTAAAACCGGTATACCATGCGCCTCGCATGCGCGTTTCCCGTAACGCATGTACCATACACCATATCGATGAGTTTCGCCAGAAAATTCATGTCAAGACAGAGGGGATCGATTTACTGCAACAAATAGTTAATGAAAGAAGTCGTATGTTACTCAAATACAAATACAACATAATCCTGATTCCTTCGCAGCCGAACTGGGTCCACAGCCCAGCGACCTACGACATGTTCCTCGCGTTGGACCAATGGACACCCTCCTTCCATGCTGGATCGTTGCACTTTTAATGTACAAGGAATTGTTGTTTGGTGATGCTGATTGAGAGCGAAAATGTACAACTTTTTCCACTGATGCCACCACCAACAACCTCCATTATGAATTCCCCATCTCCTTCATATAACCCTATTCAGTTCTCATTGTGGCTGTGGTGTAAAAAGGCATCTCATCGACTATAACTTCGCCTTCTTCTCTCCTATAAAACTTCGGAAAAGCTCTACATTATAATAAAGTACAACATATAGAACAGTGTAATAATAGATATATCTTGTCTGTACTTCTTGGATACTAGTTAGCATGTTATATAGTGGAAAAAAATAATCATAATAATCCAATATTATATAGAATCTTATTTCTTTCTGATGTCTTGTCTTCTCTCTCTCTCTCTCTTCTTGGTTCGCAATCATCATCACACCGACCCTCATCCTCCTCATCATCAGACTCAGAAAAGGCTTCAGCTCAGCTAGACACAAATCTCGCCATCACCACCGACCATACTTGCAATCCCAAGCTTAGTAAAAGGACGAACAAGAGAGTAGTTTTCAGTATAATTTTTTTTATGTTCATCCTCATACTCAAACTCTTAAACTCCATTTTCCTATTCCATCCATATCTATACATTTCATTTTTATTCGCAAAAACGGCAAGAAGAATTCAAGAACAAGTCGAAATCTCTTTCGTGGTGAATTTTTTTTTCATCAGAGCCAAAGCCAAATAAGCGTCGAGATCGAAACAAGCCAGCCAACCAACCAACCAGAGAGCACAAAATACACACAACAACCAAAGTAACGTACATAACCCAAAGTAAGTAACGTATATTTTTATATATATCTATAATATTTTTATATTCCACCTCTTTCCTACCTATCTTACCTCCAAACTTCACTCCACTAACTCTTTTTTTTAGTTCGTACACTTTACTGCTAGCTAAAGCTACTACTATTGCTTTTAATATTCCTACATAATCATCATCATCATCCTCAACATCATCATCATGACGAGAACAAGAAAGGCATTATCAAAAATGCATATAGAAACATAAAGATAATTCCCCGAGACTATTGCTCTAGCAAAAGGGGATTGATTATACAGAGAAAAGAAAAAAAAAGATTCCTTTTTAGCAACTTTTTTACCTCCAATTGTTGATCGTTCCCTCCTTTTCAGAAAACTTGAAAAAGGAACGGAAACGATGGCCCTTTTTTCAAATTAGGGACTACTACACAAACGCTATAGTATTTTTGTTGTTAAAGTACTATAAGAATAATATATATGTTAGACGACACAATTATAGGCGACTGACTAGTCGCTTGTTCCGTTTGGCTGTTGATATGCATAAAAATGAAGCGCTATGTTTACATAAGCGCAAAAATGTTCACGGATATGTTCAACTACCAACTTGTTTTTTTTCATAAACGCTTATTTTTTCGCTTTGGAATCTCAGCTAAGGATTTCCAGAATCATACATAACTTTGCTTCCTCTAACTTTTCATCTCATGATAACATCCCATATCCCATCATTACCATCATCACCTAACAAAAATGACTTTGTTCGCTGGTGATGGTAGTGATGTGATGTGAGGATGCGTCATCCTCAGATGAAAAATAATACGCTCTCAATAATAATTAGAATTGGAAAAGGGATGGAGTTTCTCATTTTTGTTTTGCTTTTAATTTTATAATCACTTTGATAGTCATATTGCTTACACTACCCGCAAGACTGAGGAAGGGATCTGAGGACGGGGACGCATTTGCGATACAATGCCCCAAAGTCCACTTGGAGGAGGTCAAAACTATAGCAAATCTGAAAACATCAAAGATAACCACCTCATAATCTCAAACGTCAACTTTGAGGGAGGAAGGAAGCTGGAATTTTTCATAAAAATTGAAAAAATAGCCTCAAATCATCACCACCACCAGCAAAGTCAAGGGCAAGGCTACTGAAGAAGACCACCGCCGCCTTGAACTGTACACCATCAGCATCATCGTTGGGATTGGTAAGGCAAAAAACATTTTCCTTTTTTTATATCTTGCTTGTTTCTCATCTGCATATAAAAATAAGGACACAAATAAAAAGCATAAGCATCAATAAACCTGCAAAAAGGATTTGCATGTGAAATTCCAGAAAAATTGCATTTTAAAGAAATTACCCTGAAAACCTTAGCGTTTTTTAGTAATAATAAGCACATCTCTCAACCCTACTCATCGGCTTGTTGCATTACAATCACAATCCGAATAATTTTCATGAAGCGCATAAAGTCAGAACAGAAGCGTCTAAGTCCAAGCTTGTTTGCTGAGGTAGAGATAGGCACCTGGGCTTATCATCATCTTTGTTTCCTCAGCCTCTCTGATTTTGCAGCCAAAATGATAGAGAGAGAAGTAACGTGGACATAAAATAATGAGGTATTAATAATTGCATTATATCAGCTTCATCATCATCAATATCATCATTATCGTCCTCATCCTTTCATATAGAAAATTATTATCCACAGCAGATGAGTCGCACCATCAATTTTTCGCTTTTTCATTGGTACATATATTCATTTCATTTCATCTGTTAAAAGTAAATGTGCGTAAGCCACTCATTTTTTAAGCAACCCGAAAAAAGATCACTTTTATATTAAAACTGATTCTTCTTTCCCAAAGTCAGTGAGTTAGTTTGGTAGAGATACAAAAGTGGTGGTGGCATACCAATCTAAGCACCTACTTGATCTTTTCATTTCATCAGAGAAACATCAATAAAAATTTTCTTTCTTTCTTTCAATTCAATCCTCATCCTCAATCACGAGCCAAAAAAAGCAAAACTCTTTTTATTTTGTTGTTGTGTTCAAGACAAAATCCCAAAAAATATCTGTATTGTAGGGACGTTGCTAAAATGGGGGGAAATGGAAACGCACACTTTCCTTCTCCTTTTTGCTGTCTTTTTCCTTATCTACAAATACGTACACTTCCACTACTTCTACTACTGCACCACCGCTACCACAAAACATCATCTCATCTCTCTCTCTCTCTCTTCTTCAGCTACCGCTGGTAACAGAAATCTCTTTTTGGCTCTTGTCTATCTCCTCACCGAAAAAATCTCAGGTTCTTTTTTGCACTTGCTTCTTTGCTTTCCTTCCGTTTCATCTCTGCTTAGCTTATCAATCAACCAAACCTAATGAGTTTTGAGGACTTTGGGCGAAATGAGAAATTTCGGTTTCTTCACGCATCCTAACGTCCTACCTAATCACTAATATTTTATGTATCTATCTAGTACTGAAAGTAAGGATGCTTCTGAAAATAAAGAATCATCATCATCTCATTCCTCCTCTCCTTTCTTCTTTTTTTTGACTTTTTCCTTCCTGATTTCAATTCAAATCATCCAACGGAATTGCGTAGAAGGTGCTTTTGGTTGTTTGATCTCTATTTTTTATACTCTGTCTCTTGGTGTGTTTGTGTGTGTGGTAAAAAAGGGAAAAATACATTTATAAATTTTCCTCTTCCACCATGACTTTAAGCTAATATGTGTGTACGATTGTGCGAAAAGAATTTTTCTGTGTATCACAAAAATGACGACGACAAAACGGGGAATGAGCAAGATGATGATGATGATGAAGTGTGTGTGTGTGTGTTACCTGTGTTAGCTTTTGTGTAGAAAAATAATTTTCTCAATCCGTTTTCAGAAGACGGAGAAGAATGCTGTTGTAGTAGATATTTTTTCAAAGTGTTGGTCTGGTGGTGCAGTAGTAGCTAGTGCTCTGGCAAAGGAGTAGAGAAAAAATGTTGTGCGTTGTGCGATTCCGCGCACAACGGCCAGACCTCGGCTGGGCTAAAATAACAAGAAGAATTATATATCCAAGTATATATCTGAAAATATATATCTCGGCTAAAAAATAAAACCTATGTTCTCTCTAGTTATAAAAAAACAAGTAAATCCACCTTACTCATCGATATTGTATGCGTTTGCACTTTTTACAACTTACTATCTTCAACAAACACGGGAGATAGGGAGAGAGAGGATAAATAAATGCAACTGCAATACATAGACAAACATTTAATGATACTATTACGAAATCCTCCTTATCACACAACTTTAACTTTTTAATGCGTTATCTTAGTCCCTTTTTGCTTTTAACTCTGGCCCTTTTCAATCAATAGGATTGAGCCCCCAACCACACCACACATGGCTTTCTCTAGGCACCTCTCCCTTACCTAAAAAAAATTTGAAAGATTCTAGACGAAAAGAAAAATAGTTCGGAAATCAAAAAATAAAAATATTTCTTTTCCCTCAGTTAAAGGATGAGTAACATAGAAAAACAGAGTTTATGCATTACAATGTATGTATCCATTGCAAACATGATGAAAATGATACACACAAGAATGAGGAGAATGAGTACGTTGAGAACATTATTGTAGGGACATATATATATGCATCGTCCTTGTACAACATGGGAAGGAATACCTTTTATTTTTGCATTTGCAAATACCCACGTAATAATACCACACACACACACACGTACATCACATCCCATTCCAAATGCATTAGGTACAAATTCTACAAGAGCCAAGTACATAGGAAACGTACACTGCTATATGGATGTGTTGGTAGTAATGTGATGTGATGAGGTACGTAAGCGAGCAAAAGCAGATAGCTCTGTTTTGGGAAGGTGAAGTAAAGGAGAACAAGACTACTCTAGGCAGAGAGACGCTATATGTATGCAATCCTCATAAGTTGATGATCCGCCTGTTGCTTTTGCATGAAGCATTGTGTAGTCAACTACTATTACATGGGGTTTGCGTGTGTTGTTCTTTTTTCGTTGGGGGACAACTTTTTTTTGATGATATGCCTTTTGGGCATGCAAGGTGTAATCATCTCATAATATGAGGATATTGGCACAGTCATGAGTGGGCGAATGCATAATGTGATACATAATAATGCTCATGACTTTTTTATCATGCTCCTTCCACCGCACCAAACGCTACAACCCTTTCTTTTCTTTGAACCCGTTTGCTTAACACAGGCAGCTAGATTTCCATATATTTGCAGATAGCCAAAAAATTCGCTCTTCGTTTCATGAGGTGAATTGCAATAGCAAATGTTAACTATGAAGCTTCCCCTTGAAGCCAATGATATGACGAGAATTCGCCTGGTTATGTATCTTGTATGAAGAAATTGAATTTTATTCCGGCAACGGCTAATTTTTCTGGCTCAACTCTCTTCTCTGCATTTTGCTTCAACTCACTTGCTCAAAATATTTACTTGGCTCTCCTCATAAGGATGACAGGTAGAGAGAGAGGGAGAAGCCAGAGTGTCAGTATTACCATGTCGGACAGGATTGTCATAGGTATAGTGGATAGGGACAGGCGAACAAGTTCTGACAGGATTGTGTAGGTAACTAAAAATCATATCCTGTGAGTCATTAGTTTCTTCAGTGTCTTCAGTGGTTGTGAGCAGGCTCTAAACTTTTGCCTCCTTTTTTTCTCTCTCCCGTCTTGACATTTAAAGATTAAAGGGCCAGAGCCAAGCTTCCAACCCCGGATTTAAAGGGACTCATCAAGGAGCAAGGATCACACTGGGCAGCTAAAAAGTGGACACTATCATCATGAGCATGAAACAGGATGACCCCTCACAGCTATCTCTCCTTTCCCAAAGGGTAGAGAGCTTGGAGGATGGTCTGAAAATGTATAGGTGTCGGCAGGAATCCCTTGGGAAGGAGGTTAAAGTGCTCTTGGCTGAGATTCATATTATCACGGAATGGATTCACCAGAGATTTGGTAAGACTGAAATTTAATAATAAAATCAATCATTTATATTATGCTTTGCAAAACGCCGCATATGTGCTTCAGCAGTGAAAAAGTGTTCCCTCCAATTTTTGAGGTATGCAAAAAAAAAGTGGATTTCATATTTTGCATGCAACTTTTCTCCAAGTGATTTGGAGTGAAGTGGAGTTGATTGTGATTCGGTGACATTTATATATTTACTTGTTCATAATATCATGATATTCACGTTTCATGTTATCCCATCAGATTTTGTCAGTGATTGACTTGACGAGCAATTAGGTAACTTTTCAATAATCATCATCATCTTCACACACTCTTCATGCACCTACCTAGTAAAATGCATGAATCATAACGCTTGAGTTGTTGTAGAATTTTGGTATTTTTTTTCCTTTAAAAAAATTCTAATGGAAAAATATATAGATAGTAGTTAGTGTACCACTTTGATTCTTTTTTGTCTTCATTTGGGCGGTCCATATCCGCTACCGTATAAGTATATAGGGACCTTATGACAAGTTCGAACTTATTATATGGAAAGGCAAAGTGGGAAAAAGAAGAAGATTTTTATATTTAACTTTTTTTCTTTTTCTAGCGATGTTAACAGAGAAAAAAAAACTCCAAGCCAAAAAATGCATACAGAGCAAAAGACGGTTGGTGTGTGGTGGTGGTGGTGATGATGATCATACATCAATATTACAAATACACGCATCTTCTTTCGATGAGCTCCTAGCTCTTTCGCTCATATGCAAACATAGCTCATATTTTGGCTTTGCTTCTCTTCGGCTGTTGCTGAAGTTTGGTTTTGATGCAGCAGCATCTTTTTGTACAAAGGTTTCATGTATATACATACATATTTTATGTATGTATATATGGACATAAGCGGCGCATTTACGGGAAGCTCCTCATCTCAGGTGTATTTCCCTTAACATGTGCTTTGAGGTAGGCAATCATTTTCTCATTTTCCTTAAACGTCTCAAAATGGAATTGGAATTGAATGCATTCACGTTATCATATCATTTTCATTTTTCTCTCTCTTATTTCATTCTCATCTCTCTCTCCCTCATTCACTTGAAACAGTCCAAGTCCAAGTGTAATCGAAATCATTTGCTAAATCACATTTTTTTTCAGAGAGAGAGAGAGAGAGAACAGAGGTGAAGATAAACAATCGTAATAAGGGATTTATCAGAGTGGTAGTAACATATAAATATAAAGAGAGATTATTAATTTGGCATGCAGTTTTTTCTTGTTTTCCTCCAATTACCAAATTCCACCATCATCATTGATCATATCTGAAAAGGTGATCAGTTTGAGCAGCCGTTTGCGAAAAAAAAGTCCACACCTAATTTATGAGGGTATACTAATATATTAGTAACCAATTACACCAAGTCCATATGCAATTCCTTCACTTCACGTGTGTGGTGTGGTGGTCACAGTACAACACCTTAGTGAACTGACTGTAACTGATATGCCACGCCATTGATGATGACTGATGTGTGATGATGAGGATGAGAGGAGAGAAACAAGGTTGTTGGGATTTTTCATTTAAAAAAGAGAATTCCGATAAGCTCTCACCACTGCCACTGACTACGTCTGTCTATAATATATATTCCATCCATATGCATACAAAATATCACATCATCACATTTATTATCGCGTCTATGACAGATAAAATTAGTTTGTTACTGCTACCGTGAAATGAAGACATTTAAAATACTTTAACAAATATTTTTTCACGCCGACCATCATCATCATCATCCCATCACATCATCATACCATATCTTCATGGAGGTTTTATAACATGTACCTAAGAAAAAAAAGTTATTGGCAGGAGTAGCGCAGTGGTTGTAGTAAAATAAGTAAGTAAGTGAGTAGTAGCATATATAGCATATCATATCGGCACGGTAGCTACCTTTTTGAAGAGTACAAAGCAAGCGACTCTTGAGAAGGAAAATAATATAATGTTTATGTGCATAATTTGTGTTTGTATGTTTTTGCAGGAAGGTAAGGCAAATAAGGTACATTTAATACCTAAATATTTTCAGTACGGTTACATAACTTTTTTATGCGTTTCCTCAAGAGTTCTACAAATAGTGGTACTTTGAATTCAGACTGTGACTGGCTACAATATAAAAAAAGGAACAAAGGAAATAATAAGAATGCCATAGTGTTTTCCACACATAAAGTCATGAAGTTTCTTTCATGAGACGACACAATATATATTTTTATATGTGTGTGCATTTTATGTTGGATGGGATTAGATTAGGATTGGAGGAGTGCATAAAATAAGGTAGTATGGCATGACATAAGATGATGCAAAGATGCAATGCTTGATCTGATGTTTGTTGTTTTGCCAATCTGTTGACAATTTTCTTTTTTCTGGGTACATTCTTCATTCTCCAAGACATATGGGCGCTTTCGGGTGTCATAAGTACATGGTTTGGTAGCTTAATACGGCTTGCATAACAGATGTTGGATGTCATGTACTCTCGTCTTCCGACAGTTGAATGCTATCATGAATGTAGGAATGAATAAAAAGTCGCGAGGTCGAGAGAGGAAATACAATCATCATTCAGCATTGGTGATGTAATTATTATAAATATAAATATACGTTCAGTCGTCGTTCTTTCTTGAGTGTATCCTTTTATCGGATATGATTTTGAAGCTTAGGTTTAATGGGTGACTAAGATTTAATTCCAATAAAAAGTAACATATTCAATATATACCGTCATTTGCTGAATTTTAATGGAATATAGGCACCCAATATCAAATTGATCAAATAATGATAGATTCTTGAAATTGCATGTACAGCATTTCCAGTCATGTCATATATACTTTTGCATACGTTGCTGCAATATGCTATGCTTTTACTGCGCTTTGCTTTGCCCTTGCCCCATTGAAATCATCTTCAACCTTCTAATTGCAATATTGCTTTCCAAACCATTTGCATTTCCAGGGGTGGAACTCCTCAATAAAAACTCCTTCCTCTTCAAGCACATTCACGACTTTGAGGAAGTAGCTGAAATCTCAGCCACTCTTTGCCTCTTGGCGAACGTTGCAGGTAGTGCACAGAAGTACACAGGGGCTGAGCTTGCCGCAGCTCGAGCTGCGGCAGCTGCTGGATCCGCTTCCCAATTTGGTTGTAATGACCTTGACCGTCGAGGTGGTTACACTGGATCCTCTTCCAATTCCCCTGTGAGCCCGTCTCCTGCCACGCACCGTATTCGCATCTCTTCGCTACCACCAGATCATCCTCCGAGGCCAATATCTACACCTCCAATGATTTCCGCACAACAGTTGCCTCATTCTGCAGCTGCTTATCAACACACCTTGCTAATTCAACAGCAGCAGCAACAACAACAACAACAGCATAATCCACAAAGCTCATCAGTATCCTTACATCATCACACCGCACAGCAGGTGCACATGCATCACATTCAACATCAACAATTACCCGTATCATCTTCATCCGGGATTCAACATCATCAGCATCATCATATTACTTCCCTTCCACATCATCTTATCGCCACTACTACGACGTCTCCATCCATTATCGCATCATCTTCCAATTCTAGTAAGCTCTCTCCCCCAAATTTACCTCCACCTCCGCTTCCCCCGCCCAGCGCAAGCCATTCCCCAAATTCTTCTGGTAACGAGACCCCAACAAATTTGAGCCAAAGTCAACTAATCATTTCAAAAAAGAGTAAACCTACTCAACAGTCTCATGGACCAAGTAGTACTGCTTTATCCCCTCCTACAACTACAAAACTTTTGTTACCACCCCCACCTCCTCCTCCCCCTTCTATACCCACTACTTCTTGCATCAGTTCCATTGGAGGTGGGAATCAACTTAAAAATCATAATATTCCAGTTTCTGTCGTCACCGTTATTCCTGGTGGCCCTTCTTCATCCTCTTCTCAACTTTCTCCTCCATCGCCATCTCATCATCATCATCACCATCATCATCAGCAGCAGCAGCAATCGCATCACCCTCCAACACCTTCCGTCTCACAACCTGTTAATGTCCAAATTCATCAACAACCTTCTCCGGCCCCACCCCCTCCACCTACGACACCAACGGTGACTCACATTTCCGTTCCCCCAAAGAAATCATTGTCCTCTAGAAATGCCCATCAACTTGCTAATGCTAACAATAATAATAATAATTCAACCCCTTCTGCTGGATCCAGCATCAAGAAATATTTCAAGCCTATGGTTATCGTACAGCAGCAACAATCAGGTCACTCCCCAAGAGCCCCTTCCCCTACCCCATTGCATCTTCAGCAGAAACCAAACAGTACCACTGGCACCCTTGTTGAGTCAAATGCTACCATTGGACAAGTCTACATTTTTTCCGAGAGTAATAGCAATGATTCACATCAGCCTCCACCTCCGATCGTGGTGAACAATGTTGTTGATAACAGTTCAAGTGGTGGCAGTCTAACAAATGTTGGAAGAAAAGGGAAAAGGCAGCTTTCACTGGAAAGAATTGAACCAGAAGAACCGGCTGGGATTCAGGTGAGACCTGTGACACCTGTTAACACAGTGATACCCACCCCAGAGCCGGAAGTTTTAAGACCCAAAAGGAGAAATCGAAAAAAGACACAAAGTTATGGGAAAGCAGCGAGCAGTTCTAGACTGATGGATGATAATGATGGGGGAAGATCCCCAAATCATAACACAAACAGTGTTGACTATGCTGCGGATACTGAGGATGAAGGTAAATAATGAGAGAAAGTACAATTTGCTTATACTTCCCTACTCCTACGAGAACAATAGTGGCTTATCGGAACTATTACTTGCCCATTTCAGTTCCACCAAGATCCTCAAGGGACTCTACACCGGTTTCTGTCATCAGCAAGCGGAAAACACATGGAAGTCCTAAGCCCATGAAAACATCCACTCCAATTACAACCACCCCGAAATCATCCAAAAGCCACCTTAGCCAGCCATTAAGACCTTCCACTCCGTCCGAGCAGGGATCATCTGGAATACCAGAGAGCCCAATCCCAGGGCCCTCACATGCTATTACTAGTCTTAATAGTAGTAGCTTGAATTCGTCAAAGTCGGCACAGTCTGGAGGAGAGGAATCCTCCAGCACGGGCACCAGCGAAAAGCGTAAGTCATGAAATCATGTATAAGTAAATGAGCAGTGAGCATCCCTGGCATATTGAAGTAAAAATGCTTATATTCAACATTTCCATAAAATTTCAGTACCAAAAAGAGGTCGCCCAAAGAAACGTCCCGAAGAGAGAGTTAGAACTTATGATCCCAGAGTTCCCATGCAATGCGACGAATGTGGAAAGGTTCTCAAAGGAACTGGCGCTTTGCGTGTGCACAAGCAAATTCATCAAAATGTAAGAAAATGTACCTTAAAGTTTTTGTGTAATTGGAATATGCTTATGGTTGCCTCATTTAACATGTGATAAATTCATGGTTATTTTTTTGGTAGATCCGGCCTTATGACTGTACCGTGTGTGGGCGAGCTTTCCGTCGGAAGCACCATTTGGAGTTTCATATGATGATTCACGAGGGTAACAAGAAGGAGACGTGCAGCTATTGTGGTAAAGCATTTTTGATTCGTCGTGATTTGGCTCGCCATGAAAGGACTCACACTGGCGAGAAGCCGTATAGCTGTCACCTTTGTCCAAAAAGTTTCAATGTGAAACAACATCTCACATTGCATATTCGGACTCATACTGGTGAGCGTCCATACCGATGCCCAGTATGTGACAAGACTTTCACTCAAGCAAATAGCTTGCGAATCCACAAAAAGATTCACTTGAGAGATAGGGAACGAGCAGAAAACACAAATGCAGGGGGAACTGGGGGTGGCACGGCCTCCAACAACAAAGGGAGCGCCAAGGCAAAAGGTAACAGCACCCGGAGTAATAGTAGCAGCTCCACCTCAACAAATTCCAACACCAGTGCAGCTTCCACTTCCGGAATCTCCTCGGCGTCTACATCAGCCATTGAGACGCCTGAAAGAAGACCACCATCGGGTGGAAGCCGAGTAACAAGCCCAAGTCCATCTTTGAGGAGTAACCAATCTAGTCCTCCATCTCCTGCAATTCGACAGCATCCCCTACTCCAACATGTTCATGTGCCACCTCCGGTGGCTGAAACGGTAACAGTTGTCACTTCACCTCCAGCTCACTTGCAAACCCATTTGCAAGTAGCTAGTAGCCCTTATGACGGCTCTCGTGGGGAGATGAGAGGAGACCATTCTTATCATGGAGCATCATCCTCATCATCATCTGCTGCGGCACAAGCATCATCCGTGTCTTCTATGAATCAGCCAGGCTCTCCTCCAACAACATGGAGACTTTCCCTCAACCCAGGCAGTGGCACGAATCTCATTTCTCCTCCGGGTGGGAACAATAGTCATGACAGTGGGTCCAGAACACCACCCACATATTCCTTACCTATTCCAGCTGCACACCAAGTGCAGCCGTCATCAGGAGGGAATCCTGCACATTATTCTGCATCTCCGGCCTCCATAACCGTCATACGTAACGTTGCTCCACCGAGCGGAGGACCAACACTGGTGAGGGCTTATATACCATCCCCAGAGTCAGCCCACCATCACGGTGGTGATGCTAGGAGCCCGCCACCGTCTTCCAACACAGGTAACACAGTGCCCGCACATCATCATGGACACGGACCTCCCTCTTCGGGAAGCTCCACCGGTGGAACCACAACCTTCACCATATATGACCCTAATAACGTTACCAGATACTACAACTAAATCTTTTCGTTAAGCATTTTCTGACAGCTTTATCAGCCTGATTTATCTATACATACATACGTACATACATGTCTTGTAAATACATCCTAGTTTACACAAGATGCATTTAACCATTTTTATTGTCAAATCATATATATTATTGCTATAAGATTTTAAAACAAGTCAGTCAGTAAGTTTTATCATGTACATAAGTCAAGATGAGTATCCTAATCAAAAGCACACTACTCTTTTTTAAGCATTTTTATCAAATAAGTAATAGGTTAGATAAATCACAGCATTCAACCAGCACTTTCAAGGTAAATATAATATGTAGATAGTATAGATTGTTACATATTTAATAAGATTTTTAATAATTCAATTTTATTCAATAGCAAAAAATAGTTACATAGTCTTATCATCACTGCTAATACTACCACACTATATACAGCTAGCTCATCAAAGGTTGCATCTGTTTTCCAATATGTACATAAAACGAGATATTAACAAAAAAAACTGTAAATATATGTCAATACCTCTAGTAAACATATAAGTATTTAAGAAACATTTAGTTAATCATAATACCCTAGTTTGTAAGGATATGGGTAACTGTTAAGGTGAGCTTTTGCTTTCCTATCCCCTCCATTTATGTTGGAATGAGAGGAAAGTAATGGGCTTCACAGATTAACATTACCAAACAAAATGTCAGCATTCAGCTTGTTCTCAGAAAAGGAACGACGATAAAACCATGTGGTTCATCATAAGGTGAATTTGTGATGATTTTTTGTTGTACAGAAAGAAAAATTGTAAGATAATAGATGATATATAGTTACTTTTAATTAAAGTACACTACGTATATTCATATAAAATAATAGATACATACATAGACATAATTTTTATTAGATTAGTTCTTAATTCTTGTTAACAAAACTTTTGACTGAGTTTACATTTTATGAGATAATATGATAAGCATTTATTCGCCTTTTCCTCATCCTTTTCATAAGGATTTTTATTGCATGATATAATATTGTTTTAAATTCATATCGAATGCTTTTTAAATAGGGTCTAAAATTTTAATTGGGTAACATTGAGCATAAAAATTACTAAATTTTTATTTAAAAAAATGGTAGATTGTTTTAATAATTATGATTATGAAACTGATTACTTAACTAGAAGGATTTTAATGTGAGTTATACTTATGTAACAGCAAAAGCGCAAGGTTATTGAAGTAGATTGGGTTAGGAATCGAGTAGTCCAGCAGCTTCAAAAGAGAAAGTTGGAAATCATCAAGGGAAAGCTCGCTGGTATATTAGTATATACCTACGCCTTTCCAATTACTTTTGTATTTACGTTCTGTTACTGATTGTTAAAGTCTGATGTTTAAAATTACCTTATTGTTGACTGTATTCTTTTTAACTCTAAAATGTCAAATGTAATTTTTTATCGTATTTTATGGCCATATTGCCTTTATAGTGTACAGATAGTCTAATTAATGTACATAATATATTATATTGTATTTGACAATTTTGTGGTGAATGGTTGTGTTTTTTGCTGAGTTGAATTGAATGGAGGAAAAAGAATGAATGCCAAGTTCATGTGATCAATATTATAACAATGAACAATAATGACCTAAAATTAATTTGCTTGTATGGTTTAGATCTGATCTGATAGCTTGCATTTTTTGGTGGGTGGGTGTGTTTCTATTTAAAGTACATCGTATTCACGATGATGATGATTTGATGATACAATGAGAAAGCCTTTGTCATTGTATTTTATACACAGAGTAAACATTAGGAATGGAGATGATAAGACATAAAGTATTACAACTTTTTTTTAGCGTAATATGTAAAAGTACATAGAAAAGTATGGAATGTTATTATTGAATAATGCATAATGGTTTTAAGATTGACTCCATATACTATGATGATATGGATGCGGTTTGCTTACTTCGCTTAACTGTTCAAAGTTTTATTGACATTATGTAAGAAACATTCCTTTTTATTTTAGAACGTAAGATATGGAATTTTATGATGGTGGAAATGTGACTACTAAACCGGTGTGAAGTGGAATGATAATATGATAATCAAACTACAGTCATTTTGTCAACTGTTGCATTTTTTTATTCAGGTACATTGTAGACTTAATTATTAATTAATATTTTGTTTTAAAGTTTGACTAATTTTAGGCAGCTAAGCTATTACAGCTTATCGTTAGCAGTTGAGTTTTATCGGAGGGGATTACGATGGGTACATATATGGATGGACGAGTTGAAGTTGAGGTAAAAAAGTGAATTTCCAGAAATCTCTTAATATCATTTTATTTGTTTTACACACTTTTATGACTTATATAAAAAATATATGATAAATACACAGAATCGTTAGTCTTTTTAATGGTACTGTTGTGTTGTGTTATGTGTGTGGTCTGTGCACGTCTGAGCATAAATATGAATGGTGATTTTTACAAAGTGCTTTTTTAAATGAGAAAAAAAGCTTTAAATTAATGCTTTAAATGTATTGCAATACGTTGCATATGTATGCAAGTCTATTAGAGATTATGATATAATAATATTATGTTGGTAAAATGCGAAATATGATGATGATGATCATGATGATGACTATTCAAGTTTTATACTTATTGTTGATGACGGTGGGTGATGCGTTAAATATTATATATTATTTGACTGTATTGTATTATTTGTTAATTAACCAAAACAAAAAAACTTCTTACTATGCCTGCATATAGTTATGTATTAAGTAAGATATAAAAATATATTATGTTATGTATTCAATCATGCGTTTGTACGTATCATTTTCCCGTTTTTAAACAAATAAAAGCATAAATATTGAATTTAAGGTTTATACATGATTTTTCATTAATTAGCGTTATGCAGAAAGAAATATGAGATAATGCATAATTGCAGTCTTCTCATATTGCAACTTTTAAGGGTTTCATTTTCATGACCTGAATGAAATCTGGTCCGAAAAAGTTCATTAAAGAGGGTTCCGTTGGGCTACTTTTCACCGAATAAGCATAACTATTTCTCGAAAATATTAAAAGTGAATTCAGACGATTGAAATTCATTTAAATATAGTAACAGTGTTAATCGAGCATAATAAATCCAAAAAGGTAAGAGAAAGCATAAGAGTTTGTAAAATTCGCATTGAGAAAGTCTCAAACTGTAAATATTATGACAAATCATAGAATTGAATTAAAGTAAGATCCACGTCAGCCTCAATTTTCTAAATAAATTATTCTAAATAATTATGTTTTGAAGCGGATACTTTACATCCTTTCAAGCAAAACGGAATAATCCATGCCCTTCATTGTTCGTTAGTGTTTTAAAACGAATTAGTCGATAACTGGTTGATAGGAAAGCTAGAATACATTTCTAGAAGTTAACCTGACCTGACCTTACCTGAAACCTTGACCGCTAGATACAATATGTGTAGTTGCGAATCGAATTTTGTGCAAAAATGAAAGTCGTGCAGGTATTTCCGGTCATTCAAGGTCAACATAAGGTGTATAAATAGGCTGCAATCTTGTTCAAACTTGTTACTTCGTGTTTGGTCCTGTTCCAATCAACTTTGAAAGTTTCTGGAGAAAAATATGGAAACTTTCAGTTTTCCTCGTAAATCTCTGAGGAAAAATCAAGAATCGAAGATCGATCTTACAGGGTTCCTAAATGCAGTCCTTACATCTTTAGTTCTTATCCTGATCTTGGTTACCCTGTTTCATCCAGTAGAAGGTCGAAGGGAGTGGAGGGAGGTAACGGGGCGTCGCCTACAACTGTCAGAGGCTATTGGATCCGAAGTTTCCTGTCACCAAAGTTCTGCAAGTCAACGTTACAAGTTAAGAAATATATCCGTGTCTTCATTAACTGACAAAGAAGTAAGAATCTTCGTTCTTTTGTTAACATATTGTATTATTTAGTCATCGCAGTATATAATTTTGACTTGAGTATCGACTTCTGTTTTAATTATCAAAACAGGTTGCTGCGAGTCTGCACTATGACGTTGCAATGTCAATCCACTACCATTCTGCAATACTTGGAGTATCATCTTCTATGGATAAAAATTACAGACAGGAAGCCGAGACAGCGGGACTTTGTGTTACTTCAACCAACCTGAAACAATCCAATTTGACCTTTCACCTCGGTGAAGACGACATCTTTACCGTGTACTTTCTCAACGCTCTAAATATCACTCTTGGGAAGGAAAATAAATCAATCTCGCTACATTCTGAAAAAGGTATGACATTAGCATTAGAAGTCTTTTTTTAAATTTTGTATGATTTGGTTTATATTGAATTGGGTTTTTCTATGTTGCTTTTATTTTCAGGTGTCCAAATGGAAGCTGTTCTTAGCAGGACCGTCCTCAATACTGGAAATGGGACGTTAATTCTTCAGCGAATGTGCTTCTTGGATGAAGTAAATGGAATGAGTGTGAGTATTCTGTCAACCCAACCCAGCTTTCCGATGGATGACTCAGCATTCATGGATTTACTGAAAAAGGAGTTGGAAACAGGACATAACGTAACTTTCACTGGGATCAAGGACTGCTTATCAGACGACGATTTTGGTCGTCGGTCACCGTGGGTAGTCGCAATCGCCATTACCTGTTTCGTTTCGGGGGTAATTCTAATGATTCTATATATTTGTTTGAAAATTTTTAAAGTTATCAAGCTGCCTTGTTGTTAACTTTGCTATGTAATGCTGTAGATTTGCTATGAACTTAGTTTGCTGCATTGTATTATGGTACGTGATAAAAGCTTTATATATGAATTATGAATTGAACTGACTTCCGATTTTGTACAAAAGTTTATTCGAAAAAACTTGGGTGGCTAAATTTTACTTTCGGTAGTTTGAGTTTACAACGTAAGGAGCACAGACATGCATATATATTCACAAAATCCAAGTTATTTGATAACGGTAGGAAGTCCTATTTTATCGTGCATATAAACCAGACGGAAGTTTGTTTGATAAGAAGCATTAAGAACATAATACCAACTAGTAGACTCTTATTCGGGGCGAAATGAAATAACTTTTTCGGAAAGGATTCTTGCACACTTTTAATACCAAAAGTCATGTAATTGCAAAGTCTGCAAAGTAGAAACTAGAGTAAACTACAATTTGCTTTTATTATTTAACGTTTAATGGCTAGGCTAGCTAAAACATACGAGTAAACCCAAAACACGTTTTGTAGATGCACATGAGAAATCAAAAATGAGAATTTTCCACATTATTGCATGCCATAATCTGGAAAGGTGCTTCCTCGATTACCAGATGCAGGTCCAACAGCCTTATCAAAACCGAGTCGACCCTCCTGACCGCTAACACGTGGTACACGCCTGCTGTGTGAGGGCTGGGAAGGAGTACCTCGGGAAGATTTCGTTATGAAAAACAAAGTAGCTCCATAGATAAGCGCAGTAATAAATGCAATGACCTGTTCTTCAAAACAAAACGCTACATTATTTCGAAATACTAATTGTTACGGCTGTTTGAACAGCATAAGCATGTAAATCTGTGCCCTTACACCAGTCCAATATTTCTCTTCTATTAGCTCTTGAATATTGCATATCTCCGCACTATGCACAACCATTTCATCAGTAAATTCATCCTTTGGATCCGTTTCGACATCTGCTAAATTCACATTGGAGGCTTGTATAATATCCTTATCACCAGCAGTATTAAAACGTCCATCATCTACAACTTGACGAAGTATAAGATTATTTCCGATTTGGAACTGTGAATCCAATTTCGGATCTACGCCAACAGTATACCGTACAAGGGGGCCCTTTGAATTCACAGAGCACCAGTCAGAAATGAAATATGCTGAGTAGATGTACAGACTGCCTCCGAGTAAGAAGCAACATGCTGATAAGCATTGGATTATGACATCCTGTTTTAACAAATCTCGTACTTTAATCATTGAACTTGAAACCTTTTCATAACAGTGAAATGCATTTTCAAATATGTAAGAGCAATATGCTTACAAAGAGTTTTAATTGTCCCTTTAAAGTAGCAGGATTCACGATACCGGCAACAACTATAGAAATTAGAGTTATTATCACGATCAAGGGTGATGCTGAAACTAAAAATAATTCAGCAGATGGTTTTGGGCAGTGCATCATTAACCCTCCATGATACTCCTCTCGATCGTATAACCCTCTACGAGCAGGTGCTCTTTTTGAGAAAAATCTCCTACTTTGCATACATTCTTCATAGTCATTCTGAAAGACCTGGTTTAGGTTACTTCCAATTCCTTTCTGAAGTCGATTATGACTGCTCCAATGGGAATTGAAATGGGAATAAGCACCCATCCCAAAAGTACTTATCCCGAATAACTGGAAAGGTAATTCAGAAATTAAAAACTGGAACATTAATAGTCTTGACTCTTTACTTGATACATAATTATGTATGCAACGCATGAACTGAATTGATACGACTTTCAAGATCCGTACACGGCCAAAGATTATCTATAAATATGTATTACAGTGAAGTCATAGTCATACATACCAAAGCACAGATACGGAGAATTCCTTCAGTCGATTTAAAATATGATAGACGCATATCACTTGAGCTAATCAATTGAAACTGGGCAATCAGAATTCTTAAGATTGTAGAAAATTATGAATAGAAACATTCGAAAAATCGAAAAAAAACCACATTTTTATTAAAATCCAAAGATTACATATTTGATGGAATCGACTGAAGAAAAAAGCCTTCATAAAACTCTTATTCGGCATTGTTTGGGGCAACGTGAGATCATACATTTGCGGATAAGAGACCTAAGACCCTAGCACTTTAGAGAAAGTGAAAATAATGGCTAAAAACAGTATAGTTCAATGCATGCAACTCCACTTTCTCTACTTTCTGATCTTTCTACCTCCATTTCCATCAGGATATCAGAAAATGCATTCTAACAAACCACGCCAAAGGCCTGATTCATCAAAGTTTTGTTCTGATTTCCTGATATTCTCTGCAAACTGAAGTCATCAGAATAGGAATGCGTTACATACGGCATCATACAAAACTTGCGCATAGTCGATATACCTATTGCATTCAATAAAATGAGCATTTGTGTGGGATTGATAGAGCACAAAAAGGGTGCAACTGCACTAACAACTTAAGCGTTTCACATTCAGCATTTCGTTGAAAAATTATAAGAACTCAAAGAGTTGCATTCCGTTTCTGTATAATATATCACTTGACTTGCTCTTCTTGTGCCTTGTGTTGTTGCGTGCAGTGCATTGCATGTTGCTCCAAATATGCCTAAGACTCAAGACCGACACCATACCACACAGCTTATATACTGGACCGAGATGTATAGATAGATAGAGTTTAAGAGCTCCCCATACCTATATGCACTACGTTTATATTGACATCATTCGACATTCGACCCCATCGTCAGCTGGTAACTGACAGCAGGTGTGACAAGCAAGTGGAACCGTAATATTTTATCAAAGATAAAAAAATTCAAAAGTTTGGGAGTTGGATTTTACACGAAGGAGTTTTTAGAACAAGAAGAAGAGTAAAGTAGAAAGCGTATCTAAAAGCACCAAAAAGCTAGAGAAAGTATTAAGTGTAAGCGGATAATAATTGTCAAACAATGTCGGGAATATCCCCACAAAGTGAAGGAGCAACTAGTTCCAATGCTGCCGAGTGTTTTCAAAACTACACAGCTCCTGAAGTCTTCGTCCAAGGGCTGGCTGGTATGGTGAATCAGCAAGATGTGGAAACCATCATTAGATCTCAAAAGTATATGTAAGAGGCTCATTTCAATTAAGTCCATTAGACTGCAACATGTAAATGTAATTTCTATGAATCAATTAATCTTCTCTGTTGTCTCTGTGTCATTCAATCCAACAGGCTGCAGAGATTTGAGAAAACCAACGAAATGCTCGTAAACTGTAATGCCCTTTCAGCAGCCAGGTACCAAAATGCTCTTCAGGATTTCAAAAAGCATACAGCCATGCTAACAGAAATGAGGAAGGATGTTGATAATATCTTTAGAAGAATAAGGTGCATTAAAGCTAAGATCTCCCAACAATATCCTCAAGCTTATGAAGGTAATGAACATCGTCTCATAGATTAACTACTAATGTGCAATGACCCTCATAAAACTTTGATGCTAAATTTAATCAGTTGCAGCAATAGCACAACGCAGAGAAAAGTCAAAGGAAGACGATGAAGATGAAGAGGACGAAGATGATAGTGCATTTCGAAAGTCCTCAACATCTTCATCAGAAGTTCTGACCAAGTCAAAGTCAGTCTCCATTTCATCTCCTACTTCATCGACACCCCCGCGATCCGAGTCTGTTGACATTCCAAAAGCTTCGAGGAAATTCTAGTACTTGAGTTTGAATGATGCTGATAAGTTCCTTTGTATTAATTAATGTAATCTCATATAATTATTATTATTTTTATATTTATATGTATTTATTGCTCTTTACACATCTTAAAGCTATAGATAATATATATATGTATGTGTGTATCATCAGATCATTTTTTATCAGAATCATTATAATGTAAATGAGTAAAAAGCTTAAATCTGGTAATTTGAATTTGATATATCCAAAATATCGGAAGTTATCATTTGCATTGATGTGTTTGGTAACAGTTGGAAGGAGGACTGAGGAATGATAACCTGGTCGTCATTTAGAATGTGATGTTCCAAAATTTCATAAGAGTGACTAGAAGTCATAGGCTGCAAAAATGTGATTGATGTAGGGAATTTTGCAGATGGAATCATCCCTTGATTCTTGTAGATTGGAAGTTTAGCTGGTAGTTGTGAAGTAGATTGAGTGGGAAGGTTTATGGAAGATTTAGTTGGTACAGACTTTTTAGTCCCCTTTTTAGCCTTTCTTGTTGAAGCAGGTCGTTTCTTTGCTGGTTTAGGTTGCCTTAAAGGGGTGTTATCTTGATGTAACTTTTTCTTATGAAGTCGCAAACTATTTGATTGTGTAAAGCATTTAGAGCAAATCTCACACTTGTAAGGTTTTTCCCCAGTGTGTGTTCGCAAGTGCATGACAAGATGACTTTTTAAAATGAAAGACTTTGAACAGTCAGAGCACTGGAAGGGACGTTCTCCCGTATGAATTCTTTCATGAGAAACCAAATCCTTTTGGAGGAGAAACAATCGTCCACAGTAATTACACTGATGTTTCTTGTCTCCTTTATGAATTAGAATGTGGGTTTGCATATGAAACTTTCTCCGAAAAGATTTTTCACATCCAGGTTCAGGGCATACAAATGGGCGAATGTTGAGATGAATTTGCTTATGTTGCCTGAGTGAGCTGGGGTCCTTCAAGAACTTCCCACAGGTATCACATTGACTAGGAAGTTGGTACTCATCGTTAAGTACAGATGCTTGAGATTTCCGTTTTGATGGTCCGCGTGTACGCTTTTTGGTTGGTCTTGCAGGCGCCTGCTGTAGTGGACTAGATTGTGGCCTATCTACAGCAATCAAATCAGCAAGCGCTTGAATATTATTGGGAACTGGGGAAAAATGTCCATCCCTTGATGATTCATCGTTATCATCTTCCTTTTCAAAGTTACCAGCGGAGTTTACATCGTTTTCAACTGATTCGCCTATTTCTAGAAGGCATTATATTGAATTTGCATCATTTATGGTGACAATCATCCTTATCATCAAATTCATCAATATGTATCTCATGTATAAGAAAGCCTTTTACCTATCACAGAATCGTTTGGATCTTCCATAATATTATCCATCATCCTTTCCCCATCCCCTCCACCACCACTACTGTTCATGTACGCATTATTACTTTTCGAACTCTGTTCCTCCCCGGACGCATCCGTCAACATTCGATTTTCAGTCTCTTGATCGAGATCATCTTCACAATCAGACAAAATAGATGATGATGAGCCATTTCTCAACATGAAACCTGAAATGAAAATTATGTGATTCTGTCATAAGTACTACTACTACCCAAGAAGTAGTAGTATAATGTCGTTCATTATTCAAGCAAATAATCGTAACATAGTTTCCACCACATTTTGTTTAACTGACCAAATTTTTTATGAAGCCATTCAACCATAAAATTCATGTCATCTTCCAGTTGTGCCAGCTTCTTATCATGCCGACATAAGATTATCTTCACATCATCAAACAAGGTAAGAGATTTTTGGAACTTTCCATCTCCTTCATTCTTCTCCTCCTCAACTTCACCATAATAAGATGAAAAGGATGAGTTACTGGAAAAACTGGATGAGGAGGACAGTCTTTTTCTCGTACTCATGTCTAAGTTATAAATCCGGAATGTTAGCAATTAAATACACTTTTCATGTAAATGCAACTATTGACTAAAATTAAATCAACAAAAAGTAAATGTCCAACACATGATTTCACAGCTGTTGCAAGTTGAACATGGTTTCTTGTACGTACTCCCATATCTGTCTTTACCCCAATGGTTGAGCTTTGCAGAGTTGCAAAACGAAACAAGGGTTATCAAAACACACTCACCGGAAGTTTGTCAACAAACTTGAACTATTCCGTTTCTACATTTTTGCTGGATTGTCGATTGTGTTACAAGGTGAAGCTAGTGTGTTTATAATTGATAGACGTTTTCATGAAGTAAACTATCCAGGAGTTGGAGCAGGACGAACAAAGATAAGAGAAACCCAAAATCTAGTCAGAAAACGGCGAACGGGAAAAAGATAAAGGATGGGCGATCAAGATCCTCCTGGAGAGAACTCCTCCTCTAAAAAACCGGAAGTTGGAGAAGCCCGTAAGTGTACTTTGACAGTTTTTATAATGTAACTATAAGTTGATTGTATTGTGACAAATGTATATGCATCATATATGCATGTATTTTAACATTTTAGCGAGCTGGACAAGATGGACTGCTTCCAGCTATGCGGTAGTCATGCTACTTCTTGGGATACCGTTATGGTGGAAAACTACAACGGTTCAGCGTGTTCCATTGCCATACTACGATATGCTGACGCTTCATGATCAGTTCCAGCATCAGCTTCTCATCGGGATACCAGTTCAGTTCAAAGGATTTTCTAGTCAGTTGGAGAAGCAAGATGTGGAGTCCTACCAAAGTAAGAACTGTCAATTAATCATTATCTTCATTATCCTCTTGTCACAACTCAGCAGCTACTAATCGTGTTTTTATTTCAATTAAATTCCAATCTAGACATTAGTGGCTACTCTTTTAAATTCACATACTCCGTCATGAACGCTAATGAGATGGAACTTGTGTACAAAAGCACGGATTTGTATCACATTGATCAGCAAATGTGTGAAATGGAATCACAAAACAAGGATGAATTACTAAAGATTTATTATGTAAGTTGAGCTGCTGCTGAAGAAATGAAGTTGACTGATTCATACCGTCTGTTAAAGCAAAGCTCTTTAATTAAAAAATAATGGTTCCGTAATAGGTGGGCAGAGCAGATCTACTAAAAGAATATGGACAGCAAATCATTCTTGGAAACTGTAGAAGCATCTATTACATTGGCAATAAATCCCAAATAGACGGGAAACGGATTGACAAGCTACTGCTGAAACTAATAGGGGGTACATCAGAACTACAGGTGCAAGATGCTTCAAATGTGAAAGACTCTCTTCAACTTCCACTGTCGGCTGGCTATGATATATTGCTTAGTTTGCTTGTGCCTGAACCAGAGACCTTGGAAAGTACTTGGGAAATTCAGCGAGGCGTTAAAGGTATATTCTACAATGATGCCATATATTCCTGGTTTCACGAACTTATAGTTTTGTTTATGCTTCTTTTAGATTATCTGGATCCAATGGTGAAAAAACTGAATCGTTTTGCCGAGTTTACTGTGCGATCTCAAGTTTTGTACTATGTTAAACTAAACGTCATGCCGAGGTTGAATTCAAGAACAGGAATCTATGAGATACCTAATGAGCAGCTTCCGTTAGTTATCAATCCTGTGGAGTCAAAACTATGTAAGCAAGCATAATTGTTATACTATTTTGAGACGCATAAAGCCAATACCAACAAACTTTAAACGATTTTTTTTTAAATTTGAAACCTACAGCCTCATTCGTCTCTCAGAATCCTGCGCTCAACTTTCTCACATACACCGCACCATGTGACAAGTACCCACTTCAAATCTTGGATGAGTCCGGTAATGGACTAGTGACGAATGCATTTTTGGTTCCCCAGTGGGGAGGAATATTCATTTACAATGCACCTTGCCCACAACGGCAGAAAAATGAGTCGTTGTCTTCACAAGAGTCAGAGGAAAATGGGTGGAATGCCAAGCATGAAGTTTCAATGGAGCAAGTTATGGCAGTGGTGTTGAATCAATTCAGATCTTTAATTGGATTATCAGATAAGGTTAGCTATTCCAATACTTGCTGCTCAGTTAGTTAATCCAGTTTTTAAAAATATATTTTGCCTATACGGAACGGTTGCTTAATTGTTACCATTTTTTTAAAGATAAAAGAAGATGGTGTTTTGGATTTCCGTGGCTCAACATTACGTGATTGGGAGGTGGACCTTCTTGTAAGGAAGCGTCTCAGAAATCTGCTTTATACTTCCGCCAACACGCTTCAGGTAAGTATTTATTTTGTTTCCTATTATAATGTTTTAATTGGTAAAAGTATTAATATTAATGAGTTTGACTATTACCCAATGACCTTTTTATATAGTCACTTGGAAATCTGTTGGACCAAATTACGAACATAGTTGTAACAGAGAAAGTCGGTTGGGAAGTGGAAAGAAGTGTGCAGCTTCTAAAAGCAGCGTTTAAATTTGCTACGAATGGAAACCTAGCCGATGGCCAAGCATATGCATTGGAGGCATTCAAGTCCTCTGAAATAGCGTTTCACCATCCCACCAACTTGGCGCAATTATATTTTCCGGATGATCAGAAATATGCAATTTATATTCCATTATTCCTACCAGTTGGAATACCTGTCTTACTTAGTTTGCGAATAATTTTTGCAGGAATGAAGAAAGTTAAGTCTGATTGAATTTTAAAATTAATTTGATAATTGTTTTTTGTAAGCATAAATAAAAATCTTTATTTATACATGTTAGATAAGAGATATCAGTGAGACGAATAAATTCATAACATATTCGTACGTAAATGAATAGTAATACGCCATAATTTTAACGCTAGTCGATAACACAAACTATCTAAACCATCTAACATATAATCACAATCAACATAGTCACTTGTGCCAAAAAAGTAATTTAGGCAGTTGATTGAACAAGTTGAAAGCAGTTGACGAGTGATTAGGGTGGAGGCATTATATCATAGCCTGTCTTAAGTCTATATGTAGAAGAGAAAAGTATTTTCCTTTAAATCCTATTTGTAGTTTCTGTTCTATAATTGCAGTAAAAATATTAAAGTTAGCTGCCATTTCAACTTACCTAATTTGGCTCTTTAGGCTTGCTGTTACTCGTAAACTTCGACACGAATTGGTCCGATACGCTTGACGTGTCCAAAATCTTTGATTCCTTGAGGTCAGCTTTCGTAGTCTCTGGGATTTCTGCCCAAATTCTCGCTCGTGTTTTCTGCACCTGTTCAGCACTTTGTTGGTTTCCTACCGCTTCCGGCCCAACGGTTTCGAAGGTGCCAATACCAACTGCTTGGCTGGGGCCCTTGTTCTTTTTCTTATTACTTTGGTGGGAGCTGGCCATTATTCCACAAACTCAAAACCTAGAACGTTGAAAAAAAACGGAACATTAGGCATCCATCCACAAAACCAAGAGAAATGTTGAATGTGTAATATATTAAACATGGATGCAATGTTTTCATTATTACTTACGTTCAACTAATGTATATTTTTCCTTCCTACCCGACCGATGCTGTACTTGATTTAACAAAGGTTGATAATCAAACTTGAAGTAGTTGTCAGTTGTTAACGGCATACAAAGCCTATCGCGTCTCCTACGGCTATTCAACATTACAATAAATAATAAAAATCACAAAAAAAAAATTAATAACGGTTCGAAACTTCATGCATCGTAATACTAAATATAAACCAGGCAACACACATAAACTCACCGATTGATGCGAAAGTTCTCAGACGAGAGTCTGTCACGGGACTCAGGAACAGGAAGGAACTAGTGACTGTTCATTCAGAAAAATCTAATATTTTGGCAGCATTCCAAGCGAAGGCGACTCTGGCTAGTCTCCGATATCACACAGAATTATTATGTCTTATCGTATCGTTAACGCAGACGCAAGCGGGCAGGAGGAACCAAGGAAGGAACTAAACGCGAAAGAAACAAATTATGAACCTTATCAATTAGTCGAATCTATAGCAGGGTCGAGTAGAGTGAATGGTAAACAGTAAAAGGTATAGAACGAACGATAGGATGGATGGATATCAATGATAGTTGAAGGCATGCCATGCGTATTTACGTGTGCGAATGATGGAATATGTATACATTATTTAAATGAGAAAAATATTGGTCGTATCGAATTAGGTTTGGGTGCATCGGATAATACTTCTCAAGGTGTTCCTAAGTCTCATTTACCTCACACGAAGAATATATATTGAATACTTTTTTTTCCTTTTCCACATTGTGTATATATTTGGTTTATGTAAAAGTCGTGTAGGAATTTGCTACATATGGGTATTATCGTGTGATGTGGTTCGCGTTGAGAATCATAGAATTGACTTCATTCATTCACACACACACATGCAAAACACAATGAACTCATAATTAATTCAAGTTAATTCTTTTTTAACGTTGCTTGTCTCTTGTAGTTGAGAAAGGTTTACTCCGTGTTAATTGCTTGTCAATCTGCAATTCAAACTCTGTAAGGAGCGTTTTGGATTTCTTACATCTTTATTGCAATCCTGTGCCTGCCTACGTGTCAAAAAACCGTGGTCTAAAATAGGACAAACGAAAGATGTCATCCAGAAGGAAAGTCACCGTAAAGTGTAAGAAGGTGCTGCATCCAATTTCATCATCTCGAACTCGTATAGCATCTCACTTTAATCATTCAACGGGAACCGAAGGTCAAGTACCAGGACGGCCGGATAGTGATGGCGATGGCAATTCTGATGCTGGAAGTTGCTGTACAGCCGTTAACGCACCTGCTGATTACTGTAATCCGTTCTACAAGTTATATCTTGGCATGAAGAATAGTAGTCCCGGCGCCCGATTTTGTGAGAGAGAATTTGCCCAAGTACTTGCTGAAAAATTTGAAGCTGCATGTCAAGATGAGAAAGGAAATCAGGATCTCAACGTCTTTTATAACAGCTTTGCTAAGGATTTAGTAGACTTCCGTGACATTCTAGCTGAGGATACTCAAATGACTAAGGTACGTATGCAAATTATGCCAAGTCTTGATTATGCAAATATGGACTCATGGACTGGCTAATAAGTACAAATCTCTGCTGCTATTTGTGTGCATTTTTACACAGGGCAACATTGAAAGCATTTGTTACGAGATAACAAATCACCTTTACCCAGCAGAGGTGGAAGCATGGATGGAATACGATTGTTCACAAAACCCCTTTGGGCCTTGTTCCTTTGCTGGAGCTGCTGGATGCATGTGTGAATGTGCAGAGGAAGCTGTTGAAGATGAAGGCGAAGGTGACGACTGTGATTATGTGGATGTGAATGATAGCGAGGAGGATGATGAGCCAATTGTTTCATGTGACAAATGTCTACCAAATAAATGTTCCAACTGCCTGGTGACCATCAAGAAAGGGGAAAAGAAGCATAGCAAGATCCCCAGCGCCCATCATATTTTTGATGATTTGGATTATGTGTCATTGGAAGTGGCACTGGTTTGTGTTTTTGACTCTGACGGCCCTTTTCAAAAATGGAATCGCACGATTGAAAATGATGCAGAAATTTTAATGCAACAGGCAAAACAAGGGAAGCTCAAAAAGTCCTCTGTTAGTAATGATAACGTTAAGGAACCTGAAGCTTTTGAATATGGCGATAAGGAGGAAGAAGCACCGCCGGAAGTCACAAAAGAGAAATGTTATGAAGCTAGCAGCAATCCCAGCAGCAAGCTTAATAAAAACGAGGAGGCAAATAATTTGAAGAAAGGTCAATCCATTGTCGAAATAGATGAAAAGAAATATTCCAAGAACTACTATACCACCAGAATGATAGCAGATACAATTTGGACAAATGGTGAGGATCTACGTGACTTTTACCTCTGTAGTGGATGTGCCGAGTTGTTGTCAATCCTATACTCCCTTTGGGAACGCTTGGAAATGAATTTATTGGCGGAAGACATGTATTTCCACACCGTTATGATGGCCTTTGGTGTTGCAGAGAAGGCTCGAAGCGTGATTTATAATCCTCCTAAAGGGTCCAAGTTTCGAGTGCTTCGTAGATACTCCAAGAAATGTCACCCAGTTGGATGTCAACGACGAACGACACAAAATGGTGCAAGAATCGATTTGGGTTCAGGATCAGTGGAAGATCTTATCAAGCAAGCTGTGGGTAATCTGATTTCTTATCTGCATGAAGCCTATAGCCGAGTCTGCAATGAGTTGTTGAATGAGCTTTTCTGTTAATTGTGTATAAAGGTAATCTGC
The DNA here is from genome assembly GCA_964034955.1 of Orchesella flavescens. NCBI lineage: Eukaryota > Metazoa > Arthropoda > Collembola > Entomobryomorpha > Orchesellidae > Orchesella > Orchesella flavescens. The sequence continues at coordinate 34,951,741 of OZ035954.1, read as the reverse complement.
CATAGCTTATGTAATTTCACTTAACTATTCTGTGCTTTAACTTACGTATGTATAATATGCTATAATTTTACTTAATAATAGGAAGTAGTGAAAATGTTTAGATATTACTTGATTAGATTGTTCCTATAACTGATCTTTGATGAGCATAATGTAGATTTGTTTGAATGTAATTAAAGTTTTTACAATATCTATCTTTCTTGAGCGTTCAGTATTTATACTAATTATTATCACTATTTATTACTATAAATCGAAGTATGATACAAAAAGATGCCTGTACAAAAAGTTCACTACTAGTATGATCGTTTTGATTTTATGCATGCATGCAAACATGTAATCTCTGAAGAGCATCATATTATGTGAAGATAAAGTATACTGCACCGTTCTATATGGAACGGAATGTAGAGCTGCATTGAAATAGTGGATATCGTATTGTTAGACTAATAAGAACACACACCCTGTTGTGGGGCTATACGCATTATGTGGGAGAGTAAATACAGACAATTTCTTGTCAACAAGACATCTAGGTACTAGTTTAGTTATCTGCATTAATGTTATGATGTGTTTCAGTTCTAAAACCAACAAGGTAGCTAGTTACACCTTAAACTTTAGGTAAACGGAGATAAGGAGATTATTTATCTGGTTACTGTACTGTTGACTGTCTGTGATACCAAAGGTCCACGTATAATCATGCCGTTATATGAAGGAATAGGACTTATCAATGAGAAGCATCCGGTAGTTCTTGAAATTGGACAGGCTTTCACCAAGTATGTTATATAGCGTATCTTAGTTGATTGATTCGTAATTCATGTTCAGTTGAATATCATTCATGTGTTTTGTTGTCTTTAATTTATTGAATAGGGCTGGATTCGCAGGAGAAAGTGCACCCCGATGCTTCATCCCTTCCACAGTTCCTTGCAAAGATAATCCCTGTAAGGTTCGAAAGTTAATTGATTACCAGGATGACTCTGACTTGTACCAGATGCTAGTAGATTTTCTCAACACAATTTACTTCAAGTGAGTTTTTTTAAAAAAATGATGATTTTGGTTCACGTTATTAACTAGAGTTTCCATTTAGTTGTAATGTTATAATATATTTGTTGTTTTGCAGACACCTTTTAGTAACACCAAAAGATCGAAAGGTTGTCATCGTTGAGTCCCTCTTTTGCAAATCCCAATGGCGTCACATGCTTGCCAAAGTCTTATATCTTCATTATGAAATTCTAACGGTTCTCTGGATTCCTTCCCATCTTGCTGCCGTTTGTTCAACTGGGGCAGATACGGCACTTGTTTTGGATGTAGGCTACTCGGAAGCGTTAGTTTTACCAGTTGTAAACGGGGTTACTTTGTTGAGTAATGTTCAAGCTCAGGACTTGGGATCAAAGACTTTTGATGAGTAAGAACTTTAAAACTTTACTTTAGTTAGCGAATGTTTCGTGCATACAATGTGTGTGGTTTTTTAAAAAATTTTAATATGCATGTCTTTGTTGTTTTCCACTTCCTCCACAGAAATCTCAAAAGTTTATTGATGGAAAACTGCACAAATAAATCCAAAGAAGATCTGGAACCATTACTAACTCCAGATGCCATTGAAGATATCCGTTTAAGAGCATGTTTCGTCACTAAAATTCGACGAGCTCAACTCCTCTCTGATCCAGCATTTTGCTCCAATCTCAACCCCCAACTGAAGCCATTCAAGTATGAAATTGATGGAGATAATTTCGTAGAATTTGAAGGAATCTTAAGGGAGCAAGCAGCAGAAGTTTGGTTTCACAACAAAGATCCAGAAGGAAGTTCGTTACCTTATATGATTCTAGACTGTTTGGCATCTTGTCCCATAGACACTCGGAGAAATTTAGCTTCCTCTATTCTCATCACTGGCGGAACTCCAATGCTTCCTGGTTTCAAAGCAAGACTGGTTCGAGAGCTAAAAAAGATTGAGAGTGAACTAGGAGAGACGAAACCTGATTTCAAGGATGAGAAATTTACAGAAAAATTCCGTAATGGAACCTATGAATTCCGAACATTTTCCTGTCCTATCAAAGAAAACTGTGTTAACTGGCTAGGTGGGGCGGTGTATGGTGCATCAGAAGCTGTAAACTTGCGAGGAGTTACCAAAGAGTTCTTTATGAAGAATGAAATCGTTCCAGATTGGTGTAATCCTGGGTGCAATTCTGTAACTGGGATTGTTGGAGTAAGTAGTGCAGCTTCTTCACCATTTGGTTCTGGAGTTGGTTTACCCAAAGGACTTTAATTAAAAGTATTGGTTTATTTATGCTAATGATGGTGATGGTTCTTCAAATGATTTTTACTGTACGTTATTGCTACTAGATATTGCGAGTAATTACTAATTATGAGCTTCTTAATAAACAAAACAGAGTATAATGTTCATGATTAGTCGTAGTCGTGCTTATTTTTGGCTGTCAAGTGGTACATATAAATTCATCATTTTATTTTATAACAATAATATTTAAATTTTTAACATTTTATTTAAATAAACTTGAGCATGTAACAAGAATATTGATTACATTAATCACCTGTTTCAAAACTCCAAAAACGGAATATTGAACACATTCAAAATATTCGTCCATGATTAGTATGCATATGTATTAGTAGAAATATACAGCAGTCTTTCCAAAATTGTAATACGTCGGCATTAAGTTTGTGTAAAGGAGACTAATTTAAAGTACATAAATGTCACAACGGCATAACGGAGAAAGGGTCAAGTCTTAAGTGAAAATGGGCCAGGTACTCAGTATTAGCTGCTCTTTGCACACTTATTGCAAACGGGGCACTGGGATGAAATGTAAATGCAACAAGGCGTCTGCCCGAGGGAGAACTTCCTTTTGATAAAATTCCTGCATGAAGTTGAAACTTGTAGACCATTGAATCTCGCCCATAGAATCTGCTTTGATGTAGGGAAATTTTACATTTCATGTGTATTGATTTACTGAAACAAGAACTAAATATTTTTCAAAAGTTAAAATTACCTTATTGGATTCTCTCCACAAGCCTTCGGCCTTTCCATTGCAGAGACACGATGATCATCATAAGAGAAAAGGGCTTGATCCAGATAAGGCGATGCACTAAAGGATTGTGCACTAATAGGAAGTTGGGCGAGGATCCGCTTTGTTGCTTCTGTTGGTCCACCAAAACGGGCGCTTGTGATTGTGTTTCGGAACTTTTGATGAATTTGCCTAAACGTATTTAATAAATAAAACAAATTTTTAAGTTTCAAGAAACTATATAACATTCTAAAAATAATTTTTCTAAAGTTACAGTTAGTTACGTCTCGCTCATACTTTGAGTAAATGCTATTAGAAGGAGAGGACGAGTAGCGAGCATCTGCGGTTAAAAAATTATTTCTAAAGTTATCTGCAAAAGCTTCGAAAAGGTCCACTAGACATTCACTTGTATTTTCATACACTGCTAGAACTTCGGTCCTTGGAATATTGTAGAACACAAATAAGCAATGTTGTGAATTTGGTTCGGAACACTTGAGAGTAACAACATCTTCACTAGAGTACTTTAGTAGCAAATGGTCTTCGTCCAATAGCTGCATCTTCCAAATCCTTAACTTTTTCAGTTGCTCGTAATACTGATAAAATCTACTCAGCTTTGACATATCTGATTCCTCTGCTTCATACGCTTCAGTGTAGGCTTTTTTAAATACGTGAGTGAGCAGTCGATGTTTCAAACTGTTAAGAAATGCTTCCTCCTTCGGACGTACATGAATATACTGGTGAACTTGTGAAAAGAGGAGCTCATCATCCTCATGACAGAACCTTCCAATTGTCTGCACCTCCCAAAATCGTCCATCGTCCACATGAAATAGGTGAATGGTTTGGTGTTGAATTGATAAGATGGCCAACTTATTATTGTAAAGATACATGCCTTGATTGTGCGATAAAAAAATCTTGTCTGTTTTGAAAGTCTTTGTGTCTGACAATACTCCATGCTGAATGTCCACCAAATGGATAGAGTAGTCTTCTAAAGGGTATCTAAGATTGGGATCCACACTCTCATTATTTCTGTAAGTGTCAAAGTAATGAACGTTGTGGGCATGCTCCTCTTGAATATAGGTCGCTGAGCCGACTATCATGTACTTGTAATCTTCAGTGAATAAGGAACACTCTCTATTTAACTGTTCTCCTTGAGGGGCAACTGAGATGCGGAATTTTAGCTTGAAAAATGTCTCAAACATTTTCCGTCTTATTTCATGACTCATTGTATCCCTATCTTCGGAATTGATATGGTCAGCAAATCCTCGTCCATACGTATCAGAAAATCCTAAGTTTGCTCTCTGCTCTTCTAATGTTGCCTGAAAAGGGTTATCAGAAACAAGAAAAATACAATCAGTCCGCCATACTTTTATAAAGTAACATTTCTTATTTAGATGCATTGCTAATGATTTGCTGGAAAAAAAATTAACCTGCTGCTTCTTCCCAAGCCCTTTCTTTGTCGCAGCCTCCGTATTTTTAATCATTTCCAGCCATTGAGCTCCCTTCTCAGCAAAAAGGTCATTTGCAGCTTGAGGTCCCTTAAAGTAGTATACCTCAATGGACATTTGATCCGATGAAAATGCAATGAAATGCTTTCCATCTGGAGTAAACTTCCTAAGAAAACAGGGAGGTTTGTCCACTTGAGTAACAGTAAAATTTGGGTAGATGCTTTGGTACATGGAACGCTGCAAATACTTTTCAGTCCCAGCTCTTCGGTATTCACCCCACACTTCTCGACCACAAAGCCTCGTCACAATGTTCTGAGACTGGAGACGTGGAATTCGCAATCCTTTTGACTTGATCCCTCCTGACATTTCATCGTATAGTATTACCGGGTTATCTATGTAACGGGGAAAGTCCATCTTATCTCAGGAAACACTGAAAAAAGCTGACTTTGCCCCTTCAATACCTTTGAATCTTTGTATTAAATCGAACAATTCCAGTCCGTCCATGCGCCTAGCTAAGAAATTTATTAGTCTAGTTGACCTTTAATTAATCAGTCCAATCAACTTCAGCCAATCAATGTCCCAACATTATTCCAGATGCTGATTGCAGTTCACATACTTCAAAAACTGAAGATGCCAAAAATTTACATAGTTTGAAACCACTTGATTGACAGTTAAAATCAATCAAAGCAAATCATTTTCGATTGTTGACAGCTTCGTAGAGAAATGAATGCATGAAGAGGTGCTATAAGCACCTATCTATCTATGTTGTTTGGGTGCATTGAATTTGGTGCTCTATACCTTATCACATCACATCGTGCTGAAGAATGCATTTGGTTGTACATAACCAGACTTTACCTTGAAAACCAGCTGTCAACACAGCAGATGCCAAAGTTCCATACAGGTGAAAAAAAGTTCTGAATCCAAGAGGAACTAATTCAGGTGTCAGGTGCAGATATGGACGTATAACCGTTTTGAAAGGATCTTTACGCTTTAGTTAATTAGGACCTGATTCATCTTTGCACATTGTACTTAGAAGGCGAAGGGATAAGATTTATATATCGCTTAGGTTTTTGTTAGGCTAGTGCCACGTATATTTATTGGAAAGGTTAAAAATGCCAGCGCAGGAGAAAGTAAGTAGTATGATGGCGACAAACTCTACACAGTCATCTTTAAAATCGCCCTCGACTAATTCTGGAGGCGCTGCTGGGGGTGCGTGCAATCGAACTAGGTTAGAAACTAACTTGACTCGTTTGCTGACGAGATGCGAGGCAATGGCAATGGATACTGATGCAGTGGCTTCAAATTGGAGACTCGATAAGGTAGTAGAGTAGGATAATGATACGCTATGCTATAATGTATAAAGGATTCTTTGAATGTGGTTACTTTTTGTTATTTCAGTACACGCAAGCCCTGGAGGATATGCTTAATGATCTTAAAACAAGTCCAAAGTGAGTCCATTTAAAAAAAAATTATATTGTGATTAGGTGTGCAAGTGCAATAGGGTGCATACTGCAAACATTTATTCAAAAACTAATGATTATGATTCCTAATTTCCATTTTCAGTCAGCCTCCTAAAGAAGCTCTTCAGGAGTACGCTAAAAGGATAGAATTTATTCGTGGAGTTATCCATACAGCTAAATTGGTATTGAGCAGTTTTTGACGTACCATCTCATGGGGAAAGTCAAAAGTTTAATTTGAATGACAATTTATTTCGGATTGCGTTTCAGCCCACGCTGTCTGAAAAAGCTGTGGCGTCTCAATTAATAGGACCTGGTACAATGGCTTCCGCAGGTGGCGGAGGAGACTATGGCCCGTTAATGGAAATCAAGCATAGACATGTAACTAAATACTCGGAAGATTTACGAAAAGAACTATTAGGCGATCCAACTCCTGCTAAAGGCTCATCAGGGGATCCCAACAAACCCGAAGAGTTAGATGAGCTCATCAAATACCATCATCAAATCCAGGAGAAAATTGCAGATCACATGCTGGAGTTGACGAGAACGCTGAAAGAGCAAGCGAGAACGGCTGGAGCGATTATTAAACAGGATACTGAGGTATGTACCTCAATTCGCTTGATGTTTCATGTGTAGTTCAATTTGCTTACAAGTTTTAATGGTGTATTTTCTAGGTTTTAACAACATCTTCCAAAAGAATGGATGAAAATGAAATGAATTTGAAAGCGGAAACAGAAAAATTAGAAGTGTATAATAAAAGTGCTTGCAAATGTTGGGTTTGGTTCCTTCTCATTTTGGTCTGCTCAATTTTCATTGGTAAGTATGTTATAAGTAAAAAAGGTTTTTCTGACTCATTTAAAACAGAAATGGTGACATTTAACATTTTAAAACATTTGTTCGCTTTTTTGTTCCACAGTTATGGTGCTCTTTATGCGACTATTTAAGAAAAGAAAGTATTGAAGTCCTTGTAAATCGAAGAATTTTATTATCACACACTCGGCCGTGCTAATTTTTTTATTGCAAAAAATAAATGCGACAAGTAAAACGTATATTTATAATCATTCTCTTCCATATGTATGTATTTTACTACACATCTGAAAAGACAACTAAAACTTAAATATCTACCCTGCTATCAAGACTAGGAGTATTATTATTAGGATTATTGATCTACTTTTGACTTAATGTAAATGGGCACAGATTGCTTCTTGATGCGTTCTTGAACAGATCCCTGCTCCTTCCCCTTTCTTCTCGCAAGTGCATGTGGAGGTACATTCACTGGTCTTGGATAAGGTGTATTATAATGATTAGCTGCAAATGAAAGTAGTAACGATTTCACGAATTATGTGCTTACATTATATTAGTTTAGCCTTTTGACATTTTAATTTGAATCAACTTCTACTCATTTACCTAAATCTAGTCTCGCTTGAGCTTCTTGAATACAATCCGCGATTACTTTGGGATCAGTCAAATTTTGATTATTTCTGAATAGTGTCTTTGCTTCCGTAGTAATGAATTCTCGTTCGGCTATCGTATCTGAGGACTTGCTGGAGGATGCTATCCACGTCCTACCCAATTTAAGGATTTGGCGATACAAGCTGAGTACTTGAGATCGGTAGGGCGAAGTAAATGTCACAACTGAGACTGACATTTTGAAAATTATTGTGTACTGTGTACAGTACACGACTTATAACGTGATGTATGAAAGATAATCCCGGTTCATCAATCAAACTTACATGAATGATTCTAAAATGAAAATCAAGATTTCCACGTGTTATACACAAGCCAATGTGGAAATAAAACGGTGACTAAAAGTGCTTTTATAAAACTCTTGTATCATATAACCTTTTTAAATATCAAGATTAACTAAATACATGAGACTTATGTAGATAAATAACTTGGAAAAATGAACTGGAGAAGTTTTACCTCTTATGCAAGCAAATTTTGTGGGGCATTGGAAGAAGTATGTGCTTAGGATTATAGAATGATGAGCAAGTTCTTAATACTTGCTGGCATTGTTTCCAGGTCGGACTTTCTTAATGAAAATGAAACTGTTCCAGAAAAAATTAGAAAAAAGCATGTCAATATGATCGGCAGTCGGGCATTTTGTAGCGTGAGGAATAGAGAGTCGGGTGAACAACAACCCCTTGTCTTACTGTGCGGATATCGGCTCACTTGTACATGCTATGCTCAGTTTCTTATGTTATAGGAAACTTCATATAGAAAACCTCATTCACTTTCATGACAGGAAATGCCGAAAAATACCCCATTGAATTCTATATTGATAATGTTAGAATGGTTTACTCATTGCTTGTTACATGTCAAGTAACATACAAAAATGATTCTTCACATTTTATTTTTCGATAGTTAATATGTTACTAGTAAGCAACAAACATTGGAAGCGGTTTTCAGAGGCGTTTCTCATAATAACGATGGCACATAGGATGTAACATAGCTTACGCTAACAGTGTCTTTCTTATCCTAAGTATTGTAGACATTTGGAAGCAGAATTGGATGAAAGAGTGAATCATGGTACGAAGAAGTAACATATCTAATCCCTATTTTATTTCCCTGACACATAACAAAAGTGCGTTTTCGTAGCAAAACTGAGAAGCGTCCAAGCGTTTTTTGACGCTGCTATACCGTAAAAATGTTAATGATAGCCCGGATTTTACATTAAAAATTGCCCAGAAATTGCACTTGGAAGAGTTAAACCCCTATCGTATTAGGTAATTTGTTGGGGCTGTGTGCAACAAAAAGTGAGGCCCACCATTTAGTAATATAGACAACCGTTCTAATCGAGTGTTTTGTTTAAGCGGAAGAAAAGGTCAGGCTTAAAATGCATTTTCCCAACACATGCTTGTAGTACAGTCTAAATGCACTCCTTTTTAGCATAGCATATGCATGGTGTTAAATTGTATTGTGTCAAAAAGAACGCAATTAATTAAATTTAAGGATTCGTTTAGTTCTTTTACTAACTATACTTTAAATCTACTGAAAAAAAGAGTTAACCAGTAACCAGTTTATCAGGAATTGAAGCAAACAGTGCATCAATCGTCGGAGACAAGGTAAAAATGGTATTTAGCTTCTTTTGAAATAGTGTCTGTACTCAATTGAATATCACAAGTAATTTAGTTTAATTTCCAATTTTCTTAATCGGTCTCTTTTTTGTTTTTTGGTGTAGATCAGTCAAAGTTGAAAGTGACCAGGACACAGGATGACACGTTATGCTCGAGCAGGAAAGGGAACTCATCAACGAGTTGCGAAGGATCCCACAAATTGGGATGAACTGAAGCCGCCCCCACCCCAGCGGTTGAGAGGAAGTGAAGAACAAGAAAAATCATCTAGACCCGCAAGGAAGGAGCGATTTAATAAAGGAAACAACAAAAATAAGTTCACAAAACATCATAGCGCATTACCATCAGCAAACTTTGAAGAATTAGGCTCAGCAAATCGAATTAACAACGCCAAATCGAAAAATCCTAACATGCGCGGGTTTGGTGAAGGGAAAAGCGTTAAAATCTTGGGTCAATTTTGGGTTCCATTAGATGACGCAAAAAGGCTGAAGAATTTGCTGCACAAACTGAAAGTACAGGGTTTGCCCAGAAAGGAAATTTTAGAAATTCTAAAAAATGATAGACGAAAGGCAGAAAAAGCATCAAAGAGGCAAAGGGATAAGACTTGCTTTCAATGTAGACAGTTTGGCCATGTTTTGAGCGACTGTCCAAATTTGAGGAAGGCGATTGCTATGCCAGGAAGTGATGGGGTTGAGGAGGCTGCCATGATTGCTGACCAAGGTCTTCTCTGCTTCAAATGTGGCTCTATGGAGCATACTTCAAGAAAATGTAGAAAGCAGGTAAAGTTACAAAGTATTTGTTTTTTTTAGCAAAGCATCTACTATGACAGTTTACAGAATTGTATAAATAATTTTTAATTGTTTTATTCTCAACAGGGAGAAAATTTTGAATTCGCAAAATGTTTTATTTGCTCTGGTAGCGGTCACATTGCGCGTCAATGTCCCGAAAATTCCAACGGAATATACCCTACTGGCGGGTCTTGTGGTGAATGCGGTTCTTCAGGGCATTTAAAGAGGGACTGCCCGGATCTTGCGAATTTGGAAGGGGCACCTGGGAAAGAAGACGATTCTGATGCGGTAACCCTAAGAATGTCAGACCCATTCTTGTCTACTGAATATGAGCCCATAATGGAAAAAACTGATGAACCTGAACCCATCATGCAACAAAGTAATAATGTAGCAATGGATCCTCCAACAAAGTTTCAGCGTAATCTCACATCCAATAAACCTAACAAGAAAGGGAAAAGGAAAGCTGAGGATGACAACAACGGGAACATCAATTTCAGTTTTGGAAGTGCTGTTGAATCAGCGCCAGCGAAGCCCGTGGTGCCCAGAAAGAAGAAAGTCGTCAAGTTTTAGTGTTGCGTGTATGTCGTTTCTTGAACTATGCATTTGACTCTTTATACTATGCGTGAAATATGCTCGCTATTATGCTATTTTTGTAATAAAATCGCATTCGTTTGGAAGTTTTTTTTAGTTTCTCTCAAGTCATTTTATTCATGAAAACATAACTTTTTTCCAACTTTTTTGACAAGACACTTCAATGACTAAAATACTACAGCATGAATGTGTACAAACAAACACACTCATTATTTTTACTTTTTCAAGATCCTTTCCTAACTCAACAGCAGGACACAACCAGACAAATTATTAGTTACAAGATACGTATATTGTTGAGATTTCAATTTCAATAACATGTATACACTTTGCAATCAAATACACACACAAATCATCGACCCCGTTTCTTTATTGAAACACTAATGCATGCATATCCTGTCTAGTCTACTACAATTATTATATCTAATGAAGTAGCAGCTATCAGTTCTGTCTTCTGTCCAAGTAAGTGATGATCTAAGACCAAACCTTAAGAAACCACTAAGTTGATAAATATTGATTTTTTTAGTTAACCTTCAAAGTTCATTATTATGCATAATAGTTTTGTGCTCACATAACCTTTCGGTACCTAATCTACAAGTAATTGATCTTGTCCTATACTTCATACAATTTATACTGTAATAGGTATTTTTTTATATTGTTGAAAGTTCAAATTAGCCACAGTCAACGGTAAAGTTTGCACACAAGAAAACTAAAAATTATTCAAGAGTAGAGTTAGAGCATAAAAATATAGTCATTTCATAGTTCGTCAAGTGTTTGTTTCGTCAAGAAAAAACATTTTACCAATTAAGAAACTTAATTTGATTTGCAATAATTTTAAGAACAGATAGTAGAGGATTGTGTTCACAGAGATGATTTATAACTTTTACACGATTTACGTACATTTTGAAAATAATTTACAGCAATAATACTACAGTTCTTGGTTCGATTAAAATGTCGCTGTAAATAGTGGGAATTTAATGTCAATACCGTGTAAGCAGATTTTTAGAAGTGTAGTAATAGCTAATAATTAGATAATGTTGATAACAATAAAAGGTAACGTGATAATTTTTTTTATTATTATCATTATTCTGTACAGAACACTTAACGCTGCCAAACTTCATTATTTTATAAAAGTCTATTCATTTTAATAAAATTAGCATCTCTTTTTCAATCGTAGATGACAGTAAAGTTTGCTTAGGCATCCTTTAAAACATGTTTTAAGCTCTAGATCTATATGTGGAACACGTTCCAAATGATGATTTTAGACGCTTTGGAATAGATTAATAATTCATTATTGAACAGATCCACACATATATATTAAAGCGAAAACTAACATAATTCTAGTATATAAAATTGATGCTCAAAGTAAAACTTAAAAGCTTAATTTCTCTAAATTCATCGACTACAAAAATCAAGTCTACATTGTATTATACATACAAGTGGCTAATTTACTGGTGTGTAAATTAAGTTTCCTCGCATTGACATAGTATAAGTGAAAATTGAAGCAATTGTCCTCTTTAAAGAGCTTAACTTTTAATTATCTATTTTCTCCCTGATATCAGAAGAGGCATGCAGTCATTAAATAGTAAAATACTATGTATTACAAATAGGTACGTGGTTCCACTGCCTTTTCCACTTGTTTTTTTTTTGACTGATTATACTCATTCTTTACGTTAGTATAATTAATAATAATTATACTCTCCTACGAATATATCCTTAACCATAGTTCATAGTACAGGACAAAACTCTACGGTTGGGGCAAATTAGTATTTCAGATAAAAATTCATTATATTTGTTTATTGCGGAGACATTTGTTATATCTACGAAGTCTATATTCACAATTTCTTCGTTCTAGGAAGTGCTCTTTCCTCCACCGCGTAACAGTGAACTTGACTGTGGTTTCATAAGAGCTTTGTAACCTATGTAGAATGCTGTGGTCACCAATGCCACTCCAAGACCAGTTTTGATCCATGTCGTGTTGCTTTCTGGTAAAATTCCCAATTTGCGTAAATGGCTGCAACAAAAAACCACAAAAGTTAGTATAATACTAAATATATACACATTCAAATCAACATTTAAGCAGTCAGAACAATGCAGTTCACAACATTTAATTATATAAAACCACAAGAGTGTGTATTCTATTCTACTATAACTTATTATTATTAAGTAATTTTTGCAAGCGCAATATGGTGAACAGATTCTTAAATAACTATAGTATTTACAAAGGCAGGTTGTGCTTAATAACATTCGTGCAATGGAAACATCCTCAATATACATGACATACTGACCTGCTTCTATAAAATATCATCCAGGCCGCTTGGAAGCGACTGTTACAAAACAAATAAAAAACATGAATTCGAATTAAGAGTCATAATTCATTATAAAAGATGTGTCAAGTAAGATAAGAATGACGATTTGCAAAACTATTTACACATCAAATGTAAATAGATTTTGGTCAATCAATTATAACAGCGCGGATATAAATTGAAATTTCATTCTCAACGCAAACACAATTAATCGTCATTCTTCTTTTATCTTAGCATTACACAATATGCAAGATTCATAAAAATTAATAAGGCTTATACTTATACTTATATATGCTTAACAGTAATCTTATGTAACATTTCTCAATTTGACGAGAATCCGAGCACAAAAAACAATAAGTGACATGCATCAATTTGATGAATTATTGTTTAGCTTACGGGAAAGCAGCCATTGTAGCCAACTTGATGTAAATCTCCTTGTTTACTTTATCAACACAGGAAAAACTATGTGGAGGTGGCAGTTTGTACTTGGCACAGAATGCACTCGGCTGCAATATATAATCTTGCATGACTTCCCCTAAATCAGCTTTGTTGGCCACCACAAGAACAGGAATTTTCAGTGTGGCATAGTAATTCTATTACAAAAGCAAACCATTTGACATAATAAGCGTGTTTTTCATAAACATGCATTGGTAAGTATGTTAGACTGTTGTAAACTGCGTGTACCAGGTAAGTTCGAGCAACAAATTCAAAAGATTTTGGATCAGACGCATCATAAACTAGACACGCCACATCACATAATATTTCTGATGGTGGAAGAAAGTCGACAACTCTGTTCAGATCAATATCTTGCATAACCAAGTACTTTTCTTGTCCGTAAACTTGGATCATGTTCACAACAAACTTGGGCATGTCTTCAACTTCCACTCCCAGCTTCTTTGTTGCTTCCAATGTCCTTCCAATGAGACCTTGACAGAGAGTAGTCTTGCCACTGTTTTTAGCTCCAATTACATGACACCTATACACATTTCTTGTGGATTGCTTTTTGGCTAAATCTAATCTCTTCTCTCTTGTCACTGTCAAACCAAACAAACAGAATTTTATGATTGATTTTTTTTGCAATACTGGTTGTTTAAGTTTCAAAAGTAGAGGAAAAACTGCAATTTCTGCTAACCATTTATGGCTTCTAGTTGATTTCTGTCTTCATTAATGGGGTATCCTAAATAAGCCATATATTCCATTGTCCTGTTTACGTCCAACAAAGTAGTTAGAGCCCATTGACAAATGAAGCCGGAATATGTTAGCCAGCCTTTCTCATTCGTCTGGACACCTAAGAACATTTGCTTCACCCATGGGATTGTGGGACATATTGAAAACATATTTGCTAGCTCCTCTGGACTCAAACAACGATCCCGATCTTTGTCATATCTGACAAAAACGGATGTGAAAAAATCAAATCCTAATTGGTTTAACTCCGTGGTACAACCCGGTGGCACAGCAAGTCTATAAAACACGGATAAATGTCAGTTTTAAAGCCAACAAGCCTTCATTGGATTTTAACAAAAGTACGTATATCAAACACGTGGTTTTCTCATATTTTAAATTGTAATCTAACTTCAAATGTAAGTATTTTGTTGACTTAGGTTAAACAAAGCTAAGTAATTTCATTCATAATAAAATTAACAATGCAAATTAAAACGAATAAAAATAGGCAAACAAACTGGCAATGAATCAATTATTAATACAAACGTAATTAAGTAAATGATCTGGGTCGGTTATGACAATAGTAAACACAGTAATTGAAAACGAAAGTGTTTAAATACATATTTCTACTTTAAATTCATGTTTAAAAAAGATGCTTACAGTGGGCAGAGGTAATCGTTGCAAACACTCAACTCGTCATTGTATCCGTACTTCCTAAGAGCAGTCCACGTAGTCTCATGTTTTCCACGCTGAATGAACAGAGTGTGCAACACAAGAAACCCTGAAACAGAACACAATTGAATTTTAAATTAATACTTCACCACATTCTTTTCTCTTGCTTCCAACTTTCAAGACAGCCTAATATATTAAGGCTAAAGATTTATATATTCAGGAATAATATGTTGACCAATTCATCCAAAATAAATCGGTTCGTGTTCGTACCTGGTAGCGTGATTCCATTGTTAATGACACCATCCTGGCAATTTCGTTGAATAATAGTTTTTACCGAGTCCAGTGCTTGAGGCTGGAGAGGAGCGTCATAACAAGTCTTTTGGAACGCATACATTTCCATGTCATCTAAGACTCCGTCATTATTCATATCACATATTCTAAACACTCGTTCTAAGGCTTTCTTGCATTTGTCTGTGAGCTATGATTTTGAGAAGAAAAAACACATACTTGAGAATTAAACTATTATTCTACTCCATAGATAAATCCATCACCAAATCACATGTCATAATAATCCCATACCTCCTTCTTATCCGAATCATATAAAGGTGCGGTAGGATGAAGGACAGCTTTCTGGGCATAGAAGAACAATTCTGAAATGTTTCGAAGCGTCTTCGCGGAGCATTCTATGCAAGTTTCAATTTCTGCAAACTCACTCATCAATGGAACAACCAACTGTAAATGATCAAGACGTATTAAATAATCTACTAATAGTAATGCTGCTTTAAACTAAGGTTTCATTACTAAAAAATACATTTGTCTCAAGTTACCTCCATTGTAGAGTAATCGACCAGATCTATTTTATTGCCAACGAGAATGACTGGAACTTTATGGTGTTCTCCAAGAGTTTGACGAATGAAAGGAAGCCAATATGTACTGATTCGTTCTATCGTATCATCATCGTTCACTGAATATACAACGCAAATGACGTGTGCCTTTAGTACTTCGTCAACTAGCTCAGTCTCTCCCTGTTCGGCAGCTTTAAAGTTAAAATAAAATGCCGAAGCGTTTATAAACAAGATGACCAATGAATTAAATGATTATTTTTTTGTAGTTTATTCATTTCACAAATACCTGAGTAGTCTACAATATGAGTGGGCACTAGTTCAGGGGTAACATCAGCAGGAATTGTAATCTCCTCAGATCGAGGTGGCACAACGTCAGCGAATTCTTCAGACACGAGTGACAAAATAACTGAAGTTTTTCCCACGTCTCTCTCCCCAACAAGGAGGATCCTTACGTCTCGACGAACTTGAGTACGTAAGTACATCATTTCTGCGTCTTGTCCACCCCCTGGTCGAAATCTGTCGGGTGTTCCGGGATAGTCAATTCGTGTATTACCAGTGACCTGTTGACGATGTCTTGGTCGTTGGGTTTGTGGTTGCTGCTGCTGCTGTTCACCTTGCTGCTGGTTAAAAGCAGCGTCCCCACCAAGAGTTGGGATCAACATTAATTCACACAATGTGGTAAAAACTGACGCTTCCACTAAACTATTGTTTGGGAAACGTTCTTTTTAGTCTCGTCTTCAGTTTCGGCAAATATAGTTAGTTGAGGTTTGCTGTCAATCTTTCTCAGAGGATGATAGGCTGTCTGGGTGTTGTTAAATCATGAGTGAAAAACTCGGACAGGATAACCAACTTGCCGTCAAGTAACTGGAAAGTTAAAAAGTATACCTTCCATAACTTTATGGTGATTTTTGGTGCTTCAATAAAGATAATGATTGTTTTTTACAAACATGTTATTTAGCATTCTATAGACAACACAAACTACGGGTAAAATAAGACTAAAGCAAGATAATTTACCCTAAAGGTTAGTTACTACAGTAGGCAGTTGGGGTATCCTTGCCGACTTTTTTTAAGCTGCCACAGAGGAGTATTCTTGACACAGTGTTGGTGGTGGTTTCAGAATGCGGTGTGAACACACATTGCAAGAAGTGTGAAAGTCAAAGTTCTTCTCAGAGGCCAACCCAGAAGCAGTCAAAACATGCAATCTATTTTTTTATTACAAAATAAATGCCAAAAACTTGTGAGAATTGGTAGCTTGGTAAAATAAAACAAATCAACACAGCGTTAATTTTATGATATGGTTATAAATCATGATAATGATAAGTGAGGTAGGAAAAGAATATTTTACCACTTCACATTTACATCAACCAAACGAGCAATAACAAAATGAACTTAAAAGGCCTTCAATCTATGCTTAATGTCAAATCAGACGTACACTACACTAAACTGATAAACTAAGCCTACTAAAATAGAAACTTAATTTCCTCCGTCAATCAGTCCTTCTAAAATATAGTCTCCTGTTAAATCTACAGTCGCCTATTACTAATAATCAAACTTTTTGCAAATTATGGCAATGCAAGCAAACAGTACAGCTATAGCTAGGAGGTGTCAACGCAATACGAGTATGTATAACGTATTCCGGTGGTAACAAACATTCATGAGAAGATAAGAACTCCCGAACAAAGGTCAGAGTTAACTATAACCTTCTGTATTTCATTAATTCATTACAACTTTCATTGTTTTGTATGAAATATGTATTGTACATTTATGCACTATCTAAAAACAAAAGCATTTGTAAGTAAATGCCTTTTTGTAATTTCAATACAATCAAGTCATAAAACAAAGAAACAATGACATTTCTATTTCCTAGCCTTACCGAATTTTTTTGCTTTGACCGAATTCTAAATCTTGCTTCTTCGCGACCTTGCTCTGCTCCTTTCCTTCTGATCCTTCACTCCACCTTCCAAAACAGTCACTATTCACTCACCACTCACTCTTTCCGAAAAGCTTGAAAATTGAAATAAAAAATGCACTCCAGACTCCACCCGCACCCACCAAGGATGACGATATCTCACCAAACTTTTACATAACGAACCGCAAATCCCAAGCTTTAAGTTTGGAAAGCACTAAGCAGCTATAAAGCTGCTAGAGGATCCGGTTCGTCTAAGAAACCCGATATTGGATATTTCAAAAAACGGACTATGATCCCATGTCCCAAACCAAACTTCATTCACATTTGCATAACTTCCAAGATCTCCTTTCACCATTACATCACATTAGTTCTTATGCCAAAATATGCACTGCGAATGTGCTCTCACTATTTACTATTTCGCAATCCCGTCTTCAATCTTAGATTTTTGTTTACATTCAACATTACAATCACAATGCAATCCAATGCTCTTTACAGTTCACACTGCAGTTCTACATCTCCATTCTCACTTCCGTTTTCACGGAGATGAATCTGAAGATATTTGATCTGATCACAGTCGGTATCAGATCATGATGACGATGATATTTATGAACCCGTTAAGGATTCTTCATTGGGAGGAAGAAAATATAAAGAACCTAATCCTCTTCTTGGGTAACTCAACGAAACTGTTTTTATTCTTCATTCAACGATTCAACCTCCTAGACTCGCCCTGCACATCACATCACATCTGACTTTCTGCTCTTGAGCCTCAACTGCTGATGATGGAGTTTCCGATTGCATTGCAATATACAATGCCTCCGTTCTGTTTAGTGTGGTTCATCCCATCCATCCATCCAGTTTTAGCAGTAAAGTAGAGCCTATACATAAAAATATCCTTATGGTGTTATGTATCTTTCCTATCCTATCGCATATCGTTCGTAACGTAACGATGTTCCTAGTTAGCTGTGTGCCTGTTCTGTTTCATTTCCATTTCCACATACCAAACGCAAACCTTAGCACGGCTAATGAATTCTGTCAATATAAATATAAACAGAAAAATAATACATTTGAGAGAAGTAGAGCAAATTAATGTCTTGCAAACAATTTCACGTGCGAGTTATGTATGCAGCTTGAGGAATAAATTAAGGAAGGTTACATGGTGGTTCCTTAATACATTATGCACTATGTATCCTATTCCAAGAGAAATGTACAAAAATCTACTGTTCTGTATATATATGCATACCCAGTTTTATATGTATGTCCTGTCCGGTTGTCGTAGTCGTGTATTTGGCTGCTGCTGCTGTAGTAGGTTTTTGTGTCTTGTGATGATGGTGAGCTTATGAAGAAGACTTTATACCTTATGCAGCTTTATGTGCCTCAGAGAGTCTAGTCTGTTTAGCGATATATGACTTTTCTTTTTTGCAGAGAAGGTTTTTGTGTATAGGCATTTGAGAATGTTACTTTTTATGTATGTTATGCTTATGTTACTTTACTTTACTACTCATTCCATTCTTAAAGGAAGGAAAAGGGAAACGGACGAGTTGAAGAGAAAATGTTGTTCTTTGCCAGATGGCATGGTTTACTTAATGCTGATCGTTGTTGTGAACACCGTTCTTGATGTTGATAACGGACGGAATTATAACAGTCGTGTGTGCTTTACTACTAAAGATATTAATACACACCTGAGAATTAAAAATGTAGTTGAGTTTTTATTGATATTTTATATCAAGATTAATTTACACACCTTGTCGATCCCAGGCATTCTGCTTATTATAAAATGCATGTAATGGTGAATGGGGCATTGGGGTGATTTGGGTTCAGTTAGTGTTGGCAGTACGTACCTTTCAGGGAATGCCTTAAAATCTCTAGATCTCGATAATTATTTTCATCTAAGGCCATGCCTAAATGTTTATGATTGAAATTGGTACCCAAAATATTTATTAGATTAGTTTTGACTTCAACATGTTAGTAATGTTTTCCCTGTTGATCCCTTGTAAACGGCACATAATTGGATTTTGTAGAACTTAAATTAAGTTAACAGTTAACTTACATGTGCATATTTTAATTGCTCATCGGTATAGACTATTTTTAGTGTTGCCTATACATAAGTATCATACCGTAATTCATTTTTAAAGTATATATTATATACATGGACATGGATGGGTGACGTAATTAAAAATCCAAATAATGCACAAATTTATTATATTTTTGATTCGTTAGGGTTTAGACATGCTCGTATCTGTCCTTTTTTCATATGATTTTCATGCTTAAATTGATAGTAAATTGGTAGCAAGCAAAAAACAGCAGCACATTTATTGCGTGTATAAAAAGTGAGTGTACCTAAAAACCAAAAGTAGTTAGTTTAGATTTAGATGTTTAATCAAGTGCTGCATAAACGTGACCACATTCGACATTTTGCTGCACTTTAGGTAGACTACAAGTGCCTGCAGACTGCAGACAGGAATGACGTATACACAACAGTTGCCATTTATGTCCGAAGTAAATATTACAATAATTACGTACCAACAAATTAGCATCATATCGTTACATTCATGATGTTACACAATATCAAAAGAGGTGACCTATAGCTGTACCCATTTTTCTCAATTAGTCAATTACAATCAGGTTTTGACTTTCAAACTACGTACGTACAAGCTCCATTTTAACCCTTTACAAAAGTAGTACATTTGATATTATAGTCGTATTCTAAATGGCCATGACCATGATCTTTTCATTTTCATGATTCATATGTGATATATTGAAATTTGCATATTGGTGCATTTCGTAAGGATAAAAATAAAAATGTGTGTTTGCTTGCCGGTGTGAACACGACCATGAAAATGCATTAAGATTATTTTCAGCATCACCTCCTGACTTTTTGTAAACATGTTTGCATAAAATGTAAGCATGAAAAGTGTTACTAAACTAGAATCTTGCTCGCCGTTCCATGTAAGTAAACTTTAGTAAACTTCCGTTTGAATCAAAATATATTATTTTATGCTATTAGCAGGCGCATTAGTCTGGAACGACGCACAACACGCCTTTTGCATCACTATCAATTCAATTAAATCATTTTGTAAATCCTCTTTCTAATATCTTTTTCATCTCATCAAAATTAGATCTACTACAACTAACTACAACTTCAATGCTGAGATGTATGCCGTTTCTCCATCATCCACATTTCCATTAATTTTAGCTGTATCTAGGAAAAATTTACATCCTATTACAAACCACAATTAGCAATGCTAAAGATTATATGGGATAGGTAGCTAGTTATGTTTAAAGGTTAAATACATGGGGTTTTTAGTTCGTTAGTAAAAAAACAAGCAACAATCCACGATACCGTCAAGATCCTGTAACCTCTAAACTGCATTGGAATGTCAGTTCATCAGATCAGTAGTGTGTTTATGAATCTTTATTTGTTGGTTATTTTGTAGTTCTTAAACGAATGCAAAGCTGATGCAGTAAAAAGTAAGTAAGTACACCAATTAATAGGTAACTGACTGACTAATATTTTATTAAAACCAACGATTTACGTAGATGCATTCAAAATAAATTGTCTGTGCAAAATCACCTCGTGTATAATGGAAGGTGCCAAAAGTTTCGAGCGATTTCTCCAATCCTCATCCACGTTTTCGAAAGTTCGCATGCGACCCAACGCGTGTTTGACATTGATACGAAACGGAAGGCAAAATACTCGGTTTCGGTTACATATATTCCACAAGGCAATCTCACGAAAAATTCACGTTTCATATTGTGTTTGCATAAAGCAAAGATGATCTCAAATAACAAATGTCTCAAGGTTTCTCTCTCCGATTTCCTGTCATTTATTTTACGTCCTTGGGTTTGGGTGCCACATTACTTGTAATATGAAGTCAAAACAAACAGAACATATTACTTTAGTAGACTACTAAATACATACTCACCATGAAAAAAATAATTGGTAGACAGACAAAATGCACGAGTAATCTAAAACTCATTCGTTTAGTCAGATGCAAGATCGTTTACATTCCATTAATGACCTTCACCTTGGAATATACGTTATACATTGTATTTACGTATACATTTGTTTTGCTTACATTTACAATTATTTTTTTTATTTCAAATCCGTTGCACGAACGGTAATAATAATATTATTCTTTGACGTAGACGCATTCTATAAATTCGGACTTTGTTCTCGGCCGGATTCCAATTTGCAACCCTAAAATTATCTAGACCCTATCTCTATCTTCGCGTAATCTCCTTAATCTCAATTATCTTCTAAATTCGTCTGAAGCAGCATCCTCCAAGCAATTATGAATACCGGACGTGAAGATTTCCATCAACACCTATAATGTTGAACGTTGAACGTTATTTCCATTTTTTACTTACCTACAACCTAGCAATATCAGATCCCGTTTTAGCCGTTCTCTGTAATTTGCCAGCACACGAACACGTTTTTATACAGTAAACTAAAAAATGCACTCATGTGCTTTGTGCTCATGCTCGCGCAGGTGCGTCTAATTAAAGTAAGCATTATTTGCATAGAACAGAGCAAGGTAACATTTATATATGAAGTAATGCCAATGCCAGAATAAGCACCAATTCCGGTTTTCTTTGCCTTGTTTTATATTACATCAACAAGCATCACATAATGTACATATATTAGCATCTTTTCATTCTTAACTTTTTCCTCGTGCTCGTACAACAAGTCCACGTTTCCGGTGGAGCACAAGTACAAGCAGCACCTGCTCCACATCTGAAGATATAAATGACATGAGTTGATTAATGTTATGCATTCGTTATTTCTTTAATCGTCTCATATCATTCTTGTTTTATCAAAATGGCATCAGGTTTAGATTATTACTACTACTGGTACACATTGTGCACATTTGATATTACATATTATAAGAGAATTTGAAGATATGTTCTATTTATATGTGTTTTCCTCATGCTTTTTTTGTTTTAAGGCAGTAATGTAATGTAACCGTTGTTCGAAACGGCATTTATTATATAAGTCAAAAGCGTAAGCACAAAAAAGACAAAAGAATTTATAACAAAAGCGTGAGCAAAAAGATGAAAGACAACAAAAAAACACTTTTTTCCACCAAATCTCATCACATCACATCAATCTCTTAACCACAAAGCGACGCTGCATATAACATAGCATGTAACAAAACCTGCGGCTCTGAAACCATCTACCTCCTCAAATGAATAAATAACATAGCATGTGAAGAAGACGTGAAGTCGAAAAAAATTATGATGATTATTATGACAGCACCATAATAATGCTCTCATTTTGCAGCAGTTGAGTTTTTACAAGAGCTAGCCGGGGTACAGAAAATGCCTGCTTTTTGAAGATGCGAGATAATAAATGGTTCTTTCTGTTCTTCAGTATTATATTGCATTGTATTGCATTGCGTGTTGGTCCTCAATTGGTAATGCCCATGCCCAAAAACTTTTTTTTAGGTACACAAAATGTATCTACCTAAATAAAGTTAGACATGTTATATATGTTATGCAGCCCATAACCAGGCATATTGCTCTTCTCTCTCTTCTGGTATGAGAATTAAGGATGGGATATGGTGGAGTGAAATGGAATGGATGGAGTTTTTGCAGCGTTGGTGGTGTTGTGTTGCGTTCAACATTACAATTCTTTTATTGGGTTGGATGCTCTTGCGCTTAGGAACAATATACTGTAAACTGAACTCTACTAAAAACCTCACAGACATACATAATATTCTTCTTTCGATGCGATGTGATATTGTGATGCTAATATAGACTAAGTAGACATAGACAGCTTATATAGGAAAACTGCTCTTCTGCAAATTTGTTTGTTTCGTGAGCCGTGCTCTTGTCTGTACCTCATCTCCTTCCATTCCATACACCATATTATCCAAATCCAACTTATTTGGTTTGGTTTATTTGGGTCGGTCGGAGGATTCTATGGAGTTGTGTATTGTTCGCAAGCTTGTAAACAACGTTGTTTCTCCTCTGAAAAGCATATTGCATTCATAAACATGCTGTTGGTGAAGACTGAAGAGACAGCTGGCGTGGTCACAGAATAGAAGAGCCCTTCGTCTGCCTCTTCTCTTTTTAGTTATTGGAATAATAATAATAATAATCAAACCAATTTTTAGGCACCAGATTGAATTTTTAAGGTAGAATTTACACTATAATTGAGAAAAGTTGTTGTGTTAGATTCTGCTCTGCCAGTCAATCATCAAAGTAACAGCATTAGCCAAAGCCAAGCCACTCTGTAGTTAGTTGAAGACTTGTCGTGTAGCAGGTCTGATTTGATGAGTAGTAGTGAGTGTGTTGCTTCAATTAATTTTTGAAGACAAGTTTTGATTTTGAAGGTAGCAATCAAAATAAGTTTGTCAGTGCATGTGCATGCTCTTCTCTCAAGTATGTGAGAGTCAAATTAACTTTTTGAGTAATAGCTTCTCGACACCTTGCCCCTACTTACAACAATTTGTTGGTTTTATGGAAAAGTTGTGGTTTAAGTCTTCAGCAGCATCCAATTTAAGCTTTGGATTAAGGAGTTCTTTCAATTAGCGACATCGTATGACGTATTGTTAAATCTGCTAAGGCTGACATTTGAAAGAGGTAAGTCGGTCATTCCATTCCTTTCTATTGCTAAGCTCCTACACACGGTAATCATGATTAATACTCATAATCATATTACGTTATAAAAGGCAGAATAAAAGTGTTGAATGTGTTGTGAACGAAGGAGTTAGCAGGTGAAGGTTATGTACATAGGTATTAGTGCATTGGGATGCAGAGAATGAAATGAAAAGAGCATCTTTTATGGTCTTGGTTGTTATGCATCTGATTAAGCGAAAGACATTCCAAAGACAAAACCTGACATGCAAATGCGCATTATTGTGATCGTGGCAAACCATGAGGGATGAAGAGGATTACGGATTCATAATAATCCTATCCTGGCCTGGTAATTCACTCTTCGGGGCAGTCTTTTGTCTTTGTCTCAGTTTGGTGTGCTACTGCACTGACTGCGATCGATGGACATGGACTACTAGACCTATATATCTCATTAATTATAGATTGAGGAAAAATCAAGCTTGAAATTATAAATTATTCTCTTTTAAGGTGATTTAATGATGCTTTTGGTTTGTTATCGACAGTTATTCAATCTATTTTCGCATTGAAAACTTCATGGTGTACAAAGAAACTGGTACAAGTACATACTTCATACTTGTGTATGCATGACATGATACATGAATTACATGATGATGATGATGATGGCTAGGGCTATGAGTTGTTGATCATGAGATTTGTCTTTCAGCAGTAAAAATAGATAAGCTCAGACATTATACCAAGGTAGTTATCTTGAGATTTAGGTGAGGCATGCGACCTCAGGGCTCTCAGGAGGACCTCATGTTTTGTTAGGGTCAGCAAAAAATTTAGATGATACATGATATGATGCTGGTTGTTCGAATCGAATTCTTTTTAGGGTCAGGGTGGAAGCGAACCTCATGCCGTACGCGTATATGTATTTCATCACTTCAGTCACGTTGCTTTAGATTCAAGGTTACAAACGTCAAAAAATCAAAATCTCTGTGTGTGGTGAATTACCTTTATCCATACACCTTGTTCGATTAGGACTAGGTAGTCTTTTTGGTTGACTGCTAATGGTAAACCTCATGAGAACATCATTGTACACCGGCATTTTAATGTCAAGTAAAATGCGTGTGGTTTGCGAGCGAACAGGTTTTTGCATCTTCATACTACTTCATACATACTTATTATTATTGTGCGCTATTAACTCAAACTATCATGCGTATCGCTGATTTGTATTTTTGCAAATTCTACATGCACAGTTTTTATTTCGCTTTGATGTCTGACCATTGTTACCAGCAATGCTATCATCATATATACTAATATGAACAAAATGCATCAATTTTTATTGCCATTCTCAACTACACATTTTTTGATCATGCACATATTTCTGAAAAATGAGCAAATTGGAATTATGTGTGTTATTGGTTATGTCACAAAAGTTATAGTAGATGATAGCAGAAAAACAACCTACAAAACCAATTTAGGTGCTTGTCTGACAAGAAATGAGTAGATTTCCAACAATTAGGATGAAAAGGCACTTGCCACATGATTACAGGTGTTGTATTGATGTACATGCAATAAAAAATGATGTACATAAAAATTGCAAGTATGTACTGTGTACATGTAGAAAAACTACTGAAAAAAAACAGGTTGACATTGACTGAGATTTTGAAGTACAAAGTATGGACAGTACGAAGCCTACAAAAAGGAAAGGCAAAAGGGATATGAGATAGGGTCACATATTATACTACATGAATGAATTTGATAGGCAGGTAAGTAGGTACTGTACTGTACTTCAGATAAGTAGTAGTAGTAGTTGTAGTAATAATAGTAGTGTTTTTATTATTGTTAAGGCAGGTAGTAGCAGTAGGATATTTTTTTATCCTTTCACAAAGTCATAAGTCATGTGTGAGTGTGAAGCGATGCAGTTTCTTGCATTTTGATTCTTTAAAGGTGATGACTCACTTTCGTTTCATTCAATCCTCAATAATGAATGCATTGTTGCATGTTGTCGTACTGTTTGAACCTCATTTTTATGTGTATACCTTTTTGCGTCGTTTTTATATCACTAATTCCTCGTGATTCTAATGTTTTCATTTCATTTTTTATATATTGGAGCAAAGCCAAATGCGAACAAAGGGAAAAGGACAAATAATTAAGTGTTGTGATGATGAGGAGAGCGTGGGAGGAAGACGTGAGATTTTCTCATGTTGATTTCTCAGTTTGATTAGAATGTTTATAAATTATAATAGTATTAGACAATAAATAAATAATGCACGTGAAACGTTTCTTTCTGTTTGGATGTGAGAGGATTATAAAGTTGACTTTTGCATGTGTTCCGAGTGCTTCAGAATCACATGTGCCGATTACTTCCATGATTTCTTATGAAAGTATGTAATCGATTATTGCACTCTCTGCGTAATAACTAGGTGCGATTCAGGGGGATTAAAGGACGGAAAGCTAATAACATTTCACATTGAAAGGTTAAGTGAGGTGTAAAACATTTTTGTTTGAAATGCGCAAATTGTTTAGAAATGAGTAAGTCGTGTTGTTTTGTATGAAAACGGTTGAAGTTCATAACAAAGTTGTTAAAATTTGGTATTGTAAGTGGAAATGCAGAGCAAATACCAAATAGCATTCATTGGATTGTGCATAAAAAATAGCCAAAGGAAAATAGGTAAGAAAAACAAAGTTATTTAGACATTGGTTTGATGAATATATTAGATATAAATTGGGTAAAGGTAAAGTGAATATATTTAAAAGAAGATGTTATTGAATTAGTCAGTATTGAATAACAAATTAACTAGTTAGCTCAAAGTTCATGTTCATACATAAACACATAATTGATGTCCAACCAAGTCCAACAGAAATTGGATAGGGTTGGTTTATCACGTTATTTTTCGTTCGTGTTTTTGATGCATTAGCATCTTTTAAGAAAGAGGAAGAAGAAGGAATTACATTCAACATTTACAGAAGTAGAACTCGAAGATGCGTTAATCTCTTCTTCTCCTCTAGGATAAGTGCTATAGTGCATTAAACTCAAAGTGGAAGCCAAGCGTATTTCCTCGTCGAGGCTAGTGATCACTGTTTGCCGTTACATTACTTTTAGTTCATATGTTCATCATGGGAAAGGATGCTAGTTGTTAGTCTTATTACGTTTTATGAATCTTCGATCATCAAAGGTTCAAGAGGATTTTAACAAGCAAAATCCGAAGTAATGGCATCATATTCACATTGATAGCGGTATGCAAGGCTGCGTGTGTTGTGGGGATGGATTGGGATTACCCTTATTGACCCGCTTGTAACTTCTTAATGCAAAGGTATTTTTGAACTATGGATAATTTCAAAATTGGCATTTGTGAAAAAGTTACGTAATCTAAAACAAACTGACCGTGTGAAATAACGTGATATTTGCTTTTGTTTCGATTTCTTCCATAAGTTCAACAAACACTGTTTTTCACTAACGCTGGGATTACTTTGTAACAGCAAAAGCTATAAAATTGTATAATAAATTATGTTTCTCCAGGCATTCTTCACATTCAAGTATTCAAACTATATTCTTGCTTGTTTGAAGTTTTGTTGTGCATTATAATATCAATATCAAATGTTAATTTTTGGCCATTTGCATACATTTACACGCTCTCTCCCGCACGATACGCAATGGCCTAAGGAGCTCTGTAGTCTCCAAAATGGAGATTAAAATTATTATTTTGTAAATTTTGCATAATACCATCATTAGTAGAAAAAGATAACACGATACTGGAAAATGTGTATTCGGAAAAAGTAACAAGTAGCGATTATGATGATATAAAAATGTAATGCAATATACAATAATAGTTTCTTTTATTAATTTCAGGTGTTTGAAGATCGGGGTCGAATTGAATGTAATCTTCATGCAAGATAAAGTTTTCTGAAGTAGACATGATTCTTATATTATCATCGTTAAATAAAAATTGAACTCGTGTGAGTCCACAAAGTGAATGTGAAGGGACAACAAGGCAGGAACTGTCTTACATTAACCTTCCTTCAAGAAGTATGTGTACAAGCAAGGATATGCAGGTCTCATATACATTATTTACTGCCTAACACGTTAACGAAGCACGTGTACTGTATCTGACAATTTTTCTTCACGCTGCCTATAACTGCTCATCTTATCGTAGTTCATACAAAGATGTGTTTTTCAACCAGCTTGACCTTTTGACTCATTGGTGGTTTGGGATTGAAAGTTGATATTTTTTTTTATTATATCGTCCAGAGTTCTTTCGTTTTAGTCTGTTATAAAAAACATTCGTGTGTGTGAGGTATGAATTTTTAATGTGATGAAAAGGTTGATTCAGTTTATATAAAATTCAAATGCATTTGAAGCATAAAGTCACATGCAATCTTGCATGCATGCCGACTTATCTCAATATTCAATACATAATGTATCAGTCAGGATAAAATATTTAGTACAAATACCGAGAACAATTTTGTTTTTGTTTTCAGAGAGTTTTCAACTTTGTAAAATTAGCATCTAATCGAGTATATATCCTCATTAACATAATTCTTAAACTATTCCTGACCTTCTGCTCGGTTGAAATTTACCTGATAGACTAACGAATACAGTCTACTCGATCACTCACTCAACAAAAGTTCACGGTCACAAGGAGTGTGAGACATTTAAAGTGTTTCTGTAAAAGCCAAGAAGTCTGGAAATGATTTTGTCAAAAACAACCCTGGACAACTGAAAACATTTTTATTGAGGAAAAAGAAGGACAAAAAACATACTTATTAATCTGAAGGAAAAAGAGGCTAGTTCCTGTTTTACCGTCGTCGTTAACACATCCTTAATCCTCTTCACTCTTCATCGATCGAACTGAAAATATGCCGACTAGACCCGTAAGGAAACTGGCAGGATGCGAATGTCGTCCCTTGGCTAGAGGAAAAATTTGCGAAGAATGCCAACGCAGAGTTTGTAAGACCACAATATATTTATATTTCTCAGTTTTCTAATGAATTCTTAATTTGTAAAAACATTTGCATACAAATTTGTATTTGATATGAAAATGCTTTTAGGCTTTGAGTGGAACTGGGAAAAAGATGGGACCGGCTCCACAGTTGTGTTTCATAACAATGACAGGGATGTCATTTTCAATCCCGGATTCAGCGTTGGAACGGTGGCTGTCCGTGGAACTCAACCATTCAAACCAGGATGTCATCATTATTGGGAAATAGAAATGAGCACCGAAGTTTATGGCACGGACATGGCAAGTTAAAGTTACTTGTTAAATCCTTTTATAGATAAATTATTAAGGTAGTGCTTATGCTTAGCATTATTCAGCCCTCGTCTCTCGCTTGGCAGTAGAGCCACAGTTCAAAAGGACAAAACTGAAAGTCCAAACAACAACGCTAATCTGTCACGTGTAAATGGAATTTCTTTCCATTACTATATCAATCCTATCTCGTATCATTTTATCCAGCCATAATTCCATGTTTGGTTTCTTTGAATGCGTCGTAGGTAAAATACTTGGGTTGGTTTTTTTTCTAATAATAATTATTGTAAGTTGAGTTCGTTAAACTGAAACACGATAAGGATTATAAGGAATGAGGAGTTGTTTGATTTCCTGAATGTTTGTGTATTGGTGCATAGTACATGCAGCTAAGCTAAGGAGGACGAGGACATACATTTACAAAGTCCTATTGCGAAGGAGCAATAGGAGCATAGTCGAACAAAGAATCGCTCCATAAATGTACTGCACTGCTATCTGCTATATATAGTAG
Organism: Orchesella flavescens; assembly: GCA_964034955.1. Lineage (NCBI taxonomy): Eukaryota > Metazoa > Arthropoda > Collembola > Entomobryomorpha > Orchesellidae > Orchesella > Orchesella flavescens. The sequence goes on along the minus strand of OZ035954.1, from coordinate 34,922,176 downwards.
TAGCGGTAGCTTCTACTGATTCTGACGACGCACCTAGCTAGCTAACAGGCTCTTATATATAGATTTTCATTTTTCTTTGTTTGCTCGTATGCTATGAATATATATAACACAAGTTTTTCATGAGTGATGAATAATTAATGAGCTCGAGATCACTTTATCCTATCTAGCTACTTTGCTAGAAGTCCAATGTAATATTTACTGCTTGTATGCAATAAATTACAACGTAACTGGTCATATAACAATGGCGATAAATAAAAAAACATTTTTTTTCACTTGCAGATGATAGGTGTTGGAACAGACAAGACTGACTTGAAAAAATTTACACATAATTTTGTGAGTTTACTCGGTAATGATGAAAATTCATGGGGTTTGAGTTATTTGGGCCAGAAAAAGCATGCTGGCCAGTCACATCAATATGCAAAGCAATTTGGACAGCACTCCGTCATTGGTATGTCAATCATAAAGCGGAATGAAAAAAAAATAAATGTGTTAGCAATGACTACAGTTAATTCAATTTAAGGTTAAGTATGTAATGAGTAAAAATTCGATGTTATCTCTTATACAGGAGTCCACCTTGATCTCTGGGCTGGTACTTTGGAATTTTATGTTGATCGGAAGCCATTAGGTATGTAAATATGTATGAATTTCATTATCAGGCAGTACAAGTTTCCTACTAGAGTATATAATTTACCACAAGCCTTATTGGTTGGTTTCCAGGCATTGCATTCGAAGGGCTTCAGGATAAAGGTGCCCTGTATCCCATAATATCAAGCACAGCAGCGAGGTCTGGTATGAATCTCATCTTCTGCCGTTCATATTCCTCGTCCCTTCAGTTGCAGGCAATGCTCTCCTTAAGTCGTAATCTATTATCATCAAATGAAAACGCCTCGCTTTTTGAAGTTCTTCCGTTGCCACCGGGCTTAAAACTTTGGATGAAAAGTCATTACTGGTGGATTGTTTCATGTCCTGATCGAGATCGTAAACGAGAAGAGGAATTGAATAATCGCAGTAAAAGAGAAAATCGAAATAAGTATCCAGATCCAACAGATTGTAGTGCCAACAAAACATCGGAAGGAGAAGATAAGGAGGAAGAGAATGATGATGATAGTGGAAATGAAGTTAGCGATGATGGGGGAGTGTTTGATTTATCGGGTGGGGCCGGTGGAGACAGTCCACCACCAAGAAGTGAACAAGATCGCTGTGAACATTCTGACAATGGAGAGTCTTCAAAGTGTTTTCGACTTCTTGCTGCTGCTACCAGCTCGCGAGCTCACTTTCTTGGCCGGGTCAGCCCTATATTTGTTGGAATGCCTGAAGGAGGCTTCTCAGTTTCACCTAGTACGTCTACTAGACCTGTGACTAGAAGTAGAAGTGCCCCAGCTCAGCCTTCGACTTCAGCTGGAGCAACAACAGTCAGTTCTAGAATATTACGTGAGCCAGTTGCACCACCTTCATCGTCGGATGATGAAGATGGTCCTCCATCATCACGACGAGAAGCTAAAAGACTCAGACTACGGGAATCTATTGATGTTGAAGTAGAGGAAATTGATAAAAGACAAGTCACCGATGAAAACGACAAGAAGCCTTGAACTTGAAAATTTCTGTTTTCTCTCTTACTCTTGTTGTTACCCTGTAGAATTTACAGAATTCTGCGAATTGTACTGTCGTTGAAGATAAATCTAGTTTTGAATTGTACCCATTTTTTTTAGTATTTATCCATTGCAAAAATATTATACCAATGAAATGAGCGGTTTTTCTAGCTAATTTTACGTTTATGTGGAAATCAGCCACTGCTCCGCAAAACTATAAAGAATGCATACACGTAGAAAGCATCAAAAGACTAACATGCTACAATACTAAGTTATACCAAATCAATGATGGATACGTTATGTTAAATGTTGTTACTTATTAATTTTATTGAAGCTTGGAAGTTATTGTTTAACTCTAAACGGAAATTGTTGAGATCTACTGAAATGTATCTCATCTATTGTACTAACTAACATTAAATGAGCAATTACCAAAACCAAAAATATTAATGATAAGTGCAACTTCAACTAGTATACAAAAATGTTTAAAGTATAATACATATAATGGTTGTCGGTGAAACTATGGAATGCACTAACGTAAACGAATCTAGTGAGTAATAAATATAATACTTAATGCATAGTCCTAATAGTGAGTTACTATTTAACCGATGATACTATAACCAGGCGCGTAACGGTTTATGGAATGGATATTGAAAGTCAATACTGTGAAACATGATATACGTATAAAAAATTCCGTTATCAAATAAATTATTATTCCTCCGTATTCACATTCACCCACTTAATTTGTATGATTTGGAAAATTTATTGAATCATTGAGATATTAAGGGTAATTTTGATGAAAGAAAATCATGCTATACAATATTTATACATCTAAATCAATAGATTGATATTACATAATCATCAGAAACATAATTCGTTGGTGTTAGCGAAAGCATAATCATATACTACTATAAAGAACGTTGTTATCCAAAATTAAGGGGATAGACCACAGATATCCTATAGATATCTGTGGTACAGACAATTAGAGCTATATGAGTGAATACTTCGTCCACGGCAGTCGAATTCTGCTACCGGGTGGCACCAGAATTCAACTGCCGTGGACGAAGTGTTCACTCACATAGCTCTAACTGTCAAAAGGAATCGCTGTTGGCTGTTATAATACTTTCACCTTCCCCTTAGCTTAGGTATATATTTAGAACTAAAAGAATACATATTATATATTTCCGACAAAACTGAAAATATAGGGGTAACACTTGTTATTTCTAAGCTATTTATTTAATTTTATGATACGCACACGCACTCCTCCTCTCACTCCCACCTTTTCTGTCTCTTTAATGCAATATCACGACTGGAAACGCTACCGTTGAGTTAATTACTGGGCGAGACTTAATAACCGAGCTAATCCACTATCCGTCCACTTTTGCTCCATCTGCTTTGGTGTCAATGAGGGACCCTGATCCGCACAATCCATAGGATCTGGAAGATCGCCTGGTGGAACCTCAGCCTACAAAAAAAACAATAACACAAAAGTTACAGCTAATATTTAAACAAAAATTAATAATGCAACTACCGGACAGGACGCTGCGTTACATGAGAAAGAGGGGATAGTGTCCCAAGTTGACTAATTTATTACCTCTCCAGGAGGAAGAGAATCTTGTCTCCATCGGTTGTCGATGAGATTGGCTCGATACCAGTCCAAATTTACTTGAGAATCCATTTTTCGAGATAACTGGATACTATTGACTATGAATGGGAAATGGGAAATGATGTCGGCTTCACTTCTGAAAAGCACAAGCAAAATACATAAAAGCGGTTGATCTTCCAAAAACCCAAACAACCTAATAAAAAAATCCGTTACTCCGTACTTATCAAAACCGTAAACAGTAAAAGCTTCCTTCTGATGATACCTCTTGTCTTTTGTTTCCTTCTTCACAATAAGATCTGTCAGATGTTGTCTTGTATTTGTAGGGTAGCACAAATGTACCTATCGGTTATCTGAGGGGCAAATAGAGCTTTTCAGCACCGCGGTAGGTAAAGGATAAATAGTTCTAATGCGATGCGAGATCTTATGTATGTTTTGCATGTCCGCAACATTGTAAAAGCGTCCATGTGTTTGCAAATCGTTTGGAAAAGTGCATTTAATGTTTAAAGGATCATTATCAATCACTGCAGCTAATGCAGTTTGTTGAGAAAATTAATTTCCAAATAAATCTGTAGTAAGGACTCCTACTTACTGCTACCTATAATCAGAATGGAAGACACAAACCTTTTGAAAAACATTGATAACCTCCAAGAAAAACTGAAATGCTTAAAACTTGTGGATCAACAGGCCCAGCAGCCGTCATCCCTGGCAAATGAAATCAGAATAGCGTATGATAACTGCCTTATACATTATAATTTCCATGTTTCTTATCATGTTATAATTACCTGGAATTTAATGTTAATGTTTTCTTGTTTTTTATGGACAGTTTGAAAAACATTGGAGCTTACTGTGCTCAAAGTAACACCTCAGCGAAGTCATTAATACCAAAAATTCATCAAGTTTTAAAGCAGCCACTCCTCCAGATTCAGAACGGTCAGGGGGCTGTCACGGATGGGGACGTCTCAAGCATTCTTTCATATCTTAAGTTAGTTTGCGACACATCTTTACCTGCACCAATAACTAAAGCATTAAATGAAGCGGTGGTGGTGGTGGAAGACACCTTTTGGAATGAAATCATTGTTCCAATCGGCACGGACATTTTGGAATTTTTTAATACATCCGTTTTCAAGAGATGCCTTAGCTTTTTATCGTCATCCAAATCAACAGTAGCTCAGAATGGAGAGATTGAACTTTCCAGTCATGGAACTGGATTTGCATTTCATCAGCAGCTTGGAATTCTCCTGAAGGGTGCCCGAGTCCTTTTGGTTTACCTGAAACGAGCCACCTCTAACCCAACAGGAGATGCAGATAAGAAACTGGAGGGGAGTTTGATTGAAATTTTGAAAGTCTTTTGCGTACTGATGAATCCAAAAGGGAAAGAGGGCGTATGTGATTTTGACATTGGATTGGATATTAGATGCAATATTGGAATTGCAATGTGTTATTCCATCATTTACATTCGGCATCCAAACAAAAGTCGGATTCAATCATTCTTCAACTCCATTTTCATTCCTCCTGTCTCAGCAAGAACAAGTGAAAGTAGCCTTATATCTGATGTGGAAAATGATATTTTGGGAACTACTGGTTTAGATGTCAACCGGTTAGCCTTGGCATTTGGAGTGCTAAACACTTGGTTGGAACAGGAACCGGACAAAGACCTTTTCTTGAACATTGGAAAAAATGTTTTAGAGATAGAGCATGGGTATGTCCGATTTTTAATAATAATTTATATTTTTTTTGTTCAGAAATCCTAATAATCCTATAGTATTAAATTTGACCATGCTTTCCTCCGTATAGAGTTAAAGAAGCAGTAAACCTTGGCTCTTCTCGAGTGTTAGAAATTTGGACTGCCAAGTTATCAAACCAGAGTGTCCCTCTTGAGGTGCTGAAAAATGTGACAACTTTATTTCCACAATTGGAGTTTTTCTGCTTCATGTACATGCCTGGTCATATCGATGCAGTGAAAAACTGCTGCAGGAACATTCTTTCTGCTCTATCTACAATCTACGATCGACTTGATGATGAAGGGATACAAGTTCCTGAGAATAAATCACAAGACAGTTGGATTTCTAGTTTTCTCAAAACAGTGTTGGGAAAGCCTGTTCACATTAAATGGTTAGCTTTGTCATGCATTGCTAAGCGGACACAAAAATCATTGAAAGTGTTGGAACTAGAACCTGAGTTGCCTGAGAGTCTTTTTAATGCTCAGAGGACATTTAAAAGCGCTGTAAGAATAAATGAATTATCAGTAATACTGCCATATGATTATGCTTCCATACTTAAGATTCAAATGGATTAAACAAATGCGTTTCTTTTATATGCAGGCAAATGATACATACGTTGCACTCATGAGCTACCACTTTCAAATAACTTCCGAGGCAGTTTGGGGGAAAACGTGGGTTGAACCCTTGTTCGCAACTCATCTTTCTGTCAGTAACGAGTCCAACTGGCCACAGAAGAAGAGCATAATTTTGATCATTTTGAATTCTGAAAAACTTCGAATCCCCCAAGTCCAAGTCATGATAATCCCGTTACTTAAACGAGTTTTGGAAATAATGAATCGACGACAAGTAATTAACCAGTCTTCAATAATCAACAAAAACGAAGAAAGTCCTGAGGAAGTCCCAGAAGCGTCATTGCTAGCTGCAGAAACAATCAAGATGGCATATGAATTGAAGATTACCCTTGATCCCAAAGAATTGAATTTATCATCTGTGACTGATACTTCAGAAGATTCGTTTAGGGGGCTAGTACCAAGACATATTTTAAATAATTGGCTTTGGGACGAAAATCCACAAATTAGGTTGGCAGGATTAGCTCTTCTCGTCGAAACTAAGAAAACTAGTGAGGTCATCACACTTTATGATTTTGAGTCATTCAAGATATTCTTCAAGTACAACTTGCTTAGCCAAAATTCAGGATTTAGACAACAATTTATGTCATACTTTAAAAAGTTGGTAAGGAGGCTGAGGGATGGAGAAAGCGTCGCCCGAAGAAAGAAGGAGAACGAAATTGCTCAAATGTATAGGGATTTTCTAAAGTGGCTGTGGAAGTTTTTTACTGAAGACGAGGGACTATTCTATGGGGCAAACTTTGGGAGAAGATGTCAGGCTCTAGAATGCCTTTCGGAATTAACTGAATATTTTTCTAATTTTGAAATGTTTGGTATCACTCGAGAATCTAATAACTCCAAGTACCTTCGTTGGCTGACTGATTCATATGAGCATAATAAGATTCAAGCATTGGAAGTCATTGTGAGAATGCCCATCTATGAATTTGAGGTTTGAAACTATGTTTTTTTGTATTTATATGTTATCATAATCATATAAATCGTATGTTACTTTAAGTTGTTAATACTTGTGATTTTTATTATTAGGATGAGGAATTTTGTAACAATTTGTTCAAAGAAGCCTTGAGCTTGTGCAAAAGTGTAAAACCCCCTGACTCTGTTACTGGAAGATACTTGCTGATTTTGTTAATGCGCAAACAGAATCAAAGCGGTGACAAGTACTCAGCGTGGAACCTTCTTGAGGCTGTATATCAAGAGTTGAATCAAATTTATCACCAAATTGAAGCAACGACGTTAACCAAAGTTTCCAGCGAAAGCCCGTTGTATGGGTGTGTGCGGTGCATTCGAATGATTTTACAGTATTCTAGTGAATTTAAGTTGAAAGAAAATTCAGGGAAATACAGGAATTTTGTTGAGAAACTTTTGAAATTATGTTTTAAAATCGACGACTTAATGTTTCCAGTATTGGGAAGTGCGGCACCAGAAGGCTTTCTTCCCGCACAAAGCGATGCATCTGTTGATCAAAATAAGCAAGTTGTGCGATCCCTAGCTGCACAAATGCTCTTGGTGTGTGCTTGGCGAACAATGAAAGAAATAAGTTTGCTCATGTCCGATATGTGCTCTCTATTCATAATGGAAGGAGAACTAGCGCCGATTTCCGGACTAAGAAAGGATGGAACTGAACCCACGGCATCTGCTCACTATTTGCTGACATTTGAACAAGTTTGTGATGTTGGGGATCATTTACTATATCTCTTGAAGAATTTAGTGCATCGAGGAGTTTTTGAGCAAGTTTTTGTTGGTTTCAAAATCATCGCAAATCGATTGTGGAAGTCTTCAAATCCCAAACTCAGCAATCTTCCAGAGAAATGGTTGCAGGATGCTATTGACCAAGAACACATATCTTCAAAATCCATTACTAGGCGCAGTGCAGGGCTTCCATTTATATTTCAAGCATTACTATCAGCAGAAAGTGACAATGAATCATTCCTTCATAAATGGGTGCAACGCTTGCTTGTTTTTGATGAAAGTCCAGACATGACACCTATTCGCATTCACTCAATGAATGTTCTCAGAGGCTTGTTTCGTGATGCTAGCTTCTCTGCAGCAATTATGCCATTTGTTCCACACGGTTTGAAGATGGCTTTCCGTGGACTGAAATCATTAGATTGGACCGAAAGGAATTCCGGCTTAATGTTATATGGAGCTGTTATGCGACGTTCATTTGGGCCTAGATTGAATCTAATGAATGCTCCCACTTTCTTTAGAAAGTTTCCTCAAATGTATGACTTTCTTTTGGAAGAACTTGACACTTGTATTCAAACGATTAAGAATAGTACTCCAACAGTACTCACCTGTGATTTTACATTTCATCTTCTTTTACTTTTATCATCTTTCACATCTACTGGAAGAGTTGAAGATACACATTTCAAGGTAATTTAATGATTTGTATATATCTTCTGTATAGTTTTAAATTTATGCGCATGGAAAGTCGTTATTGATAACAAGAATTGATTTGTTATTATATAGTTGGCAGAATTTATTCCTAGAATTACAAAATGTGGGGAAAGTGATGATATGGAAGTTAGGAAACTAGCTGCCAAAGCTTTGATACCATTTTTGGTGTCTCCAGAGGAAAAGAGGGAGCTGGCAATGAGCATTTTAGATAAAATTCAGTCTCAAGTGAAAGTCAGCCCGAATCACCTTCATGGCTTGTTATTGCAGGTAAACGGCATTTAGAGCTCGTTTTGATATTTTTATACACATGCATATGTTTGCAATGCAATGATTCTAATAATTCTTAACCTTTAATGTTATTACAGTTCTTAACCATTGCAAGTCAACTTCCCAACGAAGATACAGAATCATGCAGGAGCGCTAATGCTAAAATTGTAACCACGTTCCTGAGCTACATTTCTTTAAAACAAGTTGCCCGTTCTTTTAAAGCACCAACTGTATACGCAACAGTGATGGAAATATTTGTTATCATTTATGGTTTCCGATGTATAGAGAAAGCGACGATTTACAAAGGCGTAGAAATCATTGAAGAGGGCTATTATGAACGCTTCGGTTCCATAAGGAATCGCAACTTTGTTCCAGGCCTTTCCGTTGCTGATTCTATTGTCGCTAGAGCCATCTTAGACATCAAAATAGACGAGCTTGAGAATGATAAACTCTTCGAATCAGTTTATACCTATTTAATAAATCCTGTTAGATACAGCGCTTACATTCAGGAGTTTTTTGAGCTTTGCCAACAAAATCCAAAAATAATGTCATCATTTTGTAACGAAGCTAGTGATGATGGCGCATTAGTTGTCATTGAAGCTGTATTGGAAAGCTATCTGGAAAGAGTTTCACCGTTGTTTAATAAGTTTCCAGGAACTCAGTTGGAGCTGGGATACTTACAGTTTATAGAAAAGATTCCTACTGCTATTTTTGAAAACATATATTCTGAAAATGGATTATTGATCAAACCGCTGATTCAGCGATTATTCCAAGTATGCGAGGAGGCTGAATCAACGACGCTTAAAGTTAAAAGTATGGCGTTTGTGGTGCTAGGAAGAATATTGTTTTCAACAACTATCTCTATTTCGGATGTAAGTTTCCAAATCTCAATGATGCTTTATTATTTATTTGTTTGATTCCTCATTGTTGCTTATCACTAATAATACAATTTTCTTTTTAGGAGAATAAAACACGATTGTGTGATATTTTAATACAATGGTCCACATCTGGAGCGGATGATGACATGCGATTTGCGGTTGCGGAAACTTTTCCATGCATTCCATTCCCAAATCTGACAAGCTTTTCTGGTGAGAATTCGATGATTAGTTTTTGATGCAATGTATAATAATATTTCATCCATGTTTTGTACATCAAACATCAATTGTGATTATCTACTATAATCTTGTATTACAGCTTTACAGCAGTCAAAGATTTGGTGTAGTGTTTTCTTACTGGCACAAGACGATGAAAGCTACTTAAGACAAATTATTAATAGAAAGCTGAACGGAAGTGACAGTCCAAGTTGTGATAGAAAATCCCTGGAAGTACTTACGAAAGTATACTTTCAACAATTTCTACTACTTAATCCAATTGAAGGATTACTACTTCTTATTGGATTACTACTAAGGGAAGACTTTGAAGTTGAAGCAAAGGCTGCTGATGACGTAAGTATTTCCGAAATACTACTGTAGCCTTTGTCTACTTGAGTGCAAATGATGCCAATTTCTAATTCGTGGTATTATTGGGTTTTGCATTTTAGGAAACTGAAGATCGACTTTTTGACAAAAGCGAAATGAACATGTATTTTGAGCATGAGACACTGGCTAAAACATTAAAATTGCAGTTGAAATCCAATGATTCTAGTCTATTCAGTAAGCTTAAGCCCTATCTGGATACTGAACTGTCAGATCAACAAATCAAATTTTACAATGTTGCCTCAAATAATCCCAATAATTATGGTGAGGGCCTTTCTTCATCTGCTGAAAATAAGCAGTTGTCCATACGTAAAATGTTATCCTTAGAAATGAAAAACGTTGTTGATGAACATGACTACTGTGATATAGAAAACAAACGTTTTTCAGTAATTGTAAATAGTAACGATATGATAAAATGTTCAATTCAACATTTTTTAACAGAATTTTTAAAGTTAATGGATCAAAGCTAAAAGATGTAATATTTGTAAAAATTGTATTGATTGAATAAGAAATAAACTTTTAATCAATCAAGTCCGAACAAGTAGTATTTATTAGACTTTTAATTGTTTACGATATACATCATTTTTAAGCATGAATTAATGATGATATGGTGTTAAACAATATACACTGACACGCACAATATATTATGTTATGGTAGGAAATATATTATTTATGTATGTACATTGTACACCTAACAAAATTCCAAATAACGTTCTTTTCATGACTTCCCCCCAAACAAGTTATGGAATTCATTCATTATTAGACTCGACTGCCCAATTAAATGGCAACTCTTTACGAATACATTTTTATAGCTCCTTTAACTCTTCTTTTGCAAATCTTATTTATAAACAACTCATTATTATTAAAATGTTTTAGATCATCACAAATCAAACCAGAAAAAAATACTCTTGTCGTTCATAATAATTGATAAACCTTTATAGGTTTATAGGTACAAATTCAACTGATGATTTACCATGATAATTTAATTTTGCTCTTTGACAGCTAACCGAAATTTAAGAAAAAATCACAGCCAGCATGATTGTTCTCAATAATTATTAAGTATTTCAAAGTTTAATACAAACCCAGTGTGACAGGAGAAAGTGCTCGTACACAAGATACAAAGCTTCAAATTACTGGAGAGACCCATTCGAAACACATTTAACAAGTACCATATTATAGTTTACAATAGTTTTTACATCCTCTTCAGATCATTTTGCAATACAATGTGCCCTTCTGTATAATAATATATAAACAACCATTTTCCAGTCAAATTCTATTCAGGGAGAAACAACATATATAGTTTATAGCGCATGCATAATAATTATGCATTGTCTTATTAATACAAAAAAAACATTTTCATAAAAAAGTGCACAAAGTAGTGGATGGACGAATTTATAAAATGAAAAGAAAGTCTTAAAGATAAGTGTAACAAAAAAATTGAATCCTGCCTAACAACCACCTGCTGAAACATCTTTACTGACCTGACCTAGAATCACCCCTACTTTTTACTTTAGTTAGTTACACTCTGGTAAATTCCTATCTATCTATCTCTCTAAACACACATTTATTAGCTAAAAGGTACAAGGTAGAGTATAGTATTCAATCAATCAATCGAAACAAAGTTTTAGCAGCTAACAGAGGGCATTTAACTACGCACGTGTGACAGGGAGAGAGGGGCAAAGTGATAACACATTTTTTTGACAAAGTGAAAATTTAATTTATTATTCTAGTAAAGATACTTATAGCTACAATATCACATAACATTAAGTTTATTACGCTTTTTGGTTTGAAAAACAGAGACAGAATTTTATTTACATATTTTTTTGCAGTTTAGTTAAATTATAAGTAGTTAGAATTATTGACATACAAACATGCATAATATATAATATGAAAATCATGTGCATTATATAAACTATGATGCTTCAAGAGAGAAGCCCACAGCCATCATTGACACGACCCCCGACAGACACAACACGGCATGACTGATTTTTTATCCAAAAGTGATATAAATTTTGACTCTATCTAACCTCTACACTCACGATATTCGTGCCTCAATCTACTCTAAGTTTCATAGTTTAGTGTAATTTAGTTTATATTATATTGACTGACGCCAGGCTACGTTTCATGACGCACACTGACAGCTAATCATAGACGTAATAATAATAATATTATGAGCAACTACAACCTGGATTATGTTGTATGTAATAGCAGCTTTGGTATATATTGTAAATATAATAATGTTATAATGTAATGTAGTAGTAATTTTTGACATTGGTTTTGGAGTAAGGAACGTGTGCGGGGAAGGAAACTTGAAGGAAGAATTGTGGAGCTCATTTTTTTTCTAACGAGCAGAGACGGACAATCTTATTGGTTTCACGCGTGTGTCCGTGTGTGGTACGGTAGGAAGCTGGTAACATATTTAAGTTTTAAGTTCTCTTGTGATGATGATACCAAAGACGTGCTCGAGTTCGAAGGCAGTGACGATAGGGATGAAAAGGTAATAATAATGGGGAATTTGGCTTTGGTCACCGGCAGTTTAACCATTTTGCTTTAAATTACTGTTGGCGTTAACGGAAAAGCGAGGAACAATATATAATAAGATAAGTGCGATGAAGCAAGCATCGTACAAATGCTATATAATAATATGTAGTAATAGACAGACATAACCGGAACTTAACGCGATATTCGATAGTTATAACATAACAATATACTTAAAATGATGGTTATAATAGCCTCTTCCAGTAGTACTACAGACCACATGAAATCAAGTACAAATTATATTATTTATAGCTAAATGAGCGAACAAATACTGATCTGACGAATGTCTACTTAATGAATCTGTTATCACGTGCTTAAACTTCAACACCCGTATATTGTCTAGGCTCTAGAGCTAATTGCTTTTGTAATCATATACTCGAATCCCTATATTCAAAGAATCAACACTCATGTACACCGTCACTAACAGGTAGTTTCCACCAACTGCGTGGGAAAAATTTGATGATTCACGCGTGTACCTCACCTCAATCAACGTAGTTCATTCACGTGCCTCTTCTTCAGCAGCTAATAACCAGTACAGTGAGCAAGTGTTTGTAAGTGAAAGATGGGAAGGGAGCGACTATATCTAATATTAGTAAGATCAAGCGCGTGTAACTCTTCTGGACATACGTAATTCTACTAATTGCAACATAACATAACAGGGAAACGCTGTAAGTACGTTACTCAAGTTGTAAGAAATAATATGACCTCAGAAATAAAAAAAACTAAACCTCATCTAACCTGAATCTGCGTCAGATAAAGAAAAAGATTTCCGGTAAATTCTTTTGGTAACAAAATATTACGTAAAGGAAAAGTATTACCCATGATTAGTTACAATACATTTGCCCATTCTTTCACAATTTATTCAATTCCCAAGGTTTTCTACTGTACTTACTACGTCAGTATCAAAGTGTTTTTCCGTACTTCTATAAAGCATACGAGCACCTGCAATTACATGTATTTAAGCTTGAACAAAGGTAGTTAGGATAGAGATTGAGTAACCTTAAAATTCTACTTACAAATAACCATACTATAATGACTCTTATTTTTGTCTTCAAACCGCCTTATAATGACGGATAATTCTGCTTTTAAATTCCATCAATATTTTCCTCCACTTTATCCTCGTTCATTAAAGTTCTCTGGACACAAATTAAATTCATATCAACTCTGACTTGATAAAAATTATGCAAATCAAGGGGAATTTTAAAAAATTCTCAATTTTTTTCAACCAAATTAGAACATTAAGAATATCACAATGCTTGCTAATGAAGGTAAGAGTCCTTGAAATACAAATCATTTTGTGGTTTTATCTCAGTAATTTCTTTCTCAGAGGAAACCCAAGACGTAGAAAACTTTAGCGGAACATATAGAAGCAGGAATATGGATGGAACATTTAAGCCAGAAAGAAAATGATACTGCCTACAAAAAAGTTATATATCGTGTTTAAGTAGAAAAAATAAGTTTGATGATTAATTAACCTCAGCCAACGACTTAAGTATTTTTTTTGTATCTCTCTAGATTGTGGAAAGAGAGGTCACATTCATTTTTTTTAAACATTCATCCAGTGTAGTTTTTAGTATATATGGTACTTTGACTTGCTCCATTTTCAGTTATTTGTTTTAGCCCAGTCACTTTCATCTCCAATGGAATCTTTTTTAGTCTGCTTTGGCTGCCTTCGCTTTGTTCCTTGGATGTACGACGTATGTCTTGTAAAAGAAATCGACAAACAGAAGAAAGTAGCTGAAATACATGGCCAAAGCCAAGTATATATTTGACATGGGACGACTACAATGGTTTCCAGAACCTATATATATGAAATCAATGTCAATGTAAAAAGAATGTCCATCCGGAAGTATGCTATATAGTTAAAAAAAATTATACCATAATGCACTGAGGTCTTACTTAGGATAAAGTATGAGTGAACATTGACGACTAGGCCAACGACCATCTGGCTGAGTTGGAGGAATGTCAGGACCATAGCGAATGATCGAGGCAGCTTGATTTGCAGAGACTATTAGAAGGAAAGAAAGCCATGTAATGGACGTGTTATTCAAGACATTTTACGCCATGATTTAAAAAAAAGGAAAAAAAACTAAAGATATTTTTTTTCGTGTGAAATTTTTCACTCACTCGAAGTGCATAATAGGAATACATTAGGGCGTGGACCATATAGTTCATGGTGCAAAACCATCTGCTTGAAGGATCATAAGCCCCGTGAGCAAACCAGCAGTATATGCAGACGGTCATGTGGTGATACCTGAAAGGAAATGGGATTAAAAATTTGAGTCATCATCATCATTTCCTGGCTCCCAACATGCTTTTTTAAGAAGCACACATAAATATATTATGTACAATCAAATCAAGTTGGTAAAAACTGATTGCATCTCGTTACATTCAATATTGCATCGTGAGATGAGTCATCAACATCAACGCATCGTCGCAGTGTTGAAGGTAAAACTCATACGCACGTGCTATTTGTGCTGAAACACAGTATGAAATGTAAACTTTCCATTCATTCATTCATTATTTCGGTTAAAATTCCAGTTTATAATCTTATCTTGTAAATAAAAATCTTTCCTTCATATTTGACACACATTATAAATGAATATACTCTATGTATATAACTTGTTTCAATCTTTAACTGTATACTCATCATTTTTATGACGGCAAAAGATAAGGATGCAAGAGTAGCATGTACCAACATAGACAATAATCATCAATAAAACGGATAAAGCTTGATCATGGTAACTTACCAATGGAGAAAGATAAGGGGTTGTTTCCTCAATACTATGAACGCAGTATCTCCGAACTCAATTATCTATTTTGGAAAAATAAATGAACAAACAAGCACACCATTATAATTATGTCATGGGGTATTATGTTACTGCGGAAAGATAACTCATTTCTTGATCATCAATCACCTTTGACAAGGCAAATAGCCAGCCCCAGAATGAAGTGGCAGCGTTATGGTTTTCTCTGTAGAATGCAAACAAAAATGTTTCATCGTTAGATAGAACAGTTAATTTATATTTACAATTCTGTAATGTTTGTCAACTTGCACACCATAATACCAACCAAGTCCAGCATATAATGCAGTCTGAGTAATTTTATTTGTAAGGGAGTCTAGATCGGATTTGGAATTAAATTACTTGCATATTGCATGCTAGACTAAAGGCTAAATAAACATGCATCCTTTTCAAGTGGCTTACATAATGCAAAATTGATATCATAAAGCTTAATAAACGTTTCATTCATCATGTAGTGCAATGCAACGGATGCATCATTTGAGACCAGACAGTCAACATAAAAATGTAACTTTGCATGCACATGGTCATGATATGATGACCACTTTCTATCTTTATTGTACGCACGTGGCACATGACTGTGAGTTGACAGTAAGATGATAAGTGTAAATTAGTCACAAGTGAACAAGTGGGTAACAAAATTTACTGCAAGTACACACAGACAGGCGGTATCATGAAAGCAACACTAAATCGCTGTGATATGATTTAGTCATGATTTTAGTTCTGCATGTTACATTTGTTGTTAAATGCAATAGTCGAAAACAACCTTCATGTTGGCTTCTATCGCAAGCCTAAATCAAATCCACCCTACCCTACCCCAATATAAAATGCTCATCATATAATTCATAATCATGCATCACATAATCCTCCTTCATTCCAACGTCTAATATCCAGATTAAATGAGCGTTATTACTCGGGGTCCATAGTTCATCTTCATTTATGTTTGTACTATTACTGTTTGGTAACATCTATCTTTACATACAAGTACAGCATAGATTTCGATGGTGTAAAAAAATATTGTGTAAAAGAGAGAGATAAAATTTGTAGATTTGCCTTGAGATAGTGTTATAGCACATTGTATTTGACACACAATGCTAAATTCATTTCTCATAAGTAATTGAAATCATCAGGAGCAATGCATAAAATTTAATGATTTAAATGAGTCTTGCATCACGCGACATTGAGGTACACTATTTACTTATGCACGCGGTAGACTGTATCAATGTGTAAATGTCTATAAAAAAAGGGGTGTACATGTAATACCTAAATGCTACGTCATCATCGTCACATCATCATCATATCCAGGAAAAGACAATATATAGACAATGGTTAACATCATTGAAAAGATGACGAAAAAACAAGTTCTACTACTATACCTATCTGTTTCTGAGAGCTGCCTGACCATCTATCTATCTATGCTTGAGTTTATATGGCAAATGAACAGAAATGAAAAGTGAAAGAGGATTAAATGTTTACCAACTTTTTTGCTTGCAACAAGCGTGACTCTTCTTGACTGAACTGAATGAGAGCCGGCCGGTATCGGTATCTATATTATATACATAAGTATATAGATCCTTTTCCTATGGAGGTGACTATTATACCTTATGCTAATTAACAGGAACCGTCCAAAAGATTAGCAAACAGTTAGAGGATGATTCACAGGGTCGACACACGATACATGCGAAAATCAAATCCCTCATGGGAAAGTTCGCTTTTAACGATGACTTGTATAATATAGTACTCTCCAGCCACTTTATCATAAGTAAACATCACGGAGGATGATATGACGTAAGTCATTAAAACAATAGATTGGACGGTCAGGACACGGATGGATGGGAATTTCAGGTTACATCAACCATTTCAAGCATTCAAGGAATCATTAAAAAGGTTCAAGTGTATTGATCATGGGAAAGATTTTCTTCGCATCACTTCTTTCCGTAATGCGTATTTGCTAACTCCTTTAAATGAACAACGAAATAAAACAAAAAGCTACTCCTCTAACCCATCTTAACTTTTTGTGATGACAATTTCTGTACACTTTGTCTGAACAAAGCTGCTGAAAGTGACCTTTTATACTAGCATAGCACCCCAGTATAGATGGTCATATACCTGGGAAGAAATTCTCACATTCTGTTCGTTTCTTACAACAGTGTACAGTCTCATGCATAATATGATAATATCCATATTATAGAATAGAAATTCGATCTTCTAACGCTGTATTCATATTCTTATCGTTAGTATTTTCTGTCTCTTGTAGTAATATTAATTGCTACAATATTATGCGAAACCACGTGTAGCGTATGATATGATTTTATAGGTTTCTGGATGGATGTTACAACGATCCCGTGAGAGGTTACCCATTTTATCTACTTATTTCTAAAGTGTAACTGTTTGATTGTAAGTGAAAAGTGGAACTGCATCGATTTCCTGAGTTAATTCCCACGGGTTGCAGGCTACATGGTATTTTACTACTTCATGTTCCAATTATTACATAACCTATCTCAGATACAGAGACTATTAACAACATTCCTACTTCTCCCCAGTTCCAGTTCAGGTAATTACTATTTCAGTAAAAGTTGGATGTTTTATGCGTGGACATTGGTGTATGGTATTGAGTAAAGTTTGCATTGTAATGAATGTCATTTGGCATTAGGGAGTTTTAAAACGTCCCTGAATAAGGGTTAACTGGTATTTTTTAAATAAAATATTCAACTTACAAGTAGCACACTGATCGATGAAGTCCATCAGGTTGAATTGCAGACACAAACAGTTCAGGAGCCGACCTGAAGAAGCCCATTGCCGAGAACAATGCTAGCGTAATATTCCAAAGAGTGAGCACTTTCCGCAATTTCATCGGACTTTTATCCTTCATTAGCCACTGCCCATAGAAGACAAGGGCCACATAGATAACTGAGGCATACACACTCCAATGCCAATTCGTGAACATCCACTGACGCCACTCCTCATGGTTTTCGAACTTTTCAAACTCGAACAAGGTCAGGTAGTGCGGCGTGTAGTTCATGGGATATTTAGAATTGTACACAAGTTCCGTATGCCGGGAATCCATGATTATAGAGCTACCTCCACCCACAACACTGCTATCTGCCCCACCGCCGGCCGACCCTTGACTTATATTTACAAGGTCAACGGAGCCACTGCCACTAGTCATTTTGATAGTTAAAAATTAAATTAGAAAATATAAAAAAACAGCAAACAGAAGACAGAAACAGTCTTAACTCCTCACAGTTCCCAAAACTTGATTTCCTCAAGTTACTATTCAAAATGGTAAAATTCCTACATACAATATATACGTGATTTTTATGGAAAATGTTTCATTGAAAAAAAAATTCAACCAAAAACCCCAAAAAAACAAAAGAAAAAAAAGTTTTTCCAAAAATTTATAATTAATTTCAGCCCGATCCAATCTATTATGCAGGAGGAGTAGAGAGAGTAAAGGCACAAGTCAAAAAAATTGAATAATTTTTAGTCAACCAGCACACAAGATAGCAAACCGACTGCAACTGGGTCTAAAATGAGCTGGATATATTGATATTACGAGAGAAGGATGATTGTATGGGCCTTGCTAAATATGTACTGTCGTCTGTGTGCTGTTGCAGGCTGAGTTTTATATACATAAATTCCTACCAAGTTTTTAGGAGGAGGTTAAAAAAAACGAGTGTTATGTATGCTAAAAAGGATATACGACAACTAACGAACCAGGCAGAAAATCTACATTATAGTTCTACACATAGGTGAGCCAGAGCATAAGACCAAGACCAAGACTAGGATCGGAACGGAATCACAAGAGTAGATTTTTTACACACAAGTCAAAGCTGGAAGTAGTAGTAATATATTGTATTGTATTGGAATACATTCATATATACATACATACATACATACATATATTTTATATACGTAAGACAAAGTCATTTATACGGGTATATGTACAAGTCAGGATAGGAGGATATAAAATTCAATATTATATGGATTTCTTACTATGGCTCTTCTAGCTCTAGTAGTAGATACTATATACCAAATCAAACAGTAGTAGTATCCTTTCTGCGTAACCAATTTATAGTTAACTATATTGTTCATATAGCACCACACCACATATCACCAGCACAATAACCAACACTAACACTAGACCAACATAACTTTTTGCACTTTCTTCCAGCAGTCTTTTTTACGTTTCCGCTTTATGGAAAGCTATCCAAACTGGGTTGGAGTCCAGGGCGTAAAGTATGCGTACGTATGCAATAATAATATTCAGTATCAAAGTATCAGTATGCAATCCCAAAATCCAATCCAATGAATCAGATTGATTCATGCAGAGAAGAGGACCTTCTTCTTTAGTAGAATTAACTGGGGAGAATGAAAGAGAGCTAAAAGCTAATATGCTTAAAAGTATTGCTAGAAATAAACTGACGTGTGTGTGGTAAGGAGTAGGGAGAGATGAGTAAGGTATTTTCAATCAAGTTGTAATTTCGGATACACCATTTTACTTATGTTATGATGGCGGAGGAGTAAGTATTGTATTGTATGTATGTATATGAGTTTTAATATGAAAACTGTTATGCAGCAGTAGTTTTGTAGATTTTAGGCCAACTATTGAGCTTTGAGTTGCGAGTATCATCAGCATATCATATCAGAATATTCATATTATATTATGCTCAAGATTACTCACTTTACCTTCATATTTGGTTTGGTATGGTATGATATGATATGATATGATACTCTTTGGGTAATTACTGTAGCATGATGATGAAATTTTAGAGTCGCTTCACTGGCAAGGAAGGCCAAGACCTATTCGTACTTTACTTTTGACTTAAAAAAACTAAAGAGGGGCTATTGTTAAGACGCGTAGTACTAATAGAATAGTAATCATGCATAAGGTAATCACAGACGGAAACTTTAATACTTGCTCCCTTCTTGCTTTCCTTTTACTCAAGCTCAGGTGCATACCATGATACGATATGTATTATATGGATGGATAAAAGAACCGCAATATCGGTATCATTACAGCTCAGCCAATTTAATTTATACCGATACACACCATTTTATTTTGGTAGTTCAATATGCAACGTTATATTGATTTAATGAAGGATGATGGTACACTGCGTATAATTACGAGTACAAATAATGCACCGTCTTGAGGAAGGAAGGAAAGTGTACTACTAATATAATGCTTGATACTAATGAAAAAATAAATCACAAGTCTGGCCTAACCATAAGCATGATACTATAGACTGTAGTAAACCAAGTTTTAGTTTTATGATTTGTTCAAATTAGTGAATGCAGTCATAACTTCGTTAATCAGACTCAGGTTTTATTTTATGTACTTCAAATTTTATACCTTGAAAGACCTCCGATGATATAAAATTCATTATGCTCTTAAACATTTATTTAGAAATTGCACAACAACATTCTTATCAGATAGGCAGCGCAACTTATACAACTCAAGTCTTAGCCATAAATCGATGTACGACGATGGATACATCTAATTACCTTTACTTTATTATTAATGCTAATAAGTTGATTTTCTAAAACGATTTCGATTTCATAAAGGGATTTTCTGTACTTTATTGGGCTCATAAAAAATTAAGCAAAATAAATGCATTCATATTTGTTGTAGAAAGGGGCTGCATTGCTTGCCAGTAAACCGCTTTAGCTCACAATGCTGTTCGTTATAATTTGAATACAGTTAAACCTTTCATTTCTGCATGTCTACTTAAGCTCAAGTAAATTTAAAGCATCAATCTACTAAACCCCCTGGTGTGGTAGCAGAAATTTCTATGCCACTTGTTAATGATAGGCAGGTATCCATTAAATATTAAATATCCTACTTTTCCGTTACGAAAACGGTTTGAACATTTCTCAGGGTTTTGAGAAATGATTGGAAACTAGTTAGGAAAAATATATAATAACTTGAACATAATATACAATAATTGAGAGATGAGATAATGGGTGAAATGTACAAATGAAATATATATTACGTCATAATCAAAGAGATCTTACAAACTCAAGGGCATTCACGCGCATCATATATATAAAATTATGATTGAGTTAATTCCAATAGATTATCCGTATTTTCCATTTGAATTAATATGGGAAAAAACTAAACTGGGAAATTATTTTTTTATATTGTGTAATGCATAATGTTGAATGTATGCTAGCTTATACTTTCTAATTGATACCAGGAAATAAACACAAAAAATAAATGTGAAAGAATTCCAGGAAAAATGAAAAGTTCATTGATCATAGTATTAGTGCACTCGCACTGGCGTGTCTTATTAGCGTGTTACGCAATATATTTTTTTAAAGCAATATGTATGTGTTGAAATTGACTCCATGCAGCTGCGGTATGCCTAGTTTTTTCCTAGATATCATGAAATTATTTGTTGAGCAAAATCGGTACCAAATATGGATGAATTTAACCATAAATCCACTTAATACGAATATTTTTTAAAGCTAATTAGTTTTAAATAGTAAGTCTAAAGGTTTGGTTGTAGCGTAAAAGCCCATGCGTCATTTTATGATCATGCTTAATTCAATTCAAGGCTGCAGGTTAAAGTTACCGATTCTTCTAGTTTCATTAAGTTTTGATGATTACGAAACTTCATACTACCATTACCTGTTTGTAGTAGCTAGGCTAGCAGGTATCAATAATTATAGTATTAAAATTTTCAGTTGCGAAAGCTGTTTGAACATTTCTCAGGGTTTTGAGTAGCGCTTGGAAATTTGTTAGATATAATAATACTATATAATATAATACTCATGCTTTGCTAAACAAGCTTATATTTTCTACATTGACATAGTATTACTGAAAAATATTTACCTATATATAATACATTGTGGAATAAGAGACAATTAGGCAGGATGAAATTGTAAGGATGATGATGACGTACTTAAATTAGTAAAATAGTAAGCATTCGTCATAATGATTATAAGAAATATGTATTAACGTAGCAATATGAAACCCTGTTGATACAGCAGCATCGTCAAATGTGCAATATTACTACTGGTTTAGAATCTTATGTAATATACTTTAGGTCCGCTGTCACCGAAATCATCCTTTACCCAACGTGCTTTATTGCTTCATTTATTTCTTTACAGAAAACAGTAAATAGTAGCTTTAACAATGATTAAGCCGTTGATAGGTAGTACATTCCATGGGCAATTCTGAAAAGCGGAGGCATAAAAAATTAGATTAATTATTTAAATCACATTAGATTTTCATAATCATATTCTTTATCAGCCACATACTTCTTTCCTATTTGCTCCCCCATTTTTACTATATCGGAACATGGGTGACACTTTCGAGTAATGAACTCCTCCCATGAAGGACACAAGCAGGCATAAAATGTTGCCTCATGTATGCTAGCTGCAAAAAGCGTTGTGCTATAGAAGTGGTGACATAAGCCTAGCAAACCAGAAAAAAATTAATTTCATATCAGAGTTATGAAGCATTGCAACCTATTTCAGATTTTAATTCTTTATCTAAAACAATTTATATTAAGCATACCGTCCGTAGCGCTGCAGTACTGAGACCGACCGTTGTTAGCTAAAAATTCAATCAGAAATATATTCGAAACTGATCCGATAATTAAATATATGAATGCTGAGTTGAGCCTATGAAAATCTTACGATAAAAATCCACGCTCCCTCGATTCTGATTAGTTCCGTAGTGAATGAACGGGAAGGATGTATCGGGAGTACTTGTGTGGATAACCTGCAAATCACAATATTAAAGGCATCTTATCAATAGCAAGAAATGCTTCACTCATTTTTTAATGTGTGCACAGCACATACATCTACTAATGCTGCATCATCCGGTGTCAGAGATAAGTTGGGATCTGTTTGGAGACCATCATCCAACATGTCAAAGCCCCATCCTAATGGATCTAGCCCAGTTATCCTACATATTATTTCTCCACCCGTCAACTTTTTAACTTTTTGAGCAACTATGCCTGCCAAATGAGCTCCTATAGAGAAACCGATGATGTGTAACTGATCCAAATTAATTTTCTCATTCTTGTGCCACTTTGCAATTAACTTGGCTAGTCGATCCGCTGTAGGAAGAATTCTTGCCGTTACACTCGTAATGGATAACTTCTTTTTCCAAATCTCTGGCCAGCGCACCTCTATTATATTGTGGTTCTGTGCTCCATGCCCATACCGATGGTTGTAAGCTAGAAAGTATAGTTAGAACAAATTGAATTTCGATTTTACAATTAAAATTTCATGAGCATTCATAACCATAATACTATACTGTAGGTATAATACCATAAATCATTTGATGCGTAATGGTTCGCAACTCGCTTTGTCTTCTGCTAAATTCATATGGGATCAAATTGAGAATGAGCTTGGTAGGGGCTTCACTATCCCAAATACTAATGTCATCGAGAAGTCCATTTGGAGGAAGTGCTTTAGTATACAGAGGTCTGAGGGAAAAAAGTATCCGAAAATGCACGTACATAAATTAAGATATATTAGATAAGGCAATTAGAGATGATTGAAAGTGAGTAAATCAAAAATTACCGAACGGTACTGTGAATATAAATTTTAAAATCAAGAGAAGATCTAGAAAAGCCAGATGGCCTTGGACGCCTTGCTGCACGACCTTGAATGTCACAATCTTCATCACTCCCGTCACAATCATTGCTATCCGCATCGTCTCCACTGCTTCTGCTACGCCCCACCAAGTCCAGAGTGGAGCAAACAGAAGATTTGTTAAAGGTCATGGTATCTTCCGCATCCGTTGCAGAACAAGTCAATACATGTTTAAGAAGACGGGCCACGATTCCACTCAACATTTCAAACGCCCTCGTCTCCAAAACCTCTTCTGAACTTGTGTCATCCACTTCCGTAAGTTTTTTAACGGCTTTGTAACGTATTAAAAATAGGATGCGTTTATAAATATAAAATTTCAAACCAAATCTTGATAAAGAACGAAATATGTATGATATGATATATTATGCATTTTGCTTACGTAATGAGGCATATTGTAAAGTGAAAATTTTGTCAGCAACTTCCAATACTTTTTTCTCTTTCCTCCTAAGCATGTCTTCAAAGACGGGAGCCTTTCGGAATAAAATGTCCTTCAGGTTTCTTGTCTTTCCTTTGATGAGGGAAGGCAATAGAGATGCTAGAGGTGGCATAGGCGGCATTGGGAGAAGCTCCTGGGAATCCCCAGTTCCACTCATTAGAAGGTCATCAGTCGGATCGGCTCCTTTTGTACCACCTTTGACACTCTTTGCTGTGCTAATGGATATAGCAAAAAAGAAAACAACGCACAAGAACAAGGTGCCTCGATATGGCTTCATTTTACCGTTATCTAAGAAGTTACTATATACGTTCGTAATAGCACAAAAGCAATCGGTGAGTGAGTGTACTTAACTTAGAATTTGTCGAATTGTTGCATAGTGGATACGAGCTAGATATAATTTGTATCAAAACTATTTTATCACGTACTAAAAATATTTGACCTAAATTTACCTCAGCCGAACAATGGATTCTTGGTAAAAATGAATTTAGTCTCATTTTATTGTTAATTTAAAACTATTTTTTATGTATACATAATTCTTTTCATTTACACTGCCCATGTATGTAAGTTATATGCATTTACTTACATAATTTTAACTACATAGCGAAAAAAACAAATTATTATGATTTATTTAAAATTTCATATTATTATTGCTTTCGTAGATAAATGAAATGCAAAATTATCTATGCCATGAAAAATATGAGAAAGCTCTGGTTTAGCTGAAGCACTTGCGCAACATAGCTCAAGACATAAAAAAAACATTTCATCAAAGCTCAAGAGTTCCTCCAAGTTACAAACAAAAAGATTTTTAAAGGTTACAAACCTAAAATAACAGAAAATTTAAAGCAAACATGATGAACTGACTTTTTCTTTGTGCCCGACAGTCAACGTAAAAAATACATTCCTAATATCTGATGATCTGTAAATTCTTTCGTTGCTTTGCATGCTTGTGTTCGGCCATAAACCTTCATAGTTTCATATATATGCATATTAGTATGGATATAAAATATATAGAATGCTTTATGTAAATCTGGCAGAATGTGCTTTGTATTCTTAATTATGACATAATTTTTACTGCTCCCAAAATAAAATTCATTATATTGTAATAACTGTACCTGTTCTCCCAAATTCATACCTTAGGGGCTTATCTCCGAAATCCAAAATGCAAAATTTAACAGACCCGTGTACAAAGCCTGTGTGTATACGCACGCATGTGAGTACATTTATAGCATTTTGAACTTCACATTCACAGCAGCACTGATCAAACTTGCAACAATAATCACAATCAGCTATATTCATAAGAATTCAGCATACATTCAAAATTGAAAAAAATTCCAACAAAGTATTTGAGTGGTACTAAGCCAAAAGTTTAGCAAGTTTTTAATGCCACTTAATTATCCTAAATATATCATTTAGTAAAGGGAAAACCGAAAATGGAATATCAAAATAAGTGGAACGAGATAACGTTGCAAAAGTTTCCATTGAGCTCGTAAATATTGCGCCTTACTTTACTCCCACCTGCACAACTGAAGGTTTGACTTAATGATTAGCTAGCATTTTATGAGTGTTTGGGGCTGCTACCTATGAATCCTATGAACTTTATGGAATGTATGCTATTATATTACATAGTGTTTGGGTGCTGCAAACTGTATGTGCTCAAGCCAATAAAAGGATCTTGAACGCGTTCAGGGACACAACATAAAGAGACAAAGGAAGGCTTCTGATCTGCTACAAAAAAGGCACATGGTGGTGGTTGATGATGCTCTTCTGATGGCATATATTTGTATTAGCTCAGGACATTGAAAAGGTGCATGTCGTGACACCGTTGTTGTTAGTCATAAAGGTAAAGTCGCTGGCGACGGTGCCTTCCAGAAATCTGTTGCTGTTGTTGTTATTATTATTGACTTTATGACAGCCAAAACTTTTCCATAAATCTTGTATCTTTCATTTCTTGCCCATTTCAAACTTCTTATAAGCTTCCTACCCTCTTAAAGTCCACAAAACGAAGAAAAAAGTTCCAAAGTGAAACTTTAGTACATTTTTAAAACGTTCACATTCCAAAAACACGGAACATGCAAGAAGTTTCCTAAAAATTGTACCTTAAGAAATCTTGTTGCGTGACCAATTACCCCCGATCCGATCTGATAAATACTTTTGGTACAAGCCCAATATTTTCTGACATTGCCGGCTTGTTGACTTAGAGCTCACGAAGGGAACTCATGTGCAAAGAATTTTGTATTTAGCAAGTGAGTTTGAATTAATAATTCAATCAATCAAGTGACGGTGGCTTATGAATTGATTAAGAAGTGAAGCAAACTTTTAAAGACTTGTAAAAGCATATGCCTACATATGCTTATTCGTAAAAGTCTTTCAGTGTATATCTATTGCATACTACATTAAACTCATTTTCCAGACGTGAGTTTTTAATAAGTTTAATTTAGCCACGCCGTGCATGCATAGGAATTTTTCCATTCATTTTCGTATGTCAAGTAGTTATAAGCATGCACGCATGCAGTTCTCTTCAAGTACTGCTGAATTGATTTTGTTTGAGTCAGTTCAATTTAAGTAGGGACCGAAGACGATTCGAAATTTGTTGATCTGTTCGTCGGTGACTAGACACTAATTCATTTCAAATTATTTGCCTGCTTTTTATTCTGGCAATTTTTTTCGGGAAGAATTTCAATTGGAATCTGAATACCAAAAATAATTTGATCCATATTTTTTGGGATTCCAAACGCTTCTTTTTCATTATTGTGACACTGTTAAAATATTCATTCAGTCTTTTATGGAACTGTATCGCCCTATGAATTGAAGAAAAGTAGTTGCACCTGCACCTATCCAATACAACATTATCATTTCGTAAAACAACTGAGGAAGAAAGGACAATGAACGGGAAAAAGAACGGTTTGGACCTCGTCCACGCAGTAAGTCATTAAGCTGTTTACTTTTTCATGCAATAAAATTTTTAACTACGTAATCACTTTCGAATGAATGGGGCAATTTTCCGGATTTTATCTTTGCAATTGATACGATACGTTGTATTGTATTGATTGATCTAGTTTCATACAGGCAACAACAAATTTATAAACAGAGCCTACCATTTAGTCATATAAAAAAGCATGCAATATTTGTAAGTTTGTTATTGGTGTCATGCATTCAACTCACCACATATCTCACAGAGAAAGGTATAATAATATGCTTCTTGCTTCGAGCGTATGCATATTGTCTTATGCTGATACTGTCTTGCAATAAAGCAATGCAAATGCAAGACAAGGAAAGTTGCGTTATTAATGCGTATTTGTTACTTACCCACATTTCATGGCACAATACCTTTCAAATATAATGGGTCGTATATTTCATTTCATTGCATTTAGTATTTGGCATAGTGCAAAGGTTTCACTTTTTTGTCCTATAAAACGGAACTTTTGATTAGTCAACTGTATTGGAAATTTTATTATGGAGTGCACGGGTTGTACCGTTTCTGAAAGTTTGATCAATATTTTGAAACGCTTTGTTTGTTTGTTTGACTAGACTATCAAACATATTGTTCCGGACAAAAGATAAATAATAATAAACACAAAAGTTGGATGGCTGAATGGATCGCATCGGTTTGCCAAGAAAGTTTGACTAGAGAATGAAGAATATTTGCAGACACAATATAATCTTATACATAATGTGGATTATGGAAATATCAAACATTAAAAACTGCGTATAGCAGCAAATGAAATGCAATTTTTTCTGAATGGTAACATGTCTACCAACTCTACGCATGTCTTTAAACGTAAGGTGAGCAGTATGTCGGTACAGAGTACGACTATATTAAAACACGGGGCAATGTGACAATGAAAGCTAATGCTGCTCATCTTCATGTTTTATGGTTTCATAAAAATAATTGATGTCTCATCATCGACTTTTTTTTATTTTTTGTAGTGTTTTATCATCAAAACGTAGTTTCCTACCTAATTGATATTGTAGCTAATTCAGGCTACAGCTGGCAATGTTACAGGCTCTTCCCAGATGCATATTATTTATTTAATTCAGATTTTGTTTTATTATTATTATTATCATTTCCTACTTATATTATCATATATATCTCTGGTACGTAGATATACCCAAACCGGTGGGTCATGTCGTCACTAACATCACAAAAAAGTAATGTCAAATTCGAATCAATATTTATTAAACAAAGCAGAGCAGACTTTGTATAATATTTGTGTGACTAATCGGTACACTGTTATTGTTAGTGAACATTATAAAAAAAAGTGTTTAATGACAAATGTCTCATAAATCAAATGTCAGCCACACATGGTATGCTAAATTTATTACTAGACTCGGATGAGCGTATACATAAATATCTACTGCATTGACGTAATTTCTCAGTTTAGTGAGTTTTCTAAGACCTTCTCAGCAGAGCAGATATGCTAAATCTGTATTCAACTAGTCATCCTTATATCATATTTTACTTTTTTCAAAAATTATTGTGCATTGTTCCTTTGACATAAACTCGATAATGGTAAATCAATTAGCTACTTATACTTGATGATAACCTTATATGTATGCATATTCCATGTAATTCAAATTAGGATACACTTTTGATATCATCATCATCACAAAACACTTGCGAATTACTGATCCTTCTACTTTGACATGATTTACGACGATCCTTCATACTCTTTTGGCACGAATAAATTACGTTAATTAAGTCGGCTTCTCATCTTTCATCTATTTTAAGCTAAAAAAATCTTTTCAGTTTTCTTACCAAAATTGGAATAATATTATGCGGCTCTTATTCTTAATGAATCCAGTGTTAACCAGATTTTGCATTCGGGTTAACATTACATTATCCAGAGAAAAAACCATGCATAATATACGCCAAAAGAAAAATGATAAGGTTGCTCTCCTGCTATCAATCAAATGCTAATCAATGAATCATCCATGCTGCAAAAAGAGTATGCATCATGAATTTTCATAAGACTTGAGTTTTTCATGGAATTCAATAAAATGCAATATTCATGAGATTCGGCATCCTGTTCACTTCCAAGAAAGACACAAGGGAAAATCATTGAATGTAAGCCCATCAACATAATATTATTTCTTACCTGCTGCAGGAGCTTGGTCACATCAATCCAGCCTTTAAGGTAGATGACCCTGGCAATGGCCTAGTTCTTAATGCCGGAGATCTGAATCGTCCGTACGGAAACAACCTGTTTTACATCACCAATGACTCACAAGGGAAAAAAGGTGGACCGATGTTTACTGTCGGTCCCAACAGCATCGTCAACAATGGAGCTTTGCCTGCCAGAGTATGTACCTGTAAACTTGTGATGATGCTTGTTTACAGGAATATGAAGAAATAATAAAAAAAACACAACCCTTTTCTTTTTATGTCAAGGTTGCGGAAGTATCCACTCCGTCATCCGGCGGTCCTGGTGAAGATGAAGAAGAAGAAAGAGATACTTGGGGAAATCCCATTGAATTTCTCCTCAGTTGTATTTCCATGAGTGTTGGGCTTGGAAATGTCTGGAGATTCCCGTTCGTTGCATATGAAAATGGTAAGAAGGGAGAAGTTACAATGTTTGTTGAGATGATATGAACAACCCTTTTCCTCGCCCTATAATTATTTCACCATTATCATGATTACCTATCTATACTGTCATTTGTTTGTAGGCGGGGGTGCATTTTTGATTCCATACTTGGTTGTTCTTTTCTTTATTGGAAAACCTCTCTATTTCCTTGAAATGAGCTTGGGTCAATTTTCCAGTTATGGCCAAACAAAAGTATGGTCTTTGGCTCCGATCTTCAAAGGTACTTACAAAGGAACAATAAGAAAAATATTTTTGTTTGTAAGATGTTTGTACACTTGAACTTGACCTTTTATTGTCTGGCTTTGCTTTTGTAGGCGTTGGCTATGGTGCCATGGTAGGCACAGGGTGTGTGGTGTCCTTCTATGTGTCTCTTATGGGGTTGACTGTGTTCTACTTCTTTGCGTCATTCAGCAGTGTACTTCCGTGGGCCCAATGTGACCCTTCGTGGGCTGGGGAAGCGGCTTGCGAGCCAAATAGCACTTTTCTCACGGAAAATAACGTGAGCTTACCCCAACTCTATTTTGAGTAAGTCAAAATGAATGAAACATTATATTATTTAACATTCTTTTTAGGAATGTCTTATAGATATTAATAATAATAAGTTACTTTGTTTTTAACTAGAAACGAAGTCTTTCCACAAAAAGAAAATATTGATGATGGAATCGGTTTACCTGAATGGCGACTCTCGCTATGTTTACTATTATCATGGGTCATTATATTTCTGACACTGGTAAAAGGTGTGAAATCTTCAGGAAAAGTTGCTTATTTCACAGGTACGTAAATTATGTGGCCTTATTATTAACAACTAATACAGAATTTAATTCTCAATCAAATCTATCTCAAAGTCCAATTCCCATAGCTTACTTATCGGGTTAATTTGTGATTTTTAGCAATTTTTCCATACCTGGTTCTTTTTATTCTCCTCATACGCGGTGTTACACTTCCGGGAGCTTGGTCAGGAATTTTGTACTTTATCACGCCTCAATGGCATAAAATTTATGACCCAAATGTAAGTGTACAACTTCTAAAAAAAGAAGCTTTATTAGAGTTTCATATTGCAAAAATTGAAAAATTGTATGCAGATTTTCGCAAAAATTATATTTTTCATTTCAGGTGTGGTATGCTGCTGTAGGACAATGCTTCTTTTCCTTATCGACAGGTACTTTTTGTTGGGACCTCAGCCGGCCGAGTGGTTCCTTTGTTGATTACTTTCTTTAAATATTAAATTTTTTTAACTAACGTTTTTTTTTTTTTTTTTTAAATTTATATTAGGTTTTGGACCCATTATCATGTTCTCATCGTACAATCCCTTTACTCGGAATGTTTACAAGTATGCAATTATTAACAGAAGAAGATTGATTGATTTATAGTGTTCAATTATTCAAGTTGCAGAGAACTATATATGTACATTCATTTCCAATTTTTTGGTTTTAGAGATGCTTTCATTATCAGTTTGATGGACACTTTTACAAGTTTGCTGGCAGGATTCACGATATTTGCCATCCTTGGCAGTTTGGCAACTCAGCTTGATGTTGACATAACGGTTGTGGCCAAATCAGGACCCGGCCTTGCATTCATTTCTTATCCCGATGCCATCTCCAAATTTGATTGGGTTCCTCAAGTACGGATAATTTTTTAAATTTTAATATATGATAATGATGTAATTTGAGTTTTAAGGAAATTCACATAATGTAAGCTTTTTTTTAAAAACTAATTGCAGCTTTTTGCAGTGCTGTTCTTCATGATGCTTTTTACACTGGGCGTGGGCTCTGCAACATCCCTAGCCGGAGGAATCATCACAATATTTTGCGACCAATTTCCTTCCATACCAAGATGGCAAGTAACGACTGCCATTTGCGTAATTGGATTCTTTTCTGGGTTGATTTATGTAACACCCGGAGGTCAGTTCATGCTCACCTTGGTGGACTATTTCGGAGCCAATTTTGTCATATACGTGATGGCCATCGTGGAGGTGATCGCAGTTGCTTGGGTTTATGGCCTGAACAACATCTGTCAGGATATCGAGTTCATGCTTGGGATCAAGTTGGGATTCTACTGGAAGTTTTGTTGGGGATTCTTCATTCCTGTTGGATTGATTGTCATTCTTGTCTACTCACTTGTGACTTCTGAAGAATTGACACATAATGGAGTTCACTACCCACCAGTTGCCATTGGTCAGTTTGCCAAAATATAAAGTGCATTTCATTGCACTTTTGTATCATTAAATATTTTGCGAATGCCAAATGTTAATCATGAGGTGTTAAAAATGTTGTGATTTATGGATTATTTTGAAGGATGCGGATGGACTCTAGCTGCCATAGCTTTGTCATTACTCCCATTGTGGGCTATCCACACGGTGTTCACAAGGAAATCCAAGACGTTTTGGGGAGTAAGTTCATTTTTTCTTCATAAGAAATAATTATACAATGGATAACACATCATTGTCATATCATAATTCACTGATATAACATCTTTTATAAATATAGAAACTGAAAGAATCCTTCCGACCTACGAGCAAGTGGGGACCAAAATCACAAAAAATAAGAGATCAATGGATGCTTTTTAAGGAGCAGCAAAAGCTTGAAAGCTAAACTTTATGACAAACGCGCTATAAAAAATAGTTTTTACTACTATATATTTTTGTTTTAATTTAATGAGCATAGACAATGTAATAATTTCATGACATCATGATGATGACCATCGTCGCGTCGTGTTCCAAAATCACGCAGAAAAAAATGTTCACAAGTTGACGTTCTTGCATATTATATTGTACATTAACTCTGTATTTTGTCTTATGTACCTAAATTGCAAGGATAGTCAAGTCACATTGCATTTAAGACTTACCATAAACGGCGAGGTTAACAAGGAACATTATGTAATATAATACGTTGTGTTGTTGTGTAGCACCATTCATTGATTGACAATTGAGTGAGTGCGTCAGTTTTTAAGAGGTGGTTGGCATTTTGGCATTTTTGGCACATGCCAATTTTTGTTGGATGTATACATTCTTCATCCAATGCGGGTATATGGTTCATGATCTGTCATAAAAGATAAAAATTAAGTTAAGTTGGTTGATTGATGCATATTATAGAAATGAATATTCATGCTGTATTTTTGTACATGTTTAGTTTGTAAATGTAGTAAAGATATAAGGGTAACGCAAGTACAATATAATAATTATTTTTTTAGAATAATGAGAATGTACAGGAAATCTTCGAGGACAATAAATTGAGTAGTAACTCCGTACAGTTATTATTATACAGTTTGGCTAGACTTTTTAAAATTATCTTAAAAAAATCTTGAGAATTTTAGTACTTCTTCGTAACTCCGAATCGTATCTTAAGTCTTAGTATATAACAAAGATATTTTGTATGCATGTCATGTAAATCTAAAACCATAAAGCACAAACCGACACGTGCCATGTTCATGTGTATGTCTCACATCCTATGTTACGATAATAATGTTTACCAATTTACTCTCTTATCTTATTTTAAGTACCTGTGATTCCTGATAATGTTAATAGCTCCATTTAATTGATATACTGTGACTGTACCTGTATTAAATATGTATTGTATAAGATTTTTAATGCAATTTGCAAGCACATGTCTCAAGTAGCCCCTACTTTCACCCCAGCTGAAGCATGCTGAATTTTTCATTGAATGTATTTTTCACACTGAATAGAAATAGAATGAACTGCAACTGAATAATCAATCAATCATCCTCTTTTTAGGGGGTTTATTCATTGTTTGCATTCTGAAAGCAGCTGCTATGATAGCATTTCTGACATTTTTTAGTATCTCTCTTTGTTTCCCAGCTTCCAGCTTAAATCAAAAAGTCTAAACGTTCAAGTTTTTCGTTTAAGTGTTGCCAGCTAATTAGACTTGTCATCATGTTCCTGGCGTCAGAAAGTCAGAAAATTGGAATAGGTTTAGTTGGTTTTGGAGCATTCTTCCTGTTTCTTGGCTCAGTTTTATTGTTTGACAAGGGGTTGTTGGCTATTGGGAATATCCTGTTTGTGTCCGGGATTGCTTTTATTGTGGGCCTGAGTAGAACTGGAAGATTTTTTTTCCAGCGCAACAAGTACAAAGGGAGTGCATTCTTCTTTGGTGGAATCATCATTGTCTTACTCGGCTGGCCAATTGTGGGTGGGTTTAATATTGAATATGGAAGAGGTGGATTTGCCTTACTATTTTTAGCTGAGAATGGAAGTTTGTATTATTTTTATAAGCTATTTAATTACTTTACTTTTTTAGGGATGCTATTTGAAGTGTACGGATTTTTCCTGTTGTTCAAAGGATTCTTCCCGTTTGTCATCGAGTTTCTTAGAAGAATACCTGGAGTTGGGATGATTCTCAGACTTCCTCTCATTAGTCAACTCTGTGATAAATTGACAGCGGAAACCAGAGGGTCAATCGTCTGATAAAAAGCGAGTTAACACATTTAATGTTCTTCAGCTGATTACGCACTCATTTCAAGTAATTTATTGGGATTTATTAAATTTATTTATTATCTTCCGTGAGTCTACAACTTATGGATAAAATTATGATATCACGTCAGTGACCTATCATCATCTTTCTTGTTCTTCTCTATTTGTAGGGTACCATTAATTAATACTACCATTGAGGAGGGGGCGTAAATGGGTGTAAAAGGAACTTCAACAGAATGGTCGTCGCAGTACAATCCTTTGACGGCCAAGCAAAATAGATTGAAGAAGAAGCTCAATACGAAAATTAATGGCATAATCGAACCAGTCGAAGAAATAGTAACGTAACGCCCCCAATCATCTATTGGAAATATTTAATAGAGTTTAATGTAAACCAAACTATGTTAGTTAATGCAATGGAATAAACCCACTCAATGAAAAAAAGCAAACCATTAATTGATTGAATGTTTGAAGTTTTATTAATCTAATCATTATTAGTTGGTATTGGAAGCTACTCGCATGTATTCATTAGGGTTCGGTTGACCAATGGCATCTTTAACTGAAGAAAATTATAAATCCCCTAAAATAAATCACGCCCCCTTTCAAACAAATTCAAAGAAACCATACCATGATGTATGTGTAGCATGTAGTATGTATTTGGGTAAAAATGCTACCTACCACAAACTAGTACTTTAGGATTATTCAGCATAAAATATGTACGTTTACATGTAATAGTGATTTGGTTCATTAGCTACTTGGTCATTTCCACACATCTAAGTTTAGTAGTGGAACATTAGTTTGGCATTGGGAACGGAGGACGAACTACAAGCTTAGCTGGGGGGTTTTGCTTCTCATTCTTTAACTTTAGTAGTAAGTTATTTTTAAAATTCTTGAATTGAGTAATAATGTTGTGTGTCTGTCTTTTGCTTAAAAAATAATGCATTTATGTTATAAATTGGATTCTTATCTTTACAGTTGTAGCCACCTACTGCTGAGGGATTAACGATAACGGCCCGTACACCGTTGGTACTGAAGAAAGGGGTCAAACTACTGGTCTCAGGCTGAAGGGTTGAAGCAGCGACGAAACGTGAGTTAATTTGAGCATATTAATTATTATTCTATGACTGACATGCAGAGCAGAGGCCTCAAGTGTGAAACACGAATTGATTGTAATTTTTTTGCTATTTGTTTATAATAATTGATTGGTTGGTTTTTGTTTTAATATTTTACAGGAATTTGTCTATTCAGTCCATCATGAGTTACAATCTTCCGAACGAAAAGTGGTACACCGATCCACAATCTGCTGAGGACAAGAGGAAATTCATTGCTTTTGCAACGCAATTCATCGAGGAAAATGCGCAGCGGACCAAAAAGGATTTCATCGATTTCGTCAAGTACTACAACTCGAACAAGGATGCTCTAGAGTTGGATGCGGAGGAATCTGAAGCTCTTTCGAAACTACATGCCATGTGGAAGAAGAATATTAAGAAGGCTTCTTTTAATTTCTTCATCAAAATGAAGGATCATCATCTAGTATTGAATGGGAAATTGATGGGATACCGTCCGAATTTTCCCCCTTGTCAGGCTTGATTGACATACATTACCAACTTTCAGGCTTGGCGAGGTCGTGCAATGTATCAGAGCTACACAGTTTTGAAATTGGCTGATATAATTGAATAATCTTATTGCAGTATATTGACTATATATTCGAATCGTATGCGTCAAATAAATTAATTTGAAACTGATAAACCCCAAGATTACAATTTAGCATCTTTTCATATCATGTACAAGGATGAGGGATATGCATTAAAAGAATAAAGTCGAAAAAGTTTATTGAGACATCCTATAGCAATTATTGCATAAACTACTTTTTACGACTTTTTAAACAATTCACAATAGGTTACGATTCCAATGAATTGTATGCATAAATCCTGACTGAAATGTGAAATTTAAGCAATATGTGAAGACAACAGCATTGTGAATGCCATGCAATGATTTCATAAGGTAAACTTAGTGAGTAAGAAATAAAAATGTGACATTTTTTTTGTCCTATTTATATTTATTTCCCCAAAGTATTAAATTGAATTCTGAGAAATGACAGCCATATAGGCTGAAGTAAGCAAGTAGAATTTGACTTTCTCAACTCTAAATCTCAATGCATATAAATTTTGAATTGAAAGAAAAATTGCAGTAGTATTTTACACTACTACTTATTCCAGCATTACTACTACTTATTCGACAGGTCATCATCATAAGCTTGGATTGATTTATAAAGTGACTACAAACGGTGTCATCAGCTTTTCAACATATATGCGATTTGTAATCTGTTGAAATTACAAGCGTTTAAAGGTATGATGTAAGCTCTTAATAAATTAGTATTGATCTATTATGCATTCCAGAAAAACGTTCGTAATTTTCCAATGCTTTGCAAACTTTTAATTTTGTAATGTGACTTTTTCTTATTTAAATATAGATGAATGGGAACAATGATACTACAGCCCAGGAAATGGCTATGCAAGAACCAAAATCGGTTGCTGAAAAGCAACAGTACATCGTGATGGCAAAGAAGTTTCTGGCGGACGAAGGAATGAGTTCGAAGCTGGATTTTGCAGAGTTCATGATTCACTACACTTCCCACCACAACGAGCTGAACTGGAAATTTGAAGAGATTGGGGCGTTGAGCGTTTTGAATGCAAAATGGAAGCAAGCTAATGAAAGCTCTACAATCCAGTACTACTACAAAATGGAGCGATTTCATGAGGTGCTTAATGCTAGGCTTCTTGCAGCTGAACTTGAAGAGGATCAAGACGACATGCGAGAGATAATACTGTGGAAGACGTACATTCATGGATTTAAGCAGTGGATCGAAACAGCTTTGCTACATCAGTACAAAATCCAGCAGTTTGAATTATCTGAATGAGAATGTAAATTGATGCAAGATGACAAAATATTTCTTAGGATTATATAAAGTTTATATTGATTTTAATTTATTTTCTGAGTCCTTTCTGAGTACTTTGTATCACTTCTTGTCAGAACAACACCTGGTTTGGAGGGATTGCTATTTCCTCCAATTATCTCTCCATTTTGATCAACTACCATTTTTCCATTGATCCAAACCCCGTGTATTTGTGTGGGCGCCTTCGTAGGGTCCTCAAACGTAGCCCCATCTTCAAAACTGTCATCAAACATTACTAGGTCTGCAGCCATTCCGGTGCGAATAATGCCCCGGTTTAGAACGCCAAAACGGTGTGCTGTCATTGAGGTCATCTTTCGCACTCCTTCCTCCAAACTGATGATACGACTTTCTCGTACGTAATTTTTCAGTACTCGAGGAAATGTTCCATACGCTCTAGGATGTGGCTTGCCTCCCGACCTGATAAAGTCCATGATGCATATTACATGTTTCATATTATGCATATAATTATGGCATTTATTACTATATTATTGTGTGTACCTTGGGATGCTGTCGCTTCCAACCATTTGAAGTCTACTTCCAAACACTAAATTTTGATCATCCTGAGACTGCTGAAACATGATAACATTTGTCCTTCCTAAATCTTCCACGACGAGAAGAAGAACAAAGTCAAATTCAGGCAGTCCAATTTCTCTCGCAGCAGCAGTAACATTCATTCCTTCAAACCTTTTTAAATTAGGTTCATCTACAGATCCTACAGTGATATTCTCCCACCCAATTAGCTTCACCTTAGATTCCCATCCTGGCTCTTGGCCACCCTCCGTCAACTCTCTCAAGCTATCGACATAAGATGGGTTCTCAATTTTCTTCAAAAACTCATCAAACCCTTCTTGCATGGCTGATGGTGGAAGTATTTGAAGTATTGTGGAGGAGCCAGCCAAGTATGGATACATATCCACTGCTACGTCGATCCCTTCTTCTCTTGCCATTTCCAAAACTTCAAGTGCCCGTGTCATTCTCGTACCCCAGTACGGTTTCCCAGCAGTTTGCAAATGCGACAAAAGACCACGTGCTCCACTTTCTCGTAGAACTCTTACAAACTCCTCTACAGCTTCGACAAGACCTCCTTCATATGTCCGTATGTGGGCTGCTACAAGTCTCCCATATTTTGAGGTTACTTTTCCAAGAGCGACCATTTCAGAATGGGAGGCGTAGTTACTTGGAGAGTACATTAGCCCCAGAGAAGTCCCAGCAGCTCCTTGAATTAACTGTTCCTCAAGGATCTCACACATTTTCTCAATTTCCGTTTCGTTAGCTTCACGATTAGCAAATTCCATTACGGATAACCTCAATGGTCCATGACCAACGAGGGAAACAACGTTGGGCATGTGACCTTGGTTGGTAAAGTTTCTTTGCATTTCGGCAAAGTTGTCGTACATATTACGAGCATCTACTTCACCTAACAAAGACTCCAAGTGCTCCTTGACCCTTTCCAAAGAGCCGTAGGGGTAAGTTGAGAAGCCACAATTACCTGTGACAATCGTAGTAACACCTTGAAGAATTTTGGCAATTGCAGGTCCATTATTCAGAATACCAATGTCATCATGGGTGTGTGAATCAAAGAAGCCAGGAGTTAAATAGTTCCCGTTGGCATTGAGTACCAGTTTACTTGGTATAGGAGTAACTGAAGAGCTGCTGTTGGGTTGAATGAGAGCGAGACTGCCATTTAAAATTCCGACCGAACCCAAAAACCAAGGGGAGCCTGTCCCGTCAATTATTTTTGCATTGGTTATTAGAAAATCTAACTCTGGAACAGTTTGCATTTGAGCCATTGGTAAAGAGGATGAGATGAGAACAGACAAAATGAAAATGGTTAAATGACACCATTGCAAGCTCAAGACTTTTAAAAAACACATTTTTAAGGTTATTTACTACTTGAGAAAGAAAGAAACCTGTTTAAAGAAATTTTGTGCAAGTATATAGTTGTTTGAATGAATAGAATATTACAAACTTGTCTGAAGATATTCCGCTCATTAAACGATGATAAACCTACGGCTTCACGGCAATGATAAACTATGAGCATGTAGGCAAGGAAAGTGAAAAAAAGTGACATTGACAGCATCCACAAGATATGATAAGTTGATAAATAAATTATGACGAATGTTATCAAATAGATAATATGCATTATCGGTACTGTCCACTAAACTAAATCAAATAGTGTAAGCATTAGCACATCCACTCTAAAAAAATCATTTGCGTATGGACATTTTAATGCAGTTATAATCGTTACAATAATAGTGGTTAATGAACCAGCTATTTCTATGTCATTTGTTTGACATTTCCACATGTAAAAATCATGGAATGGATGATCACCTAGAGTAAGACTACACATTTTTCAGAGCAAGTATAATAAACATCTTAGCACAAAATCTTTTATTTCCTTCTTGTTATCATTAATAATTGTGGCAACATTCTGGATACTTAGAATACATTCCATATCACATGGGGACGAAGGTAAAAATCTTACATTCCTTATAAATGCACAACATATCGGCAAACATACGTACGAGCTATGAATTGACAAGACAGTAGTAAAAACTAGTTCATCACAATTTTACTTTATATTCGATATAAACGGTTTCGAATTTTCAGGAAAATATATAGAATTATATAATTCTCACATGCTCTTTCCAACGTACTACAAACATACAGTCCTTCCTTTCATTGCATTATGTTTAAGCCCTTTGAGTTTAACTCTCACAGTTAGAATGATCATCTCCAAACCTATTATTGGTCTTTGCTTTCAGACTTTATGTACTAGTAGTGTACTGTTGTGTCGATTAAAAATTCCATTGTAAAAATTGACGTACTCCCACTCAACGTGCCACTGCCACACTACTCATGCTCATTAATACGATGAAGAGTCAGATATGCCAAGGGAAGAGTCATCACTCGAGTTGTTTTCCCATGAGGAATCATCAGAATCATCGTGCCGTTCAAATACAATTTCTCCACCTTCCCCATCACTGATGGCTACTACTTCGACATCGTCTCCTTCATGTGGCAGCAACTCATCCAGAAGTCGATCTGTAAAGTTGAGATAGTACAATGGTTCATTAATTGCACACACGAACGGGGGATAATAAAATTAATGAATTTTCTAACCTAAATCAGCATCGTTTCCATCATCATCATCATCTATAAATGTATCTTCCTCATCATCATCGTCGTCGTCATCATCGTCATCATCATCGACATCATCTTCGTCGTCATCTGATTGGAGATCATCCTCATCCTAAGCAACATTAGAGTATAAAATTTTCGTTTACGTTAATCAAACCTCATTTACGTAAGAATTCATGTTTTGTAAATGTGTAAATCTTACATCAAGGCCTGTAGCAGAATCGTCTGCTTTGGAACGCCCAACTTCGTAGTATCGAACACAAGAATCTGCAGCCATGGTGTCTTCAATGGCATGATTTTCTACTAAAGCTAGCTGCAAGTCGTTTGGAGACACCGCAAAACTCATAATGTGCCTAATGAAGAAGATAAGAGTGCACCAAAAATTGTAGATACAGAACCAAAATGCATATTATTATTATTAATAGTGGAGCTTAATAAGTTTATACCGTTTTAGTTCGATTGTGGCAATGCTTGAATAATCAGCATAATTGTCAAGCACTACGAAGCTGGTATCTCCATTTCTGTATTGTATTGAGTGGTCCGGTCCAGATGACTCACCACTGTCGATTTTATAGCCATAAAGTATATTACAATCGTTGCTGAAATGAAGTAGACACTGGTCCAATTGTCGAACAGTTTTTAAAAGATGAAATGATCGAATATCCCAAATCTCCGTGTTGGAAATGATTTCAATACCATTCTTTGGATTAAAAACTCCATTCAAGTTTTCATTTAATTTGTCAAACTTGTGAATTTCTTTTCCAGACTTAAAGTCCCATAACACTCCATCTGATAGAATGAGGTCGTCGAACGGATCAAAGGTTGCACGATTTTTTAAATATGTGTTGGACACACGAGGGTGAAGAGTTAGTATCCTTTTTTTAGTTTCTAGGTCATACACAGCAGCATGCTCCATGTTGGTGGCTATAACTTTATCCTGAAAACAAAACAAAAAACCTTTTTCTTAGTTTAAGGAATTTAATTAAGTTTTCAACACTACACCTTTCGTCTAGTGACAGTGACGTGACTGGAGGTTGCAATTATTATTACAAATATTTCTACTTTTACCTGTCCCCATTTGCTGAATTCAATGTATTCTTCACGATCAAAATCCATTACTTTGTCAAACAGTCCTTCCATTCTCCATACGGCACTTAAGGGTCTTCGCCAAAGGCTCGAAGTAAGAAGTAACGATCCTTTAGAGTTGGGTTGAAGGTGGTGTATTTCTGAATCATGACAAGAATATGTACCATCTTCAGCTGATGTTGCATTATTAAATAATTTTACGTCTCCATTGCTTGTTCCAACAATTGTCCATTGGTAACAAGGCGAGAAGGCGCATGAATTAAAACAGACATCTTCAGACATTTCAGTACTTCTTATGACCCTGTAAATCAACATATTTTTTCTTGTATAAAACTGTTTCTTTTAAAATTATATTACAATAATTTTAGAACCTTAATTAAATGAGTTACATTACCTGCAAGGTTTATATTTTGAATATATCAGCTTCCTATCTTCATGACCTCTTCCATGTCCAAAAATCTCTCGCTTAAATAATCTTGAGGCAAAGTTGCTACCTACTGTTTTTGTTTTATAAATGGAGTGTGAGTCCAGTTTACTGGGACATTTGTGAGGAATAAACAAATCAAACTGAGGGCAGGTAACCATCGGATTTTTACATAGTGCGTGTTGACTTAACAAATATTCTTTAACAATTTTATCTAAAGACACTGTTACACAACTGCCTGGCTGTGGCAATGGTTGAGATAGCTGTTGTGATGATGATCCTGCAACAACAGCGTTGGGAGCATTTGTAGCCATAGCCATTATGGCACTGCCAGTGCTGAGAGAGACTGCTTTAGTTCTTAGTTCATCTTTCAATTTCTCAGCAGTTTCTGTCAATCCTGCATTGGCCAAGTGACTTTGAATTAGTTCCATTAACTGCCTTTCATCATATGATATTCGTGTTTGACTGATCAAGTCCGTCTTTCGGATCAAGTCACCGAGTTCTAAATTAAAATGTTCTTCCTTGCCATGAACAAGCTTGATGATTTCTAAGGCATACTTTTGGAACATGACGTGATCTAGTCGCTTATCTTGCAAAATAGGTTCAGTCATAAGACTCTGAATAAGGCCTGACCGGATCAATGGAAGCTGTTGAAGAACTTGACGAACTTGTTTGTATCTCGCAAGACCACTA
Organism: Orchesella flavescens; assembly: GCA_964034955.1. Classification (NCBI taxonomy): domain Eukaryota; kingdom Metazoa; phylum Arthropoda; class Collembola; order Entomobryomorpha; family Orchesellidae; genus Orchesella; species Orchesella flavescens. Next base: position 34,879,808 of record OZ035954.1, on the reverse strand, counting down.
AGGCACCAGCAAGCCAGGGATCTGATTGAATCGGCGTCAGTAATTGGTGATTTTGTTAGCAACAATCTCGTTAAAACTAAAATTCCATTGTTCATTCTAGTACACTCCCATAATTTTATTTGAGTTTCTGTGGGTTTCTTGTGGTGGATCGGCCCACAAACGCAGTTCCCGATCACTTGCAATGCACTCTTTTTTACTTCCGGGTCATTCACAATTTCCCCTTCCGCCGCACTTAAGATGACATGCATTCCATTGTGGTCCGTGGCAGTATTAACACTGAAACGTTCGATGAGCATAAGCTGGGCTTTAGGAACAAGACAACATATTGCTAGCACATCCAACATATTTTTCACAGTCTCAGCACGTCCAGAATAGTTCCATTCGTAAGCCAACGCAATTGTGGTCATAATGATGTGAATGCCACACTGACTTAAAAACCTTTCCACAGGATTCCATCGAGGAGCGTTTACTGGAAGCAACGTTAGAACCTTTGAATGTAAAGCAGACAGGTCTACAGGATTCGGCAGCTTTATGGCCTAAAAATTAAAAAAAATTAAAAAAATGTTTAACAAAAGCAGAAGTTTTCACGTCAAATTAAACAAAAACTCTTTACAACTGGATGCGAATATCTTAAATAACCACTACTCTACCTTGTATGGTGGGATAGCGGGGCCTACAGCTTGCTGTGGATTTTGGTTTCGTCCAATGGTCCTCTTTAGTTTATCAGCAGTAAGATATAGATGACATTCGAAATATCGCTTCAAGTTGAAGCTAACTTGTCTCACATTTTGTTTCGCCAGTAGTTGTTCATCTTCAGTAGACTCTTGTTCTTCCCGTGTCTCCTCCAGCAGCTGACCTGGAGGTAAAGGTAGGTCTTGCGCAACACGTATCACAGATGCAAAATTCGGTTGAGTAGAAATTACATTTAGCACTGATCTTAATCCATCTTGAGAATCAAACAAATCCAACATTGTTTTGAACGGATAGATCACACTGAGAAACATTAAGGCGTGATTTCGTCCCGAATTGTGAGAGCACTCGAGAAGCCACATGGCATAGTTGATAAGATTCTGAAGAGTGGTTTTTGACATTAAACAAACTCTTTCCATCGCATCTTCACAATAGGCAATATAGTAAAGACATAGGGATACCCCTGTTGCACTTAAACTCGGCCTGGGAACCTGTAGCAATCTCTAAAACATTTTAAATTAAAAAAAAATTAAAATTAAACAGTGTTAAACAAAATATCAATCAATACTATAATCAAAATCAAATATCTGTAGAGAAGAGAGTGACCCACCTGCAAACCTCCAGCTTGAAGAAATTCCATCGCAAATTTCTTATGACAAAGTAGTGCTCCCAAGTACTTTAAAGCTTCAAAAGTAAGTCTTGACGTCTCCCGACTGTTTGTATGCGACTTTGATAAATACTTGAGAATAATTTGCACAGCAGAATTCTCAAATGCATAACTTAACATTTCCTGATATTCTCCTAATGGGGTTACGTATCGCAGAGTAAAGATTTGCCGTGTAACGAGGTTAACAGGAAACACTTGCCATTGACCAATTATGTTGGGCTCCATTTCTGCCCAACTTGAGCTGGTGCTGCTGCAGTCCTCAAGCAACATACTAGTAGACAGTTTACGTCGTTTTGAAACACTTTTACAAGCTGAACTAGGTTCAACAAAGCTCTTACAAGTTGGCGTTACTCCTGATTGTCTGGCACGCTTGTTACGAACTGGGGTGCTTGCGTCTTTGCAAGAAGAAGGGGTTTTATTAGGATTCGTTTGCCCTGGGACGGAAGTTCCAGAGGCAGGTATTGTTGCTGCAGCAGCTCCTTCTTCAGGTTGTGGTTGCTGTAGGTTTCGGTATATAGAAGTCGATCGATTAGGCGTACCCCCACGACTCTTACCAATTGCACTATGGTCAAATCGGGGGTCCTTAGGAGTACCATCAGCCACATCTCCATTCACCACTAACTTTGGTGTAGCAGGATGGGAACCATTGATGCGAATTTCTGGTTTTCCGTTGCTGCTGCATTCTCCTTTTCCTTCCTTATCATCTCCATTTCGGTGGTTTGTTGTTGAATTAGTATTTCCAAGATGAGCAAATGGTCTTTGGGAGCTTCCATAAAACTCTTGCTGAAGCAGCTTCAAACGCCGTAACATTACTTGAACTAGATGTGCATTTTTATCTCTAAAAAATATCCAAACAAAAAAATTAGCCACATCAATGCAATATGATCTATTATACTACTTTCAATTTTTAATGATTTAATAATTTTTAACTTACTTAAACTTTGCTGCAATGTCTGAGATTTCCATTGCCCCACCAAGAAGACCCAAAGAGTATGACTGAAGAGGCTCGGGAGCAAACTCTGCCCATTGAAATAACCTTGTTATCATTGGCAAAGATTCCTGAAAATAAAACACATACATTCTAAGTACTTTATTAGATTATGTATCTTATAAAAAGACTAAAAGACCCATTACCTGAAAAATATGAGTAGTCTCAAGTCCTGGAAGCACGTTGACAAAGAGTCGACAAGCTGCAGTATGAACAGGTAGGTCCAAATCCTCGCCCCAGCCTTCTTTACAGTAGAGTCCCACCAACTTGTTTAGAAACGCTTCTTTTTTAAACAATGATTTTAACGATGAGCCTAACGGGCATGTAGGATGAGTTCTTATTGGGTGTCTATCATCATATGGATCGGGATCCAACTTTAAATATTCTAATGTCTCATATTCCACAATCTCAGATAATCTGGAAATGTTATAAAACATCCAATTACTAAACATTCCGCAATATATTATTGTATATTAACATGCATAATTAATTCTTTTTTTACCTGACTAAGATTGGAACTGGATTGAAATTATGCCGTTGTGGATTATCCGTATCATTAGCTTGACCATTATTCGCATCCGCAGCAAGTCTTTCCTCCCAAACTTTAATGACTGCCGACACCTCATTCAGTTTAGAGACTTCTTCATCATCTGTAATCGCTGATGGTATGATTTCTTCCTCAGCATTTTTTTCCTCTTCACCCTCTTCCTCGTCATCCGCTTCCTCCTCATCTTCATCGTCCTGACTAGTAGAAGCATCATCATTTTCATGATTTTCCTCTTCCTCTCCATTTTCATTGTTATCTTCAGGTAACTCAAGATGAGCAACTTCACCATTTTCTTCACCATCATTGTTCAGTACCCTTGAGGAAGATCGGGTTCTTCTTCTCCCCAGCCCACTATCTTCTTCTTCCGCTGACATTTTTATCCAGCGTTATCCAGCGACAACAGCTGATTAAATACCTATTTTTTTTAAAAAAAAAAGTAGTTCAAGCTATATGACACAATATAACGCTGATACCCTCATCAATAATTTTTACAAAACTGTTGGCTTACCTATTTACTATTTACAACTCCAAAAAGGATAATGGATAACTACCAAATAAAATGCTTTTAACTAAACACAACAACAACGGTTCTGTCCATGCCAGAGTCACGACAGGAGGCTCTGCTTATCATTTAATGAACACAAACATTTCCTTTCTTTCTTGCTAACGCTAACTTACTCCAACCTCCAAACACAAACACAAACGGTGACAAACGGCTTTCGCTTTCAATCAACAGATTGTAAAGTTATTGAAAGTTGCAAACCTTTTTTCGCGGCCGTACAACTTGAAAACAAGCTGGAATAATGCATGAAAAAAGTGCGTAAAAAAGTTAACCTTTTTACGGATTTTAAAGTGCAATGTAACACTGTAAATTAAACAAAGGATCGAATCAAGACAAAGATACTGACGATAACATATCAGTACCAATTTAAAGTACAAAAACTGTTCCAGTTTTAAAGATCTTTATTGATCCGACACTATGCACAATGCACACTCATTTGGGGCATTTGGCCTTGTGTACATTTTTCCATTGTACTTTTATGGGATATGCGTATCACATTTTTGTTTATACGGACATGCATGCATAGTGAGATATGGTGTGGTATGGGCATGGGGAAATTCTGGAAGCTGCACCGCACCGCAGCAATGAAATGAATGGAGAAGACAACGTGGGAGATCTCACAAAAGTGCAGGTACATAACTAACCTACATTCATAGATTCGTAGAGGCATATATTTTATGTATAAACATCCATAGTTGGGCAGGCTACAGTGGGCCAGTAGCCTTTTTCGGTGGGTACTGGCCCACTGGCCCACTGGACACAGTAGCCAGTGGGCCAGTAGCCAAGTGGGCCAATGATTTTGAGTATCCAGTGGGCCAGTAGCCAAGTGGGCCATTGACTTTGAGTAGCCAGTGGGCCAGTAGCCAAGTGGGCCAATGATTTTGAGTATCCAGTGGGCCAGTAGCCAAGTGGGCCAATGACTTTGAGTATCCAGTGCCCAGTGGGCCAAAATTGGCCCACTTTAGCAATGGCCACAGTGGGCCAGTGGGCCAATTACAGTGGGTACTGGCCCACTGGCCCACTTGGGCACAGTAGCCAGTGGGCCAGTAGCCAAGTGGGCCATTGACTTTGAGTATCCAGTGGGCCAGTAGCCAAGTGGGCCAATGACTTTGAGTATCCAGTGGGCCAGTAGCCAAGTGGGCCAATGAGTTTGAGTATCCAGTGGGCCAGTAGCCAAGTGGGCCAATAATTTTGAGTATCCAGTGGGCCAGTAGCCACGGCCCACGTGGCCTGCCCAACTATGTAAACATCATCATCATCAAAGAAGCTTGATGTTATGGTACAGAATGCTGAACATGTTTGGGTTATCCTGAAGGAATATATATAACACAACACAGAAAAGCATGAGATGAGATGAGGGAGACCTTGTTTTGCAATAAGGGACGAGATGAAGAACGTTTTTTGTGCAAAAGAGTGAATGATGAGAGCGAGAGGAACGCATGTGAGCCATAATAGCCGGCTACTTCACTATGTAGTGAAGCGCAGACTTTAGACTTTTTTATGAAGATGTGGATCTCATATTTTTGGGAAGGGAAGCTCGTTGTTCAGAAGCTCCTTGTGCCACACACACTCCGGATAAGATAAACTTTAGAATGGCACACGAGAACATTTTGAATGTGTGAGGAACAGTGAGGAGCTCACTGGGATGAAGGACAACGCAACAGACTCAAGAGCAAAAGTTGCTGCATATGCCATTAGTTTCCTTTGGATGTGGAACACAGGAACGAAGAGAGAGAGTGCAGGAAGTTGCTGAAAAGATGTTTGTGTGGATGAATCGGATGCTCAGTTTTTGAACTTTTTAAATACTTTTTGCACTGTAGAGAGTGCAGAGAGAGAGGGGATAAAAATGAATGAAATAAGTTTGACGAGATATCTACCTAATCCTGTACTGCATAATACTGCAATTGCACTCATGCACTCGACAACGCTATATAAAAAAAGTAAAGTCTTTTTGGCTTCTTATATCAATGCAATGTAAATTTATTGAGACTCCAAAATGACAATAAAGACAATAGTAGTAATTAATTACAAAATGTAATTAATAGCTTGATTAGTTAGATATAAGAATCCCCTTATCCAATTTATCCATTTTGCTTGCTTTAAATTACTAAAATCAACGAAAAATTATGCAAAAATAATCCCGACAAAATCACAATCCCGGAAATCCCTGGTACTTTAAAGTAAAAAAAGATTATAATAAATTATTAGCTACCCAACCTTCAACCTTCCTCTCCTCAACGTGAAAATGTTAGCATGATTATGTATACCCCAACCCATAACTAGTTCAGAGTAATCTCCTGAGAAATGCAATGTGCACCAATTGCAATTAAAAACTGTAGTGCTAGATAGTGCTCGTTAGACCTTAAATATTATTGTACGGATCTATCGATTTTTATAACTTAGTTAGCATGTCAAAATCGCTGACTCCTTCTTTCACGGTTATGCAATATTTGTGGTGAATTTCAGGAGTTAGAAAGTACTTTGCAACGGCTTGGTCTTCCTTCATCCTGTTATACCATTCGTCCTGGAAATATTGGCAATAAAACACATTTAAAAGCTCATGATCTTTTTGATTCTGGGACATTACAAGAAGGAGATTATAGTTTTCAATAGAAAAAAAAACAATTTCTTACGATTGCTGCAGAATTTTTACGTATTTCATCCCAATCACCGGCATCAGGAAAAAACATTGGTATCACGGGTCGTCTTTCGAACCATGGCCAAATCACATAGTCTAGCATCCCTGGTCTTTCATCACCTATGGAAAATATCAATCACCGATAACATGATATATTAATTAAATTTGATTGAGTTTATAATTTATTTATCTTATGTATTCAATTTCTTGGGGGAAAAAAGTGTATGCTAAATATGTTCCGAACCTGAAAAGAACTTTGTTCCACGCTTTTCCAACTCTTTGCTGTATGTTGAAACAACTCCTTCAAACTCTTGTATGAGTTCAGGAATCTTTTTCGGATCATTGATTGAACCTCCAAACGCCAATTGATAAAAGGAGGACCCTGCCTATACCAACCAAAACAAAAAACATTACTAACATTAGTACAATAATTAACTAAATCGAAGAAATTGTCAAACTGCATTTAATGTCCATGAAAGCCCTTCTTTAATAAAACTTTACCTTGCCCCAACCTTCGACCAAAATCCTGTCCACAGCCTTGCTTACAGGATCCTTAGAATGTAAATTAGGCTCAGCAAAGGCATCATCGAAATAGTCAGCTATTATCAAACTCTCATAAACCACTCTTCCATCTGCAATTTCAACTGAAGGAACCTTTCCTCCTGGACTTTTTTCTAGCAACCACTCTGGCTTATCCTTGAGATTAATCCATACCACATCAGTTCTGAATTATAAAAAAGTAATAATGTACATTCACAAACTAATAATTATGTGCCCACTCTGTATGTGAAAGCTTTTAAAAACTATGCACTACATACATATTTGCATCTTACTCCACGTTTTTAGCTGCAGATGTTAACAATGCTCGCTGAGAATAGGGACAAAACCTCATGGCGTAAATACGTACTTTCCCATCCTGAAGAGGAGGACATGGTGAACCTATAGAATATTAAATTAAAATTGTTGTCATTTTTTCCCATTAATTTTAATGTTTAAAACTTTTCCTAATATGATATACTCATGACTTCTCAGACTTTACAATAAGCACGTGTTGCATACGTGACCAAATACGAGCAAGTTTACCTGATGTTAAATGTAACGCAGTCATCCTCGTAAATTAAGTTGCAAGTGCTAACTTTGGTCAGCAGTTACTTTAAACTATTTTTACTTAATTTAGAATATCTTTCACCGGTATTGATACTGATGCTTACAAGCGAAAAGGATATAACGCAATGGAGATGTATGTATTTTCAGCTGGAATCTGCTAGCAGATCTATTTCGTGTTGGGCATTCTTGTGCCTTAATGCATATCATATTCCGTGAGTCATTCATGTCATATGAGTAGGAATAGAATTGACTTTATGTATGAAGTCCTTGTTATGGATAGTGCATTTTGGAGAAGGTGTGTTTTGCATGAGTGCCTTTCGGCAGGCAGGTATATAAAAGATCTCATTACAGAAGACAATTTGTAGGGATATGCATTATGATAGTTATGCGTTTTTTCGTACACACTACATTACGTATGCTACGCAATATAACCTATTTTTAGTCAATCCTGAGTAAAAATTGATTTAAAGGAAATCAATACACGTGATGTAATATTTTTTCTTTCAGTATTTTAATGTGAACAGAAAAGTAAAGGTGGAGAAGATAGAAATATGATAGAGACAGTAAAAAGTCAGCTACTGAGAACAATGCAATGGTAACGATTAAAATAAATGATGCCTAAGATGGAAAATAAATTCATTCTTTTACCAACCCATGTATTTTAAATCTTAAATCACTTTCGTTTGATTTATCAGTTTTATAAAATGATTACAAGAAAATATTCATCAATTCATAGTTCACTAAACTTAACTAATTTATCATGTTTCAAAATTATTCCACAAAAAGGGAAACAGTGACAATGTACAAATCAAAAGGCATGTACATCATTGATACCAATAGCAAAGTTTTAAAAAAACCGTCAACTACTACTTTACATGGTGTATACATTAGAGATCGTTTCTTAGCGAAAGCGCTTTACAGTTATACTGGTTATATCTTTACTACAGCACGTGACTAGGGTTTTCTTCATCCGAATCAGCAAAAATGTCAATTCCACATGCGTCTTCGTAGAACGCCTGTTGACGCTGGATTGCATATAACGTTACATCCTACGAACAAAGGAAACCCACGAAAACAGTAATTAAATACTAGACAAGACATGTCATTCAAGTGCAAACTTAGAAAACCCCATTACTTACACGAGCACATTCAACCAGTTGAATTTCATCCATCTTGAGTTGACAACATTCAATTTCAAGTCTTCTCGCTGTTTCAATTTCGGCCTCTTTAGAACGTTCCAATCTACAAAATAGATGAAAGGTAAAGGGTTACAGGGAAAAAACTGCTAAGCTAAACATTGATAAACATGCTGACTGCAGGATAAATTTCTGTTAAGCACTTACCGTTGCTGCCATTCCTCCAGTGAGTTTGACCAACTTTCTTTTACCCTTACAATTTTCTTTAACTCTTCGCCTTCCTTTTTGAGTTCACCTCGAATGTCACCCAGTTTTTCCAATTTTGCCTGGTATTGAAATTCAAAATCGTTGGTAACGAATTCGAGCTCGTCTTCCTGGGATTGAACTCTTCCTTTATAGTCCTCAATTTCTCTACGTATCTTTTCAATTTGTTCTGAGGCATGCATGGCTTCCTTGTTCCTCTTTTCAGAACTGGTTGATATCTTTATTACCATATCGCTCACAGTTTTTTGAGCGCGTCTGAGAGTACTGGTTGCCGCCTAGTTAGAATGAATGAAATGAAATTATGTTAAATTTTTTATAATGAAACATGAAGACAATTTCATTAAAATGAAACCCGACTTACCTTTAGCCATTCACTAAACTCATCCGGTGGAAAGGGATTTGGAGGAATAAGCAAGTCTTCAAGTTGCAAGGATCGAATGATGTTGTTGTATCGTTCAACAACAGAAAATTTATTACAAACATCATAAAACTGGGAAAAGTAAGAATCGTTCATGTAAATATTAATTAAAGCAAGACTATAAAAAAAAACACAAATAAAATATTGGCATTAGTTATGTAGTAGTTAGTATTACCATTTTCTCGGAATTCTGGGCCATTTGGGTGTTTTTTTCCAAATTCAGTTTGAGTTGTGTATTGAGAGTTAACAAAGACTGGACTTGCTTTTTCAAAGCGGCCGTTTCATTGCGAACGCTCGTAGCAGCTTCTTGGGTAAGGGGCTGAGACGCAACTTTCAATTCCAAGTTTTTGATTTCCTTCTTTTTGGTTTCTATTTGCATTTCTAAAGTTCATGTACATATAAACATCAGAATAAATGTCACACTTGGATCTTATCTTATCATGTATGGTAAATTGGTAATAGTCCTTTATATGAGTGTAAAATAACTAATAAAATCTTACCCAAGTTTTCCTTCTCAATGAGAATATGGTTAACGTTAGAGTAGTTCTTGCATTTATTTTCAGCCTCTCTGATACTTTCCTTGATGGACGCATGTCGCTTCAGGTCAGCTGAAAGTCGGTTTTTTAGCTCCTAACAAAATAAAGATTCATTTTGATTTTTAATTCCGATGTTGATGATACTTGTAAAACAAATTTTGAATTCGTTGCTAATACCCTAGCTGGATCGGTTTCATTGTTTAGTCGTTCCAATTCCTTTAGTTTTTCGTTCTTTTCTTGTATTAACTCTTCTGTAGTTTTATTAACTTCAGCAGTGTGCAACTCATCTGTAGAATAACATTATTATTGTAATATTAATTAAACTTTTTCGAGCTCAATATTTCGACATAATATTATTCAAAATAACAACTTACGGACTCTCTCCCGGAAATTATTCAATTCATAATCTGAAACCAAAACCATCAACCAAAATGGGCGTCATTACAATGCACCAAAAATTGCACAAACTCACTACTAACTTTGAACTCACCAACTACTCCGTCTGTCATCGAATTACTAAAGTGATATGGAAAAAGGTTGAGAAAACTTTCGAATGCGGTATCCATAAACCCATTGTTGGCCAGGTCAAATACTGCATTCCTATCTTCATCCGGCTCGAGCATTGCTTGAGCCCGACTGCATAACCAAGCAAGAAACGTTACGCAAGCAGGCCATGCATGTTGGGCTGTTGCAGTTTTCAGATGCGATTTTGACAGTTGACCTGGGTACTTGAGTAGCTTTGAGACTTCCACAATTTTCTCTTCGTCGTCACCTTTAGTGAAATAGTCTTCCCCAACAAAAAAGGAAGCGACAAACTAAAATCATCATAATATATATAATGTAATGTATGTCAATTTTCAGTCGTAAGCAAACAATGACGTATGAACCGCTTCTCAATAATAATAATACCTTAATCATTCCACAAAACTTTGCTGTGGGAATGGGTGTAGGGTTCATTAAATCTTTCCACGCTCCAGGTTTCGCTGGACAATCACTGCGTTCCATAAATTCAAAAATATATTTGGCCATATCAGCTTGTACTTTCCTGTCTTTAGATATCTTGATGCTTTTTGCTTGGTCATTGGGATCAGTACGCAGCCCTTGCCGACGAGCAGTACTCATTAGTCCAGGTGATTTGGATCTGCTACAATAGTTATCATAACACTAAGCAATTAAAACAGTTTTTCCTTATAATATTGTGTAAATACAAAAGACCTTCAAACTTTTCAATTACCTTCTTCCACCTGTGGCCGGCGTAAAAGCAGGAGTTTGTAAAAGTGACTCAAAAGATTTTGATTTCCTGCGAGTCGAATTCAAACTAAAGTTTTGGGTCAAGTTGGTTAAGCTTCCCCTAGAATAAAAAGAAATGTATGAAAACTATCAAAATAAGGAAACAATTTTACAAATGTACGTTTTCAAACTGTTAAAAACCTAACGTAAACCAAGGTTAGCTGTTAATCTTACTTGAAATGCGTTGACGCTTTTGCAGCTGGTCCTCTAGGATTCACGGGAGGTGCAAGTTTCTTGCCAGAATTCCTAGGGGCTGATGCAACGCGTCCACGAGGAATTGCTGAAATTGAAGGACCAGGACCAGTGGCTGGGGTATTATTGGCTGTTCTTCCTCCCGTATTCCCTGGAACAGGAATCCTCCTCATTGGAACAGGTTTCTTTTGAGGTGTAGGAATTGAACTAATTCCTGTACGTTTTGGAGCCGAACCTCGCTTACTGTTACCACTCAGTCTCGTCGTAGTCTGCACTGGCATTCCTGGAAACATTTCTTGCAAGTTGGTAACGATGTTACGCATTTCTTGCTGAACAAGCGGATTTTGTATAGAGGAACGACGCTGAAAAGATACAAAGGAACAGTAATGTAATGACTAATGTTGTACAACTAATACAAAATTTAAGGTCTAGTCCCAGTCTACCTGTCAACTAAACTATTTCCTTGACTTACTTTCTGTATATTATCCTTCGACATCTTGGCTGCTGAGACTGTCAACTAACTGTGAGCTACTTCAGACCAGTAATCAAATTCTTAAATCAGTCAGTTACTGTTTAACTGGTTTGACATCTAATGTTGAATGCAAAGGAATTATAAGTACACCACCTACTGCAACTTGACACCTGACACCCAAACGTTTATCTCATTAACTATGTTAATTTAGCACACATAATATTGAACATTGTTATTAATTTAAATAATACACATTTGTTTATCAACAACTGTCAAATGCCAAAAGTGAGTAACGAATAACAAATACACCTCATACTCCTCTTGTTTCTTGTTATGTAAGGCAAGGGCAAAACGGACACAGGAACAGCGCTATGCTCTCAACCGCTCTACAAGAAAAACCAATAGCAGCACAAGATCTGTTGATATCATTTCGCCCCATCTCATTATGATATCCCTTACTGTTGTGTATATGGCAAAAGTATTATGCTCATGAAGAAGTAGAGACGAAAGACTTTTCCATTGCATTTAACATAGGACAATGTTCCATAATTTATTCATACGCCAACCAAACAATCAAACTTAAGGTGGTCCAAAGTCTAAACTCAACGGAATTTTAACATAACTTCATAATTCATAAGCATTAAAAGTAGGACAACATTCAGAAATGGTAACTAGAGATTAGTTTAGTTAGAGATACAATTCATAAGCATTAATATTTCACTAAACATCCACAGTACATAGTACACCTTCTACTTAGATTATTATTATTATATAAAACCTAACTAAAACATTAACTACCGACAATGACAAGCGAGTGGTGATATTTAAAGGGAATTAATAGACTAGTCAAACTACTTGAAACTACTATAAAAACATTAAAGTTTATATCATAAATTCATCACTACTCGCTGAGACTACTACAACCTACAACTTTAAAAACAAAGTAAGAACAATATTCGAGAACTTGGCCTTAGTGAATCAATCAAACTTCAATCAGCCTGATTGTTGCTGCTGTCCATCTCCTCCGTGAACTTAACTTCTTTCGCCATCTGCACATCACCTTGGCTCTTATTACTACCTGGCACCACCACCGACGGCTCAACAATTAGATACCCCACATTCAACAAACGCTGGTCATCCTTCTCCACGGTGTCTTGGTTCTTCTTCTTGTGTTCCAAAGCATTTACTTGGGTTGTCCTCTGCATCTGCATAATAAGCCTCTCGTCGTGCTCTTCTTCTGACATCATCGCCTCTTCCAGCTTCTTTTGCATGCGCTTAGCATTCTTGTACGGACATTCAGCAACATGCACGTACAAACTGGTGCCTGGAAATTCTTCTTTGCATCCATTGAATTGGCAGCGCCACGTTGCAGAGTGCCAGAAACCGATATAAATGGGATCACTGGAGCAGGAACGAAGGGTGTGATGGCACAATTTAAAATTCTTTTGTGATAGTCTTGCTAAGCCGGTCCGCTCCTTAATTTCTTCATCATCCCCAACCTCGTACCGGACAAGGCATTTGAACTCATGATTTTCCTCATTATCCCTACCACATTCTGCACAAAGAATGTGTCCCTTTGGACAAATGTATCTCTTGTCTGGAGCTGGAAACCGTTTGCAACTGAGACAAGTCATTTTTGACATCATTTCCCCCTTATTTTCGGCTAACTGGCGTAGTTTTGTAATAAGTGGAGGATCTGTAGACTCTTCACAAATCTGATTTATTTCCTCCCTAGAAGTAGAAAAGAAAGAATCAAAAATACCACAACCGTTCATAGATCACATTGAATATTAAATAGAAAATTTAATTTAATCACAATTTAATCGAGTATCTGGAAAGCAAAACCTAATCATGTATTGAACTTACAAAGCCAACACTTCTGGTGATATCTGCAACTCGTGCTTCTCTTTGGATCTTAAGCTCTTTATCATTCTCAACATATTCTCCTCCCGTTCCTCCATTTCCTGGCGGTTTTTCGTTTCAGGTCTCATCATCTTGACTAAATAATAACTTGGGAAGAAAGGTAACTGTACACCTAATCAGGTAGAGACTAAAAATAGCAGCGTGAAAGATTCTTACTTGATTAGTTATCTACTAGCTTAAAAATTTAATTTAGGACAAGTAAAAAACTGCAAACTACAACAAGTGACTGTAACTCCTGCAATAATGTATACATTGCGTTCATGTGAATGAGTACGTGTCGATGTTGAAGGTTGTTTCGCCACAAAAGTACAAAAACGCATTATTGGAAGGCAGGGAGGCAGGTAGTACGAGGAGAAATCATATTATTTTGCTAGTATGCTGTACCTACTTCGTATAGTTCGTATGCAAATTCAACGTAAAGAACGAAAATGTAAATTGCATAGGCACAACAACTTGCCTTCTTCTCTTTGTTGAATGCTGTGAAATATGGATTTGGATGAATGATGAACTAGTCTATGATTTTTAACTCGTGAAATGAGCTGAATGTTAAAAATGCAAATTATATGAACACCTTTAAAATATTATGCAGGTACCGAATTCTAAATGCATGAAAAGAGGATAAAGAGGGATAAGTAATTTATGGTTGAAAGTAAAGTAAGTATTAGCAGTGGGGCGAAGTGGGGACAATCTAGGCAAAGTAAAAATTAGTCATACGATAGAGAAACGAAATGAACTTTGGAAACCAATATTTAGAATCTTTGAAGTTACGACTTTTATTCAAATTTCAGTTAATCATTATGTCAATCAGTTATATCGTATATGGGTGAATAGCAAAATCAGTGAGCAAGTTTTAATATGATATAATATGTATCAACTGGATGAGTAACAACAATACGGTGTGTGGTGTACTATTAAAAGTCTATTGTAGTAGTAACAGTAGTAATCAACTTGTTTAAGTACGAAGTATTGACCACTAGCAGCTAGAGAACGTGTCCTCGGATATTCATTAATCAACTCCATTAAAACTAGTTGTTGTCAGTGACTGGTTCTAGGCATATGTGTTGTTGGAGTTTCTTTAGATAAACGTATTCATTCCTTTACGTACAGAGAGATGGAAACTTTTACACAAGTCTTACAGATATTTGCTATACACTTTTCATAATATACTCATTACACATTGTATTCGAATTAATAATAATAATAATTATTTTTAATGTTTGTCCGTCATAAATTATATTTTTACTGCTACGCGTCCTATGTACATGTGCTTGAGATCTAGGTAATACGTTTTTAACTATTCTGTATCAAAACTTGTGATTCAAGTACAAAATGGGACATCATAACCAGTCGGAAACAATTTTTAACTTCCTGCCGTAACCTTATTTGGCACCGCATATCATTCATCAATTTCATCATACTTCAATGCATGTAATGCGTATGCATACATCTCAAAACTCGCTATTTTTTAATATTTTATACACTAAAAAGTTCTATAACAAAGGTATAAGTCATAAAAGTGCTAATGATTTCCTATCCTATCCTATTAGATTTCATTGACTAATCCCCATTTATTAAACTGATTCTTGACTATGCCTATAACTATATATTATGTATGGTGAGAACAGTGAAGGTACATACTTTACTTTACTTTAGTAGATCTATTCGTATACAAATTAAATACATTACGTTGTTTTACTTTGTTTTTACAAACTATTTTTTACACTATAATACAGACAGGTTTCTGGAATGTACGTTAAATATTATGTAGCACATTTTGAATTTATTCAGCTAATAAAAACATGGAAATACCCTTTTTTGAACCAGTGTCGCATGTCGTCTTCATTATTATTATATTGTTTTTTGTGAGTCACGATTTGTGACAGGTATACGTATATTATTATACTATCGTAAAAAGTCATATTATTATTTTGCTTACTTTAATAATTGTAACACTATTTATCACTAAATGTATTTTTTAAAGTATTATTATTCAATCATTGGCCAACTATGTGTAAAAATGCTAACAATTCTTAGAATATTTTCTTTAGCATCATCAGTAACAGACTTATTAAGAAAAGGACAAAATACTAGCCAGAACCACAATTTTTACGTATACCCATTCTGTCGAGTCCAAATAGTCCAATTCAATCCAGTAGTTAGTCACATGCACAAAAACCTACAAGGAAGATAAAAGCAATCGGAAAATAATTAGTGTTTATAGCATTTTACAATTTTAAAAAACCAATAAGGCATTCTCCTTATCTTACCTATTCCGCGTAGTCTCATGAACTTCCCAATTTGTTTCTAAAATGCGATTGGAAATTTATGTGAAACTATAAAATAATTAACGCAGGTACGCGTACAAGCTGAATAGTCATAAGGTACGGGCAGCAACAATCAACATGATTAATTTTGATTTGATTTGATGACAAACTGATTGGTTGCATTCTAGTAATTCTTTTCCCATTCTGAACAAGATCCCAAATTAAAGCTTGGTAGTGGCAACAGTCACGTCACAGCTATCACAGGGAATCCTACGATAAAGAATCCACAGAAAAAGATCTTTATCAGGCACTGAATCGTCAGCATTATCCGTTTAATTTCTTTCATAATCATAAAAAATGACAAGCATAACTCTGCATTCCTTTTTACAATTCAACATTTCATTCATGCAAGCATCATGTCTTTTTGCTATCTTAAATTATTAACTAAACTTGTCGCACACAGATATCAACCAAAATGCATTTATCTCATATATATATTATTGTTATTTGAAGACGACAAATACATAGACACAAAAAAGTATAATGATATTATTTTTACTAATCCAAAATTATATATTTCAACAACTTTTCACTCCATATTATTGTTATTCCCCCAAAAAACAGAAAAATTCAGCTAAAAAATGATCAGCTCCATATAAAAAATCAAGAAATATATATCATGGCTGTTAATTTTTGTTTTTTTCTGTAACAATAGTTTAAGGAGTAGTAGACTCACTTTTGGCTTATAAGATGCTGGATGGGTATCTTACATCCGCATGTCAAAAAGTTATAAAAGTTTGTTTTTTTCGTACTTTTTGTTTTAGAAAAAAGGGTTTGTGCACTTATTTTGCAAAGTGTTCTCAAAAAAATCAGTCAGATAAAAAACTCGTTTGGAAAATAGTTAAAATAGTTTGGTGGAGAAAATAATATATGCTCATCATTATTAAACTTTAAGTATCAATTATTCTAACACATGAGTATTTAAGAAGCGATTTCAAATAAGTGAAAATATTTTGGTGCTTACAGAAACTTTGAAAATTGTTAGAACACTCGGAAGGAAAGATCGGAAGTGTCAGTGAAAGGCAAGACTTTTTTTTCATAAAAATTCTAAGGTAATAATAATCTTTGGCTTTGTGTGAAGTGTGCAAAAAATCCTACAGAGAATGGATATACTTTAGCTTTACTTTCTCTTTGAACGTTCTTTAACTTTCTCTGAATATTAAGTGTGTACTAACGGAAGAAAGTCAAAAGTATAGTGATTTACGGAAAAAATATATTTATATGAACATATTGAGCAGTTTACTTGAATACAGAAAAAATTGCAATGATTATTATTGGGTGCATTTTTAGTAGTGCATTATTATAAGACACAAAACTTTTGGTGACTTTTTGTGCAGAAGAAAATTATTTTGTCTACATGTTGATCATTGTTGGGATCTCTTCAATTCATGGAACATTCACACACATCTAAAACAAAAATATATATTGCTTCTGTCTATACAAAAACCATTTGATTTTCTCAGCATATTTTTTTAGACTTTCACATAAATAACTTTCATATATAATATATATATGTATGTGCACATCATTATGAAAAAAAATTGAATTTGTTTGAGATTTGTTTTTTAGTGATGTGAGTATTATTCGGATCTGAACGGAAGCTGAAAGATATTGCGTGTATTATATATAGATTACAGTACAGTTACAGTCTGCATTAAACTTTCTTTGTTTTTTTTTTGGCAGTGACAGTGAACGGCGATTGATTTTTTTAACTGCAGATAACAAATTTACTTATTGGCTGAGTTGCATAATATATAGACTAGTTAGGCTTCATTACGTATCAAGTACTTTGATAGTTTTTTTATACTTTAGTGATTATGCGTGTGTAAAAAGATTTAAAAGATTTATCATCTTCTCTTGAGAAGTGTAATAATATAATTCTTTTATAGTAATCATGTGCACAACAGTAATAAAAGTCATTCTCATATGATCAACATCAAACGGTAGTTTCTCTATCGATTCGAATGTACTCGACAGAATGGGCGTCATATCAGGAGGTGGGATCATGGGGATCCAATGTCCAATCTCGGGGTGGCAGTCTCCTATCCACGGTGCTGGTGCATGAGCTCCCAACACTTGACCTCCCGTCCACACTCCCCGGACGATGATGGTGGTGGTGATGATGACGTTTGAAACGGGAGGACAGGATCATTTTCTTTACTCCCACACAAAGCATGACTAGAACACAGCAACAGAGAGCAGACACGACGGCTGCTAGCAAGGGCACGTACACGGCAGGTGAAAGGAGTTGACCAACTGTCAACCAAAATGAGTCGCAGGACTTTTCGTCGGATTTTGTTACTGGACAATGTATCTCACCATCACACCAAAGTTTCTCACTGATACACGCTCTCAGCTCTGGACAGTAAGAGGAACACACTGGAGGTGGGGCAGGTGGTCGCTCATCGACCAAGTGAACTGAATCCACCCCTCCAGGTGGTGGCATATGGTCGAGTCCGTTTTGGTCTTCGAACATGGCAGTCAATGATTCATCCCAGGAGGAAGTTATCTTTTGAAGTTCCTTTTTGTACGTTTCTGAAAAAAAATAGAGTAATATCTTGAGTCTTGATTGAGCTGGCAGTTATTTTGTTTAGCGTATGCCACACTTTTACAATACCAGAGAAAAAGCTATAATAATGTTACCTGAATAATTAGCACCAAGACCACGACCAGCAATGGTGGCTCTTCCTACAAAATCAGTCTGCATTGCCTTCAGCGCTGTTTTCATCCTCGCTGACATGACTTCCAGCCAATTAATACGATACGTTCCCAACTCCCTCCCCACAAATTCAATAATAAATCTCGGCTTGGGTGGTGGATATAATGGACTCGTAAACTGATAAAACTCTTCGGAATACAGTTCCACAACTTGGATATTCTTTTTACTCATTTGATGATTAGATGAAGGACAGATTTTTTGGACAAGACGGTTATCCCGATCATACACAAATATCCTGTTTTTAGTGGTTGGACAAATTCGATCAAGCTGGAAGATTGCAGACCCTGTCAAAGTTGAAGGCTTATTGGAAGATGAAGTATTCACAAGACTATTGGCAGTGAAGGGCAGTAAATGTTCGGAAAGAGTTTGTGGACCATTATTATTGTGATGCTCATCTCCTTGTTGGAGCATTGCTGACATGGGACCACTCGTCAAATTGTGTAACATCAAGTTACCCTTGAGTTGTGGGTGATAAGGACGCTTTACCTCTTCCAGCATTGCGAAACCAGGAATTCGAAGGTACAGGCTGTGATTTTCTTTCGCTTCTAGAAGCCAAGGATAATGGTCACACGTTGGGGGTTTGTCCCTTGGTCCGTAGCTGAAGTAGCTTTCAAGTGATATGAGACCGGACTCTGTTTTCATGAAATGATTATCCCCTCGACACCCTTCAGCCTTCAACACCTCGTATTCCATCTCAACAAAAAAGTTTTCGTAGCCATCTTGACCTTTCATGTTCTCAACTGTGAAGGTTAATTGGATCTTTCTTCCTAGAAAAGTCCAAGTGTAACCAGAGCTCTTCGAGGAGTTGGAGCAGATGCAGTTCTTATGTGAGCTAATATTAGCCCCAGGCCAAATATACTCCTCAAGTGTGACTTGAGAAAGGGGAAACTTGTGCTGACTATATGGATAATAGCTGGCTCCACCAGTATTATTTCCACCTGGATGGTCTGCTGCAAACGGGTGGTGTGTAGGATATGAAGCGTTTGCTAAAGCACTCAAAGTGTCATTATGCATTAAGGATGAACCACCGGAAGAAGAGCCTTTCGTGGCAGGTGGCTGAAAATAGTTGCAAGCGTAGCGTCCACTTTCCAAATCTGTGTGTGTTTTACAAGGCCTATCTCCAAAAGAGGAACGCAAAATGGTGAGCTTGAGACCATCGTGAGCACCCATGCTGAAGGTATAGGTACAGGTGAGATTACGTTTGCCACCTCGCCCAAAATCAAAGATATTGTCAGTTGTGCGAATCTTTCCCTTTTTCGATTTCATCTTGGACATGTGGAAATGACGGCTACAGGCTCCTTCCGTTCCAGCTGGGTGACGGTTTACAAACTCATACTGGAACTTGAAGTGAAGAGGTCGTAGAGCTGTGCCCTGTAAAATACAAAAAGGTAGCCCAAAAAATGGAATTACTATATATTTTTCTCTTAATATTAAATGCCATTTCACGGACAAAAACTCATTTTCTCAACATTTACTTTTCACTTCTTATGCCTTGTTTGTTATTTAATGGGATATGGGATGCTATAGTAGTGCCAAAACTGATTGCAATTTTTTGAGTGCCGTGTACTTATTGTTGAGCAATATATACTTTGTCAGACTAGTATATATATATTCCATGTTACTTAATACAAATAGAGTTCCATCTCAGTGCCACATTATGTGGTTCATTTTGCCTCCTGGAGCTTTTCACCATGCATAAATTATGCAACTGAAAAAAGAAAAACCTTATTTTGAGCGAGAATAATAATACCAGGCAAGGAAAAAAGTTGAGCCTTTGTTCCTGTTAAATATTTAAAGGTAATCCTTCTTCATTTTCTTCACCATCATCATCATCATCATCATCATAGCCTCATACTTGTTAACCCGCACATATTATTACATGCTTCAACCTGAACCCAAAACCGTACAAACAATCACCGCTTTCCTCTCCTTCCGTTTCTCATTTTGTGGGGGAACCAAAGTCTCAGTGTTTTTTGGGTAAAAAGAAAATGCAATATGAAAGTAAACTTTGCAATAATATGTCGGCAAAAGGTAAAAGATATAAAAATTTCACCACCACCACCAACAACCAAAAGGCAACCAAAGTGTTCTTGAACCCAAATAAGAGTTGGTCTCGGTTGTGTGTGATATTATGATGTGATGCAAGCTAAAAACAGCTTCCAGTTTTGGAAAGAAAAAGTGAATGAATAAATGCCCAAAGAATACATAGTTTACCAGGTAAACCTTTCTGTAGCAGGTCGCCTCTAAGAACGTACAAGAAACTCTGAAAAAGCACAGCTTATAAATGTATAGTCTCTCCACTTTACATAAGGTTCCCCCCTCAAAAAAAACTACACAACATGGAAAAGGTATTGGAGCCACTTTTTCATTACATTTTTATGGAACAAGACCTCGCATCTAATTTGTCATAATGTTTATTCAAAAATCCTTTCGTCTCTCCAAAAACTAATTTTTGAAGTAAAAAGATGTATGTGTACTGCTACTACTGCATCTTAAGAAGAGCAAAAAGGATTTCATATCCACCTGAAATTCTAGGAAAAGTCGACAATATATATTTTCTCCGTGAGCATCAGCATTAGGATTTCAAGTTTGGAAAATGTATTCTCACTGGATGTACTTTGTTTACCTGAGAGAGAGAGAGAAAAGTAGGAAAAGTTAAAGCTCACTTTTCAAGGATTTTCAAAAAGTATTCGTACGCAGTAGTGGTATAAGTACATGAAAAAGTAGGAAAGAATTTACATCTTTCTGTTCGTCTAAAAAGGGGGAAACGAGAGGTGAACGAAGAGGGAACTACGACAATTTATCTTCTGTATTAAGCTTGTCATCACTCAAAAAGCTAAGAGCTAAAGGTGGGTTGTGTGCATGTGTATGGCAAAGGTGTTTTCCCATCTTCTTCTTCTTCTTCTCATCTTTCGGAAATACGAGACATTTTCTGAGAATGGGAAACAGAGAGGTGAAAAAACTAGCTGATTAAATATACCGATATATAAATACACGCAAAAGAGTGATGTTCACGTAGAAAACTTTGTCCTTCTTCTTTTCTTAAAGACTCTTTTCCTTTCAGCTTTAACTAGAAATTGCCACTTGAACATGGTTTCTTTTACCCATTTCGGTTGAAAAGACACATGAGCAGAAGAGGGGAAAAAAGGTGAGAAATGGAGAAACGCACAGCTAATTTGCAGTTTTGTAGGTAGTTTGACTTTATATGGGATATACATATATAGAGAACATACGATACAACACAACGATGTGAGCTTAGGAGTCAGTTCCAGTTCACCTTGTGAATTTCTTATGATGATGATGACGAAAAAGGAAAAAGAAAAACTCATTTTCGTAAGAAGGGTGACTGACGATGAGATGAGTGTGTGGTGTAGTTTTGGTATATATATGCTCTTCACTCAAGAAAAGTTTCTATCCATTTCACACCATAACCAACACCAGAACGCAACTCTTCTTCCTTTGCTTTCACTTTTTCTTCAGCCGCCAAAGTGTGCATACACTTTATACCTCAACCCCTCAACTTACTTTCAGGGATTGACTGGAGAAGCTCGATCGGAACATTAGCTCGTTAAACTCTGCCTTCTCACACATTCATCTTGCTCTCCGATTTTCCCTTTACCCTTGTATTATTATAGGGAATAAATAAGCCCCTTTTTGTCTCAGGCTACATAAAAAATTATCTACGCTTGACAGGGTGAATGACGGGTTATGAGATTTTACAAAGTGTATGACGAGAGCACAGCAACAGCAACGAGTTGTGAAACGTGTAAACAAGAATGGAAGGATTGGATTGAATTTCTTTTGAAAAGGTATACGTTCACACAAACACACACACATATCTATAGCCATCCAGCATTCCAGGCCTTGAGGCTACAAATTTTCATTCCCAAAATTTGTTTGATTTTCTTGTATTGTCTGCCTTCTTCTCCCTTCCAATTTAATATCGTGGGGGTTATTACCTCTACCATTCATATTCATGCATATTCATTTTTGAAGGCTATTCATATTCCAAAGTGGCTGGTTGGTTTGGTTTGGCTTACATAAAAACTTACAAAACTTTCTATTCCACAAATGAAAATAGTGGTTCATAAGTTTGGTATGCCACAAAAAAGAGCACCATTTTAGTTTGAGAGCAAAAATTGCATAAAAAAGTCACAACACTGGAACATGTCGTAGGAAACTTGTACTCAAGCATGTACTCTTTCCACTTTAGTAACAAAAGAGTACCAAAAAAAACTTTCACGATTCATGTTTATTCCGTGACTGATGGTATAGGATGTCTGACTTGCAACTCCAGACTATGTACTATATAGGGAGAGGAGAAAGCGCGTTGTCTGCAAAAAAAGCAGCACTTTTTTTGTCAGCCGAACGAAACACATCAAAATTTTCGGTTTAACCCTGGAGGCAATAAAATGGGTAGGGAATGCTGGAGTCGTATGTCGAAATTCTTCTATATGCAATCGAGAAACTAAAGGGACTGGCACTATATTGATGATTTAGAATGGATGTTGGTGTGCCAGTGGTGAAAGTTACAAAACGCTGGCAGATATATATCTCTCCAGTGTAGTGTATATAGTGTGTGCCATCCTCAACATCCTACCCATCCCCATCGTCATGATTGTATATATATATGACAGAGTGACGACGGACGTAGTGTTGGTGGTGGTATGATAGTGATGACGAGGAGGAAGAGGAACATTGTTGGAATAAATATACAATTTTTTTACAGTGTGCACTTACTTCAAGAAACTGTTGTTCAATGATGAGACTTGCACCAGCAGAAATGTAGGACTCGTTGGCAGTGCAGGCACGCACTAGTCTCGTCTCGTTCTGAAGTGCCTTGTGCTCACATAATTTAGGCAGCTCGGAATCACAAAATGAACCCAAAAGAGCTCTTGGCTGTCCATGACCCAGCAGCCCGTCACGAATTGTCAACCGAGTCGTACAGTTTCCTTCCGGTGGCCGCTTCGAATCCTTCAGGATATTTTTTTGATTGTGATGAAGATGGTACATGGAAAAAATAATAATGAATGAAACATGGAGTGTTATAAGTACAATTCTGTTTAATTAAGCGCATCACCCACGGATTTGTAATTTGTAATATATGAGAGTTGTTACGAAAATATATATATTATATGAATAATACATAATAATATGACTATTAGATGCATTGAGGGTATTTGTGAGCATCGTTCAATCACCATTCTGCGAATAAGATATATGATGACATACTCAACATTAATTAACTTTTAAATGCGATGTTCATGAAATGAGCATACATATAGTTCCTTGTTCTGTTTAATAACCAATGCTTCCCCAGTTGAAATTTATTTTTTCATTCCATTTTCTTTCATTTTTTTTACTTTCTACCTATTATATTACATCTCGCCTCTCCTTGTTTTTTCCTATATTCAGAAATAATCCTTTGTTCCCCTTTATTCAATTCATTAGATCCGGATCTCTTTGTTTCCAAAAAAATGGAATCAAACAAAAAAAAGCATGCGGTAAAGTTGGCTCCTACATATTTTATAATACCTATATATATTCCGTATGGATTATAGTTAATATGAAGGTACATATAGTCAGTCAGTACCGAAGCCTTTTTCAGTCTTTCAGGGAACACGCGTTTCTTTTGTTTTTTCGACGTACAGACAGGGAGAAAATCAAACCTCAACTCCCAACCATATCATGTATCACACGAGAACTAATGAGCACACTCCCCCTTTCCTCTTATTAGCGTTGTTGACTCAAAAGGAATGGAACAAAAGAAAGCCGAAAACCATCAGGGTATGCGCCTCTTCTAGATGTAAAGATAAAAAAAGTCATATATTACACTCCTTTCTTTTCTCAACAAGCTCAGCCACAGCGTTGTTTCTAAACCATGGAAAAAGTGTGTGATGCATCCAACCTGATATACATAACTCTCCAAGAAAGAAAGTGCTGACTTCAAAGGAATCTCGCTCTTTGGCCGTTGCTTGCTCGTGAGTGTGACTGCACTATACTTTTTTTCTATGCTTTTTTCATACTTGCTTTCATTTTAGCTCATTATTTTTCCTCAAACTCACCGTCTACAGTACATCCATTCAATTGGTTAACTTGAAAGATATTCAATCTATTTACAATCTTTGTGTTCCACCGAGAACTGAGATCGCACCGATTTGTCAAGTTTTTGAATAATTGGTATTATAGAGAAGGGGAGAGAAATGATGAATATGATGAATGATGATTAAAGCGATAAACCAGCATATTTCTGCTTACCTTAACATAGTCCCTTCTGTAGGAAACGAAATAAATCCAGATGGCTTCATTATCCCCTCCTTTGAACTCATACCGACACGTTGTGTTTGGAGGAAGCGTATGCGTTGGACTGGAAACGGTTCCAGTAACTCCTGTAATCCAATTCCCACCTTCTTGTTGAAGCTTAAAAGCTCGATGACCTTTCGCTCCCGACTTGGAACTTACAAACTGGAGGTTGCATGAAAGAGAGAAAGAGAGAAAGAAAGAGAGAGAAAAACAAATTATAGTACATAACTAACTATATATAAGTGAGTGAGATAGATTACATTACAAGCCGCTGATTCAAAAATACAGAGGGGCAAAGGATTGTGTGAATTGTGAACACGAGAAAATAAATTAAGTAGGGAGAATCCAATTAAGGGAAATGTGATTAATGATGAAGGAGGACGTGACGTACGTAAAATGTGCAATTAGGTGTATTGGAGTAATCTGCCGTTTCAGAGTCAACCAGAACCACATCAACGTCTAGCTCGAAACCTCTGAGTGGAGCAGGAAAAGGGGGAGGTGGTGCCGGACCCAATGGATTCCCAAAAGGTGTGGAATGAAAGGCGATATGAATCTCAGGTCCTGACGAAATCACCGGGGGAATGTGACTCCCACCACAAATCGTTAGGAGGACAGGGGAGTCTGGCGTGTTCCCATCGTAAATTACAATCCTATCCCGAGACCAATTGCAGTCCTCCCAAACCATAAAAGTGTCTGCTGCTGCGGAGGCTGTGGGATCATTTGCTGACATGACCAAGCCGGAAGCGAGATTTAGTTGTGGCCCTGGTAGCAAACTCCTCAATTGTACTTTATGAGATCGGCTCTGAGACACTTTAATAAGCACACGTTTACATTGGGGCTTGTCCCGCTGGCGAACTGTGAAGTAGCAAGACACATTTCGGGGATAGAGACCCGGGTAGTTGGGTGATTGGATTTTGCAACGACGTCGATGACATTGTTCCAAAATACGGTTACAGTAAGTACCCGGCTCCAAGTCACCAATCTCCGTGGGACTGGAATGGGATCCGTAACGAACTGCTGCTAACATTCGGGGAATGAACTTGTATCTCATTTTAAAGTCAAACTCGGGTGGTGGTGGTGGGGCCATTGCCGAAGGGGACTTATGAACACTTGTTTGTGATGGACCGGTCCGAGATGAACCTGGGAAGGCATCTATTGGTCTTGTCGCATGTGATTGTGAACCATTTGAAGACTTTGAGTAGGATAGAGAAGGTCCTCCAACTATTAATGTTAGCGTCATTGTACTCATTTCACTAAAATATACGGAGAACCCCGCTCCAGAACCACACCACTGGCCACCTGTTATTGGGCGACTTATTTCTGCAACCTACACATAAAGACAATATATATCAAATTGTTACAAGTCCGTAAGAGTAGCAAAGAAAAATGTGGCACTCAAATAAACCATCTTGCCACAATGGACTTACCTGAAGAGAGCCTTCTGGACACCCATCTACAACGGAGGACACAAACTGGCCAATGTTCACCGAGTCAAACATGAGCTGTAAGAAAGAAAGTAAAAGAGGTTTTTACGTATGCCCAACTTTGGATATTATATTAGCTGTAAGTATAAAGTAATATGACAACATAATTTAATATTAAACTAATATGAAACTTATTCCAGCAAGATTTTCAATCGTGAAAGGAGAAAGAGTTTAAACAACTATCATTAACTTTGATGCAAAAATGTAGACAGTTTGCACGCCAAATATTTTGTAAAACATTGCTAATTTAACACTCATTTCGCTTAAGTTCAAAAATGGTATTTTCACTTTTAAGTTCATATTTGTTAACCGCTGTGACAGTTTCAGGATGTGTAATAATAGCATATAGTATAATGTCAGTGGCCTTTTCTCAGCGTCGGCCAGTTGGAGGAACACCGCGTTATATTTCAGGTTGGATTAAAGATGAACCCGAGTACGAATATGAGCCTGAGCCTGATGAACCCGTCACCCAGCAATATCCTTCCTGGTTGCGAGTTTTGGAAGAGAGAAAAAGAGTTTTGGAGGAGCAAGACATAGAAGACAATGAACCATCGTATTGGGCTTCATTTTTTGGAAGACCATTTCTAAATCCAGTATCAAGCACATACAAAGTCTTATCATTTGGTGCAGAAGACTACAATGATGAAGATGAAGACTATGAAGAGGATGAGATTGAGCAGGCATTGAAAAGTGCTCAAGATAATTATGCCTGGTATAAATTCTGGCACTGGAGTATTTGGGGAGGAAAGGGGAAGCCGGTGCCAACAAAGAAATCTGATCCAAAAGGGAAATCTGTCAGAGACAAGAGTAAAGGAGCACGTTCGTCTAAATCCTCATCTTCATCCATTTTCTCTTTCCTCTGGAATAGCGACAGCCCTCCCGAGCCAACTTCCAAACCAATAGTGACAGGAGGAGGAGGAGGAGAGCCATCTCACATTCCATCGTGGTGGCAGAATGCCCTTAACTGGATCAGGATTTCGACTGGAGTCCAAGAGAATAAAAATGAGGATCCCATAAGTAGCGTTAAGACCCCAACAAAAATCATAACATCTTACAACGACCAACTCAAAAGGATGGGGAGACAAGGCACATGGGATGCATTTCGCATCACATCTTTTCTCAAAGCTACCGTTGAGCCGAATGCTGACATCCAGGAGGAGGCTGGAATTTTTTATAGATGCTGGAAAACCATTCTTGGCTATATCTTTTGATTGTTTAAGCACTCCTCTGTGGAGAACGCGGAGGGATTGTGGTACTAATTCTTCTTTACACAACAACAACAACAACAACACAAAATATCAGTACTAAACATGCCAAAATAAATAAAAACACAGAGGTACTTTTTGTACTCCTTGTTTTTCTTTCGTCCCACAAAAAGATCATTTTCATTTTTTTTTTGGAGTTTTCTTCAAGTGAAATACGCACTGCCAAATTTTAAAAAAAAGAGAGAGAAAATAAATCTTGCAACGATCATGGAAATGATGATGATATGATATGACTATGATCATCATTTTGGTGGAAATATATAAAATTGGGATATGCAACTTTCTTCAAAGCATCCAAAGAATATCCCTCTGCATTAAAATATGTCTATTTCGTACACATATTGTAGTAGAAACACATAAGCTTTCTCTTCTTCATCCATCCTATTTAACACTCACGAACTCTTTTTATGAAAATCGTGTGGTTTTTGGTTCTCTTTTGATTCTTGCATCTTTTTCACTCACGTAGTAGTGAGCCTTCAACTTCAACTCCCCGATAATTTTTTTGTGCTTGCGTGTGTTCGCACACAGAACGCTGCTCTTAAACTTTCACAACTCAACACTGATCTGGGGTTTCTTGCTCTTTCTTTCTAGGCTACATTTTATGCGTATAATTTTTTTACTAGGAGGATATGATCGCCAAGTGCAGCCTTTTTCGTTTATATATACTTACTTATTATACTACTTCTTCCTCTTGAGCCAAGAGAGGAGGGAATAAAAAAATACATGATCATGAGACTAGGAACGGCTTAAGTCCATGTGATAACTTAAAGTATACAGCTTTACCAAAAAACCCACATCCTCCTATCTTCTCTTCCACATTTTGGTCCTTTACGTTTAGAAAAATATTTTCATCTTATTCAGCTCACACAAAGTTTTCTCTCCTCTCTCTCTCTCTCTCTCGGCTCTGCCCAAGTGCCTTCAACACCGTGAAAAACGTTGAGAGAAAAGGGAAAGCAAACCACCTAGCTCAAACACAGACACACAAACTCGTTTTTTTCTGGCTATAGCTACATGCCAGCATCATATGAACATCATCATCATCATCATATCATCTTGGTACTCTTCTCTTCATAAACGGCTGAGCTTTTCTCTATAGTAAAAAATACAACCTAGGAAATGGAGAGTTTCTTAAGTAAGCAAAGTATAAAATGTGACAGAATTTGTGGTTGTGAGTCTTGTTCTCCTTTGTGCTCCAATGGTTCTTCCTCTCTTCCAGCTTCCAAGAGGGCTGTGTTTTGAAACGTGTAGATACAGATATGAGAAGAAAGGTTGGAAAAAATTTGTTTGGTCTGTCTGTGTCGTGTGAGGTCTCTTTCCGTATCATCTCACCTTGCTTAGCCTCTCTTGTAAAAACTAAGATATTACAATCTATTTTCCATGGGAGAAAGTGGTCCAACACCCATCTCATCATCATAATATCATACATACCACACACACTTTTCAACTCAACTGTTGAAAAGTGAGAGTTTGATATGACAGGTTGGATGGCTACTGACTGAGTGAGAGGAATATGAGAAAAGGAATGGTACACATGAGAAGATGACGATGATAACGATATATGAAATGATATGATGTGATCGTACGAAATGACATGTGAAGGGAAAAAACCCAACAGGACAGGAGGACTCGACAATCTTATGCATTTTGCTTCCATACTCAATTTATTATCTGCATGCATATCATATCGTCCCATTCCTATATATTTTTATGATAAAAGGCCATCCCCAATAAACTGGTGATGATACTGCATGGTTATATCTTCAGCTCAAATATGAAACTATCTCCACACATTTCCTTCTTGAAGGAGACAAGTGGAAATTCCTTTTGACACTTTTACAGCTTCTTTTCCATCCTTTTTCCTACTTTTTCCATTCTGACTAGTGTTGTGAGAAGTTCCTAAAGCCACAGGATTTGGGGAGGAAAATTGATATGAACAGCTAACATGTAATATCCGGAAACATGAAAGTATCTCTTTGTGTCGGTCATTTCGTTTAAGGAGATTGGACTTTTGTGCCACAAATGCCAAGTCAGCTCCAATAAGAAGGATACATAACCGGAAATATTGAAAAGGATTAGGGAAATGGGCTTAAAATCTAAAGTGGGAGTAAGAATAATTTGTAAATTCAAGTTAAACATGATTGTTGGATGCAATGATGCAAACCATCTGATTATATTTATTGCAACTTAATGTACTTTTATAATCATGGTTCACAGTTTATGTGCATAATAATAATTAGGGTATTATTATCTCTGCTACCTCCTTTGTTCCATTTGATGCTATTTCAAGAGATAAAGAGGTCTCAAAATGTTCAACCTTTGCCTCAGCGAGATGACATTGATTACAGTAAACTAACTCCCACAGAAGATCATTAAAATGCCACAAACCACGATATATAGTCTCTCATTCTGTGGCAAAATACACCGATGAAGAAGACTAAAAGGACGAACTGAAATAAGGTTTTAGGAACTCCACACGTGAACTCGTGAAAGTGATAGTAAGTCGGAGTAGTGACAGAGCGGTAATAAGACAGATTCATGTGAATTATATTATGTTGCAAGAAGGAATTTAAGCATCATTTCATTATGTCTTGGCCTGGCACCTATCCCCTTGTCAAACTAAATGACTGATGTACACGTGTACCCCCATTAATAACTAGCGTCTTTCATGAAAACAAGTCCTTCTTTTTATTGCCTTCAACAAGACTGACAGATGCCTATCTGTGGGTTTTATGTAAGGGCATGGGGTTCCAGCTTCAACAGAACAGCTCAGAAAATGAAGTTCCTCGAGTAGACTGTGGTTTCTCTTTTTATTTCTCCTAATTCATCTTGAGTGAATGGCAGGAGGCGACATATGTTCTCTTCAATTATGTGATATTGAGTAACAGGAGCATATAGCATACGAGTATCTACCTATATCACAATCGTAAGGAGTGAGTGTAGATTGAAATATTTGATACAAAATTTCTGTTCTTCAACTTTTGAAATGTAGACATGCGATTTGTATTCAGCCAATTATACTTATTTTCTTGAAAAGGTGTACCGAGCGCTCCTGCCTTTTATTTCTCATCAATTTTAATTAAAGCTCCCATATATGTATAATTGCAAACTTTGTCATGTTCCTCAATCACACACCTGTCCATTTTTATTGTTAACTCACTTTCGGTTAAAAAAAATCTAAGTATACGTACAGTTTTTCTTCCCAAAAAATTCGACAATTTTAAACATTGTTGCTATTAAGTATGTTAATTTTTTTTCAACCTGAGCTTTATCATCATCTCAAGGTAATATCGACCACAAGGATGATGAATAAGAGTATCATGAAAATTTCTACCACAAACTTGGCACGTATTTCCCACACTCTATCCACATCTCCCACTCTCTCTCCATATCTCCCAGGATAACTCTACTAATCTTTCTAGAGACGGATAAGTCAGAAAAGCCTACACGCTCGTTTTTTTTGTCGATCTCAAAAAAAAACGGAGAGAAAAAAAACTATAGCTAAGCATATAGATCCTTACATACCTCTCAGGGATTTTTTCATGCATAAATTAAAACGTGGGATATATGTATAATCTCATGAAGAACAGGCTCATAGAGGAATATATAGAGAAGTCCACAGAATTTGATGAAAAGTACCACATGCATTATACCCAGCTACCACAGCTTTCACCATCATCATCATCCCAAATATGATGAAAAAATCTGAGAAATTGAGGAGAAGAGATAGAACCTTTTCACTCGCACTTCTCATCTTCTCCTCTCAGCATAACTTTTTTTCTAGATTTTTAGATACCTTTTTCCCTACTCAAAAGCTTTTTATCTTCGTATTTCTCTCTTTTGATTCTTCTTAATTCTGCATGCATTTCACGGTCTAGGAAAGCCAGGGTGGCTTTAGCTGGAGCTCTGTGACTGAACCTATACATTTGATGCGGATGCGTTGCTTTTGCTGATGAGAAAAGATGTATGTGCTGCTGATATAATGTGATACATATACAAGTATCCTATAGTAAAAGTATGGTGGTGGTGGGATGTGATGTGATGAGACGATGAGTATGAGAGACCAGCCAAGGATGATTTTGATGAGCCTAGAAACTTTCCATGCATATGGATAACTGCAAACACTAAATATGCCATGCCATGTTCCAAACTTCTACAAAAAAAATGAGTATGAATGTTAGGTAGGATAATATGGATGTAGTATCTGATCTACTATACCACAATGCAATGTGAATCATTTCAACGCGGTAATTTCTGGAGGAAGACTTAAAAAATAACTAAAGTTATTCCCCAGTGAACCCCTGACGAAGAAACAGGGAAATGAATGAAAATGTATGCAGTCGTCCTAGAGTTGGATTGAAACAGAGTAAATTCTTCTATCATTTACATTCACAACTTGAAATTTCACTTGCTACAGTCGACTTGTTTCTCCTCTTCTTCCTGTAGTATATCCTTCTTCATTACTGGAGGTGAATGCGAAAACCGAAATTCAAAAGTGGAAGGTAGCTAGTAGCTAGCTCATTTCTCCTACTACTATTCTGCTGTATCCGGATATCATTTTCATGATTAAATATGAAGATACAAAGTATTGCGTGGGATAAATGGATTCATATTTTTTACAACACAGAAAAAGTCAACTCTCACAGACTTCTCCGTAGCATACAGTATTAAGACATTATTGAGCAAGTAAAGAGCTACATGAAGTTGAATATATTCTTCCTTGTTCTTTTAATATGCAACGTACATTATGGCTGAAGTGTACAAGTCATTTCTATTTTACATTCATTTTATTCATTCCTCTCATCCCATCATCTTCTTTTACATGTTGATGAGCTTAGAAAAACTAAGAGAAAGAAAAATGTGTCTTAAGCTCATTATTTTACAAATTTCTACCCCTCCAGCTAGCAGCTCTCTCTCTCTCTCTCTCTTGGTCTCTTCATCTTGTAATAAATTCCGTTCTTTTGAAAACCTCCATATTTTATAAATTTTTCTTGTAAAGTGGAGATAGGAGACTTGGAGAATTTGTCCGTTTTTGTATTAAGAAAGTGAAAGTTAAAAGAGAAGAAGCAAGTAAAAGCTGCTTATATTAATGGTTGCAGAGTTGCGTGGTGGTGCGGTACTGCTGATGCTTCTTGTGGTTAGTAACAGTAAGTAGCTCGTAATATTGTCAGATTGCCGGAGTATATATATGTATAGTGGAGTGGAAGTATATATGATATATACATATGCAAACTTGTTCATGTTTTACACACTCTTTTTACATTAGATCCCAGTTTTTACAAGAAAATTGTGGTGTCCTTTGAGAAAAATGAAATAATAATTTTTTTCTTACAAAAAAGATGCATAGTGTGTAGCACAAGAGTGTAAAACATTATTTTATTATTATTGCTGCAGAGCTCGATGGGGCAAGAAAAAAATGAGCTTAAATAAAATATACCGTCAATACGTCATCTTTTAAGATAAAAAAAAGATATATTAGAGAGAGAGAGAAAGAAAATATTATTTTTGATGATATTGCTATCATAGTGAAAATAAGTACCTATATACATATATACACACACTTTTTTTTAGCATAGGCTACTTACAACCCTACGCATTATATATAAATTATGTATGTATATATGGAGGAGAAAATATAAGAAAGGAAAGCTTCCATAATTTTCCAATTTATGTAGCATCAAGTGAAACCAAGGGAGAGAGAGAGAGAGGAAGAGACCATTGTGAAATCCAGGATCTACTATACTATACTAGTTAGGCAAGCCCTCCCTTGGAGGGCCCCTTCATCAACATTTGAAAACACGATTAAACACTTTCCTAGTCCGTAATAAATTTCCGAAATCTCCTTGAAATTTGAAATCCCTTCAGAGAAAGTCCCACTTCTTAATACCTTCTACAACAATTTTGAGATGTTTAGGTATATTTACTTCATGGGTGGTCTTTGTCAAGTTCAAATTTGAAATCTCCATGCAATTTGAAGTCCCTTAAGAGAAAACCCCACTTCTCCAAACCTTCCACAACAATTTGGAGATGTTTAGGTATATTTACTTCATGGGTGGTCTTTGTCAAGTTCAAATTCGAAATCTCCATGCAATTTGAAGTTCCTTAGGAGAAACCCCCAATTCTCCAAACCTTCCACAACAATTTTGAGATGTTTAGGTATATTTACTTCATGGGTGGTCTTTGTCAAGTTCAAATTCGAAATCTCCATGCAATTTGAAGTTCCTTAGGAGAAACCCCCACTTCTCCAAACCTTCCACAACAATTTTGAGATTTTTAGGTATATTTTACTCAAAATATGCATAAGAAAAAGCGTCTCTTTAAATGTACGTAACGCAACATTGAGCATGAAATCATCAAAAGCAAACAAAAGTCTGTTTGTCAGAATGAAAACTTCATCCATGAATACACTGGTGTGGCGTGCAAGCAAAAGGCAATGCTGGTCGATGCATTAAATTAGAGCAAAAAATGTTGTCCCCAGAACTCGTGACGCCGTGGTCCAAGAATGCTACCTTGGCCCACTACGCCAATGGAACTTTAGACGTGTAAATGTGAATATAACCTGTAGTAGTAGCAACAGCAACAGCATGAGAATGTGCAGTGGAGCCCAGCAACATCCACGGCTTCTGTGTTATACTAAAAGATGTTCGTCTACAAAATGTTTCCGGGTATTAAGCTACAGGCCAGACCACCAAAAGATTACCATTTGCAATGTTTTGTGGAATGGGATGGAATATACACATTTTTCACTCCCTTTATACAACCTCACAATTTTTTCTATTTTCAAAATCCAACTCAACCTTTTTCCCGTAAAGTACACTATGACCAGCAAAACAAAAATGTAGAAAAAGAAAAAATGACAAAACAGTATAGATACGCACGTTCACAGGATTCATTCCCATATTTTTCGCAAGTGGGACTTTTGCTTTGAAAGAAAGAATCAGTTACACTACCCTCACAAGTCCTAATCCTAACACGTACGTACTGCCGAAAGGAAAAAGAGAAAGGCGAAGGTCGTCTAAGGAAAGAGAAATATGGAGGTATTTGAGGTGTACACTGTTATTGCTGGTGCTCCAGCAAAGACATTTCTGTCCATGAACAATTTTTACCTTTCGCCTGTTCCAAGTAAAAGAAAAGCTAAGAACAAGGATTTTTTTTCTCGCTTTGGTGTGTTTCCTGCTTTGAAAAATCTCTCTCAAAAAAATTCTAGTCAGTGTTCTGAAAATTCTCAAGTTTCTCTACACATATAAAAGTGTCAGTAAAACTAATAGGCATTCTTTTGGGTGAAATCCTATACACAAAAGTATGAATATGTATAGGGTCTATCGTCTACCTCCACCGACATGTGGAAAGAATTAGTATAGTCTGTCAGGAAGAGTCACTAGCCAAAATAAAATAAAAGAGCTCCAAGGTAAGGAAAAGAAGAAAACGATGGGTGTTTTTATGCTCTCTCACGTCGTCGACTCTATATATTTTTCCACCCAAAACTACCTACCTGTGCGTTTTTATGCGTGGTTGAGCTCACACACATTAGCTACCTTTTTACATTTTTTCAACATTTGTAAGAACATAGGGAAAATATTTTCATAAGGAGGAGAGGCAATAACATTCCCAATTCTTAGAGCCAGATTTTTTCCCCACTCTTTTACAAATAAAATATCATCTTAAAATGTGTGCATAATATTACATTTTTTACATGTCTCGATCGCCCTTTACCATCCTACACAATTTTCCCTTGCTCTCAATACATTTTTACTTTCAAGATGACATGGCTTACTGCTCCATAACTCTACACAAGAGAAATAAGTAGTGTTATTATGGAAGGGAGGGAGAAAAAAAATGGTATTCTTGAGAGAGACCTTAAAAAACATTAGCCACCTGGTGTGTCGTTCCAATGCTTATTTTATTCGGTAAATATATATAGAACGGTAATGGGAAAAGATTTTTCTTCTTCCTCTTTCACTATTCCAATCCGTTTATACAGGTTCTCTTTTTGTACCGGGAAATGGCTAATAGCATAAAAACAGTCTGGAGAAAGGTATTGAGAATAATGTAAGCACGAAAAAAACTACCTATATACATCACATCACTTGGATTTCCCTAAAGGACCCTGAAAACACATACATTCATAAATATATCTAGTGTACGGTGTACCTAAGCAAAAAAGAATTGCCAAAAAAAAATGCTCCTTTCAAAGTAAAAGGATAAAGCTTTGTGAGCAGAAGGAGACGAGCAATTCATGTTTTATACATGTTACAATATCGGATGTAATAACAAGAAAAAGATGAACAGAAATTGCTTTACATGGCGAATCATTGTGTGGGATGTGTTGTGTAGCGTGTCTACATATTTTTTTTATATTCGAACAAAAAATAAAGAAAGTTGACTTTGCCTTGTACAACACAACTTTGTATTGTATGATAGCACCATACCATATACCATCATCATCATGTCGTGTGGAATTCTTATTCTTCTGCTTATACAATGGTATCGCTTGAGGGGAACATCATATCATTTACATACATTTCTGAAAACTCTGCTAGCAAAAACTTGGTCCTTTATTATTGCAGGGGCAATGCAACGGGCTTGGTTGTGAAAAGATTACGGGAGAAAGCACGTGTGTGTATGACTAACTTGGGAATTTTGTAATGTTTATAAAAGTTTCACCTGTCCAAGTCTGTCTTTCATTGTAAACTGTAAAGCGTATATAAGCTTTTATATTGCAGAGGCTTGGTATGATGGCTAAAGGAACGTGAGGTGAGACGATGCTAGTTTAACGGTAGTGATCTTTTAGTGAGAGTTGTGGAGTAAGAAGAACTTTTATAAAGATTGCTTTAAGCTTCACACTTTTGTTCCTCGGAGAAATCTTGGTGAAAGTTGGGGGACATGAGGAAGCAGAGAGTAGAATGTTTCAAACGCATTTTTACTTAAATCTCAAGTACATTTTGAAAATGTAAAATAAAATATAGAGCATGGTATAGTATGACCTTAAATGACAAAGTTACTATATTTTAAACGCTAACTAAACCCTATCGTATCAAGTTTATCTAAGATTATATAGTGAGAGTTGAGATTAAAACGAGTGTGGCGTGAGCTGTTTAAATAGTTAACACTAATGTTAAAAAGTCACATCATACGAAGCGATGAAACTAATATAATCCAAATGTAGAGCTGGAAGTACGCACCAAACTCATCACATCCATTGCTTCCATATCCCAAATCAATGATGGGTTTTTTCTTTGGAATTTTTCCAACATCTTCGTCCCTATCTTTAAACGACTGATAGATGCGGTCAGGTTTGCTACAATGACACCTTCGTACAAACCTTTCCTCCTGACTTTGTGCACCGGGAGCCGGATCTTGGTCTTCATATTCAATTTTCCACGCTTTTTCCGCGGCCTCCAAATTTTTCTCGTTACATACAAAATTGTATATTGGGACAACGCACTTCTGTTCGGGATAACCACATCGGAAATTAGCAAGTATATTTTCAAAGTGACAATCACTGTCACTAGCTAGTGCACAGTGACCACTCTCAGCGACTGGAGATTCAAAATACGGTATCCATCCGGTTCTCCCTTCAATTTCAGTCCAGTTGCACTTGCACACTCCATACTTGGCTCCGGTAGGAATTTCACAAAAGAGCTGTTTGCTTGAGTCACATTCAGCAACGTCTTCGTTTTTTCTAAGGGCATCAAATCCTTTTTTTGCAGTCTCTGGAATTCGGTATTTAATATCAGCTTGACTATAACTAGGATCCTTTCTGATGTCGGAGATAAGCGTGTTCACTTCAGCGCAGGCGGAACCATGTGGTCTCAAAGACTTATCATTTTCTTCACCCACGCGTAGTATATACGACGTTTTTACCCAGTCCGGCTCATCCGTCGGCCATGTAGTTTGCAACTCAGTTTTTGGCAGGCACTGGCAATCATCGTTTAAGGCACAACGGTCTGGTAAACCTCGATCTTTAACGTACTCGGTCAAAATCTGGTCATTCTTCTCAGTGCATTCAACCTTGAATTCTTTAAGTAAGCAAATGTGAGTGTCCTCCTTGCATTTGATTTGTCGCTGTCGTGGGGAACAATGTGAACTAGCTTTGGAATATTTACAATCGCCAGGTCTACTGGGATGTGACGTAGATTTGTATTCACCCTCGGTACCTGGTCTCGCGCTTGGACACTGAACGAGAGTGGTCCCACAACCGCATCTGTAGATGATTGGAATAGTACCAGACGCCGGCCTATTGCACTGCAAATGAGGCTCGCAATAAGCTCCACCGGCCGCTCGCCAAGGCTCCAGAAATGTGTATCCGTTTCGTATGTAAAAAGCATGGGGATCATTCGCAGTTTCTATCTCTTTGTCAACGTTAACTACATATTTATAGAATGCTGGAATGTGAGAAACATTGGAAAATCTTAGTCCATCTGTGGTTTACTTATATTTATTTAATGAAACATGTAAAATAATTCATCTTTTTCCATGTTATTGTTTAGCAATAATGCAAATACGATTTGGCTCTCCTTTGGTGGTTAGCATTTGATCTTGATTTGCGCACTGCTTGTCAAATGGTTGTTTTGGAAGCTCATCAAACTCCCTTTGCAATTTGGTAGCAAGAATTTTTAACTGTTCCTTTGTATACGTGGTCTCAAATGGTTCGGAAAAGGTTGGGAACGGATGCGTGAAGACAGAGAAGAAGAGCACAAGTAACCAAACATGTTTTGATGAAGCCATTTTGGCTATCCAAATACAGACAATGAGACTGTAAAGAATATGTTGAGCCTTTCTTGATTTGACAATGGAGTCTAGTCAGTATATAATGGATAGAGAAGGGGTAACCTGAATATGACTTTACCAAGATATTTACAAGAATGTTGCTATTGGTAAACGTTTGATTAATTTTTGTGGAACAGACAGATAACCCTATTCAGATAGCATAGTGATCATATGTATGCTGGGTTTTCTTAGACCTTGCTACAAACTGGAAAGTTTAGTATGTGAACTTACCTGCACAAGATCACCAAAGTTATCCCCAGCGGCGAAGAAAGTCAAATGACAGACAAATTGAGCTGGTCCTCCGTGACCACCTGCTCCACCACCGCCCTGTCCGTGGGATGGGTCCACCTGCGGATGATTGAGACCAAGAGCAGCGGCAATCGTTTCGGATGACAAGCTAAGGTGATAGGTTGAGCCTACCTCACCATAATACGTTCGGTTGCATGCTGCAATTATAACAAGAATACATCATACCAGAAATCAATTTTACTGAAAATTATACACACCAGATGATAGTTAATTAATAGACTTTGCTTGTTCTAGATTAGGACGTTTCTTTAGAGAAAGGAAATACTGGGAATTTATATTGGGTCAAAAATAAAATGCATCGACTCTCACATAAAATGCTTTGTCAGCATTTCTGAAAGTGCTTAACAATTCACAACACATTTTTTAAAGGATTTAAAAGGATTACATATTTTGACACGACATAAATGCCACATGTAATGAAATGGGAACATGGTGAATCACATTTATTTGAGCATTCGATATATCTGCATGCATAGAATAGACCAATTCCCAAAATTCTTCCAGCATATTTTTTTCCGTTTTAATGGAAACCTGTTCCTGTTGGAAATTGAGTCATGATTGGCGTTAAAATACGATGTTACGAAGAAGAAATGGCAAGAAGAATAAGGAAAACTCTGCAAAGTAACTTTCTCCATTACCCCCAATCAATCCACTCATTTATAAGAGAATATACTACTATACTAAACCTATATCTTTAAAGGAAGTATGTAGTTGTAATCAATATATGATGCTTGCAAAGTGAAGCGTATGAATCCAGACATAAATATTCTATCAGTTGGATCTCGCCTGCATTGTATTTTGCCCTAATTTCTCTAAGCACTTCATCCAGTAGTTTCTTCACAGTGCTCAAACCCTCAAACCCACACACACCACCACCACTACAAACGGTTTCGTTGCTGAGCTATGTGTGAGTATTGATCCAGAAACTAATCTCTGAAGGATTAAACGTGTGGCTATGAATGAATGAATATGTTAGAGAATGAAACTCATCCGTTTTCAGCCCTTACAGCATTATTGGGAGAACCAGCTCAAAATGAAATGAATACTCCGATTTTTACCCAGAACTATATAGCCTATCACTACAACTCATCCATTTCTTCACTCTCCTACTTTTGCCTTTCTTTTACTCAAAATGAAAACGAACCAAATCCAATCTACGCTTACAAGTATTAGCATCTACTACTTTTACTGTTTATCACTCACTGGCTCACTTTCAGAAATAAATTGCGATACACAGCAGACTCCACCACTTTAACTCTTGTGTCCATTGGTGCTCATTATGGTTAAGGATAGCAAATAAGCTATATAATAACGCTATATATGCTTTATACATACATAGCTAGCTGCTCACTCGTCTGAATTATCAGAGTTTTTTGTGGTGTAATGTAATGCAAGTATTCATAATAAAACTGTCTTTTATAAGAGAAAAGAAGCGTAACCGTGAAAAGTATTATATTATGCATGTCGGATGAGACGCAACCACAAAACAGTAAAATTCTTCGAATTTTGGTTGGAATGAAATGTTCATTTTGTTTCAGGAAAAACATAATCCGTGAATTGAAATGTAATGCCAACCAAATGCAAATGGGATCATTTGTTTTGCAGCAATGGAAAAGAAATGTAAATTAAAGAGAAAGTTTATTCCACACTGGCTTTGGCTACGATAGTATAGAACAGCATTGATTATATTATATTTAAAGGGTGAAGGATGCAATACTTTAATACATTCACATTCCAGTGTGGTAGTGGGTTGCAAAAGTAATGTAGAATGTAGCTTTTATTGCAGTCTCAACCGATGCACAAATAATGTTGAGCTTACAACATTAACTTGC
The DNA here is from genome assembly GCA_964034955.1 of Orchesella flavescens. Taxonomy (NCBI): domain Eukaryota; kingdom Metazoa; phylum Arthropoda; class Collembola; order Entomobryomorpha; family Orchesellidae; genus Orchesella; species Orchesella flavescens. Next base: position 34,839,375 of record OZ035954.1, on the reverse strand, counting down.
AAATTGAAATTGCAATGAGATTTTAATCGGGTTTGCTCACAAATGAATGCCCTAGTATGTAGTATGACTCACAGCTCGTGAAATGATTCCGCAAATAAAACGACCAAAACTATTCTAGCTATAAACTAAGAAATTCATACAAACAAACAAGTCTTTCGTTGAATTGGATTGACATTTTACTCATGCAGAGTCATGAACATGACTAGAGAACTTAGTGGACAAATTCTTGCTATCGGAATGAAGTCCGTTTTGTTGGATTTTCGTTGTATTAACCCATAAACTGGAGTTCCAAAGTGGAACCAATTTCGCGTCAAAACAATTCACATAACATTAACATATAATTAAAAGCACAATTTATTTTTGAGTCCATTGGCAGAATTATTGAGGCTACGACAGTAGTAAATGATGCTGGTGTTGAGCTTGACGTGGCTTCTCAAACTACCCATAGCTACGATAAGCACTGCAGAATAATGTGTAAAGGAGCAAATAAATCAAAGTTGCTTTCAAGGTCGAATCACTGATGTTCCTAACGGTGAACGGACGCTACCAAATTATTCATATGACTATTAATCAAATTCGGTTTATATCAAAATTCCTTATGAGCACTTGTGTCAGATGTCGAGTATTATCTTTGGCTACATTGGGAACTGGGCAAAGGAGTCCTCAAAGAATTTCTACAAGCTAATCCTTGCTTCTAACAGGGATCAACGTCTTTCCCGTCATTTGTCACCTGCCATAAATTGGACTGGGTCCAATGCTCACATAATAGCAGGACAAGACTTTCACTCGGATGACGCCACATGGCTAGGTGTCTCAAAAAAAGGAAAGTTGGGCAGCGTACTCAAGGTGAAACGAAACAAGCCTGGAACCCATGATGAAACTCTAACAAGATTACAAACAAGAAAAGGAAAGGACCACACAACGAGAGAACTGCTAGTGACAAAATTTCTCAATTCTAACAAATCATCTTGGGAGTATTGCAATGACGTATGTGTCTCTGAAGGAAACAAATCAGCACTGAAAAATTATTTTCCTTTTCAGCTTCTAACATTCGATTTGCTTCAAGCTCCCAATGATCCATCTTCTAGCATAGGCATGACATTTCTATCAAATTGTGCAAATTCTGACGGAGTTACGTCATCCAACAAACCTATGAACGCCACTCCGCCGCAGAATACGAGTTCTTGCTTTGCCTACGGAAATACTCCAATTCACAAGCCCCTTCAAAAAGTCCTTCATGGACAGCAGATGTTCATGGAAATTGTAGAAAAACTCTCGGGCAATGAAACTGGTGTACTTTCTAATGAGTCTAACAAGAAATCCCTTCAAGAACAACTTGTCAGTTTTCTCAGGTCAACCCACAAATATCTTCCGGACCCGGTTTTAGATTATTACGTGAAAACATCCAGAATCCAGCCATGGATTGCGGAACAACTGGCTGCAAGGTTTGTCACGGAATATTTTGACACGGGGACGAGAGTGCAGACAGTTATTTTAGTGGATTGTGAGAACAATGTTAGCTTCCATGAGTGGAGCCTCAAGGATCCAATCTATAATCCAGACACTTCGCAATGGATAAAGGCAACACATGAGTTTAAAATTGAGTCTTAAAATTCACAAGTTACGAAACTGATTAATTCAATACAATGCGAAATTTTTCAAACAGCATATTCTACTTATCTTTAAGTGTTTTATTTTATAATCTTTGCAAGTTGGTGATAAGATGATGTTCCTAGCGGCGCAGAGTCCTACTTATTGATTTATCCAGCACAAACGCATAGATTTTTTCGCTCAATCTTACCTTCCAAGTGGAAACAAGTTAAAATCATGAATTATTAAAGATTATCAAAGAACAGCGAGTACTGCATTGCCTAAATTTAAGGTTCATACGCATGAATTCTGGATGTAATATCACATTTTAAATTCTCATCTCGCATTATAAATTGCTCGTTACTTAGTACGGCCTTCTGACTCTCTTAGTCAAGACATGTCGCTCAAGAAAAAGTATGGATGGATTTCATAACTTTTTCTGTTAAACATATCGGCATTATGAAGTAAACGATCAGAATAGAATCGAAATAGGTTGATTTCTTTTCCTGTTTCTAAATTTATGTATATTTTGTTTGGTAGCTGGAAGGAAAAGAAGAAAATGACAAGGAGAATTTGCAATTACCATTTCATTCCATCTAGGATTAAAGTACATATTATATTACAGATATATGGTGTATGGGCTATCAAAGTGAATGACACGGTTAAAAGTCATGATCATAAGCATTGTACTCAATGGAGAATCGATATAGATTATAGATACAGATGGTGAAGGGAAAAGTATGATGGATCGGAGCAGCATCCATTCCCGCAGTACTCACTCACGTCGTTTTAGTACGTCTCAATCATTGTCATTACCGTACTTCGGAGGTTATATATCCTCTAGGTTTTTATATTTTATACTAACTGCAGTACATTTCATGTGATAAATGATGGAATCAAATCAAATGGTTCAAAACACTGACAGAGCTGCTCTTGCCAATATTTGAATACCTCCGGGAAAGTATTGCACACTCACCATTTACGTTCGATGAAAACGGTTGAGTAAATGATTACTTTCGACATTTCAGTGTATATTAAACACAGAGTGTTTCACTGTTGTTGTTTGTATAAAATTTCTCACTTCAGGGAATGAAGTAAATATTACATCTATGCAAACCTGAAAACTACACGGAATAGCTTGGTTTTAGTATATATAAGTACATATAAAAGTATTGGTAGATCCAAGGATATCAAGCATAGCGTAATATAATGCATTTAGTAAATAAATATTTGGTTGATACCTACATGTTTGGCTCACTTTAAGCATTCAGACCGTACTTAAAACATTTCAATTAAATCAACCCAAAGCAAATTGACGGGGGAAGATAATTTGGTAGGTAAATATAGTTCGGACTTCATAAACGTATATGATGAACTTCCGGAATGAAATTTCAACCTAAGAACTAAACTCGAGTAAAATGTACTGTACTATAACTACGATGTTTTATCTTTTAACATACCACCGCAATATCAACCACATAAAGATAAGATGACATCCAGCATCCAGTAGTAGTACATTAGATTGGATACTCGATACTTTACACGCACATTCTTTTGTGTGCTTATTCGTGCACCTTACATTCCCCCTATCAATATATTGTACAATTCATACAACTATTTACACAACACATTGCGTAGTTTGTAGCTATCACTTATCTGTATTGCCTTGCACTGAAGATAGTACATTCCTGTCTGGTGTTTCTATTTTTCTTACCATCAACCGTCATACAATCGATGTGAAAGTCATGAAAAAGAATGAATATTCTGGATTAAGAAACGAAGAAAAATCAGTCTATTTGTTCGACAAATCTGAGAAAAGATCGGTGCTGGAGTCAACGGATTTAAGAAAGGAATCCCACAACAAAATATCTGTACCTTCAATCACAGCTTACGAGAAAATCAATAGGTTGAAAAGAGAAACTAAAATTCCAAATACTCTGCGTTTCCTTTTGAGTATATTCTCGGTTGCTAAACGAAAGCTGAGTTCCATGTTAAACCGCTACCAAACCAAATCAAACCAACTACGAAAGAGGAAACCATCCTATTGAATCCAAACAATAAGAACGAAACTGTATCTACCATCTTACCATCAAATAAATGATGTATTCGAACAATATAAATCTACAAGCACGTGGAGCATTCCAATAAAAAGGGAAAGATTTACTGCGTGATTTCACTTGAAACTCCGCACGCACTTCAGTCGTGGCGACACACCTGTCATCCAAAAGTAATTAATTGTGTAAACACATTAAATTTCGAAAGCCTTTTCAAATTTTCTCGGAATTCGTCACCTCAAAGCAGACTACGACGCGAGTGGGAGTACACGTCTTTTATCCGTTAAAGCAATATTTCATTCTGTTGATAACTCCACCTTGTTCTAAAGTGCAAAGGTAGACATGGAGGCATGCAAGGCTCCCTCAAACTTATTCAAGTAAACGTTGTCATCGATGTTCGCAACAGTTTTTTCATCCTGTCTCTTTCAATTCCCTACCTAATCCTATTCTTTTGTTTTTTGTCTTAAATGGCTCCAGACGTAAAAAAATTGTTTGCACGTTGTGCGTAGTTTTTGATGAATCGGCAAACTTTTCCACGAATGGAATGGATTGAAGGATATTAGCTGAGGTGAAGACGAGGTAGCATTATTGAAAATATATTCTACTTTACTTTTTCTATACAAAAGTGAAATATTTTCTTTGCTAGAGAAGGTGTCAAGAATAAGAAAAAAAGAAATGGGATGAGCAAGGCATACAAGAACATAAAGAAATGGTGTCTATATTATGAAAACTGTTATATATTTGGAGGTTATCCAACTTTCAATGGAATAGAAAATCTCTTGTACACATTTATCTTAGAAAATTAAATATGTTTTACATCAACAAAATTCCTTACAAAGTACCGTTCATCATTGCTTCGAAGGAATTTGGTACGCATAACGGAAGACTATATACATCGCTGCGTACGAGTCTCCAAGAGTTCGTTTATTTTCTGACCACTCAAACGGTTTTTGATAACTTTTCCTGAACATTATTTGATAAAATTAGAGATGACATCAAATAAAAAGTAGGATAAAAAATGGTCAAAGAAAGTAAAGTTTGAAGTATTGAGACATTTTTTCTATCTTTCATTTTCCATCCCCCGACTTCGCCTCCAGCAGCGAATATTGAATACCTCCTCAAATGTAAATGTAGAGTGGAGGAAGTGCTCAATCACAAAATCAAAGCACATATGCACTATATACACATTACTTACTTGTCTCTCTCTCTCTTTTTTTTCTCTCCGACGGTTGCTTACTCTTTCCCCCTACGTCTTGCTCAATTTCACTTCAATGCCTCTCAAGCCGCTCCATTTTTGGAGTTACAATTCAATCTGGAGATAAGTATATATTTTTCTTTTTTTTATCCCACGTACTCTTCCTCTTCTCAACCATCTTAAGTCTTACTTTTTTCTTACAGATTCATCCGTGGAACGCCAGTTTTGGCTATGCTATTGCTATACATACATACATACATTTACTTACAAATATGTAGTTACTTGATACTTGACTTGACTTTCATGTCTTTTCTCCTCTATCCTTCAGATAAATATCTTCTTCTTTTTCAATATTCTGATCAAAAAGTCAAGTTGCTTTAAAGCTTTTCTCTGTTTTTTCTTCTTCCCCTTGCTGTTACCTAACTGCATAAATTCCATCAAGAGAGGGAGAAGGGGAGATATGGAAAAGAAGACAAGAAGGAAAAAGCGAACACAAAATCTATGAAAAAAAGAAGAAGCGAAAATGTACTTACGTGTGCAGAAACGAGGTTCATCCGAGGATGGATTCCCATCTCCACAGTCATCCAAACCGTCACAAAACTTATCGGCAGAGATGCATTTTCCTCCTTTGCAAACAAATTCAGAGAGTCGACACACGCTCCGGCTGCCACGTTTATTTGGTGAGGAGGAGGACATGTCTGTTAGAACAAAAAAGAAAAGTAAAAGATGAAAATTGATTCCCAATTCAATTCCCTCAACACGTATGACGTATATATTTGTCAGTCAAAGGTAGTTTTGTAGTTTTCTGTCGGTGTGTGTGTGTGTTCAGTTTTCTCTGCCGTTCACTAGACTTCGTCCGTAGATATTGTCAAATTCACTTTTTTTGTGAAATCGCCAAATCAACTCCTTTATTCTTTTTCTTTCTTTTCAATTCACACTTTTCATTCATCCACCCACACCATACCAAATACCAAGCGACAGCGTCGAGAGTCGAGACCACCAACGGGAGAAAGTGATTTTCAATTTGGAACTTGTAGGTGCTCACAAAAGTGGTATTATGTTTCCAATTTTCCATAAGCATTTTACACATTGTACCGCTTCCGAGTAAATCAAAGTTGGAATCAGTACAAAATTTGATACATACTTGTGTGATGATGGGAAGTGAATGGAATGGCTCTTTCTCCTCACACTAAAGATTTCACAGTAAACTAAACCCATTGTGTTTTGTGTAGAGAGGAGATGTGATGATGATGATGATGGTGATGATGACACATAGGTACTTTGTATTGTAACAATGCGTTTATATGTTCACGCGTGTAAAATAATAGCTTGCAAACGTCACATTTAAATCATATATTTACCATCACGATCAAACAAAATGCGACCAAAAAACCAAGTCCATCTCACATCTCCAGCATAAACCATGCAATGTGTTATGATTGGTATGAGTTTGCGTTTTTGTTACGGGAAACTTTGCCAAAAACATTTACATTTTAGCCGACACGCTCAGAAAATGCTGAAACAACTGGCACTGGCGTGCTTTAAAAAAATAAAAATGCTTTCTTCTTCTCTGCAACATAAACACAAATAAATGTAAAATTTTCCGATGAATTTAACCTTTTGGGAAGTCTCAAGATTTTATATTTACTTTCACAGTTTACTTACTTACGACAAGAATGGAGGAGAAGAGCGTAAAGAAATCTAATTTGAGTTTAAAGTACTTATTTCTTCATTCTTCTCCCTTTTAAGGTAGATTGAGAATAGACACTTATCGATAGACCTAAATATCATGCTGCTTACAAATTCTTCATGGAATATTTAACCATTTCACTATGCCCATTATCAACCAGCCGGCCAAAGAGGGCAATTATTAGGTATATAGAGAAATGGTTTGGATACTAAAAAAGCATTTTCGTTTTTTAAATCCTTTTAAATCGTTTTGTTCCTGTTCCAAAAGAGGTTTCTTCGGCGTTTAATATTATTTTTTATATATTCTTTCAGTATTGAACGACTTGAATGGTAGTCTCGTGAAAAAAGAAAAAAAATCCTTGAGGAATATTGGCATTTGCAACAGTGAGAGTTCAACGAGTACTCTGGCAATGGGTTCCAGGTTCCAAAAATCCTTAAAAAATTGTTCACATATTCAGTCATGAGATGATTTGAATGTCTAGTACCAGTGCCTGCTCTTACTTCTAATGCCGCTGTTGAAACGGCCAACTTATATGGTTTAAAAACAATTTTTGTGTATGTTGAGTCTATAGGCCACACTCCACAATCCTCCAGTATAACAGTTGTTATAAAATAAACTGCTAGTAAGCAGGCCAGAGACGTAGCTGAACAAGGCGTTAAGTGATCACCTCCAAACCCCCTCCCACATGTCCACAATATCCCCTCCACCACCTCTCTCTAAACCTCTCTCCACCTCTGCGATCCTCTCCCAACGTAGTAAAAGCATTACTTGTGCAATACCATTCCGGATTTCAAGTATGCACAAGCTTTATGCTTTATGTACATTCATGCACTATGCATTTGCTATGCTTTGCTATGCTAAGCATGCCTTTATGCCTATGTTTCAACCAAATCGATGAGTTTCCGAACTCTCGAGCCTATAACTTTCGAACCGTTTGACCGATATGTCTGAAAATTTTCCCAGAGGTCCTCTTGAGTAGTACTACCTGTGTACCAAATTTGAGCCAAATCGGTCAATGTATGTGACCAGGAGAGTGCGCACAGACAGACAGACAGACGGATAGTTTTAGTAAAACCATTACTACGCTGAATGCTTTCGCTTCAGCTACGTAATAAATGATATAATGTATACAAACCTAGAGATTTCCCTAAGTTTTTTAAGTATAATACTCTCATATCATCTTTACACGTTTACACATCCAAAAAAATCCACAAGGGATCAGTCAGTTGCGGCTGCCAAATTACTTGTCTACCTTTAATACCCATTTATTGTGGTTTGTTGGGTTGGTTGGGGGAGGTTTTCCCTGGCTTGAGTTTTGTACTTCTGTTGTTGGCTGGCATCATCATCAACATCAGCAGCCGGGTCGAGAGAAGAGGAGAGATTATGATGATGACTAGACTCTACTTGCTTGTCTGTGGATTTTCTTCTCCACTTTTGTTCGTAAAAAAGTATTCAGTGATGTGATATTATACCTACAAACCTTTACCTTCTATATTGTGGCATGCTCATGCCATGCCATGCCATGCCCTCACATTTTTTTGCTCTGACATGGCTTGGCTTTGGCTTATCTATACAATATCTCATCTCATTTCATCATTTTGCATACATGCATAATTTTCTCTTTCGTACCCACTCATGGAGAAAGTAGGGAAGTAGTTGTAAGAGTGCCTCGTAATAATAACTTCAGCTAACACTACCGTGAGCACTGTGTTTGTACGCACATGAGGAAAATATCACTGTACTAGTGTGATATGATTGTGACGGGATATGCAAAAGGAAAATCATGAATGATGCATTATGCATGCGCATATTTAATAGCAGACACGATGCAATCTTTCCGACATAAATATGTATAACTACTATTATTTGCGGTGGGGTCTTGATCATATCATATATCTATATATCCTCCTGATTTCACTCCCACTTTACCTTTTCTCTCTGTATTGTTATCCTTTTGGTATATTATTACAGAGGTAGGCAGCTACAGACGTATCTTTAACCTGATCAGATGATATGCTAGTATCGTGAAGTATCAAACATGAAAATAACCTGATATTTATTTTCCTGGAACCCAAGCCCATGTAGTAGAATATTGTAGATTTTGGAAACATTTTGAGAACTAGCTTCATTCTAAGCTACTCCATCCAAATTTTGTATCCCAGAATCGTGAATTCGTGAATCGGAAATGCATCCCCTTTGTTGGAATCTTATCTTGCCCCAAATATCGAAATTGCCTTGGGTGGAAGGTGTATAGGAACAAGAAGACACGTTAAACATGCGATATATAAAAGAAAATATAATCCTAAAGGTATGAGAGTATCATAAAACTGCTGCAATTTGGATTCTCAACATGTAAATAAAATATCTAACCGTATCTGACAACGAGTACTTCAATCTCAAAAAGTTATTTGAAGATTGCGAAAATGACAGATCTAGCATATTATTTTCACTTGCAATTTACTCAAACTGGGAATATACTGTTGCAGCCCAAATATTCATGACAATTTGCAATCTTGTTGTGTCTTATGCCGTCTGTCTGTCTCTTTCTAAAATCAGATATGCTTTGTGCTTACTTATGGTATTCGCGGTATGCGGTGTGGCCTTAGCTTTTCTGTCAAAACTTGACAACTTTTGAAAAGGCCAAAAGGGCATGATGGGCATATGTACATGTTGTTGTTGTTTTTGTTGTTCTGATGTGGAATCACAATCTCCCCCCTCCTTCCTTTAACACTTTCTGCAATAGCTAAATGGGACATTTCCCGAATGAATTTTGCTTTCACTCTCGCAACAATCCCACAATCTTTATCCTTTATGTCCATGTGTATGTATACTTACTATTACTATCGCACTTATATAATCTGGCTTTGACTTTCTCTTTCATAATCATCATCATCATCATGGTGCATTTGCATGAGAATGGTGGATGTACAATATATATATACAGTAGCAAACTACCATTTATGTAGATTATACGATGTGCTGCAAAGCCGGGCTTGAGGCTAACACAAATGTCCCTAGATATTGTCTTCATCATAAAACCCTTTATCCATTTTCCACAGAGCAAAAGATACGTAGCTAAAATGACAAAAGCTGTTCTCTCTCTCACTTCTCTTTTGCATCATCAAATGGAGCGCAGTATGCATGATATGATACAAAGAAGAGGAGAGCAACATCATCCATTAATTTTTTATTTTACGCTCTCCGTTCCATATTACTAATATCTTCTTGAGCCATCAACATATTACAGTCGTTATGCATCTTCCATGCTATATTCTTCGCCGTTAACCATCATGGGTGACACCAAAAATTCTCTTTAAAGCATGGTATATATCCCATATCCTCCTCCGCATTCACATTTCACATCTCTTCATCGCACATAAGGATATATAGAGGCAGAGTGTAAAATGACATTGTTGCCGCAGTGGCAGTCATTAAATTAATGACAGTAGGATACGCACTTCGTGACCGCATCATATTAATCCCTTGTGTGTATGTGAAAGTCAAGTCAAAGAGAAAGGAGAACCTCTTTTTCAAACACAATAGAATAATGGAATGAATGCATCATCGTCATCATCATCATCATCCTAAATAATGGGCTGGTGTTGGAGGAGAGAATGGAAAATGGAGCCATAAGCTATATATGGCAAAATAGCTTATGGTGTTTGGTACGAGACATATTGGTTAAGCCGTTGGTCTGCGTGGATCTAATCTGAAGTATTTTTTTTTGTTGAGCAATGAAATGTAACAAATTGGTTTGTGCCGGAATGGGTCAAACAGGGTACTAAATCAATGCTAATTTCTGTGAAAAACTACACAAGTCAAGTCACTGCCACTGGAGCTGGAACTGGAAGGGTACCCACATGTTTGAGTCCCCAATATATACCCTAACCCTTTCATTTATTCTGGAGAAGATGATGAAAAAGGAAGGAGGGAATGTAAGGAAACTTGTTTTCATCTCAAGTTTTCCTCCAAAAGTCGCCTTATCTTTTATCAAAGAAGTAGAAAATACTTTTTCCGGGTAGCAAAAAGACGAAAGGAACAAAAAAGGAAGAGTTGAAGAAGAATATGTGTTGACTAAATTCATTGTGAAAATTTGATATTCAACTCAATTTAGCGGAGACGCTTGAAGAATTTAAATTTCTATTAGTTGCATCCACTACGTCCTGCTAGTGTGTAAATATGTGTTGGAAATAGAGGAAACTTTGGATTAAGTTTCTTGTTTGATTTTTTTTTTCGTTTTGAATTTAATTTATTGATTTATTCCGTATGAGGACGAGTAGCATAAATGGTAGTACATTTCGAGAAGACTATAAACTGAAGCATGGAGAAAGTACATTTGGTGGGATTTCTATTCATAACTTTTTCCTCTCTTTTCAACTTATTCACTAGTTCCTTGGAAGTGATCAAGACTCACAAAGATTCTTCTTCTTCACTGCCCCACGCCATCACCATCAGTATCTTATAGAAGCAAAGAATAAAGAAGAGTTTGTCTCTCACCAGCACTGTCTTAAACCGCAGGACTTCCTGGAAGTGATTATAAATTCAGATGTTCCTCTGCTCCTTCCACTTGAGTCGAAATCCAAAGAAGAAAAGTTTGGCAGCAATGCCTTATAGTATAGTACATATTTCGATTCAAAATCTTGTGGATTCTTCTTTAAACCCACAAATCACCTGCACGCTTCTAAATCCAACAAATCCCACCACCACCGCCTCTTCCTCCCGCTGTTCCCTTTGTAAAAGTTTGAGTGAAAACTCCAGCTTTTGTGGTGCTTTATCCTGGATTCAATTAATTAGAGCTGCCGCAGTGGTCCCACAAGTTTGACTTGGAAGGGAAGAAATGTCACCGCAAATACAACATTCTTTCCTCAAAAACCTCAACAAGAGCCAGTTGCTTGAATTTTGCTATGCTTCCATTTGCTTTTAGCCAAAGGAAAAACTGGTTTAAAGCTGAAACTTTTTTTTCGTGTTGATCTTTTTTCCATGCAAAAAAAAGGCTTCACTGGCGCTGTCAATTTTCATACGTTTCTTTTTTGTTTTGACAAATTCCCTTGTAAAGTTGTTAAACGACAAAATATATATAAGATGCGAATGAACCTTAGTTTTCTTGGAGTAAATAGTCTTTTCTTCCTAAACTGAAACATGGAACATCAAAGATCATCAGTCTTTATCAATCCCAAACACAATTTGCTTGAGTTTTGGGAATTCGGGTTAGGGAAAAGAACAGCATCTTTCTTTTCTATGTCTTCATCAACATATTTGAAACAGCATATAACTCAGAATGAAAGAGACAGCATGAACATGACAATATGGCACATTCAATTTGCTAAAATTTTCATTTCCAACAGCCACATTATGTTATGAGCCCCAGTACAAAAAAGGAGGTTCTTTTTTTTCTACAGAGAATTTTTGATCCACTTTCTCCTCATTTATCCACAGCAGCACGCAACATATATATGGATGTGAGACTTTTGCATCCACATCCACCCAGCCCAGTCATTCCAACCTTATACATTATGTGGAGAAGAGAGAAGAATACAAAATAAAGGAGAGAGACTCATGCTTAATTTCATTTCAAAAGAAGGGAGAAAGCAAAACTTTTTTTCTTTTGGTGGAGAGACCAGTAAACGTCCTCCGCTTTTTCTTTTTGCTTTTATTTCGTTTATATGGCCAAGAAAGCACTTGAATATTTCCCCAGAGGAAAGAGTCAGACAGAAACGGTGTACAAGAAACGCTGATGCTGTCTGCCATGCCATGCCATACCATACCACTCCAGCTTTGTGTGTGGAGTCGAGTCAACCCATTACTTCCAAACGAAAAAGAAACAAATACACATATAGAATAGCTGTAGTCAGAATTGAGAATGGGAGTGAAAGAATGAATGAATGAATGAGAGTGAGAGGATGTAACTCTTTTACTCGACATGACTCTCTTCTCCTTGCTTCTCTCTGTCCATTGTCCATGTGCTATTTTTTTTGCTAAAGATATGTAATGCAAACGCAAATATTAGAGTTGAGTTGGCCTTTTCCCTCCTTTCTCTTTCCATTCCGACCTATGATTCTGCAAATATGTATGGATGGATATTCGTATAATAAACACTGGCTTCAATTTCCTCCTTTCATTGTACTTTTGGTGGTGGTGTGGTACTAGCGGTCTGGTCTAGTCGGCATACATTTTATGGTTAAAATGCGTATACAATATTTTTTGTGTAGTTCCCTTCTTTTTTTTCGGAATAAAACACAAAAAGTCAAAGTGAGAAGAGCTAAGCTTTCTCTTCCTTCCTCCCTTTCTCAGTCATGAAATCTAGCACGACGGCGGCAGCTCCGGTAGTTTCATGTAGTCAAAGCAAAACATTTAGCAAATGATGCAAACGTGAAGCTGGAAATTAGTGTCGTTTTTCTGTGGGATATATCTCGCTTGCTCCTTCTCTGATTTTGCAATATGTGATGTCCATATGCCTGCCTGCTTTGGCTGACTTGTGATGTGATGTGGTAACCTATTTTTTGTGGGGAGAACTATTCCCATTCCCTCTTCCTATTTGTAGACATCGCTCCTACACGGCATTTATCATCCAGGGAATTTTATTTTCGTTCTCTCCATCTAATTCTAATGTATGTATATGTACAGAGTATAAAAACGTTTCATCTATATATACAGCTGAACTGGAGTTTGAGAGAATTTTTTTAGTAGTCTCCAGTCACTGCTCCACATTTTTTGTTGCTTGTTTGTGACCATCATCATTTCCCTTTGTGTTTTATTCGTGCAATTCACCACCACCACCACCCTGTTTTTTTAACTTGCCTCATTGCTTTACTTGATCTAACTTAAGACTAGTCTCCTTCCATTCCATTTTTTACAAAAGCTTGGACTTGTATTTCACGGTATACAAACTGTGTAGAGGGTAAGTTTATGGTGGAATGTAACTGAAAGGGTCTTTTGCTGTGTGTTGCCTCTTCAATTTTCCACATTAGAATGCCACCAGTGATTCCATGCATTTTCCATGGCCTGGTGAACTCGTTAGGGAGAAAGAGGAGGAAAGTAAAACTTTGTTTTCGTGTGAGAGCAGCAGCAGCAGCAACTTTTGGTCGAGCCTCTACTTAAAGTTTATACTGACTACTCACTGCATCACAGAACGATAATGGTTATGATGATGATTTGTGCTGGATTGGAATTTCGAACTCGAATATCCATTCAAGTGAAACTAGACGTGGACTGTAAGCCATATGGGATACAAACACTAAGGTTCAGTGTGCTGAAGACATTTTTTCGCAATTTTGTAGTTTCTTGGATAACACACTTTCCAGTTTGGAAATTCGTTTTGGGGATAAATATGGGATAAATCTGAGTAGAATTTTGTGTTCTTTTTCTAAATATTTACTGTTATGTACAGAAAATAAGAGAGTCCGTAGAAAAAGCGAGAGGCAAAAAATGAAGAAAAAAAACAAGTAAAAAAAAGTAAATATAGTAGGTTCATTCAGTTGAAGCACCGTGAACTACATTTTATGCAGTGTTTATGTTTATACACTTTGAGAAAATGGGAAGTTTGTGTATGATTCAGTGACGCAACAACTCCTAAAATTGTGTATATACGGAAATATCAATGCGATGTGCTGGAGTTACTCCTGTGCGAAGGTAGGCATGGAATGGAGTACTTGAAAAAAAAAGGATTTTATTCAAAGTGTGTGAGAATGAGCACTCCCTGTACATACTTATATTATGCAATAAATATGGGACACTAATAGATGAAAAAAACCTTTTACCCCAAAAGGTTGTTAAATATTATTTGAATACTCAAGCTTAAATCTCTATTCCATCAACAAAATAACAGAAACGTGGAAAACAGGAGGAATGTTAAATGTATGTAGGGCAAAATCATTTCATTTGCTCAATTTTTCTCCCTTTTCCACGCCTGTGTAAGCATAAATTAGTGAAGTAATGTAGATATTGAGAGGAAACGGGATGGAAGTACATACATGTAAAGTGTGGTATAGTGAAATAATAAAGAGAATAGAGTAAAGAGTTAACAGCGGATGTCGATCATTTTCCGTAAATGCAAAAAAAAAGGAAACTGGCTGTCGAGTGGTAGTTTTTTGGTTTGATCTTTTACTACCACTCCAAAATGCTACTCTTGTGAGTTTGCTGCTGGGTCTTTGTTCGTCAATGTGTACATTATACTACTTCCTCTATCTCATCTCATTTCCCTATTTTACCCACACTATTCTATGTAGTTTTGTCGTTCACAGTGGTATTATTTATTTTTACGGGTTTGTTTTGTTGGAGAGGTTCACTGCTCCCATCACTTCACTCTACTTCTATTCATGAGTACTCTTTCCCTTTTTGCTTGGATTCCACAATGAGAAATAAACATTTATTATTCAAAAGAGAGGGAAAATTGTAGAGAAAATGAATCCCAGAATCTACTTGCACTTGCAAGAGTAATTTTGCTAAGCACAAAGTACCCAAACTAAATTGACTTTATATAAAATGCAACATCACATCACATCAGGTAAAAGGATGAGAAGATTGTGAAGTAGAAACGTGAGAAAGGAAAACGGTCGAGTGAGATGGTCCTTGGAGCCCAAAACAAGAAAATGTCCTTTCTATTCTCTTTTTTAAAAATTCTGAACAACTTATACCGTTGCATGTTTCATTAAACATAACAAAGAAAAGAGAAGAAGAAGAAGAAGACGAAGTGCATGCAAGTGAAAATGAGAAGTATTTTGTGAGGAGGAGGAAGAGATTATGAGACCAAAAGTAGCCAAAGGACCAAGAAGATGTTATGTACTTATGCGTGTAGAGTTGTAGTTGTGGACCTCATTATATTCCATTTTTTCATGTCTCTTGCATGCAATGTTTGTTTTCTGTCATTTCCCACGAGCTACATTCAACCTTTTCCTTTGTACAAAACATGTTCTCGAAGCGACGACAAAAGTTTCTCTCTCGTTATTATTCTCCTTTCATTCTTGTACCGTTGCTCCTCAGGACGCATATTTTAAGTGTGTACATACCTTTTCCTATGTGTGTGTGTAGTATGTGATGCCACAGAAAGGAGACGGGAAAGAGAAACAAGAATTCCCTGCTTTTGAAATATGCAAAAAGTATGCACATCCCTTTCAAAAGTTAATTGCTTCTTTTGGTTCTATGTCTGCTTCTTTGTCGTTGTCCCTGAACGGTCCAGTGTAATACGGAACAATAGAAAGGAAATGCTGCATTGCTGGTACAATACCACTTTTCGGAATTGTCGTAATGTCATAAGCTTCCACATAAATATCTAAAAGTATCAGAGAGTCGTTGACCAAAAACTATAAAATAGAAGAAAGTTCCTTGTCCTGTTTCTCAAGTCAAATATCATTCGATACGATTTTCATAATAAAAAAGAAATACTTCCGTTCCGATCACAATCCCACACAATTCAGAAGTATTATGTAGCGTTAGATAAATATCAAGAATGCTACACGTGTCGTCTGTCGTCAGTCTGAGGTTACGTTAACTTATGATCAATTCCAAATACTCAATATTCTTCAGTGTATTGTATTTACGAGTAGATTTTCGTATGTCTCTATTATTCTTTCGAATAGCAGCTCATTTTACGTTTAAGCCAAGTACTTATTAATATAATACAATAATCAATTAATTAGCATTACATTCAAAGAAGCAGAAAAGCATAAAAGGGAAATGCTGCAAAAAAGCTGAAACTATCCCAATCCCATCTTCGTGGCCATACCAGAACTGGATTCATTCATCCATCCATCAATAATACGGGATTGTTCATCGTTTGCTTGCCACGATGTTCTAATAATCACCCAAGTTTGTGCAACTTCACGAACACTCTTCATCCCACAACTTGTACAAATTTGTAATCTTAGTTTTGAAGCCATAGCCATAGTCTATATACGGTAGTGTGAGAAAGTATTAGTCGCTTCAAGACAACTATTTTTCCCAACATTGTTTTTGTACTACCTTACGAGCTCAATATACTTTTTCCACTTTTAGTTTTCTCCCTCATTTATTACATTAGAAGAATAGGGAGAAAGAGCAAGGATGAGAATCCTAAATCCTAATTAAAGCTACTTTTTTGCGCTTCAACTCTTTTCGTTTGCTTTGGCTGATTAATTTCACTACCAACCATGCACGTAGAGAACCACTACAGAACAGAGGAAGAATAGGGTAACTACACAACTACTATCATATCTGCATGAACACTATGAACAGAAAGTTTAATCCAGCCATATAAACTTTGCGTGCGTGCATTTCTCTGTCCGTGGATAATATGTGTGTAAATGTGTGGATTTTCACCGGATTCTTCCAGTGAATCACGTAGCTGTTCTAGCACACATACATTCTATTGTACAAAATTTCTGGAAAAGCTAACTTAAACTGAGTGAGACCAGAAGAGCCAACTCAACTTAACGCTGTTAACTTTTCCTATTTCACAATCCACACACACACATACTACTACACTACACATGGGAAGCATTGAAGAGTATAAACTTTTTTTCTGGAGGAGGATGACAGGATTGGTTTTTACTCTTTGGTTTTGCTCTCAACTTTCCCCTTTCCGCTCTTCTATTTTCCATATATATTGAGAGAAATACACGCACTGGGTGAACTAGGGAATTGTTCACTCGTCAGCAATAGAGAAAGAGCTTCTTATGGCATTTTTATAGCTTCGGGACTACGCACAGGAAGCGTCGTTTATTGATGCTCCTAAAACCAAATATATATGCATAACTATTTATACATGTGTACTTATATAGTTCCAAAACCGGAAAACAAAGTTGAGTGGTTTACCATCACTTTCTCTCTCGCGCTCTCTCTCCCTCTACATCACAGATGAGTAAAGTAAACTGAAAGATGGATATGGTGTGGTATTTTCATATACATAAAGAGTATATAAGTATACCTACCTACACATTATTTTGTTCAAGGTGGAACACATTCCAATGTGAGACTGCAAAAGAAGGATGTCGATTTTCAGGCAAGAACCTTTTCTATAGGAATATAAAAGACGATTTCCAAGTTGAGAAAAAAATCCAACTTCCGTAACTTGCAGCCATAACATATACACACGGTAATACACACTTTATTATGTGTACCTTGATGTATTTATATGTGTGTTCCTCTTTACGTACTTATAGTTGTGGTCCGTAAAAAAGTAGCAGGGAAAAGAAGGCAGGCGGACGTTTGCTTTTTTCTTCATCGACATCCACTTCTCAACTCGAACTTCTCATGAGCTGAGGTACAGTGTAGTGCTCAGCTTACTCATTTTCTTCAATCTCCGGAAGCTTTCTCAAGACTCAACTTTCACAACCAGTCGCAGCTCCCTCTCATTTATTGCTAGTCACTCAAGAAAAGTCAGAGAATCAAATGGAAAAGCAAAGTATAGGAAGAGAAGGGGAAAAAAGTTCCCCAACTCCTTCTTGTATTTTTGGTGATTTGATGGTCCGTGGAAATGAATGAAGTGAAAGCAATATATTCTGTAAAATGTAGACGAAACATGGACATAGACCTATATAGGCAACTATTTTTTTTATATAGGATCCTTTCATTGTGTGAGTCAATTGAAAAGAAGAAAGTTCTCCAGAAAAAAAGAAAGTTGTCTGTTACGCTGAGAGTGCTAATATATAGAGAGAAAAAATGCCTCATGGACTTTCGTTTTCTTCTCTCCAACTTTCACCTTATCAGAAATAAGATCAGTTGAAATCATTCACTTGGAGCGGGTACAATTTTTATAAAGAATAGGATATTAGAGGTTAAAAATACACACAGCAAGCAAATACACCACGACACCACTGCAATCATGTATAAGGAAGCAGCTGTTAAGTGCCCTATAAAAATGCACACAAAACATTTGGTTATGCACATATGTATCAAGCGTCTCCCCCTTTACAACTTTTTTTATGCTCCCTTCATCATCAACCAAGTTTTTCCCTAGCCAATGCCATGTCCAATCTCCTGCCGGGTCTGACGGATGTCTTTCATTATGAAAGACCAAACTTACTGGCATGCTATGCTGCTCTGTGTGTATACTCTTCTAGTGAAATTGAAACTTTCTCCTTTTGATACTTGTTCAATCAAAACAGCAGGCTAGCTAATAACTTAATCTTGGCTGCCAAGACAGAGCTTCTTGTTGTTTATCTCGTAGTCTTTTTCCCTACTAAAAATTTGATGGGAAAGTTGAAAGTTCATTAAGAAACACGTTGTACAAGCCAGCTCATGTCCTTCCAGTTTTTCTCCATCATTGAGTTTCTCAACTCAATATACAAATGGAAAACAGCGGAAGCACACAGTGTGTCTACGCAAAGTTTGGAGAGGAGGCGATTCATTAAGCTCAGATTTTTAAATTGTGGAAACAAGAACAAGAACGAGACTCCAAAGTTTGCAACGTGATGTGAGGCTTAATCATGATTTATTAAGTTTTTTCTCCACACACACGCATCCTTCCATAATGTAAATTAGCAGCAGGGTTGATCATGGTGATAGTGAAGCAGAACGCGGTCTTATTATTCTTATTATTGAATAAGACTCTCTAATATTATGCGTACCCTGCTCATTATCATATTACTTAGCCTGGTTTCATACTGAATTACATTACTTTTTTAGTCTATCACCATATTCCTTTCAGCTTATTGACCTAAATCCCAGATGTGGAGTCAATTAACCAAATGCGAAAGTTTTTATTTTACTTTTTCTCTCTTCAACCTAAAACTTTTTTTGCTCTCTTTCCCACTCGCTGTTTCCCCTTCGTCTCTTATATTCACATGTAAAGTAAAAAGGGAAGACGGGGATAGACATCAGAGTAAAACCGCAAAACAGCAAACAACTTGCACTTACTCATTTGCGAAAGGCGGACGAGACGGAAAACATTTCCTTTGGATGTGATGTGGATATATATGTTTTCTCTCCATCCATCCACATCGGTTTTTGTTGAGTCGATAACCCAATCCATTCCCATCAACACAACCTTGTGCTTCCATAAATGCGTATACGTTTAGCTAATCTTAGAATTAATATTGGAAACGGGTGAAAGTCCAATGTTGATACGAAAAGTAGGTATATGCATAAGCACTATGTATATATTTGAGAAAGCCGATGGAAAAAAGAAGCATGTCAATTTTTATGAGAAAACTTTTCCCTTTCCCGTCTACACGATGAGTTTTCATTCTGTAAAAAGTTCTTGAGTATGTGCTGTATAAGTAAGTAGTACAAAATACTAGGAGCGAACGTTTCATTCCAAAAAAAAATCTGGTCAGTTTTTCTTCCTTTTGAGAACATGCCGGCATGGCATGGGGGTGTCGACTACAATGTTATGTATCTGTCTAGCACGTCTGCCTACTACTGACGATGACTCCTTTCTCTCTGGCACTCGTTGGCAGATTGCCAAATACAAACATTTTTTTATCTGCTTTCACACAAGCCGAAAGGAGAAAATGATTCTGAATGGTTTTCCCAATCTCTCCCTTTTTCACCGTCTTTGTACTAATAAATAGGCAAGTGAAATTGGGAAAGAGTCTATATAGATTCATTCCTTCACTGATCATGTCATGTCATGTCCAACATAATGGTGATCAACATGATGATAATAGGTGAAAAATGTATCAACATATGTACATTTGGTTGGTTCAACTTACTTTTAAAGAAAGGTCCTCTCGCCGGCTCGTCTCCACTCATTTTTTCAAATGGACTTGGCTCATTAATGTGACTCTTGCCTCCACTAGCTGGATATCTTTTATTGCTGAGACGTCCACTAGATGAGAAAGAAGATGAGGATGGTTGTGAGGAAGACGCGTTGTTGGTTTGATAAGTGATGCTGATGTCATCATCACTACGACCAGATTGGCTCTGCTTTTGGTGGTGAACCACGTTAAAAATGGGAGAATTTTGTGAGAATTGCATCGATTTGTCCTCGTCCTCTAAGGACAAGATCACAGAGCGGTTGCTAGACCCACTCCGACCACCACCAACATTATCATCATGGTCATCATTATTATTAGCAATGTTCCGCATCATTCTTTTACCGGAATTGGTGTGGAAGAGGTCAAAAGACGAAGTGGAGGAGGGAGGGCGAACATTTCCTCCATTTGATTTAATCACTGAGCTTTCTTGTCCACCATTATTATTAGAACTTTGTTCACCAGCAACCTCAGTCTGACTCAACTTTTCACCTTTTGCTCCCAGCCCTCCTCCTCCCACTTCCAGACAATTAACTTGATGACAGCTGGAGAGACATAGGAGGATGCAGCAAAGAAGGATGAGGTTTAACATTGTGAACACATTGCCATTTCCTTTCCACAACCCTCGACAGCTAGTACTGGTACTCTTGGTGCGTCTGGAGAATTCGAGGCTCATTGTCCAGATGAATGCTGCTAGTTGACTAGTTAACTTGTTTATATCACAAATAATGCTATCATTACATTTATTAAACGTTATTGGACTGATTGTGTTATGGTTAAGATTGTTACTACTATCCTCATTATCATTATTAGTTCTCCAAAACATGTGCCCACTTTCACTTCTTTGACTAAAGCTGCTGCTGCTACTACAAGACAACCCCAAAGAATTTTGAGGGAGTAACCGACACATTATTGCTTCCTGGTCAGATGCTTCTTGCTCCTCATCATGGAACTGTTCCAGCAGCAGTTGCCCCTTTTTGTGGCAATTGTGTAGTTGACTGGAGTCACTATAATTGACACATTCCAGCGTGCTTCCGCTCCTGTCAGATGAGTACAAGGGGGCAGCCATCATATGCTCTTTTTTACTGTGCTGATGATGATGACAACTATCTTCATAATACTCGTTTCCCTTGTCTTGTTTGCCGGTGGAGGTGGAGCAGTCGTCGTCGTCCATGCTGTCGATAATGTCGACCTCAATTTTCTCCAAGGAGGTAGAAGTAGTCCACGCAGTGGCTCTACTACTAATGGATTTTCTCCTGAATTCCTTCCTATTATTTTCACTTTGCTTTATCCCCACCGTTATTGGCCTGCTCCTCCTCGTGAAAATCAAAGTGGGCACAGACATGATCACTTTTTTTGTTCCTTCTTCCTCTTATATTATATTATATCGTATTCTTTGGTTTTCCACGCAGAAGACAAAATAAAAATAATACTTTGTTGGATTTCCTCCTTTTCTTCTTTGGCTTGTGTGTTGTGTATCGCTTACTCAGACATTGCTCTCCTGCTGTTCATTTCCATTCCCCATTCAGCTCAGCCTCTCTTCCAATGTGAGGCCTGTGGAGTCCATCATTCATCAACTTCATCATGCTGAGCGCTTTTCCGTCTTTTCTGCCCCGAGAAAAACTTTCTTTCGCTGCTGCTTTCCCTTTATCTACTCCATGGTCAACAGCTTGGGCACAACAATACTTCCTTTATGTAGATGAAAAACAACAAAAAATGGTGGCTAGTGGCTAGTTTTTTTACTCGCTCATTCATTCACAGAGGAGTAATCGCATTTTTAGCTCTTTTTTTAGACTTTTACACACTTTTTATACGTTTTTCTACCCTTCTTTTTCCCAGTCACTTGCATTCTATTCAATTTAACAAAGTAGATACTAAAAAAACACTCACCCACACATAACTTTTATGCACGCTTATTATTGCTTGGTTTCATTTACCGACGGAGTTGAAATAGTTTCTTTTTAAAAAAAGGGGGCTGCCTCCAGCAAGTCAATTTGTTGGATCTTCATTCATTTTCCTTTTTTGAAAATAAACTGACGATGAGCTGAACCTGAACACACAATCAGTCCACATTTTTCTTTGCTTCTTTTTTCACCGTGAAAATCAGAGAGAAAAAAAACTTTTATCTTCTTTAGTTCGGGTACATGCTTGGACTACCGCTTTATTGTCTGTATTTTTTCTTATATAAAATGGTTGGTAATGCTAGTGGCATTCAATTGTCCATCCTGGATTTCTGAAACCCACAACCCACCTTTTGTCAGATTCCTTTGGAACTTCAAACGCCACGCCACAACCGTTCAGACATTATTTTTTTGGTTGGGAATTTGGGATGAGGTGGAGACGAGCAGATAAGGAAAAGATCCAAAATGAAAAGAAAAGTTTTCTTTGGGAAAGGTAGTATTGGCCAGTTGAGTTTGGGTCGAAAGTCTTTTCTTGCTTGTAGACTTAGAGTCACTTGTGCACGTGGAAATAAAAAAGTGGAAGTGGTAAAGTAATTGCTTCCGTCGTGGTATTATCAGTACTGGTGCAGAAGTGCATTAGCATGATTGCCGCAAGTGGTACATATGTATGGTGGTGATAAATGGAATTGATGGAGATCATGAGAGAGCGATGGAGATGGAGGATGCAAGAGATGTAAATTAGGTGGGAATAATATAAGTATGGTTAACAAGAATCGAGTTTGATTAATTTCCAGAGGGGTTCAATAGGACTTCTTTTCGATTTCCGTGAGTGGTGTGATCTGGACTGGTCAGCTGTCAGCATAGGGGTAGTGGACAGACAAATCTGTAAATATTCAAGAGATAAAATACATGAATAATACAAAAATGGCCATAAGAGATTAAATGTTGTAGATATTGTACGTAGTTGCAATGAAAGGCAAAAATAATTACAAGAAATACTGAAGGTCTGTGTGGATTTTAGTAAAAGTAAAAGGTTAACTACGCCAACGTGCCAGGTACTACAGGAAGGCAGGATGTGGAGAGGTTTGATTGCCTACCACAGCCCTTTAAACTCACGTGAAGAGTCGCATGAATAACACGGAAAACGTCTTACAACTTTTCATCCATTTTATTCCTTGTTCTCCTCCTCCATCTCATTCTCACTTTCTTGAGAAAGCTCATCAAGAAACGAAAAGGAATGATCATGTGTCTCGGTAATGGCATGGGACTACAAAAAACTGGTAATATATATTATTGGGCTGTGTGTGCTATGTCATAGTCTTCTTGAGGGAAAAGTAATTTTGCAAAGAAGTGACTGACGACTGGGTGAGAATAAGAGTTAAAAGATAAGAAGACAAGCTGTATAAGTTGCTTGCATGACGAATGACCTTACAACATTCATAAAAGGAAAAACTCAACCGAGTTAAAGTAAATGAATGATGGAGTGGAGTTGAATTCACTTTTCTACCCGAAAAAGAACGGAATGAAGAGGGTCGTAGGCTGGCTGACTGGCTGGTAGGATATAGATAATTTAGCTCCTTTAAGATCTTAAAAAAACTTTTTTTGGTCTTCTTCTTCACTCTCCTTCTCTACATGACTACATTAACTTGATGTAAAAAGGAGGAAAAAGTAAATAAAATGAAAATTTTGTTCCTTGTCTTGATGAGAGGGAGAAAGTTGTAATAAGTTTTCTCAGCTACTTTTTTTCTTCCCATTTCTTCAGCATAGATAGAAAAGGAAAATAAAGAATGAGTTTTAGAGTTAGGCCTCGAAATAGTGTGCCCTCTCAATCTTCCTTCATTTTCGCTAGAGATTACACGGAATAACAATATTATGATCCTTGAACTGAACTTCTTTAGGTGCTTAAGCGTGAAGTGGAATGAACTCTTCTCATCACATCACAGCGCCAGAGAGAAACGAAAGGCGGAATATTTATCAATGCTAAACAGAGAATAATGAACTGGGAGAATGTGAAAGGAACAAGTCAGCAGAAGTAGTCGAGGAACAAGATAGATTTTCTCTGTATTAGTTTAGTTGAGGACACTTCAACTTTCCCTGAGAATAAATAGAGTGAAACGAAATGCACACAAGGGGAGAGTGAGAAAGCGAAGAGAGAAGGACCATTTAAGTCACCAGCTTCCTCTCATCCAATCAATTGTAACTCCAAATACTTTTACTCACAGTCAGCGAGGAGGATGAAAGTTAAATAATCATTTGGCATTTTTCATGCTATTCCAAATAATTCGTTTCAACTTTTTCCATTTTTGTTTTTAAATTAAAATTCAATTTAGATTGATCAAACAATATCTAACAGAACATACATATAAACTCACAACTTTCAAAATAATAAGCTCATGTTACGGTTTACTTCCGGAACAATGAGCAATTACTATATAGCTTAATATATAGTTACCAAAATAGGATTTTCACAAAGATCATAATCAGATCAGAGGAAAATCATATACATACATGAAAAGTTTTCCAGTATTTTCTAGAGTTCTTGGCTTGCATGATAACATGGAGCACGTGCGAATTCATAGTTGTGCCCAACAAGAACACTCATCTGCATCTGTCTTCGTTAGGAGTTGGTGGTAGACAGTCCACCCAAATTAGCTTACTTTCTGCATCAGATCATTTTACAGAAATTACATTATGTGTCAATGCATAGTGTCACCTAACCCCGCAATCCCCTCACTATATATTCTTTTCCTCAATAGTATATGCAATGGCAACACTCGAATAGAACGATCTTTCGGGGTAGAGTTGTTAGCTCAAATTTTGCAAACTACTCAGCTCACTAGACATCATCATCTTCATTGCGAAATTTTGATGAAGTGACGGGTGAGTCGAGTAGTGTAGTTAGCTCGACAAAGTTTTCAAAACTTTATGGAAAATTCAGGTCAAATCAAGAGTTGAGAGACTTCGTGCGCAGATTAAATGAAGGATGCAAACACCCAACTTCACCATATGTTTTTAATTCAATTTGTTGTTGTTGAAGAGTGAGTCGTTCTAGCTTCAAGTTACACTTTTATGTTATACCACCATATTGAGAACGCACTGCCAACAGTGCCAACTCTATAAAAAAGGCCAAGTTGACGGAAATATTTCGTATAGGAATGGAATGTACATTTAATCTGTTAAGCTGTCATCTTGACATGGTACCCATTTTTTTGTATCAACATTTTGTCCATGAACACAAAAAATGAAAGAGCAAAAGTGAAAAAAATGAAAAGAAAGACAAGGCACAAAAACATGAAAATGTTGTTTCTTTTCTCTCAAGAGCCAACATGAAATGAAAATGCTGTATTTGTTGAGTTTTTTTTGGGAGAAGAGAAAATCCTATGTTCATATAATTCTCTTTTTTCTCTTTCAAAAAAACGAACGTTGCTACATTTCCCCCCTCGCCATATTATTCACATACATACGGTTGTAAAAACCCTTCAATATTATTCTACATGATGAAATAATACAACAGAAATGCATTCCTAAACATAATATTGTATACCGGAGCCTCTTTACTTGTTCCGCAAAAGCATTTTGAAAACCAGCATGCATTACAAAATTATATAAAAAGCTTACAAAATCCGAGCCGGAGGGAGACTTTTCTTTCGTCTCTTTCTTTTCATTCCTCAACAACTCAGCTCAACAAACCAACGCAGCCCGAATACACATAGTCATCATGCCTATATGTACTTATGTAAAAGGGAAAACTGAAAATGTGCAAAACTTTTACCATTCATGTACATCCTTTCCATCATCTTTGAGCCCAAGCCTCAGTGCTTACTGCTGGCAAAACGTAATATGAAAGAACGCACTTGTCGTGTGTAAGCACCGGCTACACTTCACCTAATAATATTTGTAGCTTGAAGGGACAAAAAGACAAGAGAGAAAGAAAACATTATGGAAAGGAGAAAGCATTATTTTGAACAATAAAACTAGCACAATGGAACAATTCATCTTATTTTGCATGCTCTCTCCAGCCCCTATTGTCTTTTGTCTTCCTTTTTATTATTTGACTCTTTATTATTATTAATCAGCCATTGCAATGTGAAGCACACATATTATTATAATAAATAATAATAATAACAGAGAGAAGGATAACTTCTATGTACACTGTACTTAATTTGACGATGACGGTGATAGTAATGGAAGGAAGGAAGAGGCGAATGAAGAAATGAGTTGGGGGAGAATCATGACGATTACGATGATGATGAGAATCCTTTTTGTTAAAATGGAATAAAATTGCTCATGTTTTATTTCTCTCTCCGCCTTATTCTTCCTTGATGGGAAAGCCGTTTGGTAGGGAGTTTTGTCAAAACACTTCAAAATTACAATTTACTACGTAACATGCATACGTTCCGTTCTGGTTCTAGCTTCCAAAAGAGTTTCCATCTTAATAGAAAATTGGGAAACATATGGAGGGAGCTGGGAAAAGGTCCATGTGTGAACATCATTACTTTATTACATCATGAGTTTCGATGATGATGACGAGAATACAGAGCCAAAGCCAAGGGAAAGCAGGTATGCCGTGATAACAATCTAACATACGTGATGTTTTATCATCATCACAGACTATTACGATAAAAAGAGGTTCCTACTTGGAATTCATTTCCTCCTTCTATTTATTTATTACTTTCCTTTGAACAAATAATACTATACTATATACTTATCTATATTTCCTTGTACCTACTTTGTTTATCTTGTTATTCCTTTCTATACACGCATGCTTATCAAGTTATAATATTGTTCTTTCAAGGTAGCTATGCGCTATACCGAAGTGTGTTTTAAACTAAACTGATTTTGTCTGCCAGGAAGAAGCTTCAACTAAAACCTACGTAAAAGTAAGGATAAGGAACGAGAACGAAAACGAAAACGACTGACTATCTCCTACTGAGGAAGATGCTTCGTCGACAAAAAGGAAATTTTAGGAAGAAAGATGGTGCAAGTGTTTTATCTCTATCAACAAAAAAATCTAGAGCCACCTTGCAATATATAGAAAATAGCAAAGTGAAAACAAACAACATTTGGAAGAGTATTGTATTTATATAAAAATGTTAGTGAGTTTGAGCTTTTAAAATGTTACGGTATTGTTGACAAACAATGCTGAAACAGCAGAAACTGTACGGCACGGCAAAGTAGGTATATATAGATAATATATATAGTTATTTGCAGATATGTTATATAAATTATACGTCTCAATCGAAGTACAAATATGTATACTTTCAATTTCTTACTCGGCTCTTCCCCTCATTATCTGTCGTATGACAGGTTGCTCTTTGTGTGTTTTGTAAAACACATAGAGAGTTGTAAGGATACAAAATAAATACAAAGGCTCCTTTAGGAGAAGATATAAAAAGCAAAGTGCTTCTATATTTTGCACATGCATGAGTTATTTCCTTTATTATGATTCACTGTCATGTCATGTGTGGATTTTGTAAAATATAAAAAAACTCTTCCCAAAGAATTATGTGTGACATGGGCATATATACACCAGCAAGAATATATGCATGTACATTGTAAATATGTATCTTTGATATATATTTTTATATATGCTTATAAAAGTCGGAGAGTGCCTTCTTTGTAACTATATCTTTGAAGTTCTATATTAGCACCCTATCTGTCATTCAATTTTCAATTTATGAATCTTTTGTAAAGAGGTAATAACGTGGGCACGCACCATATCATACCGCCGGGCTAACAAAGAGAAAATTTGCCAAAATGTTATACCCCTTTTCTCACACAACTTTGTACTTATGCTTTTGCTGGAGGATACATACAAATTTTATAGAAATGAAATATATGCTTAGATTAGATTGCTTTCATAAGCTTGTTGTAAAGTAAACCATGTATTCCTGAATTGGCTAGCTTTTAGCGTAAGTCGAACTATACCTCATGGTCACGCACGTGACATTTCATTACATAAATATTCCTTAAAAATGTGTCTGTTTACTGGCACAGTCATCATGATCGTCATCAAGATTCACATAATATCTCTGGCTATTCTCAGGAGACAAGTAAAAATACATTTTGCACTGAAGTTGCAACAAGCATCTTGGCTTGATTGAGTCCATCTTTTTTCATGTAAACCAAATAAAAAGGACAAAACAGGAAAGAGTGAGTGCCGGTTTAAATATAAAACATGGCAAGAAAAGTGCTGATGATGACAGTTCCCCCCAACAATATATCTCCTTCTTGGAAGATCAACTGAATGAGCAAAAACGTACAGAATAGATACAGAGAAGCACACAAGCGCAAGTAGTATATAGTAGTAGTATTACCGTCCTTCTTTACGTCTCCATTACTTTTATACCTCCAACATGTGTATCAATGAAGTGAAAAAGGAGAATAAAGGATGACGAGAGCAAAATTGTGGAGTAAAAAAGTGTACCCACACACTTTCTTTCTTGATGCTTCTCTTTGATAAAAAAAGAGATTGGACGAAGGAACGAGTTGCAAGCTTTTAGCCACCTTTTTTTGGTACATACATATACATACAATTTTGCGTGGAGTTGAAAGTAAAGGATCTTTAGAAAAGGGGCAGAAAATAGCTTTTCGTGTCCAACTTCTCAGATGACAGCGTGCCAACTTTTTCTTCACGAGCTCTTCTCTTCCTTTAAAGTAAACTAAGCTTATTTTCTATTTCAAGGAAAACTGGATTTTGACGATTGAGAAGAAAAGTCCATGAGAAGAAATAGGTATAAATAAGGTATCGGATCTGAAAGAGAAAGAAGGAACAAAACACCATCAAAACTTTCTTTCTCGAAACAGGACAGAACAAATGCATTGACAGAAGAAGATCCACTTTCCATGTACTTTCAAAGTAAAAGAGAGAGAGAGAGAGCATCAAATTGTACAGATATGTTCGGTCAACGGATAGGAAACTTTCTCGAACTTTTTTTTTTGGTGTGTGTAGTCTAGTGTGTACTGCATTTTATGTATGTACATAGATAAGCATGAAAGTATAACATGCTTTGGTACGTCAACGTCATGGAAGTTCCAGTAATTTGAAAGTTTTTTTTGAAGAAAATCAAAGTCATGCTGGAGGAGCATGTAGCATTTCACTTATATAAAAGTAAGTGTACTAATGGGTTACCAATGCTTATGCGAGAAAAAGTCAGGAGCATGGGAATGCAAAGAAAAGTTGGAGAAGAGCAAACAAGATTTGTATTTAAGTCCACTTACTCCTCTTTTTCTTCTTTTTCTTCACAAGGAATCTGCGAAATCAGCCTAAATTGCTAGCAGAACTAACAACTTGCACAAGAAATTTGGCTAATCATCTTGATCATCAAACGGAATTGAGGGAGCACTCCACATAAAAAATTAAAACTCTTTTTTTGTTCAAGCGATTTTATACCCACACACACACACGCAGCTTCTAATAAGCAGTGAAGCACATCTTTTCAATAAAAGTTACACATATATGTTACATGTATGGTATGTAGTTGTATGTATGTATGTATAGAACTAATGGGGGAAAACTGCTTGCATCAAACGTTATGTGAAAAGGAAGTCCCTGAGCAAAACTTTTTTGTTTTTTATTACCTCCATTTTTCCTCAAAACTACACAAAATGTTTGTAGTCAACATCTGCTTGAAAAGTATGGGCTAGCTTTTGAAAATGTGCAAAAGTTGCATCAGATCAGACTGTACTAAAAGCTATACATTTTGCTGATAAAATTTTCTCTTCATCTCTCAAGGGAGCTGGCCTCAATGATCATGAAGCCAGAATGAATTGCAAGCCCCTTAGGGTAAAATAAATGTTGGTACACAAGTATTAGCCTGTATTTGTGTATCAAGATAAATTACACACGATTTCACTCCCCCCTTCCTTCACTTTCACTTTGGCTTTTTCTATCATATCTCTCTCTTCACCTTCCACAAAAAAACTATACATTTAAGTACCTTTTAAACTCCAGCAATATTTCAAAATGTAAAAAGTTGCAAAAATTAAAACATAATCTAACCAGACCAAAGATATTTTTTCTCAACAGCCCAATGGAAATTATTTGACTGGAGAAACTGTTGAAATTAATGAGAAATTTTTCTCCATTTTGCAACATTTGCATTTCTCATAATTTAGGCATTCATCTTCCACCCGCTCTGTAATTTTCCACGCGCTACGCCTAGAAAATTGATGAAAAATACTAGGCGCTGCAACATAGTTACAAGACAAGCTTATATAAGCAACTACTACTCCACCATTACATAATGATGTGGGGCGTAGGGAGTGGAGTAAAAACTATAAAATGCGATGTCTCTATCGCCATTTGCCATCCAGTTTCTCAAATAACTAAGTAGATCATTATACCCACGAGGCTTATTCATTCATTCTAGTATTCTATCAAGCACTCTGTCATAGTCATAGACATCCACTCATTCATCATTAATACATGCACCTTTCAGTTCATGGCCTGCCTGCTCTGGCTTGCCCTGATGATGATTTTATGGTTAAGGTTAGACACATAATGCACATGTCTCCAGGCTTCATCCTTAATGATGATGATAGTTCTCAAAACTGCTTCAAGCTCACATTCGATTCTATATTTTCTTGTAAAGTCATATTTTTGCTGTGTGCAAAACCAAGTAAACCAGCAAGCCAGTCAAACCATCCATCCTCTCATTCCAATACTCCTAAACTAAACTACAACTACTTGTAATACTACTGCATTGCTACAAAAAACTTTTCATACGAATAAATGCCCGTTTCGCGTGACCAAAATACTGACTTCTTTATGAATGACTGACTTGAGACAAGTATACATTCGTATATATGTTCTCTTGCTTCGGTATTTTTTTCTCAAAACTAAAATAAATTTCTTGCGAATAAAAAACCCATGTAATTCGAAGAAATGTTTGAATGTAAAGGCGGGGTCAGAACAAGACTGAAGCGGAATCTGGAAAGACGTAAAAATTGTAAAATAGGTTTTCACTATTGAATTGAGCACACACGATGACGGCCAAGAGTGAGCTGTGAGTGAGTGAAGTAACGTGCTTGGAATTACAGGGGAAGTGTCGTTGTCGCCGTCGTTTTTCTGCTGCCGGAAGGAAATTTTTCCTTCTTTTCAAACCATCTCTCTCTCTCTCCCATTTTTTGCTAGCTTAATTTTACCATTCTTCCTCAACTAAAAAATCTGGCTGTGTGTAATGTCTCGTATCTCGTATTGGAAGAAAAAGCTCACTCTAATCAAGCTGGGTTCTTGAATTGCAAATAGGTAATGCATGCAGTGACGACAGACCCTCATCGAAACTTTTTTCTTTCAAAGCTTTGCCAGGGAAGTAGTCTAGTTGGATCGAATCATTAGGGGAATGAATAGAAGCAATACCTGTAAATACGCGTATAGTCCATACATTCACAGCAGAATGGTAGGACTATGAAGCATCATCTAAAAAATTACCACTTTCACTACGACCAACGACGACGAGCTCAACTTCCATGCATATGCATAGTGGGACGAGAGAGCAGGGCGAACACAAGTTTTTCTATGTCCATTGTTCCCTTATTCCTCTTTCTACTCTGTTCTCCGTAATAACTTTTAATTTAAAGCCTTTATCTTTTGTGAACCCTCATATATGCGGAATTGCAGAAACGAGTCAATTTACGATTATTATATCAATAACATTTACATATGCGATATTAGACATTAAGCTCAGGAGCAATTTTCGGAGCTCTAAGCATACATACTACTTGCCACTCTATATCTGCATCCAAAGAGGAGGAACATAACTAACTGCCTTGAAGTGAATGCCCGGTTGTACCTTGTAGCCTTGTGTATCTTCTTATGATATGATGATAATATGCTGCTACTGATGCTGATACACCGTGTCAAAGCTATTAGCATTTATTTCCCATTTATAAGAAACCTGCTTTTCCGCTTCCCCTTCCTTTTCCTTGTTGTTTGTGTTGGGTTTGGTTCAGGTCGCCTCCATTGTGGCTGCAATTTTAATAGTGGTGTACCTACAACCTATATATGTGATATGATGATGATTTTGAGAACAGATAGCTTTGTATCAGACTAAGCAGAGAGGAGGTGGTGGTGGTGACGGTGGCCTTCATACTATTATGGAAGCAAAAGATTTGTATACGCCAACAAAATGTATATAAATAATTGTAAAGCAATTTGTAAGCACCACCACCAAAGAGGAGTAAAGACAAGAGGACAATTAATTAATTAAATTGGCCATCATCATCATTACAAAAGGGAACGTTGAGATAATTGTAGACTTTTCGACAATTATTTCTACTCCAATTCCCATTTCCTCCGTCCTCTTTCTCTCAATAAAGTGGTAGGAAATGGTTGCTAAAATCCCCGATAATGGAACCTAATGGGTAGGTATGGCATGTGGGATATCTCGTTACGTTAAGTCTCTTTATAAAGTCATCACGAATGAGTTTAAATTACCGATTGGGATTCTTTTTCTCCTCGTGACATAAATTTCAATTAAAGCTTTCTCTCTCTTTCCCAGATTGCTACAAAATGGTCGAGAGCGAGGACCAGAAATAAATTCCATAAAGTCATTTCTATTTCCACCACTTGGAAATTATCCTAACAGAATTCTTGGCCATCACTCACTTCCTTCCTTCCTTCCTTTGACAACTTTCTAAAATGATCCTATTTTCCATGAAAAACTCATCCCCTATCTCTTTTCTCTCTCTCGCTACAGGACTTTCACACAAAACTAACAATCAGCATCATCGGCCGCCGCCATCAGTTCTCATTTTTTACGAGGCATGAGGCTTGACCGGAAAAGAGCAATTTTGTGTATTCAGCTCATTCTATCCGCTACACACTATCTATAAATGTGTTTCACTCTCACTATGATTCTTCCTAAAGTTAATAATCATGAGGCTGAGCTTATGTAACACTAAAAACAGGCTTTTTTTCTCTCTCTCTCTCTAGTGTGTGATGGACTTTGAGCAATAAGTTTTGTGTGTCAGGCTAAACCAGCCAGACCATGCCATAGTCCACTAGAGACCAACCAAATTCTGTAGTTAGTTAGGAGGAGGGTGGGTGGGAGATAGAAAAAAGGTGTCTAGTGAAAAGCGCGTCATTAGTCCTTATTGCCAATAAAACGAGAACATAAAAGCTTAGTACTTCCCCCCGTTTTTTTGCTCCAAAAGATAAACTTTCAAATGTCCAAAATGCCAATTGGCTTTTCTCTCTCTTTTTTTCCGCTGAGACATCCAAAAACAGTGAAACTACTAAAATGTTCATGTTGAGCAAATTTACGGTTTCATATCTGCATATATAGTTTCATACCAGCTATACTTTTACAAATATTATATATTATGCTAGATAAAAGATAAACGCACACGCGAGGCATCTGTTTATGTTACGCAAATAAACTTAAATGTACAATTTTATACATACATAAAAAACCCAACTTATTGCCTGTTTTTAGTGACTGACTACCAAAAAAAGTGTATACATACTTATACTTAATATAATCCTCACTGTCTCTACGGGATTAGAAACTGGCATGTTGGGAGGAGAGATAGAAAATACAAATACAAAACATAAAGGTCGTTTTGAACCCTTTTGTTCCAAGACAAATGCAAACGTACATGTGCAAGTCACTTCTCCAAGAATATATATAGATGGTTTGGGTGATTGAAGCTTTCCAACTCACGATGATGATGATGAAGATGATGATCAAATGGAACTATTTTTATTGGGTTATATTGAGAACTCCCATAAGTCCTACAAAAGACTGGTTGCTGGAACGGAACTTGAGTTTGTTCCTTCTTATTTTCCTCTGGTGACTACACAACCATATAGCATACACAAGACAGTGCAAAATGTATAGCAAAAAGAGAAAGTGAAGGAAAATTTATGGCCATCTTCCATCCAAAAAAAAAAAGGATTCTGACCGGAAAGGAGAAAAAATAGTCATTTTCCTGGCTTCATTCATACTAATGTCCAGTGTGTGCAAGTGATATACTCTGTTCATTTGTAAATATTTAATTTGAACGGATAAAAAAAATAAAAGCCATGCCATACATTTTATGCCCTAAAGAAGTCAATGTCTTTTGAAATGTTTTTCTATATGTACTTAGAACGGGTTTGTGCAATACCATTTCTTTGAAAGTACACCACACCATACCACACCGAACGATTCCAAGCCGCCTTCGTCTACGAGAGGACATTAACTACTTCACATTTTTAGTCTCATGCTCATGCATTGCTCATTC
The DNA here is from genome assembly GCA_964034955.1 of Orchesella flavescens. Taxonomy (NCBI): domain Eukaryota; kingdom Metazoa; phylum Arthropoda; class Collembola; order Entomobryomorpha; family Orchesellidae; genus Orchesella; species Orchesella flavescens. The sequence continues at coordinate 34,805,047 of OZ035954.1, read as the reverse complement.
AGCTCCAACACAAAGTTCATACACACGTTCACGTACTTACGTAAAAAGAGTAAAAACTGGGTACACGATACGAACTCCTGTTTTATAGCTTTTTGCCTTGTCTCTTATATCACCATTTTCTGATTGATTTCCCATAAAAACGGTGACTTGACTCTGGCAGCTGAGCATAGAAACACGGACGAAGGGCTACTAAAAAGGTGCTCGCTCAAGCTAGTACTTTTTCTACCAACTACGACTACTACTTCTTGATACTTTCTTAATACTAGTCTCAAAGGGACTTTCCACTTTACTTTATTCCTGCTGCGTCTCCCACATACCCATTCTTCCGTAGCATTGTGCTAAAAATGGTTGACGCGGTCCATCGGTCGCCACCGTTTGTTGAATATATGTATGCTATTGACTTGTCTTAAAAAATTGATCGGCAGTAACGCCCATTACACGCCTGAGAACACATTGTGTGTGTATGTAACGTTACCTTCTTTTGAAGCAGTTTTTTTTCTTTCTCAAGAAATATACACCTCGATAAAATGAGAATAGGTAAATTGCAAGGGAGATGATAAAACAAGCTCTTTAGATCGAGCCAAACTCATGTTACGTACTTAGGAAAAAGGATTATGGCACAAAATGTTTCAAGATGAGCAAACACTTAGAAAAGTGATCCCACTAAAATTATTTATGGTCACTGCATTATATTCCCAAGGAGCATGTGTAACATAACATGAAATGTGGAGAAAGGTGATGGCTTGCCACTCCAGTTGACTAATAACACTGTTTTATGGACGTACCTAGTCTTCATCAAAAGGAAAATGGAACCAGTTAGCAATGAAATGTGGAGCTGGAGAAAATACTAAAAATGTCAAAAAGGCATACAAATTATTTGTTGCCACTTTATCCTCATCCGTTCTATGGAGTCTATTAGCCGCACTCTCTTGTTTTGTTTCAAGTGTGCACAATGGTGAAAATAATGCCATTTTTAAAAGCACAAAAAAATGATAGGATGCAATGTTGAATGTCCTCCCTGTAAATAGAAGATGGAATACTCGTCATGTAAAAAAAATGTTTGCTTCCGCACGTGCAAGCACTTGAACCTTCAACGGTTTGCTTTCTTATCTGCCTTTTGACATTTTGAAATTCCATATCTTTATTTGTTCCTTTCCAATAAGAGCTGCTGGGTAAGAGGAACATTGATCATAATATGTATCTATCTATGTTCGCATGACATGGCTAAAGATCTCCATAAACTGAAGTTTCCTACTCTCACATTTCACATCGCATCGTGTCCTTTATGGTCACGTTCGTCTTTTAGGTTGCATGCCCGAGTCGCCCGTAAATTGTGGGAGTCTACGTAGCAGGTAATATATATGGGAATTTCCTCTATTCGTACATGATTCATTGCATCCATGTCTCCAGGGGATTAGAAAACTTCACGGGTGGGAATAAATAAGTCCATGTCTGTCTTGTACATTTTGTACAGTTTTAATGGTGCTTCTTCCCCACTTCGTATAATAATATAGTAGCTTAAATGAGTGAAGAACTTAAAAAAGGAATGAATTAAATGGCTGACTGACTGTCATTACATATGCTTGTTCCAATAATACCACACACGGCCATAATAAATATCTTTGAACAAAGAAATGACAGCATCTTTCCCATTGTCCTTGAGGGGCTACCCCGAGCGAGAGCATATAGAGTGTGTAGAGTGTGTAGCATCTTTATATATAAGAGTGCCAATAGAAATGCAAAAATGCGTGTGATGATGATGATCACGATAGTATAAAGTACATTGTAGGCGTCTACATAAATTCTAGATGCATACCTATTACTCTCTCCAGCTTTCACTTTTCAAGACGACGGGGATAACGAGGATAAAAGACATTTCTCATAAATCATCCGGTGCGAGCTTGTTTTCAGCTGGTGCACAATTTTTTCCTCCTTTCTTCTCTTAAAAACTGTATTGTACAAGGAAGGCAAAGGCAATAGGGCGCCCTTGTTCATATGAATGACTGTTGTCTACTTCTATTTTTTCTGGTTTGCAGCTGCTCCATTATATATCCTCCTCCTACTACTAGTCTAAAAATGGCAAGTTAGTTGAGAAGAAAAAACATTGGCGGAGGAAAAAACAGCAGATGGTACAATCCTTTTCTTTTTGCAGGAGATATATGAAGGATGTGGAGAAAGTTAAAAAGAAAATCTGAGAATTTCTGCAAACAAGCAAAGGGGAAATGCTTAAAAATTATGTGTTGTTGTGTTTTTCTTTTCCCATCCGCTCTCGCTCGCTCTTTCTCCCTCTCATCTCTTTTTTTTTGTCTTGTATTGACGCTTTATGAACGAAAGACGATCGTCGTCATCGTCATCCCATCCTCGCTTACCACTCTCATCACATCACAACAGAGCATGAAAGAAATGGGAGATGGAGAAGGATGCGAGAACAAAACTAGGGAAATCTGGTGAAAGTCAAATAAAAACAAAGGGAAGCAGAACACGAGGAGAAAACGACAGGAGCAAGAAAATATGTTCAGAGAGTGAGAAAAATCTTACTAAAAAAATACATCCCATCACATCAAGCACCTCCAGCAACACCACACAAAAAACTGAAATAAAAAAGAATAAGAATGAAATGGAAGATAATAATATGCAACTAAAGCTTTCCATCATACTCTTCCTCTCATCTCTTTCTTGTCTTCTTTGAAGGCGAATTGAAAAGAAGAGATTTTTTTGCTGTTGTCTACTCATAAAAACCCAGAGAGAAAGGGAAAATGTGTCTTGAGGGATTCATTCATTTAAGATCTCAGCTGGTGTACTTTCCCCTTTTTATACTTTTATTCAAATGCGACGTGATATTCATAGAATGTAAGTGCATATATACTTATATAATATGTACATATATACATGTGTATTTACTTACTTTCTATCCAAAGTTTTATTATACACCACTACATAAATTCATTACATGAACATGTGTGTGGTGATGTGTGCGTATACTGACAACTTGACGTGTTGAAAAACATACGTTGTACATGTGCAATAAAATAATGTTCCTTCTATGTATGTTTTCCAGAGGAGGTGGAAAAAAGATTTCAGGTTTTATTGAAAAAGTGTACACGTTTTTACATCAAAGTGAATATCATTCATTCTCATCATGTACCATATATTACCTATCAAACACGTGTAGTTATAGGTTTTCCAGAGAAGGATATTATTTTTTGTTTTCTTGACTGAGCGAATGTTTTCTTTGAAAGAATGAAATATATATAGTTTTAGATATCCATCACATGAATCTTTATGAAAACTGTAAGTATACGGCTTCTCAACTCTCAACCCCCACCTATTTACCACCTTGGACGTTAATTCAATCTAAACCTGCAGAGTTGCTTTTGTATACATATTATATTATAACCCATAATTTTGACTTTATGTCCGTGTACCGTTGTATTTTTAGAGTTAATTCCCCAGCAAATATACGTAAGTATACATATTATCGTTCCATAATTTTGTCGCTTAAAGTTCCCCAAGTTTCACCTCAGTTTGGTTAGTTCACCCACCTAAAAAATATGCTCAAGTGAAAAGTTTTTATTTTCAATGGGCTGTTGAAAATTAATTCCGTGTGCGTAGGCATACCCTCATGTCGACATTAATTTCGCAACGGGTGCCACAGCAAGCAACATCCTGCTTTCCTATATCAAAGGGCAAAGAAGAGGAGGATTGTGAGAGAGAGAGAGAGAAAAGAGTCTGCACAAAACTACAACTGTTCCCGCATCTTTCACAATACGCAAAGCGAAAAATATATATACACATCAACCTGTTTAATACACTTTCAACACTAAAAGCCAACGAAGCAGTAAAAAGCACCGACAAAATAACGAGCTACACCATACAGCAGACAACTGGTTTGGTTGGTAACCTGAAATTAAGTTGGTGGAAAGTTTCCATAAAAATGGGCTTTCGCTCTCTCCCTTTCTTTTCGCATAATATTATGAGGGGAGCATATGGCATAAAACTATGCAAAACAGGAAACGTGTATTCATATATATTAGGGTTGAGTTGCTGACACTGAACATATTTTGTGCACAATGTGAACAAGTGTATATATAACATTGTAAATAATTTAAGCAGTATAGTGTATTACCTCATCAACATAAGGAAGAGCATTTTGTATACACATAGAAATCAAGATATGCATACAAAATAAGGGCTATATAAACACAGGCTATTATAATATGATGATACACACACATGAAACATGTTTTGTAACATGTGTAAGCTTCTTCATCTACAAGAAAATTAGTAAGTAGGAGATTTCACATTTTTATTGCAAAATAGAGAATGGAGAAGGAATAAGGAACATAGTCACAAAACAATTTTTGGTCCAAAGCCTTATGGACAATCATAATCGTTTTCATGCGTTGCTAAAACTAAAATGTGATTTTGCATTCAAATTTATTATGCATATAAGAAGCACTACACAATTGTAGGGAACAAGAGGTGAAATAATCTTCCTTTTCCATTATATAAAACAAAACAAAAATGCAATCTCACACAATGCTCGCCCATCTCTCACCTTCTTTTCTCCTCTAGCTTTCTTGAAGACGATGACTATATACATATATACAGCCACTTAAATGCTTTCCGCATAAAGAGAGAAAAGCGAGAAGTAAAATAGAAGTTGTTGTGTGTGGTGTTTGTGCACAGTGAACTGAGCAAGAGGACAGTATGTGTTAAGTAGGAAAAACCCCATTAAGAGGTCTTTAATGGTTTTCCCACACGCCTGCTTGCTCACACATTGCATTGCAGACTACAAACAGGAAAAATATATATATGTATATAATTTTTGCCACCTTAGTTTTTACCCTTTGTACATGGAACATTAACATCCTTTTTCTTTTACTAGAAATAGTATTTTACACACAGAGAAAAAGGAGCGAGACAAAGCAAAAATCTTGGAAATTCATTGTAGCACCAGCTCCGACCTTCTTCTTATTTGCTGGATTTCTTTTCGATCGTGTTATTTCCATTCTTTTATTCTCCCCTAAAATTATGGCAGTTTTCTGAGAAAAACTCTCTAGGTTTTTGTTTATGATGAGTAATATGAGAAAAATGGGTTTCAGTTTCGGAAAATATAGGGCAGAGTGTACTCTCTCACCCACTCAGGAAAATAAGTAACTAAACCCTCATCATTGAATATCCACTTTCTCTGTGGAAAAGAAGGAGAGAGAAAAAAAGAAAAGAGGATTATGTTATGGCAAGGGTGGCTCTAGCTCAACACGTTTTCCCTTATCATCATTCTCTAAGCAAGTGTAAACATCCGCAAACTTCACACTTTTCTTCCGGGGAAAATGACCCTATCCTCACGCAAAAGGGAAAGTAAAATAATGCTTATATATATTTCTTTCATGAGACCCAATCACTACGTGGCAAGTGTTATTGGCAGCTACATACTAAGAAAATTCCATTTTCTCTCAGATTTTCTACCTTCAACCTTCTTCGGATGGAAAGGGAAAAGCCCGGTGAAAAATATTAGGGGAATATTATTTATAGAGACTATTATTCCCGCTTAACTTTGTGTGATTACGTTGCATGAATTTGGAGAATGGTAAACGAATGCTTTTGTGGAGAAAGTGACAGGATAAAATAGGAAAATCCGGAAATACAGTGAAAGAAAATGGTGTCGTAAATTAGGAAACAAAACGACATCTTTACAATTTGTGTCCTTTTTTCCAAAACACAGAAGGGGGGACTAGCGTAAACACTATTTATTCGTTTGTAAAAAGGATTTTAAACAATAAAAAACTGGAGGAAAAGAGCAAAGCAAAAAAAAAAATCTTTTGAAAAGTTACTGTTCAAGAGTGACCCATTTATGTATTTTAGCATGAAATCAGGGAAATTATGGAAGAAACAATTTCGCCGCAGCAGCAGCAGGAATTCTGCATTTTTCTTGTGGTTTTATCCACCATCTTGGTTGCAGTCCTAACACATTGTGTACTGCTCTTGCTTGATAGAAAATGAGTTTGTAAGTTGACCATAACATTTTTTACAATGCAGTATTTGCGATATGTACAAATACAAATCAAATGAACAAAGTGGTCGATAAAGAAATGACTAGAAACTATAAATTGAGATGGGGACTTTGATTCGTACCAAAAAAAGCGAGCAAAGAGCAAAAGCCCAAAAATCCCGATTGAAACTGTGGGTTTATTGGAGGACATAGGACACAAAATGCAGTCTTTTGTTTTATGCTGCGAATGCTATTGAATAAGTAAGTAGACGAGGTCTTTAGACGAACGAGAGAATTCGACTAGCCTTTTTACAAGCATAATACAATGTATACTATTCATGATGAAAGTAAAGGAGGATGTAATACAATGGGAATGTGATAAGATTTTTTTATTGCTTTCGTGCATGCATGCCTGCACTTTTGTGACTGGTTCGTTTCACTTGTTCATTTAATTATGTATATAAAAAAGGCAAAGTTCTACTTTCTCCCGTGTGTTAGGAGTCTAAATTCTTACGAAATGTTTGTAGCTAAAACAAATTGCTACTCAATTCAAAAATTATTTTCTTTTCCGACATCATCATGATAAACTTTCCATCCCCGTCTCTCGTCTCCATTCTCCATCATCATCTTACCAGAGTCAGAACAGCGAAATAGCTAATGGAGCACCACCATGTATATAGATCCTCCGTTATAGGAATAGGGTTGGTTGATGATTGCGACCAAGAAAAATGAAACTTTATTGTTTGCACAGTTTTTCTTCGTCTCATCTCAGCTCCCTGCCTTTTCTCTTGAGCAATGAGATTCCTTACGAAAACATTGCATGTTCTTCTCAAGATTTCAATTACCCATGTTCCCCCTTTGTTTACAAAGCGTTGCCAGAAAATAAAAGTTAATTATTAGATAAAAATAGGAAAAGAAAATAGGAAAGTGTGTTTTCCCAGTTTAATAGAAAAAACGTTAATTATCCTATCCTCATAATTTTCCACATTTTTAAAGACTTAATTCATCATTTCGTGGGCTAGTAAAATAAGAAGCTGCTCCAAACGAAGCTTGATTACTTGACACAATAAAAAAATGAACCGATCGGGATGTAAAGTAGACTTCCGGCTGGAGAGTGCTAAACAATGTCTGCTTTCAATCTTTGCCTGGAGGACCCATGAAGTGCGGCGTGTGCGTGTGGCATTCTCTTCCGCTAAATTGATACGTTACGTAGTTTGTTTGTGTTTGCCATGTGCATCAAATTTAACGGCATGCGATATTAATGAGCTTCTCTCTCTCTCTCTTTCTCATGTTTTTGCTTTTACCCGTTACAAGTTAGCTTTAATAACATATAAATATTTGAACAATAGTTTGGCCAATAAATTGAACTTACATATTATGATGTTTTGGTTTGGTGCGCAGTGGTTATAGTTCAACCGTGTACGTACAACTATCAACCATTGTTATTACACATGCTGCAGCCTATTGCATCTATAATAAAACAACCACACTTTGAGTTAACTTAGAGTAGGCAAACAAGGAAAGGATCTACTTCCTTTTGTGGATTGGTCCCGGATAGATGTAAAAAATCTTGTTTTCTTTTCTAGGAAATAGACAAAGAGAAAAGGTTCGGGAGGTAATGAAGTTCCATTTTTTGAGCTGCTTCCTATTTACTACTACAAATATTATGGCTTCTTTGACCGTCTTCTTCTAGAAAATTGAATTTCCTGAATGATGATCATGTAAGAGAGATCAACCTTGTTCAACAGTACGTAATAGTATGGATCGTTTTTACACGTGTATTCCTTTTAATAAGATTTGATTGTAGTCTTTTGTTATGCTTCATTTCAGCTCAAGTGAAATGATGAGAAGAAATGAACCCATAACTTGGTAAGATGGAGAAGACCGGAAATTCAGTTAAGTTTTGGTTCGAAGCAATTGTCAGATTTTGTTTTGTTTTCAGTCTCATATATATGCATGTATTATGTATAAACAGATCCAAATAAAAAGGCACATTTCGTAAAAGGCTTATACTTAAATACGAACCATTCTAGTTTGGAATTCAAGAAGCGAGAAGAAGGATTTTTCGGCCGAGCTTAGCTTCCAAATACATCGCCTTTATGTTCTACTGAGTATATTTCTTGGAATATCATTTTTTGGGTTTAAATTTTTTGTTAGAATTTCGGTCTCATTTTGTGTCATTTGCACAGCTTATTTAAATCCGAATCTTGAAATCGTATAGTTTCGAAAAGGAACATAATGCATGTCTACAAAAATTATCGTTTTCGGCCAAAAATAGGAGCAAAAAGCCAATAAGAAGCAAACTTGCTTGGTTCCATTTCATCTTAAATATTTTGCCAAGTATTCTTGTTCCCTTTTCTTCCCATGCCAAATGTACTATGACTAATATGCATATGTACATACATTCAAGCGAGTTTTTGTAGCCTCTTTCATTGTCTCAATGTTTTTGTCAAGCGCTAGCATTATTTCTCCTGCTTTCAAAAGAGTATTCCTTTTCTCTCGCTTTCTTTAGTGCGTGCACCATCATCAAGGCTCATGAAAGAAAATGATTCTGGAGGATATAAGGTGTTGTAAGATTTAAGAAGAGCATAAGATGAAACTTAAAACTTAATGGGTTACGTTACAGTACGACGAAGATTATTATTATTCTTACGACTCAGTTTCTCCCAACTTTCGCCAACTACTTCTTCGTCTGCCCCGCTTGGTACTTACACGTATTGCGTAAGAGCACAATCGGAAACACGGGTATAGCATGAAAAGTAAATAATACGAAATGAATGAGGACCCAGAAAATTTTTGTAGGCACTGTACACTACTATCAGCCGTTTCATGTTATGCCATAGCCACCACCAGTTCAAGAGAGAAAGGAAAGTAGGGAACAAATGAGTGGACGCTCATTATTACCGTTATTATTACGATTATTATGGAACTCATTATTATTATTATTACTACTTCTTCCTATAAACATCTAGCCTAACTATCTGTCTGCATTATGTTTCTATCTGCTCCGTTTTTTGCTTGCCCATTTATGAAACTGTGTGAGAGAAAATAACGTGCTCTCATTTTGGCACTGATTTTGCACATTCGTTCCTTTCTCCATTGCATGTGATTAGTCTACAGAAACAGGAGTGTGTAGATAAGGGTATATGTGGTATGGTAGTACGAAATGTCTTGGTAATATCGCTGTTGTACACAGCTTTTTCTCCCAACCGTTTTAGAACTAAGCAAAGATGATTGTTAGTGTCGTCATTACAATTTTGTTTTTTTTCTCCTGTTATTTTGTCTTAAATAATCTGATAATGAGCGTGAGATGAAGTGACCAAAAACAATTACTCTTTTTACTATGCTGACGCTTTACTTCTATGAACTGTTGTAATTTTAGAGGATTGCGTGCTATTGCTATTGCGTAAGGAAGTAGATGTAAGTGGCTGTGTGAAGTGAAACCCGTTCCAATTAGAAATATGTGTATTGGATTTTTGTTTAATCCTTACCCAACTCATCCAAACATATTAAAGGTTTTAAATTGACTATGAGAAACAGAAAATATAATATGCCTCTCAATTCAATTTCTTTTCTCGGTTAATTAACACTAATTTCCTAATAAGTTTAATTTTGTATAACATCCTATCCTAGGATCTCGTTAACAAACTCCAACTTTCCTATAGCTCGGGCAAGGTAATTAAATTCTTTCTCAAGTACAAAGAATTAATTTGTACAAAGCCCTCAAAATGTACCTCATTATATTTCGACTCTAACTCGATCTGCTCTGACTTGGAAACCATCTATCTACACTATAGTCAGTATAGCCGTTCTCTTGATGTAAGTAGGTATCGTGAACGATCGAAGGTTTTTGTGCTTCTATTCCGTTCCAGAAATAGATGACGATGATGAACTTGAGTATTTGAGTGGGAGTGTATGTTATGTCATGAAGATGATAGGCTTTTCTCATTTCACTCTCCCTTTCTCTCTCCTCTCTCTCTTTCCAATGCTATCTAGTTACTGCTACAGCTACATAAATATATATATTATCGGAGCTTAGTCAGAGACGTAGCATGAAGTTCTCTATTATATTTCCTGTAATTTTCTGGGAACTGACTCCGGTTAAAAAACCAATTCCTTGCTTCCATGAGTCCAAATTCAATCCAGGAAAATCCACTTGATTCACTCTTTCTCTCTCACTCTCTCTAGTAAACTCGGATTGGAGAACGAAATGGAACATGGGACACAGATATATTCACGCGTAGAACAACAGAACCGAGAAACGAAGAAAGAAACTCAACCTTTTCATAAAGAAACAACAATGCCCAGCTCGAATTCGCTTCTCGTTCCCGAATAGACTATGCACGCTTTTTTGGTCGTATAAAATAATAGGTATAAGAGCATTGGTATGCTTTGTTCTTGCGTTCCTTCTTGCTTTGATTGTGCAAGTTAAACTAGAGAAATGCGTACAAAAACAGGAACAGAAACGAAAAGAGTGTTTTTTTGTGATTGCTATCATATGTACGATGACGATGATAATGGGTGTGTTTAGTTTGGTCGTAGTAAAATGAGACTTTTCTCATTTTCACTTGATACGATGATGATGACTCTGTTGATGACAAAAAGTTTTTTTAAAGATGGTGTCTTCTTTGCCCCAAGAGTTACTTTGCTGACATAACAGTTATATTTGAAAAAGTTTGATATTTGGCAAGTTTTTTTTTGCGTATCGAGTTAGATATCATGTCATAAGTTGGGTAAGTCTACCAAATACATATTGGAAAGATAAGTTACGGTTGAGCGAGAATGTGAACACAATTTCCTACATTATACCATTTTCTTTCAAAATCGATTTGTAATCATCATCCTCCTTCTCCTACGGCAATCTTGAAGTTAAGCAAACTGGAAATGAAAGTAATGTTTCTTTGGTAAAACTGTTTTGGATTACTTTTTTCTACAGCAGCTATCAAAGCTGCTTTCTTGCTAAATGAGACTTGTTTTACTTGGAAAGATCGTTTGGCTTAGCAAATTTAGGCAATCAAGAAGAGTGTCCAATGTCGATACACCTCAACTCTTTCAAAAAACTGTCGCCACTAAGAAAAAAATAAATTAGGACTATTCCGTACTATACCAATTTGATGCCAACAGAAATGTAGAATGAAAACTATTGCATTTTGAAAACTATCATGCTACCGTCATAATTGTTTTTTTATCCAATCAACTTTTCCCCCGTAAAGAATGGCCATTCTCACTCATTTAATTGGTAGGTACCTGCATGCCTGGTGCCATTTTTTTCTGACAAGCTATTACAGAGAAAAATGCACTTCCTTTTCCACATCGTGGTAGACTGAACAACAAAGTATGCGAGGCAAGTCCGTTTCATGATCCTAGAACAAAAAAGAAATACCAACAGAAAGTCTCGGACGAAATGGCAGTTATAATGAAACCTTGTGTTGAGGACAACGATGGTGACGGCTGTAATACAAACTTCCGTCAACCAATTTTCATCATCTCGCCATGTGATCACCAAAATCACGAACGTTAATAAGACGAAAAAGCAGAAAGAAAGTTGAAGTGGACAGCAGGAGGTATAAAAGGTTCGAATCCTTATCCGCATCTACACACCCAAACTCATATCATAAAGGGGAGAGCAGTCATTTTCATCAGTTTGGAATTAGTCTTCCATTCCTTTTCTCATCTCTTGCCAGTCTCCTACTTACTTATACTCCTCTTCTATCTTTCTCTTTCTTACGAAATGATCAGTTAAAACAAGAAAGGACATCCACATGGAAGTTTTTGTATATTATCCCAACCCAACTAAAAACATGTTGATGTGATGCTCAGCCATCCAGCTGCTCTCTCATTTCGATCCGGATCTGTGATCATCAGCTCTCCCATGACAGAAGCAGACATGACAGCAGGAGCAAACGAGAATCAACCCAAAAAAGGGAAAGCCAAAAAGCAATACTATTCCAACTCCAACATCACATCACAATATAATAGCAGTTGAGACACTGAAGAAGTCCTTACACTGTGTGCTGTGTGTGGTTCATCTTGAGTCAGAGCCTATAAACAGCTGGAGTAGTACGGAAGAAGCATATTTTTTATATTAGTACTTCAACCTCCAATGCTCCTCTTCACTTCACAAAGAAAAAGTTTTGTTCTGTTGAGTGAAACTTGTAGTATCATAACTTCTACTTTGGCTTTTGGGATTGACTGCTGGATAGTATTTTTTTTTGGAAACGCTACGGAGAGATCTGAATCTGTATAAAAAATATTAAATGGATATACTATACATTGTTGTGTGTTCCCAATACCCCACTATCACTGCACTACTGCTTTGCTTTAGTTAAGGTCCAAAAAAGATGTAGTAGAGTCTTTCCGGAACAGAAAGTTTTCCAGTGAAAGCATACTACTACTACTTCTGGTGTAGCAAGAAAAGATCAGAAATCGGAAAGCAAAATGTGGGGTGAAGGAGGAAGGAAGGAAGCAGAGAAAGGGAATAGTCGAAGACGAAGGGACATGTATACAGATGATCAGGGCATGTAGAGGAACCCCAGATATATTGCCTTGTCATGACATAATGTCACTTTGAGTTAAAAGCTCTTTGCCAGAAGCACACACTATAGGAGAGAGAAATGTAATGTGATGTACACAGTACATACATACATTTATGTAGGTAGATATGTATCTTTGTCGCAATATGCAATAAGGATGAGAGTAAAAGGCAAATCGCGTATATATGGATGCGGACGTTGTTACTGTCAGCGTAGTTGAGCCCCTTTTATATTGAAGAGTGAAAAGCGCTCACATTTGGCACTACGCTCAAGTCAAGTCTCTCTCTCGTTGGATTATTGGAACTAGAGATTTTCATTTCCCAAATGAGAACAGTTGTGTTTTGTGTTGTGTGGCATGTTACGTTACGTTTACGAACATGAGAAAATGAAAAGCGTAAGTGAAAACCAACATTGCCATACGGATATTATTAAAGAGGAGGAATTATATACTACGTGTACGTATATATAGAATGGGTTTATCTTTAGTATGGTTGCATGTGTCACTTTTTTTTGTGCTCGTTGTCCTCCGACCTTAAGCTACACGGTTATCCCTTTTGGAAGCTTTAAAAGCTGGCAGGAGAAAGGTACAATTTAGTGAGAATGTATTGCAAACGGCGAGTGAAAAGAGGATGATGGACTAATCCGGATTGTAAATATGGATAAGTTTATTCTGTCCAACAAGCAATAGGATGAGTGAGAGCTCTCCTGTACTTTTGGAGATCTAGCTGTAATATCAAATATAATTTTCAATCTCTCTCTCTCTCTCTTTCTGCTTGAGTGAAATGAAACGAAATGGAACATGATGAAATTTGTACCGACTTTGTATTAAAAAAACCAACCTTTCTATCTCTTTTGATGCAAGTTTTTAATAAATTTAGTGACGGGTGAATGAGTGGAAAATGTGTTAGGTTGTTCACCTCTCACCTACTTCACTGCACTGGCTCTTTATCCACCCTCAAAACTTTCATTTAGGGTACTTATCCATTTTTACTTAGAGACGGATAGGATGATAGAATAATGATGATGATGATGATGATGATTTCCTGTAGGTTTTATGGTTGACAAGGCGCATAATGAATGAAATGAATCAATGGTAGCACAAAAAATAACCTATTTCAAACCACACACCACTCGAAAAAAATTCCTCCCTTTCTTCGGCCAAGTCAATTTAACAACTTTCAATCAACCTGTCAATTAAGTAACTTGTGAAAATGGACGTTGTTCTCGTGGCCTCACACGGAAGGCATGATTTCCATTTTCTTTCTCTTCCATTTCCTATCCCCAACTACATATTTAACCTCCTTTGATATATTATATAGGTACGAATTAGACGTAGTTATATCGCCACCTCAGCTAAACATCATGTCGCGACTCGCGAGAGATGTCAAAAGTTTATAACTTTTCCCTTTCAATCGAAATCACTTAGGAAAAACTGGGGAAATTTTTTAACTCTTTTTTTATTCCACGACGTTTTCTCTTTGATACATGCTTACATCTCATTTTCAATCACGATAGGAAGCCTATGAGTTTGATGATGAACAAGGAAACTCCTTCGCGACCTGGCCTCCTCTAATGTATTGCTTCATTTTTACAATTACTTTGTCATTTGATGACTTTTTCGTACAACGAGTCCGCAGATGGATGGTCATTGACCATTGACAATAGATCCCATTTGATTACTCTATAAATTTTAGTATGGAAAGCAGAAAGACTTTTCATTTTCATCCAGTCCATTAGACCTCATAAAGATTCAAATTGAGAGGAAAGCCTGTTAAAATATTAAAACAAAAGAAGAGTGCTGTCCACAGCAAAACATCCCAAGTGTATTTATCTTCCACTCGGGCTGCTACTCTGGAAAATGGACATTGTATTTGTATAAATGGCTTGGCGAAAAAGTGAATGGATGTTAGTACAGAGGCATAACGAAAGACAAAAAGGTTTCAACAAACAAAAAATAATAAATTAATCCAGGACTCAACTCACTCGCTTTTGTTTGTACAGTGCACACATCTGCAGACTACCTGTGCCTGACTTTTAGTTTTGCTATACAGTAAAAGCGGATAATAATAGGGAAAAGTCAATGCAAATTATCATCAGTTTTGTTTTCTTTGTTTTATTTCCAGCAGAAAAGACAGGCCTGACAATCCATTCACGGACATTTTTCAGCAGCCTTTAATGGTGATCACGAGTTTTTTTTACTTTTGAGCCAGGGAATTAATAATAGAGAATAGAGGGTACTTCCTAACTTTGCTGGATTAACTAAAAGCGTAAATTACCAGTAGCCGTTCTTGTTCTTGGGTCATACAGTATTCTTACATAATTGTATCTTGTGTCTGGTTTTGAATAAAAACACAAAAATAACTGAAAGTGAAAGTGAAAAGATGCTTCATTACAGCGTTTCTTATCGAACCAATGGCATATTTTTTCCCGTCCCCAAATTATATGACAAATTGTATTCACTAGCCAAAGTCCTATAACTTTATCAGTCCTTGAAAGTTATACAATCCTGCAATTGAGCCCTGTCACCCGTCCCACCAGTCATTAACAGAATGTATATGATAGTTGATACTGTAGCTAAAAGTTTCTTCTCCAAAGTTCACGGAATATAAATAAATAATATACTTGAATTTTATATAAAAAAAGTATCTAAAACGAATTGGAATAGAAGTTGAAAGTGAAACTTATTTTGCTCTTGTACATGACTTAACTTTTTGAAATATTCCATCCATTCAGATGCAGTTCAAAGGGAGATCTCAAAATTGTATTCATAATACGAGAAATGTCATGTCAAATAAGTATATTTCTTGCTTAGTATTCGTCCTCTTTCATTTTCTTTCACTTTCACTCTCTTTTCTATCCGACAATAGCAACAATATACTGACTGGATCAGCTATATGCAGTTTGTATAAAGGATGATACTGTATTACAGATGCTGTGAAGATGACGATGATGATCTGAGGATGATGTTTATGACATGATTGTAATCGATTTTCATTTTGTTGTCCTTTCCACACAAAAATACAATCCTATAATACGAGGAAATGCTTATAGACTGAGATTATTTCCGATCCACTGAAGAAAGAAGAAACTTACTACGAGAAAGTTTCACTAACCCTTCACATTCCACCCACCAAAACAACTGTATAGTGTGAGCAAATCCTTAAAGTTCTACATGAAACTCTTCTATTCATGTGTGATCATCTATAATGTATATACGTATATGTATATGTTTCAGTAAAAGCTCTGCAATAACCCCTCGTAATGCTATACTATTGAAGTGGAAAACAGAGAAACACAGAAGGAGAAAATAAATTAACTCTCGAGGGAAATCATGCCATCATTTACCACTTTCTCTTCATCATTCCATTACACATTTTGTCTCTATAATGCCCATAACTCAATGTGGTTTACTTTTTAACACAATCCATTATGGCAGCTTTGGTTAAAAAGATCTTGCGTGCTAATGAGCAGAAATAAGTAATTCTTTTGTTGCAACTTAGTATGAAATTTCAAAATCTCTTTTAAATCTTCCCTTCCATTTTATAACAAGAATGGAAGATGGAATGCAAAATGTGGTAGTAAAATCTTTGAATTTAATGACTATAATATTCTTTGTGATAAAAGTAATACCAAAAAGCAAACGCGTGAGCTATACAGATAAAGTTGAAAATATATTGTTCTACATTAACTTTTGCGTAATATCAATTTTAGTGAGCTGAACCTATATACATCCATTAGCAAAGCAGTCTGCTAAAGTTGTTCGTAATCATAATCATATTCTTCCACATCCTAATTACTGGCACAACTCCGAAAGCCTCTAGAGAGAGAGAGAGATGTGAACTTTGAAATTTTCTAATGGTTCATAATAGCAATACGGCACTCTGCGTAGATTTGCATAATATGGATAGAGCGAAGGACAGAATCTGATTACGAGATTAAACGATTATGCCTGCCTCGTTTTACCAATTTAATCGAATAAAAGTGTACATTTTTCCTGTTGACTAGATTCTCACCACTTTCGTGTATTTTCTTGGTGTAGCAGAGCAAGAAAAAGTTGCGTAATATGGAGAGATCTAGAGTTAAACTCCATATTTCAAATACACCATCATCAACATCCATGTAAGACTTTTTCTAACAAAGTTTGCTGTAGTTTACTGATGATAAAAGTACAGAAAGTTGCTCTCTCTCTATTTCCTCTCATGCGAAATGGGAAACACTTGGGAAAACGGCGAGTTTAGCCTCGAGATGTTTATGAATGTGCTATTGAGCAATTTATGATGACGTTTCTTATATGCAAGAAGAAAAACATTGGGAATAGAGGACTGAGGAGGAGGAGGAGAAAGGAAAGGAAAGCGAATAAGTAACGACTTTAAGGAACATTATTATTACCGTCATTATTATTATTTCTGTATATTTCTTGCAAAAGAAAAAGTTTCAGGGAAGCTTTATTTATGTGTATAAAACGTGGTATGCAATATGCGTAAATATATATATCAACATTCCCACTTTCCGCAGCCACCACCATCATCATGAGAGAAAATGCTTTGAAGAAAATGAACAGGAAATGGGCTATTAGAGGAACATGCTTGTAAAAAGATGAGGTTGTGTGAGCAGAGTGTAGGGTAGCTCTGTTGAGTGTTGGGAACGAGCAAAAAAACCACAAAACATAACGCACACACATTACACACATACATATACAATTCCAGTTGTAATTCAAGAATTAATTACACGCTTTATCCAGAGAGCAAGAGAGGAGGAAGAGCCGAAGCACAAGAGGCAACCAAAAAAATAAGCTAGCATACCAACGAGTCACCTTCCATTTCTCCGCATTGCATCGTGCATCCTTGCTATACCATAAGTCTTTCCCTTTGGTACGTAAACTGCTGTGTGCTAGCTGTAATGTATTGCATGCATATTGCATAACTTCTTTGTGGTTTTGTAGAGAATAATAATGTGTACCTATCTAGCGAAAGAAACATGGACTTCTCTGGAGGAAAAGAGAAAAAAAACTGAATTTCTCATGGGGAGCTCATGCTCAGGCTGATGAAGAATTTGAAAACTACTACCTCCTTCTTACTACAAACTTTTTATCACTTTAAATTACATGTATGCAGAAAATTCATCCACAAAAGATACTTTGTTTGCTCATTAACTTGGTGAAAGCGAACATTTATGCCTTTTATTCAAACAGTAGGTATAGAGAAGGATGAGGAATATCAAGATCAATCACACATGACTTAAACGAGTATACTACTGCCGTAGCTTTCAAATGAAGACCACTTCATATTATTATATTGGTGCGTTGTGAAATAGAAATAAAATAATAATGTTATTGTTATAGTACACAGGTAATATGCAGATTGGCTGGTGACTTATTCAGGATTCTAAAGGCTTCCAAACAAAATGGAATCTTAAATTGGCATATGAATATACATAGTAGTCCTAAAAAGCACTATATATTGTGGGCTTATTACATACAATTCAGCGGAATAAGATCTCAGTGAAACTTGGCATGCCTGATCGATACACACATAATTTTTTCTCTCCTTAAGACCATCAGGGCTTATAAACCACATAAAGTTTTATGTTTCCTTCTTATGAATATCTCAAGCATAAGTTTTACTTACAACTTACCTCACTTTCTCCATCCAAAAAAGTAGATCCTTTTTAGTGATGAAAGTGTCAATGATCCTTTAAGGTGGCATTTCCTCCACACAACACGAAAAGAGTAAAGAAAGAAGAATATTAGACATTCATTTCATTCTTTGCGTTGAAAGCGGATTGAAAGAAAATGCTCAAAAACACGAGCTCATTGTTCCATGACGTCTTCTCCTCTACTAGAACATATCTACAGCAGCAAACCCCATACTATGACAGCTGAGCCGGCACTTAAATATAAGAAAAAAGTAGTAGTTGTAGTAGTAGTAAGGAAGCAGTGTAGTCCATTCCATTCAAAAGAACTCACTCTTTTTACTGATATTATTATTTTTCATTGTTATTATGTTGATTGTGTGAACGTCTGGAATATGGCTCATATAAAAAGTTTTACGTTCATTATATTATACACAGACACAAGTCCATGTGTACCTATTGTTCCACGAAGACAACGAGATTGGAGGAGAAACTTTGAATTGAATTGGAAATGTTTGAGAGTGAGAGTGGAGTTTGAACACTTTTTCAATCAAGGACTAAGTATCCACTCTAATTTTGCTGGATATCTCCAGCTAATTAAAAGAATGTCTGCTTTAATAACAATATTTATACTTTTTTAATACTGATGATCATGCAGTTTGTAATGAGAAGGATGATGATGATGATGTAAAATACAATATATGTGAGATGCAAGTAGTATTCTCATGCTTCTCAAGGTGAATGAGTTTCCGATGAGTTTCCCATTTTTGGCAACGTTCCAACTCGAACACGGAACGGAACATTGAGAAGGGTGAAGCACTTGAGGAGTAGTAGCCCAACCATATACACTACTAGTTTATACCCATTATATTATGAAAGGAGAACAAAGTTACTTTTCTCTCTATTTATTTGTCTACATTTTAGTTTCGCACAGCATGCATAAAGCTGGAGTATGAGAGAGAGAAGAAGAGAACCGCAAGAGAGAGAGAGAGTTTCCCTTTTTAAGAAGTTTTTACAAGAGAAGAGAAGATCACGAGAATGTAGAACTAGTTGTATTCATTTTGCAGAGAGAAGAAGTGAGTAAGTGTATATAAGAGCGATCAATGTAACATTACCGTCCCCTTCATTCCCATCTTTCTTTCCCACTCTCCCATTCTCCTGTTCTCAAAATGTTTGTCAATGTATTTTCTCAAGGATTAAACTGGGATTTCGCCTACTCTTTACTTGTGAGGAGGAAGTAGCACGTTAAGAACACATATTATTAGCTATAGCATCTTTTATACACAAACAAAGAATAGAAAGTTTATGTTGTCATACTATAGGTCCCCATTTTCTACTCTGACTCTGTATATGGAACGCTTTCGTCAATGAAGAGGGAAAATCCTTCCAAGATGCTTTTGCTCTTTTCACTCACTCCCTCGCCATGCCGTAGAGAAGAGATATTCCCTCCCGGCGAAGATTTTACATGGGCTTGAGGAATAATACAAAATGTTTCGATTTATTTACACACTGTTTGTTACACTCATGTGTGCTCCTCTCGAGCAATGATGATGATGGTGAAGAGGACTATGATGATTCTCCACACTTGTGAAGCTTTTACTCTCTCACCTAATAAGTGCTAGCAGACTGCTGCTGCTCTATGGTCCTTGTGCTGGAATTAGCAATTCAGTCTAAAACAACTGAGAAATTGGAGATGAAGAGACGAAAAGATATAGAAGATCAAATCACAACCATTCCTTCCTTTCATAAAGAGTCAAGAATACTTTCTTTGCGTTGTGACGTTATCCCCCAATGATGAGAGCAACTCTGATTTTGGCGCTATCTGCATGTGCTTCGAGCTCATTTGGAGATGTTAGCTGTTTCAGCAAAAAAAAACTTTTTTTTTGCGGATATGGATATAGGAGAACTTTTGAATATTTTCATCTGCTTCTTTATCAGTATGAAGTGTTTATATGCAGGCAGAAGAGATTTAAGCCAAGTACTTTAGATAAACGCAATAGGGTTTCTTTCACTGATTCTTGGTTATACTACTTTTGGATAAACTGGGAGAAAAAAACCATTCAAGGGAAATGCGAAATGATCTCGATCTCACTCTAAAAGTTATCTATGTGAGTATTCAGCTTCCGTTTTCTAACTGGCGTTGTCTTTGATTGCTTTTTGCAAATTACCTCTCTTCAACGATGCCGAGTCGGCGTGTAGTTTATTTTGATACATATCTTGCAATATGAGTTTTTTAAAGAAATTTCATCGGAAACCACCTATCAACGGTATACTTTCCAGTTTTATATCCGGCAGCTAGAAACTTTGAACCCACTTGACCACATGTACAGTTAGTTGACAGTCACTTTCGTAATGCAACTAAAGTTTCACACTAAAATCTTATGTTTAGCAGATTATACTGTTTGGTAGAGGATATGGTGAAAGTACACACGAGAATGATCTTGTGTCGTGCCGTTTTACAGCGACTTTGCTTCCATTCCGAATACTATCATCAGTGACCCCAAAAAGTCAAAACCAGTCGTATAAAATGTAGTTTTTTTTCCTAGAGAGAAAAAACGTGCTTTTACTTTTTTGCTGCTAACAAAAGCCCAAGAATGCTGATGCTGATCCAATTCCTTTTTTCGGAGCCACAGAGCCAGATTCTTTCTCGCACTATGTACAACTACAAAACTTTCACGAGAATGAGAAACACAGAGGAAATACCTCAAGTTTTTCTCTATTCGTTTTCTCCATTGTATGTTAACTCTTTGGAAAGAGAACAAAAATACTTAAAAGTTAGAAGAGGAAGGTCGAGAGCCCGGAAATATATGAAAAAAAAGTGGAGGGAACTTGAGTTTACAGTTTGATGAAAATTATCAAGAACAGTGTGGAAATGGAAACACGAGAAAAATGTGGAGCAAAAGTAGAGCTGATTGCGGAGCCGAACTCGACAGTTCTGTGATGGTTTATGGAGTGAGTTGTGTGTGCACCAGCAACAAAAAATATATAGGAAGAAGAAGAACAAGAAAAGCAAAGCTATTTCTTCTTCTTGTTTTTCTCCTCGTCTCTGGAATGAGTTCTATCCCAGAGCGCTGATGCAGGGAAAGTGAAAGCATGAGTTGGAGAAGGGCCAAGTGTAAATCCCTCGCTTTTTTCTCTTTCGCTCTTGCTCACTTCCCACTACCACTAAACACACGATATACAAGACAAGAGTAAAAGTAGGATAGAGAGAGCAAAAGACCGACTTTACTACAAGAGAAAAGAGACCTCGTGTTGTAGTAGTAAGTAGTATGGGGATAAGGAATGGACCGCAGAAAGAGCACGCAGATCGTCGTGTATTCTTTCTTATAACTTTATAACAGAACACACACACACCACTATATTGCGAATAACTTGAATACCGCCACCGCTACCAAAACACCAAAAACTGAAAGTATGCTGTATGTGAAATGGTAGGTATATCCACTCTCACAACCCGTTTTTTTCTTACCTTTTTGTGCGGAATGTGAATGCAGTTTCTCTTAAAGTTATATAACTCTCGTCAGAATTGGTTCCACTTTGACTGGAATTGGATGAATCCCTACATAACATATCTGTACGAGGAAAGACTTCTCTCTTCAGTATTCATATCTGCACTGCTAGTTCCAAGTTGAGAAAAATATCCCAAATGGTAAAGTCTAGGTGGCTGTATGTGGGATGAGCAAGACGACTCGTCTCTACTTACACAATGTGTGTGTGTACCACTAGCACAATTTCGTTGTGCTTAAACTTTCCTCAGAACTAGTGCTGCTGAGAAAGATCAGGAATCATTGTAGCAAAGAGTTGTAAAACGTACCATCTTTTGCTTCTAGCCATAGTTAATGGATGGAAGAGTGAAAAATCGACATGCTTGTCTCCTGGATATTCCTTCTGCACAATGTATCTATATAGTCCTGTTTCCAACAAGAGGCACATGCTCTTCTATATTTTTTTGCGGACTCGTTCCCTTGCTTGCCGTTCTCCCATGTACCAAAAAAATCCAAATTTTTCCTCTGCAGAAGTGGAAAAAGCTGCATTCCACTTTTCACATCTTTTCCTCTATTTTTATAGAGGGAGAGCTTATAGCATCAAGGTATAAAGGAAAGCATCATTTATCCAAGACCCCACGTTATGTAACATCCTCATCCAGCACAAGAGGAAAAGAAGTAGGTGCTCCAAAAACTAAAGTTTCTCTGTTTCTTTACAAAATTCAAGAACATGTGAGTGAGATTTTAGACTCTTTCTCCAAAAGAATCATCATCATCATCATATCATGATGGTCGTAGAATATAGAAATAGGAATGCTATGAACATCAGGCACACACACAAACTCACACATCTATCCAGCTATATCACACCGTCGGTAGCAGTCGGCTCCGTTTGTGAATACTTTTCCCCTTACTTTTTCGATCATTTTATTACCTCATACAAAAAATCCACAAATTCTTTCGTACGCTGCTGCTATGACCTACATACATACCCATTTAAAAAAAAGTGTATCAACAAAAACTGCATGGAGAAAAAAGGTTCTGGTTGGTGATTGTGATTGCAGTTTACATCATCGCCCCCGTATCACACATGTACACACACACACAAGAGAGAAATGAATAGAAACGATGTGTTCAATTCAACAAAACTACAACTTTTCCAAACAACAACGCATTATTATTAGTATTAGCTATTCCCCATTTGAGTTCGCGTGTGATCCTAACATTTTCCAATTTCATACGCGTTCGTTCACAAAATCAAAGATACTGAGTCATCATCATCCAGAACAACATATTATTTTATATAAGATTTTTGTTTGGTGTTTAGGAGACATGATGACTACATATTTTCCATTTATGATCTCTTACTTAAAAGCATACATACAAGTAGAAAAAGTAGTAGAAATAAAAAAGCTTCAAACTTGAACCCATATTGATTTATGTACACATAGAATATCTATATATTATAGCTTCTTTGTTCACTTGTTTGTTTAAACGGAAGATTTATTGCTGATTTTTGTTTTCTCGACAAACGCGAGTTTTTGTGCCCTTTTTTATTATTGTTTGCTACTAATTTCCTGTAACATCATCATAAAAAAGGGTGATGATGAAAAGGAAAATTGACGTATTCTATTTTCTTTTACTTTGCCTCTCGCTCCTTTTATGCATGCCAAGCCAATATCCATATGACGTATGAACATATAATATATATAATATTCTATAATCTGAATACTAGTGAAATCTTTGTATTCATGCAGATCGTGGAAAATTTACGAATGTGTTGTATGTGGGTTACTAGTTACATGGTAAGGGATATTGGTTTGAAAGAAGCACGAAATTGGAACAAAAGAAAGCTGGAGCTCTATTGACTTGTTTTTCTTTCCTTCGTCGTTCGTGTGTTACGCGTCTTCGTGATCGTTAAAATAAAAGGAGGAGGTGAAATGCAGTTGGCAAAATTTTTAGGGAGTGGAGTAAACATAAAGAATAGAAATGGTTTCTGACATTTGGAAATAGGAAAACAGGAACGTTTATGTTTTCCTTGCTCATAAAATAATCAAACGGTAAGATGCATAACATGCACGCTTATATATTCTGAGCGAAAAAGGAGTTTGGATTGGAATCAGGTATACTAAAAAGGAGTGCTTTATTTCGTGAGAACACTACGGAAGCATGCCGCTGCTTTCGATGGATTTAGTAAATAATGGCATATTTCATTTCTAGGAAAGTAAATTCCGATATACTTGTAACTCGTGCAAGTGTGCCATTCCAATAACTCGATAGGCAATATACATTGTTCATTTTATAAAGGGATGGATCATCATGATCAATGCTTTCCCCAAATCGGCATTGTCTTTTCTCTGTGGAAGAAAAAGCAGAGCAGAAAAGTCGAAAATGAAACGGAATTCAATTCAATCAGACAGAAAGCATTGGAATGAAAACAACAACAAAAAATGTATGGGAAGAGAACCAACAATAATATATATATATTATGTATAATTTTTTAGATTCGCCTTTATCTTCCAGATTCTGGGGAAAAGAGATAAGCCCCTCTTTTTTCCTTATATACTTTTTTGTAGTTACTCAAGAGAAAGAAAGCGATGGGGACGAGAAGAAAAGGAGTCAACATAGCAATTGTTTTTCTTTCCCCTTTTCAATTTTTCCAATTGACTCCACTCTTGTTTTCCTTAGCTTTTTAGGAAAACTGAAGAGCGGCTGAAAGCATAAAAACGTGTTTGATGTATGAAGATGAATTAGGTCGATTTGAGAAAGGGGAAATGAAAAATGTGTGCATATATAAACATCGAATGAGATGAGTATGTGTGTTCACTTGAAGTAGTGCCAGTGCGTTTCCTAACCTAGCATACGTATTTTATACTTTCATGCGAGCGGATTGACCGATAGCATTTTTAAAGTGGAACATGATATCTATTACTATTAGATTTTTACGATCAATAATGAAGCTTTCTAAAATTCTCAGGATTGAAAAAACAAAATAGTCTGCTACGAAATTTTATTACTATTATTTTACTATCAAATCATATAAATAACTTGCACAAAAGTAGGATGAGCAAAAATGAATAGGATGATGTAAGCGTACAAAGCCAATTAGTTTATCAAATTCTAACTCCTTCAATCTCTCTCTTCTCTTCAGCCTCATGTCTATCTCGCTTCTTTTGGCAATCTATATGATGGTGAAAGCATATTGTTCGTGCAAGCTTCTTCCACCATCCGTGCATAACAAATGTGAAGGTGAAAGCGCAGTCACCAACTGTAAGTTATAACCCAGTATCTTCCATGAATACTAAAAAATGTTTTGCGAATTGGATTGATTGCATTGTACTCTACATTTTTTCACTTTCACACGATTTCACCCAATCCACACAACAAAATTTCAGAAAAGGAAGAAAAAATTTCCTGCTGTTTCCCCTTGCCTCATCTTGTGCTCTTCCTTTCCCTTCACTTCATTCGCACTGAAAGTATGTGAGCTCAAGCTGTCCGTGTCCATAGACATTTTGTACGATCCAGTAATAAATTATTAACTCGCTTTATCCCTGTGTGACACCATCATGTAATGCAACTTCCCATTCTTCTTTGCACACACTAAACGTAGGAATGTTCATATCTTTATCTACTCTGTACCTACCACCTAAAATATATAAAAGAGTAGAATAGATGTGAAGTGATACCTTTGGAAAATAAGGCAATTTCTCCTGTTCTTTTCTAGAAGAGAGAGAGAGAGAGATACATGATATAAAGCAATCAAGATGAAATACAACCTTTCAAAAAGCAAAACGATATAATTTCTCCTGTTCTCTCCACGGCTGGCAATGGCGTGCCCTTATTACTCTCTCCCATTTTCCCTTTCTCAGTTGGTTTTTAGGAATGGAATGAGAAGAGTGAGAAGGTAAAAGCCGACAGAATATACGGTCCTATTCTTATAGACAGAAATGAGATGAATATCCTCAACTTTATCCAAGCAGTCCTCCAAACAAGCAATCATACTACTTGCACATATATATGTATATAAGTACATATACATATCTACTTTATCTCTTTACCTTTTTACCTCTTTCCACTGAAAATGGAGCATGGAGCAGCAGTCGTGTAGGGCTCCAAGGGGGATATTCTTTGAGAAAAGGAAGGCAATTTACGCAGACTTCGCCTAACACTTTATGCAATATGGATATTATCTGTTTCATTCCTACCTACTTACCTGTCTATCTCATGTCTTCCTAATTCTCAGTTTGTGCTGACAATGAACAAATATAGCTCATAGCTATACTATTGTTATTATTATATATGTATTTTTTCCAAACTTGGAAGGAAAAAGACAAGTCCCTGTTGTGCTTGTAGTTTTGAACATGCTCATGCAGAGGAGAGGTCTGCGGAAAAAACATGTTTGCCATCACACCAAGTTATGCATCATCCTTTTCCTTACTAACAGTCAGTACTACTCACTACTCTCAGAGTTCAGACTCCTTATTAATAATATTTTTTTCTTCCTTTGCCTTTAGTTTTGCCACCACCGGACTTGGTAAGGGCCATCAAAAGAAAAAGATAAATTATGGGATGAGATCCCATCCCTTGTTCTACTTTTCTTATTTTATTTATGCATGTGATGCGATAGCACAAAATAAGATATATGTATGTCAGCTCTCTTCCTCCACCTCTTGATGCTGACAATGAGCATAAGATAAAATGAGAAAAAGCACTAATGCTATTATTTGAGGTGAAAGTGAGAAAATCTCAAGCGGATTGTGAGCTCCCATGTATAACGTTATTCTTGTTGAGCTAGAGCCAAGAATGGAAATCCAGGTCAGAGAGGTCCAACTCTCTGTTGAAGAAAAAAAGGAGGTGATTTCTTATTGCATATCATATATTTCATCCGCATCTTCAGTTAAAAGGAAGGATGATAGCTCTTGTTTGTAATGAATATACACGTTATTTATGTACAAATTGCAGTATATAACATTTATTATACACTACTGAATTTCTGCCAAACTTTTTTTTCTTCCCATCAAAATGGCTCAATAATCATGTGCGGTATCATTATTGTTGGCAGTTGACGGTGAAATCGGATGAGTCTCTCAACCAACTCTCTTCCAGGAAATAACGACTGCAGTTTTACGTTCAACAACGTTGTTTGTGAAAGACATTTTTAATACAATATTTTTCCTGGAGAAGAAGAGGAAGCAGCATAATGCATGGTGTGTGGTGGTGATGATGATGATGATACCCTCGTAAAAATGGGAATATCATAATATGAATATTGGGTGCCATTTGAATACCAAGTGTGATACTTTGAATTTATTGCTCAAGATTTTACTTTTTAGGAGAAAAGAAGATGAGTTGCAGATGATATGATAATGCTGATGATGTGATGACTAGTGAAAACCTGAGTTTATGGCTTTGCGGTTTTTGAACTTGCTTTTCACACACAATCTCAAGAGCTTACACATCCTCTCAATTCTCAAAAGAAATTGAGCTCTCTCCGTCCATGCACACACACATTCATATTCCCTATTCCCTTAAATAAACTCTATACTTTCACGTCACATATCATGTGAATGTCTATCTATATGAGAAGAACATAAAATCGTAAACTTTCTTTCTCAAAGTGTAGAAAGAGTTTCTTTGAGGAGAAAGTTTATAAGGAATATAAAAACTTAAGAAGTGGGCACAGAAGCCGAAATGGCGAAATACCAAACAAAAACACGGCTTTGGAGAAACATCAAACATCAGAAACCAAAATGTACATAAAGAGCAGACATCCCTGTATATATCACTAAACGCATAATAATATACATATAATTCATGCTAACACATGCCGAATTTTATAAAAATTACACGGGAATAGATTCTGATTTCTGATGATGAAAATTACGAAATTTGGGCTTACCTTCAATGACCGGACCGGAATATCAGTTTCGTCAAAATTTATACTGTACACGACGACGGTGCTAACAGAAATGACCAAGAATGCACATTTCTTGAAAAGTCACCTACGCACATTTCGTTCGTTTGATTGAGATTTGTGATGCTTATGCTTGCTTTCATTCACCTGATTCACCTTTTTTTTGTGTTAGTAATCTTGCCTGCGTTTTGCGTTGTTGCAGCAGGAATGAATCCCTCAATTCCTACACAACGCCAAATGCTTTGTTTTTAGATTGAATTGACTGTGGCTGACAACTATTCGTCGATTAGGAAAACCGACTTCTTCCTCCTGTGACTTGATTAGTGTTTTTATTATACGTTTTGGAGCTGTGCTTTGGTTGACGAATGCACGTCATTTTATATTATCGGTGCTCTCTGTGTTATGGTAGGAGACCAATTGCTGTAAAAGTAACTGATACCAATTAACACGTAAATAAAAACTCTATTCTATTTTCAAGTTTTGATCTTTGATTCATACATATTTTGTAAAATACTGTTGATTGTATAATTAACTAACTTTATTAGTATTAATAATTATTATGTTTCTTTGATTTTTGATACTTGCAGTTTTGTAAAATGTTTCCGCGATTCCGAACTGACACCGGATGCGGTAAGTGGTCAGCTGTAGCCCCGCCTTCATGTTATTCCCCTCCACAACAAGGACAGATCGATATACCGCGTCAACCGTTTGATGCTGGAGTTCGTGGGGATTTTCATCGTTTTAGTGGTTCCCCACTACGTGGCACGTGGGTGGAGACAGAAGCGCCAGGAGGGGGAGGATATTATTATTACCACGCAGAATCACGAGAAACGACATGGTCTCGCCCGGTAGGACCAGGAATTAATATCATTCAACACAAGAATTTCCGTGGCGAAGTAGGTGGTGTGCCTAGAAATCAAGAACTCAATTCAACTGTTCCTGTTGATCAAACCGTGTCGTTTCAAACTGACAACGTATCATCATCATCTTGGAATGCATCCGTTGGTTGCCAAACCCCGCCTCCGTCAGCTTTAAGGTTTCAGCTACCGCAAATGCAAATTCAATCTCCTGGATTTTGTAATCCTAGGATGGGCTCTGTTGCCACGCGTGTTCCTATTACAGTACCTCCTCCTTTCCCCCCTTTTCCTGTGCCATTCATGATGAATCTTCCCTGGAATCCAGCACCGCAGTTACCACCACCACCATTTTCAGTACCACCTCCTTCCTATCCAGTTATTTCTTTAATTCCTCCCAAGGTTGACCCTTCTCTCACTCTGAATTCAAGTGAGTGGAGTGAACATACTTCTCCAGAAGGCACATCTTTCTACTACAATTCTATAACAGGAGTCTCATCTTGGGAGAAACCAAAGACCTTAATGACTTCTGGGAAAATGGAACAGAAAGAAACTGAGACGAAGGTGAAAAAGAAGATTAAAGAAGCAAAAGTTAGTCGTAGTCCCGTAGCAAAAGAAAGTATTAATGAAGGTGGTGTGGGAACTACGGAAGATTTCAGGAAGCCTGTATTATGCAAGCACGTGGTGGGAGCTTCGTGGTGTGTCGTTTTTACTAATGACAAGAAAATGTTTTACTTCAATCCGGCCAAAAAGGAGTCCGTCTGGGAGCGACCTGCTGAACTGTATGAAAAAGTGGATGTTGATGAAATCATTAAAACTGGATATAAGGAGCTAGAAAATCAGCTACAGAAGGAAACTGAAATTGCAGAAGTATCTAAATCTACCGTCAGTAAATCATCACAACAACAACACACTTTAAAAAAAGAAGTAAAGGGCTGTGAGTTGATGAATGGGAAGCTAGAGATTGGTTATGTGGTCGATTTATGCAAGATTCAAGAAGAAATCATCGAAGAAACAAAACCTTCAGAAATCAAAGTTGGAGACAAAACTTCAAAAACGGAACATGAAATCGGCTCTTCTGCAACAATCAAAATTGAAGACAAATCTCCAGAAACCAAACTATCTGATATCAAAACTGAGCCCACAATTATCCCTGATACATCAATAGTTTTAGAGACTCCAGCACCAGTGAAATTATCTGCTTCAGAGGCTGAGGCGAGAGCGGCGGAGACGAGAGCCAGTATCCCATTTGATGTTCGTATTCAAAAGTTTAGGGAAATGTTGATGGATAAAAATGTTTCTGCATTTTCACCGTGGGAGAAAGAGCTTCGTAAAATAGTTTTTGACCCCCGGTACTTGCTCTTAACGTGCAAAGAAAGAAAAGCTGCATTTGATAATTATGTTAAAGAACGGGCTGAGGTGGAGATGAAAGAAAAGAAAGAGAAAATAGAAGATGCCAAGGAGAAATTCAGTGAATTTATTAAAGAAGTCTGTAGTGAAAAACTCACGTATGCCGAGTTTGAAAAGAAGTTTGCTGGTGACGTTAGAATGAAACTTATTGAAAAATCAAAAGAACGGAAAGATCTTTTCATGGAACATTTTGATGAAAATCGCCGTAAACGAAGAAAAATGGAAGGAGGACCGGAAAAACGGGATTGTGCGGATAAACAGAGTTCCCATTGCATCACTAAAACCAAGGCTGCATTCATGGACTTTTTAGAGAGAAAGGTTCAAGACTATCACATAAGTTGGGGGGAGGTGTACGAAGATTTCAACCTTGGAAGTGACCTCAGGTTTCAAATTCTGACTGGCTTCGAAATGGGAGACTTGTTTCGGCTACATCAGTCGCGATTGAAAGATAAGAAGAAGTGCACTGGGAGAGAGTCCGATTTGGAGCGGAAGAAGAAAAAATCAAGACATGACAGCTCTAGTAGACACAAAAAGTCAAAAAGTAAAAGGCGTGATGCCGATGCCATCAAGATTAAGAGTAAGAATGCAGTCGAAAGTGGTGAGTCAGATGGAGAGATTGTCAGTAGCCCAGAACACTAGATAGAATGCATGTAAATTGTAATTAAATGTGTCTCTTATATAATAGTACAAAAAACTCAGGAAATTATTAATTGAATCGGGAAAAAAATGTTTAGGAAGGTTTGTTGTTAATTTTTAGTTGTATTCATAATGCTTGTTGACTATATATTATTATACATATAATAAATAATTATTAAATACTGCAGCTTAACGTAATTGATCATCGCAAGGTTGCGGAAGTTTTATTTTATTTCATGGTAATAATAATTACACTTAAGAATTATTTGAAACAATTACATCTGACGTTAAAATATTATGATTAGAAATAAGGTTCCGGGTAACAGCGGATGATGTCATTTTAAAATATTAATTAACATCTTTAATTGCTTCTTTATTTATACATTAAATTCCGTTGACGAGTAGGTAAAAAAGAAACAGTAAAACAAGAAATGTGTGCATTTCAGAATTGACGCTGGCATAATTATAGTATCGGTTCACAAAAACAACCATTTAACAGTCACCCCACTCACTCACACTCATCTCCTATATCAAGAATATATGGCTGTCGGTTTCTCTAGTACGTACATCTAACCTATGGTTTATACATACAAACAATGTCACGTTGCATTTTAAATACAGAGATTACAGGCTCACTGCTTCATTTATTCACTGAATAACTCTACGGATTCATTTACAATGGATACACTTTCATTAGTTGGATTTATGTCATCAGTGGTTTCCTCGTGATTATTTTCGTTTTCATCTTCAATTTCATTATATCCAATTCCTTCCTCTTCCTCAATGTCTTCGCCTGCATTATTTCCATTCACCAGAGGCCAATCTTCCTCCATAGCCCCATTCACCATGTTTCCACTTTCATTATTTTCGTCACCAATATTCAGATCCTCCATGTATCCATCACCATCCTCATCCTCCATGGTCTGATCTTCAATATTCACAGCTACCGTGGTTCTATCATCATCAACCTCCCCATTTTCCATGGTCCCGTTACCTTCATTTTCATCCTGATTGGACCCATCTTCGTCTTCGTCGACGTTTTCATTTTCAATTTCCTCAACGTGTACATCCACATTATTTTCCACTTCATTTACAGCAGGAGGTGCAGCTGGTACACCCAGCATTTCCTCAAAAGTTCTTCCAGCAACAAATTTAATTCTACTTTCATAAAACGATATGACGATTTGAGGGCATTTAACGTTTGCCAACCTTGCAGGTACAATGTCTGCAATATTTGAACCTATGGGTGAAACGCAAACGAAACGTTACATTGTCATCATTCTGAATTGTTATTATCTATCATACGAGTTTTATTGCGTCAATTATAAGGTTGGTAAATACCTCGCCATTTCATCAGAAAGCATAGTTCTCCTCCACAATCAGTTGCTCCAATGATTTTTTGTGGGTGCAATTCGCGAGCAAAACCAATTTTGTTAAGAACTCCGGGGGGAGGAGCTCCATCAGCCACTGCTTTTAAAACAGCATTACTCATAGGATTAGGGATATCTTGTTCAGCAGCTGCAATCGGATCTCGTTCCTTTAGCTCTTTAAGTGCTACTAAACGAATCTCGAAATCTGCGATAAGCTCGGGACAGTCGGACACATTTTCATACGGTTCCCTAAGACAAAAAATAGTGAAATGTTTTACACTCACCCTCATACTATTTTTTTTCTCATCCTTCCTACTAATACCATAAGAAAGAAGAAGAATGTAATGTACTTCAAAATTTGAAAATTCATGGACCTCGGTCCTAGTCAAATAAATCATATTATCCGTCCTTACCAAGTGTTATCCTGGTCAGAGTATCCTTGCCACTTAATTAAGTACTGAAGTTGTCCATTCATCATTCTTGTATCCAGTATTTTCTCTACCACATACTCACCATCAAAGACTGCCGCAACTGGAGGAGTGGAAGAAACCACTTCTTGGGGAGCCTTTTTTTTCATCACTCTACGAGCTTTCTTCCTGCGTGAGAATTTCGTCATACTGGAGTAATCACACAGAAACAAAACACCATTAGTTAGCAGATGACATTTTGAAGCCAGTACGGAATGACGTAATAAGTTTAAAAGGAAAGGGAAGCCGACAAAGCCATCTTAATACATTTAAAACTTACTAGGTTGGCTACGTCAGAATTAGGTGAAAGTGAATAACAGCAGCCTACATTAAATATTTAGTGAGACTGAGACAAACTTAAAATACGATAAATCAAAGTCAGAACAAAGCAACTACTTAAATTCAACAAAACAAGCAGACAGAAACTGAATAATCTTAAATCTTAGCCAACAGAGATGCGTCAGTTGTCACTGTTGTCAGTGTCAGCCAGCAGTAAAAGCTAGCACTTTAATCAATGTTGAATGTCAGTTTGTGGATCTTTTCAACACATTTGCTTACATACTTTTTATAACTTGCCAATCACTGGCAAATTCAACTCACCTTGAGCTGTGTTCTTTCTTTCAATTGTCGGTAGTAGTAGGGGTGTGGTAGCCTCAAAGTTGAGGGGGAAAGGCGTCAATGGTCTCCTCTGCCCACACAGTGAAACAAGTAGATTAGATTATGATTTATTGTGGACACAACTAACAACTATTGACTGAAATAAAAATTAGGGATTAGGGACAGTTATTATTAATTGCCAGTTGCTGAGATTCTAAAGATGCGTCCAATTTAGAAATGCACAGACAAATACAATGGACAAGTGCTTTTTTGTTCATGAACTTCAATCATTCAATGCACTATTACTATTTATGTGCATTTGTTCGTACATAAAAGAAAAAGCGAAATCTTATATCGAGTCTAAAAGAATCTTGTCTAGTTCATCTTCCTCAAAACTCAACTGCTTCCCTCCCTCGCGTGCGTTTGGGAAAGATGCGACTCATTGTCAGTAGCGGTTGCAGAAGACGATGAAGACAAAGCTTTGTAATGAATTTTGAGAGGAAGGAGCTTGGCTTTTGGCTTGGAATAGTTGGAATGCTTGGCTAATCGTGGTTATAAGTTATAACTATGATAATCATAAGATAACTCATACAATCGTGAGATACATAGTACGTGAAATGGATGCAATACAATGCAATGGATTTTAATTATCTATACAATATCACTATTCTTCGGACATGGTCACTCATTCTTATACGGTTTTGATAAATAAATGGGAAGATTACATTGCATAATGTATTGTTATATATGATTTGGTATGATAAGGTTGAACCTGATAACACTCAATTGACTGGTTTGAATGAAATAAAACAAAACAGAAGCAGAACACCAGTAGCTAACTGACTTTTTAAATTTAGCTGTGTTGCCGACAATAGTTGATAGTGAAAATCCAGACAGATTTGATTTTGCAGATTTTGATTAATATGATGAATATACTAGTCATAGTACTTTCGTTATTCCTCGTCGATTTTGGGATGGTAGATGGTCAAGTAGTTAATACAACTTTAGGAGCAGTGAAGGGTTTTACTTCAACTTCCAGAAGCGGTAGAAACTTTACTTCATTTCTTGGAATACCTTATGCGAAACCTCCCATTTTAAACTTGCGATTTCAGGTACTGATGCAAGGCAATCCCAACCCCTCCCCTCCCCCGTTTCCAAATCATATGCACCCGTATCTGTTCATATGTTATTTAGGCACCTCAACCTGCCGAAGGATGGACTGGAATAAGGGATGCAACCCAGTATGGAAATATTTGTCCTCAGTGGTCCTTATCTGAAACAAACTCGACGGGAAATGAAGATTGTTTGACAATCAATGTGTTTACTCCTATTAATTCTACGGTTAGTTGGTTTTTAATGCTTGCTTATTGTGGAGTACGTAGATTAATGCATTAAAAAATTCAGAGAATTCTAACCTAAATTATTTTTTTCCCAGACCACGGGGGTACTGCTTCCTGTTCTTGTGTACACGCATGGGGGTTACTTTATGGTTCTTTCAGGAAGCAATTATGCACCAAGATACTTCATGGACCATGATGTCATAATTGCGACCTTTAATTTTCGCCTCGGACCATTCGGTTTCTTAAGTACCCAAGATGAAAATGCTCCCGGAAACGCAGGAATGAAGGCAAGATAATGTTACTAACATAACGGATGATACGTGTGCCCATTACTTGGTATACACATTGGTATTCAAATCTTAAGGATCAAGTCCAAGCATTAAAATGGATTCAAAATAACATTGCATATTTTGGTGGGGACAAATCACGAGTTTCGCTGTATGGTGAAAGTGCTGGGGCTGCTGCTGTTGAATATCTTCTGCTTTCTCCAATGAGTCAAGGTCCGACATTGCTATTAAAAATTCCATTTTCCCAACTTATTTTTGATATGCATTATTTACATTATTAGACCTCTTTTCTGCTGCAATATCTGGAAGTGGAACGGCATTTAAAGTGTTATCCTTACAAACGGAGCCACTACAAACAGCTCAAAAACTGGCAAATGAAGTTGGCTGTGGTACGTTTGTTGGAAACAATACGGAAATGATTGAATGTCTCCGTTCCGTTGATGCTACTATCATTGCTTCTCTAAGCTATGGATTTGCAGTATGTCCATTATATGAACTGAAAGCTCCATGCTTTAATAAGAATATGAATATGAAATTACTGAATTGATTGTTTTATGTTGGAATATTGACGTTTGTTCTAATTTGTGACACACATATATAAGGAAACTTTGAAAGATCCTCTAAGAATTTACTGCCCTACTATTGAAACTAATGGAACCAGTTCGGAATCCTTTCTCACTCGCCATCCCTATGATATGCTCAAAGAAGGATTGCAACGACGCATACCTTGGCTGGTTGGTGTCAACTCAGCAGAAGGACTAATTGTTACTTTAGGTATGAATAGAAGAATATGTATGAAGTTGCCCGAAAAATTTACATATGCATGAGAACGCAGAGTTTTAAATATTAAACATTTTGTGCATTAGGAATTTACGGAAGCGAAGAGTGGACACAAGAAATGAATTTAAATTGGAACAACTTGGCACCTCAATTTCTCGTATACAATAATAATGACACAGGCTTGACGAGCGCTATTACCGAGTTTTATCTAAATACATCCATCAGTGATAATATCGATTTCCAGAAGGACATAAAAGGATTTACAAATATATTTACAGATAGATTGTACATTCATGCTTCATTAGAAGCTGTAAAAATTCAAGGAAACTTTTCTCCAGTATTCTTGTACTACAATGATTATGCTACTGAATCGAACAATTTAGGGTTGGGTATGTATGTCTCATTTGCATGCTAAAACAGTTCAAAACTCATCATTATTATGATACAAACTTTATTTTTGTGCAGGAGCAAGCCATGGTGAAGAACTAGGATTACTGTTCTCACCAGCGGATTTCAGTCTTCCGATAACAGAAGGTCATCCAGATTATGAGCAATCAAGAATTATGGTTGACCTTTGGGCACAATTCGTCACAGACCCGTAAACATAAAATGAAGTATTTAGAATGAGTGTGGAAGATCACTTTGTTTTATCTGTCTTTGCTATTTTTTTTTATCATAACAGGTATAATGTCAAATTTGAAAATATTTTATGGCGTCCTGTGAATCCTGCTGAGAACCAAATGACATGCCTTAACTTAAGAAACCCAAGTAAAGGACACCAGGGTGTCGGAAAACTGCCTGATGAGATTGTAAAAAGGATAGAGTTTTGGAAATCTAATGGCATACCCCCATACCAAGTAACTTACTAATTGGGGATTATCTAAAACAACCACATTAATCTGTGACAGCTAGTTAGTGTAGAATTAAAGACTACGTACATATGGACACATTTTTTTGCATCGTATCTAATATCTTGAACACTAATGTAGTAAAAGAAACAAAGTTCATACTCAAGTATCCGATGATATGTCTATTTATTGCAGCATAAGAGTTTTAATCCAATCGCGAATCGCATTCTTAACTTTTACACATTTTATCATATTGTAGTTTGTAAAATAAACATACAGATTTCGAGATATACTTCCATTCACAACTGCTATAAATAGAAAAATGACTTTAACTAAGCTTGACACTAAGATTATCAAACCTTAGACATGCTAGACTAGGGTAGAATTCCTGGCAAAAAATAAATTACAAAAAATAGAGAGAAAGCTTCGTAAGGAAAAGAAAGGCCGTAGAACAACAACACCAACAGTCTTTTTACTTATTGAAACAACAAACAACAACAGCACTTAAATCAAATCAAATTCCTGCATCACGGCAAGTATTCCATCACGCAGCATATCATCAGTAGAAAGCGTAAGTATTGGAGATTCCCTAGTTGGTGTTGGTGGAGCCTAAAAATAAAAATAACTTTTTTATACATCAATCCACAATATCTACTTTCAATTTTGAGATTGTATCCGAATCGTATCTTACCGAATCAGATACAACCACCAAAGAATCATTAGAACTAGAACTTACGAAACTCTCAGGAGTTTCAGCGGAATGGATTGAAGACTGATCCATGTTGGTAAGTTCTAAAACACGGTAAGTTGATTTATCAGTGTCATTTTGAGCTCCATCACTAGTAAGGGTAAGTCGCTTCATGTCTTCTGCGTTCATCATTGGGTAACATGTAGAAAGAAAAGTAGGAGAGCTTGATTCTCCACAAAAAACTGCTGTGCAAAGACCACCATCAACTTGTGTATTTGATTGCAGTATGAGTAAAGACCCAGGCTCTATTTCAATGGTACAATGGTCATTTGAATTTGTTTCTTCTGCATTGACAACAATATTTACAATTTCTTCAACAGTTTCATGCACTTCCTGCGGTGGACCGCCAGAAGAACTGACGCCATTTGCGGGGATCAATGAACTTGAAGTTTCTTCCACTTCCGTTGTTGGCGTTTTTTCATTATTGCTTGTTTCATCTTCACTCGTAGCTTCATTAGAAGAGTCGTTAGCTGACGACAGATCATTTGTGTTGTTGACACCGTTTGTGTTAATCGATGAACTTGAAGCGTCCATATTCACCAACGTTTGATTACTTATAGCTTTATCTGGCTCATCTTCACTCATATCGTCATTAGAAGAGTCGTTAGCTGACGGCAGATCTTTCGTGTTGTTGACTCCATTTATGGTGATCAATGAACTTGAAGCTTCCATTTCCGTCAATATTTCTTTGTTACTTGTTTCATCTACTACACCATCTTCAATAATAATTTCAATTGAAGGAACCCTCGAGGTTTGTCGACCTAGAACCTCCGTGGTGGTAGTGACTAATGAGCTTGAAACTTCCACTTCCGTTGTTGGGTTTTTTTCATTGCTTGTTTCATCTTCACTCATAGCTTCATTAGAAGAGTCGTTAGCTGAGGACAGATCCTCCGTGCTGGTCACCGAGCTTGATGTGTCCACCACTTCCATCCTTATTTGATTTCTTTTAGATTCATCTACATCATCTTCACTCATGGCAGAGTCGTTAGGAGACGTCAGATCCTCCGTGTTGACACCGCCTGTAGTGATCAATGAACTTGAAGCCTCCGATTCCTTCAATGTATCTTTATTGCTTGTTTTATCTTGGTTATTCTCATTCATATCGTTAGCAGTCAGCAGATCTTTTGTGTTGTCCCTGTTTGGGGAAGCTGAAGCGCCCACTTCCGTCAATATTTCTTTGTTACTTGTTCCACCTACTACGCCATCTTCAATAATGATTTCGATTGACGGGACATTCGAAGATGGTAGACTCATATCCTCCGTAGTGACAACGTTTGTGGTGACCATCGAGCTTGAAGCTTCCATTTCCACCACAGCTATTTTATTATTACTTGTTTCATCTTTATCGCCTTCACTCATAGCTTCCTTGGCTGACGGCAGACCCTCCGTGGTGACATCGTTTGAGGTGGTGGTGATTAACGAACTTGAGGCATCCACTTTTGCCAATTTTTGATGATTATTTGTTGGTTTATCTGCACCATCTTCACTACTAATAGCGTTTGAAGTGATGGTCGAAGGCGGTGGGTCCTTTGTTGAAGCTTCCACTTCCGTCACTGCTGCTGCTTTACTATTTGTTTCATCTTTTTCTTCATCATCACTAACAATGTCAATTGTAATTGTCGAAGACGATAGTCCCTTTCCCTTGGTAGTGACACCCTTTCTGGTAGACAACGAACTTTTGTTTGCCACGTTCGCCAACGCGTTCTTCCTATTTGATTTATCTACATCACTTTCACTTGTTTCTCCATCGCCTTCACTATCGTCTTCATCACTTTCACTAAAATCTTCATCATCACTAATATCTTCATCCTCTTCGCTCATATCTTCATCATCATCATCATCACTCAAATCATCGTCATCTTCACTCGAATCTTCAACTGAAGATGATATATCCACCGTAGGGATCCCGTTTGCGGCTACCAACTCTCTAGAAGTAGAACTTTTTGGTTCCGATTCTTCATTAGTTTTAGTCTTATCTTCTCTCACAGCTTTGTTTTTAGAGGCATTTGAAGACTGTAGTTTTACGGTAACAACTACTTCTTCAGTGAACATTTTCTGTGAAGGGTTCACTTCCTTCGTCTTTTCTCCACTTTGTATGATTTCAGAATCTTCATCGTCTTCTGAGTCATCACTACTTGATTCTATTACAATAATTCTAACCTGCTTTGGTCTCACTTCTTCCACATTATTCAACGGTATCATTCTTATGGGAGGTATATTATTACCACTTCCCGAAAAGTACTTTCTAGGAGTAAGAATCTGACTACAGTCTGCACCTGCCGTTTTCCTCTTCCGGTTAAACCTTGAAAGTCTGCTGTTGTTACTACTGGAACTTGCATTAGAATTTTTACCAGGACTCTCTGATCCTTTACTACTT
This sequence comes from Orchesella flavescens, assembly GCA_964034955.1. Lineage (NCBI taxonomy): Eukaryota > Metazoa > Arthropoda > Collembola > Entomobryomorpha > Orchesellidae > Orchesella > Orchesella flavescens. The sequence continues at coordinate 34,765,778 of OZ035954.1, read as the reverse complement.
CCAGGCACCGCTCCATCTGATGAGCGCTCCATTGCTCCGTCCAACTAAAAATGTGATAACAAATCATTTCATTTCTACGCATCCTCTCCATTTTCATAATAATATTTAATTTAGCAAATTCTCACTCAATCCAATCATTAGAACATTGTGGTATCACAGTTGTTCATATACTTATATTCTTAATTAACTTTTATTTTCTTACATCTCACGCCTAATGAGTCAAACTCCAACCAGATGTGAGGTGTCGTCGATAAGTCTATAATCCTGAATCCGAGTATTCAAAGCTGATACTGCGTGTCCGAGTTGAGTTTAAACTTTAAAGTCCTATCTCTTCTGACCTCCAACTTTACCAGCTTAGCTCCCCACTTCCAACTTCCGTCTACCACTTTAAATATCAGTTAGCTAGTAGTCAGCACTCAACAGCTAAGTTGACACCAACAATCAAAGTCAAGCCAAGGGAAATCTAAAAACCAACATAATCAAACAACCAAAAAATCAAAATATGTTGTACGTGAAAAATGTGAAAGTTATACGTCAACAAACTAATAAAAAAATATAGTCAGCAACCACATTTTAAAATTAACTACATTAATACCAATGACAGAATCATCATCTCGACTTTACACATCCGTCACCCCCCAGTTTACTTACGAGTATAGTAGTACACTAATGACCTTTTCATGTATCAATTTAACTACTGCAACGCAACTGTCTCCTCTTCTTCAGTTCTTCTGGTCCTCTTCTTTTGGTGATACACTCACTCAATGATCGAATCAAACATATAGGCTGTAAACAAACTCACAATCACTCACAATCAGATTTGAGATCTGTCCAACACACACAAACACAACTTCAACTTGAGCTCCTAAAAAAGTTTTGGTTTTGATGTGTAATGTGTGCCCTACTCCTCGATCGTGATCATTTAGGGGGGTGGATATTTCTTCAACACTTTTTTCGAGTTGTTTGGAAGAAGAGAGAATTCACAAATGCTTTTTTTTATCAAAACAAAACCCCACAAAAAAAGGTGAAAGGATGAGAATGGGATTTGTGAGTAATATTTGAGTTGAGAGATGCCAGATGCAGACGAGATTCTAAGTGTTTTTATGCGTTTCATGCATGTGCTTTGCTTGGCTACAAAAATTCGTATCCTACAAATAGTATAACGTGAATGTTATGTTTTAATACGATGCATGATGATGATGATGGTTATGTGATATGTATATTACGTATACAATACCATACCAATACCAATACCACCAAGAAGATACTCCAAGTGATAAGGCAAAGTCAGCATATGCAGCAGGCCAGTAGCGAGAGTAGGACAACAACCCGATATGTATGTGATGTGTTATATATATCCCCAAAAAAAGTCCGTATCCAATCCATGTCCGTAGTCCATTCGTTTTTATGTATAACTTTTACTACTGCCCTAACCGACACACCGGATATTTCATCATTCCTTCTTTTCAGTAGAAAAAGTGATATGTACTTTTATACGGAGGCACAATAAAACCAAACCAGGGATATCACATGCTCGATGCTCTTTTAAGGGAGATGAGGAGATAGGATGAGCTGCACGTACTTATGAGCTTCAACTTGTCTTTTGTATCGAACCTAACCATTATTGCCCTCCTAACCAAATGCGATGTGGATTGGTGAAGGGAAATATATAGAACGGAATACGGATATGTGGTGCTGAGTTTGGTTGAGCATTGAGCTGCATGTTTAAGTATATTGTATTGTATAGGGGAAGTGGAGTCCTCGTTCCTCCTCCTGTATCATCAGGAAACAAATGTTACCAAATTTAACAACTGTAACTGAACACGCGTTTGTTTGTTGCAATAATATCATCACGGACAACAACGGAACCAAGATCTCTTCTGCTGTTGGCTGGCTGTGGGTTCCTGCTGCTGCTGCACCCTGTTTCCATCATCCTCCCTTTTGGCGAAATAACTGTTGACTGTTTTAAGAATTTGATTTGGTGACGATTGGATGTGGATGTGTTAGTTTTTAATGAATGGAAGTATTAGGAACAAGAACAACTTCGGAGGAGTATATAGTCAACAGTAGAAATTGGTATGTAAAAAATAATGTATGAAAAATGAGAGGGGCAATTGTTGAGATATTCATAATTGACGTGTTTTTCTTGTTGTTAAATTTTCAGGTTTTGAAGCAATCATCCCGCAGTGGCATTTGCTCTGTTCTCAGCTCTGACTTGTGCCACTGCCATCACCTGCCTGCCCTGTCTACCGAACCTGACGACCTCATCTCTAATCTGGCTCAGTAGCTTAGCTTGATCCTGTTTTAACAAAGAGTGTATTTAGTCAACGTGAATTTGAGATACCATTAAGTATATATCGAGTCATTTAGTTTTTTAGAGTAAAGAATGCAGTTGACAGATTAATGAATGAATGAAAAGTTAGGAGAATTGAACTAGTTATTACAGTAAGGCTGAATTGATACATAATATATATTCAAATTAGCAATGGAGAGTGGACCAGGAGGCTTTAAAAGCATTTCCGGTTTCTCAGAAACAATGTACATTTTTATGACATGTTTCAAAGTTTGGGTTATCATTTATGGCTTTCTTCTTCTGACTGTGGATTCAGTGTTTACATATTTCCCTATTATTCTTGTCGGAGCACTGGTCCTTTTCGCTGTTGTTCAAAAGTTCAAGTTAACTCCAGCCAGTCAGGAGAATGTTGATGCCATGTTCGGGAAGCCTTTCCGGCCCTTAGCAGAGGTTCTTAATGGACCGACAAGTCCAGGCCTGACAGTCAAATCCCGTCTGAATCTTTTAAACACTTCAGGAAGTGGTGATATCACTCAGGAAGGTGGCCCTTTGACAATTATTGGTCACCGAGGGGCTGGATTGGATGCTCCTGAAAACTCAATATCTGCTATAAGGCTGTGTGCACAAAGGGGATGCCGGGTTGTAGAGTTTGATGTCAGCATGACAAAGGACTTTGTCCCTGTTCTCTTTCATGATGATAATTTGGTCAGGATTGCGGGCATTGATCGTGAAATTAGTGACATGACTTGGGATGAGCTCAAAGCAGTTGACATATCAGTACTCCATCCCTTGGGTGATAGGTTCCGTGGTGAAAGGATTCCTAAATTAGATGAAGCCATTAGCACGTGTCTCTCTCTAGGTGTTAGGTTCATCATTGACTTGAAGGACGAAAATGAAAAGGTATTAATTAGCCCAATAATTTTCTTTAATTTTATTCAGCACAATGAAGTAATGATTACTAATTACTTTTAATGCTTTTACTGTTAGGTCATTGACGCAGTTGTATCTGCATTCGAACGTAACAAAGACACAATGTACTCTCAGGCTGTGGTTTCCTCCTTCTATTTCCGTGTTATATATGAGGTAGAGGCCGTTTCTAAATTATTATAAAGTTTCTTCGAATTTTTCTAGTATTAATAATTTTTAAATTACCATTTTTGTAGATACGGCGTCGAGACCCAAACATCATAGGTTGCATGGCTTGGAGACCCAGCTATTATCGGTACGTAACGTGGAATGGAAACTGGGAAAACTGTGAACCTAGGTACAAAAGCATTTGGCAAGACTGTTTGGCAATTGTTATGGACGTAATCAATGAATTTGCGATTCGACAAATATTCTGGTGGTTCATTGGCCTATCAGCGCTTTTGGTTCATAAGGATGCCTTTACAAAGTAAGATAGAAAAGAAAAACAGTTAAAGTAACATAATTTTATGAACAAACTCCTCTTGTGGTGTATTATTAATTTAATTAATTTTTAATTAATAATTTAGAGAAGCAACATACCGGTGGATGAAAAAGGGAGTCAGAATCTATTATTGGACCGTCAATTCTCCCTTGGAGAAGATTCATTTAGTGCAAAATGTCCAAATTGGCTATTTGACTGATACATTGGATGGCTGTGAGCAAACTACAGCTGCAGCTATCCAGCCACAAATGATACAACAACCTGAGCATTTTACTCCACAACAGAAAAAACCGACTGATCTCATAACCACTGACCACTTTTGAGTTTTTATAAATGTGATTTTGTTGACCAATATCTTTGTAATGACTCAAATTTGAGCCTACTTAATAATTTCTTTTTGTTTATCATCATTCCTTCTGTTTCCTGTTCTAGCTTTACCTGTGTATGTTTATATTGAATCTGTGTGTTATTCTTTCCAATCCTTATTATTATTGTCTTACTTTACCCGGTGAATCGTGAGGCTTAAGTCAAGAGTTACCAATATTGCATTTATAAGGAGTTTTACCTAAGTATAATTGAAATGGGCAGTTATTATTGTTTATAGCTGTAGAGCTTTAATGAAACGATTTAGTATTACAAGTATAAAAGTTGTATTGGGTTATCTTAAATATTACTTTACTATTATTATTTGAGCGCACAAAAGGTATTTTATGGCTTGAGAAAATGGAAAGTCTGAATGAAACCACAAAGTGGCAAATTCTTTATGAAGATCTTATTTAAATGTAGCAATGTACTTTATATATCATGTCCTATATCTAAATAATGTGTATTGTTGAAATGGATGGTGAAGTATTAAATTAGGCAGCTAGCTAGATAAGAATTTAAGTTTAAAATGGTTGTGGAAAGTCAGTAGCCTAAGGCAGCTAAAAATTATTGTTATGATTTCTGAGTGTACACTGGGAATAAAGAAGGAAAGTTGAACGCTTTTGTTGCTAAATCAAAATATTGTAGGTATACTGGTTCCTGATTACTTTTCATAATAATATATACTTGTTTGACTGACTTGAGGAGAGTACTCAGTACGCTGACAGACTAAGATCAGTCTGCATAATAAATATGCCAGGTTCTTCAAAAATGGTAATTACAAGTATGAATGGGAGGTATCCAGAAGATGGAATGAAGTATTAAAGTTTTCAAGGACAGTTCAAGGGCAAGAGGACAATGAGATTATTATTATGTATAAACCTTTATGTGTAGGCATTATGGAAATGGGTGCAACACCTTAATTTAAAAAAAATTGCATAATATTTGTTGGTAGGGAGTGAGAAGACCAGATTTTAGGATAACATTTCATCGGTTAACTCACAAGTAGTATTATGTATTTTCATTGCCAATGGTGTATTTGATTGACAGGAAAGTCATTTCAGTTTGTGTGGGCTTTGTATCCTCTCGTTAATCTTCAATCCACAAAAAAAATATGTAAATTTAAGATGAAAGAATTAACGATGAGAATCAATACGAATGACCATTTTATGGGTTGGAGGAAAAGTTTCCTATCCAATAGGCAGTATCAAAAGTCTTGAAAGTGGTCATTAATTTTACTTGATACAATCACGAACGACAATAAATATGTCCAAAAGAAAGTCCCCTAAAACTAGTAGTGTGGTCCATGATCATTAGGTGAGCGTTAAGTAAATGACTTTTCTAATGCGAATTGGCAACAACACCATTTGGTCATATAGTAAATCACTTTTGTATAAAAATTAATGTTCTTAGCATTTTGAGCAGTAGCCCAATAATTCCATCCCAAACGTCATGAATTATTATGCTTTTTTATGCCTATACACAAAAATAAAGTCATTATCGCCATACTTAAAAGTAGGCATAAGACAAACTTTCAGGAGCAGCATTTGTATGGAAAATAACTCCTCCAGGTCCAACATGGAGCACAAGAAGACAACAAAACGATTGACGCTTCTTGTTGATATGATCTTCCTCCAAAAATAAATGTTTTGGGCTGCTCTCACGCAATAACTAAAATATTCATAGTATTAAAGCCCACACAGATGCCATACCACAATAGTCATCTCATCATCATGATAATACGTACTTACATTATATTAAAGATGAGTATATAAAGAAGGGAGTTTATTCCCTATACATTATGTCAGAATCAATATAGGTATATAGAAATGGACATAAAAGGTAATGGGGATCATCTATCACGATACATAATGCATGGAGGAAAAAAGTGAGTCTTAATATTTTTTTCATGAAACACACGTATACAAACAGCAGCAACGCTGGAGATGAGATGTAGAAAATGATATGAAGATGATGTGATGTAGTCCTGCTAATTATGTCAATGGATATGATGATAATGAAGAAGAAGAAGATGCATGCTTTTTCTAGGTATCTACTCCACCCACCCACGTATAATACGCCATGCCTAAACATGAGCAGTCGAGTTCGACTCACCAGCGCAGCGTGTTACTTGTTTCTCCTCAAAATTCCTTTCAGCAATGAACAATTTCATTTGATGGGTCGTTCTTGTTGTAGTAAGTACCTCAATCATGATGTCTGCAAAAACTTCGCATGTCGCATACCTAACAAAAGTTCCATTGTCCAAGTCAACTAGATGTGGACTTGGATATCGATTGTCAATGTTCCCACGCAAGATTCCCCAAAAACAAAGTACATACATACCTAATTGGACTTTTACGTGAGTACAATTCAAATGTATGTAAATGAAGCGCAAGTAGAGTCTCTTTGTTTAAATTTCATTTCCCTTCTGTTCTCAAATAATCGCAAACAGAAACATTCAATATATAGATTTCAAAAGGAAACGATGAATTGAATGGGTGATTTCGTTCTCATTTTCATTGCTGAATTAATGAACACCATACCACCAGTCCGTAGATTCGTTGGGGTGGGGCACGGCGTGGTGAAATTTCATTTTCAAAGTGAAATTTTAGGTAACTTTGCCTTACGAACGATATGGGCTTCTTCCCATGACCATATTTACCAACTTTTTGGTTAGGTGGTGGTAATTTGTAGTATAGTCAATAGTGGACAGGACAGAAACTTGGCCCAAAGTCAGCAGACATGCGAATACTGATTAAATTTATGCAAGCACGCGAAATCAGGAACATTGTTGCCAAAAATTTGAAAAATGAAATTTCCTTGCGCATAAATCCTTTTTTGAACACACTTGCACCCATAAATTTTTCCGATCGACAGATTTTAAATGAATTTTATTAGGTGTCATACACATTTGTAATTAAATATGTACATATGTAGGTGGTTTATATTGTTGTTTTTTATAGATAGTACATACATACATAGTTCAGGCTACAGGCTTCATATAAAAATGTCTAACCTATCCGAATAGTAATTTTTTTAGCATTATCAGTTTCAATTTCACGATGATCTTGATCATCCCAATATAAACAACATTAATCTTTTTACGACCGTTTTCTACAACTGTAACCTTCATTTCATTATATGGCAATCATAAATATTAGTGCCAAACAAAACCGAGCAAGCCTATAAACGATTTACGACGCTGTACAGTCTTCACATGCAACAATATTACAACAATGCAATAAAATCTGAAAACCCATGTAAATTTTAATACGACTGTCCTTTGTAAACTCAAAAAGTTACGCTTTTACTACATAGCATAATATTATTATTATTATTATGGGATATCAAATCAAATCAAGAACGCGTCGTATAGAAAACCTGTCGATATAGTACACCATTTTTTGGAGGCTTTTGGTTTGCGAAAAGCTTTTTATCTCTCTAAAATTTTATGGTAACACGAGGTGGAGTCCACTTTTCAGCATTCATTATCAAAGTGAGATGAGTCGGCTCCAACTTTTTCCCTGATTTGTTACCACTGCTGCGAGCTTATGTCCTTTATATGTATACACATAATATTTTATTATGACTAACAGCTACGTACTTTAAAAATGCTAAAGCTTGACTGGAGCCAGCCAAAGGCAACAAATATGGACATGGCTTGATGATCTTCTTTTTGGAAGTAGGTATGCGGTGGTATGTATACATGTACTATGCGAAGAAGATGAAGAGAGCGACGCAGTTTCCTTTTTTAATGTTGTTGCTGCTGGGTTGTTGGTGGATGTAACGTTGAAATATTTTCAAAATCCGTATGTAAAGTAGGTAGGTGATATAGTGATAGGGTTGATATGCATGCCTGAATGAAAAATGGTGATTTGATTTCATGATAATTATGGGCATCATAGTTGTGGTCAACTCATTTGTACCTGATCAGTTCACTTTTGTCCTTTGGACGGTGAAAACCATTTGAAATAATAGGGAAAGTTTTCAACTCAATTTTAATATTGAGGAAACATAAACATGGTGAAGCTCAAGGAATATCTTGGTATGGCATTCATTTCTTAAAGATAGTATACAACTTAATATAATTTAAGATTGTAGAAATATTTTTATTTATTTTTGGGGCAAAAAGATACAACGTTTCGTAGGAGCAGTAAGAAGTCTTCTGCTAGCACAGGACTTGTGACGCCAAGCCCTACGAAAACGGAGTCGTTCACTTATGACCGGATTCCAGACTCCCTCTCATCTCCATCCTCTGGATTCAGGAGTCGTAGTCCATCTATTGAGCTTAAGACGACCATCATTGATACCACGCTGAACAATGCAAACTACCGAGAATGTTTCTCTTGCAAAATGCCAATTTTTCATGTAAATACAATAAATTTGGTCTAACACGAAGTAGGAAAATTACAAGCAATGTATGATTGAGTCTTTATGATTTTTGCAGTTTCAGGAACATTTGTTCGCGCAAGAAAGGCTGTGGCACTCTGATTGCTTCACGTGTACCCATTGCACCAGGAAATTAGATCCTGAAATTTTTAAGGAGAAGAATGGGCAGCCGTATTGTGAAATGGATTACAACACCTTGTTTTTACCAAGGTGCTACGCATGTAGGAAGACCATTCCGGAGGTAACATAAATAACATGAATCCATTTTCTAGAGAAAGCGACTTCAAAAAGTGTGAATTCATTTGTGAACCTCCGATTCGACTTTCATTTTCTCAATTAGAGCATCCTTCCAATCAACATTCTAAAGGATTACTATCACCCAGAATGCTTTACCTGTCGGAAATGCAGCCAAGTTTTGTGCCCATACGTTCACTACGAGAGGAATGGATCATTTTTTTGTGAGGAGGATTATCACTGGCTGTTCTCGCCAAAATGTGCCACGTGTTGTGAACCCATCAGGGACAAAACGGTAAGGAAACCGGTCAATTAATAGTGACATATATGGCATTAGGAATATATTATTATGCAAACTAAATTCAACACCGTTTTCATATGTTCTCTGAAACTCATAGAAACTGACCCTCGCAATGGGCAACACTTATCACGAGGAACATTTTGTTTGCTTTGAGTGTGCACGTCCACTCCCTGGAAATAGTTTCTGGAAAAAGAACGGAGTAGTTTACTGCGAGGATGACTACCACAAGCTCTTCTCTCCAAAATGTGACAAATGTTTTGAGCCGATTCGCCATGTAAGGAAAATATTCAACTTGTTGTTTCTGAGGTTTTTTCCTTGTTCTCTGCTGGATGAACAAACATATAAATCTCTCCTTTTCAGGATGGGCTCCTTGCTCTTGGAAAGAAATGGCATAAGGATTGTTGTCTCCGTTGCGAAATCTGTGACAAAATCCTACGAGAAGACAACTACTTTACTGAGGACAATAAAGCTTACTGCCGAGTTGACTGGATCAAAAATTTCGCTCCAAGATGCTATGACTGCAAGCGTCCCATCGCTGAAGTCTTGAAAGGCACTGCCGTTTATGCTTTGGGAAGGCAATATCATCCCGTTTGCTTTGTATGTCAGGATTGCAACAAGATTCTAGACTCTCGATCCTTTTATCCAGTGGAAAATGAACCCTACTGCCAAGATCATTATCATAACAGGACATGCGTTGACTGTTTGAAGTCTCGTTCCGAAAGGATTCGCCAACATGAAAAGATATTAAAATCTGGAACGGAAAGAGTGAAAAGCTCCATGAGTAGGAGGAGCATCAGCCCACTCTCCGTCATGTTTGGACAGCATAGCTTGCAAAGGAGACCAAAATCAAGTCAACTTTGAAATGAGGGATGACATAATGATTGAGATTTTATTGTTGCATAACATGAGTGAAATGGGATGCTTGCTTAGTTTTTGGATGTCATGTCATGTTACAACTTTGCCAAAAAAAACATTCAATTTGTCAGTGACACTGATTGTCAATTTATTTCGATTTTTTTGCTCTCTGCTTATCATTTTGGTAAATACAAAAACAATGGATTCATTCATCCACTTCCAATTACCTCATGTATACAATACATACATATAAACGACTAAAACCAGAATAAAGCATATTATTTATTAACACAATCCAATCAATTACAATGTCTTCTTATGAAAAATTGTATCATACAGAACATTATTAACTTCTATATCTATAACATACAAGTAACTTTTTAACTCTGTAAATGGTATGTCTCTTAACATTAACGGAAGAAAAATAAAAAAACAAAGGAAATAATCTGATTTTTTAAATTATTATATGGCATTCATTAAAGAGATTGGCAACTTGAATATTTCAGTTATCCAATTTCAAAATTTCTTCATATTTATCTATCAATCGGACTCTTGAAACGTTTAACTTTTGATTGAATATCAAAATATGAGAGTACGTACTACATAGTGTAGAAATCATTAGGAAGTCTGCGAGAAGAGGTACCAGTAAATGCAAATTTTTGGCAAATATTGATTGGTTTAAATTAGCAACCTAGCTGGTTTTGACTTTAGTGAATTGCAACACATGCAAACTCGTACGTAGTTCCACTCCTCCTATAATATCAGATATAAACGTACAGAAACTTTAAGGCTAGAACCTATCTTCCGACTCCCTAATGACAAAGTTGGTATTCGTGATGGACATCCTGGAGACCATCGTTTGACTATTTGGATCGGCGCCGCCAGGCGTTTTTGATTTATCTGTGGAACCAAACCATATTAAAATGAAACGGAAATGCAAAAAGCGACACCCATACCATAATATAATACTCCTGAGAATTCCGCAGTTGGCTGCAGTACACAAAAATCATACACTATATTTCATGCAATTCAGGAGAAAGAAATCTTACGAGAATGAAACGTGACCCTGGTTGAGGACTGTAAGCTTGCCGGAAACAGCACAGCTTTCATCGCCATCCTGTACTGTTTATTCATGAACACATAGATTATGGGATTTACACAAGCTGACAAGTACACCAAGACGTAGCCAACGACATGTGTGACTAAACAAAATCAAAACAGCCATGCTTATGTATTCCACTTTTCTTTTCTTAAGTTTTGCCATTCTAGCTGAAATCCAAAATGCAAAGGAAAATTACCTGGAAAGTTCACACATTTGTCCGCTGTCTTTACAATGGTGATAGGGAGATAGCAAGCGAGAAAGGAGAGAAAAATTACTAAAACCATTTTGGTAATTCTCCACTCATTCTTTCTCGTTTTTGCTTCGCGAATATCAGATCTTGCTGAGTGACGTCGCATTCGGTTCTCCGATCTGTTCAAAACATTAAAAACATTTCAATCAAATCTACCGTCGTCCTTCATGTCATTGACCGCATGTGTTATGTATGAAGTGTTTATTTTAATTGTTGATTCTGCATGAATCCACTCAATTTACTTGCGAACTGTGTAGAATATTTTGGCATAGCAGAATATGATGACGCTGCAAGGAATAACGAAGGCAATAATAAACAAGGCGGTTTTGGATGAGATCCCATTTTCCGTTTCAATTATTGTGCAAGTTTTTAAGCGACTGTCATAGCCGAATCTTCCTGTAACATATCAAACGCAAAGAAAGTGATTAATTAATTCGTCTGGAAGTATATGAATAGCAAAAAGGAAAACGTAAATGAAATATGATGTGTAGTATCACATTACCCCAAACTCCAAGAAGTGTTGGGAGCTGCATAAGGAAGCTAAACGCCCAACAAAAGCCGATCATCAGACCAATGCCCAGCGGCTTGTACACTTTGGTGTAAAGGGTGTGACTTGTTATCATCATGTATCTTGTTTTTAAACGTTAAGAAAAGTTATGTAATTGCAACAACTCAATATCCCTAATTAGATCATGTTACCAAAAAATGCCATCAAGTTGTGTACCTGTTAATACTAATCATTGCGATGGACAAGAGAGATACTCCCAAGTTACCGTATCTCATCAAAGGGAAAATTGTGCAGAGCACATCCCCATGAATCCAATCTCTATGAATAAAGTTTGATGCGCTAAACGGGAGAACTAGAAGGCAGAACAGGAAGTCTGCAACGCATAAGCTGTTAAAAAAAGTTGAGTTTTATCACAATTAGAATTGGATTATATTATGACATCATATAAAATGGGAAGAATTTGTGTGTATCGAATTCCCTATTTTTTCTTTGCATGAAAGATGCCAAGAAAAAAAGGAAAATGTTGTGTGCTTATTGCAACTTGCATTTTATAGCAATAAAGAACTCTACCTGATAATGAAGGCTGCCGCGATATTGCGTACTCTTTGGCATTTCAGCAGGGCTACTATAGTCAAGGCGTTACCTAAAATGCCAACGATGATTGTGAGAATTATCATCGTCGCACCGAAATTAAGCGCCCAGGTAGGAAATCTAAATACAAATTTAAAAACGGCCACAGCAGTCAATTTTCCCGATTAAAAAATGTACCGGCTAGTATAGGTTACACAGGTTAAGTATATAAAATTTAAAAGACCTGGAGTATTCTGAGATCGTTTCATTCCCACAAGGGGAGGAACTTGGAGCTGCTTCCTGTGCCATATTTCTGAAGAAAGTATGCGCAAGATGGTTTGAGATTATGGTTCCTTCAAAATATAAAACCTTAAGGGTTCAATTCAAGTCTACGCTTTTACTTTCATTTTCAACCACACCTCCTCAATTAGAGTAGATGCTGCGTTGCAGAAACTTCCAGTGTATTTAAGTAACTTGCACAAAGACACTCACACATCATGGCTATCTTATTTATCTTTCAATTACAAAGTGTTTCACAATCAGATTCGAAATTGGTAAATTTTCACTTGCTTACAAAACGAGTGTCATTTTTATCACGCTTATTGTTTGCAAATGCAATGCATCCTGTTTACCCCCAAAAAAAACTCCAGTCAATCAGTACAGCACAGCTACAAAAAAAATGAACTCCAAGCTAAAACTGAATGGGGTTAATAGGATAGATTACAGAAACTATCAATATTTGCACATGCACATGCAAACTCCACGCTTTCCTCGCCCATTCACTTTACATTCCTTCACTTCATTTATATTATCAGCTCAATTCAAAACTCTACCTAAGAACCCATCAACAACTGGGCCAAATTGTATTTATTGCCAAATAAATTCCTGTAAGTTCAACGGACGCATGTGGTCCTTAATGCACGTTTCCCTATTCAATAGTTACACAGACATTATACTTAGAGACCTGGCCGTAATCTTGAAATCTCATCCAATGTCTTCTGATCACGATCACTTGTTCATCATCGGTCAACAACTGGCATATACACTACAATTAGGAGAGTACATTACTTACATCATGTACAAATACAGTAACAGCGATTGAACGAGTATGTTGTTCGTAGGAGGCTCATGTCATAAATATAAAGTACTACGCAACACCTTCATTTTTTCACAAAGGAAGGATCCATATTCATAGCGATCATAATAATGTTATTGAGAGAGAGAGAGAGAGACACTGGACTCGACTGATTTATCCGTATATTTCATTACCACCTACACAAATATACGTACGTACGCAACATGACTCCTTTTTGAAGTAAAGTCAACAAGAGTATATAATAGTCACCTTTTCAATTGCAACTGACTTTTTGTCATCAGCTAGAGTCTTGCTAGGATTAATAAATTTTTATTCCCCACTCCTTGTCCTTTGTTCAGCAGCGTCAACACAGTGGAAGTCCGCTTGGCTTCAGATTGCAAACAAGACGTTTGAGGAGAGGAGAGGAGAAGGTATGCGCGTGTAATGTGTACTCACTCACTCTCTCAAGCTAAATCACATAGCATGAGGATATGAGGATATGATGATATGGTAATAATACTTTAAGTATTTCTTTGAAACTCGAAGAACCACAAAATCCTCTAATTCTTTTAGTATACTATAAAGTAGAGATAAGATTTGTGAACTGTGGAGTATATATTTTTTGAGAAATGGGATATGTCACATTTTTTGGCATTGACTTGCCATTGCCACTTGTATTGCCGTTTCACTATGCTTCCTCCAATAAACCAAATCTCTTCATCTCTCAAACAAACTGCTTCCCTCAAAATTTTTGATCTCAAGATTTTTACTTTCGTCAAGGAAAAACTGAAACAAATTTATAGCTCACTTGAGAAAAAATAATTTGTATTAAAATGTGAAAACTTCTTCTTCTCAATGTTTACAGCAACTCTTTTTGAAAGATGTAAAAGTATTTTAGTCAAATCCTACTTGTCAATGAGGTTGATTGTACGATTTCTCAGATGGATGGCATTGAAAAAGAATGAAGAGTTATGTGTGTAAATAACGTCCACCTCCTACTCCACGTCCCCTCCTAACTTTGTATCATACACCATGCCATATGCCATCATCACAAAATAACAACACTTTACTGTTATTGCACAAAATGTATTTGACAGTGACTTTTCTTCTTAAAGGAAAACGAGCGAGCGAGATGAGTTAGATTCGAATGAAACAAAAATAATTTGTTTTTAATATGAAGGTTTTCTTAGAATTCCAAATCCAGAGATTTGCAATAGGAGCACACGCACTCTCTCTGTCTCCGTTCACCTTCTGCTTCTTGTATAATATAATGCCTTCCTTGGTATGGTGTTGGAGACGGTGACGTCACTTCATAAGAAAGAGCCTGTAATCTGATCCGGATACGGTTTTAATGACTTTTTTCTTGTCCAGTGTGAAATGAAGTAGCTACCATGTACTTTTCATAAGCAATGTATGCAACTAACACTAACACGACCACTATTTTAGTCACTCTTGAATATTTTCTCTGTACATCACAAATGATGCAGTTAAGGATTAAGATATACTTTCTTATTTCATCGTTTCACGTAGTCCCCAAAGATTTGAGTGTCATATGAAAAGGAGACAAGGCTTACTCTGGGGAAGTATCAAGTATATTTTTTTAATCCACAAGCTGCATATAGTAATATGTATGAATATCCAAAAATCCACACCAATGTGATGTGATGAAGTTGGTGATTGTGATGATGATGACGATGGGAATGGGATGCTGAGTTGAAGCCACCTTCTCAAGTTTCAGTCTGGTTGGCCATAAGCTATAATGATACAACGCAAAATTGTCAAATGTTGGATAGTCCTTTGTTGACTTTAGTTTTTCTCACTCGTTTGTTTTGTCGTGGTGTGTCGTGTCTCTGAAAAAGTGTAACATAAATAAAAGTCAAAAATACATGATAATCGGTCTCTTTCGCCGTTCCAAAAAAAGAAATCATGATATTCAATATAAAATGTTCATCTCTGCTATTTACATTTTCATTGCATCTCATTCCTATTTGCTACCTCATAGACCATTTTCCTATACCATAACCAAAACCATACTAATGGACTTTCAAGCTTACATTTGCCTTCATGCTTGGGAATCGTGGGATCGAAATCATGCCGTATTCAAAGCTGCTGATGCTGCTGTGTGACATTCGTATCTACAACATAACAGCCTGACAAATGAAACTGACATCTCGCCTACTACTAAACTAGGTAAGCACGTAAAAACGTGTACGTACGTAAGTCAAGTGAAAAAGAAGTAAAATGTTTTAATCCTTGATTTCCTCAATTGAAACGCGTTCACCACACCACAACATTTAACTTTAATGTAGTATCACTTCACATATCATAAATATCATTTTCTTTAAATTGTGATATCCTGCTTAAAACAAATACTATGATCTATGATATCAATCACGTTCATAGTTCACACCATAAGTATATATGAATGCACGACTCTGTTAGTCAGTCCGTCAGCCAAGCCAGGGTGTAGAAAAGTAGTGTGATATGAAAAGGTGACTATTTATTATGCGGCTTAGCACAAAACAAGTATTTGAATGGAAAGCTTTTACTTAAGGCATCTGGAACCCAGTTTTACGGTAAAGCTTCAAAAGAAGAGAGTTCTGGCCCAACGCATTTTTGTTTCTTTCTGACTGTGACTACTGTATGAAAGTGTGAGAATAAAATCAGCATTTCATATTTCACCACTTTACTCAAATACAGCTAGATATATATATACATAGTATATCATTTATATGATTGGTATTGGTACAACACAGATTTAGAAGCTAAAAGAATTTATTGGATCAGATTGCGAAGGAAAAGGTTGAGAACTATCTTTACATTATGGATTGCTTGAGCAAATAAATTGTAGAATAGAACTGAGTTTAATAATAATATGAAATATGATTTGATTACTGATGTGGCTTGAACGTTTCGATTTGAATGATTGGATTTATAAAACCGCATAAAACTGAATCAAACAGTATGAACATTAAACATGTGGCCTCTGGTTTGATTATGTACGTTACTTACAAAAGCAGTAGGCTTTTTCAAGCTAGCCGTAAATGTATAAACATATACATAGGATGTTGTATGGAGCATGCAATATTAATATTACTCCTGCGGTTTGATTGAAACCAAAGAATAACTAACTACTGGAGAGTGGAGTTCATTGTAAGGAATATTAATGTTACATAACGTATTGAAATTCTACACGGTAGCGATATACATACTCATGGGAAGTAATCCTGGATGACGTTACAAACTCAAGTAATTTGAACTCTTTTCTTAAGTCTGCTTGGTTGTAATTAAATGTTTTTTCCTTTCGTGTAATAAGACTACGATGATAGTATAACACGCGTACGACTATATACTTATATGAATACACGTGCACCTGAAAGACCAGGATGCAATGCTTAGCAATGTGTGGTATGCAATTACCAATTTGCAAAAGGCAACATGTCCTTTTGCATTCCATGTCATTCCCAAATGCTATCAACTCGATCCTTAAGACAAAAATCTTTACAGATAGACAGACAGCCTTTCTTATCGTGTCTCTCTCTCTATTCAATGATATTGGCTCGTAAAACATGCGTTGAAACAAATTACATCACAACACAACACACCTTCCTTTCGCTTTCCATTTCAGTTCCGCACAGACATAGCACACGCTTCTTACGTACATTATCAATCACTGTGGAAATTCCTTTCAAATCCCATCTCCATCCACGCTTGCAATTTATAACTCTGCCAACAGCTACACTTGCCTTTGTCTTTCACATAAAAATCTCCGTTAGCTTCTTCCAGGCTGCCATGTCTTGTTGATAAAAATAGCCCAAAATGAGAGTTTTTCTTCTTCACCGGAGCCAAAAGAATGCGTATTATTACGCAATGCACTGTAGCCAGACGGTTTCAAGCCCACTAAAAACTAATCGCGCATGATCTTTCAACTTAGGCTTTTGAAGACAAATCGCATCACACAAAACATTGAACCCGTTCATGCTCGTGGTGAAATGGAGATTTTGTAGACACATTTTGAATAAAAGAGCTGGATCCGAATTGTATAGTCTCTGGAAAGGACAATGGATGATGTCAAGTTTAGAAATACATGTGTCACAATCACTGTACGTTAGAAAACCATAAAACTATACCACATTTTATTATGAAATGTAGCAAAAAAACCATAAACCTACAAATGGCTCACTTATGGAAGAATATGCTGAAAATTTTTGGCACTATTTTGGCCATTTCTTTGTTAATTTAGACGAACGCTCATTGCACTACAGATTGCATACCACATCCACACATAAAAACTTGTTGTTTTCTGTCACACATGCATTCACAGACCAATAAGTAGAAAATGTAAATCTCGATTGAAGAAACAGCTTGTTTCGTTCCTTACCCCTCATCTCCCCTTCAATTCCAGCAGCTATAGCAGATGCAGATTTCAGATGCAGACACAGGCATTTTCCTCTCCTTCACTAATGTGCCGTCTTTTTTCATGTCTTCTTTGATTTATAAAGATGACAGGCTAAGTATGACATATGGAAAAAATATGACGATTTTATACATTCCCATGATGATCATCATGAAGAGTAAAATCGTCTGATGGTTTGGAAAATTCTGATGTCCTCTCTTACATGATGCATGCATGAATGTCTATAGCCTATCAAATAAAATGTCATGAAAGTACTTACATGTCTTCACTTACTTATTATACTATTGGCTACATAATACATGAAAATGTTAGAGTGAGAGAAAAATTGAAATAAAGGTCAGGAGTGGGAAGATGCGTTCATTTCATTTCCAATTCTTAGCTTGCCATCCCATAATCATATTCTCATCTTTCTCTCTGACAGAAAGTAAATACGCAGAAGATGATATGAGTAGACAAGACAAACCACACGTACAAATGTGCGTTTAGCTCCATTTAACCCCCTTCCTATGAAACCTACTTGCAAACAGCAGTACTTGGGAAAAATTTACTATTTTTGTTTGGGAATACGTATAGGGATGGATAGGATGATGATTCATCCATCCAATCCAGTTAAATAAGAGCCAACGTACTTACGTGTGATGTGATCTCTGTACTGAGCAACTTTATAAGTTCCAAGTATTGAAGTAATATAATGAAATGTAGGCAAGGCGTATAATTGGGAAAAGGGATGATGGGAATAAGGAGAGAAGACGCGATGATAATATATTATGCATGCATACGTTTTTATGTCCGCATGTGGTAATTGGCTTTAATTTGGAGGCAAAATTATGGTACTGATGCATCTCCCCATAGGCTTATATATTTTATATGAATGTACGCTACGTACTTTGCACTGATTATTGTGAGCTAGTTTGTATTTCGATCGATGAGTCTTGATCTGGAGAAGGGGAGATGAAACATATTGCATTTAAGCAAGTATATCTCCACTTCACATCTGCATCTTGTACTTGTACTCAAATCTGAAATCAAGTTTAAGTGGCAACATGTGCATCAATCTGCATTTTCCATACTGAGCATGTGAACATAGAAATTAATGGTATGCAACCTCCATTATGCTAGAATATATGTATGTATGTAACGTTAGCTCATGAGAAATACGAAAATATTATATGGTTTGCACTCTTGCAGACTTATCTGTACAAAGTGACTTGTTAAAATTTAATATGGAACGTTGGAACAATGATTGTGAGATTGAGATTATGCGTAAGACTATACTATAGCGTACATTATCCAGTTTAGCTGGTTCATGATGCGTTCTCTTCTCTGTAAAGAATCAGTAGGATAATATGATGTTGATTAGAAAAATAAATGAACGCACTATATAGTACGTCCAGGCGATGATCTCTAATGTACATAAATAAATGTATTAATAACAATAAACAAAACAAAGATGTACAAACTTCAAGTTCAAAGTCATATTTAACATTAACGCATATTTCTGCCTGCAGATTTGGATCAGTTTATTTCATACAAATGTGAAAATACTTGAAGAAGAATGTGTTTACTTTCATGAACAGAGTTCGATGATTTGTACTGTGTGCTCAGTGCATAATATGCTTATCGTTAGTTTAAGGGTTAGGTCAGGCCAAAGAGCGAATAAACTTACAAGAGAATGTTTCAGTGAATGGATAGTATATTTGAGTTTGTTGCTTGTCATAAATAATTTTCATTCATATGACGTTAATTATGGTGATGACAGGGTAAGAGGAAGTCCAATGATGGGCTGGGCTAGCTCATTTCGATATCTCATCTAATCACCTCGGCGGGGGCGTCTTGAGAAATTTTCAGTACTCTTGCACAAAACAAAGAAAGCGTGACAGACACCTGTAGACACAATTGTATGGTTAATTTATTTATTGCTAGCTAGTAAATGTTTTATCTGTAGAGTGTCACTGTTGGAAGAACAGTTGTAAACTGAAACGAGTGGACACTTAAATAAAGAATCAAATCAAATCAACCTGGTAAGAAGCCAAGAAGCGTCAGAAGAATGTTGATTATAAGGTCCAGTTCACAACCAACAGCGAAAAACACTCCAAGTGGGGGGAAGAGTATGCATAGAAGAATTAGACAAATTTCTTCAGCAGAAACCATGTTGACAATTTGTTGGGTATGAGAATGTTTAAGGTAGACAATGGGGAGTTATTTTAGGAAGTTGGAGCCGTTGGAGGTCATAACTCGTGTGCTTCGACACTATGGAAGTTCCCTCGTGAGCAAGTATGTAAAAAATTGCATAATAAGTAAGCATATTACTTCAAAACAGTAATAATTGTTGGGGCAACGACGGTATGACCTTCGCACCCCGTCACAACAATTTCAACAATGGTGAGGGCGGCGCTGCTCTTAATTTCAAGTAGCTCATTTCAACTAGCTATCCAAAAAAGGCCAGATTGGCTTGCCATTGTCTATGTGAATGCATTTCGGAAACGATTCTCTGCTCTTAAACATATACTGTTTGGATTCTTTGTCTAGTCAACTTGCAAAATGAGGGTTTCACTGGTTTCAGTCAGCACATAGAACTTGAACTATGTACTATTTGGTTTGTAAAGTTTCTTTAATGGATTTAAATGAGGAAGTTTGCCTTCCTAGTGTAAGCTATACACACATCACATTCACTCCATGTACTCTCATGACGAGGAGAGCATGTGTATGCAATCTACCATCTTTCGAGCCCAACAGTTAAGTTGTTCAGATCAGTGTGAAGCATTCGATTTTGCATGCATCGGATGACACATGCATTACATGCTTAGAAAAGTGCATTCTCCAAACCCTTATGACAACCTGAATAAAAATGTAAGTTCTACATCTTATGTTTTAGGAACATCTTTCTAGCAAGCGTTTATCGTATAAACTAATTCGTGTGATTAAAACCATTTCAATTCAAATCTATGAGCTGCAAGTATGAACATTTTACGGCAAAATGGTATGTAATCCATACCGGACTCCATGACGTAGTCCAAATTCAAAGTACAAACTTTCAACTTCCGGGTTTTGTGATCTAGTCATATCATTAAGATTCATCTGGGTATATGTAGTGTAGGAGTAACTAGTTGCAATGAAATGGGCCATATAGCTCATTTGTGGCTCTTTTCATTTCATTGTAACATTTATATCTACGTTTATGTGTCATGTTATAAAAATTATGAAAGGAAGAGACAAGGAACCATAAGCACTTATAAATTGGGGAGCAAGCTTCTTGGCGTACTTATCGTTAGTCTGTAATTGGTAATGAATGTGCGAGTTTTATAGTAAACATATGTACATTCAGTGTGTTGTAGATATGATCATTTTAAGTACATCATCACATCACATGTCTGTACATTCATAACTTGCTCCAAAACATCAAAGAAATACGGAAATGCACTTTGTAGAAAGGGAAAAGCCTAGCAGCTTAGACGGGTGCATATGAAGTGCAATTTGGGCGTTTTCATTTCATGCCTATGACTCGATTCCAAAAGCAACTGAAGAAAAGTAAAACTATATACAACGTGCTCGGGAAGAGGATTCGGCTCGGATCAATGAAGAGTGGCGAAGCAAGTAGAGTAGGTTCCGAACAGTAGTCAAGCAGATGATAATGAGGCGACGTTATGCTCAAAAACATTTCCGAACACAGTACAGTACAAGATATATAGCGTATGAACTATGAAGACAGCCAAGCTGTTCCGATCCGTTTTACTTCACCAACTTAAACAACTATTTCAAATTTCAGAACATTCCACTCCACAACCTAATGCTGGCTAATGCATAAAGTAACCCATTGATCTGATGTGTACACTATCAAGATGTTCTTATATTCTGTATTTATTTCCTCAGCAAACTTTTTTTCTTCTTCATTTTTTGGTTTCATCAGTTTCATTTGGCTCACTTACAGCTTATTTTGTTACGTGCCTATCATGTACATATGCCTACACGTGTGTGATGTAATCCAACAACACGCTTTTTCTTGTAATGTTGCAAAAGTGCTTATTTCCACTACTCCACTCCTACTATTTATTTGAAAATTTACCATGATACGACGCACAGATGAGGAGAGGCGATAAATACCTATACGTATAGCTTTTTTAGTTCTATTCTGTAGGGTACTAGGTTTCTCTATCTTATAAGTTGTAAGTGACGATCTAATATATGAATAAAAATATCCCCTTGTAATTTTTACGCAACTTCTTTTGACTCTTATTTTATTGGAGCACAATAAACGGTAAGTTATTCCAAATTTTATTTTTTTAGAAAATTATTGGGATTAATGATTTTAAGTTTGAAAACCTATTCATTTGTTTCAGAACGAACCGATTATACTTATCGAATTCGAGGAAACTTATAAAATAAACCAAGCTGGGATATTGGTATATATCCGACATCTGCTTTTTTGTATATTGATATTTCCTTGCTGATCTTCATCGGCACTGCTTCCTCTGTGAAACAGAGAGGTATATCTAGATATTATTTAAGATACGAAATTTTCTTACATTTGGTTGCATTGATTTTTGTTTAATGGATAATGCATTATAATAATTGATATGGCATA
The DNA here is from genome assembly GCA_964034955.1 of Orchesella flavescens. Classification (NCBI taxonomy): domain Eukaryota; kingdom Metazoa; phylum Arthropoda; class Collembola; order Entomobryomorpha; family Orchesellidae; genus Orchesella; species Orchesella flavescens. The sequence goes on along the minus strand of OZ035954.1, from coordinate 34,743,431 downwards.
TGTTGATTTTTCAGAACTTACGGGACCAATTAACTTAATGGACTAGGTTAAAAATATTCTTAAACCCAGCTCTTAGAAAAAAACTCCTGAATCTCCCTACTAAACCTGCCTAGCTACTTAAGGTGATAATAATACTTGAAAGGAGGGCAACGTGAGATGGATTCCCAAAACGTAGAGAGACGTGACTCCAAGAAATCTAATAACAAAAGTGGAGGGGGTAACAAAGGGCAAGGTCGTGGTGGCGGTGGTGGTGGTACCAACGGAAATGGTGGTAATACAAGTAATGGTGGTGGCAAATCTGGGTCAGGTGAGAAACAACGATCGCATTCCCAAGGGAAATCAAAGTCTTATAGAGAACGGGAAATATACAAACCACCTAGTAAGACAAATGCAGATAGTTTAAAGTTAAAATAAATTTTCATACGTACATCAAATGTTAACTGTAGATAATAATAATTGATGATGCATGACATTATGTAGGTTTGCGAAGTACTAAAAATCGAAGCAGCAATAGCATTAGTGAACAGCAGAATTCCAAAGGGAGCAATGATGAAGCTACTGGAAGTGGAAATCAGTCTCAACAACCCAAAAGAAGCAATAGTATCAACAGCCCACAACAAAAGAATGTTGGAAGTGTCAGCAACAACGGTTCTTCTCAGAACGGAGCATACAATGAGGTCAACGACTCCTCCTCCATGATGTCCAACAATGGTTACTCTCTTTTTGGTAATAGTAATGGAAATGGGAGCTCATCCGTTCCTTCCAGCCCATTGATATCAAATCGAATGCAAAATAACTTCAATGGAGCCGCTGCTGCTGCTGCATTTGGGTTAGCAAATCGAATGTACAACGTGAATGCCAAAGAATTTCAGATCGTTTCTCAAAATGCACTTCATCAACATCAACAGCAGCAACAGCAACTTTCAAATTTTCTCAATCAATTTGATCCCACAGTCTTTTATAACAATTCACCAATTTTAGCTTCCTCAGGCTGCTACCCTTTGAAGCAATCTAAATCATCGGGAAACATGAATTTACTTCTTCAACAGCAGCAACAAGCTGCTGCATTGCAACAATTGCAGTCAGCCATGGGTTTCAACTTTCCGTTGCAGGCTGGCAGCTACCCTGCTGCTGGGAACGGTGGTAATGGGACCCCCAATGGAAATGACCAGTTTAATAGATTGAGTCAGTTGAACAGTTATTAATTCATGCAATAAGATAATTGGACATGGAACGCATGTTAATGAGAAAAAAATTAAACTCGGTGTTGTTTCATCGATTCTAGATTCTTCAGGCTGTTTCCCCCTGAGTCAATCTAAATCTAGTGGAAATGTGCCCGGAAGTGGGAAGCCGAGAGTTCGGTTTGATGATGAGGAGCAGGATTTGGATGATGATGACTTAGGGCAACAGTTGGGCAACTATTTTGCATCACTAAAATTAAATGGTAAATGAAATCTTACATTGCACAAAGTCACGAACCACAAATGTTGGATTGTCTAAATTCATATGAAATCAACTTGTCCAAAAATCCTTTTATATTATTTTCAGGTGATCTTTCTGGGCCACCACCTCAAGCATCAAATTTTTCCAAAAGTTATGCTTTCCAACAGCAGCCCCAACAACTACAGCAACAAAAGATTCCAGTAAGCCCCCAGCCCGTTCTTAAGTCGGCACTCCAAAAGAGTAGGACAGGTTTCTATCTGAATTTGTATGGAAATCAACAACAGCAACAACCCCAACAATCAACATCTGCCATGCCTCCTGGTTCGGGCTCACCAACAAAATCTGTTTATGGACTTAGCAGTTCTATCCCTAATGCTGCTTCCTTTGCCCAGCAAACACAGCAACGTATCCAAAATTATAACGCTTCGAACTTGGCCAGTGCTAGTAGTAATCAGTCATCAAACTATCCAAGTGTTGTGAAACGATCAAGAAGCTTTGGACCTGGGACTCATCATCTTCCAAGAACTTCCGCGACTATGCTACTCAGTGCTACGTCCGCCCCTTCATCAGCACCACATTCGGTATATTCAGACTTTTGTATCACAAAATGGCCAAAAGATGTCCAAGAACTTGTTACTGCTGCTGTTACAGGTACAAAATTTTGTAAAGGCACGTGCTCCCTAGTACCTATATATAATGACACAATTTGTAAACGAAATTACAAAGTGGATGTAGATGAATGGAACCAAAGTTGAAGCAGCCCATGCATGCTTATATGCATGTATATTCGTTAATGATGATGCATGTCTCTTACATTCCAGGAGTTGAACGAATTCCGGCAAGAAACTGGATTGAAATGGTCAATAGAATATTTGAAGCCATGATGTGTGATTTCAAACCATCAAAGAGAGAAAAAGAGATTTATGAAAATCAATCCGACAGTCGTGTGGAAACTGCTGGGTCTACATCCGGTGACGGAGCATCTACATCATTAGAGGCTTCTGGAGACTCTCCAAATAAAAGTGTTGGCTCAGCAAAAGATGTTAATAATGATGGCGGCGGTAATAACAATGAAAATGATTTTGATGAAGACGATGATGAGGATGATCTTGCTTCCGCTGCTGTTCATATATTTTTATACTTCATTCAGGTGTGGAAAAAAGTTTGTCGACGCATTTTGGTTTTGTATTGAATTAGGCATGTATTAAGTACACGGAATTCACTTACTAACTAACTACGCATTTGATTTGATAGTAAAACTAATGATTTTGGGTTTTTTCTTTGAGTAATCAAACGCTTTTTCTCGACATGGTTGTAAGAAATCAATAACAATGATAGAAAATGATTCTAATTTTACTATAAGAAAATTATATGATTCGAGAAGAAGAAAGAATTAACACGCTTCCTAAATATTTCCTACTTCAGTAGGATTTGCATGCAGGAATTGTTGGAGGCTAGCCTCCATCCAACTCCACTTTTTTAACTTCAACCTGTTACAGTGCATAATAAAATGTGGGTGGTAGTAGTACCATGTTCATGTTTGGAGAAAAAAACAGAAACCCAAACCCAGGGCCACGACACCGCGATCTTGATTCAATTCGAAGGGCATTTTGAGCCTTGTGTAAAGATATCTAGAGACAAGAAGAATACAGTAAAATTTCATCCAATTCTGTGAAACTATTGTATACTTGAGCTGCATGTTACCTTGATAAGAATAAGAGTATATTGCATGAACATTATAGTACTTGATCATGCAAAATTTTGTTCTTCCTGAAAAGCCATTTTGGCTGACCATGCATTGCATAGCAAACAATATACAAAATACAAGGTTAACATAAATCACATCACGTAATGCATGCTCTGCATTGCTGTCAGAGTCCTCACTTTCCATACATTATATAATTTATCCTTTTCTTTGCATATGAAGAAAGTTTCCTTTCTGAAAGTTCAACGGGCTACCGTTACCGTTTCAAAGCTTCTATGTCTACCTAATACACCTGAAAAAATGGCCGTTTTATGCATTAAAAAGTATACCAATAGCAATTGCCAAAGATGGAACTAAAAGTGTTTGACCTTAAGTGTACTGCCAGTAGTGTACGTTCTTTTTATGCTACTTCAAATTGATTTACTCCTTTTCTGCATCTTAATTTTTTATTTGATTGAACACAGAACTATATATAGGCATTAAGTAAAAAGGGTTGCATTGAAAACAAAAGCAAATCGCACGTAAAAGAAGATCCTTGTAACTTTCTCTTAAACAAAAATTAAGTCGATAAAAGTGTATTTTTAGCGAATAATACGACTAACATGTACTAAGAAAAAGAAATGAATTGAATTCTGTGAAGGGGAAATACATAAATGTTAAAACTTTATATATGTAGAGAGAGAAGGACAGAACTGTAATGGAAAGTTTGCTAAACACGTGCTTCGCAAGTTTTCAAAGACTTGCTAGTAGCAGCATCAACAGCAATGCTAATTCAAGTAATCCAGCAATGAAATCTAAATCCCAGCAACAACCGTCTATAGTGGCTGGACAGGCTGGGAAGCCTCCAATTTCTCGGCAATGGAGTAACTTTCTCCGTTTTCTCTCTACATTGTACGCTCAGGTAATATACATTTATTTAACAAGTCAGTACAGTACATCATAATTTTGATAAGACGTTTCTAAGAAATCGTTAAGATTAGCTAAAAGTTCAAGTTTCTAAGAAATCAAAGACAAGAGTACAGTTTCCTTAATTATTTTCGGTAGTGTTTTTCATGTTTCCTTTGAAGTAGAATTAAATTGAAAGCTAATTCTGATAATTTGCTGTTTTAGGTGAAATTGATTAGAAGGCAAAAACAAAGTCAGCAACAAACAGGAGGTCACTCCATGGACGAAATGAGTTTCTCTCTCTTAGCTCTATTATGTGATTCTTGCCTTGCCACGCTTCGCTCACCTCAGTCATATACAGCGGAAATGGTAAGTGATGTCAACTAACGGACCTATCATACCTGTCTAGCTATATTTAATTTTCATTTGGACGCACAGAACCGGAAAATTAATGCCCAGACAGAAAAATCACACCACCACTGTGATTTCTAAAATCCTTCATATATATTATATAACCCTTGCACGAGCTGTATTTGTCAGAAACTATATCTTCCATCTTTCATCTAATAAGAAAAAACTTTTGTATTTTTGTAAACGAACGTATTTAACAGATGGGTTGCCTTTTCACGGTCTTGACCTCAATCGGTCGTGATATGGAAGGGACATTTCCACTCAAGATGAAGCAACTCCTCGCTGCTGTCCGAGATGCTCTTTTGGGTATAGGGCCATACCATCAGCATCATAATAGCAGCAGCAGCTCTGCTGCCACCACAAGATTTTCTGGTGTGTCACCCATAGTGCAGAAAACATTGATGCAGCTCATTGAGCTTCATGCTTGCAACTGGCAACTCCCAGCATCAGCGGTGCGGTATTATTACTCCTCAGTAAATAAATCCTCCACTTCCTCGACGAACACGTCAAACAGCAATAATAGTGCTGTCTCGCCATCATCTTCACACGCTGGCACCCAACAGTCTAACAACTTGAGTAACAGTAATGCACCTTCACACCTCTCCAAAACTATTTCTTCTGGTAGTCAACCATCTGCTGTCAGTAATGATAATAATGATGACGGTGCTAGCATCACTGTCAACGGTAATAATAGTAGTAGTGTTTCTGAAAAAGAGGCGGCTTCACCGCCATCGACTATATCACAAACTTCACCAACTTTAGACGACTCTTTAGTCTAGCAGACTAACGAGGGTCGGATCAAATCAAGATCAAGGAGCAGCAGGAAACCAAGCTAAAGCCGGCATCATTCAACCCACCTTTATATCCGACGAAGAAATAACGAAAACAGGATTGATGACTTACACCACACACTGAAATGCACAATATATTAAACAGTACGACCCTTTTATAATATATGATTCTACTTACTACATTACACTAACATCGTCAACCAGATTACATTAGAAAATAAAATTTTGAGCAATAACAAAAATTTGTTTTAAGTATATATAAATGCTAGTCACAATCTCGAATAGATTTTTCTTTTTAGAATTAAACAATATTTGATGCAATGCATGAACATAACCAGTTGACAAATATACAATAAGTCATGTGATACAAGAATTATCGAAATAACTACTCATTTCTCATGCAGTTTAAACTAACTATACCAATTTTCAATAAAAGTGTGCATGCAAACTGCGCAACGTACTCACGTATGTAGCTTACTTGTTACTTTGTATGTTTCGATAATTACTATATAAGCTTAATGGTAACAAAATAGCCTTTTCGAACTTGACAATTACATAATTATACCAAACAATCTAATGGGGAATAAACCTATTCGCACTTTATTTAGTTATAAACATACAGTTGACAGTTTTGTTTTTTTGAGAATACAATACAATAAGAATGTAGACTAAGTAATTAGAAGAAAGAGGAAATTAGACTTTCTTCAACAGAAATAAAACAAAAACCAAGATGAGGATAACGCATATCCAAATAATTGTAAATACAAATTATATGCTACCCGTATCACTGTTAGTTATAAAACCAAAAACTTGTACAGACTGAATGCGGACAATTGAGTATCACTTGCTTTGACGTACATACAATTGAACAACTTGAGTTGTAGATTAATAATAATAAGGATAAAATAAAATGTTTGTTAGTAGACAGCCGCAACATTTGTCATCTATTCCCAGTTCACTACATCGACCACTTCATAAATGTTCTTCTTGGCTTATGGAGAGTAAAATACGGCTAGAATTAAAACTCGAATAGGGTTTGTCATAAAAGTCATTTCCACTAAATCGAGTATAATAATTTAGTTGATTACTTGGTTCACTTTTTCTCTTAACAGCACGTACGGGTTCAGACTCACACTGATCCAAAACACTTGTTGAAGAGGACGACGCATTCAGAGAATCAAAACTCGTACTGACATTCTCTTTTTCAGTAAATGACTGAGGTTTCTTTTTAAACTGAAAAACTTTTCCAGATGTCGATGAATTGAGTTTGACACGAGTTGATGAATTTTCTGGAATGTACTGTTTCATGAAGGTCGTAATAGAAGTCTGACGCTCAACGGCACGAACTTTGGTAGGAGCTAAAAAATAAGCACTCATGCACTCAATGTCAAAATTCCTTTCACGAATGTGTTTTATTTTTGTTTCTCTATTTCACTGAAAGTAAACAAAATCATTCATACGTGGTCGTTTGTTGGTGAAAGCTGGTGCAGGTGTCATCGGCTCATAGACTCTCATACTCTGACTCGCAGCCTCCGCAGCAGCAAGACATATGTCTATGTCTTCGTCGTTACTGCAGCTGAAGCTTTCTCCATAGTTGGAGTTGTACACGTCACCTTTATTGCTTGGTTCTGATTTCACAGCAGGAGTTTGAAAGTTGGGGGGCCGATGTTTAGTACCGTTCATTTTACGGTTTGATGTGTTAGCACCAGCAGCGTTGATACTACATTGACCTTCACTGTGACTTTGAAGTTCTTCACTACTGCATGAATCAATGAGGCTGACCTGACTGTCAATGGGCGAATGGTTCTTTTTATATTTATTTCCACCTTGTTTCATTGATTCCTGAATCTGAAGCCGCAGCCTAAAAAAAGATGATGATATCCATTTGTATTTTAAACTAACTATATAACAGTAACGGAAAAGAAGGTTTTAAAAAATATGCAACAACATCACCATACTTTTCACATTCCTCTTCTGAAGAACGGACCAGCTCATTCTTTTGCTTATGCAAATCCAACAATGCCGCATCCAATTCCAAGATCCGCTCACGGAGTCCTTTTTCTCGACCACAGACAGTTTCATCACGTGCCTTATATTCCTGCTCTAACTCTACTTTAGCTTGTTCACCTTCTTTCTTTAGAACTAGGAAATCCTTAAGCTCTGTAGGAACATATATAATAATAATTCCAGTAATTACACACATGACAAACTATTCAAATAATGTACTACGTTAAACTTTATTATTACGCACCAAGTTCTAGCTGACTCTTTTCGCGTTGCAAATTCTCCATCTCAACTTGATCATGCTTCAAACGGTTGCCCCGACCTAGCTCTGTCCCATTCCATAGCCACGCAAAATTGGTAGAGTCAGACAAGAAGGAGCTAGCTAACTGAGAAGACTCTAACCGAACTTTGTGCTATAAATATAAATGAATGCCTTTTTTATGTTTCATTTTTTCATAAATATTATTCTGAAAAGCTGTTCAAACTCCAACTTTTCTTACCAATTCCTCCGAGACACTTGCCAATTCTTGCTCTCCACGTTTCAAACTGTTTTCAACGATTTTATTCCGGATTTCCACAGTACTTAGCTCAGTCTTCTTCTCAGCCACGTCTTTACAAAGGTTATTCCATTTGTCTTCACCCTTCTTCAATTCCAATTTCACCTTTGCTATTTTCTTATCCACCTCTTTAATTTCCGCACGAGCTGTAATCATGATAAAAACAATATGATACCTTGACGTTAATAATAATTAATATATTCAATGCTTGATTTTGATGCAATACGCAATACATAACAACTTTGTTGATCCCATCAAATCATCCATTAAAATAATTAATGAATTTTCAAACCTTTCTCATACGCTCTCTGATCCTGCTCAATACCAATACGACTTTGATGAAGATCATCCAGCAGCTTTCTCATATTGCTTCCGGTGGTGCCACTTACACTCCCATTCCCATTATTACTAGACACGGCTGAAATTGCGGATTTGACTCGGGGGTGGTGCTCGTCTTTCTTACCACATCCTTCACCTCGAGCAATACTCATCTTTGGAGCAGGCTTATCATTACCAAGAACCTTTTTGGAGCTCAAACTTTTGCTCATTGATTGCTTTACTTCTTGAGACTTTCCCATTGTTGCTTCCTCCAACTGATGACGGTTGACCTTTTGCCTTTATTTCACTCCCAAAAACTTTACCTAAACAAAGAATTTAACACCAGTCACTTATACTTTACATTACATCCAAACCAAACTACTAACTACTACTTTACCTTCAACTTAAAATTCTCAAAATAATCACAACACGACAACACAATGACAACCTCTCAATAATCAATAACCTGGGTCTGTATTAAAATTATGATTAATTAATTTACATTTTTTATGTACTAACCAAAATCACACTTAACTTTATCTCCCGATCCCAATCAATATTTGGCAATAAAACATGCAACGCAATGTTTACTAAAGTAAAAAAAAGCACTCCAAACAACTCCGGATTCGAATATTTTTCAAAACGCCGAAAAAATGCGCACTAACGCAAAGTTCACCGAACGGAGTGGAGTGCAGCAGAGTTCATTCACTTTTTACATCTTCCCATCAGCAACATCAATGATCACTCAACGCAACTCGAGCAAAAGGTAAATCAGATTACAGAAGGTGGAAGAGGTTTTCAGCCTTCGTCTGTATCATATCCCTTGCTATTTACATAGATCAGCACGGAGTTGACGGAGTAATCATTATCATAATTATCAATCGAAAATTAGTTAGTGATTGAAAAGATGAAGGGAAAAGTGTTATGACATGGTTTTGCGTGAAAGTAGAATAAGCGTGATGCGTTCCTTGAACTCTTCAAACATGAAGCCCACGGGAAAGGAGAAAACAAAGAAAATTTGGGGATGAATACCCGATGATGATTGGCGTATTTGCAAAGAGGCCAAATGACCTGTCTAAACAACTACGCTGATTTGAAAACCCACCCCATCTAATCCACTTCATGTTCATGCTAAGCTAGTCGCAGTTGCAATTTTTGTTTTCATAGTATCATGTGTTGATGATTTGTGTCCTTCATTCAGAGACTAAAAATTTCATTTGGAATTTTCCGTTTCAGTAAATACTGGAGAGAATACTTAACAATGGTTCGGCAAGCGTTTATCGAGGAGTTTTCCTCGTCGTCAACTACAAAAGGGAGAAGGGATGGAAGTGACCAAGATAACACAGTTACATCATCATCATCATCTTCTGCAACAACTCTTATACATCATGGTGATGGAGGTTGTTCTGATGATGAATTGTTGGCGGTGGCGTCATCACAATCATCATCGACATCGACTTTAGTTTGTGAGGAGGAGACTTTGCATGCCATGATTGATGTGCTGGAAAATGAAAGGCCGATGCAAATGGATTCTGAGGGTAGGACAGTTAGAGCAAGTCAAAAGGTTCAATCAACATCAGAGCAGGAGGTTTTATCTCGTTCACGGGGACACTCTGTTGAGTATTGGACAGTTGGAGCTGATAACAAGCGAAAGAATTTTATAAAGAAGTTTCCATTGGAGAATCAGATTGGAAATGGAAGTCCAGGTTCAGCCTCAATGCCAACTCCTACTCATAATGAAATGCTTTCTTCGGTGAAAGCTGCTCCGCTATTCCAGCAGCAGCCTATCAACTGTTACAATAATGGGGCACAGATTTTTCATCCGACTTTGCCAGCAGAACCGTTTCCTGTTTATCAATACAATCATCAGAATTTTACTCAAAGTCCATATGTGGCTGTTCAACAATCGCCCATGCAGATTTTTATTCCTCCGGGACACCAAGCTGTGCAGTCAACAGGGCAATTTGTACAACCACAACAATATATTCAGCCACATGTGGTGCCACAAGCTACATATTATCATCCTCATCAATATTATGGTGTGCCAGTGCCAACAATGGCCATGTCAACTGTTTCTTACTACCAAGGAATGCCATTGTTCTACCAAACTGCAATGCCTCCAACTCCAACTTCAGCGCCTTACCAATCTGTGTGCAATAATTCGTCACTTCCGGAATATAGTTTGGGAGGGGGTTATGCGAGACATGCAGAATTTTTGAGAGCTATTAATGCCACCGATGAGTCAGCTCAATCTTCGCCACGAGGGTCAGAAGATGAAGTCAACATTGAAGTATCTACTGGACAAAGTCAGGCCCAGGCCAACCAATGTTTCGAACCAGATTCAACTAAAAGTGACTCTGATTCAACTGTGGTTGACAGCATGAATACGAGCACTTCCTCAATCGACTCAAATCATTTTCTTAATGGTAGTGGAATGGCGTTGGACAACTCTTGGCATCTTCCAAATTTTCTTGTGCCATCATCTCCATCCTCTTCCGTTGGGTCATCCTTGTCGGACACCGATTTGAGTGGAATTTTGGTGGGAACACAAGCTAGAAACGGAGTAGATGACGTAAAAAAATATTACTTGTTACTTTGCTTTGTGAATTTATTGTAAAGTCGTGTTATGTATTTATTAACAAAATGCAACATTGTCATTGAACACAATTTTTTTTTACAGAATGGAAGCATAACTTCTGGTTATAGTAGTGCTCCTTCAACACCAAATTCTCGAACTCTGGCACCAGGATTTACTGGCGAAGCCGAAATAAACGGTGGTGGAATGGTGAATCACAATCTTGTTTCTCTAACTGATTCTTTGGACAATCAAAATGAATACGCGGGTGGTGAGGGAATGGCTAGCACTCAAAGCTTTTGTTCAACTGTGGAAGCAGGAATGTACGATTACGAACAGTATGCACTGCAATTAAGAGCTCAAAACGGTACAACTTTCTAGATTTCATAGTAGTTAAAGTTTGTATTTTATACACAAATTCAGTAGTGCTTAATTCAGATTTTCGTTCATTTTTACATCTATAGACGCTCGAATGGGGAACATTTTTCTACAAGACATTGTTGCAGTTCCTACTGCCCACAGTCACGACTACATTTATCCTGGGGAGCGAGTAATGTTACTCTACTCTGAAGCTGAAGGATGCGGCAACGTTATGATGTTCAATAATGAAATGGTCCCCTACGTCGCCAATACATTTGACTTGAATGTCCAATCCAGCTTAAGTTTGCAATCTAGCGGTTCCAAGTGCTTCAGGTATTTTGTACCACCTCGAACTTCAGACAACGACTATTTTGGAGGGCAAATGACCATGTGGCAGATCAAAATGGTTCATTACTTTTTGAAATATCACCCCCATATTTGGAAAATGCATGGCGTCCCGGAGACTTTTGATATAGGAATGTTTTTGGGAAACACAATGAAGGTGCTTGGAGAATTCCATATTGTGTCAAAGCTGAGATTTTGTTGCAGGGTAAATTCTTTTCATAGTATTTGACAACTTTTTTTTATGTGGAGATGTAAATAATACTTCATTTTGAAAGTAAATCCATTGAAAATCATGACCTGTTATGCTTATTATTAGGCTTGTAAAACGCCATGGACTTCCAAGAAAGGTACAATCGTTTTCAAATTCTGTTTCAACAGTACTACCAATCGTGGATGGATTTTGATGAGGATCTTTGGTCAGATTTGCATCAAACAGGAGTGTACGGACTGGACATTCCAAAATCCAGCCTGTTATCCAGAGGAGATTGATAGAGTTAGTTCTTATTTTACCATCAATTCCTACTTTATATTATGATTAGTAAATCAACCTACTGATAATAAGTTGTTATAAATAACGAATATGTTTTTTCTTTCTCAGGCGATGAAGAAACTTTCTGAATACATCGGTTTACATGTTTATGGAATCGCTGTGAAACCAAACTGCTTTGCGGATTGCTTTAAATCAATTAGGAAAAGCGGTGGTGGTGGTGGGACTGTGAGTAGCAAGACTGCAACTGGATATCCAACTCCTCATAAAAGCGAATTTTGTCAGGCTTGTATAAATGGAGTCTGCAAAAACCTCTTCATTCCAGCTCTTGCCAATACTGCTTCAAAGACTAGCAGTAGCAGCCAGATATCTCAGAAGCAGATACAGTTAGAGGAAACTCCAAAATGCTGATGCTGATGAAAAGATACTATATTATTATTCACTTTTGGTGCTAGTTATTTTTTAAATAATATACGTTTTAAGTTTTAGTATTTGCTAGTAATTTTCAAATTAGAGGAATGTTGAAGTTGAATGTTAGTGTTGTGGTTGGTTGTTAGTCTAGATAAAAATGTATAAATAATTATATTTTATTAATTTTTGTAAAACTATTAACAGCAAGGAAGTGCATTATGAAATGAATTCGGAAGTTAAAAAATGTATGAAAAGGCCAAAACAGCTTTTTAGTTTATACAGTCAACAGTTTACGGTTCAAAATTTTGAGTTTAGAATTTCCATTCTGAGAATTAAAGATATTTTACGGTAAGGTTATAGTGAAGAAGTTGTATTGTATCGGAAGTATTAAAAACAAGGAATATGTTGAGAGTTTTTGTACCTATATATATGATATGTGATTGTTATGTATGATTGTTAAAAAGAAATTTAAAAAAAGTCTTGTTGAGCTTAATATCCCCCTTACACGATAATAATTTGTTCATGACCTTGGAATTTGGAAGCTGATTCCAAAGTATTTAGCCTTTCTAAAAGATTTTTGCCACACAATACTACTGTATCATGTTGTGGTTATTATCCTTCTTTAAGAATGAAAGCTTAGCTCAGGTACCCTCACCTATGCTTTTCTTGTTCCATTACTGGATGGAAGTATTTTTGCAAGAAGATTTGGATTTCATTAAATTAAGTCGTGTGCTTTTACTATTTCATATACTTTATTACAACATGTTATTAATGTGTGACAGATTATTTCTATTTTCTCTCCGTTTTGATTACGCGAGATATCAATATTAGTAGTACGTCCGTATTTTCTTCAAATTGGAGTTGCTTTTACCTTTCGTTGTATCTTTAATGTTGAGCATATTTAATTACGTAACTATTCCTTCCACTCATTCACGGCTTACCAATACATTCACCAACCGTCACAAACCTAAATCCTTTTGATCTCACGTAATCAATAGCCATTCTTGCCAACTCACCGGATCTCTGCACGGGGTCGTGGTGCAAGACTATGAAGCTATCTGTTGAGTTGGAAGCGTCTCCCATTGTTTCCAAATAAGCTTGAAAGGACGCATCAATGTCTTCCTTATAAAGCCAATCGTTCGTATCCATATTCCAGGTCACCACATCATAGCCAAATTCCTCCTGAATGAGTTCAACAACTGTGCTGTTGTAGTTTCCATAAGGAGGTCGTAGGAGCGTTATATTGATCCCGACAATATCATGAACTGCGGTGGCAAGTAGGGTAATGTCGTTTATAATGTCCTCTCGCGATCGGGGATCTTCAGTTTCCGTTAAGCTCTCGTGTGAAAATGTGTGGCTTGCAATTTGATGACCCTGTAAAATAAATTTTGCCCGAATGATTGCAAACACATATTGTCTATAAATTCATAATGCACAATTATATTTAAGATATATTAGTTAAGCATGCATACATCTCGATGGATCCTGCGTAAAAGTTCTTGCTTGCGTGGATCTGTAGTCAAGTTCAAGTAATCATGACCATAACCAGTAACAAAAAATGTTGCTTTCACTCCTTTCTCCTGCAGAACTTGGAGAACAGACTCGGTATTGCCATTGTATGATGGGCCATCATCTTAGCGGACGTTAAAAATGAAATACATCCTTTTATATAATATCACATGTAAATCAAGTTATGAGTGAATATTACTACCGAATGTTAAAGCAAAAACTCCAGGTTTAGTGCAATTTGTAACCACAGATGCCCGAGGCTGCTGCTTATTTTTCCACAAAATATCAGAATGATCTAAAAAGAGGTTGGAAACAAATAACTTACCATATTTTTCCATAATATTTAGCGGTAATTTGGTATAAGTATTAAGCATATATTCATTTAAATAGCTGATATAAGTTTTTAATTCATTGGAGAATCTGTAGTCTGTACGATGTTACAAAGAAAATTCATTCAGAAAAGGTCCTATTTTATTTTACCTTCGGATACATCCAACGTTTGATCTAGAGTTTGTGGAACAAAGTTTCCTTTGTTGCCTACTTCCCACCTGTTAATGTAAAAGTAGTTTTCGGCTATAGTCTTTCCAATTTACACTTACAAGTATGCAATTTCAAATTGAGTACATACTTTTTAGTTTCCAAAACTTTATGGTGAGGGTTAACATCCTTAAATTTCTGGGCGTTTATTATAGCTCCGTCATAATTGAAATTTATAAGGAGTGCTACTAACAAAAAAAAGGTTTTTGTAACATTCCATTATGAAAAATTTTGACAAAATAATTGGTATGGTTTAATAGTTTGCAATTTGGACAAGCAAAAATCAGTATGCTTTGTAAATGATAAATGATACTCAACTGGAAGCTAGACAATGGAAAACATTGTAAATTGTAATGTTCATAATCACAAAACAGATTTTGTCAAGTTTAATGATTACATGCAAACAAGTTAAGACTTGGGACCATCCAAAAGCTGAGAAACTTGTTGATAGATCTGCTATCATTATGTTTACGCAACTATTCTTTTGTAATAAAAAATTCTGCAAGTGCAGATTCAGCTTTTAATTAAATATTTAATGCCTCCGGGTAGATAAGTAATTCGGACATAACAAGATTGACCAATATTGATAAATAAATGCATACTGTCAGATTTTATCAAGATGACAGAACTGTCAGTTTTGCTAATAATAATTATTATCCACATCTCTGTGACATAAGTATAACAAGACAGCCGACAGGTGTGAGCAGTTGAGCAAAGCAGATGTTGAATGGATGTGGGAAAATAAAGGGACAACAATTGATTGCTGCTTGCTTATCATGCTTATTAACTTTTACTCATCTAAGTTGGTTTTTCCTAAAAACACGATTCTTTGCTGTTATGTTTCAGTTTACCCCATAACAATTAATTCACTTCAAGAAAACTTCGATGAGATAACGGCACACATGCTATTATAAAGATAAATGAAACTGGAAAAAACCAAGCCCTAGTAGTTTATAAGATTTATGCTATATGATGAAACTCAGTTTGACCTTGGCCGTGGTTGATCGTTTTTAAAATTGAGCCATGAATTTTCCTTGCTTGTGTTTTTATTAAGCAATGAAATTGCTTCTTAAGGTTGTCAATTTTGTCATTTTGGGGGGCTTGTAGAGTGTAGAGTGTAGAGTGTAGAGTGTCATGTCATCATAATGAAAATTTTGTCATTTGGGAGTCTTGTAGAGTGTAGAGTTTAGAGCGTAAGTGTCATGTCATCATAATGAAAATTTTGTCATTTGGGAGTCTTGTAGAGTGTAGAGTGTAGAGCGTAAGTGTCATGTCATCATAATGAAAATTTTGTCATTTGGGAGTCTTGTAGAGTGTAGAGTGTAGAGTTTAGAGCGTAAGTGTCATGTCATCATAATGAAAATTTTGTCATTTGGGAGTCTTGTAGAGTGTAGAGTGTAGAGCGTAAGTGTCATGTCATCATAATGAAAATTTTGTCATTTGGGAGTCTTGTAGAGTGTAGAGTGTCATGTCATCATAATGAAAATTTTGTCATTTGGGAGTCTTGCAGAGTGTAGAGTGTAAAGTGTCATGTCATAACGCGCGAAAAATCAATCGATTTAGTTGAAAGTCAGTATCTAAAGGTTATTTTTCATGGCGAATGAAGTGGTTGTATTAGATTTTGAATTCAAATTAAATTTCGAAAGTTTTCGCGCAAAAATTCAAAAAATCAATCGATTTAGTTGAAAGTCAGTATCTAAAGGTTATTTTTCATGGCGAATGAAGTGGTTGTATTAGATTTTAAATTCGAATTAAATTTCGAAAGTTTTCGCGCGAAAATTCAAAAAATCAATCGATTTAGTTGAAAGTCAGTATCTAAAGGTTATTTTTCATGGCGAATCAAGTGGTTGTATTAGATTTTAAATTCAAATTAAATTTCGAAAGTTTTTGCGCGAAAATTTAAAAAATCAATCGATTTAATTGAAAGTCAGTATCTAAAGGTTATTTTTCATGTTAAATCAAGGTAGTTTCACTCGCAAATTCCAATTTCATTGCTTGTGTATCTTCGTACACTTACGGTTTTATTCTAAGCTTAAATCGATGCGACAGCAGAATTAAAAGTACAATAGTTTGAAGTATATTTTTTGTGATAAATTTTCATGAGCATTTATTGTCTACCAATACATTCTCCAACCGTCACGAATCTAAATCCTTTTGACCTCACGTAATCAATAGCCATTCTGGCTAGCTCACCAGATCTTGGCACAGGGTCATGGTGAAGGGCTATGAAACTATCCGTTGAGGTGGAAGCGTCTCCCATAATATTCAAATACGCTTGAAATGAAGCCTCAATGTTTTCTTGGTGAGACCAGTCGTCGGTGGACAAATTCCAGTTGATTACGTCATAACCGAATTCCTCATGAATGAGTTCAACAACAGTGCTGTTGTGATGTCCATTGGGAGGTCTTAGAAGAGTAAGGTTGATCCCAATAATATCTCTTACGGCAGTGGCAAGCTGAGTAATGTCATTTACAATATCTTCTCTCGATCGAGGGGTTTCAGTAAAGCTCCTGTGTGAAAATGTGTGACTCGCAATTTGATGTCCCTGAAAGTATAAGTATAAAACGCGATTTAATGCAATCTTTCTTCTCATTCATCATTGTTGATCATAAAAAGTAAAATGCAATATATATAGTTTTGAAATATACGTCTCGCTGGATCCTGCGTAAAAGTTCTTGCTTCCGTGGATCTGAAGTCAGATTTAGCGAATCCCAACCGTAGCCAGTAACAAAAAATGTCGCTTTGACTCCTTTCTCCTGAAGAGCTTGGAGTACCGACTCAGTATTGCCGTTGTATGAAGGACCGTCATCTTAAAAATATATTATATAAAAATTTCTTGATGCCCAGTAAAATACAATGTTATACTTATATGAGTTAAATAGGAATTGCAAAGTATTACCAAAGGTTAAAGCAATGAGACCAGGTGTTGTACAGTTATAAATTACAGATGCCTGAGACTGCCTACTGCTCTTTGGCACAACATCAGAATTACCTATATATAATCAAACATTTTTACTTTGCTTTTGCATTATGTTGTGCACAAAATACATTGACCCAAACCCAAGAGCCCAATATATAATCGTGAGGTGTTTGGTGCTTCTAAAGAATGATTCACTCTTAACGTTTTCATTTATTGAAATTAAGTGCTACAAACAAAAAAGTTCAAATTGCAAAACAGTACCAATGACATGTCATGTTCACTTAGACTCACATTACATTACTCACAGTACAATTTTTAAAAGTAGACATTAACTCCACGATAAAACAGTAAGTTCACGTCAAATCCCATCATAAGTAAGTAATTTCAATATTTCAACTGTGGAAAACTAGCATCTTTCACCTCGTCTATTTGGAGTTCCAATTTTGTCATAAGGCAGCTCACAGTTTGTTGGCGTTTTGGATGTAATTTCCAATTGCAATTCGCCAATTTGTGTGGAGTAGGTCACAGAATCAACTGCAGAAAATAAATTTATAACATGAAAGTAAAGATTTTTCGAGAAATGATTTTGAACATCCAAATTTCAATTTGCCAAATCAATATTTCGTCTTACCAAAATCAATTGGATTTCCATCATTGCTAGATATTGTCAGGGGAAAGCCGGAAGATGATTGACGAAGAGTAAGGGTGATATTTGTTGGTGATATGTCAGCGTCAATAATATTCCCTAAATACTTTATGCCTACGTAGGAAAAATGTTGGCTTTAGATAACTTTGTGTCATCAGGATAAATTATATTAATGGTACATATTATATATGTCCTTAAAGATTGATTGATTGCATGTAAGCACCTGTCAATTTCAAACCACTTGAATCAGGTAGCACTCTTGGTTTAGTGATGGTGATTTTTTCTGGGAAAACTCTCAGTCCTCCGTAGCCACTAAAGATTGACTGGAGAAAACCTCCCATTCCAGTGATAAAATTAATGGCACCCAAAGTTGGAGGCTTGGCTTCAGTCCATACCTAAAAACATTCGAGAAATGCGTATTGGTCAAAGCATACAGATTTTTTTCACTTTAGCCATGTGGTCAAACCGTGTACCTTAAATGGCTCCCTCAAGTAAAGTTGATAACTCTTATTGAAAATTTGGGCAGCTTCTTCCAAATCATTTAGCTCAAGAAATCCTACGGTATGCATAGCCCAAGTCATTGCAGGACCATCCTCCCTTGTCACGTTTGCATAAATAAGTAAATCATTTCTCCTCGTTGATGCCGGCATATCGTAAAGTTGTGGGAATCCCATGAGCACAACATCAGCTTGTTTAATAGAAGCTCCAAACGCATAGCCCTCAAATTCTGGATGATAGTCCATTTCCTCGTCGTACAACAACTTTAAAGATTTTGCCAAGTCAAGCCACTCTTCCGGTACTTCCATGTCCATACTGCTGCCACATAAGCATTCCGCATATTTAGCATAAAATATGGAATATCCGGCCCCAATGTTGGTGTACCCATTGTTATCCACCCCATGATTATCTTCATCTGGAGGCATCACACCCTTGATATCATGATACCCCGTGGTGGCATTGTAGCTGGACCTAGAAGTCCAAAACTCAGCAATGTCTCTCAAAAGACCGCACGCATTTGTTACATAGTTTTCCTTCCTTTCTGTTAGCCACTCCAAATCCCTTGTCATCGCAATGTATTGACGGATTGCGAAAGAAATGTCACTAGTTATGTGAACTTGGAGGTCTCTTGTTTCCGGACAACAATCTGGAGTCACTTCTCTTCCTGTTGCGGCGGATTCCCAAACGAAGCGTGCTCCTTTGTATCCTGTTTCATTAGCGTGATCTCGTGCAGCTCTAGTGACAGCAAGTCTGTAGCTCAAGATTTCTCTGGCTGCGTCAGGGTACAGGTAAAGAACGGAGGGATACATCCACGTTTCTAGTAAAATAAATAAAACATGTCCCAGCTAAAACTTCCATTTACACTACACTTACAGTATACTCCATCCACAAACAATTGTGATTGACTTACCTGTGTCCCAAAATGAATGCCCTTGATAGTCCATTAGTAAAGATCCGTAAGCCAAACCACCTGGGCTTAACCCGTAAAACTGTTCATTAGGAGAATTCGTCTCAGAGGTAACTGGGAGGGAACTGAGAATATAGTAGAGACTCCCATAAACCACTTTAGCTAATTGATCATTTCCTTTCACTTCAATTGCGCCGTTGGTCCATAGATCAGACCAGGCTTTGACATGACTGTCGTAAATCTCATTGTGTTGACCACTGACAATTAGGTCAGCCACTGGAGTAATCACAACCACAAAAAAAATAAAAAGATGATACTAAAATACTTTGGAAATGTATGTATATTCCATATTATTTAGATACCACAAACTGACCTGCATTAAAATCAGCCTCAATGCTCTCCAAGTCAAATCCATAAGCCGTGATAAAAGTTTGGGTTATGGTGGAAGTTGGTGGAAAAGTTACTATCGGTGGCACCTACAGAGTCATTTGCACTCCTCGTTAATATTTATAGTACGTTAGCATCAAGAAAATATTACTAGCAGACGCTTACTGATGAGGAAATGGTGCAAGCCTTTGGAACTGTTTCTTGGTATCGGACATCTTCCCTTTGGGCAATCTCTGCACACATGTACGTAGCTCCAAGCTGTGTTCCAAAATCCCCGGTTTCAGGTGTTTTCAAATCCGCACTGGGATTTCCATTTGGGGATGTGAGTGGGAATGAAACGGGTTCTGGATAAAGTAAGGAAAATATTTTTGTTGTACCACTGTGCCCCATGAAATTACTAAATTTCATTTTTTTTGCCTTTACCAGTGCCAGTTGTTACTTGAAGTTGTGTCACGATAACCTTTGTGTAATACCGATGTGCAAAGGTTCTCTGTTCAAAACGAGCTCCACCAAAATTAAGACGTTCGAAGAAGACACCTGAACCCATTTTAAAAATTGTTGTAAACTTTGACCAAAAAGAATGAATTACGAACTTTTTAAAGAAAATTTTTTTTTAACCTTTTGCCACGTCCAACGCAAAAGTTTGATTCACAGTTTGTTCTGAAGGGGGATTCATCCTAATAAAATTTCCAGAGGGAATCCGAGCCCGGTGGGATTCTCCTCTGTCCCCATTATATAGCCCGTTCATGTAAACTGTGTCAGTATAAACTGTTGTTGCAACGTGACCATTCCCAACACTGGCCATGTATCGAGTAAGAAAGTTCCCATCTTCGTCTAAAGGCAACCTGTTAATGTAAAAGTAGTTGTTGAAAGTTTCTTTTTACCATTTTGTATTATGAATCAGAATTTATTTGTATACTACAACTATTTATAAATCAATGAATATATACGTTCTAGATTCGAAAACTGTTGGCAGAGGGCTAATATCTTCAAAGTTTTGGGCCAAGGCTCCCTCATAATTGAAATATATGAGGAGTAGTGCTCCAAACCACAAGGTGCGTTTGAAGTGTGTCATTTTGACTTCATAAAATCTATGAAAATGTCACCAAATCAATTGTTATTGTTCACAACACGGACTGGCACAGATTCATAAAAACTAGGTGGTCTACTTGCTCTCAACTGGACAACCTTGTTCAATATTATACTCATTATCACGAAAAGCTTAAGCCAAGTCAACATTTTGGTTACAATTTTGTAGTTGCAGAAGCTTGTTGATAGCATCTCCTATCTCTATATCTATCTTTTACTTAACATTTTTTGTCCAAGTGATAAACTTGTTGTTGCAAGGGCATTTCCACAACTGACTCAGGTTTGAATTATTTAATACCTCGGACAGATAAATAACTATTCAAGTATACAAAACAAGATAGCACAATGCTAATACATTAAATGCTTCCTGTCAACCCCAATTTGATTACGATGACGATTCGTTTGTACTGTTTGTAGAGAGTGAATGACAAGTGACAAGTCTTATGTGGACTAAAAATGGAAAGTTGTTTGGTGATTACGCTGGTATTGGTATGGTGGTCAATGTTGCTGACACTATCTCGATTCCGCATCTCAGTTCATGTATCGTTTTAGGAAATCTCTTTGAGCAGTATTTATATACAGATAGATGAATATGCGTGACATTTTTGCTGCTACATAGAAAGGAACAATGTGGGCAGTTGTGCAGAAACACGCTGGCAAAAGTTCGGTACTTACTATGTACTAAGTTATGTACGCACAGAGAAATGCCATTAGTCATGGGTTTTAATTGATACGTTACTTCATACTAAAGAACCATAATACTGAATGCAATAGCTTTGACCATGTTAACTCGATAATATAGCAGCCACAGAAAATATTTGTATTTTGAAATGGAATAAACTCGACAATTCATGATGTAATAATGGACCTTTATACTTATCTTATCTGAAATTGTATGGCTTGTGTCAAAGGTCACGCTGCAGCGCCTTGGCCTTGCAAAGGCCTTGGAATGATTTCTTATTGCGCATTCTTTGACCAGAACCAGAAATCATAATTATACTATACGACCTTCTTGGTGACTCATAAAATGCATGATAAATTTAAAGGGAGATAAAACGTATGTATTGGAAAAAATAAGTCCTCGTTTGACACTTTTATTTATCTCGTATAATATAAAATTAATGAATAGTTTTTTCGAAATAATTATTACACGTATGTATATATTATGTAAAGCTTAAGCAAATTTATATTAGCAGTTATCATTCCTGTTTTTATCTCCGCATACGCATACTTCCTCTTCACAAACATCACAAACATCTTCAGCATCTTCCTCACAGCATTCTTCTGGCTCGGCTTCACAACATTCCTCCTCCTCCTCCTCTTCTACCGGTTCAGGTTTCTTCTTCTTCTTTTTAGCTGGCTTTTCTTCAACTTCATCTTCATCCGGCTCAGCTTTTTCAGAGCGTTTACGATGATGACGGTGACGACGGGGTGGTGGTTCTACTTTAGGTGGCATGGGCTGGTAAGCCATCATCATTTGTCCTTCTTCTTCATCGTCCACTACAAACAAAAAGGTTATCAAGTTTACGAAAAGAGATGGAAAAAATTATAGAATTTAATAGTACTGTCACCTTGATTCTTCTTCCGCCAACAAAGGTACCAACAACAACAACAACATAAAACGAGAAGAATGGTTGCGAAAAATAACCCAAGTAAGAGCCACTTCTCCCATCCTGCTGCTGCAGCGTCTGCATCACCAATTAAGTGGGGTTCCTTTGATGAGGTCCGTCCTGGAATTGTTGGTGCACTAGTAACAACTCCAACCGGCTCATATAAGCACCTGCATTTAAAAAAAAGTTTAAAAAAAAGTGTCCAGCCAATATTGTTCGTATACATGCTTAATTAAGGTATCGGAATGCATTATAAATGTTACTCACGTGCAATATTGTCTTGGAGTTTTGCAGTCAAGACAAGCCCTGTGGCATTGTTCTATGCTATCTTCATTACCTTGAGCTTCGCAATTTATAGAACTGTCCACGATATCATTTCATTAATATATACAACATGATGTAATTGCTAACTACTGCTTTAATGTGAAATACGGTGAAGGTCGGTTAACTTTTATTACTTAAAGTTTGAGTTCCCTCTGCAGTACTCGTCACACCATCCTGTGGCTGGGTCTATATTTTCATACTTAAAAGGTAAAAAGTTGGACGACATCCTGCTTCAAATCTCCGGAAAATTATTCGTTATAAATTATGGTAAACTGTTTAATAACACATTTTTGCTCTTATCAAACGAATGACTAATGTTAAAAACTAGAGGCACACTTGCTGTTAGTTATCTGCTGGCGCGTGTCAGTAGAATCAAATCAAAATTTAAATTTGAGTACAAAAGTTTTCCACAAAAGAATATTGAAATCTTGATCTGTAACGGATAATCGGACGCGAAACTGTAATGTCCCAAAAAATATGTATCCATGCAAATAAAATGTGTAATATTAATTGAGGTGTGCAAAATGACACGTGATGATGAATCCACTCCACTCCACCCCAATTGCATACATACACTATGAAACCAACTGCTTATTGCCTGTTTTTACACGTATTCATATTAATATTGGATTGTCATTGCACTTAACGGCAAATTCAAAGCAAACCTTTTTTTTACAAACATGTGCATATATTTACCTGGATTAATTTTATTATTTGATTAAGTAATTTTTTTTATTACGCAATCGAAAGTTGAAACACTGACGGTAAGCGACATGAAACTACATATTATTATACAGGTGTGTTCTGCGAAAGCGCGACTTATTAACCTGCGATCGCAGATCAAAAGCAGGTTTTTTAGAATGTATCATAGTCTGTCTGTCTGTCCGTCCGTCCGTCTGTCCGTCTGTTCGCACGATAACTTTTACACCGTTGAAGATTTTCAAAAATTCTTTTTGCTAAACGACACCTTAGGTCAAGACCTTGACTGAGTTCAAAGATGAGCAAAATCGGTCAATGGCAACTGGGTCAAAGGTCAAGGTCAAATATTTTTTAATAGCAAAACATGGGTTATGATACATCAAAATGATGCTATTTCTCGAGAAAAACTCAACCATGCTATTATCAAAGTTCATAAATGACACCAGCGTGACCTAGAAACGTTTTAATGTCAAAATTTTGGAATTTTCTCAATAGCAGCCACACTGATGAAAATTTTCAAAACTTTTTTAAACCAATGAACTACTCAGACACATAGCTTATGCTAACTTCATTCAGCATAAATGCTAAATCGCAGGTTTCTATATATCTGCCTATTGTCAGGTTTATTACTTCTGAAGAATTGGTATTTGAGAACAGCTAAATCCCACCATCTTGCTTGATGATTTGATAAGGGTTTGGTAATTTTTTTTTGATGAAAGAAAGCAAATTAGACATAACATGCACTTTATAAACCATCAAAAATCAAATATATTTTACTATATGAAACTCAACATGGATCAGTATCTCAAGCGTAGTTGTAACCATACACTCACACATCTCTCATCTCAAAGGCGAAAAAGATGTTTCACTTATAAAATGACATTTAGTCAAGAAGAAGCATCATCAATCAGAATCAGAGCGTCCGTATAACGACGCCCTAATCCAGGGATCTTGTATATAAAGTGTCATTGTAAAGCTGGATTTTGGTAAAATGGTTCCCAATTTGTAGTACAATGGAGGCATAGTGAGCCCTCAATCATGCAATTTTAGAGTGAAAATTCTTATTTTCGTACAACATATTAATTAATGCATTTCTTAGCCTTCAAAAGTCTTCAATTCCTTGGAAAGTGGATTTAATGCAAATGTAAATGCAATATGCTAAACTTGTAGCCCCAAGTGAATAGTAAAACTAGAAAAACAGTTCCGACAAAAGGACGACAGCAGTGTCTGTCTTCGCCCTCTTAAACCCTACGTTGAAAATTCACAACTCGCTTGCAGTTTGAGTTCTCTCTTGTGTATATTTAATACATTATTTGCATCCCAGTTCCAGCTTTCCTTTCACCAACTTGCTTGAAATGCCAAAACAAGGAGGAAAGTGTGAGTGTGGTTTCAACTACCATAAATTTTTCCTTTATCAGTTACTTCAAAAGCAACTGGAAAGAAGAAGATAACTGTTGTTAACCTTCAATTGACTATTCTCTGTAGTACACTTCAAGCTTAAAACCCAGTTGTGTTACAAATATCCTATATTCGAGGTTAAGTAGGGCACAATTTATTGGAAATGGGCGGTAGGAAAGTACTTATTCTCTTGACTTTCCTTTACTAGTAGTACTTTTCCATTTTTTTAATGGTCCAAGTTTACCAAGAAAATGCTGCATTTCGAAAGTCGGAACAAAACTTAGAACAAAGAGAGGCAGTCAGAGTGTGGGAGTTTGTTAATAACTGTATACATGTATGTATAATATGCCCTTTCTCTACAAAAAAGGTTTTACTTTCTAGTTGACTTGACTGTTCAACATTTCAAGTTGGTTTTTCATTTTTCCCTGTGCTGACTTTCTCTTAAGAGTTGGATACATAAACATAATATCCATGCACAATACAAGCATACATGTGTAATAAGCTAACTTTCCCATGAACCAATAGAAAACGAAGTAAAAATAAGAGGTTTCTCAGAAGTCAAGATAAGTCAAGGTGGCTATGGAGTATGGAGTCTGTCCAGTCCAAGGGGCAAGTCAATAATTGCATTCCTTCGAAAATAAATGAGCATAGCACGTAGTTAAATGCACCTATTGGACCATTCTCATAGCTAGTGGTGAAATTGACGGCTGGCAAAAAAAAAATAGTGAGAAACAGGAAGGAAGTCTCTAAACAGCACTGTGTGTAATTTATAGCAGTAGCTTCTGAAAGAAAGTTGCTTTTCTTCTCAATGCCACTTTTTTTCCGTATAATATCATAAATGAGTCCACTTTCTTCCTTTAAAAGCACATGAAAATGAAAGCCTACAGTGCAGCTAAGCATTAGAGCAGAAATGCGGAAGGAAAGTGGCGGAAGCGTGGTTAGACTCAGGAAAGAATATTATTTATCCCGCAGCAAGAAAAAAAATTATAGAGAATACACTACTGAACCAAATTAGACACAAGGAGACTACCATACGAGATTCATTCCTTAACAAAGCGAACGAACGCGTACATACATCCTAGAGCCAATGCTACTTCTCCCAACCCAACCATTCCAAATAGTCAGTGAGTACAGCTTTGAGTGAGAGTTGGCTTGGTTTTGGTTATAGAGCGACAACATCCCAACTTATTCTCCAGTCTTAAGCTGACTCACTCTCTGACAACAACCTTAGCAAAAGCCCATGATATGGGAAGAGGATGCGTGCAAAGCTTAAGAGAACTAAATTGGAGATTGAACTAAAAAGTGTGTACAAATACGCAGCACAGTACTCCCTGTTTTTTCGATAAAGTAATTTCCATAAAAAACGAAATCTTAAAAAAACCACAATCTAGAAAAAAAGTTATCTAATTTCGAACCACATTATTTCCAATGCAGAAGGATTAGAATTTGACTAGAAATTGAGTTTGAGGGAGTGATTCTATAGAGTCCCAATATACCCCGACACTTTGTATTCACATGACATTGATCTTTATCAGTTGTCAGGTGCTGATAGCTGAATGTGTATATTAGTTGTGACTGCTAGTAGGTATACAATACAAACATACAGGAAAGGAGTTAAGATTTTTGCATGCTTTGGCTTGTCTCATACATGTTAGTAAAGTACAGTTTCGACTTCATTTTTGTGCTCGAAAAGACAAACAAGGTTTTAGGGACATTATTGATGTCCTTCTAAGCTTATTTACGATTGTGCTCAACTATTAAACTCAAGTTGACATGTGACAACTTCTTACGCACATCTACACACACAAAGAACATATTTGTGAAACCAAAAAAAAGCCCATCGGATCGCCATAAAACATTACTGATTTTTTATATCACGTTTAGTACTTGGTTTTGAAAAGTCAAAGTACAAGAGATATTCGGTACAAGAGATTTTATACTCTTGTTCGTCGCTTCAAAATAAATTTAAGGTTACAACCAAACCAATACCAATATCAAATCGCCAACAAAATAAAAATTCGGCGATGAGAAAGCTGATTACAAGTGACTGTTTTCATGTTCGAGCATCATCCCAGAATATCAAGATATACCTACTTTAGCTAAATAAAAAAAGGTACAAGAGTCAGAACGTGATTCCCTTCTGCGAGTGACATTTATTGAAAGCTCATTTTGGGTTGCTTCAAGACAGTAACAAGACGAAACCCCTTGAGCGGTTCTTTATGACATTGATGATCTAGACAAGGTTTTGTATTTGTGGGGAAATGGGAACTCCAAATAGTGAGTGAACAAAGAAGAGAGTTTAGGAAAAGGTGGAGCACACCAAACCAAACGAAACCAACTCTGGATTTCACAGACAATCCCCAAATTATCTTTTCTTACTGAGAACTCTTTGAAATTCTGAAATACTCACAGACTCACGCGTACCTCCGTAACCCACATACCCATCATCTAATAACCTAATAGCTTTGATGTACTTTTGAGAACGCGTAGATCAACTCAACAATATAATATACATAGTACGTATATTATTGAAAAGTCATCACATCGCATCCGCCTCAGAAGGAAATCACCGAAGGCAAATAAGGTAGGTAAAGAAATAAGAAGAACTTTGTTCACTTTCTGTTTTTGGTGTTATCATTCTCTCCAGGCTGTATTCAATCTGTTGCATACAACGTAGCCAAAACCAAACCACTTTACAAAATCAAGTGGGGCAACTTGGAACTCCGACCCGGAATATTACGTAGGCGTTTTGCACAATATGATTTTGATTTACTAGGTGCTATATATGTCCTCTGGTATAAAAAAAATGAAAGAAAAAAGCATGTTGGCGTCGCATAAACTTTTTATCATAAAGCTATAAGGAAGCACAGGCATATTATAATGTTAAGTGACACGATGGTAGTGTATATGATATGATAGTTCCATTGTGCCAATTAATTTTTTACCGACATCTCATAATATGACCCTATTTCATGGCCCCAACTTTCTTCTCTCTCGTCAACCCGTCAAACTTGGGTGCATGGCTGCACTGCCAAGCAGAAGCTTTGTGTCGACAGGAGAGAGAAGTAAAATGTCTTTGGACTTTTTACATCCATATTTATGTACCAACTTTATTTCGAAATTTTGTTTTTTTTTCACAAGGAAAACATATACTTTTACTAAGAATAGGCACTTTGGAGACCTACAAACGACATGGCTCCAGGGAAAGGATAAAAGTTGAAACAATACAAACATTTGCACATATTTTTGGACATATTCAAGGCTGGAGAAAAAGGATAAGTAAATAAGAAGAAAGGAAAATTCCTCATTTTTCACACTTTTTACACTTCTTTCTGGAGACCATGGAATGATGCCATGCACTTAAGAGGAAAATAAGAAGGTAGTAAAAGTGTGAGTTAAAAAGTAGTCAAATTTTTAGATTTAATGGCTTTTCTTTTCCTTCTTTACATGAATTTTACATGGTGTAATGGCCCTTAGTCCTTTTACCCAGAAGAGGTGAATAAAAGAAAAAAAAATCAGTCTTTCTCACTTTTTCTTTTTCTTGTCATAAATCTTTCTTTTCCTATGTATATTTTTTGCATGTATATCAATGAGAATACCACTATTCCCCACGTGTACATTATGCTTGTTCTATTTGGTAAAAATGTCTCAACAGTTTCACTCAAGTGCCACTCACTCCTCATTCTCTCTATGTGAGGTGAGGACCCAGTGGTGCTATTTCTTATCTTTCTCGTTTGATCTCTCACATTTTTTGCATATTTTGTACCTTTGCCCTCTTACATTTCCATTGAGAAAAGGAAGAATGATGAAAGGTAGCAAAAAGTGTATTTTCCTTTTCATTTCGTTGAAATCTCAGAGTATTCGCCAGAGAGAAAGATAAAACAAGATACACTATGCATAAATATATTTTCTTCTGATACTAATATTAGTATGTATGTATATGTAT
Source organism: Orchesella flavescens (assembly GCA_964034955.1). Taxonomy (NCBI): domain Eukaryota; kingdom Metazoa; phylum Arthropoda; class Collembola; order Entomobryomorpha; family Orchesellidae; genus Orchesella; species Orchesella flavescens. The sequence goes on along the minus strand of OZ035954.1, from coordinate 34,714,669 downwards.
TCCCCATTAGAGATAACATTTAGAGTTTTTAGCTGAATTTTACTGTTTCGAGTGCTTTTAAAAGACGCAGATAGTGGAAATAATGAAAGAAGATGGTGGTGACATTTCGAAGATTTTAAGATTGATTCTTCTTTTCTGACCTATATTTATTACCTGACGCAAATGAGTATAGAGGATCGATAGTTTTTGGATTGACCTTGAAGGGAATGACAATGAAGGAATAAAATAAAGCTTGGTGACATTTTGCTATAAAAGACACTATTCAAACTTTGTGGTTGGTGTGCTCCCTGACTGAGCACGTATTGATTAATATTTATCACCGCAATCAGGATTAATGCACAAGTCTAATGATAAAGTTTTTCCGTGTGTCACCTCCAAATATAATATGACTTATAAAAATTAGGTGCATTACTCACACACCTTCAATATCGTCCAAAAGGTATTCTTTTGTAGCATTGTGAAGGAGCATCCTCGCATACTCTTCCTTCTTCTTGGTTGACTTTTCCCAAACTTTGAAAAAGTATCTGATTACATGATGTCGTCAATGAATAGGCACCCACCAGCTTTCATACTAACTAATCCCCAACAAAAGTGTGAATTGCTATAATGCATTACACTGCTGAACCACCACCGCCACGCAGGTTTGATTATAACAAATCGTGAGTGTCAGCCTCACAAAGGAGACCCATTACTCATAAATAAATGACATTGGCTATAATAAGACAGCTAAACTCACAATCAGGTATCAGGTGGAAGCAGAGAGGAGAAGAGGCCGAAGTTCAATGAAGTTTACCAAAACTTTCTTTGTTTAGTAGGCATATCCACCACCAAACTACGCAATTTTTAGAGTAAATACATGTGTTTATGTTTTGCAACCAACCCAGATTTTGAATTGACATGAAAATGAATGAAAATTTACCGTGTGTGGTTCACAAAACGGAATAATATTCCACAAACAAATACATTTTTCATTATTTTAGCATCCATTATTCAAACCGTGTCCGTCCAACCTTACATTAGAGAGACTGGAGTGGAGAGCTGTTCTCTCCTATTATGACTTTGATGACTTATGTGAGGTTGTGACTCCAAGACAATGTAGATTACTTTTCATGGTTTTGTTATGTTATGTTATGATGTGACTGAAGCAAACTGGCAGTGGCATATGGCAGTAAAAGGTGGGTAGAATATCAAAGTTTGTTCTTGGAAACCGATCATATTATACAGGCTTCAGATTCGAATAAAATGAAAATAGGTAAATTACTGCCTGATTTCATTTCTCTTTTTCAGCTACCACCAATATAAATGCCAAAAAAACGTTTGCTGGAAAAGCACGTTTGACGTTATGAACCTTTTGTGCATTTATCACTTTCTCAACTGTTTGACAGCACAAAACAAGCAAATTTTCTGGTTAACTTGACTTGAGGCTGGTTTCACTACATAAATTACGGGCGCACTAGATTCATTCAAGGGTGGTACAAGCAGCCTTGAAAAGGCAATAAAAAAGTTGGGACAAAACTCCATCCCTAATTTCCCATAGGACATGACCTGAGACAATATAACAGGGGAAGAGCATGAAAATACAAATGGAGACAAGTTTTTCCTTAAAATCAGCGACGGCCACAACTCTCCTGGATTGGAGCCAATGAGCTAAGCCATGTTCCAGAAGATAGCATAATTTTTCATTGGGAAATGGAGACAATTATTTATTATGACAAACACTTGCACTGGCATGATAAACAATGAAAATATATTTTTGGGGAAAAAGAGCCAAATGATTTCTTTTTGGGTTGGATTGGCTGTGAACTACACGATTCCAATTGCTGCATTAAACCGCAGATTAACTGTACATATAAGGCTGAGTGGTCCGTCCTTTCTAGAAAAACGCAAAGCGTTTTCATTATTTATGATTGCATTAGGTTCAGCAAAAAAAACGGCAATCTAATAAAATTTCCATTAAGTAAAGTCATGGCCACTACTACTACCACATTCACTAACCATTCCTGACCATTTTTTGATCACCCTTTTTGGGCACGCATTTTTGTTATGTTGTGCTGTGATGTTCATTACATGATGATAATCAAAGTAGAAAGCAGACTGTCGTTGTGGATAAAAGTTGCTGTAACTGATCTAAAGTATATATGTCCTTATTTGGTGTGCGTCAACTAAAAAAATGGGGAAGGTTCGTTTCGTTCGTTCCTTACAGCATTAGCATGCAATTCAATCTAATAGCAATAAAGTTGGGATGTGATGATGATTATATTATACATTTTTCTTGTACCTACGTAAAATTTCCCTTCCAGAAACCAGATGGAAGATGATGGAACGTAGAGAAGGCTGTTAAAATTGTTTATTATGCTGTTGCTCTTTCCGTTTTGTGTTCTTCTTCTAGCCATGGGGTAAATTGAGTGTCACATCTTATCATTATATGGTACTATTATTATAAATATAAAATAAAGCCAAATGACTGCTAGCAGGTATATAAATTGATGGTCTTTGGCGTTGGCGAGTACAGTTTTAGTTGATGAACGATGGCGAGAGATTATGATGACCATATTTTCCATAATATTGCGTGTTTGTTACCTAACGTACCACAAAAATGTTTTCCGTTTACAGCTAAAATTGCGACCTTCAACTTCGTATGGCTGTTTTTACTCATCCTCCACTTTTATGAGTGGTGGGAGCCAATGTCACTGGCTCCAAAAATATGTTATTCGTTACATTATGTAATGGCTCTTTTTTGTGTGGCGCCTCGTGCCTAATAGTTTGCATTTAATTTTTGGAAATGGTCTTTTATTTGATGTATCTTTCATCTCATCTTCTATACACGTTGCCTATCCTCGTGTGCGGGTTCTTAATGAAGTATAAAATCCAATCGAAATATTCAGTCGACCTTCAGAATCGAATTAGATTCTAAGTGCGAGTGTAAATATAGATCACACTAGATTGGAAAATGAAATCGTCATAATAGTAATGTGCATCGAAAATGAATTTTGGAAACAGGAAATTTGAAGGACCTTATTCAATTCTGTAGGTAGGTGAGTTAGATAGCAAATAAATGTCTAGTTTCTTTACACATAGGCACAGACACACGTGTTTCCTCCTAGAAGCTATATTTTCACTTAAAAATCAGCTAGTAATATAGCAGGAATAAAAGTGAGACTATGGATCAGCAACACAATTTGCCACCACGAGAGCTGGAGGCATTCGAGATTCGCACTTAATCATCCAAAAATCCAAAATATCTTGACAGGTAAATGGCCTATGATGATATGATGCACGCTCACGAAAATGTTTCTTCTTACACCTTAGCTCTAGGCATTTTGGCAAGTAAATTTTTATCGAATCTTCTTACTCAAGACTCGTCTATTCCCATCGTTTGCACCAGAACATTCAGCAACGGTACTGATATGGGTTGTAGGAGTAGGATAAAGGAATGGTATGTTTTAATATAAAAATTTTATGCCGCTATGACAGTTGAGTTGAATGAGGATGAGTGATTTAGCTAGCCTAAAGTCCAACATTACCTCCACTAGGGAAAGGTTATTGAATCGAGAGTTTAATTTTTTTTTAAATATTCTGCACATAGATATAATATAACTTCTTTGATTCTGCAAAAGCTCATTTATGCCGTTGCATAAAACATGGTCACATTTTACCACATATAGCACACATGTAGGCATTCTGATTTCCAATTCAATTGTTAAGGTTCATTTAATTTCGGCATTTGGCATTATATTCGACTTCCAATGGAATGAATTAAGTACAAACATTTTCTTCCAAGGGCACACATTAACTGCAGGGAATTCGATCAAATATTATTTTATGAGAATGACTGTCCTTCACATTTTCCGGATGCAGCGATACGATGAAGCTATATATTTTAGTTCCAACACGATGTCGGTGATGAGCTTAGCGTATGAGATTTGTTGTCAAATGAAATGCCACTACTTAATCATCTTGATGTAATCCTCCTGTGATTTATTAAGGCGAAGGATACATTACCCAACCATAATACTCTCGTGGGAATAGGAAAGTTGTCGAACTTATTGTAACAGAGATCGATTACTTTTGGTTCTGCAACATCTGAATCTGGAATCATGAATCTTCCGAATCAGATCTGGCAAGTATCTAAACACCCCATTTCAACAAAAGCTTCTATCTTTCATTTTAAACGGCTTTCCTTCTACCACCATGATGGATGTGTTGATTTAATTTGTCTGCTTTCCATTCCACTGCATGGTGACTGCTGATAAAATATTTGGATTTCAGCTTTTGATTTCGAAGGTGAAACCTAACAGTGCAGTGTAAAGCATGTAGAAGTAGTGGGAAATAGTACTTGGAATTTTGGATATAAAGTTGATCGTGAATGTTGCAGATTGCATTCGTTAAGACACAAAGAACGTGTAAGGAATATTTGCTTATCATTTCTGATTTCCGGAAATTATAGTACAATTCAAACTTCATGCAATTACGAATTATGACCAATCTCAATCAACAATTTTAGGAATAGTGTTTGACGTTATTGACTTCATTCAACGTGAACTCAGAAATGTATTTTGCTTGAATAATCTGCAGTCAAACTAGCCAAAGCAAATCCCCTGTAAACTAAAATAAGTAAATTTAAACTATAATGATATTTGATGTTTTGCACATTCTTCATTGTTGGGTTAAGCTTTACTATTTACCAAATTACCATATGCTTCTAGAAAATCTTTGAGCTCATTAAGTGACTTCTGTAGATGGTGAAAAGGCATTTCAATTATATAAACGAGATAAACCATAAAAGGAAGTTGGAGTTTGTTAATAAGGTACTCTGAAACCGATTACAACGGTATGCATACAAGTTCTAAGCACACATTTCAATATCAGTTACTTTCAATTTGAGTTTTTATGGGCTACCACTACCGTTTGGCAAAACTTTTTGTAACATTCCTATACATGTATGCTTCGCCATTTCTGGGAAAGACTGTTAAAACGGAAATAATTTGGAAACTCATTCAACAAGTAATAGCGGAATGTAAAACGTAATGAATGTCAGTTTTAGTAAATAAAAGTTTCAAACAGAAACCAACTTTTCTCGTTAGTTCCTCAAATTAACGGTTAATTAACTTCACCTGTATCTGCAGGTAAAATAATAAAATGACTTATTGAACTTTTTCGAATGAAGTTGTCCCAAGTAGCAAGGTGAATAGTCAAACTAATAGTAATTGGATTTTTTGGGGAAACATGAGCATTTTAAAGAAATCCCTTTAGATTTTTGGTACTTTTTTATATTGTTACATCATCGACACAACAAGACTAACTTAATCATTGTCTCATATTGTCTCCAATAAATTCCAAATCATAAAGATCAAAATTGTGTGCCCATTGTTGTCAACTCAGTCCTAACATGGCAATCGTCCATCCAATCTTGTTTTGCACTCCATCATTTTCAATGCGGAACAGCTGCTACATTTCCCTTATCTCCTGCATTGTTTCTTGTTTGCATGACTATGACTCAAAGAGTTTAAAATGAATTTATGCATTCAAATTCCAGTCGACACATTTCAAATGACATTTACTAGAAGAACTCGACATTTTTCATAATATATAACCTGCCACACATCTGCTTTAATGAAAATCAATGCACTTAAAAATGACAAGATCCAAATATGGAAGTGACATTTTTTAATGAGAGAACGTTGATGAACCAAGGAGATGGAACTGTTTGGCTCTTGCATTTGACAGTACGAAGGTATTTATTTTATGAATAAGGGCAAAACAGCATAAGACTAAAACGTTTGCTTGAAAGAAGATTAATTTATCATTTTTTTCTAAAACAAATTCTGAAAAGGAAAAAAAGGTCAATAAATCAGCTAATGATCTCATGCTGAAGAATCAGAAAACCTATTTCCCACGAATGCACTTCATTTTCAAAAACGTTGGCGTTGCAATTCTTATTAAAAACGTTTAGTAATTAATTTCATAAAACAAGTGGCTTAGCAAAAAATTAAACTTTCACTCCTACACATTCCTTAAAAACAAGGGTAAAAAATGTTATTAGGAGAAACTTAACCTTTAAGGAAACATCAAATCTCAATACGCCCACCAATAAAATATCAAATAGAAACAGCAGCCGACTGCAATCCAAATCCAAAGTAGTTTGTATCTAGGTGAAGCAAAATGAACTTAAAGTCCAATTTCATTTTTATATAACCGTTCCGTTGCAGTTGTAGGGCTACATGGTAAAGAGGTTGTAGCTTACTCAGAAATGTTTCATTAAGATTTATGGATCGCGAAATCAACCATATATAACATAACATTTGCAGATTACAAAGCAAATATATTCCTGGAAAGAAACCATGTACCTTTTGGTTTTGTATAACTTTTTGATTGTATCAAAATGTTTGTTTTCGGCCGAATCTGAAATGAAACAACTGTCAGAGGTATTCCAAAATCCACATTGTAACATGTTGATGATTCAGTTGTTAAGTGAGAAGCCATGTCGTACAGTTCATGTTGTGGTTGTAAATGGCAAACAAGTTGTAATAAGAACATTAAAACAGGGCTTATAAGAAACTACCCGACCAGACCATAAGGTTTTACCTGTTACTTTATTTCATTTCATGACGAAGACAGACAAATGTCAAGCCAAGCCCATTGCCTTGCATAAATGTTGTAGTGTGCCACCATACATAAATGGATACAAGTAGGTATATGCAAACGAAACTGGAAAAATTGCCATCAACCAACAACAACCAACCTCCAAGAAGAAAAAAATTAATAAATGTCCAGGAGCAAAAGAAGCAAGAGTACAAGTAAGAAAATAGGGAGAAGCATGAACAAGATGGATTGAGTGTTGTTCCTCTTAAATAAACTCTCACATTGCAGACAATTTTCTCGTCTCCCATTTTCTCTTCTTGAGCGTAAGCTTCATATTAAAATTTTTTTATTATGCATCCATGTTTTTCCATAAAAAGAGGCAAGATCCAGTTTGGTTGTGTTGTGTTGTGAGTGATTTTTCTGAATAGGAATAAGAAGGACAAAAAGTTTAGCTAACATTTTTGTGAGATATGGTGTATAAAACGAGAAGCTTTAGGCAAAGTAAGTAGTGTGTATGGTGTATGTTCTATTGTTTAAAATGTACCTAAGTAATCATTCCAGACTTAATTGTAGTTCTCAGTAAAAGACTCGCAATACAAAATATTATCTAAAGATAAGAAAATAAAGGGGATTGTAGTATGGAGGAGAATGTAGAGATGAATTCTGCTTTTTCACGGTAAATTCTTTCTCTTATAGAATGATAAAACGGTAAATGAAGGTGAGTCCTTTGTGGCATCGCAATCGCATGGCAAGGCCTCGACCTGAAAACTTCAGACAGAGTCTTACCCTCACCACAATAAGCATGATAAATGAACCCGCATTTTTTATACAGTAATTGTCATTTCGTGGTTTTTTAGCGGAAGTAATCTAGCGTTTTCGTGACTTCAAGGATTGGATTAGTTTTCTTCATGGGCACAATTCCATCTAAATTCTTTTCTTTTTTTAAAAGTCACTATATACTATTGAAAATTTCGGTTTAAAGGAAATTGCGAGTTTATGTATAAAGTGGAATTTGAGATTAGAAATGAGAAAAGGAAATAAGCAGAATCTATTTCAGAATTCCCAGATCTCATTTCCAATTCAAGGTAGTAAGTTAGTTATAATGATTCGCCGTAGCTGTGAAAAGCATTTGAGGTTGAGTTCAAGGAATGAATGACGGAGCAATAATGGTCGTTGGTGTCTGAGAAGTGGTGATGGAGATGCTTACCGTAACAAGAGGGAGGCTTATGCGGCTGAAGTACTATCATGTTGTTACCCTTCGGACCTCACGTACATATCCCTTGTGTTATGTAATTGTTACAGTTATACGCATACGTAATGTTAGTCGGAGTTTGCAATTGAAGGAAAACGCAATTGAAATGATAGTTTCAAGTTCAAAGGGTTTCGCGTTGTCTTCCAATTTCAGTAAAGGACACGTTTATATTCCATTTATTCCTCTGTTTGCAAGAAATTCAGAATGGCATGTTGAAATTACACTCTAAGACACTCCAAAATTCAAATTACAGTATTTGATGCTAAGAAATTCACAAGGGCATACCTTGGTTCAGCTACTTTCTTTTCAAATTCCTTCTCTTTCTGGTACTGTACTTGTACGTAGGCTTATGCATGACACTAAAGAAATGTTTACTTCTTCAAAATCTAAAAATATATATGTTTCAATACCTAGTTACAAATACATCTTATTTTCTGGACTATACCTAATCATCTATTCATGAACATGCCGTTAGTACAAGTATAAGTGCACTACATGTGTGTACTCAGGTAAAGATTTTTGGACTACAGATTACAACGTGATATTTCAAGTAGTATCATATACATTTCCATTACAATCAAACCGTGACAAATAATATACAATCATTACAATCTCTGCAATAGTATATTACAATTTTATCCGCTTTCAGGGAAAAGTAAAACGCAGTAAATCATTGAAGGGATGCAATTTGAAAGCATATTTTACGCTGACTTTATTTATCACCATAAATATTTCAACCTGTTTCCTTTCCCTTGTGTTATATTGTTATAGTCTAGAATAATAAACTTATTAAAAATGTAGTCGATGCCGAATAAGTTGACTGCACAGGACTCCACGATGGTTGACTGTAACGTGCCAACACTCGATTATCTCTGAAGCTGAATAAACTCGGGCTTATTTGCTTTTACTACCAAGTAAAAATAAGTTTTTTTATGATATCAACTATACATAATATATTATATTATATGCTGCATTAACTATTCTTCTATTCTCCTGTTGTGAGAAGCTTATCACATTTCATCTCCGTGTCGTTCTAAGCTGCTACTGCTGAGGGGACCTCTCTTTCGCCTTCACATTCCAAAATCCAAATGGGTTTTTGTGGTAGGAACCCTTCACTGAGCTGACTCAACTCCTTTTGTGCTCTTCTCTGATGATGGTGGCGGTTTGGTGTGATCTTGTTATACATAACTGTATTTTGTGGTTTGGATTACTTCACATATTGCTTTCTCAAGAATAACGTACTTATCAGTTGTTGCAAAGTCTTCATTCTTTTCTTACCGCTACAGAGTACCACCACCTCGTTTTCTCCTCCAATATAACTAGATATAGTTACAGTAGCGTTCTTCACCCTTTCCTCTGATGTGGTTTACTTTTCACATTTTCACAAAAGGTTAACCCATTCCCGTCTTCCTTGTAATCGAAAAGAGCACTACAGCTACTGAAGTTCAAGCACAAAGGAAAATCCAGGATGGGATAAGGGTGGAAATAAGGTAAAGGAAATATTGAGAATTAAGATGTAAAGGGATTTCTCATGTTTTTCTCCCATTTTCTTGGTCATGCATCTCACCTCATGGTCCCCTTTTAAAGGGTATTACTACTACTCTTACTGAATAAAAAATACATCAAGAGAAAGAAGGAAAGAAAATAGAAAAAAATGTAACAAGCTTTCCAATTTTTTGTGCCCTGTTGCTTGTATGCATGAACGAATGTGCGATTGATTCCCTTTTGTTGACTCCCCTAAGGAATTTGTTAGTTGAGACAAGGCATCAATGTTAGCAGATTGGATTGTGGAGGAAACAATGTGAAAGAAAAATTTTGTTTTTGCAAAACTATATTTTTATTGGGAAAATCATAACCTTCCTTACTATTTGAATACATACGTTCGTTTTGAAATCCAATTGTGGACACTCCAATCCAAACCAGAAAAACTAACATCGATATACATAAATGTGTGATACGATCAAGCGACACATTGCATTGTTCAGTTGAATATAAGATATTTAAAGTGGGCTTTGGGACTTGTGGCCAAACAGCAAGTGCTTGGGGAAAAGCAGTGAAGTGAAAGAAACTGAAAATGTGCATTTTGAGATAAAAGAAGCCAATTTTTATAAGGTACGTGTTGGAACATAAGTATCAAATTAGGTTAGATACAAATGTGAACGGGCTCCCATTCAGCCAAACTCAAAATTTCCACATATTATGCAACAAAACAAAATGTTGGGCAGGGATGTGTGTTATTTAAAAAATAGTAACACTTGTGGGCTTTTTCTCCATTAGTAGAGGTCGAAGGGTTCATATTTTCAACATGAACTTTATTAAAGTTACTACGCATACAAATATAATATAGTATTTTCACTAGCAGTGTCATATTTACACACAGCAGTTTTGTTGCTGCTTTCTCTTTTCAACCATGAAGTGCAGTGCAGTTTCATGAACCCCGATATTCTCTTTTGATTATCAAATTCTTTAGAATCAAATGAGACGTAATAGCATATACCTATGTGCACTCAACATTTAATATTGATTCGAAGCATGTTACATGGACTTTTTTGTTACACATGGGACTAGCAACTTCGGGTAGAGTTTGTGTATTCGAGGGAATAAAACCAGTTTGTCACATAGTCACAATCAAATACCCATGAACTAAATGTTTTGAAAAAAGTCAGCAATGGCGGTGCATACTCAAGTAGTCTCCCAACTTGTCCATACGAGTTTACATTGAAATTAAAATCGGTGATCGGAAACTTGATTCCTGATCTGCCATGTTCAGTCTCAGTTCTCATAGTCTAGCCAAAAACTTTCCTTGTGACCTACAGAAATGCATACATACGTCGTAAGTTCTGCAACAAATGTTCAAAACCCCAGATGCATTTGGCTCAGACTTTTCGCCTAAAAAATAACCGCTTCCTGAATATTGATGAGACGAGATTTAAAAAGTAGAAAGCTTCAAGGCCAGTAGTAGCTTTAAGACCCAAAACCAAGACGAAAATATATACCTACCTTACGATTAGCAAGACACTCAGACTTACTTTATTCAATTTTTAAACTGTAATGGGTTTTAGTCTTTTGTACTTTTGCCAAGTACACAGTAGTTATTATAGCAAAAGGCTTTCAATGAGCAAAATTGAATCTAGTGACTAATGGAGGGACTGAAGTGTCCATTGTACCAAGGGGGTGTTTTACATGAGTAAATGTCTCATGTCTTTAAAATCCACTACCATTTACAAAACTTCCATTCCAGCTTTAACAAAGCAATAAGTAAATATAAATCTTGGTTAGTGGGACGAGATTTCAGCCAGAAAATAGATTGAGTTTTCGATAGAAATGGCAAATTGTAGCGTATCTCAACAAAAATGAGAATATGATATTCTTTCATTTCCATTTCCTCTCCTTCTTAGAGTATATATGTATTCCTGTTATCACGACTTCACTCCTTTTAGACTATGCAAAAAAAAAGACTTTTGAATCTAAACTCTTGAATAAAGACACAATCCATTTCTAGATTTTTCTTTGTGCATCATAGCTAAGATCTTTCAAGCAAGCAATGAAATATTATGAAAACCTCCCCACTCTAACTTTTATGTTCACTAAAACCAATAAAAGAATCGCTAATATAATTATGGAAGAATTACTAACAAGCTATATAAAGCCCAGACCAGACACGAATATTAATTTAGTTATATGGCAGCCCATATCATCCATTAGGCATCCCTATTTTGAAAAGGATTCCTTGTAATCTAATATATTTTAGGAAGTAGGTGAAGAAATGGCGTTATCTTACTCTTAACTCTAATACCTTTATCATATCAATGTCTGCAATTTTTTCAGAAAAAGGCATAAAATTTGAGGTAGTCCTTTTATCTACCGACCACAAACCAGACGAAGCAGGAGCAGAATAAGCTTTATTACAATCTTTTGGCTTTTAGGTGCTTTTGAAAATACAGTCTCAATTTTTATGATGAGGCTCTCAAAGGAACAGTTTAGTGATAAGGCAGTCGCGACGCTGAAGCTGTATCTAGTTTTTGTCGTCGTCTCCAACAGGATAACGTAATAAATAGGCACACACCACCGCGTCGTTTCACTTTGATTTATTACGCTAGAATATAAATGTGTTTGCATTACTCAAGTTTAGTCATTTAATTCTGTGTTGGATTCGGAAAGCAAAGAAATTCCACTCTCTTCAGTCAGACAAAGTAACAATTCATGCATGCATCATATAAACCAACCGCAAGATGTGCAAATTAAATGTCTGGAAATTTACGTTGAACGCATGAGCTAGTCTGCTACAAGCACAAAGCATTTATTGTGTCTTCTTCCATGTCAATCCAACATGCAAAGATTTATCATGATTCATGGAATAAAGAAATATATTTCACAGTTGGTAAGTATGTATGTATGCATGCGCGAATCTAACAACGTATAGTATAGTATTCACTTCTGAGAATGTTTGAGCTCTTTCTTCTTGGAAAAGAGAACAAAAAATCAAGAAAAGCAGACTTATTATACATTCAAATATAGTGTACTAGTAGTAGTTTCTTTTCTAATGCAAATACATAATATTGCCCTCTTGCCCATTTTTCAGCAAATTGTGGGGTTTGTAAAGAGAATTAATATCATTTGCATCTCAGACTGCTGATTAGAAGGAAAGTAAACTTTTAAACATCAGACACAATTGATTTGCACTAAATGTACTTTTTCATTATATTGTTAAGCGTTAAGGTTGTGACGGCATACTGCAACCTAACAAAAGAATATGTATGAATTAAAGGAGAAAAAATAAGGTGTATTTTAGCCCAAATATTTTTCCTCTGCAAGCTGAAAAGAATATGCAAGCACAAAAGAACAAAAATCCACAAAATATACCGGAAGTCAAGATTTCCCCCAACTACTTATTCTGAAGGAACTTTTTCTCCACTCCTTTTATTGTTTTAAGCCTCGAGATTTATTTTTAGTTATGTTAAAAGAATCGGGAGACAATAAAGCGTCAAAATAAACAGTTAAGATTCCCTTCGCTCACTTTTGTCTTGGGGTCCTGATTCTGGAAGCTGGAGTAGGTTTGTCTGAAGACTCTTGTTTTGATAACTTAAATGCGACATACTTGGTCTTGCTGCTTTGTTTTTCCCATATTCCGTAACCGTACTTTTATTGTTTCAATATACATTTGATAGTTAAGACGATCTGCACCTGTTCATACCAAATAGTTACCATAAGCTTCGATGCTTTAATTTGGACAAATTCACGGAAATTTACAAGGGCTTTAGCTTTAATTCTATCTTAAGTAGCATTTCGTATTTGTCAACCCATTTGTGGTTCTAAGAAGGACATACGGTTTTATAATACCTAAATCCTTTAAAAACCAAGTGTGGGAAAAATAAGATTAAAAATGTGGGTAAAACATCTGCGACATAATCCTTTAAATGTTGTAAGTTTTAAGTACCTAGTACCTACATCATTTTTACTAAAGTCTTAGCGAAAGCACTGGGAATTATATAGTTTACGACAGAATTTCAAATCCCCAAATTGATTGTTCGAATGAGTTATGACAGTTGTTTGTTAAATCAATCTTACCAATTTTTTTTATTGTTATTATCTTTTTCGTCCTGATGCTCACTCTTCTTATCTTTTTTTCAAAATTATTACAACAATTAATAACAACCCCGTTACACACGAATTTATAGAAGCATATTGCATGGTTTCAGAAAATATTCTTTATCGTTTGTCATGTTATGAATGTCCTTATAAACTCACGATCAGTATGACAAACCAATAAATGTTGTGATTGTAAGGTGATTTCTGGTTAAGCTGCTTAAGGAAGGTTTAATGTACTGAAAAAGGTGAAAATCTATGAACCTAATTTTTTATGCCAAATGTCTGTTATATTTAGTTGTTTGGCCGTTTCCTATATTACACAAATGTTTACTTACACTTCGCTTCCTGAGTTAATAGCTAAGTAAATATTCGAGTACACCTGTCAAATTAAATCCGCAACATGGCAGAGAGAAATTAGTATTCCATGATATGCGTAAAAGCTTATTTGAGTGAATGTAAGCCTTCGTCTGACATTTACTGTATGCGACAATGTATAGTAAGCATAGAATTAGAAGGCTGAAATTAAGACAGCAGCTTTTTTTGGTTAAGAATTTAGTTCTGTTTTTACTTACAAGTTTAGCAGTAAGGTTAACGTCTTTGCTAACGGTTCGATTTCCTAGCCTAATCCGAATACATTTGCATCAGCTTCCATCCTCCAAAAAGCTGGAATACAAAATGCGGAAATGCGATATTCTTCGTGCGAAATGGAACGAACTTGATTTGCTCCAAACACCAATCGATTCTGCAGTTTCATGTTCCATGAAGTAGGTGTTTATAAATACTCTTGAAGAAGTTGAAATACTTTGACAGTTTGGACACTTTCACCTTGGTGCTTTTTGTAAGAGCACCTAAATTATTTATATTCTGTCCAACACCAAGGAACGACAAGACTTGTCATATAAAAGTCCAAATGAAAGTAATGACAATCAGACTGTGGGTGCCACTGAGAATTATGATGATCTCTCTAGGGAACAGACTGTTTCAAGTAACTGTCGCTTTTGTCAGTGATGTGCATAATATAGGTAGCTTTGTGCAATCGAATCTCAGGACATGGTATATCATTATCGATATCTTAACAATTTCCCCCAAAGATTGACACCTCTATATGTGAACTTATAGATGAAACCGACCTTGCAGCTTGTATTTCTAGTTTATGGCATAAACTTTCTAAACTCCTTGAAAGTTATTATGATAACGAGTTAAGAGCCTTGAAAGCATTTAAGTATGGACTAGGATTACAGATCATTGCATGTTACCGAATATACGAAACCTATTCCACGAAAGTTCGTGTAGTAAAAGTAACATTTTCCACTTGGATGAATGACAAACTTAGTTTCTTTGAGGATGTGTTTGGCCCTGTCTGAATATGGGAGGGAAAGAAAGTGATTTCCTGGATGCCGTTTCCGTAATTCAAATTTATCAACTTTTGTTTCTATTCTGCGGAAAAACGATAAAGTTAACTCATTCCTTTGTGATTGGTACACATGCGGTAAAACAGGAAAAGAAAACAATAGTAAGAGGGGTACAGTAGTATCTCATTTCAGTGATTCCTGTCCACGATTTTCCCAATGGGGTTTTTTTATTTGCAAAAACAAGGCCGTTTCAGGCATTGGTCTTGGATTTTTTCCGACATTTTCTTCAGTCAATTTTTATGTCTTTTTGAAGGGTTTCTTAGCTTAGGTATGAGGAAAAATTGATGACGCAAACGTGGATTGGGATGAAAAAAATAACGGATGAGTTGTTATTTTTCCATTTATATAATTGATATCTTAGTTTCATTATTAGCTTACATCATTAAAGAAACGTATATTTTGCACTGAAACTAGATATCCGGTCTTTGATTCTAGCTCATTAGCTTTAATAATTGAGCGATCTCTAGAAACGAAATCTACAAAATAGAATTAATTATATAAACTAGATTGCCCATTAGCTGAAAATGGGCAAAAATGGCAAATGGGACTGATCAATTTGTTTGCTCAACTAACATTACCTTTTAATACACGTAAATAAGTATACCGAATAATATAATACTTGGTTGGCGAAGCTCTGACTGGTCGTAAGATCGCAAGCAAATGATAGGCATATTATTTAAGAGTTTACAGAGCCAAGGAAAATTGATTTCATATTCATATATGATATTAAATTTCACAACAGTTTACAGAGACAGGGGAAAACTGATATCTTATATCAGTGTTCGGCATGTCAATAAATGGCATGACTGCAATGGCTGAATGGCTGACATTATTGTCATTTGACTGACATAATACCGAATTATTGACGGCAATAATGGCAGAATTTGACAATATTTACTTTATCATTGAAATACAGCAAAGTACAGGTAATAAATGTTACGGACCTCATCAATCTTCTCAACAAATATGAATAGAAAAGATTTACTGTTTCTGTAAGGATTCTGTTTGCCGGTTTCTTGTGCTTACTCAAGTCTATCCATACAATTTTTTATGGTGTGTATCGAGTGTGCAGGTATATATACAGCAAATAACATGGGAAATATTGCCAATTATAACCAGTCAGTGGCATAATAGTAATATTGCCGGCAAAGTCCGAACACTGTCTTATATGATAATAAATTTCTTAATAGTTTACACAGCTAGTGAAAACTGATTTCCATGCATAATCATTTTACAGAGTCATGTAAAAAAGAAAGGTAAGCGGAGGTAAGCATGCATCATACTTTCCGTCATTATAAATAGTTCCATCATAGGCAATTTATTTTACCTTTTTATTGCAAAGAGGTCAAATAGTTGAAAAAAATGTAAACCAACAGTTAGTTATTGCACCAGTCCTCTAACTTTTAGTTTATGCAACGCTGCTAGAGCCCCTTGAAACCCAGCATTATAATCAATGGCAACCTCGTTGTGAACGTAGTCATCCCGATCATCCACGTAATCATCTTGAATTCCTGGTCCTCCAACAAGAGCCCCATATAAAGTGAAATAATTTGGACCCGGATTGTAGAGTCCATTTTGACGATTACATGGGCTGGGACGATGAGGACATGAACTGCAATTCATACACATAAAAACAGCATATATTTCGTATGTACTAACAAAACCTTTGTTTTAATGACAAACGAGAACTTATTGAACCTTGCACGATGTCGTGGCCTTTGTGGTGGGTTTTCTCCATATCCCACAACATAACTTCGTCCACTATTTCCTAATGCATAGTGAATTTGTTCTCTTGCAAACTCTCTGTATTCGCTGGGTTTTACTCCTAGCTCGGCAAGATTTAGACAGATGAAAGCAATATTAGCTGCATGACGAAGGGAGCCCCATTCTTGGATGAAAACAAGCCCTCTCGGAGTTCGCTGAGCGGTGTTTTTCATATAATCACAAAATTGTGTCGCAGGACTCAAATATTTATCTTCTCGAGTTAGTTTTCCCATTAAAACCTGTAGTAAACCAAAAGTTAAACTATTCATGTATATACTGTCTATGTTAAATCCGAATACAACAATTTCAAGCTTAAGGACTGCTCTTTACGAGTCCAGACACCATGTCCGGAGTAATTGAAACTGACACGTGCTTGAAATCGTTGTTTGGAATTACGAATAACATTTTAGATAATTTTTAAATCGTACCTGAAGACCAACTTTTTTGTCGTCCCAACTAAATTTATCAGCTCTTCTGCTCAAATTAAATTCAGCCCAGTGCCTATTGACATCTTGCAGATATTTGCTGTCATTTGTTGATCTGTAAAGCCATGCTGCAGCCCATCCTAACTCATCTCCATATCCAGACCAGGAACTAAAAATTATGTAGGTGCCTTTAATGCTGAAACTGGCATAATAATTGCTATTTTTTAATACTTACTCATAAAATCCGGCAGCAGGAATAGCATCCGTGTAAGTTCCTCTATATTTATCTGCAAAATCGTAAAGCTCCTTTGCGTGCCTCAACAGTTCTTGGGCATAGCTGGAATTTTTGTTTCTGAAAACTAAATATCCCGATGCAAAAGCCGCAGCTCCCTCTGCAGCCAACTCCGAACCTGGCTTGTCCCTAGTTATTTTCCAAGATTCCCTCAACCCCTGATCCCAATCTTCTGGTCGACCCCACCATGCATGGTCAATATCTGCATCCGCAACTTGTCCGTAAAATTCGTAAGAAGTAGGGTGCGCCTTAATAAGAAAATCTAGTGCCCATTTTACTGCATCTCGAGCATATTCAGTTTGGTTTGCTGCATTGTATCCTTCAATAAAATCTATTAGTCCCCAATTCAAGACGGTTGTGGTTGACACCAGAGCAAATCCAAATTTGACAAGGTCAGCAGCTAAAGGTGAATGCAAGATTCATGTGTTTAATAAACCCGACAGATCGAGATGTAATGATGTACCTTTAAAATTTCCCAATCCCCCCTCCCCTTCTGATTGATCCCACCTCTAGAATTTATTTTATTTTATTAAGGTCAAAGGTCACACTGGGGTTACCTAAGAATTTGGGAGCCCCATTAATGAACTGTTCTCTCCAGTAGCTTCATTTTGATGTATCACAACCCATACCTTGCTATGTAAAAAGTGTTTGACCTTATCATGGTCATAGGTCACGTCGGGGTTATCAAAAACTTTCAAAAATAGTATCACTGATCTAGTCTCACCAGTACCTTCATTTTGATGCATCACAACCTATACCTTACTATTCAAAAACATTGACCTGACCTTTGACCCAGTAGTTATCATGAACCTGAGTGTTTTCAATATATACCTAAAGGTACATAATAACTATTACGACCCTTTATGTAAGTTCATATTCAAACAAGGAATTAATTATGGGGCAAATTGGAAGCTTAAAGCATAAAGATCAAGCATGATATACGCGCTTATCTCAGATGTGACCTTCAGGGCCAAAGGTCGCCCGGTTCCTTTTTTAACCCTGATTGCTAGTTCATTTGGATTGTGTTTGCAAATTTACCATCAGTATATCCTCCACTCAAATCCAATCCATTGAGTTGTCCATCATTCAGAAAGGAGTCACCCCTCCACCAAATTCTATTGT
Organism: Orchesella flavescens; assembly: GCA_964034955.1. Lineage (NCBI taxonomy): Eukaryota > Metazoa > Arthropoda > Collembola > Entomobryomorpha > Orchesellidae > Orchesella > Orchesella flavescens. The sequence goes on along the minus strand of OZ035954.1, from coordinate 34,696,231 downwards.
TTGGAGGTAACTTGCCACTTCGCTGAGCTTCGTAAAATTCAAGAGATAGCGCAATTACTTCGTCATAATGGTGTTCTCCAGGTATAGGTGGGGGTTTTGTGGGTCTTTCGGTCGTAGTTGGTGGCGGAACATAACCTTTTATGAAATTGCATAATATAAAGTAGAAGTCGTTTCGATTTTGAATGATGAACTACGGTTTATAAAATTTCTGATAAACTTTTCAAACCTGTATCCAAATTCTTCCCATTAAATGTTGCATATTGCAGTTGTGGCATTGGCCCAGTCTCTTCATATTTTACTGAGAAATCAATACCCCAGCCTCCCGCTGCTATTGGAAAGTAACCAATACTTCCAAAGTTGTAAGTGATTGCGTTGGATGCATTGAAAATTTGAGTATTTGGAACACGCACCTTCGGAATAATATTTAATTATAGTAAATGTAGCAAAGTTGAAAAATTAAAAGAATAGGTTTTATATAAACATACAGTGAAATTTTGAACTGTTGATTCAAATTGGAATCGGGTTATCCACTGGTCAACGGGTGCCTCCAATCTAAAGTTTAACTTGGCTTCATAATAGCCTTGACTGTGTTTGGTGTATTCTATACTTGCTAGTGATGTGGAAAAACAACACAGCACCAAAATTAGGGTTAAAGAAAGTTGTTTGATTGCCATCTTAAGAGGAGCATGCCAATGTAGGTTTTATTACTTGCAAACACGAAAAATTCAACGTGTTTACTGTGATCCCTCTACAGTTAAACTGTCTCTAACATGACATTTTGTCATAATGCATTAATACTTTAATACATATTAGAGAACACGTAATCATGTCTTGATTAAGTGATGATGATTGATGTTGATTTTGAAGTGTGACAAGTCGCAAACATATATCCGATAAGTGTAATGTGTTTTGGGATGAATGTGTATTAAAAAAATATTACGTTTATATTATTGACGATATCTATGCACATAAATATAATTCAGGAACTTTTGATTTTGATTGACCTGTGAGAAGTACAAATTATTTTATTCAATTTGTTTAATGCAATCGACATCTAAATTAATGTGCACATACTTTTACGATGCATAATCTTTGATTGATGTAATGTTCTGAAGCGTATCTCAATTTGTACAGTACAGTTAAACATACCGAATTTTCGTATGGTTTTAGTTTTCGCAGTGTCTTTATAAATATTCATATTACTCACTCATTTTGACTGACACAGTGAGAGCAATAGGCTCATATAGAGTTTCATGCATATTAGTCGTTTCAAGACAAATACGTGTGCTGACTATAGTTCACTTATTTCCTCACGATGCACAAAGTAAAATCACAGACTCTCATTACAAGACTTCATTGTTTACTTGCACCTCGCTTCCTGAGGTAATAGCTAAGCGAATATGCAAAGACACAGATGTCAAATTAAATCCGTAGTATGGCAGAGAGAAAGTAGTATTCCATGATAAGCGTAAAAGCCTTTTTGAGTGAAGGTAAGCCTTCGTCTGACATTTACTGTATGCGACAATACATAGAATTAGAAGGCTGAAATTAAGACAGCAGCATTTGTTCGATTAAGAATTTAGTTCTGTTTTTACTTACAAGTTTAGCAGTAAGGTTAACGTCTTTGCTAACGGTTCGATTTCCTAGCCTAATCCGAATACATTTGCATCAGCTTCCATCCTCCAAAAAGCTGGAATACAAAATGCGGAAATGCGATATTCTTCGTGCGAAATGGAACGAACTTGATTTGCTCCAAACACCAATCGATTCTGCAGTTTCATGTTCCATGAAGTAGGTGTTTATAAATACTCTTGAAGAAGTTGAAATACTTTGACAGTTTGGACACTTTCACCTTGGTGCTTTTTGTAAGAGCACCTAAATTATTTATATTCTGTCCAACACCAAGGAACGACAAGACTTGTCATATAAAAGTCTAACGAAAGTAATGACAATCAGACTGTGGGTGCCCTTCAGAATTCTGATGAGCTCTCTAGGGAAGAAACTGTTTCATGTAACTGTCGCTTTTGTCAGTGATGTGCATAATATAGGTAGCTTTGTACAATCGAATCTCAGGACATGGTATATCATTATCGATATCTTAACAATTTCCCCCAAAGATTGACACCTCTATATGTGAACTTATAGATGAAACCGACCTTGCAGCTTGTATTTCTAGTTTATGGCATAAACTTTCTAAACTCCTTGAAAGTTATTATGATAACGAGTTAAGAGCCTTGAAAGCATTTAAGTATGGACTAGGATTACAGATCATTGCATGTTACCGAATATACGAAACCTATTCCACGAAAGTTCGTGTAGTAAAAGTAACATTTTCCACTTGGATGAATGACAAACTTAGTTTCTTTGAGGATGTGTTTGGCCCTGTCTGAATATGGGAGGGAAAGAAAGTGATTTCCTGGATGCCGTTTCCGTAATTCAAATTTATCAACTTTTGTTTCTATTCTGCGGAAAAACGATAAAGTTAACTCATTCCTTTGTGATTGGTACACATGCGGTGAAAAAAGAAAAGAAAACAATAGTATGAGGGGTGCAGTAGTATCTCATTTCAGTCATTCGCGTCCACGACTTTCCCAATGGGATTTTTTATGGCTAAAACAATGCAGAAACAAGGCCGTTTCAATCATTGGTCTTGAATTTTTTCCGACATTTTTTTCAGTCAACTTTTACTTGTCTTCTTAGGTATTGAAGAAAACAAATGACGCAAATTTGAAAGGGGATGGGGATGAAAACACACAAGTGAGTTTTTATTCAATTTACAAAAAATAAAATTGATACATACATGTATTTTTTATAGGCTTACATCAATAAAGAAATGTATCGTATTAAGCAATTTCTTTTCCACTGAAACCAGATATCTGGTCTTTGATTCCAGCTCATTAGCTTTAGTGATCTCTCAAAATCATTACATTACAAAAAATAAGTGCATTATACGGTTGGATTGCGTAGGTGAATGGGTATGAGATATGCCAAACTATAACAACATGACAAAGAACGCTTTGTAAATTGTGTTCTCCCGTCTTCAAAATTTCGCAATCAATGTACGTCTTTTCTTCAAAACTATCACAATTTGATTAAACTGAGAACACAATACTTTAGGTATTGTAAAAGTTTCAATAGCTGCTGCTTCTTTTTATTTTCCAGGTGATAAAGCATTAGTTTCAACTCCACTTTCACTGCATTTCATGATACAATACCTTGTAATATCTACTACGCATGGACTATAGAACCAACTTACAGATACAGCGAAGTTGCATCAAACACTGCAAAGAAACCCTATTGTTGACTTGTAGTGATGGACTCGAAACGAAATCTCATTTTGTTACATACATATATGAAATGTCGATACGATATCGATAGTTGATATGATATGTTCTAAAAACTTTCAATTTTGTCTTGGGATGAAAGCAATGGATATCAATTTTGATTGCATCAGTGCAATGTATAGTTATTTTATTGATAGCAATATTTGTTGTGATGTAACATCATTTTTTATACTATCCTGTGTATACATTACATGTGTTTGCAGGTGTGGGATATGTCATAGACATTCTATACCGAAATCGAAACTTTGTTTACTATAATAAATTGTGTATTAAAATTGAGAAAGTCATGCACGCAAATGATCTAGTCAACGTCATATTTTAATTTAACCTTTTATGCAATGACAATAAAGGAGCACTAATTGGAAAAGAAGAGCATGTTATTTCGTAAGAGGCTTAGAAAACCTTATAAAATGAATTGTCCCAAAGTCAAGAAATGCACAACATGATTTGAAGTTTTTTAAACTACGAAAGACTATCGAGAACATGGATATTAACAATAATTCATGTAAAAAACGTGACATGTGTAATAAAAGCAGTTCCTTCACATACTCACTGTTACCTGAGGTTGTTTGTTCATGCTTTTATAACATCAAATGACCATGAAAACGACTGACATTTAAGAAATTGTTATATAATTTATAATACAGACCAATATTCCATTATTATATGTCTGGAAAAACTTGGAAAGGTAAGCGAATTTTGAGGAAAAGCAATTAATTTCTAGGGATTCCTAACTTTTTAGTAACTTTCGGTGAGGTAATTTAAATGGAAGCTGCATAATTCGTCTGTTACATCAATTCTTAGTAATTTTAATTAACTTTGGAGACGACCCTAATACGAATTCTCGCAATAGTACAGGAATTCTAAAGTATTTTCAAATTTTTATTAGCGTCACAGTTACCTTTGTGTTTTACCTTTTGACTACGTTGTTGCAGCTATGTGCTAAAAGTACAGATTTTATATAGAGCAAAACAAGAATGTGATGGATAAAAGGCTAAAAATATATATCTAGCACAAGACGGTCCAGTCAACAACATGAAAAATAAAATGTAAGGGGTTTACCAAGAATTGCTGCCCAAACTAGAAAGCATTTTTAATCAAACAATGATTCCAATATAGTAGGCCTCTTGAGTCATAGTATAATTGGAATAAAATCCCACAAAAAGATTCAGGGGGTCAAAGCAGTCAAGGTCATACAATGTCAGTATACATATACTTTGACAAAAAAAACAAGTCCAACTTTATTTTTTTTGTAGCTTGTCATCTGCTTGAACTGGCACTGGATACTGCATTTGAGAGAAACTTTCAGTTTGTTTTTTGTTACGATGTATGTGGCATGTACAAAGTTAACAAGTCATGTTTGAAAAAATAACATGTTGCAAGGTTGACGGTTGCTTTTTTATTCTGCTTTCGTAAATAGAAGAAATAGAAAGTCCATCTGAAGTTACAAAGGGCTATATAAATGATCATCAGGTTTAAATTCCTAAGAGAAAAATAGTCAAGACAAATATTTTTCTGGGATAGGATAGAAATAAGAAGCTGAGATGTTGAAAAGTAAAACGAATCCTTCAGAAGTTTAATGCATGAGCATTTTTGCTCGTGTAGGATATGAAATGCTACCTTTCTTTTACGTAAAAGGCTCAAAGAAGAAAATGCAACCGAGTCAAAGGTTATTGAATTTCTTCCTAAACTCACTCGCACATGCAACATAGCGAGGAAAAAGAGGAAATGCAAGTCTGACGGAAACTTTAATGAATTCAATACGTTAACCAAAGTTGGGAATTCTTGATGTCGGTGGAGTGCAGGATTTCCGGGAAGCTATAAAATTACCTTGTATTTGGGTCAGTAAGAAATGTACAAAAGGAAAATGGAGATTTGTGGAATTGCATCTCAAAGTGGCTTTTACATGCAGATCTAACATAATGTGTATAATATACAGTTAGTATCGTGGTTTCATTTTCTTTTTCAATTTCATTGCCAGTTTTATACCTACCTAAATGCTTGAAGAGTGAGCATAGAGTATGAACTATGAAGAGCAAGAGTGAAAGTGCATTCTTGATTTATCTTTTTTTATATAAGTTTAGTAAATCAAGCATACTTATATATATATATATATAGTTTTGATGTAGCTAGTTAAATACGTATTTGAGCACATGAGCTGGCTTCACGTGTGGATACCTAAGACTGGTGCAAATAATGGTTCTCCACTTCACATTACGGCCTTCACAAATTCTAAAGGGATATGATATGGGATATGGGATGAATTGGGTGTAACTAAGTTGCTGGATTATGAGTTTGCTGACTTTTTATTATAGCTAGAGGTATGAAAACCAGGTTTTCCTCCAAGCTTAACTTCCAAGTCTTCTTTTATTAAGAAGTCTTATCAGCAGTTATAGTTTTAAAAGCACTTGAATGCCAAAGCAGATAGAAAGACGGATGCATGAAATAGATTGTGAAAAGAATGTAATAATGGGGCTCCTGGCTAAAAACCTGGAAAAGATTAATGTAAGTTATGAGAAGGAGATTAAACGAGGCTCTACATTTGACGACTTCTCTTCTTTAGGGGTTTTCTGGTTTAATCCGCCGATATGATATGAGGCTGACAGTAAAATAGTGGCTATTAAATGTGGCTACTTTGCACTAACAGCAGCCTTGGTAAATAGTAACGGGTTACACGTGGAAAACTACGTGGTAAATTCACCTCACTTGAGTGTCTGTAAAGGCGTATGTATGTACATATATTGAATATATGTTTTAGGAGACAGCCCTTGTCCTTCAAAAAGTAATGAAACACGCTGATTGAAATTGAAAATCGAAATGGTTTGGAAGTAGTTTCCACTTGAATTTCCCATTTATTGTAAAATTCATAAGTTTTATGAACATTTTTGACACGTGTTTGTATACATCTTTCCAAAAAATTCTACTCGTACTCATTATTTTGTGAAACCGATCAAATGTTTATCCTTTTTCACTTCCGCTTGATTTTTCGACTGGTTATAATCAGTTATAACGGGTATTTATTAAACTTGCAAAGTATAAAGAAGCTGGGAGTACAAACACTTCAAATCGAAGGCGGAGGAGAGAAAGGCGTAATATGTTAGGTCGTTAATGATTTTGAAGGACTTTTCGTTCACTTTTCAGGGACAACTTGACTTTGATGTTTTAAGTCAAAGTACCTGTTCATTTTGTATTCATACATATATGCATAGCATTATATTTCCCTTGTGTAATCAAACATCAAACCGTGAAACTTTAGTGTGACGAATGTATGACGAAGGCTAACAGGCACTAACTCATTTTGCCTGACATGGCAATAAAGTGAAATTTAAAATGGTTCTAATGTGTCCAGCCTTGAAGTCTAAAATAAATTGGTAATTGATACTTCACTTGCACTTGCATTATTACAAGGTGAAGTCGATAAAGGATAAATTAGTGTGCCTCGTGTTTGGTTTAGTTTATTGGATACTGGATGAAATCTGTCGAAGGAAGAATTTGGTTGTAATGTAAGGAGAAAATGATTTGATGACTACTTAAACCTTCACAGCTCTACGGGAGTAGTTTATGATTGGTTTTGAAACATGGTAAAAGCTTACCTTTCATTAAATCCTATAAGAAATATGTCCATGTCTAAACAGTTTATTTGAATTTTCTGCTCAGTAATGTCCTTTTTGTACAAGCAAATGAGCTGAGGTATGACAGCTTCTCCATCATTTCATGTGATGTTTTGTCGTTGTCACATTTCTTTAAAAGACACGTAGCTTTATTCTTTAACACCTTAAAACACTTTTAATTTAAGCTGTCTTATGGTTAACTTGACAAGGTTTTTTTTGTGAGAAATGGAAGAATTAGGTTTCAAAGTTGCTTGAACTTCACAAAAATACCTCATAAAATATTTTTTCCTGTTGATTAATGAAGTCCCCTAAAAGCAGGGTGGTAGTGACAGGAATTCATTTGACTGTAAGAGGAGAAAAGCAGCATGACACAAATGAAACGATAATATAAATTATCAATTAATTCCTTTTCCACATGACTGAGAGGGAGTGGAACCATGAATTGTGTATTGTACAGGACCATGGGGGTGTTTTTAGGCGTATTAGACGAAACTCCAGAATGCGAAGTGACTGATTAGATTAGGTGAACTGAAAATGAACCTGTTTTTGGCATGTGTCGCAATCGTTATCGTTATTTTAATGTTGTGCTTATTGTTCTGCTGTAGTAGGCACATACGACATGACCAAACTAAGGTTTTTGTATTTGTGCAGTTTGGCTCTCACAAAGAATGCATTCTACACAAAAGCTCTCGTGATTTATTAAAATAGAAGTAATAAGCTTTGTTGGGTTCAACGTTGTCGGAGGTGGGGGTTACATTACTACGTAATGAAGCTTTCTCCAATTTCGTTTGACAACGGTAACTTTGCACTTGATAATACGTGTTTCCAACTGCTTACAAAGAGAAAGTGTTTTAATTAGCTGCTTTGAGTGTTCGTTTGGGTGATACACAAGTTATATATTGCTGTAAAAGGTCTACCTTTTTAACACACCATTAAGATACAAGGTCAGTTAAGCGTTACGCCTGAACTATGTATAATATATATATTTTACCACTTTGCAGTTGGCTTATTGTTTTTTTTCTTTGAATTGCAGGCCGAAGGTGATTTGTTAAAGCCGGACAAGAAAAGGAAGGCGGTTACACAACTTTTCTTAGAAGTACATAGTCAGTTTCAAATTATCGCCAACAGTAAGTACAAGCATTCTATTTGTAAGATTTTTATGCAGACTCATATTTTTTGGATTTGACATAAGTATACATAAAGCTATCAAATAAATTGTAAAATTACAGCGGTACCTCTTCCTAGTCTAGTTGGGATGTTAGTAACAATATTGCATGGCAAAATGGTTAATTACACCAGTTAGCATCTTATGAACCCATTAAATATAAGTATCAACTTACGTAAATTGAACACATGACACCTTGCACATTGCAGGTGTCAAGCTACTGTAATAAAAGAAGCATATATTGGCTAAATTATATACGCAACGGGATTTGCAAACACACATTTAGAGTAATATACTTACTGAATCTAATTAATAGAAAATTGTTTTATCTACATAATATATTACATGATATACATGCGATGGTTTAAAACCCGGTGCAGTAGACTGCACCTTTAAGTACTTTCTTCAGTTCAGTTCAGTTGTGTAAAAGAGTAATTGAAATCGCTCGTCTAAAAACTTTAGCGGCAGTACACCCTCGTTTTTGTTCCTAACCTTACCGAACACATTTTGCTTACGTTCTTTTATATGCAGTACTCGATGAGACACTATACAAAACCACACAAAACTTATTTGTCCCTAATTAAAAAGCTCCTGGAGTGCAGTCTATTATCGTAGCATAAAATTTTATTTATAGGATCAAAGTCATTGCGTTCGCTTTGAATCTATAAAATCAAGTCATAAAGTTGGATTGAAAATTTTCAACCTTTCCATATATTTTATCGATCACTTATCATCATCTACAACCAAACTCATGCAACCTAATATTAAATGTTATTATATCACTCCCACACTACTCTCATGTTTGAAGAAGTGACTAGCCATCCGTATAACTCAAATACATCTCAAAACAGCTTGATAGATTTTCTGGAAGAAACACAAACTTTCGCTTTTCTTAAACCTGTCAGTCAAAAAATGTTTGGCAAACTCATCGACCCCAACTGTCCATATTATCAACACATGCATATATATATATTGTACTTATAAATACATGTTGGTTTATACTTCGCTTTGAGTACGTGCCAGTGCCAGAACTAACACAAACAAGTGAACCCTCCTACAAAATATCAGTGAAAATCCGTGTCATGACACTATTTAAGTACATGTTTAAACTTTTACAAAACAACCATCCCAAGCCTTGGCCGCACACCATCAATCTAGACAAGAGTAGAAATGTATTGGCTCTCATTTCCCAAGCTGAAATTTTGAAGATATTTATTCGACTCAGCAAAAAAATAAAATGCTTGATTTATCTCATTCAACCTCAACTATACCACCAATAGACACTTTTGTGTATTATGTAGTTGCATAAGTTACAATATGTTTTGCAAGATTCATTCCATAGTTGTGTACACTTGGGTCATGCTTGATTTATTTTAGCATATGTGTTATTTATGCAGTGCATTTACCCTAGAAAAACTAGAAACTCTCAACTCTACTAGTCTGCAATCTGCAAGTACTTTGTACTATCTATAAGGAAATTGGATGCAGTTGTGGAATACGAACGAATATAAACCCACATGACACTCACTTTTCATTTCACTAAACAAAATTTATCTCAACTCCCACAAACGGGTTTCTCTGGCTCAAATGCTGACACAGCGTACCTAAATTTTGTTTTCGGATTCATGAGAGAAAATCCTTTTTTTTCATCATTATCCCATGGGACAAGCCTATATAAAAAATTGCCGTATTATTCCGTACTCCACCCATCCATCCTCTTCTCTCACCGCCGACGGATCGTGTACAATTACACTACACTTGTGTTTTTGAACTTGGGCTGATATTTGGATTGCCAATTGCCTTGAATCATTTCTTTCTTCGGGCGGCTGTGCTCATTTTTTAGGTCACGTCCATATGTCATTTTCGGGATTCAATGTCACTTTCATAGAATATATAACGATGTGTGATATTGGCATTGGCCGGCATATCACTTCACATCATCACCAATGTCTTTGAATATAATGAGGCTCACTAAGGAGCTCATAACGGTGCGGTGTATGAAATGTCGCTTGTCGCTGACTGCTTTACTATCACGAAGTGGGATCATCTTAGGAATACTTTAAGTTGTTGAAGATTTCTTGTTGGCTAAAAGCCATTTAACTTTACTCACTGAAAAACAAGTGAAATAACTTGGCCAGTACTATAGTAGGATGCAGGATGAATCTACAAAAAGTGCTTGTGTACTTTGTAAATCTGTATTAAATCAGTCGCTGGATCTGGAATGGTGAGTGGGGTTTAGTCTCTTGGAAAAATAATGCAGAATGTAGACGACAAAATGGAAGTGGATTTGGGAGGAAATTGCTAAGAAAAGTCCTCCTTGTCCGGTTTGGATAAATTGCTCACTTGACTGCTGGAAAGAAAAAAATGTAGTGTCACTAAGAAGCGTGTACATATAGATATGTTGCATACATACTTTTTTAACTGGAGATTGAGTTTATATTTACTTTCCTTCAAAAAACATACTGAACCAAGTTTTTTTCGAAAAATATATTTGATTTCTTAAAGATTCATAAGGCAAGTTGGTACACGGCAAGCCAGCCGACGTGTATGACATAGATTAAAAGACACATTCTCTTATAATTTGGCATGGATGTAGTAAATTCATCATTATACTGCATATTATATGCGTATATATATTCTGCTGATTCACCAACCGAGTCTGATCAAATCAGCCTAATAAACTACTTTTCTAGCCTTCTTTTGCTTTCCTATTTATTAATAAAATTTGCTATTTACAAGCTTGGTTCAGATTTTTCTTGGGTTTATTTGGGAAACACCACTATAGGGCATTAAAATATTACACACGTCTTTCCCAATCAACGTTCCATTTCAGATCCAGTAGACAATATTTTATTTATAAGACACAATGAAAGCGATTCTCTTACCCAGGGGCCTTTTATATACTGAATTTTGAAACACCGCTATATTGGTAAACTTGACAATGCAATGAGGTCTATTTACCTTTTTTCAAAGCAATCCCATATTTGAACTTAGTCTTGGATTTGATCTACAAAAGCAATAAAAGTAAGTAAAGAATTTACCGGAGGGACTATAATATGTGACTAAAATCACCATTTACTCTGCTTGCGGAAAAAATGTTTTATACCAAATGCTGCCTTTCTGATCATGCCTTAACTCTGTATCTGCCTACTTGTGTAAATAAAATAAAATAAAAGAAAAGCTTCTTTATGAGTGCAAGTATCCCATTTAGACAAAGTCGTTGCACGACCATCTTAAAAATCAAATTTTTTGTGCTATATCGAAAGACCTCGCGAAAATATTAGATGCGTATTTTTTTTCCAGCCGGGGTATGTTGAGACAACGGAGCTGGGGCTACCTGAAGTTGAAACACCATAAATCGATTTACTCCAATATGCATTGACCGATTGACCTGAAATTTGGTATGGGACATATTGACTGAATTCCCCATAGGGTATTTTTCTCGGATTTTTAAAATTCGATTTTTGAGCGGGAGACTTCAAATTTCAAAAATTCAAAAAAAATTTGCAACTCAAACAAAGTAGTAGAATAGCAATCACTACTTATGAAAAGAAATAATCAATAAATACTAAACAAAAAATTGACCGTTAAAAATTTTCAAACTTGGCGCCAACGCCATTTGTTACGAAACTGAACATTTTAGTTCATAATCTTGTAGCATACATCAAAATAAACTCATTAAAAAAATTTAATCGAAATCGGTTGACTAATTCCTGAGATATTTGAGTCTAAAGGTTTTTTGTCCGTTAACTATTTTTTTCATTCAAACATGATCAAGCATCACTCAAGCATCACTGTGGTCCAACCAGAACCTCAATATGTGGTATACTTCTCGAGATATCCGCAAATGAAGATTGGCGGCCCAATCCGATATGAGACCCTTTGGAAGAGTTGGTCGGAGTGCCTCCAGGAATAAAAATTTGGAATTCTAAGCCTATCAGAAATACCCTATCAGAAATCAAGAGAGGAGTCGACCTGTATCACTTTCGTCGCAGTAGCACCTATAGTTTAAGTGCAAATCGAAAAATGCCTTGGATGGATCTTGGTCCTCAGAGGTCCAACACGGAGGAGTTGGCTGGACTCCGTCCAGAAATGAAAATTTGAGATTCTAAAAGAAGTACCCTATCAGAAATTAAGAGAGGAGTCGACCTGTACCGCTCCCGACATGGTGCTGCATATAGTTTAAGTGTAAATCGAAAAATTGGACGGATCTTGGTAACCATTGATCCAGCATTTGGAACTTACCCAGAGTGGCCTCCATAAGTGAAAAGTGAAATTCAAGGAAAATATCGTATCACAAAGTAGGGTATTTCTAGGAATCGGATAGGGTATTTCTTTTAGAATCTCAAATTTTCATTTCTGGACGGAGTCCAGCCAACTCCTCCGTGTTGGACCTATGACGACCAAAATCCGTCCAAGGCATTTTTCGATTTGCACTTAAACTATAGGTGCTACTGCGACGAAAGTGATACAGGTCGACTCCTCTCTTGATTTCTGATAGGGTATTTCTGATAGGCTTAGAATTCCAAATTTTTATTCCTGGAGGCACTCCGACCAACTCTTCCAAAAGGTCTCATATCGGATTGGGCCGCCAATCTTCATTTGCGGATATCTCGAGAAGTATACCACATATTGAGGTTCTGGTTGGACCCAAAGCGGACGGGGTCAGATTCACGTTATTAACAGAGTGTGATGTACTATCCCCTAGTGCATAGGCGGGATATCCTTTGTTCAAAGTGTACCTATTGGTTCGGTGGATGACCCGTTCCCATAACCCGCACCCATACCCATACCCATCTACCCGTTATCCTACTCATGTACTTCAACATGCATTGAAGTTAGTGGTACCCTGGCATGTTAAGGGGATAATAATGCTAGTGAATTGAATCCGGTTTAAACCGGTTTTTAATGTCTCCAATCCGGTGGATTTAATAGCAAAAATGGATAAATGCCTTAAATATGTATAAATATACCAAACTACGCCCTTTGTCCATTTTCCACCCCTTTTAGGGTGGACAATATGAAATGGACAAAAGTGGATAAAATGGAAGAAATGGACAAAATTCAGTAAATAAGCTATTTTAGCTTGTAAACCAAACCAAACTTTAAAAGAAGTATTTTATTCTCAAAAGTATGACGTTTTGCAAATGTAACTTCCACATTTAGGTTTCAGCGTTTACTTTCTACGTCAATCAATCTTCTACGTACTTGGCGTTGGCTTTTGTACGTGTTTTTAATTTCACTCGCGAACCATAATAGTATTATGGTATGGTCCAGTTATTCAATTTCTTTTAAAAAATATGCAAATTAAAAATTGCATGTATTATAACCTTTCCATTCCATTACTGCTTGTTCTAACTCAGTGGTTAGTTTTATCGTCAGCTAATCAGCCGTACAATACCTGTCTCAGGATTTACGGTAATGGTCTATTATATTCAAATTTGGCTCCTCATGGCATGTGATACTGTCCATTTCTTCCATTTTATCCACTTTTGTCCATTTCATATTGTCCACCCTAAAAGGGGTGGAAAATGGACAAAGGGCGTAGTTTGGTATATTTATACATATTTAAGGCATTTATCCATTTTTGCTATTAAATCCACCGGATTGGAGACATTAAAAACCGGTTTAAACCGGATTCAATTCACTAGCATTATTATCCCCTTAACATGCCAGGGTACCACTAACTTCAATGCATGTAGAAGTACATGAGTAGGATGACGGGTAGATGGGTATGGGTATGGGTACGGGTTATGGGAACGGGTCATCCACCGAACCAATAGGTACACTTTGAACAAAGGATATCCCGCCTATGCACTAGGGGATAGTACATCACACTCTGTTAATAACGTGAATCTGACCCCGTCCGCTTTGGTTGGACCACAGTGATGCTTGAGTGATGCTTGATCATGTTTGAATGAAAAAAATAGTTAACGGACAAAAAACCTTTAGACTCAAATATCTCAGGAATTAGTCAACCGATTTCGATTAAATTTTTTTTAATGAGTTTATTTTGATGTATGTTACAAGATTATGAACTAAAATGTTCAGTTTCGTAACAAATGGCGTTGGCGCCAAGTTTGAAAATTTTTAACGGTCAATTTTTTGTTTAGTATTTATTGATTATTTCTTTTCATAAGTAGTGATTGCTATTCTACTACTTTGTTTGAGTTGCAAATTTTTTTTGAATTTTTGAAATTTGAAGTCTCCCGCTCAAAAATCGAATTTTAAAAATCCGAGAAAAATACCCTATGGGGAATTCAGTCAATATGTCCCATACCAAATTTCAGGTCAATCGGTCAATGCATATTGGAGTAAATCGATTTATGGTGTTTCAACTTCAGGTAGCCCCAGCTCCGTTGTCTCAACATACCCCGGCTGGAAAAAAAATACGCATCTAATATTTTCGCGAGGTCTTTCGATATAGCACAAAAAATTTGATTTTTAAGATGGTCGTGCAACGACTTTGTCTAAATGGGATGCTTGCACTCTTATAGTCTTTTTCTGTACAGACTTTAACAGTCTGTTCTCCCACAGATGACTTTGCCTGTCTCCCTAGATAATCTACTAAACTAGGTACTACTCACTACGATTTGAGACTCAGGCCATCACACAGAGAAGGGGCACACACAACGTTGGGTTTCTGGATCATGTTCTTGTGCAAGAATCGTGTACCTCGACGGCATGGTTTTATTCATCGGTTTTGATTCTGAAACACACGTACTTACTTATTTTTTGAGGTGAAAGCAAGTGTGAAACCAAAATCTCTCCCTCCAGAAATAAATTGGTTTGGATAGTTGGTGATAAGTTGGACCTGTCGTGCCATGCCAGTGTGGTTGAACTGACCACAGGCTTATTTTTTTGTGTGTAAATTCCCTCACTATCACATTTACGCGAGGTTTTACATTATTATATATTAAACGAATCTCAGAAAACACGGAAGCTAGCATAGCTGCTGCTTTCATTTTAATGAAAAAAAAATCAATTACCTGAATTTGAACCAGCAGATTGTTTGTAATTTACATTAAGTCGATTTGCGTGATTAAGTAGACCGTAAAAGGCCACACTAAAATTCTTCAAGAACTTTTTGTGTCATACGTGCGTTTAAATGGATGAAAGTACGAATATTTACACTTTGAAAGCAACTTGAAATCGATAATTCCTGATGCTACACCAACGAACGATGCTCCCAAATGAAATTGATTTAATATCTGCCTGTCTGCTTAGTTAGTAACAATTTGCCAATCTTCCGGTTTTGAGGCTTCTATCAGAATTCCAATACAGTTTTCATTTCTCAATAAATTGTAGAAGTAGCAGTGATTATGAAAACTTTCTCAAGCCATAATTCAAACTCATTTGGTTATTAATGTGAAAGCAAGTATGTGTGTAATTTCCTTACATAACATATAATTTCTATTACCTAAAGTTTCATGAATTGGACTTGCAGATTGCAATATAATATTTGAATGGCAAAAAGATGTACTAGCAAAGGAAACAATTTTACATGCACTTTTCTTACATAACTTGAGGAAATTGGATATTTGTAAAAGTACCCCAATTACGTTATGTGCGTCAGTAAAAAAGTTTGACAAAAAGATTTATTTTCTCGTTATAACTGCCCAGGTTAAACTTTTGCTTACAGTTCCGTAGTACGGGGCTAGTTGCTAGTACATAGTATACTTAAATGAGGAGAAAAGACATTATGTTTAGTCAATTCATCTTCATCCCTTTTTTTCTGGTCAGCTTATCTTTTATGCTCCTGAAAAAGTCTGGATTGCTATTTTGTTGTTGGATGGCATTGGGACAACTTTCATTCTGCAAACGTCAATAGTTAAGTTAAGTAATTGCAAAAAAAAATAAAGTTAGTACAGAGATAGTAATAAATAAACTTCAGAGATGCAAGATGGGGTTTCGCAATTCTTCTTAGTAGGACAATTGGTCAAAAAAATTGTAAAAAAGGTGGAGAAAAAATCAAAGTATATTAACTTGTGTTATATCTATGACATATGAGGGACTGAAATGAATTTATAAAAATAAAGGTATGAAATATATATTGGAAATTGATTCCGTGTGTAAAGCGTGCCCCTTTTATTAGAAAATCTTCTCAAGCTATTTATTTGCTTTGTCCATGACGCTATTCTGTCAATGTCAATTCAACATAAAAAAGCGAGTTTATTTTTAGCTATAGGCTGTGTATTATTCATGATGGCAAGCTGAGTTTGGTAACTAGAAATTCAAGCATGATTGGTTCTTCTCCTTTGTCATTTGATGTCTCGGAGTGCTCACATTTGATGTCATTCAAATAGAAAGGAATATTACGTACATATTCAAACAAGAAGAAGTAGTAGTATATTACTGCTGTCCATTGGAAAACACGAACACAGCCTCAAACCAACTACTTAGGCAAATGGTTTAAAAGCTATATCCAGACTAAATATTTTTCTACGAAAACGTTGCTTTTCAATTTCAACATGATAATTAAGTGAATCCGTAAGTTTGCTCTGACTGACATTCGGATATTGATGATCGACATCAGGCTTTTCAATTGCATAACTAATTCGTAATTGGATTGCGTGGGAGGACATGTTTGTACGCACAGTTGCAATTAAAATACCGTCATTATTTTACATTTCACCAGAAAACAATGTCAATGTCCCAATAAATGAATAGTTATCTTTCTAGTCTCGTCTAGCATATTCCAGAAAGAAATAAACTTTGTCAGTTGCAATTACCTTAACAAGTTCTATAAAAACATGTAGCTGGAAGACACTTCCAGGCCAGTCAAACGCATTTTTTTTGTACAGGATAGGATGGATGCATGAAAGAGTTCTCCTTTGTTGAAGTAGTTTCTCTAATCTAATGCTGATGGTGATGTGATGTGATGATACAAGCAACTTCATTATAGCACAGGGAGACTAGCTTTTTTGCTATTCAAACAAATTTGTAAGCTCAGTTTCACAATTTACTATAATGTGTATATAGTGCAATGCTTCTTTCCATGGCATTGGCATTCCGTTTGTCGTGTTATAGTTTCGGATTTGTATTCATCCATCTATCATAAATAACGTACATGAGAAGGTTCATGTTTGTAATTAACGTTGTTATTCAGGCGGTTTCCTTTCGCTATCTTGCAACAACTTTGTTAAGTGGGTTTACTTACGTGAGCTAGGGTTACTCAAAAGGATGCATAAACATGCTACACGCAGAAGAAGGAAAGATTTCAAAACTCTCTCACTCTCAAAGTATATATTTGTTTTGCCTGCGCCTATCTATAATTGTAAGCGCATGGTATAGACTGTAATCAACAGAGAGGATGAGTATCAATTTGTTTCTTTTGTTTAGCACGTAAATGGTCATGTGAGTAAAGTAATATACGAGATGTATACTTAAGGAAACAAAAATACCAGTTTCTAGAGATCTCACTTTGCTGTAACCCTTTCATTGCCTTGCGTATGCTAGGAGTTAATGCAACACGTTCACCTGTCAGTTTACTTTAATCAACGCCAGTGGGCAAGGATGGGCGATACAATAAAGGACCCTGCTCTAATCTTCTGCAATTCTGCATCACTTGCTTGAACTACAAGGAGACTTTAACAAAAGACTAGCTCAATCGAAAAAATATTGATTACTGTAATACAATTAGATTATGATATGATATGATGTTGAGGCAAAGCCATTTAAACAAATTGAGTTGCTCATGGTTAAAGCGCCCAAACCAATTGCATTGTACTATACCGGCCACTTTAGTATCACAAATTGCGGTCATAAAAAAGCTGTTGGCAATATACATAAACCCAATCGAATCATTCAAACCACATTATCATTGTCTTGTTGACAGCTAGGATAAATACTTTAGTGACTCACCTTTGTAAATACGAAAGGGAAAACCACATTTAGTAATTTTATGGGCCTTGCTTTGCTGTTGGTATAATTTTGTATGTTCAGGTAGGCCAAAACCTGAGCGAAGCAAAAGCGTGCCCTTTTGTGTAGTAGAACAGAAAAAATTAGGTATTATTTTGGTAATGCTGACTTTTTAAAAACTGAACCAGTTTTGTGAATGGAATAAAACTAATTGAATCACTAATATTATATATACAAAAGGTGGTAGAGATACCGCATTGAAGTGGAACAAAGTGATTAAGTTTAGAAGAAAAATCATGTACTTATGGAGAAAAAATAATTGAAAAGCAAATCAAGTCTTTCCATCAAGAAGTTGTAGACGTGGCGCATTATAAAAATCACCACCTATATGGTTAGGTTGTTTTGACCAGTCTCCCATTTTTCCTTGCATATTTTATGAGAATCCAGGTGCAGGTGTCACGTAGACGAATTTTATGCTTTTTAGGGACATAACAGAATTTAATTATTTGTAGGTGAACAGAAATATAAAGAAGGAGCAGAAGAAGTGGAAGTTTAAAAGTGTTTTCAAATATTCATTGCAAAAACTGACAAACATTGTTATAACATAAAGTACATTGGTAGCATGATAGAGAAATTAGCAGTCTAGAACATAACTACAACTGACGAATGATATTTGCAAAAAGTTGTTGATATATAAGTAATCTATGCAAATACATATATCTACGCATCCTATCCACGCGGAGGGCACCCAAAACATTTTTATTGTATTACCAACAACGATGCAAATTACGATTATCAAACTAGTTACTTCTTTTGCAGTTTTCATAGCTTGACAAAATAATTCTTTTTGCCCTTGTATTTGTGAATATGACTCGTTGTTTGTTTGTACTATAGCACGTACACCGCAGCACATGAGGTAAACGTTTTATTGCAAATTGTACGCATACGCATGCATTTTCCCAAAGTGGCTGTCTTGTTTATCGTTGTTTGGCATGTGATGCCACTTGTCTTTGAGAAAAACTGTAGTTTATTGCCAATCTACGATAATAAAGTATCAAAACCTTTTTCTACTATTTCACTATACGGAACTATCATCTCCTCTTCTTTTGGATGATGTTGGTGATGGTGGTGATGATGATGATGATCTGTCTGTTTGCTTAATCTTGGCTTGGCACAAGTGCCGCATTCTCGTACAACACGTCTCCACACTGCACTTCTACTGCTACCCAGCCCAGTGAAGTCAGTATATAAATTCAATAATAAAAAGCATTTTCAACCAAATATTTTGGCATTATTTCTCCCACTACTTATGTTTTACAGATTGGTTTTCGCTAATATTATATGGATATACGTATAGTCTTTCACTCAGCCGCGTTCATCTTTTCCACTTGCTTGGCATGGCATCTGACTCCCTCTCTCTGAGTTCATTTAGTGTTTTCATACCGTCACGATATCACCAACAATATTTTTCTGCTCCACTGGAAACAAGCCGGTCGTCTTCTTCCTGACATGAAAAAAAGGAAAGTATTTGACAACATTTTACATCTCGCATCAATTCTCATCCTACTTTAGTTCTGACTCGACGGTATTCTTTTGAGACGCCTTTGAGTGAATGAGTGAGAGATGATTGTGCTAATGTATAGATAATGAAATTATACTCGAGTGAGAAATGGATCCAATTGTTCGTGTAGAATAACTCATAAAAAAGTTTGTGTAGATGCATTATATATAGACCTACCATGTATTTATTACAATGCAGTAGTGATATCTCGAGAGAAAAAGTGTAGAGTGTCTAAAAAAAAGTTCCAAGTGGTGTAAACTGAGATTTTCTTCTTTTGTTCGTTGAAAGCACAGGCATATTATATATATATATATGAATCTATCCTGAATAAATATACAATCTGGTTCTAGCCCGAATTGATCTTTGGCCCAATAACTAGTTCATTTACTTATCTTCTTATATGAATCTTGTTTAAATACTCTCGGAATTGTTGAGATTTTTACTTAAGAATTTTGTGTATGGTTGGTTATGTGAATGTGAAGGCTCCGCTCCAGTTTATGTGAGACAAAGCCCTAGTTCAAAAACTACACCGATTGACACCCTTTTCTAGTTTAAAAAAAATTAATTTACTTTGGTGTAAAATAGCTTGAAAATAGGACAGAGGGTTTTTTGTTCTTGTTCCCGTCAAAAGTCAGTTATCTCAAGTTCTCAATCAGTGAAAAGAGATCCAGATCTATCATCAAAGTATTTTGGAAAAGCTGCTTGCTCGTTCATCTTGTTCGACAACTTTTTGTTAACTACACGCTTTTTGGTTCGCTGTGTCGCTGTGTCTCTTCTCGTTGTGTCATGTAATTATCACCATCATCATCTTCATTGAGTTTGAGTGCAGCACGTTTTTTTCCTCTCTCTCTCTTCAGAGAGACTTCCTTCCTCTCCACTATCCTTTCCACTTTACTTTAAGGCTTACATTTAATCGCACACTTCTATAATATGAAGTGACCCCATGACGTTATACGAAAGTGATCCCATGAAACTATTGTACCTTACTCAGGATTTTCATCACACAAAGAAATGAAAATGACACTTTTTAAAAGAAACATTGAATCAAATATATTTTATGTTAATGATTACATTTGAACAAAGATGTAATGAATTTTGAGTAATATACATGTAAGCAAGAAAGAGCACTTGCAATAATATGTAACTTGATACTCATTATTGTCATAAACATCTGCCTGTACATTAATGCTTCTCCCAATTTCATAAATGAATGAGCAGCACCGAATTTTTAATGTCATTAAATTATTTAATTAACATTTTAAAAAGTTAGTAGTACACACTATCTGGCCGAGTCAATGAGCAAAAAATATTGTACTTAATTAAAGCAACCGGAACCTCTAAGCTGAAGGACATAGACACTGAGAAGTATGTGTTGTAGTATTATTAGACGTGGTAATATTTGATAATGTGAAGGTGTGCTTAGTCTTTCGTGCAGTTGGCACAGAATGTATTCAGTCAAGTTTAATTGCTACGCTATTAATTATACGTTATTGTTACGTTATTAATCATAATCGATCCTGGGCTTATCAGTGATTAATTATACAATTAGGTTGTAGATAAGTAGTATCTAACATCGCGTTAAGGCATAACGTTACAAAGTATTCACGTATGTTAGTCATACGAGCTAACTAGCTGAGATAAAAAGTTTAACATTTGAGCCTAAATACAATCGTTTGAAATCGTGTCACGGGCTGTATTCCTAATAGGAATTTCCTTTGCATGTCTAGGAAACTATCAGGCTACCTGACATTAAAGCTCGTAGAAGCGATCATTCCAAACGCTCGGGAAGGTGTTACTATGTTAAGATGTTAATTTTAGTTGATAATAAACAATTGTTTTAAAACCCCATTGTTGACCCTCACGATTCAAACCGAATCATTTCAGTGGACCAGATCTAGTGAGGCGAAATATTGTGCGTCAGTCGATAAACATACAATTTGACTAGATGGATTCGTCCTGCACCTGTTACGGTTATTCAAAACAATATTTGTGTAGGCATTTGGTGTGTATTGCAATAAATAGAAAACTTTTTTCTGTCATTCCGGAGGCTAAAACAATACCAATTCGTGAAAAGCGTAAGCGAGGAAGGCCCGCTAAGGCCAAGAAAGCTCTGAAAGTGTAATTATAGCAATTTAATAAGCTGTTAAAAAGAATTTAATCAGTCAATTTTTCATATAAAGCTTTATTATGCCACGAAATTTGACAAAAAAAGTAAAGTGGCGATGTCTAATTTTAAGGTGGAAATTTCTACAAAATTTGTTTATAAATTTTTTAAAAAAGTGTAAAAGTTTCATGGGATCACTTTCTCATACAATCATGGGGTCACTTACTATTATACAGGCGTTGCCGTTATTAAAGTAATAACGGCAACGAGAGAGTAATGTACAAATAGTACGTACGTGTAAAAAGTAAGTCAGCTTTTACCAACTGGTATCAATTCAATTTTCATGCTTTCTTTTCCCTTCTTCATCTTTTACTTAAAGTAGTAGTACATGCACACACACGCTCCGGCTTTGTCTCTTTTTACGCTGATGCCAACAACAGACCTTCAAAGTTTCTCTCTTTGAAAAACTTCTCTTTTTACTTGCTATCTCTTGATGATTCCTCGTTAAGATTGTCTGATTGCTTGAGGAAGTTCCATTTGTAATGATTACATGGGTGCTCTAAATGAAAAAACTAGAAAGACGACGACGACGACACAATGGTGGCATAAAATAGAAAAATGGGGAAGCTAAAGCAAAAACGAAACTTCTTTTAAAATGTTTTGTCCATATGCAATCTTATGTATCTTGTATCGAAATTTGGAGAAATGGCACGAAATGAATAAATTTACTAATAGTATTAAAAGGAAAGCTTGGCCTTGTCGAACTTTTTGAAGAATTTTTACTGAGAATTTATTAGAGATGTGACGGCTGGCAGGTGTCTTTTAAAGTGTATTGAAACGTGTTTCATTCTCGTAGCATTTTATCTCCTTATCGTAGATGATAAACTAGATATATTTTATCTGTAAATTTTTATATTTCAGTGTTGTTATCATTACATTGTATATCTGTATATCTTGGTATATTACTGAAAATGCCTCTCCTGGAAAATATCACCTTCCTTCAGCTCAGCCTATAGAAAAAGTGATGATGTGAGGCTTTCATTCTGACAGTCAAGTCGACGCTTCACCGGAAACTTTAAGTTGAAGTGTGCGGAGCATAGCTCCGAATCATTAGCATAGAAAACGTCATCCACTTGCAGGAATTTTTGCAATTTACGCAAAAAAAAATCCATTAGTTAAGGCTGAGCCACACATGCCAGTTGCAGTTTTTATGTACATAAGAGCAAAACCTCATTATCCATCTCAAGGGCTAAAACGTTGTGTTATGTGTGGCTGTGGTTGTGGCTGGCCAAGCAGAAGTTGCTTTTAATAGGATTTCATAGATAGAAGAATGTGTTTCTGGAGTTTTTCAAACATATTTTCCATGCATCACTTCCTATTCATCAATGTCTTATTGGTGTACATAAATATAGACACGTTACATTTGGCATTCCCAAATTGTTCATTTAGAAAAGCACCTGTCGCTACAAAAACTTCCAATCGGGATATATCTATTGAGCACAACGAATTAGTTGAGCTTTCAGTGAACTTGCAAAATGGAAGTTGCAAAACATTAATGGTCCACGTCCTCGAGCTCTTCTTAATCACCATCCAAAATTCTTACACCATTGAAAATGCAGTGAATTCTCATTATTTCTAAAAGCCGTTTAAACTCCTACAATATAATAGTAAGCCTGAAATTTGTTAGGAAGGAGCGCAAAACTTTTTTTATGATCGAAAGTTTCAGATAGATATGGTTTGCATTTTGCAAAATGCACCTGCCATCGTCGTTTTAAGGGCGCATTATAGTCACCTATTTATGGTTAGAGTTGCAACCATATTCTCATTCCACAAAGACCTCTCTCTATATCCGTTTCTGCATCTCGTATATATGACATGACACATACAAACTTGTAATCGATACGAAAGCCCGGGTGATTGATAACCAAGCGCAGATTATTGCTATTACAAAGATTATTACGGTTACGCCGCATGGTGTACACAATCCGTCCCCAAAAAGCTCACCGGATGATCAATGATGGCAATGAAAGGATAAAAAATCACCCAGTGATTCCATCTGACAAAGTGATAAATCGCTGATCTGCTCGTGGTGTGGTATGGTATTGCTCACTTTTGCTGTTTCCTTTAACTTTTATTTCAAGGTGGAAATCGAAGCTAGCTCTCGTTTGAAGCATGTCTGTGCCACAGATTCTGTGGTGTGGTGGAGTTTGAAAAGGGTGCCTAAGTTTCAGTTTGAATTTAATGAAGTACCACTCCAACTAGATCAGACGACAAAGCAGTTAGGCACTTAAGCATGCATGTGGCAGTTTCAGCCACCGTAAAGTGAGTCTCCTTAGGTAATTGATATTCCTGGAAGGAGAAACGATTTCAGAGAAAAGTTTTGGCCATAAACATGACCTGAAAGTGTCGAGAGGAAAACAACAATTGCTATATCTTACACCACATCCTCTTTTTGCCCGAAGACTATATACCAGTAACAAAAAAAACTTTGGGGAAAAGAGCAATTTAGCCGGAGTTCTACATATATTTTCCTGCTCATTATATGTAGCCATCTCGTGCGGAGCGGTTGGGTGAAAGTAATTAGTACTTTGTGACTTTTATTCGGCAAAGGAATGTGGTTTTTTGGTAGGAACTTGATAAATCGTGACAAAGTGACTCGCAGATTTTGTTTATCAATGACCTGTGGCAGTTTAACTTTTAGCTTTGGTATTTGAGAGGCGTGAACTTTTAAGGGAAGTTTACAGATACTATTACTAGATACATAAGTCTATTACTGTTGTATAGTTCATTAAAATAAATTTCATCTTCATTCTAGCTCAAACTCTTTTGCTCTATTTGTACGTACAAAGTAATTGACCCCGGAAGATGCTTTCCTTACCCCACAGATTTTTGTTTACGTCACGACTTTTTTTTACCACGATATGACTTTTTCTTTCATACACTCTGTTACAACAGACACCACAATGAACGGATGATAAAAACTGTGTTTGTGAAAGTATTATTATATTACTTATCATATCATCACTTTCACATATTCTTTGGAAGTTCATTGGCATCAGATTTACTGCGGCAACAGACGGTAGGAAGCAAGTTGGCTATGACTATTGTCCTTTGTCCTGACCCTTTGTCATATATGTGTTGTAGTTTAGTAAGTAACAATGACATTCCCTCCCACTGTCTCTCTCGAGCATTCACATCCCGATGCTTTCGTTATTTTCTGTTAATGATCAAGCAGCCTGTTTTGAGCTCTAAGTGGAGATATTCTGCAACAGATTTGATAGCATTTCTGCGTGTCAGTTTACAAACTTGGTAGAATATATGTCATAAACAGGTGTCATTTTCTCAACATTTATTGATTTTCTTTTGATAAGGTAGAGTCACCAGGAGTACCATTGCATTGATTACTTGACTCTTTACGTGAAACTATATTAAATTTTATAATCCCCTTATATTTCTTAACATAAAGCATCTTGTATTTAGCTCAAAACAGACTGTTTGAATGAAATAGTGATAAGACGTAATATAGTGTCAAATTCAGGCTTCTCAAACCAAAAAATCTATGCTAACATATATTTAATGCCTGCCCCAAAAATTTCAAAAGCTGGAAGATATTTTGGCGTTTGATTATGCACATTTTATTCTTTTATTCTTAGCGACTTGTGCATACAGACAGACTTATGCAAAGTCCAGATAGAAGATTTGTGTGAAATTCACGTGCTGCAAAGCCCATGGAACAAGAGAATACATTTGTGCATAATGCAATTCAGAATTATTTTACACTATTGCGCATCACTAGAATCTGCATTCCGTATACATACTCTCGCGTGATTTCATGTTAAGTAGCTTAGTCAAATCTTGCATGCTACCTTTTAGGCACACTAGACACTGAGGGCTATATACCTAATAAATAATCCTCCAGAATTATGCCTTTGTTTCCTAGTGGAATTTCATTCATCCTGATTTTGATTACTAGTATTCATCCTCATCATCAAACGATACACTGGAAAGTAGAAACTGGAATGTTAGGCACTGCATGCTTGCATACATAAGAGGATGTGCGTTTTAAGCACCATTTTTCTTATGAAAGAGTATTAGAGAAAATTGAAGGGGGATTTCATGAATGTATAAAGACAATCTGTATCATTATACAATAATGTTATATGTTTTGTTATCTTAGTTTCTTATTACTCAAAATTAGTTTTCCAATATATTTTATTTTGTATCGTATCCCTCGCTCCTAACAATAAGTCAGTTGGATTATTAATCGTACCGAGATAATCGGAAAGGATGGGAATTTATCTAACTGTTAATTAATTACCTGCTATTCATAAACATTCCACATTGAATGGAAAATATAGCTACTGGAAAAAGTAAACCTTTAACTGAGAGTGAGTCTTCGTCTAACTGTAGCATTTTATCTTATCCTACGCCTTCCTTTACCCTAATCTTCCCTCGTGCATCTTTATTAAATTGACTCATTTTTCTTCTCAAGATCTGTCTAATGTAAGTCTTCTGGATAAATGAATTGGCACACGAACATACCATTCCAAAATATTGTACTCAAGCACGGAACTACACGTAATTCTTCGGGAGCCAGTGCATATTTATAGATCTTATTGCCCTGAAGAAACAAGGAAGCTAAATTGATTGCCCACATTAATTACCGACATCCAGCATTTTAATGACATTGCCCATCCTACACTCTCATAAGCTCTATAGTTCCAAAATAGTACACGTACAAAATTTATTTTAACATAGACAAATAACTTATTAGCCATATTGCCATTCAAGAGGGTAATGGAGTGGAAAGGAGAAAATCTTGGTGGCACGTTCAACCTAAGATGACGTCTAACAACTGGATCATATCCTCTTGAACAAGAGTAAATAGCCAGTAAGTGGAAATGAATTTCGTCAGACACAGTGGGAGAAAATGGATTATATCGGGAAGTGATGTTTTAGTTTAGGCTACCCATGCTTTTTTGCAATATAAAAAAATGATCACATTTTGTCAAGAAGATGCCTGTCTTTTTGCAAAGTCACGGAACTCGCCTGCAACCTGCTAAGGAAGTCTCCCAACGACGACTCTCCTTGTGTGTTTAGTGAAGACAGGCATGATGGGAAAATGGACTTTTATAAATATCTCACAATTTTATCCTCTTCAGTAGCTTACACTTTCCACTCTTTCTGTTCTTTCACTATCATATTTCTCCGGAAGACATTGGAACATTTATCTTGAAATGGGGAAGACATGGTCAGGATACAAAAGAATAGGAGCGGGCCTGTTTTAGGACAATGGAATACTATTAAACTACGAGGGAAGGAGAATACTGGGTGGAAATGTGGATGAATAGAACATGTAGGGCGGAAGCAGTCCATGAAGCTTTGGACATGTAATAACCATTAGATGTATAGGTTCATTTTTTGAAGACGATGCGGAAAGAAAAATCTAAAAATTATTTTAGTTCATAAGGAAAACCAAAGGAAATTTTACATTTTATGGTTGAGGAAGAGCAAAATACGCATTTATATTGTAGGGTTTTTAGTATACATATTCCTTGCCTTCGGTAGTGAAACGCCTCCATCTACACAAAGGAAAAACGGGGTCTCGATCGTGTAGTCGTATCGTACTTATTTATCGCCAGAGTATTTCTGAATGAATGCAAAAATTGGAACTAGAAACTCGGCATGGTGTGTAATACATAGCGGAGTAGAAATATTTCACAGAATTTTTCCTGGCCGCATGAATTTCTCCATTGTGAGTAGTCTGCTGCCTAAACCCAGCACAATTCAAATTCTTTTCGTGTTATTTTTGCATGCAAAATGAAGGCTGCATTTAATGCCGGATTTCAAAATGCAGTCTTTTCCAGCTTCCCTTCTATTATACTATTATATTACATCATGCTGATCCTAGAACAAAGGATGCTCCAAATCCAACACGAAAAAAATTCTTTCATGTAAAAATCAAGTCTCAAGGGAGCCATCAACTGGAAATTTGGTGTTTCTATCCCTTTTGAATACTTGGAACTCTCGGTTTTACTGAGACTTGCCTCACGCATTATAACAGCTATAACGTAAGAGAAAGCAAAAATAAAGAAGAGAAAGGAGGGAGCAGTTTTAAATTGAACGGGATGAGAATGATTTCAGCCTTGATCAAAATAAAGAGAACGTATGAATCGTTGTTGGCCGTGTTAAAGAATTCCTGAATATCATATCAGTACTTCATATGTAATGCAATCAAATTGAGGCGGTTTCGACAGGATGCCAATCCTGTGGGCTGGCATTCGTATATGTTTAGCAGATCAATATTGAATATTGGTAAAAATGTTCTTTGGTTTCGGTTAGAATGCGAATTTTAAGCGAATGGAAAAGAATTTTTCAAGGTGAATGAAAGGAAATCCCATTTGTAGATAATAGGAAAAACGAAAAAGAATGCGGTGGGAGAGAAGGCGAATTACATTTTCGCACGAGTACAACTAAAACCGTTTTTCTCTTCCTACCACCAAATCCAATTTTTACGTCAGAAGCCTATTTTAAGTGTGCATAATGTTGTAAAGTTGAAAGTAAGAAAATTTATGCTAATTTCTTGTTTGATTGAAGGTTTGGCTTTCCTTCCGCCGTTGCCTAATGAGACTCAAGGAAAATTTCTCATAACAGCTTTAATGTATTTAACAAGTCAAGGCCAATGTGCTTTATGAATGTACGGAAGCATAAGTAAAGTAGCACATGAAAGGGGCAATAAAATACAAATTGCATTCTTGTAAACTAATAAATGTCGTGCTTTGATTTTCACATCTTATAGAAATTGAGTCTTTTGAAAACTAACCTTCATTCTTACAAAAGACATTCATAAAATAACCTAAAGTAGATAAAGAATGCATTATTGCGTTCAAAAAATTTAATCAATATGCTGCCAGTATTGATATTGATCTTAGCATGAAAGCATAAAAACATTTATAACTTGAAATTAAATTTTATTGCATATTACGCAAACGTTGAACGTGGAAAAATTCAAGTAATCTAACCGAACAACATTTATTGCAATAGATATATACTTCCATGAATTCCGTTACTGTAAAACTTTTAAACTAGCTTTTAAATCTAGCCTTGTATATTAAATTAAAAAAATTAATTTAATTATCAATGCACAAATTATCGAAAGAAATATAATGACAGTCAGCTCGGGAAAAGTGGAATATTAACAAGTAATTGAGGCTACGACAAGAATGTTTTTTATTGGAAAATCCATAACCACTACTATAGACAGATATTCAGCAACGAATGCTTCAGTATTGTAAAAGTTGAAAGTAAAGGAAAATTGTAGGTATCATTAAAATAATCAGCCTAGTAAACTTTTACAGTTCTTTTAGAAGCAAAACACGACTACAAATAATAATATGTAATGTTCACATTTCCTTTGAAATTTGACTATATGATTCATAATGCCCCGTGCAGGTTTCGTTCGTTGTCTTATGTAATTACAGATGAATTTTTGCAAAGATTTTGGAACAATTAGTGTCTTACCTTTGAAACAAAGGCAAATTGACGGAGTAAGTTCTATTGACAAATGCTACACTTTATTTGATGGTTCGGAGCTCAACAGGTGTAGTTATAATTGCAAGAACTAATCAAGTCAAAGTGACAAAACAAAAATTCGTGGTAAAGCTATTGAAGGACACTTATGCCAGGTCCTTAGAATCCGATCGATTGATAGGCCTTTTTCGGGATTCTTCTCGATTTGAATAAATATAATGCAAAAAATGGATTAATATAGGAGTATATCCGGCGACAAAATTACTGACTAATGATAATTATACGGGCCATGTTCAATATAAGCAACCAATTCAAATTCGTGTAGGATGACCATTCAATCCTCAATAGCCTGTTTGTCAAAATATTGGTCTCTGCTCTATTAATGGCATTGTGTGGATTGTTATTACTAAAAATTGATTATCGATTCCCTTGTATGACTTTCATTATTTAGCCATCATGTCATCAACCTTTAGGTATTATTTTAGCACATGTATATTTGATTATAAAATTTCTATTCGATAGAAATCTAGGGGATATACTTCTGAAAAGCAAAAAACAATAATATCACTGACAAGTAGTCGAATGACAAACGTACTTTTTTCAACCAACGATAATGGAGTCATAAGAGTTTCTATCAGCATACTAGTTTATCTCTCTATCCATTGGAGATGTACTTTTACATTCACAATTTGTTGCTAGTTGTACTCGGATTTTGATGATGAATACAGTAGAGAGACCAAAGCAATGAGATGAGGAGTTTTTGTTTAACACTCATCTCAGCTTAAGACTGTTAAGTGAGCCGTATATCGTCATCATCGCCCAATTCATGGAAATGAACTGTACTTGCATAAATACATTAAACTCAACACATTTTATAGTGAATGGGTTTAGTATTTGTATTTATCTGTGGAGGAGTTGTTGGAAATTAGGAGAAAGGAAAACTTCAAGTGTGTCCTCATCCTCATCTTGTCTCCATTCTACATTGAGTTTTGAGGGGAGCATCTGCTACCACACCACTACAACTACTACCGTCTGGTCTGGTCTAGTCTTCTGCCATAAAAAGAAGGAGCATAGCACGCATATGGGTAAACACAAAATCCATAGGGACATGTACAAAGAACAAGCCCAAAGTGAAAGGAAAGAAAGAGAAAGCTGCCCTGCTTGCCAAATGTTTTTCGTGCATGACGACTGACGTCGACAACTGTTTGTGTACACACTTGCTCTATTTTTGCATGAGAATACTAAAACTGTTGCTGTCATCCTTCCACACAAAGAGAAATAAGAATCTATTTTCGAACAATATACTTAACTGGAAAGCTGGAGAAATTATAATGACATGCAAACCAGCATAATATGAAACTTTTTCATCTTTCATGATGATGACAACCCCATTTTCTCTCCCACTCTTACTGACAGGACAAAAACAAACGGGGGAACAAGAAAGAAGTAAAAAGAGGAAATTGGATGACAGCTGCTGAAAGATCTTTCTTCAATCTTATAGAGGGACCTTTTAGTAGTCGGTTTTATTTTCAAACGAAGGAAAAATTCTCATCCTTTTCTGTTAGGTAATGCGATTACAATTCAAACATGATATTAAGTATTCCGTGACATTTCTGGAACTGAAAGGACGAGGTAATGCTGTTTGTGCTGCGTGTGTACGTTTATTCTCTCCATAAACTATTTCCATAAGGGTAAACAAAATACTTAACAAATGGATAAGTTTCCGTACCGCATCACGCAGCAGGAGGATGACTGCGACAACAATATTGGTATTGTATAATTGTACGTGGTGGTTTGGTTTGGTTGCTCGTCAACGTGAAGGTAGATATTGGGTTGGATGGGTCGGTCGTGTAAACGCGCAAAGAATTTTTGGAGGAAACGTGAAAAACTGGCAACTGGTATATTCAATTGAATATTTTTTTCCTCCTAAAGCCTCATACGGACCTATGCGTTTCCACGCAACTTCTGCTAAATGAAACATTTCACCAATTTTTCCACGATCTCAATACGCACTTCACCAAAGTTTGGGAAATTTTTCACAATAAAAATTTCGCTTAGCGAAATTTTGATTTTTTCACAATGTCTGTGCATGAAATGACAACCAATTATTTCACTGAGTGAACGTGAAATGCCAATACATAATCAATACTAAAATTTCACCCTAGTATTTTGTTTCATGATTCGTTATGACTACGATGACGTAACAAAGGACATACTGCAGATGCTTTTACGGGAAATTTTTTCGAAGAGCGTATTGAGATTTGTGAAATGTATGAAGTGCATTTGGAAAGATGAGATTTCCTCTTCACTAAACTCATTTCACGATGCTTGTGTTTCACCAAAATATTTCGAGATAAGATATTATCTCGAAAAGATCACCTCCGTACTTAGCTTAAGACCCCAAAATTATTTATTTAGATAGGGTGCGTTTGGGTGTTTCAACACCATTAACCTTGTGTTTGACAGGCTTTCAGTTGAAAATGGTATTAGAGGTAGTATGTTGTTCGCTACGTCGTCGTCAGTGTTTTATCTCTGGAGTGATATTTTTGTGCATTAAAAATATTTCATGGTATGGTGCATGGTGCAAGCAGGTTTCTTGGGTCCATTTTTCATGACTCTTAAGGTTTTAAGACCGAAATGGGAATATTTTAAGTTGAATTCAAGGATAAAATGCTGTTTACATTGAAAACGGACTATTTGTCATAACCCTGAACTTTTCCCAGATGTCGGTCGTTTTAAAGAAAATGCTGCAAACACGCTTTTTTGTGGTTGCCTTTTATGGACAAAAATCTTAAATCTATTTTATATAATATGCATTGTATTGTGTTAGTATTATAAGATAAATTGAATACGATTTTATTTTCTTTTTTAGACAGAACTATAAGATGAGTGTTGCAAGCTGGTTGGACGAGTCATCAGACTCCAACTCATCCTACGTGCTGGACCCCTCATCCTCCACTTCTCCATCTAGTCACCATCAAGAAGGAGACCAACAAATTCACAAGAACTATGGTGGTGGTCATCATTATCCACATCATTTAAACGACTCCTACTGGCCCAGCATTTTTAGTGAAGGGGGCTTTGAGGGTGGAGGAGAAGATGATGGGCTGGAGTGGGGAAGTGGTGGCGGAAGTGGGTCAAATGAGGTGGTTTCTTCTTGGGAGTATGCTTTTAGGAACCAGAGTAGGTTCTGGGTTCAATACATTCTCGTTCCTATTGTGGTCATCATTGGAGTGATGGGGAACGCCGTGACCATTTACATTCTCACAAGGAGACCAATGAGGTCCTCAACAAATGTGTAAGTAGTTAAAGTGTTTAATTTCTTTAAATGGTTCATAGTTTCTGAGCATGTCAAGTAATTTTCAAAGTGCACAACTTGAAACTAGAAACAGCAACAACAGCTGTACGCTAATTTCTTTTCAAAAGACATCTAACATCCACACAGTATTACTAAATCAAATTACTGAGAATTGGACCATGTAACTTCAAACTTGGGTTAAGAATAACTATTACACATTACAACCTCGCCTAAAGCTATCATTCTGGCCTGGCCTGGCCCAAGCTCTTTTTGCCAGTTTGATCTCCTATTTCCTTCTTGATTTTGCTCTTTCTGCCCTCTTCTCATCCTTCTCCAAGAAAGAATGCAAATTTAATTACATGCCAAACGGAAAAGACAAGCGGACCAAGGGAAGGAACTACTAAACTAAAATATTTTTGGCAACGATACACAAGACATAAGTAGTAAGTGGAGCAATGCATTTTGGCGTTGGCATTCCTCCGCAACGTTTCAAAAACCATGCAACGAACACATAACCCACCACCATGAGGATACTCTCAAAGGCTTGCATTTTATGTTCTTGTCAATACGTACCATTTAGAAACAGACTGGCTGTGCTGTGTTGAGTATCAGGAATGTAGAGAGAGCAGAATGTGTAATTTCATTATCTCACTCTTCCTTCGCCCTTTCAAATTCTAATGACAGCTTTCAGTTCATAAGATATCAAAATATGTTGAGTTGGAGTTCAAGTCCAAAGACACATATGTGAGTACTGCACAGCTCAGAAATAAAGAGAAACGGCTCAGATGGCTATAGGGTTGCCTTTCTCCAAAAAAAACTATTGCAATTGCATCTTCGACAGACATTAACCACATTTCTTTAACTTTTATCTTGTTTCTCAAAAGAAAAACAGGAAAAAGGGAAACATTAAGAATTAATTTTCCGTTTTATGCACTTGTTTTGTCTACATATTTAGGAGACATTTAAAATACGAGGGCAGTGTTGAGTGTGTTATGTTTGGAAAAACTATTTTAAAACAGAGCCATTTACCAGTTTTTATAAAAATGATGATTGAACACATGACTCTTATAAATGGCAATTGAGAAACAAATTGCTATTAAGTGAAGATCGATGTTGGAAATGTGTAGGAGCAGATGCTTAAAGTAGTAAGGAAATGTTTGGAAGTTGGCAAGGTCAAGTGTAGTTTCGATTCGGGTTAAATATAAAATTGAATGAATGCATTTGTCTTTCAGCTGCAGTTTCATGAAATAAGTAATTCATATAACAGAACTAAAAGTTTAAAGTGAAGTAAATTGGCTTGCGTTGATCGCACCTTTTATTTATTGCTTTCATTTTAGCCAACTTCGATTGGTAAACAACTTTTTGTCTTCACCTTCACAATTTCTTTGACGCCATAAAATGGAGACATGTAGTGGTGCATTACATTGCAGATTTCAACACTAGCTTATTTTAACAGATTTTTTATGCATTTTACATTCAATTGCAATTCGTTCAATTTTGTTTACTCAAAACTTTTGTTTTGAAATTCTCACACTTGGAAAATTGAAAATGGGGAAAGACTCGGAGGTTTTCTCCACATCTACGTCATTCAATTCTATTCATTCTATGTATATATTGCGGTGGGGCTAAAAATCAGTGCATGCAGAAATGCAAATGAAAGGCACAACCGAAGAAACGGTTTTATTCTTCTTCGTTGTTGTGACATTGATCAGAGAGTCAAGAGCGTAGAAAGTAAAAGAGCGTTTCAAAGAAATCGTTTTTCTTTCCCATTCATGTGCGTGATAATGCCAATCATTGTATTAGTACAATGAAGCTTGTTTCAAAAACTGTCGAGAGACTGCCACAACACGACCTCAACTAAAGTGATGTGAAAAATGTAGTTAGCGTTTGGAGTATCATTTTCCCATGGTCATGCCATGTCGCTGCATAAAATAAAATGATCAGGCATGAAATCGGGGGGCTTCTGGTGTTTATGAATAAACACTTTGAAAAGCTCGTTGCTTTTCGTGTGGATTGGCAAATGGTAATATACACAATATATACGAATATTCATATGCTTCATCTAGTCTTCTTTTTCCCACGCACTGCGAATTCAGAGAAAGCAGGCTAAAATATGTTTGTTTGGCAATGGATCCTGGATGATTTCTCGTGAAGCATCCTCATGTTATACATAGTATGCTTGTGCTTTATTAGATTTCTATCAAAAGCGAGTGTCCAAAACAGCCATCGATCTGTCTCTCTTGAGCACACCTTCTACGGGAGAACAAACATGTCTTTGTGTTTGGAGAACCTCCACCTCATCGTCAATACACAGGGTCTAATAACTCGGAAGCAAGGAGAAATGCTGGGCTCTGCTATATATGGAATCCTGCAAAGTGATGATAAAGCCAAAGTAGGTTTTCACTTAAGAGATATGACAAAATGATCCCAATGGGAGTCTTAAAATAATGCGTTGCTTGGTGCTCCTTCTGCATTTATATATAGTTTTATATTCAATGTTTTGCTACGCATATATATTAAGTGAGAAAAATATGCTTCTGGGGTTGGATTTTGGATTGTCGTTTTGTCCTTTTGGTCTCCAGGAAAAACACTAGAAACTGCCATTATCAACAGCTTAATATAATGAAACGCAATGTTCTTGAGAGCCTCAACAGAAAAGTAAATGGCAAAAAGTTGTTTTCTTCTTCATTCAGTCTTTACTGTTTTACGAAAATTGCGTATTTATACTTCATTCTATTTCCTTTTGAAGCCAAATGGAGCTGGGCTGTTAGTCCCTATTGTTTCTGGAATAGTTTTCTTTCTGCTTGGCCGTGACCATATAATCATTATGTTTTTGTCTTCATTTCACACTTTCACCAAATCAAATAGGGGCTTAAGAAATAACAAAGGATATGACAGCGAGCAAAATTATTTCGTTCTTAGAATCCTACCAAAAATTCTATAAAGTGTCCTAGCGAAATATTATGACTACGATACATAATAAGTACATGTTTAGTTTGCACTTATATTAAGCACTCCTTCAGAATAAATATATATGTTTTAGTAAGTAGGACCCGAGGTTGGATTTGGATTAGATAGCTTGAATTTGAATTCATTATCATTACTGGCAGCCGGGTTTTCTTTCCTTCCGTTACGTCACGTATAAATCCTAGAATCGAATTTATTGGATTTATAAGTTATATAAGTAAAAGAAATTCCTTTTATGCATGAACGAAACAGCATTGCAAACGCACTTCAAGAATTTTGTGCACAAACATTCCAAGTGAGCCAACATTTTGCGGTGCAGAGACGTTTATGTTAAAATATTTCATGCAAATAGGGGATTGAAATTTAAAACCGCTACATGCCTGAATATGATCTAGATTGCTTCGCTAGCAGACTAACGATCGTGACGCAAAAGATATTGAGCAGAAATGAAATGCCAGATATTAATAGCAGTGCCAACTAAAACTACTATGCTAATAGGAATGCTACGAATTCCTATTATCTTACCATACTTCAAAGAAATAATAGCGAAACACTTTGTTGGTATTTGCCTTGCGTGTGTCTGTTTCGCTTCCGTTTTCCATCCACGTCCACCCACCCTTTCGTATAAATCCTATCTGATCAGGTATTTGGTTACAAAATTTCATTCAGCAATGAGCAAACCAACAGATTGTTTGCATCATTAACACTGAATGTATCGAAAATTTTCCATACTTGTTCGTTGGAATAATATGTGATTGCAGGTTGGATTTCAGTTTCAGGCACGTAATATTAATATGTTGTTATTTCTTAGCTATTATGTACCAAGAACCTCCACTACCATATTTACATCTTTCGTTCTCCGAAGCCATTAGCTTATGTATTTTGATCCGCGTTGTTCGAAAATTGGGAAAATGATTACACAAAACATTCTTTTTTTTGTACATAATGTAACTGAAAGCCATAAAAATTATTTCACCATATGATCGCTTCAGGTTTTTTCTACGAAAAGTGTATCAGTATAGACATTAAAGTTTATAGTGTATCATCATAAAAATCGATTCCGAAGCTTCAAAAGATATCTCAACCGTCACCGAACACTCAACGCAACGGAATGAAAATAAAAACCGCATGATTCTGATAGCAACACCGAATGTTACATGAAAATTCGTGTTTCGGGTGTTCCTCCATGGTTCATATGATCCCCTAGTTCATCCCAAACCATCACATTTCATAGAATGAAAAATTGTAAGAGAAACAAAGGAATTGAACATGAAGAAAAATGGGAAAAGGATAACGCTCAGTTCAGTCATTCTGGCTTTGATCATGTCAATCACATCCGGTAAAAAAAGTGATTGAAACACACAGGGACGACAAAAGAAGAGAAGTTCTTTAGACGTAATCCCCTTGTTTGTCAGTCATTCAATAGCACTTTTGTACAACTTTTGTTGCAGCAGACTGTATAATTCCATTGTACTGCCAGCTGTGATTTTGTCTACTTTTCCCCTAAGGTTTGTTCTTATTCAATTCAATTTCGTAACCAAAGGCTCAAAAGTGAATCTCATAGTTCCAAAATGTCTGGGACACACGGTTATATGATTATTTTTCAAAAAGAACATACTTTGTCTTCCAATTTCCGATGTTCGTTTAATTTTAAATTATGAAGCTATACCAATGCACAGCGGTTGACACGACAAATGTACAGCAATTTTGCAAGACCAATACATAAAGTGTTTTTGGACACAACGATGAAGTAGATAGATGTATCATCATCATCCACGGATGCTTTGTCTTTGCTTTTGGTCAGCGGTGGGTGGGCAGAGTCGTAGTCTGATTGGTTTTCAAATTTTCTGCTCCCCTTCGTGCATAAAAAGTGAAAGTAGAGCACACGCTGCACCTATTCCACCATCCAATCTTTCACACTTACTTTTTTCGTGCGCAGATTACCATGAATAATTGCAATTATATAGTTCTCCACACATAAACTTCCGCTTGCGACTATTATCAAGTTCATAAAACGTGAAACAAGTAGACCGAAGAAAAGCACAATAGCTTGCATTAACCACACGCTTCGACACTGGCCACGACTTTCTCTCGTACTCGTATCATATGCAGTACAGTCACAATGATGTGGTGCCTAGTCTATAAATAGATCAAGGCATCCACATCCACCCCTTTCTCAAACGAACCATATAGCTAACGAAAAAAGAAAGCATAGCAGCAAGTTATTAGAGAACTGGGCAAAATAGTAGAACGCAAGGAAACGTAAGTAATTCCAACTAAAAATCATGAAACTATAATGATCATGACCGTCAGTAAATAGGTTTTCGCTCTCTTTCCTCTACTCATTTATTTTCTTCCTCTGTCTCGCTTTCTTTACTTACATTTAATGCAAGTAATATTAGGAAATTTTCCCATAATTCCAACCATTTTCCAGAGAAAGCAGAACATCACATTTTTTTCTCGTAATCGCTGTAACAACTTTCCCTTTTTGTTTGAGATGTGTAGTGTGTAGTGCAACCTGCACCAGCAAAGTTCTCTTGTTACTGCTTTTTACTGCCCACCTTTACGATTCCCTATTTCTTTTAGTACACTGTTCCCCTTCCTTTTTTTCTTTTCACATCATTATCCACATCCTGGAAACAGTTTCGACTTGATCTGCTCTGGTGTGTGAGCTCAAGAACCTGACAAGACAGATTGCTACGATAACCCGTCTTCATTTCAAAGATAACATAGGCATATATAAGTATTTTTTCTTTCACGTTTCCACCCACGTTTTGGCTTAGGACATACATGTTAAGTTACGATACAGTCGTGTTGGGGGGTTTAGTTATGTTATAAAAATAAATGATTTACAAGGAAAATTATGGCAGGAGGCCGTTAGTAGTACACAACAACACTCGTTTTTCGGTACACTAACCAAATACTAGGATTCTCGGGTCGGATGTATCAAAGTCTGAAGAAGCAAGATTTAAGAATAATGAAAAAAGAATTGGTTTTGGTTTCATTGAGTTTCTTCCCTTTTCTTGTGTTTTTTTTTCATTTTGCCTTGTACTTATTTGCTTTCTACTCATAGTATCTAGTCTCCCTAGGCCAATGCATGATTCACTAATCGGATCTTGGCAAACACATTTTTCATCCAATTTGGTCTGTGTAAATGGTATCGTGACTATACTCTAGAGCTTTGATTCGCTCTGAAGATTGCGTATCGACAGCCCATAGCACATTTTAGGCAGCTGAAGAAAGGTTCATCTTATAGATTTGTACTTTTTTTATTGATGGCAAATGAAATGATCATGAATCTGTGTATTTTCTGTATCGTGTTCTCTTTGCTTACCAGCTAGCTAGATCATGTTGTGAGGAACGCCCCTGTAGAGTTGTAAAATGTGTGTGGCTTTGTGATTTAGAAACCGATAAACGAGCTGTAATGCACCATATTGGGAGATACATACAAAAAGTCAAAGTTTTGATAGTGAGTCACCGAGTCAGAAAATAAAAGATGATCTTGCTGTTAAAATGTGTACCTATAGAATTGATATTTCAATATATATACATACATACTTAGATATCTAAAAATCCCACACTTGGATGAAGAGATTGGTTAAGGATCAGGATATAGTCCTACACAGTTGTAAATTTAGGTATTTTATGGGACAGTAAATTGCGTATGGTATTTCTATAGTCGTTTTATCTCTAGTTGAGAGATTCATTGGTCCATCGTTTATATATTATGGTGTAAAAGCTAGATGATACTCGGACAGATGTAGTACACGATCGATGGCTTTTTAGGATCTTATAGGATGTTATTAGTATTAGGATTTTGCTCGTTTGTTTTATATTGAAAAAACTAATGTCTAATACTATATGCTAACCCAAAATGACTTTAGTATATTTTATACCATCCAGAATGTGTAGTAGAGGAACGAACCATTGTGATCTATAGGTCATGTCTGCCTATTAAGTAAACTAGACTGATTTAAGATATCTCAAACTATGATCAACAATTGACAATAAAAAAACTTTACACATTAATAATGTCCATATATATAACACATTGAAAAAAATGAGTTGGCAATTTCGATGAGTGCTCTTCTAACGTTGGCCATTCTCATATTAAAAACACTGTTTGTATTCGTCTTAGGATTAGACTTCCATATTGTTCGTCTTTTCAAATTCTAATTTTGCATAAGTTAGTACGAATTGATTTTTTTGTCCCCAAGTTCTTCTCTCTAGTTTCATATCATTTTTAGACTTTCGACAATCTCTGATTCTGATCACATGGATGACAACACAATAGCAGCTATTAAACTCTGCTGAAGTTTAATTTCGAGCCCAAGTCGCCCTGAATAGAACAGTTGTATGCAACTCAGGTCTCACTGCCAAAATTGGTTTTTGAAAGGAAGGGAATAGTAGACTTGGAAAGATTAAATTTTATTCAATGAACTTGGAAAGGACTAGGGAAGAGAGTGTGTGAATACATATAGGCTGGCATTATCCTACTCTGCACAACAAAAGGCTAATTAAAGCTGTAATTCAAGTCAAGATAATAGGTATACTATAAAGCCGTTAATTTTCATTTTAAAAGTTTCTAGCTAAGCTGATGAAATTGGGAACTCAATAAGAAAGCAGCAAAAGTTTGGTTGCACAGTTCGTTTCCTATAGTATAAGATGATATAAGTACTGTCCTAGTTTTTCCTGTATTGTATTAAGAAAGAAAGGAAAAGGAAACGATAATGCAGGGAATGACTCGACTCCATGTTCGTAGTTGTGCATATTTGGCTACTAAATCAAATGTGAGTAGCTTATTAGCATGTGGTTAAATTTAGAAACTATGTATTTCTAAAAAAAATATACTTCTCGAAGTGTCATGAAAATGGAATAAACCTGGTAACAGAGGAGTATAACGAACAAGCAATTCAGGGTTTATAAAAAAAACTGATGACATTTGACCTCTAAGATAACATCCAAGATAAGCGCGCTTATCATGGTTGTTGGTCTTCTCTAATATATAGCTGAACCGCCCTATTTGAAATGCATAGAAAGGGATTCCATATTTGAAATGTATAGAAAGGGATTCCGTATTTAAAATGCATAGCAAGAGATTCCGTACTTGAAGTGCATGCGGTTTATGCTTGAAAACGGAAAGGTTATCCTGACATTTGACCGTGAAGATAACATCGGAGATAAGCGTGCGTAGTACCGTTGATCTTCTCTCGTGATTAGCGTTCGAATGATATGCTACACGGTATAC
Source organism: Orchesella flavescens (assembly GCA_964034955.1). Lineage (NCBI taxonomy): Eukaryota > Metazoa > Arthropoda > Collembola > Entomobryomorpha > Orchesellidae > Orchesella > Orchesella flavescens. Next base: position 34,655,542 of record OZ035954.1, on the reverse strand, counting down.
CTTACGCTTGAAAAACTGAGGGGGTATGACCTTTCCCCCCCAGGGGTAACTCCGATTTGGCCCATAATTGAACTTGATTCCTCATTTTTCATAAGCTATCGATTGGCGAAAACAGAATCCAAAAAAGTTAAAGCGTTCTCGAGTTATCGTGCCCCCACACGGACCGACGGAACGACTGGACATTCCTATAACAAGCAATAAATTGCTTGTAATAAACGGTTTTTATTTTATAAAATCGAGTTCATATTTATTTTTACCAATCTGTCGCAATCTCTAAATTTGCGAACCATATAGCATAACAAAGTAAAACAAAATCACAGACATAGGCAATTCTTACTTGCCTTTGTGTAAAAGTTTATGTATGCTAACATCTAGTAAACCCATTAACCTGCGACTCTAGTTTACAATCGCTATTTAAACCTAAATTCCTCTGTGACTGTAGCACTGTGCCTTTGCAAACATCCTGTAATGACCATCCGTTTCATCTCATAATCACTTGTAGTAGTATATAGGTATATATGAAGTAAGAATCCTACACTTACTTGATCCTTTTCGTCTTTCCTATTCTAATAATAACAATTTACGTTCGTTTGTATACACCTGTTTGCAATCAGTTTTATGTGACTGTAGGGAGCCCTCAATTTGCATTTTCTACGCCGGATTAAGCACCATGGTCATTAAATGTAACGAAACAACGTATATTTAACATCCCAACACAATGTTAAAGGATGAAGAAAAAGACAGAGAGAACAAAAAGGTTTGAATCTTTCTCTAAAACAACAACAAAGAGAAAGAGAGAGCTATACATTATGCAAAAACGTTATGGTTTGTTGGTGCTTCTATACGTAAGGATAATTTTATAGCCATCATATGCATTACGACAACAAACGAGCTTTTGGGAAGGAAAGTAAGATGGAAGATCCACTGGTGAAATAGAGCCTATAAACATCCTACACAATTCCTACCCCCAAAAGACCCCTACTACATTCAATGTGATTGCTTTTGCATGGCATTCAAAAATATCCCGTTTGCTTTCCTGTGGTGGTGGCGGTGATGATGATACCAAATTCCACAAAGCCTCAAGCTCCCTTTTAGAACTTCGGCTCAAATTCCAAATGGAGAAAGGAGCAAAAACCACCAAGCATAATATGAATATTTTTTTTTGTTCCATTATCATAACCGTCCCATACGGAATGGAATTTTGAGACGCGTTTCTGATGTCTCTCTGGTTGTTCCAGTAGGCCATCTCCAGCTACTCGTAGCTTCCGATCTTCACTGCAGAGCAAATCCATTACACTTTCAGTATCATTTCACGAGGGTAACGCAGAATCAGACAGGAATGGATATTATGTAAATAGGATGGAAATAAACATGAAGACAAGGAGTATACACATAAGTGAAAGCATATCAAGAGAAAGGAAGTAGGGAAAAATTGAACTGTCATTTAAAAGGTTGGTTACATAATACTAGTTTCCTAGCAGAGCTCATATTGTACGTGATGACGATGGCTATTTCACTTACAAATTCCCTTTCAGATCAAACACAAAAAAGTAACTTGCTTTCCCCTAAAGATTATGGTTACACTCTGGTAAAATGTCAAATTGTCCACATATGTCATCGCGCGGCTTTTTTGCTCCTGGTCCAATGGTCGTTGTCAAACGACGTTTTTTGCATTTTGCAAGGACTGTTGAGATGCATTTGAGATAAATTGTACAGTATATGGCAAGGCGTAAAGTGAATATGTGAGGCACACGTGTGTGCAGCATGGTCATGGTCACATGTTACTATATGCATTTGCTCCTTTAGTGCCATAATATAAAAATTTCATCTAGTTAGTTGAAATTGACAAATATGACACCTGGTATTATAGTGACGCGTTGAATATTTGTGCAATTAACTCATACGTGCATAATAATATATGAATGTAAGAGAGAAATATGATTTACAGCAAGATAGGAGAGCATCATATATCATATCATTAGAAAACGAGTGAACAGTTTTGAGGACTGGAAAACAACTTTCCGTAAATTGTTCTGTCTTCGAACTCAAAAGTAAAGTACCTACATGAAGTAAATTATATGCTTCACTCTTTATAAATACATGCAGTAAAAAATAGCACTCGAAACTTTCTTACTAGCAAATGATCCATACTATACTGATGTTGACTAAGAAAACTCAAGTCACAACGTTGATTTAAAAGCGTATCAAAACTGAAAAGATATGGTTCACAAACTTCAAGATGTAGAAAACCTATTTTGGTGGATGTGGATGGAGTAATACAAATAAAATAAACTCTATATAGCATACTTACATGTACATTAGGTTTCACTTGACTTTTTGGCCTACGTCCAAATGTATTGATTTTCCTTATTTCTTTCAATTTTTTGTACAGATATTTGACTGCTCTTGCGGTCTCTGATCTCCTCTATCTTCTCTTCTCGTTTTCCATGTCGTGGAGACATTTTCCAAGCGTGAACACAATTTGGTTCTACTGGTGGTACACCCCTGTTGGATTGTGGATCACCGATGCATCCAGTAAGTAACACTCGCTTGTTCGCTCGTACCAAACTCGTATGTAAAGTTTTTTTTACTTTTCAGTTTTAAACTCGTTCCGCAAAAATGGTATAGCAAGATGTGGGTTCGCATGCCGGTCATTTGCAATTCATATCCAACTTTTGAGCGATATTCTCTATTTCTCAAGTTTCTCAAAAGTTTTATGCTTTCACGAGAAAATTTACGCGACTCGGCAGAATGTCTGGTTTTGGCTATGCAAGCCGTAAAGTGGAATGAAATGAGTCAAGCCGTTTTCCATCAGTCAATGGTCTGCGATGCCTAACAAGCAAAACGGATCGAAATATTTTTGTGAAAAAAATTTAAAAAGAAAAAAGTTGTTGAAACATTTATACTGCCATGCCCTACCCCACAAATATATTTTTAATTTTCCATAAACTTCGGCAATGTGGGTAGAAGGTAATATTTACTGTGAGTAGGTCGCCATTAAAAATAACTAGTTTTGGTTAGACATGAGTACAAATAATTTAGGCTTGGTTTTAGAGCATAAAGCTTCATATCTTGCTAGCATTCTATGATTTACCAACCGAAGCTAATGTGGGGACTGGTTTGAAACGATGAACTCTTCAAAATCGTATGAGTAGCATATTGCGTTTGGTTACACTCGTTGTGAGAGAAGTGAAACGTCTGTTTTTGATTAACAACTTTAACTCGTAAATTTTACATGAATCATGCCAATATTGATATACTACGGAAGAAATATATCAAAAGCACATATTTCGAAGTGTAGGTAAAAATGTTTAAACCCAAGCTTCGACCATATTTCCATGTAACCTGGGATCTCACAATAATTCTTATCACGGACGAGCAGAATGATAGATGGACTTGGGGCAGTATGGAATAAAGAAACGAATGTATACTGCACAGTCTCTGTCCAAATAACGAATGTTTTTTTGCCAAAGCATGAATAAGACATTATTCCAAAACTACTTTTGGTACGTGACAAAAAGTAATTGAGAACTGTGTCGATCATGTTTAACTACATAAAACGTGATGCTTCTAATTGTCATGTTTGTCATCGCTCATTTTTAATGACAGTCGCTGTCCTTCGTTCTACCTCGAGTAAAAAGGGTTGTGACTGTAAATGTCTAGTACCAAAATTTTTAGTAAAACAGCGCAAAGTAAATAACACCTGACTTTTGATTGAAATTCTAATTACACAAAGATATTTCTTACTAATTAAGGCGGCCCTACTATTACAACTTAAAAAGGTTCATGCTTGTGGGAAATGAGGAAAAGTAAGTTCATTAAAGTCTTTATCAAATTTTCTCTGCCTTGTTTTTACAAAGTATTAACTCTGATTCATTAAGTCATTCTAACTTTTCATTTCCTTAAACTATATAGGAAACCTGAGCTTGCATAATTGATACGTGAGAACTAAGCACTTTAGAGCCAGACCCTCAAACTAAAAATAAAACGGTGGCACTTCCACTCATGCTTTTAAATTAAGTTTGTATAAATTCATTAAAAATTCGACACGGCATATTTTGAATGTGAGTTTTTCACGGCATAATGAAGGCACCAAAGTAAACTCCTACGGTTTCAAAGTATTTTCACTTCAGCGTGTTGGGATGAGTTTTCCTAGAAATGCAAATTGAACATGAGGGCATGGTACACAGATGCTTTCTCCATGTTCAACCTACACTCGACCGCTGCCATATCAGTTTTAACAAGAAAGCAGCACCAAAACCATTCTGCGTTTGCTTGAGCATTATGAAAAATACAATATACCATGTTGTTGGTGTGTGAGTATGCATACACAATGTAATGTACTTGTAAGCCAAAGCTAGGTTTGCAATTGCCAGAGTCTGAGCGGAATATTAAATATTGTTAAAAATTCACTGGGTGGAGAAAAGTCCACATACGGTTGGTGTTAAACGTGACGAGGCAAGGTTAAAAAGGCGCACCATTGATATGGAAAATTTCTGGGTAAATATGTTTTTTTGCTGGCAGATTGTATACAAATAACCAATGACCAATTCACTGATTACTTTTTAAAACATTATTTGTGGATTGCAAGATGGTATATAATGGTAAATTCAAATATTAGATGCTAACATTACATTATTCTTGGTGTCAACTTGTTAAATTACTAAAACAAGAATGCAATCTCTTTAAGATGCACCCTTAAAATTAATGACTACCGGAATGGAGTCACAAAACTACAATTTATTATATAGTTCTTTGTTTTATGAAAAGTTTTTGATACGTGTATTATTGAGCTGTCTTCTTCCGCCTCTAACTTTGAGTTTGGGGAGCATTCTTTGGTGCTAAACTTTTTATGCAGAAGGTAGAACACACAAATGTAACTAATCATAATGCAGTAGTAGTTTGAAGTGCGGTCGTGATAAACATGACCTGAAAGCTCAAATGCATTTTTTCGAGATATATATATCGTTCATTCAAAAAAAGAGAAAAAGCGTGGGGACCATTGAAAAGACCGTGGACCGTTTGTTCCAAGGTGTTTCAGCGAAAAAGGAAAGTTATGTACTAGACTAGACTAGCTCTGACGAGACCGTTCTTACACTCCAAGCTTTACCATCTTGTTATTTTTTATGTACAAGTTTTATTTTATCTCGATGATACACGTAACAAAAGTAAGCTTGTTAGATTCTTTAAAAAATTGCTTCATTCATGCATCGCCAAGCATCTTTTCTTGCCTTATCATTCGTGGTCAAAAATAGGCATGGAGGAAAAATGGTTACCGTAGGTTAAAGTTCCAACGAGTGAAAGAAATAGCAAGAGTAGCAAGTGTTTACGCAATACGTCTTGTCCTGGGGATTTGAAAAATATAAATCTTATCGTTTATGTTTTTGCACATTTAAACTCCCATAATTCCTCAGAGAATCGTGTCGTGGTTGTTTGATACGATATACATACATGATTATTCATGCATTCACAAGATTATTTTACATCTCGTAATTTTATTATATTTACAGGTTCCACAAGCGTATGGCTGACTGTGTCGTTTACAGTCGAGCGGTTCATTGCTGTTTGTCATCCCATGAGGGGAAAGGTAAAAAATAATGCATAAAAAGTGTAGCCTACACGAATGTATGTCCATTATAATTCACAGTAGTTAGAAAAGTGTAGTTCTTCTTTGTTGCAAGTAGTTATACTGTTGTATTTATCAAGTTGTAGTCGCTGTCGTTAGAACTGCTGTTTAGAGGATGTGAGTTTCTGTTTCAAATGTGAAAAACGTACTATCACTGTATTTATTTCGTAATTTTGCTTGCTATTATTAATTTTCTTTGAAACACATGAGTCAAATTCAATCTATAATTATACGTTTAGCAGTCGAATATATATGTGTAAACTTAGTGAAGTCATTGACCTCTTTTAGGAATTTTTAATAAAATGTTCTTGCGATGCTCATCAATTCCGTTTCTTTAAAACAGAGAATTTACAACGGAAATATTTAGAATATGTAATGTAACCTGTACCGTTGGATAGCTTAAATGGAAAGAAATGTTCGAATTCAGATTTATGAATTTTTTACAGGATATTATGAATGCTGGCAGCATTCGTGCATTAAAATATGGTACAAGTGGTACCTAATATTAATTGTATTCTGTCGAACATGGCATCCTGTTTCATTTCATCAGTCAAAATCAAAATGAAAAAGGATACCTTGAAAAACGAATTCTAGCTTTTTTCCCCATACATTTGGGAATAAGGAGAACACGCATTATAAAAGCCAATATAAATTTTTTTGTACATATTTGTAGGCTCTGCATTAAAGTACTCTTTTTCATTTCCTGTCATTTTTTTGCAAAACAATTCAATATATTAGTTATTAATACATTGCAGAAACGAACTCTCAATTAAACATTGACATTTTTACAACGAATTCCAGGTGAGGATTTCTCGCTCGTTGAACCTTCATGCGAACTATAAGCTAAAGATGAAAGGAATTTTTGTTGCAAAGCATCTGTATGTTTTATTATCCGTTGTATAGCTAAAAAGTTGCCCAATCCGGTAAACGCTTATGAAATGGTTCAGTCCCCCTGTCTGCCTTGATAATTTTATGATTACCTAAATTTATACTACACGATCAAAATCAAATTTTGAATGTTAAAGAATTTTTCGCAAATACGACCAATCAGGTTTTTTAAGCAAGATAAAATCAAATTCCTTAAACAGAGTTAAATGTTTAAGCACAAGTCAATATATAATATTCTGCAAATTGATTAAACTTCAAAGATACATCCTGTCTGTAGCAAGAATCATCGTTTTCGTTTTTAATATAAAAATTATTTGATACTTTAACAAATTCCAACGTTGTCGATACGATACGTTGTCCAAATACGCTGCTATATTATTAATTCCGTGCGTCATGGATGACGGAACAAGAAAACAATTTTATTCCTTTCGTCTCGTTTTGAATTACTGGTATATGTTTTTTTATGCATGATCCGAAGAATTTAATTGCACATCAGAACGAATTACAAAGGTAGCATACGCATTCATGTTCGCTAGTATTTTACAGAACTAATCTTGTTTTTGACAAAAGACGTGCCTTCGAATCACAATTTTCAACTGGATGAAAGGAGGGCTTAATATAAACTACTAGTGGGCTATTATACAAAGTTCTCATTGTGTAATGTTGACGAAAGTTATATAAAGCAGATATACAGGTGTAACTACGTAAGGGATAAAATCAAATAAAATGTTTTTGACACTGATAAAAGTGATTCTGTGGCAAATTGTCAGCCTACTATAGTAGTCTATCATTCCCCCTAAACAACCTAGTACAAAACGAGAGAAAGAATTAGCTTTAACTTGGGGGATTTAAATTATGTTTTGTATGTCTGACGATGAGTAAATGTTCGTTTAAATTAAATGTCTTTTGTGTGGCTTTTGTTGACTTTATTATATGTGCAATTATTTTGCGTGTTCAGTAGACGGAGTTAATTTTAAGTTGCATTTAGTGGTGGATTTTCAATTTACAGATTTATTGTACGGAAGAGCGAGCAATTCGCGTGGCTGTCGCAGTCTACCTGCTCTGCTTTGCTCTCACTGCTTCCACCCCATTTGAGTGGAGAGCTGCCATTGCACCTAATCAAACAGGACCATTCAATGAAACAGTGAGCTAATTATAGTGATTTTGAGAAACCGGATTAAAGACGTACGTGTTAATGGACTTCCGGGTAGTTACACAATATCCATCCATTCCTTTTCATTTCAGATTTATACGTTGGAAAGCACGGAATTTGGGAACAATGAGTCTTACCGCATGTTTTACCACTGGTTCACAACCATCTTCTTTGTCATGCTACCTGTCGTCACACTCGCCATCTTTAACTTTTTCTTGATTCAGGCCGTACGGAGATCCCGGATTGCAAGGAAGGATATGACAAATCAGCAAATGTCGTCTGTGCGTCAACTCCAGGTATATATTTTTTTAAATCTCCCACTGACTTGGGTTTGTAGGTTATAATGATAAAACAAACAAGTCATGTTATGCATACACCAACGACCAACGTCAACATCCCACGTATTGTCAAGGTTTGAACCGGATGTTTTTCACACTTTGTAAATGAGAGAGTGTTTGAAAACTTAAATTAAAACGAGTAGAAAGGAAATACCCTCGAAAGACCACTCTTGCGCTGTCAGTTAAACATCTACCCAACAGGAAATGTTAACCATAAGCAGGAAAACCATTAAAGTGGAAATGAGATCAGATTTTGGTTAACTAGTAGCATCTAGTTTGGAAGCATAAAGCTGTAAGCAAAATAAATACCCAGTAGCTAGCTAGGACTTAACAAATGGGTGAAAGTCGAGAGAAAGTTACACACACAAACTTCCTACGCGAAGAAATATTAGGATACAAGGCAATGGCAGGCAAGGCAAGTTGTCATATGTACTGGTACTCATGTTTTCTCTGTTTCTTCTTTACTTTACCTTTACCGTAGTTCCTATTTCATATCTTGCCCATGGCCTCCATTTAATTATCAAAAGTGTATTTCAAGCTTGAAATGAAATACGAATGATGGACTGTTTTAATTTGATCCAACTGTGGTTCATTTTTCAACTTTTGCTGGTTCAGCGGTAAAACAAAAGCTTATGCAAATAGAACGAAACAAAAAGTAATCATGTAGCAATTCTTCACTCTACTATATCGAATTGGTTAGCCTCTGGATAAAATAAGGAAAACGTGTTTAACATCATCTACCCCGCCCCTTTCCGCAATAATTCTTTCCATGAATTTTTAGGATTCCATTCAGGACTCCAAATCCACTTTTGATGAAACCAAAGATATAGGAGAGAAAAGGGTTACAGAATATGTGTAGTTATCGTATGCCTATATCATTATCAGCGTCGGTAGAGTCTGAAGACAATAAACTGGAGTAAATAATTCCTACAAAGTTTGACTTTACTTTGTCATATGATGTTTCTATCCTATATTAACTACCATCAACCCAACCCATCCACACACAGTGCAGTGTGTCTTTCGGTATGGAAAGCTTCAAATGAGGAGGATACGTACATCTCACTCTCGTCTTTCGCTACATCTCACTCGACTCTATTGTCTTTCATGTACAATCTCCTCCATGACATACCATTAATTATGTGTGATAGATCCATCTTCTCGAATTCAAATGGATTCGTTGGTGGAAAGGGGTATGAAGTAAAATAATAAAAAAAAACAGTTTCTATTTGCTTATCTCAAGCTCAGCCAACGAAACTGCGTTATCAGGAGATGAGCTGGAAGAAATTTGTAGTTTACGTTCCAATGAACATAAACACTTTCAATGAGTTTATTCTTCAACCAAAACAACATGATAGAACTATAAAGGTTTTTTTTTGAACAAATGGAAGTTCATGTTACCTAACTGCACAATAGGGCTTAAAAGTCTTATAAAGTAGGTTGGTATTGTACACATTGTTCAATGTCATGTAAATAAACCAAACTGAAAAAAAATGTTAGACGAATAGTTGGGGATGAGTTTGTGACTAAACTTTTTAATGACAAGTATCCTTATACTTCACTGAAGGGTTACATTTTGCTAGCTATTAAATTTTTATTCGTGAAAAAAATGTTTCATGCTTGATGCTGTACTTTAATATTCACAATACTTTTCACAGTTTGCCTCGAGTTGTTGTGAAAATGTGAGTGGAAATACGGAAAAAATATATATCCTTGAAAATATGACGAGTGGTACTTGTAGGTACACTACTTAAGTTCGTGCATGCATTATTTACATCCCGTATTTCATCACTTTCTCTCTGCCTCATCTGTCATAAGGAGAAGAAGGATGGTGCATCAAAATGGAATGCTGCGAGTACTGCGCATTTTTCGACAGGTCTTTTGTCTTGTTTCGACGTGTTTGAAACTAAATATGTATTCTGATGCGAGGAAGGAATGATGGAATACTGTAAATTGCTATAGTCTCATCATTTTCCTTTCACTTTGCCTATCCATTGTAAAGTTATTTTGTAAAGAAACTGTAGTATTATGGATGACACGTGGGAGTTTTCCTTTCTATTTTCAGAGAAATGTGCGAAAAGGCAACTAGACAGGAAATTTATTAGGTAGTTCATACCTGAAGTAAGAAAACTTGGTAATATAGAACGGAAATAGAATATATATAGTATCCCACCTCTTCCTTTACAGTATAACTCATTCTTTACATTGTGCTTCCATTTTCAGAACAAGTACTAAAATCAATAATCATGTTTATGATGGGGCGTCGTAGGAAGTTGGTCAACTCCGTTTGTTTTATCATAATCCAGAGTAAGAGCTGAGCTAAAAAATGTTGTGACTTTTATATCCGTTTCCATCTCCTGCATCTTTTACGTCATCTTTTGAGTTTTGGTTCATTGGTTGACATAATGACTGACAAAAAGCTAAACTTAATCTCCGTTTTCTTTCATTCTTTTTCCAGACAATTCGACAAGAGAACCGGATTACAGTTATCCTCATTGTGGTCGTCATTGTATTCCTCATATGCCAAATGCCCACAGCTCTCGTTCTCATCTACACCTCAATCCATATGCCGGATCCAGGCTCAGCGGAAGAAAATATTTTGCTAGGACTAGGAAACATTTTCAACTTGTTGGTTGCCATCAACGCAGCCTGCAACTTTCTCCTTTATACTGCACTCAGCGACAAGTACAGAAAGTACTTTTGTGCATTCTTCTTCTGTCAACGGAGAAAGTCTCCACCAAACCAGAGAAACTTTGATGGGAATCCCTATGAATTGGATACAATGGACACCACACTCAGGTATGCTTTTGGACCTTTCAAGTTTCTAAAAAAGAAATGACATAGGGGAAAAACTAATCTTCGTCGACATCATCACCATCGTTCTAATAACAGTAATATTTATGGGGAGTTTGCTACCTCTACTAATGATTTACCAATGGTTTCTACGATTGCTGAAACAAACTTTATTCATGATCATCATCGTTATGACTGAAAACAGTAGGATTATATCATGAAATATGATACGATACAAGGGACGGAAAGTCAAACTATATCTAGAAATTTGTTGAGGATAGAAAACATCCATGTTTCCCAATTCAGCAGCGCAGGATGTTCATAGGTTTAAGTAGCAAAGAATATTTTTGGTTCAATATTTACAGCTTATTCTATAAAAAAAAATATGAAGAGTCTTGCGGGAATTTATCGTAAGCCATTATATCGTGTATCTATGTATCCATCTACTACTATTTTTAGATGACAAGTGAAACAAGAAATTGTGTAGTCTCATAAAATTAAATTACACTTTCCCCTTTACTCTCTCTTTCTCATTCTTTGTGTGATTTTTAATATTCTACTATGTACTTCTATTTTTACACTTAAAATAATTTATCATTCCTTTCGTCATTATACCCGATACTTCTTTAGTCAAGTTGGTAAACCAAAAATGGCAAGAAACTATGTAGATTATACAATACATATTGCTATATTTACTACCCTAATTTTTTTTTTAAATATCTTCATGTTACTCCAACCGTTGAAGGTCGGCGGTAACTTTTATTCTTGTATTCTACAGCATCTTGGTTCAAATATTATTACAGTACCCAATTACACCATAATTAAATCTAGTGAACCATAATAATGGACTTGGAAGTCACATGTTTTGCCATAAGGCATTATATTAATATTCGTTGTCTCAACTCTCAAGTCATGTATCATGTGTACAAATGTGTTTGTCTATAAATATATACTTATCTCATTCTGAGAAAAAAAAGTTAATATCTTTTCCTCTATTTTTAACTTTATGCTCCTGTTCCTCCTCAAACAAAAAAAATCACATGCTTTGAAACAAATTCTGCAATCTCACAAACGACAATGGTTGATGGTTGCCGTGATGGATATGAGAAGGCCTTATATTGGACTTGATGCTGCCATGTATGTGGTTTATTGGTTTAACCCCAAGCAAAGTTTGAAGTTTTTTTGTCTTTTGCACAATAATGTGTGTTAACTTTCACACTGTAAATAGTAATCTGCACACGGCTGAGTTCACTTCTCGTAGTCAAGTTTTTGTAGTATATTTATGCATTTTTGTAGTCCTTTTTGCTCATGAATGTTTTTGTGCTCCGTGACTTGATAAAAATTTCAACTTATCTAAATAGTTTTTGTGTGTGTGTCAGTGAAACAGCAAGCAAACTATACTTACTTTCCCACGGTTGACTATAATATATAGTATACTTTGCAATGCACAAATGTATTAGACGCTGCGTTGGCCGCTGCCTATTTTTGTATTTTGAATTTTTGTAAAAACATTTTTGAATCAAGTTCCACTTCAATTTGAACAACATTTATTGAACCGTACGTATTGAAATACAGCAACAACCCGTAGGCTTAAAACAATATTCCATACCGCAGAAATGCATGTAACCATCTATACATATAGAGTAGCTCCCATTATGCACTTTATTACCTTCATGATAAAAGTATAGATTATATCTCCTACCATCAACCATGCACAATCATATAGTTTTTTACACGACACGTGTGTCTTTGATATCTGTGTATCTTCCAATTTTTATTATCATCTCCACACCATTGTTATCTCACTCGCACACTACCATACCCTATGAACGTGTGGTGGTCACATATCCTTTTGTACGTGACTTCATAAAAATTTCCAAGTTTTATGCTGATCAAGTGTTTCATGAAGTTATATCCATCCATTCCCCCATACCTTGTGCTTTTCACCTTCACAATCCGCATAGTTTTAGTATGCACCACACCACCATCAACCATCACCACTTTGGCCGGTGTATCGGGGCGACATATGATGCTATAGTGTGATGACCCCTTTGGATGCCACCTTGTGAGGCTCGAAATTCGTGTGATCAGAGAATGGGAAGCTGCAACTTTTACACACTTTCACCACTTTCTATAGAATGCATTATGTTGCTCATGCCTGTGCTGTGCATCAAATGCTTGAATGCGTAGATTCCTAGAATGAAATGAAAATGTATTTGTTGTGTAAAGGAAATGGAATCCTCTAAAGCCATACAGCACTCAATATAATCCAGCCTGATTAATCCATAGGATGTGTGCATGTCGTCTGTAATCTCACCATATTGTCAATATCGCTGAATGAAACAAGTAAAGTATCATTGCCAGGAAATTCTGAAATAATGTAGTACAGTATTGTAGCTTCCTTTATACTTGTGGAAAACTGCTATCGTTTTCCCTCTCTCGTCATAAATGCAACGTTGGCTGTTGATTGCACTATTATGCAGTGACATAGTGTGCATTTACTGCAGACTATTTGTTGAAAGTACTTTTGCTTGTCATTTTGTTTTGACTTCTTTATATCCCCATATAACATCAACATAATCCTTATCTATGTTAATGCATTGTATCATATCGTAAGTCATATAGATGATTTTTGCTTTTGTTAAAAAGAACTTTTTCTCTTGAAATCCACAATGGTTTGTTTACGTTCAGTAACAATGTCGTTTTGCTTCATGGAATATTGTCGTGGCTCATATGAATAGCCCATATGAGTTCCTCCTACGTCCCATCCCACCCCATTATTGCATCTCATAATGACCTACTTTTCCTCTGCACAAGTTGATAACAGCAAGAGAAAGCATGTAAATATATTTTCCTTCTTTATTCCAAGTAAAATATGAACCAATGGTCTTTGTTTCCGCAATGAGTGAGGATACATTATTTTTCAAAACTGAGCGTTGTTGTTTGAAATGTATAATTACCCACAGTATTTATCATCTTTAGTGCCTTAATGTCTTATACACAATCCAATACAACACCTAATGATAATGATACATGCTTCTTGCTGATTGCGCTTTTGCTTCTCTGTGACCATATACAATGTCATTTTGGATCATTTGAGTAAAACTGCATGATATATGCTTCTGGAGCTCGCTTTGTCTTCGAACACTATTTTTTTGTAGATTCTGCTCGTAAGAAGCTAAAAGGCTTTGTTTGTTTGTATTGTTTTGGAAGGTTGAAGCTTTTTATCCTGTATTGTAATATTTAGTATGGACTAAACCACAAAAAGTCTTTGTGTTTTAAATACTTTCACCAATCCCCTGAATGAATAATTGAAAACAATAAATGGCTTTTTTTAGTTAGTAGAGAAATATGTCTTTAGTTTAGTAGGATGCTACTTACCGGGACTAACAGAATAAACTGCAACATACATCATATAAAGTATTCATATTTCGCTATGCACATGAAAAGAAACGGCACTTTTTGCTGCTAATTCAACAATCTACAATCAATAAAACTGCTAATGACTAGTTTCTAGTAGCTTTTCGGCTAACAACTAACTACTTTAGCTACATTAACTTGTTAAACAAAGCAAGATTTATAACTTGTCGATATACTAAACTGTGGCTTAAATAAGCAAAACTGAAATCGCTAACAAAACAGCGAACAGGTTAACACTGCACTGCACTGGTAAAGAGTTGGATAGGCCTATGAAATCCATGTAAAAAACTTGGAGACGCTATCCATACTCTTTCGTATATAAAGCTCCTAACCCTATATGTTCACTGATAAAAAACTAATGAGTATTTGAATCGATCCAACCTGGTATATAATTGAGTGTATAGAAATAACAAAACGTATTTGATGTGACTGTAAAAGTTTAGAATAACTTGGTAGCTAATTGTTTTAAAAAAAATAACAAAGCTGCAACTGTGCTTATAATCTATGTTCGTTGACTATACATGTAATAGGGAGAATCAAATTCAGAAAGTTTGGGATTAACAACATGATAATCAGTTCTCTTTCATTTTTTTTGCCCAGCTTGTCTCGTGGAACCTCTTTGAGAATGGACTTTAACGCTGTTGGAGGCCCAAACAACAGGAGTCCATCGCTAACAGGAAATGCAGGACTCCGACGCAATCATACCTACAACAATTCCAATGGGGTAGGAGTGCGAAATAACAACAATCACACTCAACGTACTCAGAATGGAGCGAGTGCAAGGAAAAATATTCATATCAGCATGAAAGATCCAACTATTCCACTTATCCAAGTTGATCAAGTTTAAGTGTGTCAGGTGAAAGTGAATCTGAAACTGCACAAAATATATACTCCTTTTTGTGAAACCGTTTGGTATTACTTTTACATTTTTTGCATTTGTCTTTCTCAATTCGTTTTGGAGAAAATTAAATAGTTGATAAGGTTACATTTGCTTCATTAAATCAGTACGCGCGATTTTGCATAGTATCAATGTACCTAAAAATATAATATTAGTACCTATAAGTCACCGGCACCTGATATAATATATTGCATTGCATTACGATTATGTGTAGAGAAGAAAGTTAGTCATTTTTAAATATGAATGAAAGTCATTATAGCTTCAAATTGAAAAATGTTTAGAGTCAGGAGTAGGTTAGATTACGATGGTGCATAAGCCGTAAGCATAATGTCAGTAGAGTAAATACACTGTATGTGTACATATGTATGTATAATTAGGACCAGTCCACTCCACCGATGATGAATGTATCCAATTTACAACTTCACAAGTCAATAACATAGTCACAAATATGTAACAGATAGTAATGACACTTTCTTCTAATGCTATATTAAGTTATAATGGTAGTCCAACATTAAATATGATTTGAAATTTTCATTAATATAGTCAATATTCAGCAATCCGTGTATTATGTATAAAGTAACACTTAAAGTAATGTAATATGTATACATCATACATGCGTACTTTTCCAAGTATTTTAGTGTTAACTTGTTCGAGTCCCCAAAAAAGGTATGAACTGAATATTTTACATTGCACAAGACTTAATAGTTTTAATTACTTTAGTTTAGTTATCAGCAGCTTACCTAAAAATGGATTTTGATTCAGTAAATGACATTTAGAATGTTTTCGACTCATCGTCTTGTCAATGTACTACTTTGCTGCATCACGTCAGCCAATTTAAATTGATGCTATCACTAGTTATTGGTACTGATAGAGTAAAAGTGAAGTATGCTAATGTAAAAACGAGCAAAAGGAGGAAGTAAATATGATTTTTCTAAAACAGATTTTATCTACTTTACATTAGGTTCTTCAAAGTCATAATAAATTAATTTTATTATGAAATACGGTAGTTTATGGATATAAAATCTAAGTTTTGGTATTGATATAATGTATGTGCTAAAAATGGAATGACTGTTACTTATCTATTTTCTGTGGTAATTTATTGTATAATATATGTATTACTCTATGAATACAACATAGCAGATAATAAGTAATCATAAAATGTTATACAAGTAGTACTTCAAGAATCTTACTGCATTGTTTACTTAAAGCTAGAAGAAGTTATACATGTTACAAAACATATTATATTATTTACATATATATCATGTATGTACTATCAGTTTCATTGTTTATTTCGATGAGAATTATTATATAACTGTGCTAAAGAAATTTATGAAATTGCTATATTATTATGTACCTAAAATATGCGGATATGAGATCAAAAGTATTAAATATCACTTCAGAAACATATATGCTAAACCTATATGAATATGATACACTTTATAGTATTATCTTAAATATTGTAGACTATTATTGTGTCGTTCGTGTATGATTCCAAATTTTGTTTGTAGCGATTCATTGAATAAAATCTCAAATATACTAACAAAGAAACAAAATCCTTTTCTCCGAATGCCCCATACTTCATATAATCAACGGAAACAGGATATCATTATCAAATTGGCATCAATCGTATATTGTATCTCATTTTCATTAGTATTTAATGATTTTTCTTGGTAGATCTATATTAGATAACCTTCTTAGAATCCTCATCTTATTTTATTTCGTTTTGATCATCATTTCACATTCACAAAGGAATAGGAAAGAAACAGTTCAAAGTTGGAGTAATATCATTATACTTTGACAAAATCACAACGCGTGTACATGCATAAACGTATCAAACATCATTCTTTGAGTCAAATGATCATGATCAAATCAAATGGAATTCCCCTTTCAAATAGCTATATTATTCTCATTTGTACCAGTACTAGATACACATACTTATTGTATGACATGTTCTTGTACAATCTGCAAAACTCATATATTATTAGATCATTTCCCAGACTTAAATTTGAGTTTTTGATCTTGAGGCCGTCTGACTTTCTGTCTGGTTCACATTTAAGTCAAGTCACATAACTGCCATTGCTTTCACTTTGTTACGATGATTTCGGAGCTCTGTTTTGTAGATTTATAAAAATTGGGTACAAGGCTTTGTAAATGGATGACTGATTATACGTTGCGTCCAGTTCAGAGCAAGTCAAATTTTATAAGAAATTGACCGAAATCATCGTTTCCCCTTTGATGTAGAACTGTAATGGTGAAAGTCACATAATGCATACTGATTGAAGGAAAAAAGAACAAAGCTGCGGCTCTGACTACATGAGGCTTAGTGAATGCCGGAATTTTTTTCCCTCCTCCCAAATATACACAAGTTCAGACGAATCTCAAGACGGTTTACATTCGATTACGTTTTTCAGAGTAGAGAATTTATTTACAGACTGAGGGAGTGATGGATGTTTATCATCTGCCACACCCACCAACTATATAGTGAAAGTTTGAGTGTGTGATTGCGATTGTGGCTGTTGAATGAAGATGTGGTAGGTGACAGGAGACACAAAATAAACAGTTTAAGTACGTACAGAAAAGTCTCAAGGGAAATAGTTTGCATTTGTCAGTATTTTCTCTCAAGTAGAAAGTTAAGAACATGTGCATTCCAATTTACGGAAAAGTACTTAAATTCCCCTCTTTAAAATTTGATTGTTCGGTTTGGTTTACATGAGGCAATGTTTGTGTACATAATATGCATATTTCCAAGAAATTTATTTGATTTACTCTAACTATGCTGTAGAAAGTGATTGCAATCTTGACATAACAATAATGGGGTTTTTTCAGTGCTTTCAACGCCAAATGTTTGCATTGTGGATAGGCTATAAGAAAAATTTCATCAGACTCGACGAAACGAGCCTATAAAGGGGTTAAAGAACTGCATTTCATAAATGTCCACGATATGATATGTGTGCACATGTTGTATCTTTGCAAGTTTCCACAACTAAAAACCTTCACCAGCCAGATACCGTGTTAACAGCAAGATTCAATTCACACGCGGGCTATAGTAATAGTATGCGTTCAACAGCAAGTGCTAGTTTCTTCTAGTTCAGCAAAATCAACAAGAACAGAGGTACGAAAGTTACAGTATAGTAGAAATAAAGTAAGTATATTGCGTGCAAAAACTTGCACTTCCCTTATTAAGCAGTTTTGGATTAGTTGTTCATCTTTGATGCCTCTGATGTTGTACAGTCTTTTGTATCTGAATGAATCCGTTATGCAAGTGAATGAAAGAAACGTGTCATGTATTTTAAATTTCATAATTGTTACTTAATCATGGTGGCCAACAGCTTTCAACATTTAATTTTACTGCATGCAACGGCAATTAAGTCACAAGGACAATTGACCTAAAACTACTCCAGTTCTTATTTATGAAACTCAATTAAACTAACAGTTCCGACCCTATTCTGGTTGGTTAGCGAAGGTCGACTTACGTCTTCCGTTGGTAGCAAACACAAAACCACTCCGTGAGCATCCTTGAAAAATTCTGTAGTTTTTGCTATACCTTATAGCTTAATTGCAATCTTACAAGTGAAACATATATTTTGTAGCTTTATTTGATCACTCAACCAATCAACTGGTTAATTCTATTATCGCTGTAGGTTGTTATTTAATTTTAGTGGGCATATAGATCTTCGCCTGTCCTACTTTATCCTATTTCTCTTTCGTAAATTTTACCTTTTGCTTTTACTGCACCACTACAAAAAAATGACATATTTTTTTACAAAAAACTAAGCGAGCTAAATACATGCGGTGTCGTAAAAGCAGTGGGTGGTTTCCACAGGTAAGGACAACGCGACGGATGAAAATGCTTCATAATAGCTGTTTTACGACCACATAAGATTTAGTTAGCTGTAATATTAATGCACAGTTTAAAGCTTGAATGAGCGCAACAAAAGGAAGCTAAAATTGCTACATAATAACCTTGATAACGGGCATTTAAACATGGAATCTCGGTCGGATCCTGGTGATATAGCCCATTCAACTTTCAAGATGTCTATGATCTCATTTAACCTCAAAAGAAGAAGCTGCGGAGAACTATATTGTTTCTATATACATATATCCGATAGCAATTTGAGACAAAGTTTTTCATGCGTTTCATATGTCACTTATGGAACAGGATTCACTCCAACTCCAGGCGTTTTAGCACTCTAGAATAATGAAGGATGAACTTCTCGTTTCATGGAGTGTTTGGGACAGCTATATATACACAATAACGCTTAAAAACGCTCTAGACTTTACACTACTGACATTTGAGTGGATTTAATGAATATATAAGTAGGCGAATGTTTTAAAATAAAAATCAGTATGATGTCAACGCAAACATGTTTGGAGTTGTGCTTTGGAATTTTTGTGAACACCCCATGTTTTACGTTTTCTAATGAAATTGAAGTTAGATGATATGTATGACGAAGGGAATGGGCATGTAAAATTACATGGCTATATCTTCTGAAGTCTTTCGAGAATAGGCAAAGGGATTTATATGGCATTGCATCATATGTTTCAACATTTATTATGTATAATACCTTTTTAGTTTTGATCATTAGTATAAAAAGTTCAGTATAGAATATGCTACTCAGCCAAATGAGAAAATTAGAATGACAGCAGTAGATATTCTTGCGTAATTAATTAATGTGTAATTTAAATCCATCACAAGCACGCAGGTGTGTGAAGTGAAATGTTAACCCATACATTGCATGATAACTTCATGCAGCAGTGATATTCAGAAATCCTTCCCAAAAATAGGTAGTGACAAAGCAGCAGGAAACATTGCAATTCAAAAGATTTAATTTTCAAAAATAAACTGCAGAGGTATATAAGGCATTGCATGTATCTATTTTTATAACAACTGGATAGTTTCACAACGTATGTTGCCTATAAGTGTTTTTTGTGTTTCAATTTTAGGAGTAAAGAGACTAAAAAATTACATTCGATTTTATATACATGACCATGTCATATGTGATCGTAGTTCTGATTTATTTATGATGACATATTAATTATAAGGCCGAGAGTATAACCTACACCAAGGTTATAAATAAATGGCTTCATGGGAAAATAAATACATGAAAGAGCAGTAATCTGATAATCTAAAATTGGATTTTCGACGTTGTTCATTTAGATTGTGCTTTGACTTTGACTTTGACCATTTCAACATCTGAAAACTAAACAAATTGTGCTCTTATAGGTAATAAAAGCGTCACAGAACATTTATTTTTTACACATAAAAAATGTTTGACGTGATACCAATATATGGTATAGGAATTTTCTTTAAAACGAAAAATCATTAAAGAAGTTAGCCTTGAGTAAACACGGCTTTGCTATCAAAGGTAAAGGTACATACATTTACCTCTAATGCAGAATATTACATTTGAACTATCTCTAAACAATGACGTAACATATGTGCATACATAATATATATTGTAATTTTCGAATGAACTTCTTTAAAGTGGAATAATTTTATAAGACTTTTATACATCGAATAATTATATAAAACACCAAAGCTGCCTTAGATTTCCCATTGGCAGAATATCATTCATCATCTCATATCGCTGACTAAATACAATGACTAGGGCATATCAGTGTAAAGAATTAAAATAAAGTGGGACATAAAGTGTTGTAGAAAGGATGAAGACAGGAATGCGCTGCAATATTTTCGCAAGTCGTTCATAATTTACTCATTTAATTTTTCTCTAAATATTCGCTTTGCTTGTTACGATTAACGAAGTAGGAAATATCCTTTTGATGCATGCACCCGTTTGCCTTTTGTTGACATTCACACCTGCTTTAAAACCCGACCAACCCTCGAATCATAACTGATTCGTAACCTCATATTAAACATAAATCTTGTTTGAAAACCGGTATTACATCTAATTTGATATTTAATTTAACCCGGTATTTTGAAACCTAGTGTTACAACCATTGTTAAATCGGGTATTAAGCCTGGTTGGTATCATTCATCTACATATATGTATGCCATTTTAATTCTTAACAACTTAATCAGAACGCTTCCAAGATGCTACAGGATAATTTCAAAATTAGTCATAGAACGTACTGACGATAGGATTCATTACAGCGTTACTAGACTGTTCTCAGAATGTTCTCAGAATGTTCCCAGACCAGTGCATTATTATTGTCATGCTACACATACGTAAAGTATGTTGTTTATTCGACATTCACAAATGTCTACACATAAAATATACAGCATAAACCAGTGCATGATTTCTATAAAGTTAGAAAAACTATACTTATATATACGCCATCGTATTGCACTCAATGGATGCCAAATGGAAGAAAGATTTATTACTGTTATCCTATATTTGTCATTTTTAGCCAAACACGCGTTTTGCAGTTGTACATTCTAAAGCTGATATATTTGAACTATTTTTCATTTCTTTTTTGCTGTTGGAAACACTATAAATTATTTATTTGGATTTGTCTCTTGACTAAGGTCATGCATGGGTATTGCTTAGAAGTGATTTTTTATAGGATTGCAACAAAACGTTGTGGCCTTGAATGCCACTACCTAACCTACTTTCACTGTGACGCTTATTTGTTAACGCCAACACTTTGAGTGCTACATATTATTACATTACTTTTCATTGGCTTTGCAATGGTAACTTACGATCGACAGGTTTGAAGGTTAGTTTTTACATTTAAAAAAAGTCATTATTCTGGAAGCATGCACACAAACAAATATTGAACACAATTTCGCAATCGCTACCAAAAGGAATGATAAATGTTGCTTCAACAGCTTTCTATTTATCATCAAAGAAACCGTTCTTACAAATGAGTTGAACGATAGAGACCGATACAGTTTGCTTTTTTATGAGTTCAATCAAAGTAGGAAATAAATCATATTATCCTATATTGTTAGTGCTGGAAATGGCTTTTAAAAAACACAGGTTCCTTTATGCATGCTCGAATCTTAATCTAGCTATTTTGACAAATCAATAGGCATTTTATTATACTCATGCAGACACGCACACGTTGCAGAACAAACAAGAAGAGAAAATAAAATTTATTACTTAAAAAATGTACTTGATTTAAAACGGCTATGTACAATTATTCTTCTACAACAGATGTATTTTATCGGACAAACATTTGTGACAAGAAACTCGCCTTTCAACTTGCTGACACAATTTTGCATGTACTTGTCATTTAGAGTCAAGTTGGCACTTAAAACAGTTGAATTCAGACGGAAATACTGCATATATGACATAAACAATCTGTTTTAAAACGTACATACGTCATACTTTCGTGTTCTATTCCAAATCTTGTGAGGTAAACATACAATTTTTCTTTCCCTTCCATATCCCACTTCCAAAACAAATTGTGTGTGTACCTTTTGTTCTCACTCCAACATCCTCCTGTCCGAAATCCGACACTCGAAGATTTCCAAAACTATAACGATTAGATTAGATTTAGATGTTCGTTAGCTGCCTAATATTTTGTGTAAAATACGGCTATTAACAATAATTACTAAACTCATATATACCAGTCGTGCCTTATCGTTTTTAAAGACTTTATCTAAACTTGTAATTGTTTGCTTTCCGCTATGAGAGAGAAAGGATGGTACTGATGATGATGGTAGAATATATGTGTGATGCAAATAGTTTTCATTATCATAATCTTATCTTGAACTTGGCCTTCTTCGTTCGCGTGCGTAACGGAACGGGAACGGCATAGCTCTTTTGAGGTAGATACCGTAACCAACTTTGCGAATTTCTTGGCTAAAGTTCCAATGCTGGTTGGTGTTGGAAGCCTTGATGGGATGTGGTGATGATGAGGACAGGACAAGACGGGTCGGTATGGGATGCAAGTATATTTAAATAAACCTGGCAATCACATCGCTATTCATTTTTTTGTCTTATGTGATATGTGACGGAAGACGGCACATAGACGATATATTAAAAATATGTTCTCACATAAAGTATAAAGGCTCTCTCCTCCATTTCTTCTCCTCATTCACACATTATAATATGTACGTATTAAAGGGGAAAGGTAACGTAACGAGCATGCATTATGAAAAATCCTGAGTCGGTGCCAGTAATTGAAACTTTCAAACTCAAAAGCTTGGACTAGGACTCTTATCCAAAGTGGAAAGAAACTCGGGATTAGAGAGTTTGAATGAGTGTTCTTTTCAAAGTGCAGCGACGGAGCAAACACTAAAATATATTTTTTCTGATCAGAATGATATATAGTGGAGCATGCTGGTGTTTTCCCTACTATTTATCTGGATTTTAAAAACCGTGTGTGATGGTGGTGGCAGCAGAAAAAAAGTTTTTCAAGTTGGTTATATATGTCGTAAGTAAGAGTGGTGGTGGTGCCATGTTGTACAAAGAACAGAAACATTTCTTGTCCTCATAATGTTCACACTCGCACAAATTAGGCGGAGGTGTCTATATACGGTAGTGTACAAACAACCGCACATGCATAGTTTCACATGAGAAGAAAAAGTTATTCAAAGTTTTTAATCAAATCAGGATCCAAAATCCGTCATCAGAAACTTTTTACGAGTTCTTTTTTTTTGTGTGTGTGAGATTGTGTGACACGCGGCTGGGCACTTCAGTTTTATTTTTGTGACATTAATTAAGAGAGAGATTTTAGGGATTTCATGGTGGAAGTTGGCGTAAGTAAAGTAAAGCAAAGTATCAGCTTTTCATTCAATTTTGAAGAAGAAATTTGTGATGTACAAATGGAAACTCGACTCTCAAATCTCAGATAAAAAAAATCAATTTATTCTCTCTTCCTATAGGAACTGTTCCGCATAGATGCATTTTGAAATTGAAATATGCGAATTTTAAGTGGAGCAGTGTTTTGTGGGTCGCAATTTATAATCTGCCATTCTGTTTCTTTCAGTCTACAACGATTAATCCATTTGTTCCTTAACAAATACGTGACATATTCCGATATTCTCCATGAACATTTTAAAGTAGCATCGTCTTGAAATAACAGTTTTTAGAACAGATTGAGATTGCGAATGCAATTCGCCATCTAAAAGGTAGAGTAAGTTGTGGGGCATTGTGAATATTCTTATATAAACGTGAGAAAGTAAATGTTATCATTCCAATACGTTTTAAGTGTCTGAGAACAGTTCAAAAACTAATTTTATGCTTTTGTTCGAGAGTTGTCTGAGTTTCTAATTTACAAATGTGAAACCTATAGCTAGTTTGAGTGAAGAGAATGAGAACACCCGGCAAAAAGTATATTTGCAAGATAACAGAGAACAGTTCTACACAGTTTTAGAATGTTTTAAGTTTGCGAACCAAAACTGATGTTGTGCATATTTTACGTTGAAATATCAAATTTGTGACGTATTACAGCACAGGAGATAACTATATTGTCTGTAAATTTGAAACCTTCAAAAGATTCCACTTGAATATTTTTACAGTCTAGTCTGCCCTTTGCTTGCTTTGTTCTCTACTTCTATTCTCCTTTACTCATAATATTATTCTTGGCACGAGTACGAGTGAGAAGTAGCTCTACACTAAGAAAATGCACCTTTGCGCTTGGAACGAGTTTTTTTGAGATTTGCGATGAGCAAAATTGAGACTAATCTCCATCCGTTTGGGTAAATTATGACGTACTTTCGACTAGAACGTGTATTATGAAAACTTTATTACGTTAACAATTAGGCGTATCACATCTTCGACAACCTATGACCAAATATGAATGGTGAAAACTCTCTAAGTGTACATCCAGCCATGACCAGCACCAACGTATCCTTTTTATTCGACACGCTACCATCATATACTAATCACCACCAGCTTCACATTGAAAAGAACCTCAGTCACCAACTTCATGATCACCACATTAATGACACTTGGAGTATTATTCAAACCAATGAAACAGAAAATGAAGCCGGATGGAACTTCACTAGTAGTTTCGACAATAGTACCATATTGTCGGACACGACATGGGCAGAAACTTTCAGAGACTCAAGCCGGTTTTGGGTGCAACGGGTACTGGTTCCTATTGTTATCATCATAGGCGTTCTTGGAAATGCTGTGACTATATACATACTAACTAGAAGGCCGATGCGGTCCTCAACTAATGTGTAAGTGGCAAACCAATGTGGCACAACTTCTTATCATACGTGTATCTTCTATAACTGATGGTTGGATAATATAACACCAAATTGTTTAAAATTATGAATTTACACAAATTATTTCTATTTAAAGTAAAAAAAAATAGCGTGTGTACTCTTTTGTATGTTGTCAGAAAGAACTAATTTATTTTCTATTCACATCAGACGTTATGACACGTGCCTTTGATATGATAAGACATCCATGACAGAGATAATGCCGGAAATAGACAAAATATATTTAAAACCTAGCAAATATATAACATACAAAACAACACAGATCTACACATAGCTGAAAAAATTATTAAAGTCAATATTTCACTCGCACGGCTCACTGTTTGCCAAGACAAATATTTGCACGTGGAGAGGGGATAGCCTTCCAATTTTAATCTTGTAAAACATATTCATTTCTATTTCTACTAATTCTTACTTTCACTTTCTTCCTACAACAAAATTGCAAGAGTTTGATCAAACTTTGTGGAGTAATTGTCATTGACATAATAATTTGATGCTTATTGTCTTGAAAGATAGGGAACAAAGATAAAAACAACCACACCATCACTGCACTGTTGAAATTAATTACAATAACAATGCAGATGCAATTTTAAAAACCTCTTTGGAAATTGTGAACGGCTTTTACAAACAAGGTTTTCTTGTGCGAATGTTCCAATAAACTTTCTATTCTATCCACAAATCAAGCATACACAATGCACATGGTGACATGACATGACATGACAGCTTAAGATAAGATTCATTAGGTTAGGGAGCAACTGGACACATTTTCATCTTGCATATAAGAGAAAGCGTGAAAGAATATTGATGACTAATACGCAGAATGCATGTTAAGCAGTTGATTAAATTTCAATTTTTCATTGCGTTTTAGGTACCTTACTGCACTCGCAGTATCTGATCTCCTCTTTCTTCTCTTCTCGTTTTCCATGTCGTGGAGGCACTACCCGTTTGTCAACACAATTTGGGTTTACTGGTGGTACACCCCTTTTGGGTTGTGGATGGCAGATGCATCAAGCAAGCAGATGGTTTCATTTTTTAAAGTAGTTCTTAAGTATTTACCAGGGCACGTAAAACGTAACGTTGTAGTTGCAATGGTTGTGGTATATGCCCAAAATGCAAATTCAAATTTAGGTTGTGGAGTGGACAAGGAAAAGAATAATGCATAATGTTTTGATATAATACAATATGCTTTAACTTTGATGCTAAAGAATTATTAGTCTTTGTGGTTGACTTGGCTTAAATTATTGAACGTGCTTGAAATTTTATTTTTTGTTGATTTTTGGGAAAGGTTCCACAAGTGTGTGGCTCATAGTTTCCTTTACAGTCGAGAGATTCATTGCCGTTTGTCATCCAATGAAAGGAAAGGTAAGAAAAAACTGTATTAAAGTCATAGAGGTCGTAGATTATTTGATGCTCACTCAGCTTACTGACGGTACAAAGTCTAGAAAACAGTGATGATTGATATACTTTCTCGTGTGCACTTGTCTCCAGTCACATCATTCACACAAACTTAAGTAGTGCTAGTAAAATTTGAACTATACTTGACGTGGAATTCATAGTCATCATCAGCCAGTTCAGTAATTACTGATTTGTAGTCGCTTGAACTGGCTTACGCTTCAATTCATTTCAAACGACCATTGGATCCATTTGGACGAAAGTTGTGGAGTGAAACAAAAATTCATTGAATGTTTACTGCACCATATATAGTCTATTGAGAAAGGGCTATGAGCAAGCTACATTTAGGTACTTTCGTGGCACTACTCTTATCCTTCAATTCATGCCACAACGGGTGCCATGTAATTAGACCAGGGACAATATTTGACAATATTTGGATGATATTCGAACATTTATTTCTCATGATGGTCATTATTTCAGATATTCTGCACGGAGGAAAGAGCATTTCGTGTCGCAATCGCTGTGTATCTTATCTGCTTTGCGCTTACTGCTTCTACTCCCTTTGAATGGAGATCTGCAATAGCTCCTAACCGAACAGGCCCTGGAAATGAAACGGTATAGAAGATTTTGCCAATGAAAATATATGTAAAACAGTTTCTAGCTAATTTCTCTGGAGAAAGTTCAACATATCCCATGTGTTCAAGTCTTTTATAAATCTTATAGATATATACGTTGGAAAGCACTGAATTTGGGGACAACACAACCTATCGTTTGGTGTACCACTGGTTTACCACAGTTTTCTTTGTTCTTCTGCCTGTTGTTATCCTCGCTATTTTTAACTTTTTCCTGATCCATGCCGTACGAAAGTCTCGAAATGTGAGGAAAGTGATGACAAATCAAATGTCAAGTGTGAGACAAGTCCAAATCATGCGACAGGAGAATCGGATCACACTCATCCTTATAGTGGTTGTGATTGTGTTTCTCATTTGTCAACTACCAACAGCTCTTGTCCTTATATACACATCAATTCACGTAGTTCCTCTGGGCTCCGTGGAGGATAACGTTTTACGTGGACTCGGCAATATATTCAATTTATTGGTGGCAACTAATGCAGCATGTAATTTTCTTCTGTACACTGCACTCAGCGATAAGTACCGAAAGTACTTTTGCAACTTTTTCTTTTGTCGCCAAAAGAAAAACACTCGTAATGCAAGGCAATTTGATGGCCACCCATTTGAAATGGATACAATGGATACTACCCTCAGGTATGGAAAGTATTGCGTTTATTTTTTGTATTTTAGGAGATTTACTTTTCATTCACATTCCCGTTGATCTGTAGCTTAACGCGAGTAAGCTCACTGAGAATGGAATACAATCCGGTGGAAAACAGACAGTTTGGAGGTGGTGAGCTACGCCGGGCCCAAACATACAATTATACTTCCGGAAGATTTGCCCACAATCATCCAAATAGGTTACGGCCCAACGTGGATCATTTTGCTAGTGGAAATATTAAAAAGGGCAATTCACACATGAGTATGAAAGATTCTAGTATCCCGTTGATAAAAATTGAACAGGTTTAATAAAGTTACGAGTCTCCAAAATGTATTATATATGTATGCGTATACAAAAAAATTGTAGTATTACAATGTATTAAGTTATATAAAAAAAATATAGTTTAAATATTGTCCTAGAGGCAGGCTAATTTCTTACAGTCTGCTTCGGTAAAGAAATACAAAGGTTGGTTTGATGTTGATGCAACTAGATACACAGTATGTTTATAATTTTTTTGCTTAAAGTTATCACAATAGATTATATAATGCCTAAATGTATGCTATTTTGTGTCTTTAGGTTATTGTTTAGGTAAAAATATTTTAATAGTCTTAAGTGGTTCTTATATATATATACAATAGCCTATGTGAATAAATGAAGGTATGTGTGAAAGTAGAAAAATATGTTTCTTGGTTAGTAAATCTCTGTTTCATGTTTCTGTTTTGTTTCAAATGTCAAATGAAAAATCCTGCAAAAGTGCTTCTTGGCAAAGAATTTTATTGAGCACTGATTTGGGCTCCCTTGTATAACTTGCGTATCATAGTTTCATAATGTTATCACGAAAAGATGCCTCCAGATTTTTTAATTTTAAATTGCAATAACTTTTACGTTGTGTTGCAATTTGGCATAAGTTTTAAACCATAAATATGCACAAAAATTTTGGTATATACAAGGACATGTTTTCCCATTATAGGAAATAACTTTTACGCTGTACATCGTCATCAAGCATGAGGATATGCGTATAATGGTTGACAATAGTATACCGTCATGTGCAACTTGCAACTTCATTTTTATACCTTTTTGGGTAAGAGTGGCCCAGAAACAAGCAGAAAACTTTCTGTGAATTGAGTAGGGTTTTATTGGTTTGATTGCACTTGAAAATTTTGTTTGCAAGATGATGTGTGTGTTTTCTAAGATTTCAGTTTTGGAGATATAACTAGACTTTGGCCGTCTAGACTGACTTCCTTTGTAAAAAATGGTTGCGCTGCTGCAGCATCACCAAATTTGACAGATGCACCTCCACCCTCCCTAAAATAAAGTAATTAATCGTGTTATAGGATTAAGCTAGTTCATTAATTTTGCTATTTCTTGTTTTGTATATGCTGTACTGTGGATGCATTATAATACTGGCTCTTACATTGTAATAGTTGCTCCAGGAAATAATTTTTTAAGTTTAGCTGCATTAGCTCCAGCTGGTAAATTCATGACGGTGAGACTAAAGTGGGGCAAAAAAAAGCGAGTACTTATAGTATAGGAATAGAAATGTTTAAAAGTGGAAAGTCGGCAAAAGTTTTAAAATATTTTCTTACGTCGACAAATCATAAACTTCCGGATCAAATGCAATATTTCCACTGAGTGTACTAGGTGCATCTTTGCCCTTGCCTTTCTTTCCTTTACCTTTTTTGGATGGGGTAGCGCTACTCGCATCATCATCAGCCCCTCCTTCTTCTCCCTTCTTTTTCTTGCCTTTCTTCTTTGTCGCTTCACTACCTGCAGAAGCGTCGGAATCGCGCTTTTCACCTCCCTCATCATTACCGTCTCCCTTCTTCTTTTTACCTTTCTTTCCCGACTTGCCTCCACCGGCAGAAGAACTATCACTAACTTCTGAGCTGATCGATTCTCGACCATCCGCTCCTTTCCCTTTGCCCTTTTTCTTCTTTCCACCTGCTGCCGCACCTAAATTGGCGTTGTTATCATTAGCACTAGTTAAACTTTGCTTTGAGGGAGCAGCCGACATAGCGGTGGTTGAAGACATATTGCTTGAAAAGTCTGTGGCAGACATCGGAGGGGGCAAATAGTGCTGTCCAGAACCCATCGATGGATGCCTTCCAACAGCTGGATATTTCGAAATCTAAAAGCGAATTATTCATTGAAGACTACATTAATATATATTATTATTATGATTGAGAAATTGACAATGCTAAAAAAGCTTACATATTTGTTGTAAGTTGCTTCTGGCACCATATCCGGGTAATAGCCAAATGACCAGAAGAACATTCCACACTTTATAAAAAGTGCAGTCAATATTTATGTGTACATCCATTTTAATATGATAAAGTGCAAAAAACTGAATATATCATGTATAACAATGTATACCATAGTTTTGTACGGATACGTTTGAAACTTTGAGATATGATCTCGAAAGTCTCGAATCCATTGTCTAGTTGAAACGCGTCTCCATCCAGGCTTGGCTCCACCCCCTTGGTTCATTCCACCAGGTGGAGGTAAAGGAGTTCCATTCATTTTGAATCTGTTAGTGGTTAAAAAGGCAACGAGCTGATATGTTTATATATTAAATAGAATGTTGGGAAATGTGTGTTGGAAAACTAAGTCATTTTGTTACAAAAAAAACACTCAGGATTTCTTTCTTTGTGGAAGAGGCATTTGTTCAAAGTCTGTATAAATACCAGCTCCACCAGTTGAATGCTATAATTTATGGAATTTTCTTGGATAAATGTAACCCGGACAATCCTTATGGTATCTCCAGAATAGAAGAGCCAGAATTTAAAGGTTTCTTACACATGGCAAGGAGAAATGGCAGTAAAACCATTTTGCGATTTCCCTTTGATCAGCGAGATTCCAACGGGATACATTGTTTAAATTCACTAAAATGGTGACGCATTAAGACATACAGAACGACTTGTATACATTCTTATTAGTCATTTGAAGTCTTCAAAATTCGTTTCAACAAAAAATGACAATTTTCCTTTTCAGCAAAATGTAAACAGTCATGAAACTCAAATACTTACTACTCAGCCTGCTTACCATCATGAATCATCATTCCCATATTCAAAACAATTTATAACAAGCAAGTATAGAATTTCTTGGTCAAGATAAGCTTAGCATTTCAAAGTACTTTTTCAATCAAAGTCTATCTTCTACATAAATGCACATTTTTGCTTCTGAATGTCCCGAAAGAAACATGACGACATAGAGTGTAGGAGGAAATTTTGCTGCATTGATAGACACAGAAGTAAACCCGAAACCAGGTTTATATACTGTAAATCTTTGACAGATTTTTTTCAATAGTATTACAATAAAATTAAACATCCTTTCATATAAATATGCATGCTTCATGGTCGTGTATTGTAAATAAAAAATGTTTGCATTAGGTTGCATATTATGTAATTATTGACAATTGATTTCTGGATGTAGTCAAACAAGATTGCATTCATATAATTCACGGGTGTGATGCGAGAATGAAGGCCACTTCAAGCATGTTTAGATGTGATAAACATGTATCACACGTTATTCTTGATAAATGAAACCATGGAATGAACGTAGGATGGTTTATGATATCCTTATCACCTGCTGACGACACAACTTTTTACTCTTGACACTTAAAATCAATTTCCTGAATCCACCATTGTAATATAAATGTTTTTATACTTGCTTAGTAGGCAAGCGGATTTTTATTTCAGAAATGTATAGCTATTCGAACAGTCAACACAACTAAAATCCAACAATAGGATTTGCCGTAAACATTAGCCCACTTGAATTCAATTCAAAGTCGTCATACGTTCGGCAATTGCATTCACAGTACTACCTACCACCAGTGCCTAAAAATTGGACAGTATTATGGAGACTCCAGATGAAGTTACGTTGAAATACAAAAGCATTGTTAAATCAAATGGAATTGAGGATGAAGTGTCCGAAGTGATTGTAAAGGATGCCGGCCTTCAGGGAGCCGGAATGGCGAGTCAACAAATTTATGTAACTGTAAAGTTTGTTGATTCGAAAATCAAGCCCTTGAATTTATTTGTGAAAGCTCATACTACCAACCCATCACACTCAGAAATGATTGATGAAATTTACGCTTTTGAGAAGGAAAGTAGGTTCCTCACAGAGTATCTTCCGGCTGCGAAGGAATTTTGCAAATCTAAAGGGTGCGTGCATATATATTATAAAAAATATGTACTACGGTAATAAAAATTGTGAAAAAAAATTTGAAATTAATAAATTGATTCACATCTTGTGTAATAGGCACGAAGGGATCCTGGATTTTTATCCTAAATGCTATTATGGGGATGAAAAGATGGTTGTGTTTGAAAACTTGGTACTGGACAAGGGCTACTCATTATTGAACACAGACGAAAAACAGGATATGGATGCAGTAAGGTATGGCATATAGCATTTGAAATTCAAGGCAGGATTGTAATTTTAAAGTCCTCGTGTTTTGATTGTTTAGGTTTGCCCTTACACATCTCGCTAAACATCATGCCGTATCATACGCTTTTATAAAAGAGAATGGTGGACCAGACCCTTTCTTTACCCGATTTCCACTCTTTGATTTTGAGCCCTTTAGTTCACCGGTCTGCCGATCAACATTTGCACCAATGATTGAAAATAGTATTCAAGCAAATATACAAATTTTGGAGGTAAGCGACCATACATTTAAGTTTACACATTTTCGCAATTAAAATGTTATATTGGGGGATTATGTTTTAAAATGGATTATGCACATGATCACGATATATGTATGTATATATCATTTAGAAACATGACGTACATGGCAAAGAATCAGCAATTAAACTGCTCAAATCTGCTCTAGGAAGATCATACGATATGATTTTAGAACCTACCAAAATGTATAAAGCAGAAGAAAAAAAACTATTCGTGCTAAATCACGGGTAAGTTACACAATTTCAATGAATTTAGCAAGCTTATCATGTAATGTTGAGTGTTCTGATAATATGATAAATACAAATGTAGAGATATATTTTATATTTATGCTTCAATTAGGGACTACTGGAATAATAACATGATGTTCCGAAAAGATCCGAAGACAAATAAGATAACTAATCATATAGCAATTGATTTCCAGGTCTTATTAATAATATAACCTAGCATTAAATTAAAGAATTTAATTTGGGTTCATAAACGATATCATAAAAGTTTTAATTACATTATATTAGATGGGTAGTTTCGGCTCATTAGGATTGGATGTTGGATACTACCTCTTTACGACTATAAATCCTAACGTACGAAGAGCCCATTTGAAGGAAATACTTGAAATGTATTTGACTACTTTCAAAGAAACAGTTGAAAAGCTTGGGCATCCTGTTGATTTAACGTATGAGGTATGGCATAATATACTGCTTTGGTAGGAAAATGTGAAATAATCAGTATAAAGTTGATTCTCTTAAAGCTTTTTTCTTCCATGATTTAGGAGTTGTTTCACATGGTTCGGAAAAAACTTAACTACGGGTTTTGGATTGGTGTGGGGTTGTGTAGCGAAGCCGGTTTTACAGCATTAAGGAATATAAATATGAATGAAATTGGAGAAATGAAAAATTTTCACATTGAATTTACTAAACAAATTACAAAATGGATTGATGCAAACCCACAAAAGGTTAAAGCAATTGCGGAAGAGCTTGTCAAGCTCATGGATGAATATAACGAACTTTTGATTCATTAATTTAACTAATTCTTAGAGTCATGTGGTCCAGTAAAAATAAAAATGCATAATTTATTGCCGTAATTTGAAAAAAATATATCTATATAGTATGTACACGTACCAATTACTTATCAAAGATGTGTAATGGGGGAAAATATATTTTATAAAACCGTATTAAGTTGGCTTATACCTAGTTCATTGTAATTTATTACATAATATACATCATAACCTACTCATGACCCGGCTTATATATGTTATTAAAATTAATCTGTCCATCCATATGTATAGCACCGAAAGCGAATGAAGGTCAGTTGATAGAAAGAGTCGTTAACTTGTGTGCCATAGCGTATAGGTGTCATAATACTTACGTAATATTGCAGTTTATAACTTTACCGATAGACCGGATTAGGTGAAATCACGTGAATGCGTTTTTAAAAGTTTAAACATCATTATTATTCGATGAGTCAACGCCACACTTGCCTTGCCCTTCAAATGGAACTTTTTAGATATCAGATACTTATTGCGTATCCTTTTATAAAATCTTTGTTATAAATACCTTGACAGAGACATGCAAAACTTTCATTTGAGATTAC
Source organism: Orchesella flavescens (assembly GCA_964034955.1). Lineage (NCBI taxonomy): Eukaryota > Metazoa > Arthropoda > Collembola > Entomobryomorpha > Orchesellidae > Orchesella > Orchesella flavescens. Next base: position 34,621,360 of record OZ035954.1, on the reverse strand, counting down.
GATAGCCGCCAACCAGTCATCATCATCGGAAAAAGAAATTAGCTAATATCTTTCTTTCAATTCTTGATTCTCATTTTCATCCATATTCAAATTTCTCATCGTATTAAATTGGCAAAAAATGCCACCTGTACCTAAATTAGATATGGTGGAGACACCAAATGAAGCTACGCTAAAATATAAAAGTATTGTTAAATCAAATGGAATTCACGATGAAGTGTCAGAGGTGATTGTAAATCACTCCGGCCTTCAAGGAGCCGGAATGATTAGCCAACAACTTTATGTAACAATAAAGTTTGTTGATACGAAAATCAAGCCATTGAATTTATTTGTGAAAGCTCATACTTCTAACCCATCCCATTCAGAATTGATTGATGGAATGAATGCTTTTGAAAAGGAAAGTAGGTTCTTCACAGAGTATCTTCCGGCTGCGAAGGAAATGTGCAAATCTAAAGGGTATTAGTGACTTGCCACTACTTTCATCTTACTAATAAAGGCCAGTAAGAAATGTGTGTCATGTCGAAATTAAATCTTGAATATTGGTTACAAAAACAGGCACGAAGGTCTCTTGGATTTTTACCCCAAATGCTATTACGGTGATGAAAAGATGGTTGTCTTTGAAAACTTGGTACTGGATAAGGGATATTCACTATTGAAAGCAGATGAGAAGCAGGATATGGAAGCAATAAGGTATAGTGTGCATTTACTTTGAATATTAATTGCATTATTGCTATGTTAGGTTCTCGGAACTGGGAACGTGTGATTATATAGGATTTAAAAAAACCGTTAACATTATTTTTTTGACTAATTGACTTTAACCAAAGGTTCGCTCTCACCAATCTTGCCAAACACCACGCCACATCTTACGTTTTAATAAAGGAAAGTGGCGGCCCAGAACCATTCTTTAAACGATTCCCACTTCTTGATGAATCATCATTTAATAAACCAGCGTGTCAAAAATCGTTTGCACCACTAATTGAAAACAGTATCAAAACAAACATCCAAATTTTAGAGGTAAGATAATCTATCACGAATCTGCTCTGCATATTGTATTATTCCCTAAGTACATGTTATAATGAACATGACCATTACATGACAATATATTAACAATAATACACATGATTATGTCTCAACTGAAATGCAGAAAAACGATGTACCAGGCAAAGAGTTGGCAATGAACAAACTAAAGTCTGCACTAGGAAATTCTTACGATATAATTATCAATACTTTAAAGTCGCAGAGTTCTGATGAGGAAGAACTGTTCCTTCTCAATCATGGGTAAATTAGATAACAATTAGAGAACTTGAGAACTTTATTTGACTGGTATTCTCAATGATTTTCGTTCTATTTCAACAAAAAAGGGACTATTGGAATAATAACATGATGTTTCAAAAAGATTCAACCACAAATAAGATAATTAGTCATGCTGCGATTGATTTACAGGTATATATGCAATGTCATTCACTTCATTGGAAAACTAAGTTGTGTTTAACTCGCTCGCTTAAAGACTCATACTGTTTTCACTTACAGGTCACTCAATACAACTCGTTGGGAATAGATGTTGGGTACTATCTATACACAAGCGTGAAACCAAACGTGCGTCGGGAACACTGGCAGGAAATACTTGAAATTTATTTGACAACTTTCAAAGAAACGGTTGAAAAGCTTGGACATCCCGTCGACTTATCATTCGAGGTATTAACTGAACCATTAAAATTTAATGTCACAAAATCTTCAAGTTAAAAATGATGATTGAAAGTTTTTAAACTATCGCAATTAAATCTTTTACTGTGATTTAGGAACTGCTTTTGATCGTTCGAAAGAAAATCAACTACGGATTCTGGATCAGCATGGGATTCTGTAGTGAAGCCGGCTTTGCAGCATTTAGAGATATTAATATGAACGAACTAGGAGACATGGGGAATTTATCTATTGAATTTGATAAACTAATTAAACAGTGGATTGATGCAAATCCTGAAAAGGTAAAAGAAATTGCGGAAGAACTTGTCAAGCTCATGGATGAATATAATGAGCTGTATATCCAGTAAATTCTCAACTTTATTATTGGGTTCCAATTATATCTAAATGAAAATGCAATCTTGTGATAACAAACAATATTATATAATGTATGTATAATGTCTCTATACATTATGTTGATTTTGCATTTCAAATATTGTAATTTCATAAAAAGACAAAAAGTTGGTTATGATCTCAGAACATTCGTACATTCATACGTAGTTCGAAAAGATTTACTAACAATGTAATCATGATCTATAGCAAAATATAGTCTTATAGAATCAATAATAAAAACTTCAGAACTCTATTTTTTGTGAAAGAAATCAATCTATACAATTCTTGACCCTTCATACATATAAATAACTTTTGAGCTTATACACTCCAGTCTCGAGAGTCATTAGAATCATAATCCACCAATCTAGATAATCATTCATTTCGATGCCCATTTCTTCCACACTAATTTGCCCTTTTTTTGTCAACTGAGAAAACATGTTATTTGAACCTAAGACATGGCGAAAACGATTCTCCCAAAGCTTTTATGCTCCACGATTTAGAAGTTGTTTCTCATGGTTGGGAAAAAACTTAACTACGGGTTCTGGATTGTTATGTGGTTCGGCAGAAAAGCCGGTTCTATAGCATTAAGGAACATAAATATGAATGAAATTGGACACAAGAAAAATTTGAATTTAATAAACAGAAACCCACAAAAGGTAAAAGAAACTGCGGAAAAACTTGTCAAGCTCATGGATGAATATAATGACGTTTTGATTCATTAATAATTTAACTAATTTTTAGAGTCATGTGGTCCAGTAAAAATAAAAGTGTTTGCATTTTATTTTTACTGGACCACATGACTCTAAAAAATTTACGTACATATGTGCACGTGCTAATTACTGATAAAAGGTGTATAATGAGGAAAAATATTGTATAAAACTTTATTTACTGTTTACCTAGTTCATTGTAATTTATTACATAATATATATACATCCTAACCTACACATGACACATTACCCGACACATGGTATTAAAACTAATCTGTCCATCCATATTAGCACCTAACCGAATGAAGGTCACTTATTGCTGGAAAGAGTCGTTAACTTTGTACCATAATTTATAGGTGTCATAATACTTACGTAATATCGCAGTTTATAATTTTACCGATGGACCGGATTAGTGATCTGCCGGATTAAGTGAAATCACGTGAATGCGTTTTTAAAAGTTAAAACATCATTATCGTCCGATGAGTCATAACGCCACGACCACACTTGCCTTACCCTTCAAAGCGACTTTTTAGATATCAGATACTTATTGCACATCCTTTTATAAAATCTTTGTTATAAATAGCTTCAAAGAGGCATACAAAACTTTCATTTGAGAATACGATAGTCGTCAACCCAGTCATCATCATCAGAAACCAAATTAGCTCATATTTTCCTTGATATCTGTATTCAAATTTCTCATCGTAGTAAATTGGCAAAAAATGCCACCTGTACCTAAATTAGACATGGTGGAAACACCAAATGAAGCCACGCTGAAATATAAAAGTATTGTAAAATCAAATGGCATTCACGATGAAGTGTCAGAGGTGATTGTAAATCACTCCGGCCTTCAAGGAGCCGGAATGGCGAGTCAGCAACTATATGTTACAATTAAGTTTGCTGATACGAAAATAAAACCCTTGAATTTATTTGTGAAAGCTCATACTACCAACCCATCCCACTCAGAGATGATTGATGGAATTTACGCTTTCGAAAAGGAAAGTAGGTTCTTCACAGAATATCTTCCAGCTGCGAAGGAATTTTGCAAATCAAAAGGGTAAGATCAGTAAGCGAGTACACATTTTTCTCATACAAAAATTATTCATAAGATTAAGTTAAACATTAACATTGTACTATCCACAAAATTAGGCACGAAGATCTCCTGGATTTTTACCCCAAATGCTATTATGGTGATGAGAAGATGGTTGTCTTTGAAAACTTGGTACTGGATAAGGGATATTCACTATTGAAAGCCGATGATAAGCAGGACATGGAAGCAATAAGGTATGCATTTCATTTGCTTTGAATATTGCTATGCTCTGGTAATGTATGAGCGTAACATTATACAGGACTTACAATAACCGTTAAACTATGTATAATTTATTGACTAATTGATGTAACTGAAAGGTTCGCTCTCACTAACCTCGCCAAACACCACGCCATATCTTACTCTTTCATTAATACGGTAAGTGGTGGACCAAAGCCATTCTTTAAACAATTCCCACTTCTTGATTCCGAAGCATTAAGTACACCAACATTTCGAAATTCGTTTGCACCGGTGATTGAAAACAGTATCAAAACAAACATCCAAATTTTGGAGGTAATTTACTACAAATCTACCCTGCAAGTCTAGCATTCCTTAAGTTTTGTTTATATATATAATGCACTCACATAACGATTACTATACATTCTAACTGAAATGCAGAGAAACGATGTACCTGGCAAAGAGATGGCAATGAACATGCTTAAGTCTGCACTGGGAAGGTCTTATGACTTAATGATCAATACTTTAGAGTCGTATAGTTCTGATGAGGAAAAACTGTTCCTTCTCAACCATGGGTAAAAAACGTAAAAACAATTTGAGAAACACTAATATACTTACATTTTCTGATTAATATTTCCAATACTTTTGAATTATATTTTAATCAAAAGGGATTACTGGAACAATAACATGATGTTTCAAAAAGACCCAATGACAAATAAGATAATTGGTCATGCAGCGATTGATTTACAGGTATGAAATGTCATTCGGTTCATCACAAGATATTATTTTGTTTAACTCGCTCACTCAAGGACTCAAACTATCTACTTACAGTGCACTAGATACAACTCATTGGGAATAGATGTTGGGTACTACCTATTTACAAGTGTGAAACCAAGCGTTCGTCGGGCCCATTGGCAGGAAATACTTGAAATGTATTTGACAACTTTCAAAGAAACTGTTGAAAAGCTTGGACATCCCGTTGACTTATCATTCGAGGTACTCAATCATTTAATACTACAAACTATTGAAGTTAAAAATTATGATTGAAAGTTTTTACAATTTCTCGTTCCAAAACTGTCCATCTAGTTAATGAATTTTTACTGTGATTTAGGAATTGCTCTTGATCGTTCGTAAGAAAATCAACTTTGGGTTCTGGATCAGCATGGGTTTCTGTAGTGAAGCCGGCTTTTCAGCATTTAGAGATATAAATATGAACGAATTAGGAGATATGGGAAATTTGTCTATTGAATTTGATAAGCTAATTCAACAGTGGATTGATGCAAATCCCGAAAAAGTAAAAGAAATTGCGGAAGAACTTGTCAAGCTCATGGATGAATATAACGAACTGTGTATCCAGTAAATTTTTAACTCTTATCGGTATTTAACGTAGTTTTGTTTTCAGATGAAAATGTAATTCTCTGATCACAAGCAGTTTCTTATGTAGGTCTTTAGTTTCATATCATTGTAATAGTAATTATCAATAAAAAGCTGGTTAATAACAAAATACAATAAAGCAGAACATTCATGCATAGCACTTGAAAAGATTTACAAACAAAATAATCATGAGATAAGTCTTATATCAATTTATTATCATACGGTTATGACACACTGAAAGGGGATCGACGTAAGTGTAAGTGTATTTATGCGGCATATCCCCAATCAACGAAACTTTTCACTCCTCGCCACATTTATCAGCGAAATTGATAATAATTTTCTACCCATCATGATATAAATATTTCATAAAAAAAGGCAAATAACCTTTGAGATATTACGCTTCATTCAAGCCATCACTCATCAGTATCAACATCATAATTCATCTAGTTTTTGTGCGTAATTATAAGTTTCGATGCTCATTTTCCTCCACAGTAGTTTCTTATTCTTGTGAATTCAAAAAACATGTCCCTTGGACCAAAATTAGATGGAGTGGAAGCATCAAAGGAAGTTACACTGAATAAATACAAAAGTATTGTTAAATCAAATGGAATTGAGGATGAAGTGTCTGAGGTGATTGTAAAGGATGCTGGCCTTCAAGGAGCAGGAGTAGCTAGTCAACAACTTTATGTAACAGTAAAGTTTGTTGATTCGAAACTCAACCCGTTGAATTTATTTGTGAAAGCTCATACTGCCAACCCATCCCACTCAGAAATGGTTAAGGAAATGAAATCTTTTGAAAACGAAAGTAGGTTCTTCACTGAATATGTTCCGGCTGCGAAGGAATTTTGTAAATCAAAAGGGTACATACACTGGATTAATTTTTCAATAAAATGTCAGAGTAGCACACTCACTCCTGGACGTAAAAAAGCATAAATAAATAATTATTCTACTTTGATTTGCAAAATTTAGGCACGAATCACTTGTGGATTTTTACCCGAAATGTTATTACGGGGATGAAAATTTGGTTGTATGTGAAAACTTGGTGCTGGACAAGGGATATTCACTACTAAAAGCAGATGAGAAACAGGATATGGAAGCAATAAGGTATGCTTCCTTGTGAGGTTCAGAACTTTTATACTATTGTTTAATGAATCGAGTAAATCATAGATAATGTTGACTATTTGCCTTCAATCAAAGGTTCGCCCTCGCCAACCTTGCTAAGCACCATGCCATTTCATACGCTTTCATAAAGGAGAGTGGTGGTCCACAACTTTTCTTTAAACGATTTCCACTTCTTGATTTCGAAAAGATTAGTACACCGTTGTGTAGAAAGTCATTCGGACCATTAATGGAAAATAACATTCAATCAAACATACAAATTTTAGAGGTATGTAACATTTGTTACTTAATTAACAAGTATTTTGAAAGAATACAGCACACGATAAATAATCGTCATTGAAATGCAGACTAACGATGTACCAGGTAGAGAAGCTGTAATTCAGAAGCTTAAGTCTGCACTGGGAAGGTCATACGATATGATTCTCGAACCTATGAAATTGTACAATTCAGAGGAAGAAAAGCTGTTTGTGTTAAATCATGGGTAAATTACAGAAACACTTGGCAGGCTACTGAAATACGCCTTATATATTGAAAAATAATAATTTGTTATTATTGATGCTTCAATTCAAGGGATTATTGGAATAATAACATGATGTTTCAAAAAGATTCAGTGACAAACAAGATAACTGGACATGTTGCAATTGATCTACAGGTAAGCAATGCTACAAATGCTATTATGCTATTCTTTATTTCTGTTTGAATTAAACAATTGAGCTTATAGACTCGAACTGTCTATTTACAGATCACACACTTCAACTCATTAGGCTTAGATGTTGGATACTATCTATTTACAAGTGTAAAACCAAACGTTCGTAGGACCCACTGGAAGGAAATTCTTGAATTGTATTTAACAACTTTCAATGATACAGTTAAAAAGCTTGGATATTCAGTCGATTTGTCGTATGAGGTGAGTTGGATGTTGGATGATTAATAACTTTTATAAGAAAATGGTGATGTACGGTACTTTTTAAAGTTAACTGCAATTTAATATACATACATATGTTATGTGTCTGTCTTATAATTTAGGAACTGCTCTTGATTATTCGTAAGAAAATTAACAATGGATTCTGGATTAGCATGGGCTTCAGCTGTGAAGCTGGCTTTGCAGCAATGAAGCAAATAAATCTAAACGAAATAGGAGATATGGAAAATTTTCCTATTGAGTTTAGTAAACAGGTTCAAATATGGATTGATGCAAATCCAGAAAAGGTTAAAGAAATTGCAAAGGAGCTTGTTAATGTTTTCAATGAATATAATGAACTGCTTATTCAGTAAGTTCTAAACTCTATTTCTTCTTTACATTTCACATCATTTTAATAAATAATAAAAAAATTCCGCATACAACATCCGCTTGTAAAATTTGTTAATATCGCAAAGCGTTGCAATTTTACTGAATTAACACGAAGAAGTTATAAAAATTACAGAGTTTTATGCATGGACGTAACGTGTAACATGAAACGTGTCATTTCAAGCTTCATTAATCAGTTGTCATTTGTCATCATGCAATCCTCAATTTTTCATGTGTGATGAAAAGTTTTATAACTGAAACTCATAGTCTAGATATAGAAAGCGTAATACTTGACATGAAAAGTACATATATATGTGAAACAGCTCATCTGCACGGAAAAAATCCAATTGACTAATTGTTCTGTCTGGTTCCATCATTCGTCTCGATTCATAATAATTTCATTCCATGTTGACTGACTGTGCATTTATCCATACAATTCAACACCCGTTTCAGTCATGATCAAGTCTCTTCACATTCATATAACAAACCGCGATAGTAGTTACTATCTAACAAGTACAGACTATTAGTACACTCCGAGCTGTACACACAAAGCAACACATTTTGATTTGGTTGGAGTGGAACCATCGAATTAAAATCATTTGCTTATTACATGCATACATACATACTTTCATCAAAAGTAAGTTGCGTTAATAGTTTGTTTCCATTGTTTTGGATTTTCAGTTTGTTACCTATTTCGGAAACTGTTACCTTTCTATACATACAGCATGTCTCAGTCACAAGATGAGTGTGCAAACAATACTATGTTAGAGAAATATAAGGAAATTCTCAAATCAAATGGCATTAATGACGAGATTGAAGACGTGATTGCAAAGGATCCTGGTTTACAAGGGGAGGGAATGGCGAGCCAGCCTCAGTATGTTACGGTGACATTTAAAAATGCAGACACAACTCCTTTAAACTTGTTTGTAAAAGTTCACACCTCAAATTCAAAGCATTCTGCGTGGCTTGATGAATGGAAGTTTTTTGAGAAGGAATCCAGATTTTTCATGGAGTATGTTCCTGCAGCCAAAGAGTTCTGCAAATCAAAAGGGTGACGCTTAGATAAAAAAAAAGTTTTTTTTAGCTGTATTAACATTAACGCTAACGCTACTCATATTAACGTAATTACTATCTATCTATCTATGTAGGTGTGACGGATTAATTGACTTTTATCCAAAATGCTATTACGGAGATGATAGTATGATTGTATTGGAAAATTTAGTACTTGAGAAAGGCTACGTCTTATTAAAAAAGGAAGACAGGCAAGATTTAGAGGCAGTCAGGTAAATTACCTTTCCAAAAATTCGACACGCCACAAAACTATCACTTTCAAAACATGTTCATATAGGTTTGCCATTGAGACGATTGCCAAACATCATGCCATTTCATATGCTTTTATTAAAGAGCATGGTGGTCCGAAACCCTTTTTTGAGAGATTTAAGGATCTTGATTTTGATCCATATTTGTTGGAATCAGCTCGTCTCATGATGGAACCCGTATTAAGCAGTGGTCTTAATACAAATATAGCAATGCTTGAGGTAAAACAGCAGCGAGTAACAAATAAACAACTGATTTTGAATGATAAAAATGCTTAATAAACTACCAATGCCTATAGAAAAGTGATGTGGAAGGTAAAAACGAAGCGATAGCCAAATTGAAATCCTTACATGGAAAGCAATGGTCCCAAATACCGGAGGTTGTGAAACATAATCTTGAAAAAGAGAAATTGATAGTGATGAACCATGGGTATATATATTATTACACAATATTCATTACGTTTTAATCTTAAGAATGTGATTGATGATTGAAGCATATCATCCTTGAGTATGCTCTATTTTGTTTTAATTGTATTAAAATTTTAGCGACTATTGGAACAACAACATGATGTTTTTAAAAGACAATGCGAATAATGGAAAGATAATTGGGCACGTCGGAATTGATTTTCAAGTAAGCATACTTGCCTTTTTGCACAATTCTGTGCATGTATTTATTGGAATGCTTTCAAGTTCATGAATGTAATCCAACAAATGATGTACTTTGTCTTGTAGATGGTAAATTATAACTCTCCAGCAACAGATCTTTCCTATTATCTGTACACTAGTGTAAAAGATGAAGTTCGCCAAACTCATCATCAGGAAATACTTGAGTTGTATTTGAATACACTGAAACAAACTGCTCAGAAGTTGAGTCATCCCCTAGACATGACATATGAGGTGATAGGCTTTAAAATATTCGAATATTGGAATAACTTCAATGTTAAATCTAATGATTAATTTATAATTTTTCAACTAGGAATTTTTCTCAATGTATCGGAGAAAGTTTCAGTTTGGTTTTTGGTTTGGATTTTGCTGGGCATCTGAAGCAGGTTTAGCTATAATGAAAGATTTAAATGTAAATGAAATGGCTGATCTAAGTGACTACTCAGTCCAGGCGGTACCACTGATTCAAAAGTGGATTGAAGAAAATCCTGAGAAGGCCTTGGAATGCACGAGAAAGATTGTCGATGTTGTAAATGAATATTACAGTTTAATCGAGTGAAAATGAGAGTTATTGTTCATGTAAGCCAACTTAATACCCTGACATATCTGCAAACTAACGTGCGTGTGCGAATATAAAGCTATCGTAATGCATGGACTCCGTCCATTCAGCATTTTTTTTTGTTCAAAAACGATTTTAGCCCAAATGAATGAATTCAAATTCAAAGTTCAGTACTTTGTTCAGTACTCATTAAGTATACTTTTCACTTTCTAACTCCTATTTTTTTTGTAATAAATTCGAGCAACAGTGGATTAAATAACAAATAATAAAATTTGGTCCAGCTAGTTCGAGATCTTCTAAGTATTGATGCTCATATACTATTGTTCGCTTTACCATCTTACGAAGAAAAAATCAGGATTATCAACACAAGAAAGGGTTCTGTCCCAATAATTTGATAATATTTATCCATCTACTAAAATCATACAAGTTTGTTAAAACACATTAATGTGCACTCCATACCATATCTTGCATACCCGGGCATGACGTGTCAAAGTAGTGAAGGTTATATATTGCGTGGTTTACCAACAAAAGTGTCATAAGATAAGCGTCATACGTATGTAATACCGCAGTTAATGATTATGATAGGATTAGTTTGCTGCGGCTTAAATTCACGTGAATGAATTTTAAATTCGCCGTGATATAAAGGTAGCACAAAGGCAAATAAATTTTCATTACAGCATTTGATATCCTTCAAACAAGTCATCGTTAGCACCTTCAGCCTGCACAATTCAGCGCGTATTACCCGATTTATTCCATAATTTCTTTTTCATCCTGATTTAAAAGTTTCTTATTCTTGTCAATTAAAAAAATGACACCTGTACCTAAATTAGACGAGGTGGAAACTCCAGATGAAGCTACGCTGAAATACAAAAGTATTGTTAAATCAAATGGAATTCACGATGAAGTTTCGGAAGTGATTGTAAAGCATTCAGGCCTTCAAGGAGCCGGAATGGCGAGTCGACAACTTTATGTCACAATAAAGTTTGTTGATCCGCAACTCAATCCGCTGAATTTATTTGTGAAAGCTCATACTACCAACCCATCCCACTCAGAAATGATTGATGGAGTAAATGCTTTTGAGAAGGAAAGTAGGTTCTTCACAGAATATCTTCCGGTTGCGAGGGAATTTTGCAAATCTAAAGGGTAAGTTCTTACACTTTTATGTTTGAATGAAATATCGGAAGAATATATTCTTGAGCTTATGACATAAAATTAAACATACCACTTACGGATTTCTTAATTCTAACTTCAACTTGCATGTGAAAGTGTGTTTCATTACGTACTTATCTTTTTAAAAAAAATTAGGGACGAAGATATTTTGGATTTTTACCCCAAATGCTATTACGGGGATGAGAAAATGGTTGTATTCGAAAACTTGGTGCTGGACAAGGGATACTCACTATTGAAGCCCGACGAGAAACAAGATATGGAAGCAGTAAGGTATAGTGTGCATTTGATTTGGATATTAATTGCATTATTGCTATGCTCTGGTAACGTATGAGCGTAACATTATACATGACTTACAAAAACCGTTAAAAATAATTTTTTGACTAATTGACTTTAACCAAAGGTTCGCTCTCACCAATCTTGCCAAACACCACGCCACATCTTACGCTTTCATAAAGGAGAGCGGGGGCCCAGGACCTTTCTTTAAGGACATGTGTACCAAAAAGGTATGGGGAACTCATAAAGGGATCAATGCATTACGCTCACGCCGCCCATGTATACTACAACCCGGCAATGCATTAGAGCCAAAAACAAAATCCAAGATTGTGTAACTTGATTTATACAGCAAGTTTCGTGGTGAAATTGGCTTTCAGTAAAACAGTGATAGTTTGAATTTTAAGTTGAATTTTTGAAAACGCCAACGGTCGTTGATTCAAAATCGCTTTTTCTATCAATTCTATCAAAAATTAGCTTTTGAAACACTGTTTTCGAGGTAGATAGGTCCCTTTGAAAATCCTAGAAATCAGTCATCTTTTAAGGGACCTAACTACCACAAAAACAGTGTTTCAAAAGCTAATTTTTGATAGAATTGATAGAAAAAGCGATTTTGAATCAATGACCGTTGGCGTTTTCCAAAATTCGCCTTATAATTTAAACTATCACTGTTTTACTGAAAGCCAATTTGACCACGAAACTTGCTGTATAAATCAAGTTACACAATCTTGGATTTTGTTTTTGGCTCTAATGCATTGCCGGGTTGTAGTATACATGGGCGGCGTGAGCGTAATGCATTGATCCCTTTATGAGTTCCCCATACCTTTTTGGTACACATGTCCTTAAACGATTTCCACTTCTGGATGAAGAATCATTTAGTAAACCATCGTTTCGCACTTCATTTGAACCGTTGATTGAAAGTAACATTAACTCAAACATACTCATTTTAGAGGTAATAAATTTTAATGTACACAGGTTTTACAATGTTTAATAATCCTACTATATTTACAATTGTTTATCGATAAAGACCCAAAGGATATGTTTAATTTCCTTATAACTAATTGAATTAGAGAAATGATGTACCTGGCCGGGACGCTGCACTTTCGAAGCTAAAATCTGCAGTTGGAAAAGCATACGATTTGATTATAGAGCCGACAAAGCTGCACACAGCGGAAGAAGAAAAACTGTTCGTGTTAAATCATGGGTAATAAATTCGACAATTTACTATAAGCGGGCATTTACATTGCTTTGCAATTCAGTACAATGGCTTAATGTCATGCTTAAACTTTGATTGATGTTCCCACTCAAGGGATTACTGGAACAATAACATGATGTTTCAAAAAGATCCAGTGACGAACAAAATAATTGGCCAAGCAGCAATCGACCTACAGGTACCTAGTCTTACTTTTGTCCCGAAGTAATATCATATCAAGTTTAATTTCTCAAAATATATTTACAGATCACACACTACAACTCAATTGGGTTGGATATTGGGTACTACCTATATACGAGTGTCAAACCAAACGTACGTAGGGCTCACTGGAAGGATATACTAGAAGTATATTTAACATCTTTCAAAGATGCAACTGGAAAGCTTGGACATCCAGTGGATTTATCGTATGAGGTGAGATGGGTGTTGGATCAATTTAAAGAAAATTTCGAATTACAACATTGAGTTACCTGCACGCACGATGTGAGTTGAAAAATTCAAAAAAACGAATGCGGTTTGTAATTTAGGAGTTGGATTTTATTGTTCGGAAAAAAATGAACCAAGGGTTCTGGATCAGCATGGGTTTCTGCAGCGAAGCCGGCTTTGAGGCATTGAAGGAGATAAACATGAACGAAATTGGAGATATGGGAAATTTTTCTGTTATGATCGGTAAGTATGTAAACAACTGGATTGATGCAAATCCCGAAAAGGTTAAAGAAGCTGCAAAAGAACTTGTTAAGCTCATGGATGAATATGAGAATCTATTTATCCAGTAAATTCTCAACTATTGTTGAGATTCCAACATACCTTTGTTTTCAAGTAACAACGAAAAATGTTTGGGTAGCCAAAATAATATGACTTTTTGTCTCTTTCGCATAATTTTTGTAAACTGTAAGCAAATGACTAATAAAAAATTGGTGGATATGCAATTTATAAATACACAATTACAGTATGCATTTCCCAGAATTAGCACATGGAAATGGTTTAAATGGGGAACGTTGGGTGCTTGTGCAGAGTGCAAACATTAGATAATGCGGTCGTTCTAATTTTTATTAATTGTCCGACTGGTTTAATATCCCCATGTGGTTTTCAAAAGATTCCCCTCTGTATTGCAGCAATCTCGTTAAACCATTTCTATGTATATACAACGACTTCATAATGAAACCTCTCAGTCCATCCCATTTGACATACAAACTAATCGTTTTCCTCTCACATGTCCTATCAGAGCGAAGGTCATGCCTTGAATAGATGGAAGGATTTACTGCAAAAAGGCAGCATAGATAAGCGTCATACTTATGTAATAATGCAATTTATTGTATTATCATGTCATTATCATTATGTATAGATGTGTCAGGATTAGTGGAGTCCTGCAGATTAAATTCACATGAGTGTATTTATACTATAACATATCACCACTCACATCAGGTTCAATTTTGCATTTGAAATTGGTTGTTTCCAGATAAAGGCCTTTCCACTTTGATATAAATATAGCACAAAGGCAATTAAACTATTTCATACCAAGTTACGATTCCTTCATTGGCTTCATTCAAGTCATGCTACATCAGCATATTCATTTCGAGTACAATTTATCCACTCTCCAGTCGGTTTTTTTCTTGATCCTCATACTCTACCCTTCTCATATTCTAAGTTTCTAATTCCTATTGTTAGTTCGCAAAGATGCCACCTGTACATAAATTAGACAAGGTGGAAACACCGAATGAAGCTACGCTGAAATACAAAAGTATTGTTAAATCAAATGGAATTCACGATGAAGTGTCTGAGGTGATTGTAAAGGATTCCGGCCTCCAAGGAGCTGGAATGGCTAGTCAACAACTTTATGTCACAATAAAGTTTGTTGATTCGAAACTTAAGCTGTTGAACTTATTTGTGAAAGCTCATACTTCCAACCCATCCCACTCAGAAATGATTGATGAAATTAAATCCTTCGAAAACGAAAGTAGATTCTTTACAGAATATATTCCAGCTGCGAAGGAATTTTGCAAATCTAAAGGGTAAGTTCTTTCACTTTTATGTTTGAATGAAATATCAGAAAGAATATATTACTGTCTTATTCTTGAGTACATGACATAAACTAAACATATACGGATATATTCAATTATCTACTTCAATTTCTAAAATTTAGGCACGAAGCACTTGTGGACTTTTATCCAAAATGCTATTATGGGGATGAAAAAATGGTAGTATTCGAAAACTTGGTATTGGACAAAGGATTTTCACTATTGAAAGCAGACGAGAAACAAAATATGGATGCAGTAAAGTATGCTGCATGCACGAACTTCAATGCTTATGCAATGGGTGTGTACGTAAAAATTGTATTTAATGTTGACTAATTTATTTAAAAGGTTTGCCCTCACCAACCTCGCTAAACACCACGCCATTTCATATGCTTTTATAAAGGAAAGTGGTGGCCCGGGACCTTTCTTTAAACGATTCCCACTTCTTGATGAAGAATCATTCAGTAAACCAGCGTGTCGAAAGTCATTTGAACCATTGATTGAAAGTAACATTATATCAAATATACAAATTTTAGAGGTAAGTATGTATTGAATATTAAATATACAGTATTTTATATAAATACTGCTAAAACAAATTTAAAAATAGAATTATGAATACTTAAGTCCAAATATTGACATTTGTTTGCAATACATAAAAGTCTAATCTAAGCACATTTAAATTTCTCTTCTAGAAAAATGATGTGCCTGGCCGGAACGCTGCCATTTCGAATCTAAAGTCTGTCCTGGGAAGGTCATACGACATGATTATCGAACCCACGTTTCGTTACGAAGCAGAAGAAGAAAACCTGTTTGTACTAAATCATGGGTAAATTATACTGGCCGAAAATCAACATTATATCATCAATTATATTGTGCAAGCAAGAACGGCTTTTGCTTATAATTTGATTGATGGTTTATGATAAGGGATTACTGGAATAATAACATGATGTTTCAAAAAGACCCAGTGACTAACAAAATCATGGGGCATGCAGCAATTGACCTGCAGGTAAACACAAAACAGTCTTATATACATACTTACATTCGCACATGAAAAAAAAATGTAGGTTAAAGTCTCAAATCATATTCATCAGATTACTCACTACAACTCAATTGGATTGGATATTGGGTATTATCTATTTACGAGTGTCAAACCAAATGTACGTAGGGCCCACTGGAAGGATATACTTGAAATATATTTAACATCTTTCAAGGATACAGCAGAAAAGCTTGGATATCCAGTCGATTTGTCGTATGAGGTGAGATCATGGTTGGATTCTTTTTGTTAAGAGACTTTATGATGGATAAATTATAACAAGGAGTTAACTGCACGAACGGATATGGTTTTTGTAATCTAGAAGCTGGATTTGCTAGTTAGGAAGAAAATGAATCAAGGGTTCTGGGTCGGTATGGGTTTCTGCAGCGAAGCTGGCTTTGCAGCATTGAAGCAAATAAATATGAGCGAATTAGGAGATATGGAAAATTTTCCTGTTGAGTTCGGTAAGCATGTTAAAAAATGGATTGATACAAACCCAGAAAAGGTAAAAGAAATTGCAGAAGAGCTTGTCAAACTCATGAATGAGTATGACGAACTAATAATTACACAGTAAATTTGTAACTCTTCATAGGATTTGAAGGATAGTTTTAATTAATTCCAAATAACAGTACAGAAAGTTCGGGTGGCAAAAAATATGTCTCTGTTGCATCATTATAATATATTACCATAAGACTAGTACCAATAAAACTTTGGTGAATATTAAATGTATAAATACGTTAGTACAGCAAAGCATTACATTGCATTTCACAGAATTAACTCATAGAAATGGTTTAAAGGAGAACGTTTCTGAGAAGGGGCCAGAATGCATAAGAAAGATAGTCGATGTTGTAAATGAATATAGCAGCTTGATCGAGTGATAAGTGTATGTAAGCTTTTATGCCAAGCACAAACACAGAACATATACTACTATTTATCAAGAGTTACTGTTAAATATAATAAAGTAAATGTTATGGTATGCATTTACATACGAAGTACATATTAATGTATTATATACCATGCCCATTATTAGTAGAAAAATCAAATTCCACAGAATTTTGTGTGAATCAGCAATTTTCAGCAGTAGCTTCAAATATAATTACTATTATTATTTTGACATGAGTTTTACTTGGTTTCTACAATCCGGATTAATCCACTACGCTACTCTACACAATCTTAATTTTTACCAGCAGCAATGCAATCACATATAAATATATACATACATGGAGAAAAAGGTTCAGGAGCTTCATGGTCAATACAATGTACAAACAAAAAAATGTACTGTTTAGCTCTTCCCACACAATGGAAACACAACTTTGTTATCACTTGAGCATTTCCAGTTTTACACGCAACATCATGAGTTGTATGCATAAGTGTAGTGATAAAAGATAATATCAGTCACGAGATTACATACATTCCCATGCTTGGACAATCCCTAATGAGCCAACAATGCGTGTCTGTGTTCAATTCAAATTTTATGGTCCACAACCAAACATGCAAGTATAGATTCATTCGCATTAAAGTCCTGCATAGATTTGGAGAAAAAATTCATTGCCTTCGCTCTAATCTACATCCAGCATCCTTTAGAAACACACTTGCCAGTTCGTTAAGAATCAAAACTCTTGTACAGCAATGTCACCAAATATTTTGGAAACGGACGCTGACATTACGTCGAAATACAAGGAAATAGTCAAAGCCAATGGCATCACGGATGAAATTTCGGAAGTGATTGTAGAAGACGCTGGCTTACGAGGAGAAGGGTTCGCTAGTCAGACTAAAATCGCGACAGTTAAGTTTACAAATCCTGAAATCAAACCATTGCATTTGTTTGTGAAATCCCACACATCCAATGCATCCCATTCCGAAATGATTGATGAAGTGAAAGCATTTGAGAAGGAAACTAGATTTTACATGGAGTATGTTCCAGCTGCGAAGGAATTCTGTAAATCCCAAGGGTAACTTTAAATAATATAATTTTTCTTTGCAGTTTCACAAGTTTCAGTCTTAATATTTATTTTTATTTTTAAACAGGCACGAGGGATTACTCGATATTTACCCAAAATGCTATTATGGTGACAACAAACTTGTCGTGTTTGAAAATCTTGTGATTGAAAAGGGTTATATCCTTCTTCCAAAGGATGAAATGCAGGATTTGGATGCTGCAACGTAATGGACTAAACTTGTATTCAGTCGAAACAATACAAATACACATAACATGTACTGTTGTTGTTTATTTTATTTCAGCCTTGCAATCCAAACTTTAGCCAAGCATCATGCCATTTCCCATGCCATGATTCAAAAGTATGGTGGCTCTGATGAATTCTTTAAGAAATTTCCAAACTTGGATTTCGAGTCGTTTACACGTCCAGCTTTTCGCACAATGCTCGCCCCTGCATTAGCCAATGCACTGAATATAAACATTCAGTTATTGGAGGTTGGTGTTTGTAATTATTTATAATTTACCTTTTTATCCTCTATATATATAATGCAAACTTTTTATTATAAAAATAGAAACATGCAGTTGAAGGTCGGGATGATGCACTAGCTAAATGCAGACCTTATGTAGGAAGGTCTTTTGATGTCGTAACTGAGGTTTTGGAGTACGATGCTGAAGAAGAACAGTTGCTGCTGCTCAATCACGGGTAAATATTGAAAGGCCTTATTTGAATTTACTTATGTAAGTGTGTTTCATATATCTGACTACACGACTGTAACGTATTGTAGAGATTATTGGAACAACAATATGATGTTTTTACTGGATTCTGAAACAAAAAAGGTTACCGGCCACGTTGCCATTGATCTGCAGGTTCGACTTTGTTAAAGACTACCGTTAAAAGGAAGTGTAAACAAAGATGATATATGTCTTAATGAATATTACCCCATATAAACCTATTCAGGTCACAAGGTACAATTCTCCAGGAGTGGATCTTACATATTACATATTCACAAGTGTTAAGCCAGCGGTTCGACGAGCTCATCTAAAAGATCTCCTACGATCGTATTTAGAAACATTGCAAGTCACTAGTCGGGATTTGGGACACCCAATTGAACTTTCATTTGAGGTACACGCGACAGTATTATTAGCATTCATAATTTTTTCATATGATATTGCTGCTCAAAAGATTTCTTTATTGTAG
Source organism: Orchesella flavescens (assembly GCA_964034955.1). Lineage (NCBI taxonomy): Eukaryota > Metazoa > Arthropoda > Collembola > Entomobryomorpha > Orchesellidae > Orchesella > Orchesella flavescens. The sequence goes on along the minus strand of OZ035954.1, from coordinate 34,602,174 downwards.
AGTTTTTCTTATTTTTGTTTCAGGATTTATACTTGATGTTCCGAAGAAAATTAAATTACGGCTTCTGGTTTGGTGTTTGCTTCACCTTCGGTCCTGGACTAGAAGTGATAAAACAAGTTGATATGAATGCGATAGGTGAAATGAGTAATTTTGCAGAAATTATAAACAACTTGATACAAAAATGGATTGAGAATAATCCAAAACAATGCGCTGAGTTAGCAACCAGTTTTGTGCAATTGATGAAAGAGCACGATGAATTGTCACTTGAGAAGTAGAAGTGTAGAAGTAGAAAAACGACAGAGTAACATATAAGAACTCATTATCATCATCCATGAGAAAAGCTAAAAACATTTGTTCATTTTTTTCCAAGTTGCACCATATTGTAAATTGCGAACCAAGATTTATGTAATCATATCAAACGAGAATCATTCAATGAAAAAAAAATTTAAGCCTGTAAAGAATTTGTAATTATTTTTTATTAATAAAGCGTTACCCTATGAAAATTGAGCAATAATATCTTTCCAGTGTGAACATCTTTAATACACCACAAATAAACTGCTATTAAGCAGGCCAGAGACGTAGCTGAAGAGGGCGTTGAGTGATCACCTCCAAACCACCTCCCCCATGTCCACCAAATCTCCTCCACCACCTCTCTCACTCTCTCTATACCAACCTCTGCGACCTTCTCTCAACTTAGTAAACGCATAATTCCATTCCGGATTCTGGCTTTATGCACAAGGACATGATTCCGGTGTTATGTATAAGCACATCCACACGGATGCTATGCAATTCTTACGTATACGTATACATTTCAGCCAAATCGATGAGTTTCTGAACTCATCCACCTATAACTTTCCAACCGTTTGACCGATTTGGCTGAAAAGTATTCCCAGAGGTCCTCTTGAGTAGTGCTACCTGTGTACCAAATTTGGTCCAAATCGGTCAATGTATGTGACCAGGAGAGTGCGCACAGACAGACGGACAGACAGTTTGAGTAAAACCATTACTTCGCTGAATGCTCTCGCTTCAGCTACGTAATAACATTATACCCATCATTCACTGTCACATACATGACAAGGCATAATTATAGGCCTCCTCATAAAAAATTTGTGTGTATGGAGAAGATACTTAAAATTAAATGCCTTATCATTCTCAGACAAAGCTTTTGCCAAATTACGTAACACGATTGCATGTGCAGTCTGGAGTGTTTTATTGAACTTGTGAAACGAAGTAAGTCGAACTTGAGTTTTATTTCGTTAACACGCACATTATTAAATGGAAAATTCTCATGGATTAATAACAGGAGTTAAAATAAATGATTGTCCGATGACTATATTATCAATGTTAATCAAATCATCTTCACGTATTGTTTTCTACTGGAAAGAGGATATTACGTCAGTCTGTTCTTTCTGCCTATGGTCATATATCACAGCTAGATAAGTAAGTATAAAGATAATGTCACGGCACATGTAAGGAATGTAAAAACCACATTCCCTCACGCGTATTCCATCATTTGCACAATTGTAAACCGAATTTTACCCACTTCTAAAAATTCATTGGTGTATAAATCCACAACATTCAGGGATTTTCTAACTGCTCCACCAAGATGTCACAATTACAAGAAAAGCTAGAAAGTTCAACTGACATCACAAATTTGAACTATAAAGAAATTCTAAAAGAAAATGCAATTGCTGACAAAGTGGCTGATGTGATCGTAAAGGATTCTGGCTTACGAGGAGAAGGATTCGTTAGTCAGCAACGGTATATTACGATAAAGTTTGAGAATCCAGACATTAAGCCCCTCAACCTATTTATAAAGACGCATACAGGAAACGCATCCCATTCTGAAATGGTGGATGGTCTCAAAGCATTTGAAAAAGAGACGAGATTTTTCAGAGAATATGTTCCAGCTGCAAGAGAACTGTGCAAATCAAAAGGGTGCTTAGGACAATCATAATTAAATTTTGAGTAATGATTAATGATATACATATATAACGTTTGATAACAATCGAGCCTATTCTTTCTGTACAGACAAGAGGGGCTACTTGATATATACCCTAAATGCTATTATGGAGATGATCAGCTTATCATTTTTGAAAATCTCGTTGTGGATAAAGGTTACGTTCTTTGGCCAAAGGATGAGATGCAGGACTTGGAGCCTGCAAAGTAAATCTTAAACGTTAAAATGGCTGCAAAGCCCTTTCTTTAGTTTTTAAAGCAATTTTTTTTGTTAGTTTTGTTAATTTTGTTAACGTCCACTAATGTTTCGATTTAGGTATTCCATTAAGACACTGGCTAAACATCATGCCATTTCACATGCTATGATTCAAGAACATGGTGGTCCTCAAAAGTTCTTTCAGAAATTTAAAAATTTGGACTATGAATCCTTTAATACTCCAGCATTCAAAACGATGATTACAACGTTCCTGGAAAATAATCTTAATACTAACATCCTATTGTTAGAGGTTTGTAAATCTGAATTTTTAAACAACTGATAGACATGTGCTTCGTGCAAATTTCCCTTTAAATTCATTTTTTTGCATGGAGTCGTACGGCGTATTTACAGGAATCATCCAATCCAATAATGTGGATACTATATATATACACTGGGATAAAAATTATTTGTTGGTTTTCTGATTTTCTGAAAATGAATAGACTAACGACATTGAAGGACGAGACGAAGCCCTTGCCAAAGCAAAACTGTTGGCTAATGGGAAATCTTATCAATTAGTTGAGCAAGCTATGGAAAGCTTAACTGATGAAGAGTTTGCAGTTCTCTGCCATGGGTAAAGAATGAACGATTTTACACTTCTTCCCTTCAGTCGAAATTGATTTTATACCTTTCTACTAAAACCAAGAACTTTTTTATGCACTTTGCAGAGACTACTGGAACAACAACATGATGTTTAAAAAAGACCCAGAAACCAATAAGGTTGTTGGTCATATTGCAATTGATCTTCAGGTAGATATTTTTACTATCAAACTATTGACAAACTTTGTACTAATCAAAGTACTTGTCAATATATTTATTATACCATTTCAGGTTACCCGGTACAACTCTCCAGCATTGGATTTGTTATATTATCTATTCACCAGCGTAAAACCGGATATTCGACGTGCTCACATGAAATCTTTGCTGACTTTATATTTGGATACTTTGCAAAAAACGGCAAATGATTTAGATCATCCTGTTGATTTGACTTATGATGTACATAATACAAAACGATAACAACTTTCATCGTGGTTAAGTCTATTGTTTGTATAAAGCATGTGAATACATTGCAGTAACTCATTTTATCTTTTCAGGACCTGTTTCTGGCGTTAAGAAAGAAATCAAGTTTCGGATACTTCTTCGCCGTTTGCTATGGAGCAGGTGCAGCTATGCAAGTTTTAGATGAGTTTGACATGAATGAGGTTGGGGATATGAGTGATATGCCAAAAATCATTAATAAACTTCTTCAGGATTGGCTTTCTAAAAACGTGGAGGCTGGTAAAGAGATGGCTATAAATTTTGTAAATATTTTAAAAGAATATGAGGAATTAAAACTTGACTAGTAGTTACTACACTCCAATAACAAATAAAGCGTATGAACAATGCAATACTCAGATCACACACGGACAATATAGAGGTTTACATTCAAGGAAATATAATGCATTTTAGAATCACCAGAGTAAAATAATACCTAGTTTCACACTTCCAATACCCAGTTTGACATTAGCATAGTGCAAAAAGTTATGTTGCAGTTTGTCACACTATATCATATAAACTCCCTTATCATTTGCCCAAGCACCAAAAGCCTATACAGAATTACAGAAGTGTTTAACAGACCGTATAAAAATGAGAACAAAAGTAAAAGTAAAAATCAACAATTTTTTATGGCACACAAATTAACTGAAGACATGGATATGGTTGTCTCGTGTTATCATTATCCCCACGCACATTATCTAACATCCATTGTTCTCTACTGGAATTTTTTTTGATATGCTGTCCAAGGACATTTATGAAATGTTGAATGTAGATAAATACATATTAGGATAACAGCACACATGTGAGGAAAGTTAGACAAAATGCAAACATAAACATCTCATGCACTGGATATTTCTCGCACACATAGCTCCAACGGACACGGTCAAAGTAGCTCCAACGGACGTACACGTTCTCACTCTCACTAGAATTCTACCAACTTCAAAAAATTCCTTCGTGCATAAATCCACAACATCAAGAGAATTCTAAGTATTTAACTGCTCCATCAAGATGACACAATTACCAGAAAATCAACAAAGTCCAACTAATGTCACCAAGTTGAACTATAGGGAAATTCTCAAGGCAAATGGAATCACCGATGAAGTTTCTGAAGTGATTGTAAAGGATTCCGGTTTACGAGGAGAAGGCTTTATTAGTCAGCAAATGTATATTACGATAACATTTGAGAATCCAAACATTAAGCCTCTAAACCTATTCGCTAAGTCACATACAGGAAATGCATCCCATTCTGAAATGGTGGATGACATCAAAGCGTTTGAAAAAGAGACGAGATTTTTCAAGGAATATGTTCCAGCTGCGAGGGAACTATGTAAATCAAAAGGGTACTTTAGGACAATCTATATTAAATTATGAATAATTATTGTTTGAAACGAAAACAATCAAACATATTCCTTCTGTGCAGACAAGAGGGGCTACTTGATATTTACCCAAAATGTTATTACGGTGATGATAAGCTTATCATTTTTGAAAATCTTGTGGTGGATAAAGGATACATCCCTTTACCAAAAGAAGAGAGGCAAGACTTGGAAGCTGCTATGTACGTTGAAGTTCCTTTTGAATTCAGAAGACTATTATCCTCAGAGGCCTATCTTTATCATGATTCTATAATACTTTTAATTTATTATAGGTACGCCATCAAAACCTTGGCTAAACATCATGCCATTTCACATGCGATGATTCAAGAACATGGTGGTCCTCAAAGGTTCTTCCAGAAGTTTAAAAATTTGGACTTTAATTCCTTTACGGCTCCTGCATTTGAAACTTTGATTATATCAGATTTGGAAAATAACTTAAACACTAACATACTACTGTTAGAGGTTATTCCTCATTCATTTATGAATTTTAATTCCTTTGCTTTCGTATTGCAATCGCACAGAAACTAACTAATTGCTAAATTAACCTTTAAGTATTAACTACTTATTTGTTTGTTTTCGGCTGTTCATAGAATAACAACATTGAAGGTGGAACAGAAGCCCTGGCCAAAACTAAATTGTTTCTTAATGGGAAATCCTATAAACTGATTCAAGAAGCGATTGAAAACTTAACTAGCGATGAATTCGCAGTTCTTTGTCATGGGTAAACGAAAACTGCGAATTGTAAACTACCGAATACGCGTTTTATTTACACGATAGAAATATACTTCCAATCTCTCAAAACAAAATTTCTAAATTGTTCTGCAGGGATTACTGGAACAACAATATGATGTTTAAAATGGACCCACAATCGAATGAGATTGTTGGTCATATTGCGATTGACCTCCAGGTTGTTGTTAATTTATAATAATCACAAAACTTTTTTTCAAATAAAATTAAAAGTCAACGAGTTTCATCATGTATGATTTATCTTCCCAGTTGACACAATACAATTCTCCAGCCTTGGACTTGTCATATTATCTATTTTCAAGTGTAAAACCGGATATTCGACGTACTCATTTGCAATCTTTACTGAAGTTATACGTAGAAACCTTGCAAATTACTTCTCAGGATTTGGATCATCCTATAGATTTGACTTATGGCGTAATAATAATATTAAAATTTTTACACCCTTACGCATGACTATGAATATGTATTGTGTACGAAGCCTGAAAATTATAAAACATAACTTAATCTTTTATAGGATCTGTTTTTGGCGTTCAGGAAAAAAATAAGCTACGGATTCTTTTTTGGTTTATGTTTTGGAGCAGCTATGCAAGTTCTAAACGAGTTTGACATGAATGAGGTTAAAGATGTCAGTAATATGGCGAATGTCATCAATAAGCTTGTTCAGGATTGGCTTGCTGAAAACGACAAGGCTGGAAATGAGTTGGCTATCAATTTTGTAAATATGTTGAAAGAATATGAGCAGTTAAAACTTGACTAGTAGTTTACTCTCCAATCAAACGTAGTATATCAAGTTTATGCAACAATTCACGTATTCGTTGTTAAAACTCTTAACATACAATAGTATTGTTGCATAAGTTTAGTTAGCTTTAGCTATCACAAGTTTGGTTTATTGTATACTTATCATCATATCGTGGTGAGTATGCAATTCCATTTAATATCTTCCATCGTATGCAATGCAACACCAAAATAAAATTGTTGAGCTAAATATTCATAAAGTGCTAACACGTAGCCGCTCCATTTTATTCCTAGTTAAAGGTCATCATTTTTACATATACCTAAATTGGAATCTCAAGAAACTTTAACACCTATGCCTGTAAATATGTCATGTTTAGTTGACACACACAAATTAAAAACTGGAAACTCGTGAGAATAAAAAATGAGTTTGCATATAAAGTTATGATCAGCATCCAACAAATTATCTTTGTTTTGTTCTCTCCTTGAAACATGCCTGAGTTAGAGTCTGTTATGTGCTGCGTGACTCCGGTCCATGGTCATTTATGAAAGATAGAATGTAGATAAATACATATATAGGATAACAGCACATGTGAGGAAAGTTAGACTAAATGCAAACATAAACAGCACGCATCCTCTCTCATGTACTGCATTTTTTATACAAATGTTGGTGTACTCACTTGTGCACACGTGGAGTAAATTAGTTTGTCAAAGTAGCTCCAAAAGAAATACACTCTCAAAAATTCATTGATATACAAGGTGTTTCAAAATTGTTTACCTGCCCATAAAATATGTCACAATTACCGGAGGCTCAAGAAACTTCAACTGATGTCAGCAAGTTGAACTTTGAAGAAATTCTCAACGCAAATGGAATCACTGACAGAGTTTCAGAAGTGATCGTGAAAGAATCTGGCTTACGAGAAGGCTTCGTTAGTCTGCAACAGTATGTTACGATAAAGTTTGAAAATCCAAACATTAAGCCTTTAAACCTGTTTGCAAAGACGCATACAGGAAACGTATCCCATTCTGAAATGGTGGATGGTCTCAAAGCATTTGAAAAAGAGACGAGATTTTTCAGAGAATATGTTCCAGCTGCGAAGGAACTGTGTAAATCAAAAGGGTAATGCATAAAAATTGTAACAAACTTTTGATTCATAAGTTATGTATAATTGAAAGTGATGTAACAATGAAACATAATATTTGTTCGCAGACAAGAGGGGCTACTTGATATATACCCGAAATATTATTACGGTGATGATAAGATTATCATTCTAGAAAATCTTATGATGGATAAGGGCTATATTCTTTTGCCCAAGGAAGAGAAGCAAGACTTGGAAGCTGCAACGTACGCATAGTTAAACTTACTTACCAATTAAACTGAAAGTTTGTTCAAAGTTTAATACTGTGAAATTCATAGTGCTTTAATTAATTACTAAACATTTTTTAGATGTGCCATTAAAACCTTGGCGAAACATCATGCCATTTCACATGCTATGATTCAAGTATATGGTGGTCATCAAAAGTTCTTCCAGAAGTTTAAAAATTTGGACTTTGACTCCTTTACGGCTCCTGCATTCGAAAGGATGATTATAGCAGCTATGGAAAATAACATAAACACTTACGTCCTATTATTAGAGGTTAATGCATTATAGATACAATCATATTTTCGTTCAGTTTCTTTGCTTTCATATTGCAATTGGACATATTTTATCCAAATTTAAGATGTGTGTTACTAGTAAAATAATCAGTTAATAATCATTATCATAATGTTTTGATATCCGGTAATGAATAGAGTAACAACATTGAAGGTGGAGAAGAAGCCCTAGCAAAAACAAAAGTATTTCTGAATGGAAAATCTTTTAAGTTGGTTCAAGAAGCGATTTGCAGCTTGACTAATGACGAATTCGCACTTCTTTGTCATGGGTAAAAGAAATACTACGAATTATGGACCACTGTACTACATGCGTTTTTTCTGCAAGGTCGAAGCAAATTTATTCTTGGAGTCTCTTAATTAAAAAATCTTTAAAACTGTGAATGGTTTTGCAGAGATTACTGGAACAACAACATGATGTTTAAAATGGACCCAGAAACAAACAAAGTTGTTGGTCATATTGCCATTGACTTCCAGGTGCGATATTTTAATTCTTATGTAATAAATTAAAACCTTCAGTATTCTAAACATGTATTACTTTCACAGGTGACACGGTACAATTCTCCAGCATTGGATTTGTTATATTATCTATTCACCAGCCTAAAACCGGATATTCGACGTGATCATTTGAAATCTTTGCTAACTTTATATCTGGAAACCTTACAAAAAACATCGATGGATTTAGATCATCCTATTGATTTAGCTTATGAAGTAATGTAAATATAAACATTTACGTGCTTACGTGCATGACGAAGCTTATGTAATATCTAATATTTAGCCTGTGGAAACTTATTGTATCCCCTTTCACCTTTTTAGGAGCTGTTCTTGGCTTTCAGAAAAAAATTGAATTACGGATTTTTGTTTAGTTTATGTTTTGGACCAGCTATGCAAGTTATGAGCGAGTTTGACCTGAGTGAAGTTGATATGAGTGATATGCCAAAAGTCATTTATAAGATGGTCCAAGATTGGCTTGCAAAAAACCTAGAAGTTGGTAAAGCGATGGCTGTTGATTTTGTAAAGGTTTTAAAAGAGTATGAAGAATTAAAACTTGACTAATAATTACTACACTCCAATAACATATAAAGCGTATGTACAATGCAATACTCAGATCACGATCACACACAGACAATATAGAGAGGTTCACATTCAAGGACATTCAAACAACAAATAATGCATCTATGAAACACCAGAGTAAAATAAGTGTCACACTTCTATTACCCAGTTTAACATTAGCGTAGTGTAAAAAGGTATGTTGCAACAACGCGTTTGTCACACTATATCATATAAACTCCCTTATCATTTGCACAAGCAGCATTAGCAATAGCACACAAAGCCTCTGCAGAATTACAGAAGTGTTTAACAGACCATATAAAACATGAGTAAGTAAAAATCAAACAATTTGTTATGGCACGCAAATTAACTAAAGACATGGATATAATTGTCTCATGTTATCATTATCCCCACTCACATTATCTAACATCCATTGCTCTCTACTGGAAACATTTTGAAACGCAAACTTGATATGCTGTCCCAGGCCATTTATGAAAGGTTGAATGTAATTAAATACATATTTAGGATAAAAGCACACATGTGAGGAAAATTAGAATAAATGCAAACAAAAATATCTCATGCACTGGATTTTTGTCACACACATAGCTCCAACGGACACGGTCAAAGTAGCTCCAACGGACGTACACGTTCTCACTCTCACTAGAATTCTACCAACTTCACAAAATTCATTCGTGCATAAATCCACAACATCAAGAGAATTCTAAGTATTTAACTGCTCCATCAAGATGACACAATTACCAGAAAATCAACAAAGTCCAACTGATGTCACCAAGTTGAACTATAGGGAAATTCTCAAGGCAAATGGAATCACCGATGAAGTTTCTGAAGTGATTGTAAAGGATTCCGGTTTACGAGGAGAAGGCTTTATTAGTCAGCAAAGGTATATTACGATAACGTTTGAGAATCCAAACATTAAGCCTTTAAACTTATTCGCTAAGACGCATACAGGAAACGCATCCCATTCTGAAATGGTAGATGACATCAAAGCGTTTGAAAAAGAGACGAGATTTTTCAAAGAATATGTTCCAGCTGCGAGGGAACTATGTAAATCAAAAGGGTACTTTAGGACAATCTATATTAAATTATGAATAATTATTGTTTGAAACGAAAACAATCAAGCATATTACTTCTATGCAGACAAGAGAAGCTACTTGATATTTACCCAAAATGTTATTACGGTGATGATAAGCTTATCATATTTGAAAACCTTGTGATGGATAAGGGATACATTCTTTGGCCAAAGGAAGAGAGGCAAGACTTGGAAGCTGCAACGTACGCATAGTCAAACTTGCTTCCCAATTAAATTGCGAATTAAATTTCTGTAATAAGTTTTAAAATCGCTTTTTCTATCAATTCTATTAAAAATTAGCTTTTGAAACATTGTTTTTGTGGTAGTTGATCAGTTTAAAGATCCTAGAAATCAGTCATCTTTAAAGGGATCAACTACCACAAAAATAGTGTTTCAAAAGCTAATTTTTAATAGAATTGATAGAAAAAGCGATTTTAAAACTTATTACAGAAATAGTTTTTCAAAATTCACCTTATAATTCAAACTATCACTGTTTTACTGAAAGCAAATATCACTACGAAACTTGCTGTATAAATCAAGTTACACAATCTTGGATTTTGGTTTTGGCTCTAATTCACTGCCGGGTTGTAGTACACAATGACGGCGTGAATGTAATGCATAGTTCCCTTTATGAGTTCCCTATATCTTTTTGGTACACATGTCCTTAATACTGTGAAATTCATAGTGCTTTAATTATTTATTACTAAAATTTTATTAGATGTGCCATCAATACCTTGGCAAAACATCATGCCATTTCACATGCTATGATTCAAGAACATGGTGGTCATCAAAAGTTCTTCCAGAAGTTTAAAAATTTGGACTTTGACTGCTTTACGGCTCCTTCATTTAAAACTTTGATTGTATCCAATGTGGAAAATACCTTAAGCACCAACATCTTACTATTAGAGGTTATTCCACATGAGCCTTTTGCATTTCAATTTCTTTGCTTTCTTATTGAAGTGGTACCGAAACTTGTTAAAGTCACCTTAAAGTATTAAATAATTATATGTTGGTTTCCGGCTATACATAGAATAATGACATTGAAGGTGGAGAAGAAGCCCTGGCTAAAACAAAGTTGTTTCTGAATGGGAAATTCTATAAACTGATTCAAGAAGCGATTGACAACTTAACTAACGACGAATTTGCAGTTCTTTGTCATGGGTAAACGAAAAACTACGAATTATAGACTATTGGATACATTTCATTTACACGGTAGAAATATACACCCGATCTCTCAAAACAAAATTTCGTAACATTGTTCTGCAGGGATTACTGGAACAACAATATGATGTTTAAGGTGGACCCAAAATCGAATGAGATTGTTGGTCATATTGCCATTGACCTCCAAGTGGGTGCATAATTTAATTATCATAAAACTTCTAATCTAATTAAATTAAAGCTCACATATTTCATCGATGCACGGCTTATCTTTCCAGTTAACACGGTACAATTCTTCAGCATTGGACCTGTCATTTTACCTATTTACCAGCGTAAAACCGGAGATTCGACGTACTCATCTGGAAACTTTGCTAACTTTATATCTGGAAACTTTGCAAAAAACGGCCAATGATTTAGATTACCCTATTGATTTGACTTATGACGTAACATTAGTGGATATTTTACTTTTATACCATTATGCATGACTAGAAATATGTATATAGTGTTGATTGTGTACAAAGCTTGCGAATAATTAAATATTCTTAATATTTTTTAGGATCTGTTTTTGGCATTAAGGAAAAAAATAAGCTATGGATTGTTTAGTTCATGTTCTGGACCAGCTATGCAAGTTATGAGAGAGTTTGACCTGAGCGAGGTTGATATGAGTGATAGGCCGAAAGTCATTCACAAGATGGTCCAAGATTTTCTTGCAAAAAACCTGGAAGTTAGTAATGCGATGGCTATTAATTTTGTAAAGGTTTTGAAAGAGTATGAAGAACTAAAACTTGACTAGTACATTCTTATCGCATCTAATGCATCAATCTGAATATACCATATTTGTTGTAATATTAACATTCAATTCTAGTAAAAAAAATTAAACATTTGTTAACAAACAAACATACATGATAGAATATAGACGCTCATTTTGACTGAACAGTTTTTCATATATATATGTATCAAAAAGCATCACAAAAACCTTTAAAGTTCACATAAAAGATGTTATTATGATGCTTTCGCTTTCAAGGACATTTAACTTCAACCCTATAAATATTATATATACGAGCCAACACATGAATAATGCGTAGCGATATTATCGATGTTGACATGCATAGTGAGATACTTAACAAATGTTTGACCACATTATATTATCAAGCTTTTAAAATAAACATAATGCATGTGTAACTTATCTTGAACCCATGAATAATCTTTCATTTTTTAACAAAAAGTTTTCATGTCTAAGCTGGGCATTGAATGCCAACCACCCACCCCGTGAAATACTATACTTTACTTGGCGATACGTAAGTATGTGTGCATGCACCTGAAGTGAGCAAATGATGACCGAAACCAGAGAAGTTTTTGTGGTAGAAATGATGACCATATCATCATCACTGTATGTTCCATCAAAAATCAAACACATATTATAGGACTAACACACACAGATGTTGTTAAAGTTTATACGAACAAGGCGAGCCTACATTTAACATGTAAAAAATTTCAAGGACGAAAGGCTTGTAGTCCATAACTAAATCTTTCCCGGTGTTTGTTGATATTTACGTAAAAGAAAACGAAAATTAATTTCTGAAAATGGCACCTACTCTCATAAATAATAAAATGGAAACTGCAGATGAAGTTACTTTACAATACAAGAAAATACTAAAGTCCAACGGAGTGTCGGATGAAGTGTCTGAAGTGATCATTAGTGATTCAGGTCTTCAAGGGGAAGGACAGTGCAGTCAAACAACCTATGTTACTGTGAAGTTTCACAATCCAAATGCAAAGGATTTGAATCTCTTTGTGAAAAGTCATTCTTCCAATGCGTCTCACTCAGAATTCTTGGAGGAAACTAAACTTTTCGAGAAGGAAGCGAGATTTTTCACAGAGTATATTCCTGCTGCGAAAAAATTCTGTGAATCCAAAGGGTACAAGCAAGCTATATTCATATGTAGTTGGATTATTAATGCATATCTTTATTTTACAGACTTATTAAAACAAAAAGCTTCTATACTTATGAATCCTCACAGATGTGCTGACCTTGTTGAGTTGTACCCAAAATGCTATTTTGGGGATAAAGATATGATAGTTTTTGAAAATTTGGTAGTGGAAAAAGGCTACGAGTTGTTGAGTAAACGAGAACGACAAGATTTGGAAGCTGCGAGGTATTAAAAATTTGTTTCTTTAAAACAGGATGATTCAATACATCCCGTTCCGTTCGTTTTTTGGGCATAGTTGTAACATTCATTTCATAGGATCGCTGTCACAACTCTTGGAAAACATCATGCCGTTTCCTATGCCTTGATTAAGGAGTCAGGCGGCCCTGAAAACTTTTTCAACAGATTTCAAAACCTTGATTTTGAAGCGTATTGTCAGCCTACGGGGAGAGCAATGCTGGAACCTATGTTGGATAGCGGTATTACCACAAACGTTAAGATTTTGCAGGTAAGAAAGTAAGAATATCTATATCTATGTTTCATGCAAGTCTGTAGACATGTTATGTATCGTCAGGTTGAGCACATATTTTATTGGTGGGAGGGAAGCATTTTGCGTTATAGATATTAGAATATATTGTTTAATTATTTCAGAAAAACGATGTACAAGGCAAAGACGCGCTGATAGAGTTTTTAAGATCATACACTGGGAAAGTGTATGATGATATGTTGGACAATATTATGTGTACTCCAGAAGAAGAGAAGTTGCTTGTCCTAGACCATGGGTAATATAAATGAAATGGTGAAACTTTTTTCACTTGTTGAGAATAAGATTAAATGTGGGTTGCCTCACAAGTCTGTATGATAAAATTATTTTTTGTTAACTAGGGACTATTGGAATAACAACATGATGTTCCTAAAGGATAAGAATACCAATCAAATAATTGGACACAAAGCAATTGATTTGCAGGTATTTTGCAATTTAAATTTTATGCGAAACAGAAAAGTATCATGACATGGTTTTGTTTATTATTTCACAGGTTACACGTTACAATTCTCCTGCCTTGGATCTCGGCTATTATATGCTCACAAGTGTTAAATCGGTTGTACGTAGGGCCCATTTGCATGAAATATTGGGATGCTACTATGATACATTGACACAAACTGCACTAAAACTGGGCTATCCCATTGAACTATCATTTGAGGTATGTGGAATAAAAAACGAAAACAATACATAATATGTCTTACAACTACAACTGCTAATTTATCATTTTCCCCCGGTCAGGACCTGTATCTTTCATTCCGAAGAAAACTCAAGTTCGGTTTCTGGATTGCAATGTGCGTAATGTCTGATGCTGGTTTTGCTGCAATCAAAAACTTAGATATGAATGAAGTAGGGGATTTAAGTAATTGGTCCGTTATCTTTGATAAACTGATTCAGGAATGGATAGATGAAAATCCTGAACAGGCAGCAGAAAATGCAAAGGCTATCGTGGATTTTGTGAACGAATACAGAGAACTTTTAATTGAATGATTTAAAAAACTAAATTCGAGTTTAGTGCAGTGGGGAAAAACAGATATATATACATTAAAATGCTGCTACAAAATAATAAAAACCAATTTTTCTTATGCAATATGCGACACAAAATCAAAATATTTACAAAAACTCAAACAGTTGGTATGTATTTCACTTTATTCTTAGTTAGTTCATGCCATTTTTATTACATTTAACTAAATATTAGCGACTCAGTAATGCTCAAGAATTTTCAATACCAGTCCATGTTAACTATAATTTGTATATGGCAAACTACACGTGAAGAATTATCTGATTTCAATTTATAATATTAAACCATTCACAAACCATATATTGGCGTAGAAATATATTCTACCAGTGTTTTTTAGCGAACTTTGATGTTGAATGGACTTCCAGCAACATGTTTTCCCTGATACGTCACGTTAATTTTGTAAGGTCCCTCTTTCGCAACCCGGTAATTAACCGATATGGTACCGTTTCCAAAGTTTTGTGTGGTAATGTGGGATTTTCCAGGTCCTTCAATGCCAACATCCAAATGAAGGCAAACGTCCATCTCATCGGCAGGGTTTTCAACAAAAAGTTTAAAGTTGTTTTGACCCCCTTCAAATTAAAAAGTTACCCTTGAAAAATAAAGTATGTGGTTAAGTTAAATATTTAATTAAAAATACAAAGGAACATACGAGCAGTTCCTTCCCTCAAAGCTCTTCCTGTGGCAAAAATCATTGTAAAATCGGAAATCACTTTTCTGTAAGCAATAATATAATGGTAATACAGGTAGTAAAAATGTGTAGGATATTTCTGAAGAGTCACGGCAATCTTCACGGCTCACCAATCAAACTACAAGTGACATAAATGAGTTGCAAAACATCAGTTTAATAGGTTGCTTCTTCCCATCTACCAGTTCCAAAAACACTTTTTCCTTCTTGTCCATCAGTCACTCAGCTTCTACTACAGCACATTAAAAAGCTATATTCTCCGGTCTCGGTTGAAATTAAAAAAGTACATGAGGATATACGCATGTATTATCTGTTCTGCATACATCATTTTCATGAGAGTTTGCAATAAACATCAATAAAGTCAGGAGGTGAGGGGAGGGCAATAAATCATCTTCATCATTGTTACGTTGAAAATCATTGACACGCCCGATGTTAGTCTCTCCTTATGTCATGTCATGGTGCTTCTTCCAAATTCTCCCATCCTGACTGGAGATGCTGGACACTGATGATGATGACACCACATTTGGTCTCTCTGGACCACTTATGTATTCTGATGGAAATACGTCGGGAGACCTCACCGTTTGAAGATCTTATCGTTTTTGCACAAAAGCTCATCTTCATTTTTTTACGAGAGATGAAATGGAAAATCAAATGAACCATTTAACGTTTTTATCACAACCTCATAAGATTTTGCACTATAGTATATATATATACTATCTCGTCTTGATGGTATTGTGTGTGGGTGTAGTGTGAAATGTCTATTTTTTGCAACCAAATCGGACAGACGCTGATGATTTTCCTTTCTCATTATGTCATTAATGCTCACAATGATTTTGAATGAATGTATACATATGTATTTTTGGTACTTGGTGCAAGATGAATATGAATTATGTTTTTGGACATGCACCTATATTCTATATACTATTCTTTCCCTAGATACTCCCTCCGTAATCGTTTTCGAAAACGTGAATCTATAAAGGTCCATCATATTTATGGAAAGCGAATGATTTAATTAGCTTTTGAGGGTAAAACGATGAAAATGATTTGTAGCTGGCGTGACGAAGATGTGTTCGGATAAGTTTATTTGAGGCAAAAAACCATCCTTGCCTTTCAATGAAGAACGACATAAGAAAAGAATTATGAGTTGGGCAACGTGATATTGAGTGAGGATAAGGAATTATGATAGTTAATAATTTTTTATTGAGATTTTTATGAGCAAAAATAAAACCCCTGTTGGATTTAAATCTACAATGTTAGAGTAAGGACGTGTGTGGGTGGTAAAAAGGACGTCCTGCCATCCTGTGTCAGTGTGTTACTCAATTTTTTTTGCGAAGATGATTTTCTACGAGTGATTTTTTTTGGAAGTGAAGTGATTGTTAATATTATATAGAACAGAAATTATGCAAGTCATGTTTATTCACAATGGTATATCTTTGACTATATTCTGGAGGGAGAAAAACTATCTCCTATATAGAATCTAAAAGAAAATTATAGAATTCACAACGCACAAACCTAAAAATATTGGGGAGGAGTAGAATTTTGCATGGATTTGAATAAATAAATGTATTTTAGTTGGGATTTACAATTTACATGATTTCTGGACATGGACACATATACACGATGAATGTTTGATAATTTTGTGATTACTGATAGTGGTGGATGATTACATTGCAATTTTCTCACCGTTCTGTGTAGGAGGGAAAAGAAATAATCAACTAGTATTTCTCCTTTTCAACAATGACGCTATGATAATAGTGATGGAACCTGCCTGGACGATTAGATTTTGATTGAAGATGCCTACCTACAGTGAAGATCATGCTTTGTGTACAAATCATCGCCAAAATTTCCATTATGAATTTGATTGTTCTCTACATTCTTCAAGCAATCGCATCATGTGCTAATTCTGGAGCGTGGGATGGTGCATAATGTTGAAAAGCCTCAGCTTAGCTGTTAAGTGTTCAATAGTAAGACGGAATTCACAAAACTCAAATCATGTCATCAGTCATATTTTTCATACCAGACCATTCAGTTTAGTAGGTTATATTTATAACTAATGACTTCATTTCTGACTGACAGTTGGGGTTGGAGATTAGCGAGCATTGTTGATTTGAGGTTATAAGGACGTTGTGTCTTGTGTCGTTGTATATTGTTTCTTTAAAGACCTGAGCAGGAAAGTAATTTTTTCGTTACAACAAAAAAAAAGCTTGTCTCAAGTTTCCCCATTTCCTTTCAATAATTGATTTCTCAAGCTTCATTTAACACTTCGATACAAAGTTGATAAGCGTAAAATTTGGTTAGATAACTGCTGAAGCAACGAAGCAACCATTACTAAATGTAGATTATACATGGTGTATCAATTTCATATCCGTTTATCTTTATACAAACCATATCATTTACAGATTGAATATTATTGAGTGTTAGCAAAAATGAAATGCTGGCCAACACCCTGTTCTTTAAGGCCTGCTGTTAAATGGTGGCATTGTGTGTTTATGTAGGCACACTTCTTTTATATCTTCTGTTCTTATTGCTATCCCATACAGTCTATATCACATTAGATGTCACACCTATCAAACTGAAAGAAGACTCTATTGTTGATTGTGTGTAAAAAATATCACAACACATTCTCATTTAGGTATTTCTTTTATTCTACCAAAAATGTTGACCTTTAAATAGTTCACAGGCAGCGCAGCCCCCAACCAGATCTCTAATCATTCATTTTTCTTTCAGAGGGGTTTGTCACTTTTATCCATTTACAATCAACAGCAGGATACAAGAATAGTTCCAACAACAAAAATATCTGCAATCATTATACTTCGTGGTAATAATGAGCTGCTGCTGCTGATCCACAATAATTAGTGAGGTTAGAAGGTAATGGATTGGCTATAAATATAAAAAATCAAGAATAGGCAATATCTGAAGGACTTTTTATTGCCTTACATAAGCGATTAATGCATTTAGGCAAAAAGAGTGATATGATAATGGGCAATGGGAAATGCTAAAATACAATCATCTGCAAAGCCAAGTCCAAGTGAATAAATATTAAATACTTTTTTTCTTTTTTGTTCGATAAAAGACGACGATCAGGCGATGATACGAGATACAATATAGCAGTTTAGTTGTTGCATGTGTTATGTTATGAAATGAAATGAATCTCAAACAATAATTTTATCATCATCATCAACCAAAAGTATTGAGAAGGCTTTATTTCTGTAGGATAGTCCAATGTCCATTTTATCGTTCCTTGTTCTTGTTCCCATTGTTTGGTTCTACATAATTGATGTTCTTGCAAGCTGTAAGAGATTTGGATCCAGATAAAACGTTTTGGGAGTTTTTGTCTCCATCCCCAGTAATAATAATTATTAATATTACATCACACGATATATCATATTATCTTATAGCGGCTTAAATATTTGAAGGGATAAAGAAAATGCTTGCGCTATGAAAATATATCCTTGAAAATCCTGACCATCTTGAATAAATAATATTCAAAATTAATTTTCGAGTTTCGTGACATGACATTAGAAAAGGATATTATTTTTGTCAATGTTATTTATTGATACTGATGTAGTTTTACTCGCTCTTTCCAAAAGCAATTACATAAGTACAGCCTCCCGAATCTGAATTGATCTAGTTTACTGGAACACGAGGGGAGAAGACACAAAAAAAGATCTACACGAAGTAATGAGTTTTGGCCACGTGACTTTGATTTGATTGCATGTCCGGATTTTTCTATTATGTATGTATTTGTGTGTATTACCTTGCAAAAGAATTTAGTGGAAGCAAGGTAGAAACAGGATAAGGTGGTGTGATTAAAGCTTCAGGCTTTCAGTATTAAAATTTTAGTAATCCTATCATTCACATGTTATTAGTTATTGTGTAGCTTCAAACGTAAACATTTTACATTACAATACATTATAAAAGTCGTCTCATCAAGATCATCGTAGATCGTGAATCTCAAAGTTGAAAATTAACGAGACGAGTGCATTATTTACCAATTAAATTCCTGTTTTTCTATACTCCATATATCTTGCTTTTATTGTGTAGTAGACATACACACAATGCATTTGCAGAAGGAATTTCTGGTCACCCAGTTGCCAAGAATGATGATCCAACCTAGCTAATAAAAAGTGACTACTTGTCGCTTGTCATGCCCTTTGATAATGAAATGGAGAGTTACGTTATGCACAGCAGGACAACCAACCACAACCTCACTGCATAACAAAATCATCATGATCATCGTCAATCGTCATCATCATCATCACAATCTATTTTTGCTACAGAATCAGGAGCTCCATTTTGCATGCTCTTCTTTCATAAATAAAATTTTTTGACAATTATTACGAGATCAGTATGTAAATTACATAGGAAAACGCTTAGCATGGAGCAGTAGTAGCAATAGTAGCATAATATATAAAACATGCGTACGGTAGTATGTAAAACAAAAAGCCCTAATGCTACTTCTTGGTCAGCAGAAAGCGGTAGAAATATAATGTAGCAATGAAAATCTGAAAAGATGGCCAAAACCAAAAAGGAAGGAGACGCCCAAAGTATGTGCCGAGAGGGATAGATAGTAAAAATGTCTTCATTTACAACATTACAACCACAACATAAGAGCAGCTTCAGATCAGATATGTTGGATCAAACCTTAACTTAAAGAGTTCGTAATAGTCAATTCATTTGCAAAACATTTTTGATTCCTTACAAATTCATATGAAATAAGACCCTTGATTTATCTGAGTTGTGAAGTCAGTCACCCATACGATAAGTCATTCAATACGTTTATTATGCATTGTCTACAAAAGTGCACACGGATATACAGAACCACAAAATGCAGCGGCACCTTCTTGATGTTAATTAATATACATACATATATACATAATATATTTCTTATGCATCATCTCTACTGACTATATGCATCTATCTATATCTTCAAATATCTTGTGCCTTTCTGCCTAAGTATAAAGGAAGGCAAAAAAGATCAAGATCAAAAATTGGACTAATAGACCTCAGGACCTTTCCACCACCTTATCTTAAAGGCACACATTATATAACTGCAATGCTAATGCTAAAGTTTATAAAGGAACGAACTAAATTTACTCTCTGATTGTCGGTCTGTAACCTCTATATTCTCTACTTAATCTAATAACATTCATATTCATTCCGCTTTTCACACCTGACTGGCAAAGGCAACAAATGAGCTATTATGTAAGAAAAAGGCAATGCCAAATGTTCATTTTTGTAGTCAAAACGTTAATTTTTTTCTTATGCATCATAATATCAATGACAAAGAAACGCCAAAAATTAGGAATGTACATATAAGCTATTGTGTTGTGTTAAGTAATATAATTCACAGAGGTACAGAACGTTATGACCTTTTTTATTACTGTTTTGACATCTGTCTAAAGTTCCGCTTCGTTGGAGAATGGTTAAAAAGCAAAATGCACCTTCAGCGGCCCTTATTGTTCTAAAGAAAAACTACTGTTGGCTTTGTAGACTCCTGCTGATAATACCTTTTAAAAGCAGATTTCTCATCTCACAAATTGGACCATTTCGACAGATACAAATTCAAAGCAAAAAAAGTAATTCACACAAAAGAAGTACTTGAGTCATAATTTGAGGGGATAATGAAATTGACAAGAGTTTTTGTGTGTTATTTTGCTACTGATTCCAAGCTCATACATTACCATACTTCACTCTCCTTGTCTTCCACAGGGCTACTGACGTTTACGTCACAGTTTTCAATAAAGAGAAAAAATTAAATATTTAATTGGAATGATGAGAGGTATTCTATAAATGGTTAAGGTTTGCATTGCATACGTATAGAGGAGCATGCTTGCCAACTTGGAACTTAAGGAAGGACTACTTTTTCTTGGAATGGACAAATGAAAATGAATGCACATAATATTCATATGCGAATCTGCGCAAGCTGAATATTTAACATTGCATCCATTTTTAACTGCAGGTGATATTATTGATACAATTTTTAAAAATTGCAAGGTGGACCGGCTCTCCTGTGCTTTGACTTGGATAAATTACCTTTTTATTAGAAATATATTGTCCATTGCCAGTCAATATGTACGAAGGAGTTTTTATTAAAGTGGATCCATAACGTAACTTAATCGTATCAGACGAACTAGACTAAAATGCTCGTACTTACTCACAACAAAGATTACAAACCCATCATGTTTGAATGACTTTTTGACGGCTCTCTGCCACTTTAAAATACTTCACTGCAACGATGGATACAATGCAAACATTACATACAGGACAAGACAACCCCGCCATAACTGTCTTTTTTCCATTTTCTTCTCTCACTCAACTTCTTTGTCAAGGTGAACTTGTCTTGAAATGAAGAGATATGCGCATTCAATGTGTTGGTTGGTGGTGCAAATGATTCAATTCTGATTGTTTAACTCTCATCATCATCAGCAGCATGTTTTGCACTTGTCAAGTGCAATCTCGAAGGTATATAGGGTGCGGAGAGAAATCAAACCACAGTGAATTGAATTGAATCCATCAGTAATACACTACTGCAATACATGACATACACATAGGTCATCACTTCTAGTACTTCGGCCATGTATAAGCTCTATGCATTATCAACATCGTCATTCCCTTTCTTTGCTAATTGGAATGGGATAGGCCCTTGTTCGTTAAATAAATGGTATTGAAGACTGTGCTAGAACACGCTACGCTTAACACACAGAAATTTCAAGTTGCAGTTTGTACCTGCAAAATGTTCCATTCCTGAAGATACAATATTTTTTATTATTTAATTGCTTCCAAACACTTGAGTAGGTATTGACAATATATCATACTTAATGGCGTATGCTAATGCATATTGGGTATCGTGAAAATATCCCTTCCTTTCCTTCGCTCTAGTACATAAGGTTAACGCTAATGAACTTGGTGGATGCTTGATGTTTAGCATAAAAACTGGAAATTATTTAGTGTGGAGTGACTATAATAGTTTGGCTCCAAGCGTGTTGTCTTTTGATGACCACAAATATAACTCCTCCAGGTATTTCTGTTGTTTAATGGGCGTTGACAAAAACTAATGATTCCTTGTAAATACGAGATAAACTATTGCAAACACAACAGACAGACGCATGTTGAACATACATAAAAATTTGATTAGCAGCTTTGTATAATATGTTATGTTGTGTTTTATATATAACCTCTATGACACGTGATGATGATGAAGTTCATAAAAAATTGGAGCATTGGAGATTTGCAGTAGGATGTTTGCTGACGACTTAACAAATAAACTATATATATTCAATTCAATTATAACTATAACTGGTGAGGAGGGGATGCGGATGCCATATTATATGACACATATGAGCAGATCACACATCGTGTTGGAGTTTCGGAGGAAAGGGGTGATGAGAATGATGTTTGAAGGTGATATGTCAAACAGGAAATTCACTTTAGTCAATGTCACCAAGGTTGTAGTAGGGAGAGGAACCGAATTGATGGGTGGGACGAAAGAATGATCTTGTCAAACTATGTAGCACAGTATTCTCTGTGTTTACTGATTGTGTCGAGCTTTCCAGTGCACTTTAAAGTTACGAAAAATGCATTATCTGTTTTTGACGTAGTTTGAAGCTATTAATATATCCAATTCACAACAAAGTAATACGCTGCGCAAGTGGATGCAAAAGTGTTCGCCGTGGTATGCAGTTGATTCAGTTGTAGTTGAATCGGTAATATCTACCTATTTATGATATTGCAAGTAATTTATGCTTAAAACAAACATAAATTGATTATTTAGTATCAAATGGACGAAGTCTGTTCACCAAAAATAAATTCAATGAAAAATATGCAGATTTATTTAAATTAGAGCAGTTATAACTTCTTTCTGTTCCTTCATTGGAAAATCATACAAAAATATTGGGCATAAGATGCAGTCACAGTATAGCAAGAAAAATGGTTGTCACTGTTGTTTATAGAAATGCAGATGAGCAGCTCTGTTTCTAAAATGATTGTTGCAAGTTGCAGTTTGCAGTATCGTTATGATACGATTTTAATGAGGAGTGCAGAGAGCTCTACTTCTCAAGTCAAGTGATGATATGAAAATAGGGTAATAGCTGGCGGTGGCGAGTGAGTACTCATAGTCTTACCTATTTACTTCTTTGTGTATGAACAATTTTCTGATTAAGTGACACAGGAAGGAAAAGAAAAGTAAGGAAGCTATGTGACTTTTTATGCGTAGATTTGCATTGTCTTTTGACTCGACTCCTATGATTTCATTTCACACTCAATATTTTCCCATCATCATCATCATCGTTATCAGAAAAAGGAGAGGATTAGAGATTGTAATTAAGTTTCTTTTTCAAGTGAATGGGAGTCTATAGTCCGGTGTTCTATTGAGGTATACACAAACATATACACAGTCAAGTAAACAATTAGCCTTCTTAAACCTATTTTTCTACGATAAGTTTCATCCTAACAGGTCTTTCCTCTGAATATAAAATTTTCCGATCTTTCAGGCACGTAGTGCTACTATCACCATTTATCATCAACCATTTATACTTACGACTCTGCGAATGACAAAAATAATATGATTTAAATGGGGTGTAATGATGTATGTAAAATATCATACGCACGGTTTCTCTTGTTGCTTGCTACTGGTATTAGTATACATTAATCCGTTTTCTGAAATGTGAAATGAATTTTGAATGGTGATTAACCTGAAAACATCTTACAAATAAGCCGAAGACTTTACTCACAAATCACAACAGGAAAATTAGTCACAAATCAAGAGTAATTTTTATCTGAATGCATTTTCCATTTCTCAAAGGAAGGAAAAGAAATGTCTGATTGTGAATTGTTTATCATTTTTATTTCTCCTCTCGTTATAATGGAAGCATTTTCATACTTAGATAGGTATAGTCTATTCGAAGTACCTAGAACGCACCGATCGAACAACACGCAAAGCATGTCGTGTTTTATAGTACATCGCTGCATTATACAGCATCGAAAGGTTCGTGTTCGTATGTACTATGCTCAAGCTGAGTAATATGAATTTTCTATCTTTATTACCCCTAGTCTTAGAATTTTTATTCTAACGCGAATTCTTTTATTCTAATATTATGTAACTAACCATAAATTGAACATAAACTTCTTTCCCTGAATATAAAGGAGGATAATTTTGAAGATGACATTCTGCAGAAACAAGGAAGAGTTTGCAAGTTGCTATTTTCAGTATTGAAAAACTGTACAACAAAGGGAAACACAGGATGAAGGGTGTGTGATGTGATCGTCACGTTGTAAAAGCAGACAAGTGACGATTGACAACAAACTCATAAATATTTCATTTGAAAAATTGTTTGAGCCTGGTTTAAATTATATAAGCATCCTAAGAAGACATGCTTTTAGAACTTGCTCAATGTTGCTGAATGTGACATTTTACTATCGATTTCAAAATTGTCTAATATTACAGAATCTCCCTAGAATATGTTAGAAACCAAATTTTTATTTTCGTTTTTCACTTTACTCCTCTCATTACAACCACAACAATAGTCGAATAGTTTTGCAGACTCATCCACAAATTGAGCGTTTGTGTTGTAGTACCCAACTGCATGATATAACTGACTGGCAACTGGCATCCCCTAAAAGCAAGAAGAGAAAAAAAATGATTTTCAAATGCCAAAAATCACAGAGCCACAGAACCATTAAATTACAATATCCAATTTTATCCCTATATCATCATCAAACAGCATCAATAATATTACCAGCTATCACCACCACACTAACACCATATAATCATCTCAAGCTATCAGGAAACATCTACAGTTTATCGCAACATTTTACAAGTTAACACGACTTAGGAACAAGAAGCATGAAAGTGTAAACCAGCATTCATTTTTCGAACCAACGAATTCATAACGAAACGAAGAAGTATGCGTATATACAAAATGGTACAATCTTTACCAAGTACTCTTTAAATTCTGATGATAGAAAGAACTTTCGCTGTGTTATTAGTTATTACATTAAAAAAGTATCAAATTTTTTAACAAAAAAAATTCTTCGAGTCACAACAAAATTTGAAGTAAAAAAAGTTATAAAATAAGGGAAACGGTTGTTTTATTGCAACTTTAGATGTCTAGTATGCGTCTTATGCGTTCCAAAAGTTCCATTTCAAGTTCATTTTATATTTGAAAAGTACATTTTCCAATCCAAACAAAGGTAGAAGCTTGTTCATTACAATGTTAATGTTAACGCTGCACACTAATCAGCCTGTAAGCAGTCAAAATTAAGATATTTTCAATTGCAGATGTAGAAAAAAACATTACAATTACATTACATTCCTCTTAATTCAGTAGCGGATTAGGAATTATGAATGTAAATGTTTAGGCAGCCGTAATAAGCTTTGCAGCTTCTGTATGTATGTAATATGATAAGCTACTCACATCACAGGCTACCGATAAGTACATACCTAATGAATGAGTGGGGGAGGATTACACTCATAACAATAATATTTTATAAGGCAAAACAATATGGTGTAGGTATCCCAACATTGTTCCTCTGTCTTTGTAAACCTTTTTTTTACTATTGAAGTACTCTTCCAATTTGACATGAGGTTGGTTTGTTGGTTGCATACTGACTTACAATTAATCTAATGCTGCTTACAATTAGCTACAACTTATAAGAAGAATGATTGATTATCATATCAGCAAGTCAGCATACATACCTACTACATACCACATCTTTTAAATAAGCGGATATTTTATCGTGTAATAATAATAATAAAAGCTTGTCTTCTCAATACATACCACACTGCTTAAAAAGGAAATGTGCTTCTAAAGAACAAAGGTGAATGAATTGAATGCAAGTCAATGCAATGCAATTGAATGTAGTGTAGTAGTGGCAAATAAATGTTATCTTTATATCGCTTTCCTATATACCCTTTGTGTGCCTCTGCTTATGATATATGATAAAATTGGTTTGGTTTATATCATCATGTGCAGTGCATGAGTGCAGGTATATCTTACAAGAACTCCTCTACCATGATGATATGATGATGGAATATCTTGTGTATAAGCACATATAAGCAAACAGCAAACATGCACCTCAGCCAAGTCAAGTCAAGAAGTCGTTAGATATTAGGTATCACATCAAACGTGGTACGCTTATTCATCCCTTGCTATTACTTGTTGGTTGACTTTGTTCGCTTTTCAAGCAAAATACTTTTTACATCTTTTAGTTTGTGTCTAACTTCTGAATTACGTGCATGGATGCACTTATCTTTGATATCACAGTGCATTTTATGTTTTTTTTTAGTTTAAAACGGACTAAACGTTTTTGACATTATTGAGAGAAAAAACTATTTTAAATTTCAAAACACGTTAAAGTGTTAAACCCAATCTGAAAATCGACTCTATTTTAATTTTGTGGCAGTGACACGAAAAAAACTAGTGACAGAATGAATGAGAGCCCAACTACTTGACGATTTGGGATGTCCTCCACCAAGAAAAACTGAAGACTTCACTATTTTTCGAAAGTTCACTAAAGATCACACGACCAACACAATACACGTAACAAATTCTCCACACAAAATAATTGACAATCATCTTTAAAATTGGAAAGGGTTGTTTTGAGCAAAATAGATTGAAATGAAGATTGAATAGAAAAAAAATTGAAAAAGCCATTGACATTCATTTTCTTTAAGAAGTGGTGAATTGGCTATTTGTGTAAATTGGGAATTAATTTATTGGTTGGTGATTTTAGAGTGAATATATATTTTGACTAGAAAAAGTGAAACGTGATTTGACGATTTTGATTAAAAGTGTGGCAGGGACGAGACGAGGTCTTGGATTCTATTTTTGTCATAATTTTCAATAAAATATGAATTCATGAATTATGACAAAATGTGAAGAATAGTGAATTACAAATTACACAATTGACCTGGATAAATTGACACTTTCATTTGAACTTTTTGTGATCAAGTGAGAAGAGTTGGGAATTGAAGGTGAAACATTGTATTTCACTGAAAATATATTGCGTTGACCTTTTACTAACAATGTTGATCTGTAAGATCATTCTTTGATTTGGGACTGACTGTGGCACAAACGACGCTTTTAAAGCGAATTTTAGTGTTTCGATGAATTAACAAAAACAACTTTGACAATAATCCAAATTATAAATTCCGGATTTCTGCGGAGAATTTTATTTATTCTCGTTTTTAAAATTCGACGAAAAAACCGAAAACATGGCGTCAAAACTGTGGATCTCAGCCTCAAAAGGCGTGCTTTTAATGCTGGTGATTGTGTTTTTAAATTGTGAAAACTGTCAAGTTAGTGCTGCAGATGATGTCAATTTAAAAGAGGTTTCCCAAGCGGTGACGCCAACTGCCGTGATGGATGACATTTTATTTAAGAATTTGAGTGAGTCCTTTTCCATCAAGGAGTTGGAAGATGCCATGATGTCTTTGAATCGGACAAAGAGACAATCTCTTAATTTACTTCAGTTGGCCCAACTCGCTGGAGCTGGAGGTATAGGAGGTCAGGTTCCGCAGCAAAGTAGCAACAATAACAGCAATGGAGGAGCCAAGACACCCGAAAGTAAGCTCCTTTTCATTGTCATTCAATCATTAGGTTTCAAGTTAGTTCCGTAAGGTGTCAAGTTACTTAAGGTTAAAAATGAAATCAATAATGCAATGTTTTCGCTTTTATTCCCAACATTGACATTCACTTAAGAACATATATTTCTCACATGGTACATCCTAAGGTCTAATTCGTGAGAATACAGGAATTCCAAAGGTGTGAAGTTTACGAACTGTCACGGCCGTTATCTTTTCGTATCAGGGAGTTGCTGGGAAAATGTGGCAAATATTTGTCCATGTCGCATAAATAATGAGCCCTTGGGCTCTTCCAAATATGTTGTTTAACACATGTGCATGGAATCTCGAACTTAACCAAGGTTTGGGAAGTCATTACAACAAAAGCAATGTACATATTGTAAAAATAGACTTAATTACTTGTTGACCAGATCAAAGGATAAGTGCATGGCATCTTTGCATAAACAGATAAGCCCTTCAAACAATGAGAATACATTCCACGGCTGGAAGTTCACTTGACTTGAACATGATTTATATAAGCTGTGTGGGAAATTATGCAACTGTCAATGAGATGGAAAAAACTGGAATCTATTACTAGTTTGCTGTGTGGTATAGCCTCAAACGGCCACTCGGAAGTCTGAGTTTACATCTATTTATTTATCCGCAATTCGCTTCTGAATTTTTAAATAAGGAATAAAAAGGTCAAAACATGTATGCTCTGGCCTTCAAATCGAGTAGATCATTGTCAGCCCCTTTGAAATCAATTTGCTTCAGAAAAGAAAATTGAAATAATAATAGTCACGTCTCGTCATTTTAAAGCAAGTTCTAATCAGACACTTTTTCAACTGCCATTCTTCTAATGAACTCATTCATCCTCAAAAAGAGCATACGTGAGAAAACATACTATTATCAGCAACCTGCATGCGGTCTTGATTGATTCTCGTTTCAACAGGAACATTTAGGCCAATAATGCCTAATAATTTGTTTGATTCGATTAAAGTGTAAAAGTGGGTGGTACAGCAAGGCTCCTGATGGTACTGCACTATCCTCATTCATTTCATTGTAATTCTGGTGCACTTGCACTTGAATCAAACTGTATGAAAGAAACATAAGTAATATCATGGCACATATCATTGATCAAAATATTGTTTTTTTTCGCATTTAACTTGTGGATAATCCGTATCATTGCATCGCATTTGTAGCATTGTCGGTTAGCTTAGTCGTGAGTACATATTTATATCAAAACAATAAGTACAGTAGCTTAATAACTCCATGTGGTACATTTTGTCGAGATTTGTTTTTCATAACGATATTTGTGCATGGATGCATGATGCACAAACAGTTTATTTTATATAGGTTTTGACTCGTGTGGTGTGACCTTTGTCTATGACGTTTTGTTGTATATATGTGTTTGCAAAGAAAAGAACAAAACTTTTGGTAAACCAATAACTGATTTGTCAGTTGTTAACCTCCATAAAACGCCAAGATTTATAAAGGAAAGACCAAACCTAAGCTTACATAAGTCAATCATAAGTACAATATCATATCCTCCCAGCGTGGTGCGAGCACCTTTGGTTTTATAGCTCACTCACGCATAGTTTCACTCTGTGAGACAAAAAAAAGATGTGTGATCATGATCATTATATTTAGTTTTGATTCATGGTGTATCAAAGCATGTCATCATTCAACTTTAGGATAGGGCCTGTTTTTCTGTCCTAACATACAAAGTAGACGTTATGAATGCATGATTACTCGTGAATCTGAGGCACTGGTCATAGTAAGTGAATTCCTAAAATGCGTAAAAAAAGGAATGTGATATTATGCTTTTGATTAAATTAAGGGTCGCAAGGATTTTATATCAAGATGTGACGCAATGCTCAGTGGGAGTCTTGGATAAAAATCTTGATTGACCCGCATTACTGTATACATATTGATAGAAATTAATATTCATAGATTGTTTAACGACTGGGCATAAAGTTTAGCGTGTTAACTGAAGATATGTTTATTAATTACAATCAAATAATAATTATATTCATTCAAATAGCCTCAAAGAAACTCATCACCAGTATCAGTTTTTCCATCTTTGATACTGAATACTGATTGTTGTTAATGTGTCATTATGAGAATTACAAATTAGTATTGCACAAAATATTTCTTCAACTTACGTGATGAAGAAGAGTTTTGAGCATTGAAAATGAGAAGCTTAAAATAATTTTGCATGCTTTTAAGCAGCCAGCAACCTTAATAAGGACTTGTAATACGTTGAGCACGCCACAGAATTTAATCCGTGAAAGTCCATCTGCTCTTAATTAAAACAAAACAAAATTTAAAGTTCGTCATTAATCCTTCGAGTGAATATAATTTAAGTGGTTTTATTCATTAGCCCATTTACTCACAGTCATTTTTAGCTGTTTAAATCAGGGTTCAAGAGGTTTTGTTTTGTGAGAAGATATAAGTAATGAATGTGAAAAATGCTTAATTTCAATCAAAAGAAAATGAATTACGTTACATACATGTGGTTTACGCATTGCAAATTAAGCGTAAGTTTAAATATATATTGAATAGAATACTTGCAATCAAAGCATGGTTATACTTAGCGGTGCGTCTTGTTTGGTCATTGAATAAAAAATGGGATTTCGAACTTCAGTCCAAGCATTTCTTGGTATTTTGTAAATTTCATGGGGAGCCCACAATTTACTTTTAATGCCCAGTGCCCACCTTCTCCTTTCGCTTTCCTTGATTATAAAACCGTATTGAATTTGCTAGAAGTAGTTAGTAAGTCCATATATTGCAAAGTCAACTTAAAATTGCAGTAGCTGATGATGTTGATGTACTACCTAATACTATCAATGATGCTGTTGTAGGGGAAGGTGATGAAAATGATGTCAACTGCTTCTTAAACTGTTAAAAATGCAATTTAAGCCTCTCAAACCTAAACAAAACTTGCGAAACTCCCATTCATAAGAATTAAAAATGGTATGAACGTAAATATGCATGCGAATACCTAAATTGGATTTACGTGCTTTTCTCATGATCAATTTTGAATCATTCAATTCACTGCCGTTTTTTACTATTCAGAATGGCTAAGCATTGTCCATCTAAATTCCTTTCAACTCATTGACAAATTTCTAATGTGATGTGCTATGTCGACATGAGGTCAGTCAAGCAGAAAATTGGCTAGGATAATTACTTGGGAATTATGTAGGATTATTCCCAGAGTACAACAATGGATGTATTGAAACTGGTCAAAGTAAGATTGAAAAACAGTTTTTTTAGCGGTCGCCAGCATCAATTCAATCCAATTGAGTCACAAAACGCAAAGATTTGTACAGCACAGACAGGAGTCAAGCTATAATTCACGCATTTGATTTTCCAACACACTAAAAATAAACCTGGCCGACACTAATTTCATTACATTACTGCAAAACTCAACCGCTTTGGAAATTATTTTTAAATCAACCGAAAACCACTCCTCAGGACAAATATGGATGTAGGTTTATGTACTTGAAAGTTCAATCATAAAGAATCCTAATGAGGCAATAATTGATTAGTTTGACGCATTATTGAAACCATCTAATAGATTCGTCATGTTTAGGAGTTGTGTTGTGTGATTCAATTTGCTTATAAATTGCACGATGCCGGTGGTGAGTCATCTACTTTTTGCACCAAGAGGTCGTAAAGAAACAGAAGGCTCTGAAATTTCATCTCATCTGAAGTAAACTTCTTATATTTTAAGGCGCAGCAGGTATCTTAATAAAGAAGCAGTCAGAGTCGGTGACAACTTAATGAAAAACTAGTTATTTACAAGTTTTTAACGCAAGCATTTGTATACTAATTGATTTTTATTTGATTTTTATGTTATTTCTGTCGTTTTAAACAAAAAAAAGTAGTGTGTGCGAGT
Source organism: Orchesella flavescens (assembly GCA_964034955.1). NCBI lineage: Eukaryota > Metazoa > Arthropoda > Collembola > Entomobryomorpha > Orchesellidae > Orchesella > Orchesella flavescens. The sequence goes on along the minus strand of OZ035954.1, from coordinate 34,570,488 downwards.
ACTGCGAGTAGGTAAAATTGTCCCTCCAAGCGATTAACATTCATTGTGTTTTGTTTCAAAAGAAGATGCCTATCTTTCGTAAGTTTCATTTTATGAATTTTTATGCGCAATTGATTGTTATCATTTATTCACACAACAACGATCAACAATACAAAGTATAAAAGTACAATGCAGGTAGTAGAAATAGCCTACAGCATAGAGCAGACACTATATGAGATAAATACATTTATGTTGATGCGGAAAGATGAGTAAAAATAAATAATTAGCTTGTTAGTAATAATTTAAAAGGGATTACGTAGGCAAAGTGTAGTTTATGTACAAAAAAATTGTAGGCACATGAACGTTTTTGTTATTTATATGAAAACACGTGCCTTAAACGTCTTTTAAACATAGATTATACAGCCATTAGTTTTATATTCATAGTTCGTGTTCTTGTAGGTGGCAGGAGTTCCGGCTAAGGCTAATTATTGAAGACAGAGGACTATAACTGCTGAAGCTGATACAAAGTAGTAAATAACAAATGTATTGTTTTACCTACATTGTTCATTCGTTTTTTTGAAAAAAAATCCTTGCATGAATCATGAATCAATGCGTTCTTGCGTGTTTATGAAAATTATTATTAATTGCAATTGCAGTCCTTTTAACGCAATTCAAGGGAGGACAGACACAAGCATGAGTTTGCCAATAATAAAAAGCCACTATCAGCCATGCATGCAAATTTTTATGCAAACCCAAGATATATCATATTGACTTAACGTAATATAACGATACCGGTCTTGTGTCTTGGATTAGCACATTTTTTTTTGTTTTTGCCTTGCTTGTTGGGTTTTACTACTTATCTTTGTTTACTACCAACCAACAAACACTTTTGCTTTGTTTCACTACGATTGCAACATCATCATCATCACCTCACTTGTTCTGTTCTGAGACGAGACTTTTATTTTGTGTTTAGCATTTCGTAACCTCGCGTGTACACTAATACATGTACATTTGAATATAAAAATGATTGGACCTTATACCGGAAATTGATGTTGTCAACAAAGCCTTATATCATATCATCATAAATCTATGGATAATCTGCGGAAATGTCCGGTTTGTGTTTTGTTTTATGTTGTTGACAATACTTAATAAATAAGTACAATAACGTACAATCACAATACCATTTTTGTATCTTCTAAAATGATGGCTTATTGTGCCAACAACAATTCTTCCGTTATAATGTGCCTAATCAAGCACATGACTACATTTTCCTGTAACAAAGAATGACCTTTTAAAGGATAGATATTTGTGTGTATATGGTATGTATGGTGGAATAATGATCGCTTAGATGTTCAATTTTGATTACTTTGCGGACATATACTCAGGTAGGTCTCATTTGATTGTGGATTTCGCTAGACCTTGTTTTGGCTGAAAATCACAGAGATTGGAATCATCAAAATAGCCTTCTGATTATTCCCTCGCAAGACTCGTGCTGTGTATATGGTTTTTAGGCTTTTAATTGAAAATAATGTAAATTGCAATTTACTATTTTAGCAAGTTGTTGTATTTTTAGCAATGACGCAAACAAAAATTGTACAGAATGTTCTGCTAATTGAATTAGGTAATTACAACTTACAACAAAAATGTCGAGCTTTATATTTATAAGAGAATAAGACAGAACTTTGCTATCGATGTTTTGATATACAATGAAGTAGTGTGTATGAGTAAAAGCCGGAAATCAGGTACACGTGCCTACTTCCGAAAGTTTATTGATGTGGAAAGTTTTCTAGCCAAACGAATCCTTAGACTTGCTGCACGAGATGCAAATGTAAACTACCGCTTGTTTTGTTAGTAGGAGTATACGACAATGTAATGTAAAGTAAGCATCCAAATTAGACGCTTCAAAAGATTGTAGTAATGAAGTTTTGCAGGATATTTTTATTGAAAATTATGGATGACATGCCAAACAGACGTTTTTATTTGATAATAATGATCATAACGATCATAATTTGGGTTTTAATCTCAACAGTTTATTACTACGTTCAATTCAATGTTGTTCGGTTGTTTATATCTATTGTATATTATTGGTTTCTATCATCAATGAAAGATATTTTGACAGGAAAACATAATCAAGTCATGATTTTCATTTCGGTAAAGTATGTAGCAAGGCGGAGCAGGTCAAAATGTGAATGATGTTTTGATGTTGAGCATGTCTATGCCCTCAGCACCTCAATGATTTTGGTGAGAGTCCTTCAATCAGCGGTCAAAATATGTGATTTTTTGATATAACACATTGTAATTAAAATGGAGTTGTGTATTAATCATCATCACATCAGGTGCTAATAAAAATTATTTAATTTTCACCCATAATTTAAGTAATATTTTTTTTGTAAGTAGGTTGTTCAAGTGCAAATGGGGCTAGTTGAGATATTGCGATATTATGTAAGTCCCTTAACAGTTGCCCTTCCAGTGTCACTTTTTCGCAACAAATACATAAACTAATTAAATTACAACTACACGATGATGATAGTGTGCGAATCTTGACACAAAAGTTGTGGTACCTAATGCTGAAACGGTACGATTTGTTGAATGTTGAACCTGATTGACTTGAACAAGATGAATGAAGATGAGCTAGCCAATTTGTATAATGATGATGATGATAATGATGATGCTCCAGATGAAAGTTGGGAGAAGAGTTGGAAGTAGTGTGACAACATTAAAAGAAGATACAACAATATTTACTCTGAGGTGTCTATATAGATGACTAATGTATGTACGAACAGAGCTTCTTTTAAACTATAAAGCATTCTAGTTGTATGCAAATGTGACAAGTGGCAAGAGACAAGCAACCTAATAAGTGCACTCAAAAAACATCGTAATCGTAATGCTAAAGTATTGGTTAGTACGCTCATTTTGCATTGTTTTTACGTACAAAAAGACCTTGACCTGGGCGGAAAAAAGTGGAAGGATGGACACATCTATGAAAATGCAGTTAAAGAGGCAGAAAGTGAATATAAAATTAAATGCAGAGAGTGTACTCAGAACAAATTATATAGCTGAAGATTCACTTTCTGCTTATAAATGTCACCGTCACACGAGCGTCGTCACCTTTTCAATCCAACCGATTCCCTTGTGGCGAACAAGTTTGAAGTTGCATTTTCACTTTAGATTTAGTTCGCTGCATTTTGCACATCCTTTTTTGTATGATGTATCTGAAAGTGAATAAGTGTTTGTATTCGATTCGACCATTTTGTTTTGTTTACATTATTGGACTCATCTTCAAATTGCTTGTGACAAATTCATACCTTTCGTTTGGTTATATACGTGCTTATGTAAATGTAGCTGAATGGGATCGCGTTATTCAACCTGCAGAAAAGGCATGTTCAAATGCAAATTTTAACCAATTTAGCATTCAGTGCATTATTTGCATTAGAGATAAGCGAAATGATACTATAGCTGAAGCGACAACAAATGACAAGAATACCAATCAATGCACTTTTTTTTTGCATTTTAATAGTCCCAATAAAATGGGATGCAGTGGGTGAAGATTTTTCCTTTAAAAATGCAAATAACAATTAACATTACAAATTACAATAAAAACGTGAAAAGAAAAGTGCTCAAGAGAAATAATTTTTGAGTCATTTTCATTTTGTGATTGTCATTTCTTTGCCATCTTGTACACACATCCTTCCCCCAGTCGCTGACAATTGATTTAGACAGTTGTTTATAGTAGGACATTAGGAATCTCAGTAGGTAGCTGTTTGTTTTACATTTTACTTATAACAGCATAGTACCACCTAAATATAGTTTATTTGCAGAAGCTGAAAATGTGCATGAATATTATGTTAAAGCTTTTATTCTGTCGGCTCATTTATTAGAGTGAAACAAGCCTGCAAACTGCGAACAGCAAAAAGGGCAAAGGCCAACATTATATACATTTTGGAAAGGTCGACAATTGAGATAAGTACAAACACACCTGCCACCTTTTTCATCAGTCACTTTAAGAAAGGTCACTTCATGAGGTAGCATAACACTCTATCGTCCGCTATTTTATTATTGCATCCAATAAATAATGTGTTGTTAGTTGTTATTCAACTGGTGTGATACAATTTCTGTATTTTATGAGCCCAAAATAGACCTCTAAGTAAAGTAAGTAAGTTGATTTGTCTTTGCCTGACCGCAATCATCTACCAGATAGATCCGGTCACCACGTTCATGCACACATAAACTGCATAATGTGCATTTTATGTGGTCACTAGTGCAGTGTCGCTCTTGTAAATCAAAAAATCGTTAACTGTTGTGGCAATGTAAACTTGAATTGAAGAATGCATTTTTTTGGTGTTGCTCACTTCTACAGTGCATTTATTCACTTGCTAATTTGTATGCAACATCTATAAAAAGAATCCAATTGCTGGGAAAACAAGCTGTAAAATATATACTTCATTGTACATTGACCATTGCCCTACTAGCCAGACAGATTGACATCTGAAAATAACTTTTATATGCATTTTAAAAATTATGATTTTGAGTGGTTGACTGGTGATAATTCTTGCGTTTAATAGAAAATTTAATTCATGCATTAGATTATTTGGTTGATTGAAAATGAAATGAAATGAAATGAAAAGTGCATTTGACTTGAGCAATTTGTACTTGAACAAGTAAAGCTGCAGATTTGAGTACGAGTGAATCTGGTGGGTGGTCACTGATGGTGAGTTGGATATGGATGCAAGTCGATTTATTATGCACATTAATTAATGCATGCATTGTGCCTGTCTTGACTTGCTTGTAAAGCATGAAGTAAGACGAACTTGAAAATTGAATTGAATTTGTTTGTCAATCTCTTTTTAGCCTTATCAACCATTAAACATTAAAGCATGTAGTTTTTCAGGTGGATGCTATAATATGGCATTAACTGAAGGATCTTATAAGTTTTGTTAGGTAGTCGGTATACATTAGATGCTTTTATTGAGCGTCTTGTATCTTGTCGAAAAGTGAGTTACACATTATTATTATGCGTTGGTATTTTATAGAGCATTGAATTTAGATATATGTAATCGAAACCAGATTAACGTGGTATATGGTTGTATTGTACAATGTGCCCTTACAACCTCCAATCAAAGTCACAAGTTCATGCATCGGTTGCTTAAAAAAATCAGAGCTGAGGGCTGTCAAATATTGCTACACATTTTTATTCACACGGTGGCTAATCAGCATAATACAATGGTATCGTCATCATGATCAACACCACCATCTCTAAGTCTACATGACAGTTGTATTTTAGTTGTGAACATAAGCATATATTTAAAAATTTTGCAATTTCCACCTGAACCCTTTTAGAATTTCGACTTACATCGTAGCAGAAACACACATGAATAGAAATCTGTACTGACATATATATATTCACATATTTGCATGGATGCTCCTCCTGAGGATGTTTGTTTTTTAAATACTACCTACAACCTAACGTAATCCTATATACCAACAATAATATAATTATGCACCAAATTGCACACGTAGGGGATGATGCGTGATACCATGTTATCAATTAATTTTTTTCAAAGGTTGGACATAACGCAACAATTATCTTTACAAAAGAAGTATTGTTTCAATGACAGATTATTGACTGTTGTATTTACATCAAGTAAGGCAAAAGTGGCAGGTAGTAAAGTAACTGCGTGGTAAAGAAATGCATTGCCATCACCATAAAAAAAATTTGAAGAGATTAAGATAAGACGTGAAGAAGATCAATGTCTTCATGCGTTTCACATTTATCATATCAATCACGTACGCTTAAAAATATGTTGGAGTATATACATATAGTATATAGTAGTAAAGTGGTTGTGGTTATGATGACACCTTAAAAATAATTTAATTTTTCCCATAAAGCCAGAAAGAAGACACTCCCACGCCCAACAATGCATATCATGCGTGCATGCTTACACAAATTGCATTTTTTGTAGAGTAGTTGTGGTAGTGTGCCTGAATGGCTATTTAGGCAATAATTTCAACTTTCTGTAGGCTAGTGAAGCAACAAATATAGAACAATCAAATCAACGTGATATGAAAATACCATGCTCAGTCATTAGGATCAGACTCATGTTCAGAATCAAAAAACTATTTTATAGGGAAAGAAATATGAAAGTTGCTTGAGTGTTTTTATGAATATACTAAGCATCACATCATCATCATCATCATCACAATTACAAATACGTGCAATTCGATTATGTGGGCTGTCGAGGAAGGGAAGTATGCACAGCTTAATAGAGGATTTTTTTATATACATACATAGTGAACGTTCCTCATGGATAATGTTGAATTGTTGAGTAAAATGAGTTTAGGGGGTGGCCTCATGCTCATACACTCACTACCTGCATGCCTCAATGATTGCTGACGTTTTGTGGGGCCTGCATTTATTTGCCTAATTGTCTTTGTCCTATGGGATTTGATGATAAGACACTGTTATCATACTTATATCCCATAAGCATTTATTAAGTTAATGACTTGATCTTACGTAAGTGTATGTTTGTACTGTATTATTGTGACTTTTGACTAAGGTCAAGTTAATTAGATGGAACGAGTAGGAGTACGTATCTGTGGACAATACACATGTACCTAAAATTGCTAAAAGATATATCATCCATAAACAAAAACTAATTTATCTTCACTGGCAAAGTGTAAAAATTAAGTGTTTCTCTAATCGTCAATTAAAATCTGTGGATCACTATATCATACGGGAAGGAAGGGGCGCAGGTAGTGATGATAATGGATTGGAAGGAAAAAAGATTAAGAAGAAATCATACAGCTTAATGTGAGTATAACATTAAGATTGTAATTATAAAATTCGTAGGGGGAAAGGACACATACATACATATAAGCCTCACGTTTTGGTTAGGCGAGGATGTTGATGACGAAAACTGGAGGTAGGTAAACAACAGTGTGCCAGCTTGTGTCAGCCAAACTAGCATTAGTGTACCCTTTTCTCATGAACCACAAAATGTATTCACAGCACGAATGCATAATTTACACAATTTTTTCCCATTTTCATGCAAATAATGCACCCATTCACCCAATGACATGGTACGTAATATTGTTAATGGAGAATGGAGTTGTTAATTAATGGCTTGTTCATAACAGCTAATCATGGATCAGAATATGGGACGAAATTTAACACCTTGAAAAACTATGAACTTCAGCGAAAACTTGCCTTTTCAAGAATTATTATGATTGTTTCATAAGAACACATTACACTTCAAAAGTATCTTAATGTGTGAAGTAAAATTGGGCAAAAACTTTGTCCTCGTTCATGTGAAATGATATATGTTAATCACTTTATGTCTAAAAACTTATCACTGGTAGAGATATTGAGATTTAAATGTTATTTTCTGAGAATAAGCACATATGCAAGGCGAAAAGTTATTTTCATACCTAATTTTTGCTTGTGCCAGTTTCAGTCTTACAGTAAGTGGTTATATCTAGCAAGTGTAAGTGACATTGGTTTGAAATGAAAGATCCTAATTTCTGGAACAGGTATTGTACCATCTTGCCCTGAACATTTTCTTCGAATTTGTCATTTTACTTGAGCATATGCAATAAACGATACCTTCGTACTGCAGCAAAGCACTTACCGGATACGTAAGAAAATGTTCCAATTGTTACTGGCGTAACTCCATAAATTAGGTAAATGAACTTTGCAGTAGCGAATTTGAATTAAATGAGCACAGGTATGTGAATGCTGGACGGATTACACGACTGTCTAATGACAGAAAAGTAGGGAAGATCTGTAAGCCAAGCGCTTGCAGTGTTAGGTGAAGACAAATCCATTTTCTGTTACCGAACCCGATAGGCGCATATACTGTCAACTGTATAGAAAAAGAAAAAATCAATGCTTTTGAGTGGTACAGTGAATTTTTAAAATTAAGTCCAGGTTTTCTGAGTTACACTGTATGGACAGAGGCTGTCCCGGCGATCTTCATATTCATGAAGATGTTCATATGGTACATACAGTAGTCATCATCTCAAATACTTTAGTTTCGTTTTCTTGTGTCCATTTGGTGATCCGGACACATCGCATAAATATAGCTACCTCTTTAAAAAAAATGGGCTATTTTATGCCAATTTTAATGGAATTTTAGATGTACAAAAACAAGGATGCACGTATCGGCATTAATAAATTGTGACATGGTTATTGGATGGCGGTGGGTGGTAGTTGTGGTGGTGGTGACGTGTTGTGTAAAAAATGCAATCAGTTATTAATATCAACTACTACTGCTATAAGTATATAAGCAAAATATGAGTCTGACTGAAAGCATGATTCTATCTAAATGCATCACCAATGAACAATGAAGGCGTACTAATAGACTAATATTGGCAATTCAACCCATATTTTTATCATACAATTCATCCTTTTTTGAGCATTTGACACACTATCCAATATCCATAATTCCTTAGACTTGCCATCAGAGTTTAAGGCCAAAAATCTTCACATACAACATATTATAGAAGAAATGGGTGAGAGTATTGAAATGATAAATCTGTCTGATATACAAAATCCATAACCTGTCAGTATGAGTTATATCGATGTGTTATTTTTTCAAAGCACTCAAAAAGCTACTATTGAGAAAAATGAAACACAATAGGGCGTTGACTAAAGAAGATATGGTCGTGAGTTTGTAGTTGATAGGTATGCCGATAAGATTTTTAAGCATAAATAGTTTTTGTAGACAAAAACTTTAGTATTTTTATACAATTAAAGTATACCACTAAAATTCCTTTATTCGAAATGTGACAAAGATGTTGACAGAGACGAAGATGGTAACGACTAGACAATACTCACCTGGACATCGATGTGAATGCTTTTGAATTAGCAACTTTTCATTTAAAAAAGGATTAGACGATTAGAGTCAAGAGCTGTCTGCATCTTCCGCGTGATAAAGATCTTATGTTGCAGAGACAACAGACAACATCGGTGGTTTCTTTAGAAGAATGTGAGAAAGATAGGTAGAAGATTCTATTGATTTTGATACTAGTGGCAGCGTGGCAGCTAAGCTGTAGCTTGATCTACACCATAAAACAAAAATGGTATTGACTGTACTAAGAAATTAGCATTTTGCTTTCAATTTTGTCCTAGCCCTAAATACTGCACATTGTCGGCTGAAAAATTATTAAAGGAAAAAGACAATGATGACTATTTAGGAACACTATCTATATTCTATAGTGCCGTAATATGAGTATGGGGCAAGGTCATACAAAAAATTCTCTTGACTTACTGGATTCCTATATGTTCGTGTTACGTTACGATACTAGATATGAAATGGAAGTTCCGTTTTGATGTTTATGGTCGTACATGCCATCATTATTTTTTCATTATAAATTTAACATTTTTTCAATGGGTGTCTCCTAAAATTAAATTTTCCAAGTCAAGAATTCCTAATACGCTTGAAAAATTCTTTAGGTACTGTTGCACGAGCTGAAAAGCACAATATAAACATGATGAGTTAAACGCGTTCGGAGGAAAAGAAAGATGTTAATAACTTTTAGTCAGTATTCAAGTACTCTAGGGTGTGGTGTGGTGATGAGAATTTATTTACGGATCGGGTTTTATGAATGGACCAGACCAACTCTTTTGTTTTCTCATGTGCACATTTTTCAGTTCAGCCGTCTTATTAAGTTTTTAGCAAGTTACTAGTTAAATTATAAATCATTTTTGATGCAACTGAAGGATCGAGTTTTTATTGTAAAGGCAAACTGGACCATTACGATATGGTCGATTAAAAATCTGGACGATGGGATGATGAGCAGAAGAAGCGTGAAGTAGAGTAATGAGTATCGCTTTGTCTTCTTCATCATTCTTATAGATCACATCACGATCAAGAGCTTGCTTGATCGCTCCGGAATACATACATATAATTTGCTAATCTGTTTTTTATCTCAAATTGTAATTTTTTCTCTATTGATATTTGCATACATGTTTTAGTATAGTATACTAGCTATATTGTACGAACAAAATAATGGTTTAATGAATGGGAATCAAACCGCCGACAAATGAACCATACTCCTATAAATCATTCAGAATGATTCATTCTTTTCGAGGTGAGCTACATCTCAACTGTGTAAGATTATGTGTACATTGGTGTGTTGTCGTATGTACTGTGAACTGCCTGGAATAATCAATTTTTTGTTGATGCAGGATTTCGTTTAAAAAAGAGATTAGTAGATCACTGAGTATACTAAACTTTTATGGATTTCTATTATGAATATAGATCATAGCTGAGTGTGTGGCACTTTTGGTTTGCTCTTCTTGTTTGGAATGATGACTGACTCTTTAACTTCCGATCACGTTCCATATTCATGATATTACATTGCATATTAGGCTCTGTAAAGAAATTTCAACATGATTGTAGGTTGTGGTCACAATGTAATTGCTTAAAAACAAAAAAAAGAATAAGTCATAATTTCTGTACACATGAAACTTATATATGGTATTTCTCGAGCTTCTTGGGTGCGACAGGCATATGTATATAATGCTTTCTGCAAATGTGAATGAATAAAATTGCATTCATGTATCTATCCAGCAACTATCAGCAATACTATAAAATTAATACCATTTGAACAGAATCTAGGATCTAATTTACAACAACAAAAAATGGTTAAGAATATAATGACTAGTAAACATAGCAAAGAAGTCATGGACTGAATGGATAAAAGCCTTGAGAAGGGATTTTCGTATATAGCTAATCGATAAAAACATTATCAGCATCTTGATGAAATATATATCGTGATGTGAGGTATTCAATCATTTTAATTTGATCAAATTATCAGCAACGTCATCATATCATCATCATCATCAGGAGATTAGACGCCAGAGCGGGACTGACCACTCTTATCCAAAGTTTTTTTTGCAGTTATAGGGGAGCATCCCTCTGGAATTCGGTTCAAATTGCAATTTGCATCATCATGCATTCAGATATACACACCTTAATTTAAGCTAGTCAACGCATTTATTGAGGACGACAAGGCAAGGCGATGTCAACGCATGCGTGATAGAGTAACGAAATATAAAACTTTGCAGAAGTAGCATTCGTAAGTTTTGTTGCAACAAAACTATCTTCAAACTGTGCGTACGATAACAAGATCATCATCGTAGAATAGTATCATATCATAGAAATGATGACCAAGTAAAAATCGAATGCAAAAACAATATAAATTGCTGCAATAATCATCATCATATAACCATATAATATACAATCAAGGATAAAGGCATCTATATGCATCTTCCATCCTCTTTATTGAATCAGATCATAGAGCTGGATCCTTCTTTGCATTTTTATTTGGAAAGGATCGAACGATTATCTGTAGCAAACAGCAGAGCAGATACACCAAAAAGTAATCGCAAGGCAAGGGCGTGAGCTCTCTCAACTCTCAAATTTTATTTTACCATTTCAAGTGTTCCTCTATGTACATACATTTACATTTCATTAATGACTCCAAATTATAGTTCAAGTTTACGACGTGCGACATTCAGCTCCGTAAATGTGTTGTGGTTGGAATGATGAGAATCTTAAAGAGGTGTACCTATACCCATAAAGGAAAAACGTGTGCAGGAATACGTAGGCATAAAAAGTTAACTCGCCAAAATACCATTCTTCCCATTTTCGTTCTCATCTTTTATTCTCATCATTGTAGAAACACGCGTGTATTTCGCCCGATACGAGAACGACCTGCTTTGCTTATTATCCCATAAAACATGATGAAACTACCAGTCACATCAGATCATCTAGTTTATTCCTTAAATCTGCATCTGATAAAAAAGAAAAGAAGTTATAGGGTTACCACCTCACATCACACCTCCTTCTTTATAGTTTATCTTTGGTAGAAACTGAGCCCTGTAATTTGGCTTTTTCAACCTACACCAACACGCCAGCTGCTATGCTCTCCGAGATCGAGATCCAACTTTTCTTTTCAATTTTCAATCATTCAATGTGACTAGGGTAATGATTATATCTCCTGTTCTATTTACATCTCTGAAACTGCAGTTTCATATTCATTTATGACATTCAAATGAAGCCTCAGCTTAATGTTTGCTCTTGCAAAGGAGGATTGAAGGATTCAATATTCACTGCTATTTACATTCGTTTTATTGTTGCACTTTCTGTAATTCATCATAATATTCATCATCGTAATCATCAAATGTAAATATATGCCCGTATATGTAACTGAATTTGGATTTTAAGTACATGGCATGGCACAGTGACGGCATGTAACATGCCAGCCGACAACCAATAATGAGTAAGAATGATAAATGTGAATGTAATTCATAAACTATTATTTTAAATCTCAATTTGTCTTTCTACAAACACATACACATATTATGATGAATATTTATATACATTTTGTTGGGCTAATGAATGGGTTTTCATTCTGGATAAATTATTTTGCTAAAATGGACGCTGCGCCCATTATTCCCTGTCATTCTTTGCTCTTGTAACAATGTAAGTAATGCAAAATTCGAATGGCAAATATTAAAAAAATGATATCATCTTGTTAGACTGCAGAGTAGAGGCACGGGGTGTAGAAATGAAGTAGTGTAGCGTAATAGTATATACCATTGTAAATGTTGCTCCTTGATTTGATATCATTTTGTACGGGTTCAGCAGAAGGGGATCAGATGTCAATCAGTATTAGACACTTGCCTGTAACCGATCTACTTTATTTGCCATTGTTGTTTGTTACGTAAATTCGATACGTTTGCATCGTCATCGAGAACGAGAAGCATGAGCAGACATATTGATATGACGTCTAAAGTTTGGATGAAGATGGGCCACACCTTGCTTAACAGATTCATTTTCAGTATTAAGATGATATGATAAGGTCCATTATGTATATATGATATCATCAGATCAATCGCCTTTGACATTGTTACTTGATTGTGTTACGATTTCTTGGGATCTGTGTAAATGCAGACAATTGACAATTATTTTTGACTTTCTTATTTTTAGAACTAGCAACAGCAAATGTAATGTACTGTGTAATGAGTGACAATGACGGAGAATATATTGTATGACTAGACGATCATTTATGTAGCTTACGATTAGGAACATATTATGTACGAGTACAATTTTAGCTTTGATATCTGTCATTTTGATAAAAATTAAGATGAATTAGCCATCCATTTTAGCAAGGCAATGTAAAACACATGAATTTTCCCTAAAGTTGTCTTTAGAAAAGCATTAGGCACAGACAAAGGCAAGGGTGGAGCTCAAAATTAGGGTTTAAATGGAACATACATGTACGTACTTTTATATGGTATCTCTGGAATTAATGGGTAAAAATTGGTTCATTATTTTTCCTTCAAATAGATTATATATGAATCAAAGTCCACTCATATTTGTATGTAATATAGTAAAGCGGTAGGGTAGGGCAAGTGAAATACGAGTTCACTACGTCATTAGTAGACAAACTGCAATGATGAAGATTGCCTTTGCCTTTTGGCTCAACTTGGCAATGGACTTTACTTTCCAAAAGTAACAACTCCTCGGCGGTTGACGGTTGTTTGCATTCAACATTCAATATAATATTCTATTGATACTTTATATTATGTCTTTGTGCTTTACAACCATAATTTTAGCATCTTTCAAATTATTAGTGCAAACATAACATGACATTATGAATTCTACACGTGTTCCCCACAGTAAATTGCATCTAATGACTAATAAAGGCAGTTGGAATTATAAAGGACGGGAAAAAAATCGCTCTAAATAAATATATCACTTGGTTGATAAATTGTAATAATGTACTTGCAAACAAGAGCAGTTTACAACTTATCGGAGATATATGAAGTGCATATTTGTTTTTGACAGCTTTCGATTAGCTGATCAAATGCTGTAATCATAATCAAATAATGAATGACCAACTGCAAAGTGGGAATCAATTGCGTCAAATGAACCAAGTATGTTATATGTTTCGTATTTTTACAGTATAGGTCGCAGGATAATAAGCACTCTTTTTTATTCTTAGAGATGAGATGGGATACGTTATGCACATGCTGGTTGGTGGCAGCACAACACTTTAATATAATATTTTACAGTGAAGAAATAAAGTGTCCTGTATATACACACACACATACTGTTTGCATGAAACTTTTACTCAAGGTTAGCTTACAAAATCTACATAAAAATACAGATGCCACATGACAAATGAATGCTATACTGCGTCGGTTAAAAATTTCTTCCATTTTAATGCAAGCATATGTATCAAAAGCACTAAAACAAGTTTTTAGCAAGTCGTATCATATATGTAGAATAGCAGTTACAGGGAAATCAATGTCAGTTTACGTGGAGTTTTCTCAAGGTCATTTGACCATGTTCTTAATGGGCTAATGGTCAATGGTTGGAACTGTTGGAAATGGACAAAGAATAGTATTCGTGCTAAAGTGATGGCATTCATGGCTAGCCATGAGCATTTGAAACATTTGAATGCATGGAACTTTTAAATGAGAGTTGAACAAGATGATTGAAGTTGATTTAGGTGATGAAATGATGACGCTTGTGTTTGCAGCTGCTTATGCACTGTTATCATATTTGGAATGATGTTGTCAAAAGATAGCGTTCGTGGTGATTATACTGATGGTGAAGAGAGTGAAAACGGGATCTACGTAGTATGTTGCATCAACAGTCTCCAGTTGCATGATAGAGTCCTGGAGAATCACAGTGGCTTCGGACAATTTCTCATAAACGTTCTGTATCCGAAAAATTATTAATTATTCTCGAGCGAGACAATGGCTACTATTACACTTTCGCTAGACCATAGTGAGCTTGGAGAGCCTGCTAATGGATTCCGTTTTAAGTTTCTCGAGCCTCCAGAATACGATGCTGTTCTGAGGCTACTAGAAAAATATCTGTATCCTGCGTTGAGCCCAGTAGGATACGATTCTAAATACCCAGACGACTGGAATCAACTTTTCTTGAGGATGATGACAAAAGGGCTTAACATGTCCTATATTGCAGTTGACATTGAAACTGGAGAGGTATTGATATCTTAGCTTGTGCATATGTATCCACTTTCTATTTTTATGGAGGTTCATTGCGGTTGTCCTTTTAAATGAAAGGTTGCTGGCTGCCGTATGGTTGATCTTGTACAAAAAGGCGTTTTATCCGATCTCAATGGATTGTCTCCTTTCAAGAGCAAGTCAAACATTGGTGTGTTTGAACTGTGCGGTGACATATGCAAGGGCTGGGACATTTTTGAAGACTTCAATGTCACTGAATACGCGGAAATGTTTGGTCTTACGGTAGACGAGAAGTTTAGGAAAAGAGGGCTGGCTACAGAACTGTATCGGAGGGGATTGAACTATTTACAAAACCGAGGAATTAAAGTTGTTAAATGTAGTTTTATAAGCCCCTTCACAAGAAGGGCTGGTCACAGGCATGGCTTTATTGAATATTCGCGAAGATACTTTCATGATTGTAAAAATAAGGAAGGAGAAATCTTGAATCCAAATTCAGATCCCACAGATTTCATCGACTTTGGATATTTTGATTTAAGAGAGAGGGAGATTCAGTAAAGGAGGCTGGGATTATTTACATTATTAAAACAAAATGAAATTAAAAATTGACCAATTACATTTATTATAAGTTTAAAAAAATAAAACCGAAATAAATTGGGCAACACATTTCCACAAATTCATTTGTTTTATAATGAGGTTGACATATACTCGTACTATACATATACCTAAAACAGATACTGCTGATAAGTGTTGAATCGAGCATCATTCCATTGTGATTCTAAATGTAGGATTTGAACAAATAAAAAGTAAACACTTTTTAATGTTGGGGTTTCATGCGGTAAATAACAAGACAACCTATTAGACATTGGAAGCTCTTCATTAGGGTTAGGACTGGTCTTATAAGAAGGTTTTTGAGACGTACATAAGGATAACATTCCCTTATAAGCAGTAATACCTTTACGTGCCAACCCCAACTGCCAAGCAGTGTAAATATGTCTCTAGATAATATCAAGGAATACTATTATTGCATCCTGGCATTATCAATTTTGTTACAAAAACACGTTGAGAGTTGGCACAACATTGAAATAAAAGTGACATGAGATGCAATGGTGCATGATAAAAAAAAGTGGTGAAAATTTACAATCTGTTGTTGTGCGTGTTATTGTATTTCAGTCAGTCAGTCATTCAGTAGCTACCGTATTTATGCCAATATATTGTACTACACATGTCCTACGCTATAGACAGCAGATTCCTGTAAACTTTATCTATTTATGTAAAAAGTATATCGGTCTTGTCTGGTGTCAAATGTAATATAAAGTAGACAATATTTTTTTTACATTTTGAAAAATCCATTTTCACACACAATTTATCGTTGATAGACAGTCAAAAATGTTTCTTCTTTCAGTAGCATGATAAATTGATACAATGATTGATGATGATAAATAAATAATAATACAATGTGCTATTTTCAGTTCTCACGGTGTAATAAAAAACAGAAATACAAGAGGGAAAGATGAGACGAGAGATTGTAAAAGATTCAGGATAAAGCGTAGCAAAAGGAAAAGTATCGATTCAGCTCGATTGTAGTCCAAGGAAAAAAATATGGATAAGAAGGGAGAGGGAAAGAACACAAGAGGAAATGTATAAGCATCAATCTTTTTCTTTGAATTGTTGTTTACCTGAAGATTTGTCATTGTTACTGCCAATTCTAAACAATCCATCGCAAATTTTAGGTTTGAATAAAAACTTCAACACAATTGCTTGCTCGATCGAAGATGCAATGGAAACAAATAATACCCAAGCATACATTTGCGGATGCGGTATGTCAAGGCTCAATAATTGTCAAATGGCATGTGCTTTTTGTGTACATTGTTGTAAAACACTTGTTGAGTTGGCGTTGAGATTTATGTTTGTTATTTTTTTAAACATGAAAAAGCGGCCGCAGTTCGTAGTTTACATGTACTTCATTGCGTCATGATTTTGTTGCACTTTGTCTCAAGAACAGGGCACCGATTGCATTTGCATTACTTGGTTTTGTTTGCAATATCAAAGTACAACTCGCAGCAGTAGTCGCATTCCTCTCATTCTCTGTCTTATTATTGAGCGATAAATCGCAATCCCTGCGTGCTGATGACATGAAAGTATCTATAGTAGGAAAAACACAAGAAGGATGTTGCAGTGATTGTCTTGGTTAATAATAGTGGTAGTGGATGGATGGTGAAGGAGGTAATAAATTGATACATTATTATTGCCCATTAAATGCTCAAGCTCATGAGTAAGTACATAGACTGCATAGTATTCGCTGCAGTAAAATACATACCATTTGGTTGGCTATAAACGAAATTATTAAAAATCTGTTATGCAAAAGTGAGCAACCAGGTGATCCAATTTCACTGACTGTTTAAAATGTCTACCTTTACTCTCTAATTCTCATCAGAAAAAAACTAATTGTGATCGAACGACGAAGGAAATGAAACTAGTAATTTTTTCCTAAGCAAAACCACCTCTATTGTAAAAAAACAAAGCACGAAACCATGTCACTTATATACACAATGACTACGACTCAAGTAAAAATGTCGCTTTAAATGTCGTTGCAAGATGCAGTTAATGACACCTTTATGGTTAAAAGGCTTTTCAAATGACTGTGAACAAAACCATAAAATCATAAAGTCTCTAAGTTCAGATTTAAAGGATTTGTGTCTAGTTCATTACAACAATGCGGTAAAGACACACAAGCACAATCTCATGGTAATATCATATCATCACAGTCTGGTATTTGGAATAAGAAAAGGAAAAGTCTGAGTAGAAATGTGACATTTTTTCAAAGCAAGGAAGATTCTTTCTGTTGATTAGGATTATAAAAATAGTTAAGGAAAACAGAATATACGGCAGTTGCCGCAGTATATGAGATCTAATTATAGGATGTAAAAGACAATGATGATAGTAAAAAACAAAGAAAGTGTACCCTGTAATTAGCGTCTGACAAAACCCCACACGATGATACGATACGAAGCCTATATATTGTGAGACAAATCAAAGTAGGGAATTGCTCACTCATGCATAAAATATTCGATTGTGTGACCTGAAAACCTTAAGTAAACTGTCTGGAAGGTAACGAAACGGTGTTATCGAATAACTAATTAATTAGTGATATAAACTGTGTTCTCATTAAAACTTTCATTTTTTTGCTTACATTATATAATTAAGATTTTGGAATGGGGTATATCATTGTCGTTAAAAGTTGAATTTTGCTATTTCTATTACATATCAGGTATAATTTGCATCTATAAGAACTCATCACTTCCTACCCTTTCAGTCAGAATCGAATCAGTCTACTTTGTAATTTACAAACTTAATGACAAAATGATTGAGTGCATGGTGCATCATCACATCACTTTTTTCTTGCATTTGTCATGTTTCAATAGCTCATTCACAATTGGTGACGCTAGCTGGCTACTTGTTAATCAGCACAGCAGCTCTAATGCCAAAATTCATTGAATTATTATTACAATTTCTTACAAAAAACATACCAGATCGCTTCGCAAACATGGATGTAACAAGTCTTAATTATATAGGCAATACGCTCAAAGATTCAAGTCGAGTATACAATTGAATAGATTCATGCTAATTTCTATATGATATCAGTTCAATTTTTCAACAACCATGAAATGAGCGACTTCCGCAAACAGTGAAGCAGGCAGACCGAGTCAGAATAAGATTGATGTGTAAGAAGTTTGTGGATTTTTTAAATAAAAATAAAACTTAATCATCCAAAGATTTTGATACATCATGTAGGTTCGATTCAATATTTTTTAGTTTACACACATCATTTCTCATCTTGTGAGGCTGCCAACTTGCTAGCAGCTCCCACCCCATCACTGTAATTATTATATTGGGTGCAAATTAGCAGCAAAATAAATTTGGTGAAAATGCTTCAGTGTACGTATTAATTTGGTAACACACACTCGTATTTGTTTGCGTTCTTACTATAACAAAGTATAACAAACTACATTCAACATTACATCGTCAATATGTGGAATAGTTAATTTGGGTATGAATTCTTGTTTAATTGCACTAGATATTTGTGTCAGCATCAACACTCATAATAAATATAATTATTTCATGTAGTTTTTAGACTATAACACCATTTTCTTCCTTGATTTTGTTTTCGACAAGATTTGTTTATAAAAAAAATGCATCGATTGGAATGATTGTATCATGTTGCTTGCATTTTAAGCTGAGATAATGTAGAAAATAAATTGCACTCTTTATGTAGGAACAACTTTTGTGCATTGAATAATCTAAGAATGTTTCGTAGTCTTTCATCTTTGTCTCCGTTCTGCCTTGGTTTTCCGCATCATTGCAATTTCATTAAAATCTTCTATTCAAATTCTCAATCCCCCAAAACATTGAGCCATCAGACCAGGAACAAATTGACAATTGATTCTATTTCTACAGTCATTTAAACATTATCCTTCAATTTTTTTTTGAGTTTTCCGTGTTTCAAAACGTTGGGTGCTTCATTCAAGACAGAAAATTATTATTGTTACCAGTAATTAACAAGCGGTTCATAAAATAGTAATCAGCCTCACTTCCGATGAGCTCTTTTCGACTTTTGTGTCGAAACTTTAATTACGCATACATATTTTGTCTCATCATCGTATCCATTTGTTCGTTTGAAATACATCCAATGCAATGGTGACTTGCACATGACAAATTAAAACTGACGACTGGGCAAAATGCAGCCCAAAGTGCATACCATCCCATCCGTACCATCATCATGAAAGTAATTTAAATGTCATAAAATGTCATGTTCATCTATCCACATCCATTAAAAAGGCCTGAAAGAATGAAGGCAATCCTATTTGAATAAGAATCATTCCATGAATGATAAGGCTGTTGGGTAAGGGGATGTTCGTTGTAATTCCTTGTATCCTTTAATTATGCCAAGATGAATATTTAGTAATTTTGTATGCTAGAGTGCAAGACATGTTTTTTCATCAGATATTTGTATATTTCCTTGAGCAATTCCAAAGATTTCATCCTGTCGTATAGCATTCATTACAGACAACAGACAGCCTCGATGCTGCTTAACGGTAGATGTTCTTTACGGTGACATTACTAACTGAATTTTCACAACTGTTGTATTATGTCATATCACAATTTCGCAAACGAATAATGCAACAAACAAAAGCAAAAGTGTCAGTCGGTATCACAGGACAAAAAACTATCCATATTGAAAAAATAATTAGAGAAGCCTTTAAACTAAATGAGTTCAAGTTACAAATCCAAATATTAATATTATTTGCACTAAAGTCTTTTAACCGTTTAGCACATGGCACATAAACTTAAGCTAAATAATAATAAAAGTGGTAAAATTCAATAGAGCTAAATAGTACTCTCTATTAATGCGGCTTCAGAGAGATATAAATGACAGGGTACGCGAGGTATTTGTGTCACTAGCACCAATTATGCGAATGATGTGATGATTTCTTCAGGTGCAGGTACCTGTCATGTCATTTACATGATGAATATAGTATTTAGATTTAGACCAAAAACTACATAGTATAAGCTGACTTGCACCTTCTTGCATTATTATTGTGAGTATGTACATATATTATGTATGTATGCTACTATTAGTATTACGATATAAATCTAAGCACAAAGCAAGCGTGCACAAAGGTTAATGATTTTATCTCTTATAATTAGTTACAAAAATGCCGAGTTAAATATCTAAAAAAAAAATCTTTCTTTCTTTCTTTTCTTTAATTCTAGGTCTCTTGGCTTCGTGTCAACTGACCAATTTACTCCTCTACCAAATCGTCCAGCAAAGACAACAAGCCGCAGCTAACCCATTCCTTTCCCTTGCGAACGCTAATCTTCAAGGTCTTGGCTCAAGCCTCAACTTGAATGTTGCCAGCGGACTACCACTTAACAGTGGATCTGTAGGAGGAAGCCTTATCAATCCCTTTCCGGCCATCAACCAAAATCTGATTTTCCCTGCTGCAACCCTGTCAACTTATACAACAACTAGTACATTTATCACCAAGTTAACTACCACGGCTGTTCTCACAATCCCTTTGCTTTTTGGAAACAAGCCTGTGCCCACGACCATCACGCGTACAAAGACTTATGACGTGACTACTTCTGAAGTTCACACATTGACCTCCACCGTTAGGCCTACGTTTGTAACTCAAGTTATTGCCCCAACGGCTGCTTTGCAAAGTCCTACTGTGACAGCTTCACCTTCCTTGAATGATGTTGATGAAGATGATACTTCCCTTGTAACTGCCTCAGTTATACCCAAAAAGTATCAAAGTTCGAAGGTGGCACCCCCTGAGTATGAAGATGAGGAGCCAGTTCCAAACACTCGAATTGGGTCAGGCACTCTTAGCTCCAAACTCAGCAAAAGCAACGGAAGATTAAGTGGCAAAAGAAGGAAGCCAGCTAGATCAAGTCAAAGTCAAAAGGCTTCTCCACCAGCCACCACCTCCAATGGTAGAAACAATAATCGAGACTACCAAGAGAGAGACGCTCAAGCTCCTAGCAGATATGGTTCTTCTGCTGCCAATAAGGAGCGTGATGACTATTATGAAACTGATTATCAGCCTTACGGAACCTCTGGGAAAAGTAACAGTAATAACAACAATAACAATGAAGGCTTTAGTAAAAGGAAGTACGGCAGCATTTACGAAGATGATGTGGCTGTTGATGAAGACCCAGCTGCCGCACAATACCCCGATGACTATAGCTACTATACTAGAAGGCTGAAACGTGGTGAACAGTATGGTGATGAGGAGACTAATGATCGAGAACATTTGTTGGAGCCTTCCACGGATGGAGATTTCTCCAGTAATTATCAGAAAGTCGAAAGATGTCCCCCTATCCCTAAAGTAGCTGAGCCTGCAACTGTAACATTCAC
This sequence comes from Orchesella flavescens, assembly GCA_964034955.1. Taxonomy (NCBI): domain Eukaryota; kingdom Metazoa; phylum Arthropoda; class Collembola; order Entomobryomorpha; family Orchesellidae; genus Orchesella; species Orchesella flavescens. The sequence continues at coordinate 34,548,586 of OZ035954.1, read as the reverse complement.
TAAAACGGAAACAAAGACAGTGACAAAGTTTTTGGGTCAATCAACTCTTGCTTCTAACATCAATTTGAGTGGTGCTTCTAGAAGTTTTGAAACGCCGAAACCTGCTCGTAAAAGAACACGCTCCAGGAACAGGGATCGAAGTGGCAGCGCTGCTAGTTCCGCTGCTGCAGATCAATCTGCTGCCTACAGCGCTCCTGCACCTACTTCAGAGAGACCTTCCCGTGGCGGCACAACTGAAGATTCAAGGGCTCAAATTTTGACTAGATCCAGATCGAGATACAATAGCAATAGCAATAATTACCAGCAACAACAGCCAAATTATGATTACTACAGGGGATGAACTAGTGATTTTATTCTAATTTCATAAATTGCAAATCAAATTATATATGCCTACCTATATGTTTGTTCATTCATGCTGAGTAAAATTTAAAAAAAAATATATAAGTAAATATATAAAATGTTTGTAATCTACTCTGTAGGTATACTGAGAAAAAAACCGAAAAGGAAACTATTGTTAGGGTAGGAAGGAATGATGAATAAAAAAATAAACTATACCGTTGAATATGCCGTATGAATTATGAATGTATGTAGCGAGTAAATGAAATGTGCGTGCGTGTGTATTTGTAATTGAATAGAACAAATAAAAGTAATTAAGTACAAAAACTACTTCCGCCTTACAGTTAATAATCTGCCCAATCCATTAATTTAACTGTTATTGCATACGCATGTCCTCAATCATTAATGTCATTTGACAATCATCAATATCAATCATCATTGACGAAACTATCTCCACCTGCCAACATTCTTAAAAACGTGATGATGACCTTTGCAATTTTTATATTTCACACTGCTACTGCTAGTCGAATGATATAGAAATCAATGTTGAAAAAACATGTAGTTTTATAAACATTTATTCGTTTACCTTAATATAACTTAAATACTCTCCACTCTTTTACTTGCAGAATAATTCCACAACAGTTTTTCATTCATAAAGATACATCATCAGTATAAATTACGTAAACTTGATTAACAAAAATCCATTCTCAAAAAATGGTATACCATACAGGATCACTTACACTACAACATATTCATACATTTAGGGTTCGCTGATTTCTAGGTGGCCTGGCGCTTGGCCTCTAATTTTCTAAGTCACCATTAATTTAAAAAAGTATTACGTTTTGTATATACTTAAATTTTATTGCTTTAAAAACAAAAAAAAAGTAAAACGTCCTTCCATTGTTTGTACCCTTTCGTGGTTAACCTTGCTAACAAATAAAATATCAATTGCTTTTCAGAATTTAAATTCAAATAATATAAAATACGCGTACGTTATTTGCGCAAGTCTTTATATACTAAACACCACTTTTTCTGTCATTCCATTATATCACACGATCATTCACAAATAAATAAAAAATAAGTAACAGTAAGCATTTTTAATACATGGAAAATAAACACTTACTGTTAGTTTTCAGTTCTTTGAAGGAAAATATAAAACCGATTAGTTTTCACAGAAATAAAGTCGAGTAAGAACGTTGTAAAATCTGTTAAAACGACTAAAAAAAGAAGGTTCTACACAAATCATTTATTATCATCATGTCATGATAATCATTATAAAATCATAAATTAATAATAATATTTATTAATAAATTCGGAATAAACTAAAATATATTTATTATAAGCATGCTAACGATTTAAAAATAAAGCGACTTGCTTGTAGTATCTCCTTTTGCCTTATTTATAACGCGATTGAGAATTGCACTTTTGATTATCCTAATCAGTCGTTCCATACACGCCTATCTGAAGCGTAGTCGTCCCACCATGCATGGAAAATTGTTCTGGAAGGAGAGCCAAAAAGTGCGGACGAATCCACAGTGGAAGATGGCGCCGTTAAAGGAGGAATTCTGAAGTCAATGGTGTCATCATCGTCCTTATCCACAACTACTTGAGGCAACATCGGCGTATTATCAGCCCTATGATTGAAACTAAGATCAAGAAGACCACTTGGATGATCATCAAAATCACATAAGTTCAAATTACTACTAGAAGATGATGATGGAGGCTGTACCGTTCTCGTGCTGGATTTCTTCTTTGATTTAAGCGCATTTGCACTATTGATACTGCTAGTATTAGAACTATTGCTACCTCCAGGGACAGCACAAATAGGACTAGTGCTGTCATTATTTCCTTTACTGCTGCTACTTCCGCTCTTCTTACTTTTCTCCTTGTCTTTGCTTTTCTTAGACTTTTTGGATTTTTTGGATTTGCGCTTCTTCTTAGAGGAGGAATTTGAACGTTTCTTACTACTACTGCTGCTTTTATGCTCTGTCACGGTGGTAGCATAATCGCTGGCGTCACTGCCGGATGAATCTGAATCTGCCGAGGAAGTTTCTAAACGTACGGAAGACATCTCCGCTACAGCTTTTCTGGTCATCATTTGCTTTCGCTTAAGCGGAGAACCAGAGGATGAACCACTATGGCTTGAGAGACCTCTTTTGCTAATTACTACTGCTGGAGAACGAGATTTGCTAGTTGAATCTTCATCCTCATCATCACTCGAATCGCTACTACATATGACCATTCGTGGTCTCTTGATAGCCTTTGAGTACTTGTGCTTTTTGGATTTCTTGCTAGCACTGTCTTTCTCAGAGGCAAAGCTTTTTAAAACAGAACTAATACTAAAAGCGGGAACCCTAGACGCAGCACTACTAGTGGATGGCCCTGGTTCTGCATCCAAAATGGTTTTAACAGGCAATGGAAATACGGAATGCATTGCAGTAGAAGACGAGGATGAAAAATATGGTTCATCCATAGCAGGTGTGGACGTTGTTGGACTAAAGCTTATGTCCATGAGCCCATTGTAGTCTGCCATCGGTGGACAATCCAGTTCTTCTGCCAAGTACCGGGCCAACTCATTCTCTGGATCTGGGGTCTTTAAAGAATTAACGATAGGGATATACAATTCGTTTGATTTGTGGATGTGAGTCGTAATATTTTCCTGAATTAATAAATAATAGTAAGATTAAATTCAATTACCATTGGAGGTCGTGGGCTTCGCTCATCCTTTACTCTTGGACTCTCCTCGTCGTCAGAAGATAGCGTAATTACTGCAAGTGGAGGTTTTTTCTCTATAGGGAATGAACCAAGACATTCCAATTCGTCAGAGTCTGGAACATCGTCGTCTATAACTCGTGCAATGGGCTCTTTCTTTGGCGCTGAGTTAAAAGAATATGGACGAAAAGCGCAAGACGATGTGCCAGGTTTTGGCTGTGAGGTATCTGCTCTTAATGATGAAGGTTGTGTATGACGACCCGTTGATAACGAATTTGTTCGCGAAGAAGCAGAAGAAATTAGCCCGGCAGATCTTGATAAATCCATTACTTGAGCATTACTCATTCCATGAGGGAAAAGGTCAATTCTGAAGGCAGGTGATGTTGGCCTATACTCAGTGTGCCCTCCTCCTGCATTATGTATACAGCTTGGTCTTGATGGTCTGCTTGGGGGCTGCAAATCACTTCGGGAACTTGATGCAGGTGATTCAAAAGGAACAAACGCACTGTTACCCCTAGTTTGTGAAGATGGAAGAGAGGTATAATTCGCAACATGTTCATACATGAAATCTTGCATTGACCGATCACCTAAACAAAAAACAATTGATGGATTAAACTCTGAATGACAACTTTTTTCAGAATGAATGCTCAGTTTCCACTAAAAAAATCATTAGTTATTAATTGTTTCAAAAGTACCTCTACGAGGAAAGGTTTCTTGCTGGCTTCTCTCAGTGGGACGTTCCTGCTCTCTTTCCTGTGCACTACGGCGAAGCGTTAAAATAGGGAAATCCGGACTACTCAATGGACGTCTGGCTGACTACTCATCAATAAAACATTAATAAAATTTAATTAGTTATTCATTCAAAATTTAAATATTATAAAATATGCACACCACACACACACCACCATCAATAATTCAATAACCTAGCATTGCATTGTTTTGTTATCAAGAAGGAAGAACGTACCTCTCTTGGAGGAGACAAATATCTCTCTAAAGAAATGTTCATATCTATGTCGAAATCGGGGAGGGTTTCCACATCCACAACGCTAAGTAATTCGTTACGAGAATTACCAGCGCCACTACCGCTGCTGAGCACAGAAGGTCGTGCCCTAGTCTGTAAATTAACTGGTGATGAGGATGAACTGCGATTATAATTGGTAACAGTGGTCGTAGCAGCAGTTGCTCTAGATCTATCTATGGTCATGCCGCTTCTAACACCACCACTGAAGGCACAGCTACTTCCTTGAGAAACATTGGTTTGTACTTCTAGCCTAGGCATACTAGGATCTCTGGGTAATAATCGGCGATGCCCGTCCAAAGCAGTATCTAAAACACTACTAGTTGAAGGAGTTGTTGTAGAAGTACTTTCGTAAACTGGAGTTCGCCTGACGAAATACGGTGGCGAAGGCGAAGCTGGACTGTATGATGAGGGAGCATTGTTGGAAAATCGTAGCCTGGAATCAACTACGCAAGGTTGGTTGTCGTCGTCATCTATGAAACAAAGCATAAAAAGCATTATTAATAAATTACAATATAATCTTAATCACTAACTAATGAGTAACAAAACATTTACCTGAGGAAGATGAATCTAGCAAGACAATATCATCTGGAGGCTCCTGCCGTAGTGTAGGAGGACCTAGAGGACGAATAGTAATTCGTCCACCTTGTACTCCGCTGCTGCTTGTCATCCTTGGCCTCGATTCCTCTTCATCAGATAATGTGATAACTTCCGGGTTAGCAACTGCTCCTGCATTACTTCTGGAAACTGTGTACGCAGCCATTCTATCAAACTCCTCCGTCGACATTCCACTTACGATGAAATGATAAAATTCATGTTGAAAGTGCGCAGTTCTTCCTCCAAAATACGAACTAACCATTTCACGAAATTCGTTTGATCGGACATCATATTGGTTGATTAAGTGCATAATTAGATCGTATAAAAATGCCAACTGTAAAACATAAAAACATTCACAAGATTATATAGTAAATAATAAACTAAAAAAGTTTAATACCTTAGTATTAACAACACCATCAACCATCATTATCATTCATATTTAGTAAATTTTTATTTCCTGATACATACATTGGGGTGACGCACCTGTAATCTGTTCCTTTGAATTCCTAACAAAACGTTCAGCTCTCTATAGAGCCAGGATCGAAGACGAGTAATGGCGGAAGGATGACTTCTAATGTACTCCACTGATGGAAAGAGGACCGAGCCTCTTTGTAATGTTGAACCAAAAGGCTGAACCCATTCATCACGGTCATAACGCCTGCGACGATTTTGATACCCTGGCATTTGAATTACATCCTCCTGGTTTCTTCTGTGCTCATTTACAATATCTCCAAAGTATTCCCTTTTGAATACAAAATACAATAAAATTACAGACTTACAAATAAAAATTTGAGGTAAAAATTTTAAACATTTTTAATTAGACATACGGTCGTGAGTCATTGCTAAACGGGTTCGTTGCGAGCAGGTATGGAGAGGCAGGAGCATACGCTGGTGGAGCCGGAATGGAAACGCCTTCGTACGCATGGGCTGCAGCATGCAATGGAGAATGGTGGTGTGCAGCTCGAGCTTCCAAGACACGAATAAGTCTACGATCACGTATAGCATCTCTCATCATTTGAAAATCAACACCAAGACCATAAGTAGCAACGTCTCCATCACGGACCATCATTATGTCCCTGAATTAAAACACGAGCTAACGCTATAGCCATGCACAACAAATACAACATGCAACCCCGATTTTTTTTAGAAAGTTACTTACGGAGAAAGTCTATAGTTAGCTCCAGCTGTAGTAAATCTTATGGAAAGATGAGAAACGGGTGTAGGCACCACATACTCATCATACTCAGTCGTGCTCCTAAAATTATGGTAGATTGAGCGGAACGAGCTTTTGCAGAGAGGGCACTCGGGCTTCACTTTCGACCATTCCAGTAAGCATCCAAAACAAAACTGATGAACACAAGTGTTACTGCAGCTTCTATTCACCACATCCCCCAAGCAGATGGCACATTTAGTGGCTTCAGGAGATGGTGATCTTTCCGGACGACCAGAGGAACTGTTATCCTTCTCCTTCCCAGTGCCTTTCATGGACGACAAATCACTCTCCACAACTGGCTGAGCACTGCTTACTTTGGATGTCGACATGATGATGGGGAAAATTTAGCGCCACTTAGAGTGGCGATCAAGCTCTGGAAACCTTATCCCACAATGGTGGGAACCACTCTACAACTAGAGTTACTAAAATCAGACAAACAACGAAAGAAAATGAAATCATTACTCCACCAAAAATTCAGCCAGCCACCTCAGTCATCAGTCCCTCCACCCTCCCATCGTCACCCCCAATTCCTCCTTGCTGTTTTCCACCAATTATTATTTTTATTGCGATTATGATACATTGTAACTAAAATTACCCAATTTAGAAGTAATTATGTAACCTCTCAACCACCGTCATCAGCCTCCTCACAAGAATAGATTGGTAATTGGAATTAGCAGCTTCTTCCTTTACTGTTTAAACTGTCAACTTGTAGGTGGTTGGAATTTTGAATCAAATATTCCAATTTCAAGACTTAAAAAAATATTCCAGAGGCTACCTGCCCAAAGAGAACAAAACCCCAAGAACCTCTCGACACCTTCTTGTTCTTCTTTTGCTCCTTCCTTTCGGGTTGATATGATGATGAGGATGGAGGATGAGTGAGGAAAGGGGTACAGAAGATATCTTTGTGATTTAGACACTGTCGTATGTTCTTGAGTTGAGTGAACACACACACACACATTCATACTATGTATACACAAATACAATACTTTGCTTTGCCTTCAAATGCAAATTTGGGGATACCACTGAGACCAGACCAGAGCAGAGGAAATACTCTCTCGTCCGATCTTATGGACTTTATCAACATTCAACATTTAGGTACAAAAAAGCAGCCTGCAACATGCAATACTTAAAACACAATGGGATATATCAATGAGAATGAATAGAGCCTGACTCTATGCACAAGACAAGACCACCACCACAACTGCACTTTTAGGTAGATGTGATATGGTACATAATATGAATACTACTACTATTTTACTACTATCAACTATACTCCATCCATGAGTACATTTTATGCATAGGACTAATACTTTTTAGGTATGACCATGGAAAGAAGGTGCTGTTGATCTATTTGACTGATGCTCACAATATGTATGTATGTATGTATGTATGTACATCCATATCGAGAGAGTATTCTGATCTGATCCTATATCACACACGTAGCAAATGTGGCTATAGTTCGTGCATCATCATAATATGCATGCATACGCACAAACAAGAGCCAGAGAGAATTAGGTACTTGTGAGTAGAAGTGTCCAATTAACTACGTTTCTTTAAGTTGGGTAGAAATGAAGGGGTTCAAAAATTTCCAAGTATTTTTAGAAATGTACGAAGGGTTCGGATTTATTACTGAGACTGAAGACTAAGTATGGAGTACGGACAATCTTGTTAAGGTTGTCTGAGCTGTGAACGTAGTTGTTGAACAATGGAGACTACGTGATATAATGTGCATTTACATTGCATTGCATTTTAACACTTGATTATAACGATACTTCTACTACTACACCTCAATAGTATGAACACCAACCAAGGAAGAAAAATATGCCTATAAATAAAAAAAACTCTTGGTTAAACCAAGCAGTAGTGACCAAACGCTTGATTTGGTTTTTCATATGTATGAATTTGTCCCTTATACCTTCCTCATACTCCTTTTCTTTCCAAGAATTTGATATGGCTGCTGGATAAGCATGTTTTTGGCTAAAATAATATTTAATTGTCCCTTTTCGTCAGGCCTGCCAGATTTTCCGAAGCCGAAAGTAGTACACAAAAATTAAAAAATACATAATGTATATACATAACGTGTTTGCAATTCAAAAGTAGTCCTTAATTAGTAATTAGTTAAAATCACAGTTTGAAATTTGTTTTTCATCATATTTCAAAACAACCCGTGAAGCGGATACCCAAAATTGAATTTTATTTTAAATGCAAACAACGCAAAATTTTATGTGAATTAAACAATTAGGTTGATTTTAAAAATTTTCCTAGAAATTTAGGCTAACATTTTAACCGTTTTTTGGAGGATTCGACACTTTATAATTACTATTACTAGCCAATATTATTATTATGAAGAGCTAAAAATCCCCCGAAATTTTCAAAACAAATGCTGCATTACAATTTAGTCGAATGCAGCACATGAATGATTGAAAGTTTCAAACATAATTAATATTGACGGGATTTAAGTTACTGACATTAAATTTAGGGATACTTTGTCTGCACGACTAAAACAGGACATATTTTGCTGAATCCAATTAAATTGACACAAATAAACATACGTTTTATTATGTTTGCATATATTAGTCAAATACAGCACGAAACTGATATTGAGGTCAACTAAACGAAGAAATTAAACACAATAGTACTCTCGATCGCTTTAAAAATACAACTTTCACTCAAATTAGCATCAGATAAGCAGTAAAAACATAGTTGATTGGAAATAACACTACTTCACCCGTGACATAAAGAGAAAACTCAATAAACGGCTGGCTAAATCAAATGACTTAAAACGGTTAGGTTACAGAATTACTTAATTTTAAGAAATTTTTATAGAAATTAGAAGAAAATTCTGAGTTTTTTTAATATTTGGCTCAAAGTAGTACAAGTAGGCAGGGCAAAGCAGCTCGTAGCCCGAGTATTCATCTCAAACCATAGGCACGGTCCCCGGGTTGTGCATTGGCAAAGCGCGAATTAGCAACGTTTGAAATTTTACCAAAACAAACAATGGTGAAATTTCAAACGTTTAATTCGCGCTTTGCCAATGCACAACCCGGGGACCGTGCCTATGGTTTGAGATGAATACTCGGGCTACGAGCTGCTTTGCCCTGCAAGTAGGACAAATTGTGCCAAAGTAGTACTGTACTACTTTTGTCTATTTTTTGTGCTGAAAAGTAGTACTGTACTACTAAAATAAGTACGTCTGGCGGGCCTGCTTTTCGTAGTAATCGAATCGGAATGAATGCTCCTAATCATGAGATGAATGCAGCATGAATGAGCAGGCAGTGGCCTTGAAGTTTGGATGTTGCACTTTGCAGCAATCATGAATGAATGCCAAGGAAAAGGTGTAGTAAAACGTAAATCGTACGAGAACGTTCAGTCTGCCAGTTAATTTATGCATATTGTGTTTTCGGGTCAAATTATGTAAATGTTATACAAAGTACTTTTAAACTTTTACATCTGATCATAAGACGCATTTTTAGGAAAGGGGGAAGGTTGAAATCAAAACGTGAGTTGTCGTAGTCTGAGTCAGTGTATGCAGATTAGTAGTTTATTCCAGCAATCTGCTTTTACTGATTATTACTATCACAGGAAATGTCAATTATGGAGATGATTCATTAAACCTATTAAAGGATGAGTCATTCAACCTGTTATCAGTATATCGGTACATAATTTGCTATACAACTATACCCCAACGTTCATGATGTATGATCCAGATTCAGAATATGGTTTATGCAAAATTATGGCTATCATTCAAATATTGCTCATGAACTTGATTCTGCTCTTTATGAATTTCGTATTTGATTTCAAATTTCAAGACATTCAATTATTATTTTTAACCAGGCATTTGATTTCAAGAAGAGTGAAGAAAGGAAGAAGAGAAAGCAAAGCTATTTCAAGTGGATGAAAGCAATCTAAAAATTTAAACTTGGACTGACTGGTTCTTGTAGGTAAAGTAATAGACGACGATGGCCTCCTCATTGTATGAACTTGCAAATGTGCATTTTAGATACGGACAAAAGACCCCACATTCACAAGCGCGAATGAAAAGCAACATATATACACATCATATGAGTACATGTGATTTTTCACGGTAAGTCTCTCTTTTGTTGTGTGTTTTTCTGTACCTTGCTTTTTTAAACGTGAAAGTGAAAGCACTTTTTCATGTGTCATTTGATTGTTTATAACGATTGAGTCATTGACGATAGACTCGGATAGACTTTGTAGTGTAATTTGTAATTATGTTATCCTCAAGCAGGAAAAGGACACGGTGAACAATGTCTTTGCATTTGAAAAGGTGAAGGATAAGGATGAAAGGTCGAACCATTGTTAGTTGGATAAGTTGCATTGTATAGTGTATGGAGAAAATAGAACTTTTACCTGACCGTCCTGACCTACAACCTGTAGCTTGCCATGTGTGATTTTATGTGATTTGGAGTCAGAAGTGACAAGTAGACAAGTGGGAGCAGGGAATAATCTTTACCGCTGTTTACTGTTCATTGTTGATTGAACGTAAACTTTATATATTATCATCATCAACCATCGATAACTATCAACCGTGAGCATGGAATTGGAGACGGTTGAGGATGACCTTGGACCTGCTACCCAGGAAGCCTGCTTTGTATGTGGAGAAACGAATTATTATACAGAGGGTGGATTTTACTACTGTTCCGTATGTAATACACAGTCTCAGGTTTGTGGATTATAAATCATTATAGTCGACAGTTCTTTTGATGAAGTCAGTAACTTGTAACGTTTTCATTTTTGCATTTATAGACTGTTCGGTTGTACGCTGAGGAAGAGTACATGCCTGAGCGTCGCATGGCAGGCCGTGCGCAAGTACTTAGGGATAAAAAAAAGAAAGCTGAAAAGACAGCAAAGAGTACAAAATTATTATTTTTTTGCTAAATTTTTTACATGTATGCATTAAGATTCGGTTATTTTAATCATTTTTCGTTATTTTTTTTATGCAGAAAGGACCTTTCTGTCCACTTGGGAAATATATAACATACTTCTAAAGCATCTGGCCAACCAGCTTGTTGAAATAGGATTTCCAGAAGTCGTTAAAGTCAAGATTTTTCATCTCTACACCTCATTTTTAATACGGCGTAAGGTCATTTTCGTGTCCAAATCGGATCCTGAAGCGAAATCTAATGTGACTTGCGGGGAGCCCCAAGTGTACTTAATATATTTTTTTTAAACTTTACTATATATTTTAAATGGAATTGTCTCATTGAATTGACAGTGATGCCAAGTTAATAGATGGGAGGGGTTGTTAATGTATTTTTTCATTTGCTTTGTAGGAACTTATATTCTCTGTATGGAGTTAAGCCATTGAAAAACCGAAAAAAAACCAGCAAGAAGCTGACGACAGACGAGAAAGTAGCAGTTGTAGAAAGGCCCGACGCTGAACACTTACGATTCAGAACTAGGAAATGGATGATTACAATGGAGAAGGTATTTTATGTTTCCCCTGTACAAACCAGACGAGTTTTAAAAGAGGAATGTTGGCAACAATTTTCTTTATATTTTCAGAAAAGAGCAATGGAAGAAGAATATAAAACAAAAGCAAGTGAACTGGCTGAAGTGGATACAGTTTTTGATGAAGTAGCAAGAAATTCACAAGCAGAGGAATCCCAACCGGTTGAAAAACAACAGTTCCCAAGACTAGTTACCACACATGGTGTTCGAAAGCTTCGACGAAGTGGAGTGTTAAAAAAAGCTGTGAGCTCAAAAAGAATAGTATCGGCTAAAAAAAACTGGGAAAAAGAGCGGACTTATTCAGCGGCTACAAGAATTCTTGAGTACGAGCGATTCAGTTTTAAGACAGCTCTAATTTTAATATTCGTCTCATTACGACAACTTGGATTTTCTGTTGTCTTTTCTGATATTATGAGGTTAGCTTCAATTTCGATGCACCTGTTTTTTATGCATTACAGCACGTCTAAGTAACCGTAAGTATTTAGTTCAGGTACAAAAACAGAAAACAATCTTAATTTCTTTTAGATTGTTCTATGTTGGAGCTCTAACCCTGGATAATGTTGATCTGGGAATTTATAAGGAAAACAAAGAATTGGCGTACCGATGTCGACAGCTTTATGCACTCGCCAGAAAAGATTTTAATGTCAGAGGTTCCGGTTCTTTGATAGAGTGTTTTGTGAAATACATTGGCATTAAGGATTTCAACTTTCCTCAAATGAAAGAACTCGTTCCTAAGTATTGTGATGACTTTGTTTTACCTCGTAAGCCAATGCTTTTTCAATTACTTTATTTTTTCAAAATCAGTCTATGCAAATGTTGTAAGCGGATATTCATTTATTTTTATATAGGAGAATTCGAATGCCTACTTAAACTTTTGAATCACATGTTCACGTTTGATGACTACCTCAAGTTCCGAATAACCCTCAAATGGGCTCAATACAAATCAGTGCCTGAAATCTTTGTTTTGACGCAGATACTGGTTCTTCTCAAAATGTTATTTGGACTCGATGACAGAACTGAAAAGTTTCAGTCCAATTTTGCTAGACTTGTGAACAGTGTCATGAAGGAAGAGGTCGCTAAAAGTAAATCGAAAATGGAGGAATGGACAGAATTATTCGTCATTGAGGACTGGTTTGGCTACCTTCAAAGGCGACGGGAACTGGTGAAAACAGAAATTTTTAATTCAAGCATTTATACTCCTAACAAACCTCCTACGTTGACAAAATTAAGAAACCTACTGCTGACTCGAAACCCAATTGAAACAGGTTTGTAACTCATGCCTTATTTAATCATTTGCATTTCATGTATTAGTATAAAGAACGTCAAATATTCATAAACGCTATTGTCTTTAGAAAATGAAGAAGTTTCGGATGAAGCACCAGAAGATTCGAATGTAAAAAACTACACGGAACAAAAGGAAGCGGTTAGAGAGTGTTCAATTTTATTTGAAAATTTGCTTAAACAGTCCCTGTCTGGGTCAGAACAGTCTGAAATTCCAAAAGTAAAGCAGTACATTCCTCTGCCACTACCATTTCAAAGCATTGTTGATCAGTATTTCAAAAATTATCCCGTGGTCCATGATCCAAGTTTTGATAAGAAATTGTTTCAGGCTGATTTCGAGAAAAAGCGCATTGACTTTATCTGGAATCCTAAAAAATATGCAAAACTTTTAACATCGCGTGGTTATACGGTAGAAATTATTCGTGGGGATGCAATAAATAATTGTCCATTTGAACTACATAAAGGTGAAGATGAGTCTAAAGTGATTCCAGTGTTCCAGCCGTACAAAGATTACGACGACTTTGTTAACCTGATTAAGGAAGAAGTCTCCCACAGTCTAAATTTCCTTATAGAATTAATTGAAGAAATTACCTGTAAATGTTCAGATTCTGTATCACCGTCAAATTCAATTGAGTATCCTAGAATGATGAAGTCATTTGGCGACATGTATATCAAATCTTGTGTAGGTATGCTAATACCCTTAATGACACGGGGAGGTATAGATGACTCAGACTCCGACTCAGAGTCAGATTAGTAAAACAAACAAGCCATAGCTATAAGACTGAAAAACTATTGTGATAAATAAACTAATGCAGTTACTTGTGATTGACAAAAAATGTGATGACCTAAGAATTTTTTTATTTGGCAGGATTAATGAATCTCATGTTAATATTATTGACGCTTCTTAAACAATGTCGGTATGAAATATATTTTAAAAGTGGAAAGTAACAATAAAAAGATTTATTTATTCATACAAAAATGTACAAAAGAGATGTCAAGTTGCGTTTTTAGAGAGATTCGTAAACTCATTGATTGGCTATTGTGCGTTTGCTCCTGGTTCATTTATTAGATAAAAAGATATAATTTACTAGAATAATTATCAATTATAATATTTGCAATAATTAGCCGGGAAAAATGCTTTCCCGGTAATAATCAGTTTAGATAGTATTCCCATGCCCTTACTGTTTTGCCTACTATCGGATGTTGCTAATTAAAAAGTGAATAAAATTTTAAATCATTTCATTAAGAACACATTCTAAGCTATCTTTCTAAGCGTAACGAGTACAAAGAGCTTCTACCGAAAATTGAAGACACCAAAACACGAGATTCCAAGAAATGCTAACATAGTTAAAGTACTAAAATGAACACGATTTGAACTGTTGCAAGCATCTTGAGAGCAGTAGCATTCTTCCCAATAAACTCCATTTTCATACACTCCCCAGTTACATACTCCAGTTACTCCTGTATCTGAAACACTGGCACATCGACGAATTACCTGACGCCACCTGGGAACACGACAATAATAATAATATTATTAGATTATTATTGTTGGGCTATTGTTGCAATAACATAAATTTCAAAACGCATATATTACAAACAAGACATCTCACCTTCCATCCCAAATAAAGCCTCGAGGTCCTTGCTGTGTGACTTTTACACAAAAGGTTCCCGTCGTGTGGCTTTCATCCCCCTGGCAGTCTACTGGAATGTTTAGCTCTTTGTCAAATCTACTGTAAACTCCACAAGTGTCTCCGCCTCGCTCTTTATCTTCTGCACTGCTACATTGGTAGCATCGAATTTGAACTAGAAGATTCAATTTAGAGTATTATATATTTAATGTACTTCTACTTATAGGCAAAAGATACTTTTCACAATAATTATTTTTCTCGGTCCATAAGAACGCTTACCAGAACACCCCACGTAAAGTGACAACAGAAGCAAAATGGAATAGTAAGCCCTCATTTTTAACGAATTTTCACATTGAAAAATGAAAATCAAGGAGAAAGCAATCAAAAATTAAAATTGGGAAAGATATGATTGAACTTGAACTTAAATTTACATGTTGTTGATGTCTTTAACTATTTTAAAAAATCATGTCCGTTTTTAGCCAGTAGTGTCAGTAGTCAGCTTCTCACGTTGGCCATGTATCCTAAACAAACATTTTTCTACAATCCTGGCAATGACTCATAATATTCATACACGTTTGTATATTAAGCGAAGCATGCATTAAAAAAATTCTTCTGGCCTGTCCGTATTCGTTACACCTTACTTGCCTACCTGTGTTAGCTCGCTATTGTTTGGAAGGAAATGGTATTTATTAAGCGTTGCAAGTTGCAAAGCCTCTATAATTTGGGTATATACCTTATATGATGTAAGTGTAATATGTTGTATGTGTGTAAGAACTCTTTCTCACGTTCCCACAAAACAACGAAATGCTTTTTTATACTCTAGTAACATTGTCAAGTGCAAATGCATACCTGTCTTCGTTATGGGACTTCCGACTCCCTACCTATGGCCAGTGCATAGCGTCTAAATGATTAAAAAATGTTGAATGTATTTATATATGTATGTATTATGGATATAAGTTGGATTTTATATGAAATGTGCATGTTTGATAGGATATTATGTAATGTACATTTTAGTTTTTTGCTTAATCAATGCATCTCCCCTTTTTCCAGTGCCCAATCTTTTTTCTAATCTTATGAATTTCAAAAGAGAAAAACTCTTTGATAAAACAACGGAAATCAAGTAGATTAACTTTATATTACTTTTTATTAACTTTCAACAATAGTTATACATATATATTGTTTCGAATGACATAGCATCTTTCTATTTCTCTGTAATTATATGTATGTAGAATAAAAACTAGCATGTTTAAAAATTGGCAGACATCATTGGTAAAGTACCTCCACCTCGTACTTTTCACTTTTTGACGGCTTAAAGATATTTTACGAAACTGCTGTCACAGGAATAAAAAGTTTACTTTTGGTATTGTACACAGTATTTCTTAAATAAATACATAATTATTGTATTGTGCCTTTACTATTAATATTGAAGGATTGTTATACAAAAAGACAAAAAGAGGACACGTAAGTTTAAGGCATAAAAATCATGTCATGGACGGATAAAATACAGAGAAAGCGTTACTGGAAGTTGGAAGTTAGCCTTCGTTAGTTCGTGAAGTTTCATCATTAAATTATTTATAATGTCAGTCAGTCCCTTTCTCCTAAAGTTACTTTAATACGAGTACATACATGCATAAACTATGACATAATTAGTTTATGTCAATTTAGCAAAACGAACACGTAACACAAAACACTAAAATGCAACTCTCTGAAGACAAAAGCTACCACCTAATGATAATTTATGAAATTAAGTACATATATGGTAAATTCTTATTGCTTCACGAGAAAACGTCCCTGAAAAACTTCTTTCCAGTCCAGTTGTGCAGCCCAACCTGAGATTCATTGAAGAAGTGGTGTGGTGATGATGATTATGATGATAGTGATAAAAGTTGTCAGCTTTCCCAATTTTCACAAAATAAAGAAGCTTTTGGTGGGTCTCATGAGCTTCAAGATTGTCAGCGTGGAAATGGTCGTTAGTATCCCAACAAGCTCAATGGAAGCCTGCCAACTTTTCCCTGCATTGCAGCCATCCTTACCTCTGTAAATGTTCCAAAAATTTCAATTTTATGCAAATGAATATCATCTTCTTTATTACATTTCTGCCTCAAAACTTTTGCTAAAAAGCTAGTTTTGCATGCATAATTGTTGCTAATTATTATTTAGCTTGTATAATATCTAGTAACCTGCACAAGCAGTCCTCTTGGTAAATGTCGAAAGTTCCTGTACGACGTTTGCAATAGCGCTCATCACCTCCTATCCCGGGCTCTCCTAGAAAGGCACAACTTCGGATCCAACGCCATTCTCCCTGAACTGTAAAAAAGCAAAATTGGTTTATAAAAGTTTGCGAGGTTTTAAATCAGCATGGAAAAGTTTTGCCTTACCTTTTTGAACTATTTTTCGGCACATTGTTGCCTTAATGCCTATGAGATTATCGCGTTTATTAAATTCTGCATCACAGTCTGAAATGGGGAAGGAGGAGTTGTCAAATGGATCACCACAACCCAAATCGTTTCTTGAGTTGCATACCCAACATTTGATACCAGCTTCGGATACTGAAATTGCATAGCAAACACAAACCCCAAATCATGAAAACTGCACAAATTGTCACACACGAATTACTTTGTGTTAATCATAGTTTATAGTTTCTTTTTACCTTGCCAAAATGAAAATGTGAAAAAGACAATGAACACGACAATCACTGATCGTTTACTGGATGAAAAATGTAGTAGCTTCTGAACATAGCTGTTACTTTGTTCCATCTTGTACACACTTAATCTCACAAGATAACTCTAAATATTAATTAATTTTTAGAAAATATTGTGCAGAATGTCTCATTGTCAGTCCCGGTCCTATTGGGTTTACTTGTATTCATATTCATGTACATGGACAGGCGTACCAACACCTTACTTAACATTGCATTACTGGAACGAGCACTTCCTTACGTCCTGCTATATTACAATGCTGAAAGAAACGTCAGGTGTGGAGCAAATAATAGAGTGATTGTGATTGGTATGGGTATTGGGTTCGTGTTGGTATGATGTGCTAAGAGTAAAAGAAATATTCCAGGTAACCAGAATGCTTCTAAAAAATAGTTGGTTGCGTGCATAGCATTGTTTGCTGTAATGCAATGTAAAGCAAGTGCAAGTCGGTTTCAGTAGTTTCTACATGTTATATTACATATCATGAATCATGAAATGAACTTGTACTGGAATCTCTATATGCTTAGGGTATTGTATTGTTGAGTTGAGCCGGAGTAACTAATATGTCTCATTGTCAGCTCACCCATGTAATTCCAGTATAGATGGATATAATATGTATATGTATATAAAATATGGCTTTAATATAAGGAATACCCTTAATATGCATGTTTCAGCACAAAATCAAGAAGTTAGATTCGTGAAACTCACTACTTACTATGAGTGACGATTGCTCTTCTAAAAATTCATTGTATATGCTCCCAGTTCTACCAATGCTCCCAGTTCTGTTGTCCTGAATGATTACATAAGCTGTAGGAACGAAAGAATAATATAGCAGCTCCTGACTCATCGGCGTTCCAAAACTCACTACAAAATCATCAATGGTTATTTCAAATAGTTTGTATAAGGTTATGTCACAGGACTTTTGCAATAAGGGCCGTAGCATTTGATATTTTTATTTTCTAACTAATTTTCCATTTGACATTTACTACTATAGCTTTGCTGAGCGACCCTTATAATTTTGAAATCTACCTGTAACATAACAGTTAAAACCCCGTTCCCAACTATATATTGTTTAGAACTTGAACTATGAACGGTTGGGTATGAATACATATCACAGTTGCTATACATTGTCCATAGAAGGCTTTCGTATATTTAAAAGCATTAGTTTTAAAACTGAAGCCCCGTAACATATCCGTACATAAACTTTTAACTTTAGGACGCCTCACCGTACTATACATAAATCTAATTTTATATTTTCCAGTAATATACATTGGTTAAACATCTATTTGTTAAAAGCAATTCTAGTCCGTTCCTTATACTTCCCGTAAAATTTTGAACTGTTCCATACAAAAAAGATGTGGTACGAAAGAAGCAGTCAGTAATCCCCTCATATAGGATATTAGCTCAAGACAACAGAGCTTGATTCCATATCTTCTGTTTATGATATTTTTAAAAATCTCGGTAACATACTCTAGTTGGATCACCAAGATCATCAAGCAGAGATGTTAAAATTCCTTGATTTTTAGAAGTGTACAAGCACAAATAAAAGCCGTAAATATGTAATATCCAAGTCACAGATACGATGTCCAAGATTTAATTCTAAAAGTACATGTTTAAAATAAAAGCTTTGCTTCAAAAGAATCTACCCAAGCATTATTTCATAAATTCGATTTGCAAACAATCTATTAAATCTGCAAGTTTGCACTGCTGTTTTACATAATATTTACATACGATACCATAAACTAAACTACATAATGGAAAGAGAAACTTAAAAATCTTCAAATCAGCATCTTTCCTAACAAAAAAAAGCTAACACACTTTGTCAACAATTTGAATTCGTCGCAAAGTGAAGAACGTGTATTATAATGGTGATTTGATGATGTGTACAGATTTTTATTCTTACATCATCATACATATTTGCATTGTCATTCATCATTCGTCCAACGAGCAAATAATCCACAATTATTTGGCTTTCTATGCATGCAAAACTAAAGTGAGCTTTTGATATAAGGCTTTCCATTTTCCAAAATCAGAGTAGGAATCCATACATACAAACAAGAAATCCAGATCTGAAAGTTTTTTTTTCATTTCTCCCTAAACACCAAACTTCCAGCATGATAATCAGTTTACGTACGGTACGCAAATTTCTAGCACAATATTGAAATTTTCAACTTACGTGTGCTTTCCATTCTCCACTTTTACTTCTACTCTCAACGGCCTACTCAAACGTTAAGCCATGCAGACATGAACAAACGAGCGGAGATATGATCAATATGATGTTAGATCAGTAACATCGTATCAGCCAGCATTCATCATCATACATCCATATCCATACATTGTGCAATCCAACAAAAAAAATTTCGGGATTTGGAGCACAATTCGTGAAGCTCAACATTTTCAATAAAAAGGATCCACAAAAATCTGACAACGAGTGTAAGTTAGAATTGTACGAGTAGTGCCTACTCAAATATTGAGATCAATCGATCATTCCAATAAACCAATGTGGCTATGCCTTATATATACATAATATGTACTTGATATTATAGCTGATATAAAATCCAGTCATCATCATTCAGCTCCCTGAATGGAAACCATTCGAGGGAAACGACAAACGAGCAAAAATATTTTTGAAACTTGAGTCGACTCCAAGCACGTTCCTTCGAGACTCAAATCATCGCAAAGACGTAGGAGCATAGGAACCAACGACTGAATCTCTCAATAATAAAAGAAAACTCGATGAATGATTGAATAAGGAATAAAGAATAAAAAGGCTGAAAAAGTTGTTGGGTTATTATTGCGAAACCACATAAACTCACACGCACACATCAAACCAAAGCAGCAGGGCCACGTTCAACGTTGTGTTTCTCAACTTTTCTATTTTTCCTGATACGTATATTTCATATAATTCATGTAACTCGGAATTTCTACAAAAAAACAACGAATAAAAGGGTTCATTGGGCAAAAACCTTTTTGGCTTTTTTTGGTTTTCATAGTCTAGCCGGTAAGGAACATAATGGCCCTTTTGGTTTTGCAAACGTATCTAGTAAATATCACACATATTGTGTGTGAGTGTGTGTATCCAACAAAAATCAATGCTTCTCTTTGCCCCTATAGAATAATATTGATCAGTGGAAATAGATATAAGGAAGAAACAGAGGGGATTATATGCATATTATGGTTTTAGGAGGGTAGGTACACACATGTGTGTGTGTTTTGTGATAAAGCTTCTGCATTCTCTATCCAATAGTTAGTAACAGTCAAGTCAGTACCCTTTTTGGTTGCATCTCTATTTTTTGCACTAGTAAATACACGCTCTCCACCAAAAATATCCGCAGTGTGAGCGTGTGAAACACATTTTGGAGCTCTCGGAGTGGCATGGCATTTCTTTTCGACGGACTGGGACTATGAAGCAACTGAGAACAACGGAGAGCTTCAGTACCACACCACACCAGACCACTCTCCACATGTATGTACTTTGTTTGGTGTGGAACGCGGAAAACGGGAGAGGCTCCAATCCCACCGAAATGGCACACATTATATGTGCCTACATATTTGCACTACATTTAAGAGCATACTCAACTTATATAATACTATAAGGCCATAACGTGTGTTTTTTAGGCGTCTACTTTGTATATATATCTATTCACACTTTTGCATTCTTCAACTTGTTCCGAAGAAATCTCTCTACATCTCGTAGTATGCGTGTGTGCTGTACTTTTCTTAACTTTTCCAAATATCTATATAGCTGCTCTGCAACTTTCACGGGAGCCAAGAAAGAGGAGAAAACCACGTCAAGAGGTAGACCAAGTTTCTCTTACTGTAAAACGTAAAAGTATGTGGGGAAAAAGAGCAAAGCAGCATAGCATATATAAGTAATATCTATGGTAAATATGTGTAGTAATAGCTCACAGCAAAAGATCTCCACTTGAAGAGAGAAAAAAGGTCCCAGAAAATAATTCTCTCTATTGCCGTTTCCCTTTTCTCTCCCTTTTATTCTCAGACCATTGTTGCTCCACATTAGGTTTTGATCCCGATCTGGAAGAAGGAGGAACGAGCGAGAAAACATTCCCCATTTCTTCTTCTTCTTTATGCATATATAAACATGCATTCATGCAACATCGTAATCATCCTCCTCTTCCTCCTATATTTTCCAACTTTCTTTCTGGGGACGCGGAAGCTTTTTGGATTAGAATATGAAAATGATGTATGTATGTACATAAAGAATACTACATGCAAACATGTATCCAGTTATTATCTCAGAAATCCACAGATTCCAACAAAGCCCACAAAAACGCTTGAATGTTATGTTTATGTCTTGGGTCTTGGGCTTCCCTACTGAAACTTCTTCTTCTTCGTCTCCATTCCTAGCCTGGAGCTCAGCCTCATTCTTATGCACTTGTCCTATATATTTCCCTTTTCTTCCGTTCCATGTCCTTTTGCATGGATAATGTTGGGGAAACACCGTATATTTCTCGTGTTGTTCTCATTTATTATTGTTTCTGTATAAAGAGGCTGACTTTAAATTCAAATGTATGGAATATTTGTGCTCTACATTATATTACATCACTTTCATACGTATGAAAAGAGACCATGAGAGAGCTGGAGATGAGGCACTTCAGAAAATTTTGTAATAATAGACGAATACTTTCGTCCCAGTCAAGTAGCAGTTTGTGTATGGAACACTTCTAGATTCCAAGATCTTTCAGAATTTTGGATACCAAGATATCTTATTATTATGTATCTTATGTATTATGCACTTACACCTGACTCCATTCCCTTTGAATAAATCCAGTGGAATTTGTGCTAAAGCAGAAACTGGTATTTTCTCAAATGTTCTGTCAAAATGACTACTTTTCTTCCTCTCAAGATGATTTGCCACAATAATGATACACACTTCAAATATATTTCAGACTGGAGTGGAGAAGTAGATGGGAGGAGAAACATGAGGAAAAAAAGATGGAGAATTAAGTAGATGAAGTAGCTTCTGGGAGTGAGAACAATAGCGAATGAAATGGAACCCTGAAATGAACATAATATATTATTTTATGTGATGCGATGTGGTCTTCTTTTAGTACACACAATATCAGTATAGTTTAGATAGGTACAAGAATAAATATCTCATAAATAAAACCATCTTATTCCGCATCATAAGCTTGAGCATTCGTTCATTCCTTCTCACAATTTCAGAAATAAGCAATGCTATGCTGAGAAGAAACAAAGTTAATGGGAATTTATAATGCTGAGTTGCTACCAAGCTTTGGGATGTGATGTGATGACCTTTTCCCTTCCACTTTCTTTCTCATTTTCACTATGCTAATTTGCATGAAAATGAATGGATGCAAAAAAATGCAAATCCATCATGACAAAGGGAAAACTATACTAGGCAGATATATCTTTATGTTTGTAAAACTTTCATTTTCATTTTTCATTTTCCACGACTGTGCCAAGCAAACTGTATTTATTTATGCATGTAATATTTTTTACCTGAAAGAAACACCAACTTTTTTTGTCCACTTACATAAATTTGTGGTTATTTTGTACCTTCATGCACTCTTTGAAATTTTTGATGACTACAAAAGTGTCTTTTACTTTTATGAAAGAAATGTTCAAAGCGAAAAAAAATGTGACGACGAGGCTGGAGTGGAACTGAATGCCTTCAAGGTAAGAAAATAAAAAGAAGTAAATGAAGACGGATGCCCTCAGGTAATGCAATAGAAAACAAGATGAGAGATAATACATACTACCACTTCCCTTATCTTTCTTCTCCAATATAAATATTATAATAAAAATGTAATGATATAGTTATTACATGGAAAACATATATTTTTATTACTAAAATTTCATGTTTCAAACAAGACCAAAAGAAGTGGCTGGGACAGTTATAGTGATGGTAGTTCTTTGGAATTTTTTTTCAGGACAAAGAAAAAGCTTGTCCCAGTTTGAGTTTATGTATCTTTTCAATAGCCCCAACATGAAAATGCAGTTTCCTTTCATAAAAGAAATATTCATCTTCCCACCAGCACAAAGCCATCACATCACCATCATCAGTATATATGGATCGTACATACGCTCTCTTTTTCCTCCAGAAAATGTTCCCATTTCCATTGCATTCAGGTTTCATAGCTCCTTCCGCTCCCTGTTTCAGAATACCATTTCCAAAAAGGCAAGGCCACCATGCAAGCAATGCATTGATGTGGCTTATAGTAAACCTGTTATTTTCTCTTTAAACTTTTTGTATACTTACATACATACACAAATATAATATAAAAGCATGGGCTTTAGAGTTTCAGCATGTCCATGCCCAGGAGAAAGTATGTGTTTGCTTTAAAGCTTTCTGTGTTTACTATCTGGTGTGTCCCTTTTCATACTAAGAAGTAAGTAAACTATGTGAATGCGACCTAAGCACGAATATATGATACGACGATATGCTTATGGGCTCTAGTCATCTCCTCCTTCATCCACACACACGGTGTACATTTTGGACTGGAGCGACTGACTGACTTGGTTTAGTTGTGTTGGGCTTGCCCTCCGCATTCCAGTGTGTGTTCCGGTCTCACCCGCGTCGCATCTCCGAGTGAAAATTGTGCACGTTGCTTTTTCCCTCTATGTATATTTCATATGGTATTCACTCTCCTTTTCCTTTTAGCAAATGAGGCTCAAATAATAAGTATAACATTTAAAAAAATAAATCAACTGTTTGGCAAAACGAAACAGACAAGTTGGAAAGTTTGAATTGTAATCACAATCAAAGGAGTTGGGAGGAAAAGCCACTTTCATGAATACTCTCCAATTTATCCTCATTTTCATTTTGAGAGAAAGCGAGAGGGAAGTTAAGTTGGTGTAACTTGAAACTGGGTTATTATTACTGAAAGGAAATATGTTTTAGATCTTATATGTGTTTACCCCAACTCACAGCTCAAATTACTTTTTTCCATCTTGTGCATTATCCATACGATTTACCCAAGATACATATAATATTATTATATGGTATTTTGAGAAGCAAAAAAAGTGAAAGAGGTTAAATACATTTAGTCGTGCGCAATTTTTGTACTCTATTATACGTATTCTCTTCTTTGGCATTCGACTACCTAAGTATATATCTGGTCTGGTGTGAAGGAAACAAGTACAGTGCAATTACGAAGCAAATAAAGAAGCTCGTTATCCTCAACGCCTAAGTTGTGAAGTGTACTCGACTTAAATCACCGTCAAAAAGTGTGGAAAGGACGTTTATTCCGTGGGTAAACAAAGAAGGCTCTCACACATCTCTAACGAGAAAAAAAACAGTTCTTCAACTGCATAACATTTTATAGGAAATTCAGTTCAGTGGTGTGTGTCAATATATCACACTACCACACTTTATTGCATTGCAGCAAAACTCTCACAGATATCTAAAAGTACCGTACTTAACTTCTGTTGTAAGCCTACACATAGTTTCCAATTTTGTTGATGAACTTGAGCTCGTAAAAGAATTAGCCAAGTTGTTTTTCTTGCTGACGAAAGTCGAGTGAAAGCTACGAGAACAATTTGTTCTTCTTTTGTGTGTGTATTTCCATATACACAAAAGAAAAGGACAAGAAGAGAAAGAAGGTCTTCTTCTTCTTCTTCGGAAGCAAAAAGTTGTATCTGTATTACTACTATTGCAGTTTAGCCAGCAACAAGATTAGTTATGAAAATTCACAAGGCCCACAACAGCAACGGACAAAGAAAGCAACGAACGAAGAGAGAATTGCAAACTAACCCAGCTCTTCAAGAAAGAGGCGGTCGTATATCGGGGACAGGAAGACGGGAGAAAGACAATGGTATGCAGGACTCGGACGAGGCAACCCTCTATCTTTTCAACTTGTTTCTAGCAAGAGACTCACTCTACTCCTCCATTTTTACTCGCTAATGACGACGATGAAGCCTAATTGAATTACCATTGTCTGCTCTCCATGCCTTGAGTGTTATAATGCCAATGCCACATGCATGACATCAACTCTAATTCCACACAAAAAAAAATGGCAGGAAAAAGCTACGAAAGCTGTAACGATGTGCTCTTTTGGAGTACGCTTTCACTTGGAAATAGTATGGTTTAAAGAATACGCTGAATGAACCGTTTTTTTGACATGGTGTACTGGTGTACACTCTACACTGCTGCTAAATTGATATTGGTGGATAATAACATAGTATATTCTTATTCAATCTAATCCTGTTGGGCATTAACGAATACGTCAATTGGGAGACAGTAAAAGTACAATTCAACGTTTTTATGCCACCCACACGTTGCAAATAAAATTAGGGATAATGACATAATAGTAGCAATGCTATGGCTTGATAATTACAGCAAAAGAACCGTAGTATTGCATTGTGAATGTACGAGAGTATTCATAAAAATGTTTGCAACATTGTAACTTTGATGATACTACCTTCCTGATGATACAGTAGAAAAGGAAAGAGAATATTTGATTACGTTTCGGTTCCAACAATATGACATTAGAAACGTGTAAATTAGTGAGATTCTATTAATTCACTTTGGGCTTAGCTCTATACCAATGAGATAAATGTGTTGAAATGTGGTCCTTCTAACGTTCTATCCAACACATTTCCTGTGTTCACCAGCAGAATGTCGGAGAGAGGAGGAAGCATGAAAATGAGTGTGCCCAATAATAACCCTTCTCCAATGAGCACCTTTGATCAGGTGAGACTTGTTTAGAGCTCTTTTCCTATTTTAAGTTCTTTCACAAGTTTTCATCAGAATCCGGATGCCAAAACGAGAGAGGAATTTATCGCCTTTCATGATTTCACTGTAGTAATGCTTTTGCTCTTCGTAAACCGCATGGTTTTGCACTCTCCGCTTTGATCTACAAAGCAATAAGTTGTATATTTGTAAGCATAGTTCACATCACAAGCTAAAAATAAAATGTTGTTGAGCATGTTAAAATAAAACATGATACGTTCCCGTTTTAATTAAACGTCTCTCGTTTCCCCAAGTTTACTAATAATCCCTTCGTTTCATGTATAGAGATAGAGAGCATGCTTTGGATTAGTATTCGTCATGCCTCATTAAAATTACAGTTTATGCAAGTAAATTTTTTTTGTAAAATGTTATTCCACTTGGGTTCAAACAAAAACATTCTATCCGTACCATGCCGCTTTCCTTTCTTTCTCAGTTTCAGTCCTTTTGTCAGTTGATGCAGTGCAGTGCCCTTCTTCCCTTTCCTTCAAATGTTCCTTCACTTCTATATATACCTATAAAGCTTCCTACTTGGCAGGATGCCAACAAAACGGGGTCATGCAAGTTGAAGTCACAAACATTCTCTCCTTTTTGCATTATGGCCATGACTATGGTTATACTATAGGGAATATAGAAGCATTGAAAGTAGTAGCAGCACCCAACTTCTTACGCTTTCTCTTTATCGTGAAACTGTTCCTACGTACGTCTGCCTCAACTATCTCTATAACGAAGTATTACATTTTGCATATTGTACGTATGATCTGAGTATAAAAATGTAACGCTTTTTCTACTATATCCATATAACAACCACAACAAAAACATGAGAGCTATATATTGTCTTCAATCGTCTTCAATAGTTATGTATATGTACATTTTTGTTATAAGCCTTGAACTGGTATTTTGACTATATACGGTAGACGCATATGTTCATTCGTACATACGCATTGCAATTCCTTCAATTGGGATCCTTCATTTCAGTTTCGTTTAGTCCATTTTAAGTTAACTGTAGTACCGTCGTTCGTAAGCCAAGCCACCCCAACAAATTATCCGCTCATGTTTCCACATTTTACATCTTTGGGCTATAGTAAGTTGGAATTAAACCTTTTTTTAGGTTCTGCTTCTTTCGCCTGTCTCATTAGTGGAAGCGGAGATCTTAATTTTTCTACCTTTTCCGGTTCTCGCATCTTACTACTAGCATTTTTTATACACTCCCTCCGTATCGTGTTCCATATCATTTAGGAGTTAGCAACCGAGGAGCAGAGCAATAATCTTTGACGCTTTGTTTAATTTACGAAGAAATTTCTCGAGTACGAATTAATACCCTCCTCGCAGAAAAAAGAAAATTCGAATATATATAAGAATACTATAGGTATCGAGGGATATGTATGTACTTTAAATATTAAAAGCCTAAATTGCTGCTGGAAAAAGAAAGAATTTTAAAATATTGCTCCTAATTCTTATGCATACTTCACGGCAACAAAGCATCTTGCGAGGTCTGAGATTCAAAATACACAAAAACTTAATCCTCATCCCGTGTTAAGTTGGTTTACCCACCATTTGCTTTGCTAAATTCAGAAGAAAAAAAGTTTCAAACTCTAAAACACGAAAGAAAAGTTTGAGGTTTCAAAAAAGAGTCACGGCGGCTAGCATGAGTGAAACTTGAAGGGAGTTGAAGCACAGAGAAATGAGAAAGGGGTAAAAGAAGATTGATCAAGTTAAGCTACTTTTGTCTAAGCAGCTCGTGTTCGTTTCGACAAGTAGTAACTTTTCAAAAATAATCTAGGCAATTTTGTCCCTGTTGTAGAAGAAACTGAGCACAAAGTAC
Organism: Orchesella flavescens; assembly: GCA_964034955.1. NCBI lineage: Eukaryota > Metazoa > Arthropoda > Collembola > Entomobryomorpha > Orchesellidae > Orchesella > Orchesella flavescens. Next base: position 34,521,095 of record OZ035954.1, on the reverse strand, counting down.
TACATAGTAAAGCAGAATTATTATAAGTTTCTTTAAACAATTGGAAGAGGATTTTTTGAAGAAATCTGACAAGCAAAAAATGCACAATTTTCATAGTAGAGTTTTTCAATGCCATTGCCACTACTGCTGCAATAATTTATTTTGTAGGAAAAATTTTAGTGATTTTTCTGTCACAAGCGAAATTGCTCGTTTTATGCCAAAAGTCGGATTATATTTTTTATAGTGAATTTCACACGACTAAATCTCTTGAAAAGTTAAATGTACATCTCATTTTTGGTTGTCTACTGCTGAGTGTGACATGCAACAATTTTAATAAATTAAAAACCAAAGTGCATTGCAAAAAAAGTAAGACATGAGATAGAAACACAAATATAATATTTTATAAGCTTAAGTTTGTGTAAGAGACAATCCAAGGCCAACATCCAACGGAATCTTTGGTTTGTTCAAAAAACTCTTAATTTTGCAAAGCTTTTCAGTGAACATTTTCAATGTTAACGGTATTAGTATATTTTTTCTTATACCAAAACCAAGTTCTAGTGTAATGTAATCATGAAGCTTTATGGAATATAGGAGATGAAGGGCAGAAAGTGCAAACCGAGAGTGAAATGGAAAATTCCATAGGAAGGAGAAATAAAAAATGAAAAGTTTTGACATAAATCTTTAAAGTTTCCTTTTTTCTTTTGTTTTCATTCTTTTAGTTCTTTTTAAAAAAATCGTGTGGAATCAACCAACCACCCGACCCTTTGCACTTACACCATATCACTCTTCCTTTTCCAGTTTTATAAAACTGTTAAAAAAGTGTCTACAAAAAGTTTTTTGACAATGCTTCCACTTTTTAAAGACAAGTTTTGGAATCGCATATGGGAATGGACTGCTCCTGCTGACTGTTGCTGTTACACAATTTCTCTCTTTACTTGTTTTGAACACTTTTTCAAACTATTTTCAGCTAAACAAGGGATTTTCTAAAGATAAAAGGAAAGCACATGTTTGAACAAGATTTTTCATTCCTTTTCCAAGTAACTACAAAGCTTTTCTCAACAAGGAAAGTTTCGTATGACATTTGGTTAAATTTTCTTGGAGCGGTTCTTTGACAAATCATTTTGGATTAGTTCGCATTTTCATCCCGTATTTCACATCCACTTTCCTCTTTGCATTTTAACGCCAAAGCATAATACCTTATTCACTTGGTTTAAGCTTTCATTTCTGAAAACGCTTCTCCTTGAAGGAATAATGAGACTTGTTTCGACCAACATTTCTCATTTCTGTACTCCAAAATGATTGCTTAAACATGTTTAATCCTACATCTGTAAAGAAAGACACTAAAAGCATGCCGAAACCACTTGTGACTTATATGAGTGAATTTTGGGCTAAAAGTGTCTTAAAAAGAAACATGAGAAGCTGCTTATTTCTGAACAGGCTCAAAATAAGCCCATATATATGTAAATGGACACGGAGAAAAGGATCAACATGTGCATTAAGGCCTGACTTATGGCGGAGATCCTTGGAACGGAGATAAAAATATATTTTAACAAATGTGACTGCACTTTACCGGTAACCTAACACATCCGAAATGCAATCCAAAAAGGGAAAGCACGAATCGTAGCAAAATATAATCCTGAGAAAAGTTTGGGGAAGCTTCTGCAGTTACTATCCATCCTTCCTTCCTTCCTTCGTTGTTGGCATATACAATGCAATGAGCATAAATTTATTTTGTGATACCAACTTTAATGCATTTGGCATGTATGTCCTATCTCAGCATTTGGAACAGAGGGATCTCTTTTAGGTCGAATCGGATAGCATCTTGTTTGTATTGGGTATATTTATTTTATGGGCTACAGTGTATTTCTCCGAGGCTAGATCGAGTGTATTTTGTGTACGTGTCAAACACACAAAAACGACAAAAGTAGGGCGATGATGGGAGCAGAGCAACGAAGGGAGAGAAAAGAGCTTGGAACTTAAAAATTTCCAACTTTCCGGAAAGTGGATGCAGAGTAGGCGATCCATCTATTTCTAAAGGAAAACAATGGGGTAGTAGGATGAAAATGTGTACCTTTGTATTTAAGGGTATAGGAAATATATGTAGCTTTAGAGGAATGTCATGTCACTACTCGAAACTTAGGAGCAAAAAGAGAGGAAGATTGGAAATAAATCTCGTTATTGCCACGCACACATTTCCCATCGGGATTGGGAAGAAAAGTAGCAAATCTGTCTTAACAAGACGTACCTTCTATTGGGCTGCTGCTACCCAGAGCAGGTTGGAGGTATGGTTGCTTTGCTGGCTAGTGAAGCAAAGACCAATACAGTTTTTACTACTTTTTTCCTCTCTGTCTATATTTGTTTTGGATTTTGATAGTTTTATATAAGCTCAGCTCAACACACAGTGAAATTTTTGGATCCATTTTGGAATTTTCGGCTGTCTTCTTTCTGTCAAGGACGTGCAAGCTCCATCACACAAAAGCAATATTTTTATATAATGTTGCAAGCAGGAATAAGGGAAGTAGACTACAAGTGGGATTGTATTTTGTTTCTCTTTAGGATGAAAAAGAAAATAAATTAAACAACAAAATGAAATGTAGCTTACTAGCAACTTTATTTCATCAGCAACAAAACGTCCTATTCCAAATACCTTTTTTCATAGATTAAGCATAAAAGTATAAGCCAAAACCTTTCTATCGAAAAAGTTTTAAAGTCATTAAATGGTCAATTACAGGGTGTTCGTTTCAAGTGTTATCATTTTGAAGCCACTGCCAAAGAGCCGCTTCTTTGGTAAACACAGAAAGCAATACACCATTTTAATCAAGGGAGTCTGCTCTTCATTTTCCGCTATCGGTCATTGCTTTTGGTGAAGCCCTGCCTGGACACCTGTCACTTGAAGTGGAATCGCTCATTTTGCCCTTTCCAAGCCCATCCAAGATTTTTGGTTTTCATCTGAAAAACTTCTGCTGCAAGTACCCAAAGCCAAAGAAATCCATGGGACTTGCGGCAGGGCTTTTCACAGGTATTTTCTCATTGGAGATGATGGTTATTCCTGTTTTTTGATTCACTTGGTGGCGCACGCAGCGGTCAAACGCGTTGTGTGCGATGTTGCGACATCGTGGTGAATGAACACCTTAAAGGTGTCCTCACCATAAGGTTTTGGAATATGAACCTCAACTTGAGGTTTTAAAACATGCTCTATATACTAGTTAGCATTATTTTTTACGTTTGGGGGTACCCTGAACGCAGTTAGCACACCCCTCCCACTTATAGCACCCACCACCATCACTTTGTCACTAAACTTTTAATTTTTTCTATAACGAGGTTCTCCACCTCGAAGTTTCTGCTTAGCATAACAGATCTTCCTCGTCCCGTTGCAGTCATTGAGGAAAAACCTTGACGAGGCATGGGTGACCACGAACTCGCTCTTTCCACCTTCTAGGTGCCACTCACAGAGGCTCCTACAGTTCGACTTCCGGTTTGCACGATGAGTGTCTTTCAAGACATGGTCTGAAGGTTCGTTTCCACAAATCTTCATGAATTTTTTTGTGAATTGTAGAGGAGGAAACTAGGCACCTTTTAGACATCTCACGTATAGGATGCGGGTTCTCTTTCGTGGTAAAAAGGTGGACCTTCCTGATCAAGGCTAGATTCCACTTTCTCTTGACCGCATTCCGAGGCGGTGTGGTGGCTCCAACTGCATGCGCAGCTCTACTTTTTCCTCTGAAATGGATTACTTAGTACATTGCTGGCCTCGACACGTGAATTCCATGCACTTTTAACGTTGAAATTATCTTATTCTGGGCGCAGTTACTCTTGGAAAGCTCCAAAATGAGCGATTCCACTTCAAGTGACAGGTGTCCAGGCAGGGCTTCACCAAAAGCAATGACCGATAGCGGAAAATGAAGAGCAGACTCCCTTGATTAAAATGGTGTATTGCTTTCTGTGTTTACCAAAGAAGCGGCTCTTTGGCAGTGGCTTCAAAATGATAACACTTGAAACGAACACCCTGTATTTATCTCGTTTTTGAGCTTGATACTAGTTTTATGAAAGCCTGGCGCTTCCAGATTGATCAATAACAAATTGAAAACTTAGCCATTTTGAAATTTGGAAGGACGGACGGACTTTTAACAAAAAACAACAACCGGAAACAAATTGCTAGCAAATAGGACGAGGATGGACTTGTCATATTATCTTTTCCCTTCATTCTCCATTTGACATCTATTGGTTCGGTTGTTTTTGAGAATGCAGTACATTACAAAGCCCATGCAATTGATGAATGCTTATCAAATCCAGTTCTTCCAAGAAGCCTTACAAGCTTCAAAGCGCTTTCTAAATAAAGTCAACAGCGGAGCAGTTACTTGAGGTTCTTCCTCCTTTAAGCATTGCATTGCTTTCACCAGTCTTTCTACTGTAAAATTTATCTTCCGTTTTATATTAAATGTTAAATGGAACGGTAATTTAAATAACAACATTATAATCTTACTGTTCTGACTATAGTAATTGCTACTTTTGCTACCCATCATGGCCATCATCACAAGATTATTAGTGTGCGTGTGGTATTTCAACTAGATGAGATTACCAGTCATTACTTTCCCAAATTTTCTGCTCCTGATGAAACGGCGATTAGAAATGATAACAGAGGGGATAAAGCAAGCATTGTATATACTGCATAAAAACATGGTAAATTATTTGTTGCCATCTCTGTGGAAGAACAGTAGAGTAGAAGTGAAGTGCAAGGGACTAAGCTTTTTCGTGTAGCAAGATTATTACATACTTACGTATCCCCTATTTTTGTTGTAAAACAAAGTAGGGCCCAGGCAGAAACAACACGGTATTGCGTTAGTTTCCCATAGGTAGTACGTAACTTGAATATTTATATCATATTCGAAGTGTAGCTCCCATTCCATTCCATCACTGCAGATTTCCTCCATACCAAGAGCTATTATATTAGGTTCTGATAATACTTTCTCATCCATTGGCACAAGTACTATATATCTCTAGATAAAATGAAGAATGGCGAGGAAATGAAAGGGAATCATATTAAATGTCGTGATATTGCATAAAGCGATGTGAAAATTGATCCCAAGAGTGCTTTGATATAATAATGGAAAAAAGGTAGGAAACCAGCAAGTTTTTGCTAGGATGTTCAATCCCATCACATCGCATATTATTCGTGATATATCTAAAAATGGTAGAAGATATAGAAACCACAACCGATGAAATTTCCTCTCTTAACGGAAAATAATACATATATACTACTTTTTCACCGTACGTGCACGCATGAAACCATTATTCGCCCTAGTGCGTCATGCATGCGGTGCGGTACTTGCCGACTGATCGTGAATCGAGAGTATAGTCTAGTCTAGCCTTCTCTACATAGCAGAATGTCTTTGGAAGGAATGAATCCTATTACTTTCTTCATATTACTTCAAGGAAAGCATTCAATAATTCCTGAGAAAACTGCCTAAATTTTTTAAGTTGTGTAATAATAATCCTCATATTACCCATAAATGTTCCCTCCCCTCCCATCATAGTAGCCAAACACCAAAGCACTGCAGGGATCAAATACTACACAAGTAATCAGGAAAATCCTGCGGTGCGACAAATAAACGGGCTTTCACTTTGTTGGCAAAGAAAGCATTTCCCACTGATCCTGTGTTACCACTTACCACACCATCTTTAACCAGAAGCATCATATGATAAGAATATCGATATAGGGTTTTTTTAACAAAAGGATTGTTGCCAACTATGTCACAAAAACTAACAGATAACAGGAAGTGCAAGAAATAAGTCAAAGGAAGTTCATACATCTTTTCCGGGATACATCCGTTACTAAAATCACTCCAATTTACTTTCCAATTAATCTACACTAGTTTTTAAAAAAAATTGTTCAATTTGAAAAAGTACTACAAACTCTGTCTATTCCAGTTGAATAAAACACTTGATTTTGAGGAAGAATCCGACGGTGCACAAACGTGCAACATATGATATTAAATACAGCAACATGTTTGGATACCTCACGTTCACATCTCAAATCACTTTCACTGTTTGTTGACCATGCCTCTACAACTACAACGTAAAATGGCAACTAGCTTTGGGAGTAAGAAGTTGGGCTTTCATGTGATTGCAATTCAAACAGGGTCTAATGCATTTTTCATATCATTTAGGTATGTTTGTTATTGCTCAGTCAGACAAACAAGTAGTCTTTTTTATTGCTGCGCGGAAATAAATACACATCCTTTAAGCACCTAAATTGGTTTCAGCTTTGTCCTTCAATATACAGTATGGGATGGAAGGCGCCACTATGTTCTTTATGTACATACACATCGCATTTTTCTACCTAGAACTGCATGAAACATTGTAATTGTAAACAATAACACGAACCTTATGCTTATTACGTGTAATAAATCATTTGACTGCATGTTTTTGTGCTCGACAAGTCTGACATTTTACATATTTTAGCACCTCTCCTTTTATAAAGGTCAGCAGGTCAGGATCACTAGCAGCATTTATCCTTCAAATCTACTCACACGATGTGAGCAGCTACGGTAAGCTAATGGACACGTGTATACCTATTTTATACATGCTGCCATCGATTATCCATATACACAAGATATTAATAGAAAACACTTAAAACCCTTTCTTGACCTTTCCACTTTACGCTAATGATGATTACTGAGAAATTACACACATTTCACCATCTCTCACTTTCTTGCGAACTTGAGGGAAAAGTGGAAAAGTGTTCCTTAAAAAATCGTATTGAGCATGAAAAAGAGCTCCTGTGGCTAAGAGTAAAAACCAATTTACAAAAAAACCTCGTCAGACAAAGGGAAAGTGGGAAGCTATAAGAATCACTCTTCATTATCCCAATATGCCAAGAAAATTGAAGAAAAAGCAGTGAAAAGCGTAGCAGTTGTAATACACAAACTTGTCTTTGTGTTACAAACGTGTAGTAGTTCCCTTTTACAGGAAAGTCATTAATTTCATGATTGTGTAATAGTCATTTGAGTGCCGAAATGGGGAACACAGTAGTATCCCATGTATGTAGCTCTAATAGCATATGTCTATGCACACCTTGGGAATCATCATCATGTGGAGAAAAGTTCACCTTTTTCGACGACTTTTTAAAAGAAATATTGCGTGACTTGGTTGGTGGAATAATTTGCAGAAAAAAGGAATAACAACGGAAAGACTACCACCGGGATTGAGAAAGGCTCAAGGGTAGCAGTGAAAATCTCGAATATTATCTGTAAAAGTAAAAGCATTAGGGCTTCCGTCCTTGGTCCATTATTCAAGTTCCCTTTTCCCTATACAAAATATATTTTTAACTTTGCATGAAAAACTTGTTACTATGCAGGTGGGAATGTAATATTTGAAGGTAAAATGAAATGGGAGAGAAAAATTGTATTTGGATTTGGGTACGGAGAAAAGGTTGACGAAGCGTCTACATAAAAAAAGGGTGAGTAAATGGATGGATTCTTTGCTCAATAGAATTCCTAATGAAAAGAAATAAGATGGGGATAGCAAAAAAAATTAACGAAACGAAGGAAATGGGAAATGAGTGACTAAGCATAAAAACTGAGCTTAAAAAATAGGGAAGGAACAATATACGTACGTATTGTGTATGTATATTTCTAAGTAAGGTTACAAAATATTATTAATACTTGCGGAAACTTTTGTGCTATAATATGATGATAAAAAGTTCCCTGTCAAGCTCAACCAGAGCCTATTTGTTTTGAAGAAAGTAATATTTACATCCATGATATTATCAAGTGATTTTTCTTTGTGCTGACGACGACTAGAAGCAGTTCTATTTTTGTACATTGTCATACAGCAGATATTTCATTTGCATGAGCAAAGTTCTGTTTGGTAACAGTACTCGGTTGTCGGTACTGCTTGATGAAAAATATAAAAATTATGCTTCAGGCTAAGTACGTAAGTTTGTTTCTAGAGGACTTAAAAAAGTTTAGACACAGCGCCAACATGTCCCTTGTGTGGGTGGAAATAGTTTTAGCAATTTAACAAAAGCTATGTATGTAAGATACTTTGTGGAGCCACATTTGGAACATATTTCGAATTTCTTGTAAAGCATTTTATCGATAAATCTTTACAGGGTGGCAGTAATATTGAGAAGAGAAGCTCAATACATTGAAATAAAAGGCTTCATTGCAATGGGAAAATAATGTCAATAACCCAGCAAAAATATTTTCAAGCTTTTGCTATTACATATTCACATTAATACTGCGCAATACCACATACCACACAAATGTCACAAGTATACATAATCGTAATTACGAAAATCGCTAAAATTCATGAATCATTTACACATGCATATTCATTTAGCGCAAAAATATAAGGTGCGGACAAACTCACAATAACTGTATTTCTTTCAACTATGGGACAAATAATTCCCCTGGTTTTAGTTTTTATCGCTAGTGTTAGCACTTTCATCATAGTCAAAAATTTTGCAGATTTCACACAGTCGAAAATTGTATGCTACTCTTCACTCTTCACCCTCGCCTACCTTTTTCAACATGCCACTTTTAATGGGCGTCGGCCGATCGATGTCTTGGTTGGGAAAGAGTTTTCTTTAATATTTCATGTAGTATATGCATAATTCGAGAATATGTGAAGATATTGCGATTAAAGGCGCAGTCTTGAATTATGTACGTGTATGGATTAGAAATTTTGACAGATGGCTTCACACTTTTTGTGGGTTTTCGTCAAGAAACTACTTAAATTTTATGGCTGTGTGTTTGCAACACAACACAACATGCCCAGCCCAACAAGGACTTTCACTTTTTACTAGGAATGCATTAAAAGTTGAGAGTGTTCATTTGTACGTACACTTACTTACGTAGCTCCTTTTACCGAAGAGCCAGCCCACTTGTATTCACTTCCCTCCGGATAAGAGAGTCCTGGTGAAAGTGACATCAGGGGCTGGAAGCCATGAGATTATATTTAAAAATGGAAATGTCTCCTATATAATAAATGAAGCGTATGAGCCGCCAAACCATGTGTGACATGACTGGCTGGCGTACCTCCCACATTTCAATATCTTACATGCCAGATGCATAGTGTAACGCTGGAGTTTGTTAAAGTGAAGTTAATTATTACAGAATAGTACCAATTTCGTATATATTCTGTATAAATATTAAAACAACACATTTATCATTTTTTATCACCGCTCACCACTACTACCTACATACATCACATCATGCACATCTAAATATTATTACTAGCAGGTTTAACTTAATAGCTCACTTACATCCGGAGTCCGGACCGCAGCCTGCAACCGCTTTTACTTCACATATTGCACAGAAACTATTAAGTATGAGTGACGCAATCCTTCTCAAATATTTTACTTAGTACCACATGCTTTTGCTTTTGGCTAAGCGGAAATAATGCGTTGGTATTTATGCATGTATATTATATGAGCATAAGCACAGCTCTTAATTAGTTGTTTCTAATGCAATGGATGGCTCAGCTATAATAATGCTGACTAAGGGACTCCACACTGCCATTGCCTACTTTGCAACTTAAACAGCTTCTCTAAAGATTTACTGCATTGCCGCTTTCCTACATGCCCTTTTTTGCTTTGTCAGCACCCTGAGCACCCCTAAAGGACTGCAGTATAGTGAATAAGCATTGAGGTAGTTAGTGAGGAACAAAAGATTTTAATCCGGAACACACATTTATTACGATTTTATTAATGAAACTATAAGCCTTGGGTAAATATGTTCTCACTATTATATTGTTTATGTATGCATATAATAATGATGATGTTATTAACGCTCAAACTGTAACTTCCTCTTTGCATTAAAATTGCTTGGGTTGTTCATACGAATTTATTTTTAATTTGGTTGGCTTGTATTTTACCATGCTAAAGTGTACCATTAGCAAAATGTCACATTTGTTATATCAAAAATGTTTTTAACAAAATTTACAAAAATGCTAATGGACTTTCTCCCACGATTGTCTTTTCCTTTTGTAGAATCAAGCGTTGTACTCTTCGCTCGTGGAGATTTCGGATGGGAAAGGTCGTCCTGCGCCACGTCGACTCGTGCTCAGCTCAACACATCTCCACGTTCAACGAAATGTTCACAAAGATGCGATTGTAGACAACGATGCGGATAGCAATAGGCCCACACACGGATCTGTGTCCGACCGTGGTCTATCTGGAGAAGGGAGCTTTGACTCTTTTGTTGATACGGACTCGCCTCCTCCTGAATATAATGTAAGTGGCACAATATGTTAGTTCTTTTGGGTAAAAATGGGCTATTACATGGGTGATTTTGGGTAATTAAGTGGTGTACTCAGATGTACGTGAGGTGTATACAATCACATCGCATAGTCATTTAATGCCCCTTTTCCTAAAGTTTGTTTTCTATTGTCTCTATCTCTTTCACTACCCCCTCAGATTTCTGGCACTAGCCATTTTCCCTGTCAAGAATAGAAGCAAAGCAGTGATTTAATTTAGCGATTAGTGTGAGAAGTACTACGGTCAATGCGCTGGACTGGCTAAGTTGAATTATGGATGGTTAGGTAAGCATGAAAATTACGGGCACCGGAAATGATTCATTTTCCCCCATTCTTCATGAGCTATCCTACCGAAATATCAAATTACACAAGTCCTTCACTTCACTGCTATATTACAAGCTTGGATGGAAATGGAAGGTCATATTTTTCTTTTCAAATACTACTCTCACATTTTCACGTTGCATTATATCCATCCTTAACTTTGTTAAAGCGATAAAAATCTCACATATTCGTCGATTTCAGCTGTCAATATGTCTTGAGTGGCGCCCGTCTATTGACCATTAAAGGATTCTGAATTCTGAATTCTGAATTCTGAATATATCAGCAGTTATCACAACAGAGAGAAATGTGGCTCACTAGAATTTGTAGCAAAACCTCCATTATCAAACTATAAATTACTTAGGATAACAAATCGAAAGCTGGAGAAGTCAAGAAGACGAGCAAAGGGCAAAGGAACGAACAAAAAATAAATATTCCTTCTTATCTTCAACAGAACCAGAACATGATGTATAAATGTATAATACATAATGTTGATCTCTGTATAGAATCTAATTTGATATAGACTCCAAAAGTCTTCTTTCTTTCACCACCACTTCACTTAATTTAATCTCTCAAACGAAACCATACGCTTTACGGAAACTGTTGATTTTGTTCTTTTCTTCGTCCACGCAATCAATGAAAATCTCTCATTGAAATGCTCCATATAAGCGAAACAATGTTTCTATCTCCGTATATCATATTATAAATATTTATGCAATTTATACCACAAACAACATATGCTGTATACTATATGATGATGTGTGTAGTATATAGTTGCAGTATTTGGCTTGTCTTGTAGTCTCATCGATTATAGAAATCTTATCCATATAAAAGAAAGGTAGGAATCGGAAGCAAAGAAAAGGTATATGTACTTGACCGGATGCCATACAAAAGTACCATGAGAATGAGTTGGGCTGTAACGAGTACAAATGAAGGAAATGAGTAAATTGCTCTCTAGCAGAAAATGCTTCTAAATAGCCAGACCAGCAATTGCTCACTGTTGATTGGATTGTGTAGCATAGTAGTAGCATCATATCATCTTTGTCCAGCTTAGTCTAGCTTTTAAAAGGAAAGTCAATATGTAGAAGGAAAAATTTGAGTGAAAGTGAAGACGAAAACTCCAGCTTTTTAGCTTCGTCTGCTTCTTCATCCTGTCTAACTTTAACTTTCTTCTTCTTCTTGCTACTTCCCACTTTCTCTCCACAAAAAAAACCTCAACAATTCACAACTCAACCACAACCACACACGGCTTTAGAGTTCTTTTTATTGACAGAGTGGCTTTTAGCTGTACAATGAATGTAATATATTTAAAGTAATTCAGTGTTGCAGACAAGATGTAATAGGTAGTAGAAGCTCGAGTAGGCAAGTCCTTAAGAGATTAACGGGTTTCACTAGAAGTGTTTTTGTCATGTTCTCAAGACTCCAACCAAACCACAGTTAAACGCATCACTTTGCTCCAGCACTTTTTATGCTTTCCAGAATGCATGCATTTTCTGCTCTTGATGCTCATTCATGGGATGTGAGTTTTAATGCGATGGTTTTGTGGTTGCTCTCAGCAGCTCTTAGTCAGAGAACAGTACAGTACAAGATTCGATTTCTCAAGGAAAAATTGAAACCCCCAAAAAAAAGATGGATGGGGTGAAGGATTACTTATGTTTTGTTCCCTTCCATCCTGCCTACCTGCTTATTCATCATGTCATTTTGGCAAGAATGGATTGCCAATGGCTATCATGTTAAGATGGTGAGGTTGGTCTGATGGGAGATCTTCTACTGCAAGCTGCAATCTCTTGAAATTTTATGGGATAATGGACAAGAGTAGAAAAAATAAGGAAGCATCTGCATTGGACAAGATATATATAGTTTGAGCATATGAGTACTTAGATTTTATGGAGGAAGACAGAAACTTAAAGCTAAAAGCTGACGCTATATCTTTTAGTCCATCGATTTGGCACAAAAACTGAAAAGAGTTTTCGAGCTACGACGGACGACGTAATACTTATAAGTACGTGGTTCCTGTAGTGCTTCTTTGTTACGCTATGTTTGTCGTATTTATTTAGGAGGTAGTGGAGCCACTTATGGCAGGGACAAAGTTAAGCTAAGGCACATAAAATGAAAGTGTACTTATATTTGTATTTTACGTTAGTATTATATAATAAATTCCTAAGTGGTGGAGCACTTGTTATTTTCCCCTTTCTTTAGGAATGAATGAATAGAAGGAGAAAGTCAGGAATAAAATGGGACTCAAAAAGAAAAGACCTTCAACTTTTATCGTTATTGCTTTTGATTTTGATTGTGATCAAAGAGCGAGCAGATCAGTAGAGAATTTTTTTGGGGGGACGACCCAGCCAGACGAAACACGTTTATTCATGTATGTATCTTTATGCAGCCAGTTTTACTTATCTGTATAAACATTACAGAATATGAGAATGGGAGTTGCTGAATAGAATTAGTTCTCTATCGATTGGTAATGAAACTCTGGTTGGAAAGGGTTACTCTTTCTACCTAATAAAGTTAATACAAACTTGTAGTAGTTGTAGCTGTGTACCTAAACCTACTACCATCACTATTTCCGTTTCAGTTACACTCATACCCAAAAGGTAATCCTGTTAATAGTAAAATGGTGAGTATGACTTGTAAACTGGAAAATGAGATGGAGGAATCAATGCAGCATAAAATCAAACGTGCTTCTGTTATTCTCCTTTTCAACTTTACAGCAATATAGGAATCGTGATCAGGAGATGGAAACGAACTTTGAAGGTCGTCTCTCCTTTAAAACTGAGGATGAGACTTGAAAACGTGCTGTATCTATTTTGAATCCAATGCCGCAGTTACAGAGACAATCGTGTGTACGTACGTACGTTCACAATCTTCACAATCAAAAGATACATATATATACTAGCGTCATATTTTATTTATGCAGCTGTCTGCTGAACATTTCTCTTCCTTAAAAAGCGATGCATATCTTATTTCACATTGGTGCTGATTTTGCAAAAGCTTTTGGTGTCAGGAATGCTTTTTATCGGTGGAGTTGAATAAGTTATCTCTGACTACTCACTCATAGACATGTCCAGGACAGTCATTGCGACCAAACCAAACCACAAAGCCGAGATATGAATAATATCATAACACAACACAGCAGTAACAAAGAAAGCACCATAAAACCCATAATATAATGGCATTTCCAGGAACCTTTTTCTATACTTTCCCATTTGTAATTCATTGGAAACGCGAAGCATTTTGTAAAGCAGCAGCAGCAGCAGTGGCAGACACAGACTGAAGAGTGTCAGTGTTCATTAACATTTCAAGAAAGGATGGTCGAAGAATCAGAGAGCTCTGAACATTTATTTTCTTTGATGTGTAGTCAATATAAACTCCATTCTGGGCATGTGAAGCCAGCTGCTTCAAGCTTGACTCTTTGTCAACTTTGTGAATAGGAATTAGAAAGTCTAGTTTTACCACCCGACAGCCAACTTGTCTTTCCTCCAATTGGTTTGTGAAAGGGGGAGCACATATGTCAAATCCTATAAATTGTAGCACTTGGCCTTGGTCTACGTTGGAAAAAAGGAAATTTTCGCGAGAATTGTATCAATAATGTCATTTTAAGATTGCATGCTGCATGCATATGTCCTAAAAGAGAAAATCTACGATGGAAATGCGAAATAGCCAACGAACGTATACGTGATAAAGAGAAGTACAATAAATAAATAAATACACTTGCTATTCCACGCCAAAAATTGTCCTGGAGTCCAGTTATCGTAATCCACTCATGAGCTGAGCTCCAAAAGGAACGGGTAGCCAAACCGGGTGAGTCAGTTTACTTTATTGTACAATCATGACAGTCTAAAAACTGAGGGGGAACTGAAATGGAAAGCGCATTCTTCTTTGGCAAAAGGAAAATGCTCTTGTTCCATTCTATTCCATGCTTACTGCTTAGCTACTCCAACATTCCAGCCAGCCCATCGCATCACACGTATCATATGAAAGCAATGGAATTTCCAAAGATTCGAAACTGAACTGAATGAATGTGCTTTTTCTCTGAGCCCCTCTTTCTCCTTTATGTCGGCATGCTTCTTCTATGTATGTGCTTGTCATTGATCCGTCACTTTATCTAAAGTAAAAGCTCAAGTGACTTCCCTTCAAGCCGTTCAAAGTCATTTCGGCTTTCCATTTTCCTATTTTCTTCTTACAAAATTTAGTGCTGTGTAACGTATGACTTACAGAAAGATACCTATTCTCCCTAACCTTAGGTATCTTCTGTTTGCCACCACACCACCACTTGTAGTTGTACTTATTATTGACTAAAGAAATATAAGGGACAGAGAAGAGTTCATAAAATTCGCAGTTCATTTTCTAGCTCCGTTGATTTTGCTTTTTCTTCCGCACCGTCCCACAAAAGCTAAACTAGCAATCGACGGAACATAATGTTAAGTCAAGCTAGTTTGTACTTAGGTAGTACCATCTCTTTCATCCGACATACAAAGAAAATATGCCCAGCGGGGAAAAGGTTCCTTTTTCCATGTCTTGGCTTCTGTCAAATGGTTGACTACTATTACTATCCAATCCACTGCTACCCTGTGTAATTCTTTGCCGGGCGTAGTGACACTTGTTTTTCTACCTTTGAAATAAAGTCTGTATGTATTTTTTTTTGTTCTAGGCATTTCCCCTCTATTTCTTTCATTCATTTTGAGTAGAGTTGTGGTTATTACCAACCGAACACTTTCACTTGACCTCCGGCTGAATAACAATTTTTGTGTTGAGTAGTTGAGTTGATGTCATGCTTTGTTTAGTATTCAGTGGAGAAGTGGAAGTAAAAGCCAAGATACGAAAATGTTATTTAAGGCTTTTACACTTTCTCCCCATCCTTTATACTTTTTCCCTCTCTTTATTATTTCATACTCATTCCAAGCACGATTAGAAGCCTAAAACCAAACAGGCATCGTCCTTTTAACGTGGGTACTATCTATACATATGTGTATGTGTCTCCTTTCATATATCCCATGAGACTGTCAAATGTAAACGAGCCAGCCAAAGCATCGAGTCATTATCGTTATGCTTAATATATGGGAAAGTAAAGTGGAGAGAAGCCTTTTTGCGTTTTAAATCATTGGAAAAACTCTAAAAGAAGGAGAAAATACCAAAATACTGTGGAGTGTAGCTATTGACCTCCGCCATCAGGAAAGTTTAAGACTGTGTCTCTTGGGCATTATATCCTAAAGAGAGGATGGTCATAAAGGGTATAAATATTATCTGTTTTTGATTCTCTTGAGCAACTTGAGTATTTTATGAGGAAGGCAAGAAGGGAGGGAAGGATAGAAGTAAAAGATGGAGTATAAAGTTACACATAAGTGTATATCTCCAAATCGTTTTCTTTACCCACTTTTCCATAATATTTTATGGTCGGGTGGCGGTAGTGGTGAAAGGATAATTGTCTTTTGAGGAGGAGAATTTGTGTAATGTCCGGATGCCAAATAATCCTTCGTTACAACGACGGTGATGATAGTGCTGTGGTGATGATGCTGATGCATTGCAATAGGGTATTTAATAGAAGATTACGATAGGGGAGAAAACATATCGTAAACTGAATAAACAGTTTCTGTTGGTTATGGTTTTAGCGTCAATGTGCACTGGAGACATATTAGATGTGCTCTAATAATGGGGTGTTGTGTCGTTGTGTGTGCTATGCCAAAAAGGCATTTTCCAAATCTTTTGGCGTATTGTCAGCAAAGAACAAAGTGACACCAAGAAAGTGTTGGTGTAATTATTTTGCAGGCACCATGCGTTTCAGTTTTGTCGATGAAAAGGGAAACAGCGGATTAGTAAGGGGTTTTAGTAAACAAAACACGCACTTGAAAATAGACTTAAAATCATGCTTGTGGTTTTGAAAGAAAACGTACGTGGTGTGGTAACTTATATACAATATCCGTGAAGTACTTATAGAATCTAATATAATAACAGTTAAATATAGTATATCTGTCGTTAAGAGGAAGAATAGGAATGCATATTCACGAAACAAAATGTACACGTACTGAATTTATAACTTAACACTTTAACAGAGAAGTTATAGTTTTCACAATTATCAAGCTTGGCAAGTATGCAATTTTAAGAAATCGATTGCCCCATTACAATAATATATTGGATGGAGTCATTGAGTTTTTAAAATGTAGAAGATTTGTTGCTTTACAAGAGTCTGTATCGATTAACAAAAATCTTGAAGTAGTTGGTTTGAGACTATATTTCTATAATTAGAGCAACCGTATATGATGTCATTTCTAATAGTGTAAATCCTTCGCATTTCAAATCTTTACCCTAAATATTCTTCTAATACACTTTTTAAATGGCTAAAATTGAGTATAAGACTGAGATTGCCATAAAAAATAAATTACTATAGATTAAAAACCAAATTCTTTAAACTACATAAAGTATCTCAATAACTTATCACTGATTAGTCACTCAGAATTTAGCAAACTTGATTAAAAGAGGAAAAACATGATTTTCTCTGATGTGTAAGTAGCCGTAGCCGAGCCATTCGATAATTATTGCATAAAGTTAGAAACTAGAAAGTCGAAGTTTTTCTTCATAAAAAATAATGTTATATGAAAAGTTTTTGTTTCAGCCCCATTGCCGACGACGCGACGACATTACATTGCATTGCGATGAAATACGAGTATATCAAAAACTAGTTTCTTCTTTCTCCAAACATTTTTGCTTCCTTTCTTGAATAACTATAACTGAACACGGCTAACATCCAATCTTTCCTAGTATACATAGTCTGCTAAAGACACTCAATCCATTCTTTTAGCATGTCTCCATTTATAAAATGAAGCAGGGAATGAAGAAAAACAGCTTTCGACCAAGCGCAAAAGCTTTGCCATCACCACCATCATGATGATGATGATAACCATCTCACAAATAATTTTAGTACTTTTGTTGACTATGAACTGTCATCTAACATTATTACCATTCTGATTCGGGAATCCAGTTCCCACAAACAAAAAACTCCTATACCGTTATATACTCTGTCTGACTCATCAACATTAACGACAAACCAAACATACAAATGAGAAATGAAACACTAAACCAATTCGTATTCGTGGGCTTCAAAGAACAGTAGAAAAAATCTAGCTATTACTCAGTTTCTGGCCAAAAGCAGTAATTTAAAAGCCATGTTACTTCATGTGTGCTCAACAGGATGAAATGAATGCGAAACGCAAATACACTCAACTTGTTTTCATTTTTTATTCCTATAAAATAAAAGTTACGAAATAAAGTATGCACTTGCTACACAGGGAGGACTCAGGGACGAGGTGCACAATCGTTAGAGTGGTGCTATAGATGTGGATTTATCCCAGGTATGGTACATATAGACCAGACCACCGCCAGTCACAACCAATTTGAAAATAAATGTAAAGTTCTACATATTATATATCACTGGTTGTGTTAAATATAAGCTAAAAGGTAGGTCTTAGACTGAGAAGCCGTACTAAAGGAACAGTAGTGTGTTCTAATGGTAGGTTTGTATATGTATGTATATATGTGTGTCAATATGCGTACATTCCAAATAGTTTTTCGTTGATGATGGCTGATGGCTCTTTGTACTGTGATCTCATTTCGTGAAGTAGAATGATATAATGATAGACATTTTACACTGTCTACCACTATTACTACATAGCTAACTTATCAAGCTAAGTATGTATACGGGGAAAGTGGAGAAAAGCAGTTGTAAATGGGTTGTTGATGATATCGCTTCTACATGTATATATATATGGCTTGCTTTCTAATAACCTCACAATATATATGCATGTTCTTATGAAAAATATATGGCTATGGCACCAGCTGCCAGCACCGTTTCCATTACCGCTGATTGCCGATAAATTACAAGTTGCAACAGAGGATGAGGAACTCTCATGAGCACAAACATAATATGAGGAAAGAAACAACAGAAAGACCTCCCAATTCCATTATTTTTTCTTTTACTCCGAATGTGTATAGAATTATCATGAAATTCTTATGCCACACAAAACCCTTGGTTATGTACATACATACCATTCCTGTGTTTTTAGTTTTGCACTTGAAAGAAAGAATGTAAATAAAAGTAGACAATGTTAAAACCCTTGAGGCTACTGTGCAGATTAGATTGGTTGTGTAGTGTATTGTATTGTATGTACGTATGTATGCTGATGAGTACAATCCTGTTTACGTTTAAACAAACGATTTAGAGCAAAAAACGCTCTATACCATTTTATTTTAGAAAGCTGAAGGGGCTCTTCATTATAAATTAATTTAAAGTATTATGTAAATGACGATATTCGTACAATTTCGCTCTTCCAAATTTCCAGTCTCTATATACTGATTGCATTGCATTGTTCAATAATAATGTGCTATATCATCTACGAATCTACGTATCCGGAAGAAACAGTGGAAGTCATTCAAACTACGAGGCGTCAGTAAATATTTAAGCATGTTAAATTGATTGTAGTTTACAGACCGGAGATGTTCCTGTTCAAATAATTCCATACTACTTTTTATAGGGATTAAAGCTAGCAACGCAAAACTTAAAATTATTAAATGAACAAATGAGGAAACTGAATGATTTGATTTTCATTTTCCTGTTGGAGTTGGAACTTTTGGAGTCTAATACATAATATGTATATCTTTTCTAAAGCTATTAAAATATGAGCAAACGTTTGGTTGACTCTTGATTTACCGAATGAAATTGTATATTATTGTTTGAGACGTGAAATTCCTGTGCCGTTCCGACAGCCATCAACTTACTAAAGCATTTTGTTTTCTGGTCACTTATTCAACATTGAATTAAATTATAATCAAATATTGTTTAGGATCCAGGAAACTAAATTACACGGATAATAGCAGCAGCGCATCATACAGCTACCACTAGTAATGGCAATAGCAATATAGTAATTGTTTCCAGATGTACAAACACAAACTATATGATTCTGTTCCCAGCCTGACGCTTTCCTTGAAAACATCCGCTCCGACAATGCGAATCCACCTTCCACGTCTTTCTTTCCTTCCTTCAGTAATACGAGCTACGAGCAGCACACGCACACTGCTGAGGCAAGAGAGAGCATTTTCATTTCCTCTCTTGTTCTTCCTTCCGCTTGTATGCCCGTGTGCTCATCAGTTGAGAATGTTTTAAATACAAACAAATTCTCGCTCTTTGCAGACT
The DNA here is from genome assembly GCA_964034955.1 of Orchesella flavescens. Classification (NCBI taxonomy): domain Eukaryota; kingdom Metazoa; phylum Arthropoda; class Collembola; order Entomobryomorpha; family Orchesellidae; genus Orchesella; species Orchesella flavescens. The sequence goes on along the minus strand of OZ035954.1, from coordinate 34,501,351 downwards.
TTCTCCTAGAAAAAGCGAATACGAGAGAAAACTCAAGTGTGTGTCTTTAAGAAATTCTGTTGTTGCTGTACTCGAACTGTTTTATATACATAATATCAAAAGTTAAATGCAAACTTTTTCAAGCTTCACAAGCACAGCGAAAGCAACCTTCGTATTTTTCGTTTAACCTACTACTCGCACTCACACTATAGAATACTACTATATCAGAAAGGAAAGTGAAGCATCTGTTTCAACAGCCTTTGTTATCTAGAATCCATTACACACGTATTTTGTAATATATGTTATTTGAGGATGAGATGAGCCTAATACTTCGCTTGGCACATTTGTGGAACGTGGGAAAGTTGATACGTGTTGTCATAAGTGAAGCGAAAATTTGAAGGATGTTCGAAATGAAATGGGTGACAGATAATAATTCTGTGGTGGGATGGATGGATCTATAAAACGAAAGTATGAGGAAGAGAGAATGGTTCATTTTATATTCCGACCATATATATGCCGAATTTGTAGTTGCTCGAAGGTTTATACTTTACTGCTTCCACTTCTGCCATTCACTTGCAAGAAACCATATTAAACTGAACGAGAGCTATATAGAAAGTTGTGGGATAAATATACTGCATGTACATCTCTCACGAAATACGTTTTTTCTTACACAAAGAAAGGAAAGGAAGAAAGAAATGAGGATTTGCATTTTACAATGTGAATGGCTTTCTTGTCTTTCTTTCATCTCTAGGTGTTTGTCAAAGGAAGAACAGTTTTATATAAAGTTCATGTATGCTGGGCTAATAAATGCTAGTGCTCCATGGTTTTGATAATAATTAAGTAGACGATTTTGCGTTGACCCAATGAGATAATCAAACTGGCCTGTTTTCTATCGGGGTTCTCTCAAGTTTGAAGATATAATATGACTCATCTGTGCTATATACAAATTTACATTTCACTATCATACCTTTTCCTTGTTTTTAAAGCAGATAGAAGTTGTTTGTCCGTATTTCGATGCTTAAATGCATTACACATTCCAGCCGTAATCATATGGAATTCTAATTACTAAATATTATAGTTAACAAAATTTTACATACACAATAAGCGTACTGTTAAATGCAGCTTTCCTGGAATTAGACTAGGGAGGAGGTAGACAATACAATAAATATAATTATTTTCTGCGTGAACAGATAAGTTTTGTGTATTTCATGTCATGAAGGTAGCAGTGCATTCATTCGTAGGAGAGTGGCAAAGCCAATTTATCACTTTTTTTATTGTGGTAAAGCTAGTAGTAAAAGCTTTTCCTCACGACACGACATCATTTACCTCACCACAGAGAAAGAGACACGGAGAAAGGAATAAAAGGATATGTGTCTTGCTTAAAAGCTCTTAAAATCGTATTTCAATAACAATTTTCTGCTTCCAACCCACAACAAAACCTTCGAAAAGTAATGCTTTGTCTAACATCATCACGAAAGAGGTAGAAAAGTTGGGAAAGCCATCAAGCTTCGAATTGGATAAACTGATTTTCACGATGTACCAATGCTTAGCAAAACGTTAGAGTTACTAAAATGCTCATTACATTATGTTAATGTTGTAGACTAGACCGATCAAAGATTTGCATCGCATGTTAACGGTCTGTGAAAGCAAAAAGGAATAAACGCTTCGTTGGAAATATGTATACAATAGTAGCAAGTTTCCAGTAGTAGGAGATTATCGTGGGCATAATAATCAAATGGAATGATATTGATATGTCAGTGTGTATTCATTTGTCCTTTGCATTTTGCTGCAAAATATATCCCAAGCTTGTTAAAATATGGGTACTAAAGTTAGAAAAGTTGAAAGTTATCTCTGCTTCCATTTATTTCTTGATATCCCCGTTAAAAGCAAGCAGTTTGTTTGAGAACACAAGAAATTCTATCCTGTCCGACATGATCTAGTTCCTTCCAAGACGATTAATAATAACAATGGAATGGAAAAAATGTATCTGTTACAGCAGTCATGACTCAACTTTAGAAAATACAACAAGCTAGAAATAAATACAATACATCACATCGAAAGCTACGCCTAAGTCAATGCAGAGGAAGCATGAAGGCAATATTTCATTGTCAAAAGTTGTCAAAAATGAGGGTACAGAAGAAAGTAAAGCACGTAGTATGGTTGACAGGTTAAACTTGAAGTAACTTAACTTTTGACTCTTCATACATCATATATGTATCTGAAATGGGAAAACGCAAGTGTTTCTTAAAGTAGAAAGCCTAGAATACTTTCGTTTCTTTCTCATATGCAACATGGATCAGCGAATCTTGTAGCAGCGAACGAGCGAACACATATAGCAGAAGAATGAAATATTGCTGGTATCCAATTATTTTTAGATTAAGGATTGTGAAATGGGTCGAGTATTAGCTCTTGACTTATGACGATAATAGAACCCACCAGAGACAATAATGGGGATGACAAATTTCACAAGAAATGAAAGCCGCTTTGGACATTGTTTTCTAATTTGGCTCATTTCTCAGAGTAGAGCTATAAAAGTAACAAATCATAGTACGATTACTTTATAATTGAAGCATTTTAAAAGTGGCAAATAAATACTTCTGAATACTTCGCTGAGAAACAATAATTCGAACGTGTCACTAAAATAAGCATGCCTAGAATGGGTTTGAATTTTTTTTTTCAAAGAAACAAAACAAGTATATTAAGTATAGTAAAAGTATAGGAAAAAGTATTAATGATGCAACGACAATCTTTAATTTCTTTGCAGAAACGAGAAGTGACAATACAAAGAGTGGATGGAGTCCTTGGAATCAGTGTCCGCGGAGGTGCGGAACACTCGCTTCCATTGATTGTGTCCCGCCTTATTCCTGGCTCTCCAGCAGCCCTATGTAAACAGATCTACATTGGAGATGCTGTTATTGCAAGTAAGCATTTGTACTACATTACAAATTATACAACACGCTCCCAATTGGCATGATCTCCCTAGTCTATGTGATTCACAGCATGGCTTTTAATTATCAAATCCAATAAAAATGCAAGATATGATTAGTTGTGATACTTACAACTTACTCGGAAACAACAGAAATGGATTCAAATGCACTATAACTTACAACTACAACAACTAAGAATAATTGAATTTCCTATGTACTTGAGGAAGCCATTTATTATGTCCACAGAGTATTTATACGAAATAAAAATACAAAGTATTCAATTATCTTTACATACAACATAACAGCTTCACAAACATACTTCCAGCATACCAGCAGCAGCTTCTGCTACCGGGTCGATGGGATTTAAATCCAACCCTGGATAGCCCATAACGTTGGCATACTGTGATGCACTGACGATTTCAGTCGCATCCCCACCACCTGCTCGGACTACTTGTGACTCCCCACGAGGAATGTCTTCTTTAGGCTCCAGAACCGAGATGTGATCAGGAAGTGGTTTCTTAGGTCCAGTCTTGCCAGCAGGGTCCCAAGCAAGCATAATCTTGACTTTGATTCCCAAAACACCTTGTCTGCAAGATAGAATACGTAAAAGTTTATAACAAAAGAGTTTTTATAGTTAGCGACATAAATTAACCAAAGATTGGAAAAAATGCTAACCGAAGAAGAACGTGGCGAGTAGCACAATCAATGTAGGTTCTTATAGAATCTCCACTGTGAATCATAAGACCATCCACAAACTTCATGGACTTGGCCCTTTGACCTCGAAGTTTTCCAGACACCACTACTTCGCAGCCTTTGGCTCCAGCTTCCATGATATATCTCAATACCCCTATATCAATAAAAAAACACAAGTTTATCACCACCATGCATTATTCTACGGCGTAGAATCTACGCTTTCTACGTATGATTAAAAAATCAATATTTGTTATCATCATCTTACCATAACAAGCCCTTCTAACAGCCAAACCTCCAATCAACTTGTAACGAAGTGATTCAGCCTGTGCAATCGCACACAGCCCACGAACCGGAACCTTCTCAGCGTAGAGCTCTATGGACTCTGGAGCAAATCCAAAACGCTTCGATATCACTGCCCTCAGCTCGCGAATTCTTCGCCCTTTGTCTCCCAACACGTTCTGAGTTCTAGTCGCCATAATGATAATTTCAGTACGATTTGGAGCAACCCGAATTTCCAGCCCAGAATATCCATCTTCAGCCAATTCCCGTGTTAGAAACTCGTTCAGCTCAGCACGAAATAATCCCTCACGGACAAACTACAACAAACAAAAACAGACAATTTAAACATACATACGCTGCTCACTGCCCAATTCATTTTAGAGAAACCACAAATTGACAATGATGGATTGGTCATTGGGTTTCACCGGCATCAGTTTCTCAATGACCTAGTTATTTCCATCAAACATAAACGTGATTCAATGATAATTTTAAAAAGCCTTGCTTTGAACACTTACAACAAAACATACATTTAACATTCATTAACTAACGACCTACTTCAACCGTTAAGTCAATGTCAAGATAGTTCCTTTTAAATCTTTTCCGTATAAAATAACTTTTACATGAGTATAGTATTGACTCTCCAACGCCGTACACATATCTTAAACTATTACCTTCCGCTTCTTCGAAACAGGTTGATTACCACCAGCCATCCTTCAAAACCAACTAGCTAACTTGCAGATAATCAGTTGCCAACAATGATCCCCCCCCCCCAATTACACCAAAACGGATGAAAGTTTAGTTTGTCCAAAAAAAGGAGCAAGTTTTAACTATTAAACGAAAATGATGAGAAACAATAAAGCCTTCATTATAATCTCCTTATCAATTCAATTATGACAAAACAAGTTTGTTAACCTTTTAAAAGCACTCACAACAACACAACGCAAATATTTGTTACAACTGACAAATATCTTTGGAACTGAACGTCAAAGTATTTTCAACGACTCAAGGAAAAACTCTTCAGCAGCAGCATTCAATCAACCTACAAGAATGATTTTTAGGTATAATTTCCAAAATTGGGCATAAAATTCTGGTTTTAGGTACAAAAATGTGTATCCGCATCAGAATGCGCTCGCTCGTTTTACCCAAAAAAATTACAAAAGAACGGAAATGATGCATAAAAAGTGACGACGACGACCGCCGACCGACCGTAAAAACTTTTCGTTGAATTTATTTTCAAGTTGGATTCAAGCTAAAGCATAATTTTGATGCGTTGACGTTGCATCAATTTGTCAAAGAAATATGAAATGAAACAATTTGTCAATTAAAGTTAATTAGGGAGCTATTTCCTTAAATGTTATGATTATGATGTTGCTTGATGAAGGAACCCACATAATTAGTTTCGCCTCTCTTTTGTGTTGCAGTAAATGGACGAAAGGTCACAAATTTGGACCATGACCAAGCCGTAGAATATCTGAATCTTAGTGGACCGTTGACCACGCTCAAACTCAAATATTTCTCTACAGCCAAGCCTTTCCTTTCACCGACTCAGCAACAAAGTATGTAAAAAAAGAACTTTTTTTTGTCATAATTCTAATTACATTCAACTTTGGCATTTGAAGTCATAATTTTATAACGAAGAACATTACTTTTTCGCATGAAATTGTTATGAGCTTTTATAATGATGATGATCTTTCATTACATTTGACATTACTTACGGCTATTAAAGAACATGGTAAATAAATGGTAGTCCAAAAGTCTAGTTTATCTTGCTTGGCGTAGTTTTGTATGGTGAATGTCTTGGATCTGGATGGATCCACACAGTTTGTAATGTGTTTCATTAGAAAACACATGCCAAAATTTAATAAGAGATGTTCAATGTTCATCTGCAAACATTCATTTTCACGTTGGCTATGAATTACGAATGTACTTTTTGTATTTCCGGTGTTTGCAACTTAGAATTTTGGAGTTTTTAGAGAGTTTCTGGAGTTAGAAAGTGGAGCATAATATGATGATGATGATGATGATGGGAGAAAAGAGGGAATGTAGAATAAGAACCATTCATTTCATCTACAAAACTTTCCCTAAATTCTCATTTCAGGCCGAGGATCTATCATCAACATTTATAAAGTTTGTTGAAGAGAAAGTAGACTTTCACTTTTGCTCTCGTTTATTTTTTATTTACTACAAAAAAGGGTTTTAGTTTCCTTTCAACTGACTTTAGTTTGTAACGCCTACATAATATTAAGTAGTGTATGTACTTAGAACCATTATTATTTTCCTTGCTGAAATCACTGTGCTACATATATGTATCTTATAGAAGAAGTTGCTTCATTTTCAAAAGAGTTAAAGAGTAGAGTAGGTAGACCGAAGGTCCTGAATAAAGTTGATAAGTTGGCCCCTTCATTTCATACATTTATGTTAGTTTTTCCTTTCTTTGGCATGATGGGCTTGTAAAGGAAATTGAAGGGGAGGAGGATGGCACGCCTAAGGTATGTTTGCAATGTAAAACTAGTAATAAAATGTAAATAGAACTAGCAGCTTAAGGATGTATATACTTCACCCTATTCTTCATCATCATAATCATAACAAAATCTACATGTAGGTGGTGGCCTAAGTTTTTAACTTTTGTTACATCACATCACCCCATCCGTATATATTTGCGTAGATGTTGATATGATCTACCTATCTAATCTATCAACTTCATGCAAAACTTGGTTGAAAGTTACGCAGATTTTGTTTGTAAAGTTCAAGTTGAAACAGTTGAAACTTCAAAGTTCAAAAATTTTACACAGGCAGGGATCGATTGGGGTCACCGAATTTCATGATAATGTGGATATGTATTTTGTATTCTCTGTATACAACACGCATTTACAAACGGATTACCTACTACTACGTATTTTAGCATATTACTTCGTACTACTTTCTCTTTGACAAAGAAGTCGGAAAACTTCCCTTTGATTTTTCTGGAAGTTGTGTACGAAGAAGTGTGTTTTTATAAGCATTTAGTAATCCATTTGGGATGAGGATAAGCAAGGGATTTCTATTCCACATTTAATGCTTCTTCATTCTTATTGTGCATTGTTGCTTTCGCTTATTCGAGCAAGTTTACCTCGGTTCGATCTCACAGTGTTAATGTGAAATTTGGTTCTTTTTTTTCTCTTTTCAGTTTCCATTTTATATTTGGGGAATAGGACTTGTTTTATTCTTTTATGTTTACTCGTAATTTGAACAAGTCACTATTTGATGCATGTCACGCTTTGTGCCTATCTTTAGAGAATTTTGCTTTGTTGGACTTTTGCTACGTTTCCTCCGTGTCCTTGTTAGGAGTGGCTTCGTATGCAAATGAAAGCTAGAAAACCCAGATCATTCATCTTTAAACGCTCCGTTGCCTCTTGCTTAGTTTATGATTGTATTTAATCTAATAGTCCTACCCAGGAAGCCCATAACCATCCAAAGTACAAAAGGTAGTCTGGCAATAAACTGTGTCGCAAAAACACTCCGCTCTTCCACATGTTCTTGTCCTTTGAATTTAGCGAAACTGTATAAAATGGCCGTGGTGATGAAATTTCCTTTACGTGAAACTATGAAACATTTTAAAACGAGAACAAAAGGGACTCATAAAGTAAGATCTAGTTAGAGCTACCAGGTCTTGTCGGAAATTGGATATAACAGTTGCAGTAGTGTCGATTATCAACTGTCATTATGTCAAGTTAGGATGCCCAAACATTGGCACAATTACCGTTAACCATAAATATTTATATGTGTGCGCTGGTGCTGTGTGTCACCATATTTTTGGTTTAAAGTGTGTTTCACTTTTATTGAAAATATCATGAAACAAGAGTACTCATGCGTTGTGTCAGTTAGTAACATGATACTGTTAAATGCTATATTGCATGTTATATATACAGCCTTATCTACCGAAATAAACTTGGAAAACTCAATGTGTTCGAAATAGATGGCGACAAAACCAAGATACCTTCTCCAACATGACAACATCTTTCTTTTATCTCATTTCACTGTACTGTAATTCCCAGCGTTTGAGGTTTTTTTCAATATTAGGAAAGTCAAAATAAATAGCACATGCAAAACAAAGAACAAACATTTGATCGACGATATCATCATATCAAATACTTTACATAGCTGTTCCCATCTCTTCTCCAAAAAAAAAATTCACAGTTATTTAATTCAGTCAACTGTAAAAACCACGACTATTTTGTGAAAAATAGAGGGCATACCTGCATTTATATTATGACTGTATGGCTTGAAATGTCGTAGGTGGAACTGGAGAACGTAGAAAATAACAAAACACTCCAGGCAGTTTTCGCGTGTTAGGATGCGATAGAAATGCTTCATACCTGATCAAATTTTTGAAGTACAAAGTACAACTATACTATAAAATTCTATTGAATGTATCGAATCAAGTTACGGAATGTGATTGTATACGTAACAATAGAAGATGTACATATATATAAACATAGTCCCCTCCTTTGTAAACTTTGTTGGTTCCATTCTTCATGCTTGGCTTCCCAATTAGTTGACTATGCTATAAGATTTTTTATTACTGTGCTCTCAGTGCTCTGTATACCTACTTCCGGTGTGTTTCAGGCAGTCAAATGGCTACATATCCACTTAATTTAGCTTATTGTATTTGCGTTTGGTAGTTCATAGCGCTGATTTACTCATATTTTACATTGTTATGAAAGTGTTATACTTTCTACGTATTTTAGTTTGCATGAGTGAATTTATGTTTCAAAACCTTCCACTTTATTGGCTATATTTGACTGTATGTTCAGCTCGACGAGGAAAGTAAACCTTAGCCATAAACAAAGTATTGTTTATGTGAAGCGGAGCGTATCAGAGTTGGAAAAGCGAAAGACGTAGTAGATAAAAATAACTGGAGTAGTAAACTATTTTGGAGATTTAATTTTTTTGAGAACCCAAGCGAGTTGCAGCTCATTGCAGTGAAAGCCGACTTTCACGCTTTCAGGTAATTTGAAGGAACCACGGAGGAAGGCCTTGTTCTTGCTTATGACCCTGGTTTAATAGATTCTGCATTGTTCCACATAAAACTCGAACTGATTTAGAATTTTGTAGCTCATTTACTTGCTTCCTTTGCTTGTAAATAGATACACTCGAAGGCAATGGGTGTATACATCTAAATACAAGTAGCAGTAAGAAGTTGTAAATTAGTAAGTTAAAAAGTTGTGTGTTGTGTTCGACAACATAACAGCACCAGACTCTAGTTAAAGTTGTGTTGGACCTGGAAACAAAACTGGAGAAACAAGAGTTATGAGCTGTCGTAATAAAAACGAGAATGTAAGCTCTTCCACACCATTGCTCCCTGTCGATACTACGCTAGAAATAGGCACTATGGATTTGGATTTTTGGGTATAAGCCGAGATACGGGATATAAATCAAAGCGATTTCTATTCTCACCGTACTGCAACAAAGTACGCGTAATTTACATAGAAAGAAGAATAGGGATTGAGTCTGTCTGAGTGTACAGACAGCCTGCCTACATGAAGCAAAGGAAAAAATATTAAATTGGATTGTTTGAGTTGAGTTTGAAGACTTTGTGTTCAATACACTTTTTTTCCCCTGTTTGTAGATTTGATTGAAAGCAATCTGAGTAATTGGGATGCTGTGGAAGAAGCCGCAGGTCACAATGCAACAACTGGGAGTGGAGCCAATAATACAACGAATCCCACAACGGTGGCGAATGAGTGTTGGGAAACAGAAAAGTCAATTCCACTCATGTTCGCGTTGTTGACCCGCTATTTGGGAGGAACGGATAGACTTCGTTGTAATGCCTTTGAGGTGCGAGATGCCACGGGGAATTCTTCCAGTGGGGTGATTCATTGTGCTGACGCTTACTCACTTACTTCATGGGTCAAGTGCATCACGGATGTCATTCTGGGTCTTAATAATGTTCAGGTAAGTTGAAGTTCTTAAAGTGCTTCAAGGAGTTGGCTTGGCTGGTTTCAAATCCATCATTCAGTTCATAGTATCCTCTCCGAGTGGAAACAAGTGTTTCTTGCATTGCATACTATTTTACCAACGCACCATCGTAAGCAGTAGCATCATATTTTTTTAGGTCGTAATTGGATTGCGTCTGTTTAGAATGAGAAAATTGCTCAGGGAATATATGATATGAAGAGGGGATTGAGATTTTCATCTTTAATTTCTACGAACGAATACACTCTTCATGCATAATTTTCATGAGATGTAAGAATGTGTAGAATTTTGATTAGGAGACTGACTATCTTTTATATCAAATGCATTTCCACTTGGAATCAGTCATGCACACAATCTCATTTGCAAATAAATTTATATAACATACTACTGAATTATCTGATTTTCAATGTTGCAATGGGAGAAGAGAAAGACAAACTTTTTCCTGAAAATTCATTGAACCGCCTTAATTTTGTAATTACTTTTCTACTTAAAGCTAATGCAATAATGTATAAGTATTTGTGCATTCAAGCGTTATAGATGTTAGATTTCAAAACATACAAGCAAACAAACAAGTTTTAGTTTGCGTCACTTTAAATCAACTCTATCATTGGATTTGGATGTAACTATCTTCAAAGCAAAGCCGAAATTGTTTTTATCTTTTCATTTTCAATATCTCTACGAGCTATCACTGTTTTTCACAAACTTTCTTGGTTTTAGAAATTGGGATACGATTCAATAAAACAATTTGAAACCGGTACTAATGGATTGCGACGAGCATTAACTTGTCAAGCTACATGTGTATGTATAATCTGGGTAATCATCAGAGCTTTCTGGTTAAAATCATCTTATATTCTTCAATTTCAGCATAATGACAAATTGAAACGAAAACATTGTTTTTGTGAAAGTTTCCGGCTTCAGTCATTTATTATGTATACCATACTTGCTCTTTGCAGATGATCTTGTACTTTATGTTGACTGTACCGATTTTAACGAAGGTATCAAATCAATTCAGGAAGGAATTTCCATGTTAGAATTATGGTGTACAGAGAATAATATGGTAATTAATATTGATAAGACCAAATGTATGTATTTTTACAAGGGATCTGACACGGCTTCCAAGGAAAAGTGTGCTGTTAATCCTTGGAGACCGAAAATAAATGGCCATGATATAGAAGTTGTAGAATCATTTAAGTATCTAGGTCTATTTTTATCTAGCGACTTAAAATTCAAATTTCACTTCCGCCATGTAGAAAATAAGATAAATGCTACCTTAAGCAGAATGTATAGTTTAAAACGCAATCTTACTGAAAAGGTTTTGAAAGTTTTTATGAGTGCCTTTGTTCTGTCAAATATTGATTATGGAGTAGTAATTTGGTGTGTACAAGGTGCTACGGAAATTGATAAACTTCAGAATAAGATTAACCGTTTTCTTTTTTCGTTTTGTTACAGTAGTATTAAAAGAAGACATTATAAGTCATCAATGCATGAAAATAGTGATATATCAGAATTGTATGTCAAGTTAGACTTATTAACAATCTTGGAAAGGAAACGTTATATGGCACTACGTTTTGTCCATAGGTATCGTGGAGGTAGTTTATTTGGTAAATGGTATAAATATTCTTACCGTGGCTCACATAATAATCCTACGTTTCAGGTGAGCACACACAGTAAATCATTATTTGTAAATTCTGTTAAGTGGTTTACAATTGATGAATGGAACAAATTTGTGAAGAAAAATATTGTAGTGTTTGACGAAGAACTAACTAAAGACTCATTTGTTAATAGTGTTAAGAACTACCTAGTTGAGCAAAGAAGCTCCATATATTTATTTTACAAATGATATTTATTTCTAAATGTAAATTGGTTACGACTCGATACTGCTTTGTGAAATGATTATGTATTATGGAATTACCTATTCTTCGATATTTATGAATTGTGTTTATGTAGGGAGAACAGCTCAATGTGGCTGATACAAGTAAACACGCTAATAAAGTCAATACAATACAATACAATACAATAGAATTCTCTTTAAATCCTCCATTCATGCTGTTGATGCAAGGAATACAAAAACCTTCTTATGCTGGAACAAATGCAAAAGTTCTGCAAACCCTCTTATTCTACCACTTATGTAATTTTTGCATGTCTCAGAGCCACTTCCATCACAAGCTAATACACGTAACGCGTATGTATAATTAATTTATACAATATATATGGAGAGAAGTTTTGGAGAAAACAGTAGAAAGGAGATTAGAAGAGATTGATTTGATGCTTTGAAACTTTTTTCTACGTTTTATAATCCTGTCTTGTATGACTTCTTTGCGTTGTGTGTACATAGAACGTGATGTAGTATGCATACACATGTGCAGGTAATCGTTAGGAAAATTTAATTTCCCCGTCTTTTTTTCGATCGAAAACAAAGTAAAGTAAAATGAAACTAAAGTAAGACGAAAAACAGATATTTTGTGTCGTCGTGTACTTTTACTTTGGCTAGACAGTCAACTCTTCATAAGTAGCGTTGGGTGAAAACAACTAAAAATACGACTCTGAAGCGAAAAAAGTTGTAGAATTTGATCAGAATTGATATTATATTTCCTCATACCCAAAAACAAAAAGGCTTCCAGAACAAGGTGAAATCAGAACCACGCATGCAGTGACATTGCCATTGTCATAAGAGGGGCATATTATATTGGCTCAGAATCCAGCAAAAGTCAAGAATACTTTAGTTTTGACTATATGACATTGGGATGCGTATCGAGTTAGCCCATCTCCAATTTCTTACTTACGCTTACCAAGACGTTCTAAACCTGAGAAAGGATGAGATGATAATGTTATGATCATGTGAATGTATGTGTACAGTTACATCTTTTTTTATGACTTTCAGATAAAACTGTGGATGCAGGAGACAGGGCATGAGATTTACTACGTTGGCTGGGTATGGGAAGGCAATTCCGAAAAATCTGGTGATATTGCTCAGCCTTGGCTAACGTGGAGACCCAAAGTGCTTGCTTTCCGTGGATCCAATTTATACTATATGGAATATCCACCGGTATTCACTTTGTGAAATTTATAAAAAGAAAATATGTGATAGATAAAGAGAAGCTTGCATCATCGCATTCCCTAAAAAAAATTATCTCACCCACTGATATGACTTTATACTTTCCAATTTCACCAGGGCGTCGGTTCGGACTGGGAAGGCGGTGAAATTTTTCCTGTGATAACAACCTTGCTTCGAGTATTAAACTCTGCTAGTGAACACTTAGATGAGCGTCAGCACTGTTTTACTCTTCAAATTGCAACAGAGCAAAGTGGCTTCCCACCCAATGGTGCTCGCCAACAACCCATCTCATTCTACTTGAACACGGAGACCCGACAAGAACTGATTAAAGTGGAGACTGCATGGACAAAGGCAGTGACTGCAGCCGTCAAAGCGATTAAGGTCCTTCAATCATCGTCACCTTCATTTGTTATCCCCCTCAAATGTCATTTTGCCCAATGCCCAGTCCACACCTATTGCAAATACTTTCTCCCTTCATCCAATACTAGCAATAATAATAACAATAACAATTTCCAATAGACAATATTATCTCTATTATATAATATTACCAGTCATAGTATGAAAATTGACAATAGTAAAAAAAGACAGTTCTTTGAGCATTTAAAACTGTTCACTGAAAAAAGACCTTTGACGACCTTTCTCTGGAGTTTAATATACCATATGAGCGATAATGGAATACCTGGAATGATATTACATTACTACTTACGATATAATTTTGAAATGTAATGTACCATGCAAAAGTACTCCTTTCCTTATGCAAATTTTTTGAAGAGAAGCACTTTTACTTCTTTAGAAAGTTTTTCAAAATCTTTGAACAATTTTTGTCTAGAACCTAACGTTTTGTATGTATGTATGTATTATGTATATATAAAAAATATTATCTACCTTTTATCGTACCCTCACCTTTTTTATGTACAATTTACCTTCATATAAACGTACATATATATATACATACATGTTATCTGTTTCTTTGTGTTAATGTGTTGCTGTGATGTTCTCTCTCTCTCTCTCTCTTTCTCTCTCTTCCCAAAAAAAATCACTTCCCTTCTCTGTGTCGCTCTCTCTGTCTGTGTGTTTGATGATGCTGTGTTGCTACTTTACTAGTGCCGTTGTTAGAACGGTCTGTCTCTATCTCACACTCTGAGATAGAATCTGTAGGTAAAAACTCCTTTCTCTACAAACAAAAAATCATAAAAATGACTTTTTCTCTCTTTTCTATAAATTGTTTTACAAAACGTAACAAAAACATTTTGTCCTGTCCTTTTGAAAAACATTCCGTTTTCTAACAAAACTACATAATTTTTATTAAGATATACATACCATCTCTCTCTCTCTACCTCTCTTTGTGCATACATATGATGCCACAAAATAACCGTAAAAAAATCTTACTATTTGAACGTAAAAAGGAGTACGTATATAATATAACAACAAGATTAACTTTTTGGAATTAAAAGTTCTGAAATCTTCATCCGTGTACCCTTGTATCCTCCTGTTGCTGTTGCTGCTACTACTGCTACAGTGTAATTTTAATATAGTCAGACAAGATGTTAGTAATTGTATAGCCATATTATAGTCGAGTAGCCTGTCTATAGTGTGATTATTTGCTATGATTATTGTCAGTGTTTTTAAGTTTTAAGCATGGAAAATGTCTTGTATTTTACCTGTGTGAAACTGTCTGTGCCTATAGTGTCTGTAATCTATAGTAAAAATTCAATGAATTATGAAATTTCCAAACAAGTTTCTCTCTCATTTTCTGTGGTTTAATTTGATGTTGATGATTTTCTTGGATTGCAGTTTTGAAACGCTTTCAATGAGATAGTGACAGCAGTCCACTAGAAATACTTTTTGAGTAGTTTTGAGTTTGTGACGGTGATGTGATGATGATGATGATGCTGAGTATGAAGAAAACAGCGTTGTTGCACATTGTGTATGAATGTAATGTATATTGTAATTAAGTAGTTTCAACTCAGCACGTCTAGCAAGTTGTCAATTGTGTTGTTGTTGTTGTTGTCGTTGTCAGACTAGTAAAGAGAAAGCTAAGCCTTGCACACCCACGCAAAGTTCTTAATTTCTTATGGGTTCAATAGAATACTACAATGTAGGAGTATAAAAGTGTAGTTTGTTAAGTAAAAGCTGCCCTGCAATATTCCCACAAACACACAAAATTTTGCTAGTTAAAAGATCACCCACGTAAACCTGCTATATAGAGAATAGGCTAAATAAGCACCCTGAGTACCACTATATATTATAGTACGTTGTTATGAGTTAATAACTAGAATATTATATTACTTTCTTTCACGTACGTAATACAGTAACACTGACTTGTAAGCTTTATCTGAAATTCTGTGAATTTGCAGAAGTGTTCCTATTCCGTGTGGTGGGGAGGAAAGCCGTGTCAACTAGAGTTGGACTTTCCAGGGGCTGCCTTTAATCTCTACCGTTCATCATCCAAGCCCTCTAGTCCTTTGTGGACGAGACAGTTTTCATCCCTGAAAGGATCCTCGGACGACGCTCGCACAAGACTCACCTTAAAATTTCATGGGAATGTGGCACAGGAGACAATGGAATGTCGTGATTTGCATAGAGTTCTATTTACCATTCATTCATTTCTTCTTGCCAAAGTTGTACAGTAGCTGCTAGTTCAGATATGATATAATGGAAGACAAACTGAGACTATGTTTAATAATATATATCAAAATATTACGGTGGGGTTCGTGCGATATAGGTTGTTTGAGGACAACTCGATAATGAGAAAAGTTTCATAACTGAAAATAATACTGTTCTTTAATAATAAATTATAAAATTCTAATCAACTTTAGAAAAGACAATGAAATGAATGCAATGTGTACTTTATTATGTGAGGTACTATGTGTAGTTCTTCGGTTCTTCGTTCTTATCATCAAGTATGCAAAAATATTTGTTACTAGTGACCGACGAACTATATTTACGTGCCAGTGCTAGCAGAGCAGAGAGTACATTCTGCATCCTCATAATGTCAACAGTTATCTTTTTATCATTATTGCCTCTCAATCTATCCTTAAGAGAAATTATGTAAAATACTAGTAAAACTACTTACACACTATATATACGCTCTAATTAAAATGGTAACTTTTACTTCAATAAGCTTCAAAATTGCAGCTCCTTCAAAGTTACTTGTAGTAGTATGTTGCTCGTCATATATAGGTTTTGCAGGACGAACAAAACCCGACAAATAATTAATTATTGTGTATGAGTGCATTATGAACCATCTTAAAACACCTTGCTATTTAAAAAAATAATGAGATCTTCAAAGGCTGTGTATTTGAAATGACACGACATGTTTCTTTTCTCTAGTGAATATACATGAGTAATATACATTATTTTCTTTCTGCCAATGCATCTCTTAATGAGTAGATTTGGAAGAATTCTATATTCTAACCATGTTATAGCATGAGATAAAAAACTACATTATTTAGACAATAGATTTTTTGTAGAATGAAATTGTAGATAAACGCTTCGTTCAAATAACATAGTGCAATCCAATGCAATCAGAAACTCAAACGGATTATGATTAGACTATAGATTAGAACATTGCTTTTTATAACAAGTCTAATTTGTGTCCAATAAATAACTCTCTGATTCTATTTATTCATTATTGGTAGAAATATTCAATAATATATATTTTTAGTCTACTGATCCACTAATGAATGATGAGATAATGTAACCCCAAAATGACCCCCGATTTAAAGGGCCGAGGTTTGACGTTTGGCAATTATAGAGTTAAGCTCAAAAAGGGTTTTATTTTCAGATCAACTTTGCGTCTAACTGCGTCTCTCATGATGATCTAGATAATGCAAATTTTAACCGTGTACTACTAACTCCAATTTAAAGCTCATCGGCAATTATTATACCTGCATCGTATCCATTAGATTAGACAAAAAGGAAGAATAAAACCATATAGAAGTAGCAGAAGAGATAGACAAAATAGAGTATAAACCTGGAATTATACACTCTAATAACATACAACCACAACACAATCTTTCGTCTGAATTGTTTCATTTAATTTTTTTTAAATAAACAATTTAACCACGTAGCTCAAAGGGTATTATTGAAGGGAGCGTCGATTTCATTTAGAAATATGTATTTTGATTACTAATATTTTTTATAATTACATATAATTTCACCCCCACACCACACCATCCATGTTTAAGACGGTGTGTGATGTTTTACAAAATATTTCATGCCAATTCTTAAGCTATATTAAATTCGAATAAATTAACGTTATTCTTAAAACTTACGTCTCAAAGAATGGTTTCATATGCCTACGGTTTTATTATATGTAAGTTGCGAAAATGTTTTAACAACAAAATTGTATTCAAAATATATGCATACTTACTATTATATCTTATCTATGCACTATGATGTAAAATTGACCATTGCATGACAAAAGTCGTTTTGGATGCAAATTCGAAACTTTATGTGTTGTACATGAATTTGATTACTTTCTAGTAATTCAAATATGGAGAATCTGATAAAACTACTTTCAGCTTGATTTAAAGCACAGATTTTCAGTAATTCTTGTTAAAAAGAAAAAAACCAGCATATTTTCTAGTTTTTTGGCATAAAGTTTTCATAACAATTCCCAAACCAAAACTTCCGGGCAACGGTTAGATTTAGGTTAATAAGTAACTTATTGCAATCATTTTGATACCAAGATCGTGCAAAATGAGGTGCGCAAACTCTGGGAATCATTCCGTGAAAAGCGTTACTTTCAGTTAACCGAAAAGTTCAAGTCCTGAAATAATGTATTTTATAACAAGAGTTCAGCTTGAAAGTCCCATTCTAGGAAAAAAATACACAATTTGAGCTGTTTTTGTTTAATTTTACGAAGGAAATATGATAATATCCCATTTTAGAATTTTTCATATTTTCAATTTCAAACATTGATATTAACATTTCTAGAGTTTGCGCACCTCATTTTGCACGATCTTGGTATCAAAATGATCGAAATAAGTTACTTATTAACCTAAATCTAACCGTTGCCCGGAAGTTTTGGTTTGGGAATTGTTATGAAAACTTTATGCCAAAAAACTAGAAAATATGCTGGTGTTTTTCTTTTTAACAAGAATTACTGAAAATCTGTGCTTTAAATCAAGCTGAAAGTAGTTTTATCAGATTCTCCATATTTAAATTACTAGAAAGTAATCAAATTCATGTACAACACATAAAGTTTCGAATTTGCATCCAAAACGACTTTTGTCATGCAATGGTCAATTTTACATCATAGTGCTATGATTATTACAAACTAACAACTATGTTAGGTTATATACAAAATCATTATTTATTTAGGCATAATATGTGTATCTCAGTTAAAATTATTTACTGTTACCAGACTGTGATTCCTATATGCCATATATTATTGCATAAAAATTTAAAAATGATTGACATTGACATAAACAATTTGATGTACTTAAAAATTAGTTGTACTTTTTGAGTGCAATATGTAAGTATGTCTGTATTTATTTATTTATTTGTCTGTTATTTTAATTAATAATTAACACTGTGATTATTATTAATTGCCTATCTTTATCTTCAACCACCAACCGACTCCTTCAAGCATCCTCTCTTTTAGTTCCAATCACACAAAATCTACCTGTCAATAGTTACCTTCAACCTTCTTCACCTTAATTGTTTGCAATAGGAAAGCAGTGGGGTGGATTATTTTAGATATAAAAATAAATGAAAAATAATTATAGCATGGTTGAATTAAAGGTGCAGAGATGATTGTAAGTAATAACACTCAAATGCAGCCAACCCAGTTTTAAGACGATTGACGATTACTTATTTGTGGTGAATGAAAAAAAAAGTTATAATAAAACAAAAATTTGAAATTAAATTTGATTCGTCTGCGTTTGTAAATTTGCATGAACTTTTGTTGAAAGCCATCCAAACAAAGATTTCATTTCATTCCATGCACTCCATCCATCCACACGTGACACGTTTCTTCACTCGTCACTTCGCTCGCAGAAACGTAAAATGCTTTCTTGTTATGTCATGTGTTGATGCATGATGATGTCATTTTCCATCTGCCTGTGCGCTCACTGGCTCCTCACTGTATGTTCTTGCAAATACTTCCACTTGAAAAGTATTTGTGTTGTTGTATAATATTGTTGTTGAATGTCAACACTCAACTGATTTAATTGTATTAGAGAATCTGGAGATGGCTAGAGTTGTTGGAGACGACAATCCTGATGGTGGGAGTGGGGGGACGACGGTAAGCTTAATTATTAATAAAAAAATATTTAGTTTGCATACATGTTAAATGTAGACTTTGTTTACTTTTCGTTTGTGTCTTGTCATTGACACCGTAAAATTGTATGGGAATAATGTAAGTTTTCTTCTTGCCATAGAAGTGTAACGGTGATTCTAACGGAACCAACGGCTTCCCTGAAGGTCAGAATCAGGTCAAGATGGACTCGGATACTGATACGGCGCACAGCATTGACGAATGTAACTAAAAAATAATATGAGCAATGAATGAATGAGCATATTTTCCTTTCACAGTTTCACATGAATTTAAGTGACAATTTACAATTTGACGAAATTATGTTATCGTAGGTGTTGAATCTGATAAGGATTTGACTTTGACTGAAGAGGATATTTATGAAGACGTTCGCACTGGGGTTTCTGATATTGATGAGGCAATGCGTCAATTAAATCCTACAGTCTACCCTAAGCTCACGTATCCTAATTTACTTCTGCGTGGTTTGAAAAAGGACTTGGAATTTCCTGTCAAGACATTTCCATTTAGGGAATTGGTTCTGGATATTCAACGCCATGAGGACGAGAGTGAGAAGCTGTATCAACTGGCAATGCACCTGATTTATGGAAAAGAGATTGATCAGGACCTCACCTATGCTGTTATATTGCTTAGGCGGGTTGCGAAAATGAAGTATTTTGAAGTGGACACATACAAGACAAATCATGGAGTTGGTAAAGCTCAAGCGGCATTAGCGGCATTGCATATTTTGGGAGTTGGAGTCATGCAAAGCTTCTTTCTCGCGTCCTTTTGGTATCATTGTTCTCTTGCACATGGAAACGAAGCGGAGGCAGGATTTCGAATTGCAACATTATATTTATTTGGGCTCGGAACTAACAAGAACTTGGAAAAGGCTAATGAACACTTCAAAACTTTTCGCGCAGAAGATCCAAAGATTGAAAATGATTTGCTGGAGATTTATTCCCGAACTGGTGATTTCGCGTCAGCAAAGCAGCGTTTGAATAATTTAAGAACGAGCTACTCGGATGGTGAGTTGGAAAGCAATGGCATTAAGATACTGTCACTGGAAAACAACCTTAACTCTCAAGAACTGAAGTTGCAGAACCTGAAAAAGGAAATTGAGACATTCGAAGGCGTGCATCGATTGAAAGAGACTGGCTTGACACTTGTAGAACGCAATGATCGACGTCTCAGGTCTATGAAAAGTCAATATGAAAAAATCCTTTCAAAGCAGAATATGAAACAAGTGTTATCTGATAAATATCTACGATACTTACTTCATGCTGGTCTAAACGGATTACCAACTGCCGAAAATGTTCTAAATGGAGAGGTATTCGGACTTCGGCTTCAGAAATTCATCTCCCTGAAGAAACCTACTAATGAGGAAATGAAGCTGATGCTGTCTGATTGCTACGAATGTATACCGTATCAAAAGCGTTGGCCGGAAAATGAATTAAATAGATTCATCAAACTTTTGAAGGAGGATATTTATGAAGCAGTTACGAAGCAAAAAAAAGGAAGGCCCGAGTCCACCGCTCAAGACTTGGAAATGAAATGGCGTGTCAGTATAGGGTATGTTCAAGTGCTGATGACTACTCCGGATGAAAATGAAAAAAAGTTGGAATTGTTTCTTAAGCAAACCGTGGAGCGATATCCAACGGAGAAAGCAGCATACCAAGTGATTACGCTGTACTATAATCAAAGGAGGAATTTTACTGCATCCATAGAATATACCTTAGAAGGTCTTAAGTACCACCCACAAGACTTACACCTGCTGTGTTCAAAGGCTTGCAGTTTGTACCATCTTTCAATTAGCAACAATGGAGCGGCGTTAAGCGAGCAACGACGAAGTACATATGAAGCTGTCAGAGCCTGTGAGGACTTTTTACGATTTGCTCCCCTGTGTTGTTATGATAATCCACTCATTTTGGATTACCTCCGACACTTGCATGCAACCTTTTTGGAAGAAACTATTGACTCAGGAAAGGATTCTTTGACATGGAACAAGTACTGTGTGGGAGTGATGGTTGCGCATAAATCCGTAAAAATGCCAGATGGTTTGATGAATCGTTATTTTGAATTCAGAAACGAAACTCTTCGGATGATGAAGAAAAAGAGAGAGGAAGATCTAAGGATCACAAATAAAAGCGTTGATGTCAACAACACAACAAATAAGACGTAAATTATTAATCGTTTATTTCTCTTCATAATATTTTTAAGACAAGGGTGGATCATCTACATCCGACCTTCAGTGACTTGGTGTACACTAGTTTTTCATTTTTCCTATGTAAACCCTTTTCGATTGGTAAATGTGATTCAGTTATTTTTAAGTTGAGAAAATCAAAATGTAAGGATGTAATGTTAATTTTTGTAGATGGAGGTGTCGATGTATTCTATAACATGTATTGGGCAATGTGCTGTGCCGTGTTTGAATTGAATAAACTTGATCAAATATTTAATTAAGAATGTCTGGATTAGAGGAAATATTCTGTATTTGCATTTATTTTTTGTGCATATATGAATGACGGAAATATAAAGTATACTTGTGAATACACCTAATATCATCCCTCTGCTGCCATTGTCACTTTGATAGGCTTGTTGTAAATTGATCTGCAGCTTTGTAAGCGAAATCAAGTTAGACACATATATCCAAGGTCAAATTTTTGGAACAACATGGGTTTTGGCTCGAATGCATAATATATTATTTTCCATGTTGTATTCTGTTTAGAATTGGAAATCTGAAAATCATTATCTGTTAAAACATTTTTCCATTTCAAAATAAATCAATGCGTATCACATTGTTGAGAGAGCTAACTCTCCGATATGGTTTACCAAGGCCAAGTACCTGGTACTGGAAGCAAATTTCAGAAATGGTTTGTTACATTTACAGATATTAGCATAATTACGGACTTGTGTAAATGCAATTAAATTAAAATTATACTAACTCAAAGTTTGTTTTTTAGTTATCCCTAATACTTGTGGTCACAGCATTTGTATTATCCTTGAAACTCCTCCTTCGTGGAGTTGTTTTACGTAGCACAAAACCGTTCGTTCGGTCTGAAAACGGTGAATTGCTAGATCTTCCAAAATTTCATTGGATTGCCAACAATGCATCCTCATGCAATCTAAATGAAGATTCGTCAAAACTGCTCGTGATATTAGTTTCTACAGCTCGAGATCATTTTGTTGAGAGAAAAGCCATAAGGGAAACTTGGGGATCATTAACATCTTACTTGGAGTGGTCAATTCGGGTAATTTTTCTACTGGGGGAAGAAGATCCCGTCAAGAAGGATACTCTGGCGGAGATTGAAATTAAATCAAGACTTCAGTCAGAATTAGAGACTTTTGACGATTTTGTCATGGGTAATTTTGTGGATAGCTACAGAAATCTCAGCTATAAGCATATCATGGGCTACAAATGGATTTTAGAGTATTGCGAGCAAGCGAACTACGTTTGGAAAGTGGATGATGATATTTTCATCAACACCTTATCTATAATTAACTGGCGTGCTAAAGAGCTGGAGAAGAGTGACAACTCAAAACTCATTGACCTATATTGTCCAGTTATTGCTGGGTCAAAACCTCAACGTGACGTGGGTCTCAAATGGAGTATCCCAAAGGATGTTTGGCCGTTCGAAACTTTTCCAGCATATTGTAGCGGTATAGCTTATGGAATAAGCGTGGAATGGATTCGAAAGATCTACTCTGTTACTGCTCATGCAGCAAAGAAGATTCTATGGATCGATGATGTCTATGTCACCGGAATTCTTATTCATTTAGTTCACAAGCAAATGAATGAGCTCCCTATTCTGAAGTTCACGTGGCCTTATATCACATTCGACTACAATCCATACAATACCACATTTTGTGTGGAGAACAAAGGAACGGGAAAGGATACAATAAATTCCAGTGTTATTGTGCGACTCCTCCGAGGAGACGGTTTGGAAAGGGAGACAAAGTGTTTGTGGAAGAGAACTTTGGAATTAGGAGAAAGCGTTGTGTAAAAATGCATAGTGAGCTTAGAACATAATAAAATTGTCATATCCTTTATTACAGTACAGTATAATATTTTCTATAGTTTGAAATCAATAAAATTACTTCTAGATGATAGTATTCTTCCCTGCCTATTATTATTTTAGTAGTAGTACAAACTCATGCATTCTTTTCTGCATCACAAGTTCGATTTTAACTATGAAGGGGCAATGTGAGACTATTGTTGTTGTTCCTCTTCATTTTCTTTCTCTTTAGTCAATTCACCTTCATTATCGCTAGTTTCTTCGTTTTGAATAACTCCTGATCCTGATTTGATCACTTCTATTTCCACAACTCCCTCCATTTCCTCCTCAGGAACAGGAACAGATTCTTCTTGCTCTTCCTCTGTTACGGAATCTGTCGAAAGTAAGTAATAATAAGTTTTTAGGATGCAGAATAAAAAATGTTGACTAGTAAGAGGAACGCTAACATCAAAACACACCTATTGCTTCATAAATTCTTGGTTCGTCAAACTCTGAAGAGGTTCCCTCCTATAATTAAAGAGTAAAAAATGTACTATTTACTTATCAAAATGTATTAATATCAGAATTATAGAATGCTGGAAACAATATTCTGTACCTCGTCAGTATCGGAATTGAAAAGTACTTTGCCATCTTGGTCCTCGTCTTCATTCTCCTCTTCGGTTTCTTCATCAGGGATTTTATCCAATGGATTATTTTCAGTTTCTTCAATCGAGTGACGACCCAAGCCTACGAGAGAATTGTTTTTTTAAAAAAAGCACAACTTTATTACTTGAATGTTTCGCAATAAGAATTGGTTGGACTTTTTGTGGGTAAACATACTATATGTATAGCCTTTGGTGTCCTTTACCACTTCACGGGTATGAAACCCTCTATAGGCAGCCTTCAACAAAGTACAAGTAAATGACCTTGAAATTTGTATAGGTAGCTTTTATCATTATTATTACATTAACTAACTTGTATCTTCGTAGCATAACAATCAGCTTCCTCAACTGTGATATGGAGTGCTTTAAGAAACTCATTAAACGCTTCCTCACGTTCAGACCCTGAATATTAAGCCCAATCAAAAGTTAATTAATTAGTGAAGTAACGCAACGACAACGACTTCTCAACAAACATGATCAAGGGTTACATGGGGTTATATAAACCCGCGTTACACTGTACCTGACTTTCTACTTCGCTTTATTTCCTTCACCTTTTCTCGAGCCACATGTCCTCTAAATGCTGCCTGGAAATGTTAGGGTTATTATAGTAAAGTAGTAATATTTTTTAGGTTGTTTCATTAACATATTGCAACAACCTGAATAACGGTCGCATAATGATCAGCATTGTCTTCGTTGATTGGGAGAAAGTTAATAAACTCTCTAAATGCCTCTTTTGAAAGAACTGAGGACGCTTCCCAACTCCACCTGTGAACGAGCCAACTTTTGCGCCTCGAGCTCGACTGTGAAGAGATCGAAAGTTGTTATATGGTCAATAGTAGAAGAGCAACTTGATTTGGGAAAGACATTTAACTAGGAAATTACCTCAGCAAGAGCCTCCTGCTTCTTTCTAACGCGGTCTTCAAGAAAGTCAGCAAGAAATTCAAAAACGTCTGATGGTTGCACTCTTAAAACCTTTTCATATTAAAATACATACAAGCAATTTATACATCATTGATGCATTCACAAAAAAAACTTTCAATACCAAGCATGTTGCATAAGAAGAATTTTTATTTTTAGTACCTCCAGTGTTATATCCTCCATCAAAGGTTTAAGACCATAAGGAATATGAAAGCGCTTTCGTTGTCCTTGAAGCTCTAATAATGGCCCACATGGCATTTCTGGTAGATTTCTAACTGCCATGATGTATCAGTAACGGTTCAAATGACAAGTCTAATGAATTAGTTAAAGTTAGCTTCACAATGTCACAAACAATATCAAAAGGCTCTGTTTCTTCTTTAGCATGACATGAAAAACCCTACTTTGCAGCTTTTATCGAATGAATGCTATTTCCATTTCACATGGGACGAGGATTCTACGACTTGCAGTAATATTTTAATTCTAATTCAAGCATCTAAAAACATTTTCGGAGTTGAACAAAGTTACTAAAGGAACCTACAATCATAGAAGGTGGACATCATTGGTGGACATTGTCGGAAAGCTACAATGGCGCATATCAATACACCCACGCCTCAGGAACAATACTTTTGAATGGAACAAGCAATCACGAACACTAAAATATGAGGCTTCTAAAAATAAAGAGCCCGATCGGAAGGAAAGTACCACCTTGCCCCATTCATATTTCAGTTTCCTGGACATATAGGGATTTACTGGTGACATCAATAAATTGATTGACTGATGCTTGCTTGCATCAGTAACTACGTGTTACGTTACAAAAGCTGTCACACTAACGAAAAGAAAGAAAAGTAAAAGCTGGTAAAATGTTGTCTTGTCCTCAGTAGAAAAAGTAGGCAAAGTTTACACTCAGCCCTCAGCCCACTCATCGCATCATATATGGCATGTATGAAATTCAAAACTTCATCTGACTGACGAGTAGTAAGTAATCATCGCTAAAAACTAAAAATGAAATGTGCAGTGTGTCATATTCCGATGCAAGCAGGGGAAGAATCAGACATTGAACCTCCTAACAAAAAGTCAAAGTTGGATATTCACAAAGTCGGGATTTGTGTCACTCCGTGTGGACATATGTTTCATACTGCTTGTTTGATAAAGTGGCTCAGACAGGAAGGTCGTCAGCTTCGCAGGTACCTAGACATCAGTTCTTACCAAGCCCCTTCTTCTTGTACTTCTGTACATATTTGTACCTGTACCTAGCATTTTGGCTATCTTATTCATTAATTTTGCAGCCAAATCGCATGCGGTCCCTGTCCTACCTGCAAGATAAACGTATCAGAACGACAGTTGTACCCAGCTTTTTATAATTACAATGAAGACGCTTCATGTTCAACATCCGCATCCAATAGTTTGACTAATTTGGATCCAACAGAATCGTCAGAAGGAATACCGAATGAAGCAGCCCCAGCAGCGTGTGTCGGGCAATGTTCTGAACCATCGGAAGGAGAATTGCAAGAACCAATAATTGAAGTGTGGGCCAAACAAAGTCCAAAGAACTTGGGTCTTCTGATAATAATTCTGATGATTCAAAGCAAGCTGATGTTAGTAACCACTCTGACGACGAAGAGTGTGATGCCAAGGATGCAAACAGTGATTCGAAGCAGTCAGATAAGAAAGATGCCAATTCCGACTTGGAACAAAGCAAATAGACATATTATGTAAGATACAAAAACAGTTTCTGAACAATGTACATCATCCATCATTTTGTGCACTCCAAATCTCCAAGCATATTACTTTTTAATGTAACGTGTGTACAACTTGCTATTAAAATATCTTGTGACATGGTTTTTATTGAACAACATTTAAATCACCTTGAAACGTAAGAAAAAATGTTATAGAAAAAGAAATCATATTCCATACAACGAACAAGTATTGCTTTCTTCGAAAATCAAAAAAAGGTTTCATGCCAATCCTTACTTGTTGTAAGGAAATTAGTCTCGCCTTACCAACTTTTGTAACAACTCTCTTTTTCCAATATTGATGAAATTCAATTGACTGAAAATCAAAGTCACAAAATCTCGGGAAAACGATAGAGAATGCAAAGACAACAACAAAGCTTACTATAATGGCAAATAAATAAAATAAATCGGAAACTCGATTATAACCTGCACACACAATGAATCCAGCTAAAACCCCTGCAATATACATTTGCACAAACAACACAGGGTATATAAGATGAGTCATTTCATCGTGGAGCCTAGAAATAACTTGTACTTGTCGATATAAAGTGTAAGCAAAGTGAAAGTTGAGGGCTCTTGTAATCTCCCGTGCAGTTAACCACATTTTGTGATTTCGACTAAACATGGCGATTGATCTTTCATTGATGAATGTCACGGACAATAGCTTCAACGCCAGGTTCAGGCCCATGCAGAGAAACACTGCATATTGATAAACGCCCATCAACAAATGCACTGTAATTACGGACATGATTAAACCACGAAGAAGTTTCTCACACAAAACACTAACGATGCTGACATTATTAAACAGGTATAAATGAACTAATTTATCCAGTAAAAAATACAATGGATCAGAGTTTTCAATGAAAGGAATGAGAAGCCCTGCCCATGGACCGGATAGAACCAGAAAGTATAAGAGATTTAGCAAATGTTTCATTCTTTTATCAATCCTGGTAGTAAAGCGTCCACGCATATCCAGGCCTACTAGAAACTCTATTACAAAGTCAATCATAATAGATTTAGTCACACGGATTTAATTTGCATTCAAAGCAAAGTACAAGTATTTAATACATAATATTATTCATAAATTTTAGACATACGGAAAGTAGGATTTTTGGATAAATGGGTGATACCATTGACGGTTTGACAAATCGACAAATTCCTGAATAACGTCACTATTGCTAATAGAACACCAAACGAGGCAATATCAATTATTCCGATTCCAATCACTGTTTGGAAGAAATTTAAGTTGAATAGGTCAGACATAGTTCCTAATGCTAGGAAAACCACTGAGTAAATCAGTATAAGGGCAACCAACCCGGTTATAACACTCCAAACTTTCAAGGATTTCAAGGAATTGATATGCACTTTTGACACAGCAGAATCCCAATAAAATGGAGATGGGAACCAAAAAATGTATTCAATTCGCTCATGTCTATTCAAATGTTCCCAAAATGCTGGCGGAATCATTGTGGAAAGTTATAAGTTAAGTTTTCTACTGCAAACATCATTGTCGAATGCCAACATGTCAATGTCAGGTTAAACTGATTAGTCTGTAAACTGCTACCACTAAGCCTGCTTGGTCGCAGTTCCGACAACGGTATTTTTTCTGGCTTACCCTGGGTATGAACAATTATCATAAATTATGAGCATGGAGGAAATGTACTACTAGTTTATTGTAAAATGGAAAGGCTGAAATGATATTCCGCTAGAGCAACGTTATGCTGTTCAATCAATACTGCTTCAGTTCAATTTGTAAAAAGTGGAAAACAATTTCATGACATTACTTTCGGTTAGATAACCACATAGACTACTCAATAATGAACGTACGTGTACACGTTTCTTGTTGTGTCTATTCTCAGCATCGATACTTTAAAAAAAACTATGTCTGCTTTCTGAAGTTACACGGTTTCCACTAAAAAAAGTCATGAGATAGACTTGTGGATCGAGTAGACGAAAAATTTTCGTGGAAAGTTTCGTACAACGCATAAAGAAGTTATGCTTTGCACATTCAAATTATAATAATACTTCTATTTATCGATTTTGAAATTTCATTATTTGATAGACCAATCTGTGAGAAATTATTTTAGAAAAATGAGTGCATTTGTTGGGAATTAGGTTTGAGAGTAATGACACACCAGCTATAAATTGAGTCCAACATTTTTCCAAAAAGACCGTAATCAGACCCTGATAAAGAGTAGTTCGTATGAATCTAAAAATATGTTATTATAGCTGTAATAAAGTTTTTTTGTATAACGTATAATCTTATGAATATAAAAATATATATAGCCTTTATTCTACGGAGTATTCTAGTGAAAATACATGACAAAAAATCCTACTTGCATCTATGTCCTTAATTCTACTGCTTCATCTGCTACATATTCAAAAAGCTAACCTTGAGTAGCTTGTAGAAGATTAAAAAGATGGAGTAATTGATTACCTTCTAAAACAAAGAAATAATTTTGTTCCTTTAAACATTAGGCAAAATTTAAAGGGAAGCGTCTTCCAAAAGTTCGATACCAATATCACTGGCCGCACTATCTTGATTGAGAATTGCTGCTTTTTTCATCAAGTCTTTCATTTCAATAATCTGTTGCTCTTGGGTCTTGATAAGTTCCTCCAAGTTATTCACCATATCTTTCTGAAATTCATTAGAAATTAAAACACATGAAATAATTTGACTCTTTACTACAGATTCTCAACAGACTTGTCGTTTTGTAATCAGGGAACAATTAACTTACAAATGATCCCATTTTCTCCTCCAATTTAAAGTCTTTCGGCTCACGGCGAATAAGCACATCTAACCTATCAACGACTTCGCTTAATCTATGAAAGGCATCAATAAATTGCTTATGATTTTCCACATCACAATGTATTACTGCAGGAGGGGTTCCTTTGCTGGGAGGAGTTGGAAGGAATAACTGCATAATATCTGAAGCATTCCGGTTCAGAAACTTTTGAATAATTTTGTAAACTCTGTCCATTGACTTGAAGAAGGCCACTGTCAATCATAATAAAACAAACGACATGATTTAATTTTATAAAGCACGACCTTATCATCAAGTATATTTTGAGGAATTTATGTTTTATAATAATTGTAATTAATTATTCAATCTTACACATTTTGCGCTGAGGAATAAGCTTCGCAAACTGAACCTTGACCTGCAACTCCGCCAGCACCTCCAAACTCCTCCCATAACACTCTTTTGTCGTCGCAAACCTATCAAAAGCTTTTACATATTCTGGGAGCACATAATCATCCTCCTCTCTCCCCTCAACGCTGCTCGCTGCCCCAAGGGAAGTACCATCAGCAGTATTAGAAGCTGTCGACGAGATAATGGAACTAGTCATCGACAGAGACTCCACAGAGCATGCCATCATCCCATCCCCATAATTTTTTGTGCTCGTTGCAAGAGGGTCGACCGACGCAAACGTTGAGTACAAGTTTTGCCTGCACGTCGGTTTCGAAGCTTGCTGCTGCTGTTGTGCAATTATCTCATCATAAAACTGAGCTATTCCTCCTCCCCTCTTGTAATTTCCTGTTTCCAATCTGCAGAGTATATCCAGCTGCTGTTCCGCCGTCAATTTTGGCTTTCTATTAGTTCCAGATGAGGCACCCGCACCAGAATTTCCGGCATTAGTTTTGCATCCTGATCTCGGAGTCACACCTCTGCGACCACCTGTATTCCTTGCAGAAACTGGAGCAGGAAGCTGGAACTTTCCTCCTTTTGGGGTGCTGTCCGTTCTCGAACGGGGGACGGAGGAGCTCATGTTGAATCACAAAGAACAAAAATCAATTGGATCGAAAAAACCAATACAGAGAACTCAACATCCTTTTGACAGAAAAGAAGAGAGATTGTTGAATGTAAACATAGGCATACTCATAAAGGCATTATAGGCATGTACATAACCGCTGCTGAAGAAGAGTAGCCGCTGCTTTCTGCTCTCTTTGTTTGTTTGACGAGAAGTCAATGTCTTTGCAGAAATGCATGTAGCGTAGCATGATATTTAGAATCATGCAGACTTGATTTGATACGCACGCTTTTTTACAGAACGTGAGTGTGCATCATCAAAGTTCAAGTACACAAGTGACTTAGGTACCCTAAAGTCTCCTTATAAAGGGATCCTTGTGGTGGTGTGGTGCTGCGGCTGGAGTAAATAGCTCGAGAGCAGCTATAGAGCATACAAAAAACTGCATGGATATATAAAGTATATATATATTATTATGCTGATGCTGTATGATGTTTTGGGATTGTATTGTGATGCTGGTTTGGTAATATAATGTAAGAAAAGGTGATATATACATAGAAAACTAGGCTTAATATCATGTTCCTGGAAAAAAATCTGACGTATTTGTACTTCCTCGAATAACATACTCTGTCTGTGCATTGTGTTTTCATTTCATACGTCATGTCATACCACTTTGACTTGCTTTATGAGTCAAACATGACAAAAACTAGTCTTGCAGCAATATAGGATTGAATTATTTGTTATCATTTATCATATAAGTTTGTTGCGGTAAATGTATGCACGAGTTGCATGCAACAAGTGATTGGAATAATCTTTTATGCATAATATTATGCTTTACTTTAAATTATCATCTTCAACTATTTGGTACTCATATTTGTACAAATACTAGAGACTCAAACCTACAGAATTTTGAGGTGATCTTGATGCACTATGTAAAGTGACGAGTAAAGTGAGAAGGGAATACAGGCTTTTACTTTGAGTGATAGACTCTGCCCATTTAGCCATTTGAATTCATTCCTGATGAAGCTTAGTAAGACAAACTAGGAAATCAAAAAGTTAGCACGTACCGGATATCCAGCATAGCAGTGTACGATTACTTTTTACATATTGCTGTAGCATTAATAGATCAAGTGTGGTGATACAACACTGCAGTTTCTATCAAACATCCCATCGGATTTATGTAGGATCTTCTTTCTAGTGAGCTTTTGATAACGTGATCCCATGATTCTTCCTCATTATTATTACGTATTCCAAAACCAACTCAATTGAAAAGTGAGTTCGAAAACCACAAGCTTATTTTTTTCCTGTAGTTAGAAAATTCATTCATATGGATAATAATTTAAATGCTTATCATGCGTTATAAAATGGGTTTATGGTGAAATCGTATCCGTTCCGTACAACTAGAGATTTTAAATACTTTGATTTTATTGTCTTTATTTTAGAAGATGGGAGTGCAAATGTTCCTTAACTTTGATAACCCCTCGGCTACATATCAACCGGGTGAGGTGATCACTGGAAATGTTTCATTGTGCACTACCGACCAGCTTATAGTTAAAGGTATGTATATTATTTTTCCTTTATTCAAGATTTCCAACTTCATTATATCTTCATTTACGTCTATAAAGGAAGGTTTTTTCGTGCCTAAAACTTGATGTTATTGATGGAATTTCAAACAGGGCTAACTATATCATTTCACGGAGAAGGCAATGTGTACTGGACTGAAACTACAACTGAAAGGCCCAACCTTTCACAGAATAATTTTGGTCATCATCATCATCATCATCATCATACTACTCACAATCATCATGAAGGCATCGCTCCTGCCACACGAGTCAATAAAGAGTACAAAAACCAAGAAACTTACTTGAATGCTTGTATTGGGATTCCATTATATGGACGTTAGTACCATAAAAGTTAAAATGTTTCGGTTTCTCAAATAAAGCTTTATATTCTTAATTTTTTACATTTCTTTATTTTAGAGGTGTTTGGAAATGCAATCGAATTGCCTGCCGGCTTCAATCACCAGCTTCCATTTTCTTACCAGTTGCCTACGAATCTCCCAATGTCTTGTGAACTGAATTGTGGGTCAGTAAAATATTTTGCTGAGGCGTCTTTAAAAATGCAGACATCTCTTTTAATTCTTACCTTCGACACGAGTAAATCATCCAAGAAATCATTTGGAGTTCGAGGGTTTCTAGATTTGGCCCAGGTGAATGGGGTCTTACTTCCAGTTGAGTTACAGAAAGATAAACGATTTGGATTTTTATGCTGTGCTTCTTCTGAAGGGTTCGTAATGGAATTGAGATTGGCTCGAACCGGGTTCGCTGCTGGAGAAAATATCATGTTTCATTTGAATTACTCCAACAGTTCGGATGTTACAATTAAAAAACTAAGGCTTACATTTAATCGCACACTTCTATAATATGAAGTGACCCCATGACGTTATACGAAAGTGATCCCATGAAACTATTGTACCTTACTCAGGATTTTCATCACACAAAGAAATGAAAATGACACTTTTTAAAAGAAACATTGAATCAAATATATTTTATGTTAACGATTACATTTGAACATAAAGATGTAATTAATTTTGAGTAATATACATGTAAGCAAGAAAGAGCACTTGCAATAATATGTAACTTGATACTCATTATTGTCATAAACATCTGCCTGTACATTAATGCTTCTCCCAATTTCATAAGTGAATGAGCAGCACCGAATTTTTAATGTCATTAAATTATTTAATTAACATTTTAAAAAGTTGAACAAACAATATTTTACTTAATTAAAGCAACCGGAACCTCTAAGCTGAAGGACATAGACACTGAGAAGTATGTGTTGTAGTATTATTAGACGTGGTCATATTTGATAATGTGAAGGTGTGCTTAGTCTTTCGTGCAGTTGGCGCAGAATGTATTCAGTCAAGTTTAATTGCTACGCTATTAATTATACGTTATTGTTACTCATAATCGATCCTGGGCTTATCAATGATTAAGCATACAGTTAGGTTGTAGATAAGAAGGCATAACGTTACAAAGTAGTCTCGTATGTAATCATACGAGCTAACTAGCCGAGATAAAAAGTTAAACATTTGAGCCTAAATACAATCGTTTGAAATCATGTCACGGGCTGTATTCCTAATAGGAATTTCCTTTGTAAGTCTAGGAAACTATCAGGCTACCTGACATTTGTGGTATCTCCACCAATCATGGCCTAGCGTCAGGAGAAAACCTTCCTTTCACCAATCATGTCAAGGGACATTCCCCCTGAGAAAGCAACTCACGTGGAAGGAAGAAAGTGAGCTTGATCCTTCTCGCTAACATCATTCAGATGATTCTACTCATTCTGTGCTCACGCATATCTACTCACTAAACTCGAACCTCAATACTATTATAGTTAGTAACATCATAACATTAAAGCTAGCAAAAGCGATCATTCCGAACGCTCGAGAAGGTGTTACTAGGTTAATGTATTAATTTTAGTAATTGTTTTAAAACCCCATTGTTGACCCTCAAGATTCAAACCGAATCATTTCAGTAAGTCAGATCTAGTGAGGTGAAATAATGCACATTAGTCGATAAACACACAATTAAACTGGACGGATTCGTCCTGCACCTGTTCTGGTTATTAAAAACAATATTTGTGTAGGCATGTGTTGGGTATTGCAATAAATAGAAAACTTTTTTGTCATTCCGGAGGCTAAAACAATACCAATTCTTGAAAAACGTAAGCAAGGAAGGCCCGCTAAGGCCAAGGAAGCTCTGAAAGTGTAATTATAGCAATTTAATAAGCTGTTAAAAAGAATTTAATCAGTAGGTTTTCCATATAAAACGATATTATGTCACGAAATTTAACAAAAAAAGTAAAGTGACGATGTGTTATTTTAAAGTGGAAATTTCCACTAAATTTGTTTATAAATTTTTTAAAAAAGTGTAAAAGTTTCATGGGATCACTTTCACATACAATCATGGGGTCACTTACTATTATACAGGCGTTGCGTTATATATAAGTCAAAAACTAAAGGCGAGACTTTTGCAAGTGCGTACGCAAACAAACAAAGACTTGAAATTCACTGGAGCTGAATAATTTTTGTTACTGAAAACTATCTTCAAATTTCTTTCTTGTCACAGAACATTCAGTACATCACATTCGGGAAGCAAAAGAATGTAATCAAAGAACTGGTGGAAAAGGTTCATTCTGTAGTCATATCTCAAAACATTAATGGGGAATGGCAGGATCAGCTTCAGATTCCGCATGTAACACCGTTGACTGATCTTGGAGGATGTCGAATCATGCAAATCAGATACACACTAGTGGTAGGAAGACCAATTTGTTGACGAAAATTAGCTGTTGCGATCACTTTTCTTTAATTATTTTTTAATCAAAAAATTATACATTTTTAGATTTCAGGACATGCTTCCTGGAATCGAAGCTCTAAGATTGAGGTTCCAATTACTGTTGGGACAATGCCAAGCAGCAATTACAACCCATATTAGTGAAAACTAAATACTGAAACCCGTACCCGTTACTTTATGAAAGTGTAAATATGTACCTTAACCTTGCCTTTAGTTGTATAAATAAAACGTATGAAATGTATACGTTATAAAAAGTTTCATAAAATATGGTAGCTTAAGTTAGCGTTGCGTTACCATCATATATTATTATGGACCTTTATTATTTACGATATCAAGATCGTTGTGGTCGTCTCTCGATCGTCTGTCCGGGGGCAGCATAACTTTTGAACGGCTAATGTATTCTGATTTCGGTAATCGATACGCAAGGTCAAAGCTGACTTTAAGTTCTGAGATGATCGGTTATCGGGACCAGGTCAAATGTCAAGGACAATTTTTTTTGTTTTTTCATAAAAAACCATTGTTCTTTCTAAGAAAAAGTCCTTCCTAAGAAAAAGTCCTTCCAAAGCAAAAGTCATTCCTAAGCAAAAGTCCTTCTTAAGAAAAAGTCCTTCCTAAGCAAAAGCCCTTCCTAAGAAAATGGGCGTACCTAAGTATAAAAAACAATATATTGTTCTGTCGGGTTTATTCAGCATATCATTGGGTTCAAAACCTATAAAGGACATATTATGGAAGTTCAAGTTAGAATGTCAATTACATATGAATAAAAACCCATACACAGTAGCTTTCATGATGATCCACGCAGCACGCTTTCCACGTATGATATCCGCAGATATGTCACAGGTTCAGGTGATCTTATCTCTCCTCAATATCGATAATGGCAATTTGATAAAGAGTGCCATTATCCGTTTAAACTTAACATTGAAGCTTGGACACGAACATACCATTGAAACAAGTGATATTATATTCGCCCATATAGTTTGCTATCGATAAATAACATGTTTACACAATGGATATAGTATTATCTATCATCCATTGTGGGTATCAATTTCAATAGATAATTAAACGAGAGAACCATTGTACAAAAAATTGTGTACGCGAAGGTAATATATTATGTAACAGCAGCAGTCCTATTTATTGCATTGTACATTTTTATGCACTAATGCATTTAAGTAATTAAATGCATTAGGTATAGTTGCACACTACTTCCATACCATTGTAATTCCCTTTCCATTTTATTAATTTGCTGGAAACAGTTAACCCCATTAATATTCGCAATTGTTTTAGCATGGGTGTAACCATTTTAATTCAGTTTGACAACAATGTTTCCACTTTTTATCCGGGTCAAACAATTCGAGGAAAAGTAACGCTACAGAATGATACGGGCGCAAAAACAAAAGGTACATTGGCAGTATATGAAAGGGACTATTCTAAATATTATGGTTTTGAGGTTTCATGTTGATATTGAAAACATTTAGGCTTGACGCTGACATTTTTTGGAGAAGCGGAAGTGTACTGGACTGAGGCAACAGCCCGTGATGACACCGTCCCCCCATTAGGTCAGCAACAACAAAGCTCTTCTCTAAGACGTCATGTGCAGAAGGAATATAGGAACCAGCAAACAATTTTGTGTCACGAAATACTTCTTCATGGGCATTCCGGTAATTCTTAATATGTTTGTCGCAGATTGTACAGACTTAACAGATTTTTTTAATGCTTTATACGTCATTTATTATTCAGCTCAAGGACAACGAGGTGCCGAGTTTATCATTTCACCGGGCGTCAGAGAATATCCTTTTAATTTCCAGCTTCCCACAGGCTTACCATCTACATTTACCGAGTCAGCATTTGGTTGCGTGAAATACACTGTGGAAGCCAAGTTGAGTCGTTCCATGTTTCGATACGATGGGACTGAAAGAGAATTTTTTGTTAACGGAATCTTGGACCTGAATTTCATTCCTCGTGTATTCCATTCCACATGCGAAGCTAAAAGGATAGACTTTGGATGGATTTGCTGTTCAGAGGGGTATATAACAATGGATTTGAAGTTGGAAAAATCAGGATTTGTGCCTGGAGAGCAGTTACGGTTTTCTGCGATGATAGTGAACTTGAGTCTTGAATGTATTGAACAAGTGTGGGCTACTTTTACGCAGGTACATATATGATGTCGGATTTTGTTGGACACTTTCCATGAAGATATGCATGAAAGAAAATGGTTTTATTTGATTTAGACTGTGCACTTTGTCACTTTCGATCGAGTCAAAACTACAACCACTGACTTGCTTATGTCTTCATATGGATATCGCGTAGAGTCCAAGGACGTGATTGAATGGAATGATAGCTTTAATATTCCAAGCTCCATACTTCCCACTGGGTTGGCAGGCTGCACGATAATTCATGTGACCTACTGCATTAATGTAATTAAAAATAATTTTGCAAAGTACCTGCACAGCTAATACTAATTCATAATCAATCTTCAATCGCAATCTTATGTGCTCTTTTCAGTTGCTAGCTAAGCCAACAGGAAGAAACACCAAAACGCTGTCCAGCAAAGTCATAATTGGAACTGGTCCTTGCTCATTACACCCTTCTGCCATTCCTCCAGTTCTTACGACTCAACCTCGATCATCCAATACCTTTGCGGATAACGCTGGGCTCGTTTTTAATCCAGAAACCCAAAACGAAGTGCCATTAAACAACAATAATAATAATAATACAACGAAGGAATATAATCCATCCCTCAATCCATTTTTAGAAACGGAAGAAGAAGAAGGCATCATCATTTCGTAAATTATTTTGATAGCAACAATAACGTAATAATAATAAAAGTTTGTTATAAAAATTGAATTGTGTTTTATTCTCGTTCTCATTAAAGTAAGTTAAAAACTTTGGGAAATTCTTTAATATTTACAAATATATGCAAGCATTGGAGCTGGTTTACGCAAAGATGTATAACGAAAAGCGACTTTAAAATTACATGGAGTATGTATATACAGATCTGACTCTACCATTAAGTATCACTGAGTCAAGCGTAGATGTTCATTTGTAAAAAAACACTTAAAATAAAGTCATATTATGTAAGTCTAAAGTTGCATTAGGGAGTGGCGGAGGAGGTGGATATTCAAACTCGGAATAGCCAAATAGAACTTCTCCTAATGTAATAGTATTGATGTAAAAAACCAACACGCATATAGCATTTAAAATGTATCCGTTTGTTATCATTTCCCAGATACTAAAGTCTCCTGCTGCGAAAACAATCGCGTTAACGGGTGATGCGACTGTAAAAATAATCATTTAACAAATACTATATTTTTGGACTTTTAGTGACAAAATCTAAAAAGTTACACAAAAGCATTTGTTCTACTGTACCTGGCAGCATGAATGCATACGATGCAGTTACAGCGGCAGCTACGGAAAGATAAAAGGGATGGATTCCCATTTCTTGTGACTGTTGGTTAGAAAAGAAATGAAAGGATAAATATAGTTTTGAATTTCTGAACTGTGATTTAGACAGCTATGGTTATACTTTAGAACGATAACATACCAATCCAAGCAGAACCGGAAGTATAATGCTAGCGCATGCTGTATCTATTAGGAAAAAAAATCAGAGTTAGTTAAAAGTTCCAAAACAATCAAAGAAACTAAAAAATATGATGATATGGAAGTTGGTATACTTACTGGAAACAACTTCTGTAATCAAGGCAGTGATTAGCATAACAATTAACAAGATGAGGGGAGCAGGGAGATCATGCAGCAACTCTAACCTCTGTCCTAACAATCTTGTAAGCCCTGTTCTTTCCGCCGAGTCTCCAATGGCATAGCCAGATCCTAAAAGGAGTAAAACTCCCCAAGGAAGTTTTTGAGTAACAAATTTCCAATCCAATAGCGCTTCCAATCGTGCTCCATCTCCTACAAAATTGAATCATCTTTTTAGAATACTAAAAGCTACATTACAGATATTTATTGACATATGTATTACATACTTTTCGTCAAAAAGTCCCAACTTTTGGGTATTATGAAGAGCAAAATGGCACCCAATAAAGCTGCAGTGGAATCCCCTGTTTGTGTGTCGGACAATGCTTCATCCCAACCAACAAATATTTGGGGATCACGAAGTATCCAGAGGATAACTACTAGAAGAAACACTGCGGCAACCCCAATTTCATGAAAAGTCATCTTTCCAAGTTTCTTGTATTCCTCAATCAAATAAAGACGCACATGGTGCTCTTTCCACCGTCGCAATGTGCTCTCCTCTTTGTCACTTGGGGTTTGTGTAAACTTGAATCCACAGTATTTTATCGAAAGATAAAGCCACGCCACAACTATATTTACGAGCATTGGAGGAACGTTGAAAGCCATCCAGGTGAAAAATGTCATTCCCACATCTTCTTTGGAAAGTAGATATCTAATTGCAAACCAACATTTGGTGAGTATCACTTTTACGGTTGTAATTGTATGCGAATGTTTTTGAGTGGTTTCTTTTTACTTTTACGTACCCATATGGCTTAATGACCTCTTTGAAAACTTTGTTTGGACCTGTTCCAGTGATGGTAGCAGTTCTTTTAACGAAAAATATTGGTGCTAATAATTTTTGACTGGTTCCAGATGAGTATTCATATATCTTTCAATTTCTTACCCTCCAATGTTTGCAGCATAGGCCAAAGCAAATAGGTACATATTTTTTATTCTTCTCCATTTTTCCTTCTCAATCCTGTTAAATAATCACAAATCAGTTGACATCATCAAGATTTCATTTTAATCAACTAAAATAAGCATATTATTATGTTATATTCTTTAAAGCTTACATTTGTTGTCTATTAACTACATCCATATCTGATGTTGGTGTTGGCAAATTAATAATAATCTCAATTCGCCCCGGTTCTGTTACTGAAGCTACAGAATTTCTTGAGTGCCGAATACGATGAAGATAGTTGTGATCAAAATCTCGTGGTAGAGAATTTGTACGCTTACTTGCTATTCCTTCATTTCCAAATTCCGATCTCAGCCTATCAATTTGTAGATGAATTGGTCTTTGAGCCTTTTTACTTTCAATATCATCTAGACCTTGAGGTGGTAGCGAACCTCGGCGATTATTGAGATTGCGTACTTCATGATGATGTGGGTTAGATAATCGACGACCTGCATGAGGATTACTAAATCTTCTGTTGGACTCTGGACGATGACCTTCTAGCATTCCAAGGGTGCTTCTAGGCACTTCATTGTGTTCCATTAAATGGTTCCTGTGATTGAAATGGTGACGATGGGAGCCAAGCCCAGCGTTTCCAAACGCAGCCGAATGCCTAGGAGTATCAGAATCAGCATAATCGAAATGATTTGATCCTCTTGATGATGGCATGTGATCATTCGTTACATTTTGAAAATCTGCTTCAACGTTTGTTGCATCAGTAACCTGTTTCAATATGTATATAATATCAAACAGAGTTAGTCAACTATGCAGTAAAATCAGTATATCACTTCTGGGGTAATATAGGAATTGTAATTTGCATAAAATTGTAACAATATTATTTTGTGCCCTTACATCATGTATTTCATCAACAATGGCGACAATAATTGGCACAATCATTGTCGTACAAGTAGTATTTGAGATCCACATGGAAAGAAAACTAATCCCAACCATGATTCCAAACATGAGCCTAAAAAGTATAGCGTATTAATATTTCTGATACGTTGTCTCATACGCAAATGACAATTAGAATGACAAATTAATGAAATTATAAGCTGTTTTTTTAATGCAAACTGCTCTTATGTGTTCACCTTCTGGGCGACACCCCAAGTATTGTAATGAGTTTCAAACCAACTCGACGATGAAGATTACAGTACTCAATCGCTAATGCGACAATTGCCCCTCCAAGAAAAATCGTATTTGATTCCTTCATGTAACTTTTTGACACATTTGCTGTAGGATGCAAGAAAGTACATAGGGTAAGTAAGCTGAAACTCTGCAAATTCAACGAGAGTATATTACTAATCTCCAAAAGTATCACCTGCACTATCAATCCCAAACAAGGGAAAGAGAACTAATGGGAAAAGGGATGTAATGGGCAGTGGAATAATTTCCAGTCCCCAGTACACAGCCATGACCAGTATAACATACGCCAGCTTGTATTTCTAAATAAAGATTATCATCATAAAAGTATTTGTTGATTAAAAAATATTTACTACAATCAAGGGGGTTCTTTAAGGTTAATTTAGATAATTATGGACAGTTTGTTTTTTCTTTACCGGAGATTTCCTCAGTAACTCTTCTGCCCCTTCATCTGCCGCTAAATCAGCAACATCCCCCGTTTTTGGTGCTACATTGCTGATGTTGTACGGAATCCGTTCATCGTCATCTTGGAACAGGATTGGTAATAAAATGAAGGGAATACTGATAGCCACAAAAAACTTCCAAGATCGTTTCAGGATATCTTTGTATCCTGCCATTTTAACTGTTATCTTTTAAAATTGAGTAGTCCTTTTAAAAATTCCATAAAAACAACGCTCACAATTTCTCAATCTCTATCCAGTTACGCATAACATGATGTAAATCTTGTGGTGGATCTAGTCTAGCGTTGCACTTAAAGAATACAAAGTTAAGTTTACGCTTGGTTTCAACAAGATCCGATTTGCAAGATTGTTATCATGCAAATGAAGTGAAGCCTCACAAAAATACTTTAATGTATTTGAGTACAATCTAAATTTAAACATGCGTTTTTACTACAGCTTAGGATAAATAGCATCAAGATAATCCAGCAGATGTTATCCCAACACGCATTTGTTTGCGGGATATTCACTTACACGAATAAGGGTTTAAAGTGCAAATTATATTAGCACGTACTCATGCAAACTTATGGCCGTCATAAATCACCATGTTTCACGTGCTTATCAATGTTTTCCATGCAATTTAAGAAGGAGTCGCGTGGAAAAATCTTCAATTAACTTGAAATAGACAACATAAATGATCTAACAAACCGTATCAGCGGCAGTTCTTCAATGCATTGATGCATTATATGGGTGTCGCGTGTTCTTAAATACTTTTCTATATGAGCTACCTGGACTTTAGGTTCATTCGCATCCTTGTCCAACGAGACAATGAACAAAGGAGATCTTCTTGGACAGACTAAATGGTTAAAATAATTATGATATGATGAAAGTATAATGCATCATTTGCACTATGTCATTGTCAAGTACAGATTTTTTCTTATGATTTGAGTGCACGTATGTCGAAATTGTTACTTCAATCAAATTGGACGGGACGCTTAGTTTTTCTAGCTACGTATGTGTATTCCTTGAATTGCATTGGAAGCATCCAATTTGCTCCTGATTCGGTAAAACCAATAAGGTTGAATGTATTTTTTGACAAAAAAAACAGGTTTAAGCAGTATATAACAATAGCATTTTTGTTCCTTTATCTAATTCATTGTCAAGTATCGTCGGTCAAGCGACTACTATCTCAAACAAAATGTATTGTTGTTCATGCCAGTGGCTTAGCAAAGTTTGGCTGGAATTGCATTTTAATCCTTCAGGATTACCATTGATTACGCAGAGGGATTTATGGCTTTTTTCATGCTATCATCGTTTCAGGAGATATTTTTGGAATCAATTTCTGCACGTTGTACACAATAACTTTTGGAGTTTGTGCATTATATTTTACCATTTTACAAAGGTGGAACATCTAGACAAATCTGGTGTCAACCGCTGGACGAATTGTCTTGATAAAACCGAATGACTGTCGTTTGTCGTATCTCAAATTTTAATTTGCGAAAATATTTGTCATTTAAAATGAATGACTTTTGTTTCAGTAGATTCTGAAAAATAACCGTTATAAACAAGATATATTTTCAATTTTAGTTTTTATAAAAGTTCATATTCTATTTGTAAGTGATTATTTACATAAAAAGTGAGATACTTAACTTAAAATCATATCACATAACATATAACAAAAAATGTTGCACAATAAATTATGAAGATGTGTATTTACTTACAGTTCAGATTAGTAAGAAACGCTTACTATTTTATCTTGATAAACTCTTTATGATGGAGTCAGACTGCTACTGAATGACTTTTTTGATTGGTTATGCAATGCAGTATGCATCTGCAATGTTTGCTTCCGTTGCTTATCCATTCAACATTTTTACTATCTGAGTTCTAAGCATCATGTTATATACGCAATTGCATTGCTATGTGAGTAACGAGATCAGATTGTTGTGTGTAACATGTATTATTTAATGAATTTAAACGGGATTTATAATGTGTACTCGAAATAAATTATGTTATAAATAATGCATAATTATTATGCAAAAAATGAGACTGTAAAACTTTTTATGTTATTCGATTACCCATACATTAAAACTCGACTTTAAAAAAATTCTGACTGTTTTTATAACTTCACATTTCGTCCTCGAGTAGTGGACACGTTAACAACGCTTGATCATTTCCACTTCCGGAGTATAAACTCCCAGAGTCCCCAAAGTTTTGGAGGCCATCAATACAGGAATTCTCTGGAACGGTAATCCAATGGCCATTGGCATGTTTTGCAACAATTTTTCCGGATTGAAGTAATCGAAATCTATTATAACAAGGTTAAAAATTAGATACTATATACGTACAACAACAACAACTTAAATATTTACACAAAATAATTTATTTATCATTCGTTACACTTACTTTGCTGCAAAAATAGAATGCTCTTCCAGGTCTATCAAAGGAATGATATGTACACCGGTTCCTGGACATTGTGGAATTTTACTGGTAATTTCATAACCATCAATTCCAGATATTCCTGCTTCCCCATGCTCGTTATCCGCATCCGTGAAATAAGCTGGGGCCCATTTTGTACTACCAGAGTCCCGGCACTTCATTACACTAACGTCTATGACTTCACTTGCTGGGCAACATTTCTTGATTGTCACCACCTTACCTTCAATCAAGCTTGTACAAGTTGTAACCAATAGAAAAAAGGTTTTCAAATTTGCAGAGTACGTGTTAACCCCAAACATGATTATCTTGTTGAAATACACACACGCTGTGAGCCTTTCTGAACCTTACTTTACAACTTGTTTTTAGAAGTTACAAGTTAGTTTACTACTAACTTTGAATTTCACAGAACGGAAACAGGCTGTTTACAACTAGGAAAAGAAGGTCAGTCTCCAAATAGTTTCCACAACTTTGTGGCTAAGGCAAAAACGATACTTTTATTATATATCAGGGCTGGTGGTACACGCTCAGTGTTTTGGTTTCACTGGGTTAGCCACAATATCCTGCATAATGATATGTGATGATTGAATGCTTTCTTAGAAGAATCGTATGAATCTGATCCATCATCACAGTGAATCATGTAAATTTTATCAAACTCACAATCTCAGATCTGATTGTGATTGCAAATTGTAAATGGCATGAAGTAAGTGGCTGCTACGCTGCTATACCGATATTTGTGTTATTGCATGCAAAGCACGTACACTTTTGTGCTAAAATATGTTCCTGTTTGTCATCTACTTCGTAAGGAATGAGTTCATGCATGTAATTTAGGAGGTCGACTATGTTTTTGTTTGTAGGTTAGGTTATGTTTAGACGAGTTAATGACTGTTTTTTACTTTTTTGGCTGTCTGTCTGATGGAAGTTCAAGAGAAATCAAGAGGAAGAATAAGAATGAGCGTGCGTCAGTAAAATCAAATAGCGTGAAACCATAAAATAAGCATGCATAAAGAATAAATTATATTATGCTTAGTACAACAATGACATCTTTTCTTGCATCCCAACTATTTTTAATTTATTTCCAATTACCCTTTTGCCTTCTCCGAAAAACAATTACCCATTCATAAGATTGAGGAATAATACAGTACAAAATAATGATACAAAACTTTGGAAAAGAGACAAGTACAGAAATACATATTATTATAACATTTATTTTTAATATGCGTATACTGATTTTATTTCAGTCATTTCTAATCGAAAATTCTGCAAGTATTCAAACACTAAATGCAGTTTCTCCACTATTTACAGCTTAAATGATCTTATAA
The DNA here is from genome assembly GCA_964034955.1 of Orchesella flavescens. Classification (NCBI taxonomy): domain Eukaryota; kingdom Metazoa; phylum Arthropoda; class Collembola; order Entomobryomorpha; family Orchesellidae; genus Orchesella; species Orchesella flavescens. The sequence continues at coordinate 34,456,778 of OZ035954.1, read as the reverse complement.
AATAAATGTATTACAATGCCCCACTGAAAATGTCAAAGGTAACTCAAAACATTATGCACGAATCCCTGAAGTACAAAAGTTCATGTTTTTTTTGCATGAACAACGTATTTTAAGTTGACCACATTCATGGTTCATGGTGCAAAGCAATTACTTGATTACAAAACTGGATTGTTGAGTTTAAAAACTCCATACTTGCCTATATGCTTATAGCTTCACTGAGAAGATGTTGATGTAATACCGTTTCTCAATAAAACTGGCTTAAGGGTTTTGGTATAGGTCCAATAACCTGAATAGGAGTTGGAGCAGGAGGAGGAGGAGATGCCTCAACGAAAAACTGGTTTGTTGATCTCGCCCTATATCCATTGTGATCCGCAATGTACTCCACGATACGATGTATTCCTGTTGGGTCCATGTAGCCGTAGCGTCCAGTCACAACGCCAAAGGCATCCCGCTTCTCCTCACGATATGATTTTTCTGCGCATGCAAATAGTCAAGAAGTCAAGATTATAAAGGCAAACTAGTTGAGTGTCAAAAAATCATATATACATTGTGTATACATTCTACATCTACACTCATGACTCATAAACTAGTGAAATTTGACAAGACACGTATCAATTATTCGTTTGATCTTATGCTTATTATTACTAATCAAATTTTTTATTTATTTTGCTCACGTACCTGCGTCATAACCAAAGTGATAGCTGCCATCATGAGTGTTGCGAACTTGAAAATGGAAATTGGAAAATGGGGAGGAGATCCCATTTGGAGATGTTTGAGTAGTTTGCATTTGTGTTGTGGCTCCTGCTGTTGCTGGTGATGTTCCACCACTTGTCCGCCCTGGAATTGGCAAGGGATATAAAAAGAACTGAACACTGGAGGCTACCATCACCCCTTGAGTAGCCAAAAAGAGAAACAAATAGCCCATAAGTGACATCTTCATTTTTATGACAGGTTTTCCTATCAGTCTCACAACCCCCAAGAAGAAGAAGAATATTTGGTCCAACCAGTTGTGTGAGTAGTGCAAGACAAGAAGCTTTAAAAGTGGAACTTGACCAGTCAACAGTAGAAAGGCTACTGGACACTGAAATCGTTTCCAGCTCTGATTTTCGTCTCCTTTTTTTCAACCATGCTCCATTAACCATATTGTATTGTGTTGTATTGAAGGAAATCACGTTGTGTGATGACCAATATATGCACTCACCTTGTCTCATTCTCATCACCATTACCATCATCTTCATCAAGAGAACCAGGAGAAGAAGAAGAAGCATATATAGCGAGAGCAACATAACATCACAAAAAAGCTCAAGCATCTTCACATCACATCTAGCAGTATTATTATCGCAGCAAGATATAAAATATATATAGAAAAAAAAGTAATGACGATGACCAAACCAAAGAGATGATCTTGGATGTTGTTGATGATGACGATGATAAAATACATAATAATGCATTTTCGTGATTGAGCACTGCTGCTGCCGAGCCCTGCGGTAGGTGCTTACAATCAAATGCCTCATAAAATATGTGTATTCCTCTTATCCTTTAGTCCAGGTTGAGCACATTTTTCTTTCCGTCAAAAAATGCAACCTGAACCTAAAACCCATTTGAGTATAAAGTAACATCATTCATATAGGCATGGCCCAGACGCTAACAACATCCCCTGCAAAAATTTGATACTCCCAGTCAAGTTTTACTTTTGATCACACATCACACAATAATGACTAATTTCTTGATCATTTTAATGTTCTCGTATATTTACTATAGTATATGGATGTAGTAGGTACACTCATGTGTTTACACAGCGATTGATCGGACAGGTACACATGAATTGGCTGGAAGATGATGAAAAGATGAGTAGGGACAAAGCCAAGCTGAATTGTTTGTCCACAAATGAACTCAGAGTTTGAAAAAAAGTCAAAGGAATTTGTTAAGAGCAGTAAGACATAAAAGTGATACCGACAAAGTAAAGAAAAGGGAATGTGAATGAAGTTTGATTTTCAATACCTTTGCAATCATTCCATAACCAACCACTGTCGAGACAAGCAGCATTCAAAGCTAACTCACTATAAGTACGCAGAAAGCCGGTATTGCAGCAATGCACCCTGACTTTCCATATCTTCACCATCACCTATGTACGTGTACCACGTACCTTCGCATTTCGTGTGTATAAGGAGTATTTACAACTTCAGTTTGGATTTGGATAGCATGACATTTTCCGTCACACCTTTCAATCAAATCTTGATTCATCAATTATTATCCAGAGTAATTAAACAAACTTCGGCAAGATAGAAAAAATCTTTGTGCATTTTTTAAAAAGACTGTCTTGACTTGATGATTCTTTGCAACTGGTATTACAAAGCCTATATACTGATGCTTATCAATTTTATTTACTGTCAAGTCGTGCATGATCAACCTTTACAAATAAGTATGCGTCTACTTCTTTCAAACTATTCAAACACGCCAAATAAAGGCGTCTCCTGTCAAACATAATAATAAGTAGGGGTAATAGAATTCGCATGAATTAGCTAATTACAAATCACCCTGCTAGTAGTTACAAAGCTAAACCATTTTCTCGATGTAGAAAGAAAGATAAGATGAAGATGATCGAAATGAAAATATATATGACGTAACAAACTCAAAAAATAAATTACCGTAAATCTCTCATGAAAATACCGAAACTTTGTTGTTCTTGGTCTCTTGTGACATGGATCAGTCAGCCACCCAAATTAGACCTGAATTAAAAATCTACATATTCTACAACCAAGAAAGTGACACTAGACGAGTGGACGACTCACTTCTATTTTTGTACTTTCCACAAATTCCGCATAAAATCTCCCAAAATCACACATCCATCCATCTGTCCATATCAGTCCTTCTTTATTAATTTGACTGGGAAACAAGTGAGGTGAAGTAGAAATCATCAAATTATTCTAATAAAATGTGAAATGACAGCATTAGCATCTGTTGTCGTGATTGACAATCCTTGATATGATGAGATGAGTCCATTTAATACTTTACTTTCAACGAAAGCAGTCTTTAGTATTATACCGCACACACACACAGACAATATATTTATGTCAGATTGGAAGTATAGCGGTGCGGTGTGTGATTTAAGAATTTCTTGTGAGAAAAAAACCAGCAAGAAGGAAAATGTATTATGTGTACATGTAATGGACACACAAAAAAGGTTGTCAATGATCTGCCTTGAAAACTTGTCGTAATAAATCCCATATCAGTTTACTTTGCATGTTTTTAGCTTGTCACTGCATTTGTCGCGAAAAACAAGAGATCAGCGTATATACTTACATATATCCATTGTACATGCTTCTAAATGATTATCTCATACATGATATACACACACAATTAGTTGCTACATTCCAAATTGTTTATTACTTCAGGATTTCAGCAGGATGATGTGAATAAGAAACGAATTCATTTGACAAAATAATGTATGTATATGTACGTAACATCACATTTTAGTGATTTTAGTATTACTGCTAAAATGAGACGAGTATCGATTACGAACAGGATACAATAATCTTGAATGTCAGGAGATGGAATGGAATTCAGGGTTTTCCCAAGTCCACTTTTTGATCATCTGGATATCTGGATTTGGGTTGTGTTGCCTTTTGCGTTGCATGCATTAAAAGACAAAGACAATTGTGATGAGTTGAGTTTGAGTATATAAAACATTTCTGGATAATAGAAATGGATTTTCTCGTTTTCTTCTGCGGGTTGACTTTGTCCTATGCAAGGCCAAATGAAGTGAATTTTTTGATATTTTTGTTGGTTGGAGTTTTCCTTGAAACTTTCAGCAAAATTTCAGCTCATGCGTCTGAACTGCTGGAGTCGAGCTAGAGAGATGTATTTGGCTTGTTCGTGATATGATATTATGCTTTGGTATATTCGTTATCCGAAAATGGATTGTCGAAAAGAAAATGGAAGAAATGATGATTGTCATGATTTTCTTTTCTGTTTTGATTGAAGGTGCACTCTCAAAAGGAAGCCGCATGCATGTTGAGAGGCTAAAGTACTTTTTAGTTTTACTGGAGGGATGATTTTCTGATTCCATACCTGAAGAGAAAGGAAACTCATGCATTTTTACATTACAATCAAACCAATTCAATGCAACAAAAAAAAAGAGAAACACAAACGTACGCATTGTTGCACTTGTATATGTGCAGTGCAGGCCAGGCACGCATGCACGTTTTTTTCAAAGAGGAAAAAATAGCAACAAAAAAATTCAGAACAATGCCATGTTTTGGCAGGGCTCCTGCAATGATTTGGATTAAACTATGCAAATGACATAATTGTTCTTTCAATGATAATAGGCAAGATAATTATCATCTCCTCTTTCCCTTCTCAAATGGATAATGCAAGGCAAGATGAAATTGTGCCGATGGGATGGTTTTTGCTCCTGGAAAAAATATATCGGAAGGAAGTTTGGAATTTTTCTTGAACATACATACATACATGCATAGTGCGTATGTCGACTCGACGAGATGAAAAAAAAGATGAAGTGCGAGCTTGTAGTTTCACTCAAGCAGACATTGGATAGACTTGGGATTAAGAATATTATTGCTGATTCATCATCAAGCTGCTTTTGCTACAACGCAGTGATCATGTCTTAAAACATCGAGCACTTGACTTCGGCTTAGCTTGAAAGAACACTTCTTTTTTATGATTGCCAAAGTTATCTTTGCAATTATTGTGTACCTTTATGCGATTCGTAATGCTCCCATTTTACATTTCATGCGCTTAAGTAGTCATCTCAGAAATAATGGATTTGGATCCAGCAACTACTGCCCAATTTGTATAAAAATCATTTGTAAAAGCCAGTTGATGTGTACAGACTGTCCCTTGTGGCATTTATACAACACTTTTGCTAGATTACATTTTTGCAGCATACGAGCACATACATATATGTATGTACGTACGCTTGCTCACGTTGATGAAACGAGAGGAAAGGAAAGGCAATATCTCTAGACATGGTAAAATGATGGAGAGAGTAAATAATATATATTTAAAATGAACCTTTTGTTGTTGAGCCCGTTCCCATTAAAATCTGGAATATATTTATATTGAAATTCAAGCGTAGTTAATGCAGGGCGCGATAAAAACCACTTAGTATCATTGAATTCTGCATATTACTCTTAAAAAATTATGCTAAATAGGTGTTTTTCTACTTGCATGTCATTTCCGCATGGTCTGTGCCATGCTTTTATGTTTTCTCATCGACGGGGGTATCATGATGCCTTGGATATGTGTATTTTGGAGCCAAGTATTATTAAACTGAACACTTCAACTTTCCGTCCATCCGATATGGGCTACATTATTTTATCGCCTACAATGTATTTTTCCAGGCCATCATATCAATGAGAACGCAGTGAGAATTAAGAAACAAAAATTCCTCATGTATGAATCATAATTGTCGTTCTCGCAAGAAACATTAAAATGAAGTGCTGAAGCAAGAAAAGACAAAAGCTAATAGCTCAAAAAAAGAAGAAGATATCGTCAACAACAATTTTTATGGCCTGTATGTTTCATACGGTGGTGCCACGGTCTGACCTTTTAATCCTCAGCTAACGACTATGAGCAGACTGGGAAGAAAAAGTATTATATTATGACATATACTTCAATGCGAAGATTCTTTCTACATTCATTTCTTTTGCATCTAAAATCCACACATCATCATTATATTTCTTTGTGTTTTTAGCCTGTTAAAACCTCAATATAAATCTCATTGATATTTTGCTGTGAAGGAGGCTTCATAATGAATATTTGCTTGACACAAAACGACAATTCTGAACTTCACTCACGAAACTCAAGGTACTTGTTAGGTACGCATTTAGCATAATTTTTTAAGAGTAATATGCATATATTTGTATCTATCTGTATCTGCATGTTTTGCTTAGGATTCTGGATGATAAGAAAGGGTAGCTCACATTTATTGTTTCATTGGAAAGGAAGTCGTAAAAGCAAAGGCGGGCTACTGTTCATCTCTAATAACAAGCCTGCTCCAGTTACAATCATAAATACGATGCAGAATCATATTATCAGAATCCTCATGATAATAATGTGGATATGTTAATGATTCTAAAAGTCAACGATTATTTTTTAGCGTTCTGACGGGAAAGGATGAAGAAATTTCTGGTGTATGTCCCTACTCTAACTTGATGGTGAAACTATCCCCCTCAAAAAATATTTTAAGATATGCATTCGACTCCACTCCACATCTCATGAGACGACACTCCAGTCCAAAGTTTAGACATTCAACATATACATGGTGTATAAGTAAATAAAATGACACTTTTTTATTGCGGTGGCATTTTCGGAGAAATTGTCACTTGTTGCTTGATCTCTTTTGAGTCAAGTTGGAATAAACCTAACTAAACTATCTACACCTATTCTGCAAATTTTTAAATCGCCCATTGTGCTTTATTCACGTTAACATAGTTTGGTTCTTCCTACACAGAGAAACTGAATGTACATATGTACATATACACAGTGTTCACAGTTATCAAAATATAAGATTTCCATAACCTTTATTACACGAAATACTTTGAGGATTTCCTTGGGAATTTCAATAAAACACAAAGGGTAAACTGGAAAAAGGGGAACAGGCCTGCTACGGTTTCATATATGTGTAGTCAACTTTATTTGAAGCACATTTGTTCTGGAACCTTTCGTTAAGTGGTTTTTGATGTAAACTACGCACTGCTACTAATCCCAATACATAAAAAATACTCCATGAGTACATGACATAAAGTTTAAAAATGTGAGTTCCTTCATGATCAAAGTGCGTAGACTGGTGTATTCTTAAAAATTTTAGCTTGGAACCCCTTTTTTATCATGATGACCTATTGACCTGATTTATCGTTGGTTTATTTGTGTTTGCATTAGTGTTATTATCAAGAACAAATTTTTTCCAAAGATTTGTTAAATGTGTTGTGTCTTGAGAGACGTTTAAGAATCTGTGAGAAACATGAGAAGCACCGATTACTGATATCCTTCTTCAATGCCAACTATCCACACTTCCCCAGCTATCAAAACTTTAACTGCAGACATTTTAATTTACAATCAGTGGCGAAGGTAATGTAGTACATGGTGAAACGAGCTTATCTTCTTGCTTTCTACTTTTGGATAAACTCTGCTTCTGTATCAGAGACTTTTTCTTATGAAATGCATATTTTTTTAGGGAATAACGGAAGCAGTGGTGACAAGGCTTTATCATTTTCTGGCGTTAATTCCTGCACCCCTCAACCCCCAACCAACATCCTAAGCTTATTTTAAGTAGTGGAAGGCAAGTTATATAAAATGTTTGTCCTTATAATGTTATACAGAAGTTTGTTATTTCTGTAGTCTAGTATAGAAGTCTCAAAAATAAACTATTTTTTATTTCAGATTTCCATACTGAGGACATCCTCAGCTCAGCTCAACTTTAAAAACCTAAGAGTCCTTGTCACACTTTTATACAAACCAAAAAATGGCTGAGAGCAAAGACAACCAACTCAAAAAATATAATCAGAGAGCTGACTTAATGTTCCTACACGTTGAGAATTATTTAAAGGAAATTTTCTGTAAGCGATATCTCAAAATAACCAAATCAAAATGGGAGGATGGGGAGAAATCTGGAAAATCTTTTTCCAAAGGAATGACAAAGTCATTTTATAAAACTGCTTCACCCGACCACAAGAAACTGATCTTGAGTGGAAGCTTCCACACATGGCAGCCTGACCTTTTGTGTGATTTACTCCTTGCATTTCGTCTTGCAGTACCAAAGAAAGAAAAGATCAAACAGCAAAGTGAAGACAATTGCATTCGAGAGATCGGCAAGCTATACACCAAGTATAAAAACCAAGATTCTTCCAAAATCATGACGGAGACTGAGTTCAATGAAATGGCAAAACAAGTAACGCGACTTTTCATAACCTTGGGAATGCCGATAGAGCGAGTGAAGCAAAGAATCGAAGGATTTTCAAAAGGGTCTGACAAACTTGTCTTGCTCGCTACCTCAAATTTGTCAATCACAGTAACTGAACAATCTGCCGATTCCGCATATAGTAAAGGGAACCACCAAGAAGCCGTTGAACTATTTACGGAAGCCCTATCAACTTTCACTTTCACACCTAGCAGAGTAAGCGACATACTTAGCAAACGCGGTTTAGCTTACGTACAGTGGTCCGTCAAGCAATTGGATCGGAGTGAAAAGCGAAAGTATTTGGATCTCGCATTTACAGATGCAAAAGAAGCAATCAAATTGAAAACGACTAACAGTGTGGCTTACCACGTGGCTGGGATCTGTTATGGAGAATTGGAGGAATATGTGACAGCCTTCAAATACCTCGACCAAGCAATAGCAATTGAGCCCACAAACGGTTCCTTTCGGGATTCTAAAGACTTGTTCACATTAGTTGAGGGAAACTTCATTGAACCTGACCCGGTAGGTCCCCCAACGATAGTTGTAAACTTTCTTCAAGCAGTTGCTGCTGCAAGAGGGAAGAATGCTCGATATACTACTGATGGTAACAACAAAGCAGTCAGTAAATTCGTTGAAAATCTCCAAATTATGGTTCAAGGAAAGTTGACTCATGAGCAGGAACAAATTGTAACTGGTTATCAAAACATGTATGGCTGGGGAAAACAACAAGACTTAAAGAAAGCCTGCACCAATTTCCAAGTAGCTGCAAAAGGTTTCACTGAAAGCGAAGCAAAGTTTTATTTGGCCATGATATATGCGTTTGGAAACATTAATCCAACGCCTACTCAATCAACAGAAGCGTTTCAAATAGTCGAAGATCTTGCCGTCATGGACCAAATGAACCCTGCTGACCTGCATAATGGTGGTAAACGGATTGGTGTGGCAGAGTCTCTGTATTTAATGGGGATGTTCCATGAATCCGGGACTGGATCTTTTAAACAGGCTTGTTCTTATAATGCTGCACTGTTTTACAAAAAGGCACATGAGAGTGGGTTATCTTTTGCAAGTGCCAAACTGGGTTTCCTATACTTTCAAGGAAAGGGAGTTGTTAAGAGTGTGGAAACTGCAGAGTATTTCTGGAAACATGCAGTGAATGCTAAGCATTGGCATGCTTACGCTTATCTGCTCCACCTCTACATTTTTCAAATGGAATACGCAAAAGCTCGCGAAATTGCTGAGGAAGCCTTAAAAACAAAAAATATTGGCACAATCGTAGCAGTCATCTCAAGGTTGGAGAAAAAGATGGCTGAAGTAATGCTAGCCCGAATTCAATTGGAACCAGAGGTTAAGAAATTTGAGGATACGTTTGCGCCACTGTGCCATGATGAAGAGCTAACATTTGTGGACCGCCTCAAGAGAAGCCGTGATTATAATCAAATACTTAAAAAAGTGAAGAAATTACTTAATGACAATCTGAAAATCATGGTGAGTCATCAATCACCGAAAGCAAACCCGCATGTGATGCAGTATAACAGTTTGTGGAACCTCGGCGTAAGAATTGCATGCGACTCAGTTTCTGGAAAAATTCTCTACCGGACATGTGTTCGTTACCACACCTTTTGCAGTTTCTTAAAAAATCTCCAAGCTGACCCGGATCCTATGGTTTTATACAAGGATACGACGCTCGCAAGTCACTTTGTCACCACCCTGTACAAAATCTTTGAGATGGATTCATCTAGTCTAGTATGGGACCAGAAAATATGCACCTCTACATACGAGTATTTGATTAAACTAAAACAGTTTAAAAAGGGGAAACCAAACGATGAAGAATTTCGGAGGAAACTTAATCTTTGCCTTGCCGAAATTGCAATTGAAGGACGAAACTACTTGGAACTAGGGGATGATGGAGTAGATTTTTTGGTATCAGCCTGGACCTTGGATTCCGAATCGATTCGGATTGCCAGTTCCTTTGCTAATCACTACCTTCGAATTGGAGAAGCTGACAAGGCCTATTTGGTTGGGAGAGAAGCCTTGGAACGCTTTGGAGTTAAGCACATGGATAAGCCTGATATGTGTGATCTCGTTTATACTCATGCCATTGCTTGCTCTCGCAATGGGTCCTCCTTATTGCCTAAAACGCAAGTGGAATTGAAAGTTGAGGCGTCCATGTACTTTGAAAAGTTTATTGAGAAGGCTCCAATTGATCATAAAAATGTAAGATCTACTTAAAATCTGAAGCATACTTATTGAAGCAGTACAGTAGATTACGTTGGATGATAATATAATGCTCAATATTTGTATATTTATATGTATTTTTTCGTTCAGCTTCCAGAAGCTTATTACAACCTAGGACTTAATACGTACGACTATCATATGGAGATTGGGTCTCCACTAGAAGACTGCTTAACATTCGTCAAACACTTTTTGGAGGAAGGACGGATTGCCGAAAAATATCAATTACAATGCTTCCTTCCGTACCAGTCATCAGTCCGACATATTTTAGAGAATATCTATGGGGTTCACGTAGCAAAGGAAATGGGGTTAATGTGAATGCTCTTATTTGATTCTCTAATATTAGAGACCATACCATAATTGCTGCAAATAAGCCATGCTTATAATTGCAGTAAAAGTCACAACGAAGTCTTCAAAGTGAAAGTAGATATTCTTCGATAGTCTTTAATATTTTTGTGAAGAATGCACTCAGCTTTATTTTAACTGTTACTCTATTCAAATAATGATTTTGTTTTCAACATACATAATACATCAACATTAATTTTTTATAGATATTGACGAGTCGTAAAACTTTTTTCTTAATATTTTAGAGACTGGAACAAAAAATAAAAATACTTATTTTCTCTGTATAATATATAAGGGCTCTACATATTTACTAATAATCAAATATTGTATAACTCGTTGCAACATAAAAGATTCTCGTTTCATTTTAACATCTTCTTGACATGATTGTATATCATCAATTACTACCTACAATAATTGTTATCAGAGTGTGACATTCTGAGTAATTTTACACCAATGTGCAGTTAAACATTGAAGAATCAAGCAACACTTAAATGTTTCTTTATGAGAAATCTAATAAATTTTTTGTTATACTTTTAAAACTAATTATTTATGAAGCTGAAAATACGACGTGTTCTCTAACTCATTGGCAAACTAGTCTACTGACACTGACGGAAGATTACAGTCTTAAAAATTCACGATTGTGACCTTTAAGTTACCTTATACATATAATATAATATTAGCGTACCATGCAGGTGCATACAAAATCATAGTACACCTTAAATATCACAAAAACTGAAATATTATCAATAGAGACAACTAGGCAAGTACTAATACCACAATTGTTTCACTCAGCATATTCCATATATCTTATTCAGGTCTACGAAAAAATTCCACAAATTTAATTGCTGGAAATTCCAAACGTTCAATAGCTTACATAAAAATACTGACGATGAGTTTGTGAGATTCAGTTCTAAGTATAGCTAAAGTATATGTTCTACAGCTATAGGTATCGTAAATGATGGAGGATGGAGTAAGCTAGAGGAAATATCTATCAAATTACTTTTATAAGGTACAAACAAGATTACAAGGGTTATACATAATAATATTATATTATGCAATATGTATTTTCTAGTCGTAAGTTTTATTACAAGATACCAATATCTGGAGACATATGAGACCATTAATTTTCTTGGGAATAAAAATAACTTACACACTAACTAACCACATTGGTTCCGTAACATCAACATCATCATACAAGATTAAACTTTTCTTTTGTTTTAAAACCGGCATACAAATAGTTACTTTCTTTTTTAGCGAGTTTGATTTTAGAATAATCATTTTTTTTCTAAACGAAGTTGCGATCCTCATGTGCGAAAAGTGGAGTGGAGCTTGGGTTAGGGGAAGAAGTCTCCATGAAAGTGATGATTGGAGCAGATCGGAAACGATTTGAGGTGGGATTTTGACTATGATGAAGGTGATGGCTACCAATGCTACCATTGTTACATGCAAAAGCAGTAGCGGCCGCTGCAGCGGCTGCTGTATTCCCATTCTTCTTCAGTTCTTTGATTATGTTCACTTTGCATTCTTGAAATACGTTGGAACAACTCACATACTTGCCCCCAATATTTTTCAGTACGTTTCCATGATGGTCCTTAGCATGTAAAAATTAAGTAGATTACTTATTGACTTAGAATTTTCAAAATTTACCAGAACTGACATAAAATGTTAAATTATTATCGAAACCTACAATTTTTCCATTTTGACAGTCAGCAAGCAACCAAGTTGTCGGCTTGTACATTACTTTCCCGTTTGTCCCAGCTGAAAGATTATTCAGATCTGGATCATATTTATTGGTTGCGACGACAGTTGTGAGATCAGAATTGACTTCTTTTGAGACTACTGGCTTTTCATCTCCAGCTCGGTTCTCATTACATTCCTTATTTTCATTATAATTACTAGTATTACCCTGTTGATTGTATGATGAGGAGTTCACGTTCGAGTTAACATTGGCATTGCATTCACTAGCTGAAATTTTAATATACACACATATGTGCAACTCATTATAGTTTTACTTAACTACTATAAGTATTGTGATGAAAGTCAAATATTTTTCTATATGAACCAACCATTGTCACAAGGAAATGACTGGAAATTATTGTTCGTTGCAGCAGCTACTTCATTGAGATCAAGAGAGATGTTATATGGTTCCCCTTGGCCAAAGCCTATAATTCCGTTAGGAGGAGATTGATGCATGGGCTTTTCCTCCATAACATCAGTTCTATTGGTAATATTGGATTCGGTGGAATTTTTCCGTGTTCTTGCAGGGTCTTCTCCATTCAACCAAAACGTGCACATCTCACCTTTCCCCTTTGAATAAGAGTCAGTCCCATTTAGATATACGTACATACGTTTCATTGAACTTTCGCGTATTATTATTATCATCATCATCATAAAAAATCTGCTCAGCATGTATTTAATGAAGTACCTTTATCGGTATAATCCCTCTCTCTTCATAGTAATAGCCACCTATTTGCTCAAGTACACTTTTGGTAACATTTGATATATGGATTTTGAGAGCTTCCCCAGAACTCTCCATTCGACTTGCGGTATTAACGGTGTCACCAAATAAACAGTATCTTGGCATCTTTAATCCCACAACGCCTGCTACCACACACCCTGAGCAAAAGATAGATAGATAGATGTCATGATCAACACATCATTCGCAAAGGAAGTAATCAATTCCATATAGCCCTAAACTTGAATTCTATATGCTCATCGTGACGGGAATTAATGATCCATCTCTCTGCATCATATCATGGGACAAAAAAAGGATGACGGAAATTAAATATATTTTTTACCCGTGTGAATCCCGATTCTCAACTTAAGCCTTTCTCCAGGTCGATGTCGTACTTCAAAACTCTTGATCCGATCTAATAAATGCAGAGCCATAGATGCAATCTCTCCAGCATGTTGGTTTCCATTCCTAATTGGCAACCCACTGACCTAATTACCCCAATCCAATAAAAACGATATAGCTTCTAGATAATAATATTAATTGCTCATGTAGTTGCAGCGTGATGGAAAATAAAGCAGGAGGAGGTGATATGATGGTAGAACCTTGTGTCATTTAGAATTTATTAATTACATCGGCGGCATACGCAATTTAGAGGGATTTAGCAAAAGCACTGGCATGAGCATCAAACATCAAACACATACGTGTTTTCAACAGCAATATAAGTATTTAAACAGAGTAGGATTAAGAAAACAAAAACAATTAATTACCACCATATATGCATCGCCGATTGTTTCCACTAATTTCCAGGGGAGGTTTCCAGAAAAGAAAAGAATATAACCAAAATGTTAGCTTAAACACAACTCTTAATAATTGTAAATGACAACCAACTGTTTTTCTGTATTTGATCCCAGCAAATTTTTACTTACCCTTGTAAACATCATAGTTGGAAATGATTGAGTCGAAGCATGTGTACAAATCATTTAGTAGTTCAACAACCTACAAAGTAATTAACACAACAGTTTCTTTAGCTCATGATATGATACATACAGATTATGGAGCTTTATGTTCAAAGCGACCGTTCGCGTTAGGTCACGCGTGATACGTCATTTAAAAAGAAATTTCATGGAGACTACTTGACATCAAAAAATTAGTTGCGACAATACTTCATTTTCAAGAAATGGCCCGATTGGGTTTTGAAAAACTCTATAGTTATCCCGATGTACTACATGAACTTCACAGTAACTTCCATCGTGTTAACCTAAAGTAATCTAAAAACCCTATACACACCTCCAAAGTGTTAACCTAAAGTAACCTAACCAGTGTTAATCTAAAGTAACCTTAAACCCTGTACACACCTCCAAAGCGTTAACCTAAATTAACCTCAAAACCCTGTACACACTTCCAAATCGTTAACCAAAAATAATCTCAATACCCTGTACACACTTCCAAAGCGTTAACCTAAAGCATCCTAACCAGTGTTAATCTAAAGGAACCTCAAAACCCTGTACACACTTCCAAAGTGTTAACCTAAAATAATCTCAAAACCCTGTACACACCTCCAAAGTGTTAACCAAAAATAATCTCTAAACCCGGTACACACTTCCAAAGCGTTAATCTAAAGTAACCTCAAAACCCTGTACACACTTCCAAAGTGTTAACCTAAAATAATCTCAAAAAACTTTATACACCTCCATAGTGTTAACCTAAAGTTACCTAACCAGTGCTAACCCCGATGTCGTCATATATCAAATCATATAGGGTTGTTAGGTACCCACGCGGGTAATTTCTCGAAAATGAAGTGCTGCCGCAACTAACTTTTTTATGTCAATTGTGCTCCATGAAATTACCTTTCGAATGACGTACCACTTATGGCTTAACGCGAATGGTCGCTTTAGTCATAATGTACGCAGATTATAATCCCTGCAAGTATGTATTTTACTTTAGCACTTGAATAAAATGGTCATTGGCCTATGAGACGTTGGGAAATGAACCATTCCAACAGAAATACATAGTAAGAAGTGGAAATAAATTCTGTACCTGGAGTGGGGTGCTAACAGCGGATAAAGCTGTAAATCCAACAATATCACTGAAATATATTGTCACCGAATCAAAACTTTCTGCCTCTACTGGGTCCCCACGTTTCAGAGATTCTGCAACGGATCTAGAGGTGACAGGAAACACAAGAACAGAGGAGATTAGAAGGATTTCTGAAACTGGAAATGAGCTATTTACAAAAATGACATGTACATATGAAGTGCTTTCATACTTTGGTAACATTCTATGAAGCAGTGCATCCGTCTTCTTTTTCTCTTCTATGAGTTGAAAGGTGCGTTCCTGGACAAGATCCTCCAAATTACAGGCGTACTTTTCCATAATGGAAAGCATATTGTCAAAAATGTTCGGCTTCCTGTGGTGAAAACCATATGGAGTGCTTTGTACTTTTCTCAAGTTCGTTACACAGCCCATTAAACCTCAAGGCTTTATATAAATATACGGTTAGGTTAAAGCTACTTACAAGCCTGCCTGCATTTCCTTGAGGCGCACACGAATATATCTGAAGTCAGGTCGGAGATCGGAATCTTCTTCCCAGCATGCCTGGAGACACTTTAAAATTGTTTCGCCACAGTCCAAGTGCAATGTTGAAGGTCGAAGGTAGCCATCTTCACTTTCGGATGGGTCCACCAACTCAGGATTTGCAACTTTCTCAATTATTTCTGAAATCATGAAAGGGAGAAGTATAAATATCATTCACAAATAATATGTTAACTACAGTCGTTGTTCAAGTAAACAGGACAGAAATTTTATACAAAGCAAAACTGCAATGCAATTTGTTTGAGGTTCAAATCAAATTAACATATTATCATTATCACTCCTTCATTCAGCTCAAGAGGATTTCATATTAATTAACAATTCCATTCATTCCATATATAGAGTTACGAATGAAGCCTGTGTTATGAAATCTGCATAATTATGTTAGTTTTGGGGGTTTTGAGTACACTAGAATTTTAGGCCCCTTTTCCATTTCAATGGAATTACATGATATAGTTACTTTCGGGATTAAATATTCTCCTGCTAAATTCACCAACGCTGTCAGTGAAGATAACTAGCTGTTTGCAGAAGATTTAGACACAAAATTATGTAACAGCATTATGATCCACTGATAAAAGGTTCCTTTGAATTGGGAGAAGCGTACGTGTCTGATAGTAATTCTATGGTGTCCCAGAAGCTTAAAAATGTCATATGTTAAAAATACGAAGCTAAAAATATCTTTCTTTTTATTGTGAATACAGTAAAGTTTTGCTGAAAGCTGGCTCAATAATGTTTTTCATTTCCCATAAGAAAGTGTTCTGAGTAAGTTGTTAAAAATCAGGGCCTGTAGCGTTGTTTTTGTGAGTAAGTAAATGAAATTCTAGCATATTGATTTGTAGGGCATTTTTCATACAAAATTGATCGTTTCATCAATATTAAAAAGTTTGCAAACAATATAACTCTATAAGTATGTGTTTCAGTGTTTCATCTAAAAGCTGTTGGGAAAGGGTCACCTTCACTTTCATGAGGTTTAAAGCGTAGAAGCTTCGTGGAAGTACTGTGCTTTTTTTGGAATTATTTTCTTTTGATCCTCGCAATTAACGGGTATATAGTTCTAGAGTACTTTAAAATAAATCGAACACTTTTCCAAAACAAACAAACACTTCCGATTCCGATGCGATGTAATTCCAGGAAGAAAAACATCATTCTAAAACGCACGTGTTCGTGCAGTATTACTTCAGCTTTGGTAGGGCAAGGATTGGATGGTTGATAGTTACTTAGGAAGGAGAAGGATTGATTTTAGATTAGCTTTCTGCGCACAATATTAAAAATCTACTTAATTCTTCTTACTTCTTTCCTTCCTTCCTCTAGTAGATATGTTTTAAGTACTTTAAAGACTATATAAATAATGTATAACAAAGGAATTCACCTGAAAAGCCGAGTTGCGTTTTGCCCCATGGTCCAGACCTGCCTATCATTTCATACAGAACTATGCCAAAAGAGTAGACATCCCCTTTCTGAGTTCCGCGAGCTGGAGCACTAGGATCGCGGAGAAGTTCTGGAGCTCTCCATAATAGCTTGCGAAGTTCAATCTCTGATTCTCCTTTGTTCTCTTGACCAGCTGTTGTATTTAATTTTTAATACCATCAAAAATAAATTCATGTCTTGAGTTGAGTCATATAACATATTGCACACATAACGAAAATCCTATCAATGTCACATTTTATCTAATCCTTTTAAGTTCAGTATAAATTGTCCTGTACTACTCAAAAGTGCGTAAGCAGCACGCATAAAATCATATTCATAAACTTTTGTTGGCAAGTTTGTTCATAAAACTTCATCTTTCGTCTATAAATATTCCATTACGTATATATAGTACTCTAGACTCTAGAGTCTAGAATTTCATACCTTTGAACTCGTGAAGACCAAAGTCAGCAATTTGGAGAACCCAGCGTGAGTCGACGAGACAGTTGGATGACTTCAAATTACCATGTGAAATGATTTCACTGTCATGCAAATAAATCATGCCCTATAGTTGGAAAGGAAAGAAATACGCAAATTACATTTTTATTGTGCTTATAACATACATGAAAAGTTTGGGGGAATGAGAACTTGTTCCTTATATACACAATCATCGAACGTCAGCAGCCGACGGTTGGCTTTTAAGAAACATTTTTTTCTCTATCCATTTACCCACTTCATTAAAAAGTTGTATCAAAAAGGAATTCTTCAGAGTTGATTCTGGGTCAATTGACTTTATTTTAACATACATACTATCATCCCGTGTTTTGCATTTTATGCTTGAAATCTTTTGACTGCAGTGGCTCTCCTCATGTGTCAAAGGAATATAAAACCCCTTCAAGAAAGTAGGGTAAGCCACATTGGGTAAGTAAAAAATGAGAATTGGAATGGAAAGCACCCTGGATTTTACAGGATGACGGTGGCTCATTGTCATTACGATTTTGTTGCATTGCATAAGAATCACACACATTCTATTTCTTAAGTAAAATTGCAATATGAAAGGGCTAGACTACATAGCATTATTACATAGTTGGAGAACATCAGAGTTATTCCCTTTGTTGAAAATACCTTGTGATTGATTCGATGCAAGAGGAACTGACAGGGAGCCCGGAAACGAGAAAAAAAACTTTAGCATACGCAATCTGTAACTTACCTTGATGAGATCAGCGACAAGAGAAGCAAGGAACATGTTGTCAAGATGCAAATCCTCATTTTGAAGAACATCCTCAAGACTACCCCGTGCCGAGTATGCCGTAAGAATACAAATGTTTCCATGATCCACAGACGCTCCAATAAAAGGGATAATGTTTTCATGGCGTACTTCACGAATCTGTATGTGGATATTGAGATGACAGTTACAGAACGTTGTGCAATGAATATTATGAAAGAAAACAAGTCACGTTTGCTTTCAACATTTATTCTTTCACAAATATTAGCCACCTTCCTTCAACAGGGAAGTGAACTACTACGATAACTAAATGATATGAAAGTGAAAGTAGAGTAGAAATGTAATAATGTTATTTGTGTAACTTATAGATTAACCTGAATGAGTTCTTTCCGGATATTTCTGGTGAGATCAATGCTCCTCTTATAAATTGGTTTGAGAGCTACAACCATCCCTTTATAAAAACCGATCCTTGTGTAGGCCTTCTTGCAAGCGAGTTCCAACGGTGGTTCCGTGTCCACAGCTGTGCCCAACAGTTGACGGCAAAGGGCAACCTTTTTCAACCAAAACAATTTACGAAACCACACTCAGTGAAATCTTATAAAACAATTGTAACAAAAAAGTTTGCTAGTTTCATTACACAACGAATTTTAACCAAGTTGTAAAAAGGGGATAGCGGATATAGTCACCAAGTCAGCTAGCGTGCATTACTTTGGGTTTGAAGGAAATATATTATGTAGGTAGCTGTAGGTAGGAAATATACAGAATATGCACACAGAAATTTCTCTCCAGGATGGGTCAACAACTTTGGCCTAAATTGCACCACCACTTATTTCTTTAACAAAGAGAAAGAAAGAAAGTTATTTTGGGGCATCTGCCGTCTAACTAAAGTTCATCTTGATATGTGAAAAGAACTCTCCAGTTTTTTAAGCATAACTGTAAAATCATTGTGACTCAGAAAAAGGAGGATGAAAGTGATAGGGAAAGGACAATAAAAACAAGAAACTGAACAGAGTGATTTATTCTCGAAGAAAGTAGGCACGTTATATAAATTTCTCAGAACCAGAGCGGAAGACATTGGGGAAGCATTGCTGAATGGTAGCAGACAAAAGTTACTATTAATAAATTCGAGAAGTTAGTCCTCCAATTTTCGCATTCATTTCAGAGTAAAATTAGAAGTGAGGAAATAAACTTGCATGGGGAAGAGGAAACATATCGATAGTAATAGAAATTAATTACAGTGTTCTTTGTCCCATTAATTGGCTCAGGTGGTCCTAATGGAATCAGGATGACATCCCGCATATCAATTTTCCACAAGAGACATGCTAACTTTTGCTCGTAGCGGTAGTGCCTGTGAAATAAAGAGTTGCGAAATAATGTTACTTAGACGAGTCTATAGGGCTAGAATTTCAACAGGGAAATGAAGTGAGCACATGAAAATATCCCACAAAGGAAATAGCTACACGAGTAAATGCACACACACACAACCTTAACTATATGAACCTGAAATCATATCATATCCTCTACTCTACTCAAAAAACTTTTTGGTGTTGACAGGTCGAGATTTTCTTTGGGAAACTCGGCGAAGCGAAATGCAAAGATGCAAGAAAAAATCAAATGTAATAATCTACATGAAAACGGTCATTCTCCTACCAACTTTTCTCAATAAATATGAATGAGGAGCAGCATTATTGCAATTGACGAGCGTATATAGCCATTCTATTCTCCTCCTTCCATTGTGGGAATCTGACACACATTTCCTCTTTTGATGATACTCTGAAGAGAAGTAAAAGTGAGGAAGGAGCAAAATCTTGACAGTTTTTTAATGCGCACATGTTCCTCCATTGTGCTCTTCAGAGTTTGGAGTTACACACAGTTCACTGACTCCATATTGCTCCAGTATCAATTTTTTTGGTTTGGTGTCATGCTCCAGATTCCAAGCTCTACATTTTTCAATACATACTTTCCCAGTTACAACATCATGTGAAAGCGGAGGAAGCTCATCATGTGTATGTAAATTTGCAATGACTCAAGTCCTTTACGTAAGGACTTGCAGCATTCTTATTCTTGTCATATAATGAAATGAGCACACACACACACATTTTATTATTTGCATAGCTAAACATATAAATAAATAATAACAGATTGAGGCATAAAAGTGGAAAAGTGCAATGAACGACCTAGATATTCAATTAACCATGAAGTAAAAAGTGCTGATTTTACAATTTGTACATATGTACTGTGCATACGTATGTAAGTAGTAGGTAATTTATTGGTTCACGTTTTTTAAAAAAAAAAAATGTCTCGTAAAGTAGCACATCGTTTTGTTAATCCAACAGATAAGTAGTATAAATTGTATTCACATACCTTGCAGCTATAACAAGAGCCACTGCCACAACAAGGGCAGCAACAGAGCAGACAACAATTGTCCTCCAGTCTGGCTTGTACACACAATGCTCTCCATCAAAACCACATCTTGGCTCCGACTTTGGGGGTTTTCCCCCAACCCATTGTATTGGTCTAGACTCGTTAATATAGTGAAATTCCTGATTGGTAATTAACATAGAGAAACAAAAGCATTTCCAAGTTACTTCATCAACTTCAACATATTTTTTAGCCTTAAGATAACCTACTGTGCCATTGATTGTCTCTTGGCGTTTGAGAATATTTGAAGCCTAAATGTGCATAGATTAAACTTTGAATGAATTCTATTGAAATCTTCTCTCTCTCTCTTTCCCACTCATACGAGCAAAATCATCCCAAACAAAACCGCTTCATAGGAAGCAAGGCTAGACAAAATTTCACAGGAGGGAATCTATGGCCATTTATCATATCGCTCAAGCTATTGTTCTAACTTATGAATGGCTACGATTATTACTTTCCTTCATAGTCAATAGTAGTCAGCGAAAGGCACACGGGGAAATCATGATTTTCGTCGGAAGTGCAAACATAAACTTATGAGTTGTAGCATACTCCAGCGGCAGAGCTCAGGCTCCCACTTCTCATTTTGTATGACCTACATTTTTCTCTACAACAGCCGTGCGGCAACTGCTAAGCTTTCTCGGAAACAATGTCAATTGGGCAATCATACAATATGAGCTAAATATGAATGGGATAAAAGTAGGTAATACCAGAGTTTCTACATAAGTCTCACTTTACCAGACCAGAATATGAAGAGAGAGAGAGAGAAAGTTGACCATGAAAAGGCGAGGTTTTTTGATCCATCAGAAATAGCGCCAGTCACAAGTGTCTCAAACTAAGCACATCCATCAAATTCTCATTAAACCCAGCAACACCTGCTTTTCACTTTCTCTTCAGGAAAAAGTTATTCTACCCCCCAAAAAAATTATGTGGTCATTTTGACTAAATTACACACTTCACTTACAACAATGTCATCTGCAGGTGTTTCCATTTTGTCATTAGTCTCCGAATTTCCACTTGAAGACGTTGGGGATGATGATGATGACGAGGATACTTGAGTGAAGTAGCCAACAGGTTGCATACTCAAGTTAACGGTTGTGTTGGCATGTGAGTCCCAATAGTCATATGTTTGACCAAGAGAACTGCTGCTTTCACCACCAAGAGCTGCGTATGGTTCTTGGACGGGGAGAAGTGAGACAACTGTGTAGTTCCCTTCTGCATCTCCTTTATCATCAATAAGCACCTGGAGTGTTTGGACAAAGGATAAAAATATACGATAAAATGTAGCGTTTGCCATTATGTCAATATTTTTTTGTGTTTTTTCCCAAAAAAACATGTTTGGATGAATGAGTCAACAAAAGCTAATGGATCATGGGAAATATGACGGACATAATGTTTGATGAGAGAGAGCCACACAATGCGGTTTGTTCTATAGCCTCACGAGCCACCCTAAAGAACAAAACCTTCAACCAGTTGCAAGGTCATACTTTGAATTTATTACTTATGCACGTAATCCTAACCAAGAAGGAAAGAAATAGATCTTTGATCTTTTCAAGTAGCTGTTTAGCTCTGTTTCATGTTCAATAAACGTCGGTGTTGAGGAGTAGGAGTAAAGAAGAATATAAAATGTAAATGCCTAATTTTTCAGGGTCGGTAATACCAGAGTCATGTCATAAGAGTAGTTTTATGAAGGCAGTTTAGGCAGCCGAGAAAAAAAAAGTAAAAGGAAGGATTTGGCTGTAGATCGAGCATCGAGTTTTAGCTTAGTCATGGAATATTTTATGCAGAATGTGGTCCTCGTGCACAACCAATAAAAGACGTCATATAATATTCAAGAAGGAAAAAACCTTATACAAAATTACAGCCGTCATTTCACTTTCCTTTGCAGTCAATTTCTGAATTAACGTGTATTCACATCATTTAGAGTGTCTCTTGTTCAACAACACAATAATGGCAGATGGCAGGAAATGCCTTTTGATTTGTAGCTTACTTTGTGATATCTAATGCCACTTAATAAAGTGATGCTTTATCTGCTTTTAGTAATTCTAATAATAATCAGAACTTGAGTGAAATTTTTTTCTTGATGCTACTCCCTTTCAAGGACAATGCTGCTGGATTTTGAATTACTGACATTGAATTGAGTGGCAATTACCTCATCAGGACCAAAGAAATTTCTAAAGAAAAGATGGAACAAGTATAGATATGTCCTTCAATTAAATGTCATCTTAATATCTTGCTTGATTTTCTTATTTCAAACTCAAACTCTTTTCGCAACTTCCTTTATCGAATACTATATGCAAGTTAAACAAAAACTATGAGCACGAACTATTTTCTTCGTTTCCCACTAGAAAACTATTTTTGACATGACATGAAGCACTAGAAACCTTGTGTTTGAGACTGACGAGTGACTTTTCCAGCGATTCTGGAAAGCCCGAGTGTTCTCTTGTCTGTTCTATTTTACTTTTCTTTCTCCAGCCTTTTCAAAACTTGATTGAAGTAATAATCCTTGTTAGTATGTATTATCTTATGCTTCTACAACTACGTAGTTTGACAATGGCAATGACATTATTATCAACACCATTTCTGCTTCTGATCTCTCTGGATGCATTTATGTACTGGCAACTAGTGCATTAATACGATCAAAATAATTTCTCTTTTCTTCTTATATCTAATACTATGTTCTTTTCAACTCAATGATCAAAGGATGTATATTGCGTCAGTATTCGATTCATTTACGCCACGTAGTGACTGAAACTTGCTCAGAGAACGTCTGTTTTGTTTTGATGAACTTGCTTTTGTATTCTCAAAGGGACCTTCTCCTTTGCAAAGATCCGTTTCTCATCTCAAAAAGGAAATACATTTTACGCCTCTTATATCAACTTGGACACACGTCTTCTTTACACAAAGTTGTGCTAAACTTGTGTGAAAAAAGTTATCGATAATACAGCTCCATTTAAGATGATTTCTATAAGGAAACGGCCCCACTCAAGGTCAAGGCGTTTTTTTTGACGAGAGGATCTCTGGAAACTTTTTGTGTTGTTCTTTGCTACTATAACTAAAGCTTTTAAAAGAGATTATTCGTTAAGTAAAGACAACTCTTCTTTTGCTTGTCTTTCACTAGTTCGTGACTATAAAAACCCACACATCATGTTCAAGTGTAGGAGAAACGGGATAACTTAAATAGACCGATGAGTGCGATAAAGAACACAAGGTGAGAATGAAAATCTTTGTTTCTTCATAGGAAAGAAAACAAGTGCAGCAGAAATCCACTTGGCACGAGTTATCTTAAGAATAAATTTGATAAAAAATTGTACCGAATAGTTTGGGAACAGGAAGAAACAACAGACATTTTTATTTTTTTAACGCGAACTTGAAAGTTGTTATGAAAAGGAGAGCATATACATATATATATATGTATATATGTATACATATGTTTCCATTCCAAATTTTAAGCTTCAAAGGATTACCCTAAAAATCGGATGAGGGATTATTTGGTTATTTCTTATGAATCATATGCATATGGGTGAGACCGTTATTATGAGTTAAACATTTGTCAGTTAGAATCAATTTGATTTTTTTAATTTAAATGTTCAGTCGAACCGTCGAAAGATATATGGGAAAATCAAATAAATTTAACTTACTTCATAACCTTGTATGGAATCATAGCGTCGATTTCGGATCTTTTCAAATATAGCATTCCCATTCCGAGGATCTTGTCCTTCCTCCAATACTTCATGTAAAGCACGAGCATAAATAATCACGGCGTCATACAAATAAGCTGCTTCAATTGGGACCTAAAAAGAAATATATCATTCAAGTATTTTCTCATTTTAATTTTATGCCAACACTTTCATAACTCAATTGAACAGATTAAACTTAAGTAAGTAAGTACTATATCATTATTTATCTAATTAGAAACAAAAATTCTATATATATTTTTTCATAGCTTCAAGTACGCAGTTGATTTGATTAGCAATATAGTCGAAACTGTTCTATTTACCTGAGCATCTCTGAAAATAGTTTTGTGAAATGGGACGCAAAATGGACTTTCCGTTGAATAGTTGAGAATAAGCTGCTTTACGTCATTCCTGTAAATTAACAAATGTTACATTTTTCACCTCATTATATTAAATACACATCTTTATATACAGACATAGTCAATGTATTATGCTGTGATAATTTAAACACACTAATCTAAATATATTGCAAACTATTCAAAGTTTGCATAAAGTATTTTCTAATTTCCTTTTACTTCCTAAAAGGAATACTCTTAATTTAAAAACTTTTTCTCATTCTATCAACATGCATTAATCAAACCAATCACAATTTTCAATGTCTCATTATTCCCCATGAATAACGTATCTTCAATATTTAGCCCAAAATTTCGTCAGTAGAGTATGGTTTGAACTAATAGTTGAGTTACAGTGAGTGATAATGAAGACGAAATGAAGTTAAAACTTTTAATTGAAGTCATGAAGTTTACTATACTTAGATTAATTACTCGAAGGTCATTAAAATCATCGAAGCAGTAAAGGTCACGGCAGAAAGAAAGAACTTAATCAAAATCACGTGCAACCCTTAGAACTTTAAATCACGTTGGACTTCCAAGTAGTCGTTACGATAACCAGCATTCTGTCGTTCTGCTTTTATAGACATCATTTTTACTAACATTGAAAAAATAATTACATGTACATGTAATGTTTGTTTGCCAGAGTTCCCAAATAGGCAAACGTGATTGATGTATTTCATAATGTAAATCTTTCTTTCGCTTTATTAGCAGAATCCTATAGTTTTAAGTTTCAGTTGTCTCACGTCTCACGTGCAGTGAGTGTATCCGTTGATGCGTAGCTTATCGTTAGTTCTCCTATTGACTTCATTTCGTAATGTAGGTCAATCAACAACTAATGAGACCACCAAAAGCATCACAACATTGGATTTTTGGTGTCACTTTCCACATCAGATCGTTTTTTTTAGATTAAATGTAAGTATTCATTTTCTAATTAGCATGGTAAAGAAAGAAAGCTTACGAACAAGTATAATACTTGATATGTTAAGCTGTTTAATGGAGAGTATTATGAGTATAGTTTTAGTCAATGGAGAACAGAAATTTAATACAGAAGCATAGAATCGGATTCTGCGGGAGGATGCTTTTACTGCTTTGACATTGTAATCTCCATCTCCAATTTATCTAACTTGAATTCCACTAAAATCACGATATCAGCTATCAACATTAGCTTGAAATAGAGTCAAACATTAGCTTACCCAAAATATCCAGTTTGCGGTGACGGGATTAATTTAAGCACAGATCTATATGCTTTGATCATATCGTCGGTAGAGTTCCTTAGAAATGGATCCAAGTAGTCTGCCAAAGACAAAAAAAAAAACGAATCAAATAGTTCATTAAAAACTGATCTCATTTTTGATACGGTTCTTTAGTTTTTTTGCAGAAGAAATGCCATTACGTCATCTGTCCTCCTACTCCTATTCTTTCATTTTTATCATGTTAATAGGTTAATTAGCGTTCTACTGAGAAATCCTATCCAAAAGTTGGTTTTTAGTTGATGTTTAGAAGAACATCGCATATAATATAATGGAAACAGCCAACCGTATAGGCTCGTTCGTATTTGTATAACGCTATTATTCTTCAGAAAACTACTATATATTTTCAACATATGTCACCATCTGCAACTAATTACTTATTTGTTTGACGTCTAAGAACAACGGAACTTTTCTCTTTTGGCATCCCTCCAGCCAATCTATCTTTTCTGTGTAACAATAACAATAGGAAAGAACCTCGCTCTCGCTTATTAAAAGTGATGCAACAGAAAAATCATTTATCAATCCACAAAAGTTTCGTTAATTTAAATTTACTTTACTTGTACGGATTCAAAAAACTTTTGATAAGGAACAAATGGCAAATAAGATAGGATGAATAAAGGTGGTTTGGTTTGGCTTGATATACTTACCAACATCAAAGAATTTTCCTGAAACATCCAGCTTGTCATCAATAGAAATTATTATGTATTCTCCGTTGTCAAAGGCCCGTTTGTTTGCCAGTGCTCGGATGAGATGAACCAGTGCCACATGTTCCCCGATGAAGACGTACACTATAGAAAATATGTTACGCATTTCAGTATTCTTATGTCGTCAACGAGTCAACATTCATGATTCAATTTTATAATATAATTCATATGAATATAAATTAAATTATAATAGGTAAGATATTGTTATTGTCATGTTGTTTGTTTGTGCAAAATGAAGAATCTATTGTTGCCCCATCAAAACAATAGGTATGATTCCAAAGTTCATTTTCGATCTAGATTCTACGCAGTACGCTTCTTCAATTATCTGAGGTCGACCATAAGATTCTTCGAAGATGATAAATTTTGAAAGAAAAGATGCATTTTCATTCGTTCTTCAGCTCCAAAACCTGATCTAAGTGGTAACCGGTAACCCACTTCCCTACTTTTTGAGAAATGCAAACTATTTTTCTTCCACATCACAAAAAAAAATTGAAAATAAGTTGGATGAGCACTCTGTCATCACAATTCTTTCAGTTTTTTTTTCTATGCATCTCTTTCACCAAGTTTATTTTCAGATAGGATATATAGAATAGATGCATCTTACGTTACGTGGTAGATGTACGGTATGGGCATTGGCTTGTGAAAGAAAAGTTGAGTGGATGTTTATGTCCCCCGTTACTTTTGACTTTCATTTGGGATTTAGATCAGCAATATCGAATTCGTGTTCGATTTAGACAGGCAACTAGCGCAGAGTACGAGTCACAAGTACACAGAGTAGAAGAAAGAAAAGAACCCCGTGCTTAAAACCATGACGGTATAATATGTGAAATAACAAAACAAAGTTGCAACTTGCAGTTTTAGTTTTCCAACCTTTATAATGAAAATGAATACATGCACTATTTACTATCAGTATATCGTCCCGAGTCAATAAGAATGCAGTGAGGCATAACGCTTCATCATCAATATGGGTTGAATTCCAGCATCACCCACCGCTCGTGGCAAAGTTACCTAACATAACTAACTAAACTTCAAATATACGAGATCATACCTATATCACAGTCAAAAAGCGTTCTTTTCCTATATTTTCTAGCATGCATTGAATTCCATCATCCACTTTCAAACTGAAAACTATTTCATCCCGAAAGCCAAAATAAATTATAGGTCTTTTGTATACGTGTGTGTGGTCTTGTTTTAGTACACACTACTGAAAAATATAAAGTTTTCACAAAATATGTACTCTAAATCCCAAGCAAATGGATTAACTTGCGTTGACCTGATTTCCCAAAGCTAAAAAGCCACCGTCTTCGTTTCATTATATTAGACTGTCAGGCACGCAACTAAAAGCTAAAAGTATCCACATCCACTCTGTGACTTCAGATCACCTTTAAAACATGCACCACACTCGATAGGATGGATAACTAAAGCTACAATGAATGGAAAGTGTTTCATACGAGAGGAGAGACAAACAAACCCAGCCTTTCACAAGTTGCCACTTGAAGCGCACCGAAAAAAAAAGTTTGGAATCCAAAGCCAAGAAAAACTCTTTGCACACACTTTTTAAAGTAGGGTGGTTGAGCCAATTTATGAATGAAACAAAAAATTCAGGATGTCAGACTAAACAAACAAAAGTTTCTCAAGCACCATTCAAATGAAATGGCTTGTAAACTGTTTACAAATATTCAATTACCCTAGAATACTTATATACGCTTCTATGCTAGTAGTTGGTTGAATAGAATAAACATAACATGTAATTGAATGTGGTTAGAAAGCAACAAGAGTATACTACACATCTTGAATCTTGATTATGACCTATATTCATGTTTAAAATGTTACGTAGCCCACTCCCAAAGCTCATAAATTGTTGGCGAATGAATTGGAATGCTGCTTGTTTTAAAAATTACTTGGGGATCTTATTTATTTTGCATTTAGTCCGTTAAATACTTACCCCTGGTCCTCGGCAAAGATTCTTTTACAATGTCTTCCATTGCTGGAAAGTTTTCTGGAATGTAGTCGGGAAGGTTGTAGGTAGCCGTTATATCGATTTTTTGCTTCCGTGCAAGATTCTGAAGTAAAACAAAAATTATGTATTATTGACAATAAATTTCAATATACAAGCAATATGCTTGTATATTGCTTGTATACTTATAATAAGATTAATTAATTATCCAATAAAGATAAAAATTTAATTAACATTTGACAAAATAGTTTAGCTACGGAGCTGTGATTTTTATAACATTTGACACATAATTTAAATTCAAGGAAATGTCCATGAAAGAAATTCGAATTGAAAATATATGAAAATAATGTACAATTATTCTCCATTACATTCAGTCAGAGCTCAGCGTGCTAATTAGCACTCCTGGAGTGCTGCACTCCAGGAGTGCTAATTAGCACGCTGAGCTCTGACTGACATTGTTATCCAAGTACAAAAGATTATACAAGCTAATGGCATCCACGTCATAATCACACTTCTTGTGTTTGTGCTCGCACGTGTGATATGAAAAACAGAACTAAAAGAGCTAAAATGGTTTAATTAAAATCCGGCAGCCATTTGAATAAAGGTCATTACCACTGAACTTTATACAGAGTTACAATATTGAATATGCTTATTCTATCTGTTTACATAATGTTTACTTCCTCCACACAAGCGTGTTTGCTTTGCACATCTATAAATGGAACCTTCGCCTTCGCCTGCCTGTATCTCTATATTAATGATAAATCTACACCCCGCTTGTTTCCCCATTGCTAAACCGTTTAGCTTGTCATATTTCTGAGACGAAGCCTAAGTAGGTAAATATTTGCCTTTTTGTTTCTCATTCTCATTATGCATGTCTGCATGTTTCGTACTTTTTGACATCCAATTTTCAAAACTGAACTTATCTACATTCTACATCCCTACACATGCATGATCATCCTTGTCTTTTTCAGAGAATTAAGGCTCATGTTCGTTTTACGTCAAAAAGAACCGAGCGGATGTATATAATGTGTTTCTTGGGCATACATACATAGTTGACAGATAAAACATAATAGCATTTCCATACAAGCTTTCCCTATCATTTCTGGTCTGCTTGTTCTTCATTCTTCATAGAAGGGCAATGTCCCAATAAAACTAAAGCATAAAGATATCTAACACAGAACATAATATGCGACCTTAGTTTCTTGCATAAAAAGGTTTATGTTTATGAGAAATTTTAAGATATCTCATCTCAGAAGTAACATGGAAATTTACTCTGGTTGACTGCATAAATACATACGTATTTATGTACAAATGTACAAAATGCATCATTAAATATTTCTTACCGTGAAAGCATCAATTAGAATCCTGTACCACCGGTCGTTCTTCAAATGGCACACAACCAATACGATCTTGTCCCAGCTGAATGCTTTGAGAAGGGCCACGACCGATTTCGAGACTTTGCTCGATGGTGGCAAAGTCCGTGCAAAGGTTGAGTACGTCTTCTTGTCAGAAACACGGTGATCCGAACATTTCTACGTAGGGTTCAAGGTTAAATTAAATACGTATCCATACACATAACATAACTATTTAAAATCAAGCCGTAAACCAAAACAAGAAAGATCCAGATGGCATGACTTGACATAAACAAATCAAGTAAAGTGAAAGCACAAAGTTTCTGACGTATCGTCTTTTCACGTGAAAGCAAGCCAGGAGTGAAAACAGCGGCCGTTGAGGAAAAATTAAGTGATGCAGTCAACTGTCAACATTTGCACTACCACAGCAAACAAAAAGTAAGCATACTAATTAAATCCGGAGCGATGTAGAAAGCGGCTCCTTAAAAAGGTGTAGCATGTGTATCTATACATACATACATACTTAAATCATCAAAAAAACATGCGTTACATTTACGGTGCTTTCGATGTGGTCTAGCAAAGACTTTGAAAATATGGTAGCAACCTCAACTTTCATCGTCATCATCATCATTACATCAATGTAAGCCACATTAGCATTAGAAGAGCTGCTGTAGCATGCTTTTTGAATGCTATGTATGCTTTTGTGTATGATATTTGGATTCATTAAATGCGTTCGTGTTCAGGGTTGGGATAAACGGAAGTGAAAGACAAACACAACCAGTTACACATAAATGAATCCTAGATTCATGAAATAACATTATGGTCTGCTGACTGCAATCACAAAATATATTCATCTATAGTCGATGAGGAAGAAGGCCTTATTAATGTTATGTTGTTTATTGTCACGAATGACTGGTAATGGAAGGTGTCATTAAACTTTGCGGTAAATAGAACTATCTTTTGCGCTAAATTATCTAAATAACAATATCGTCTGCATGTAAAGCTATATGATGAAAAGATACCTATTCTACGTTAAAGCATTTCAAAGACCCACATACACATGCAAAATTATATTTAAAAAAAGACCAAGTCTAGGTGGGTGGTTGGGGTTGGCTGGTTGAAACTAGGAATCTTCTCTCGCGAATCGAAATCATGTAACAAATCAACCAAATTCGTTCGCCTATTTTAATTTTATGAAGAAAAACGTGAAAATAAAATTAATATTGCAGCTTATTATTTCCATACAAAACTGGCGTATTCAATAGTAATTATGCTAGAATCAGTAACACAAACAATCAAGATACCCGGATCTTGTTCATAATTGTATATTTTAGGTAACTAAACCGAGGGCGAGGATCGCAAATTCAATTGCAAATGTGTATTGTTTTTCTATAAAGTTTTAATGACAAGTAGGTTCATGATCCGAATTTCAAAATTAAGTAAACTTTTCTGTGTGAGTCGAGTGCTACCTCAACACAGCCCACAGAATGCAACTTGTTTTCCCAGAATTCATAAGCTTTAAATGGAAATTGAGTACAGCAGTACAAATATTCCAAGTATGTATACATAGGGGGATCAAATTTGATTATTTGCATGTTCTTATTAACTTATTTGCTTCAGGGTTTACACAACAAGCTTCAAACTTGCATCAGGAAAAAGGGAAAATAGTTTAAGTTCGTTGGACAAGTGTAGGTTGCGTACAATGAACTATAGACAATCGAGCACAGTTATTTTCACTAGGTTGAAACGAACTACATATTGGTATTGATCATAGCAGCAGTGAATAACAGAAATGTTTTATATAATAGTCTTCATTTGCCATAATAATGAATCTCACGCGTAGGATGTAATGTGGTGTAATGAAAGACGTCTCAAACAAAATACTGTCAATCACATCCTTTGGTGATACATCAGTAGTAGTAATTCCAATGCCAGAATCATAAAAGAATTGCCAGACTCTGTAATTTTTGCAAGTGGTCCAAAGGCAAAATTTCGAAGGTCTATATCTGACAATACCATCTGCCACCATAGCACGTGTTCAATTCAAAGTCATAAAAATTGGTCGTCTGGAACTGAAATATTGAACAATTCCACATGTAGAAGCTACAAGCTTCCAGCCGCAAGGCCAGAACAATCACATGTATTATTACTTGACCTTGTGAATTAGTTTTCTGCTTCATTTTTTTAGTATATTGTACAAAAAATCAACTGTCTGTAATCCGTCAATGTATTATTATTATCAAAGTCGAATTATCTTTAATAATACTACTAAAAATACGAAAAGTCAAAATCAAATTATCATTTCATTATACGTTACAGACGGCGATACATTAATAGAACTTTTTGAATTCCAGTTGTATAGAGAAAGTTTAACTGACAGTCAATTTTTTTCATGGCCTTCGAATGTCGGAGTTGGAATTTGGAATACCATTCTAGCCTTGTGACTGATTGAATGTGACCATCATTACAATTCAAACTAAAACTCAAGTCTGAGACGATTGGTGGAATTCGTTGGTCGAACAATGCGGGACAATTAAGAGCTATCTATAAAATAGACTAACAAGATGTTTTGAAAACGGTAGCTACTAAAAAAGCTACTAATGATACAAATGACTAAATGAGCTGCTATTTCTTCATTCCCACTAAATTAAAAGCAAATACACACTTTGTACCTGACATTATTTTGGATGTGCTAATGATCCGAACGATTATAAAAGACTAGTGTTTTTTTTGGAAAAGTTACCTTTCATTTTTACTTTATTAGATTCTTGTAGGTTTACTTGGCTAAATATTATTCCATTTCAATCCAACATATACACACAAAGTACATGATGTTGGTTAAATATACACCTAAGATCGGAGATAAAAATGTTGCATCTGTCTTTTTGCTAGGTTTCCTACATAAATATTGTGATATTTTATGTATTTTTATTAGCACATCGTGCAGACCAAACGTTTGAACAATTTTGGTAATTGGACAAAATTTAGTCAATGTTTATTTAGTAAATATATGCTAACCTAAGGAGTTAACCCCTATTTGAATAAACTAACCCAATTGCTATACACTTGCACTTGCGTATTTTTTCATTCGATGTTCGATATTGAATGCTTTGAATTGAGACATAATTGAAGTAGATATACTTCACATTCTTATCCACACGACATAATATTTACGCATGGCCTATAATCCGAGAAAAAAATTGCAAACTGCAAGCCACTATTTCTAGTCCATCAACTTTTTAAAGGGTGAAACCATTCTGTGATGCAATGCAATATAATGCTCATGACATGCACAAACAAAATGCCACTTCTGGCCTACATTTTTTCATAAGGAAAATAAATAGATACACATCAATTTTAAAAACTTGGTCTGAAAATGATTTGAATGGCAATATACTACTTATTGAAGCGATCCAAAATATATTGCTGATTTTACTAAGTGTCCATCTTGAATTTATCATTGTGCTCCTTCACTCCGTGTATCATTCGCCTAGTCGAAAATGCAGCTGCTCTTTTTCTTGAAAAGCAGTGGTATACAACAAAAGATGATAAAACGCAGAAGGGAAATAAATCTCTTTCGAAATGAGACAAGAAAGTCCAATTCTTCACTTCATTATCCTGCATTTCACACTGGCTTACTTTCTGTTCATCTGTTTGAGCAACTGTCAAAACAAGTCAACGCCAGCCAGGAACAGAAGAAAGGAGCACATACTTAATATATTTCTCATATATATGTGTATATGCTTAAGCACTTTCACATATATTGGTTGCAAAGGATGTGTTAATTTGATGGAAAAGTGATCATGATAATTGCACTGCTGATGAATATATACAACTTCTTGGGGATTTGGACTATACGGAAATTTATAGAAGTCTGCATTAATTCCAGTGAATCCATTTTCAGCAGTACCACTACCACTCTCTTTCTGCCATGTGCATTACAGAATTCCGAATAAATACAGAGTTTTAGCTTGTCAGCCCTGTCAAAATTAATACCGTTTCCGTCTCATAGTAAATAAATCTCACTAAAGAAAAGGTTTTCTTAACAATAAAACAAGGAAGTTTACACTTTTATCCCCAGTTATCTCCAATCTTAACAATGAAGTGCAGCATCCACCCCACAGATATAGTAATTTAGCCAAGTAGTAATGGAAAAGAAGGAGGCATATAGTTGTGCCACATTGTGAGTGAGTGAAGGCACGAAGAAAAGCATAAACTTTCTCAAGTGGACTCCTATACCTATGGCACAAATAAGAATGTCTGTCTGCCGACACTTTTGATTACGTTGCAGATTTCTTTTTTCTTTAGAACCTAATAAAACGAATGAGTGGCCAATGTAATAAGCACCATTTTGCAATTGTGCGTTCAATTTGATGCTAACAATTCGCATAGGGAAAGTAGTATCTACGACTGACAACTTTGATTGTACAAAAGAAAACGTTGCGATAATGAAAAGAAAGATAGCACAGACACTACTTGCAGGATATACTTTATATACATCTCGACTGCTAAATTGGCAAACATATAAAATTGCATGCCTACATTTTATCTGCTCTGTTTGCCCTACATACTTGTATTATTTGTATGAGAATCTTGCAAGTTGGAAACTGCATACTACTACTACTTTTGTTGGAAGGGGATATTTGATATGATATGACTTGAGCCCACGCGAGAATAGTCCACTAATAGCAGGAACGATAACACAAACAAGTAAGAAGAAGAAGAAGGGAGTCATCATTATATGATTTAAGTTTACTGCCACAGCTCACACAACTGACCGGAAACTTGTTTCGAAAAAGTCTACTTGTCCAAGAGTTTCATCCACAAAGCTTTTCTCTTCATGATTTCTTTCCTTCCGCAACAAAATGATATGGTGTCTTTGACCGGGAAGTGGTAACCATTTAGCTGATAAGGTTTAAGCAAGTATGTATGTATATGTGAATTTGTTGCATCATATAAAACTATTTTTACTTTACGGAAAGAAGGAACAAATATGACAACGAAAATGTAAACTGTTGTTGACTGTTTCACCTATATTTTTTCAGGACAAAAGTGAATTTGGCTTTACCAACAATGACAACAAAATTTCAGCTCTCCAATAATACGGAACTGGGACAAAGATGGAACAGGATGCGAGTGTTGGACATTGATATGAGGAAAAAGTTTCCAGTCTGAAGATTAAAGAACAGCTTCAAAAAGTCATCCAATATTGAAGCACAAAGGTTTCCAATCCCAATGCAATGGTTTTGTAAGGGGAGTAGGAATTAGCATTTAACATTGCTTGAAATAGAAATGTTTATGTCTTTTGAGTTTTAAAACCCAATATACATAGCCATATACGATCAAATTGTTTGACACTTTAAAAAGTTTTCGAAGCTTGCTTTTTTTATTCAACTTTTCATGTTTTCCATGGACAAACGCCTGTTTAACAAATACGAAATCGGGTCACAGACAGAATCCTACACAGAACATTACAAATATAAATACAGCATCGGTTACAACTGTTACAAGCAATTTTCTGCATAAATTTTTATAAATATTCGAAAGCTTCACACAAAGTATGTATTAAACTTTCACCATAAACATAAAGCCTTCATGTATGTTGTAGTACTTGATGTTACAAATACAATAATGCATCTTTTATTTTTGTGTCGAGACTATACACAGGAATGAATACAGTTAAACCTCATTAAGAGTAAAATGACAGCATCAGCTTCATGGAGAGAAGATATGATCTCCCAATTTTGCTCTGTTACACGGGCTTTCAATGATTTTCATGTGGTAGCAATTTGGGAAAAGAGTTTTGGACAGTTATACATATGTTACATGCTAGAATAACAAAGAGACGATACACAACAGAGTCTTCCTTCATTTCCATTTTACAATAGCTTTATTGTTGCAAATGGCAAACTAGTTGGTAGTTGATGTGTTGATGATACAAAAATGATGATAATGCATTCATGCATATCAAATACTAACAAGCCTATAACTAATAAAGCTTCTAGCACCATTCTTTTACTTTCCTTTGTGCTGTTAGAGGGAGGAAAATCAGATGAAAATGAGCCACTGTATTGTTATATGTTATAAGAGGGAGAACTGAGAGAGAAGATCAGAAGAATATATCCTCATATCACTATCAATTGTGGGAAAAGTCGGTTTATTTTTTGACATTTGTACAATAGTCGTTGGCCTAGAAAAAGAGTGTGCATGAGGGCTATTGTCAAGCTACGTAACTACTACCCTACTCTGTAATGAAGAAGATCGTGATAGGATGCCACATGATGCCATGCTAACGTAGTGAATAGGGGCGACTATGATTCTCATTTTCATATCAACAATACAAAGTCGTCGAAGGACAACTTCCAAATGAACGTCAAACCAAACATCTAAAAAAGATCAAAGCCTGCAAATTTTTTTTGGAGTGTGTGCCCTACTTCTATAAGAAAGAAAAGCAGAATACCACTACCACATCAACAACCAACATCATACGCACATTTTGACAGGATGGCAAATTCTCTGATGGGTAATTTTATATATTGATATGAAAAGTAATGCAAAATCATTCAAAATGAGATGTGAGCGAGAGGTATGCTTTTTGTGATATGCAGATCAAACCAATCCAATTTAATCATATATATCACAGAACTGCGACGCATCACTTCACTAGCGACTCTGCGTAGCAATGCTGATTTGATAAAGAAATATGCTACTTGAATTTTCTCTTCCGACTTGTGTTATAAAAATAACCTAAATTCTAAAAGCCTGAGCCAATAAATCCCTCATTTTTCATGTACCAATGTCTCGAATGTATCTCCAGAGATGTTACGCACGGACATGTAATGTCATTGCCATCTTAAATCTGAATATTTGTAGTTTCTTATCGGAAAATATTGAAATCTGGAATCTCGTAAAAACGCATGACTTACGAAGCTGGTGGCCAAAAATAAAAATACTCGCATCACATCCACCCCCGTGGCCTTTGCAAAACTATATGGTTTATTTGGTCTGTGTGAGCTCCTAACATATCATATTGAATTAGGGATAGAAGTAGACAAAAGAATTTTCGTATTTGCAAAGCCAAGTCCCAAAGGATGAGGGACAGTGACACCAAAATCTTCTAACATTTTGGAATAAGGATGAGCAATGAAGGGAAAGAAACTGCTTGCAAATCATCAGCTTTTCTGAAACATCAGATATGTTTAAGAACTTTTTCTCTTGATGGAAAACAGCCAACATTTAATGTTTTTTTGGTAAAACGAAGGAAATAAAGTGTTTTTCTGTAAAGTTATTCCATGCCATGATATTGATACATTCAAAACACGAAGTAAGTATATAGTATATATTATTATGGGAACCTTGGTCTGCTTTTATATCCGGTAAAATTGTATCATTTTGCTGGTGAATTTATCAGAATAAATTAGCCACAAGCGACACCATGCTAGAAATTCATCCTTTGGTGGAAAGCATACATTGTACTATACAAAAGTTGACGTTTCAATGCTACACACGAATGTATTCAACCTCGCCATTAACAAAAAATCTGGGCTTCCACTGGCCTCATCTCTTTTCTATAATATTTTAAATACTTTTTTATTGTATTTGGTCAACGTGGTCAACAATTCATTTCGTTTTTATACCCCTTTCATGTCGTATTTTACATGGTTATGTAAAGTATTTTCATTTTCTGCTGGGCACATGAAAGAGGATTTCAATTTGAATCGCTTGTCAACTTGGACACAGATGGTCATCTTCTGCGGAAGATTTGTTAAGGGAAATGAATTCAAAAGGAAACTTTCACACAATATAGATAAAGAAATACAAACCAGGAAGGAAAATACTTGAGTTTAAGGGCAACGGGCAACTGTTCTGTGAAAAGGAAAGGATTGTATATTAAATATATTATACTCATTCGATTCTCATATCTGGACTCAAACACAATGGAAAGCGGAAAGAAAGAAGGGCACACAATGCAAGAACTGACATAAAGGTAACTGAAGGAAAAACTTTTTGTAATGTTTGCCGTCAACTCATTCTGTCTGGCACCCTTTTTGTGTATAGTCGATTAAGACGATAAGGCTCCAGGGAAAAAGCAGACACGATGAGGTTAAGCGTTGGTGTAATTGTAGATATGTATGTAATACCTATATTCTTATATCACATAGTCGTGACCACCAGGAACAGCAGAAATCAAGAATTAATGTTCATTTTTCTTGGCATAGAACACTTGGTTTTGTCAAGCGCAAACCTAGCAATTGAATTTTCCTCCTTATTTGCCTTCAGCTTTCATCTACTCTCTGTTGCCTCTTAACTTTTTTGTGCCTATCACAGTCATACCCAATAATATGGTTGTATGTAATCTGGCCTTATATACAGCTTTGTATTCTTTCAGCTTCAGTCTAAGTCACCACACACCACCATCATAATAAAAAGAGTGAAAAGAAGTAGGACAAAAGAAAAAGCCCACGAGGCATTGCATTTTTATTTCGGTTTATGGTGATGCGCAGCACTAGAAGGGCTAATAAAAGTCATTGAAATTAATCTTTATTTTGGAAAGATTTTTGTATTAGATTCTACCCCATTGTTTCCGCTTTCTCCGGAAGTGATTCTTGTGTATTATCATGGCTTCCTTGTAGCCCATCCGTATTTATTGTACTTTTTTTCATTGTAACTTTCAAAACATTATGACTTTTAGGTTGGGGGTAAAACCTACAAGTAAACAAATATATTGGGTACTATGAGGCTGTAATAATGTATAAGTGGATAAATTTTGACTCTTCATGTTTTGATATAGGGTTTCGAGGACCGAACATTTTCCAATTGTGATAGATACCCGTATAGTGTAAAGCTATTTTTAAATACTTATCACTTTTGGCTTCCCACTCACTTCTTTCCAATTAGAGTTGCTTCGCATGTACTCATGTGGGCTGCACAAATAAGCGTCGTATTTACTTATCCCCACGTGTCAAATTGGAAGAGTTACGAAAATGATTTGCTGGAAAACAGCTTTTCAGATTTTGGGCAACAGAAGAAACAGCAATGGAGTACATGTTTTATACGCAGCCATGCTACCGAACCCAAATTACGTTGTAGCCAAATTTCAGCAACAAAAGGACATTGGACTGTTTGCATACGCGGAAGTTTGTGGACCCAAAACAATACATATTTGTTGTACCGAAGGCTGATTGGTGATTAATTTTACTTGGTATCTTATACAAAACGACATTTTCTCAAATCTGGTTATCATAATTGATATTTTTACAAGCATATGTGGACTTTTAATGAGCTGAAAAAAAACACAGTCTCACGTTACCCATTATACAACGTTTAATACATGCATGACGTGTTTAATACGTGTTATTTTATAACAACACATTGACGTTGCCAATTTATTAGTGTCAATCAGTTATTGAAAGAAATGTGTCCAACAAGTTTTATGATATGTAATCTCGTCCTACATTGAGCTTATGGAGTATTACAAAAAATAAATTTTAATTTTAGACAAAAACCTCGACAAGCTACGGTAACACATCATTGTATTCACGTCCCATTAGATATTTTAGGCAAGTACATACTTCTCTGGCAATGTAAATTTGAGTGAGTTTTCACTTCCAAAAACACTTGAAGAAATAAAGCCTTAGGGACAAAAAAACCTCAGGAGACACTTCTCTTAAAAATATCAAAGTAGTATCTCATCTCATCGTTCTCCTTGACAAACAACACCAAATCACAATTCCATGTACTTTCGCTGTTTCCAATTTCTTTCCATCAAATGTTTTGTTTTGAGAAAGTTGATGCTATCATCACATCAGTTCCCTTGTTTGTACACAACTCACGCTTTGTGTTGAAAAGGACACATAAAAGAAAGAATTCATAGCTTTAAAGCTTTTCCATCCAACCATTTTAAGACAATAATTTTAACTTGGATCCCCGAAGCATGACACCACAGCATGAAATGTGCTTTAGTCCCGTGAGACAAACTT
Source organism: Orchesella flavescens (assembly GCA_964034955.1). Lineage (NCBI taxonomy): Eukaryota > Metazoa > Arthropoda > Collembola > Entomobryomorpha > Orchesellidae > Orchesella > Orchesella flavescens. The sequence goes on along the minus strand of OZ035954.1, from coordinate 34,416,880 downwards.
TTTTGTTCACTTGAAACAAGATTGATCAACATTGGTAAATGCAGCGTATTCTCTGACTCCTTTGATGTTTTTGAATCACTGGATCTCTTTTCTTTTAAGTCTTCCATCTAAAGATTTGATTTGTTTGAAAAAAGAACCCAGAATAAAAGGATTCTAACTCCATTACTCCTTGGTGGAACAAGTATAAACGTTATTTGCCATGCTTTTAAAAGCTTGTTTGTCAAAACCACAAGATTAGCTATTAAACTCAATAAAACCAGTCATGAATTTGATACATTAACATATGTAAATGATACAAAAAAACATAAACACGAGACAAAAAACTTGAGTGGGACAACAATGTCAATAAAGCTTGCATCAGAAAGGAGAAAGAGGAATGAATACGTATATATATAGCTCATGTTTACTTTTAGGACCGACCTCCACACAGCAAAATCATACTTTACCTTATGTATCTTATGTCCTATCATTCGTCCCTGAAAAGACATTTGAGACGTTGAGAGCCAGTTTGACTAGCTCAAGACAAGGTTTAAGTGGCACTTAAAAGCTGGGCTTTGAGGAGACAATGACATTCCATATCGTTTGCTGTGGGCATAATGTGATGATAAGCTTACATCACACACATCTCGCATCGCATCATACAGCTCCAAACCAAACCACACCATTTTCCATGTAAGCTTCATTGAACCACAACAAACAGAGAGAAGAAAGTAGAGAAAGCATCAAAGCTTGCACAAGCCAAGCTTGATATAGAGCCAGTGTATCCATCTCATATTCAAATGTTGGAAGATATAATTTCATGTTAAAAGCATATTTTTCCAAAGGATTACATGAAAAAACAAAACGTTTTTGTAAAAGAGCGAGTGAGCGGCATAGTTGGGCAGGCTACAGTGGGCCAGTAGCCTTTTTCGGTGGGTACTGGCCCACTGGCCCACTGGACACAGTAGCCAGTGGGCCAGTAGCCAAGTGGGCCAATGATTTTGAGTATCCAGTGGGCCAGTAGCCACGGCCCACGTGGCCTGCCCAACTATGGTGAGCGGTCCATATAATATGTTATCATCCAGTTCTAAAGGGATGCACACGTGTAGAACATAAGGATGGTATGAAATTGCTCTTTATGTGAAGTACTTTTCAAGATTTGAATGAAATGGAACATGGCGACGACATCGACATACGTACTAACATTTCTAGGGAATCGTTGATTGAAGGAAGCTTTACCCTTAATGTACATAGTGATTTTCTCAAGCTACTGAAAGGACACACAAGATCTTTTACGTTTCTGCCTCATGCCAAAATGTCCTGATTCTTGATATGTGCGAAGCGTTTCTGAGAATAAGATTGAATGGTAACAAATCTCTTGTTTTACAGAAAATCTCTTGGTAAAACTAAAAATCTGCCTGATCAGTCCTCAATCCCTGTCATTTTCACCATTGAGATCGTTTTGTCAGAAAGACCCGGAAGCAAAACGGTAACCATTTGTTGCAAGTAAGTTAGTTCAAGTAGATAACCAAGGTGGAAGGCTAGAAACGTAGCTGGTGTATATTTAGCGGATGGAATGAAATGACAATAAGTAATGTTTTCTGCATGCTTTTACCTTAATTTACTAAGACAGCCTGAGAGAAAATGTGTTAAAGAAATTAGAAAGCATTTATTTTAGACTGGATATGTAGGGTAAACTTGGGTGAATCATGACAGCTAAATGAAAACAACCAGTTTTGGTGCCTAAATTGAGGACACCTGGAGGTCACGTGTTACATCATCTCAGACATTATTTTCGACTTGTTACCCTGTATTTCAAATGCACCCATTAAAAATGCTTTTGCTAGACTTCACTTCTCATGCACACGACAAGTCTGTTATGACATAATGCTTTTTAGTATGCATGCAAAAGTACCGGTCCCAGCACCACAATCACAACCTCAGGAAAGACTTATGTTCCAATGCACAACAAAACGAAGGCATTCTGTAATAGCTACTACTTGCAAAAACATTTGGTTCAAATTGGGTACACTTATGCAGCTAAGCTAGACATCTACCTGAGATTTCCTATTTAGCCGCTTCCTCTTATCTTTAAACAACATCATAATATAAAAATTCCTTTCTTCCTCTCAAAAATGACAAGTCTAGGATAAGTAAAATCCATTAAATTCATAATCTAATTATCAAAATAAATTGAATGCATCGTCCTTGCTCGTACTTATAAAACCCTATTTGGAAAGGATTTCAGAAGAAATATTATATATAATACGGAACACTGAACGAACTGGAAACTAACAAGACCAAGACTATTTTCTAGTTTGAGGTTACATTACATGCGAAATTATGGTATGTCGGTACTTGCGAAAATTTTCCGAATGTATCTCACCCAAAAGCCTCATAAACCAACGGCATTATATAGAGCCAACAATTTTTCTGGTAGAAGTGGTTCGTCTCGCACTCTACTACGACTTCTACTGGGCCACACATTTAAATAAAAGTAAGAGTTAGCAGAAGCCTAATAAGATCATCAGGTAGAAAAAAGCATCGTGGAGGAAAACGAATCATTTCGTTTCCCGGAACTAAAGAAAGTGACAGCACAAAAACCCATGTCGAATCGCAATACAATTCGATTCGGTATGTTACAAAATTCGTATCGCAGACAGTTCATAACGCAATATTGTTATCCTCGCTATGCATAAAAGAGACAAAAAGAAATATAAAACATGAATAATTCATGACTTGAAATTACGATTCCATCTCCACCATCATCCATTTCTATCTGTAACACTGTTCATGCATAATCACAAGCAGGATTCCACTTCATTTATCAGAATTTTTTTCTCAAAACAGGACAATAATCAAAAGTATTATATTATACCTGTCATTTTGATTCTGGTAATATTTTTCACTGGAATCAATTTTTTTCCATGGTTAGACATGCTACTTTAGTTGAAATATATTATAATTCGGATGGCGTCGGAAGACAGGGAGACCAATACACACAGGTTGACAAGTTTTTATAAATGTCACACGTGAAATCATACACAGGATTCTAATGACAAATGTCGTCATTAGATTTGCAAAAAGTCATAAGAAATAAAACTCTTGTTTGTATTTGTTTTACATGGATGCTATTGTGAGAGACCAATAAGATAAGCATAATATCCAACATATAAACAGAACCGACCGATCCGAACTTTTTATAGGACAGGTTCAAGGCACGAATAGAACCAACTGTTTCACTACCAAACACCATACGAGGTTCAGACTTGTGAAAAGTTTGCCAATGTTTTTGCATTAGATATACATTCATATACCTCGAGGAAAAGTAGATTCCCATAGGGAAGATGAGAAACAATACTAACGATGCATGAAAAAGCTTTTACTCTTGCCAAACTACCTAATTATTTACATGGGGAGGCAAAGCAAGGTTCTTTTGTTTTTTATCACTTTTCCTTATCCAACACCCACTACCTACAAACCAGTTTGACTGGTGTCGGCCATAATATGAATTCATTCGTACGTGTGTTGCGTCAACTGTCACACATATGGTGAGTTTTATATGTCCAAATGTACATTTGTAATTAATTATGAGCATCCGTCCGCTTCTTTCTTCAAAATCTAATTATTCAGTGGATATAGCATAGCATGGATGAGATGAGTGCAAGTTTATCTACACTAGTGACACGGAAGAATCACGCATTTAACGGTATCCGATCCGTTGGATTAAATGCAATTGTTTTCTCTCCTTTCTCTCTGTTTACTTTTGTTCGGAGAGTCCAATCTCATTGATTTAGATTCCATGATCCAATTTGATTAAAGCAAATGAATCTGAGGGATATAGAGAAAAGGAAATGATAAATTTTGATGATAATTGAGTGACCTGATTCATTAATAGCTGTGCAGGGAGACTCCAAACAAGGTTTTGGAACTTGGACTATCCTATAGGGATCCACAAGAGATGTTCGATGACAAAGCCAGAACGGATGAAGTAGAAATTGGAGTATTTCAATGAAAGGAGGCTGCGTGCACTCAATTCAGAAGCAGAGTGCAAAAGAGCGTAAAATGTGCGTAAGATAAACACAGAGCTCGAGCTGTCTCTCAGAAAGAAAAGATTATCATATGTCTAAATGCAAGTGAGAAGGCATTTATACAAAGTCCAAAAAAAGCAATGAAACTTAACGAGACATGAAAATGGGACGCACATTGGATTTAGCAAAGGGATGCATATGCGACATGAAAGAGGAAAGAGTGGCAGGAAGATGTGTCGAATGTTTACAAATGGAATCTATTCTTTTCTAAGCCAAATTCTCTACTGTATTATTATATCTACTCAAAGTAGGCATTGAATTGAAATGAATGCCAGCAGGGTTTGTTTTTGCATAAAAATGTCATGCTCTCTTTCTATCTTGTGTTTCGACAAACTGTCGAAAAAAACATGCGTGTTTTGGTATGGTAGCGTAAAGAAATTCAATTAAACTGCACCTTTATGTAAAATATCTTGAATTTACACATTTTACTACAAGAAATACACAGCATTGGCCAATAATTTGAAGGAATAGGCTACAGTTTAAAAAATGTGAGAAATTCTCTACCCCTACTTTCCGACAGTTTCATGTCCAACACTGAACCATTTACTTATAGCGGAAGCTCTAGATTATAAAAACATGGAAAAAGTTCAAAGAGTAACAAAAAAAACTTTAGACATCCCTTTCTTGCCAAAATGTGCATGTATTCAATTGAAATGGCTTTTTACTGTCTAACCTTCTATATTTCTGAGGCTCAACGCAAGCAAATTCATTGAATAAAAAACATGCACACACACCACAGAAACCCCCTGTCATCATCGGAAGAAATATAGTCCCGTGAAAATATATGAGTTGCTCAGAGCCATAAATATAACAGAGGAAAGCCCTAGTTTCTCACACTTTTCATGATACATTCATCCTCTCTGATCTACAGAATAGTGTCTGATACGGTGTGCTCCCTTCTCACCCACTACACAATAATATGTAGCCCAAGTGAAAGGGGGAGAAAACTCAATTCAACAATTTTTATATCTCACGTACGCTTTCAAACATGTGTACTTGGGTTCTTTTCTTTGTCGTGTTGTGTGCGTGAGCAACATAACTGGAAACTGGACAAGAACATGAGTTGAGTGAAAAAGACACTACTTTCTAACAGATTCACGTAAAATTGTGGGACATATATATAGCAACCCAGCGCTCTTTAAAATCCACACACATGGTTTATAAAGCAAGTACATTTACACGACATAATTTTTTACACCCTTTTTATCTCTTAATGTCTCTTAAGATAATAAAAAGAAGAAGGTGTTTCAAGTGTAAGCAAAGGAGCTTTACTTTCTCGGAATGACGAAGAGCGTCATCATAACTCTCTCTTCAACAGATTTTTTCTAGGCCAAGGCAATAAAATATACTTGTCCTCATAAGTTAGGTGTATGTAGAACCATACATTATATGTGACATGTTCGACATGCCTTCATTGGACATTACGTAATGGATAAGTAGTCACACTAGGAAAGAGCTTTGGTTCTCGGAACCAGAAATATTTTCTATTTTAAGAGCAAATTTTCTTATGTGAAGAAGAAGACGGAAGACTAGCTATTTTACACAATGTCATGGATTATGATAAAGAATAATGAAAGGGAATCTGATAGCGCGAAAATAAGATGTTCCTATCAAGTTATCAACCGTCACCGTCATCATATGTCCACATTGAAGAAGAAAATAAACAACATAAATACCATATATGTATACGTATTCTCTTTTCATTCACGTTAAAGTATCCTCTTAGTTCAATGTACTTCACGCAGTTGGTTTCTCCTTCCGGTATTTTTCTTCTTCCTCTGAGGAAAGAAACAGATGTGGACACTTTCACTTACATTTCGTATCATATGATAACTTCACAGTTGGGTACACAGAGACACAGTGTTTTTATGTGCGTTGGAGTTAACAAGCCATAAAAATGAGAACTATGAAGTGTATGTCGCACAAAAAAATTAGATTAGTTTACCGAAACGCAAGCAAAAAAACCAGTCCTAGCAAGAGCAATGCGGGATTGTCATAGTAGTAGGAACAAAAGTTTTTGGCCAGTATAGTATACGCAAACATAACTTACGCATGTGTCTCTATGTCTGACTAGACTAGTCTAGTACAAGAGAAAAATGCGTAAAATGAGATATATATGGACATAAATATCCTGAATGGACATAAATCCACTTTCCACGCATCTAAGCACTAAAAACACGGCATGGCCCTGGGTATGTATACATAAAGCGATCTAGTAGACTGCTCAAGTGTAGTGTGTGTGTGGTCTCCTAAATTAGATTAATATGTAGTTCTCGTACTTGACTTGCCTCGGCTTATTACAACTATCTTATCTACTCATGTATCCATGTATATATATCCTAAACAAAAGAGGAAATGAGAACTTCCGACTATGTAAGGATAGGGAGTACGGAAGCTAGTAATAAAAACCTTGTTTTTTCTTCTATGTTTGCAGAAAAAAAGTTTAAGAGGAAGAGAGCCAAAATGAACTTAGAATTAGGTACATTTTCGTAACATGGTTCATATATTTATACAAGTTATGCTCTTTAATGCTTAGCATTAACGTATGGAAAACGCAAATGTTAAAAAAAACGCTTAAAACTTTCTTTTTTACTTCTTTCCATAACTTTGTAAAAGAGGGATGAAAAATAAAAGCTTTCCCATTCCCTCTCTCTAAACTTTAACAAAAAGAAGTTGATTTTTGGAACGTAAAAATCTTTCCCGTTCAGTAATACATTTTTTATGGGTTAAAAACCAAAAGATCTTAAATCAAAGCGAAAGGGAAATATTGAAAAGCTATAAATTTCATTTATAGTATTTTAATGACAGAATTGGCTCCTCTGCTCTACTTTTCAAGCAACCATTAAGTCATAAGTAGGAAAGAAGTTAAGTTTGTGGGTGTGTATTGTGTACATTCTACTTGGAGAAATACATTATATTAAGTACAAAAGTGTAAAAAGCTTTCACCTGAAAAACTTTCCAGTCTTCCTACTTGTGAAACATAAATAAAAATGTTGTCATTGTCCTATTACTTTCAAATGAAACAAATAGAAAGAGGTGATGTTTTTCCTTTTCCTTCTAAAGTTTCAGTTCACCGTCCGTTTGAGCCACTAAATGGATATAGCACGTAGAACAACCAGGATTTGACTTATATCTCACAAGATCAATAAGCCGATGCCGATAAAGAGCTGTTCCATTGATATGGATGCGGGTTACTTTCCGATAAAATATTACACAAGCTCATATTTTTCCTTCCATTGAGGATGAAATGGAGGGTATCACACGGAAATGATTAGAATTATTGTCCTTTAGCCCCTTTCTAACCATTGTCTTTTAGCCTTTCCCCCATTTCATAGCTCACAAGAAGATAATCAAGGATGACATCAACATCGAACTATAGGAGGCTGAGAAGTAAAGAAGTTCACAAAGAAAGGTGAAGTTACTTTCTTTTACACACACTATATACTCTATACATTCATATACACACGTACTACTACCAAAAAAACACACAGAGCTTTGATTCTTTTAGTCTTCTTTTTTGTCTTACTCATCGTCAGTGCAGTCTTTGAGTGTATCACTGGGTTTTGGGGTCGATAGGTCGTCTAATTTATCAACAAAGTTTTTACCACTGCCGCAACAATCGAATCAAATGTTACACTCACGCTACCCGTTCTTTCAACTGGTCTGAGGATGCTGTAAATCATGTGTCATAATCATAAACCTTTCAAATGAAAGCGTGTATTAAATTAGTAAAGTTGTAGAGGCAATTCGTTCAACCCTAGTAAGATATGTTCATGACACAACTAAAAAGATTGGAATGAGCAAAAATTAATATAATTGTTTTTGAAACACCTTTTATAATTTTTTAATTCCTTATAATTTGAGAATAGGTAAAAAAAGATAGGCATTGGAGTCAACGGCCAGTAACTCGTAACCCGTTTCATGTAAGTTGTAAGACACTTGCTCCCTTCAAAATTTACTGGATTATACGTATCAAATTATATAAAGGGATAATGGATAATGCTTCTTTAGCTTTCTCAACTGGAGAAAGTTAAGATATGAAATGAACCTGTAAGGCGGTATCTTGAATACTCCCAAATATAAATGTATCAATTTAAGTAACATGAAGCATTGGAGAAGTACTATTTTGCTGGGAAAAAATAAGTGTGTCAACGGACTGGAAATGCATGTTACGTGCTTGCACCTTTCTCAAACTTATGACTCAATAATGTCATCGTTGGAGTAATAAATAAAGTCATTCCATTTAATATTCATCGCAATCCAATATTTTATGTTTTGATCTTTTACCAGCCACACACACACACACAAGTATAACATTTATTGAAACGGTTGGTGTAAGCTGGAGTAAAATGGAAACCTCAGATTTTTTTTAGTATAGATAGTATAGAGATACTCCATTTACTTACGGCACGTCTACCCCAACATAATTTATTTTGATACTTTGTGCTCTTTTTCCCAAGTCAAGTTTCTATCCATATGACTTTTATGGGTCATCTTATCCCTGAAAAAGCTGCTATTAATCTTCATTGGTTCATTTCTTTATAGAGGTGCATCATAATCCGCTCAAATCGTTGTAAAGCTATTATAAGGCATAAATAATTTGAAAAATGTAGAGATTTGTAACATGAGAAACATACTCTAAACACGTTTTGCTTTCACGTACTAAAACGGTAAGTCGAATGCTACAAAACTTTCCCAAATTCTAAAGTCTTTATTTGCCCCAAATCCTGCATTTTTCAACTTACGACGAGAGGATCACTTGGGGGCGATTGCATTGGAATGCATCTACGTAGTCCCGTTCTCAAACAATGGATAATTCGTTAGATACTTACTCCCTACTAAAACCCTATAAAATACACACTTGCTTTTGTCTGTATATTATGGCAGCTCTACAAAGAAAGTGCAAAGACTTTCTCGATGGATTTTAATGTATATTTTGCTAGTAGAAAATGTTCCTAATAAACTTCGTTAAGCTTGCATATATCGAACAGAGGCTGTAGCATGTTCTTTTCATTCAAGAATCTGAAACAATTTCTCGATGACACAAGGAGAGCAAACGTGTGGGTTTACTGGGTTTAACGCTATCCCCATCCTCCATACCACATCGTGTTTTTTTATATATTTACTTGAATGCACGGCACACATTTGCCATCCGTTGTTCTTTGTGTTACAGGTTTATGATACACTTTCTCTAGTCGAACGTTTTATACACTTTGCGTAAACAAAATTCGGGAGTAGCAAACAGCAATAAACTTTTCACTTGACCGCGGAAGATAATCCATTCTAAATTCCAGAAAAACCTATCTGCTGCTTTCCATCCTAATATGTTACCGAAAATCACACCCAAGAATGCCAAATTACATCATCATGTTTACCGATATTTACAAGTAGAAAGGGTTTCTATAAAAAGCTTTTTACATTATTTTCAGTTATGCGAGCATAAAGTCAACCTCCGCTAATGTTGCTAAAGACAAGTTTTCGAAAAACTGTGATAAACACTATCAACTATAATCCTTCTTCAAGCGTGATGGAAAAGAGGAGAATAGAAAGGGTCAATGAATCATAAAAATTTGATTTCGCCAGGCCAGGATAACAATATATTTTTATGTAAACACGCTACTACACAACCTGTATTAGAAAGGGACATGGGATGGAAGTAATATATTTGATGAATGAGCCCAATGCCTAAATTTGTGGTGTGATGACCTAATGCACACGGGGCTGCAATATCAAAATTTATGTATGAGCACTTGATGCTTGAATGACTTTCTTAGTATTTTTCCACCCATCTGAAGAAATAAAATTAATGGGAAACCCAACCAACGCCAAATAGCGACCGACAACAAAATATCCTTATGAATAACAAACAACTTATTTTGGACGTAGATGACAGAGTAGAAAAATATATACTTCTGCTAAGTTCTGGTGAAAAATACTTACTACTAGTAGCTATAAATTTCTTACCGTAAAAATTGTTTTGTAAACTTACTTATTTTGAAGCAGCCGACAAAAAAATCCATAAATGACAGGCATTATTGTGATAAAGTACGCTCCTCTAAAGAGCATTCACGTTTACATTTTTTACTGTTGAACGTAAGCACAAAAACTTCGCAAAATATTCAATTGCGTTGGTGTCTTTGCAAAGAAATTTGAACAAGTGCCAGAATTCTAAACTCTTTTATGACTAAAAAGGAAAATGTGTAACCGGAAGAACGCAGTTGCTCATACTGTGCAGTATTTTTCAAATGCTAAGGTTAACACAGTAATTTCCTGGATTAGCAGACAGAAATTTGAAGTAAATTTCACTGAAAATATTTCCTAAGACCAAGACCGCAAACTTGAAACTTTTGCGTAAAGAAATTCTTAACACATTTTGTTTCCGTAAACCATGCAGGGTGGAATGAGATACAGTAACAAAATTATGTGCTCTGATTTCACAAATAGGATTTTCTAAGTTGAAAGGTTTATGCAGGATATTGGGAAGTAATTTCGACGATGCTTTATGCATCGGTGATGATGCTCTTCTTGTAAGATGTAGCCGAATGCACGGCATTATTGCTACAACAATTTTTTGCAAGGTTATCCGGAAATCTATAATTTTATGGGTTCATTCCTTTGTAAGCAAGGACATGAAAGAAACTAATGAAAGTACAATTGCATGAAAAATAGTTTAATATATAAACTGATACATGAATTCGCAAAATATTTGCTTTCGCATCTACTATATAGGAGTATGCAGCATAAACTAAACAACTAACAGACAAAGACAGGTGGACTGTGAATGTTAAAAACAGAGAAAACATTCAACAAAGGCAAATTGCATCATTATTCATCCGCATCTCCCTTCGTCAAGCATAAGCTAAGCCATTGCGTCTTGTAAACAACAAGCAAATATGTTTAAATATCAACTCACATAAGAAATCATGGGAAGATTCCAAGCAGCTGCAACAAGAGCCTCAGAAATGCAAGTGTCTTCAGGACCCCCAATAAAACCAACTGTGCCTCGGTCTCGCATCTCCGTCATTATTTTTATGGGTCGTGATGTCAGCAACAAGTCAGAACTACAGAAAAATGAGAAATTAAAATGACCCCATTACAACAAATGATGTCACGATGTGCGTGTGAATGTAAATGTAAATAAATGCATTCGTACTGCCACATATATCAGGTTTAAGATGAAGTTTAAATAGAAAAGCGGTTCGTAGACTAAAAATAACAATAAATGCAAGACAAAAACAAGTTAAATGGGATTACCTTCCAATATCCGCAGCAATATATCGCAGCGTCCTTCCTGGCAATAGATTCGGATCTTGGTTAACTCGTGTCACTGCTAGTCTCAGGGCCCCCAAACTAAACTGATTTTGATTGAAGGGTGAGAGAAATCCAAGAGTTATGACAGAATCATTTTTAGTCTGTAAGTGATTCGAGCAAGCAATACTGGCATTGGAACTCCATGATTTTGACTCTTCAAGCCGTTCTCCAAACGTTGGTGTATCGGTTGGAAACTATAAAAAAATATTAAAATTTATCAACCTGTTAACTGAAGAAGATATTATTTCACACCTTCTAATGTTGCAAACATATAACATAAAATTACAAAACCTTCACGGATCTAAATCGCAAGATATTTGATATTATTCGAATCAATGTGACATCGGGATTTAGTCGCAACTGATTTGCTGGTAAATTATTTTATGCAAATCCAACTATAGTCAATAGTTAGTACGTACTGGCATGTGCTTTGCTTGAACCATTTTAATCTAGATAAGCCAGGAGTCAGTCAATGTAAATTAAATTAAATTTCTGTACGGATGTCTGTAGGCATTTTGTTCATACTTAAATATTAATTAAGTAAAAGCTACTCTCTAGCCTCTAGCAGCAGACCTTGGCATTGGCATTTAAATGAAATGTTTTGTTTTTGAAACAGTAAAACAAGCATCGAATTAGTCTCGGTGGAAAAAGGTTTAATATCTTTTCAATGTGTACGTAAGTAAATTCCTAGAGCTTTACAGTAGCAGTATACAGTAGAGAGTTGAAGGTGGAGGTTTACCCAATGCATCACTGCACTGATGCACAATTTATGGGGATGTGTGTGATGAGATAAACGATAAAGACATTTTAATGACATGCGGATTTTCAAACCAAAATTAAAAGCGTTTTACGCTGTTTCCCAAGTGTTATGCTCGGGGACTCTTAAAATTATGCATTGCATAATGCACTTGTATTCCCCGAATTAATTTCAGTTATTGCGTTTCTATTTACACTCCAACTTTGTGCACCCAACCTACAATTACATTGAGAATTTGGATGTTATTTAGTGTATGTGTACATTTCATTTCACTAATAGTTGAGAGATATCTCATTTCATCACCCCTTAAATTGAATCAATGTAGGCATTTGTCATTTTGTGTCTAATCTTTACCCAACACACCCAAGGACCAATCCCATAAAATTATAGGAGAGCTTCATTGCGACATGCGAAGATTACTACTGTGCATACATTTTTTATACCATGTAAATAATATGGGCTTGTAATTTGCCAGAACATTAAACTAAATGCTATTAACCTTGGTTTGAAATGCATCATTCGTCATTATTATAGCATTGTTGAATGCACTTTTTGACAACGATCCTCATCTTTTTCTTCTGCTTCCTTGATTTATATTAAACTTATGAATGAAACCTATAAATATTTGCAATAGTGCAATTCTTGGAATGAATATTATATGTACTGATCTGATCTGTAGTAGTTTCTGAAAACCCGTTTATTGTTTATAAAAAATGTTACGAAAGGAACATCCTGGCTTGGCTGATAACGTATAGTTAAGAAATACACGCGCATATCCATATAAAAACGTTTGTACAAGAATTCCTTGTTCCGGATCGACTGATTTCCTAGAAATTAGCAGCCAATTCCATTAATGATGACCTCCACCCGTGTATGTTTAATGTGTGTCCTGTACACACTAATCATGTCATTGATTTGATACTAAATGATTACTACATTTTACTGGCGTAGTTGGCGATTGATAAAGATGCAGACTCAACTATTCATAGTTATATTATCGTAAACCACCAGCCACAAACCAACTCTGCACTCTCTGGAACCAAATAAAGTTGAAGTTTATGCTCAAAACATATAGTTTTCAAAGGTTCATGAATTGTTTTTACGTACTATTACTGGTGCTGTAAAATGACCGACAATTACAAAAAGCATACGTTCAATAAGAGATGATGATGTAAGACTCAGCAGAAGAAGGACAAACAAAACTTTGTCCGTGAAAGTTTTATTTGAATATACTACGTACTACATGGTTTGAATCGTAAAATTTTCGAGAAAGAAGTTGTGACTAGCAAAATACCATATAAACTTTTGGACGAGCAACTCAAGAACATTTGACGAGTTTATTGAAGCTTTTTGCAATGATATGAGATGTTTATGTGTACACATAAGACTTTTATGCTTTCATACATGAACACTTACTTGGAGTAATATTGCAGTAATATCTTAGTGGGAGAGAATGCAATAAAATTTTTACGTAGCATATAATTTTGGTGAATAGGATATGCATGATAATACTTCAACTCCTTGTAAATTTGTGAATGCGTAAGCATTTTAATGGGGTGCATTTTCACCAAGATTATGGAGCTCTACATCAAAGTTTGCTTGTGGTAGTCACATCATCACAATTCATTACACTGAAATGGTATGTAAATTGAGTATCTTCAACCTTTACTATACATATAATACTATTAATAAACTGGACTTGTTTAAGATGAATAGATTACTATTTTGCAACACCATCAATTCACCATGAACTTGGACAATCATTAAGTATATTTTTTACTTGGTAATCTTGTTGCGCTGGTCATTGAAGCGAAAAATTTAATAATACTTTTGAATGGTAAGTACTCATTCATCATTCATTTTATCAGCTACTCGTTTTATATATACATAAAAAGTTTTTAGTTACAACCAAAGCCAATCAGTCGTAAATCATTGAGAGTATTCATCAACTAATAATCCTTATCAACAACAAAGATATTAAACCGCTTGTTTTTCAAGTAAATCAATACGAAATAGAAAATGAAATAGAAAATGAAGAGCGTCTCGCTTGATAATAATAAATCATAATTGCCGATAACAAAAAGTTCTGGCAAAAATACGTCTACTTATCAAATAGGCAATTGAATAAGAAAAATTATGAAAAAATTTATGACTCATGTCATAATATCAGCACTTACATTCTTACACCTTGCAAAGTCATCCGAAGTTGTATTGGAGAAGCGTTTGTTAGACGACATACCAAACAGGGCTGCCTTCTCCATTCCTCCTCCTCCACCATCTTCATCGGGTTGGAAAGATCTCAGAAGTAATGGAAGTTTTACAACATTACCATTAGCCGTAATGGGTAGTAGACTTATGCTACTGCCACTGGCATCGTTTTCCTGTGGTCCATCAAAAGTCTGAGGATAACCCTTCTGCCTTTGATCTGTATAATCTGAGACTTGTTGATTTGGAAAGTCTTCCGCAGCTCCGACAACAGGAGTATCTCCGTAATAGCGAGGAGATTGATGTTCTACTATATTCCTTGGGGGTTCATCTTCAACATATTCTGAGTACACATTTGACTCCTTTACGCTGACATTCAAGGGATCCGTATGAAAGTGTAAATGTGTAGATTCTGCTCCTGAGGAGGAAGACGCTGACTGACGATCAAGCTCTTCTGCAGAAGATCCCGTCTGAATGGAAGTCATGCAGTGGGGAACAACTGCTAGGATGATGAGGAATATAATGATGGTCAAGGTCTTCATTTTTTTTTATAGAGATGTGTGTTTTTGTGTCAATTAGAAGGGATACTAATTACATGCTTTTACACTCAAAAAAAGAGCACAGATCTTGAAACAAACGGCAAACAATTTACTAATGTGTTCCTGACGTATAAAGTTTGTGTCTTTGAATGAATCCATGTTTCTCAATGAAACGTTCTTTGATATAAAAAGTGTTTTTTTTGTTGTTGCAAAACTTTTGCGAGTAGCACCGAAACTGTATGTAAGTTATAATTTTCAATTACTTGGTTCACTTCTGCGGATAGCTTAAGTTAGTATCTGTTTTTCACTAGTACTTTGCGGGTTGATAAGACTAGTGACATAGATAACGGATATAATAAAATATATGTATCTTCAAACTATATCACCAATCGCCACACAGACATGTTGCGGATCGCTGGCAAAATCTTTTACTTTTGCGCAACGTTTGGTGATTACATCTTCTCTGTCTGCTTTGCCTCACCAGCCAAACTTGTCCATGATCATGACCATTAATAATTACAAGATAAGTGTTCTCCTTATATGCATGCGTTCTCAAGTAGTAGTAGTAGTATAGTAGCTTGTTTGCTCTGCAATTCAATAAAATTACTGTTGTGGTGTTGATGTGGCAAGTAGAAGTAAATGGGACTATGAAATGAACTAGTGATTTGGGTGGCCAAAAGCAAAGTCAATGTCAAAACTTTCTGTTTTCATATGAATGGATATGCTATTTTTTGCTACATTATGTATGCACATATACAGAGTGTGATGTGGTGATATCAAACAAACTGTCGCATACAAACTTTATAACATCAACATCACGAAGGAAGAGATTAAATTAGATACTGCAAGAAGAGATGATTCTTGAAAGTCAATAGTGAATAGTGGGAATATAATGGATAATATCGTGAATTCCTTCAAATTCTAGAGTCAGCTTATAATATTATTATTACATTTATGTTGGACATATATATTCGCTTCCTTTTTTAATTATGATGGTCCAACGATGGTTACAAATAAATGTTCTTTGTGGCTGGCATGGCACGACATGGCACACTACTTTTTTCTCATGTCGATCAGAACCAAAGGACGTTCGTTCTGCTGCCCTGGCATGAGATTTATGAACGAAACAAGATATATAATATAATATTGTAAATATTGTCCTGTACTGTGTCTCTCTATGCAAACTTACGACCAAGTTAGTTGTTACTTGCAACTTGCAAAAATATTTCATTCACAGTCTTCTTGAATGGAAGAAGTGTCTCTGCTCTTGAAGAAGTGCACTGTATATATAATGATGATGAGGATGCGGAATGTGGATCTCCCTCTGAATATCCCTTGTTCTTGTTACATGTTGATGATGTGATGATGAACAATGTTGTTGGTTTTTTCTTGGTCAACAAATGACATCGCTCAAGGGACGCATTATGTCCTTATTTATTTAATTTTTGAGAGAGAGAGAGATATATATATACACAAAAAGAAAAGACAATGATATCTGTCTTTGTGTGTGTGTGATATCCGTGTCAAACCTCATCAGTCTACACCATAAATTTTGGCTTCGTGTGGCGTTGTCACTGTGTTTGCTGTTGGCTTTGCTTGTTGCTTCCTTCCTCTTGAGTAAGTCCTTAAAAAAGACGTTCACGTGTGCATTCAAATGTCTTATATGACAAAAAATTGTCGGCAACACTTTTTTTGTGCAACTCAATTTAGATATGTGAGTAAAATAAATTCATACGAAATTGGGCACTTCAAGCCTCCTTCTATTAATGCACAGATATATCCTTATAAGGACGATGTTATAGAACCTAATCTAGAGAGAAGGATGATAAAGTGGTGGTGATGATGAATGATGTACTAATTTAGAAGAGTCATGTCTTCATTGGAGACACAGGAAGGAAGTTGGATTTTGAATCAATGTAATTTGATTATTTAACAACTTTACTTTCGGGGCTACGTTTTTTATCACTAGCAGCACAAAATTATCTGACTTTAGTTTGCCTAATGCCATGAATTGGAAATCACTTTATTTGTAGATTTAAGAATAGGTTTATAATGAGATTGAATGCACTTCTCATTTTCATAAAAAGAATTTGTCAAGTTCCTTTTCACGCTGCTCTAAATGAGAGCTTCTTTCGAGATGTTATGCTTTAAATGAACAAAGCAAGACTGAGAAAACGGGAGGCTAGATGCCGGGTTCTCATAATATGTTCTAGTGGAAGCAAAAGAAGAGAGGTTTTTGGAAGATCTGCTGAGTGCGTGGATTCAGGCTGATGTTCAAGTTTGGAGTGAAGCTACAAACGAAATGCTTCTAGTATTGGCTTGGCTTCACCTTTTAGTAGTATGAATAGCGCGATGGACACGTATGAGCTTATGATGTTAAATATATACTGGCATTGTGTAGTATGGGAAATAAAATTAGGTGCTTTATTAACGCGTGTTTCAAAGACCATTGCTTCTCAACCCCGTCCGACGATGCTGGAATGGAGTAATATAGCAGTACGTAATACTGGAGAATGTACGAATTTTAATATAATACGCTTACAAGAAGCAATGCAAGATTGTTATCTTATATGAAAAAAATTGCAAAAATGCTGATGACATCCTGTTTTGTACATTGTACGCTTTTGTGATTTCCAATAATGTGTGGCCGCCTGAAGTAAAATGTATAACAGATTTATGCTACAGCCCGTGATGGATTACGAATATTACCATGAAATGTTTAAAACACGAATGTACCTATTTTATAGGTTGTGCTGGACGTGGCAGCTGCTTTGCCTACCTACCCTTAAAGCGGCGTTAATTATTATAAGATATTATTTGCCTTGTGGCGGCCTTGAATTCTACTGTATAGCCAAGTTTTTATCTATAGTTTTACAATAACCGTTCATGGATATATAAAAACGTACTGACTGAGTGAGCAATTTTCGATTTAATATTTTTAGTACATAAGTTTCTGAAGATCTAACTACTACATACAGTTCATTAAAATTATATAATCCTTATTGGCTAATTTCAAGAAGTACAAATGTAAAAGTTTCCTTCATTCAGTAATTCATAATTCAGTACTTTCTATTAATGACCTGTTGTGCCTCATAAATTAATTTAGTACATTCTTTTCTTTGGCATGTTAAACCACTTTTTCAACACATAATGTTTTCCAAACATAAAATATTTGAAGGAAACACATGCAACACTGGATTCTGTTATGTCATGCATACATGTAATTTCACGTGAAAAGATACTAAAAACTATTATCATAAATAGCAACCATCGCGAAATAATAGAGTACATTCATGCATACTTCAAACATAATTTACAATCATGACAATAAGAATTTGAGTCAGGTCAAGAAAAAATAAGACGTTTGCATTTAGCAAATTAACAGACTTTTTTTAGCAAGATTTGTAACCGTACACCATATTGCAATTCAGTTTTGTTTACAAAACACGTGAACTTTATTTACATATTATCTGTAATGAATTTCTCAGTAATCATTTAGATCGTGGTACTCCTCATTCCTCTGCAGCACGTGTCCATTCGTACAAGTATCATGATAGGTAAATTCATTAAATTATGAATGTATTGGCATAATACATTATACGCGAAGCAGACATAAAGAAGAACTAGAATTAACGTTTTACGGTACAGTATAGTTTTAATAACTATCAAACTCTGTCTTCTTAAGCAGGTAGCTGCAATTTCTTTCCCTTCAAAACTGCAAACAAAGAAAAATAATAAAATTACGTCATCTATTTATTTATTGAGTAAAACATTAAACAATATAAAATCAATTCAATTTTACCTTTCGTAAAGTACAAATAGAAGAAATCACAGTACAAGACAGTTTGTACGATTCCAGCAATTATCGCGATGAGGTCGTAGTACTCTTCTGTGTAGTAACGCCAGATCCAGTTGAAAATGTACAAAGCTAAAGAAAGTTGATAACAAAATCACAACCGATAACATTTTATTCATGTCAAAAAGTCAAACACAACACTCTGAGACACCATTCATAAGTCTGAGAGTCTGTGATATGGTATGGTAGTCAAATGAATTATACAAACAGCAGCATACCTCTGTACGATCCAAGAGCAAATAAGTAATGACTTGTGATTGACTCCGCTTCGCCGGTTTTAGACACCATGAACAATTGTGGAAGGATTGCCACTGCTTCTAAATAGATGCTGAATGTCCACAAAATCTAAATGAAATTAAAAAAAACAATAAAAGCACTATTCAATATTCAATAAGAGTCATCAAATACTCAGTATGACAACTGATTCTTCAATAGCTTTCACATAACAATATTGCACACGAAGCCTGCGAAGCGAATTTAATGATAGCTTTTGAACTATGGGATAATAACTTACCTCCATAAATGAGAATTCATGATTGAGAACAAGGGCCAAGATTGTCACTGGAAGTAAGAGAAACTCCACTCTGAAACACGACAAAAATGGAAACCATCAATAATTAGTAACATTTTCTCATAGCAGAATAATTTTACAATACGGTGAGATCATTGACAGTTTTAGCATTTAGTTATACCTACCTGAAAGTGTCATGATTTGAGTCATAGGTGGCCTTAAATTTCAAGTACATCAGATATATGGTGGCATAACTTGTCGCAATAAAGAAAACCTTCATGACGGTATTGTAAAGGCTGACCCAGTTGGTGACCAGATCCAAGTATCTTGCCGTGTACGTCAGAGCAAACAATAACTGAGATCTTCCACTTATACCTGCAAGAAAAAAATAATTCGCAAATCAGCAAAAAAAACCCATACTCTCCATAATTAATTAAAAAATCTTATTAATCTACAAATACATTTAGTTCTTCATTTATCAATCATTATTATTACCTGCACAACTTCTCGTTTTCCATATTTTAAGAAGCAAAATGATGATGGCTAAAAGATGGGACATGTCCCCAGCTAATCGGAAAACATTCATCTTGAACTTTTATTTAGTACCCTTCTCCTCAACTTTAAAAACCTTTCCTACCACCCAAATTTACTACTACAGCTTCCTTCTAACTTGAAGCTACTGGTGACTGGAGCACTGTCTATCTTTCTTGGAGCCCTAGCCCTTCCAAATTGAATCGATAACAATAATCTCCAAGTCCCAATCTCCTCTTCTAGTCAGCTGAAGTTTGACAGACAGATGACAGGCAGGTAAACTGTCAAATTAACTATTACAGAAACACTGACCGTGACAGCACAGCGTTCTCAACTCCGCTGTCAGTCCTTGACACAATGTACACTCGTTTACAGAATTCTCTCAACAGTTTCCGGTTTTCAAAAGCCCTAATAATAATTGATTTTTTAAAAGGAAATTAATTCGCTAACAACTTATTTTTTTGACACGCCGGAGTCTTCTCTACTCCACTGCATAAGGAGATGCTGCTAAGAGAGTATCACAGGCAACAACAGCAAAATATAAGTACATTAATATCATCAGCAGCCAGCTCAGACTCAGAGGATACCGATGCTATGGATTGGATGATGCAGTAGTAAAGTATCTCAAACTTGGTAAAATGCACGTAGACAATGAGAAAGACGTATCTATCTATCTTATGAAGAAGAAGAGTACGAGCAAAAAGTACTGTACCGAAGACAGCTATAGGGATAAAGTGTTTTTTATATGTATAAAAATATGTACTCATCCAGTCAGCAGCTCTTCGGCATAGGATTTTTTGAACGACTGACGTGGCTCAGTTTGCTTTCCGCTTTGAAATCTTGTGCATACGCTGCTGTCTGGTGAGTAAATGCATGAATTTCATTCGCTTGAGCCAGTTCAATCTTTTATCGAGGGTGCATTGGATGGCATCCTCTTCTTCTTCATGAAAGGAATGTTCTACTTGTTGATCTTTTCTGTGTTGTCATCAATAAAATTATTGGTAATTTGCAAATTTTTTATTGCGTATTTGAACTGCAGTCAGTTATTATCCTAAAAAAAATAAAAACCGGAAGTAAAACCATTACGCTGATCCTGATGTGGTAGTTGGGAAGAGCATTTTCTGTCGATTGTTGGGTTTGGATTGATTGTGTGTGGATTTTAGACGAACAACGACCGAAGTTCGGATAATGTGTGGACAGGTATGGAAGAAAATTAAGTTAAGGATGTATTTTAATTATCTCAATGCGATTAGAAAAGTGACAACATTTTGTTTAAGACATGTATACTTCTCTCATACTCATAATTTCTTTATGATTCATAATGTAATGGCCCTCTTTAGAAGTCACCTGTGTATAAGTTGTAGCTAAATGGGAGGGTGATGTGCGACCTTCAACCGTAGGTTGTCTGAAATAAGTTTCCAAGAAAATTGGGGCAATAGATAGATTCAATAAAATATTCGCATGTCTTGGAATGAGTTATTTCATAAGTCTATGGAAAATGGTATGTTGAATGCTTACTAAAAACTTGTGAGTTTTAGTTGCAGGTGTACGTCCATGCCTATGTCTAGGTGCATATGTTTTACTACTTTTCAAGCAAAAATAACAAATTTCCATGTCTAAAGAAGCAAAAGTTGAGACATCCGAAATACGTGATAGTGATACAACATTGATTTCTTTACAATATGGCAATCAATGCGTTAAAATATTCCTTATCATCTTTGTAAGTGAGATGAGATACTTTTCGCCTATGGAATTATTTTATTTTGCTAATTGATCAAATGCATGTATCAAATTGTCCGATCAATAATCAATTATTTCTATGCTTTCGTTGAGAAGTATGATTCTTAGCATGTCAAAATTACAAAAAATCCTTCCTAGCTCGTATCAAACTCGTTGTAAACCCAGCTGCGCGTCGGATCAAAAGAGTAGAGACTTCTAGCATCTGTACTTAAATACTTTCTTTTCGCTGTCATGAAGCGAGTTTGTGCTAAAAACATTAGTTGAAAATTCCATGCATTATTTTGCAGGACAGTTACATACAGCTCCAGGTTCTAAAGGTTAAATTAAGTAATTTTCCTTGCGTGTATAATCATGGCATGTAATTAGCAAGGCGCATGCAACATAAATAATATAACATGACTAAATACAAGTAATAGCTGAACAAAATAGCACTCATCATCTCATCATCAGCAAAGAATTTATTTGTTTTAGTCGGTAGCAGACGTTATTAAGCACCTCGCCAACATAACATGGAAGGGTAGTTAGTTCCATAATCACTTTCCATCCAACTAAACACTAAACCTTTTTTTAAACTAAAGTTAAATGTCTGCATCTGCGCCTATTGGCATTGACTGGATATTAATATTTCATGCAAATCCCATCTAATAACCATCTCGGCAACAGTAAAGAGTGACGGCAAGTCAGAGAAGAACAGACGTAGGGAGAAACAAAAAAAATAGTACCGAAATTCATAATGTTATGTTTAGTGTTTCTCTTTATCTCTTGGTTTAGGAGATCTATACTGACAAACATAGAATTGTAGAAGCTTTCAATCCAATGGGATGCAATGCCGCACAATAGTAGTTTACTGTGGTTGACTCCTTTTTACTTATTCAATAACACTTAAGAAAAATGTGTGTGCATCAACGATCATTTCCATCCATTTAGCCCCAGAAAAAGAACTAAAACGTGAAACATTCATTGCCATTACATATATAGTGCTGAAATAATACGGACAACATCACCACACATAATAATATTACAGTAGACATTTGCATGCAGACAAGATACACGGATTCACATTCCCATAAACCATTTACCATCATCCTGACATCCTATATTGCATTGCATCACATATCACATCCCAATATACGAGAGAGTGTATTGCTATTGCTACTTGAGCTAAAAAAAATAATGACTGCTAAGCAGTGAACATGGTTAACCCATTCAAGCTCTTTTTGTGGTTGTTGAAGAACATCCAAAAATGCTAAAGAGATATGGAATTGGAAAAGTCAAGTGGTACGGCCTAAGTACGACCTGAGCCACACCATCATATAATCACCAGACATGCAAAGAAAAAACTTGCAGAGTGCAATGAGACTTTACTTGCCTAAGAAAAGGACCATCATCTAAATTCTGAATGCCTTTCTTGCTCAATACTTTGAGCTCAGGACATTATGCGGCTATGACTTTGACTGTGGAATGGAAATGCATATGGCAATTTGTACACTTCTTTTAAAATTCCCTTTTACAAGAAGTATGTTTGAGTGTTAAAGTACATATAGAGCGAGTTTTCTCTCTAACGATAAGTTGACATGTATGTATATTTCTTCTAGTTAGCATTGCACTATCATATCATTTAAATATAGTCTTGTTACATTCTTTCCTTTATATGTACGTGATAAAAGTTTCTTGTAGTGGATTGTCTAAAAAATTATATTTCTTTCTTCCAGATACTTCTCTTTCCGCTCTTGTGTGTCATGCCGCTACTGACTGAGGGAGTGTCATGGTCAATCATCAATGGCAAATACCTGGGTACGTACATAATATACAGCCCCACAAACTTGTCATGCAAGAAAAAAGGCATTACTGGAACAATCTCATGTGATTTGTGTGCCTCTCTCCTGTCGTATGGAACAAGTCTTATGAATTGGATTGTATCAAATCGTAAACCTTTGTTTGCAGTTTCGAAATAAATATTAAAGTTTCCTGGTACCTACGTACGTACCATCAAGATGCAGTAGTATCTGTACATAAAACCGGTGAGCCGTGCTGTGCGTTGTGTAAAGTGTGGAAAATCTCCAGCAACAGCATAATATGCCCACGTTCACGTAACCACATTACAATCCGGTCCTGCCTGGATGCACCGTGGTCTTGGTCCGAGCTATTGGCACTGCTTGTATCGTTCGTATATTTTTGCCTGAGAAGAGAGCATCCTCCTCATCATCATACATTTATCATCATCATCATCGATGAGACCGAACGATACAATGAAAACTTTGAAAAAAATGAGCTACCTTTACCATTACCACTACTGCTGCTTCTGCTCATCATCATCAAAATCTGGTATGTAACAAGAACCATAAGTACATTACATTTTTAGGATAGCAACAAAGAGTTCCATTTGAATTTTCAATGTCAAAGCAAAGACACCAACATCGTCTTTTCGCATCCCACAGACAGTTGTATAGACGATTTTTTCTTCTCCAAAAAAAGGTTGCAAACCAACCAGCACAATGAGCACAACCACAAAACTGAAGCAAAACTATTAACAAGTAGCAAATAATATATATATTCTCCTTGTTGGCTATTGCAATTCTTATTATAGTGTACCAAAAGGCAGACCATTGAGACCATCATTATTATTCCTTCCATTTTATGGGGATCCTGGAAGAAGAAGCATGAAGACGAGAGTTCTAGTCCAGAAGTGCAAGGGGGTTCACAAACTTGGGATCATCATCCTCCATATCCACTCCACTCTTCAACACAATGGTAGCAGCAGACGTCTTTGAACATTCATCAAGAATTTGGATTGACCTAGGTGGAGTACCTGAATAGTGTGATATACATACATAAACCAATACCTTCCATAGTGAATGTTGTGGGTATCTGGAAAATGAAAGATCTGCTGAACTATCTCATCGAGGAAGAAAGGTAAGAACTAAAATAATTAAATTAAAAGTTAGTTTGTTTTAAAACGCCCTCTCTCTATCAAGTTACAAGGCTGTTGGCTTTTTTGAAATTACTGAGTCAGCCAATATATGGCATTCATACTGCCTATAATCCTACCAACATCGCTATAAGCAGAGATAATGGCAATGTTACATTATGGCCTTAGTTTAGTAAAGTAAGAGTTTCGTAAACGACAGGGAATGCAAAGTCAACAAACAAAGTCGTCGTGTGAGAACATTTAAAAACATTAGATCCACCAGTTTCAAATATTATATGACCACATTCTTGTTTGCATCAGAAAAGAAAACTCTATAGTTAACCTGCTAGTTGAGTCTGTTTTAATAATGAAAGAGCAACCTTCTAATTGAAGGGTATCATGATACGTACATTTTCGCAGAAGCGTAGAGAAAAAAAAGTGATTTCATTCATTAAAATTCATTCATTCAAAGGAGTCTCTCATTCGTTCTCACTTACATTTTATCCTCACAACATGAACTTAGTCGTAGCCTGTTTCTGTCATTGATAGGTTTCCGGAAAAATTCCTTTCTCAGGTTTTTTTATATTATTTATTAGCTAGAAAAGAAGAACATCTGGTAGCAAGGGAAAAAATAAGCATCTGAAACTGAACTGAAGCCATTCATTCTACGAAGAGCAAGTTTTGATGGGGTTGAATTTGAATGATGCTTACCTATACTTACACTTGCCAAACATGCAGAGCATACCACCACCACCACCTTATTGATAAGTCATATCTTGTCGGCAGATTTCATGATACAAGACTTCAAGTTCATATGAAGTCATGTTGTTCTAGAGTGCAATGCCAGGTAGGCGATCATCATCATCAACGTCATCACATCACCATCATACTAAATGTAATATGTAAGCATAAACACACACACACGTAACATACCAACTTTATATATTATACGGGGGTTTTTGAACACAGATGGTGGGGGCTGCTTTTAGAATTTTCGCATTGTCTCCTTATTTTTTTTATATTCCTTCTTGTCGAATGTGAAATGAGGAATGCCGTTTCTCTCCTCTATGTATGAAAATGAATGAGACTACCCATGCCAGTGAGAGACGAGATGATACATTTGAACATCGGAGTAATGTGTGAGTGTATGTGTGTGGTATATAGTGAGTAAAGATGGGAAATATATAAAAATGTTCTTCGTACACACAGATGTGTATGCCATAGGCGTTATATTTTCTGCCTTGCGTTGAGAAAAACTCGGTGCGGTGCAGTGCCTTCGGCCTAATAATAATATGTGCGAAAATGTCGACCACACTGTATTGCCTAATCGCAAATATAGCACGTAAAATGTATGAGATGCGGTAAAAAGGAATGGGTATGGGATTAGATGCTATGTCTACTTTATACAATGTGTATGTATAAATTATACATTAAAATAGTGTATTTTTACGTGGTTTGCTAAGTCACTCTTTTCCTTTCTGCTCTTCTTTAGTTCTTCCATTCCTGCACACTTGAGAATAATAATTGTGAGCAGACAAAATTTTTATAACTATCTTGATATAAGTAAGTAAGAGCGATGTATTCGAGTTGGAAGAAACGAGAATACCCAAAAAACACAGAGGAGAGCTCTAGGAACAGAGAGTTCCACGTCATCCTCACTCATGTCATATCCACATTAATGCACTTATACTAAGGTAGACCAAAGGAAATTTTGTATTTTGTATTCATCTCTCTTACTGCTTTGTCAGTAACCATGTTCATCATCCTGCACTGCCAAAAGAACTTAATTTTCAAGAAAACGCATGTACTATTTGATCTCATTCACTGTGTGCTATAAGCTAAACATTTTAACACAATATTGTGGGATATATGATAACATTCTTGTTAGCTTTTTCGTTCACCTGTCATTCAGGTGTGGCTTTCCAGCAA
Source organism: Orchesella flavescens (assembly GCA_964034955.1). NCBI lineage: Eukaryota > Metazoa > Arthropoda > Collembola > Entomobryomorpha > Orchesellidae > Orchesella > Orchesella flavescens. Next base: position 34,390,523 of record OZ035954.1, on the reverse strand, counting down.
TTACATGCAAGGATCAGCTGCAAACATACATTATAAAAATTTATTTATTCTTCTTACGTCCAATATGTACCTTAATTTTCTCCGGGGCCAGTCAGCATCGCTCAAAGTTGTTTTGCTACTACTTGTTTGTGACTTGGCTGTTGCTGTTGCCTCGTCTTGTAGTAGTACAAAATCTATTGAATTTCTTTGTCATGTTGTCATGATTGTTTTTAGCTTTATAGCACTCAATCTACAAAATCTGTCTTTTATCATTCTTGGCATCTGCTTTTATTGCAGTTTTTAGAAATGATTATACGATGGCGATGATGATGTCATGATTAATTTACCATACCCATCGACAGCAGTACAGCAATTAACACTAAAGCTATACTTTGGGTTTCGTATCGTCATATCATCCCAAAGTTCTTACTTGTGTGTGGTGGTTTACATATCATCACTTTAAATATGTATGAGACGTTCTCTTGCCGGAGATAAAACTGGAAGAAAGTGCATGGGAATACCAATAACGCAAAAAATAACTCCCGCAATATACAATTTCATGGGAGACCCTGTGACACTTGTTGCTTTCATTTCATTCATCCACTCAACTTCACTACAAAACCAACAACCATTTTAGTGAGTAGTGATCGAGTTGGTGGTGGTGGTGTGGTGGTGGTGCTACAAGTATCACATATTACTACAATAGAGCGAATCTCTTTCCAACTACTCTCAACTACCAGCATCATCAACATCATTTCATTACTACCATTTCTTGTTCTCTGCTCAAATTATATCTGAGAATGATTACAAGTGCTTGATAGAGAGCTATGAGATTTTTACTGGTATATGCTCTTATGCTCCCATATTTTTTCCCTTCGTTCTTTCTACTTCTTCACGTTACTTTACTTACTGTTATTACTATTACCACAACTATCCATTTTTACTGCTATTTTACTACGTTCTCCTGTTGTGGTCGTCATTATGATGATTACCTGATGGGTGTCTATTATATATACGTAGCACATATTGCTTGTTATATCATTTTTATTTTCGTTGCACGACAGACGAATGGGGATTCCCGTGGGATTTGTGCAAAACTTTCACAGGACAGTTTTTCAAGGAATGTTTTTTAAAAAAAATGATGCGTCGATCATTTATTTATAAACTTTTGTACTTTTACTCCAAATTCCAAGACTTTGAAAAATAAGTCGATTGAAATATTTCTTAATACGAGTTAGTTAATCGGGAGATGTAAAACCCGGGATATTATAAATTAAACTCTCGACCAGTTTAAGTTTTATTTAAAAAAAACTCTTTTCTCTCTCACACACACACTCTTGGTTCCGTTTTCATTTCATCAAGGCAGGGACAATGCATAAATTAGCCATTCTTTTAGTCTTTGATTAGGTAAAACAAGTGTTTTGATTACCCCTATAATTTATTTTAGCAAAAGAATCTCATCCCTTTTAAAGGTTCAGCGACGAGAAATGAGAGAGAATAGCGAGAGAAGCAAAAAAAAATTAAAAGAATTTGCCTTCTTGCCACCCTAGAAGTAGACGAGAGAGCAGGTAGCGGCATCTTAGTAGCAGGTTTATCCGGATTGATTGTTGTAATTCATCGCGTCGCTGCTGCATTTCAAAAAATCTGTAGTGGTAGCGGCAGAATAAAGAATACGAAAAGAGGAAAGGATAGATAGGAATGGGATGGTAAAACGAAGTCACAAGTATCATCTTATTGCTGTAGAATATTTATCTTTAAACTTCTCTTGCAGTTTAAGTACGTATGTATGTGTACAAGAGATGTTTATGTTTTCTTCTCCTTCTTGGACTTTGGACGCGTCAAAAGAGTAAAATGGTATGCAAAGAGAGGCAAGTTTATAATATACACAGACATCATTCAAAGTAAATGCTTCTTGCATGCTAAATTGGTGTTAATGGCAAAGTATTCGCATTGCTCCAAGCAATTTCAATGCCCTTTCCCTTACTTGAGAATCAGAATGAGAATTTTTGTTTGAAGTCAGTCACAGAAGATGAGTATGAGAGAGAGAGAGAAGCTTAAACTATATATAATGCTTTGAAATGTAATGGCAAAGAGGCGAGAGAGAGAGAGATATCTGGTAATGATAAGAAAGGGGACTCCGTTTCGTTCGAGTAGAGATGTTGAGAATGAAGACTACGAACCAGTCACACAGACCTCAATAGTGGCATGTTCATGTTTGGTGGCAATAGTCTCCGTGGAATTTAGGTTCACTCTCAACAGCGATAAAATACTGTTTTCACAGGAATATCAATTTTTCTATCTGCCTCTCCGTCTCAATCAAAATCCTGCCTACCTTCTTTTGATGATGATTTCAAATAATTGTCCATTACTTCACTCTTTTGGCCCGGTCGGTCGATAGACAAGAGACGGAGGCAAGTTTAAGGAATGCAAATAATATATATGAAACTGGAAGATTAGTTTATCATTATGTACGGAACCAAAAAATATTTGCATACCAGTCGCAGTCAGCAGTTTGGTATGTTGAAAGGGAACGGTATTGATAACACATACAAACAATATGTTTTTGCTTAGTTCACACGGACAGTCAGGTTGATTCCACCTCGTAAGTTATCATCTCATTTAATCGATTTTTTTTGGTTTCACTGCCGAGATGAATTAATAATACCCGTGCGTTGAATAGACATGATTGATTTTTTAAATTATTAAACAACAGATTGCAGAACAACTTGTACATAAACTGCATTCCTTTGGTAATGTAATGGGCGATTGATCTACATAAATATGTGTTTTGCAATCATAACATATAATATAATGCATAGTTTTTATAATAAATCTCCGTCCTTAATAGTTATGTTATGTCCTTGTCCTCAATTTTCGTACTAGGCATAGATCTTCAAAGATTATACACAAAAAAAATTGTGGAATTCAAGGTAAAAAAAACTTTGGAGCATTTTTTTCTAAAAGCATCTTCGTTGGTTGCGTATGTTGTTTAAAAAAATGTAATCATCATCAATTTAATTCTCTCATTTAGCAAAGTGCATCACGAACCAAAGGTAGGGTACAATAAAGTTGTCAGTATTTTTAGGAGGAGGATGTTGATCAGTAGTAGTTACGTTACGGGGCAGTCAGTAGCTTGACAAGTGATTGAATCCTGTCACGTTACAAAATGCTATTTCTATTTCTGAAAGTTTGAGTGGAACAAGCAAGTCAGAGAAGAGTAAGCACGATTTGCAGTAGAAGAGAGAGAGAGCAGCAAAGCACAAGTGTTTACTCAATTCATTTTCCCCTTTGTATACAGGTAGTTTAGTTGGTAGCAGACAAATAGGCAGGGATGAATTTCATTCATGAAAATCATTCTGTTTCAAAGAGGTCGATATAGCAAAGTCGACGGAGCTCCTCATCATCATCATTTTTGTACGTATAATCGTCCGCCATTCTCTGGTCAGTCAGTTAGTTGAGTACAACAACACAACATACAGACAGGCAGGAGATGAGAAGGAATTCATTCATTTACTTTATCTCATTCATGGCTATAATAATAATATTACTTGGTAATTTTAGATGTAGTAGCTTCCTATTAGGTAGTAGGTGTATGAAGAATGTTGAATGTACAACACAACGTAAGATGGTGTTAACCGAGAGAGAATAATTTACTTGATGAGCACAATGTGCTGTGCAGCTGCACACAACAGGATGATTATTATGATTTTATTCACCTCGCCTAACCTATGTGGTAATGCACGGACGATGCTTTTTTGTGTTCCGGAAACCGGAACCCTTCTGATACACATTATATAGAAGTGTATCATCACTTTACTCATTAGCATTATATTATTAGTTTGTAAAGTACAGTATTGTGTTTGTATATATATGTATTATTATGGATGATGGTAGATATGCATATACATACATATAGCAAAAAAAGTGGTAACATACTTAAGTTTTTTTTTACTTCTTCTTCATAGTCGTAATCTGTTCATATATATTACTCTCCTTCGCCATCTTTTTTATGAATGAAAACTGGCGTGGTGAAGAGTTATTAGGTTCATACAGAAGAACAAGCTTCTGCTGCTCGTTCGAATCTACCAAGTACAAACACAAATAACAAGGGCGAAGTTTGGCGAAGCTTATCTTTGTTGTTTCGTTTTTTGTACTTGTGTATAACCTCAAATACTCAAACGGGGCTTGCACCCACCTCTCCCCTTTCCTCCCTTCTCCCCTTATCTCATCTTCATAGACTTCACCTTCCCCACTCTAACTCAACACGAATCCCTTTTTGATTGACCGTCGATATCACATTTCTCCTGTTTAGTTTGGAAGTATATAGTATATCGCATCGTATATAGTTTTAATAAAGCAAACATAAGTTCTCATTGAGAAAAGATAAAGTGAAATTACATTTTATTTCATTCATATTTTTCATTCATTTCCATTCAGAGAAAAATAAACAAAACTACTAACTAACTACTGAAGTTCCTCTCTCTGCTATTTGTTGTGTTATTGACTTATAAATGCGGTTGCTGCATGAAAGCTAGATTCCCGTTGTTTTTGTTGATACACATAATGCATTTTTGTTTAAAAAAATATGTGCATAATTTTAACATTTATCTTACATTCATACCTAAATGCTCGAAAGAAAGAATGAAAAAATGTAATAAGGAGAACGTAACGAGAAAAATTATTTGATGAGAAGTGCACATACTGGTTTCATTTTTACTCACTTTAGATTCTGAGTCTGTGAGCTCGCTCACTCATTGTCAATGTACATAAGTGTAACAAGATATACAAAGTACACCTCTTTAACACTGCATTTTAGAGTTTTTATCATGATAATCTGTGAATGAATGAATGGGAGAAGTGGACGAAGAGGAAAACGGCAACAAAACATAGTGCAAGGGTTAATAGATAATATATTTTTTTAATGTCCGTGTCAGTATATATCTACACAAACCTCGTTGTTAATATTCTGCACGCTATGCTAGAAAAAGATAGTTTGTAAATCGCTTTTTATGAATGAACTCGTGTGTGTTAATATATCTCATTCATTCGGTTCATTTTCTTTGCAAAAGTATCGGCATTGATATTTTCTTTGCCTTTGCTAGTATATCTCACACTCCATTGAAACAAGACTTTGTTTTAATAGTAGTGCTGAGCATTATAATGTCTTATTTACTTATATATATTTGGGAGAAAGAAGTATACGAAAGGATCTCATTCTCATTATCGGGAGCAGCGTAAAGTTTTATCCAAATTACATACATAGAGATATGGATGCAAAGATATGCCCAAATAAAAAATATTATGGTAAGAGTAAGAGGAGAAGATACTGATACTAATTATGTTTGGAATACATAAATAAATACGCATTAATGATACACATATGATATATGGCTGGGTGGGGAGGGTTGTTGATGTTCAAGTGTTTTACGGTATACATTCAAAAAAGTATGTAATGTAATGTAATACGCAGTTTCATTTCAACAAAGACTGAATAAGAGCCCAGTAAAATATTTAGTATTTATCAATCATCATCATTATATGATGTTCCTGCATTGGCAGAATTTCATACAAATTTTGAAATTTTATATGACTAGCTTCAAACATTCGTTCATGATACAATAAACATACAACGAGAAGTTTTGAAGAAGGAGAAAAAATAAGCACAAGGCAAAGCTAATAAGAAAAAAAAGAGTTATATTGAAGATATCAAAGGTCATCTTAACTGGATTTAGTCCACATGTACAATATTTGATACTTGCATTTTATTTTTGAATCGAATCACTCTTACACTCCTCCTTTTATCGTTAATGTTATTAGCCTACAGAACGATGTTTCAGCAGCACCCAAATTGTGTTATACTGTATTGCGTTTTTTCAAACGATCGACCCGTCATTCATTTCTTTATAGACATAAATAACTTTATCCATAACTGTACAATGTCGTTATCTGAGATTAAGTATGTTTATGATTAACAAATGTAATCTCAACGTATGGTGGAGCTGATTTATTTGCTTTTACGTAAACAATGATGCAATACTGATACATTTATATTAGAAAGGTTTGTTTTCATATTTCAGCTGCTTTCAAATTCTGTAAGTACTTGACCACTTTCAACTTCCGTCTCCTGTAAACGTAAATTCATATGTGTAATATGTGATCAGTTCCAGCTCCATACATGTATGTATATGTTTCGTATTCACAGCTACTTACGAAATAAAGAGTAAGTAAATTTACATTAATTACTTTCTCCAGCAGTCTTCCGACCTAATTTTAATCGATTCATCTGAATGTATTCGCGTTTGACGTATACCGAACACTTTGAGTTGATGTGGAGAGTAATTGCTGTACTACTGTCAGTGTTAATGTACTGCAATGCAGTTCATGAACTATTTGGCATCATTCTATTTGTTTATCTTATCGTATCATATCAAGCATATCATCGAAAAACAACAATCAGTCATTGGATTCCATGGGCAGTCATTCATAGATAAAGACGGAAAAATTGTGTTATTCAATTTCTCACGCTTGACATTCAAAGTTATTATTATTTCTGGCATGTAAAAAGGGTCGCAATAAGTAATCCTGATTTATGTTGCCCATTAGCAATTATTGAGAGTTCTGAGAAAAATCATATGATGATGTGTCTTTAGGTTCACCTGTCTGATTATATTTTTATTACTTCAGCATTACATGAAAATCTTAAAATGCACCTGTGCTTGCGTTTTCCTCCACCTGCAAGCAAACCAATTATGTGGAGTGTTAGTTTATAAAAAGGAAAAGGTGGCAGTGATATGTTGAATGTTCATTACACACATGCATATATGTGTTCAAATCCAATATTGTTGATGATAGAATGGTCAGGCAAAGGAAAACTAATCTTTTTTGTTGGCGCAGATTCAAGAAATCTCTAACCTACATTCAATTCATAGCCATGCAGCTGTATAATATTGTACTTTCAATAAGTATGACCATCGGTCGGGCAGATATTTAGCTAAGCTAGTTGCAGAACAGTTTACTTTGAAATCTGAAAGGAAGTGATAAAATACACGAAGAGGAAAAATAGCAGTAGCTCTATAGCTTGCCTAGGTACGCAATGTGCAATAGGCAAAACATTATGCATGTCAAATGTCATGATGATGACGATGGTGATCGGTGCTTTTCTAGTTGAGAGCAGCTTTCTAAGATGTTATTGCACTCTTGTGAATGAAATATAAGGAAAATTGATACGCACATGATCTTCCTTCCTATACATTCAACTTGTAGTATTTGAAAAAAAAATACATTAGATCGAGTAATTTCTTGTGTTTGATTTATTAGATTTAGACGTCACATTGGGCTAATAAAACACGAAAATAATTTCAATTGGATTTTTATTAGAGAGGATATTTGGCTTCTAGAAATATTTAGGCAGAAAGCAAGTCTCCTCCGTCCATGTGTCTGTCCAATTTTGAAACTACATAATTTGTGAAAATTCTCCAATTGAGAACATAAAGTGAAGAAGACGAAGTAGCAGAGCAGATGAACTGTGATTGTTGTGTTCATCAAATCAACTTTCATTTCTGATTTGGAAGTATATTATGCATAGCAATATTGCTAGCTGAATTTTAGGTAATCAGGTTGAGTTATATGGTGTTGCATAGTAGAAATATTATGTTTAATATGAAAATTAATGCAATGCATTGCATACACGCACGAAAAATACTTCCTTTTGTACTTAAGAATGGGTTTTTGTACCTGTTTTTAATTTTTTTTATAACAAGTCATAATTGAAAGTTCAAAATGCACTTTTTCTGCTGAAAAAAACATGTAAAGTTGAAAAATTACATATAGAGAAAAGATGTGAACCATTTGATTTTGCACCGCAACAGCAGCAGCAGCTTTGCAATAGTGGTGTTATGTTAGATCCTATATAGCACTTAGCGTTTTAGGCCTTATGTGTATGCAATTGTGTAAAGCGTTTTTTTTCTGCAGTGCAATTTTAAAATGAAGGTAGTAGGCTGCCTTTACGATGATAATGGCTTATATCAGTTTTTAGTAATGTTGAATGTGATCATGTATATCTGTACAGTCAGTGCATGAACGCTACAAATACGTACTACTTTATAATGCTCCGTCAGTACTTACTTTGATGTTATGTTATGCGACGAATGGACGGACAGAGGAATTTGACCTCGTCGTCCAACATTCCACATTCCTCCCGCTTACCTCCCATTCCAAAGTCCCTTCCTCACTCTCGTTCGTCGCCACTACACTTGTTTAATACTTGTACATTAATGTGGGTATCATTATTATGCTCTTCTCTCTCGTATTTACCTTTCAATGTTGTGCCTCTCTGTCTGTTTGTAAATACGCATGCATACATATGAAATAGAGATGCACATAAGCATTTTTGTAAGGTTGTGGTTGTACGTTGTGCCGGTTGTAGTCTTCATCGTCATCATTATGATCAAAGTCGTTGTCGTCAACTATACTACAAGCATCATATGAATGTTCAAGACTGAAAACAGATAGTAGATTTTCAAAGAGAAAGAACTAGCTAAAAACTGCTGCTTCGTGAACACATTCGACTGTACTACAGTTATAAACGAATAACATCTCTTGTTGCATTTACGGGAATATGCACTGCACTGCTCATAATATGCACTAGTACAGATTTTGCATATCCGTGTACTTATCACATGCTTCTATTCATATTGTGTGTGTAGTAGGCAGTAGGCTGATTTGGTCTTCGTCTCACGGCACGGCAGGTTACTGGAAACATATTTAGACTTACAAATTACAATCTATCTGTCCGATATACTTCTTATGTATGTGTAACGCTAGGTATGCAAGCACAGCTCTCGCATACCTTTTTCTATGTTAAAATACACATAAAAAGTACCTATGTATAGTATACCATACCATGTATTAACCATTATGACTTGTCTATTGAAGCATCTAGTCTATGTACATGAGAAAATAAAGCGCAATCTGAGTTTGGGAACGAAAGGAACCACAACCAACTTGTTCTGCTGACCATTATTCTTTAGAGATAAGAATTCTCCATCTTGTCATTTTAGAATAGAGCATATATTCCTGTAGTCTTCTAGTAGCATTATCTACCCTATGGAGTGTGCAATCCTCTAGGAGCAGATAATTGTTATAAATTGGCGAGTGTAAATCACCGGAAGACTTCGGAAATTTTGAAAGTGGTTTGGTTTCTGAAAATATATATATTTCACTCAGTTTCACATATTTTGTAATATTTTTGTGTAATTTGTGGTTGGAGAGAAATTGAGGATATAACATTTGTAAAATTTTGGTTGTATCATTTATTCTTGTTTGTTTTTTGACAATATTTTATTTCAGTAGCTCGAGAGAATTCCCAGATTCTCCCAGCTCCAAAATCGGAAATCATCATCATCCTCATCATCTTGAAATCGTGGATGCTGCCCGATCGAAATTTGATGTCATCAGGGATTTTCCAGTGCCGATTCATACACCAAACTGAAGAGGAATTCGTGCTTATCTTCCCAACCCAATCATGTCCTCAATTTTAATGGCTACAAATGTGAGTAAATGGTCATAAACTTACCCTCTCCTTGACTATCCTTTTCCTTGTTTTTCTGGTTTCCGAATTTTTCAAAATAGGGAATAGTGAAACATTTTTGATGGTGGTATTATTATAATCATGTAGATGAGGATATATATCATTTTAACATATCAAAATTGATTTTAAAGAGAGTTAAAACTGTGACAAGTATAGTTTACAAGCGTATGAAAGATTAGAGACGAATTTTAAAACATAAATTTTAACTTGAGGTTTGATTTGATCACATTGAGTTGGTACATTATAGTTGTATGTTACAAAAGTGCTTTCGTTTCTCAAAGCGATTGTACAATTTGCTATAAAAGTTAAATTACATTACCAGAGAGTTATGATCGTAGGATTTTTATATCGTGAATACATTGGAAAATACGTAATCAGAGCATTCAATACTATTGATTCTCATTTCATTCTCGTGTGTGAGGTTAACATTTTAATTTCTGGGGATGACATTTTATTTGCCAGTAGTTTCTTTTGATGTTTTAATTTCAAATGCCTCCACGTAGACCACGACAGCCAGATAGTGCTGAACGAGGAGATTCACCTCCAGTTAGGCGTAGACGACAAGGTTCACCAAGATTAAGAGTAGCAAGAGGGGCAATGGCAGCAAGACAGGTTCCACCCCAGGTAAATGAGCCGCAAATAGCTTTTAATCCAGAGCTCATAGGTAATTTAGATGCAAATCAGCAGCAAGCACTAAATAATTTTTTAGCTCAGCAAGTAGTATTGGCAGGAAATAATATCAGAGTAGCAGGTTTAAATGCAAATGTCCATGTACCTGAATACAATCCTGATAGTATGACCGCCGAGTCGTACTTTACTCAGATTGAAAATTATTTACGAAGCCAGGGCATTCAGCAAAATCAGTATCACACAGTGATAGGGACTCTTTTGAAGCACGACAAAAAGGCATGGTACGACAACATAGCAAATACAATCCACAACTGGAATGCATTCAAATTAGCTTTTTCTGCAAGATACGATGGATGGGAAATCCAAGAAAGAAGACGTAGAATTTTATGGAGTCGACAGCAGAATTTAAGTGAACCTGTAGAACAGTTTGTTAATGAGATGGTAAATCTCGCAAAGCAAGTAGACAGATTAGAGTTGGAGTATATTTCAGTCTTGAGAGCAAAGAAAGCATTAGTACCTGAACTAAGATTAGCTATTCAAGTTGGAGACCCAATTGCATTGACTATTAATAATTTACTTGAAAAAGCTGCTGAAGCTTCCGAAGCAATACAAGCTAGGGACAGAATGAGAAACACACACACACCATTACCGCCTGTATATGGTTACAAGCAAAAGCAACATTTTCCTCAAACCATGAATAATAATAGAGGTTACTCATTTAGAGGTCGAGGTAGGGGTGGTTCATTCTCAAATAACCGCCCTTACAATGGAAATCGTCCACAAAGTAATAATTTTCAGCAAGATCGAAATAATTATAATGGTAATGGAGGTCAAAGTACCCAAAATTCCCAGTTCAATCAGCGTGTTTATGCACAATCACAGAGAGGTATTCCTACTCGTAGATTTGATTTTTCTCGTATTCAATGTTATAATTGTAGAGAGATGGGACATTTTAGTAAAGATTGTACTGTGGTACCACAAAATGCACAGAACAACATGAATCATCAGCATAATCCTCCAAATCAGAACAATCAAAATAATCCTGCGATGCTGATGGCAAGTCAGAATTTCTCAAATAGGAGCAATGCTCATGTTCAAAACCAGAACACACGTCATTTCAATAATCCCAACCAGAGTCAATTTCAAAATAGAAACCAGCATGAACTTCATGATTTAAGTCAGCAAATGGGAAATATTAATTTAAACTACCGAGGCAGACGACGGAGGCAACGTCCTTGGCAACCTCAAGATGCTTAGCTGTTTTTTCTTCTTCAACTGCGATTCCTACAGTAGAGTTCTATACAAATTTTATGAAATTTAATGCCATACTTGATACAGGCTCTAGTTTTTCACTTTTGACTGCTAAATTAGCAAGAGCAATGAACCTCACTATTAAGTATGAGAATTCGACGACGCTTACATGCGCAAACAATACTACAATAGAAACTTTGGGAACCGCGTTTTTAACTATTCAGTTAGGACACAAAGAAATAGCGCACTACTTCCAGGTTGTGCCTAAACTTCCTTTTCCTTGTATTATTGGAAATGAGATCATGATGAAGTATGGAATTGTTATAAACCAAAGTAGACACAAATTTCACTTTGATGATAGTCCTCAGCTTTTGTATGAATTAGGAGATGCTCTTCGTACTCTATCGTTTGTTGTTCAAGAGAGACGTGTTCATGTTAATAGTTTTTCACAAGAATCTCGACTTGAAAAATTGATAGATTTATTTCCTACAGTTTGTAGAAAAGATGGTAAAATAGGACAAACAGATTTGATGTCTCACAAAATAGATATTGACTACGGTAATAAAGAATTCAAGCCGATTAAGGAGCCAGTCACATATTTTCCGCCTACTTTAGCTGCTGAAATTGAAAAGCAAATTCAAGATTTACTTGCCAATGGGTTAATTCGTAGGTCTAAATCGCCGTATAGATTCGGAATTGTACTTGATGATAAGAAAGGAGGAGGAATCCGAATGACTGTAAATTACAAGAAATTGAATAGGCTTACTAAAGACAATGCGACTCCAATGCACAATGCTAATATTATTCTCAGATTATTACCAACAGGTAGAATCTACTCCTCAATTGATTTAGCAAGTGGTTTTTGGCAAATTAAATTAGATCCGGATAGTATAGAGAAGACTGCTTTCTACGCAAACGGTATTCTCTACGAATGGTTGGTAATGCCATTTGGTTTAAAAGGAGCTCCAGCTACCTTCGTTTCTTTAATGAATTTTGTTCTTAGAGATTACATTATGAAATTTTGCTTTGTCTACATGGACGATGTCATAGTTTTTTCTCGTAGTTTCGAAGATCATTTAGTTCATTTGGGATTAATTTTTGAACGTCTTAGGGAAGCGCGTTTATCAATAAACCTAAAGAAGTGTTCTTTTGCAAAAGAGCAAATCGAATATTTAGGCCATATAGTTTCTTCTGATGGCTTGCGCAAAAATCCAGAACGTGTCAGGGCAATAATTAGAATGCCACCACCAACAGATAAAAGTAGTATTAAAAGATTACAAGGAATGTGCGCTTGGCTCATTACCTTCATTCCAAATTTTTCAACTTTGTTCGAGCCAATAAGTAGATTATTGAGTAAAAAGGTCATTTTTAAATGGGGAGCTGAACAACAGCAAGCTTTTGAAAAATTGAAAATAATTTTAAGTGAGGATATAGTATTACAAGGTTTAGACTACACTCTTCCAATTTATATTCGAACTGATGCTAGTGATGTCGGAATAGGAGCGGTTCTATGTCAGAAAATTGATAATAGGGAACGAGTTATTTCTTATACGAGTAAAACACTTTCCACCGCAGAACGAAAGTATAATATTTGTGAAAAAGAATGTTACGCTATTTTATTTGCTATCCGTAAATTCCAACCATTTTTAATAGGTGAGAAATTCACCATTATAACTGATAACAAGGCACTAACGTCTCTTAATTTAATGCACAGTAAGTCAAGGAACCTGAAGAATTGGTCTCAGGAAATCGAAAGATGGGGATGTGATATAATTTTCAGTCCAGGAAAACAAAATGTAGTTGCAGATTGTCTTTCTCGGGCACCAGTGGAACCTTCAGCTAGTGAGCCTGATCATCTCGTTAGTTCAGAAGAAATGTATTTCCCAACCTTTCCCATTTTTGCTATGCCTTTTGTTAACAACATTCTTGAAAATATTGCTAGAGAGCAATTGCAGGATAGACAAATTCAAAAGATTGTATTTGAACTGAATTGTAGGGTTTTGGCCAGCTCTGCTTTTCTCAAGTATGAACTTCGTGATAATGTTTTGTATAGAAAAATTTTTCCTTTTGTTAATAAGTACAATAACTGTAATAACACAAACGATGGTTCATCTCTCAGGAGAACTATTGTTAAAAATATCGCAGACGACGAGTATTTGAAGGGTAGAGTTCAATTTGTTACGGTACCCGTAGTACCAGAATCACTTAAGTTTGAAATTATGAATTATTTTCATGACACGCCAGAAAGCGGTCACTTCGGTATTAAGAAAACTCAAGACGCAATCAAGCGTAGATTTTATTGGAGTAATATGAACCATGATATTTCTGAGTATATTAGGTCTTGTGAAATTTGCCAGAGATTCAAGTTAGAAAATAGGAAACGAAAAGGTCTTATGGGAGACGTCCCAGTAGCAAAGTCTGTTTTCGAAACTATTTACATAGATTTTATTGGTCCTTATCCATTGAGCAGCCGTAGAAATCGTTTTTGTTTGGTTGTAGTAGATCAATTATCTAGTTGGGTAGAATTGAAACCCATGACTCAAGGCACAAGCCAAAAAGTTGTAGATTTTCTTGAAGAAACAATTTGTAGATTTGGTGTTCCAAGAATAATTTTATCGGACAATGCTTCGAATTTTGTTGGTAAAAATATGAGATATTTTTGTTGGATTTGGGGAATTAGGCATGTACTTACAAGTGCGTACCACCCACAAATCAATAGGAGCGAGAGAACCAACAGAGATTTAGTTAGAATGATTGCTTCATTTTGTTCGGAAAGCCAAAAAGAGTGGGATAAATACCTTCAACACTTCGCGTTAGCCTTGAGATCGCATGTCAATGAAACGTTAAAGGTTACTCCATCGCAGGTAATGTTAGGCCGGCACATAGCGTTACCTATCGATAGATCACTGCAGGGTCAGTCGAATAGCGATTACGTTCAGGACGTACGTCAATTAGCAGAAAATTTACCACAGAAAATGAAGGAGTTGATTGAATTTGTTACTTCAAATATTATAGAATCTCACAGGAAAAATAAAGAAATTTACGATGTTAGACATAGATTTTTTCCCTTTAAAGTAGGAGAGTTAGTTTTGGTGAGGAACCACCAACTTTCTGATGCTTCTTCGAATGTGTCGAGAAAGTTTTTACCTCAGTATATTGGTCCATTCAAAATCATTCTTAAAAACAACGACTTAAGCTACATATTGGACATGCCAAAGCGATTTTGTCCGAAACGCTTTGTTAATGATTTAAAACCATATGTAAAACCAATTAAACCAGAGGGTCCACCGATCTCTTTACGACAAGTTACTTTGGGTGTTGATCCGGATATTCAGCCGAGAAGACAACTACGACCAAGAGTACCAGTGGACTACCGCATCCAGAGGAATTATGGACGCGCTAAGAAATAATTCTTTGACTCTAAAAATCTTTACTATCCATTGCATATTTTTGATTTGATGATATGATAACTTATTTTTTTGTGTTAAATATGTTTCTTTTCAGTCTGACAAGAGGGTCGCCTCCGTCTTGCACTGGCGGAAACAAGGCCTTCGCGTTGGATCACTTTCTGAGACTGCACACCAATACCGTGTGGATCTCAACATATCATCTACATCAAAAGCACTGAATCACCCGTCACTACAACTTGCTCGAGAATTCTGTTTCAACGAACCTCGTGTTGTTCCCATCGAAATTCCACCGACTAAAGTGTTTATGTTTGTAAATACATTGAGTGATTTGAAAACTGTATGTAATTTGATTAATTGTAAAAATGAATTAGCTTGTGACTTGGAAGGTGATGATAATTTTTGTTATAATACTATTACAAGTTTGATTCAATTGTCTATTGATACTCATGATTTTGTTATCGATTGTATTGCATTGTATGAACATGTGAAAGAGCATTTCGAACCGATATCTTTGAATCCCAACATTTTAAAAGTCTTTTTTGGAAAATGTGATATTCCTTGGTTGCAGCGTGACTTTGGAATACACATTGTTTCTTTTGTTGACGCTCAAAATGTTTTTGATTCGGTGCATAAGCACAAACAACATTCTTCTTTTCAAAATGTAGTTAAAGAATTAACTGGAATACAATTACCTAAGATCTGGACTCGGTTTCCTTGGCAGATGAGACCCGTTCCAGATGGTGCACTTGAATATGCGCGAAAAGATTCGCAGTATTTATATGTAGTTTGGCAAGAGTTGAAAAGGTTACACGGTAACTTCCTTTTGTTTGAATATAGCACTAACGATGACGTGAATGCCATTATAAAAGACTATCGTCTCACTAGACAGTTTTCGCCTGAAAAAGAATTTAATATTTGTATGAAAAATCCAAAGAAGGATATTCGGTTGTCAAATTCGTTAGTTTATGAGAAGCATAATATTCTCTTTGTTGAATTGTTCAAATGGTCTGTTCGCACTGCTCAACTCAAAGATTTACCTCGTAGAAAAGTGTTAAACAATAATGAAATTGTAAATTTGACTGTTAATCAACCTGATAACTTGAAAGATATGATATGTGCTTTACCCAACAAAGAAAAGTGGTTATGCAACAATGATAATTTGATTTATGAAAGTTTGTTAAATGTTATTCGCAAAAATAAGATTGAAAATGTAACTTCTACCCATACGTTTGATTTCGAAGAAAATGCTGCAAGTGATGAAGAAATGTATGTATTTAATGTGATAACAAGCCTCGTGAGGATCAAGGTTTACAAACCGAGATAATCACGCAGACTTCTACTGTACAAAATAAAAATGATGATATGGAAGTTCAATTTACTGTTACGAATGAAGTTGAAGATATATTCGAAGTTACATGTGAAATGGATCCTACTATTACCAAAACTGTTACAAATTATGATGTTGATATGAATGATGTTGCAATTATGACAAATGATAATGTTATTTGTGAAAATTTTACTCAGAATGTTACACAAAATATTTCCATTCTAAATTCATGTACTATTGTATGTTCCAAATATGAAAATCTCAATATTGATAATCTAGATATTATTTCAGACAAAGAATTGTTAAATAATGATACATGGGAAACTATTAGAAAAGGTAACAATCCAAATTGTGTTATAAACAAGCTTAGAAATAGACGCAAGAAAGCAAAAGAAAATCTTGTAAACATGAAATTTCGTAATGATCCGTTGAAGCGTGAAAAACGCAAACAGAAAAGGTCAAATTATAAAAAGAACAAGAAACTCAAGCGACTAATGTAGCTTTTCTTTTCTTGTCCTTTTTTCAAATTGGACAGGGGAGGGTAAATGTTATAATTATTACTGTTACGAAATTAATTAAGCTGTAGGGGAGTGTGTAACGCTAGGTATGCAAGCACAGCTCTCGCATACCTTTTTCTATGTTAAAATACACATAAAAAGTACCTATGTATAGTATACCATACCATGTATTAACCATTATGACTTGTCTATTGAAGCATCTAGTCTATGTACATGAGAAAATAAAGCGCAATCTGAGTTTGGGAACGAAAGGAACCACAACCAACTTGTTCTGCTGACCATTATTCTTTAGAGATAAGAATTCTCCATCTTGTCATTTTAGAATAGAGCATATATTCCTGTAGTCTTCTAGTAGCATTATCTACCCTATGGAGTGTGCAATCCTCTAGGAGCAGATAATTGTTATAAATGTAGATTTTTAAAAGTAACTATTAACTTTTACTCCTACAAATTTTTATTTCCGGTTTTTAAAGCTGGAAGCTCCATGATTAATTCCTAAAGAAATCAATAGCCAGACTTTACCATTAACACAAAATGTTCCTTGAGTAAATAATATTGCGCCCTCCATTCCACCTTTTAAGTTTGAAGTTGTTACTAGAAAAGCTGCATGAAACAAGGGAACGGGAGGTCATGTGCCTTTTCATTTGTGCGTGAAATATTCGTGCCACCAAGCCAAGAAAGGAAAATAGGAGTTTGGAAGACTTATTACAATTATTTAGTAATTGAAGTACAGTTTTTACAATATGAAAGATGCGTATTTCCTTCGCTTCAACCTGGCTACTACTTGCATTGTACCTTTTAGTTGATTCGCATTTTACATGGACTTTTTTATTATTAACGAAGACGTTGATGTTTCTGAGTAAACCTTACATATTTATGTACACGATGATGTATGCAAGCGGATACGGTGTGCTAAACTTCTCAGACATTGAAATTGTGTGTATGTTCATACATGCATGCATGATGATATGTTGGTGTTGGTACTTTTCACAGAGTATGGATGCTGGTGGTAATAGTGGATGATAGGACTCTTGATTTTTTTATCATGATAAGTTGTTCCAGGCGTCACTAATTAATTAGAGGACATGCAAGAGTAGATACGAACAGGCAGAAAGTTGCTTGTATCTGGTAGATATGTTCTTTTAGTATTCGCCATTAGAATGGTTTAGTGGTGCAAATTGGTTCCCCGCTTGGATTTAATGAGCATCCTTTTACAACCCTCTTATTTCTGATGATGACTTTTCTGCTCTCTCAACCGGTTTCTATTATGCAATGAGAAAATAATTCGCCTGAGAAGTTCTCCCTTCTAGCTTGCTCGCTACTGGTCATCACTTCATGTACTTTGGCTATAAGTAGCATTCCAGGGCTTCTGTGAAGAAAAGAAACAGGAAGGAAAAGGAGGTGTATTTTCTTTGCATCTTCATAACTCAAGCAAGAAAAGCGCATGATGATGATGAAGAACCGAGAGAGCATACACTGTTCTTAGAATGTAAACGGAAGAGAATCCTGGGACAGCTTTTTTCCTCGCTTCTTTGCATACGCATGCTCTTGATGGTAATGCTGCAGCAGTATATAAGTTGTTTACGCTTGATAATTTCCATTGGCAAGCTTCGAGCTTGGAATCAGCAAGCGTATTTTCATGATATGTTTCGTGTGTTCGCTTAATATTTCTACTTATTTATATAGTATGTATTCCGTTGTCTCCCTAACGAGCTTTGCGATTTGTTAACTTGAGTTAATTTATTCTAAAGTTTTTGCAAACAGTACACTCAAAAATGAAGATATGTTACAACATATTCTGAGAAATATGTACGTTCGTGACGCTTGTGGATATTTGACCCTCACGCCTATATTTACGCTTTGTGCTATAAAAATTTGTTAAAAACAAAATATAGCTGGATAGGTGGAGGACGGTGAAGCAGTCACCGTCCTCAAAAGCAGAAGAGGAAACTGATCTTGATGCTCAGTCAGTTATTATTATTTTTTCAATTCTGCTTACAGTATGAAATGCAGCTTGATTTTGGAATAAAGCAATGGGGATTTATGTGAGAATAGAAGATGAACCAGATTGTTTCATCTGACCAAATATGTTTCTCCTTTGAGTTCTACTGTTGATAACTTTCTGTAAGCCTGCTATGTTTTGATAATTAAACAAATATAAATATTATTTTGTTTCTTTTGTAACAAAATAGATCTCATTACTTGCAAGACGATGCAAAATAAGTTTCACGTACATCAATTATTGTACATTACTAATTTTTTTGCATTTATTTTTTACATAAAACGGGCGCGTGCAATAATTATTAGGTTGCATTCGAATATCCGCAACAAATTTCAAGCAGTATTAATTCAAAATGGAACTATCCGCAATTTTCTTTCAGCAAAAAAGAATTTCTAATCTCTCAAGTTCATCTTTGACTAGTTCATTTTTCACCTGCTTACAGAAAGTACTAAAGAATTCATCGACTCTCTTGTACATAGTATGTATTATGTATGTTCTGATTCTCAAGCCTTTTGTGTAGACATCATGCATATACGTGTAACTTGTGTGTAGTCCATCTCGTGTTTCATTTCTATGTTTTATCTGATTTAGGATTTTACTGGAGCTTCACAGAACGAGGCTAGTTGAAATTCATCATACATAACATCAGCATATCAGTTATTCAGTTGTAGATATATCTTTTTGCTAAATCCGGCTGCATATGATATGTATATATAGATATAGTACCAGTTTTATCATGCCTTCTTATGGTAGAACCATTAAGGTAGCTAATCAAAAAAGTTTAATTCATTTTCTACTTCTCTTGCTTATTATTAGGTATGTAAAAATAAAAGACTAATGTAGCAAAGTGCCAAAATAAACGAAGAATGTACATAGTAGAAGCAAAGTAATGAAATTTTAAGTTGATGCAATACACTTGTCTATTTTACTAAACAGAATTACAGAAAATCTAATGAAATACATATGGATTAAAAACAGACACTCGATAGAAAGAAAATAACGAGCAACTGCGTGGACTACTAGGCCTAGGCACTAGGAGAAAATAGTGTACATAATATGTACATGTGCATTCTCGTGGACGCCGAATAAAAGAGCACTCGTGAGAGTAGTTAAGCAGATTTCCGTTCACATAGGCAATTCTTTTTCTTCTTCTTCTTTTCCAACAGACGTACATGTGCATAATAGGAATACCATATCAGTTAATATAAAAACCATGAACATCATTATCAACTTCTCTTCTTTCTTGCACACCAGTTACACACGGAGCGCAACAAGTGTGCGAGTCGTACAGATACATGTATATCTTTTGTGCATGTAGTCTACAAAGTAATGCATAATTGCATGTGACGAGAGAGAGAGAGAGAAGTAGAAAGATAATAAAATATATTGTTATGATGATATCTGTAGTCAGAAGAAGTAAGTTTTTCGTATCATTTTCCGTCCATTCTTGGTGGTGAGATTGTTGTATGTTTTTGTACACAACCAACATGTTTTTTTTTTCAAGTCTCATTTTCCGTTCGTTCCCTCACATTTCCCATGTAAAATGGCGACAGGAGAGGAAGAAGGAACAAAAGTGTTCCCTCCTGTTGCCAAAATAATGTGCGGAACACAATGCATAATATACAATGTTTTGTAGAGAAAATTGTCAATGTTGCGGTAGTGGGAGAATTGGGTGTTCTGTTCCTCTATATAAGCTTAGCATCATATTGTTATATTTTTGTCACCACTTTTTTTTCTAAAAAAAATAGTAGGGACAGCGGAGTAGCTAGCACAATCAGACAAAATACTTTCAAACAGAATGTGCTAGCCAGTGTGCATAAATATATACATATTATTATGGTTGAGCAAGTTGCTTTGGCACTTAGTTATCATATCACATCATCATCATCATCATCATCATCACCACACAAGGATACAATGTTATCATCATCGTCTTCCCTTATTTATTGTATCTCACTGACTGAAATAAAACCAGCAGTGGATCAGGGTGATGGTTGGTGGAGAAGACGAAGATATGTCTATTTTTCCTATGATGATGTATCATAATCATCATCATCATCTCACGGTGTGGTATAATATGCGTGCAATACTTCGTTTCGTTAGCTTATATGATTATTCCCCAAAAAGTGTCTAATATGGTGAAACATTGAAAACATGCATCTGCTCTTTACATGCTATGACCACTTTTATACGAATGAATAAAAAATGTGTATACACAGATATATTCAGCCACTTGTGTCTGCTGATTATCATATCATCATCATCTTGTCAAATTATTATCATTAGATTATTGCTACCAACACGAGCAGTGGCTTTGCTTGGCTTGACTTCCAACAACCAGCACCATCCTCATCAACATAGATATATGTAGATAAAGAAGAGAGGGGCAACATCATCATCATCATGAGTAGCAGATACAGCCTTACCAAAACCAATTCTTTTCTACCAGCAACACAACTGCAAGTAGCAATGTAAGAATTCAAACAAAATACACACAGAAAATATGTTAGGATAGTAGTTAACGAAATCTGTATGCGCTAGTTCAACGAATGATGATGATATGAAAATGAAGTTTAGCCTTTTTCGTGAATGTGAATGATGATAATAATTCTGTTACTTTGCTAACTGCTTTCATCAGCTTCAACATCCTTTTCGCCTTGCCATCCCCATCACCACATGAGGAAGCTCCTTCCCATACATTAAATCCACTTCCATCATTCTTATAGTTTTTGTTCTGGCTTCTTTCCTTGTCCTCGTGATCATGATGGATTGAAGGCAGCATCCGTGAAGAAATCCGTTTTTCTACCCATTTCCATCGCTAATTATTATTGTCACTGACTCTCCTTCTGGTCCACATGTAAAACTTCATTATGGAAAATTAGGATAATGCGTGAAAAAGGGGGAAGTGGGAAATAAATTATGGCTATCAAATAACAGATAAATGTAATCGTGCCATCGACTCTTCTAAAGATTTGGTAATAATAAAAATACTTGACACTGCTGCCTAGTATTATAGTAATAATGTTCCACGTTTTTGCGGATATTTGATTTGATAATAATGTTCAATAACATTTGGACTGCTTGGCTGATCTGTTTCTCATTTTCTCATGCATCTTTCATTCATTTTTGTATAGGAGATATAATGAATAAGGGACAAAAACGTAAACTGGTATAGCGTACATGATATGTAGTTTAATTTATGCACTCAAATTGAGTAGGGCAAAGGCATAATAATATTTGACAACTGTTCGTCACTCGCCATGATTTAAATTTAGTTGTACAATTTAGAACCGAAAGACAGAACATCCATTGTATAGTAAAGGATAGCATATTACACGCTTATTGTATTTTCACAGTTAATGCGTTATAGCATGATAGTGGGCACCAGGATTAAAATATGTGTATTCCTATCTACAATTTTCATTTACATTATTTTTCGATCCATCTCAGACAATTTTTTTCTGTTCTCTATGAATCGTAATGAACTTTAGTTTTGTGCTTTCATTATACTTTGTAGCTTTATTTCCATTCGGCAGCTTGTTTAGGTTCCTTTTTTTCACCATTATTATTATTATTGCCTCTGTAGAAGCCGCAAAAAAATTTGCATGCTAATGGACGGAAAAAAAGAAAGGAGCGCAACAAAATAACTTCTTGATGCTCTTTTTTTAATGTAGCCCTTTACAAATATAATGTATTTAAACTCAAATCCTGCAGTTTTTACCTGCTTACTGTTGAGACCATTTTTCGTTATAATGATGGTGTTGATAATGATGATGGGTAAAAAGGGAAAAAATATCACTTGGTTAAAACATTGACGCATATACCAGTCTCTAAATAATGATTATAGAATTGAATTTTTTATTGCTTCTGGCAAACACGATCAAACAAGCTAATTTTGGTGTACATGTAGGTTTGATTGTCATTTTAGTACTACTTTGAATCATTGAATTTCAATAAGGCAAACATTTTTCCTGACATTTGTTTTTACTGAGTCACTTCTGTGGAACCGAAAAAGGACTGAATATTGCGTGGTTAGCTGAGAATACCTTACAAAGAGACAGCAATTTAGAATAAATTATTTATGCTCATGGATATTGAAAGATACTGAAAATTAATTTATGTAGTAACAATCAATAGAATGTTCTTGGCTGAATTGAGTAATGTGCGAAAATGTCCTTATACTCTTCTGAATGGTTGACAGTAACTTCAATATATGAATCAGAATAAAGGGTTGCATTTTTGTGAGCGTGAAATTCTATTAAATAAATACTGTATAGTACACATTGTTTATACACATTGCAAAAATCGTGAGTCTAGTTAAATCTACCTATTGTATAATTTTCCCCTGTATATATTGTGTATTTATCATATCATTTGTATCCCTTTTTATTATTAATACTCATAAAAATATTAGCACAAGTCAAAACGAAGCTAGAAATGAAACATGAAGCAGAAAGTGCTTATGATAAAAGGCTGCTTCAGTAAGTAAGTACAACCAATATAGAAAAGAGTTTCAGTGTCCTTTATAAATGTTGTATGGGTATACTTAACTCACTGTGAACAGCAAAAATTCTCTGTCTAGACAATTCGTCCTACTTTACTCGGTTTAGCCAAAAGTAGTTTTTTGTTGTGCATTTACCTCGTCTTTCTGCGTCTTGCTAGCGCATGCAGCGTTACCTATTATTACTTCTCTCTATAAATGAATGCTTGATTTGAGTCTGAGAATGGTTGGTTGGATGTTTAACGCATTACTTCATTACTGTGCAAATCCGTATACCAGAAACTGAAGCAACTAATCTTTTAAAGACGCACTTTGTAAACTTTGGAGTATATATATATACATGTAAATATTCAATTTGCTCATTACACTGAACAGAATAAAGATAAAACGATGATGACAGGACATGAGCGAATTGTTACGTAAAACAATCTCAAGATATATATATTGGCAAATGATATTAGCGAATGTGTACTTTGCAAATTAAAAAAGCTGTAGCCTCACAACAGCAAAGATCATCTAATCCCTTCACTTAATATTATTATTTGGTACAGAGGTATGAGTTGCCACAAGTATCATATAGATGAGCCCCCGGTTGCTATTTTATAATTTCAAATAGTTTAACCTTTGAAAGCACAAATGCATTGCAACATAACAAGTTTAACACCTACCTTTTAGTTGTTTTGGCAAGACTAACGCAAGACGATGCGATGTTTCAAAAACAGCGCATGCCAATTGCCAGGTAATCGAAATGGAAGGAATAGTGAGCTTGCAATCGTGATCAAAAGTCAAGTTGATACGAAATGATAGATATATGCATAACGTACGTATGTAGTGTGTGTACTATCTGTCGAACATATTCCGAAAGTTTCCTTTGGCGTGATTCGCTGTTTATATAAAGCATGTATTTCACTATGCTTCAAGCGTCAACAATGAACTTGAAACGTCTAGAATAATTTGAATTTCAATATTACCCGAAAATATTCGATAAACATCATCATCTTTGTAACTCTTTTGACGGAAACCTGGTGCGTTAGAACCTACGAACAGGCAGAAGGTGGAAAACAAAGTGAAGGAAACTGATGAAACATACTGCAACAGTTTTATCTAATACGCATCTGAATTATTTTTGTGTAGCATTTTTTGCATGAGATATGGAGGCAAACGTAGCATTTCGAACTCTTTGAAGTACGATATAAAATATTAATATTCGTTTCAGTTGACTGGTTTGCAACTATAATGTATGCCATATATTATTGAAATGAGACTGTCAATATGATAGGGATTGACAAAATCGTTTTCTTTAAAGTCTCAGAATTGAGATTGTGATGTGATGTCAACCTTTAGGAAGTGTTTCCTCATATCACTCACAGTTTTTCCTCCATAAAATCGCATTTCGATGTTGACGCATTTCCTGAAGCAGGTGATGATGAAATCATACCGTCTTATCATCACTGGCCTTATCTGCACAGTGACAGAAAAAAAACTGTTTTCAAAGCGAAAGTTAAACCCGTTTGACATGACTAAAACATTATACTTGGTATAGATTGCTCAACCGTAATGACGAACACCAACGTTTAGAAATAAGTATTTAAATTTACTACATGCGCAAGCCGACTTGTTAATCTAACGCAAAACTTTTGAACTTTGGTTATTTTCTATGATTTTTAAGATTTTAAGCTTTTTATAGTTTACATTAGTCACACTAAACTGTTCACAGCACTTGATAAAGGGCTGCTGTTTACATGGACAACATCATCATCATAATTTTATGCGTTGTCGGTCGCCAAAAAAGCGTCCGAGACAGTGATTCAGATCAGATTTTAGACACGATTCTGTAAAAAATTGTACACGCCTCGATAGACAGGAAGAAACAACAACATCCATTTATTGCTTTAGGACTTCTGTTCTCTTTCAGGTTTGTTTGTGCTCTTTGCTCTCCTTTTTCTACTTTGTTCAATTTTATCGCTGATTTTGCAGGATTTATTGCAGTTAAAAAAGGCGTCGTAAGGTATGCATGCCATTACCATGCTCGTTGGGTTATAATGTCTAGTATAATCATACAAAGCAAAAAATAACAGAATCTCCTTTTCAACATTTTATAATGTACACATTACATACATATACTACACACATATTATCATCCATAATGTGAAAAGTATGCACATCATCGTCAAAAAAAGAATATCATTTTTGTTTGGTCATTTCCTGTAGTTTGTTATAGTAAAGTTAAAAAGTAAACGATGTTGTAGCTTCAGTGATCTTTCTAGTTGAAGGAAAAGATGATGATGATGATGATGATGATGATTACGAGTGTCGAATTTAAAAAAAGAATAACTAAAGAATTTACGATGTTATGTATTCAAACAGTTTTATTGTAGTTTTCTCACTTCAAATATAATATAGTTTTGGTGACGACGCCTGTAATATTGTTCAGAGGTGAAAGGGCTACATGACTTTTGTTTAAATAGATACACATATATGTATGTTAGGTAGGTAGGTAGAGTGAGTAGTGTAGACTAACTAACAAGAATGCACTTTTCAGCCATGAAATTACAATTTAATTCTTAAAATTCCAAGACAAATCTCTGTAAAGGTTTAAAATGGTGGTGTAGAAACAGCTCTCACTGAGCATGTTTTGTCATCTTCCACTCCACGTTTGTCTTTTTACGACCTCATTGGCACCACCATCGTAACATAATAAATACAAGAAATGACAGTTTATGCTTGCTCGTCAGCATCATTTACTTGTGTGTGTGTTTGTGTGTGGAGTAAAGGGGAAAATGAATAGGCATAATATTGTAATACTATAGTACATGCATACTCCTTTTTCAATTGTCACCTTCAATGAGATATGGGTTTTCCATTGAAATCATATACTTTACTCATTCAATCTGATCAGAATACTTTTATGCTTACTTGACTAATAAGTTAGGTTGGGGGTTGGGAAGCACATTGCTAAACAATGAAGTCATTCAGTTCTTAATAATTTCCATAAAAGCATTGACTCATTCATCATTGTTCCAAAATAATAATAAATACTCCAATCATACGATGATAACGATGACACACACGGACAGAGTACAGAACTAATATTTATAAATGGGAGTAAAATTATTTCGGCTTTCCTTTAGCTACGTTTTTTGATTATGAAGCAAACTTATGACTTATGAGTCAAAGTGGATCATGGATGGGGAAAAATATATGTTTAAATAAATACTTGTGTGACAATGCACATATAGATTCTCCAATTTCATCTTTCTCCAAACATATGGACAATTCGAGTTAGTTGAGTCGTTAAGTGGTAGTATGAAGTTTACAATAATATTTTTTTTTGCTATAAACTGGTTTAGTTTTTCTATTCTATGTACATATATGTATTTCTATTCGTATGAGAATTGGCTGCTTACGCAGCTATTGAAATAGAATAATGGTAGTCATGATTTTTAGATGCGTGTACATAAGGAGTGTATGGAGTAGAGATAGTAAAGTTGCTCGTTGGGGCTACATACCACCCTTCCACCCACTCCCATTCATAAACTCTTACAAACTGCCTTCATACATAAGGGAAAACAAGAAGGAGAGAGCAGTCGGTGATGCAAGTTTGTGAGCATACATTGCATTGCATTAGCCATAGCCAGATACATCATAGCATAGTGCAACTTCAAGCCCTCTTTCTGCTGTTTTCATCCACCAAAAACCATCATTATAATTCCGTTGTAATGTATGAAAAAATCAGGTCTGTTGTAATGCTTATTCACGTATGTACGTAACATCCTTATTCTCGAAAGTGTGGTGGCAGAAGCGGCAGCAATAGCTGATGTTGATAGTATATAGACACTTAAAGGCTGAGCGGATGTGTGTAAAAGCACGAAAGATTCAACAGGCAGCAAACATCTATTCGATATATATGGGGTGAGTGAGAGAGCTTTCCTATCAGCTTACAGCTGTATCCTCTCCTGAAATAAATCCGACAAGCCTCGAGTAAATAAAGCTATCAAATATTATATATAGTGAAGTTATAACTGGAACCTAAGCGTTTGGAAGGTCACACAGGTAAAGTTTAGTCATTCTAAAACACACTCATTGTAAAATTGTCATATTGACATTACATAATACATTTGTAAAAATCAATATATAGCTAAAACCAAATCAATGACAGCTATGTTTCAGAAGTTGAAAGAACCACAGATTCTAATAACACTTTAGCTGGCCATAATTTCCATAGTTTTTATATTGCAACCATGCTTTGATAAGGCATCTTATCCTGGCCATGAATATGTATATACCTTTATATCTATAGCGTTCCTATAGTTTTATATGCCTTATAGTGATTTTTAAAACGGGATGCATTAAACTTGCGGATCTACTTAGCTAAATAAATTACAGTTCAAACTGAAACTCCCGTACATACTAAAACTCTCACAGATACTAAAACCCCACACATACTAAAACTCCAGTGAATGCTAAATATTATTTACTTGAGTTTTAGTATTTTTGGGAGTTATAGTATTCACTTGAGTTGTAGTATGTGTGTGAGTTTTAGTCTTCCCTTGTATTTTAGTATATATGGAACTTTTAGTACTTACATGTATTTTAGTATATATGCGACTTTTAGTACTCACATGTGTTTTAGTATATATGTAACTTTTAGTACTCACATGTGTTTTAGTATATATGGAACTTTTAGTACTCACATGTGTTTTAGTATATATGGAACTTTTAGTACTCACATGTTTTAGTATATATGGAACTTTTAGTACTCACATGTGTTTTAGTATATATGCGACTTTTAGTACTCACATGTTTTAGTATATATGGAACTTTTAGTAATCACCAGTGTTGGCCACTATAACTAAGAATATAACTATAAGTACACCTCTAGTTAGTTTTAGTCCGCATACAACTAGAACTAGAACTACTTCAGTCAATCCAAAGAAATTATATAAAACTAGAATGTATATGCCCATAAGGAATGCATGGGAGAGCTTGTGATTGAAGATTTAACATGGGCGTAAATGGGACTGATAACTTTGTTTCCTCGACTACTATTTCTTACAATGGGATTTCGTATTTACGGTTATCAGTAAAACAAATTAAGAATCACAGTCATCTACCATCTCTATATATCTCTGAGTCAATCAGAGAATGAATATGACTACAACTAAAAGTACCTGAGACTACAACTATGAATACAACTAAAACACCTTGTGAATACAACGTTTTAGTTGTAGTTGTAGTCAGGTACGCATATAAATAGAACGCACAATGCGCATGCATAAGAAAGCTTGAAGCCTTGCTCACGGTTGCTTATCCATATACTTGTATAGGTTATGCATATAGGTTTACTTGTAAGTTACAAGTATTGAAGTGATGATGGTAGGTGATTGCTTTTTCTATCAGCATCCAGGCATTTTCATAATTTGAATAAGGCTCATCAAAAAATATTCAAATTTTTTATGCAGTTTTGCTTAAATGGTTTGTACATACTAGCTTAAATGCAAAAAGGTTAAAATTACATTTTTCTTGCAAAAATTACAAATTATATGCAATCAATTTGAAGGCCAAAATTATAAATTGCATTTGCTTTCATATCGATGCTTAAAATTACCAAATGCTTAACATCAAACTGACGTTTGAATTTAACAATTCTATTTTTTTGGTTCATAAAATTTGTCCCGGTTTATATCTTGAAAATCGTGTTTGATTTCAAGTTTGAATAACGTTTGAAAAGAACAATTATTGAATTTATAATTTTTCTTGTATGAGACTACAACTACAACTGACTATAACTATAACTACTAGAAGCAGGAATAGAATATAACTACAACGTTAAATAAAATATGGGAATAGAATATAACTACAACACCAAATGAAACTAAGGAATAGAATATAACTACAACACCAAATGAAACTAAGGAATAGAATATAACTATAACTGCAACACCAAATGAAACTAAGGAATAGAATATAACTATAACTGCAACACCAAATGAAACTAAGGAATAGAATATAACTATAACTACAACACCAAATGAAGCTAAGGAATAGAATGTAACTATAACTACAACACCAAATGAAACTAAGGAATAGAATATAACTACAACTACAACACCAAATGAAACTAAGGAATAGAATGTAACTATAACTACAACTACAACACCAAATGAAACTAAGGAATAGAATATAACTATAACTACAACTAAAACATTCTGGTACTCACATGTGTTTTAGTATACATGGGACTTTAAGTCCTCACATGTGTTTTAGTATACATGGAACTTTTAGCACTCACATGTGTTTTAGTATACATTCAGCTTCTCTGGTATTTTTTAGTTCTTCAGAAAATGTGTTTCCCACACATGACCAGTCTAACGGCTTTAGATTAAAGTTTGGGTATACTCGCTCATTGTAACTCGAATCGCTCATTTAAGGCCGTTGGACGGACAGACGTTGGGGCATATTCATTAATTCGAAGTAAATATCGTTAAAATTTTTAAAAAATGAATATTTTAATCAATTTCGAGTTACGGACGGACAAACAAAGTCATTGTGTGATTTTTTTAATTCACTCCATGCCAACTGTCATGCATGCACTTGAATTACATACGTTTGTATGATGACCATAAACCCCTTCAGAAGATCCGGAATATCTTCGAAAGGAAAAGTTACCCGAAAACCAAACTACTGTCATTTGAAAGCGAAGATTCCATTTGTTAAGAATATTCAAAAACGGTTCTTGGGTACTTTTGCCTTTACTTATGGCCAGGAAAAGTGTTAGTAGAATCTGTGGTTCTTTGTGAAAATTTAAAAATTGTGGAAATTGGTCAAAGGTTAACATTAGTCAACCGTAACAGCCATATATTACCTTAATTAAGCATAAAAACGTTTAGATAAAGGCACAGGACAAGGTCAGTCAAAGATCGCAGTGATTTCCTTGCGTTTGGATTGACAGATTATTGGAGTAGTAAGTTTTTGTGTTGTTGAGACCGACAGACAACCAAATAGGAATTCCACTGAAGTGACTTGCACTGCTTCAAAATGGTGAGACAAGAAACACATCTTCTCGTTTTTTGTTCACTCTCGTGATTCTTCATCATCCTCAATTCCTCATCTTCCTCTTTCTTATATCTTCAATTTTGTGTAGCCATCTCATCCATCCCTAGCAAACACATTCAACCCTACTTCTTGTTCGAATTCTTTTGGGAAAGACATATAAACGTATAGGGAAGTGTACGTAACCTTTAGTTTACGTATCAATTGTAGTAAATGTGTAGTAGTTTTGTAGTAATAGTAGTAGTACTCTTCGTAGTAAAGTTGTACAATTTCACCACAACCAACCAACTCTACATACCAAACAAGGGTTGTTGTGCAAAATGTGTAGATGTACACTGCGCCGTTGCTCTGTGGAAGTTTATACAGTCAATTTTATGTAGGATGATGATGACGATCTTCCCACAACACAATCCACTTAGTTTTGAGAGAAAGAAGAAGGATATGGTTAAGTCGTTTTATGTATTTAATATGCGCTAGCGTTACATTAGGTGGTTATATTATGTTAAGCTATATTTAATGTAACACACCTACATACGTCTGTGCCCTATACTATTTGAGGTATATAACTATTCTATATGATCTGTTTGCATGATTTTTTATGGAAAGAGTACTTATTACATTATGTACTATTATATATTAGATATATGCTGTATGTTACTTTTTATTATGTACACAGGACACAAAAGTTTTCAAACGGGGAACAGTCATACGTTATAAATATATTTCCTTTTTCTGTCTTGTTCGTCTTCTCTTCATCTGTAAACCAGTATGGATAGAAAGATTCTTATTTCTAGAGTTAGTCCGTCCATCCATCGAACTCATTCCTCCATCAGCCAGAAGTTTGAAAAAGAAGTGGGCTGGTTTGGTTTTTTTTCACATTAGAGACATGTACAGAAAACAGTATATGTAGAGAGATAGGATACAATAGAATATTATTGCTCGTATTGTGTAAATGTTTCTCTGTCTGCCTCCGTGTTCCGTTCAGATAGGGCATAAACGTACTTAGTGTTCGCATGAGTTTTTAGTTGTCTGCCTGCCACTTTCAAATAAGCAAGTCCAAGTCGCCTAGCGTTGCGTATCGTATTGTGCGGGCATGTCTCAAAGTAAGAAGTACGAATAAAGGGAAATTACGCCAGCGCATTCACATTATAACCCATCCTCACCTATTACTGTAGGCACTGAAAAATACGCTGTTTAAATATAATATGTATAATACATACATACACCACCATGTATGTTAGTGCCATTGCAATTGGAAGTTGGGATAATGCGAGTGCTCTCTCGTAATAATAATAATACTTTTTTCTCGTCTGGTATTGAACACTGTCGATAAAAGTTCCATATTTTAGTGGTTAAAACATCTTATATGTATACCAGATTTATATTTCACGCCTTTATACCGGCAAAAGATTAAGCAATTATTATTCCTTTGACCTGTTATGGTCATGTTATGTATATAAAAAAAAAAAAAAAAAAAAAAAAATTGGTGAAGATTTTGGACGCATTGAAATTCTACAACATAGAAACATGAAGGGGGATTAAGTTCATAGTTACCTTGCTGCTGTTTGACACGGCGGTCTTCTTTCCGGTGACAGTGTTAATAGTCCAGCAAAACTTTTATTTACAAAAATATATTTTGACGACTGGAAATCCAGTCGGCAATACAATAATTTCTTTATCATCCCAAATTCCAATTTGCTGTACTCAAGGGGCTCACGTCTGAATGTAAGGCATTCATATAAGTAGTATGTATGTCGTTACACATCATTTAAAAAAGCATTATATAGGGAAATCATTTACGTATTTGTCCTGGTTTGTTGTGCATGAAATTTGTAAAAGTATATTTGCCCATTATATTTGTGGAGGAAGATATGTGTACATGCTTATCCAACCATATGTCATAATATATAGTGACTGTCTATTAGTATATTCGTGTATGTCGTGTGTATAATAATATTAATACTTGTAAATATCTGTATCTTCTATGTAGGCGGTTCCTGGAAGCTTAGAGAAAGCTACAGCAGCAGCAGCATGAGCCAGCCGACAGACTTTGAGAATGTCCTAAAAAGTCAATATCATTCAGTAAGACGAACAACGAGCATAAGACAAGAAGATGGATTTTAAGCTAAATTCTTTTTGTCCTCCCCGACGCTGCTAACTTTAAAAAATGTTCAACAGCAGGAAGAAGGAAGGGAATTGGTCACATTACCACAATACCATAGAAATAAACGCTCATTCCTACTCGTTCGAACATATAGACGACAACACAACAAAAGAAAACGGCAAGAACTGCATCCAACGGATGGCTAGTGATTGGCATGCACGTCTTTGCGTTTTGTGTCGCTGCCTACGCTGTAGTCAGTAACGTGTAATACCTCTTTTGGAAAAACTCATTTTGTATGCCATCATGCTCAAAACTCCGACGCATCACCAGAAACTGTCTAAACCAATGGATGATTTTTTTTTAAAAAAAAAGGTAGGTACCTTATCGGCAATGAGCCGAAACTTCTTATTAAAAGAATTTACTCGCTTTTCATTCCTTTTACAAACTTGCTTTAGTACTTTCCTTTGGAACATCACTAATAATATCGCTGGTTGCATGTGAGCGGAAGTTAGAATAGTATATTAATAATAATAAGCATCAACCCCACCAGAGTGTGTGGTACTTATATTCTTTATATGTTGGCAATTTTTTAAGCATATTCAATATTCATCACATCACATAATTTCTACCTTTATGTTCTCTAATGAGATTACCTGAATGCGGTAAAATTAGCATTGCATATTTTGATAGAAAAACGTCTAAGCTCGAAGCAGCAACCGAAGAACTTGATGCATTTCTTTTCTTCGCTTTCCTGTAGTGAAAAAAAACTTTATTTTACATCGACTTTTCTTGATTGCGTGCTTTTCATTTCACACGATTCCCTGTGACTACGCTAAGTTTTGAAAAAAGTTAGCGTACAGATAAAATATGCATGCATATGATATGCTACGGGGACTCTTAGAGTAAACGGGACATGGCCGGTTGCGCAGTATGATTATATGCACGCATGCTTGTACATCCAACGATTCAACCTATGAAAGCATATATTATTATATGCCATGTATATATATCTAAAGTCTTTTCATTGAATTCCCGTTCCTTCACCAACAGACCATCATGTACCGTATTAAGAGTATATCCTGTATCATTGACGTAAAAATGTGAACATGTAACAACATGCATGAGTTTTAATGCGTAGAGATGGATAGGAAATATATAATATATATATGGGGAATAAGCATATATATATATTCATGACGTGTGTAAGAGGTGGTGGTGGTTTTATTGCAAAAGTATAAAGTCATGATCATGAAGCGATAAAAATATATAGTTCCTCTACTACTCTCCTCTCGTCTTAAACTTTGTTCTAAGGAGATAAAAATTGGTCTTTATTCATTATTCATTATTCAGTTACAAGTGGGATTAATCGACTATATTTAGTTTATTTTATTTCTTCAAACGACTCTGCAAACAGCACATGATTTCATTTTGATTGTAATGGAAAAATCGAGTTATTAATATCATTGATGCAAGTGGGGTGTAGTGCATAAAAGGCTACTCCAGAGAGGCACTTATAAAAAATGTAGCTGGAAAGTTCAATTAACTTTCTGGATGAGATGAGTTATGAAAGTGAAGTAGATTCGTCCAAGCGTGATTTCATATCATCAAAATCACTCACTGCCAGTGTACTCTGCATGTACTCTCATCCTTCACCATTGTATATATTGATAAAGATGTGGAAATAGTTTTAATATTCATCCTCATCATGTTTCATGTATATTGTCCTATCCTCCTCCTCTGCATTTTTTCCAAGAGGGGGAAATGAGTGAGCGAGGAAAACAGGAGACAAGTGCGAGGGAAGGAAGGAATCGTAATAATAATATTTAGCCTCTGCATTATCGAAAAGAAGAAATATGCACACACACCGCACCACCATACATACTAGCCGCTGCTGCAGTCACAAGGGGGAGGGGTTTTCCTACCCTCTCACTTTACTCTTACACTTTGCTGTCACAGCGCAACAGGCAGACAGAACAGAAGTGGAAGAGAGAAAAAATAAGTAAAAAGTGTGTATCTTTGCGATAGAGAAGAGAAGAGCAACAGGCATCCAGACGAAATAGCTTCAGCAACACATTCGCATTACATTCATATAATGCATAGCAAATGTAAGTATTATGAGAGAGAAGCTGCTACAGAGGATATTCACCTACGCGTGCAAACATCCAAATCCTTTCTCTTTGAAAACTGACTCACTGTGTGAGCAAAAGACTATAATGTATGCTGAGCATGGACATGGACCTGCTGCTTGCTCGCATCACTCGTCTAGTATGATGGTATGCGAGCATGTTGAAATCCCATTGACATTCCCACTTTTTTCTCTCTCTCTCCGCATTGTATTCCACTTAGATATATGTTTTATACATATTACACACACACACACACAATCACAAAAAAATGCAATATTTCTCTTATGAGTTCACGCTCTTCCGTGAGTGAACACTTGAAAAAAAAGTATGAAAAACTTGTCTAGTAAATACTACTACGATGCGATTGCTGCGTGAACCCACTATTACTATTACTACTACGTGTTCTAGTCTGTCATTCTTATTCAACTGCGATTTTTTAAAAGTTTGTTATATAATATGTATATGCATTGCACAGCACGGTGTGCCCTCGCATTCCCCATAAAAGAAGTTGCTTTCGTAATCGCCAAGATATTTTTTCTTGTTTTGAAACGCGTGTGTGGTTGTAATAGGATTCCAAAATCCTGGTGTACAGAGAGTACAGACAGAGAGAGAGAGAGGGAATAAGGAGGAATAATATCAAAAAAGGCTGGGGAAAATTTGGGAGTTGACGAGGACGATTGTGATCATAATGATACATTCAAATGAAATTCCTTTGGCTGGCATAATGCTTTTCTTCCTGATCAATCCTTATACAAGAAAAATTTCCGTAGCATTTTTCACCACATGTCAGATTTTTCTTTGTACATATGGATGAAATGTTTAAATGGACGTATGTGTGGGCAAATACCGTTTTTTAAAAGAATTTGAATGCGTTTACTACTTCACGTCACTCTTCTCTCTGCTGATGCGTGGATCATGATGATTATCATATTCCTAAGTCATCTCGCGTCTTCGCCATTCAAATTCTCGCTTTATAAATCATGGCATTGCATTAAGAATGCTGCAGTGGTAGCCATGCTAATAGTCATGTGTATGGCATCTTTATAAAAAAAATTGGGCTCCCTTCACGTCACCATCAACCGCGTCTCGTAGTACACCGTCAGTTTTTAAAAAGAAGCAAAATTGCAATGCAATACAAAAATATGCATAGAACAGAGAATAGAACAAAAAAAAATTAAAAATCTCGTGTCTGGCATCTCTAGTTGCAGATGTATCTATATATATAAATATATATGAAGTTGGAGTATATTTTTAAAGAAACAAGTATAAAGTAACGCAGACAAAAACGAAACGAGAATATACCCTGAAGTCAAAAAAAGAATATTATGCTCAAGTCATTTCTTTTTAAGTAAGATTTTTTTGGTGCAACGATTATATGGCAGAGACGTCGGGGCCGTTGTCCTCTAAAATACTATCTCTATGTCGAGTCGACTCAAAGTTATGCGAATGAAGAGAAGCACTATATTAGCATCATCTTTGGATGGATATACTTCTCTCTATATTTTGGACGCACTGCATTTCTCAACACCAACCACGTATTATGTAGTCATACATCCTATGCTCTTGAGTACTTACATATATATACTCCCTACAAATGTGTTTGCTGTAGGAATAGTGTGTAAAATTGAGAGATTGGAGATGGCTTTACTTTTTCGAATTTTCTTGCATTGCATGCTCACTTGTTTTGTATGCTTGCTATAATCCTTCCTTTCAATGATTATTATGATGACGCTGCACTGTAGTGCTTTTGAGTTTGTATGAGAAGTCAAGTTGTGCCTATCAAAGTGTATTTTATGTTCTCGGTTGCTTGTTGCTTACTCTTTGGGCTTGCCTCTCTCTTTGCTATCTTTCTGCTCGTTTGACTTCTCGATAGATACAATGTTTCTGGTATTACGTGCACATTTATACTATGCCATCGCCATTCCTAAAGACTGACTTTATGTTCTCTCTGAGTCTTGTTTCCCATTCTTAAAATCTTTTTAGAGTTCACAGACTTTTCTCATATGATCAACAACATTACAGCTTTCCTTTACATACTATTAGATAGCATAACGTATATATCTGCTCTTATTCTGAGATTCGATTCTGAAAGCATGTATGTTCATGTGTGCCGTAGTAATAGCAAGTCTTTTTTGTATCAATGGACGAGTATAAAAAAATTTGCGTTGTAGTTTTTTTGTGCGTACACACGTACAATATTTTTCACTGCCAGATAGATATTAATTTTTTTAAGCTTAGAAACGAAGAAAATCCTGTTAACATTTGTGTAGTTAAAATCAACCGGATTTAGTATTTCTAAAAGAGGTTGCGTTTCATACTGTGTGAAGAAGGGCTTCCAAAGGTAATCACACCACCGTATCGTAACAATGTATGAAATAAAATCTAATGTATTTTTTTGTTTCTCTCTTCAACATTCATTGTGTTCCTTAATGAGTGGGATAACTGTCATTATATACATTACAGGCTTCGGTGATAAAATGTTCTGAGAAAATAAGTGCAACTTACTAAAAAAATAAAACAGAGAGGTGGATGAAGTGTAAAGAGAAAAAAGCTTCCGCTTGCTTGCAATCCCTTATGTATTTCAAATAATAATCTATGACGGTTTCTTACCTTCGAACTCATATCGAGTAAGCGTAGGTTGATAACATTCTTTCAAGGATGATGCATTTTGTTACCATCGTACGCTGGGAAGGTAATATGAGTTGAACCTAGCTCTGTGCCTACATACGTATGCTTGAAAAATATAATGGTACATGATGTACAATCCACGCTTGTCTGCTTCGATATTATATGGTATCTGCATACATCCCTGTGCAACTTGTAATCAATTCTTATAACAATTCAAAGCCTGCAGACATATATTGTTCAACCATTGTTAAAGTAAGCGTTCCTCTGTTCCTCATTTCTATTTTGCAAAAACCGTCAAGTGTTTTCCTTCTTTTGAATGATAGTCATGCATATAATGAAATGGTACAATGTATATACTATGCTGATAAGCAGCGTATAACATTTTTCAAAAACTAAAAAAAACAAGAGCATCCGCATGTTGGTATAGATTTGATATTGCAATATATATTAAAATACCTTATTGAAACGCTACGCTAAAGTAACCATTCATAAAAAGGAATGTGTCTGACTCAAACTGCCTTTGCCTTGCCTCGTCGTAAGATTGCAGAAAGAATTCTTGTGCTCATTCGAGATTCAGGGGCTCACGCAGAAGCTTTTTGATTCACGTAGTGTAGTCATCATCAAGATAATGATGATGATCGCCTGTCCGTCACACTCTGTCTACCGAATCAGTACATATCCTACCATTCCCTCATCATATCCCTATATAATATGGTATGCATTGTGTAAGGAAGGATCCTTTTCTCTTTTTTACTCAAAAAAATGCAAAGTCAAAAGCTTATCATCATGACTTTGGCTGGGCTAAAAATTCTGCCTTTTGTGTACAACACAAGGCAAAATGGAATAATAGAAAAGTACGTTCTACGTGAATAAACTGTGGACTTGTCTGTACTGTGGTACATAGAAATTGCACTCGACGATGATGCTGATGATGATGCTGCTGCTTTTTTATAAAGAAATTATTCTTTGAACTCTACAAAAAGATATGTCTGTTCGTATATTTTAGCAATTCAAAATAAGCTTTGATTCATTTCACAGGCAGGTTCATGTGCAGCAAAAAAATGCATTCCTTCCTGTGTGCATAAAATATTATTTTATTCCACAATATTTTTCTAACAAACGAAATGCCGCTGCGGTGAGTTTACGGCTGAGTTGAACTGATGATGATGGTAATAGCAATGCAATGTTCGCATTATCACTCTACTACATACATGCATGCTATGTACTTGAGAAAGCGAAAAAATAAGTTTTTTTCTCTCGATAAGACAAGGATACACATCAAGTTCCATATATAGAGTGACTGTGCTAGAATGCATTTTTGCCGGCTTCGTTTTTACATCTCTCGCCTTCTTCATGCAGACGCAGAAGAAGGGGTTGAGAGAAAGGAATAGATAAATGGCAATTTCAAGCTTGAGAAATAGGATGGTGGGAGGGTAGCACGGGTAGGTGTTGGTACAAAAGCATGCTATACATCAACCTCATCATCATCGTCCAAGAGACTACCTTATAATGTCATGCATGATGGTGTGGATGGTGCATACTCCCTCTTGCATTACATTATTTTTAACCCAATGTTAGTAACCTCCTCAAGATATATTTTGTTGCAAGATGTAACCCTTATTATATTCAAAAGTCTCATTGCAACAGACAGGCTGACTCAAAACTTAATAATTATTTGCGATTTAGTGGGCATTGAGAACTTATCCGTAGTAGTAGTACGTAGCTCTGTGTAGAAAAAAAGATTGATAAAAATTGGTAATAGTATTGTGAAGTTTGTTTTAAAGCTTTCAGTCGTCGTTTCCTTTTCTTCTTTACCACCTTCAGACATTGACGTGGAGAAAGAGATACTGTAAGTGGAGTAATGCGATTTTTTTGATAAAGGAATTTTTACCGTCTCTCTGTAACATATGTCTGTCTTGTGGTTTTTTTTCTTATTATTTGCCCATCATCTTCATCAGCATAATCATTGTGAGGATATGGGGAAGGGTAGCGTAGCCTATGTTTATAATGCATCGTTTACTGTTGCAAGACCAATTTGTAAGGTTTTCTATTCTTTGAGCATCATTTGAATGCACCTGATCGCTTTGTAGAAGGAGGATGCTCAATATACTTATATGTATTCATAGTTGAGGGGTTGAAGAAAAAAATGTACAAAAATTTTGAAAAAAATGTACAAATCATCTTGGTTGTCTCACTCATTGAATCAGTTGCATAAAAATTTGCAGTTAGAAGCTTACAGATAAACACAACTTGTGTAGCTTTTAAGGCTTCAAGCAGATATACAGGTGGGTACTTGCTCAACCAAAAAGCATACCTGAGCTGTCGGCATTCCTTCAAATTAGGAAGCCTTTCTTTCTTTTCGCAACTACTCCTTTGAAAGAATATAGTATATTACTACAAATATGTGTTTGATCATGATAATCACTATCAACATTCATATATTTTGCTCGTCTAAAAAGTTAAGCGTGAGTGAGCGTATTGCGGCTGTCTGCAGTGGATTATACATACTACATTGTATATTATCATCCATATGCCATTAACACCATTTCATTGTTGTCTGAATGTATCACGATGATGATGCCATTCAATTGAGAATTAAATGATGTTGATGGTTATAATGTGTAGCTTGCACGAGAAGCAGTTACTTGCATTCCTGAGGAACAACCATCCTTGACGAAGAATTCTTTCTCTCTATTCATTCTTATGCACATTCCTCTGAGATTTTCTCTCTCTCTTCAACTTCTTACGAGCCTCTTACTGACTGACTGAAAGCCAAAATAGACAAAATCCCGTTTTTCGCTTATCTACCTTTTTTATTGGTGTATAACTGCAAGCAAAGAAAATAAGAAAGACAGATGATGTGATGCTCAAGTGATTTGCTCTTAATTCACCATCTCCAACAAGAACTGCATATAAGTAACTGTTGGCTCTAAGGAACATGCACATTATACTGTTTTTCATAGCTTATAATACCATATTGTAAACCACACAGAGACAATCACTAAAAGTAGCATAAATATATTTTTCCATCTTTGTCATTTTCACATCAACAAGTGTTTAGTAGTAAAGCTTGTTTAGTTGAGTTGAATATAGATTGCTGACCATTTCTAAACAAAACGGTATTAATAGAAAAATATGTTTTACAGACGGTTTTCCTCAGATTTCCGAGAAGACAGTTAACACATTTTTGGGGGAGGGGTGGTCGATGATGGTGGTAGGAAGCAAGCAACAATCACTCTTGTTTCTTTTTTAAAAACGTTGGCAATAAGCACATCAAATATGTTGTGAGAGAGATGATTTGTGAAAAGTACTCGTAAGTTAGCTTTTCAAAATGTGTACAACTATGTGGATTTTTTTTGCTTCTTCTTCTCAGTCATTCATCCAAAGAGAAGACGAAGTAGGGGAAAATATTTGTAAGTTTTTACAAAACCAGACAGAAGCATGAGACTGGCATGGTTTAGGAGATCCTTTTGGTTGGTTGGTTAGTGGCATTGGCAAAAGGCAAGTTGCTTGGCTGCATTGCAATGGGTATTATAAATCTGAATTGTTGTATGAATTTTTGTCTAGTGTATATAGCATAAATTTTATATGTATATAAGTTATTTGCAGAAAAACTACCTGATTACTACTTTAGACTCTTGAATCCTTTTAAGAATGAGTGTTGCCCTGTCGTCGACGTTGTCTAGTTTCTGCTTGTTTTGTTCTGTGCTTGAAAATTCTTCAATGTGGTTTGCTCTTCAAGCTTATCGTCTGTGTCCTCGTCCTCACCTGCATTGAAATTGCAAAGTCGTCTGTTTAAGTTTTTTTTTACATATTCTTGATGACGATACTATGATGATGAAGATGGGGATTGCATTCCATTCTATGTATCTCTCTCTCTTTTTGCCGTTCATTTCTTCTCGACGTGCTTAAAATTTCTTACATTACAATACGTGTTTAAAAAATAATTTTGTGATTTAGAAAGCAAAGTAATGTATGAGCTAAGCAGAAAAGGAAAATTGTGATGAAAATGATAATACCTAACACCGTGTTCTATCATCATGAATGTGCAATTGCACATTCTTTAACCCTAAAATTTTTGCATATTCTTGCTTCCTAATTGGAGGCTGCCTTCCTTTTATACTTACTGACTGATGTAAATTTGGAATTCATACATATATACATACTTATATGGTTTGAGTTATATTATGTATATACTATAGCTATAATTATGAAGGGAGCAAACGACAAATAGTTTAACATTCCTCAGTCCAATAGTTGTAAGTAAGGGCTCCCGATTTTTGGTACCGGCTTTTGCCTTCTTGCTATGCTTTTGTTGATTACAGCTTGTAATGGAGAATAATACTATTATCATTACCTTGATTATTGTTTGTACTAAGAAGCTAAATATTAAGAAATTGTTCTTTTGTTGTTTTCAGATTGGAGTTGTATGAACAAGATGATGATGATGATGATGGAGGCATTTTTGTGCTGCTTTGCTAGCGTGTTTGACTGACTCACTCAGCAACTCTTTGGGAGTTTACAGATGGCTTGTTATGCCGCATTTCGGCATTTCAATCGAGGAGAAAAACGATTTTACAGTGGAAAGGATTCATACACGTGACCGTACGAGATGATGTAGCCTCAGCAATGTTTAATTCTGAGAAAAAGCGGAAACAAAATGAAAAGGGTCATGTTTAATCTACTGCCACAGAACCTAAACGCAGCAGAAATAAGGTAAAAAAAATTTACAATTCCTTATAACAATTTAAGAGCATCACAGATGGGGAAGGAATGTATGTGAGAAGAAAGCAACAAAAAAAAGATTATTGAGCTTTTAACAAACAGCGAAGAAGGGATTTACTACTTACAAGAATGATAAAAATTATCAAGAGGCAGAGGTAAGCT
The DNA here is from genome assembly GCA_964034955.1 of Orchesella flavescens. Taxonomy (NCBI): domain Eukaryota; kingdom Metazoa; phylum Arthropoda; class Collembola; order Entomobryomorpha; family Orchesellidae; genus Orchesella; species Orchesella flavescens. The sequence goes on along the minus strand of OZ035954.1, from coordinate 34,348,518 downwards.
TGTTCCTGAACAGCAGTGTTTGACTCTGAAAATTCTTGTGGAATGTAGCCAGCAAAAAGGAAATTAGGGAAAGAATATGAAGGAAGATCAAATATACCAATATACAATATGGTATATATATATATATACGTGTACGATACATGTACTCATTAAATTACTTTCTTTCTTGAGACTTGCATATAATATATAAGTACCAAAGCTGCATATCAAGAAAAAGAAGAGACGAGAGCAAAAAATGTTCTCGTCTTTCAAAAGATTTATTATAAGTTATCTCTTTTTCATACATACAAAAGACCATATAGGCACCTTTATATTATATATTTTTTGGATGAGCACATATTATTACTGATTGTCTACTGCTCTGCTCATGATGGTATATATCCTAGTTTTATATGTGTGTGTTTAAAAAAAATCTCGGCTTAATGTAACATACGGACGCGGACGTTACTTGATAATATTGCATTGCATTCGAGTCAAGTTTTTAAGTCAGTCATGTTATGCATTCAAGTTCGTTTCACCGTCCTCCCTGATTCTGCATAGCATGTACAGACAGTTCCTTCTTCACCAAGATATATCTTTCAGTGATTTTTTGTTGAAGCTTTGAAGCTGACTTTGGTTTTTAGTATTCATATGAATCTCCTCATTCTTCTTCTTCTTTGCCTACTGAGACAGGTTGAACACGAAGGTGGAGGAAGAAAGAAGAAAAAGGATTTTTCATACTGGTTAGTGTATTTTCTGATGGTTAAAAAAAAAGAGTTTCGGTATTATTTCTGTTGGTGATGCAGTTCATCCACACGTACATACAAATATTCAATTCAGTATCTTGTGAGTTGAGAGTGGTGGTGGTGCTGCTGCTGCTTTTTTAATACAAATTGCGATGCGATGGTATTTCGCTTCGCTTGTTCAGTTGGTTTGATTTGACTCTCCTGGGTTTTTGTGTGCTACATTCAGTCTTAACTCTTAGAATGTACGTGTATACTTTAAGCATCGATTTAACAGTTTAGTATAGCACGACCATCATCGCCATTATCAGCATCAGCAGTAAGACGTTGTAGGCTTACTGTTTACTTTACACAAGAAAAATATTGGCATTGATATTGGCCGTACCTACATTGCATTCAACATAAAGTCAGTAACGCTAGTTTCACTGGCTTCGCACTTCTGTAATACATCCTTCTCTTGTTGCTTCATCATTTTCTTCCCCGTCTCTTCTGGTGCTACTGACCTGTTGCGAAAGAAAAGGTATTTAATCTCTCTCTCTCTCTGTCTCTCTCTCTCTCTCTCTCGCTTTCCTGATGGAAATAAATGGTGATAGTGACATCGAAAATACATTCTTTTCATAGTGCTTTTGTTCCGTTTCGTCAGTTCGTGGAATATCGCTGTAGAATTAAAAGCTGACTGTCGCATCACATCGTATGTCGTAAATACTAGTCGCCTTGATACCGGCTGAACGAAGAAGACAAGGGACATGGGAGCCGAGCCTAGAAGGCCTGGCCTCACCTAGCCCCTACAGACTTTCCTTTTGCTCTTGACAGTTTTCTTGGTACTGCTATCATAAAAAAATGAGGAAGGAAGGGATAAGGAATTCCACAGAAAAGATGTAAATCCACAGGTATGTATGCCGAAAGGAATTCCTTTTTACACCTTTTTTTTATTGTAAAGGGTCTAGGTCTAGTCAAGATCCTTTTCCTACTATGACAGGTGCTTTTTTTTATGATAGTGCAAATAAAGGGAAAACCTTTTCATTCATTACTTTCTTGTGAAAGGGTATCCCCCTTGTAAAAGGATCTTTTTTGAAAGACCCACGAGACTGAGACTCTATTACGGGTTTTAGAAGAGGAACCCTTGACTGGTTTCAGACAAAAAAAAACAGCATAAAAGACCTTGTGTGGGTATGAATGTCAGTCAAGGTGATTGAACGACAGGTTCACTCACACTGCCTCCTTTAAAAAAAATTCATCCCATACCCATGTACGTCTAGGTAGCGTCTCTCTTTCTTGAGATGTTTCCGAGTCCGTCTCTTTAAAATCTCATTATGACATTGCATTGCATCGATTTGTAGTATCTCTATTGTATCATTGAGGTAGCTCTCAATCAGACAATGATCTTATGCTAAGAAATTTGAGAAATAATGTTTTGGCTTAGCATTATTACTACTATTACTACTACAATGTGCTAGTCAGGCTTGCGTAAATTTTTTGATAATTTTTGGTGTCTTTGGAATTGATATTTGATATCTCATGCAGAAAAGAGAAGAGTTTTTTTCTGGCTTTTCGTACCACTATTACTATATAGTATGATTGTAAAATTATCAACATGAAGATGATGATGCTGGTCGTCATCTTGCACAGAAGGGAGGATTTTCCACATCCAACCGTGTGGTTTATTCCTCTTTTACTTATGGAAGTAGAGTACAATGGATTTGTTAATGCTTGAGAAGTAGACAGAGAAATGCAATATACCATAATGATTTTCCTTGCACACACAATAACAAATCTTTCTCTCTCATTCAACCTGGAGTTCCCAAACATATGAATACACACACATATATATAGTTTGCTACTACATGAATTAACCCTTTTTGCATCGTCTGTATTTGACTTTAACTAGCTGGTGTAGACACACAGTATTGTGTGTCTGTCTGTATGTGTATGTACTGCTGACTAGTGCTGACTGTGTGTATTCATTCTTCATGCTGTTGTCTGAACAAAAAAGTGCACAAAGCTGTTTCAGCGACACAGTCAAATAATTTCAAAAGAGACAAGAGGAGAAATGCATAGTATAAATCTGCATATACATGTCTTTTCTTCTTCTTTTTGTTCATACTAAACTGCAAAGTAATAAGGTAAGACATAAGATGTTCAAAGGAAGAAAGATGAAAAGGAGCAATGCCTTGTCTTGTCTGCTCTATCCGACTTGAGCATTTTCCTGTGTCTTTCTTTAGGATTTAGAGTTGAACAAACAGACGTACATAACATGCCTCAGCAGCATTACTGCATACTTACACTATATTGGTTGGCAATACAGTGAAAAACAAACGAGGGAAAGAATGTAAAATGCAGCGTACGGTTTATCCCATTTTCAAGTGATTAGTGATTTAGAGTAAAGTAACAAAATTGAGGAGAGCAGATTTCCATACATTCACGAAAGGGTAAAAGTATACAGATCTGATGACGACAACAATGATGATGATGAACCTACTACTACTACTCAGCATAAACGGGGGTTACACTACTACTACTACTACTGTACGTCTGTATAAGATTAGATGAACAAACGTTTTGGCTCAAACTATGTAATGCATATTACATGGAGTTGTGCACATTGAAAAAAAATTCAGCGAGCATGTAGCGCATATATATTGTATAAGTAATACGAGGGGCTTGTTCTGATGATCTGACATACAGACAGTAAAGAATGCTATAGAAAATACTGTGTATTCTCGCTTCTCACTTGAAAACTTGAAAGTGTTACAAAGAAGAAGAAAAAAGTTTATAATATTACTGATGACGATATATATCATGTATGTATATAAAGTACTTTTATATATGTATGTATGTAGGTATGTGTACGCGTGTACAATGCTCTAGCATAATATTTTCATATGCAAAGACTCTTTTACAGAGAAAAAAAAGTTGTTTTCAGTTGATACAGTAAGGATTTTATCTTGTTATATGCCAGGAGATAGTGTGTTGCGCTTAAGTTGCTCTCCAAGACATATTCACACTGCCAATGCCATAGTAAATGCAAGTAGTCTTTTCTGTTCTGTAATTCTGTAGTAGTACTAGTAACCCATGCATGAAGAAACTCAAGATTTTTCTGCTCTTCTATATGTGTGTAGAAGGGTGAAGTGAGCGAGTCGGTTGGTTGCTTCTTTTTCCTCATCTTTTTCCCTTATCTCTTCACCATACATTAAAGTAAAGGCTAATACATTGCATATCCATACGCTTATTCATTTATTATTGTGGGTAAGGTAGGCAGACATAGAGAAGAAGAAGAAGAAAATGATTGGAGTTATGTTACTTGACTTTACGTCTTCTTAAGCTGAGATTCAAACCAGCCATTCAGTCAACCAAAGAGGAAAGAAGAAGAAGATTTAAGAAATTGACCAGCATTCCATTCTATTGAATGAGAAGCAGAAGCCAGGCAGATTTTTCTCTCATCTCTCGTACTTTTATATACGTTCATATTATATATGTAGTATATACATGTGTCATTAAATATTTGCCTATAATCTGTAAGTGTGTGGAAGATGATGCAGGTAAAATCATCGTTAGTCTCTTCACTACTCTTCTTCCTTATGTACAGTCAGTTGTTGATCAAATTGTAGACAGTAATAAGGAGTGTAAGTTGAAGTGGTAGACTGCAACTATATATTCTTTTCGTATTCTGTATTTGCTGCTGCTGCTGTGCCCAGCTCCTGTATTTTACATCTACAGCGAACAGAACATTTCAAATTTTTGTTTAAGTTGATACATTTTGCAGCAGCAGCAGCAATATCATAGTAGTACTGGTTTTCTGTTGGTGGTATGGTATAGCTTTTATTACATTCATATTCACAGTTTCTCTAATACTAAAGACGGCACATCATCGGTTCACACTGTAAAAGTAGTAATAGTGGTGTGGTGGTGGTGGTAGTGGTGATGATGTCCCAGCCCGAAAGTTTAGTATGTATTTGATTGTTGGTCTGGCCGGCCACTTGGCCACTATTTACATTATCTATTGTAATAAGTACTCGCAAGAACTATTCATCATAAGCAAATTCATTTATGAAGCTAACAAACGGGACTCGTATATTTATTACAAGTGGTTTCATTTGGAGGAAAGATGTGTTTTTTATAATAATAATTTCAAAAAGTCAGGTTGGCTCCGCCATTCATTCAGCTAGTAAAGTACATTATGGAATACCAATACCAACTTGAAATCATTCAAGAGAACCAGTCAGTTGGTCATGAATTGACTTCGTGTTTGTTGAGAGACTCTCTCCTTTCTCACTCACTCACTCTGGAATTTTTGTCTGTGTGGAGCCGAAAGTATTTAAAGTGATTAGTAAAACCTTTGGTGTTATCAATGAGGTCTTCGTACTTTATATTTTCCTCTCTTTTGATTAATCTTCAATGTAAATTTGTTGAAATAAGCACTACCATGTACATTTTATTTTTGCATATTTTCCGTTCGTATCATCATCGTCACATCACCTATCAATCATTGAAATGGTACTGCACCTCTCTTCCTCTATACCGTTCTGTACATTTGGTATATCTTTTAACATAATTTAATTCGAGTGGAAGGAATGTAGACAATTGTAAATAGGAAGACGCCTCTGTTTGATTGAGTTGAGAATCCATATGGCATGATAATAATTTTATGTATGAAATTTAGATCCAAGTTTAATACTAACCGAGCATATTACTTTAACTGATTGTTAGATTGTGGTGGTAGCACTCTGTTAATTTGTGTTTTAGTACTCCTCCTCCTCCAGAGAGAAGAGGTGAGTTTTAAGCATGTTAGAAAGGATCATTCTCTCGTCTTAGTTTTTCCGTTTTCAAATCATGTTATTTTTGCTTAATCAAAAGCGGTAGAGCATGTTAGAATAGAAAGACGCGAAAACATGGAGAGAAAAAGAACTAAAGCCAATGAGCTTAGCAGAGAGACCGCATTGTATGCAAGATAATGTATGTCTCGTCGTCTCATCGTTGACTCGACACTACTACTACCACCAGCACCATCACCTCCTTGCCACTAAATACTCTTGTGCTTCAACAGCTTCTTCTGCTCCTCTTCACCATGTATACACAGAACAGACAGACAGAAAATGATATATCAATATCATTCGCACACATTTATACATACAACATAATATACATATGTATATATATATTTATACACACACCATACTACCCAAACTCACTCATTCGTATATTAATACTACATACACTATACAACATTCATAGGGAACAAACTCTCAGCAGCTTACACAACGGTTTCAGTCAAGTAGTATGAAGCCTCGTCGCAGTCAAGACAAGTCAGTCAGTCACTCCTCACTCACCTCACCTCACCAGTTTTCAGCCTTACACTCTGAAAGTCTGCTCAGTACTGTGTTGTACCTTGATGAGACGACACACAAACGCACTATTCCTGCATGGGAAATTGTGAGGTGAAAGAGGTAGAAGAAGCAACAAATGAGTTTTCTTTACATTTGTTCCTTCCTGAATATAAGTATTACTACATACATTCTTTTGTACACATTTCCATTGGATTCAAGAATTTTCAACTATACAGCACACCAATCTCTATTTTTCTCTAGTTGTACTTTTCGCAGTGTGAAGTTAGTTGTGAAAGAAACGAATAATGAGAACAGAGTGAAAGATTTGAACATTTTTTTGTGTCTCATGGTTTTTGTAACAGAGTTCTCGCAATGGTTCTAAAGTGCCAGAGGCATGTATAGTTTGTTTGTGAAAATTATATAAACTCATGTTTCCTTCCTGGGGGAAAGTAGCAAGTACTGAAAAAATGTGTAATCTGTTTTTGCTTTTTACTGAGCTTTAAATGTGTTCTTTGGAGAAATAGATGAGGAAAACATTGCGGTGGTTTGGTTTGGTGGAAGGTGAGCGAAAAATATTATCTCTTCTTTTTGCGCTAGCTGTTATTTCTAATGTGCAGTTTCAATAGACTTCACTGTAAGATTTCTTAATTTTTTCTAATATTTGATTATGATAATGCTCACCCGAACTTTTTAGACATTCAAGTAAATTTGAAAAGCTCCCTGGAACGTATCCGGCGAACGATTTTTTTGTGAGTATTTCTTTTTCATAGTGTTAAGCAGTAGCACTTGTCGTGTTGTGATTACGATATCTCATCCAACTATCACTCACGATTTTATTATTTTCTCCAATCTCCTGAGAGATGAGGGGTTGTCAGTTCAGTATCCTTTTCATACTACAACTTGTTGCTCATTTCCTGAAAGAGAAAACCAAACCCTATAGCTTACTACTATTTTTTCCAATATTGTGGTGAACAAGTGGAGAAAACAAAATATCTTACAAGATGTGAGGTGTTACAAAAAACATTCCTCTTTTCATATTTTCTTTTTTGATGATTCGCCTCTGCCCTTCTATTCAGTTTTGATTTTGTGGGAAGGACAAGTTTACGTGAAATCTCAATTTTTTTTGTTGTCGAACCAAGAAGGTGAATGAGAAATGGAATGAAAAGGAAAAAAGAGCCGTAGGAAGTTTTATATCGAAAAAAGAGGATCACTCGTCTTAAGACCACACAGACAGCTAATATGCTACATGCAGAGCGAGCAGACAGTCGCGTCTGATTACCCATGTTACATATTACATGCTGACAATGTACACATCACAGTACACACAAAGATGAAAAACTGTGCTTTACAATGTGAGTATGTGTGTGGGGAAAAGTGGTGGGAGCAGTAACAAGAAGATGAAATAATAGAAGATGATGATGAACAAGACGGAGAGTTCAGTGACAGTCTGTTTTGCAGTACTGCATATTAACTTTCAGTATCGCTCATCACTGAAAGTCGGTTCAAACAAAAATTGTCTTGATTCACAGTCTCCCCTCATTGTTTGAGTTGGCTGGCAGTAAAAATACCTGTTATCAACATCATACTAGTATTTTTATATGCATCGGTGATGAAGAAAATATATAATTCTGACTTTTTTTTATATACATTACATAATGTTGAATGTATCATGTATCCACCTAAAAAAAGAAGCCGAAGGAGAGGGAGACGGGGAGCAAAAATCATAGCATATTATATAGTATTTATGATGAAGCTGAAGGAGTGGTGGTGGTAGAGTGTATGAAATTCAAGAAACTTAACTTTCAGTCAGTTTTCTACTCACTACATTATGATATGCAATGTCATAAAATGTCCTTGAGTAGGTAGGTAGCACCCCCAAAGGCATTCAGGAATGAAGCAAAGAGAGATATGAAGTGGTCCTAGTAATCCTACCATATTATAATCTACACACACATGCTGTTTATACGTATACATATGTACAACCTTTACAGCTAGTCGTCTCTTGTTCCTCCTCTCTGATCATATTTTCTTCTTCTTCTCGTTTTCATTTTTCCAAATACGATAGAAAATTATTGTCATTTTGTTTGACGATATCATACACATTTAAAAAAATGCGTAGTAGTTGGAGAACAAGATCACAAAATTATTGAGCTGCGGACGACGACGAGTATACAAGAAAAGTATTTTGTAAGTGGTTGAACAAGTCAAATGTATGATGATCATCACAATATATTCACAATCATCATCGTCTTGATCATCATGACATAGCCAAGCATCAAAGGTTTTGATCTCGGTTTTTTTATTCGCTTAAACTTCTTAAAGTGAGATTCCATCCCAGTTTTTTTTCCCTTATTTCACCTTTTCTGTATGCATAAGAGGAAGTTGATGGCAAGGAGGAATGATGCATAATAATGAAATAAGAAGACAACCCTTTTTCTTTTGCAACCTTTCTTACATATTTATTATGGACGTCTTATAAAATATGCCTATTTACCCACACATATGTAGCATCATCATCATCATGAAAGCATGTTTTTTTGTGTAATCATATTATGAGCTTTCGCCGCATCCATTGTTGCACTACTATATGTATATACATAAACGTGTGCATTGTTGAAAAGGAATGTTTAGTTAGGGTGTGGGATTTTAGAACACACGGAGAAAAAAATTGAAGAGAGAGAGAGAGAGAGAAGAGAATTGATAAGGTGGCTTTTTGGAAGGTGGGAGCAGAGATGATCTGCATCATTCTTCCTACTGATATTGCATTGCACATTTTCGCTTTGGGAGTGAAGATGATGACGAGAGAGAATGACCTCTCAGTTACATGTAATGACCCCCAGGTTTTTTGGAATGCAAAACCTCTTATACTATACAATGTATATATACATATATATATTATGCACATTTAAATCCAGGCTAGAATTTGGTATTAGTGATAAGAACTTGAGGATGATGATGAATAAGAACACACGTAGTATTTTTTTCTCTTTCTTTTAAGAGTTCTCTGAATATGTATATGTCTGTGTGTACTTGGAATGTGCAACTATGTCAATGGGTGGTGTTGGAGATGATGATGGCAGTGGTAAAGTTTAAGGAGTATTAGTGGTTCTTTTTGGTATGATGGTAGTAAGTTTTTTTTTTTCAAGTAGGTAGTAAAAAGAAGTAGTAAGTAAAGTAGTAATTGTGTAGTAGTAGTAGTGGTGGATGGATGGATACATGGATGGTGGCGAATGATGTTGATGATGATCATGATCATGATGATAATGTTGGCTGGTATCTATTATGTATATTGTAGTTAGACGGGTGGGTGAGGTGGTTTGGTTTGGTTTTATATATGCTGAGGTTGTAGTTGTTAAGAGCTGCTCCTTTCTCACTCACATTCTTTTTCTCTATTCTTCATTTTAACCAAACTTAAAAGGTTTAGTGTAAGTCATTGAATATTTCATTAGGCACACATACGTACGTATGAGCGTACACACTCACACACGCTGGCGTTTACTATTTAATGCAAGCTTTGTTGCTGGTGTCCTGGCTTGCCTTTATATGAAATATAAAAAACAAAAATATGCAGGAATATGTGTAAGTTGTGGATTTTTTTTCTCTCTCTCCTTTGCTTTTCCGATATACGTTTCATTATTCTTTTCTCTTTGTAAATTTCATTTGCTCCTTATATCATCCCTTGAATATATAAGTCTTGCGCTGCTGCTGCGGCAATATGGGTGCATGCTTGCATGAATGTGTGCAGTATTTTTTGTAATGGTTGGGTTGTAGATGCATATAATTGTGTTTTCTCACTAACTGCTTCGCTTTTTGTAATTCTCAATGTGGCATTAAGGGTATTACATTATGCCTAGCGCATATAAACTGGCGAATCCAGACTTAACATTTCTTGTTGGTTCTCTCTCCACAGAATTTTCCACATTGATGATGATGATGATGATCGCGATGCCGGAGAGGAAGGTTATAAGCTGCTTATGTTGGAGTCGTCGTCGTCGTCGTCACGTTGAAGTTGTTGCCTCATAGCTGGATTCTTTCTACACGGACGATCATCATTGTAAGCAGCAGTGCGAATGCATGACATTCACTCCTTTCCTCTAGCTCTGTCTCAAGTGGAAGAGCACTTGAGGAGGAGAAAAAATTGTGCAGCAGCCTACCTCCGTATAATGCCGTCTATTATGCAATGCAATGTTCATGCAGGGTGAACAAGTTTCCACTATTTGTTTTCTAGCTTCTTCCTCCTTCTTCGAGGATGCATTCATTGCTGCTGGAGGAAGAGGAAATATTTTTCTGAACGAAAAAAATGCACAGAGTATCATAACACGTGTATAGTTTCATCATATTGGTAGAATTCCATGGACTGTGGATCTCGTATGCTGAATAGCATGCACTTTTTTTCTCTGAAGAGAGAGAGAGAGAGAGATGCCTGCCAACATGTAAATTGCCACATAATCATCCCCGACAGAAGACGTCAAACGTGGAATTGATTGTTATCAACATTTTTCCTCTATCGGTCTCCTCTTGCCTGTTTGATAATCAGCAGTTTGCCAATGTCATCATCATATCATCTCGCATCCGCATCATTGCGGCAAATTAAAGGATGGCGAGTAGTCTTGAAAATCATATCCCTTGTCACCTTTCATCATCAACAATTCAACCAATGGGACGTGTGTGTGTGTATGCTAACTCTTCGAAACTGCCGACAACTCCGGCTTTAACAATGATTTAACAGAGTGATGTTATAACTTCTGAGATCATTGTGAAAGCTGATTTTGTCGGAGTACACTCAACGTTCGCGATTTACTCCTAAGCATACACACATCAACGGGGCCGTCTCTCACACTAGATGATTCTCTGGACGAACGAAGGAATTTTTCTAGCTTTTTAGGTCATCCATCCTCATGTCATATTCGTGGATTCCTCCTCTCTTCAAATATTTACGTACATTTCTTCACGGTTGACATTCCTCCATCAATGAATTTATGAATCTTTTTAAAATTGACAATGTCTGTAATAAATTTTATTGGAATTAAAAAAATATACATTCTAATTTTTCGTCTAATGTGTCACTTCACAGTTAAAATTTTTATCGTAACTCATTATTCATAATGATTAGTTGCTTCTGTGGAAAAAAAACTTGGCATTTTCTAATTCCAGGAAAAATAACGATTCAAGAAAAGGGGAAGTATTATACGTACCTAATTGAGCACATACGGAATACATGTTCATGTACTATAACATTATGAGTCCATATGCATACACCCATCATCGTTGTTAATACTCGTTCATTCATAAAGTTTTCCTGTCATGCCCAATCCAAATGATGTAGATTATTTGAGTCATTCTCTGACTTTTTTTCTTCGTACATGCTGTTGTTGGTTTTTCTCGTTAAATTTCTCAAGTTGTTGCGGTCAAAGACATGACAAGATCACATTGGCTGAAAAGGTCCTTCCATAATGATATCATTTTACCAACCAGTAGTAGTATATAGTATACTGGTATGCATAAATATGGGTATTTGAAAGCACTTATCCCATCATCACAGACAGACACACAGCTTATATATTCCAAAGTATACATGCATATTACATATTGCATAAGCGTATTTCAATTATCATCAAGTAGTTATGTGAAGGCATTTCACGAATATTAAAACCATAATATGGGGTGCGATAACAGACCTTTTGCTTCCATTTCACTCAACATTATTAACGTATTACTTTTTCCATTTACTATTCCAACCCAATCATCCACAATCCATTCACCACATAATATATTTAATATGTAATACTTATTTTGAATTCTGGAAACTCGTCGTCCATATTCCTTCTTGGGATTTCCACATACAACGGCAAAGGCGCTATCATATATTGTGAAAGAACAAGACAAAATGAGTTAATCATATCATAACCTCGTTAAGATTTTTTTTGTAGAAGAAAACAAGATTGATGGTGGTTCAATGTTTTTTTTCATGAATGAAAAATCATCCATCCATATTTGTAATGTATCGCTTCATATTGTTTTCTTTCTTCCCTTATTCTTACTTACTACCTCCAACTTTTGGTCGTTGGCTCATTTATTGCAACTGTGTCCACGCATCATTACTTATTTCCTTCATCCTCTACTTTTTCCTTCAAGAAATGAGTCAATATATACACATCATGAGAAAGGAGCATGCATGCAAATACAGTGATACATAGATACATACGTACGTATAGCACAATCACAGTATTTCGATCCAACCCTTGAAATCCATTTTTATTTCAATACAGCTCGTTAATTTCTCGTCATTTTCCAGTTAAACTGGCCTTTTTTGATAATTTCAAAACTGTGACTTCACGAGTATTTATGTACGTACAGTATGATCTTGTCATAATTTGTGGTAAGCAATTTTTGTGCTTTGAATTTATATTCTTCGTATCAATGAAGAGTGGTGGCCTGCCACAATGTACCATAAAAAGTTTCTTGAGAAGTGTATATATCCCTTTCCTCCGCTTGTTATAAGATAAGCAAGTCATTTCTTTCTGAATGAGAGGAGTTTTTTTTAATGAAATGATCCACGATCCACACACTTATTTGGGTTGGCCTGGCCTTTGCACATTATCCAAATGGAAAATATATATGCATGCTTAATTATTCCAGATTTTCTCTTGAATGGATCCCATTTCTGACTTTGTAGCTTAATTGTAAAATGTATTGCCTTGTTGAAGGATAAAGCATCATACATTTTCAGCCCTCAATGAAAAACTCATGCACTCCCTCGCTCCACAGAATCCACCACAAATATATAAATTACAGTGAAAAAAGGTTTTCCAAGATAAGGCTGGACAATCGAGATAAGCCAGTTTCCTGTGCTTGAGTAACTCAACCAAAGAAATTGCTGTTCCTGTCCGTGTATTTTTCACTCTGGTTTCTACTTTTTAATGACATGGACAATCATGTACAGCTGCTGCTGCTCTTACCATATTATTTAGAACTGTGCAATGCATACATACTTTGTGTCTTTGCGAGCAGAGAATAAGTAAGATGAATTTTCTTTGGCTTTTCCTTTCATTCACATTTGTATATAAAATAAGCGCAGATACTGAGAAACTCAGGAAAATCATTAAATACAGGAAAGGATACCAGAGTCCATGATATTATAGATACGAATAATAAAATGTATATTATTAATTTGATCAATGAAGATATCACTTACTTATATATATTAATCCCTTAAGATCAAGGTTTTATCTACTGTCGGTACAGCTTCGTCTGACGTCCATATCCTCTTCTTAAAGAAACGAATACACTATACCATACCTTCGAAAAGCTATTGGGCAATGTCCGGTCTACTTTGAAGCGATGAGTGTGGCTCCGCACCTACTCCAACTTGAGATCCCGTCTGAAATTCTTATACATAGATACCTTTGTAATTTATTCGTCCTTCGTACGCCATAATATATCATGCGGATTGTCGTCAATTGGAATTTTTCGATTCTCGCTGCTAAATTCGTAATTTTTTATTATATTTCCATGAAGCTACTTTTGCAGACGTTATTTCTTATTCCAGGTAACTCATTTTCCATTCTAGTCCTTGGGTTTTATTGTGTCACAAGAAATGCAAGCCCAACAGAGTGGCATTCTTTTATGTAAATCAATCTTTCAGTTAAAATCTTTGACTCTGTCGTGGCAGCTGGCAGCATTATATATTATTCATTGAATCTCGCGTTGGATTAAATGCATCAAGTTTTTCATCACCATTTTCATTTGTATATTTTTGCGTAATTTTCTACAAATAATTTTATTGTGTGTAACCGAGGACTTTAGAGTCAAGAGAGGATGTTCCATTTGAAGTTGAGCAGCAGCAGCCCCGGTGGTGGAAAGTTAATTTAAATTCTCAGCAACGATTTGGTCTTACTTAACTACCTCCATAAAACTTACCTGCTGCTATGTAGCTTTCAAACTCATCGTTCATCCAATTCATCATTTTATTTTAGGTTTAACGAGCTCCAAAAAAAGCTATGCGTACAACTGCTATATATGCTACATTTCTACATACACAGATGCATATAATATAAAATTATATTTTTACAATGCAGACTTTTCAAGTGCTTTTTTGACGAGCTGTTTCACTGAGCATTTCCGGCGTTTTCTTGAATCGCATGTCATCCACGCACTTCATGACTTCATCGAGGAATGGAGAAACGCAGCACAGTAATAGTTTTTTTTACAAGAAGGCTGTAATAATCTCACATCACACAAAATCCACTCGAGTCGACATTTCTGCTTTGTATTTACTCATGTTTCTCCTATTTATGTGTATGCATGTTATATTCATTCCAAACACACAACCACACATTCAACAGTCACACAGTAAAAGAGGAACTTTTCATATATTATCGCATTTTATATTATGTGAGAAATAAAACGAGGTGAAAAGAGTGAAATATACACATGCCTTCATATTTCATTTTGAGTTACAGTGGAGTTGCATGTAGCAGGGCAAGCATAATAAGTATATGTATATTACGTACATTTTCAGAGATATTATGATGCGAATGTGATGTGGTCAAGCAATAGCATGGAAGAAGAATCTTCATTGTAAAGAACATCTTAATTGAATTCTTATTCTTTCAAGTGCTAGCTTTTACCAGGTCCCTCGTAACCCAAGATTTTGAATGCCGGCCATGTGGAGACTTCCTTTTTATTAATACCAAACCGAATACCTTCCATTTTAATACGCCAAATTTCTGCAACAGACAAAAAAAAACTCATTGTACTATTCAACTACTCAATATACCTACCAGCAGCATTCTTCATCCTTCTGAGAGAGACGCTATAAAGGGAAGAGTCAGAGAGGTAGGGGAAAAAATTATTTTTAAACCAATAAAAATGTGCAATTGTCGTAACTGTTTTTACTAATATGCTTTTGTGTGCAATAGGCGTATTATTTATAAATACATTCCTTCTTCAGTTTCGCCGCAGCATCAGCAGTTTTTTTTCATCATCATCATCATCATCAAACTATGCATTCATTCTTGTTTCGTATCGCTTAAAGGAAGAAAAGAATGCAATGGTGAAATGAAATAGTATTTTTAAAAAACCTACAGCACATAAGTATCCACCAAAGCATATATTTCAAAAGTATGCGTGTGATACTCATAAAAAGCAAGCACTTGTGACTTGACTCCGTTTTTCGCTTGACACATGTTGAATATTATATTGCATATTGTTATCCCTCCCTATACGTCTTCTCTTTTTATAATTCACGAAAAATGCGGCTACGACCGACCAACAACTGCCTCTTTTTGTGTGTGTGAATGAATGCTGCTTGCTGGGACGACATTTACACCAACTATAACTCCATATGCCTCTCTGTCTGTCTCTCTCTCTCTAACAATTTTTTTATGTATTGCAATTGCAAAGTTTTGTATGTGTGCTCAATGTTCTCTCTCTGCTACTCCTCATGTCTTTTTACATTTAGAAAAATAGCACAAAAGTAAACCGCAGCTTTAGCACAAAAAAATTATACGACTACTACTTTTTTAACAGAAAGAAAAACAGCAGGTAGACAGAGTGAGAGAGAGAGAGAGAAGAGAGTAAATTCAATGTGTCTGTATCTGCGGAAAAATATCCATAAATATATATTCTATACGTGTATGCATAATAATACCTTCATATGCATCAATAATCCTCACTTACTTTTGCCTCTCTCACAACACAACACACAACACCATCACCACACCACCACCAAAGGCACACATTCATCCATAAACTATATAATAATAATGACGATACTATGAGGATGATGATGATATTTTTTTGAAAGCTCGCTTCCAAAACTAAACCTTAGTAATAGTAGTAATATAATAAATATACATACATGAGAACTAATCAGAGCTAAAGCACATTCCTAATAATTCTTTAGTTAGCATTCATATACACTTTTTTATATCATGATGCTATAATGAAATATATATGTATATATATATTTTCATTTCATATATATTTATATATACATATTCGAACTATTCCATCATTCATCCATAATGCACAATTTCTCGTTGACTTTGGCTGAGCTGTATGATGCCGAAAAGGAATGAAAATGGTAATAATATTTCTTTCTCTCTCTTAACTCCCAAACTTAACTCTTTTGCTAGTCTCTTCACTTTGGGTTGTCGTCGTCTTCTCTTCTCCTCTCTTTGAAAAATTATGATTATGAAGGGAGACAAGAGCAGAAAATTCACTTCATGCAAGCTGACGACTAAAAAGCAATAATAGTAATAAAAAATAATAATATGCAATGCAATATCTTCTCTCTCATATTTATTTTTTTTTGCCTGAACTCTCAACATCCATCCACATCCAATCCACCACTCACTACTACTTACTGTGTCCGTACGTTTTGCTTTGCAAAGCAAAAGACTTTTTCTATTGCTTCTGCTTCGGTTGCTGCTTGTGCACATTATTACTTACCTGACGGAAGAATATATAGGGATATATAATATTGTTTGAAAATTATTTCTTTTTTACTAAATTTTTATATATTCCACACGGTAGTAGTAATAGTAATGTCGTTTTGTTGTGTGCGGAACATTACCATTTTTTTCTACATATTTTCTTTCACCATCATCATCATCATCATAACGAAACCATGCATGGTCGTGCATTTAGAGAGAGAGAGACATGCCACCATGTCATACATTCATTTTTCCTTTTCTTCCATCAATCCATCCATCCTCTTTTTTCTGTTTCTTTCTCTGTCTGTCATTCCATTTCTACCATTACAGGCACACCACCACATTACTAGAATCACCACCACCACCACCACCGTCTGTTCGTTTTTCCCCTCTAGTAATATAACATTTAACACATCTCTCTTTTCTCACTTATCTGGTCATTTGCAATGCGGTTGTGCTGTGTTGCTGGTGTTGAATGCGGTTTATTTTTGCCATTATTGCTCCTGCGTGCTGTTGCATTTTACTGAAAATAGTTTTGGTGGCAATAAAAAGGAAAGAAAGAAAGAAGTGTGATGTGATGGTTTGGATTTTTTTTGGATACTATAAAAGTCCTTTGTATATAAGTTCTTTCTCAGATATTCTCATCATCCCTTACATTTCATCGTTATCACCACCATTATCATCACCGTCATTGCGCATCACATCACTCATATTTTTCTTACATTCCATATATTACATATTTACTCACAGAAAAAAATAATATGCAATGAATGATACTCCATTCCATACTCCCATATTCCAATTGCCATGTCGTAGTTCTACCACCTCGCTTTTCATGAGACGAAATAACGAAACAATACATCAAATTCATGCAGTGGCATTATTGGTAGGCTATCCAAAATAGTATATATGGTGAAATGGTTATGGTAGTTGATTTTGTTGGTTGGTGGTGGCAAGTAAAATTATCAATCTTCACAGATCCATTTTTTTTCACAAGAATCGCCCAGTAACAAGCGACATGCACGCTTTTTTTTTGTAAGAATAAATAGGAAAAAGTATTAGAAAATGGTTCTTCTCTTTTCTGTACCTTTTTGCTCATCTGAAATATTTCAGAGAGAGAGAAAAAAAATCCAATCTCTTTCTTCGTGCACCTTCATAATTATGCGAGGTGTATGGAGTATAGGAATATAGGTACACAGTTGAATGTAACTTATCTTATCCCACGCCACGCGGAAAGGATGATAATATGGTATTGAATGATGATCCGATGCTCTGCTGGCTCTGGTGAGAGAAGGTAAAAAAAAAATTTCAGGAGATTTTCTTAATAGGCCAAAAGATAACTAAATGGGGGGTTTAGAAAAGATATACCCAATTTTTACAAGAAAAGTCATGAAAAAAGGTGTAGCCACATTAAAGCTTTAAAAACTTCATCTATTACTTTTACCTGAATGTGCTAACAAGAGGAGGAGAGGAAAGATGATGATAAAATGAGAATATTATTGAGACAGGAAGGAAATGGAAACGTGCAACTAGAAAATAGATTGAAAAATAAGTAAACCCTGAGGATTGATGGGGATAAGATAAGATATATTTGTGTAATTTCGCATTAAACCTAATCTCGAAAAAGAAAAAAAGAACTTCTAGACGGGAAGTGTATGATCATTACTTACACATTATGAACTTATATATATATATATATCTGTCTGTGCAGTTCACTGGACGGTTCATCAGCAGACGTTTTCATGTAATAAGTAGAAATAATGTAATGAAATATAATATGTAGCCAAAGTCACTTCCACGTCATACAATCACCCCCAATAACATTATCATTTATACATAATAATAATGATCGTAATCGTAATCAAGTTAGATTATCCTCTATATAAATAGCAAAATTCTCTTGAGTTGTGCTCATTTGAGGTGAATTTTATTATCCATCATAATATTATAACTGCAATGGTATCCAAGTATACACTTACTTATCAAATAGAATAGAGAGACATGCCTTCTCACAGAAAACATTGCAAATAATATGAAGCATCCTATGCTTCCATCCTAATCCTTACGTTTGTCAGCGTCTCCTCATTGCACATTGACTTCTTTACTTTATATAAAGGCATGTAACCATACATCCGTCCGGTCTGGCGGTGTGGTGGCGTGGCGTGGATAAAATAGACTAAAAAGAAGAAAAGTTGAAGAAAATGATATCGTTTTAATTTTTTTGTTTCTAAAATGAGAACAGACTACAGTCACGGAGAAAAAATATAGAAAAGCCGGTTTATGGGTTTTCTTGGCTTGACTGAATTTTTTCTGCTAATATCTAAAACATAGAGAAAAAGAGAGGGTTGGGCTTGTAAAAGTTGCACGTAGTCGTATTCATATGTTCCATAGTATATACATATATATATAAAATATAAGTGTGTTATGTAAAAAAAAAAAAAAAAAAAAAAAAAAAGTGAGTTCACTTGTAAATAACTATTGTAGTTGTATGTGATGGGATGGATGTGATATGATATGATAGCGTCTGGTGTCCGAGCATATTAATCGTAAGACAGTGAGCGAGAGAATGAGAAGAGAAGTTTAAAGTAATCCATTTCCGGTGGCGAGTCAGCAAAAAAAAAGCAACACGAGAAATGGAAGCTAATAAAGTGTATTTAATAGTGATAAAGTTAAGTAACTACCATATTTCATGATTTTGATGATGATAATGCAATGAAAGAGAGTATACTATATATAGTGAGAGAGGAGAAGCAGACAGAGCAAGGTGGAAAAGGCATGATATGATGATGACTTGTTCCTTTTAGGCTTGTTCCTCTTGGTCGAAAAGCAAAATGTAAATGTACTCAAAAAAATGATAATAGTAGACCAAAAAATATAGTATTGCATGCCATGCACCCACTACTCCTACTCCTCCAACTCACCAAAAACTTGCAGAAGCTGCACCTGATACACATATGTATACCTAAAGGATTCGAAAGAGAGACTCCAGCAACAGCATTTTTTTCGTCTTCTTCAAAGTACCAAACCAACTACACACACGCCTACCGTACAAACGGCTTTGAGTAGAGTTTCTCTACAAAACAACATGATGTTTGAAAGATCCATTTTTACGGTGCAATATACTTACTACTTACTACATGCGTACTCTTATTCCTTATTCTTTTGCTTTGCTTCGATGAGGAAATCCTACTACTATACTTTAATCACTCATCATGAAACCGCTCTTTATGTTACTTCATGCCATCACCTGCAATTAACTTTTTTTCCTCCAAAAGAAAGAAAAAAGAACAATCAAGTAAAAGTTGCACTTGCACCTGTATTTATCGCATTGCAAAAATGTGTTTGGTGAGCAAAATGATGATTACCTTTTGTTACTTTTTGAGATTGGTATGGTATGGTGGTGCATGAGATGAGAGAGAGAGGATTCCAAAAATGTATATATTATTTTTTTGCATTTACATTAACATTGCTCATGGTTTTCCTTTTTGTACTAAACGTTTTCTGCCACCGTGTCAGTGTCACCGAACTGTATCATCATGAATTCATTTTTATATTATATAAAATGTGGGGATGGTATGGAACGGAGTAAATAAAAAAAATATATGCTGGTAAGCCTTACTCTCTTTTTCTCCTAAAAATATATTATCATGGTTGCATGAATGCGTGCAAAAATTAAGTGCTGGTATATTATATGATGGTAGGGAACCAGCAATAAAAAAAATACAACAGATGCAATCCTCCACTAGTACTCGTTTAATTTCCCATTCCATATAATATATATATTTCCCATCCCTCATGCAAGTTTTATGTTTTTGCTAAAAATTTGCCATGCTGCTCCCACTGTTACTGACTACTGCTGCTGCTGATGCCATTTCAGTTAGTTCGTGTAAAAATAAAATTCTCAGGAAGAAGCCAGTAGTGAGCAGTTCAACAGTTCATCCCCAAAACCCAAAACTGAACATCTTTTGACACTATCAAAACTATCTGCGAATCCGTATTAAATGTATGTATGCATATTTTTTTGTAAAAATTAAATAAATTCAAAATGCAGAATATCATCTTTCCTTCGTCCATCTTCTTCTTCATCATCATCATGATCATCATCATTACATCCTGTTTTTTGATTCGTAGAAAAATAAAAGAGTTTCTTTCCACCCAAAAGACACAAAAGCTATCCTGGTGGAATTCCTCTTGATTCTTAGATTTGAAGATTACCCAAATTTTGATAAAATACATTATTGCTAGGATTAATTTTCATTAGAAAAACTTAAACCGACTGATTAGAAGAGGTTCTTGAGAGAGATTACAGTGTAATATCAAATCGTATGCTTCTTGCACCCACCTCTCGCCCGCTCAAGTTTGCGGAGATACAATCAATCTCTCTTACAATCAAGTACTTCCACTTCCACCGCACCGGTCTATCCGGCATGTTCATGTTGCATTTTAATTTCCACCTTGCCTTTTGTTGCATTTGCACAAGAAGTCAAGTCACATTCCCTGGTTCTGGTTCCCCTCATGATCATCCTCGTCTGATGGATGAGATTGATGATGACCATATATATATATAAAAGTTTGATTTTTGGGGGAAAACTAGCAAAAAATATTTTGCTCACTGCATTTTTTTCATGGGGATATAAAAGTGAACAATACAGAATGTGGCTAGGTATATATATATATATATTTCCCCCTATATTCCTATAATCGGAGCCCCAAGTACATTCATAAAATTGCATTTTGAACATGAATCTCACGACAACGACGACGATGATGATGATGATGATGCTGTGTGGTGGTGGTATACATATGGTGATCGGTGATGCGGTGATGGCTGGGTTGGTGTGCAAAAAAATCATGTTTTAATACATTCTTCTTCCATCTTTACAGCATATTGCATTCTTCTTGTTTCTTCATCCTTTCTTCGCTTCATCATCATCATCATCATCATCATCAGCAAATCACCATTATTATCATCATCTTATTTTTCAAGGGGAAGGAAGCAGGAGAAGAAGAAGAAGAAGACGATGAAGAAGAAGAAGAAGAAGAAGCTAAGCAGAGATTTTTTTGATAGGCGAGAATGAAACCAGCCAAGCAGGAGCATAATAGCAGGCAGACTACTAGCAGCAGAAGCAGCTATGCAATATAAATGTAATAAAATCATAATATGCAATGCAATACAAGAAAGAATAGTTGGTTTTGGTAAAGTTGGTATATACACGGACGGATGGATGGATGATGATCATGATGATGATGGTGATATGATTGCATTGCAACAACGAAAACGAAGAATAACAAATAACAGGCTTGCTTTATAGCTCTAATGTTGAATGCGAATGCTTTTGTATGCTGCTCATTGCCATTATAGTAGTAGTAGATAGATACATAGTTGTTGCGTCTTCTTCCTTTTAGTTTGGTTTAGCAGAAAAAAGAGAAGAGAAGTTGGTTTTTTGAGAATCTCCGTTTTGTAAGTGCTGGGAAAAGTCTTTCTTGCAAGTTCCCAATGATGAAAAAGTGAGGAGGCAAACCAAACGCAATGAGAGGAAAGGAAATACTTGTAAAAAGGAATTTTCTGATGTGTCTAACACGATGAGCTTGTCTGACTCTTCTTTCAAGTTGGCACAATAATGCATTCATTACATTTACATTGATATGGGCTTTCGCAATTGTGCACAATGAAGGCAACGTATCTACCACCACCACCACTCAACTCCACTATATGTACTCGTAAGCGCCTATCTCTCTTTCTCTCTCTCTGTACCTAAAACGCAACAGTACATGAACAAAAATGTACTCTTTACTAAAGAACAAAGTGCATAAAAATCTCTATCCATCTATCGGCTCTTCCTCTGACCTGAGTGTTTGTTCCATCTGAACTTTTTTGCAGTTTTTCTTCATCTTCTCCTTTCCCTTGCATTGAAATCGTAGTTTGATTTTCCATTTCCGCTTTGTTTCCTCCTGGTTGATCCTCTGTTTGTGTAACATTGCCAAAAATAATAAATATCCTCAAAAAAATCCTCATACCAAAAGGAAACATGACATTAGTCATGCTTAAGAATTGCACATCTTCAGCTCAAGATAAGATGATGTACGTATATATGTGCATAAAGTATAAACCAGCTTTCATCATGTAAATCACATTTGCAAGTTTGCTTTTGCAATAGTCTAACCCAAACCATTTCTCCAACCGATCTGGATCTGGAACCCAGACGGATGTTGGATGTGGAAGAAGGAAAGAATAATATAACTACGTCAGGAAGAACGATGATGATGATGTTGATGATGAAGCCAACATTTATTAATGGGAATCAGGTAGTGAGCCACTTTCCCAGGATCCTTTATCGGCATTCCCATTATATTTATTTCTCATCCACACATTAGTCTACCACACAGTAAAACATAATGTTATGCATGGGCATTTTTTTTTTAAAAAAGACGAGCTCGAGCAGTGGTGTCCGTTTTCTTTACTCCACAAACAACTACGGTATTGGTACAGGTACTGTTTGTTATTGTTGCGATCAACATGATGATGGTGATGTGATGACGATGATAATAATATCATATAATATTGTGGAGTCTGAATGTACGCGTCCCTCCCACGGGAATTTTGCCACATTTATTATGGAAAAACGCAAGAGTCAAGTCAGTTACCTGTTTTGCAAAAAAAGGTGAGTAATAGCTTGGTTTCTCGGCTCGGCTTGGCTTATATGTATGCATTTATAATATAATATTGCTGAAACAGTTTCTCAAAGACAAAGACTACTTATGATGATGAGAATCATGCTTCATGCAAGTAGGGAAATGAGTGCAAGAGGAAAAGTTGTTATGTTATGAGATGAGGAAGGAAATTGTGTTTTCAATGGGAAAACGTCACGTCAGCTTATTTCATGTGTACCTTTCGGAATATATAGCGTCCGGGGGTGTCCGTCCTGTCCATTATCACTGCAAAATATCGTCACAGGCAATTTCAAAATAAAAGTTCTCATGAGTAAACCATATCATTCTCAAAGCTTGTTAGCATATTGCATTGGCTTCCACCATATCGACCATCCCATTCTATTTTTTTTTTGGTAAGCCGACCTTCTAAGTTAATTAAGGTGCATCGAAAAAGTTGGATGAACAACGACCAAGACCTCATCGACTAATGACATGCATAAGTCAGAAGACTGGAAGTGCACTGTGTTGCAGTTGCAGGGCATGCAACTTGTACCATGTGAGATTTTTAGCTTGCCCAAGGAATGGGCTTGCAGTTGCGATGGTCAATGACCCCCACGTTCTGAACTAAGAAATGCATCTTGAAGCCATATGGGACTAATAATGCTTGTCTACTTTCTGACTTTGGATTTTCAGTTTGACACCAGTCACAAGACCACAAGCTTTTGGTAAGTGGACGCCAGTTTGTAGAGTCGACGGTAACGATTCAACTCACGACGGAGTGGTCAGACAAGTGACCCTGCGAATTGGCTGAATTTGGAGATATATGTTGCTTTAGATGCTACTTCTACTAGTTAACATCACAAAGGATTTTACTCCATGGCCACCTTTCGCTGGAAAATCGCAAAAAATCGATGGAATTTCAGCAATGGAATTGTACAGTAGCCTTGCAAGCAAGCTCTTGTACTTTCCCCTATTAACTTAAAATTTTCACCCCCGCACCAAAAAATTTGTCTCATCCCAAAATTCCATAGCTCCAAATGACTTAACCCATTGCTGGTTGCTTAGAGTGTTTATCAAAAGAACACTGAGTGCATCAATTTTAGACTGGAAACTGACTATTGTTGGAGGGAGTGCCTCGGAAGGAGCTTTGGGTGATTTATGGAGGAAACTTTGGTGGGAATGATGGAGGAATAATTTTTCATTCGATTTTTATGACGGTCAGTACTTTATAAAATGCATCATTCATGCATTTAAAATTCGAAGCGTACTCCCAAACGCACCCTCCAACCATAATTCAACACAGCATCCATCACTCCCACCATCATTCCCTCCAAAGTTTCTTCCATCAATCCGTCCAAGAAGATTAAGTTTATACTGTGTCACCTTTACTCGTTTGGTTTGAGTTTGTAGGTAGTGATACTATTGATAAGACATGAATTGAAGATTATACCATAATTGGAAATTGGAACTACATCTTGAATACTAATTCAAAAGGTTTGTTTTTTTAATTATGGAATTTGCTACAATTTTGTTAGGGATGTGTTTTACACATGTTAAATTTATTAAAAACAAAAACCTACCTTCCATGTGGCCTTTCTCACTCAAAAATCATTTTTACCGATAAGGACTTTTCCACCTTTCTGGTATATGAAGATTAGTGTCAAAACTTCTTTCTTCCAGAATACACACAAACGAGTCATAAACTTTCCATAAGTGAGGTGGAAGCAAGCAGATTCCTTTTGTCAAACACGTGTAACACAAATGCGATGTATACGCCATCTAAAATACATATTCTTAAAAAACTGAACAAAGACATTGATGTTTTTTTAATGATTTAGCTTTCATCTGCATCCACATTTGATCAAGGTGCCAGTGTCAACCTTCCAACGCATTCATTTATTTTGCAAAGACGCCTCCAATGCAGTATAGCAAAAAACCGGAAGTTCTCTCATTATTTGGCATCAGCATTGAAAACTATTTGCTTTAATAAAAAGTTATCAATGTTTTATTGATTACTTTAATACATTTGCATCGTTAAAGATTCCAGGAATGATATTCAGCTCGTGTTTTGTATAAGAAACGATGCGTACTAATTTTAGTGTCAAAGTTCAAAGTACCTGGGGCCTGCGGCTTCAGTAATCGTAAAAGCAACTGTATAATTAGAGCAGAAATTACCAAATATTTTTTTCCAACATTCCAACCTACGGCCTAATTCTAATCAAATGAAAACTTATGAATCATGCAGAATAGAATGGTCATGATACATTAATTTCGCCATTTCGTACCAGTGGTCCCTCAAAGAAAAATCGGAACACTTCTTTGAATTTACGACTGTAAAACTATTTGCTTTAAAAAATGGTTACTGTTTAATTGATTATTTTATTATCTTTGTATCGTGGTTAAGCATTCCAGAAATGATATTCTGCTCGCATTTAATACAAGAAACGATGCGTTCTAATTTTAATATCAAGCTTAAAAGCACCTGTCGCTTCAGTAATTGTACTTAATTGCAACTGGTAAAGTATATTAGAAATTACCAAACGCATAAAACTATTTCCTGCTAACATTCCAACTTACAACTTAATCAGAACTAAATGAAAACTTGTCATTCGTGTCATGACCGTCATGATACATTAATTTCGTAAAAGTTGTTTCTCAAAGAAAAATTGGAACACTTTTTGAATTTACAACTGTAAAAATATTTGCTTTAATAAGATAGCTAATGTTTAATTGATTACTTTAATGCGTTTGCCTCGTTGATTGCTAAGAATTCCAGAAATGATATTCAGCTCGCTTCAGTAATCATACTTAATTGCAAGTGGTACAGTAAAGTAGAAATTACCAACCTCAAAATAAATTCCCAACATTCCAACCTAGAAAACCTAACCAGCATTAAATGAAAACTTGTCATTCGTGCATGAATCATCCATAATAGAATGGTCATGATACATTAATTTCCTATCAGTTGTTCCTCAAAGAAAAATCGGAACACTTCTTTGAATTTTCGACTTTATTTTAAAATTATTTGCTTTAATTAATGATCAATGTTTAATTGATTACTTTAATACTTTTGCATCGTTGATCATTATCGTTAAGAATTCCAGAAATGATATTTAACAATTCCTCTCGCGTTTTAGTACAAGAAACGATGCGTAATAATGTTAGTGTCAAAGTTAAAAGCACATGTCGCTTCAGTAATTGTACTTGATTGCAACTGGTACAGTACAACAGTAGAATTTACCAAACTCAAATTTGTTTTCTTCAACATCCCCAGCCTACAACCTTTAACTAGAATTTAAATGAAAACTTGTCATTCGTGCATGAATCATCCATAATAGAATGGTCATGAAACATTAATTTCGTACCAGTTGTTTCTCAAAGAAAAATCGAAACACTCCTTTGAATTCACGATTGTATGTTAATGTTAGAATTCATTTCATGGGTACTACCCATATTACCCCTAGAATATAATACTCATACTATACTGGCCTGGTACTACCGGAAGTTACATTGCTTAAATGTACTCATTTCAAGTGCTTCTCCCTATTTTTACGAGTTGATTGTTGTTGAAAAATCCTCCCTTACATACATATTCAAGGACGATTTTTTTGATTTACAAAGAAAGCAAAGCTCTTTTGTAAAGCAAAAATGTTCGCACATGATTCGTATTGTAACATGATGCTCATGATATTTCTTGTGACAGAACTATTTATTGGATGCCTTTTAAATTTTATCGAAATTTCAAAAGTTCAGAGATGTATCATGCGGTAGTTTCACCGTTCCGATCCAATACAGATATTCATTGACGATGAGATGAGTTTATCCAAATGAAGAGTTCTAAATACTGCTTTTTGCATTAAATTTTTTAAGCAGAGTTATAACTCATTCTGTTGCTTACACGTACGAATCATATTTTTAAGTTTCTTTTAGTAGCCTATGCTGCTGTGCACTAAATGAAATCTTCCAATTCCAATTTACTAAAAGTATATCAGTAGCACAAAAACATAAAAAAAGTGGGAGCATCAAAGTCAAAATCACAGTAGTTAATTATAACTTGCTGCCAGCAGCACATGCAAACTAAACGAATAGTTTATGAGCTTCTATATTTGCTGTGATACTGATCCTATATTGAATTGACGCTCATAAAAAACAGTCACAAGACAAGTCACTACCACACACACACATCACATTAGCATAGTATCCACCTAAAAAATGTCCATAAAATTGAGAGTTGCAATAGATTGACCAATTTGTAGCCCTGTAGTTCCTATCACTTTTGAACATGATCATGCTCATATATGTCAAGATACAAATTAAATGATTTGATGTATAATGTCTAAATGTCCGTACACACATGAGCACATATCAAATACGACATCCGAGCGATTATATACATACATTACATGAGTACATTTAACCAATAAAACTACCAACTATAATAGTAATCCATATAAATATATAGCCTGTGAGGGAGCATATATTGAGCATGTATGTAAAAGCAAATTAGTTTTAGTGCCTTTGTCAACTATTTTCCGACGACCCGACCCTTTTCCTTTTAATGATAAAAAATGTGAGTTAGTTGTCTCGTCTGGCCCTTTTTTCTTACATTTATGATTATTGTGAGCCGCTTCTTGAATTTCATGATCATTGATTACTATTATCAAGAATAGCACAAGCATTATACGCAGCACCAGCTTCGTCATTGTCATTATATCATCCACGACGGGTCATGGTTTATTAAGTTTTGTCACAAAACTACCCAATTTCCATTTTCATAATGCTGAATGCGCATCATCTATACTCTTTCTTTGATAAGTAGAAATCACTCTGAATGAAATACTTCTTATGCTATTTTTATAGGATTGCGTTTTGCATTGCATGAGGATGATATGATGCGATGTGACGTGATGAACAAATGCATGCAAATGTAAATACATTAAAGAGTATATATATATATCAGACGAAGTAATTCAAATGGTTAAAAAAAAGTAGCATTATGTCATGCCTATAGAGATAGGGTACTAGTAATGTAGTACTACTTTCAGAATTTATGCATGGCATAAAGGAACACTTAGGTGATCGGGCATGAAATGGGTAAATGTCCTCCAATGCATATAACATGTACATATTATGTATGTATATTCATAGTTTTTATAAGCATAATATTTATTGTACGCTGCAAATTGTGAGAAACAGAAAGAGAGAGAGAACAGAAGAGAGACGAAGAAGTAATCTTATAGAGCCAAGTGAACTGATGAATCGTGCATGTGCATACTGTTTTTCATAGCATGAAAACGAATGCTAGTGCTATCAGAGAGGAAGGAACATTAGTGTTATTTATACGTACCTTGCATTGTACCTTGGGTAAAATATGTGCCGAGCACAACACAACAGTGCAGAGATGTCACCTAAAACTAAACAAAAATATGACATGAAATTGGAATCGTATCAAATTAGGCCCCTTCTTACAAATTCGAACTTAAAGGGACATAATATATCCTCCTTCTCCTCCTAACCTATTCATACTATTCTCATTCTCATCGTGAAACCTCTCTACACCAGGAATCTATCACTTTCACAATTTAATTAAAAGTTTTACATAATTCTTATCGGCCTCGAAGTTAAAATTCCAGATCAAGAATACAATTTGGGGCGGTGTGAGAAAATCGTGTGGCAAGACTTTAGAAGGCTTCCGGTTTAGCTACTCAACCAATCTTTTGATTCATTCTTTCAATCTTTAACCTTTACTGTTACATCTCTGCCTCCCAAAAACAGTGTACTTGAAGAGAAAGAAAAAAGAGACAAGCAATCAGGCACAACACAGCAGGAGGAGGCAAGCAAGAAGGAAAAGGACGGAAGGCAATATAGCAAAAAATATAAAAAATAGAACGTCAATAAATAGTATAAGAACTATTATTAGGACTTTGTTGTATTGTGTAGTAAAAAAGTACGTGAACACACTTAGGTTAGCTACGTTTTTACCCATATAATATATAATGTAATAATATTTATTATCAAGATGTGAAATATGCGTTGTCGTTGTGTTCTTTCTGGTTCTGTTATTGAAGAGTTTTTGTGATGATTGGGATTTTTAGCAGTATAGTTGAAAGTAGTAGCAGTCCGTAGTAGTTCACTACAAAAAAACCAAAAAGAAATTTTGGGAGGAGGAGGAGGTATTGTTGAACGTGGAGTGAATTATTTTGAAGCTTGGTGGTTGTGGCTGAATGTTTGAAAGAACAGTTTTGTATCTCATCGTCGATGTCGCAAGCACGGCTGGCTAAAAGCGTTCGATTTCGATTTATGGAATAGTGCTTTTGAATTGAAATTGGAAGTGCATTGAATTGAATTGAGTAACGGGGAGATTTCGTTGGTTTGGTGGCTTCAAAAAATCAAAAGGTTGACATTTGTTCTTCATGCTTTGTTCCAGTTGAAGACTGTTTTTGTTTCCATTCTGATACCTGATACCACGCAGCAGGTCGAAAGAAGTCATGCAGATTGAGATTAGTATATGTTATTTAGTGGAGGACCTTTAGTCCATTACATTCCGTGCTTTGAGTGGAGGAGTATAGTTGGAGTTGGCGAGTTGATAAATGTGAGTTGGGATTTGGGAGGCTGATAGTGATGATACAACAGCTGATGGGCTAATGTTATGGTTGGTCACCCACGTATAAAGGTAAATGCACGAGAAGGTTATGGTTATGGAAGGCTGAGCTCCTGGATAAACATTACAAGTGAATGACACACACGGATGAAACTAACTTACAATTTATGGTGAGTAATTAACCGTACTTTTCCTTCTGTATCCTTATATTACATAATCAAAGCAATTTGTATACTGGTTAGCTTTGTGTATAGATGATAGAGTCAAGAATTTGCTATGTGGATGATTTGTTAGTTATATGATTTATTTAATTTTGCTCCTTGTAGGACATGTAGTAACAGTGGATGTGGACCAGTTGGAAAGTGTCATAAATCATTATCTGTCAATCATCATCATCTAAATGAGTGGAGTTGCGAAACCTCCTATCATCATCATCATCCAACTGTGAACGATTTTATTCTGCCCTCGTAATTTTTCCTGTTCATTTGTCCCTCAGCGTCATAATGATTATCGTCTTGAACTACTACTACTGCTGCTGAGAGAGTAACCTTAATAGCACAACTCATTATCATTATCACAAGTCAGTCGTGGAGTGGAGGAGTGTGGAAAGGAAAGGAAGACGAGGACCGGAATATCTCTATATAAAGTTGTTGAATGTGTGTATTAGTCAATAAGTTGAAGTCAGAAAAGTGGTTCTTCTCTTCTGTTATCATCTAACATTTCCTTTTCGTCACAAAGTGCACGTAAACAACTAATTTGGTTCTCAAAGGAAGAAGAAGGGAAACATCCAACATCATCAGCAAGTAGTGCTCCTTCGTTTCTTGGGCGCAGAAGAACAAATACAAGAAATAGTTAGTTGTTGAAATACTACTACACATTACACATGCGTGCTGGTTTTACTACTTCAAAAAGTAAACGCGTGTGACAAGAGCAGCAGAAGCAGTGACGACGGAAACCAGAATAAAAGAAGTGCAGGAAGAAGAATAGAGACGCAACATGTATTACACAAATAGAAAAAAATAATATGTAAGTAACAGAGATTGAGGGGAAAAGGTGCATCTTGATGAATATATTTTAACGTGGATGTACTATTTTACCATTTTGCTTCATTTGTAATATTGGATAAACGAATGCATGCATATATAACTACTGGGTATGTATGTATGATATGCATTGCTTTATCTGAGAATATGTATGTGACACACACATGAGATTTCATGATAATAATGTAAATACAGTTGTGTGTGACTTCGTTCTAAATGTATAAGAATGTGTGTATGTTGAGCTCACTGTAAGTAATATCAGTTAAAAGTATTATTCGTATTCCCTAATGTATTTTGTGATTGCAGATGAATGCGTCTTTTGTTGTACCGACCGACCGACTGATGCCATCATCATCATCACCATCCTTCATATCCTGTGAGTAAATTGGTTCGTTCATCGTTCAAATGAATCTGGCTCTGGCTGGTCGTCATGAAATGAAATTATTGTGAGTTAACTACTTTGCACGTTGTACCAACCACCATCATGTCGTTCTCCCATTTTCTATCCTTTTAAAAAATTCTCAAAAGACATTCATTAAATATATACTTGTTTTGTTGCTGGTATTACAGGAGACAAATTTTCAATTATCTTTAGTTGCTCATAAAGGAAGCTTCAACTCTAGACAGACAACACCAGAAAGCTCATCAATCACACAATCATCGTCTCCGGTTAATACTACTTGAACGGAAGGAAACTTTATATCGTGCAAATAAGTTACCAAGAAAAGAGGCAAAACCTTTGTTGTGGAGATAATAAACTAACTTGTACTAATTTTCTACGATAAGAACTTGAAATATATTATTTTTTACAATGAGTGAAATGACTAGTTTGTCAAGTCCAACAACAGCTCAGGTGCCCGTAGTGCCAGTAGTGCCTGCAGAAAATTCAAACTGCTGCTGTGGTGGTAACAACAGAGTTCAAACAAGCTTGAGTCTGGGGAGTCCGTCAACCCCAGATAGTTGTAGTATA
The DNA here is from genome assembly GCA_964034955.1 of Orchesella flavescens. NCBI lineage: Eukaryota > Metazoa > Arthropoda > Collembola > Entomobryomorpha > Orchesellidae > Orchesella > Orchesella flavescens. The sequence goes on along the minus strand of OZ035954.1, from coordinate 34,316,768 downwards.
AGTTCAACGAGCAGCAGTTCTCAAAATCAAGTAGCTGGAGTACTTCATACTCCATTGACCAATGGTTCTTCAACTGCTGCTGCTGCTGTGACTCTTGCCAACGCTTTCATTAGTGATCCAACTTCGGCTGCCGCTGCAGGTCCGGCTGGAGGTCAGTGGGTACGACTCAATGTGGGTGGAACTCATTTTCTCACAACTAAAACTACGTTATCCCGCGACCCGAAGTCATTTCTATGTCGTCTAATACAAGATGACACGGATCTCATTTCAAATAAAGTAAGAAAGCAGCAATAGTATTGAGATTAGAAGAAGATTTTTGTCACTATCTCCATTCTGTTTTTATTATTGTTTCAGGACGATACTGGGGCATACCTCATTGATAGAGACCCCACATACTTTGGTCCAGTGCTCAATTACCTCAGGCATGGAAAGCTCGTTATTAACAAAGATTTAGCGGAGGAAGGTAAAGTTTACATTAATTGTTTAGTTTCGTGTTTTTATATAAAATTATAGATGGTTACAAAATGTGCAATTTATACTTTTAGGTGTTCTTGAGGAAGCGGAATTCTATAACGTCACGGATTTAATAAAACTTGTGAAAGAGCGTATTCATCGTAGAGATAGCCGTGCTCCAAATGGACAGGTAAACATTATCATCAAATGTAATTATTATACAATTTAGAGACAGCTCTCGTTGATCTCGCTCAGCAGAAAGTTTCCTAATTACAATATAGCTAATAAGTTAACAAAACAATTACAAGGGGCGAGCTTCTGGCTCCCTCCTCCCTCTTGTATGGAATGATGCTTCAATTATTTTTATTATTTTTAGTTAAAGCATGTCTACCGTGTCCTTCAGTGCCATGAGGATGAACTCACTCAAATGGTTTCGACAATGTCTGACGGATGGAAATTTGAGCAGCTGGTCAACATCGGTTCTCAGTACAACTATGGAAATGGGGATCATTCTGAATTTTTGTGTGTAGTTTCAAGAGAGTGTGTTGATTCAGCTAATTCAGGCATTCAAGATCAAACTTCTGACAGAGCCAAGGTATACAAAAAAATGTCTTCTTTTTGCATGACAAAGTATAAGGTGTTGTTGTTGTGTTTTGCTAACTAACTCAATGGTTGTTTAACTATTGTTACAGGTACTGCAGCAACGGGGATCTAGAATGTAGACAGACAGGTTTACCAACAGAAATTTTCTTTGAGGCTATTATATGAGTCTTCATCGTCATTGTTGCTAATCGGCTGCCATTTCTACCTATATTAAACAACACAAAAGATAATTGAGCTACTTGGGAATGTTCAAGATTAAAATGTATAATATATTATCAAAATCATTGCGTCGTTCTCACCGTTTTCGCTGTTGACTGTGCCCTAATAGAATTTAGACATCGTTGCCTCATTTTTATTACTCTTTTTCAGGATAACCGGCAAATTCTCATTAAGGCAACAAAAGTATATTGAAACGATTCAAATACATACATTTATGTAATTGTAAGAGTATTGCCATTCTTGTAAGTTTTTTATGACTTGTATATGAAACTAAAGAATTTATTACATTGTGTTACTTTAAATTATTTATCAGGTATGTGAATTAATGTTGAAAAAGTGTTAGTATTTCCCTAGAGAGTAGTCAAAAACGTTTTGATTACGTCACATTGTCATTTTTAAAGTATATTTGCTAAATAAGTATCGTTGTGATTTTGTATTTTTGGTTCAATCGTGATTAGCTAAGATTATCATCAGAAATATATACTATTGAGGTCCTTGCAAAAATGCAAAATCACGCTTTCAATGATAATAGATACACTACCGATACCGATGTAAGAAATACAAAAAACACGTTCGATATTGTGAATGAATGAAGTGAAATACATTTCGAATTTTGTAATGCTAACATTGGAGTAGTAGTAAATAGGATGAACCCATATTTAACGTTTTCAGTTAGCTTTAAGATTTAGAAGCGTATAAAGATTTATCTTTAAGTAGTTTAAGAAACGCAATGACGTTTTGAATTGGTAAATTTGTTTTTCTAAATCAAAAAATCAATATTATAAACTTGAGCTAATACCTCAGTTTTCTCCTCTGTTTTCAGGGGAGAAAGTAATCAGCAATACTTTCATATCCCACTTTTACCTTGATAGTCTTTTAGTAATTTTCTTTAATTTTACTTACTTGACTAGCCAATAGACGAAAAGGAAACAGGAATAGATGCAAAATTTTGTTGATACTACATGCTATATGGAATGTAAGATGTGGTAATAAATTATTATTATTATATCAATAGTAGCAGATCCAGGGCCGTTATTGTTAATAAAATAAATGCTCCTTATAAAATCTTCAGGAAATCAAATGTTGACTGTGGTACTTACGTACGCTCTTTGTAGTTTTGGTTAAATGTATGCATGTTACAAAATAAGATGTACAGTAATTTGTTCACAAGAAAAATGCAACCTTGTTACAAAACGTAAAAAAATATATAAATACATATATCCTACTGTTTTTGTACTTTGCTTGTAAATGTTGTAATGATACAATATGTGCATTAAATATCTTAATTAGAATTGACAATAAAAGATACTGTCAGTGAAAATTAAAAATTTACAAAAAAAATCAATTGGAGCCCGCTTATAAATGTGAATGTACTAGCCTTTGTGAAATTTACTGTTATTACTACAAACAAGATAACGTAACCAAATCCAATTACAGAAGCATTCTCCGCAATAGTTTATATAATTTATTGCAGCAGGTCAACCCATAACTGTAAACACGATTTTTTTATTGTAACAAACAGAAACCATATTTTTACGTGGCATTGTTTATCATTTTCAGGGGAAAAAAATGGTTTTCCCGATAAAAGTGTCAGCGTGCCATTTGAAATCATGGAAAAATCGGATCAAAGCGTCATTTTGCAAACTGTGCTGCGTTTTCTGCACAGAAAATGAATCTGATCTGGTTTCTGGACTTTGAGAGTGTATCATGTGTCCGTAAAGGAACCTAAAACGAAGAAATCTCTGGGTGAGTCCGTTACATTACAACATTAAGGTTTCGCTACTATTCCTCACCACAAACTATTATGTAAGTTCCATTGCCTCACTTTAACAAACTCATTTCTCCGCTTTTATCATAGAGAGATAGATGGTACAGCGACTAGCGACAGGCGCTATACACACACTCTCTCTCGCATTGCTCTGAATTGGCAAGCATTATATGTTGACAAACATTTTTAGCATCTTTCTCTCTAGCTTTTTGACTTTACAACATATATAACGCTTTTTGCAACACGTACCGCATATTTCCAAGTTGTTTCAGTTTCACATAATACTGTCGTGTCGTGACATACCACACAACGCAACGCATCCACGTTTAGCAGTGACTTTGAAGGAATATTCATAAAGCATTAATGTATATTCAAAAGGAACGTAATGGCACCAATAAAAACCGAGTCTACAACATAAACACATTCATTCCATTCTCTCACATAATTTATATGCACATAAGAATGAAAGTTATTATACATTTGAATCCTCTCCATTTTTCTTCTCTCGAACGAAACTCGAGTCTAGAATTCACATTCATATATCTCTACAATAACGCAAACGTATTGTTTGGACAGGGATCTCGTGAAGAAAAATATATTTGTCCGATGGGATGTATGGAAGTTTCACTCGTTCCAACCATTTGCAATTTTGCATCCCTTTTCATACAACATTTGATAGAGCTGATGACGATTGTGATGGTAGATTCGTAGAAATGTTAGGGGAAAAAGCGGCAATATATCAACAAGCAATAAAGAAAGTATTTTTATAGGATATTTTTATCTATAAAAATATGTTGTAAACCATAAGAAAGAGGAAGGGAGTAAGTAAGTAGGAATCCATACAAAACCAAAATCAATGCAAACATAGTTTCAAAAAAAAGGTATTCGCACATAGTAGTGTGCTTGCTGCACATTAAACTCCAGCTTGGTATGCATTTTCTTCTCATTCTTTTTTTGTGAGTTATTGTGCCATCCGACCTGAATCAATGTTCGAAGAATGCTTATATAGTTCTTCGTTTGACCACTATATATAATAAGAAGCTCTATTTGTGCAAGAAAATTAGCAATCTTGTTGAAATGCATAGTTGAAGTACGACTATGTTTAGTACGAAGGAAGAGCAAAAAACGTCAAGGAAAAATGTGAGTCAAAGCTCAGTGGAAAGGACGCCTCAGTCAGCAAAAACTATAGATTCCCAATCCGCAACTATAGATGTCGAATGTACTTAAACGTAGACAATAATACGCCGTAACTCTTCTTACATCAATTGCGTAACTGGCTTGCCTGATTTCTCTTCCTACTTACATTGAAATCCTTTTTGCAAAAACCTCCAAAAAAAAGTTTTTCATTGCATTGCATCACACTATAATCGCCTATCCATGGTGGTGTTACGTAGAGCAGAAAGAAAAACTGAGATGTGTCATGTTACCATTATCTTACAGTTTAAAGTATGGAAACCTTTCCTTCGTCTCTGTGAGTGTGTCGAAACTTGCATTTTCTTGTAAGAAAGAACGCTTCATAAGCAGAAAATGGGATGGATGGATTTTGAAAACAAGAAGAGGACAATGGAAAAGCATATACCACACAAACATATCAAAATATAAAGTCATAAGTGTATTTATGTATGTATATGCAATGCAAAAGTCCATGTCTCCTCTTCTTCGCTCCTCATATAAACATCATGGGACTCATTGGGGTGCCATAATACTGTATTCCGGATTGGGATTCTTTTTTCCTTATTCTTTAACTTGTGAACACCAAATATACTTATGTGAGTATATGTGTTTGCTCACTTTCTTGTTCTTGTCTCGTCAGAGAGAAGAAAAACCTGAGTCAGAAAAACTCACACAACTCACTCAGCATCGTCCTCTTCTTCGCTCACCCACTTGCACCACCACGGCTGTTCTTCTTCTCTCTCTCTCTCCGTTACACGGCCCAAAACAACGTCGTCTCAACTTGTTTCTTGTATACACACGAGGCTCCTCGATACTCAATCCTGCTAACCATCTGAGAAGCTTAGCGAGTTTCATATATTTATATCATCATCATCATCCCATCAGCACCATTCCCATCTCGAACCAAAACCATGCAAAGATTCTTCCCAAGTAGCCAAACGGCCAAGAAAGTTGTTGCCCATCCGTTGTGTGAGAGAGTACATAAACTGAATGTAGTGAATGTTCCATGTTCTATTGCATTTATAGTTACCCAGGAGCAGATTTCTAGGATCGCCGGATAATCAGCTTTTTTTGGTACATGCTGTGTACTACATATATTTGGATGGAATACTACTTATAAAAAGTCTATATACATGACCACTACTTGCACAACTTTTTTTCGAAAACACGCTGCTGTTTTTATCTGTGTCATGATAAGTTGAACCAACTCATTCTTCGTCGTAGGAATAGGAATGAAAGTTGTATTGTTTTTGTAACTCCGTCAGAGCATCAAGTGCACACACGTACGTATTCATGTGATGGAAGTTCACTTCATGAGGAACAATTTGCAAACAAGAAAAAAAGAATGATGAAGAAAAAGAAGGAAGGAGAGCAACCACCACGAAAATTTCGGATATCGCATCAACATCATCATTCTCTAATATAGCACCATAGTAGTAGTAGTATCATTTTACCCATCCACATATTATACAAGAAACTTTTGCATACTTTTCCTTTTAACTCAGAAACTCAACTCCCCTTCTCCACTTGCTGGCAAACTCACATGAACTGCATGAAACCAAAGGAAGGAAGAGCATATAGCTGAAGAGCAAGGGAAGAAAAAAAACACAAGCTTTTGATTCGTTCCTTCCGATTCACCCGAACTGAGGATATTTTGCATCAAAAGAGATGTGAATAATACTTACTATATGGATACATCTTATATATACTAATATCTACTTAAGGATATATAACATTAGGAAAGGATATTTGCAGAGATTATAGCGAAAAACTTACAAGTGTAGTAGTAACAGTAGTGTGGTAGACGACAACATAGTTCATCGGCGTGGTAGAACGCAACTTGAGACAGGGTTTTCTTTCTCTCTCTCTTTCTACCAAGAACGCCAAGAAGAGAACACGAGTACGAGTGGCAAGCAAGCAAGCAAGTAGTATTCTCTTCTTCAACAGTACACAAAAACGACAGGAAAATGAGACTTTGTGTTCTTTTCTTCTTCTCTGCTGATGTGATGTCTTGAGTGAGTACTCTCTCTCTCTCTAACTCGCTCTTTGGAAAAAGTGACTTAGAGTGTGTGAGTCGAGTCGAGATCGAGAGTGTGCAAAACTGCCAGCAAACAAGTGAGTTTAGGGAGGCAGAATAAAGAAGTTGAAAAAGCTAGGAAAATGTGGAGAACCAACCAAGTTGTAAAATATTATGGAAGTGACGGAAAGAAAAACGTGGTTTAAAACAAGAAATATTGTGCATTTTTAAGTGACTTGGGATATTCCATGAAATATATAGGGATCCATTTTAGAGGAGAATGCATGCAGGTAGTGACAGTGATTCAAGTGTCATCATCTTTTGTGGCTTGAGAAAAAAATGTCATCAATCAAGACAAAGACCAGACCACACCACCGCGTATGATTTATGACAGTCATGTAAAGTGATGCTATAAGACAAACGTGTTTTAATGCATATACAGTTTTTGGGTACTTAATATTTGTGAATCATCAAGAAACTTTCTACTTCTTAGCCGTTCATCTCCACAAAGGAGGAACTTCAAGAAAAAGGGATTTGTCGGTCCGTAAAAAATATTGTGTTTTCCTCTAATTTCAAATTTATTTATTCATTCACCCATTCTGCTTAAATCTGGTCTGAAACTGAATATTACGTGTCTCCGTGTTCTTGCTCTCTATCTAATCTCGATCGTTGGTGTCGTTGCGTTGTGTCACAGCATCACAATAAGACAAAGAGGAATTGTCATGGTCTATACACTGCTTTTTCTGCGTTTGCAAAGATTTTTCTCAGTCAATGCATTTTAGTTGTAGAAACGCAGAAGATGAAGTAAAACAAAGTTTTATGCTTTGTGTTTTAATCGGGAAAAGTGCAGTATGGAATAAAACAAGTTAGGTAGGCTGTAGCGTTGAGAGTTGCCAAACATTGAAATTCATTGTGATGTGATATGATATGTTACACTGCATATAGCACATGTGTGTGTGTTTTTTTTTGTGTAAGAGCATGAGCCACCAGCTAGCTGCTACCTGGCTTATAAAAGCATTGGAAGTTGTGTATATATTGGGAAATGGGATAATAACCTGCTGCTTTCCATCTTTTTCTACGTTTTCTCGGTGAAATGGTGATGATGACGACGATGCCAATGGATCTGTGCATGCTTTGGCTTTAACTTCGTTATACACACCGCACCGGCTAAGTTGAAGTTGATCCCCCTGTCTCTCTCTCTCTCTATCTTTCATCCACCAAATATCGTTTCCTTGCCGTAATTTCCTTGCTTGTTGGCTTTGGCCTCTGAAATAATAAGTATACATAATATGTGAAGGAAGATAATATCATATCAGGAGGAACGCATATAATAGGATATGATTCGAAACGGAGCACTGGGTGAGAAAAGACAAAGTCAAACAGCAAGTGGAAATATTTGCAAAGAAAAATATGTATTATTACATTACTTCTTGTTGTGTACATGTTTCTGAATGTAAGTGCGAGATGAGAGTAAGTATGCATGGATTGGTAATGGTAATAGAATTTAGCACACTCACTCACACTGCACTTTCAATTCAATTCATTTACGTTTTTAGTTTCGTTGATTATCTCACATACTCATCTTATCTTTGGACGACACTATATTAGTCTGCTGTTGCGTCTTTTTTCTTGTGTTGTGTACGAGTTGAGTGCATGTGAAGAAGTGTGGATTGTGATCTAAAAGAATATGTATGTACATAAATACATGAAGGGAAACCACATATATAAGTACGAGTGCATGCCTTTTTCACCAACATACTATATTTTTTGTCTTGATGCAACCACGTTATCTCATCAGTAGAAAATAGTTCAGAATTTTTTTGGTTGGTTCCTTCCACTTAATGTGCATCCAACACCATTACAATTTTTCAGTTTTATATGGGGAAAGATAAAGATGAGCTCTATGTTGATGATCGTTTGCATGTTCCATAGAGTTCCTTTTCTCTTTGTATTCTTCTCGCGTCTTGAAATCTTAAAGTCTTTTTTGTTTCCCATTGCATCTTCTTGCAACCCTCGTACAAAAAAAAACTTTGTATGTTTGTGTACTTTTACTGTTGACTGACTGCATGATAGGATGTGATATGTGATGTGATGGGCATGTTTTGCGTTGTTGCATCTCATATAGCTTGTTCTCTTGTTGTTCTATTATATTATTTTTCTGTGAAACAAAGTACTTTTTTGTACTTCTTATGCGTCAAAGCTCATGTGCAATATCATTGTGCTGGCCCGATTCTCTTTGCTTGACATTATTATATGCCCCATGTCTACAATGATTTGTGATGTGATGTGTGTTTTTCTCAGAGTTCAAGAAAACATGCAAACTTACAACATAGATGCTTGCATTTCACTGGCCTATGGTTGGTGAACGATCCATGAACAAACACAAATTGTTTTGATGAACAAAATCTATTATATATTTGAAAACCCATTCACAAGATCACAAAAAGCGGTACAGATTGCTGTTTGTGATCTACATACATACATACATACATAATATAATTGGAAATAGGCAAATGACGAAACAAACAAAACAAATAAGCTCATATATAAATGTAAATGTACATATTAACGATGTATGATGTGTATTGCTGTACTTTCATGCAATCGATGTAAATTCTTTCCGATTTGCAAATGATCAAAGCTGAACTGACATGACTCATGACGTTGTATGTAGTTGGTTCGGATCGAATGTATTTTTAAATGAGTTTGAAACAAGTTACAACCACTTCAAACAGGATATTATGATCACTCTTCAGTGTCTTCTTTTGTTTCAAAATGTTAAATCATGGTTTATTGCAAAATCTTTGTGATCAAAGGCCATCCGTCTAGTTTTTTTTATAGATACGATCAAACAGTAATGGTGCAACAAATCAAGCATATCAACCACATATTAACGATGATTCTGTATTTTCCATCAAATTGAAACTGGATCCATTATATTACTACGCCAAAAAAATAGCGATTATCTCTTTCTGGCTGTGGGTTTTTGTTACATGTTAGGCTAAAACGTTTTAACTTTGAATATTCATTCATCCGTCTTATTTTTATCGTCTGGCTTTGACTTTTCATTCAATTCAATCGACTTTCACTTTCTTGAATACATATATAGAATAGAATGACAATTGATTTATTCATGCAAATATTTACTTTCCACAGATGCTTTTGTATATTTTCCAATCGGTTCTTTTGAAACCTCAAGTGAGCTGAAAGTCTCGTTTGTTCTTCTTTCTGTTTTAGACATGATATCAATTGAGACCCGACGTGTGTATGTGTATCATTCTCCTCTTTTTGAAAATGACTCTGGCGTTTTATTCCTTGATAGATAGCATCCTCGAAAGCTCGTCGTTAGTTTAATCTGCTCTATTTTATATACATATAAATCAAACTCTGCATAATATAGAAACACTGCTATGTTTTTGTCGTATATATTTGGATACAAATAAGATGGTGTTGAGTTTTCTTTTGAAAGTTCAAATTTGAACATGCCATATATATAGTTTCGGTTTTATTAATGCTGGAAGCTGGATGCTGCATTTCCATAAAAAAAACTACGTGCTCCACTTAGTGTACGGTTTAGTAACGTACTTAAGCATGAGAAAAAACTGTCAGAGTAAAATCGGTATATTCAGAGACCACAAAAAATGTAAAAAAAAAAACAAGCATTGTATGTCCGTAATATTGTTGACAGATGAGAGGCGTCCCGTTGCCAAATCTTTGGAAAAGGGCGAGTGTGTGTGTATGTGTGTATGCTCCCTTTTCACAGTAGTAAAAGACCGCTTTTTATGTCTAATGGACATTGTTATGCGCCTACTTTCCATGTAAAACGGGGAGCAGTTTCTAGAAGAATTCATTCGTAAGCTAGGCATAGGCATCGTTATTTTTTATATGTAAAAATGGCACATTCATGCAGACCAAAAGTCGAATTACCAACACACACACACACTGCGGCGGCAGTGGTGACTCCTGGTTCTGACTCAGTCTCGGCATGGGTACTAAAGGCAATGCCACTTGTTCTACCACCACGATGACATGATAGACCAGCATGAAATGAATGTACAAGTAGCTTTTGAATGATAAGAATACTTGTAGTTTGATAGTAAGTAGTGCTTTCTCCAACATTGTGCTTCCTTTAGTTCCGACTTTTCTTTGCTATCTAAAAGTTGGTAGAAACGAAACGCTGCAAAAAAACAGACGCGGGGCAACAATAATACTAACTTAGTTTAGCAATGTTAGATATACTGGTGAAAGATGAGTCGTCTCATTTTTTGTTGGGACGTCATCATGCTTATTATTGGGTCAGGACACTGCTGTAAACAAGAACTATTTTTCTAACGAATCAAGAGCCAACCCGAATTTTAACAACCAAGATAGGCATATACAGAGACACAAGTCATTATGAAGTTACTACAGCTATCAAAATTTAAACCAAAATTGCCAAAACGAAAAAAAAAACTAATTATACAGCTTTAATTTTAATAACATTTTGGATAAATGTATTTAAACATTATGGTATCTGCCTTGTAAGAAGTTAGTCCCCTAAACCTGAAAAAAAACTGTTGATAAAAGAGTAAACTCCTTTAGAATATATTTATACACACGACATGCTTAGAAAGGTGTTAAATTCTTCAATGCACACCGGAAACCCAAGGGAAGGCTGTGGAACAGTCTTTTTCGGTTGCTGGCACTACTAGTGACGACGCAGCTTTAACAAATGTTGAGTACACGGATGAATAGAGAGCAAAAAACTCTTATACTTATCCAAAAACGAAACACAATGGATAATGTGAACTAATGATAGAGAGATTGGTGGAAATGTCAAGTCATTTAAGCATATGTGCCATATGTATATTATGTATGTATACACGTGTGCTTATAAACAATCACAGGTATAGGCAAACTTTTTTTCTGGAGGCAACTTTCGTCTCTTTATGATATGATTAACAAAAGAAAAGTAAGAAAGGAAAATCAGTTTTTGTTTGCCTTCTCCCTTGGTTCGTCTTCTCACAGGGTGGTCTCGTTTCGTTTCCTCTCTCTCTCTCTTTTACAGAAGGAAGGGTAGCAATTAATATTTAATTTTAATTTTCCTCATTAAAAATGACGGAAGTTCTGAGAAGAAACTGAAAGAAACCAAAGGTGTCAGGTTTTGAAAGCAGGTACAAACAAGCTGAAGAAAAGAAGAAGATGAATTTATTATGCTTTTAATTTGATTATGAAGCCTCCCAAAGGATATTCTTTGAGAAAGTATACAGCTTGAAAAGTTGGTTGGATGGAACAGACTGATGATGAAAGTAAAAAGGAGGCGAAGAAGAAAAGGAAATATGATCAATGAACGTTGTGATATGATAGGTAGGATGACACTTATCTTTACGCTCCGTTGACCAAACACAATAGAGGAAAGTTAAAGGGGCCAAACAAAACGTTGTTCAACCAAACCATCACAAAAGCATCGACAGTTTTCTTGGCAGGGAGGAAAAAGGATGATGAAAGCAGAAAAAGAGGATGGGGGCATACTGAACAAGAATATCAAACTAGGTAGACAAATAAGACATGGAAGGAATTTAGATGATGATGAAAGTATATACAACCTATCAGATTTTTATCTCACATAGTACAATATCATATTCCGTTACAAAATAGCTTATTATACCTCCAACGTCTTTTCCTCACCGTTTCAAAACACCCTTAGAATCATTTATTAACTATTAGTAGAGCATTACCATTAACGTAATTAAAGATAACAAGAATGTGTCAAGCCTCTCCCATTAGGAAACTAACTCGATAAAATATTATATGTACGAAACAATTTCGCTACACAACACATTTTTCTTCCTTTTCCCAAAAAATACCCGAGTGCTTTTACTCATAAAGATGTTGCAGGCATGCGACTACATGGGGAGACGTATAGAAAAATGAAGAATAATATGCCATGCAATGTCAGCCAGCATCCATGTTTTTAGGCAGAGGACAAAATTAATATATGAAACTTGTGGACCGCAACAAGTTTCGTGAACACACGCAAAACACCATCAACTTCTTCAGGAATGAGCAAAATACATAGCCAAAAGAAAAATCTTGAGCTTTCACTTTACGTGAGCCAAAATGTTCGGGCTCTTCTGCTTTCCCCATAATGTACAGCAAAAAAAAAGTGTGTCGAATTCGTTGCCGGATATGTTGCGTTCTCTACAAAAAAAACAAGAGAAAGTAGATTTTATGTAATGTATAAGTAAATTATTACATTAGTATATACTATACGTTTTTGGCAGTACACAAGAAAAATCATGACATCCCAGCCGACATGTCGTATAAAAATCGTAGATCGATATCTCTGAGATTTTAGCGATTTTCCTACGACATCATTTTGTGACTCAATAATCATAATCGATATCTCACATATAGTAAAGATATCGCATCTTTTTTGGACAGTTTCCTAAATTATGTTAGGTACTGGAAGAAGAAATATCGTGTGAATAGTTGAGATATCGTTACTTAAAATCAGCTACACTCAATTTGTTCACTTTTTTAAGTAAAGGATATCGAACCGATCGCACAGATATCGCTACTTAAAACCAAATATACTTTATTTTGTTAGCATCTAGATTTCAAAGATATCGAAGCGATATCGTAAATGCATACTGGCCAAAGGAAAGATACTCTATGCCTATGCTTTACTTAAAGCTATTTTCCGTTATCATTTCAGTAGGTGACTCAGCTGTATGTTGAGAATTTATTTTTTGACTGCCGAAGCCGGTGTAAATAATAACGATTGTTATTTAAAAAAATATTAGTGTTATCTCAAAATATTCGTGTTATCTTAAAATATTAGTGGTTGAATGGAGAAAAGAATAGGTTTTCATATGTGTGAAGGTTCAGCTAGTAGAAGACAAGAAACTGTAAACTCGTTATTGTATAAATGTAGTAATCGTAATAATTACACAAGTGTGAAACAATTATCAACTAAACCTCCCTTCCAAAGAGCAGAGAAACTACCGGAGTGAATTTTGGAATCTGTGTGTGACAATCAATCTGACGATTGCCTACCCTCTGAGAGTCCAGCAAATATTTTAAAAAGTCCATTTCAAGAAAAAGAAAATGTATCTGTCAATCCTTGTAGTTACGAACCGAATGAAGACACTGAAGAAGCAATTAAAACTAATTTTGTATTTAAAGTTCATTAAGAGTAGTTTCGTTCATTATTTATATTTTAAGAGTGGGTGTAGTTCTATTTTTAGCAAGACTGATGCAAAGCTGTCTGAAGGCCGGGATGAGTGACGAAGAACAAGAAATTTTAAATAGATTTTAAATGTTTAAAGTATACCATTTAGTTTTAGTGAGCTTACTAAATTAATGTATCGTTTATTAGTAATTCTAAATGGTTTAATTATTAACAATTATTATTCTTAATCGAATTTGGCGCTTCCTGGTCATAAGTTTTCATTCAAAAACAAACTCATCGACATTTTTCCGATTTCTTTACGACATCGATACGACATAATTAACAAACATCAGCATAATCGATTTGTCTGCGATATAACACCGAGTTCTTAACTTTATCGCAATGATATCCCAGCGATGTCCGTTATCTCATCCACCTGTCAAAACGATATCTCATATGAAAGTCGTAACGATGTCGAAGTTGAATCGTGCATGCGTAGCGGACATAGAGCCTTCTTTTCGCATTCGATTCGCTAAGAAATCGTTTCGAAATAGATTTCGATTCTAAAATACTAGAACGAAGAGATCTCTGCGATTTTTGCCGGCTGGGATGCATACATAACTCAATATATACATTATTTACCTAGATAGATAGATCGTTTTTCATATTTGGTGGTGTGGTAATGTTAAAATTGACTGATATGATATTATGATATACCTTTGATATCTGATATGGAGTGGAAGAACATAAGAAAAAATAAAATGCATTTAGTTTTGTGTAGATTTATTGTTTGCAATTCAAAGTTTAGATACACTTATCAAGTATCAGCAGCCTGAGCCTCTACATAAACCGTTACACTTTAACCGAATTTTTGGTTTTTAAGCAATGCAATGTTCCATACAACGTGCATGGTTCCATTCTTTTGCGGAGTTGTTTTTGGTTACTTATACTAATACTCTACATATATGTGGACCAATTAAAGTGGATACACTATATTTTTATAGAAGTTTTATAGTAAGTGACTGAGTGAGTGTATAGGCTTTACTAAAAGTAGTGCTAGGAGCAGAGTAGCACACACACGCTAACACTTTCTCCCTCTATTTTTCTTTCACATTCCAAAACTCCTATTTTCCCTCGTGGAGCAGGAGCAGCATCATCATCATATCATCCAGTTTGGTCTCGGTGTAGTAAGCTGCTAAAGCAGTGCTTTTTTTATATCCAATTCTGGCATTCCTTTTTGGTTCTACACTGGTGTATGGTGGCCTGGTTGGATTGAGTCCTAGTCCTGAGCTGCTCGGTTAGGAGGATGTGTGTGGGCATACATATAATATTATGTACTTACTTAACTATAAAGCTCTCATGACTGTGCTATGACAGTACGTGTGTTTCGAGCTTCCACGTTCCTCCAGCTCTACTTTGCTCTCCTTTTCCACTTCTCATGATAGGATATAACGGTATGGTTGTTGCTCTTGGTTTGGTCTTGATGTGCTAGCTAACCGTCCTCTACTTCTGCTTCAACTTAGAGCTAGAACACAAGAACGGAGAGAGAGAAAGAGAGAAATCCTTAAAGTATACGGCGAGAAAGAAGGGTTTCATGTGATGTGATATTTCGCGTTTAGTGCTAGAAAGCTGGGAACCAGTTCAGTAGCACTTTCTCCCTCCTTCTCTCGCCTCTTGTATCTCGTGAAGCATGTGTCTATCAAATAACGTAAGGAAATAAGATAACAAGGAACAGAAGAAAGGAGAAAAAAAAGTTTCACACACACACACGAATCCAGAGGAAAACACCGACAACAAGACACAAGGATGTGTGTGTTTTTAATATTATGTTCTTCATTCTAGTCATAGTATATATATGGAGGAGTCATTCATGGAGTAGTCTCTATCGTCCTCCTACGGTTTGGGTTAACTCTCTTCACTCACTCTTTTCCGTTCCTCCTGTCTCCCATGCCATGCCAGGAGACATTGCATGTGGCCTTTCATTTTCATCTCTGTTCTCCAAAGACTTACAAGTCACCTTTTCCAGTTTTCTCTTCCTTTTCTCCCTGTCATGTTAGGCTCTTAAATTATCAAGGCTTATCGTCTTGGGAGATTATTATTATTTTAGATTTTAAGAGGAGATAGATACTAGATACTCCTCCTTCTCTGACGACTTTTTTGGCAATTTGTTCAGATAGAATGGCCATGGCCAGCAGTTCATTGAAATTATTTAATGAACCTTGGTAATTTTTTTGTGATTTTTTTTTCTCCAGGTGAACACTATTTGACGATTTATCGACAAAATTCAACCCTTCACAAAATACGGTATCATCATCTTCAGCGTAAAGGAACACTTTCTAATACTTCAAATCCGGGGTAAGACGTCCAACGTTGACAGTGACAGGATGGATCGATATTGATGACATTCAACATTGGCAATCGTTCGTTTCACGTCATCACACCGAAAAGTATTTTCACAGTTCTTTTCCTTCCTTCTCGACAATTCATTGAATCAATCGGTGGTTTTACAACATTACATTAGATATTGGATAACTAGAGTGAACAGTTGAGTTGACGTTGACAGTTTAACCTTTATTATCACAGGGCCAATTTTCATCTCCTTGCGGGACTCTTAGAACGGATTGTGTAGAGACGTGATTTTATTACATTCTAACTCCAACTCCAAGTATCCGAGTCATTAACGTATTTATCAGTTGAAGTACTCAAGTCTTGTCTTATCCATTACACGTGTACAACTGCTTTATTCTCGACCAAACCAACTACACCAGTTTTTGTGTTAAATCTAAAGCAGTTGTTGTAGAACACAAGAAGTGAAACAGTTTGTAACAATTTAACCCCAGAAAAAAGTGGAGAGGAGTGGAAAGAACGCAGCGAAAGCTACAAAAACTTTTTGTATTTTCTTCAGCCCAGTGTAGAAACTTAATGGACTGGAAAGAAAACGAACTATGACTCTTGTGACAGCCAACAACTCTTATGATTATGATTCATAGCCATTAAATGTAATGAAGGAAAAAATATAATGACTTCGCATCCACTTTTGCGCTCTTGTTGACCTAATTACAAGGTGGTGCTGCTCTGCTTCAACTGAAGGGGCTGAACGAAACGAAAAGGGAAAGCAACAAAGGAGGAAGGAAAATAGCTGCATTTCATGTGCTGCTCCCGTTTTTAATTTCAAGAAAAGGGTTATTATTGGGTACCGGGACGTTGCTGCTGGGGGACAACTCTTTTTATTAAAAAGGTAAGTGCGACTTATGACTCTGTTTTCATTTTCATCATCTCCTTGTTTTCACCGACAAACAACTTTTCACTGTTTTTTATTGTGAAAGTTGCCATCATCAAATATAATCGGGTCTTCCAGCCAAACCAGCATAGTCTTACTTAATAATTGTAAGCTGATCTCATTCTCATTCGACTTTCTCATATCATATTGCACTTGGCCTCATTGTTTTATTGCATTATGGAAAATTATTGATACAATTATCAATTCCAAAATGCATACTCATAACCCATTATTTGTAAAGAAGGCAGTTCTTATGCTGTCTTCGTTATCAGATCAGATTTTCATTTCAGGGTTTGGTTTCAATTTGAAGGAAAATTTGATATGATATGATATGTGTAATGTTATGTAACACGAGTGAAAATTTGTAATTCATATCTGCATCTTGAGCAACAACTTCAAACGTTGAACGTGTGTGTTTACTGTTTACACTTAAACATCAAGAGTTCCATATAATATAATCAAAGGAGCTGCACATCATATTATTATTATGCATGAAGCTATTAGTTAGTACCTTGTCAAGTTTTGGCAGTATGGGAGAGTAAACTCTCCTTTTGAGAGTTGATTTAATATGCAGTGTGTAATCAATCGAAAGGTTCAGTTCTCATTTCGTTTCATATCACCCTTGAAGCACAGGATAATATCAAAGTTTATAAAACGGGGCAAAGCAAACTCGTGTGTAAGTTGTAAGCTCAGAACAGAAGCTCAGTGCTAGTGTTGATATATGCTATGCATTTTGCAGTGTAATTAAGACGTGTATGTAGATTGTAGATATCTGTTAATGTACTCAAGAAAAAAGTATATGTACATACGTACATATACAAAATTTCATATTTATTTATCTTAATCGACAGAGAACCACTTGCTTCCTGTCTGTCTTCATCAGTCATTGCACCAATCTTTCTTCGCGTTACAGCTTTTACTGACTCCATATTTCATACTTCATACTTACTACATTACATTACTCACTCTCTTGCCTTCGAAAAACATAGCAAGTCTCTTGTTATTCTCGCCTTCTTGCTGTTTAATGTTGTTGCTGTGCTTATCCTCATTTTTCAATGGTTCATTTTCATAATAAATACTTTCTTGCCGTTCATCATATCCATGCTTTTTCTTTTGTTATGCTAGAAATGTATGTATGCGAGAATTGCAAATGTGTGAGTGAGTATAATTATGCCCCATGCGAGCGAGAGTGAGAAAATTATATTGCTTTGGAGCGCATCAGAGAGTGAAAACAGAAGGAGAGACACGATCAGGGAGGTCAAATGGAAGTAATGTACTTTTCCTGTCTTTAAAATATATTTAGGCAAGTTAACAACAAAGGGAGTATGAATTTAAAGCGTATTTCATCCTCCCTTCATCTCTTTCCCAGTATTTTCCCTTGATCGTCGCCCTCACAAGCTTATATGCTACTAGACAAGAGAAATATAGGAGAGGAAAATAGGAGGAAGTGGAAGACAGACTGCTGCTTGTTGTGTGCGCTACACATTTCGACATTTATTCTTAACAACTTATAACAATACCCAGAGGCACACTATATTTTACATTGGTTGGTAGACCTTGCCTGCCACTCTTTAACTGTTGTGTACATAGTGCATACGTTAACTACTACCTCGCTTTCTTCATTTTCCTTGTATTGTAACAGTGTTCTAGCTGTAATCCTTGTCTTCGTACTATATAGTACGTTATAAAAATGTGATTCCTCATCTTCAAATTTTTATGCTGTACTTATGTACTTCAGAGACTCCAACATTATTTCCACTTGCTTGATTTTTATTCGCTCCTGTCACTCGTTCCTGTGTGTTAACTTTTAAATTTTTAATTTATCTACTTCAAACCAAAACGCTACATATATCATGCAGTTTAAGCTACAAAAGGCATTGTTTTACTTTGAGAGTGAAGTCTAGTTTAAAAAAAAAAATGAGCTCAATCAAACGCAAACACGAGTGGAAAATAATAAAATGGGTAGCAGCCGTAAACACAACAGTTGTACGTGACGATGTGTCATTCATGACCATCTTGATCATGATGAAGGTTCATGTTCATGACTGAACTCTATAGAAAACACAACATGAAATTAATCGAAGTAGGCATTATCGAGAAGCAGTGTCGAAAAACAAAACCTTTCCAATCTAAAGACCATTTTGTTCTAAAGTTTTTGCAACCTACCATTTGGTTGGCTCAGTTGGCTGTTTAACAATATAGATAGATGTATATTTTTTTCTTTCTCATTCCATGTCACAATGAGAAAATGAAGACTAATCGGTATAAAAACCTTGATTTTTGGCAGTGTTTAGTATTAAAAGCCGAAAAAAACAATTATGTGATGGAAATGATAGGATGAATTGGTATGCATGTTATGTGTTCCAAGAGAGGAAAGCGAGTTATCGAGAAAATTAGGAATTATCATTATTCTTCACTTGTTGTAGAAGAACCGTGATGATATCCTATATAGAGAGGTGTGTGTCGTGTGTGTAGATGCCGACGCTAAAAAAGTTTTTATACTCAAACAAAAGAGAAGTAACAGACAAAAGCATTTTTCACCATCACTGCAAAATATCTGGCATGATGCTCAAGCAATCTCAAGAGCGAAAGAAAGGGAGAATAGCAGAGAAAAAAATTTAACCAGTGACTATCCTCAAACGGCTTACAATGATGATGATGATGATGATCACACATTCATTTGCACACTGAACATTCTGTATTATTGTGTATCAGCAACAAACACTTGGGTCTGTGCTGAAGCGAACAAAAAGTTGAAAAGGAACATTATCCGGTAGAGTCTTGTCTTGTGGAGTGGAGCAATGTTGTTATCATCATGATCATCCTCATCATCAACATTACCACTACTACTATTCTATATACGAGTTCAAGCAACAGTCAGTAATAAGGTAGGGAAATAAAAGTGGGAGGACTAGCCAAAAAACCGATGATATTTTCTTTCAGAATGAACGCTGATTTTTTTGCTGCTGTTGTATGCATGCCATATGCAATTTAAACTGTTTGCTGTACTCTGTCCCAACGTTCACTTCACAAGTGTTTCCTAATGAATATTTGAATATTTGTGTGTGCTACAGTTGGTTAATGGCTTGTAGTCTCTTTCTCACAGTTGAGTGAAGTACAGATGGCTATTTGTAGTTTGTATATGGATGGAGCGGGAGAGAAAAGGTAGACTTTTCTTATTTGCATATTTTTTCTATTAGCA
This sequence comes from Orchesella flavescens, assembly GCA_964034955.1. Classification (NCBI taxonomy): domain Eukaryota; kingdom Metazoa; phylum Arthropoda; class Collembola; order Entomobryomorpha; family Orchesellidae; genus Orchesella; species Orchesella flavescens. The sequence goes on along the minus strand of OZ035954.1, from coordinate 34,296,900 downwards.
AAGGTAGCAGGTAAGGATAAAGAAATTATTTTTAGGGACATGAATGAATGGACAAGAAAACGCGCATAAAGACATTTGGTTGGGCAACCTTTCTCAAAATGAGAGTAAAAGGAAAGAAAGTACTTAATGTCGTGCACAGTTTCTTCCTGAATGGTATATGTGTCAAGTTAAGAGGGAACTGGTTTTTAACTCAGCATGGAAATCCGTTTGCTCACATTTATGTAGTTTTGTAAATAAAATGTGACCTGGAATGATTTGGAACTTTAAACGAAACGTGACTACCAATCCTAATGGGCTCAATCTGCTGTTTTTCATATGTGTGTTTGAAAATAGGACTAGGAATGCCTGGCCTGAACCCATTTCCATGATTTGCCATTTAAATGAAGGATAAAATGTGTACTTTTTCAGTGGAGAGCGATAACTTCTTCCGATGACTTGCATCCCGTCTCCCTTTGTCATAGATTAGCTTGCTTTGCTTGCGTCGGTAAGCCGCTTCCTACAAAGGAGGCACACTCCACTGGTTCGCTCATCGAAATGTATGAATTGAAATTATGATGCAAATTTTTGTACTTGCATAAATCAGTTCTTGCTCCAGAATACTCTGTAATACCTTCCTACAGTTATGGCACTTTCTCTCTCATTTTTCAACGTCTTTTTGGAAATGAACAATGCCGGCTACTTTTCACAATTTCTCCAGAAGATGATAAAAGTGATGGTAGAGAGGTAAAGATGTTGTCTACTGTGAAAAGTCTTATTGTGCTCAGTGAACCGAACTTGTTTCCTTTTCAGCATTTCCTACAATTTTCCACCAAAGTGCATTTTCGCATAAAAGTCGAATTTTTAATAGACTCTCCTACTCCAAGATCAGGATGATGATGATGATGATTATGTAAGTTCCGGGCCATTGTACTCATTCAGCTCATTGAGCTACACCAGAAGAAAAAACTCATTCAATACTCAAAAGATATTACGTCGTTTTTCGCCAACTTCTCTTCTTTGTTTCGTACGATAAATGTATTCCCAAGTCCAAAAAGTTGTGTAGTATGATGCGGTCGGGAAGGGAAAATATGCATTCACTTATTTGCGTATAGTAGCCGTGTATCCTTTCATCTATGTTCATCAAAGTTTAATGCATAATGTGTATAAAGTCTGGCAATAAAGTGTTAGTCATACCATTTTGTATTGTCTGATTTTCCTTTCTCTCACCCCCTTCCTCACAGCAGTCAAGTTGTAAATGTGCATGTTGGGAAAATTAACTTGAGAAATGACTATATTCACATAATGGTTTTAATCACTGAAAATTATTATTTAGACATCATGCAGTTTCAGCTTCGTCGTGTGGTTTGCATTATTTGGCAAGAACCAACGATTTCTTTCAAGATTATGAAAAACACGTTAGGCCAGCAAAAAAACCGGAAGTGCAACCATACATAATATAGCACTGTACTTAGTTAGAACAGGAACATGCACTTATACTTATTCATGGCGGAAACAACTTACGATGAAAGAAATGGGGGAAATTGTGTGTAGTAAAGTGCAAGCACAATGTACCAACTTTTCATTACAATCCTTCACTATAAGTAGTAATAAAAAAGCGTTAATGAAGATTCATGATACCATTTTGTGTATATTATATAACTATAAACACTTCAAGGGTTAAATATGGGATGAGTGACCTTACCCAATGCACCTGAAAATGAGAAATTAGGATCGTTCTCTTTTAATTTTTATGTCTTGTACGAGTTGATTTGATAAAAGTTTCGGTGTATCTATGTGTATCTGACTGAATGGTAAATTTATCATCTGTTGAACACATGTTTATTCCTGTAAAAGCTATATAGCGTATGCTCTTGTAAGGAGCAGCGATTAAACAAGAAATGATATGACAAGCGTGATGGGTAAAGTAAAAACGCTGCAAAAACCAACTTTGTGTGCTCCATCCATCAAAACATGATTAGGATTGCTTGTCATGTCATATTTATTTATTTATTTATTTTATCTCTGTCGAATATAAAGTGAAATTCCCTGTTCTCTCGAGTGGAACAAGTTACTTAAATCTTTCATGAAATCCTTACTCATATTTATACATATAATGTTAGAAAGCTCTAAAGTCAGTGATAGTGGCATTCCAAAAAGGATGATATGTATGTAATATCTTCTCAAACATGAAGAAAACAACATTTTTCAGTAAGTTTCAAGATTTTTAATATTTGATAAAGCGTAGATTGAAGGTAAAAGCTCAAGTCAGTTCAATTTAATTGCTTTCAATCCCTGAAAAAAGTCCAGTTTTCGGAAGGTTACTTTTTCACAAGGTGAAGTTAGTCTTAAGCACACGACGGCTGAAGTCAAGTGGAAACTTGAGCATGACTCGACTCTCGGCATTTCGTTGAGAAGGATGCTTCTTCAGAGCAGAGCCCTTGGTTTCAATATCTCTGGCATTTATTTTACTTTTTTGCTTCATTAATGTTCTACATGTGCGTAAATTTTTGTCGTTAGCTCACAGCACAGACGTAAATGGCATGATTTCCATATTTAGAGATATGTAACACATTTTCTTGTCCCGGAAAACCTCATCAGAGAAAGCCATCGTTTACGATTTCAAAAGATATACAGGAGTGTCATCAGTTTTTACCTTAGAAAGCATTAGCTCATTCCAAATGGTCTCGAGTATTCCATAATTTGGGACCACTTTGATGGTCCAAATGATCATCCAGAAATGCCAACTGTTTGGGTAGAAATATCTTAACTTCTCTAATCTTCAAGTGCTTAAGCTTTTCCCCATTAATTTTATTTCATTTCACTAAATTGCTTTCACCACCACAAAAACCACACAACCTACTGCCATCGCCTCTACTGGTGCTCATCAACTCGTCTTCATCTTAACCCGTCATTAAACCAAGGGAAACCACTCACAGCACTGTCTTAAGGCTAATACATTTTTCATTTGAATTTACATCTTTAGTGTCACATTGTATAATAGTCTCTCCTTACGTTGAGGATTTTCTTGGATAATGATGCGATGATGGAATCATACCGCATAACACAACCTCTTTCTCTAGTTTTCTCTCATTCCAGTTGTCATATTTCACCACCCAACGTTTCTCCATTTCTCGAAAGCAAGAGAAAGCTTTGGGGAACCAGAACTAGCTAAGCACAAAAATTCTTGTTTTTCACGATTTTAATCCGTCCTACTCCCACTTCTTCTCCCTTTTATCTCGGGATTACTTGAGCACTTTGAGAAATGTTGGGTTAAGACCGCACATGTATGTAAAACAAAGAGAGTGGTAACACGATATCTGAAAAAGATATACATACATATATAGCTCATTCCTTATGTCTTTGTCATGTCCTGAGAAATTCCTATAGGGAGTTGGGAAAACCATAAATTTTTTAACTCCATGCTATGCGTATGTGGTTGGTTGGTTTGGTATACATTCTTTTTCCTTCCAATTCACTTTTCCTTTCTCCAGATATATAGATGGGAAATGGTATTGAGTGAAACAACTTTACTAGAAATGCGAATTTTGTCATCATCCAAAGGAAAGTAAGGAACAATGTATGAATGATGCAGAAAGCTTTATGTAGGCATCCAGAAAATTACATTTCATGGGCAATGATGTGAAACAGGGCCATTTGCTTTCTCCCCTCACTCTCAAACTTTGGACATACTCTTTACCTCTTTTTTTGTACTGAAAGACAAGTTTGCAATGGCAGAGGAAACAAGAAAATTGACTTAACGTGTAGAACACGGAGGTCCTTCTCTTCATTCGACAAGACATATGGAATTGCTTTGTCAGCGTGATTTTTGATGTCACCAGCAGTAGTATGCATTGCATGAGTTAGTAGTGGACAGCAACGTACTGATCACGATTGTAAAACTATAAGATCTAAACCTTTAACAGCTGGGTCAATTTTGTGCTAATTCGTCCCTTGGTGCTAGTTTCACAAGAAATTGTTGATAGGAAACTTATTCCCGTTTCACGTTTCACTCCCATACATTTTTCATTTTCATTGTACATGCGAGCACAAATGTGAAAAAATGTACATGTAGATAGGGAACTTTTAAAAAATGAACCTTTTGGATAGTCACATGAAAGAAACTCTTAATATGAAAATTGTCACGAAGACTTTTTCAAAATATGACATTCAACTATTTGTCCAGCTTAAGTGGACCGAAAAAAAACATGAAGAAAAATGAAGATAGTTAAGATAGTAAAGAACGGGAACAGGATGTGGTACTATCTGGGAAATGAAAAGCATTTTTTTTAGCTTGTAAGCTCATAATATTACATTTCAAGAGTACAAAGTACAGCGCTCATTTATGTTAAAGCTATTCATGCACCTAATCCGGAAATTATTTGAATTTCCTGTTACACATTCTGCATTTTTTCTGTACTTTATGTATATAGGTGCTAAAACAAAAAGAGCTCTCAGCGAATTTGTTGCAAGTTCTTAAAAATATGTGTGGGTAAGTTGGTTGCATGTCCCAGAGTGTATTTAGTATACAATAATAATACATATGCGTCGCATGTTTTCTTGACATTTTGACTTGCATGAGAGAACGATATAAATGAAGTAGTAAATGTTAAATACAGACAAGACGTAAAACAATGGAATTCATTGCAAGTCTGGCTCCAGTCTTACATATATCAAATGTGTGCATGGTCTAACGCTTATATTCTTGGCTTTCTCTGGAAGTAGTTTTTACATAGTCCCGTTGGCCGACTGAAAATAGGGTACTTACAATAAGCTTCCATTTGTAGCGTTGCGTGCTTATAACAATATTGTAAAAATTTTGTTCAAAGTAACATATCCACGTCTCTCCATTCATTTTCTCAAACGTTTATATATTTAGGGTTTGCCTCCTCTCATAAACCTAACATAAGACAGAAACTGTAAATTTATCTGTAAATGACCCGCATTTACCTAAAAGTAGTTAAGTGAAAGCATAATGAAGATACTAGTTCATCATTTTTAGTAAGACAGCAAAGACTCCTTAGAATAGGCAGGAAGTAAGTGATAAATAAAGTAAGTCTGCTCCATCTCTGTCTGTACTGAATGAATGCTATTTCTTGGACTATTTAAGTGTTCAAGCAGACGAAAATGACATTAAACGTACACGACCGAATTGGGGTGTTACTGGCGTTCTGAATATTCTTTAATAAAACTCTAAAATGCCATATACCACAATTTCGTCATGTGAAAATGAAGAAAACGTTGAATAGAAAGATTTTTGCTGTAAAAAATGATGTCATGATGATAAGTCCACGTCAGTAAAAAAGAGTCATTTAACGACAGCATAAAAGTTTCGACGTAGTTAGTATTTGAATGACAGAAATGTAAACTTAAACCCTTTCGGTGGTTGGTGGTAATGATGTGGTTATAAAATTTTCTTATTGCCCTTGTTGGCTTCTGCGTGTGTTTTAAAACGTCCTGCCAAAGGAAATTTTCCTTTGTGTATTTGTTTTTATTCTTGTAGCAGGGATGTGGGTGGAAAACATAATTATCCACACCTATTAAACCATCCATTCATGTAGGTTTATGTTGTGTGCAGTGCCTCAACTGGGTCCTCTCCTCGTCAATTCAAGATGGAAGGACAGGAAATGGGTTCAAGCTTTGATGCACCCGTTTTTTATAACCCTTCCAGATGAGACAAAATGACTGCAACAGAAAATCACCAGCTATATCTTACACAGCTGGGGCTATACACAGGCCAGGCCACAACGAATCTCATCTCATGGACTTTCCTTAACGATGCCAAAATGCCAAAGGAGCTTTTTACCTCATCTCTCTATATCTATTGCGGACTTAATTTTTAAGCCATCTTTTTTCCATCCTACACAAAAACGCAAATTGAAAAGAATCGGATATTTGTACAGACCACAAAGTAAATACATATTTTCTCAGCTAATTTGTAGGTCGGTGAAATTTGAGCCGCACAACGTTTTCAATCAAGCATTCTTTTCTTCATTGTATTTCCTTTACTCTGAAACGGATCCGCCTTTGCGAACGCTCCATGGATGAAATCTCCTGTGTTTATAGAGTAGATGTGTATTATTGCTTTTGGTTTTTGTTTTGTTTATTTGTTGCTGGTAATGTGAAACCACGATAGCATCACATCACATCACCCCTTCGTTTTAGGAATGATTGAGGGCATATGATGTGGTGAATTATTCACTTCAAAACTTGTTCAGTATGACATGACTGTAGTGTCAACAGTAATGGCTGAGAGTGAATGTATGTAAGTATTATCCCCAGAGCTGATGTCGTTGTCAGTTTCTCACGTCATTTGCTAATGGTCCCATCATGTCCTTTTCCCCTTCACTATTCCAGATTTGATTTCACTGTTTTTTCCTAACATCGCACGGCGACGGAATGACATCAGCATGCGTGTATGCGGGTGAGTATTTGGATGGTGAAAGTACCATCTACTACCATGGAAAGTACAGAAAAGTGGGAAGTATATTCCATCCGTCAAGACAGAACAAACTTTTGTTTGAAACTTGTATGTATGTTGTCTTTAAGACCATATCTGCATCTGAGTCACTCAAGTCGACTTTGAATTGAATGCATTGTCATATAATATGGCTTATGTATACTTGGGGTTTTCACGGTTGAATAGAGAATTTAATTGATCGATGAATAGAAATGGGTTATATGGCAATGACGAAAAGGATGACGTTGGACATGCCTATTAGTAATGTATGGGCCTGGTAAAAGGGGATGACCTCAGGGGTAATTAATGAAGATTGATTAACCCCACATTTTACCTGCCTGACAACTTTCCTGCGTTCTCATTTGCCATGTTTTTGTGCACATTTCCTGTTGACATTTTGTGCAATTTGTTAACAAATCATGTAGCACCAGCAGCACCATCGTCTTGGGCTCAATCTGTAAAAACTAAAACGCATATATTATGTATGATCATCTATAACCATGAAGTAATCAGTCCTGCTTTCATGTACTGTGCCATGTTATATACTAGACATTCTCATCCAGTTGAGAATGATGGCGTCAATCATACAAAGAAAACTGCACGAGTTTTATTTTTACGGGTAAAAAAACTTCCAAAGCGCAAAATTTGTTCCTGAGTCTGACTAACATAACATTCATATAATAATGATCCTTGAAGCGAGAGCGTATATAAGTCATGAAGGATGGAAAGCAGACGAGGCAGAACTAACTTTATTTCAACCATTCTTCATCAATATCATGTTATGCGGTGCTTGCTTTGATGCAACAAGGCTCACGACATGGCTCATTTATTTGGGTAGTATGAGATGAGATAACAAACCAGATCACTTATTATGGTAGATTCAGATGCGATTTTAGTATTATTAGACTGGAACGTAATGAATATATATGTATCTCATGATGATTGTACTTTGGGACTGCAATAATTGAAGATAGTGATAGTGAGATAGTAACATGATCCAATTAGAGTTGACTCCAAAACACATGTGGGTGTCGCTGTTAAAACTCATGTTCTTTTAGCTTTAATGAGAGACCGACGGGACGAGTCATGAATTAACAATAAAGGCGTTCGTGCAGTGTAATTACTTTTTATGTTATAACATTAATACTAACGCTGTATCGAAGTAAAAAATAGCTTTTACATTGTCGTACATATATAGCTTTATAGCAAATATCATTTTCACCGGTTGACGAAACAACGATAAAAGTCCACCTACTCAATTTGTGATTAAAAATCTTACATCTTATGATTACATGTTACTTGCACCTTTTGACGTGGGTATCTTCATTTATTACTCTCATTTTTAGAAACTTCAAGCGTGTAAAAATCTCTACCTTAAATTTCATTTTAAAGGTGGAGTATCCAAATAAATCCAATCCTACAGGATTAAGTTTATTTGTTACTCACTATGTTTATACATTTTTAAGCATGCTTTTGGTCTAGGCATCCGAATTTCTGGTAAAATACCAATCCATTAACGTAAAGCCATTATTCGTTATCGTTAAATTATTTTATGCACCTGATCTCTAGTGCTTTATAATTCTAACTGTTATTAGGGATGAAGTGTGACAATTGTTGCATCCTTACTAACTAAACATTCCTTGTTTCATTTACAAAGCTCTCGATAGCAGTATCTATTCAAAGAAACCTATACATATTATGACGTCAATGGACAGACAATGCAATAATCAGTTAGTGTAGCTTCCACATGAAATGGGGAATAAAATGAGAGGAGGTGCTTGCATGAACCCTTTAAAATGACCATACATTCGGATAAAAACATTGAAAAGAAAGCGGATATAACGAACCATTTTTCTTCCTCTTGCACCTTTTCCTTCGCAGTAGCTCTATACGCCTATATATGATCATAGATAAAGTTGTTTGACTGTGTCTCATTAGCTCGATATCTTTTCACATCTTTCTCCTTCTCTCTCAACTGAATTGCTTTTTTGTTTTCCAAGAAAAGAAAGAAAATAAATAAGATGAAAATCAGAGGAGCTATATCTTCGTCTGTTTTTTTGGCGCACAGAACTATACTTACATCGTTTGGCGTGTGCATATTTTACACAAAAACTTTCTCCATTAGTAGAATAAACAACACGAATGAAAAAAGAAAAGAAATGAGCGTACATTTCCCAACTTTTTCAGAAAAAGTACGTAATATTATTTGACTATACGTACGAGATTATTTGGATAATCATGAAATTCATTATACATACGAAGAAGATATGGTGTGGTGGTTATGGTGGGTTAGGCATATTGCTCAAAGAATATTCTTTCAGTTGTAGTTGATCTCTGCGTTCTTATTGTAAATTTCATTTTTGTCTAAGAAAAATGAGAATGTTGATGCAAATTTTATGAGATTTAAAAATAATGAGGAGAATGATGAAAAAGGATGACCGAGTGACTTGTAACATGAGATCACGAAGGGAAAAACTAAATCTTAAAAGAAAGTCAGAGATGATAAGGCTCGGCCTCTTTACACACTCACGTTATTAAATATTAGGCTGTGCATGTAGTGCGCATATTTTATGCAGATGAATGTGAAACGGTTTCTTCTTGTCACCTCATTTGCATAACGATTGTTATTATTACAGTTCTGCTCTTTGTTTTTCTCATATCTTAATGATTAGAATCTTAACTCAACAACAACAAAAAAAGAGCTCAATCTCATAAAATAATTTTTTGTTTCACAAAGAAATGCTTAAGAATAACATGAAGTTTGATGAAACATTTATTTAAAACAAGATGAAGAAACGTCAGTTGATTTACTGAAATGAAATGCTATATCCCATCATTGAAACATGCAAAGAAAAGAAGCTACTATACAGAAGTACATATAAGCTTAGTAAAAAATGAATGTTTACTTTTCACATCTTCACTCGAAAGGAAAGAAGGAGTAATATTTTATGCATGCAAAATTAGATTTGCATGAAACACTTTAGTCTTTCCCTTTCAGACTTTCACCAAGTCAATTCTTTGCCAGCATGTTTTTAGTTTATATTCCCCTGTGTTTTTAGTTTATCGGCTAGATAGAATAGAATGGAATACATTCCCTCAGATAAGAATTACAGTAACAGTGGACAGACAACCGTTTAAATAATCTACAATAAGCTACCATGAAGATCTGGGTAGAATAGGAAGCATATGAAATATGCATGTTCATGTTTACCAAGCGATTTCACAAAAACAGGATTCAATTCTCAAGAGTCAAATCAAAACGTACATGCTCAACCCGAGATTTAACCATCGAAAAGATGGGGGTTCTTAACTCAACTGTTTACGGATTGACAGCAACATTTTCTTCTACAAGTAAATGCAGCTTGTTTTGTGGCGTAACTCAACCATAATGACAACACTAACAATAATGTTCTATTCTATTGTTATTTGTAATGAAATTTTATTGAAATTAATGAATTCTATAAACTATATGGTTTCCCTTCACTATCTACATGTATGTATGTATTTAACTGTGCTTGCTTGAAATAGCATGAGTGATAAAGCTAGAAAACTATTTCGTTTCAGCTATAATTTTAAGTGCACACATATTTTTTCCACATCTTCTGTTTTTGATGACAACGACTGGTGATGATGATGGAAAAACCAAGAAAGTTTAAGAAAACGGGTTTTTACCTTGTTTAGCGATAGCGAGAGGGAAAGATGAAGGAAACAATGGTATTCTTTAATCCAATTTGTCAAACAAGAAAGTATCAGAAACAAAGAAAAAATCAGGGAAGCGGTAACGAGTACCGTAGAAAGCGGAGGAAGTTGCGTCGTTTCCTTTTACTGTGCATGCATGCATCAATTTTCTTTTTTTGATAGTAATTTATATTTGTTCCATTTTGTTCCCCGTTTTCAAAGTTCGGTTCTGTTCTGAGCTTTTGCTTTCTTCTCACATATTTTGTATAATATGGGCTCGTGGTTATTATTTAATAAAACAAAACACAGCATGGTGCATAAATTAGTGTCTTACGTACGTAGCAATTGCAGTACACAAAAAGCAAGCCATCAACATCAGACATCTTATAAACAAAATTATTGTGCACGGTCTGCGGGCTCGGTTTGTGCTCTACTTTATTTTGTAGTTGAGTATGTGGGATGTGGGCTTAGCTCCTAACTTACTTATATATATATTGAGTTTGTAATAACAACCAGAACCTGGTTTGGCTATGGATTTGGTTAGGGTTACGCAAACAGGAAACCAAAGTTTTATGTGCAAAGCATGTGTATTCTTGTATAGTTGCGTGGGATGCTATATAATGATCTTAGAATGAAACTCATTTCATTTTAATTTCAGACAGTCAATCTTTTCCCCACTTTCAATACAATTTTCTCTACTTTCACCCGCTCTCAGATTTATCCTCATTTTACATCTGTTTCATGCTCTGCCTTTGAATGGAATAATCATATGTTTGCAATATGTATTTTTGTATGGAAGTAGGCATATCACTTTTTGATTAAAAATCTGAAGAATCTGAACAGGATGGAAAAGAGCTGTTTGAAAGAAAAGGCTTGCTCTTCTCCAAACTTTTCCCTTCCATTTATTTATCACGTCTTCCCTTTGTCTCCCACTCATATCCACCTTTTTCTCTTAGATGTGGTAATGACATTGCAAATTGTATGCCGTGAGCTCAGTTTGCCCGAGTCTCCTACTGCTTACTAAATTTAGAAGAATTTAATCATGTACGCTTTAACAAGAAAAAGCTATTTACTTAATTTGGCCAATTTTGTCGTAAAAAGTGTTTTCAACAAGTTAGACGGGAAATGGCTCCTTTCCATTCTATCCATTCAGTACACTATGCTATGTGCCCAACTTTTTTTTACAAGTGTGTTGATAATCTTGATAATATGTTAGCTTCTGGTGCGAAAGTGCAAGTGAGGACTTTTTTTTGTAACAAAGCTTAACCTAATAGTATAGGATTGAGTGTGTTGTGCAAGAGCTGTAAAACTGTCTATGTACGTACACAGTACACTTTATTTTTCCTATAGAGATTTTTTTCCTGGTGGATTTTTAGTATCGAGGTATAATAATGTACGGGAATATATGGAATTTCGGAATGGTTGTTTTTTTTCTGCTATTCTCCCAAAGTTATTTTTTTCAACTTTATTACTAGCGCATAGCAGATTGAGTGAAGAACACACAAATACGATATAAAAGACTGAATGGGTTGTGTGAAAGTGGCGCATTCGGAGATTTTTATTATGCGTTCTTAGAAAAAACCTATAAAACAGATCAGAGGAGAGTTAGCGAGTTGAAATATTTGTGTAGTATTTTTAAGTGTGTGGTTTACTACCAGCTTATGATCCAAGAAATGAATCTTCCATCTTCATTTTTCAGGCTATTCTAGTATAACTTACGTAACGTTTGCAGTTGCTTTGCTTTGTGTGCGGCGTTGATGATGTTGATGCGTTTTTGTATCCTTCTGGGAATCCCGTAGTAATATTGACAAATAAATGGAACCCTTGTCTCTTTTAGGGTGTTCTGGTCGCTTCGATCCTTTATCCTTCGAGTTTGCAAATTTTATATGTTTATAGAGTATCGCAACAAGAAAACCTTCTTCGCTAAGCCGTGACCACTGTCGATACCAAACATGGTAGGCATATCATGTCATCTGTGTTTTTTAAAAGTAAAGCTCAAGCCTTTATTCTCAAGTGCCATTCAAAAGACTATAAAATAAATGTAACTTTATGGATGTGGGATGATGTAATGAGGGCCAATAGCAAAGTCGGGTTGTTTGAGGAAACATCAGAATTTCAAATATGGTCATTCAACAGGAAGTTTATTCTGGCTCGTTTTTCCTCAATATTATTTTTAGTGAGTGGATAGGATGAGAAAGATATGGTGATGGTGATGATGAAGAATGAGGAGGAAAGTAAATGGGCAATGTAAGCATGTTTGTTCATGTGTGTGAAGAGAAGTAATCGGTTTTATTTTCGCGAAACCACTTAACGATACTTGTAATTTATTGACTTCGAAGAAGGATCGCTCCTTTCATAAAGTTTCCGCTGCAATAATACTGCAAGTTGATTTGGTTTGTAATGTAATGTTGGGTGTAACATATGTGGGACCATTTGATTGATGTCTTTTTGCTATTGATGGCAAGGAGAATATTAACATTAAAGTAAATCAGCAAATTGTAAGAACCATAATAATAATCTTGTGTTTTGCTGTTTATTAGGCTTCTCTGCAAAGAATTTGCAGTTTCTTGTAGTCCACATGCAGCTTTTTGGCTTCCTCACACCAATTTGCAGAATATATTGAGTTCGGGTTTTGCTGAAAATGTAATAAATTTTTAAGATCTGTAAAAGTGTTTAGGTTAGGTACCGTTTCAACACAGATAGCGCGGCTAAACTCGCATTGCATCTCTTCTGCAGACATTTATCGATGGAATGTTTTAAATCCTGAAATCATTGGAAACGTTAGCACTGCACAAAGCTCGACCATTTCCTGTAGGAAAATCAAACAAAAATCTTGACGAAAGCCGGAATCCGTGACTGACAATGAATGACAAGGTAGGGAAAAGGGAGACAAATTTGCATTCCCATTTCCATTTAATCCTCTCCCAAAACCAAAACCCATGGATTATTGTTAAACATGTCTAAACGTGATGTTTTCAGAGTTTTAAAGATTGTGGGAAAGAGTTAAAAGTGACGAAATTCAAAGGCTTTTAGCTTAAGTAAAGCCTTTAAGTTAGTCAAACTTGTGGGTTTCTCTTTACTCCTTGACTGTATCGTGTACCTACGCATTATTTTGGTGTACAATAGAGATTGTGATTACTTTTCTTGAATGTTTGGATGGATCTATTCAGAGACTTCATTCATGAACAGTATCTGGTATCTTGCTTCAATTGCAATAATTTTTGTATTACATTTTCTACCAGAAGCAGTCAAACCTATGATGAGACATTTGTAAAATTGGTTGAAAACATGAAAGAAACTAAATCTAGTAAGAAATCGGTTTTGCTAGCGTTATAGACACGAAAAAGAATCTCTGAGCAAAAAATACATCATCATCATCGTCATATAACTTGCAATATGTTTGAAACGAACATAAAGTATCAAAAATTGATGTTTTTTTCTCAATATTCCGTGCTTTTGAATCCGAATGTATTTCTTTCGATTTACTTTGTAATTTTCTTTCACTCAGTCTATTTGTTACAAAAGTAGAGGAGAAAAATCATTCATGGGAAACGGTTTTGGTACATTTTTTCGAGGAAAAAAGTGGAACGGCTTACAAACCAAAATGAGCTTGTACCAACCAATAAATGTCTGCTGGACTACACATTGAATGCGTCGATGGACCAAAAAAAGATATAAACGTCACAAATGGAATACGCTTCTCAGAAATAGGTACATATAAGCATTCTATAGAATTCCTAAGTCTGGTGATGGTGGTTTATGTTGGTTGGTGGCATGGCGTGTGGCTGGTTTAGGTAGTGTATGGTGAAAGCGAAGCGAGTTTTTGTAGGATCAATTCACAGTAGCAGATTCCATGTCTCTGGTTCCCAGTTTTTTTGCTTTAAAGCCTCAAATCAAACAAAAGTATGCATTTCCCATACTGTCAACTTCAACTTTTGTGAAGTAGGACACAGCTAGGTGACAGCAAGCGGACCCTTGTTACACATTACACACTACGTGGTCGTTTATCAACCCAACTTTTTGTTTTCTGATGGATTAGAGTGCCAGATAACCACGGTAAAAAACATCAAATTTCAAAATTCCTCCATGTGATGTGAATGACACGAATATGGTGCTCGTCATATCATTTCGGTTTCCTTGCGTCATTACAAAAGAAGCTTCGGAGATGAGGTACATGTGTTGTAATAAAGTTTTTTTTGTTCCTCAAGGACTAATACATAACTCGAGATTATGTGCCGTAATGGTACTACTCATAATATGGTATTATGCTGTCCTCAATCTGTCCATAAAAATTGTTATTACAAAAGTAAAAGGAGAATTCTTCAATCTGGCTGCCTGTACGTATGGATTCATGATTTAATGCGTAAAATTTAACTCTTTTTCCTCTTCCTTTATCTATTTCTTTCATGTTTTATGCCTTTAACAGTAATAAACCTCTCGTCAATTCTCAAATACCTTTTTCCTCCACTCACTTCATGGATTTTTTACATGGCCAGAGAAAAAACGACGTAAAATTTCATATTTTGCAATTTGGTATTCCTACTTTTACCTCTTTGTGTAATCTCTTCTGTCACAGTTTTATATTGTCATGCTCCCACGTACGTACCCTTTCAAGAGGACATGGTGACAGTTATGACTCAATTCGATTACGAATTTGAATGTAAAATATTTCACGTTGCTCGAAATTAGGCTGTAAAATATGAATTTTGTACATGCTCATTTCCATTACGGGGATTCTCATTTTTAATAGCAAAAATCCATGAAGGCTTCATTTTTTGTAGTTGCGTTCCTTTCACGATGAACGTTATGTGCCTTTGAAAGCAGAAACAACCGTTGAAGTTGAAAGAAACGAAAGACTCACGTCACGTACTCACATTAACCCATTTATCATCACCATCACTCATTACATTACATATCATTTTGCCTTTTAAAGAATTCTAATTAGTCAAAGTATGCCTTTTTTATGATTGTCTTATTTTTTAACATCCTTAACTGAAGTTGATTTAAGGACGCTCCATTCATCTCATCAAATTAATTAGTTTTGTATACCATAAAGTGTGTGAAAGAATCAAGTCATGTTCAGTCTTCTTTCTAGTAAATTAGCAATCCCATCAACATCAGGAAGGAAGTAGAGCAAATAAGGTAGTTTAATAATATTTATGTTTGTTGCAATCCAAGTTGAAGATTACTTTATGAGATTAAAAATTAATTAATTTGATATATGGTAAAGTGAAAGTTAGCAGTTAGCATTAAAGATGGATGAGGAAAGCACACTAATTTCATTACCTTCCTAAGTCTTCTCCACTTTCTTTTAAGTGCGAAGACTCAAAAGATGAAATGGTTGAAGCACAAAACTGGAAGACCACCTATGTTTCTCAGAAGTGAAGGAAACTGACTGACGAAATGATTTGTATTTGTAAAATGCTTCTCGAATCTTGTTTTCAGCTGGAGGAAATTGCCATTACAAAATTAGATGGTTCAGCAAATTCAAAATCTTTTTGCTTACCTAACCTCTTAAACTTTGATGGCCTGGTTCATGCTCACTGACGCGACACATCATTAGCAAGAAGGCGTAATGTACACATGTAATATAATATAATAACTGCCAATATACATCCACAATTGATAACCGGCAGGCAGGCAAGCAAGCAAGGAAATTGTCATTTTCATGTCAGTCAGTCATTTTCAAGCCAGTTTTGTGTTCGTTTGACTGCTCTCTCACAAGATTGGGACAAGCTTTGGCTGTTCTGTTGCTAGCTCGTTAGTTATTTGTGGCTTTCTTGCATATTGGTGAAGGGACAAGGTTATTGCTACTTGCTTGGAGGAGCTAACGATGGGATAGATGGATCAATGATGGATATGCATGTCGGCATATATTATTCAAGGATTTCCGTTTCCACACTTTCATCGGGTGTAAAAATTTGTTCCGAACTTGCGCTCTCTTCATGTACACTTATAAATGTGCATGTTTGTTGAAGTTATAAAAAATGAATTCGATCCCCAATATTTGTATACATTCAACATTGCTGTTATTAAACCTATCTTCCAAAAAGGAATCCCCATTTGAGCTTTTATGAAAGGCGTTACACTTTTTTTATTCGTTTACATAAAAGTATTGACAGTGATGGGAGCTCTAAGCTCCTCAAAGAGCATCATTTAAACAAGAGGTGTGACAGGGCCATCTGATTTCATGGCAATTTAATGCTCCTCTTGACTTGTTTTACAATGCACTTTTTAAAGAGATAAGAAAAAAAGCTTTAAAAACAGGGATGACGATGATGTTTATGATCATGTGAAGTAAATCATCGGGTGAAGGTAATCTTCCGCTCTTAAAAAGCACGTGCTTGTCCTTGACCTCCACGACTTCACTTGATCTCTATTTTCCCTTCCCGGTGGCAAAAAGTGCATGCATGAATGAATGACATAATCAGCACGTTCCATCACTTTCGACTTGAAAGGGATGCCAAAAAGATCACGTAGAACATGCTTGCCACCTATGCCACTTTACGACCAGGCATATAGTATGGGGTGTGGTGAAGTCAACTAAACTGAAATACATGAGTACACAACAGGAGCGCTGCCTCCAAACATTAGTCACTCAAGTGGAAAGTAAAACTGACTGTAAAAGGAGATTACCTCTGATGTCATCAATGTGATGTGATGTCAGTGGAGAAAGTCATATTATTTGCTCTCTGAAGCAACAATTTGCTTTTAGGCGAACCAGTTGTAATCCTGATGACATCGACGTGATCGTTATCTCAACTAACTTTTCTGTGTCACGATGTGTTGGATAAAAATTGTAATCTTTGTGATGTAATGTGAACACTTTATTTAATCCCAGTATCGAGCATTCCTACCAACATTAAGAGGTGCACAGTTGACAGCCAGCAGTAAGAGAATGCAAATGGCAAAATAAATCCATTTTGAAAATCCAATCAAAATCATCATATCATAAAAACCAGTAGACCACAAATCGATTTATTGGTTTAGTCATTCATACTCCATTCCATTTTCTTCTCTCCGCATTTTAGGCCCTCCAAGGACCATTATCTTCAGGCGCTTTTAGGTCCCCAGAGACTCACAAGAGAGTAAGAATGTGGCTTGGCTTCAGCAGTTGTCTGCAAAAGTTTTATTTTGCTGTACCAAAATCAAACTAATTTGAACTAGTAGTGAAGAGAAAGTTTACTTTCAGCGTTTGTCTTTTAAAAGGAACAATAACAAGTTCTTTATGATCATTATGACCACTATTGACTATTACTTATTACAACTTTGCTGTGAGGTCATAGATATTGTGTCATCTTGATTACAACAGTCACATGAAAAGGAAATCATATAAAGTGATTGGTAGCAGTTTTCAAAAGTTACACGCTATATTTCCCTTTTGTTGATGGTCTCGGTCAAACTTACTTTGAGCCCATTCGAATTGACACATTTATTATTTACTTTGGGACCTTTTCCTCCCGTAAAAAGTAATCAAACGAAGGAGCAATGTAATTATCTTTATGACTGGGTGGTGAGAATGGATACAAAAAGGTATTTTGCTTCATTCAATTGGAAACTTTTCGGCTATGCCATTTCCCCTCTTTTCCCAGTTATAACTGGCCCTGTTCTATTCTTTTCATACGAACAAGAAAATACTTCCAAAGCAAATACTCTTATTTTTGTGGGTTCCTCGAAAGAATTTCATGCAGGGGCGGGTTGTGAATGGGAGAATTTTCTTACCTGCTGCGTGCTGAAAGAAATTACTGTTACTGAGAGAAAGAATTTCTTAGTTCTGTACACTATATTTAATGTTTCTTTTCTGAGAACATTTTTTTGCTCATATCCGGTTTAATAGTTTATATTGCCAATTTGGTAGAACAAATCCAGTAGATAGGCAACATTAGAAAAGACTGCTCGTGTAATTAAGGCATTCAAAATGACATAAGATTCTTAATATCCGACCAGAGTCCACCAATTTCATTCTTAATCTCCTCTCGAAGGGGGAAAGGAAAGATAGAACGTGAAGAAATACTAGTAAACCAATTTAATGAGGGACTTTCTCTTTGGGGTTATTTGCACTTCAAGAAAAATAAATGCTTTCAATATCACGCAGTTTGATTCTCTTGTAGCATGATAAGAAAAACCAAAGAAGTATATTATTGCGTGTATTTTACTTTCAGTGCGACTGTAGTTACTTTGGTGTGTATGATAATTTGACATGTTAATGAGAAAATCGTGTGATTGTTTAACAAAAAATCTTTAAATTATCCCTTGTAAAAAGTATGCGTGTAAATTTTTTAATTTGATATAGAATAGCGTTCTTCAATGTCTTCACCAAGTGAGTGGATTAAATGATTGGAAAAGAGTCCAATTTTTTCTTTCGTAAAGTATTACGCAATGGTAATCCCACTCGAGTACAATGTGTTATTGTAAAAGTAAGATAACATCCAATGTTATTGTAAGTTTTTTTTTCGGACAAAGCCCGAAATTGTTAAATGTCTCGGTGTGAACAAATTGCTTTATCCTGAATTTGCTCTCTCTCTCTTTCTCTCATTCTGCTGTTGGTCTACTTTTTTCTGCTTCGTGTTTTTTTCTGTAGCTGTTCTCAGTTTTGGACTTAGTGTCCCAACCTCTTACTTGCATCCTTGTATCTATACATATCACGCTTTCCTTACAGTGTGCCCAGCTTCCTGTTTCACCTCTTACTGTGATGTCAAAGAATAGAAATGAAGTGCAAGTATATATGTGCACATCAATTGCTTTCTAAGAAATGTATAAGAAATCATATAAGTAATGAAACAAATTTGCTATAATAACTCATTGAAATTGATATAATAATGTAACGCAGTTGATTTCTGTAAATGCATACATGCATGACTATCCTTAATTTCCGTTAAAATGTGTGGGAGGTAATTTGCAGTATCAACATCAATTTACTCTTAATGATAAGAATAATGTGGTTTTTGATTACTTTGGGGGATACCACATTACAAATAGAAATTGATTCGGTTACGCACGTTACTCCACTCGGTGGATGAACATATGTTACAAATTCAAGCCATGAAAACTGAACCTATACATAAGTATACCTTTATAGCTCAAAGTTAAAACCTAATAAATACAATCTGTACTCAGCGACATAGGCAATATTGTGTGATATATTTTACAAGAGCTGATCTATTTCAAGTATCGTCTTCTTCTTCTTCTTTTCATCCTCTACTCAAGGTGCCTTTTCTAATATAATCATAGCAATCGTATTAAATTGGCATTGACTGGGCGTACGTTCATCCTTTGCTTTCTCTTTCCTCATCTCATGTGAGCAGTTACTAACTTTCAGTTTCAATATGTGATGGACTTTCATCCACGTACGTATGTAGCATTCTATTCTCGTATCGTAACCATTTCCTTTCCTGTTCAAGGAAATAAGGTTGGAATGGAATGGAATCGTTAAATTAGAAAGGCTTTATGGATAGTATTGAAGGTGAAAATAGAAACCATGTTAGTTTCATTTGCTCCCAAAGAAATCTTTCCCAATTTCTCGTTTAGCACTCTCGTTATGTCTTGGTGGAGAGAAAAACAGAGTCGATGAGAAACATGATACCATATACTAAAGTGCTCAACTCTTTCCCCCATCTGTTTCCCTATACATTTTCATGTTCCATATATATATATATAATATCGTCTTCATCTTTAAAGCTGTTCTCTCGCCGACCCGTTTTTATGTGAGTTGTAGTGTAGTCGTAGTCTACACGGAAGGTATTCCTCCCAATTTTTCCTCTCAATTTACAAGATATTACACTTACCTCTACACTTTCAAAGCTTTAATGTGATTTTTGGAAGAGTCGGAAAGTAGATGAAGTGGAGTGGAGAACTTGTTGGGTTGGGTAATGTGAAAATGCATGTAATGCTAATGTATTCTGACTGGCATTACTCTACACATTTTTCTCCCCAGTTTTTTTTGCACTTATTAGATACACGTTGTGGATACAAAAAAAATGAGGATGCGCTTTGATCTGGATCTGATGCAGTATCAGAGCTCACAAGTAGACTGAAACCAGAAGCATATTATCAAAAAAGAACTAGACTCATCAACATTCCCCACAAGAATGTATAGGTAGGTGGTGGACTTGATAGTAAGTACCTATATGAAAAGCCAGACACGGATAAAAAAAACTCCCTGATCATATCTTGTTCGGCTCAGCTCAGGCTCGCGCTTAGCTTTTCATCGTCAACGTCATTCCATTCCCTCGCCATTTTCGACTTATTTCCTATTCCAATTCCTCCCCTAGTCAGTGCAGTATATTCAAAGGAATAAGAAGCAGCAAGTAATTCCACAAGGGGAATCATAAAAAAAAGCTTCAAGACAAAAAAATGAGTTTCATATCAGCATCAGCATTATTTCAGTAAGGAGGATGAGGGCATTCACTTTCCCTTCACAATATCATAGATCCTTGACTCTCACTTCACATCCACTCATTTTCTTTTCTGTTTTCTCCGCAAGAGACGAAGCAAAACGTACACAATACTTGAGAAGATGGGAATAGTTGTCCTCCTTTCTCCTCGATACTTTATGTATAATGTCGCCCTGTGCGCTCTCGTTTTTTGGAGAGTGAAGCATTACATGAAAGATCACTTGAGACTTTTCACTTACAACTTTCTATATCATATATAAACTTTTCCACACTCTAGCAACCAAGCAATGCAAGTTTGCTGTAGTTCCGGGAATGAAAATATGGGATGACGAATGGAGAAAGCAAAATGCAACGCAATGTCTTCATCATCTCATGTCGGCTTTCATTTACGGACAACGTTGTATATAAGTTGTGCCTTCCAACTTTCACCTTTTCTTGTTTGCAACCAGTATTTGCGTGACGAAAATAATGATCCATAGTAGGATGAATAATAGATAAAACTGTGATAGCGATACATATTGTCAAAATATGAAATGCAAAAGGAATGAGTAGAACCAGCAAGGTGGATATGGGAATAATAATGCAGATTTTTTTTTCACTAGTTTCCTCCCGTCGCAAAAGCCTTCAAAGCGTATCATTATAACTTTTTATGACCATCATTGCTCAGTTTTATTGTGTCAAAAAGTAACAAAGGGGATGCATGTATCTAGATGGATGCAAAGCCTAATCCAAGCCTAAACACTCTCGGCTTCGCAACAAAAAAAACCTGCATTACATGAACATGACTGGCGCCTGTTTATACTTGAATCGTATCGCATCCACATCTGTTATGTTTCCAACAGCGTAGATGGTTGATGTTGATACTTTTGTCACGTAGAAAAGAGTGAAACATGGGCACGTAGGTATAGTTGAGTTGACTATGTGCTGTCTCTTTTTAGCTTCCAGCACCACTACCGCCGCTGCCACATTGTAAAAATATACAAAAGGTACTCGCAACTTTTCTGAAAACACTCCAGCGGCATCTCCTCACGCTCCTCAAAACACGAAGGTTTGCTACAACAAAAAAGCTAGTAAAAATAACTTTAGAGGATGGTTGCAACAGTGAGTGAAAATAAAGTTCCAAGTGGCTCCTAAGTATTTGGCATAGGGAAAGGATAATACGATACGATACGTCTCTGATCTGAGTACGTTTATGCTTACGATATATGAACCAAGTCGTAAAAAATGAGAAAGGAATGGCTCTACTATATGTTTTTCTTTCCTAGCTATATGAACCAAGCTATGAAAACTAAAAGATGGAAATATTGCTAGGATGAGGATATCTTTTTTCATTATTTTTGTGTCCCCAAACTGTTATTTGTGTTCAGTAAAAACCTCATAACTAAAACTTGATATCAGTCACAACGACAAAGGTAAATGTACTACTACCCAATTCAATACATATGCAATATAGTTGGGGAAAGCTAAGCAAAACATGGTGAGTTTTCCTTTTTTCGTAACGGTGAAAGCTCATATGTTACTCTATAATAACATTTGTGTGTGTATATACTCAAACGTTATCATCTCATAAGTATTAGTCACAGCCACGAGCATTTATTGATCCCGACTTATGTGTGTTCGGATAGGATATTCTTGTGAAAGTACGAAACGAACGGTTACTAGTGTTCTCTCTTTCTTCTACTGCCACTACTATATACTGCTGTTGTTCTTTCTCCCTTTCCATTATATTGGTCTCGGACGACCTATCAGTGTTATCAGTAGTGTGGTGTACGTACTTTATTTGATACATCTCACCCCATACAATTCCTACTTTTCTACATTCCTTTCTGTTAGTTTCATCATCAACATTATTTTCACTCCAGGCTTGTTTCTCTTGTTCTGGATCACCAGACTCGCGTTGCGTTGGCTCGCTCCTCTAAAAACTAAACCAAGTCCAAGTCACAGCATTAGCTGCATTACTTTAGTAGTCATTACCAAGATATCACACTGTGTGGTTTCGTGTCGTTTTTCTCCAGCATCATCGTAGCAATTCTCCTGTAGTATTATGTATAAGATATATGGTGTGTATATGGTAATGCGAAAGAAGAAAAAGCAGGGCTCATAAATTCTCAACGAACGAACGAGGAAAGTCGGAGAAAGGGTATATAAGTTGAACTCCCAGTGTGTATCACTATGCCATGCCATGCCAAGCCATACCACCAACCAATACTATATATATTCACTACGCCTTGTAGCTTTGCTCTCTTCAGTCCAGGGAGCCTTTCTCGGATTTCTCACCATTTGCCCATTTTGCAAAGACATATACGTACGTACGTAGCATAACATACTGCGTACTTTTTTCCTCCTCCTCAGCAGCAGCAGCAGCAGTGAAAAGGCATAAGTAGGAAAGGGAAAGCTTAAATCCACTTTTACCCAGTCCATCCATTCCATAATGTACAATGAGTAGAGTTTTACATGGGGGTAAAAGAAATGGCAAAAAAAGAATCCATCCTTGCTCTTTGCTTCCTTTCCCCTCTTTTTGCATTTTCTCACAATATTTTTCCACTCGTCCATGTTAGTTGTACAGTAGCTAGCTAGCAGGAAGGAAGGAAGTGAACGTACATGAGCATTTCGCATCTCCCATCGCTTTCTCCCATTGTGCGCAACACTAGTGTAAACCGTAAAATACGTTTGTAGAGCTGGGGAGTGGGATTATGAAAAATTGGAAACTTATTCTGAAATATAGGTTCCCATTTCTTTAAGTAAAAATGTATATTTTATTCTCGCAAAACGTTCCTTGTCACGTCACCGACATGACACACTGATAACGTGCTATATTTACTACAGACTATGCACATAAACAAGTAGAAAGTTGTGCTAGTGATTGCATAATTCAGAGTAAGAACTTTTTGCAATATATTTTTTTTGTGAACCAGCCTGGGAATTTCTATCCAGACAGGCAGAGTGAGTGTTTGTGTGTGCTAGTTTATTGAAGACTGTATGTAAATCCTGGCGAATTTGTGTGTGCATATTTTTTTCCCAAGTTGTGCTTTGGGGAATTGAGCCCTTTTCAGCTTTTTTCTCGACAAACTTTCCAGTGCTAAGCCCAAATACATAGAAAATGCGGATCAGTAACAAGAGCACAACTACAACTCCACCGCTTTTTTCTTGAAAAGTATTACTTGTCCACTCAACATGTTTGGAGAAGGAAAAGCATTCACTTTGACCATGTTGTTTACCCACAACAACATCAGTAGATGATAATAATAGGGTTTCGGGAGTCAAAAAGTCAACAGGATAAATAGTATTGTGTAGGTACGGAACTTGTTTTTGTTATATAAAAAAGCGAGAGTTTTTTGTGTGTTGACGGACTCCAAGTTGACTCGTTCTTGCTCTCTTATTTGGTAACATTTTTCTGGTAGCGCTTCTTTCTCCGTAAAAAAAGGCTGTTGGCAAAGAAAATAAAGTTTTTGGCTCTTTTTCTTCACTCTGAGAGCAACCAAACCAACAACCAACTCCTCCTACTTCTCGTTCTTGCTCAGCTTAGGTATTCTTCTAACAAGGGAGCACTTTTTGACTACGTTTTTGTGGCGGTGGTGGTGATGATGATGACGACGATCGTGATGACGATGATGATATTGATACAAGACCTGGTGCAGTGAAGCTTAGCCCTCTCCAAACCACTTTTCCTGTCACGTAGTCCAGATCACTTAAATAGTTTCCTGAAACTGAAATACTTGGCCACAAAATACAGGAGAAAAGGGGAAGAGAAAGCATATACATAAAACTTTTTAAAAAGAATAATAACCGTTGACCGAATCAGATTACACCTTTAAGTGACTCAAATAATAAGTACATTGTCGAGTGGCTGGACTGCTCTTTCTCCCATTGTGACTGTGTGGGTTAGCCAAAAGAATTCTGCTTATGCAAACCGGATCCGAAGAATTCTTTTGATTGTAGCTTTTATTGCTTTTCGCTTCATGTTAAAAGAGCTCATATGACGATGAATACCGTTCCTCAATCGCTTCCTTGCTGTTCACCTCATCGTACGTTCACGTAGATACTATATTATTATGTAATACTGCAGTGTACCTGCAACAAATAACAAGGCAAAGACAAAAGATAAGGAGATTGCATTACCGTTCGTGAATATATTTCCTCTCCGCAACCGTGATTTACTGGTGACTCGTGTACTCAATCCTATCACCTTTCTCGTACTTTATTTTCTCTCGAAAACGAATGTTCATCGCCCACGCACAATAACCTATAGAGATAAGTTCTCACCTAACAAAAGAAATTGTAATATACGTTTGATTAACTATTGCAACCAATATATATTACATTCACTATTTCTGTCTACATTATTATTCATATTTTATTGTAAGGAGTTGCCAACAAAAGAAACTTGAACATAATGGCTCAAATTCATATTTTACGTTTGTTTAACGCGCAAAATGTGATACTGCTTTCACGTTTCGTGTCAAGTGAAAAGCCACGATGAACGGTTGAAAGTGAACGACAAACACAACCATATATACTGTGCAACAGTCAATAAACACACAAAAAAGCAAACTACGAGATTTTAATATAGTGTAACTAACGAAAGCGCATACAAAAGACAACCTTCAAGATGCATGGAATCGGTGCACATTCTGCGTTGGCTATTAAGCGCCAGCGGAGAAGAAGAGAACAGGCGAGGAAAGGAAAACGTAGCACTGCGCCCCATCCCGATCATTATGAGTCCGATAACAAGGTAACTAATGTAAAATCAAAACACTTTATTGAACAACCTTTACACAAACTTTTTACAAATTTTTCCCAACTGTTCAAATGTTTGGCAAAGAATTTTTTCCCCTTTTCTTTCCAAAGGTCATGGGCACAATCACAATGTTCCACGTTGGAGCTGTTTTCCTCTTGTTGGCATGCTTCCTCATGCTGGGTGCCGTGTTAACAAGTGAATCCAGAAAGGAAACTGCTGAGCTAGTTGGCACTGGTGTCATCTGCTTGGTAATAGGGTTGTTCCTCGTAATTCTCAATCGCTTCTACGGTCAAAAGGAGGAGGATGACTTGGCCAACTACGTCGAAACCCGGTTGGGTCGTAGTAGGTCTGGTCAACGATTATACCATGAGTCGGAGTCAATGCCAGAAAATCTGGGTGAGGCTGGACCTTCAGCCTCCGTCTCAATGGAGAGTGACATAAGTCGAGACATGTCCAAGACTAAAGGGAACAAGCGAGGAAAGAAAAACAAGCAGTCAGGAATTGAGGTGGACTCAACCGCAGTGAATGGGGGACAAGGTCCGAAAGTCAAGGTAGACTTGGTGAATGAGCATAATCAGTACAGGAACTCGTCGGCGACGTATCATAATGACATCTCATCCGCTACCGTCACACTTGACAGAATTGCAGAAGAAGCTGGAGCCGGGGCAACTGGGATAGGGATTGATCCCCAACATCAACAAATTTCTTATGTGAACACCAGCTACGAAGATGGCTCGTCATCCAGGGGAGCCAGTAATAATTTGTATCGGGTTTATGATCGCGACTATGCACGTGCCGGTGGTGCAGTGTAAGGTTTTGCTTTTTTTAACAAAAAATTATATATACATACATAAATATGCATAATTATTTTTTAAAATACAAAAAATATACAAAAACCTACAATCCTATAAAAAAACAACCAACCAAAAAACAAATCTTTTATCATCCACATAATAGATACACACAATACAAGGCGATATATATATAAGTCAACATACTTTCAAATTTTTAAAACAAGAACAAAAAAAATACTATTCACATAATATATAAAACATAACTACATACATACATTCACATACCTTTCTCTATGTGTACGTACTTGAGTCCTTTTCTATTGAAAATATATATGTGCATATATTACTGTACTATCGTGAAATTCTAAGTGTGTTAACTTGTATATTTGTATATATGAAATGTATAATATAAATACATCAAGTACATACATATAATCTAATTTTCACGTTGTATATTTTGTAATCAATCTCTATTTGCTCGGCGTGTGAAACTCAAAATGAAACTAAAAGAAAGCGATCCATAAAAAAATATTTACCTTCACCAAGAGAAAACTTTGTACGTAAATACGTGAACGTTTCGTGACTCGCATATAGAAGGATACAAATAATATGCGCACATTGTACATTTATGCATGAAAATTACATAACGTCTAAAAAAAATTTACACCCAACATTATTATTATCATCAGTCAGTCAGTTAGTTAAGTTACACACACAAACACGTAGTCAGTCAGTCATACCATCATAACCTGCACAGCTTTATTCTTGCCTTGCAAAATATCTATATTGTATTGTATTGTATGGCATGTTGTGTACCGTTTTTCACCCGTGAGAGCCCCGCCCATTTTCACTTTTTTTATATCACCATTCCTTCTGTGTGGAAAGTATCTAAATATATATATTATACAACTTGTGTATTGTATTATGGGTATACAGATTTTTTAACGAAAATCACCGCATAATGATAGGAATATAGCTTCAAGGCATAGACAAGGGCGAACTTGATGTAAGTGTAGGTCTACTCAGATTTCATTCAAGCTTGCTTTCCTCAGTCGAATAAAATAGGGTTTGAAAATGCTTTCAACTGGATTTAAAAAGTAAGCCATAGATGATAGGTAACGTAGAAGAATGGAAAGCACAAAAGCCCTATGATGGTGGTGAGCATTTTCCATTGCAAAAAAAGGAGAAAATAAATTGTCAAAATTTACTCACGCACACTCGCCCAGGCTTGTTAAGGTCAATTTGGTTTGTGTTTGCAACAATTTGTTTGCAACTAATGTAATCTGTACACTTTTTATTTCAAACATGTACTCAGGCAGTCCGGTTAATAGGTGCATGTTTCGTGTCTTTTTACCTTCATTACCATGTTTTCACTCTCCAAGCTGTTACGTGGAAAGTCTTCCGTGAGGAGATGAAAAAAAATCATCATGATGATGCTGTGAAGGCAAAAGCCTATTATTTAGTTTCACCGGAGAGAGCGAATAAAGCGTACAACAAAAGCGAAAATGTCATTACCGTCTGCTATATGTACTGCCTCAGAGTTTTTTGGAGTTCTGTTCTGAGTACAGTATACAGACAGAGGCCACACACGTTGGTTGGTTAGGTTGCTTTCATACTTTTTTTTTATCGTAATCATTTTCATGCATCGTTTAATTTCGTTATGTTATTCCGATGTGGTTCAACTATCTCCTCGTCTCTAACTACATGTGCTCCTCTAGTAGTTTTGTTTTGTACATCTTGACAAACATGTACGCTAACAAGAGTTGTTAAAGTTGAAGTGGAAAAAGTAGGACAGATGCATTGAGTAGTAAAGCTGAAGTTTGTTAGTAGCGATCATAAGAGAGTATTACGCAACATCCAACAAACATCATCATAACAGCAGCTTGCCATCATGACATCCCATCAAACTATTGCCTCACCACTCTACCACCAAACCACTTAAAGCAAAAAGGCGCATGACTTGCTAGGCTAGAATAGGATGATGCATAATAATGTACTTCGACGTGTACATCATCATTATTATCGGAATGCCTAGCGTGATCTGAAGCATGAAGCAGGAAATGGAACAAGAAATTATTTTGGACTTTAGGGAAAATATAGTCAGCCACAAATCAATTTATGACAAGGTTCTCCCATCTCGTTTAATATTTCTTCTTTGTAATTTCTTTCTGGACCATGCCGTAACCATACGGCGGTTCAAATCACAGTCATGCGGTTTGACGTTTTCATGAGAAAACAGTATGGGTGTAGCCATAAATTCAATATGAGAAAAGGCAGGCTGTTGTTGTTACATAATAATTTTTATGGTTTATGGCCACTTTTGATTCTGGTTGTAACTGCCCACGCAAAACAAAAGAGTTTTATTGATATTGAACAGGAACGTAGTGTTACTCAATTGTTAGCGAGGAATTTATTTACCCGGTGATGTTTACATAAGAACAAAAGAAATGAAAACGACCATGAACTTCTTGTTGTTCCCCAAAAAAAAGCTTTCATAACGAGCTTGGGTAATGTCTGGGTCTGGCTGGAATAGCTATAGTATGTTGTACTTTGAAATAGAAACGATGACGAAAGCTATACCGTGTAAATTGTGGTTTTTCAGTAAATGTCAAAGTATTCATGAGAACTCGGGACTCTGTTACGAATGGATGAATTATCTCGAGGGCTACAAATATTCATCTCCATCTTCTCTGCAAAGTAGTGACGCGCTTGCACTAAAAAAAGTTATGTCGATGATGATGATGGTGGTGGTGGTGGTAGTAGTAGTCGCCTCCAAAAACTGAGTTTATTTCTTATTTCCCTTGCCCAAATTTTTACCAACTTTATCAAAGACAAAAAAATACATGTTCTTCCATATCGTGGGACCACACGTAAGAGAAAGCTACCGGAATTCGTTCTTTCTTTTTATGAATTGAATACCAAGCAGGCGAACTACTCATGAATAAGTGAGAACGATCTCCATGCAATTTTAGTATTCAGCCCGAGTTCGGATAGACAAGCAGTGTATTAAGTTAGATGCTTGAAGACAAGTAACACACACACTTTATTGCTGCCACAGAAAGTGACAAATTGGCTTTCTTCAATACAATGCAGAACAGTAGAAATGAGTGATGAAAGGAGGATTCTTGAAAAGTCTCGAGTAGACGAGGCATTATGGCATTGGGAAGGAGAAATATTGTCATGCTTTTCCTTTCTACTCGTCCTTCAAGTAGTAGAGGAAATGAAAGCCACAACGTAACGACGAAAATTATTAGCTAGCAATCAGCGCTAGCTTTCGAAGGAAATGGAATGTTTATGCAGAATGACATGAATATTGAGTATGTTAACACTAGAGATGATGATACAGTACGAACTTTAAGAGATTTTCAACACGAAAAGGATAGCAAAATCACAAAAGTTTGAGTTGAGCAAAAACGAAAGAGAAAGTTAAGATGTGGGTAAACATTTCAGATACGATTTTATTGACATACTATCTCTACGAAAATCTGACTTATACAGCGTAACCTCATAAATTGAATTATACTTTAGCTCCGATTACATCGAAATGTCCTGTTCAAATTTAATTTTGGAAAAGTTTCAAATGGAGGATGTTTCAAATTGCATTCATAACATTTCACAATTCCTCTATATCTACAACACAAAAGTCATGTCAAATGTATTTGTTTAGCTTTCCCAAAAATGAAAGGTGAAAGTTGGAAGCATTTTTATCCTCGTACCTTTACAGTAGGTATAATAACATGTAAAATAGCCGTAATAAATGTTTAATGGTTTACGCTACATGTTTTTTTCTCGAGAGTTTCTCAGATTATGAGAGCAAACGTAATGCTAAAGCTAACGGATTTCCAGTAAGAGCTTTCAACTCACAGTACTCATGCTCCATGTTATGAATAATTGGTACACACACACGGAATACAAAAAGGGGAATGTCATGCCCATAGTGCATTTTAGTTAAAAATGGAAAGGAACAGTCAGTACTGTACTGTAATTATTGCTTACCAGACTGTACTCCTCTAGAAAAAGCTACAGACAGACAAATGCATAAAAACTACATAACACTCATGCATGAGTCACATAAATATTTGAAGAGAGTAGAATTGAGTCATCTCTTTTTAACTTTGTGTGTTTAGTTTGTTGTAATCCAGTCCAGTGTTTTTTAGTATGTGCTCTTCATTTACTTAGTTTTTGGTCTACTTTTGCCCTCGTCATTTAATTCAATATGCATCTGAATTTCTTGTGGAAAAGTCACTCTTTTGTCAAGAGAGCATTTTGTACTCTCTCCTACAAAGGAGAGAAAAGAGAAAGGAAACATGATTAAAAATGTATAAAAGCAATTTCCTCTCCATTTTCAGACTCTTGAGTAATAACCTACTCACTTTTCTTAGAAAACGACTTAAGTATTTATATTTTATTCCCGTTTTTAGACCAATTGAATTGAAATGGTTGGCTTGTGGCCTAGTGTTGTTTCTTAAACCCAAAATGTTATTAACAATTTAAATCGGTTCAGTGAACTACTGCGCAGTACAAACAAAAACGGTCGATCCAAAACCGAATCTATTATGAACCAATCATAAAAAGATTATTGGCAAAACAACATTGAACACTAAAACCAACCATACAAAAAATGGCTGAGTAAGAGGTTTACTGTTTTAGAAGCACGAGGTTTTGATTTCATAAAGCATAAAACTTGTAATATACAGCGTTTACATACAATATACATTACTCATGACAGAAATACTTAGATTGCTGCCACAATAAACTTTCAGTCTCCGTTTCAAAAAAAGTCCCACACTCAAAACCCTCAAAACCTGTGAAATGAAAAAAAAAATAAATGAATTTTACATGTAAAGCAATTTTCAATTTTGGATCATTTCCAAACAAGATGTAGACAAAAAAAGTGTGAAAAGGGACAACATATTTATTCCACTCAATGAATTGGCAAAGCATGAATAGTAGGGAGTAGGGAGAGCAAGAACATGTATATATAATGAACAGAGCAAAAAGCGTGGAACTCAAACTCGAACTACTGACTGGTAGCCAACAACATGATTTTTAGCACTTGTTCCTTTCCTCTGGTGGCTGCAGGCCATCCATATTACTAGAACCAGAGCATATAATGGATTATGCTACATTACACTCCGAATGCACATTAATTCCGTGTGATTCTAAACAATCCCTAAGCGATTGTAAAAGCGGTGAGAAAATGTTAAATGCGGGTGGTGGTCGTGGTATGGTTATATGACTAATGCCTCACCAAGACCAAACCAACCAACCAACGCAACGACAACCGCTTCTGCCAGAAAACAATCAAATCAGAATTGAACTGTGACTTACATATATACATTTAATATAGGTACGTATGTACGGAAAGCAAACTAATTAAAATGGCGGAGGTGTTAATTTTTCAGTTTCCTACTATATATGATTCTTCCTTCCACGCGACTCTAAAATTTCTGACTGTATTTTCTATATAAGCATGCATGCTAAATCCCAAACACTTATATATTTATTGTCGCTTTCCAATTGGCAAACCGTCCCTAAATCCTTTCCCTCCAACCACAGTGGGCTTACTCACACAAGTACCAGCATAGCACCACTGTTTTCTAATTCTCAACACTTTCAAAGTTTCAATGTGTATGTGTATATTTTTCTTTCATCTTGTCAATCATTTTCCCTATACTTCTTCTACCTATAAGCCTTACACTCTTAACGCTTTCTCTGTGACTTTGTCTGTGTTAAATGAGCAAGATAAAATATGTTCATGTTCATGTGTGTGTACTTTTTATATATCTTTTTTCACTCATTTATATGTGTCCTGTGTGTACAATTTTCTAGGTTTTAAACCAACATCCGGATTCACACGGTTTGGATAATGTCATGTGTCTCTCTCTCTCTCTCGGCCCGCACACATAGTCACACCCAAACACAAGTTTTTGTACAAATGAAGTCACATGAAAAATGAAATGCGATAATACTATGCACGTTTGCACAAGAGCCCAAGCAGAAATACCTTCTACTAAACTACTACTATTACTACTTGTACTAAAATCATATAAAATATTATTATGTATACTAATAATGCAGCACGCTGTTAAATATTGTGTTTGTTCTGTTGTCTGTTCATATATCTAATCATTATTTCTTCCTACCTGAGATTTCTATTCTATTTGCACTTTTTAAAATACTATAATACTATACGTATGCATTTATGTATTATAAAAAAAAGAATGTCATATTTCGCTCATCCTCCTTTCTTTCTTTCGTCTGTCTTGCCAATTATAACTTTTCTTGAGTCTTGTCTCTATCATCTATTATTACTCTTCTAAAGTAAAGCAGATGATGGCACTGATGAGATGTGGTGCTATAAAAAAATACGAATCCTTTTTGTACTCTCGTTGTAAATGCGTATGTTGTCTATGTCTGGATGTCGTCCGTATAAACGTACTAAAAAAAGAAAATATTATAATAGCTTAAGAGAATGTTTTTTCTACAATTTTTCTACTTTTCACTTTGTGTATGTATGCAACAAAATAACTTTGTACTTTATGTGTTACAGTATGTTGTCCTAAATCTGAATGAAACACTATGACATGTACATAAAAAAATTACATACATTATATGCGC
The DNA here is from genome assembly GCA_964034955.1 of Orchesella flavescens. Lineage (NCBI taxonomy): Eukaryota > Metazoa > Arthropoda > Collembola > Entomobryomorpha > Orchesellidae > Orchesella > Orchesella flavescens. The sequence continues at coordinate 34,264,239 of OZ035954.1, read as the reverse complement.
AAATGTACGTTTCATATGTGTAGTTCAAAAAAACAAATCCTTTTGTATTGCATTTGCATCTTTAAACACACACACGTCATTATGAATTATGAATCTTCGTTCAATTTCCAAACAAAAATTGTAATGTGAAAATCATTCTGTCCTTCATAAATCCACATAGCTTTCAAAAAAAAGTTTTTGGCTATCCTGTTCAATATATATATTTATGTATTGAAATTTTTGCAAAGTATACCTATTATGTGAAGAAGAAGAAAAAAGTTGAGTGAGATTTCAAAACAATCGTTAAACCGTATCCTATATACTTATATTAAATTATTATTACATGATATATTATATACTTGTGACTTTTAATGCATCGAAAGATTCATTTCACCAGCAAAAATTATTTCATTATTGCCTTACAAAAATGCTGCAAAGTACTACGTACATGTGTCATTAGCAGAAAGTTTAATTATTATTATTAATCAATATTTGATATTGCTAGCAGTACATTATTAAGATTAAAGTCAATTTCTTCCCAGTTTTTGAGCTTTTTACATTTTATATAACTTATTACAACTTACTTGTTACATATAAAACTTTAGAACTTGTTATATCCCTCCTCCCTGTTGAGTGCTACAAAAAAAACCTCCTACGCAGCTGGATTCTGCTTGCATTGAATTGCATTTATTTCAATATCCTTTAGGAAAGTTAAGCATACATACATAAAATATTTACTCAAGTACATCATATATTTATACATTATAGGCTCCTGGCACAATATATTATGTGGATGAGTGGTGTAAACGAATTGAAGACGCACACATATAATCTTTTAATATTTCTCAAAATCATTTTTGTTCCAAGCCGTGTATCGATTCCAATTTTTCAATCCATTCGGATTTTTTTAAAAGAGTATGTATGTATGTAAAAGCAAGTGTGTGTGTGGAATATTTGTATGAGTAAAAGTAGCCTGCCCAAAATTTGAGAGGATCATGAACATCATTATCATCATCGATATGGAATGGAGTGCTGATGACATGAATTCAAAAATACATTTGAAATGGAAGATAAAAGATAGTATGTATTTCTGATCGCAAATGCTGAATACGACTGAACAAGTTTACTTTTGAAATACTGTAGGGTATTTACTATAAACTATATATATACTTACTACGGAGAAAATGTCCCTTTTTGTATAACAATCGCCAAGAAAACTCTCCTCCTCACCTACCAAAAAGGACTATTAATCTTTGTGTACTGTACCATGTAATATATACTCTGTAAAGTAAAATCTAAACGTGTAATCCAGTTTTCGCCTTATTAAATTTAATAAAATTTCTCGTTCATGTATGAGTATATAATCTACTATTTACTTGTCGTTGTCTGTGTTGTTAACTTGTTGTGTAATTCTTATAAATATTTAACTTGAGTAACTGTTTACCGTTGACCGTTAATAACAAAATCTAATTCGTATACTAACTTAACTAAAAATGGAACTTATATTAGCTATTACTAGTCCAATATTTATTTGGATGTGAACAACAAATTTTAACTTCATGTTTTAATTCCTTCTTTATGATAAAACAAAATTTACAATATGTAACGTTGAACGTGTCATTTACAGACATTTATGTATGCATGCGTTATATACTGTGTCAACTACTTTGTGTGGGTGTGATTTTTTCTACTTAGGTATCTATTGTATGTCTTATGTAGAGTCGTTATTTACTCCTCTACAAGACAAATATACTTGTGTGTGTGCGAAAATCACATTATTCCAAATTGCATTGTATTGCGTATTAATGAAATGAAATACAACCATACTTATCATATTATTATGTATTTAAGGTAAAATTTTATTATTATGTGGAGTATTGGATATGACAAACGTCTTTTAGAATCACATAAAGTACGTACTACTGATAACGCTACATCACAAAAGATGAAATCATTACGTATTATGTGTTAATCCTTAGTACATATAACATAACATTATATATAAATCTAATTGTAAGCTAATTTCAGAAAAATGGGAACGGAAAATTGACAATGAACAGAAAAGTTTTACTTTAACAGTATATATATATAATCATTCACATTTCTTACCTTATCATAATGTAAAATCTGCCATGATATGTAAATTTATGTGTACTACTATATGTAATTTCTCCTGAGAAGAGTGAAAAATGAAATAAAAAAATACGTAATTCTGCAAACGTCCCTGACAAAAAGACCATATAATGGGCATGCTCTATATTTGTTCATTATTATTGTTTCATTTTAATTGCATTGAAGAATCGGCAAGGCTTTTGTTTTTAACAGAATGAGATTGGTGGTTGGAGACCCGACTAAAAAAACATAATAGTGTATATGTGAAATGAGATGATGATGATGATGATGATGATACCCTGATGAATTGAAGTTGAAGGCATATTTTTGTTTTAGATGTCGAATGGTATAATAATGATCGTATCTTTATTTTTGCAGAGAATCTGTTTGAGATTCATAACCGTATCAGAGAACCGCTCCAAATAATACTTCAAGATGATCACCTCAATGCCAGCAATCCCGGTTCGCCGGGAGCGTCAAAAGAAGGAGGGCTCGATAGGTTACTTTAGCCGTCCACACAAGCTTTCCCTCCACTTTCGACCTCCTGCCCTCAGTCATCACCAAGTGACACCCACCCCCTCCCCTATCAACTCCCCTCAAGGAGTGAGTGAAACGCAGCAACAGTCTTCTGAGACTCGTGTCCATAGATTGGCACGATTGGTTGCACAGAAGCGAGTGTTTTTCCAGTTGAGCGTCCTCTTTCCACTTGCTGGAGCTCTGCTCCTATTCATAGGACTTATCCAGTTGGTTCCAGGTGCGGAAGGGAAGCCGTATGGGATGTTGCTTATCGTTATAGGCTGCATTCTGCTCGTCATAGGTCTTCTAATCATTATCGTTCGACTATGTTGCAAATGGGAGTTGGAACGTAATGAGACGAGCTATTTACACGGAGGAGTACTTCCAGAGATTAAAGTCAATGAGCCGAGTCTTAACGATGTGGATATTGAGAAGGGTGGGGAGCTGGAGTCCTCTTACAGTCAGCAGCAATCTCGTAGACCTTCTCAACAACACTCGAGTAATGACCCAGCTAGTTCTTATTCTAATAATAGGACCAACACGGCAGCTCTCGAACAGGTGCAAGTTGACACCTCAGGAGCATACTCGAAAAGTAGTAGTGGGGGAGGTGGAGGTGGTGGAGCAACTGCTCCATTTCAAAATTATGTTTATTCCCCTTTAAATTTTTGTAAACCGAATCCCTAATATAATATCGTTTGCTATGTATATTATGTGTTTTTATTTCAATTTTACTTAAAAACTGATGATACATAATTATTGCGTACATACATACATACAAAAATGTCACTTCTTGTCTTTTCCTGTCTATTCCTTTTTTAATCATAAAAAACATATAGCATATATATATATATACAACACACAGTTTAATGCACCAATACATTGATATTATTGTAAACAAAAGATGTTATTTAGAGATGAATGCATATATTTCTATGTGGAGTGAATGATTCGAAAAAATTGGGTGATTTTTTGTTTTGTTTTGGCAAATATGTTCCTTGAAACTTACACATATATTATGACATAAATACCTAAGCTTATATTAAGGTTTTAGTCACTTTCAGTTACAAGCAAAACACTAATGTTGGAATTTGACAACTTTTGAAAAGCTGAAAAACGTATTTCAGGATAATACACTCGGCATCGACAGCATAGCTAAAATGCAATGAAGCATTGATTGAGGCAAAAAAAAGAAGACAAGTTGCACAAATGCATGCGGTAACTTTCGTTAGATCTCTCCTCCTGGTCATATTATGTATGAAAATTTTTCTGCATATTATAAAATAGAAGAATATATATGTGAGAACGTTTGATATATATCGAAATGCTATATTTGCAAATTTGTGACAGTTTGTAAATGTGTAGTTAATACGAAACTGGTTTAAGAGTAAAACGAAGCAAGCCAGACGGTTTCTGGAGATGACTGCTCTATTTTGCTTTAATTATCAATCAATGTTAGTACTTACAATATGAACCATTTTAATAGTAGTAGCATAACTACGAAGAAAATTTTGTACGCGTTTCGGTAGAATATTCTCCAAAGGCGATGTCGATTTGACGGAATTCATTATTTTAACACAGTAAAATGGCAAAAGTTCTTCCCATGAACGCATCGTTTTGATAAAAGACACTGCTACTTAGCTCTTCTTGATTTAGCTTCATTCTGACAGTTTAATTTTGTGGATTTTATCAAATTAGAACAATTTTAAGTTTTGAAAATTTTTGGGGCATAATGCATACAAGTTTTCGTTTCATTTCCGTACCTATATTTGTATATAATATGCATTGTTTAGGAAAAAGTGACTGTCCTTCTTCTACATTATTACTTACGGTTGTCGTATCGTATGCAAAATTTTGATATTGATTTTCATATACTCATATTATTATTATTATATTTAATAAAATGCATCTTACACTATTGACTATATATAGGCAGGCCGATTCTATAGGTTAGATATATGAAGGAATATTTGCTGTTGACTTGCATTTTCATTCATTTTGTCCACTTCCGGACAATACCTTTATACATAATAATTATGTACATAATTACTATATAAATTACAATACGTACCTTTTCATACTCTTAATATTACGACCATTTTTACGTGTTGCTGTTTCTAATAATTCGTCTTTCATCAGTTTCCTCGTGTTATGAAATTTATAAAGAAACTGCTATCTACCTACCTTACACCGCATCGAAACAGAAAGCTGAATACATGCCAAATTAATGGTAAAACTCCACATGTTATATAATTGCAATTTCAATTTTAAATATACAAAAGTTCTTAACCATTCTTAGTAAATACCCATATCTAACAATATAACTGTTTTCTCTGTTCTCTGTTATAGAATTAACGACTGTAGAGGTTAGAAGTTAGATCAGTAAAAGAAGATTTGGAGATCTAGTTATTTAGGCTAGTCATTTAAATACTCCTCATAATTTCTAGTCAGACGGAAATCTCAACCGAAAGTATTTAGTGGTGCTTGTAAACCTCTTTTCCAACAACCCATAAATCGAAACCGAAGGCCTACCAAAGAAGATTGTTTTGAGTGTATGTGTATTTATATGTATAGTGCATAGGCACGGATAACTACTTGAAATAATGAAACTAATTAAGATATCTAAAACTATAAGATTTTAAAAGGAAAGGGCAACGCAACGTGCCCTCTCATAAGTATTTTGTCTTTGTTAAATGGACATTGCAATGAAAATATGGAGTCAGGTCATCTGCCCCTGGATATATTACATAACAATACAATGCATAATTATTACTTTTGTCATTATTTTCATGTATGTGTATATCACCATGTCTGACTTAAACGGGAAAAAATAACCTTGTACTTCTTGTTAATTAGTGTGACCAAAGAAGGGAACGGCTTGTAAGAACATAAAAATACTGTAAAACTAATAACATAATATATTCAAGAATGTATTTTTTCACTTTTCTTCTCTATATAATCACCGATTGATATGATATAACACACACGCTACTACTCTTTGACTCTCATTCTTCTTCCCGTTTTACATTTTTTGACGAGAACAGGAATTGAAATGAAATGAATCCAAGATTGTATTTGTATTCTGCTAAAAAAATATCCCCATACACACAGCGTCACACTTACAAAAAGAGCTTCTAATAATGAATTGATCTGTACTTCTATTTCGAATAATATGCTGTGCAGGAAGAAATATAATATGCTATTCTTTAGCCACACGCCACACACTCATGCATTGGCTTGAAATATTGGAAAAAGAAAAGAAAGTATAAAATAATATGATGTTGCTACTTCATGTGTAGTCTAAAATGAGTAATTAATACTCGATAAGCAATTTTTGCTATGTATAAAGAGAGATACTACATGAATTAAACAATATAGAGTAGTTAGAATTATCTTATTTACGAAAGTAGAGTGACCACTCAAAAGAGAAAAACTGCTACATAAAAATATTTACATATACTTACATATATGTATGTCATTATGCTTAAAATAAAATATAAAGATTGATGATATGTGTCAATAAGTCAGCATGCATACCTTCAAAATTCTTCTCCTTAGGGAAATAAAGATGATCCAATAATATATACTGTTGTTGATGCATACATATAAAGTGTTTAACCTAGCTTTATATAATATAAATAGATAAAAAATATACACAGGAGGGACTTGATTCCCTTACCATACCACTACAACCTAAACTCTGATTTAAATGTTACTTATTGTGTTTAGCGTACGTAAAATAATATACTCATTCTTGAAATGATACGATGATGATGTAATAGAGATAATATGGTGCAATTTCCGTTAATTTTTTTTGGTATACGTTCTTTCTGTGAATGACTGTTTGAAGATTATTAATACGCATTGAATAAAAATGTTTCATTATAAAAAATTTGCTGCAGTTTCTTACATAAATTTATTGCTCATGAAATGAACTTGTAAGTATATACTACATACGTTCTTTCGCTTGGAAAAAGTTTTCATAGCAGGAAATTAATCAATCTTCTAAGTCCTGGGCCTTGGGGTAAGCTGGAGAATCACTACTGGAATTATTAACACCTGCCATTGCCATCTGCAGCTGGACGATCAATTTTGCTATAATAGTGCTAAGAGTTGCATGCAAGAGCTGGTTATACTTGACTAGAGTCGCGAAATCCGAGAAAGTGTATAGAAACGATATCGAATGTTGCAGATGCAGAGAAAATTCTTTTCACTACAGTTGTTGCTCCCATTCTTACAACGCTATGCTATTGCCACACGATTGGGTCAGTAATTTCATAAAAAATGTGTGGAAGCTTATTTCATTCAAAGATTTTTGGAATCGAAGGGGAAGAGACGTCTTTTTCAAGGAAGTTGAACCTTCTCTCTTTCTAAGCATATTCAGTAGGATGGAACAATGAACAGTTTAGGACAGCTTGAAAGATAGCTTCTGGAAATCATTTGGTTTTGACATCTGAGTGGGTGTGTAATTGCATTTAAGAACGTTTAAAATCTATCTATATCTTTCAATATAGTTTATAGAAAAACACTAGGAAATGGTGGGAAAAAAGAGGAACTAGGGAAAAGATGATACTGTGGGAGAAAGTGCTTTTTCAGCAATTCATTCTAGCCTGGAAATGGATTGAGCTGGAGTTGTAGGATAATTGGAAATGTTTATGGACTCAGCAGTTTGGAATTATTCAACAATTTCAGCTGCATTTTTCACATGAACCTCTTACCCATCTTTTCGTATAAGAGATATAGACTTACAAACTAAGTCTAATTTGACGGTAGTCATTTGTAACAAGAACAAGCAAGGCACAGACAACATCAAACAAAGAGATCAAATTATTTTCTCTTTGAGACGGAACTGAGAAAACCCAAAGTGTTTGGAATTAAATTGCTTTTTCTGATATGACGTAGTATTTTTTTGAAAGACTATATTGCATCATACGTACTTAAATAAATGGATAATCATCCCGCTGTTTCCCAATTGATGATTCATCAGCCACCCAGAGGGAAGTTCCACAGACAAAACCATGATTCAATAAAGATAATGATGCAATAAAGAACAGTTAAAGTCAACACACATTTTTTTTGCACATAAATTCATTATTCACATTTTTAATCCAGTATTTTTTTTGTCATGTTCACGTTTTACAACGAAAAATCTTGTCACAAAAATTATGATTTTGACTCCACTATACATATACTATATTCTCATGCGTACAATGTGTTTTCTAATTTATGCATATTCTTTATATTTACCTCCATCCCATCTATAATTGCATTCTTTTCAGACTCCTAAAATATTTACTAGCTCGTACTGCTATTACGACAGGTAACAACACTAAGTCATATTTTTATGTTGACTGTAGACACCATGGATCAAACTAGTACTACATTTTTTTAACAAACAATATTTAATACAGTAGTAACAGCATCATTGATTTGCAATACATTACTAGTATACCATACAATACACATGTTATACTTACTAATTGTCTCGTATGTATATGTGCGAGACAATTCTACGCTGCCGTAACTCTATTCATATTCATTCATTATACAATTACAATATTTTACGACTACATTTTCTTGTGAATGTTATATATCTGGTTTACAAGATTCTTTGAATGTTTTGTGGCCAGTTCATATAAAGATCATATAAACTATATGTACCTTACATAATATGGAGATATTAAGAACTTTTACGAGATTTAAAGAGCAAGGTTTATAATCACAAATTGGACCAGAATCTTCTACAATTGTACAACTACAACTTTAAGTATACTACAGTGTTTAACATCTATACGTCTTGTGTAAGAGGTTAGTCATGTTATAATATACGTAGGCTGCTTTTCCTTCAAATTCAAAACTACAATTTTATGCTACTAATTAATTTACACAATACGTAAAACGTTCCGTTTAGGAGTTTTTGGATTGATTTGTCATGATACGAATCTGTGATAGCAGATAACTAGATATACATACACACATATACAAGTAAGTAGGATTACAAGAAGCTAACTAACTAGATTATTTAGAATTCATGTACACAAGTTCGGACTAATGTTTTATTTTAATCATGCGGTTGTTGAGTTAAACTATATAAATCTTTTTTTGCGGTTTCAGAAGAATAAATCGTCAATTTGATTTTACGGGTGTGAATTGTTAATACCTGATACACAAAAATAAAGGTACGCCAAATTATTTCTGGTATTATTGGTATAGACAATCTGACAGTATATATATATATTTATATAGACATTTTTATTGTGAGACTAATGTGGGTTGGGGATGTATGCATAGTCTACCGACACTTACAATCTTTAGAGTACACGTGGCGAACAAAAATGTTGATTGTTTGTTGAATAAACTAGATTAGGTATTATAATGATAATATTTGGGATTATCTTAAGCGTTTTGTTACATTTTCTTTTGTTTTTGTATACGTATTTACAGTTTATTACAAACAATGAATGATGACTGCCATAATATTTAATGTTGACAACTGATATACATGCAAGTACTAATAATTGTTGTTGTTAGCTTTTACAATTGAAAATTGAAAGGTCTTGTTACACACATCTTGAAAGTTGAGCGACCGAGGAGAAAGTAACGAAACAACAATTGGTTTTTAAATTTCGTCATTACATATCATATATGATGACATTGAGTAATACTTAGTCAAACTTTATCGTGCATATGAATTTTAGTTATAGGAAAATCCTACAAACAGAAATTGCGAACGGAAATATGCTTTCTTAATCATTCCAACTTTCTCCTATATCTTATGTCAACTTACAAGTAATAAATTTAATTAGTCTATAGTCTATACTATTATAGCCACGGTCTATTTGTTTTTAGTAAAAAAAAGGTTCATATTCGAAAAATTTATCATGTCATACAATACAATATCTTGAAATAAAGTCGGATTATCGAAGACGACCGGACGACACTTTTGGCTAAATATAGTTTACAACATGTTACTACGATGTACTCGTGTAATTCTTTGCAAAACGGGATAAGTACTAATGTCTAAACATACATTCATTCAATGTGCTCTACAGTCACTTAATGCCCACTTTAGGTCAACAAATAATGAATTTACATACCATACATTGAAAATGCTCGAAATTGGAGCAGTTTAGGTAAGTTGTTCTATAAGAACAAAAAAAATTGGTTATGGCCGGCATTACAACGCTGTTTTTTACAGGTTTAAAGCATGTCGTAGCTTTAATTAGTCGACGTGAGATGATTGAACAGTATTTTACAAAACTTTATGATATAAACATTAAGCAAATATTATGTACTGACTAAATAAATTCGAGATAAATCGCATCTTAATATAGAGTTCAATAACATTTGGCAGGCTGCGCTACTGCAAAGTGTGATGAACAATTTTAACAAATGTTTTGATGACAGAAACTACACATGATAGAGTTTGAGAAATGCGAGAAGAATGTGCAGCTTTGCAAGACAATGTTTCGTTACCGTGATTGAAATCGAAAAAAAAAATGGGAAATATTTATGTCTAAATTATTATGCTACTCAGTTTTAAACGTCTAATTTATGTCAAACTTTATATAGTTGCAATATTTCTTGATAATAAGATAGTTCACGGGACTCGACTCATGAGATAATTATCTTGCGATTCCGCCCCCAAAGCAGTGAGTAGCTGCTTGTGAATAATTACTAGAATATCCGAATGGTTGTTGAGATGAGGATGAGACTCCTCCCACTACTTGCGCTGTGTTGGATGACGCAGATAATCCGTTGTTTCTACTGTTTGTACTATAATCTGACTGCATCTGAGATGAGTTCATAGTCAGTGGACTATTGTTGAATGCTATGTAAAAAAACGAGGTTTGAATGACAATGACTGAAGAAATGTAATTTTTACCAATTTAATTTTTCAAAGATTTCATTCAAACCTGGAGAGCTCGATAAAGATGCCTTATCATTTGCAGATAGCTTGGAAAATGCAAGAAGAGCATCCGGAAAATTTGGTGGGGTTGCCGGTGTATTAGCAGGCGTCATCTACAAACAAAGCATTTAAAATAACGTCTATTTGCATAAAAATTTCGGTATGACAAATAAAAATAGGTAGCCTGATGTGACGTGTGTTTTTGTAATTTTATTACCTGGCCAAAATGGCCGTGAAGTATGTGGTGGGCGTGATTTTGGTGAGATGAAGGAGGTGCAACTGCTGCTTCTTGGAAGAATAAGCTCAATGCAGTCTGGAAAAAGAAAAAAAACATTTAGCATAACGTTAAATAGTAACCATTACCTTTTGTATCAACATTACATAAGAATAAAATACAAAAACAATTGGTAATTTTTTTACCTCGAACTGCCAATGAGCTGCTTGAAGCAGGGCCCTTGCTTGATCGGTCGCACAGCCAGCAGCAAGCACAAATTGATTTATCATAACTTGTTCTCGAAGATTATCCATGTTTTGGCTCATTCTCATAATAGACACCGTGACCGTGATTTAGTAACAACAAGGTACAGCTCCGTCCGTATGATCCGTTCAGAGTTCACTGTCTCATGTATCTGATTACTAACAGATTCCAAGCTGGCAACAATTTTAATACTTCTTACTTCCTATTCTCTGTAGTCGTAAAACTGGATCGTTTGTATATCAGCTACTGCAGTTTCAAAGGATATTAAGTCACAAATGCAATATTTCACGGGAAGAACCAGCCTACCAGACATCAAGTCATGACAGACATGATACTTTCGAGCTGCAGGGTCTACAAAAACATAAATTCAAAAGGAAATTAAATTTAAGTATTCATTTTTCATTTCTTGATAACTCTTTCATTGACAATAAAAAAGGATGTCATTGTCCTTTTACTAATCTACATAGCAGCCAATATGTCTTGTACTTTGTACCATACCACAATTATGATTGTTCCATCAATAAATGCGTTTATTTCTTTAGTCTAGTCCCAGAAACTTGAGTACTAGGAGGTTTTAAATATTCCAATACCACTTGAACGAAAAAGAAGAAGACACATCCGTGTTTTGTTTTGGCTACAGTATAGTAAAGCAGTGAGATTCAGACATATTCAATCATGAGTAGTATTCATCTTTATCGCTATCATGTTAGTATACATGATGATGATCGGGTTGTTGGTTGTTTATGGAATATTTCCATTGCATTTGCAAGTAAGTAATGAAATCTTGCATACCCTTTCATTCCAACTTAACCTACTCATTATACTCAACACTCATTACTACTGTTATTACAAATACATGTGATTTATTCTTTAAATACATGCTGGATTAAGGATTATGAAGCAAATGGTGAATGTCAAGGATTTCTACTTTTATGAAATCAACACCTTGTGTGTATCATATGTATGCATATGCATGTCATAATCGATAAAAAAAATATTTATATCAACAAATGAAACTTGAAACTGACTATAAGTATATTGGGTGCAGGTTTACACATAAGCTTAAAAGACAGGAATATGGAACATCAAAAAGCACCATTTCGACAAGTAAAAATTGAATCAATGCGTCAAATACGTGAATGAATATCTTGGAAAGCTGTGCAAGTATTATATTTCTAAATGTAATGCAAATCGTAATCTAATCATTTATTATAACCCATCTACTTTAAACGTTATGGCCATAATGCAATTGCAAAACAAAATAAAAAATACATCCTGCAAATGTATTTTTCACGTGACGTGAGTATCTAAGCACAATAATTATTAGTTGTTTACGAGTACGAATGTCACCTAATCTGTTTAAGCATAGTATAACATGTTGCATGTACATTGCACTTATAATCAATCACTACATCGGGTTGCACATAATTGAAGGCAAAATGTGTTTTTTTTCTGTTCAGAGTTCAGACATTGGCATGTTATTCTCTTTTATGATCGCAGTCAAGTTATCGCTTTCATAATAACAATAACCGTGAGCAATTTTCGCATGCAAAATTTTTTTGGTAATAATTTTAATGTGTAGCGAGCAACATTAGCATGTCAGATTTCACTGTTCTCAGTGTTCTCTTTTGCGTGCAACTAGGTATGTATGTATATCATTAACATTAACCCTCATAACATCGAACCACTAATGACTAACTAAATTAAAATGTTTATAAAATATATCAGATTCACACCTCATCAGACAACAATTTATGATATACCTTATCTTTCCCAGCAATCGTAAAAACGTCATATCAGCCAAATTATAATCATATCAAAAGATTATGGGGCAATGAGATGCGAACCCAAAATATTCCAAATGACACACACTGTAATCAATTATTATCCGTTCCATTTCATTACAATAACAACAACAACCATATCATATCATTCCTTTTCAAACGCTGCACGACGTCCCTCAGGACATCAGACTCAAGACTTGGCTATAAAATATATGGCTACACGCAAAGAAGTCTTAACAAACAACATAATTGCATTATATCTACAGCACTATGTGCACGACCATGCAGCAATGTTGTTATGCATGCAAATGTTTCCTCTAATGACTTTACTTACTTCCAGAAAAGTAGTTTGCATACTACTTTAACTCCTATCCCCAATTCTGATTTTCCTGGAATCAGATTCCACACAACTATATCTAGTAAGGTACATCCTAAACAAGCACAACCACAACCTTCTTGTTCTTCTGCTTTGTGTGAGATAATTTAGTATTATATTATGTTTGTTTGTTTGTTTCTTCCCAACTTATTGAAATTGGAACAAGTATTTCAGACGTGCACAACCTAATATTTCGTCCAATCACTTACTGTATCCTCTGCACCATCCCAAAACTCAGTCTGCGTGTCTCAACTCAACCTTAAAAATCATAACTTGTTTTCATTTATTTATTTATCATTCAATTCACCAATGATGATGATATGAAGTTTGATGCGCAAGTCTGAGAATTGTGTACACATACAAAAATTCTAAACTTGAAGTGGTCGAAAGATTATCAATTGGGAAATATTCAGTCAACAAACGAGTTAACGAGTACCAAAGTTTACGTATCACTTTGTCTGAATCAGCCGCAGAGTGAGTGATTGAGCAATAGGAGTCTTTCTACTATAATGATACATACACCATATTCATTTATTGTAAGCATTTTTCATGAGTGCATTTATACTTATGAAAAACACCATCACAGGAGAACAAAGACACAATACAGTAATATGACCCAAAGATATATGATTTTCTGTCCGATATGATTATGATTGAAGATGAGAGATAATAATTAATACATGATGGTACTACAACCGCTTGACCATACCATATATGGAGACCCAATAAAGTCAGGAAAGTCAAGTTTACGTTAAGCTAATATTCCTATTCTCTCCACTGATTCTATCACCTGACCTCTCTCTCTCTCTCCTCTTCCTACTATCTCATCAAACTCAAGAACTCTAATGCAAACGAACACGGAGAGGCAAGTCATTTAGGTATGCAATTCAATCTCAAGCTGAGAAAGAAACCCGGCTTCGCAACATCTTTTCCTGTATCATGCGCGTGCACGAAATGAACCACAAAAGGACTTTTTAGGTAAAAATCACTATGCATAAATATGTTTGCTGTCTGTATAACAATATGGAATCTCGATCATATGCACATACGATGAGTTCATACATGTCACAGTAAGTACTATGATTTATGTTTTATATCAAATACTTAGCCTCCAGTCCGCAACTACAAAAATATTGATGTATTGGGTTGCTGTATAAACGAACCAACAAGTAAAAAGTCCAAGTCTTTCCGTGTTCCTTACGTAAAGTGTGCAACAGAGTTGGGCAGGGCACTGGGCACTGGTACACCTGGGCACTGGGCACACTTAATTAAGTGGGCACATGGCCACATGGGCACTGGGCACACTAAAATCAGTGGGCACATGGCCACCTGGGCACTGGGCACACTAAAATCGGTGGGCACATGGCCACCTGGGCACTGGGCACACCAAAATCATTGGGCACATGGCCACCTGGGCACTGGACACACTAAAATCGGTGGGCACATGGCCACTTGGGCACTGGGCACACCAAATTCAGTGGGCACATGGCCACCTGGGCACTGGGCACACCAAATTAAGTGGGCACATGGCCACCTGGGCACTGGGCACACCAAATTCAGTGGGCACATGGCCACTTGGGCACTGGGCACAGTGCCCAAGTGTACAAGTGGGCCAGTGCCCACCTTAAATGGGCACTTGGGCACTGTGCCCATAGCTAAAGTGGGCCATTTTTGGCCCACTGGACACTGGGCACACCAAAATCAATGGGCACATGGCCACATGGGCACTGGGCACACTAAAATCAGTGGGCACATGGCCACTTGGGCACTGGGCACACCAAAATTAATGGGCACATGGCCACTTGGGCACTGGGCACACCAAATTCAGTGGGCACATGGCCACCTGGGCACTGGGCACACCAAATTCAGTGGGCACATGGCCACATGGGCACTGGGCACACCAAAATCATTGGGCACATGGCCACATGGGCACTGGGCACACTAAAATCGGTGGGCACATGGCCACCTGGGCACTGGGCACACCAAAATCATTGGGCACATGGCCACATGGGCACTGGGCACTGTGCCCTGTGCCCAAGTGCCCACTGAAAATGGGCACTGGGCACTGTGCCCAAGTGCCCAGGTGCCCACTGAAAATGGGCACTGGGCACTGTGCCCTGCCCAACTCTGGTGTGCAATGCTGTCGCTGCACCATACATGAAAAAATATCGCATTGCTTTCTCTGTTGCTGTACTCAGCATAAAATAACATTCGATGAATATATGTGTGAACCTGTGAAGTAAGTTGTGAGCTACACCTTACCATCCATCAGCAATACACACACACACACATACAACAAATATTACTTATTACGTGTGGAATGGAATCCGATATTATATGGGTTCGGTTTCTTTTGCATTCTAAAATACCACATCCAACTCAATCCGATGCATAGAAACACCCCGAGTTAACTTACAACAAAAACGAACCTGCTGCTTGATGATGCATGAAGATAACCTCATCGGTCGTCTGTCGGTCATAAGTATATATATGTAAGTATACATGCATGCATAACAATAACTCGTGTTTTTACACACACAGGTGGACTAAAAAACAAAGTGCAGTAATGCACTGCAACTCTTTTTACTAAGCGTAGGCTACGATTTACAAATATGATAGCCAACACATCAACATGAATAGAGCGACCGAAGAAGCTGCCAGAACCAGAAAGTCATCATCATGTGTGTATACTTGAAACGAAGCAAAATTATAATATTTATATTCATGGTGTTTTTAAAGGTGAGTCAGACCTTAGTATATGATCTACTCTCTAACATATGCTTCACCTTTTTCTTGGTTTGGCTTGACACAAAGAAAGTGGAAAGGAGGAGGAGGGTGTATGTTTAGTTAAGAGATGATTATTCAAATCAGTTCAGCCTTGTGCAGTTGTTCAGCAAAAACTCGTATTCATTCATAGTTTCATACATGTTTTCGCCATTTATGTTACGGTTGCAAAATTTTAAATTGCAATCGTACTTTACTTACAAATAAAATGCAAAAATACCATGACCCTTAATAACATGAATACAGTTACGCTACCGGTCGTGCTATTGCTAGAGGCACGAAGCATGTATAAGGATAAGGATGTTTGGGACGATGCGATGTGAAATAAAGAATGCATGTAGTTGTAAGTAGTGCTATTTTTGCAAAAACAATGCTATTATTGCAATTAATTAAGTGCTACCCCTAAAATGAATGCCGTCAGTTCAGTCCAGTCTAGTCGTACATTCATATGATGCCAATTGAGATTAGGAGTAACAATCACAATAATGGTTTCGAACCGATATGGCACATTCAATTTATGGAGTCGAAAAGCTTTGTAAAAGAGACCATGACATTGGCAATGACAATAATAGTAACCTGTATTGTATTGTAGACGCCATACTATAAACATTAATGGCATACTCTTCAATCGTAAATACTAAAAAATGCATGGTGTTTTTACTTAGAAACAAAACAACCAAAGCCTAAAACAAAGGAACGCCGTTAAAAGTTATGTAATGCGTTCGATACTCCCTTTCCCATTTGGTTTTTCTCAAACAAAGAAGTAAAAAATATGTACTATCAACTATTTTACGACTGAACTTTTAAAATTTACATTAGACAGTTAAGTTAGTATCCGTCAGTCTGGCAGGTAAGGCAGGTAAACAAACACATAATATGTTACCTTTCTCGTTGAACCGATAAAATTTATAACATGACAAGACAATCATAGCATTCAGCATTATATCATCGTACATATGAAATGCTTTTTCTAGGTGAACGGAAATGAATGTTGCATTATAAAAATGAAATCGTTGTTTATGATGAACTCACGGTCGCGGTTATAATACACTACTTATGGTTGTGTTAGGTCAACTAGAGGACACAAGCAGGTACACACAATATATTATGGAAAAGATTATTAAGCCCGTCATGGTAGGTAAGGTAAGATATAGAGACAGACCGCTCAATCACTACACGTGTAGAGTTCAAGGTAAAAAGTAAGAACCATCAGCCATCCAACAACTTGTAATTGTAGGCGTGTGTTTGAAAGGTGTACATGCATTTATGTTGTCGTTCTCGTCTGTATGTACTGTCCATAACTGTTATTGCTATCACTTGTACTTTTAAAGTCTGGCTGGACTTTAAGCACACGCTGCATGTTATATTAGAGCATACTGCATACACACATCAATTCAATGTTTGTACACAATCTCTCCTCACCTCCTCCTTCGTACGTTTTTACTTATACATTTAACTGAAAACAATAATTAAGGAGCAGGTAGACAGGTGAAAAATGACGATAATTATTAGGCTTGCAACGCTGTTTGTTTTCAAGTTGAGTATCGGCAAGCTAAAAAATTTAATGAGTCTATCTACTTAGAATCTACAACTGCTATGTATGCTGTTAATTTCTTAAATAAAAATGAAATTCAAGAGCCTGGGTGGGTCGGGTCTACTCTATTCCTCTAGTCTAGTTCACCTTTTACTTCAACTGTCCTCTTTAGCACAAATATCATATTTGATTTAATTTTTATTTCGCTAACGTATCGTTATCATGTTTGTCATGTTATCAATCAGTCAAACCTTTCTTGTTAAAAGCAACATTATATGCAGTGTTTAGGAACGAAACGAAAGAACAAAAACTGAAAAACCCTTTTTAATTTAATGGAACGCCAAAATCCATGTACAGGAAATGAAAGACATGCCCTAATACACGAGTGAAAATCAAAAATCAATCTAATATGCACAAATAATGTAGACAGCAAAAACTGCAACGAATGCTATTGATTAGGTCCGTTTATCGGCTCGGTTATTGACACGAGTGCTCTAAACTAGACCTAGACTACTTGAGTGGTACAAGCACAATTTTCAGCTATTTCCCAATTCCCAAATTGGTCATGCTTTTTAACTGATCTTACCAATAGCATATTTTCTATTGCATTCATTATAGTTTGTTGAACCGAACTGCATAACTAGAGAAAACTCTATACTATTACAACAACGTCAGTTGACGTTAATAGCGCTTCGTCCATAATGTGCAATTGAGTCCATCCGTAAACTACCAATTAGTCCTACCTAGCCCCAGCGAACTACTCGGTTTCTAGAGTCAATTTACCATTGCCATTTTGATATGCGCAAGAAAATTAGGTATTCCAATTCCATGGCTAATTTTTCTTGCAACATGCCTCCTCATACTTATTAAGTATACTCAAGTACTAAAGCTCTGTCGTAATAATTGCAGTAATTGTAAATTAAATATTTTACGGTGACACACTGGACGTGCAGCGCACAGCTTCTTCGAATAGTAATTAAAACCAAACAGTCTTGTTTCGTTATTTGATGTTTGCAAAAATGAAAGGTACGAAATACAAGCCCCTCTTTTTCCAATGTTAGTTCAGCCAATTATACTAATAATAGATATAGGGTTTCATTTCAAACATGCATGTGTATTGACTGTCTTCAGATTCTTTTCATTGAAACCCAAAACCCAACGTAGTCATTGGAACATGTTACATTGAAATTAATACTGCCGAAACCAAATCTCTCCTGCATCATTCAAACTGCTGGAACGATTAGGAAACCAGATTAGATGGGTTTCGGTTTCAAAACCACCTCCAACCTTAATAAGGTTGCCTTATTTTCTGTTACGACTGAATACTGCATCAACTTCAACCTTCCAACAAATGACAAAGTTAAACCCTGGCTTGGTACAGTACAGGCTTGCCTTAATTAAATGCAATGTTTAACAAACACAACACTGACTTACGAATTAATTCAAAAGCGATTACATATTCAATATTAACTTACCTCCTTTGTAGACGCAGATTGTCCGTGTGTGTTTATCTGACAAACCTATTCACTCCCCTTACAATAATACAAATTAACTCCAAATCTTGTTCTTGTTCCTCCTACTCCGCAACCCCGCAATTTAATGTTTAATGTAGAAACTTTCTTATTTCTGCCCAATTTAACAACCAAAATAACAATAGTCCCTTGGTCTCCCACAAATTAACTGATGATATAAGTATTTTGTCACCCCTTCAAAATCAAACTTTCACGTCGTTATCTCCCTTTAAATTTTCAATACACTTTACTCAATTTTATTGTTTGTAAACAAAAAAGTGCACACACCACGTATACTTACTTATACCACCCACCAGCAACCTCGTAAACAACCCACGACTACGACACAGCACTAAAGGTGACTCAGGGTACTTTTCTCTATTTAAAGCCCTTCTTCTTCTTTTCTTGGTGTTTGTTTGTACTGTTGTAAGCACTAAAAGTAAATTGATTCCGTCTGGAACACAATATTGTTATTTTGGAATCTTTTTCCCAAAAAAAACTACTCCTTCCTCACTGACTCCTATATTATATTCACTTACGTATTTACGTCCTTATCAATTCCAACTCTAAGAGAAAAATGCATTTATTTGTATACTTTTGTTACGTTCAAATGTTCAATGTTGAATTGAATGTTGTTTTGATATCTCTCCTTTTGGTCTGCGTTTCTTTTGCTTGCTTGCTACCTTCTTCGTTCACAAAACACAAGTGTAGCTCTTGCTCTATAGCATTTACTCACACCACCACCACCACTGCTGCGTTGCGTTGAGTTGAATGTTTGGTTTGGTTTGCTGGCTGCTGCTGCTGCTCTTCTGGAAATGTTTTGTTATTGTTATTCCTTCGCTTCGCACTGCAATTCCTTCTTGCATCTATGCGTATAACGATGCGATGTGATGGGGATCGTGGATGTGATATTACATAGGACGATGCGATGTCCTTATGCCAATTGCCATGCCATGCCTGCTTGGCCTTATGCAAGTTTATCATCCTTATGGTTATTATGAGTTCTCTTCGGAACGACGCTTCACGACGAGTTCTCACTTTGCTTTTTTGGTTCTTTTTTTCTGTATGAAAACAGGAGGAGAGCTTCTCGTTCATGTTTTGTCGCTTTAGTTTATAACATTGTAGCAAGCAAGCAGCTTATTTTGCAGCCTGAGCAGCCACAGTCGTGGTTTGGTTTTAGTAGAAGTTGTAGTTTGGTTATAAACCCGTGTTGAGATGAGATGGAAGGAGATGAGGTGGATGTATGTATTTATGTGTACGAATACAGAATAGAGTTGAATTCTAGCAAAAAGGTTTCATTTATTTATATGCATCTCTATAATATTCCGTCCATACACCATGGAATTTTCATTAGGATGGATATGGATGGATGATGCAAAAGGATTGAATTTGAAAGAGTAAAGTAATACTAACTAGTACCAACATCATTCTAGTCTTTAGTTGGTAGTAGGAGATCTCTTTGTTGTTGTTCTCTGCACTCTGTATACGTTTGGATTTAGAATATTATGGTTTGTAGGAGATAAAGTATGTTTTTTTTGCAATCGCAATATATGCATAATATTATTATGTACTTACTTCAACATCACTTCACATCATGTGGTTCTGGTTTGGTTTGGTCTTTGCAAAAAAAAAGTTGGATCTTGGATATTATTTGGATGTTTTGGAATGTTTGTATAAAACTTAATGTACATATATTATGTTATCAATAGGATGCGAATATATATGTACTCGTTTCTATTCACGTCATCATATCATATCGAATTCTATGTTATTAAAGGACATGATGGTATGGATAGAGTTCGGTGTAAAAAATATATAATGCAACATCCTTTCTTCGGTTTTTTCCTGACCCTTGTGCTTGGTTTGGTTCTATTTCCAAACAGATCTTGTAATAACGTCTCGTCTTGCTCTCTCACAGCCTTCACGAATAATGAGATGTAAGGATTCTTGGATAGAATGACAAGATGAAAGGAATACATACGTTGCAAAAAAGAAGAAGTTAGTATTGTATGAGTGTAGATGTTCAGGCTCAGCAACAAGCATGAAATCACGCGACATGACAATATTAATATGACGTGGTTTAAGTTTAAGGAAAACATGCATAGTAGTATAATGAGGAGACTAGTAAGAAAAAAGAGCACTCCATTAATGTGTGTTTCTTGATGAGATGACAAAATTCCAGCACAGCACAGCCAGTTGTAGTTTTGCACTATGGAACCAAGTTTTTTTAACACCTACGTACCCATTCGCAAATTTGTACATAATATGGCATATGGCACAGTCATACATTTTGAGTGATCTTATGTAGTTGTCTTAAAGGTTCTTGAGATTTCAGATTTTTGCTAACGTTAACTTTTTTTGGAAATGTGTCTCGCTTTGCATATACAGCTGACTGGTTCTACCATGTCGTATTCTTAATATTTCAGGATTGTCCGTTGTCCATTGCATTTATAGGTACTCTTTGCAGTGCTCAGTCAGGAACATTAGATTAGGTAGGAGTCATAACGCAAAAACTTCTTATATAGTCAGCCTATTGAATGGTATCGAATGGCAAGCCATATGAGCTCATGTGGTTACAAGTATAGATATATGTAGACTTTACTTTTTACATATTATTGAGTCATAATTTTGTTGGCAGTGTCTATTATTCTCTTAGCTCTACTACTTTCTTTGTACTGCACTGCATTGCATCATATCATCCATCCTTCCATACGCATAACAGAAGCATAACAATAACACACACCGACAAACGTTTTTGGAATACTTTATTTGCCAAATCGTCTTCCTATACATTTGTCTGTATTATTACTTTGGTATCATATCAGATAGCATGGGTTGGGATTTTATCTTGTATTTTTCACTATATGCTTTCCCAAAGTTTTTACATGCATACCTACCTCTACCTATAAGGCATATAAGGTGTTTTGATTTGGAAGATAAACGTATTTTGCGTATATTTCGTCATTCGTTTGCGAAACGAAATATATTGTACCTTGACTCACCCGCTATTTAGCAATTTCCGTGTTAATTTTTTCGGATTTGATTCACGACTCTATCATAAGAGTATTTTTGTAATTATTATTGGATTGAACTGATTGGAGTGGATGCATACTTGCATACAATGGTATATATGAATACAGCCAACATTTGAAGTGTTTTCTCTTTCCGACGGAATGGGAAAAGCAACATTGAATGCCGCAAGTATTTACATGATATGGTAATTTTGTTTCATGAGAGCACGCAATCACCTCATAACAACATTTTTCCATGAAAATGGTTTTTGGTGGAACTGTTATTGTCATTTTCTGCTCCGTCACGCAGCAATACATGTTACAAAATATATTAGAAGGTGTATACTTTCTTTTTCCGTCACTCATAAAAATAGAAAAACAATTTTCGAACCATCCACATTATAATTCCATGAAGCTTTCTCAGAACGCAGAATGCACGGCTCTCTCTGGTATAAAAACTCAAGTCAACATATACATATTACATATGTGAAAGCCATATTTTGATTGCACAACCACAAATACCACAAGTAGGTACATTATGTAATTTTGGTGTATGTTAATGTTAACATTGGTTAAAACACATTTATAGCCGATTGACATTTTTTCCCAATAGAAAATGCACATCCAACACCAAATAAATATTGTAAATCGTAAATCTTTGCCCTTTTGGTTTAATGTCTGTATGAATGAATATGATAATTAACTTGCATATTCTGCATCTGCAATGCAACGAATGCAAGTTCAAAGACAAGCAGGAGATAAAAAGAAAGGTTACAGTTGGGTTCAGCATTTACGATATTACGATGTTGTAAACATTTCCTCGTCTTGAGTGTATGAAGTATGATGTGATGTGATGATGACGATGTCGCAATGTAGATGCTCATTAAATGATATTATTCATTATTATCAGATTTCAGATATAAGATACTTCCTCTTCAGTTCCGAAATTTGAGTCCGTCATATCCGCAGTATTTTAGTAAAAGTAGATTGTTGTTATTTCCAGTTGGATGAAACCGATTACTACTTTCGACAAAATCCAACTAAACTGGTGTCCTACAATTTTTATAGGTTTTTAAGAAACTGAAGAATTCCAAATGATAACGTGCAATGCTAAAACAAATAACATATTATAAAAACATATTTAGATTTTAATACCTTAATAGTGTTTGATGGATGACAAAGTTTTTACACCTTTTTTCTTCGAATTAAAGCATAAATTACATTTTTGTCGACACTACCTATTTCAATCATTATACAACTAGGAATATAGTAGTACATATTATATATTTGTGAAAATGTGATGGACAAAAGTAATCATACTATAAACCTGATGGGAAATTTGGAATAAAATATCCAATCTAAATTAACAACAATTTTAATTATACAATGTAAATGGATATACATGACTTTACTAAATTTTGAGAACAATTTTTGTTAACATTGTTAAGCAAGAAAATTTTTGTATTTTACAATTTACATTAGGACCATATTCTCTCAATTGGATCTCCTATACTTTAACTAAAGGAACACATACAGTTACGGAGTAAAGAAAGCTTTCACCATTTCATTTTCGGTGAAAGTTCCTTCGTGTCATATTATATAAATATCAGCGGTCAACGCTGCATTCCTCTTCAGACTGCCCTTTTGCAGATTTAGTTGACAAAAACTGCAAGACTCATTCCACAAGAGAGTATTTATTCATCAGAATATATTATGAACAAGTTGACATTTTGAGCGAGATTTGGCATTTTTAACAGTAATGATAGCAGTGGGCCATGCATGGACACAATGGATGGATGGATTCACATAAATCTTTTTAGTCCACTATATGAGGAAAGGTCATGTCCGTTTTCATATTATATCTCGGTATACATACACACACAAAAAAAAAGTTTGAACAGAAAGGGAAAGAGAAAAGATTTGTAAACAAATGGAAAATGTCTTAATATTGAGTTGCGAGAATCTGGAGAGAAAAGAACATAAAAAGATATGATATGGTCAGAATTCCTCAAAAAAAAGTAAATGTTTATCCAAAAATATATTTGATCTTAATAAATGATAAATTTGTCTACTGACCTTAATCGCTATCTGGTGACGCAGTAGTGGACTCATCAGATGAGTCTCGACATTTTGGAAGTTTTGTGGTCTCATCGGAATCTCCTGATCCGGACCCTGAACCAGATCCTTCCCAGTCCAGAGGATCATCGTGACCTGCAATCTTCACCAGAAGGAATATAAGGGCAAGGACCACTATCACGGCCAGGAAGCCTATCACTATCGTCCTTTCTTTCACCATTTTCCTGATTGTCCTTTCGTCTCTCTGTGTTCTCGACTTTTTTTAAAGTGCTCTCCTTCTGCTATAAAATATTACGTTGGAGAAATAACAATATGAAGGCACATTATGAGAATTGATTAATATATCTTTGATAAGCTATTGTTCACTTAAAAATATGCATTTGATATTAAATTATTATTTGTGGGCTGACCTAAATAAATGTGGAGAGGTATGCCAGACCGGCTGTGGACCTATAAGGGAAGCCACAACACAAAACCACCTCTGCACATATCACCAATTAATAGTTTTTGTACATGTACAGATAGTGTACAGACTATTAGTAGTTTATCTTGTTATTTTAGCTTACCCTCTCCCCTTTGGTTGATTATCCCTTGATTTTTCGATAAATAAGATATTATATGCATGCTATGGTGCACACATTAAAGTTGGCTCGGAAGCATGGGCACGTAAAGTGGCAACGATGGTGGTGGTAGATGGTAGATGATGTTCGAACGTTAGCAGTTTACTTAAACTCTTACGCATGTATTCATTTACAAATGTTATGATGCTAGTGCATATCTATCTACTCTTCCTCTTCTCAATTTTAAAATGTGGGTAAATGCCCCTGGGTAATAAGGATGGCATTTTTTTGCAATATAATGGTTATATAAACCTTCGAGTGCAAAGTTGTGTGTTGCAGTTGTAGCAGTAGATTAGATACATGTAGGCACGGGGAGAATGATGAAAACGGAAGTAAGGATACATATCAACATCAACTTATCCGTTTATTTGCAAATGAGCAGCTCTACATTTTATTTTTAGAATTTTCCGAAATACATTTTGCTCGCGAGACAGAGACCCAATCCAATCTAACTCTCTAATCCTCAGCGACCTACAAGGCTGCTTTGCCAGCGCTGTCTGCTGTCATCATCAAGATAATTCTATATATGCAAACATTGCCAATGATGAGTTTTTATACATGAAGAAGGAAACAAAGAATCAAAGTTGCTGCTTACATATAAGTTTATTCATTATTTCCAAGCAAGCTCTTTTGATGACTAATGTAAAATGACAATTGAACAAGGAACTACTGGTAATTATTTTACCACTATATTATAAACATACGTAAGGACTTGCTAACAAGTACATATGCTACCATCTACGCTCCAACAGTTGGTGGAACAAGATTTTTTGCAACGGAATACTCCATCCATTCTTGAATTTCGGGTAGGTCAAGAATTTCCTCTTTCAAGTCTCTTAAGCAAGGATAATCATTCAGCAAGTCTGGATTAACCATTGTTTCGCAAATGTCTATAAAGTTTGTAAAAGCCAAGTCTGCGTATGTAATTCGTTCTCCTGCTAGATACTGTCCAGGAGACTGTTGCAGTAAATCATTGATCTTGTCCAGATATCTGGGGAAGATGTTGAGCAGAGATCTTTTCATAAGAACTTTCTTAGACAAGCTGGCTTCGTTGCATACATTTCGAAACACAGTGTGAAGAAAAATATCTGAGAATGAAGGTATCTTTTCTGATTTCAAAATTGCAGCTGCACCTAAAAATTAATTTAATATTTATTATAGACTAATAGAAAAGAGAGAAATATTTTAGAAAGTTGATTCATTGCCGTACAAAGTCTCAAGTCATATAAAAGCTCATGAACTTCGTCTGCCCTAGCTGCATCCATTTCAGTTTCTCCATTAAATCCAAATTGTTTGGCCACGTATTGTGTTATAGAAGCCACTTGACTTAGCTCTATCTTATCATCAACGTAAAGTATCGGAAGTCGACCCATTTGCTTATCAAATCCTGAAAGTAAACCATTAATTAAATCAATCCTCAAACTATAAGAAATGTTTAAGTATAATAATGTAAATTGCAAAAAAAAATACTCACGCCGTTTTTCCTCTTGCCAGTTTTCTACTGGAATCCTTATATCTTCAAACCCAACGTTGGCAATTCTAAACATCCACCTAATCGGTTCCGCTAAACCACGAACATCGTAATAAATTAGTTTATAGGATCTTTCAGTCATCCTAGTTTAACGATAATTCGGAAGAGAACTTGTATGTATTCCGATCTCCGACTGTAAAACAAAAATACTAAACTTTCACCAACAAAGTCCAAATGGAAAATGCTAGCTTGTCCAACAATTCATCGTCAGTCATAAGTTCCTTTTATGTCATTTGAGGAGTCCAAATAAAGATTTTGCTATTGATGAGCTGGTTACTTGTTATGGGAGATTGAAATTGATGCAATAAAACTGACAACTACGCACATGTGGAGAAAGTCCAATCCTACATCGCACATAAAATATGTTTTTTACGAAAACTTTTTCCAGCTTTACGTCAAGTTGTGGGATGGATCATAATGATGATGATGAAACTTGCGACTGCAGATAAATGGGGCACGCATTTAAAACCATGCGCTTCTTATATGCTCCAGCTCCAAGGAAAACAAATCCATCAAAGTCTCCTTCCACCTTCCTTGCGTGTGGTATTTATATCTTACGCAAAATGCCACAAATAAATAAATTGGATATTGCATTATTGGTACTTGCTAAACATTCCTAAAATTAGAAATATACTGTAATGGTGCGCGCAAAGGAGGATGAAAATAAAGCATGCTAATAAAATACAAACGCTGGTATCAAAACTGAATTGATTATCTATAATGGGTTTAATAGACACTTAAACGAAACCACCGGTCAAGCATACATAATTGATAAAGATACATCGAATACCAAGTTTTCCAATTCTTACATTTAGTTATTAAACATGAGTTATTCAAACAGAAACCAATACATATTAGAATACACTGCAATCATTATCTACTAACTTAAGTATCGTACATCTATTCCTTCTTTAATCTCCTACAACTGTAATACTAATTAACGCAAAACTATATAATCATCAAAAACCCATATGAAATGAAACTATCAAGATTTTACTAATAAGACATCAAGATTAGAATTAAACCTTTTGCTTTTCACTAATGGTAAGTTTTAACAACACCTCAAGGTTACTTTCCTTTCGGGGTATATTTCTGCTTTGCAGAGATTTCTTGACCTTCCTCCCGAATTGGTACCAACACACCATCCTCAGATTCCGATACAGATCCAAAACGACTGGAAGCACTCTTCTTACTGCTCTTGCTGGAGTTGGTTTGTTGTACATTTTTCAAAAACTGCATGTGAGAATAGCCATCCATCACTTTCCGTTCATGATCATAGAACTCTTTCTTCTCAGATTTACTTAAACCTGGTGTCGGATACCTAAATGGTTTACGAAAACACATTATATTAAACCAAACCAACTTTTTGAGAGCGAAAGCCGTACAAACTTATATACAATATTTAGCGATTTGGGTTTAGCTAGAAAGATCTTACTTGACAACCGCATATCCATTCTTTCGCAGCTCTCGAATGCGTTTTTCAGGATCGAATTGGTGCGCTGAAATGATAAGATTATTTGTCTTATAGAATTTAACCACATGCTCTCATATACATAAAATGCAAAACATCTTTAGACATGCTTTAATAGTTAACACTTTACGGTAAATTGGCAGCGAGTCCCAATCTTCTTCATGAATCTTTGCCAACGCAGCTTGATTCAATGGTGGAGGTTGTGCAGGAGCCCATGCCTGAGCTTCACTTGCTGAAGCTTCAGATTTTACTAATATATACATACATACAAACAAAATACAATAAGTCTTAATCAAAGTCCGTAAATGTGCACCGAACATGGTAAAATGATACTAAACAATACTCGTATTATGTATTTTTTACTACCTTTGCTGGTACTTGGACCATCATCCCATCCCCAATCATCGTCTGCATTGTGTTGTCCAGGACGGACACGTGCCTCACACTCAAGCTCATGATGTGCTAACAATTCCTTTCGAACATGATGAGAACGGTCATACTGGCAGATTGCAAACAAAGATGGTTCACCCTTCTTCGCCTGCTCCTTGCAGTGGAGTCGATGACAGTTCAAGACGTGCTTAGAAAATTTAATTGGCCTGCAACGACAAAAAAAACAAATATATGACAACGTGAATCAACTATGGTTAAAAACTGAAGGTGGTACGGTATAATAGGTTTGATGGGTACTTACAAAAGAGCATGAGAATAGTTGTAAGGACAAGTAAGCAGTTCATCTCCCGGCAGCAAGTTGTAGTTGATTCGAGGATCCTTGGATTCCACCTTCAACACCCCTGATGGAGCAGCCATAATGATTGATCAAAATCAACGACAAATCTAGAACGGTAAACCGGAAATCGCTGAGAAAGTGACGACGGTCAATGCATAAAACTGAAAAATAAAATACAATACTTCATTATGATACATCTAAAGAACTTCAACTTTATTAAGGTCACTCTTCTGCATTTTAATTTAGATTGATAAATAAAACTAAAAAAATAATAAAAATACACCATATATTGCTCACCAAACACTCTTACAATTTACGTTGAATTAAAATGGCTGCCGAAACAACGACTGGTACTGCAACTTGCACTCGAGCGAAGGAGCTCAGGACTGATACTGATACCAGAAAATGCAACTAAAAGCAAAAGCAACACCAACCTTCCCTTCCTATCTACGTACCTTACAAGCACCCCCAGATCTGATTGCAAATTGAACTGCCCTTTTCATGAACAAACGATAAAGAAATATTAACGTCAGAAGCTACTCTCTGCTTTGCTACAAAATTCTCAAGTCCTTTCCTTGTCCACGTCCTCAAGTAGTGATGAATCGTGGATGAAAGAAAAATGCTCAAACTGCATTTGACCTGAATGAAGTTCTGTTTAAAAAGAAATGCATGAAAAGATTAAAATGCAAATGAAACAGAGAAAATCCCATTCCTTCCTTACTACCCTAATCCAATCCAGTGCAATGCACTGACTCGCTTTTACTCGAGTTTAAGTACGTTTCGTAAATGATCATTTGCATTTAGCCTATTTCGTAAATTAGTCAAATTATGTGGAAATGCAAATTTTACAGAAAGATATAAGGTCGAGTTGTGTCGATCTTTTCATTAAACGACAAAGTCAGAAATTCATTGCATTAGCGTTAGCATTGCTAACGTTATCTTTAGCAAAAACGTACCTTTTGTGTAGGTATAGGTATATAGTGCTATGCTAGTATGTGTGTGTGTATTTATGTGTACGCGCATGCAAGTACGTACGCGTAAGTACGCAATGAAGCAATGAAGCAATCACAATTATAATGTAAAAAGCATTGTGTTTCAAAGTCAACCGTTTCATTTCATAATTTTTCGTTTGTGTTGATGATGTTGCATAATGAACCTTGCGTTGTTAGAACAAAGAAAGTAGACGTAATAATATTTTTAAGAGGGGTAATGGGAGACTTGATTTGATTTTTTAGTTTGTTGGTTCATTCTGATTGAGCTTGATGTATAATGTATTCCTGCGGACAGTAGAACGTCTCTCTTATCTGCTACTACAGACGAGATCAAAATCTCTCCTTTGATGTTGACCTTCCGGTCTGCTACATGTCTCTGAGTTGGAGATAAGTAAGTTTAGCTAGTTTAAAAAATAAAAAAAAACTTTTTAAAATTTTTACATTGCGTGATATGGAAGTCAACACCAACTGGTCGACATTTTAAACAAATTTATTTTTTTCTTAATTTTACAGTATTCCTAGCACTGCGCACTGAAAGAAAAGAGACCACGAGCGGCAGGATGTCTTCACGTAGGAATTTGGAGAAGTTAGTCGTTGGGGGAAAATATAGTTTAATCGAAGAAATTGGATCTGGCGCATTTGGTAGCGTATATCTCGCCACAAATGTCACAAATGAGAAGGAAAAAGTTGCAGTGAAAATAGAGAGAAAAATTCCTGGAGAGGTGCCACTATTACCTATGGAGTACAGAGTGTACGAGGCTTTGCAAGGGGGAGGAGCTGTTGTTCCACAGATCAAATGGTTTGGAATGAGGGAGAGTCAACATGACCTCAATGTAATGGTCATGGAATTACTTGGCCCTTCTCTGAGGGAATGTTTCGAGCAATGTTCTGGGAGGTTTGGTGTTAAAACAGTGCTGATGGTGGCGGACCAAATTCTCCACAACATGGAATGTCTTCATGAGAGGAACTACTTGCATCGTGATATTAAACCAGAAAACTTTGCTGTTGGTTTGGGACAAAAATCTTACAAAGTTTATATGATTGACTTTGGGTTCGCAAAAACGTATAGAGATCCTTGGACACGGAAACATGTCCAATTTACCGTTGAGAACAATTTGGTTGGGACAGCTCGCTACGTATCAGTCAACGTCCATGAGGGCCACGAACAAGGACGAAGAGATGATCTGGAGGCAGTGGGCTACATGCTAATCTACTTCCTGAAGGGGTCTCTCCCATGGCAGAATCTCAAGGCCAGAGGCAAGTACCAGAAGTACAGAAAGATAAAGGAATTGAAAATTTCGACACCCCTTCAGCAGCTTTGCAAGGACCTTCCCTCAGAATTTATGACATATCTTAACTACTGCCGTCATTTGAGATTTAATGAAGCTCCAAACTACCGGTATCTGCGCCAATTGTTCCAGAAATTGTTCAGAAAACTAGGGTATCAAAATGACGGCCAGTTCGATTGGACCATGTTAGAGGCAAAAGACGAAACGAATCCTACTACATTAAAAACTTAACTAACTTTAACATTTTTTTACCATTTGTACGTTGCGGTTATAATAATTATTTTTATTATTGTTATTACTTTTAATTACTTTTGTGATTATGACTCTATATATGAAATTGTTAGTCAATCGTTTTTTAGTATTTTAGTAGTCCTATAAATAGTGTCAAAGTATAGATCAATCAAACCAATGTCGTATAATTTGAATACTTTGTGGGATGGAAGTATCGAATTGCAGTTTTGTTTTATGTAATCAAACAATTTTAATTAAATCGATTAAAGTTTAAAATGACCTAAATCGTTTTCTGACGGAAGATATCACTTTAATTCGTCAACACAGAATGACTATTTATAAAGAGTCAATAGAATTTCAAATATAAGTTCATCCAGCTATAATTAATTCTGTAATGTACGCCTTATGTTAAGCATAGTATGTACTGGTATATATTTTTGTATTATCATTTCATCAGTTTACATTCAAACGCGTTGATTTACAGTACATGCTCTTCTGATTTATTGTAATCTTACATTTATATCATATAGCAATTTATTATACGGAAATTGTTACAATATTGCAAAGGTAAGGATAGGAAATTAAGATTAAGACGAGTTTGAGACTTCAGATAGCTTTGATAATCGTGACCTTGCCCATTCAACAAATTCATCCATCACGACAGGCCACGCTCCTTCCTCATCATAGTCACTGAGGTCAGGTGAAATGGTTTGGCAAAAGTCGAGAAGGAGAACCCAAGTATCTCTGGGGATGGAGCGCTTATGTTGTTCCTACAAAGTAAATTAATAAACATAAATTATAGTAATTAGTGCTACGGATAGTTTTCTATACAATAAAATCGGTTATTAATTATTAGAAAGTATAAAACTCGTAAAGTAATACTAATGCTCAATTTTCTTTCAATTTGTTGTAACATATAATACATACAAACTATATTCACCTGTAGAAATTGCGTCCATAATGGCAACAATTGAAACCGACCGTGAAGTAAAATATTCCAGTATGGTACAGCCATCTCCAGTTCAATTCCTTTCTGCGTTGGATTTTTAGCGTAAGCGAAGGAGAAAATGTACAAATCACGAAATTTTGTTGGGTCACGCAGCGTGTCTTGCTCCACAGAAGCTAATTTAGAACGTAGTTTATCTAGAGAATCCACTCTGCAAAAAAGTAAAAATAATTTATATAGCATCATCATCGGTGGGTTCTAATAATTTGCCACAGTTAAAAAAGAAATTAAACTTTCATAGTAAATTTACCCAAGCTCAACGAGTCCATTTTGAAATTCTTCTCTACTGAACTCGCATTGGGTAGCTGCTCTCATTTTCCACGCCATTACCAAAACTAATCTTGAGTCTGGAGCGAGTTTGAGATCTTGAAGGAGCCGATATATTCCTTCCGGACCCATTTTGTCTGCTTCTGAGGGATCTATAATTACAAAATTACAATGACATTTAAAATTGCATGAACATGAACCAAAAACATTTTTAATTTTCCTTATCATCTTCATTTGATACATACCTCGATATTTGTTGAATAGTTGATCGACTTTCTTACGGTCTGCTGAAGCTGTAACCTTCGACATTGATTCTCGCCAGTAAATCTCTGGATTTTGAAAATAAGCATCTGAAGCAAGTTCTAACTTCCAATCATGTTGAGAGAGACAATAAATTGCGGTTTGTTCGCCAGTTTGCGTTAAGGACACGAATCGCTTCACCTTGTCCCTCTGCGTTGATTTTAGTTTATGCTGCAAATCACAGAAATAACATCAAAGGTTAAAGTTTAATGCATTCACATATTAAACGAACAATACCTATTAACTATGATGAACAAACATTACAGTTTACAGCACCGATAGCACAACAACAACAAATTATAAAACAAGCATGCCAAGGTAAAACTAAACAAAGGTCCCATTTGAAAAAAAACTTTAAGCATTACATTGTCCAGCCGATATACAAGCAAAACAAAATACCTTTGACCTTCCAAATGACCAAAAATAAAAAGAAGTAATACAAAGTATACTAGAATTAGGTCAATTATGTCATGTACTACCACCTCCACCAACCATATAACGGAATTAAATGTAACACTTACCATTTTAAAATCTAGTTAGAGTTGCAATGGACAAATCACAGGCCCAAGATAGAAAACAACAAACTCTTTCCAGGTAAACGACGCCTGTTTACCTTTCGAACTATAAAACAAGACGACGCCACCAAGTGGGAAAGGAAGGGACGAAGGAGTGTGGAGTGTGGATTTGTGCAAAGCTTCCGAACGCGATAGAGACAAGAGAGCAGACTACTATGTACTACTGACTACCTGCCAGCAGGTCTTTTAATTTGATTTGTAACGTAACGCTAAACTTTTTTCCGTAACGTCATCAATTGTCAATTTTCAATCAATCAAGTTTGCCCATTATTCTAGAAAGTTGAAACCAAACAAAAATAACAAAAAAATAAGGGTTATTACTGACACTGATCGTGAGTATTTGACTAATCAAAAATAAAAATATCCACCACCACCCCACTAATGACTGAACTCTCAACTGACTTGACTTACAACGTATTTAACGCTTGACGTTCAACGTTTGAGTTAGTCACTCTTTCTTTTCATTCTCCACTTCAAAAAATAAATTACAAAAGGCTCCTCAATCTTTATCTTCCTCAAACTGATTAACAACCCAATAGAAAAACGACCTCTCCTCTTGCTCCTCTCGTAGTCGCCTCCACAAGGAATAAAAGATAAATGTCAAAACACATCAACAAGGAACAGATGAGAGGGTCAGCATCAAATCGGATCGGATCAAGCAAGAACCGGAACTAAAAGGATGTTAAAAGTGATTTCAATTATTTTAAAGTTAATAACGGCAAAGGAACGTTGTCAAATCAATCATCAGACTCCTTAAAATGAAGGGAAATGGAGTTGAAACCTCAAACCCTTTGATTACTTTTTAATTAATTGGCAAACGACAAAACGAACATTGAACATGCTTTGAGGAAGAAGAAGAAAGGTGTGTTCTTAGTTCTTGTCCTTCCACCACAAGATTAAAAGGAGAGGTATACAAACAAGGTGTACATTTAATTAATTTTTCGTCACCTCCAGCTTCCCAAATCTGAAATCACTTGAAATTTTTTATGTACAAAACACGAATCAAATACAACTTCAATCAGCAGTGAGTAAGTGAGTGTATTCTCCTATTGATATATTTTGGATGTTGGGATTGTTGGGAAAGAAAAAGCAGCTAGAAGAGCTGTTTCCCTTATACACTTATGAATTTAGATGAGGACGAGGACAAGAGGCTCATAATAGGAGGAAAGTAGATATGTGTATACGAACAAGAATCCTTTAGATACATCAAGATTTGCTCTTGCTTCTAAAAGACTCTTTTTTTTGTTGTTCTGATGCCATTTGATGGTGGCGGTTTCCCTTCCGTCGCGTGTGGGCTTCTTAAGAATGGGTGAGCAACGTACTTTGTTCGATGCTCAACGAAGGAATCAAATTTTATGCATAATATTTTTGGCTTTGGGTTATGTTATGCATTTTATGTTCTATCTATGCAAATGAATAAACGTGTATATCTTAATCATTTAAACTTTAAACTAACGTTGTTTGTTGGAGCTTGTTTTTATTTATTGGTAATACTGATTAGTGTTTAATGATTAGTTTTTGTTAATGTTTCATAAGATTTTCTGTGAGTTTAGCTTGATTAACAACATCCGCTTCTGGAGCTGGAACCTTGTTCCGCGTTTTAATTAATGCTTGTAGGGATTTTATAGGGTCACAAATATATTTCATGCATGAAGAAGTATTTTGTGAGTTGGAGTCGTCTGGGACACTACCATCATCATCATCTTTGTTGGATGTGTTGCTTTCGGAGAGTGAGCTTCGTTTTGGGCGACTGGGAGTTGTGGAGGATGATGATGAGATTCCAGTTGATATAGCTTCAAGAAAAGGGATCCCAATCCGAAATGAGGAGTAACTTCTGAAAGAGGAGAAGTTGTTGTTTTGTAATTTTTCGAGTAACCACTTGATCCCTTTCCCAACCCAGCTTTTTTGTCGTTCCTTCTTTCCCATTAGTTTCCTTCCTATCACTTCGCAGAAAGCCCTTTCTAAGCATTCATCCCTTTGATTATGAACTGTGCCAGCTAATAATAATGCCTTTTTGGGGGAAGGGTGGTCTTGGAGGAGCAAGGATCGTCCGTCATAAGACCGTTTTCCAAAGAGTTCTTCAATGGGATCGGGTAGCCCCAAGATTTCAAGTAAGCGTTTCATTGTGAGCAAATAGAACTCTCCGTCCAGGTCCTCGTTTCTGATGGCAGCCGCTGGAATATAGACGGATGCGTAAACGATGGCAATGACGGATGCGGCAATAGCTGTAGCGATCATGGGTCCTAGGGCCAGGCCAAGGAGAATGAACCAGGTAGCGTTGGTACCAGTGATTCCAATTGTGGTCGCAACGGTGGAAAACAGTGACATTGCTGTCCCGACAACTCCTCCAACACCGCCCTCCGCTAGTGATTGTAGAGCAGTGATTGGACTATCTCCTCCTGCTCCTCCATCATCTCCTCCTAGTTGGGATAAAGGATTAGTTGATCCCAAATCAGGCAAGTCAAGTGACTGTTTGTTATCCGATAATGCGGGTGGCCGTAAGTTCAAAAGATTCAGCATAGCTCTCAAAGGATTTGGCAGAGTTTGTGATGCGTCTTCACTTTCACTGCTTTGGGAGTCCAAATCCCCCTCATTCGTGATACTTACTTGATTGGGGTCAGGTGGTGATGAGTCATTGGGAACTCCTGAATTAAAATTATTTTGGTTAATCATGTCACCATCACCAGCGTCATTATTGATATTGCTGTCTCCATTTCCTTCCCCTTCCACATTTGAATCCGGGTTGGTTAGCAATCCAGATATGAACCCATTTCCAAAAGGTAGCACATTACGAATTCTTGACAGCAAACCACTATTGGATGCGGATGAGTCGGAATCAGATTGATCATTCTCTTCAAAATTTTGTTGGTCTTCTGGTGCGAATGCTGGGTTATCATCACCAGGACCAGGAATTCGTGGAGGATTCTGACGAAACTCTGATTCATCTAGAGAAGGACTGTCATTATTATTATTATTTCCGTCAGTCTCAATCTGATTCTCAGAATCGGATGCTTCTTGTTGGGGCATGTTGAGAATTGATGTTGGGAGTAGTGAACTTAACGATGGAAGACTAAACCCTATTTAAATCAACAACATAAATTTTTAACATTGCTTTTGTTTTATAAAGTTGAATTAATACCATGAATATAAATTTTTAAATACCCAGTTTTTCCTTCAACTCATCATGTCTTGGTTTCGGCTCTGGAATAGTAGTGTGCACTCTTTGTTGGGGTTGAGTTTGATCATTGTTCGCATCCTGAAATGGATGAATATATTGTTGCCTCCTCACGGGATACGTGGGAATAGAAACTACTGACGCTGACTTATAATTCGGAGCATTATAGTTGTTGTAGCTATTGCTAACACTATCTTGTTTCGGACTCCAGTTGTTACTATAATGTGCTGGAGAGGCAATTGGTAAGGTGTTACCGTACGAACACGGCACCAACACCAGCACACTTATCATCACTAGAAACCACATTGAAACTAATTTTTGGGGTAATGAATAGCCACAATTACAATTGTCACCTTCATCTCTTCCTTTGAACACACGAAATGAGAAAATTCTTGTACAATTCCATACCGTTGAGCTTCGTGTCAGTGTGGTTTTTGATAATGAATCCATTTTCTTAAAAGTATAGGTACTACTTAAGCTAATAGAAAGTGAATAATGTTGTTTGACTACATCACGCAAATCAATCAACCTTTGCCTTTTCCGGTGCAGAGAGTATTAAACGGCTACCTTATTTACTCATCTGCTTTTATACCTTGACCTACAAATTACAATGCCATGAATCAGTTGACCTGGATGCTGAGAAACAGGGACTCGTTTCTTCTTCGTTTTTGAATTGAAGAATGGGTTGGGCCTGGGTTCTTTTTTAGACTTTGAGCGACTATACTATTTCCTACATGCGTGTTTTTAGAATTTTTTGAACGTTCGATTCGGCTTCATGTTTGTTTTCTCAGCCAATTATTGCTAGTTATCATTGCAAATAGTTTCAGGCATATTATATATATTGGTAGCACTTTTAACTTTCGTTTGTGTGGCGGATCAAAGACAACTCGCAAAATGGTAATAATGTTGATCCAAAGTCCTGTTATCCTGCATTTTCCCAAAAATAACTTATGCCTGGCTCCGGCATATACGCATGTCGAATGTAGAGTAGTAGGATTTTTAGCAATCGTGCTCGTTGAGCTGCTTGCCGTTAAAGTGCTAAATGGATCTAAGTGGTCAATGAATGAAAATGTGGGTATATGAAAGGGCTTGGTAAAAGTGATGCTTCTTTAGTTGATGGACATTCTTCAAACTCGCTAATTGTTAAAGTGTACCATGAGTAAATGACTTTAAACTTGAGTTGACCTATGTTGCTATATAAGTTTCTAAAAGAGTCAGGATGTAGAATGAAGAGTACTGACATGTGACATTATTGATGTATTGTAAAAACAGAATCATATTTAGTATGATTTTTAAATTTAACGCTTTCAGCTTTATTAATAGTTTTGATAATAATAATTATTATTAACATTTGACATAATGTGATTAAGGGTTTTTTTCATTTACAACCCAGAAATTTTTTGAATGCATTCACTTATGACTTGGGGAATTGTATTACATGTTTTACCCCCCACCACAGGGTTCGCAACGTTGTTTATTTTGAACAAAACAAGTATTAGGTGGACACTCATAGCACTCATAATAAAAAATTTCTAGAATTAGTACGCATTCAAAATACACCGTTTTGTCATAATATAAACCAAAGTACTTTTGTCCTTTCTTCCAGTAATCTGAGCAAGGCATCTCAGGATTAACCGAACCACGCTTCGTACCGCAATCGTATGTACCTACCCCCCGACTACCACAACCGGTTCTACAACGGTTTTTCTGCTTGTCAAAACAACCTTGGTTAAAAAAGTTGCAAATTCTGCAGTTGGATTTCAACTCTCCATTCTTCTCCTTTGTGCAATGAAAATAAAGTGATCGATCCGTATTATGGGGAAAGTAACCCACTTTAGTGCATGGATAGGATTTTGTGCCATAATTCTTTGTGCATTTAGTACTACTGTTAGTTGGCTTTGGAGTCGTGGGCTTTGGCTTGGGAGTCGTGGGCTTTGGCTTTGGGGTCGTGGGCTTCGGCTTTGGAGTCGTGGGTTTTGGCTTTGGGGTCGTGGGCTTCGGCTTTGGAGTCGTGGGTTTTGGCTTTGAAGTCGTGGGCTTTGGCTTAGTAGTGGCAGGCTTCTTTGGTTCTTCGTCCGCTCGACCACCCACATTTGGTTTGTCTCCATCACAGGCACCAAGAACGCAAGACTGGGAATTCTGAACAAAGCAACTGCCACGAGAGCACTGGAAGCAATAATGAACCCATTTCCCTTTGATTTTTGTACATTGAAAGTACACACTTCTGTCTCCATAGAGTCCAAAGAACTTTTGATTTGTCTTTAGTAGTGCATCGCATGAGGTTTCTGGTGTCACATTGTTTTGATAACCAGCGCAATCGTAACTGCCAGTTTCACCACCAGTTTTGCACTCATTGACACATCGCTGGACGTCTTCTTTAAAGCAGCTTTTCGTTGTGGGGTTACAAATGGAACACTTTGAAACCCATTCCGTCTTACCATCACTATTTTTTTGTTGACTGCAACTGAAATATACGGTGGGGTCGTGAGGGTGAGGAAAGTAACCAACTTTACTGCAGGGATAACTTTTAGAGTTGTACCCGGAACAATCATATGGCTTTATTTTACCACCAACGGTAAGAGCATGACTGTGGGGTGCCTCACATTTCTTTGTAACACTGTTAAAGGTTTCTTCACCTGCCTTTTTACAAGATGTGCACTCTGCAACATTCTTTCCACCTTTTTTACCGCAGGTGAAATACACAGATGTGTCTCCAGGATGGGCATGAACTCCATTGCCGAGTTGCGTGCATGGAACGGAATAACTCTGGTAGCCGGCACAGTCATGAGTTGTTGTAGAAGGTTCACGTCCACCCACTCCAGTTCCACCACCTGTTTCCTTGTCATGGTCGCTTCCTTCTTTGTAGTCGCACGGTACGCAGGCCTGGATGACATTACTAAAGCAAGTATTTTGCTTACTACTGCATGAATAGCATCTTGATTCCCAATCGGAACCCTTCTTAACACATTGGTAAAAGATGGAACGATCCGTTGAATCTGCCACAAAACCTCCATTTGTACACGGGTATGAAGTAAGCGTTCTGGTAGAGCAGTCATAAGGTTTCGGTTTAGGTGGTGGTGCTGGTTTCTGAGGAACACATTTTTTCACCAGATTGTCAAATAGTTCATGATTATTTTTATTACATGATTTACAGTCTGCAACTGGTTTTCCTCCTCTAAAATAACATTCGTAGTAAGCAGATTGGTCACCCGGGTTTGCAAAAATTCCAATGTATTCCTCTCCATCACTTTTCTTTCCAGATGCCTTTTTACCTGAGTGAGGCTCGCATGGAAAGGAGAGTTGGTTAAAACCTTCAAAGTAAAAAAATATCAGTATTATATTGTACATTCCTTATATTTAACAATTGAACCAAGTATTTAGAGTGATTTATTTACCTTTGCAATCATAAGTTAATTTTGGATTTCCATCCCCTCCAGTACATGGTATACAAGCTTGTAAGGCATCATTATAGCATGTTTTTTGTGTACTGCTGCAAGTGTAGCACCAAGACTCCCAAACTTTCCCAGATGGACCATTGACTTCGACGCAATTATAATAGTAGCCTGGATCTTTTGGATCTGCAACATATCCCTTCTTCTTGCAAGGGTACGATTTAACATTTTTAGTCGCACAGTTGTAAGAGGTGGGTCCAGCAACATAATCACTACATGATTGCGTATTGCAATATTGGAGGGTGTCATTAAAACATGTTTTCATGGGGCACACATTATGCAAGTAAACCATTGAGCCGTAGAGGAAAAAGCATTGATGATACTTGTGCTCGTCATCGGGATCTTGAAATTTTCCAGGAACCTCGCAGGTATATGACATGCACTGTACCTGAAAATAATTCAAAGCCTAAATTATACTGGCCACATATTTTGCTAAAAATGTTAGAAAAAATAATAATTTTGACATGTTGATATTTACCTGGACGAATAAATGCAATGCTATACTAATTCCCAAAATTAGTGCACTTGAACTAAATATTTGAACTTTTATCTCCCTCATTTTGCAAAGTACTGTTCAATCATAAATGCAATGACGAATTAATTATTAAATGATTCACATGTCTATTACATGGTTTCACTCATTTCAAAAGTTCTATAAGCAAAGTGAATGACTCGTGAACTGAGAAAGAAAATTTAGGTATGATATGCCGTTTGTGTGCGGTCTGGTACATTTTTTATGCATACATCATACCTGGCCAATACCCTTATGGCTTATACAGTCAGTTCTCAGAATTTGCCAAGTAAAGTTCTTTCTTATTATTATTTCTGTTCTGAGAATCTCTTATACGATTAGACAAATACAAAGTTTTATACAAAGTTATGCCTTTTATTTTCTGAAATTTATGGTTTAGTAACTTTTTGAAACCGTTATATAATTACAAAATGATATATTCATTCAATGATTAGCTTATCTGAATGTAAATTTTATGACACACCTGAATGCATTAAAGAATCATATACTTGATGAATTTTTATTTAAGTCTATAATGCTTTATTAATAGTTTTGATAATAAAATTTGACATAATGTGATTATTAATGTTTTTGCCATAGTACACCGTTAGGGCCGACAGGATACGCAATGCTGATAGTTATGAACAAAACAATTGCCTGGTGGACACTCAATGCAGTTGTAATACCAAATGCCTTGAATTTTTTCGCATTCAAAGTACAAAGTTTTATCCCCAGCTACAGCAAAATTCTTTTGTTTCTTCTTGTGGTAATCATCACAAGTCATCGTAGGAGTAACCGAACCAGGCTTTTCAAAGCAATCGTATGTTCCGCCCCGGTAATTACAACTATTGGTACAAGTTTTAGACTTTTTATCAAAACAAGCTTGCTTTAAAACGTTGCAAACTCTGCAGTCTGATGTAAACCCTCCATCTTCATCCCTTGAGCAATTAAAATAAATTGATCGATCCGTTTTATGGGGGAAGAAACCTTCTTGGGTGCATGGATAAGTTTTCAGTGGAAACTTCGTTTTGCATTTGCTACCACCACCAATTGCCTTTTGTGGGGTAGATGTACTACTAGTACTACTACCCTTCTTCTTTTGAGATTTTGATTGACTGAGGCTTCGACCAGTCATAGTAAATTTTTCTCCACCACCAGCAACGCAAGACTGGGAGTCCTGAACATAGCAACTGCCTTGGGGGCACTCGAAGCATTTATAGACCCATATCCTCTTGATTTTTGTACATTCAAAGTACACACTTTTGTCCCCAAAGAGTCCAAAGAACTTTTGATTTTTCTGTAGTAGTGCATCGCATGAGGTTTCTGGGGTCACATTGTTTTGATAACCAGCGCAATTGTAACTGCCAGTTTCACCACCGGTTTTGCACTCATTGACACATTCCTGAACGTCATACTTGAAGCAGCTTTTCGTTGTGGGGTTACAAAAGTAACACTTGGAAGCCCATTCCAACTTGACAGTAGTTTTACTACCTTTCTTACCGCCGATTTGAATATCAAATTTGGATTTTACACCAGGGATTCCAACTCCTACGTTGGCACTGAACAAAGATCCACCCCCGAATTTAAATCCACCCCCTATTGATCCGCCAAGAATTCCAAACTTTTTACCCAGTCCGATTCCTCCTTTCTTCTTGGTATTATCTTCAACAACAACTTGTTGTTGAAAGCAACTAAAATATACGGTATGGTCCTTGGGGTGAGGAAAGTGGCCTACTTTGCTGCATGGATAACTTTTTGAGTTGTATCCGTAACAGCTATATGGCTTCATTTTACCAAGAACGATAATATCATGACCGTGAGGTAATTCACATTTCCTTGTAACGCTATTGTAGCTTTCTTCTGTTGCCTTATTACAAGATGTGCACACTGCTCCTTTTTTACCACAGGTGAAGTACACAGATGTGTCTCCAGGATGAGGATGGGCGTTCATTCCATTGCCAATTTGCGTGCATGGTATGGAATAACTCTGGTAGCCGGCACAGTCATAAGTTGTTGTAGAAGGTCCACTTCCATCCACTCCAGTTCCACCCACTCCAGTAGTTCCACCCCATGTTCCCTTGTCATGGCCGCTTCCTTCTTTGTAGTCGCACGGTATGCAGGCCTGGATGACATTACTGAAGCAAGTCTTTTGTTTACTACTGCAGGAATAGCATCGTGATTCCCAGTTGGAACCCTTCTGAACACAGTGGTAAAAGATGGAACGATCTGTTGAGTCTGCCACGAAACCTCCATTTGTACATGGGTATGAAGTAAGGGTTCTGGTTGAGCAGTCATAAGGTTTATGCATTGGTTCCGAGCGTGGCTGCGGTGGATGTCCCAGAACACATTTTTTCGCCAGATTATCAAATACTTCATGATTTTTACATGATTTACATTCTGCAACTGGTTTTCCTGCTCTGAAATAACATTCGTAGTAAGTGGATTGGTCACCCGGGTTTGCGAAAATTCCAATGTATTCCTCTGCATCACTTTGCGTTCCAGATGCCTTTTTACCTGAGTGCTGCTCGCATGGAAATGATAGATGGTTATAACCTTTGAAAAAGTGACAAAATTACCAGCATCAGCATGAATCAATATGATAACTTGTATTTAACCAAGCAGTAAATAAGAATGAATACCTTTGGAGTCATAAGTTAATTTTGGACTTCCATCCCCTCCAGTACATGGCATACAAGTTTTTAAGGCGTCGCTGTAGCATGTTTTGTGAGTACTGCTGCAAGTGTAGCACCAAGACTCCCAAACTTTCCCAGATGGACCATTAACTTCGACGCAATTATAATAGTAGCCTGGATCATTTGGATCTGCTACATATCCCTTCTCTTTGCATGGATACGATTTATCATTTTTAGTCTCACAGTTGTAAGAGCTAGATCCAGGTACGTAATCACTACATGATTGTGTATTGCAGTATATGAGAGAAGTATTAAAACATGTTTTCATGGGACAAATATTGTGCAGATAATTTAATGAGCCGTAGAGGACATAGCAATGATGGTATTTGTGCTCGTCATCCGGAT
Source organism: Orchesella flavescens (assembly GCA_964034955.1). Classification (NCBI taxonomy): domain Eukaryota; kingdom Metazoa; phylum Arthropoda; class Collembola; order Entomobryomorpha; family Orchesellidae; genus Orchesella; species Orchesella flavescens. The sequence continues at coordinate 34,220,987 of OZ035954.1, read as the reverse complement.
CTTCGAATTTTCCTGCGACTTCGCAGGAATATGACATGCAGTGTACCTGAATATAATAATTAAAAGTCAGGCTGATAATAATTAAAAGTTTTTAATTTTTTTAAACATAACTTTTAACATTTTGATATTTACCTGGACGAAGAAATGAACTGCAATGAAAATTCCCCATATCAGTGCACTTGAATTAAGTATTTTATCTTTTATCTCCCTCATTTTGCTCAGTACTGTTCTTTTATAAATGATATACGTTTATAAAAAGAGTTTCTATCTTTTTAAAGTGTTCAATGGGTGATGAAATCATGAATATATGCTCGTATATATTTCTTATAATATGCAGCGCAGCCATTGCCCTCACAGTTCTTTGACTTTAGTAGCATCATTACTTCTTCCCAGAACTACGTATTACAAAATTAACTGTTATATTGAATTTTTTTATTTGACCCAATTTTTTATTATTTCTTATTATTATTTATTACTTATTTTTCAAATGGATGATTACAAAATATATTCAATTAATTGTTACACAGCTTTTCAGAATGTGTGTATATGACAGTATACTTTTATAATCAACACCTGGAGCAACGGGTTCCTTTAAAACATCGTCGTCTGGGACAGTTAAAGTGTCGAGCTACGAAATTACGTGACTTTCGCTGTCGCTCGCAAACATAATAGCTGAAACGATCGTTATTACTTGGAAATACGCCTGTCCTATTGCAATGCACTGCCCCCTTGCAAACTTTCTTTTGTTTTCGTTCTCTAAATGATCTGTAGAAGAATGCCATTTCAGCGGATGCCACTTCTGATTCACCTTGTTCATCCGCAGCGTATAATGTAATCCCTTTTGGAGGCTTTTTACCTGGGTGTTTTCCAGGTGGTGTGGAATCTACAGGGCCTTCCTTGCTATCACTGGCATTGGATGGTTTTGGCTTACCAGGACGCGGATGGGGCTTTGACTGATTTTTACATGCTTTTCTTGCACAACATGATGTACCAGACTCAAAGCAAGTTCCGGTGGGGCAATCTGTGACTTGATGAATTAGCTCAGAGCTTCCCATTACGAAACAGTAATTGTATTTTTTTTCATCTTCATGAGCAGTTATTCCTTCTGCCTTGCAGTAAGGTTGAGGAGGAGGAGAGTTAGTAGGAGAGGAGGAGTTCTGAACATCTTTCGGACCTTTTAAAGACAATGATCTCCCTTGCATTGGGTTTGGGTGAGCTTTTTGCTTTTTCTCTGGTTGTTTTCTTGTTTCTGGAGTTTCATCGGAATTAAACTACAAGTTTAAGAACAATTGCATTATTAATTATTTGAGTTATTTGGGCTATTGATGCACCTACACTTTGCTATATTTATGCCACTTCTGTATGAAGACTTACCTTGAATGTTGAAGCCAGGTGCAGTAAATCAGCACACAAAAACAGGGACAGAAAAATTGCGACTTTCATCATGAAAAATATGGCTGGAGCCTGTCCCTGGTTTTGCAATATAGAAGCTCAAAAGCTTTACTACTTCTTTTGACGATTCTTCTTAAGACTTTTGTATGACTATTATTGGTTTTGGGTGAAGTTACGAAATGCCTTGGTTTGACTCATCATCATCAATAAGCCATTGTGTGTGTTTTTTTGATCTTGGTAATTAATGAGCTTTATTTTATTATCAATTTATTTTATATTTTTAACGATTTCATGGACATACTCATACACGTATTTGTGCTTATGAGCTAAGTTTATTTGTTTAATAAAAAATAAATGTACATAATTATATAATCGATGTAAACGTAATTCAGACGCTATTCTATTATGGTAAAAATGACCCCAGCGCCCACTGCCTGTTGCAAACCCCACATGAATTGAGGTGTTCGAAATAACAAGGTTTTGAAGACAAGCATTGATATTCATAAGCGTAAAGTTTTCCTTCAATGTCGATGCATTTGTAAAAGGTACCGTTCCTTGACTTATCGGGATGCGGGAACTTTCCTGGGCCAGGACATGAAAATGGGTTCACGGGTCTTTCTGAAGTCATGTCATTCTCACAGCTAGCAAAATTGCATGTTGACTCCTTAGCATCAAAACAATTTAGTTCCGGACAGCTATGCTTAAACACAGTAAAGCTGTTGTTTCCAACATAATAGCACTCGTAATAATATTTAGGGTCGACATGTGGAAATTTTCCAGCCGTTTTGCATTCAAATTCGCCCTAAAAGGACACATTAAATGAAAAGGTTTTTATGTAATTCTTGCATTTGATACCGGATTTAAATCTTGCTGAAATATTACCTTTGAAAATACCACGCTGCTGCATAGAAGCACAAGCACGGTAGAAAACACAAATGTTTGAGTTGTGACAATCCATTCTGACATTATGACTTACTTTGAGATAAATGTAAAGTTTAAAAGCTCCTATATGTCGACAAGTGATGTCAAGACCAAGATAAGAGTGGGGATAAGGCAAACGAATGATGTTTTGAAATGTAAAGAAATGGTTATATAACTTCTGTATGACCTGATGCATTGGCGTTATTTCTCTATGATCTGATTCCAAAACCCAAATATATCGATTTCGAGGAGATTTGTGATTGATGAGGTTTTCAACCTAACATTTTCATGATTCTCCGTTTCGAGCCTTCTTGTACTTATAATGTGAAAACATATATCTCCTATTTTTATAGCTTCCTTGCCCTATTACCCTGAATTAGTAGGCACTTTGTTTGGGCTTTGGCATGCAATAAAAAACGTTCAAAGCAGTTGCAGTACCAGAACCAGCTCGCATTAGCACGTGGTGCTGTAAATGATGAAATGTATTTAGCGCAGACACCTCCTCCTCCTCTTTAATTTTCCGAGTATATTTTTATTATGTCACTATGCTCCTTTGAATTTAGATTACGTACGTAGTCGTTACTTCTCTTCCATTTATGATTAAGTAAAATATTGTGTTATAACAACAGCAGCATCAAGTTTTGTTTCTGACGATTCGTGTTATTTTTTTTATTATGCTTCATATTTTGTATCAAAGTCATTGTAATTTTTTTAAAAGATATAATAGATGACACATTAAAAACATTCCTAACTAATTAAAACAGTACACGGTGGCAATGACCAGTTCTTTCGTGGCATTGAGTATGATTTAAAGGAAATATACACATACCTATGAATCAACTATAAAACAACAAAATACATACTCATATATATATTAATGAAATAAATGCACATTTGATTTGATACCGATAGTCAATAAATAATTCATGACAGATTGTTCCATATTCCATGGATTTATAGTTTTGTCACTGGTTTCTACTACTCATACGCATAATGCCGGCTTAAATAACACTAGTAAGAATCTCGCCTCTGCCACTTGCACTCCCTAACCGTATATAATTATCTACTAATATAAAATCAGTACTTAAATATTAACAGTTTACCTGAGATGTTCACACGACAAGTCATGTATTACATAACTACATATTATAAGCTAATTTTTTTTACATAGTCAACTGTCACTATCAATGATGATCTAAAACAATTTTGTTTTTGTAATGCATATACATACGTACATGTATTATATTATGCATTATTATTATGATATTTACGTTTTCTGCTGCACGCAAAGGCAAATGATTAAATTCGTCGTTGCACATGATTCTATATGGATCATGCTAATATAGTAGTTGATAGTATAAATGTAAAATTGTAAAGTTATAGACAGATTTTTGATAATTTAACTAACTAATCTCTAATTTTCATTGATCATGTCGCAATAAAATATATATATATATATTGTATAAATAAATTTACATGATTTCATTTGGTACAAGGTGAAACTTTGAACAAAAAAAAGGAAAAAAAAACAATGTTTTCAGTACAAAAAAAACTTGACAAAATTACATACACATCAATAAATACATGCTTCCTCCTTCTTTCTTCTAGGGTTTAATATAATGGTATTTTTAAATGTATAGGACAGTAAATATGATGATGAGGTATCGAAAAGTGATCGTTCTGGTTCCGGTTCTGGTCAAATTCTCGATAATATACTATACTACTATTATATGTATGAATTCTTTGAGAATGTATATATCAAATAGTGAAAGAAACTTTTTTGTAATAATAAAAATTGTAATCTAGATTGTCGGGGTAAATTCGTTCGAGTTGCTTTTGGTAATAATTGTTTGTTTTTTGTTTTTAAAAATACACATTGATTTATAGTATTATTATAGCTATAATTTAGGTCGGTTCATGTCATCGGTCGGACGGACCAAATACTTATCATTTACTACAATTTAACATTTTTTTTAGTTTCACTTTACTCACAAAATTTCAATATCTGTCAGTCCCTATGAATTAATTAGTTTTGAGGATACTTGATAATTTCTTTTTATATATCAGTCATCTAAAAAAATGCATGTCTCCCAATATAATATATCATTATAGACTCTACGTAACTATACGTTCTAAATCTGAGAAGAAGAAGACTTGATTGCAGGGGAAGAAATAGTTTGAAATGCAATATTTATGACACATTGTTGTGAGGACACCAAAACAAGGACAGAAAGTGTATTACTTTAAGTATTCATTTAGTAGTCCGAAAAAGTTAAATGCAAAAAAAAAATGATTACAACACAGACATGGTTGCGAATGATGTTTCCACCTTTAAGAACGCACACACGCTCTTTACATTCTCTCCGATACAGCCATTGGTGCTGTTCCAACAGCAGCTTGAAGATGGGCAATAATTTTTCCTTCAAATAACGGAAGTTCCTATAAAAATTATGAAAAACATATTATTTTAACAATACTTTTCCTTAGCAAATTTAATTGAATTAATGTGAACAGTGGACATTATGTGAAACATACTTGAAAGTCATCAGTGATCTCCTCTTGAACAACTTTGGCGTAAAGTTCCGCACACTCTCGTTTAAAAAAGAAGCGATAATTTCCCCTTTTGGGTAAATGTTCTTTAAATACAGCAAGAGTAATGCCACAAGCGGAACCACCGTTGTTACTACTACTTGGCGGCTTGTTGATCACTTTGCAAGGGATTTTCACACAATAGGGCACTTCAGTATCCTCATAAAATACAAATGAGGAGATGGAATGCTCCTTGGTGGATGACTCGTCAGAGGAAGGAGGGGAGTGATGACGCGGGGGTATACTTGAAGAAGACGATGAAGGTCCTACAGGAACTTGATTTATTTGAGAGGCTAATACAACTGCGGGAGTAGTAGTTTTCTTTGCTAGTCTTCTACGCACTTCTTCCAGTGTTTGGGGTGGGTCCAGCGGGACTGATGTGTGTGGCATAGCTCCTTGTTTTTTGGGTCGCCTAAAAAACAAAGCAGCAACATGTTATATTTTGTTGAAATAACATTCAATAGCACATTATGGAAGGCATTCACGAATCACAACTGCAAAAAAAAATACTGTACCTCATCATTGGCGGACTCGTTGTAGACCTGGGCCTTGAATGATCATCGCCACATTGTTCCATCCATTGCGCCACCCTAAATTAATAAGATGTAAATGCCTTTTGTTAGTACGAGTCGTGCTTTGTCGCCCGCTTTTTATATTGTATTAAAAGAGGTAAAAATAAATGTATACCGTAAGTCAGTCCGTTCACATGGAAGAGGTGGAGGGGGTTGAGTTACCGAAATGACTGTTGGTGTCGCTCCAGATAACACGGATATTCCAGAATCTAAAAACTCGCTGGAAGTTTTCTTTGTCATTAAGGATAATGGCACATTTCTTGAGTCTCCATGCCCAATACCACCAGCCCTACTTAAGCGTCCACGTAGGGAAGCACCGATAAGGCTGGCAGAAGTAAGATCACCATCTGCAAGCACAATTGTTAATTGTTATTATACTCTGTTAAGAACCAAGAAATGTACTCTAGCCTTACAAGATTAAAAATTTTTAGCAGCTTACGATCTTGAATTCTCAGTTCTGAGGGAATACTACGGGATTTAGTCATAGCGGATGGCAAATATGAATCCGATGGAAAGTCATGGACATTACCCGAGTCTCCAGAAAATGTAGAGGTGGCATCCTGTAAACATTGAATTCAATTAATATACATCTGACTACTATAAATTCAATCCATTTTCATTTTAAAAACTCAACTTTTTTCTCAACTTACCCTTTCTCTCCTAGATCTAACTAAGGCTAAACTTGGACCACCTCTTCTTCTCCCTGCTGTTGGTGATCTTAACTTTGGGGAACGATTATCGGGAGTAATATCCGAAAATACACGTGACATATGTTGATCTGCACAAAAAAAACATTAAAAATACATCAATTACAAATAAAAGTTAAAAATGGGGCGTACTGGGAATAAATTTGGAAGAACTGAAGAACAAATCAGTACCTAAAATATCATCAGGTAGACCTTCATCATGAACCTGAAGCCTATTGATGGCAGCAGCTAGGACATTTGGAGTTATTTCCTCAACACCACCTCCACTTGCTCCCATTGCATGTGGAACATGATCATCAAATTCAGATATCCTTTGAGTTAGCTTCTCGTCAATCTCCCTTTGCCTTTTTACTTCTTCCAGTTTTTTAATCAAAAGAGAAGCAAAAGTGTTCGAGTCCAACTGCAGATCAAATTAATTTGACAATTTAATTTTTTAAATTCTAGCCTTTATTTATTGCATATTGCACAAATCAGTGTAAAAGGTGAACTTGCCTCAGCTTGTCTATTGGGAGCTCTGGCACCTTTTACAACTCCAGATGGATACTTTGGTAAGTTATCTCGATTGTCTATAACCACACCGGAATGAAGAATTTGCCTCCTATTATCTGAAACACTAGAATGTGGAGGTTGATGAAAATGTGGATGTGATGGCATCTGGCTTTTACTACCACCACTTCTGTGGTGATGAGCACCATGTTTCCTGACGTTAGAGTGACCACCATGACCGCTGTGTGCACCATCATCAGTCATTGCATCCGAACTCATGCTCTGAATTTCTGAGTCCACACGAGACACCGGGTTGTAAGAAGAGTAGGATGCGTGATATGGATGTAATGGCACAGTTGTTGAAGAATTGCCAGGTTTCGGATGAAAATGACTAAATACAAATTGAAAGTTTTACGTAAAACTCGTTCGGAGGAAAATTTTTGTATGCATAAATATTTTTTTGTTGAAATTTTTTTACCTTGTAAAACCTTCCCTAGTATTTCTAATTTTAGACAGCGCAGATGCCGCCGGAGGAGCAACAGGTACTGACGCTCTGGCCATTTGCGTCATTTGTAACGCTTCCTTTGTTAGCTTTAATTTAGCTGCATGTTGATTTGCAGCGGATTGAGGGTTCACACTTAACTCTTTGTCTTCATGCACAGTTTGTAACTGGTTGGGAAGGAGAAGTTGAACGCTTGCAGCAGTGGACAGTGGCGGACTAGGAATTTTGGGTGACTGTCCTTCACCAGATTTATGCTCTACATCGACTACCAAAGATAAGCTTCCTTTCTCATCCCCTGTTCCACCACCACCCCACTCTCCAGATGTTGCATCACCACTGCTTGACGATTTTCTCACTGAAGCTTCGGTGGGAAGCTCTAATTGTTCTTGTAAGTTGGATGAGTCTTCCTCACCATTCACAGCACACAAATAAATCTCACTTTTCAAAAAATTGGGGTATAAGTTATCTTGCATGTGCGTTTGCACTTCTTCCTCAGACTTGTCAAACAAACTGACTTCACTAAACTTTCCTTCAATGATTGCCTGTGCGAGATCAGATCGCGTTTTCTCAGAGATACCAAGCAGCCCGGTGTTTTGGAAAAAGTGACGATGAATTGAACGCACAAGTTGAGGTATTTTTGGTGGATCCTCCGAGGCTAAAATCCAATAAAATCAGGTTTTTAGTCATGTATTGTTGTATGTACATAAGTGTGATGCTTATATGATGTATTTTTGCTGAAAAGTACTTCCTTACCAGTGCATTTTAACCCTTCGCATGCCCACAAAAAATTCAACTGAGCTGAGCACCCTTCCTGATCAAGATACCTTTCAAACAAATCCCTCCCTATATAAACAAAAACACATAATTTCAGTTAGAATAATTAATAAGAGCATTAATTAGTACTTTATAAATACTGCAACGCAATTTACGCATACCTGTTTGGTCATCTAAAAGCGAGCTCAAGCCCCGTGACCATCTTAACCAAGGAGGAGACATTGATGAATTAGGTGAAGATGACTGATTATCTTCCGAGGTACCCGATGAGTGAGCTCCTATAATACATTTTTTTTGAATGCCAAATTATAGTCATACATAGTCATCACATTTTCATTACAAACATTCTTAACATATTTTATTGCAAACTTACTGGATCGTGTGGGTTGCGGCTGCGAAGCTTGGGACGACGACGACATTTTAGCAATATTATTAGTTAGCGGAGGAGGATCCGGTTCGGGAGGAGGTAAATTGATATCCGAAGACGATGATGGAGGCTGAGCCTCATCCATCATCATCTCCGGTGAAGCACTTTGCAATGACCCTGTTTTTGAGTACTACTAGTTTCTATTTGAATAAGCTGATCACAATGATCAGCGCCTTCTTCCACACTTGTCGTCGTCACCAATGATGATGATGATGATAATGATGAGATTGATTGATTAAAAGTTCTATCACTAATACAACTAATATTATTACAATCTTCTTCAATTTTGTTCCTAAAAGGGGCAATCTTGTTCCCACAAGACTGCCAACGGTTAAAGTTACATAAGTCTTGAGTCCACCAATTCTCTAGCGTCTGTGCCAACATTTCATTTGCTGATTGGACAAATTCCCCCAAGATTTCCTCTTTTTTAATCAATGATACACAGTATAGCTATATCACTGATAAATACTCCAATCATCTACTCCAGTAGTAGTAGTAATAGTATCCAATACTTTTTTCGGAAACCATTATTATTCTCCGCATTCTAGTAAAAACAGTTAAGAACAGCGTATGCATATTAAAAACCATATATAAAATCATATAATAAAGTTCCAGTCGCAAGCTTAACAAAAAACCAACAAAGTAATACCTACCATTGCAACCAAATCCCAAATTGCACATTTGTATAATATTCAATGCAGTATATCCATATCTGTATTCCATGTGTGTGAACCTTTCACCTTCATGAGGAGACTCTCCAGTTTGAGGAGCAAATTGAAACTGATATGTGTTCTCCATAAAAACTGTTTAACACAGTTTCACAGTGATTCCATTCATATAGCAGGATTCATATGGATAAATATACGTAAAAAAAATCCACAATTTTCACTGTCTGTCAGCCACCATAGATCATAAGACTTTTGACCACAGTCAGTGTTCCTCTTTCTTGCTGGTTTTGTTTTAAATTAAGAAAATCCTGTCGGTCGGTGGTCGGTGTCTTTCTTTTTTCCTTGTGTTGTCTGATCCTTTCAGTCGGTCGGCTTTGCGGCATCAGTTATAGAGACAAAAATATTTAAAAAAGCCCATAAGTTTTTGGCTTTTGCATGCACACAATAAACTCACACACACAAACACGCACGCGGAGACAATACTCTATAGATTTTTAGTGCATTCAAACATTCATTCAATACATTATTATTATTACTTGTACTCTTGAACCAAAAATCATAAACTTATTATTGCCACAAAAATTCCTTTAAAATTTCCTTCTATATACATGCCTACAATGAACTATAAAGGTATGTATTGTATTATTATAAATATGTATAAGTATATAATATTATCCTCTTTTAGTCTAGAGTGATTATTATTATAGGCTACAATTTTTCATTCTGAAATGGAAAAAAAAGACAAAAAAGTGTTGACGTACAGTAATGTATATATAATATGGGCTTTTATATATTAGTAGTGGGTGAAGTATTAATATGCATGCTTATATGTATATGTACATATATGTTCATAGAGAAGAAACTTGGTTTTTGTTTGTTGTGCTATTTTATGCATAAAGCAAGGAATATTGGATTGGATGTATATATGAAAAAATGTACACACACACAGAGTAGTAGTGGTGCTACACACACAGACTCTCAAAGTTTAGGCATAGCATTTCAGAAAATGTGTCTTTAGGTACAACAGGAGGAAAAAGATAGTTGTTGTTTATGCACGTTACGGACATTTTATGTGTAAAAATATGTACATATATCCACTACTACACACAATTTTTTTTCCCGTGCACACAAACTTTTCGAGGCATTCTTCTTACATTAATATTGGAGTTGGTCTTTCCTTAATACCATCCATACGGTGTAGAATTATTATTAAGCCTTGTGGGGATGAAGTACATTTTAACACATTTTTTTTATTTACCTGATGTCATGTCTTGTTAAACGAGAACTGACTGTGCAAAGTAAAGATGAGGAATATTGAAAGGATAGAGAGGATTTAGGTAATGTGGATCTGGAGATGTGTATGATGGTGGTCGAACTTTTTTTTTGAAGAGAAGAGAGCAAGCAATAAGAGCGTGATGGGATGCATTAACGGGCATGTGAATCCGAAAAAATATTGAGAATTGAGACCAAGAAGATGCATAATACACGTTATGAAGTAGTAGTGAAATGAATGACAGTATGGAAAAAATGTATCCATGTCATATATATTGTTGAAAGGTTTTTGTGTTCGGTTGAGTGAAATGAAGATATGCATTTTTTTCCTGCTAATGTTGAACTGAATGTGATGTGATAAGGATATGGATTTTGGAGGAGGATAAGAAAGAAAAGTAGTATGGGGGATGAAGTAGTGAAGATGAAGAACGGATAGGAAGTGAAACGCGCTATTGTATTAATATATATTGTATATGGTCCTAGTTTTTTTTTCGTCTTCTCCAGATATTATGGTGAAACTAATGCTTGTTTCATTGGAAGGTAGGGTTATTTCATCGTATGCCATGCCAGTACTCATACCTTATAGTAGATGCTGTAATTTCCTATAATTTTTTCCCAATTTTTCTATTATATTATTAACATCCTTCAATATGTATGCCTTGTATTGATGTGGCTTGTAACATGCATTATTGTGTGGCATTTTGTTACTTATGACATGACGGTGGTAGGACGATATGATGGTAGTGGCTGGTGGCAGGAGTTTGATCGTTATAGTTGTTAAGGACCTTTTAATGGTTCCACTTTTCTCATCACATTGGAAGAGAAAAAAAGGATGAATGAATGGATTGGATGTAGGATAAAAATGAAATGGATACAGTCAACATTACACCAAAAAAAGTAGTTGTAAGTTGCTGAGCTGGATGGATTGGATTTTTTGGTTGGTTGGCAGTTTTTCCCCCTATGTTAAATCATGTTTTTTACATGAAAATCTTGATATTAGACTCAAATTCAATAAGCTCTCATGCAATCTGTTAACCACTTACTCCATTGACTTGTCATGTTTTATACCAATGCATAATATATACTCTGTTATGTAATAAAATAATGGCCCACTCATACTTTTTGCAAAACCTGTCAAGTAGTCAAGTTGAACAAAATTGCAGCTCGGGAATGGCGTATATGCATAATATGAAAGCTGTCACCATTTAAAATTATGTATGTCAAGTTTTTGTCAACAATACTGGAATGAATAATAATGAAAATTTATACATATGGCTTGGTGGTGTTTCAGTTTAATCTTTCGCTCAGAAACATTTACGCTGAACAATAATATGAATAGCAACAAATCAAGAACATATTAGAATATAACTAAGCGCTAGCTCATCCTTTTTTTTCAAATTAGAAAACTAATGAAACATTAAGTACATCCGAAAGAAGCATTTTCATGGCACAATTTTGGGCATCATGCATACAACGCTACAAAACAACAGATCAAGGTATATAAAGTGTGCATTGAGTATTGTATGCCTAAACGTGCTTCAGTATCATCTTGGCAGATGGCTATCACTGGTCTTCAAAACGTACAACAACCAACAACCTACTAATTTACTCACTTGTAGCTTATTTATCCTTTTGGTAGTTTCATTTGAAGACTGAGTTGAAATAATGACATGATGCAAAAAACACATTTTTTGGAAAAAAATGTTCTAGTTTTTATTTTGTACACTCAAGATTTGTTATTAATTGAGTTAATAGACGCTTTTTATACAGATGACATAATGCGAAAAGGATAATAAGGCTGAAGACATATGGATCATGTGAAGGAAAATGTTTGCAAGTAGTCGTGTTCCAAATAATTGCGACAGAATGTCCATTCCAGTAAATATTCTCAAGTTGCCCCCAAATGGGGGAACTTAATTGGCAGTAATACCTCCATCAATGGTCATGACTTCTCCAGTCATCATACATGAATATGGACTAAGAAGGAAGAGTACTGCATCAGCAACTTCATTGGTTTCAATTGGTCGTTTGATGACGAGTCGAGGTCCTAAAACTTCAGGAGTTTTCTCAGGGAGCAAGCTCTGTGGATTTTACAAATGAAGATTATAGAATGAGAGCTAGGTATTAAAGCAAAGTGTGTGCAAAATGTGTGCAAAATGTTTTCACTTACGGCCATCGGAGCTAATACAGCAGCCGGTCCTACTGCATTAACCCTTATGTTATGAGAACCTAACTCAATAGCCATCGTTTTGGTTAGCATGTTCAAAGCAGCTTTTGAGGCGGAATACATTCCAATACCAGCCAAAGTCATCCTTCCGGCAAGACTTGACATGTTCACGATAGTGCCCCCATTTCCTTCGGCAATCATTCCTCGAGCAACAGTTTGGGTGACATTGATATGAGCTTTAACATTCACATCAAAATGCCTGTATAGTAAAATGAAACGTGAGCATAAGTGAGCATCTCAAGGTCACCGTGGTCTATATAAGTTTGCAAAATTTATTTGGTTTCCTTTTTTCTTACATTGAAGCTCCTTCCTCTGTAATTTCCATAAACTCTTGAGTTTTCAGGACACCAGCATTGTTAACCAAAATATCCAGCGGGCCAAAGGACTCGACAACCTTCCTTGTAGCTGCCCAGTCAGTTACATCTACGACTTCAGCGACAACTTTGGGTAACTCTTTTCGGAGTTGCTCAACAAGTTCAGGGCTTTTTTCAATAGTGTAAATAATTGCACCGTCATCATACAAGCGCTGGATTATTTGTCTTCCAATGCCTATATATATAAAGAAGATAGTAATTATTACATAAAAAATCCGTTGGAAATTTTGAAAAGTTATGAAAATGAAAGCTGCAAATGAAGTATCATATTATTATTATAATTATTATACCTCCTCCACCACCGGTAACGAGTGCCTTCTTTCCAGCAAACGAATAATTGAGAGCCATTTTAAAGCGAATTACTTGAAAAAGTTTATTGAGTTCACCGTTCGTGTCTTCAGGATGAAGATAAAGTAGTCACTGAAAGAGTTGGAAGGAATGCAAAGAATATTTGATGTATGATAAATGAAGAAAAAAACAAAAAGACTAGTGAGACAATATACAAATCCCACGTGTAGTATTACATGAAGTATGTGATAATATTGAACATTTTTATTCTACAACACTGACCTTGTTACAAGTATTTGGTTTTTGCTCATTACATACACATATCTGAATTTCATTTGACTCCATCTTTTTTTTTGTAATGTCCACCTATCCCGTCATCATCATCATCCTTATTATCCGTTCCTCGTCATCATCCTAATGTATTTTTCTGTGATTAGCATTCTGGTTCCCAGCCCCGTACTTTGAGCTTACTAGGTTTTACATTAATGTCACTATAATGTTCAAATTATTCTGACCAGAGAGACATTACATAAAAACTAGCAGCTTCCTTTCTTGTACCTACAATCTCAGCCCAGGAGGAGTCAAATTTAAATGCAATTATTGGAAAAAGTGTAGTCGTATCAGTATTTACCAAGTTTATATTCATTTTTGTTAGAAAAAGTTACCTAGATTTCGTTAAAAAAAACCATTAAAGACTCGGCATGCATCTTAAAGACTACCCCATCACCCATGGATTGGGTTTCTTTATAAAGCCATACTAACAAATTATTCACCTGTACAAACTGGTAGAAACGGCAAAGAAAAAAACTGGAGAAAATGGAAATGGTGATGTGTCAATGTCATTTTTTCCAGCATTTTTACTGTCTTGAATGGAAATCATGATTATCATCATCATCATCACCATCACCATCATCTCAATATTCATCAGAGTTTGCATGTTCCTGACAAAATCCTGCAACGTCCATAACACATGAATATTACATGGTTCTCCAACTTGCATAATAATTCATCGTGGAATATATATCGTGTGTTATACTCCTGAAAATTGAGCCAATCATGTCCAAAAAAATCACCGTTTTCAAGGTAAACGGCTACCCAGTTTAGAAGAATGGATACACCAACCTATGGTAGCTGTCAGTTAAGACAAGCCGACGCTTGCAAGGCAAAAAATGTTTGCGTATGTAGACTTTTGGCTCATATCATATCGTCAGTAGTTGAGGATGCTTCTGAAAGATGGAATAACACTTGACAAAGATCCAATGCGTAATAAGAACTACAGAGGTTTGCATCAATATTCAAGAATATAACCTATAAGTATGAAAAAGTGATGTTAAAGTTTAATAGATTGTAAAGTGTTTTGAATCTGATCCACTTTTATGTATGTGTAGCTACTACATTTTGGTAATTTCCGGATTAATTTACTTTTATATTTTGGCCGTTCATTTCGTGACGAGCACATATTACATAAAAGCAAATAGATAGCCGCTGGCGAAAGTGGATGTACTTTTGTGAAAATGAACGGAAAAAGAAACGCATTGTTGGTATGTAATTTTGAGAATTTGCAGCTGGTAAAAGGTTGTCGGTTGATTCTTCATCATCATCATCATCATCATTTTTTTGCAAGCATAAAACATTCAAAAGGCAACAGCGAAACAAAATCGTTGAGCAAAAGAACATTTTTTGTTGCGTGCTAATTCTAACTTTCCTGTACCATAAAAAAGCTACAAAAAATGGTTACTATTCCGTCGTCTTTGCCAATCTTACCTTACTATATATTATTTTGGCATACACATAAAAAAGGTACATATTCAGCTATCCATATTTCATGCTGCAATTTTCACTACCTGTGACGCCTGTGAGACTAATCAGAGGGTTTACTCTGGACCATGCCATGTTTATAGGTTTACCCATATATCCTGGAACGGATTCCGTGCATGTACTACTACAGCCTTACTAAACTGACTGCAAAACCTTTTGTTTCATTAACCTAGATACTGCATCATGATGAATGATGTATTGCATTCTATAAATATCCCCTCTTTGGAAAACTAGCACAAGTCTGTCTTTCCTTATTGGAGAACGCTTCCCTTTTCTTGTTTCCTTTGTATTTTATCGTAAGTCCACGTTTATTTCATTTTAGTACCAGAAATACGAAATTTAATAAGCTGCTCATTTTCAATTCATACTTAATGCAATAATATTCTGCGTTCCATAAGTTTGGAGCAAAAACATTTTGAATTGCTGCATTAAAGATTAATAAAAAATGTTTACGTATATTTGGATAACATTTATATTACTCCCGTACATATGAATGCATATAAAATTAATATGACACTTATTTATCAACATATGCTGACAGATTTTTGCAAAAAATTTTTCTCTAAAGCCAGTCCGTGACAGCGAGCACGTTTGCACGTTTTTCATTTCCTTGGATTCTTCTAGATATGAGATTACGTGAGTCGCAATAAATGAATTATGAGTTCAGAGGTTTCCTCTCGTTTCCTGCATTCAAATAACTTTTCGGATGTATACGAAGAATAAACTTTTACTTTTCAAAATCCAGAAAATTCATCAAAACTCTATTCATTCCTTGTCATTTTCTACTTCTACTTTTATACTTTCATCTTATTTACCGAGCTGCTTTTTGTTGAAATAAAAAATATTTTTACTGCTATGCTACCGCATTGTATTCATCAAACATAAATCTCAACATTCTCGTCTCCACTTCTAACTTCCGCATCATTTACCATTTCACTTTGGGAATTCGGGGAATGAAAGGACGAGTTCACACTCTCACACTCACTCATACTATATACTTATTTGCTTGCTTACTACAGCTCCAGAGCAAGTGGTTCATGCACTTTTTCCTTGCTCTACCAACGTCCTCGTCCCGTAAACGATAGCAATGATATTATACTATGATGATGATGATGATGATGTGCATCTTGCATGCATGTTTTGCTTGGTCCGGTGCCAAAAGAAATCACCGAATTCCTCCGAATTCGGTACATTCAACTTTTAAACTCTTTTTATATTTTTTTGGTTCCTTCTATAGAAAAAGTTCAAACAATGCCCATAAATGGCAAGAAAACATAGTAGTACATGTACTTATCTATAAAAAAATGCAATTCTTTGAAAGCATATAATAATCTAACAATATACGTAGGCAATCAAGCATGCGATGCATTTATGATGCATATCAGCTACTAGTAGTACATGTGTGTGTAGTCCGATATGGTACCATAATATTACATTCCATTTCCATCTTGATAATCACTTTTCTTGGGGAGTGTGTCTGTCTGTACTCAATCTATATATGTATACTGAACAGTGTAAAGCTTGTATTTTCACAGCTATTATCAGACGAGATGAATTCCCATATTTGGTCTGTTCTGTTCCTTTTATCATTGAAGCGAGAAACCCAATCACAAGAAAAAGTTTTATTTGTACTACTACTACTGCTACTGAGACTTGATAGTGCAGACACTTTTTATATTTTATTGTGTATTATGCGCCATAAGATTTCAATTACAGTTCTCTGGATGGATGATATCCCACATAAGTATATATACAGATTTAGTATTATAAAAAAGCTGGAGTTACTACAGTAGATACAAATTGGACAAAAATTAGAGCCCCCTTATCCCAATCCAATATAAGGTATTTTTGCCAGTCCAATTTCCTTTTTTAGGAATAGCTATACACATACATACACGACAAGCGTCGTCTCTGACGAGACTGAGGTCATCGCTTCCTTTTTCAGCTCATTCCCCCTTTCACTTTCATTTCATCCATGCATATTGCCTTTTTGGAATTTAGAATAAGAGTTAGTTTTGTCTTGTTTGTCCCAGCGCCCCATATTAAAAGACTGATATGCCTTGAGAGAAACATACAATACAAAGTTTTAATCTGTAGGTAGTAGTATAAATAGTAGGCCTTTTTCTTATCTATCATTTTATTGTGTGCAATATTAACATAAAAGGAAACCAAAAAAATGCTAAATGTCACAGTGCAGTAGTGGTGAGGAGGGGGATTTGTGAAACCAAATTGAAAATGGAAGAGCATATGAAAGTATATATGATAACAAATGAGAACATTATGTATGTATGAGTAAGCAGACATTTTCCTTTGTGACATGTTACTCGTCAAATGAAGAAGGAGCTTGTAGTAGCAGATGGTTTCCGTTTTGTTTTCTGGAACTCTAACAACTCCTTTTGACAAAAGTCAGTTTGGATTCTTCGGAAAAGTGAAAGAAATACTGAAGCAGCAAATAAGTGTGTTTGCAAAATATGTTTATGTATGAGACATGCTTCATCCAATCTAATATACATACATACTGTAATATTAAAATATTACACATAGTCCGTTGCCTTTCTTTTTGCGGTTAAAATCTCCCAAAAGACCACGCAATATAATATATGACATTAATTTTGCATAAAAGTTATGGTTATGCAATGTCGTATATCAAACCAGCCTCATATTGGGTAAACTGCAACCCAATGGACAGCGACCTTTTTTTCGATGAAAAACCATATAAAATTTTGGTAATTGAGTTTGCGGATCTTTTATTTGGTATTTCAGTTCCAACTCTAAAGTTATTTCCGGATTTAGACATCATCTTCAGACAAGCTCGCGGTCGATATCCTCCCCTCTTTTATGGATGAAAAATACACATGATATTATGTAATAAAATATGGTATAAAATTTATGTTCTATTTATGCAGCCGCTGCAGTAGTAACAACAGCGGAAAAGTACATTACATCACTGTCAAAATGTGAAAATATTAAAACTTTTTCCTTATTGCTGAATTGCAAACTTTTGTAACTCAACCCTCAACCACCATGATAATATGATTGTCTACTTGCTGCATACTGCATACTCATATGACTGAAATGTAGCATGACATTGAGAATACATAATACGTAATCCATTCTACTCCGAGGTATTTAATAATTCACCACCTTACTTGGCCACGAACTCTTGAGATGTGAATCATTCTATCATGCATCCATTCAAACATATATTTTACGATAATAATTATTAAAATGCAGAGCCATGTTCCTATAGTTTAATCACACAACCTTCGTTTTCCAAGGATCACATGCATCAAACTAAATGTCTTCTTGTTGCGGAACAAAAACACTTGTGTGTGTAAGTGTTGCAATGAAGCAGGCTGAGCTGAAGGACTTCTTTTTACGATTCACATGAAAGTCAAACTTACAAGATCATCTTGATCAAATCTTTTAAGGAAAGGTTCTTTTTGAAGAAAGGCAAAACATTTATGCATGTATAAAGTTTTTGCAAAGATACATACACTTCTTATGATATCAGAATCTCAATATATTATTATTATATTGCAAAAACTGAAAAAGGAAAGGGAAAGTATATAACAACATATTGGGTTTAAATTACATAAGCAAAAAGTTTTACATTTACATAGACTTTATCAAATGAAGGAGTAGTCGAATTTCAGGAAAAACATGCAGAATTTTAGGAATAAGATGACTCCCGAGAAAAAACACTTCACATAACAGGATTATTATGAAATAAAAGAACAAATCCACAAGACATGCGAGATGTCAATATATATATAATCTCTGTTTGGTTTGGATTTTCCTTCTTCATGTAATATATATGTAATTGCGGTGTTTTTCATATAAAAAAGGAAACTTTATAAGCAAAAGCACGCAATAACTCTTTTGCCACAGTATCAATTTGCAAACAAAGCAAGTTGAATATGAGGATGATATTTTATAGTTCAAGAAACGTTACCCTTTTAATAATATAAATTTTGTTTCTTTCACACAAAAGCTATCATTATAGACATAACAAGTTTTCACTTTTTTTCTTCTAACAATAAATACGCTTTATACTAATGCATCCTTTTCGCTTTCATCAATAATTAAATACACATAATTTTAATGGTTTATAATATCGTGCTCATTTCATTTTATTATTTCTATACCGTAATCGTTGATGAATATAATATTATTTTTATGATTTGCATAATTTTAAACGAATTGTAATTTAATGTGCGTAACAATGAAAGTAAAAATTGCTGCTACTAATTTCAAATTTGCATATAAAGCACACATAGATTCACACACGTGCT
Organism: Orchesella flavescens; assembly: GCA_964034955.1. NCBI lineage: Eukaryota > Metazoa > Arthropoda > Collembola > Entomobryomorpha > Orchesellidae > Orchesella > Orchesella flavescens. The sequence goes on along the minus strand of OZ035954.1, from coordinate 34,201,675 downwards.
TCCAACCTTGTAATTAGATTAACAAACGTTGCGTATCATCATTGCAAGTGTAGCAAGAAAAAAGTTTCTTTTTTTTTCAAAAAAAAAAATGTCCAAACTGCTGAGCTATATGCTGTAGGGCATAATAATTCTCAAAATGAAGGTCTGCTTTTACGTCTGGTTTGACTAACTCTGCCTTTTTTTGCATTCAGCTTCAACCCAAGTCAAAGTCTTGAATTGGTATTAAATTGTGTCATGGTTCATTCGAGTCGAGTCGATTCAATTCATTCATTTTCTATTTTGACATGCTAATCATGAACAAAATGAGTACTTGTACTACTGACGATCGATGGTGATGAAAAGTAAACTTGTATATATGATGTTGTTCTCATAGGGGAGGATCTGTTCCCTTTCCGCTTTTTTCTGGTTTCATTCAGCAAGCTCTGACTACATAAAATACAAATAATGATTACTTGCATAAATCACATGCTGGATATACACTACAGTCAGTCAGAACATCCCCAAAAAAATGTAGCAAAAACCTGGTTAGTCTGTTCTATCGTAATCGTAATTCTACACTTTCATTTTCTATAGTATAATGATGATGAAGCCATAAGTAAATGAGCAAAAATCTGGATTTAGGTCACGCTTTACTTGATTCTCTCATCAGTTCGCATCTTCTCATGTAGATGTACATCAACCGCTCCAGTTTATTTCATTTTTATAGCCTTGATATTTTTTTTGTTTTTGTCTAATCAACTGCCTCTCTATATCTATGCCATTGTCAGGTTTAGGTGGTTGGTTGGTTGGTCGTTGCACAAGCAAGCAAAACACAAAACACGAACTACAAAGATCACGTCAAGACGATGAGAATGAGTCATGCAATAAGCATCACAGTAGTAACAGTCACGTAATCCAGGATAACGACAAACGAACGAACGTATAGATATCATCATCATCATCATCACTTTTTTTAGAACTATTGGAGCATAAAGTACTATTACTGTTGGGATAAACTTTTATATTTCATTCCTCCATCCATATCCATGCCATCATCAGCATCACATCCTCATTTCTTGCCTAGAATATGTAAACACATGAAGTTTTCACAAGTGGGATAATAGTTTAGTTTAGAGAGGAAATGCCGAGTAGAAATCCTTGTCTTTGGCACACAATGTGGTTAATTACCTGACTAAATTACCATTTTCTCTTGAGCAAACGTAACTCTGACATCATTATCACCATTCATTCATTCATCGCCATTATCCAGCCTATCGAAAATGCATTTCTATAGCGTGGTGCAAATTGCTCTAATTTGTTCCTATTAGATATTTCGATACTACGATGGAGAAGCTAGCTGTTTAGCACTCTTTAAAACCAATTAGTGCTAGTTATAACAACGTCTCCTGCATCCAATCCTAAATGTGTGCCACAGTGACTGACTCACTGACTCTGGCTGAGAGATGTGAACAAAGTGCTAATAATGAAAACATACAGTTCAATAATATGATGCTATGAGTTGAGTTGGTTGGTTGATGAAAGTGAGGATACAAAGTGACATTTTGTCATCTCATGTCATCCCAACACATTACTCATTGAGTCACAGTTTGTTTGTAGAATAACAAGCTATAAGAGAAGATATCATTTTCCACATAATAATATCCTTTTCACATGACGCAACGAGTCTTCTTGTGTAAGATGTCCAAAGCTTTATCTGTTATGGTGAGTGACTGAAGCACTGAAGGTTTATTACCAAATATGTGCATCACCAAATTTTTATTTGTTCTCTCTCTCTGTCTGCCAAATGGTACTGGTTTCTGGTACACGTTTTGTAGATAAAACCGTATTCGTACTCATCTAAAACACTGATGTATGTTGAATGTAAATTATGTATGCATTTTATACAAAACACGAAACACGTCAAGTGTATATGTTGTAGGAACTCCATTTATGGACATTTTCCATCATCAACCACCAGAGAGAATGTACAAAAAGGCGTAGCTGTAGTAGTAGCAGAGATTGGATTTTGAGACTAATTTCATTTCAGTTTCAGCTGCATAATTTAAAGGCATATATATATATATCGGATATCCGCTTCCATTCATCAGACTCTGAATAATAATGGTATTTTTTTGCAATGCATAATAATGTGTGAATAAACAGTTGAGAATGCTCAGATAAGAGGCATAATTGTTTTTACGTGATGACGACGATGATGATGACATGAGATATTCCACGATTCCTCATCACGCTGTGATATTGAATGACTGATTATGATGATGAGTCATTGTTTTGTTGTTTTTTCAATACTACATTCATTGTTATGTACGCATTGTTTATATCTTTTGTATCATCATCATCATCATCATCACAGCACATGGTCTCGAGAGTGAAGAATGAGATGATTAAATTTTTTTAAACTTTTTCATTGGTAATATCCGTTAAATCTAAGAAAAAAGCACGTAATGTGTGTGACATATTGTCTTTAGCATACATCATGACTGCATCCTGATAGGAAGTAGAAGTTGCATATCTCAATAAAATATATGGGATCAATTTTCTTCAACAATGTAATATTATTGAAGTAAAAGCGAACACTTGAATGAAAAATCAATTCCTTTTCCTTGCCATGCCTAAAAGAACATGCACACATAAAAAAAGAAATCCATTGTCTCCATAATACCTTCTGTTGTTCATATACGGAAAAAGCCATGAAATAATGCACATCAAAGAAGGACATTTCATTGAATATCCAATAACACTATATTAATAACACTAAAAGTCTCAGCACTCTGTTCTTCCTCTACTTCTATATGATTTTCATCTTAAGCTCTCCTGAAAAGGAAAGGAGACGGAAACAAGACCTATGTATGGTGATGGCACTACTATAGAATACAAATGATTACACACATAATATTCTGATCTGATGTATGCACTTTGCATAAATCTGGTTTTTTGAATACAATGAATTGCATTCCTTATTCAAAGTGCAATATTGAATATATGAATTTTGTTGTAAAATATACTAACACAAATATGTACTAACTAAGCATCCACAACAACTCATTCATTCATTCAGGATTTTTTTAGTTCACTTTTCCTGAAAGTCAGGTTTTTCGTCAAGTCAAAGTCTCTACTTTTTACTCGTACTTTCTTGACCGTTATATTGCATCTCCTCCTCAATTCATCCCAAAAGTTTCAGTTTTAGGTACATATTATATGATGAACTCGACTTTTACAACGGAAACTCTCAAGTTTCATTGTGCATGAAATAAGATGAGAATCATAATGTACACATCATCATCTTGTAAGTTTGAAAAAAAATAAAAAGTGACTGCTGAATCATCATGAATATAACCTTATAGGAATAACATGTGGGAAAACAAACGAACAAGTACAAGAAGTACACGGCTAAAGTTTCTTTCATCTATCTACTACTTTGGCATTTGGACTACGGACCATATAAGACCAGATGAAATGAAGGACTTTTTCACTTGTTACTTTGCTCTTTTATCCTATCAGGCAGGGGGATTCGTTCCTTTTGGTCGAACAAGAGATGTGAAGAATGCAGACTAGACAAAAATTCTTTTACCAAATGAGTGGTAGTGGTCGATAAAGAAAATCTTCTTATAGCATCAACATCTGCATCTTATTCTTGTTCCCCGGTACTGGGGATTAAAAAAGAGACGCTCTTTTGAGATCTCTTTCATTTGAAATGTGATTGTGTTTTTTGGTTGGTTGGTCCTATTTGGAGGAATACGTGAATAGGCATCCATACACCATACAACAGCAAACATTTAAAAAATTCATCCATGAATGAGTGTCTGAACCTGAGGCAGCATAAACTTTAATATAAAAGCATATCTTTTGCACTTTAGTTCCTATTTTTTGTCTGCCTTTTTGATCTTTTCCATTTTCTGCAACACTTCCCCTTCTCCTCAGGTATCTCAGGTATATATAGCTGAACATTGTACATGGCCATTGCTTCTTTTAGGCAAAAAAAACTTTCAAGGTACATGGCTATCATCAAATGATACGATAATACCATATTGTCTGTGCAGCTGATAATAAGATTTTATACCCACTAGCTACTACTACACACTTGTGAAATATGCTTATGCTGCTGTTTTTTTCACATAATGGAAATGTACACTACCACCGGTATAGTATAACTTTGGCTTGTTAGCTTAGCGAATTGAGTTGAGGAAAGCCGGCTTTTTTTTTGCTTGCGGCTTATACAAAACAGGGAATCAAGTACATTGCCTTTTTTTACCTGTTAGTTTACCTTGTTTACCGTATGTACAAGTAAGTGTATAGCTTTAGCTTGTACATAGCACAAGCAATTTGCCATTCACCTTGACGTGACGTACTACATATAAGGATATACTAATGGAACAAATCATACATGTATATAATTTACAACTACCGGTTCGTAAAAAAATATACATATACATATATATGTTTTTGTTCGGTTTTTTCAAGGAGGCTAGGGCTAGGCGGCATACTATACTACTAATAATGGTCAGGTTCACCTGGTTTGAAGGTAATTAGGTCAAATAATAAAAATATGCACACGTTGCGTACGAACGACGCGTATACTACTAAGGCAGGGACGACTGCGACTTGTTATAAAACCAGAAGAAATATATTTCATTCAAAAAATTCATAAATGACTTTTTCTCGGTGTGTACAACGGACTACACGGAGTACACTTTTCATCATACACACATGCCACACTTTCAACTTTTGCTGCAATTTGTTTTTTTTACTTTTTGTTACCAACAATAAATAAGTTTTATGATGGTTTTCAAATCATCATCATCATCATCATCATCTCTCAAAATCCAAAACAACCAAGCATAAGCGTGAAAACATTTAACATTTTTTTTCGAAATACGAATAATATAAGTTTGTTTCAAACAGGTTAACAAGTTTTTTTTAGAGATTGTTTGTAAAAAAAAGTTTCTCGAGAGAAAAAAATCCCAAATGTCAATTAACATTAATGAGCTGTTGATGATTAATTAAATCAATTAAGATCAGAGTTACTGATTCTAATTTTCTGATTGTGATTTCGATATGTCCATAATATTCATTAAATGGTTTCATTTTATAGTGGCTACCCAAGTTTACCCTTCCAAAAAATATATATATAAACGTATTTCATTCAATAAAACCTATCATATCATAAACACACACACACAGTTAAAAATTGAGCTTTGAGGCTGAGCTTTCTACCCCCCGGCCCCCCAAGCAAGAGAGAGAGAGAGACCGAGACTTATTCACACATATTGCATTTTAGTGCATTGAGCTTTGAGCTTGAATTGAAGGCTTCAATTTGAAGCTACTGCTGCTACTACCTTATAATTTAACTAGGCGTATGTATATAAACTTTTGTCTGACTGATGCATAACACTTTTTTTTCTGCATATCTCTGTCTATCCGCATTAGTCCGCGTCCACACACTTATCCCATCAAAAAAAAAGTGTTTTGTTCTAAATCTGTATATTTCATACTTCATAAAAGAAGGAGGAGGATCGACTCGAGAGTACTTGTAACTTGCATGATATAGGCAATGGGATTTTGAACCCAACATAAACTCTTTCCAACAGATTTCTCTACAATATTGTGCTCAATATAATAATAATTCTAATCTTTATTATTAAATAATAACCTTTTATGTGGGTTCCTTAACCGTGTAAAGGACCTATGCCAATTTTACACCCATATATATGAATAATAGATGATTGATCATTAATTGCATTATATTTTTTTTAACCAAAAAGGTAGCACTTCAAAATCAAAAAAAAAAGAACTCTTAAAATTTTATGGGTCATTAAACACGTTTTCCTTAATTTTTGTGTTTTTCTTTAAAGCTTTGTATAAAAAAAATCTCAGGGGTAGCCGGTATGGAAAAAAGATGGGCTAAATCGAGATATTACGCATATACCTACCGGTTTCTGAGGTCATACTAAAGAACAGCATCCACATATTTACATGCATCTTGTTCTTGGGAATAACCATCCTGACTCTGCACCACCACTCCATACAATGATGTCATCATCGTGTTTAACATAAAGATCGTTACGACTGCGACTGATCCTCTCCCTCCCTCTCTCTCTTTGCTCAAACCTTTTTGCATTCTTTCTACTAGTAAATTCTTTTTGCTCACTAAAAATTCCACAAATTAATTATCAATTAATCTGTATCATATAATCATCACATCATCCATCCACTATATGACACTACTGCTAAAGGCAAGGTATCTCTCATCATCGAATCAGCGTCATCTCATCATCGTCATCTTCACAAACAAGATATTTCTTATGCATCTATCTTAAGGAGAATTTTACAAAAAAACATCATCTCGAAAAAAACCAAGCCAAGCCCAATTAGTCAACAACATTGATGCTCAAGAAGACTCAAGACTACGAAGCGTAGCAAAGGGCAAGGATACGAAAACAAGATACAGAATATATCACATCTCGCCCCTATTCTTTCATCTTGTTTGCTTCCCATATTATACAGTACCACCGTATGCGTATCTGTCATTTTCCTCTTTTCTTCCAAGCACTATAACACACAATATGTATAGTCATACTAAAAAAATACATATGCACTAACAGACAACAAATATTTTCGTCATCATCATCATCGTCATCATCAACGCAGCATCCGTTCGATCTTGAAGCAAAAAAAAATTTGAGTTTGAGTCATAATGCTTAAAAACTAACCGCTTATAACAACATTACTCATTCATTTTAGTAGTAAAGGCTATAGCCCAATTTATTAATTTCCATTTCCTAATATGAAGGTCCTCATCACCAAAACCAATACAAAAGAAATTACCAAAATTATGGTTACTCTACTAAATCTACTTCTTCCAGACATAGACTGACATGCTTATCATAATCGGCGTATCGCCAAGAAAGCCAAAAGAATTTTTGGTTATTCTTAACCGCACAACATATATTATTTATCTTTAAGGACAATGCATTATTCCAAAACTGTTCTGGTCATCCCAGACCGGACATTAATTATGTCACGAGTTATTGATGACGAGTGACTTGATGGAAATATGCATAAAATTTGCACTATATGAATTTGTTTATCAATTAAAAATTATTACTATAATTCCGTCATGAAATTTTTGTCCACTTGCTACGTGCACTCTGTGCTTATACTCCTTCTCGAGTCATTGATGAGCAAACGGTTGTATTTTAGTGGCGTTCCCTCTCCAACTTTGACAGCAGCTCCCCTCCATTCAAAAGCCACTCTCGAAGAAGCAAAGCTGTCAAACGAGCACGAAGCTGAGCCACAGGCAGAGCCGCCACTGTTTTGCTCAGCCAATGAAATGCTCTAACGAAATGGATGCCCATATAAGGAAATTTGAGGAGTTTTGGGTGAAGTCCAAATGAGGTGAGGTAGCAAGGGGCGACCACTTGCCGCTTTCTCAATGCAGCACATAAAGAAAAAGTAGTGGCTGTTTGCGTGGAGGGATATATCCTTCTCGTTGTGTGTGTATTGGACTGATCCTCATCATATCATCATCATCTTCTCCTGTTTTCGTTTTAGGAGATTTTTCCCTATCCTATCCACTGCACTGCAAGAAGACTCAACTTCTACCTTCTACTGCTCGCAGACAAGACGCAAAGCATAAGCATAAAGAAGCTTTAGTAGTATTCGTAGACTTGAACAACGCAACGCATTTAATACGCCAAGCTCAGTGTCGGCCGACGACCGTTTCATTCCTTCATTCCTCTTGGAACCATCAGCCGGTGAACATTACATTCCATGCATCTCGCATAATAAATTAAAAGATCTTTTTTTTGTAAAGTCTTCAAATTTCGTAACTAACGACTTGTGAATCTCTTTGAAAGTTTGATATAAAGTGAATCTCAATTTTTATTATTACAAAAGTGTGTAATTTTTAAAAAAAAAAGTTTGTAACAAAATCTATCAAAATGTGTGACGACGAAGTTGCCGCATTGGTTGTTGACAATGGATCCGGTATGTGCAAAGCTGGATTTGCTGGAGATGACGCTCCCCGAGCTGTCTTCCCATCTATTGTGGGACGACCAAGGCATCAGGTAAAATAAAATTATTGATAGTAATTCAAGTTTTGAGCAGAGTGTAAAGTAATGGGGAAAGGGCCCTCTTTCTTTTGGAGGGTGGGGGGATGTTCAATATTGGTGGGATGACGTGTCAAGATATATATAGTGCTTATATGAAATATCGATAAAATCAAATGGGATGGGTGGAGTTGGAGTGACTCACATTGATTATTGGAGTTCTTCTTGGAACATGAATAGTTGTGTTACCGTTGTTATATAGTTTGATTGACTGTCAGTAACTGTATTAGAATTGTGAAAGTTTGGATGGGAACACTGGAAATGATGGATGATATTATTTTTTTAGGGTGTCATGGTCGGTATGGGACAAAAGGATTCCTATGTTGGAGATGAAGCTCAGTCAAAGAGAGGAATTCTCACTTTGAAGTACCCCATTGAGCACGGTAATTTGAAAAAAATAAATAATGAAAAGTATTTACAAACTACTCTCTTACTCTTGTCTTTATACTATCCACCTTCTTTCCAATGCATCTCTTGCTGCAATGTAATAATATTTTTATTAGCGCAGCGTAGTAGCTAGTTTTTAAGCCTTGCCCTTGACATAAAGGAAATACTCATCAAATTATTGCAAAAAATCACAACAACCCCTTAATAAAAGGGTATATATAGAAGGTCGTGGTGAACATGCATGAGCTATACTTTCTGGAGTTAGTTTTTTATGCATATTTTATGCTTATACGGATGGGTAGAAATGAGCATATATGGCCTTAGGACATTAAAATTCTTATTTGTGTGCGCTCTTTTCTCATTGTTTTGATGCTTATCATGTATTATCTGGAGCAATGATACTCCTAGCCAATGCGTAATGAAGGTCTTAATGCATATGTATGAGCTAGGCGCTTCAAAACTGTGTATTTTTCTTGTTTTCTTACTTTTTCTCTATTTTCTCCATATCTTTGCCAATTCTTGTGCGATTTTCGAAATTTTTGAAATTTAATGAAGTCTACTTTCCTCCAAAACCCTCCAAACTGGTAGATTATGCTCCTCTCTAATGTGTACAGAAGGTTTAGTTGAGTTCGTATGCATCAAACTCATTTTTTCTATATCTTTTCCATTTTTCCTTATATCTTTGTCATTTTTTCGAGTTTTTTGAATATTTTTGAAATTTAATTAAATTAATTATTAAATTAATTATTCCAGGAATTGTAACGAATTGGGACGACATGGAGAAGATCTGGCATCACACCTTCTATAATGAACTTCGTGTGGCACCAGAGGAGCATCCAGTTCTCCTTACTGAAGCTCCATTGAATCCAAAGGCAAATAGGGAGAAGATGACACAGATCATGTTCGAGACATTTAATACTCCAGCAATGTATGTCGCAATCCAGGCTGTGCTCAGCTTGTACGCTTCTGGACGTACCACTGGTATTGTGCTCGACTCTGGAGATGGTGTCTCTCACACTGTTCCCATTTATGAAGGTATGAAACGAAACAATTTTGAATAAAATGAAATAGTAATGATGTGTGAATGTATGATGAATGAATGAATGATAGGATTTTAATAATAATAAGTTTATTCTTCATCTTATCTTAAGGTTATGCTTTGCCACATGCTATTCTCCGTTTGGATTTGGCTGGTCGTGACCTGACTGACTACCTGATGAAGATCTTGACTGAGCGAGGCTACTCCTTTACTACCACTGCTGAGCGTGAAATTGTACGTGATATCAAGGAGAAATTGTGCTACGTTGCTCTTGACTTTGAGCAAGAAATGGCCACTGCTGCATCATCCTCAAGTCTTGAAAAATCTTACGAGTTACCCGACGGACAGGTCATTACCATTGGAAATGAGCGTTTCCGTTGCCCAGAGGCTCTCTTCCAACCCTCATTCTTGGGAATGGAATCTTGCGGTATCCATGAGACTACATACAACTCCATCATGAAGTGTGACGTCGACATCAGGAAGGTTAGTATGCAATATGACAAAACACACCCTTATCTTATCATATGAATGTAAACACTTGTTGTTAAAAAATGGACAAAACATGCTAATCATCATCATAATATTATTATTTATTAATAGGATCTGTATGCCAACACTGTATTGTCTGGAGGAACCACCATGTATCCTGGTATTGCTGACCGTATGCAAAAGGAGATCACAGCCCTTGCCCCATCCACAATGAAAATCAAGATCATTGCACCACCAGAAAGAAAGTACTCTGTCTGGATCGGAGGATCTATTCTTGCATCCTTGTCCACATTCCAACAAATGTGGATTTCAAAACAAGAGTATGACGAGTCAGGTCCTTCCATTGTCCATAGGAAATGCTTCTAAATACTAGCACTTTGTACTGAGGGGTTCTTTTAAAAAAAAACTTCATTATATTATTATTATTATTCTTACTACTATATTGTACTACTACTTGTTCACAACAGTACGTTAAACAACAAAAAAAAGTAATAATTATAACAGTCAAGGCTCATAAAATTCCACATTTATGATGATTCCATTTATGATTCCACAACAACATTAGTTTCATTTATTATTATTAATAAAAACTTACAGATAGAAAGAACGGTATACTGTTTTCCTTTTAAGCACATTTTTTTTGCGGTAAATGACCCTCTGATTCATTGCAACTACTGACATGTTAATAATTTTAGCAACTTCAACTCTTTTATTTTTTTTATGGCTTTATCATCATCATCATCCATCCACCACTTCATCTTTTACGTGCACACCTCTGCAAGTAGTTTTACCGAAACGGTGCCATATAAGAAGCATCATTCATTTATACGCTCTCATTTTTAATGCATTGACTTTCAACTTCAATCTTTCTATATACACGGCATGATATGGGTTGACCAGAAATGTATTTGGGTGGTTGAATATTGCACATTACTATTATTACACACACGGTACTTGGCTCTATACCTAAAAAGGAGATGCTTATTGTGCTGCTGCTACAACAAATTACAAAGTCTGACTGACAGTTCATAAAAAGTGGTTCATAATATGCATGTAACTGTAATATGAGAAAAGAATTAAAGCAGAACATACCAAAAAATAACTTTTGAGAGGATTCATTCATAAAGTCACACATATATATTGAAGCAACTCAATACAAACTTTTCAAAGACGGCCGTCAGTCAAAAATTCATTCTCATTCCTTTCCTTGCTTTTTACTTTACTACTGCATTGTTTCTTGAGTTGTTGCAAGTTGCGATATTTACAGTTTCAGCATCTCATGAAATCTTTCAGCATCAATAATTGAAACCGGAACATATCTGCGTAAAGTTTTAAACGGTACATTTTTGTTGGTGAAAATCAGATTTTACTTTTAACCAAAACGGATTTGGATCGAACTAATTAAATTCTCATCCTGAATTAACCTTTTGAATCAATGAGATTCTTCAATACAAAAATTTCACATAAAGATTGCAAGGTAAACTTATGCATTTATATACTTAAATGAAAAGGCACGGTGAGATAAAAAGAGATAGGCAACCGTTCGTGTTGAGCTCTATGTACGATTCGTCATTCGAAAGGAAATTTCATGGAGTGCAAGTAACATAAAGAAATTGGTTACGCCAACTATTCCTTTTCGAGAAACAACCCGATTGGGTTCCTAAAAATTTTAAACTTAACCATTCTTACTACATATATTTCAAAGAAACAGAGAAAGATGATTCAGTTCACATTTTTATTACGAAATACTCTCAATTAAAAGCCTGTACACACTTCCAAAGATATAACTAAAATAACCTCAAAACCCTGTACACACTTCCAAAGCGTTAACATAAATTAACCTCAAAACCCTGTACACACTTTCAATGCGTTAACCTACGTTAACCTCAAAACCCTGTACACACTTTTAAGCATTTAACCTAAAATAACCTCAAAACCCTGTACACACTTCCAAAGCGTTAACATAAATTAACCTCAAAACCCTGTACACACTTTCAATGCGTTAACCTACGTTAACCTCAAAACCCTGTACACACTTTTAAGCATTTAACCTAAAATAACCTCAAAACCCTGTACACACTTTCAATGCGTTAACCTACGTTAACCTCAAAACCCTGTACACACTTTTAAGCATTTAACCTAAAATAACCTCAAAACCCTGTACACATTTCCATATATTCAGTAACCTTAAGACCTAACCTAACCTATTTTTATTAAGGAAAGTTCTTAGCTTCAAAATAGAGTACACTCTTCCAAATATTTAACCTAAAATAGCCTCAATAACCTGTACATGCTTCCAAAGATTTAACCTAAAATAACCTCAAAATCCTGTACACGTTTCAAAACATTCAGTAACCTAAAGACCTAACCTAACCTGAATAATTAAATCCAACTACCCAGAAATGCCTAATTAGACTACAAAGAATTTAGCTGATGAAAAAACCAAAATAATCTAAATGTGTCTGAAGGTGCCCCAAAATTGGAGCAAAACGGGACATGAAGATCGGTCCAGAAAAACCACTTTCCTAGCGTTTTACAAATGTGTCCATGACTCAAAAAACGAACAATATGCTGGAACCAAAGAACCAATCGAAACTCTCCATGAAATTCTGGTTCGAATACCCGTCCGTGCTCAAAAATGTTCGACTGACTTGGAGAAAAAAAATCGAAACTTTTCGGCTATCTTCTAACCTGCACCTTCCAACTAAAGGAATTCTTTCTAGCATACAGTTTATCGAAAATAAAACAAAATTTGGTTTGCATGTAAAATCTCACAATCAAAAGCATGTACTTCAGTTTTTATTTTATAGTTCATTTAGAGATGGAAATTCTGCAGTCGAGCTTGAGGAAATCGAGTTGACAGCTCTGCCATCAAATATAAGGGAAGGGTAAGAAACAAAAAATTGCGGAATCGATAGACATGCTCATATATGGCCAATTCATTTGCGTAGAAGTAGTTAAATTTTCACATTTAGCCTCTTCATACATTTCAAACAGAACTTGTTATGAAGTTCAGCCGGGACAAGTGCTTGCATTCTAAGAAAAAATTCTGGTCATTGATGAAATAGGTCAAACGTGGCTGTTCAACTTCAGATTAAAGACCACGCTCGAAAACACATTTAGCCTACCAACTACAGTTATTCCGGCAATTTTAACGATACCAAGGGAAGCCTATTATGTTTGTGGATAAAGAAACCTGCCGAATAACAAGCTATTGATTATAAATTCTGCGCATTCACATTAAGTTAAAATAACTACAAAGATTTAACCTAACCTAACTCCAAATATTTAACCTAACTACAAAGATTTAACCTAACCCAACTCCAAATATTTAACCTAACTATAAATATTTAACCCAACTCCAAAGATTTAATATAACCTGGCTCCAAAGATTTAAGCTAAACTAACTCCAAACGTTTAACCTAACCTAGCCAACCAAACATTTAACCTAACTTAACTACACAGATTTAACCTAACCTAACTCCAAATACTTAACCTAACTTGACTCCAAAGATTTCACCTAACCTAACCTAACCAAATATTTAACCTAAAATAACCCCAAACATTTAAACTAACCCAACCAACCTAACCCGATTTAACCTAACCAAACCCCAAAGATTTAACCTAACCACAAAGATTTAATCTAACCTAACTCCAAATATTTAACCTAACCTCAAAATCTTGTACACACTTCGAAATCGTGAACCTAAATTAACCTAAAAACCCTGTACACACTTCCAAAGCGTTAACCTAAATAAATATCATAACCCTGTACGCACTTCCAAAGCGTTAACCTAAATAAATCTCATAACCCTGTACACACTTCCAAACGTTCAATAACCTAAAGACCTAACATAACCTGAGTAATTCAATCACATTACGAAGATATGCCCATCTTGAAACACAAAAAATTGGCTATAAGTAATTTAGTTGATGAAAACAACCAAAATCATCTAAAGCTGTCTCAAGTTGCCCCAGAATTGCAGCAAACGGGCCAAAATGTCTTCCAGATCGGTCCAGAAAAACACTTTCCTAGCGTTTTCAAAATGTGTCCATAACTCAAAAAACGAACAATATGCTGGAACCAAAAGAGCCAATCCATGAAATTCTGGTTCGGATACACTCAACCGTAACGCGCTAGGCGCGTTACGGTTGGGTAACCTAACCTACTCAAAACCCCGTACATCCAAAGATTTAACTGTAACGATACGGAGCATCCAGTGTTGTTAACAAAGGCTCCATTGAATCCAAAGGCAAATAAGATGACACAGATCATGTTCGAGACTTTTAATACTCCAGCAATGTATGTCGCAATCCAGGCTGTGCTGTGCTCAGCTTGTACGCTTCTGGACTTGTGTGCCCAATATTTTTTGCATTTGCTCTGCTTGGTATACATATTATGTGATTAGCATGGCTGACCCTTTGATGAGTTTCATCTGGCTATATACACTAACAATCAGATCAAATAAGAAACAAAGTGTTCATCCCCTCATGATTACAAGTATACTGGCGATGATGATGAGTAATCATTGCACTATTGCAGCGCATGTAAGTAGTTGGATACTCTCTTAATTGGATTTAGATAGAAAAGTGTAACAACACTGCTTTTTCTTTCATACCTAAATACATTTTATTACTACGTTTTCATGGCCAGTTTCACGTGTTATGAACACAATATAATGCTCACTATATGCTCAGAAATAAAGGCACGCACGTCACAGGAAGGATGAACAAAATGATATATTAATTTATTGACTTGATTTTATATTATTTTGCATACACTTGATATTATTTGTTGCACCAACCAGATCGAAATTTTAGACAAGTTCAATAATTAATCCTAACAATAAAATGTGATTATATTCCCGTCTACGTAAAGAAAACTAGTAGTTAGCAAGTAGAACGTGTTTAAAAACTGTTTTTAATTTGCACACATACAGTAATACAATATTATTAAAGATTAGAATGATTTGTAAAAGTATAGTGTTTGTTGTTCAATTAAATGCTCAATGCAGGCACATCAATCAATTTAATATATAGCATTAAAATTGCATAAAACGCAATACCCATTAAATTGCATCTATCAAATCTATCTTCAATGACTGTGTTACATTTTTGGGTTGTAATAATAACAATGTTGAACGTATATTTACAAGCACGAGCACAAACAACGATGCTTTAAATATGTTATACCAGAGAGGTTAGTAAATACACGTAAGGGTAATAAATCTAGAGAATCTGTTGCAGTAAACTTAACATTGGGCAGTAACAGCAGCAGAACAACAAGGGGTATTAAGGTCACAAGTCACAATAAACTTCACATAAACAATACTTTTTTACTTGACATTCACAATAATATAATATATGAACCTTTTAAATATTTGACTGGAGTAAATGCATGAGTCAGTAGTGGACTGGGATTATACATGGACAGATATAGATAGTAGATATAGAGTAAATACACGGTATACATTATTATTCTATTAAAAAGTTCCAGGTTATCATCATCTTACTTATATAAAACATCATGGACCAAGGAGTAACTCCTTGGTCCATGATAAAACATTATTATAATAATAATGATTAAAATGTTACTTGTAATAATGTGTACATTAAAATTAACTGCCGATACATATGATTAAAAATGCATAACATGTACAAATGGTATAATAATATAGATTTTGCGCGATTTCCATACATGTTCACAGTCTATTTCTTTCCATGAGATTGTAAATAGATTCGATGATTTTTAATGTCGTAATACACAAAAGCATAACATAACTATTGAAGTGGGCCTCAGATAATAATAATTTAATATTACGAGCAGTAAATAGCGACCAAAGGAACTGAGACAAAACTGCCAAACAAGTTTACGTTACAATAATTTTGATCGTTATGCGTATCGGTACGAATATCTATGGGACTAACATTATCAGAATCCGGTTTCCCCTAATAATACCATGCTTGGTTTAACGACATTTTTTTTGGTCACGTCACATTGATACTTTAATTATACATACCTAAATAAAATAAAAAGGCCATCGACAGTGCCTTTTACATCTAACCACGAAACCACGTTAAATTATTTGTCACTGAGATTAATTACACGGTAATAAGCTTCTTATTTCTATTACAGTAAATGAGAGTCAGAAGAAAGAGAGAGCAGAGGTAAGATTGTTGTAGTAAAATGTAACATTTAAGAGAACGATTGATTTTTACTTCCTTTATTATTGGAAATCAGACTGTACAGAGAGAGCTGAGAAACTACCCTGTTTTTTAAGAGAGCCATTTTCATAATCATTAGCAAAAAAGTCGGATGGTAATGACTCATCACTGCCACCCCAAGAAGATGGTGGATACATCAAAACACTAGCAAAAGACGATCGTAATGATGGAGTCATTTCCTCCATTGAAGCCAATGGAGCACCTCCTTTCCCTTTTGGTTCACCAGGTCCATATCCGTGACCTGCAAAATGTCTTGGCTTATAGTGTGACGGAGTTGGTTGTTGAGTAGGAGGATTCCTTACTGAAGAACTACGACGAAGGTCTCCAATATACCCCCACTCTAATCCTGGTACATGTCCACTATTATAAGCATTCCGTATGTCTTGAGGTTCGTCAAATTCTAAACGTTCGTCGTCATCGTCAAAAACAACTGGTCGCCTGACAGAAGCACAGGAAAAGTTCAATTTAACATACGACAAACAACGCCAGAAACAAAACAAAATAACTGTTTAAAGAATAATCATACTTATATCTAGTTATTACCTGCACTTGGCAAGTCAATTCAATTCTACATACATGTATAATAATTCAAGTTTACATAATAAAAGAGTCCAAGTTTAAAATGGGGAAACTGCAATATTAATCACACACTCAACAACGACATCGATCGAGCAACGAAACGAAATAAAAAAATAAAAGCAGGTTTGCAGGTTTCTGGTAGCACACACAACCATATAGTATATAGTTAACACTTTCGATGGAATGGCAAATGGCAACAACAGTGTTCAAGCTTTTGCAAATGGGTGAAGGACAATCCGGGGGTCTTTGGTGGCGACAGAGTTAGATGTGGATGATGATGTTCCAGTGGAATCGCTTGTTAGCAATCTCTCACAGGATGAAATAGGCAAGTCATCAATTCTAAATCCAACCGACAAAAATCCATCAGAAATTAGTTATTAAACACACACACACAAATTGCAAAAATGTTATCTACTGAATCTTCTACTACCAACTACAAACCAAAACCACTAAACAACTCAAGTCTAGAACTAATGATAATTTTTGTAAAAAACTGTATATTTTAGTCTCACACAAAACAGCGATTTGAGCGATTCATATTTAAAGAGCTACATACCCTTCTTTGGCTTCATGTGCCATGAGTTTAGCTCTCTCCTCAGAAACATCACCGTTTGCCTGACCATATACAATGTCAGGAACTGGGTCATACTGTGCAGATAAAGTTGGCTGAAAACTAGTAGGATCATTTGAAAGGAGGTTGGCCCCACGATTGTTTTGTGCATTGTGAAACCGTGGTTTAGTAATAACCTTCCTGAGAGCATTTCTTGTATTTGATAAGCGATGGCAAAATAAATGATTGTTAGTTAATCTGCAATAAATCAAGATAAGAAAAATTCCAAGCAGAGCAACCATAAGACCAAGGGACGCTGCAACCCATCCTCCAGAATGTGATTCAGTTCCATCTAATCAAAAACAAATCGTTATATAATTGGCGAAGCTCCAACCAAATCATTTTCATTCGTGGGTTCATTAAAAACACTTGCCATTTTCAGAACTGGCTTCAGGCGTCCCAAAGTAACTGCAAAATCCTATGACTGCTACAGTTACTCCAAATAGAAAAGAAATGATCCCACCAATTAGTAAAGTCCAATGAAACCATCTTGTGCGAGATACTGGAGGGGCAACCATTTCACTAAGATTCCATGGTCGACAGTTTGGGGAGCCTGGTCCAGCCCCAGGATTTTCATAACTGACAGTGGTCGAGTTATACACAGAGTCATTCATTTTGGTAGCAGTGTTCTTCTGTTGATCAACTGCAACGTGTGGTGACGTATTCTTGTGTTTACCCGTAAAATTCAGAAAAACGGCAATTTGGTAACTCTGTCTCTGGCTAATGAACTAAAGCCCTTTTTTGAAATGAACCTGTAAAACTAAACTAAATTAATTCGAATCCATCTCATCAGCAACATCACCTCTTACTTAATCTCTGGTTTGGATTTGAACTGGACTTTGGACTTGGACTTACCTCAATTTAGTTTTCACAATTTAGCTCCATAACTGGTGACACCACACCAAACATTTTCCTTATTTTTTTTGAAACACAGTTCTGAGTAGAGTTACGAGTAGGTAGATTCAGATATTTCTTGACCAGACAGATGAGATCATCATCGCTATCACATAAGGCGATGAACAAGTCCAAGAAGAAGAAGACGTCTGGCTGGATACTTACACTTACACCATACACTATATAATAGCTGATCTTGGATCTAGCTGAAAATATGACAACTTGCCAAGAAAATATCTAAAATCTGACTGATGGCTCCTCCACTTCCAAGACCAAAACAAGAAAATGTTTTATCCTTTCTCAATCTTCATCGTCACACATCCATCCAACTATCCAATTAAGTCAACGCAACAGCAACACAACCATTATCATCATTATCTCTTATCACAACCACACACAATTTGCCAATGTTGAATGTTTTGTAAATACGGAAGAAGGATAGAGAAAACAACGCAAAATAATATACACACAACACATGCACCCAATTATCTTATGTACATTTTTATCGGATTGCAAAACTCTCAACTCTTTACTTTACAGATGTTTGCCAAATGCATCATCGAGTCGTCTTGAGTCAGCAAAAACTTTTGGAAGGCGCAGCTTTTAGTATCCCTTCAGCTCAAAATTGTATTCCCTTGTCCGTCTCCGCTTTCTCCATTTGTGAAAGCAGTTGTGCTTTCACTCGCTCACACTCTGGATATTTCTTTGGTATAATTTTATGACGATCATCTTATCTTATCCATTGCCCCAAACCCAAACACTTTCCTAATGTGACATGAATTTTTTGAAGGATTTTAATTAATAATTGAACCTTATCATCATCATTTTCATCATCATCAAGGCACCTGTCGTTGTCCTCTTGTTTATATATTTTTATGCATATGATATTGTTGACAATCCGGTGTTGTTGTGTATTGTGTATATTATTATATGCACATGGGTGGCGCTAGGTTCAAACGATGTGGTTAAAAAAACCTAGTAAAATATTTTATGCATATATAAACACAAAAAATATGAGATGATGTCTTCTTTGGACTTGGACACCTACGTTGTTTTATAATATACGTAAAGTGATAGATGTTTTTTGATCCTCCTCGTCATATGAAATGAATGCAGGTTGAATTTTGTTGAGTGTTTTTATTTATGTACATTGTATTGTATGATTGTATATATCTCTCTCGTCTCTAGTTCAGAGACAACGGTATTTTTTATATACAAGTTCACTCTTTTGTGTGAAATTGAGGAGATTTATTCGAAACCGTGACTGGAACTGACCGTAAGGAGGGGATTGAATAAGGAATATCTGGAGGACATAATTATCAGTTTCACCTCACACCTCAGTTTGTGTTGGAAGGAGATAAGGTCGTCATCCTTTGGAGACATTGGAGACATTGGAGTTGGAACGTTGGAAGTCGAGGTTTGTATTTTTGACTTTTACATTTTATGTATATGGGTAATAATAATTGAATTTATGTGTGGTTCTCTGAAGTTCAAGGTCATCTTATTTTATGTTGTTCTTTCCAGGAGGATGTAAGAGATTAGGAAACAAATATGGTCAATCGTATGGACTCTGTGGTCTTCATGAATGAAAAAGTTGAGATGAGTTTGCTGCTGCTGTTGCTTTAGTTTTAATTCAGTTTCTTCTTAAATATTACAAGAGACAAGGTTTTGCATACGGGTAGTAGCAGTAATCATTTAGAGATTTGTAGCCATTTATTTAAGTTTGTTTGGTTTTTACTTTACACAGAGAGGTTCTAGTTTTGTAGTTTGGGTTTTAGAGAAACAAGGATAAGGGAGTTGTAGTTGTTATAAATGCGAATTCTTGCCTCAGGAAAACGGGATTCAGTTACAGACGAGGAAGTAGTTGTTGCTGCTGTTACAGGTTTAGTATCCTCAACAGGACGACAACATCATAATAATAATAGTCGTCATATTTCTAGCTTAAACCCGGTCGTAGTTGGAAACTTAGACTTAATACCTGGGAAGGCAGGCAGGGTTGGTTCTGATACTGTTTTTATCAGCGCTGCATCATTATCACAATCAAGTACAAATACATGGAAACCGTATAATCAGAATCGGACCAAATGTAAAAACGGCAAAGCAGGAGTAAGCAGTACTACTGCTGCTGTTTGGAAAAGTCGCTGGAGCAAAGGGTTCGCCTTTTTTACTGGTATTTTTAATGTTAAAAGCTGTGTTTGGAGTGAGGATATTAAGGGTTCATCATCATCAAGATTGAAAAAAGTTTGCGATAAAAAGGACAGTCAATCCAAAGTTAGTGAACAAGTGAGCCGAAAAAATGTGAATATCGTGGCTGACGACAACAACAGTGATTTTCAACAACTCGATAATAAAGTAGTCTCCAGTCTTGGTGAAGAAAGTAATAATTGTCCAGCTTCACTTGATTCGTCGGAGGGAGAACGATCGAGCCAAGAAACTGTTTTTATTATTGCAACAAACTCATCAGCTCCAACAACAGCTTCCAATACTAGCACTGCATCATCACGTGAAAACTGTGGTTTTGACAATCCTGCAATTGCCAATGTTGGCGACACTTCAATATCAAGCAACTGCGAACTTTTAGAAACAGGCACTGCCAACAATAAAATCATGCGAGCAGGAATTTATCATGAAAAACAGGTAACATTATACTATATCAGTTATTATTACATCTTACAAATTGGCTGTAATTGGACTAACTTTAATAAAAATTATTGTTGTTTTATCTTTTCAGATAAAGTCTTTATGTGCTCTTCATGCTCTAAACAACCTTATTCAGGATGGGAAAGCCTTCAAACAAGAAGATTTAGATAAAATTTGCAGCGAACTGGATCCAAACAGTTGGGTCAATCCCCACAAGTCTGTATTCGGTTTGGGTAATTACGATATCAATGTTATCATGACGGCGTTGCAGCAAAAGCAACTTGAAGCAATATGGTTCGACAAAAGAAAGTAAGTACATTGTTATTATTTTGTAAATGATTTTCTTTCATTAATTGTTTTTGAAGTCACACAGGAATCCAAGACTAAAATCAAGTTTTTTTTATCCATCTATCTAGAGACCCATCGGAAGAGCTAAATTTTGAAAACATTTACGGATTTATATTAAATATACCATCAGACTGTAGATTGGGTTGGCTGGCCCTACCCATTAAACGCAAACATTGGGTGGCAATTAGAAATTTGCCCTCAATCACAGAAAGAGATGCTGGACGACATAATTACTACAATTTAGATTCGAAATTCGATAAACCGGAATCAATCGGAACGACAGATAATTTGATAGAATACCTTAGGGGTGAACTAAAATCTGCAGAAAAAGAACTATTCTTAGTTGTAACCGAAGATATTGGAAGAATAGAAACTTGGAGAAAAAATCCTCCCCCATCTACATCAGGGACACTTGCAAATCTTCTTCCAGTTCCATTATCAGGTGAATGTAGTGGTCCTGATGCTTCTGCAGGCAGTGGCACCAACCGGCGTACATCAAATGACTCTGGGGTTGTAGATCTTCTTCCGGATCTTAAAGATATAAATGTAGTAGACCTCAACAAAGAAGATCTAATGCGACGCCAGAGTTCTGGTGTGTGGAGCGATATGACTTAAGTATGGAAACATTATCTTCAAGTGAAAAAACAGTTTTTGAATAATGATATATACGTTGAGCTGCATAATTTAGCAAGGGTATAATAATAACCTTAGCTTATTAGATGAAACATATAGAACCAAATAAAATCTGACAAATCGTCTTCTTGACTGTGTAATATTCCCTAATTTTAGTTGTCGATACAAAAAAAATGGTACTTTATAATATGCACATGATGATAACATAACTTT
Source organism: Orchesella flavescens (assembly GCA_964034955.1). NCBI lineage: Eukaryota > Metazoa > Arthropoda > Collembola > Entomobryomorpha > Orchesellidae > Orchesella > Orchesella flavescens. The sequence continues at coordinate 34,179,510 of OZ035954.1, read as the reverse complement.
AGAGCTATTATATAGAGAGAGAGAGCATAAAAATCAAATAAATAATAAAAAAATCCCCACCGAAGACTAAAAAACAGGCAAGGGTACTATTATTATTATAAAACTTCTTAAAAAATAGAATACAATGTGTATCAAATAATCTAATAGCCGACTTGAGATATTATTATTGAGAGTTATTCCAAACAATTTCAGGTTTATATGAAAATGAAAAATTTCATTATCATTTTTGAAAACAACTGTTGTTACAAATCATCCAAAGCGAAATTACAAAAGAGAAGCTTTAATTTTTTGTAGTCGTCTAGAACATTATTGTTTAAAAGTATACGAAAGGATAATAGCATGCATTTAAGCATTATGGTATGGTGGGTTTTATTTCGAAAAGCATTTATTTTAATTATATTATGTAAAAGTGGAAATAATTCAAAAAGTGTACTCATTATCATACTTTAGTTATGTATTAAAGTCCCGGTACGTTATTTTTAATTGGAAAAGGTGTTCAATAATAATTATTATTGCAGATGAAAAATGTTTAGAATGATGATATCTTTTGGGTTAAAATGTATTGGGTTCTTTCAAAGATGATAATATAATGAAATTAAAATTATTAGTGCTATATTTTTGTTGCAAATATTAAACTTTAGAAGAGGGATATTTGGAGCTTTATTAATTAATTATTATTACTTCTCCCAAAACGAAAGAACATGAAAGACTTAACTACAATTATATAGTGTTGCAATTCGTAATTCTTCATTACTCAATCATTTTATTATGTAAGCGAAATGCATAATAATAATATTATTAGCAATTAGCTATATATGCACAGTATTTTCGACTGACAAAAGTGAAAATGAATAGTATTGTAATAATTTGGTGATTGAATCGTGTGAACGAGTGTCAAACAAAGTAAAAACAGCTTGTCTTTAACTACTGTGAAAGTTCATATTTGAAAGCATATTTATATGATTCATTCTCTATAATATTTTAACTTTAACTTGCGTGTTTTATGGAATTTGGCTAAGAACAAAAAAAGGCAAGAAAAGAGTGTACTTCTCTTCAATTAAAATGCTCTCTTGTGACCTGATAATAAAAAAACCCAAAAATGTTCATGAGCCTTGTTTGCTGCTCTTCTTAATATACTTTTGAAATGTAGATACTATTATTATTGAAAAGTGCTTTTTTGCTTAAAAGTAAGTTAAAGTAAGGTGGTGTTCTTTTGGTGCAAAGCAAGTAGTGGGTGAACCGTGTAACTCGTATGATGGATGTGTGCAAATGTAATAATTTTGCTCGTTCGATCGTTGGTTAGTTCTGGTACAATTCAGGATTTACAAGCAATACGATTTTGTTTATTAAGTTCCTATCATTTAGCATTCAACGTAGTAAATATTTATTTTAGTAAAACAATACATAATCAATCGTATGCATTTAAGTTATAATAAATCTCTGCCGTTTTGTGCATTATATATGTGTAATATGTAATGGTTCCATTATATAGATGCTTACTCTGGAAATGTCTTATCATCATCTTGTTGCAAAGTTGTTGCGTGCGCAGAAAATACTACGTTTATCTGTAGTCCTTGTCAATTATTATATTTATTTCAACGTGGTGATAATCAGTTGGCAGCGTATATAAAATATTGAACTACATTAGTGCAAAAGAAAAGATGAGACAAACCATCATTTTTATCTGTCTGTAATATTATGTAAGGCAGTCTGTATGTGTAAGCAGATATGCTAAACATAATAATAATAATTATTATTATAAGAATAAATTAAGCGAACATTCTGAATATCACGAAATTTTATGATTAATCCAAATTCAGAAATCTCTTAAACTCAGCAATAATAAAATAATATGCAGATGTAAAAAAAATGATTCACCATATTATAAAATTTATAAAGCAGGAAATTAAGTTTTTTTTTATTATTCAGTTAATTTACAAAGAGCATAAACATAACATACACAACGGGATTTAATCGTATTCATAGAATTCCATTTTTTTAGTTCTTCACTTTACGCCCACGCAATATCATGTTGCATCATATATGAGAGCCGTTCGTTCGTCGTCACACATTCCAACCGACAAAAAAAGAAAGGAATGAAATCTAATATCTTCTTCACAACTCCAATTGATGTATAGTGAGGTGCAACAATTCATCTGAGAAATTAACAGCATCGCATATTATTGATATACTTGATACGTCTTCGTATGTATACTATTTTTATTGACCTTGCCTTCTCTCCTTGGCCTGTGAATACATGTCGAATATTACTGTCATTTCCTGTTATTTATTCCAATGAGCCAGTGACGACGAGACTGGGGAAAGTTGCACTTGAGTGCATTACATCGAATATACAGAAGATGCTATTATTATAATATGTTTAGTTTAGTAAATTAAAATTTGACTACTAGTTCTTAGTTCATGGTAATAAGAACTGATTTTTTAGGAACATTAAGGTGCGTAATAAGTTTATTACTTGAGTGTACAAACAGATTTACATGCATCCAAAATCCAATCTCTATCATATATTTCATTCATGAAAATAAAGAGGTGAGTTGAGTGTGTATGTTTTATGTGCATCTTTGTGTTTTAACCTTTTTTTGACGGAAGTGATTTCGTGAATTTATATCATTAAGACGGAATATTTGAATGGCATGTTGTGCTTCATTTTTCATTATGTGCATTCATGTATGTACGGCTTTGTGGACTTTTGACTATCATCCTAATCCTGTTTCTCAAATTAAAGTAGTGTAGTGTGTGTGATACATACATTATTTCTGGCATTTCATTGAATTAGATACCGCTTCGGTGTGCTATACATTTGTAACTAATAATTCGGTCTAAAAGTTGTCTAAAAATTTGTGTGTAGCTTTAGTAAATATATTTTGGTTACTACAATAATAATAATTATTATTAACTACAATACATATATTATTTTAAAGAGAGTAAAAAATAGTTTTGAAGCATGTATCATCATCATCCTATCATTCCCACATCGATTCAAAAATACAGAATTAGTAGTTTTATTATTGTGTTTAAGTAACCAATTTTAGCTATAATAATAATAGTGAGATGAGCATTTTGTGTGGTGACTGGCAATGAAGCTTTTGTTAATGAACGACAGCCTCAAAAAACAGTATTATTCAAATAATATAATATATATATATTAAAACTGTTCAAGTGAAATAAAATGAATATATTTTTTTAACATACATTTCGATTTTGTAATAAATATGTGTTATATATATAATATATAATAATAATTATGGGTTATCATGACCAATCCTATTTCTATCTCTGGTTTATCATCACTTATGTATTTATAATGTTTCTCTATAGCATCTCTATAATACATGTTTGAAAGTTTGGACTAGTCAAGTATTGCTGACATTTCACTGCAGTTTTTTTTCCTTCTAAAACTTTTATGTATACATAAGTACATTTAATACAAGGATGACTGGTTCTTCTATTGCTACCGAGAAAGAAAAAATCCAAACATCTTCTTGATTTCACTCACGCATCAATGCAGTGAGCAAATATTACATATGTACGTGCTCTGCAGTGTAACAATTTTTTTTACTTTACTTTACTTTCCTTTACTTTCTACCCATCCCTTCCCGAGAGATACAATTTGGGATGGAGTTTGACCATTTCGCAGTGTCCAGACAGTGCAGCATACGGGAACCCTGAAGATCGTATCCTTCTGTGCAATCAAATTCCACTGTTTCACCTATTGGGTAGTAGAATTTAACAGCGGAAATAGTTCCTCCTATAGTTGTTCCAGGATATGTGCATGCTTTCACACCTACAATTTCAGATGGTTAGGTCTTTGTTTAACCAGCTTATATGAATTGAATGGATATAGAATAAGAAGAAGAAGAGAAAGAAATTAATGTTACATTTCGTAGTGCTGGAAGCTCGAGACCATTTTCCGTTATCTTGACAAGCTATAATCGGCTGGCCTTCCATCATGTACCCTTGTCGACACTCAAACTGGGCCAAATCTCCAGCTTTGTATGGTGCATTCCCTGTTACATACCCATTTTGGGGTGATGGAGGCGGTGGACACTCAACCTCTGAAAAGGAAAGCAAATTATAAGGGTTAACTTCAAATTGGGGCAAAGTGAGATTAGTACACAGAGTTTGGCTGATATTTATTTCTTTGTGATATTAACCTACCCTTGCACAAAGGTATGGCAGCGGACCACTCCCCATTCGACTGGCAAACAGCTTCTGAAACCCCTTCCACCATGTAGCCTTGTGCACATGAGAAGGTCACCTTGCCACCAACTTCCCGACTCATAATTTGGATTTTTGGAGGAGCAGTCTCATTCCTCTTCAATGTTCCATTTCTAGTCACGGACGTATAATCTAAGGGAGCCATCGCAGGTACCATTGAAATGTCAGCACATTCCACATCTATATCCACCAAAGAGAGAAAAGATTACTTTTATCTGTTTCCATTCCAATTTTAAAGGACATAAAAAAATATACCCTTAGTCAGTCTTACTTTCACATTTGGGAAGAGGTGAGCTCCAACTTCCTGTCGACTGACAAACAATTTCCTTAGCCCCTATCAAAGAGTTAGGATCTTTGCACTGGAATGAGACTTTGGTACCTAGCATCGTCGAATCAGTTGAGTAAACTAGGTCAGGACGATCAGGAAGTGGTGAACAATCCACCTCTACCAAAAAAAAGAAGAAGAAGAGAAGAAGATACCCAAAAGTTAGCAAGAAAATTTTACATGGAACATTTCCAACATTTTTATTGCTTGATAATGTCCTTTCCTCCTTACTTTTCACAATAATATCAACTTGATGCCCATGTCTCGAAGGAGTGATGCAAATAAATGATCCTGAATCCTCCTCCCCAGCATCTTCAATCGTTAAACGATATTCCAAAGTTGGATCTCGATTCTCTATACCATCCGTCCAACCTTCGCCATATTCTCTAAAAAGTACAAAAAAATATCCTGTATATGTACAACAGTACTTATAACTACTACTACTACTAAAACAGAGTAATTTTTTTGATATTAGATTACTACTACCTTTTACTACTGGTGGTCACGTTCCATTGAGGTTTGCCAAATTTCCTTATATACAAGCACTCCATGTGCAGGGTCGTTCCTGGATATACCATAAGCCTCCCGTCGTTCGTTTGTACTATAGAGCCATTTAAGTAGCGGAACAAGATGGTTGGTGGTTTATCCACTGTGAAAGTAAGACAAGATGAAAAAAAATCAAAGTCATTTTTGCTTTCTCATCACGTTTCACCGATAAAGTAGAAACGATATAGAGCTCATGGATGACAAGACAAAAAAACAGAGTGATTCCTCTCCCCCCAAAAAAACACATTTTTCAAGTTAAAACGGACGGATTACACACTCCCCGATTCTTTTTCTTACCTACGTAATCGTAATACTGGCTTAGTCCCTCGCACTTGGGCGTGATTCCCAACCACTGACCTGAAATGCATTTTCTTCGAACAGCACCTCTCAATTTGAATTTGCCAATGTCGATACATCGATTTATCTAGGGTTTAAGTTAAGGGCAAGTGAAAACAAAGTACTATAGCTTCAAATACTAACTACTACTACACAAAAGGCATGTTCTGAAGAAGAAAAAATCCCATTAATTTCACTAATCTTTTATATAGTCTAGTTTAGTACATACAAGAATTGATCCTGGTGGAAACTCTGTAGAGTCCATTGTAAGCTGGAGATCATTGTAAAAGGTGACAACATGAGTTTCCTTTTTTCGGTATGTACATGAAGAATTTATCATGCGAATCACGTCTTTGGCATTGTTAGTAATATTTTCTGCGATTGTTGAATTCATTTCTGTTCCGAAAATACATAACATGCATTTTGTAGTCATTACATATACTCGTATTATTATCTTTTTAAGAACACTAAACTATACGTAGTTTTTATACCACAAGTTAAATTTTGAATTCCTCCTATCCACTGCCCATCTTCACAGACCATTTTAAAACGATGCCTTGGTTTTGGTTTGCTAGCTGCACAACGATACATAACTTCAGTACCATCCGGGAATCTACAAAAAAAATGTGAATTGGGGCAAGACAAGAATCACACGTTTGGAAATGTCCATAAACTTTATTGAGGTGAAAGATAAGGATGATGTGATAAGGTTGTTTATTTTTGAAGAGACGTACATGTAATCTGTGTCATAATCAATGGGCTTCCCTTCCACATAAAATATGGCACCCTTTTCCTTTTGTGGAATACCACATGCTCTTTTAATGGACGTAATGAGTCTGTTATCCTTGTCATGCGTAAAGTTTATCATTCCATGTATGTAGGATGGATGGAAGCAGGCAGGTTTATTGGGTCTCCAATCACCCAAATGACATTTTGCTGGTCCACCCGGAGCCATTTTCTGAAACTCTCCATCACAATGGTAATCTACTTCTGTACCATGACCTACCACCATTCCAGCCCTGTACCGAGATCCATAACTGCCTCTGTCCAGTTGAGGAAGTTCACAGCTTGCTGGAATGCACTCGGGTGCGTCATATACATCCCACTCACCGTACCAACAATGAAATCTACTTGGGCCTTTGAGCACGTACCCTCTTGAGCATCTTAGCTCAATGTTTGACGCATGATTTTTCATTTCAAGAAAGAAAAGAGCTTTGCCACCAAGGTAAAATGTGCCATGGCCAATATATGGAACTTTGCAAGGTACTGAAACAGAAAATGCATGACGTGACAAACAATAAAGTTCTGATTTTTTAGTTACAATTTAAAAGAAACATTATAGGACATACGTGCAGCACAAGATGGATATTTCGGTCTCCATCTTCCTCTCTCACAAACAATCGTATCATTTTGTAGATTCACTCCAAAGCCATGAGTGCAACTGACCCGTACTGCGGATCCTTCGGAAACATCCGTATTGTTGGGATCAGAACCGGGTCGAATCACCTCAATTTCTATGTAGGCTTCCTCAGCCAAACTTGGGCACATCTCTAGCTCTTCTTTGAACATTGAAATGCTTTTCATAAATCACCAATTCTAGTAAAGCACAATATATATTCATAATTCCATTTTCTTTAAATACCTAGTTCACCATCGTCTTCCTCGCCCTCCACGGTACCCTTTTTGCGACCCCTTCTCGAGGCACCCCCACCTCTACCACCCCCTCCCGCTACTTTGCTTCTTGCAAGACTCCCTGTGCCTCCGGATTTAATTGCTTTCCTTTTCACTCGATTGGCTTGCATCCAACGAAATCCTGGGGTGTCTGAAAAGACACATCTACGACAATATACAATTATAAATATTATACCCAAATCAAGGCTTGATCTCAAAGTTTCATCCAACTATATTTGTAATCTTAATAGTATAATGGATACTTTTTTACATACTTTGGCTCGGCCACTGCAGGGAACCATAGCCCATTTCGGCAAATCTTTTCTTGTGGTCCATCAATTAGAGTGAACCCCTCATCACATTCAAAAATTATTTTTTGATTATGCATAAATCTCTGCAATTGATTTCTGTAATCATATAACCCCAACTCCCCGACAAGAAGTGCTTTCCCATTTTCCACTGATCCAGGGGCATCACAATACACTGAAACTGACAAAATTTTATATGCAGTTCGCCTTACAGCCTTGGCGTTAATTTAGCATAAACTTTTCAATTACCTGCATCAGGCGTTTGGCAACTCATGCCACACGGTCCATCACAAATACATTTTTCATGTTGTTGGCTATTACAATCGTTGTTGGAGGTGCAGTTGACGCTGCAATACCCAAAATCCCAGTAGCTCACCTCACTCTCATTTCTGACGCAGGTTTTTGTAGCGTTGCTAGACTTTTTCAGGGATTCCTTTACAGGTTGTGATGTTGAGGTTGAGCTAGTGTCCGGAAGTTTGGATGAATTTTCCGTCACAGGACCACTTGTCGTAACAGTTGTAGATTCAATTGTACTTTCTGTGGAAGAAAAACTTACTGGGGTTGCGGTCTGTACCTCTGTTGGGGTTGGCGTTGACGCAGTTGTTGTTGTTGATGCCGTCGTCGTCGTTGACGTTGTTTCTGTGGCTTCGCTTGGCTTTAGTGTTGTTGTCGAGGAGGCTGGTGTAATTGTTGAGGACTCATGCACGACGAGTTCCGTTACAGATTCATTATCAACCGTTCCTCCAGTAGTAAGGAATGATGATGATGATAGGGATAGTGGGGACGAGGATAGTACAACAATTGTTGAGGTTGGAGTTGACAAGGTTGTCGTAATCTTATCCAACTCCGTTGTCACTGATTCCGTAGACGTAAGAAGGGTTGTTGTCGGTGGGGGAGCTATAGTCGTAGTAGTTTTTTCTGTTGGCAGCCTTATGGCAGCGGGGTGATGATAACCCCACGCGAGACATGATGCTAAAGAAATTATATATTAAAAATCGAATTACGCTATCCCCTTTCAAAATTTTATAAATGGTACAATATGACAGTTTCCATACCCGAAAATAGTAGGATTGGGAAAGTAGTAAACTCAGCCCAAACCAAAAGCGTTCGCCTCATGGCGATTCACATTCCAATTTTTATATGCTTTTCTCTAGCCGTCTATTTTTAAAATGGCGATTTATGTTGGTTTGCTAAGAAAAATAAGCTTCCACGAGAAAAAAATGTTTTAAAAAACTCTTGGGTAATAATAATGCTATATTTATATTAATACAAAGACGACAATTCTGTGTGTTTCCAATCAGAGCGGCTTTGGCTTGCCTCAGCTCTTGTTTTTGTTCATAAAATATTCTCCAGCGTGTCGTTCCTTGTGAACGTGAGTGCTTTCGACGGAATACTGGTGGTTGGAAGAAAGCTGGAGGTTGAGAAAAAGCAAAAAGAGAAAATTGTTGATGATGCTGCTGCTGCTGCTGACTATGTGTGTGTGCTCTGAATGTGTAGATGTGTACACGATCTCTCTTTTCAGTCTCAATATACATACATCCGTACTTAAGCTCTTTTGATGATGTGATGATGCTGAAAAGTCCTCATGCATATTTTACTGGAATGCGAAAACTTTTTTTTCGTATTCTTTGGCTGTGCTGCTGCTGGCATACGACGATCCATACATATACATAAAGGCTGGAGCAGTACCACACTTGAATGTCGTAATAATAAAAATCTGCAGGCGAAAGAAAAACACAGAGAGAGAGAAAGTTTGGGAAAGTAAAGAAAGGAAGAGGAAAAAGCGAGAAAACGGAAACTCAAGAGCAGCATCAGAGATTACGTCTTATTTTCAACGTACATATGTATAATTTGTATGTGCATTCTTCTTCACGTTCACACAGCATGGTAACAACGACAAATAGCAGGGAGAAAGAATAGAATAGACATTGATAGTAGTAGTGTGGAAGTAGAGAGCTACCGTGATATTTTTTTTTCTGGGGACGCGAAATTCTTGCGCTGACATGACGAAAAGAACTAGTATCTCAAGAGATCTCCTATCGATTTTCTCCGAAGGATAAAAGGAGACACAATTTTTTCGCATCGTATCTTCCAAGGATGATGCTCTGGGTCCTACTACTCGTTTTGGGCTCCCTGCTATTTCTAACCAATATGCATTTTATGAAAGCTTTCCTCACTTTAGTGAAAGTATTCGTATGTATGTGTGTGTGTGTGTGAGGATGTGTGTTTGTACATGGAAATGAAAAGTTTTTTTTGCTTCATTTTTTACTTTCACTCGCGATCAGAAGCAAACATCAGAGTTCCGGTATGAGGTTTGCTTCAAAGAGATAGAGAAATATCACCGAGACGGAAATAAATTGGATCGAGTAGAGAAGTTGGATGCTGGTGGTGGTATGGGGTATGGTATGGTGTCTCTACTGAAATGAAAAGGAGATGAAACAGGAATTCATTGCTTTTAATATCCCCAAATCAATCTCTTTCTCTTTGGACAGAAAAAAATACGGGAGGTCCTTTCTTTGTCACCTACACACTGACAGAGTTTTATTGGCAAAGTTTTATACAACTTCTCCATCAGAATACGAGCATGCAAGCTTTTCCCAGTTTTTTTTATAGATTTGATTCAACCCATTCCTTTTACATTGGATTCATTTAAATCATGGATATTTCTAAAGTTTCTTCAGTCTTTCAGAATTTCACAATTCTGCGTTTGTACTCATGATGTGATCCGTCGAATCACATATAGGCGCACATTTATCAAAAAAGCAGTATATTTAATAATGTACTAGAAGCAATAGAAGATATCCATATCCATCACGTCAGCAGCAGCAGTCGTTCGTTACATAACCATTATACAGCTCGATTTTTCAATGCAGAGCTTGTGATGACGATGATATAAGACTTGTTATTATGAAATACATCTCACATAAATTTTCATGCCTTTTTTTATGCAATACAGGGAATATAAAATTGGATGTTATGCAATCCTGAAACTACCATTAAAGTATCTTCAAAAATATGGCTTTACTTTAAGATTTCGTGCAAACGTAGTCAAAAGGGTTTGACTCGGTCCCATAATATATCCTGGCTGGTAGACGATTTTGTTGTTAGCAAAATTTCCAAATATCCGATCAGATAACAAAGTCCGCATTTTTGCTCAAAGAACATGGTTTCCGTTTCGTCTACAAGGATGATTGCAATTTTCCTTTTTGGGCTGGCAATTTCAGTTGCTGGACTTCCAGCTCCAGGTACTATGCATATAAATATACGCAAGCCTTTTTAAGTTAAACAGTAGTTAAGTTAATATCAGTTATCAAATTTATTGTATTGATGAATATTTATGTTTTTCACACTATATAGTCTTAGTTGTTGAGCCTTCTTTTGTGGACCCTGATTACCCCTACTATGGCGAGGTCATAATACAGGTAAGAGAAGGATCGTATAGTATAGAAAAATTAATTCAACCCACTTCCTACCATATACCTTGCCTTTGCTTAAATAAAATTTCAAAAATAATAATGCACGATATAATGATAAGTTGTATTAATTTTGTTGATGACTACAGGGAGGATATACACCTCATCGAACTGTGAAGGCTGTACGAGAGAAAGTTCTCCAGCCTAGCTTTCGAGATAGAGATATAGAACATGTACCAAGGCAAGTCCCATCACTTCCCTATGAAAGCTGGGCTGACTCGCCGTTGTCTACTGCTAAGAATTTGGGAGGGACCCAATAATAAAAACTACCATAAATTCCAAATTGTATTTTTTTCTGACGAATAAAAATGATATATATTTACATACATACATACATATAGTAACTTGAAGTAGAATCCAAGCATTATTATATGTTGTTGTTCCAAACCCCAACAAATGAAATCGTTGATGAAATTCGCAACAAAGTGCACACACACATTTTGCATATTATGAATTTGCAATAGCATTAATTATAGTTTATTACATTTTGAGCATGATATTATGTACTGAGTGCCAACATTATATTGAAGAAAAGCAGTCTTCAAAAGCAAGATTCAAAGATCATGAAAAATGCATTAGATCCAAGGCCTACCCTGTCCCCTTCGAAATATTTTAATATGTCATTGAAAAGTTTTTCGTTCGACATGAAATGCACCACACATTACATTATATCAAAACGATGATGCAATTATGAAGCAATCTACACATTGTGTGGCAATACGTTGTTTCACAAATTCTTTTGTTTAATGACTCATAGCGTATTTATTTGAAGGACATTAATTGATTTGATTGCCTCATCCACATTCAACTATATTCTTATCGTTCAAATTTTTTATCAGTCTATAATTTGCAGACCTTCGCTTCACATCTCGATTTGAAATAATAAGGTATCGAGATGCTCTTAAAACAGCATTTGCTCCATTTCTTTGGTACTCTAGTACTTATCCAATATTGCGCAGAGGTGACCGGTAAGAATTTCCATTTCATTTCTATATCCTTATCTTAATGAAGCGATATTCTACACAGCATTAATTAACTGATTTTTACATTTTGTGATGCAGGAGATGATGATGGAGATGGAGAGGACAAAGGAAGAGCTGCTCTAAGTACCATGATGACACAGGGTGGCAAGAATCGCAAACATGGTTCACATTCTCGACCTCGACAACGTCCATGTAAACGACCTCCACCACCGCCACCATCAAAGAAGGGTGGTGCCAATAAGACCAATGATGATTCTGAGCAAGCGAGATTCTTTCCTGGGAAATATGGATGGGATATTAAGAAATTCCCTTCCCATCTACGCCCTCAGGAACCATGTTACGAAGAACCTGATAAATCGGGTGACGGTCCTTCTGTTGACGAACCAGACCGAACTTCGAAATCCCATAAAGAAGCTCTGGCTGCTTGGGAGGAAGCAAGATGCAAAGATCTCCTAGATTCCGTTAAAAACAGGTCGCAGCGTCCAAAGCCAGGTGAAAAGCACTATCCTCAAATGTGGGGTTGGGACATTGGAAAAGTTGTGCAAACCAAAGAATTATCGCCCAGTAAACGCATGAGAGAGAATAACTTAAGATATGCCATAAATCGATGTAAGAGAAGGAAGAATAAAAACAAAAATTCAAAACCTGCACGAGAATGGATAGCTCCTAACTATGGTGGTGGTACGTACTTATGTCTTGAATACTTAATTAAAATTGCAATAAGGTTGAAGTAATTTCGTTACTGATTGGTATAAACTTTTCCTTACAGGTGGCTTGGACCCTGGCTTTACTCGGCCAGGATTAGGAGGTACGTACTTACATTTAAAATTGCAATAAAGTTGAAGTAATTTCGTTACTGATTGGTATAAATTTCTCCTTCTTACAGTTGAGTTGGACCCTGGCTTTAGTCGGCCAGATTTAGCAAGGCCGGGTACGTACTTACATTTAAAATTGCAATAAAGTTGAAGTAACTTCGTTACTTATTGGTATAAATTTCTCCTTCTTACAGTTGAGTTGGACCCTGGCTTTAGTCGGCCAGATTTAGCAAGGCCGGGTACGTACTTACATTTAAAATTGCAACAAAGTTGAAGTAACTTCGTTACTTATTGGTATAAATTTCTCCTTCTTACAGTTGAGTTGGACCCTGGCTTTATTCCGCCAGCAATAAGAAGGAGGTCAAAGGATAAAAACGCAAAACCCCCTTACGTAATTCCCTCAACTTTGCCTGCAGAATCCTACTCCGATGGTGGAACAGCTCATGCTGGAAAGGAAGGAGCTTTAGAGAATACAAATGTCCCCGGACTTGGAAAGCCCCCGCTTAGATTTTTGCCATGGGCTGAAATATTCGGGTATAGACCAGCAAAGCACGACAACTCTGGGTTAAAGGTCGACTCAATGTCTGGATAAAACTCAGTAGATTGTAACATATAATTAACATATGTGTATGAAAATATTGCAAATGAAATAAAACAGAAGCCCATTCTCTACTGTTACTGTTCGGTGGTAGCGTTGTTATTCAACCACGAAGATAAGCACAGATTCTCGATTCTCAACATTAGCAATTGGCGAATAGTTTCACTGCAGCATTACAAGAGATAATCATAAAAAACAGTACGGACGAACATTTCTGTTATAAAGGATTTCAAGAACTGAAGCATCATTGTATTAAATATAATATTTGTGGTTGGTTACATTGTTTGATTTAAGAAAATAGTTAAAAATCTTAAGTAAAAAGGTCCGCTCCTCAATCAGGTCCCCATAATTTGAAGGTTCTATCGAATGAGCTAGTGACAATAAACTCTCCGTCTGGGGATAAATCTACACACATAACTTTGCCATCATGTCCTTGAAGTGTCTTTAGGGGTTGCCAAGTTTTACAGAGCCACAACTAAGATTTTTGTAAAAAAAAACGCATTTGAATTTTTTTTACATGTTTCATAATCCTTCAGATGCATGTATAGCTCTCTTTTTTACCTTAACCGTTTTGTCGTATGATGATGTTGCCACAAATTGACCTCCATCCCTTTGAAATTTTACTCCAGATACCAAGTTGGTATGTGCTGGAATGGTATACAATATATTCCTTTGTCTAAGATCCCATACTTTACAAGAGTTATCTTCACTTCCGGTTATAACTTGATATCCATTCGGTGAACAATCCACACCGTATATCGCTTTGAGGTGGCCTTCCAAAAACATAATACAACTTCCGGTTCTTAAATCCCACACTCGTCCAAACGAATCCATTCCACTAATTGTAAAATATCAAACAATATTAGAAAATAAAAACATGGTTTTTCAAATTAACTATTCTGCAGGTAAATACACAACATATCATGTATATAAGTTTTACCCAGTCACAGCAAGAGATCCATCAGAATGAAAGGATATACAATATACAGGCTTGCTGTGTCCTTCCTGATGAAGGACCTCTTCTTGTTGTTCAAGATCCCACAATCTCCATGAATGGTCAAAGCAGCAGGTTGCAAGAAATCTACCAGAAGGATGATAAGCAATCCGGGAAACTCGTTGAGTATGTCCAGGAAGGTCGGCTAATGGATCATCACTATTAAGCATAAAATAAAAGCAACGTTATTAAGCAATAAGGCCACTCTAACCTACATACTAATTTTAGTACAAAATTACTTACCATGTTAGACTCCACAGTTTTACCGTTCCATCGGCTCCACATGATGCTAAACAACATGCTTCATCTTCTAACGAAATAGTTGCTTGTGGATGAAATACTACAGCTCCTACATTGTTTAAATGACCCTTTAAAGTCCGAATGGGTTGGCAATCAGGTGATGACCATAACTTAATCAGTCCTGACCTGATAAGAGAAATTTTAAAATAAACACGGTTGAATTATTGTGTCATACGCTTAACCTTCAACTAATTTTTTTTAACAAAAAGGTGCTAAACTAACCATGAAGCTGTTGCGAGCATTTTTGAATTCGGGCTAAATTGTACGCATGAAATCGGCCGACTATCACCAACTTGACTGTATTGAATTGTAGATTGCTGTATCTTTTTAGTTAGTTCATGACGCTTGGCTGTACTAATATTTTCAGGGATATTCTGCAGATTTCTTGCCTCCTCCAACCTTGCCTTCGCTCTGGGTAATGAATACTCTAAAAGAACATTATAACAGTTAAGGCAGTTAAGCTATTGACTTCAAAACAATATAAATACATAAACTATCATCCATAATACAACTAATGATTTACCAGCGATCCAACGTCTTGCCTCCCGCAAACTATCAGGACCTTCATGATACCAAGTTACCTCCTGCTCCTTTTCTTTTTGGGATGGTTTTTCCAACTCCAACTGATCCCTTTTCAGAAGCACTTCCAATCCATTAGTTCTAAAACAAGTAAAACCACAAGTAAATGAGACATTATAAGTATTTGCATTACATTTACATTAATTTCTCTACCAATAATGATGAATGAATACAAATCATTTTTCTTACCTGGAAAGTACTTCTTTCAGTCTTTCACGCCTGTCTGCAGGACCTTCTCCAAAATAACAAATAGGCTCCCCAAGCGTCCTCAAATCCTTTTTAACTTCCTCATCATCAGTACTCACATTTAGCATCCGAGCTCGCTTCCTTCGCTCCAGTTCTTTGACAACTTCTTCCTTATCTTTTGAAATTTTGTCTTCAATCTCAAAGTACTCTACACGAACAAAAATAATCACATTAAATCAAGCCATGATAAGGTAGATCTTTCCCGTTTAATTGTGACAAGTGCACTTTCTACAATAACAATGCATTCATTAGTTGTACAAACAACAAAATAATAAAATAAAAAGCACTTACCATTAGAAATGTTAATGTTGCCTGCTTTGACAGCGGCTGATATTGCCGACGAGTCATCCTGTCCTTTCGGCATTGTTTAAAAGCCTTATCTTCAATCGTAACACTTCAAAAACCTTGGTTTACACATTCACATCAATTAGAACAATTCAATTTAAAGGTAGTCTTTTTTAATTAAAAAATGTACCTAAAAATGAAAAAGTATCTAGTCGATTGTTTACACATTTTTATGTACAGAAGACTATGCATAAAAGGCAAAGCAAAGTTGCCTTGATTGATTCAATGCACGACGACTGGATATATGCTTAGAGGCATTGCCGCTTGGTCTTCGGATACTTTTGGGGAATGCTACGAAATCGTGGAGTCGTGGATAAGATGCAATAATAATTAACAAAGGGCAACAAAAAATGCACACGACGACAACGCGTTCGAAAGCTTTGTTTCATCAGAATTGGAACCATAATTTTGTTTTATTCTTTCAAATTAATTTGTTATATTTTTTTGTGTTCAGTGTTTCAAGAATCGATTGTGATTGTTACTCTTTGATTGATTGATATCCGTTTTAGGATTTTTTCGGGTCAAAAATTGCGTTAGCATTCCTATAAAATAAGATTAAGATAATTATTGCACATGGATTACATGTCAAAGTCAAGTTGATTTAAAAGAAAGTGTGAGTGTGATTTTTCAAACATTTTTATGAAGAGCGAAATATCCTTTGAAGCCACTGTTAAATTGTGTGTTTGTGCGGTAGCCAGTAGCTCCATGGCGTTGAGAGTGTTGCATCCACGAAGCAACATTTTATCACAAAAATCTCTGAGTCCCAAAAGGGAGTACTTGTCGGCAGCGTAAATGAGTTGTTGGACCTCATTTACATTGGACCACTTGATGTCATCCGTTGTTCCGCAATAGATGTAGTGGAGAACATTTGCCATCGTAGCTGAGTTGACGTCCCTAATCCGGACCACTCCCGTTTGGGATTCTCTCATTCCGGATTGGAACATTGCGGAAAACATTGGACTTCGTGCTGGTGGCATAATGAGGATGATATGATAAGGTTGGTAAAAAATAAGTTTTGTATCTTTTTTTTAGTTATTGTACATATTATTAAGACGTTTAGCTTAGGGACCTGCAATGACGGCTTTATGAACTCTGAAAGTTTTATCATCATTCATGACCAAAATCGTGTCAGCATTGTATCCACTTTTCAGTAGCTCTCCCAACTCTTTCTGGAGTAAATGAGAGTGAAAACGTTCCGAGTTTTCAAGTTTATTCTTGGCACTTAATTCCAACCGTGTCATACTTTCATCCGATTGCAAATGAAGGGAAAAGATAATATCTACGTGGAGAGTATTATTGTTGTCACTCAGCACAGGAATTTGGGGTGACAGGGCTTTCCCATTTTGGTTTAGTTGAGGTTGGTCCGCTAAAGCTAGTTCCTCCAGTGTGAAAAGCTTGCGGAATCCGAGACGACTTCCGACTTGGAAATTGGGGATGCATGTTTCTAAATATTGGGGCAATGAGGACATTTTTAAATTGCATTCTTTATTGATTTAATCAAATATTTACTCCCTACTATCGTCTTCCTAAAAACCAATTTACGTTTATGAAGCCACACATCGCCGTGTCCGGATTTTTTAATGATAATCTCATAGTGGATATACACAACTTCAGCAGTGGTGTCGTCTTTTGCCCCATCAGGAGTTTCACTTTTATTGCTGGAATTGTTGGAATCCCCAGAACCAACTCCTGGAGATGGTGATGATGATACCGTTTCTTGAAATGATAATGGTTTTAAACGTTTCAAGAAAAGTCCGACGTTGTTCTCCTGTCTCATTCTTTGAAGGTTAAAGCACCACCTTGATGGAAAGTTGATATTATAGCCAGTTGTAAATACACAGGTCTCGTTTCGAAGCAAATCTCCTAGCTCATATAGAGCTTCAAAGTCTTTGATTTTCCATTGGATCTCTGTGACTTCCTTTCGTGCCTGGTTGTAGGATGAAATTAAATATTAAATGCTTACAGATTTATATGTATTATTATGCACAGTTTATATCAAATGTTTTCAACGTACTCCTGATGTCCATTCTACTTTTGTCACTTGTGGACGAGTATTTTCGTTTCCATTGTCATTTAAAGTAGAACTGGAGCTTTCCGATGCGGTTTCGAGGTTTGCGCTACAGTTTGATTTATTATTAACAGCATTTTGCTGTACTAAAGTTGATTTCGAATTTGAAGCGGAATTATTGCCTGGAGCTTTTGGATCTGTCTCGTCCACACAGTCAACTATATAATTTCAACCAACTGGATTTAGTTAAGAAAAGTACATTTGTATGAATGATCATATTGGTTATATTGCAAAACCTGCGTGGGGTGTACCTGGCGAACCGGAACTAACACATTTTCCGAAACAAGAGAAAAGTCCCATGATTTTAGATACTTGTAAATTTTGATCGGTATACTTGATTAAAACGCAATGAGTGAAAGGCAGAGTGTAAGCATTTATAAATGAGTAGGGAGTATGGTCATCTAAAATTACAATGGACTTCTTAAACCTATTCCATGAAGCTATGATTCGAATTTGGTTAAGCATGTGCCTTGATTTTGACCAGCATAATAAACTGCTGGTAAGCAGACCTAGAAACGTAGCTGAATGGCATACACAGGAGACTCGGAATACCGGGTGATGAATAGGATTTCTAGGTGATGAATGGGAATACCGGGCGATGAATAGGATTTCTAGGCGATGAATGGGAATTTTGGGTGATGAATAGGATTTTTGGACGACGAATGGGAATTCTGGGCGATGAGTAGGAATATTGAGTGATAAATAGGATTTCTGGGCGATGAATAGGAATACTGGGTGATGAATGGAACTATTTTTAATTTTCGCGCTCAAAAACTGCATGAAATAATGTTCATAGAGCATTACCACCATAACGAATAGATTCAGCATTTCAAAAAACCTCTTCATACTGAGTTTCAGCCAAATATGTGGATTTTTGAATTCTCGCGCCATAACTTTCAAACGCTTTGACCGATTTGGCTGAAAAGCAATACCAGCCGCACTCTTGAGGTGTACTACCTATGTGCCAAATTTGGTGGAAATCGGTCAACGTATGTCGACAGGAGAGTGCGGACAGACAGACAGACAGACAGACGGACGGACGGACAGACAAACTTTGTAAAGTTATAACTACGCTGACTAAGATTCAGCTACGTAATAAATTGAGGAAGATTCATTTATTTCTCAACATAGTTGATTCCACGGAGATGTTGGTAAAATACTTTTTACTTCAACCCTTGTACTACTGTTTGCTAAAATATACTATATATGTACAGAATACACAGGTCATACATTGAACAGAGAAGAGAACATGTCAATTTAGTAAACCTTCATATCATTATGATTGTTGTTTTGTTCATCCATATTTTTCATACACACATATAATGTCAATAATAATTACTACTATATGTACTATATAATATGTTTTAAAACGTGTGGGTTGACTTCATTGTATTATTATACTGTTTCAACTTTGAAATATTTCGGAATAGGTCATAGGTACGGTAAATACCAGAGTAGATTGTACATTATGTATCAGAAACACATCATAAAAGACTCTCAAGTTGTCGGAAAGGTTATGGGTAGTAGTAGTAGGAGTAGGTGAGTTAATTTCTTAGGGAAGTTTTTGGAATGCTCCCTGTAATTTATCAGACCATTGGGTTAACATAGAATGAGCCAAAATGTATTCTATATAAACTATGTAACTAACTTCCTTCCACCACTCCAATCTATTTTAATATGTTAAGTACTTAATGCATGCAAAGAGCAATAATCATATATATATATCATAACATACAACTCAAGTTTCGATTATCCCAATGACTTTCAAAGTTTGAAGGTCAAAGGTTGAAGGGATAGAGTGTAATTTTCAATAAATTCGTTCTTGTAAACTACACACATTCTTGAAACAAGAATATAAACTATTAGACAAGATGTTTCGAAAGTATTCTTAAGATTAGACAGAAAACAGACCAAGATTCCTTCCAAACACTGAACGCATACATGTATTTACATATTACTGATTGTTGTAATAGCAGGATAACACATGTAGAATTAAATGGGATAGGTGCCTTTTGTTAAGAAAGCTCAAACGAGACTTTTGGTCATTCTAGAATTGATTCAACTTCTTTCCTTATGATCAGCCCTGGTATTGGGAGCCGTCTTCATTGAGTGGAGCACAGTTCGGTATGGAGTTTGACCACTTGGCGAACTTTCCGCAACGAAGTATTCTCTCACCAACAAGACGGTAGCCTTGCTGGCAGTCGTACTCAACTGACTCACCAATTGCATAATAAAACTTGACTGAAGATATAGTTCCTCCAATCGTTGTTCCAGGATATGTGCAAGCTGGTACACCTAATTGACGAATATTTTAATTAGTATAACCCTTTACAACCTAATATAATAGGTAGGATAAAGTGATATACAATCTTACATTTTGTTGTTGTTGAAGCCCTTGACCATTTTCCATTATCTTGACATGCGATCATTGGTTGACCCTCCATCATGAATCCTTGCTTACATTCTATCTGAGCCAAGTCCCCAGCTTTGTACGGTGGCGAAGGAGTGCGAGACACGTATCCATTTTCAGGTGACGGTGGAGTTGGGCATTCAACCTCTGAAATTTAAAAAAATCAGATTGTGGTTATTACGATTGAAGTGAGCTATGATGATACTGTATATGATTATGATTATCAAGCTATTTTAACTGTGGCCAGAAATTGGAATGAATAAATGAGAAAGCACGTCGGAAAAATTTGTTTTTAACAACAACAATTTATTCCTTTTCGATTTGTTTTTAGAAAAAGAACATTTCAACAACAACAATTTTAATATTGTTTTTTTTTGCTACAACATTTGAGTTATAAGAGATTTTGTTTAAAACGTTTACTATTTGAATTTAAGCAACGAGTAAAAGTCAGAAAGTTTAAATTTAATCACCATCGGTTAGCTTTTGCTGCACAGGAAGGAATGAATACTCATTTGTTTGATTGAAAGATCAATTTAAAAAATTCACAGAGAGGTTGTTGTGTATTATACAACTTGTATAAAGATCAATGTAACCCACTTCAAAGAGGAAACTCTATTCTGCAATAATTTAGGTTTTGGACTCAGCAGCCCCTGAGAAGTTTCTTCGAATTTCGATTTGGACTCTTTTATGGAAGTAAAACGTACAAAGTAGTGTACGTTTTAAAAAAAATTGTAAATACACATAACTTTTATACATTTTAGTTGCTGCCTCTATTAATTTAATATTTCTCTCCCAACTATATTTTTGGCTTACTGCCTGGTAGCAACGCGCATAGGGAACAATGAGTTAGCTCCATGATCTCTAGAACCTCGACCATTACTACTGCCATTGCTATCTGAAGTGCCACCTCGTTTTCGTTGTGCTCGATTATTATTCCAATTTCTGCCAGTGTTTGACAACTTTGAAGACATCATCATTTGAGACATCTTTGCCGTCATCTTTCCATATTTGGTCATACCTTTGCACAGAGGCATGGCCGTTGACCATTCACCATTTGCTTGGCATATTGCTTCTAATGAACCTTCCACTACGAAGCCTTGTGGGCAAGTGAATAGCACCTTGCCCCCTACATCTCGACTTTGTATAGTAATCTTTGGAGGAGCCGTCTCATTCTTTTTAAGAGTACCATTTCTAGTAATTTCCGTGTAAGCCAATGGTGCCATCGCAGGTAGCATTGAGATGTCCGGGCATTCCACATCTAACACACAAAACAAATGAAGAAAAGCGTAGAGGCAGAGTGCTAGTGGTGAAAGGGAAAGGTTAATAAACGTTGTATTAAACTTACTTTCACAACGTGGTAATGCTCCATTCCACGATCCTGATGCTTGACACATAATCTCTTTGTTGCCCACAAGAGAGTTATTATCTTTGCACTGGAAACTTACACGGGTTCCAGTAATGTTTGAACTAGAAGAGTATATCAGATCATCCCGAACAGGTAAAGGTGGGCACTCCACCTCTGGTAATTGACAAATTAGAACGTAATCCAATATACGCTACATAATGTTCATAATTTATTAGAACAAATTAGGGGAATTATTTTTAAAGCGTTGTGAATTACTTAGAACGACAATATGAATTTGATGGGAATGCCTTGTTGGGGTAGAACACGAGTATATTCCAGAGTCTTTTTCATCAGCGTTATCAATTGTGAGACGATATTCGAGAGTAGGATCTCTATTTTCAATTCCATCGGTCCATCCTTCTTCGTATGTTCTGCATAATACAATTTTAACTATGACTATGAGTTTTGCTTTGAGATATTATGTTACTTGCTCACTTCTTACCTATAAGTATTGGAAACCTCCCAAGATGGGCGACCAAATTTTCGCAGATATAAGCATTCCATATGAAGTGTAGTACCAGGATAGACAACTAATTTGCCTTCCACAGTTTGTGCAATCGAGCCATTCACAAAGCGAAACAAAATTGTTGGTGATTTGTCCACTGGAATTTTTACAAAAAATACAATTCCTATCAGAGTGAGCTTGCGTAAAATTTGTCATATTAGTGTAGTCATTTTTCGAATTCCATAATACCTGCATAATCATGGTATTGGCTGAGACCTTCACACTTTGGGGTTAAACCCATCCACTGACCAGAGATACACTTCCGTTTTCTCGCGCCTTTTAAATGGAATTTTCCAATGTCAATACATCTTGAATTCTGAAAGTGATTAATGAAATTCTTGTAACGGAAACTATGGAATATATTACTGGTTCTGCCTCTATTTTTCAGGGTTCTTTTACCAGAACAGTATAAAATGGAAATTCAACTTGATCGTCCTGCAATTCCTGGTCGTTGTAAAACGTAGATACATGCTTATCATTTTTTCTGTAAATGCAAGAACTATTCACCAACTTTGTAATTTCTTTTGCTTCCTGGTAATCAGTAGCATTGATGTTTGTTTCTGTATAACCAAAATTTATATATAATTGCTGTAAATGCAATGAGTTTTCCAAGGGCATGCTACAAAATAAAACGAAAACTAACCACAAGTAACATTATTTATAGTAGTAATCCATTTTCCGTCATCACAGGTAATCTTCCACCTGTTCTTTGCTTTTGGCCTGACAATTACACACCTGTACATAACTTCTGTGGCATGAGGAAATCTGGAAATTAATTTGTTTCTAATTAAATGTATTTGAATAACATATTCGTACTAGAATATACTCGTGTTTGAACACTTAAAATATATAGAAATCTTTGTGTGCCTATGGCTTGAGACAAAGTCAAGTGGAGTTCCTTCCATGTAGGCAATAGCCAACTTTTCATTAGGAGGGCTGCCACACGATTTCCGAGAAGGTAAAATGTAATTCTCAAGGGAGAAGTTTCGTTGCATGGATAAAGCATTAGAAATGCATTTCGGTTGCGTCGGCTTCCAATCCCCGTATTCACATTTTGCCGCACCTGATGCGTAGGGTTTTTGGTAGTTGTCGTCACAAATGTAATCAACCTATACAATCAGATATACTCAATCATAAATATATATTTATGTACTCTATGCATAATATTCCCAATTCTCTAAAGAGTAAAATCTAAAAAAAAATCTTAACTTACATCCGTCCCACTTTTTAGTACCATTTCAGGTTTATAGTTCATCAAGTACATTCCTTTTTCCAGAATAGGTAGTCTACATCCCGCAGGAACGCATTCAGGAGCGTCCTCAACTGCCCACTCTCCATACCAGCAATGAAGTTTACTGGGACCTTTAGGCATATATCCTTTGGAGCATCGAAGGTCCACTTTAATGTCGTGTGGCTTCAGCTCTTGAAAGAAGAGAGGCTTACTCCCAACATAAAATGTGCCATGAATCACGTAAGGAGTTTTGCACGGTACTGTGAACACAATCAAGTCATATAAGGAATGCACATTATAAGGGGAGAAGCATGTAACTCTGGGACTTACAAGCGCTGCATTGTGGAAGTTTAGGTCTCCAGCGACCCTTTTCACAGGTTACCGTCTCATTATTCAGATTCACGCCAAACCCTGGTATGCAACTTATTTTTGCTACAGCCCCAAGTGAGTATGTGTTATTTACATCGTCACCGTTTCGAATCACTTCAACTTGCATAAACTCATCGTGATCCAGATCTGGACATGACATTGGTGCTAAAGTTGCATTGGATAAATATTTTTTTTTGTAAGAATATCTTTCATTTACTTCGACCAAGGGTGAAAGGTTGCATATACTATGTATAGTGGGATCAAGTTTTTACCAAGTGCGTACTCGTCATCGTCACCAGGTCTTTTGTTTTTTCGGTTGATTCGTCGACCAGGTCCGCTCCCTCTATCACCACCGCCCCCACCAGCACCTTTTGTTCTTGCAAATGTTCCTCCACCCGTTTTGATTGCTCTTCGCTTCTTCCTCGTAGATCGGATCCAGCGGAACGCTGAGCCCTCTGATTCTACACATCTATCATAAAAGGAGTACAAATTAGAGAGTGAGAGCTATATAGTTGTAAACTTATTTTTAAAAATTTTTACTGCATACTCTGGATTGTCTGCAGCTGGAAGCCAAAGGCCATTCCTACAAGTCTTTCCTGATGGCCCATGTGCCAATGCAAAGCCTTTGTCGCACTCAAAAATGATTTTTTGATTGTGAGTAAATTTTTTTAACTGGTTTCTGTAATCGTACAGGCCCAATTTTCCAACAATGAGAACACGCCCGTTCTCAATCCTTCCAGGAAATCCACAGTAAAGCTTTTCTGCATGAATAAAACATGTACAGCAACACTATAGTTGGATTTGTCTGAACATTATTTCCATTACTATATATTTTTTTTCAATTACAAACCTTCTTGTTTACTGCAAGTGAGTCCACAAGCCCCATCACAAATGCACTTGTAACCATCGTCTACACGACAGTCTTCATCCTTTTCACACACCGGTGAGCATGACTTAATTCCCCAACCTTTAATCTCTGTCACGTTCTTTGTTCCACATGGTTCTCTACTTAAGGGATCATGGTGGTTTGGAGATGATTTTTGATGATGAATATTCCCATCATCTTCGTCGAAGAATGAATGACTACCTGAAAACGACTGTTTTCGGGCGTCACATGATGAGGGTGTTACTAAAAAAATTGAAATATCATTTAAATTTTGTATCTTACGACTTTCATGACTATTATCGACTTTCTTTTTTCCAAACTTTTATGTGTAAGGGTACTTACATGAATAAAACAAACAGACCGTTACGATCAGCCTAGTTAAAGTTTTCAATGATAGCATGTTTTGCTGTTTACATTATTGTCGATGGAAAATCGACAATTGTTTAGAAAAATGGCTGTGTAGATTCCTTGTAGGGAAAAAATGCAAATGATATTTTATCTCCAGAATATTCAATTCAAGTTCAAGAGAGGATATCAAGTTAGGAAATCCAGTTTCAACTGCTGCAGTCGTTCGTGCGTTCTTGTGTCTCGTCCTAGAGTTGAGTGAAAACTGCGACTGTGGACCAAATGTGCTTTGAATGTACTTTGCACTACTTCTACTTTCTCCCCTGGTTGGAAAGCAATAAGTGAAAGAAGTACGCTTCTGCTGCCTGTAGACATCAAGAGGATACACGCAACTACGATAAGTCCACCAAATCCTACGAACCCATCACATCACATTGATCACATACCAAGCGAGGAAAGAAAAAAGTAGGAGAAAGAATTTCGCAACTGAGTCAACGAAGGCAACAATGTTGCAGCCTCTTTGGTTATGTTACACTCAAACAACCCAGCTCTCTACTCTCTTTCTCTACGTTTTTGAGCTTCGTATTTTATATTAAGAATCCCAGAGAGCAAACAAGTTTCAAAAGCTTTAGATTTTTTACTGCAGGGAGAGAAGAAGATGACAGGGCTTATGCAAGCTGGCTTTTAAATTTACATTAGGCAAAGAGAAGTTGTGTACACAAAATAAAAGTGGTATGGTTCGAGTTCTCTTAAGGGATATATCCATTCTTTCACTACTTCAGCGGTTGGTTAATGACGCTGCCTCTTCTTCTGAAGCTCTTCTTTTCTTTCTCCATATTCTCACGTAAGCTTACAGTTACAAACTAACCACATCGATCTGTAGAGTGTTCTGTACGATGTTGTGGGTGCGAAAAGAGAGAGAGAGCGCGCGAGAGAAAGGATCCAGACGGGTTGAGTATGTGGCTATATATAGGTAGTTATATGTAAGGGATGTTTTGTGGGAAGCCTTATGAAAACATTGGATGATATTGCATGTGTGCGTGCAAAAGTACCTCTCCCTTGATCTATGCTGATCTTATATTGTATGTATGTATACGTTCTGCGGAAAGCTAATATTAAATTTCTCCCTTCCGGCTTTAAATGGGATTCTCGGATGAGATGAGTCGGTCGGATCCACTTTTACTCTATTACAACATTATTCTCATTTTTATCCTCTTCGACTACGTACGTCTCTAGTCTCTAGGAAAATTTGTGTAAGGGAAAGTTAACTTTCTCCAGTGTATTCAAAGATAGTACTAATATATTCAAAATCACTTTTCGTAGGGAAGCTTTTTGAACAAATGTGTATACATTCAAGGCTTTTTAGAAGATTAGATCTTTCAACTTCTGGGAAATATTTTACCTTGGGCTGCAGGGGATTTAGAGAGTATGTGAATGAAAACGATATTCGACTGATGGTAAAATGATGATGATTAATACTTTCTTCATCTATTACGTATTAGCTAGGTTCCATCACTGCTTCCATCAATGTTGAGCATGATATGGATCTTACCATTCCCTTTCACCTTTGCCCTTTATCGAGAATGAAAATGAAATGAAAAATGTGTAGAGTAAACATTATGTAAAATCAACCTCTGGAAGGAAAGTCAACATGCAAAATTAGAAGCAGTATAAACAAACCAAGAGATATTTGCCAAGCATGCATGTGCCAGATAGATGAAAATGAATATGCTCCTCCACTCAAGACAAAGAGAACACACACTATTCTTTTTTCAATGCAGAACCTTCAAATACTATACATTTTATTATACATTCTCTACTACCCAAATATCAAATCCAAGTATACATTTTTGTAGGCTACAATATAACGTTCAAATTCATACTTTTTACTTTCGTTCGATGAACCGACATTAATACTACGTTTTATATCCTTCTCGTCATCATTATAATCGTTAACTTTTGGTAATCTATATGACATGACATCAATCATATTTTATAACAGTTTCAACAGTTAAACACATACCGATGCAGATTATGACGACATCAAGTTATGGTACTTGCAATGCAGAAATATATATATATAATGTGTAGAAATAGAAATGTCAATTTCACTGGATGGTAATTGTTGTTCTTGTTATCATATATATAAAAGTTTGTGGTGTTGCTTTTGTTATTGTTGTTGTTGGTTTTTTCAGTCACATCACGTCGAAAAATTGTGGTTTATAAAGATTTAAAAGTACAATACGCTTTTCGTTTTTCACTATTTTAGAAATAACAACCAGACAAGGGAATTCAGAGAAAGGTTTATTGACTATGAATGATGATGATATCTCTAAGAGAAATACTAAAATTAGGTAAAAACATTCACCAATCACACGATGATAACAGTGTGTATTACAAAAATAAAATAATGTAGAAATCAATCAAACGTTTTAACATTTCTATATACAGCTTGATTTAAATAATTATTTTATGTAATATACATAAGGCTCAGACAAATAAGTAAATTCGTAAAATCTGAAAGTGAACTTTGCGGTTAGGCCTTTTAAAGTAGAGATACTGGCTAACAATGAGAACACAGCATGGTTTAACTTTCTCCTATGCTTTTATGCTTTTATTTTTGTTGAATCTTTAAGCTTTGTCTGATTTGCAAGATTATAAACCCTCCAAATTATAAAAATTGATACTTAATTAATACTTCCCTTTGCGCGTCTGAATATTTCTGTAGACTTTGAAACAGGTAAAGCGTACAAGAAATATTCAATCCTATCAAATCATTCTAGTTCTAACCTTTTCATTTTTTGTACCAACTGAGAAATCTTCAAATTAATACCATTTGACAAACCTTTCGTAAATGTAATTTTTTATAGGATTTTGGTACGAAAGGAAAGTAATGGAGTGAAACTAAAAGTTATAAACACACAAATTTTCTCTCTTGCTATTGCGTCTCACGTGTATGCACTTTGCTAAAATTAAATGCGACCCTTTTTTGCATCATCCACACTGCCTTCTTTTCTTTGACATTATTTTATATTTTTATCTGCCTGACTGAAGTCAGACTTTTTTCTACAATTTGTTATATATGTATTTTACACTTCACACATTTTTAACACTTTTTAACGAGTAAATATTGGATAAATGTGAAAGTCGTAATGAAAACTCAACTTTACTACTAATTTAATTACTACTACCGAATACAAACTACAGAATTACTACGAAAGTTCACTCAAGCAATAGTTTTTACATTGTACCCTATATATTCTCGTCTTAGGAAAATGTAATAATATTATTACAGGCTCGGATCTAAATTGTTTTCTTAATCACAATGCAATCCTATATAACTTTCTGTTGATGAGAACTACTGCTCAAGGTACACAAAGTACTCTTGAAAATGAATTTAAAACACTTTTAAATTCATTTCCTCCTTATTTACTACATTTTTCTTCTTTTGATAGAACAAACAACGGAAGAAAACAAGGTTTTATTTGAGTAGGAAATAATAATATTAGCACGCTTTCGGTATAATATTTCTTTTTAGGTACATCAATGTTTTGGAACCTATATTTTGAGAATATAATAATAATTTAAGTTTTGCTACTACCAATACATTCGCACATAAGTATAGGACTAGCATAATTAAAGTCATTTTGACTGCGGAGGCATGAGTATATTTTATAACACGCTATACTTTATTACAGCTTGTACCATGTTCTCTAATCTGAATTGTAGTTCATTAAAGGTTAATTATAATAAAAGTACAAAAGTAAACAACACCAAGTACACAATAATTACTCTGTATATTTCAGCGAACCATTTACATTGTCAGGTTTTGTTTTTAATACCAACTACTAGATAAGTATATGAGTTCATTCTGGTGCTTTCTCTTCAACTTTTACCTACTTGATTTCATTTGAATTCTTCCCATTCCATCCAAGATTTCATTTTAATAACAAAATATTGTACCACAAATTACCATTTTCAATCTTTTATTACCAATCTTTTGCTCATTCTTCGTTCTAGATCCCGACATACATTTATATATTTTGATCCACATTCCTCAATCATTTCAATTTTTTTATCCATATCATGTAGAAAAAAATAAATTGGTACAATGTATATTTATATGAGAGATGTGTTCTGTTGAGAGAAAACGTAATATTGGTTTTTTAGGGATTGTGAATTATTCTTTTTTTTAACTCATGGCGATTCACACATCTTCTTCGTGACCGTTTATATTTCTGCGACACATTTTTACAATCTTAAAAATTACTGCGAAACGATTTCAGTTATATTTTTTTTATATACCGACTGACGAACCGAGCCGTAGAGAATAATGCTGCGCTTTCGCTTTACGACCGTGACAAGACGTGACATTAACATTACATGACATGCTTAGACCAAAAAATAGACATCATATTTTGAGGTTTATGGTTCTTTTTAAGCTATTCAAATGAAAAAATGAAGCATATAAGAAGAGATGACATACTTGTATCTAAAAAAAATTAGGACACATAATATATATGTGGGTAAGCAAATATTTATGACATTATATACACTGCAGCAAGGGATATATATTATGGCAAATTTGCAAGATGAACAAGTGAATAGATAGGTTTTTTGTTTGTATAATGCGAAGCAGATATTGCAGAAGAGGCGATAAAAATAAAATAAATGCACATTTAAACATTAAAATAATAAATACAGTGGAGAAATTTGTTTTTGATTTCGTTTTGCTGACAAGTCACTACAGATAGAGTTTTTATTATCGGTAAATTGTTGATTAATCAATTAATTGATTTGAAACTCTACTACGGTTCTACAAAATACACAGTTTTTCTCATAACTAGAGATATATAGACAAGTATATAATAATATATAAGTTGTTGTTTTGTTGCAAGAACATTTTGTTTTGTTTTTATTTTTTTTATTTATATGACGAGACACGTTGAAAAACGGACTATATAGAAAACTTTTAAAAAACTACAAAATTATAGGGAATATATATATGTTTATATATAGATTTGATGTATATTTTTTTACTATTTTTTACATATACGTTTTATATAATGAATAGATCGTACATAAGAATAATAAATCGACTATATTATTATATAACTACACGGTTTTCATCATTTCAGTTTTTAGGTGAACGAACGCAATAACATTTCGATCGACATAATAATAACTTTTTTTAACAGCGATATCGTCTTCTTAAATATTCTTCGCTTCGTGTTCTCTTTTTGTGTTCTCCTGCTACGAGTACGATTATAGAATATGGCAACAGCGATGATGTAAAGTTAATTACAATTAATTCATATGGTTAATTTCAGTTTCTTTTTTTTAAAGATTAGTATTTTTATATACTAGATCAATCGACTGCAAAACAACAACGTGACTCAATGTCCCTGATCATTATTATTTGATTGTTAGTCCTCATTTCTCTTTCATTTTTTTTCACCCAATTTTTAAATAGTAACTAAATATACCTGAATATAATTTTGCGAGATGCGACCATAGCTTAAATTAAAATTATTATTAGTTATAGATCGATTGACTACCACCAACCTGACTGCCAATCATTTCACCGTACGTACGCCGCCGTAGTTTATAGTAATATAGCGATATAAAGAGATATGAATGAACATTGATTTTACAAAAGCATACACTACATTTTCGACTACTTTTTG
This sequence comes from Orchesella flavescens, assembly GCA_964034955.1. Classification (NCBI taxonomy): domain Eukaryota; kingdom Metazoa; phylum Arthropoda; class Collembola; order Entomobryomorpha; family Orchesellidae; genus Orchesella; species Orchesella flavescens. The sequence goes on along the minus strand of OZ035954.1, from coordinate 34,148,846 downwards.
ATCTTTTTCCCTTTATCAATCATCAATCAATCAAAGTTGAAAAGTCCCAATCCCATTTTATTCCCATTGACTCATTATATATCATTATTATTTCCGATTCGTAAAAAATAAACGGTGGTTCTCAGTCGATAATCATGTGAATATTTTTAAGGGATATCTTTAAACAAATTAAAAAGATTATGATGATGTTTTTATAGTAGCAAAAAAGGAAACAAGATCATTTTCCCAAGCCCAGTTGTTGAATAAACATACATATAATATAGTAATTTAAAAACAAATAAGTGTCCATTCCCAAACTTCAATACAATACAATTTTTACACACTTTTCTCATATCATTTATAGTTATTTGTATTTTATGACGTGGTTAACACTAAAGTACAAGAAAATAACCGGTATCTAATATTTCTCTTTTTACTAAGAAATCGTAAGAATTCTCACTTTCCCCCCCTTTCTCCTCTCCCGTCCTGTATATTACGTATCTCTTTGAAAATAAGCACCAACAGTTGGATGTGTTTTGGAGTAACGTTTGTTTTATGATAATCAAGACTTGTTTCCTTCTAAATAACAGCAATTAAACTTTTATACTATATATTATACAGTTAGACATTATACAACAACATATATTTTTTTAACTACCTACAATATTATATTGCAGCGGATCGACATTGGTTATCAATGTTTTTTGTTGTTCTTGTTGATGATCATCATGATATTATTCTCTAGGGCATTTAGCCCTTCTTTCTAGCACCCATGTTTATTGGATGATTGAATTAAAATGAACGAATGCAAAACAATCAATAAACAAAAATCGATCAGCACACAACAAAAGTAAAAATTTTCGTCTTTATAAAAAGGAAATAACAAAATAGTGGACTAAGCTTTTTTTCTCTTTGTGTATAAATTTTCTCGTCTAGCTTCTAGCTTTCTCTCCTTCTTCTTGGTTTCTCTCTTTTAGTACGTTATATATGTAACATATAGTTTTTGAGTTTACAAATGATTGTATACAATGTTTATGATGTGTCTAGTTAAAAAATCACTACGAAAATCTGAGCTCTTCCTCACTACAAATTAATATTAATTATTACGGTTATTAATAAACAAATTAAGCAGTATATATGTCAGCGTAGGTAAAGTAACATATAATATAATATGTATCAAATGGTCACTTTTGGTCACTACATACACAAAACCCATTAACAGTCGAAACGATAACCCTTTTGTAAGCCTCGAACCAATAAGCATCGTGTTTTAGATGCTCATTATTATTTGATTGTAACGAAATAAACCACCTCATTAGATTCAACATACATAGATTGAATACATTTCCTTTCCAATTTGCAACTCTAAAGTATTTCCTAAACCACTACCCACGTTTTATGATACGGCTTTGTTTTAAAGCTTATACAGTACTTATTAGTTGTTCTTAAATTCTTATAAAAATGTGTACACAAACAGTCATTTTTTGTGGTATATCCTCAAATTTTATGTACTTTTTCATATCTTTGTTGTCGCAAGAAGACATTTTTGTTGCAACCAAGCACAAGAAAACCATTCTCTCCTTACAAAAATCCTTTCACCGATGTATCCCATTCACATTGTTTATCTGACTAAAGTCTTATATGGCAATCTTTACATTTCCCTAAAAAATCATACTTGTTCATACTTTCATTTTTTGTATTATTGTACATCACAATGTAATTCCTTCCATTAAGTCTTTCTTGCTCATGTACTTGTTCATCTAGTTTATAAACTTTTTGTTTTTCCTTCATTAAAAATGGGCAGTAGAAAGTTGCATGAGAAAGTGAAAAGAAATTAATAAACAATATTATATAGGAGGTAACATTGATTCCAGTTTCAAAGATATTTAAAATCCCCTGTTCCTAAATTATGTAGCCAGCACAAGTATATTAAATACGTAGAGAGAGAGTGTGTGTAAACAAATTGCAAAAACTGTATAAAAATGTTGATAGATGAAACTGTCTAGAAAAAAGAGCATGAGTGAGAGTTACCGAGTTGCACATCATCATTATCATCATCATCTCTAGTTTCCCTATTTGTATAATGCGTCCACTTTGTTGCTTTTTTAAAATTTCTACTAGATATTATTAGTACAGCTACAGCACCAAATTTTTGTAAAGACTATCTGCTATAAATATAGTCTACAATACAGACTAAACAACGAAAATTATTTGAAACATTATACGTAAGGAAAGGATAACCACACGTGTCTGTTACAATAACTATGATAATCATCATCATATCATTCTGTTGTTGCAGCGATTTTGTAGATATATATAGTTTGTAATAGATGTATCATTTTTTTAAAAGACTAACTTTTTGATAGAGACGCCCTATATATCTTATTGGTAGTACATGTAGTAGTAGTAGTAGTAGTAAATTGTAAAAATTTTCCTTTCATTTCTCATCATCGTCTTATAACAGATTTGCGTAAGGGTAGCAGTTTCTTTTTTCTTTGCATAGTACAAGTTAGTAATTTTCTCTAGCATAATAGTTTTCTTCATAGATGCTCACATACTTTTACACCAGCTTTCTCCACCTATTTTCATTCTAGAAAAACATCTATGTAGTTTACTCAATTTGTTTTAGTTCTCATATAGTATATTGATCGATGGATTCAACTCATTTTTTTTAAATATCTGATGTTCTAAACGAAACTAATGAAATATGTATAATTCCGGTACATATACAGCGAGACTACTATAAGTATAATCATCCGATCTGAATCCGTTTTATAAAGGACTTTTCGATTCGTATTCGTGTTGGGTGGGTGGGGACATACAGTACAATGTTTGATAACAATATATAGATTTTTTTTCGTTCTGCATATAATGTATAATAGGTAATAATATATATATAAGTAATATTATCAATATTTATCAGCGACAGTAACATTTTTGTGTAGTTTTAATTGGTAGTAGCAGTGTAAATTTAAGATTTAATATGTAATAGTAAAATTTTGAAAAAGTAAAGAGCAGTTTTTAGTATTGTAGTATCATTAATTATTATTATTATAGGTAAATGTAGTTAAAGGTAGTTTATAGGTTTCTATTATTATCCTTATCATGTATCCTATTAGATTTTCTCAGTAGTTAGTAGTAAACGTCTAACAAACAACGGTAGCAACGTTTATGCTCAGACAAGAGTGTTAGTTTTTTTGTTTTTTAGCAGTAAGTTAACAACATCCGTAATGTAAGGTATAAAGGTTAAATATACATAAGAACTAATGAAATCTGCGTCATTTGGTTTGCAATCAATAATGTGTATATAGCAAAAAAGAAAGAAAGATAGAAAATGAATGAGTGATCCATTTTTCAAGGTTTCTTCATTTTCCCAGCAATTATATAGTTTTATAGTGCTTTTGGAGAACAACGACTAGAATTTTCTACTTTTGATAGTGAATCATCATCATTATCAAGTTTTGTAAATAGGTACATAGTAGTAGTAAATTGTGTGTGCATCCTCATTTTTCCATCGTAAATCAAAAAACAAAAAACCTACGCAAGAAAACTACTCATCCTCTAAATAGGTAAAATGCTGTAATTTTCTTTTCTTTCTCTTAACCAAATACCTACACGTGTGTTCTACAAAACTCAATACAAATTTTTATAATTACATTTGTTAATACAGTCTAAAGCAAGGTCACAAAAAATAAGTATTGTTCTGTTTTCTGTATCTTTATCAAGAAAATATTTAAGCCAATCATCATGATATGATGGTAATACAAATATTTTGAAGCATAACAGTTTTTTTATTTATTTAATAATAATAATTATACCTTGTAAAATAACTTGAAGTAATAGTACAAATGAAGCAACGACGAAAACAAAACAAATAACAATAATAGTAAATTAGTAAATTATTAAGAGATATAAAAATATCTGTGTGAAAAAAAAACAACATTATTATTGAGAACAAAAAGATTCATATGAGGGGGGAAAGAGATGCTGAAATAATATTTGGTAGTTTTTTGGTTGGTGTAGGTAGTAGTACGTATATGTATATAAATGCATGATTACTGATCATTTTCTTGGGATGCCAAAAATAACCAACAATCATAATGATAATAATAATGACGTTTACAAATAATGAATATAGTACGACGAGCATAAAAATTGAATTGATTTGATTGACTGTTGTGAGAAAACTATCTACTTGATCTAACGACTACAGCTACTGTATTACTAGGAAATGCAGGTTTTTTTAAACACGTACATATAACAGCGTTACAAACATATATATATGATTATTATTATATATTGGCATTAAGAGCGTTTCCTTTTTTCTTTAGCAAACATAAAAATTGACTACTACTGCATTACACGGCATGTCTCTTTGTTTTTCATCGTATTTCAGTGTTCTCCTTATGACATAATATAGTATGTATAGTATATTATTTAAACAGCAGTAACTCCTACACGTATTTTATAATAGCGATAATATATAGTACAGTAATAATGATAATTATACCACATATCTGTTTCTACTCAGGTTATCGATTTCACTGTGTGATTCCATGTGTTTTAGACTTGTGTTTTTTTGTTTCACATATAAGCACGTACGTATGTAAAAGAGGTCATTGTTATGGAGGTTAGTTAGCGACGAGGAGATGTTGATACTGTCCTTGGTAGGGGACAGCATTAAGTCCGAGACTGAGACCTTCGAGAAGCTGCTTGTTTGTATCGAATCCTTGAGAACCACTGGCAAATGGAGCCCCATGATGAGCAGCACCAATATTGCCCATGGCTCCAGCATTGCCTCCAAGTGCCCCAATACCAGCACCATTAGCACCAGAAGCCATCCCATTTCCGTTAGCACCACCATGTCCACCCCAAATCGTGTCAAAGGGGCTGTACTTATCAACCACGGCTGCAGCGGCGGCCGCAGCAGCAGCGTGTCCAGCATGATATCCTCCGAATGGACCAAAGTCCTGAGGGCTTAAGGATCTTGGACGTGGCATGCCAGCCATAAATGGTTGGCCAGCAGCAGCGGCAGCTGCGACTTGCTGTTGTTGTTGTTGCTGCTGCTGTTGTTGTTGTTTTTGTTGTTGTTGCTGTTGTTGTTGGAGAGCCCTTTGTTTAATATAGTTGGAGAACTCTGTAGGTGACATGCGGTGAGTTCGCTTTGCATTAGTTTTCAGTTTGGTAGAGCCAAACTTTGTCTGTGCAAATGCAGCAGTTGTCATCAACTGCGTGTGTCCACCGTTGCCAATGGACGGTGGGAAAAAGCCGGGTGGTGACTGGCCACTACCCACCGGAGCCGGTGCCGGGGCCACAGGCGCCATTGTACCAACACTTGGTGGTGCCATTGTCACAGGTACTCCTATAATTACATATAAGCAATGCTGTTTTACAACAAACTGTTTGGCTGGCACAATTCAGCGAGCAATATAGCATCTCAACAGAGTCTGCACAATATCATTCTGTAGAAGCATTTACCGAATGGAGATCCATCAGGGCTTCCAACTGCTCCACCTCGGCTCCCGTATGGGCTCACACTTTTCCTTGAAGTCTCAATTGGCTGGAAGATTTGCGCTTCGGGATTGAATGTCTTGGTCACTTCCCGGTCAGCATTCGCTTCGTCCTGGGAGTCACCATTCTGTGACCATAGGACTTTCATTTGACCTTTTTCGCCAATTCGGTAGGATACCTATGAAACATTATGCATAAAGTTGTCTTTACTCGTTCTCAAGCTGCAGCTGCATGTTCATAAATTTGCTGCATAAAAAGAAAAGGTTTGTTATAGCATATATATATTTCTTACCTCTCCAGGATCAATCCAAACGCTCATTTCAGCTGGAAGGTTTTCCAAGATATCAGCGATATTGAGATTAGCCTCAAGTGCAGCCCGTTCCAACACGGCATCAGTAGGTTGACCAGTCTTGAGGCATCGGTAGGCCGATCCCTTCATAGGTTTATCAGGGTACCAGTGATTTTGGAACTTGATTTTCAATGCTTTCTCCAACTCCTCACCAAAAAGGTTGACCCTTCGTCGTGGGAGTTTGTTGTACAAGTGGGAAACAACAAAATTCAACGCTACTTGAATCTCCAAGTGCATGTCTGCTGTTGATCTTATTTTCTCTAATGATTTAAACTGTATAATGCAATGTAATTTATAGTCGTAGCTCGCGCGTAGTGTTGTAGTATATCAAGAAATGTTGTCTTTCGTTAAAAATTTGTTTAAATGAGAATCCACAACGATCTATTCTCTTCGCTTTCGTCACGTAGAAGAAGAAATGTTAAGCCTTTGTTGAAGTAGTAGCAAAAAATTGTAATCACAGCCGTAGGTGTAGCCTTTGTGAGGTATACTGTAGTAGTAGTCAAATATTTTCTTCAACTTGTTTTCCCTTTGGGTATAGTGATAACTCGACAGATTTCTCTCTGACACTTCCAGGTTGATGCTGTTCAATGTTTCTTTCTCGTGTCGTAACTGTTACGATACAGTTCGATAGTCAGTCACGATGATTGCTTCCGGAGCAGTTACTTTTTTTGAAGAAAACAATGCGAGTGGCCGGTTTAATGCCGTTATAAAGATGAGAAAAACGACAAGTTTCTGCCTGGAAAACACAGGGGGTAAAATAAAATACATTTATTAGTTTAGATTTGCCAACGTCATACGGGATAAATTAGCTTGTATAATTATACTAAAATCATTTCATTATATTATTATGATGTAGTCAATCAAAAAATTTATTGCTTGTGCCGTTCATATAATATGAATGTTTTCTCACTAAATTATATGCTGGTGATGCATGAAAACGCAATAATTTGTTATGCCATTTCTGGCTCTGTCACATCCTACCAATATGTAATGCCAGCTCAGCGGATTTTTGTGTTGTTCCGTGATTTATTGATGTAATTAACCTGATGCTACGACAGTCTATACAACCATTAGCAGAATCCTTACATTTTGTCCATCGCTACTTGAGCGCAGGCACTACAATTTCCAGTCTGTTGTGGTCGATAATGAAATCAATATATATACTTATATATATGTTGGCAATAAAAAAAGTCATGATACACCATTGTTGCGTTATGAGCATGTTCCCATGTAGCATGCAAAAGAAGTAGAATATCATGATCATACTATATGTACGTATTCAAATTCGGCACCAACACCTTCCGTTTAGAATTACTGTTTGTGATCGTCATTACCCACAAAAAAATATATTTTATGTTTCACCGTTTTGAACCTCTGCTGCTTGTGCACTTGTCTCCTTTCCTCGTGGGCATATAAATGTATTTTTTTATTTTCGAATTTGTTCTGGTGTGTTGGATGTAGATTGAGCAAAACCACGTATTTAAAAAAATACGTCTTTTTATATCTTTCATCCTTTCCAATCCGTTTTCTACGCTTTACACAACAAATTCTGCTCTGACAAAAAATGTAATCTCGCAAAACTTTTATGTGTTATCCTTTTAAACTTTGTTTTTTCAAACATCATATGTACATACGTGTACAGGAGTGAATGCGTTTATTTCAAAAAGTGCAACCGAACCCAAGAGTCATTACGTCAGAGTCGTTTTAAAAAAGAACAAAAAATCTCACATACATGAATATTTTTACAATCAAAGTCGCAAAGGAAAGCTATCTATTCTCGAAAGAGCTAAACTGCTGTAGAATGTTACAAACTTGCATACACATGCAGTTCGTGTAGCTCCCAACCTAATTCTCTGGGCTTTGGCAGAAAATGTTGGAAGAGTTGAGATGCGAATGTAAATATCCATGGCTTTTTGCCAGGATGACGAATGGCGAAAGGAAGGGAAAAAAGATACATACATCGTGAGAAGGGGAAGAGAAAGGAGCAATAATATATATTGCAAAATGTGGAGTTGTTGGTTTGGAGGAATCGGATATATTATATGTAAGAAATGTTCAAGAAGGGAACGGCAAGGCAAGGCAAGTCATGTTCATATTCATCCAATTCCAAAACACCACCACATTTCCACATCCAACATTTCATCTCGTACACCAGTTTACATTTGATGTGCGTATCATTACAAAATTTCTAGCGGAGCACCAAAGGCCAAAGGGCTACAGGATTTAACTGAAACAGATATATATTTTTTTAGCACAATAATACCATTTCAAATTAGATCTCTATGTGTTAGAGTAGAGGACAAGTGGATGGATGGATGACTCAAATAGTTAAAAAAAAGTTTTCTAAAGTCATCAAGAAAATGGTGTTCTCTCAGGAGGACATATATATATGACGACATGCAAAAGAGTGAGGGCGACGGATTGGAAGAAGTACATAATAAAGCAGTTTCGGCATATCTAAATAGTTTGAAAATTAAATCGAGGTCTCTTTATGTTTTTATATGTGGAACATTCATCCATCTACTACATGTACTACTCTCAAACTAAACCACAAAAGCCAAAGTCGAGTTTATTTCCGATATTGAACGTGTGGGTTGATATTAAACTGTGCTCTCAACTCAAACGTTTCTACTAATAAAGTATATAAACATTTTTTTGGTTGGTTAAACTAGGACACAATATAATTATTATTGGCACTAAAGGAAAAGGCCATGTATAAGCTTTCATGCGAACATGTACACGAAAGCCAAAGCTTTGATACATTCTTCTAGTCATTCCTGAACATATGAATATAACTACCTATCCCATTAATACGATCAAAGAAAATGTTCATTTGTCCAATTTGTAACGACAAAAGAGAAATGTCCTTCATGAATGTCTAGCAGTAGAGAAATTTCTACTAATGAGTTTACAAATGTAGCAATACCACAGAAAGCACTGCTGCAGTTACTGCAGTATATTAAAAGCACCATGAATATATATGTATCAATATTACATATTACAGAAGTTTTGATCCCTTTCAAAGACAGAGTTACCAATAATTGGTTTACATTTTTTTCTAGAAACCTTTACTTTCACTATTCTAACCAAAAAATTACACAAAATGAGGAATTTGGAAATAAGTATCATTACGTTTTGATATATACGTGTAATACATTATGTGGGTTTACGCAGTAATTACACACATCTCAGTCACAGTCAGTCTATCAGGCTAGCAATTTTGGAGGTGGCATAAGTCATATGATGTGGAAATGTGCAGAGGAAATGTGGAAAGGCATGTGATTAAATTAATTTTTCCAGAGAACGTAGCTTCAGTGAACAAAATAATGATGAAATTTCTTGTTCGAGTCGTCCGAGATAGTATATAACACTTCAAGGCATTTATGTACGAGTGAGCAGAGCAGAAGTACTATGTAGTCTGCTGGAGAAAAACGTGATGACCATTCGTCAAATCATAATGTCACAACTGATTATCATCATTCCTTTTGAACACTGTTTGATGGCAAACCATCAGAATCAAACCGATATGCGTTGTACTACGTGTAGGTTTCGTAACAGTAATTCAACTACGATTCGATGGCTACATATAAATGAGAGCATACACATATCTTTTCTTTGTCCTTTGTAACCCAAGACTGAATATCTAATGGGCAATCACGATAATCAAAATTCATATAGGTGAACTCAGGTACTTGCTCATATCATATGCCACACAGAATGATATTATGAATTGTCTACCTGAATACTAGCAGGACCAGGTTAAGGAAACAAATAATAATTTTGTGTCCAATGAAATCAGGAGTTCTTTTACTCCTGTCCATGAGGACATGCATGCTCCATGCTGCTATTGTCACAATATTCAATGCTGATTCTGATTGGATTGGTGATTATATCAACCCAGTATTCCACCTCAGCAACACGCGCACAATTGTACACATACATTGGGATGGATAGTAATAGGAAAGGTAATAATAATAAGATATAATGATAAATATACCTTCCTGATTATATTAGTATGTGAGCTCATGCACACAGGTAGAAAAGTAGACTGGAAGGGAAGACAAGAGAGTCAGCTCAGTTCATGCTCAACTCGCGAAAAAAAATATATATAATCATTATTTTGAGCTTCATCATCATAATGAAATAGCATTTTATTCCGGAGCATGCATGCTCAATTTTAAATAATTACCTCGACACAAAAATAAAAATGAAATGAGTGTGTAAAATTGTAAACCTAAACTTTTCTATTAAAGTTTCTCATTTGACATGTTGAACTGCTGGCTGACAAAGTATATCATTCCACTTTCCTACACAGTCATGAATGTTTGAACAATAAAATGGTATGCTTTTAATTTCACTTATGTTACTTACATAGAGTGCCGGAATGGATTTAATTTTCGAATTACAATCATCTAAGCTAAGCAGTTCATCATAATACTTAAGTGTGATGAATGTAGGGTACTGGATGAGCACGCATGAAGCGTATAACGTACATATATATATTTAATGCATTTCTAATGGACACATTTTTCGTCCTTGCTTGTCAACTTGTCAATTAGTGCAAAAGTGGAATGCATATTGTTAGCCCTATTTATTAGTAGAGTGCATAAACACACAGTTGCATGAGTGGATTATTGGATGGGTGCATATATACGCATACGATACAGTCAACAGTTCAAAAAACGGGATCATGAGGATGATGATGTTGTTGAATGTACATAAAATTCAATAAAATTGATTGAAGCTTGTTTGGATTACTTAATTCTTCTCTTCGTTTGCCTCTCGTCAATTGCAATTTATCATTAAACATGGATCTGTGCTTCACAAATTTCACTATGCTAAAAAAAATCTGTGCTAACATTTTTTTTTTTTACAAATGGCGAAACTGTGAATTGCGTCTTTAGTTTCTCAACCTACCAAAGGAATATGCTTGCTCAATGAGGAAAATCGTTTTTAATTTTTCCTTTTCATTGCAAACCAAGGTCGAGCCCACTTGAGGCAAACTGCCTCAACAATAATATTTGGAGTTGACAGCCATATAAACGTTTATCGGATGGGGTTTCAACCATTTGGTATTCATTATCACGTCGTGATCACAGTCATAGTTGATAACCCCTTGGATAACGAATTTTATCTTTACGAACCATCAAATCAATTGCGTTGGAGCCCAGTTACACATAAATCATGTTCCTTTTTTGAAGATACAATTCATGAAATTCAAAATAAGACGCAATTTGTCAAAAAAACTGAATCAAATATGTGGGTAACAAGATCACGGTTATAATTAATTATGAGTGGGAGGCACCGAGTTAGCAGTTTGAGTATAATCGTTCAGTTGTCATAATGCAATTGCAAAACCACATCACATTCCCTACTTAATGAATAAGAACATTAAAGTAAATGTTATCATCATCATACAGAATCCTTTCCAGATTTATTCAGATACATTTGCAGAAAATATTGGATTCAAATGAATCGCATTCGCATTACTACTCACATTCACTTAAAAAAGATTAAGCTATTTTCGAATCATACAGAAGCTCTTATCAATAGTGAAAGGTCAGAGTCAACATTCATCTTTCTAGTTATCATCACACTGAAAACATGATTAGGAAGCATGATGACGATTCATCACAGTTGAGTTACTAGAATGAAAAGATTAAGTAGTAGTAGGTTTGTATAGAATTTTTGCAGAATGCATCATCATCATCGAAATTTCAAGTGAGTGGTGTGAGTAATATGACATCAATTACTGTCTTGTGATAACCTAACCCCAACCTTTTGATTCCAATTCCAGATTCCAGCCTTGTTGCTAGCCGGTAAGGATGGAATGGATTAAATTAGACGTAATGACTTTTATGTGTACTATTTCTTTTTCTCAAGTGCATCATTTGTTTGTTAATGTGCTCAAGAACTAAAGTAAAGAAATGCAAAAACATATTATGTCATCCGGTTTACACCGGCACTTTCAATTAAAACTCATCCTTGTCACTTGATCCTCTTCCATTTGAGAACTCATAAACACAATTGATATTTTACAGCTTCATTCAATTCAATACCACTTGAGATTTGCACAAACATCTCATAAGATTTCAAATGAATGTGGACAAGTAAGTAAATTAGAGAGATGAATGTATGTATGTATCCAACATTGATCCATACATGGATTCGCTTTAAGTTTCGTTTATCAAAACAAAATTCCTAAGCAAACAACGTTCTATAAAATCATCATTCAGACTATTACGCAATCTCTCCATTTCCATTTGCACAAAAAGAGAAACAAGCAAAAATTGTTTTTACGTTAATGGTATTTATGATTCCCTAGTGAGGCTGGATTGGATCTGCATTTCGTTACTCATCAAAATCATCATGATTGAGATTTTCACGAGAAAGCTGCAAACAAGCAGCAACCATAATATCATCATCGTGCTTCAAGATTTTGAGCATATTGGCAAACATTCATTTCCAACCCTAAAAAATGCTTCAGCTACCTCCAAATTTTCTACAAAAACATGTTCTTTTTATGTCCGTAACAAAACATCGCCTGATTAACATCACTTAGCACTCACTAAACCTCGAGACAGGGAACACCACCCAAAAGAAATTATGTAAGCAAGAGAGCCCAGCAATAAACAGTGGCTGGGGAGAGGAAGACCATCATCATCATCTTCATTTTCATCATGTACAACTTGTGTTCGCGTATACAAGATGATGATAATGATTATCATGCTTTCTGACATTATTTATAGACTTTTAAATTTCAAGGTTGTTCAAACAACTCTAAACACACATGAAGACGAGAAAAAACAGCTGAGGTTTCTTTCGAAAAAATTTACTACTTGTGAAGATAGCGCTTTGTTGCTAACTCGCTATTCAATCGGACTTTATGAGATAATACGCACTATGTCATACACAGAACAATTTATTTTTTTTTGTCAGGAAGCTCAGCAGCAGGTTCATGTTTCATGACTATAATGATCACCTCTGTTTGTGCAGAAAGGATATTGGACATCCTGTAAACTATATATTTCTATTTTTCCTTCACTCCATGAGACTTCCTTCCTCTCGTTGAAGGTCTGTCTCTTACTCCTCGTCTCTTTGAAAACATGTAAATGCACAAGTGAGTTGACCTTTACGACATTTTTTTAACACTTGGCATGGCACTCATCTATCAATCAAATCACGTATTTTTACACCGCCACCAAGTCATAAACGGTGCATAAAAATTTACATGACATATTATAGTGCATATATACCTACGTGACCGATATATTACATACATAAAAAGCCTTGTCAAATGCACAAAAAAACTTCCACCATGAAATTCTTTCTCTCAAAAAATGAATTTCAAATTACATTGCCAACTTTTAGAATTTAGAATGGCCTTCACAATGCCATGAACAAAAAAATTGTCACTCAAAATTTCTATGCTTTTTGTGAGCTTATAACAAGGAAAATTGAAGTGAAATAAAACTCAATCTTGATGAGCTAACACTTGAAATCATCAAAATTGTGTCTGTTAATAGTGCTAATGCTAACTGACAATTTTTACGAGCTAGTAGAATTTATATGCTATGGTTGAAATAATTTTATTAGGCAGTAGTTTGGTATTTATTTTTAGTTTCGAGGAAGAGCATAATCAATATTTTGAAGGTGAGCCCATTTAGAATTTTAAACACGTGGAAACACCTTGAAAAATAAGTTAGTACGTTGGTGTAATTTTTGTAATTTGCAAAGCAATTAGCAATCTTGAGGTAACAACAATGATGAATGCATATGTTTGGGTAGGTATATTGCTCGGAAGATACATACTTGAAATAAAACAAGGCTTAGTTTTAACCGGCTCACCAAACTAGACAATAGCTGAATAAATGAATTGATGATGGCAGTAGATAAATATGTACAAAAATGTTTACGAATATGTCCTATCCACACATACACACACATCTTATCATTAACATAAAATTGCATAATGCTAACCAAAAAAAACAAGCCTGAAGAACCTAGTGACGAAGTTTTAGTATATTACCAGTCATGAATGAGCAATCTCATTTGCCATGAAAAATGCCTCGAGTCAGATTCTCTGCAAAAAAGCAGGGAGTCCATAAGCATCTCCTCGTTAAATATTTATGTAAGCAATTTAAACTGCTGACTTGGACTTGAGATGAAGATGGAAAGAGAGACGGTGGTGTGGTGTAGGTTTATAGTAGATAACAAAATGAATTCAACATTCAACCTCATGAAACGCTGCTCACCTTTCGTTCAATTTTTCCAGTAGTCTTTTACGTCAACTGGTAGGATGCTAAATGTTTGTAATAAGACTATTTGTCTTGGCTATTATTGTTCTTGTGTCTAAACGGAATGGCAAACTTTTATATAGTTCCTGACTTGCAAATACTTTTGCTCTTAGTTAACTATTTTGTTATTATGGCAAGAGGGAGCAACTATTTAGAAATCCGACAACATGAAAATAAAAAGTTCCAATCCAATTCCAAGAATGCAAGGGCACTGATCTAAAAAACTTCATTTCCTATTCCATCCAAATGACACGAAATGAACGAGAAAGATCCTTTTTATCATTGAAACTTCATCAACCATTGCAAAAAGCTCCTGTTCCTTTAATCAAGATAATTGGAATGGAAACTTTTTTGATCAGCCGTTAACAAAAGTAGCCATATTCTGGCTAATCACTTCTTTCCAACTATAAAAATAGGCACAGATTGAATACCATTAAAGTAGCTCGTTTGAAAAAAAGTGCTAAAAAGGAACATTAATGCAGCTCGTCTACAAAAAAATTAGAAAAGTAGCATCCTTGATCTCAATTTTGAATCTTTTGCTCGTCTCTCTAGTTGTAGAAAATTAGTTTGGTTTGTACTTGGATTTTTCCTTGGTTCTCCTTATTGAATAAAAACTGGGTGCCTTGAGATCAATTCCAAATAACTTTGAGTAGTACAAACACAAATTCCCATCAGATTTCTACCAGGTGTATATGCATGTTTGTACAACCGTACAACACGAATACTATATACCCAATCCAAACAAGACGAACAAAATAAATTAATTTTCTTAAACTTTTTCCCTTTCTTCTTCTTCTTTTTCTACTACCTCTATCCATTTTTTCCTTTCATTCGTGACCAAAAAGTCTTGCAAGGTTTTCCCGTTTTTGCATGAATCTCAGAATTTCTAATTAGCTGTGTTCCTCCCACATACACAAAATGAGGCAAGCATTCTGTCATTGAAGCAGGCCATATAAGGGCAAGGAGAAAAAACACATTTCATCACAGTTTCAACCTCGTACTACATCTTTATGCATCAAAACATATAAATAAAATATAACGAAATTTGTCAAGAATATATGGGCTTTATATAAGCAACAATCTTCATTTCCCTTGTGAATCCAACTTTCATTCTACTTTCTCTATCCCACCATATTACTTCATGGCCTACTCAACAACAAAGAATTTTTTCATCCCACATTGTTAAAAAGTGGATGTGGAAAGCTGAGAATCTCGGTGAAAGCATGAGCAAACGAAATCCCCTTTTTCATGGCCACTCTCTTGTGTTTCCACGTCTCTAAAGGGCTTGTAATATGGGAGCATAAAAAACTTTTTTTTCCTTTTGGAGAATAAAAGAATAAAAACTGACAATACAATAAGTACATATATCTTTATATCCCCAAAATAAAAGAATACAATACAAAATGATGATGGCGTTGTTGAAAAAACTAGAGTGCTTGCTTGCTTATTATTATTATTATTTTTCTATATATTACATGCAGATGCCCTGCTTTTCCTCGTAGCAGCCTTCATCCAAAAAGTTGAACAAAGCCTCGATCTGCAGGGAAATTGAGGAATCTCCACCTCATACTATTTTCTTTCCCATTTTTTTCCTTTGTTCAATCAGAGGATCCTTCTAAACAAGCTTATTATGCTTCCTGTGACTAACGAACGAAGGGGACATACTTTTCAAGCTTTGTCAGAGAATGGTTGAAAGTTAATGTTGTATCCAGCTACTAAAGTTGTAAGTTTTGGAGACAAGAAAAGTGATGTACGTAGGCAACAATGGGAGCGAGTAAAAACTTACGTGCTTTTTTGTTGGTTTTGTAACGATTTTGTTTCAATAGAGGAGATGAAGTGCAGCGTGAAGAGCACTGACTGAATGTCCTTTTCATATACAAAGAGAAATTTTTGTTCCGATTTCACACAAAAATACTTTTAGTACTGCAGCTGCAAATGAGGTTTGACTTCTTATAGGATATATACACAAGTAGTAGGAGCAGGTCCGCAAACTTTTTTTTACACGGGAACACAATAAAAATGATTGTACAAAAATAAGATTTGTTCTCCTTCTCTCCTTTTTAGAGTGACGAACGATTCTTTTCACTAGAAACGAGTAGTAGCAGCAGCGATAGCGTATATGTATTCTACTTTTTACCTCTCTTTGATTGAAATCCAGTAAAAATAGAAAAAAATTGCATTCACAGTTGTAACAAAGTAGTTGATAGCAAAAAATAAGTATATCTAGAGAGAAAACTTGGAGTTTACTAGGTTTGGGAAAGGAAATCTGGTCGACTAGTAGTAGTAGTAGTACTTTGTTTCTTTCTCCCTTGTACTTTTACCCTTTTGAATACTTATTCTGTTCTGGATTTTTTAGCCTTTTTTTGTCCACTACTACGAAAAGCTGGATGGATGTCAAGTCAAGTATTCATAAAAAAGTCGAATGTAGAAAGAAATGGTGTCCAAAAAAGAATTGAAACTTAAGTAAAAAACAAAAAAAGAAAGTTGGAGCTGTTATAACATGCCTTTTTCAGACTTGAGAGCAACTAAATTTCTTTCCCCTCTTCTCTTTGCTTGTTATTTCCCGTCTCTCACTATTATTTCTTGTTTCCTTCTCTCACTCGACTCTCTTCTCCTACTCGTTTTTCGTGCCTTGCTCCAGCTAGCTCAATAAGGCAACTGAGGTTGCCACACGCTGCATTACAATTTCATACGTCCAATCCAAGTAGTTTCATATATTTTACTACTACTACTACTCCAGCCGCATGCCGTACGTATTTACCTACAGCCGTACGTTACGTACATACGTATTTTGTGCATATAATATAAGTATATGTACCATATATATATCCATCCACATAAACAGAGAGCCAGATAGGATTATGAACTACCACATACTTAACTTACTTTGAGTGAGTAAAAAGGGAGGAAGGGAATAAAAAAGTAGGTCGGTTCGCATGATGTGATGATGATAAAAGCTCATTCATATAAGAGTAATATACAAGAGAGAGAAAAACATGGACATGGCCACATGTATAATATGAATGCATCCATCTATATGGAAACATTTGGTGTGCTTTAACAAAAATATTCCTCCTTCTGTTTAGCAATCTCATACGTTCCATAATGATAGAGCTCTCTCACACACTCACACAAGCTCAGCAGCAGCATGTCATGCCATGCCACTTACGATTTTTTTGGCCAAAAAGCCAAAAAGGACTCACGTTAACGTACAAAATACCAAACTCCCTGAGTTCAATTCGGTTTTGACTTAACAACTCTCTTTTTTTTCTCTCTCACTCTCTTCTCCTCCGAAAAAATATGCTCAATTATGTATGTATACCAAATAACCAACTACAATGTATGCTTTTAAGTGGGCAACAAAAGAGCCGAGAAATGCAGTACGGAAGAAGAGAAATTTGTGTATGTAACTCAATACACTTCCATCCGCATGTGCTTTTTTCACACTATCAACAATGATCAGGAAAAAGGGAATAACGTATATGGGTTAAATAGAATAGAGTGAGGAAAGTAAATGGAACTTGCATATTAAACACAAAAGTACATTATACGTGACGACATGACGTTGGAGTTGGAAGCTAACAAAAAAGGACGTGATATCCTTTGTGTTTTGGCTAGTGAAATGCAAATGTGAGCTTCAGCTTTATAATGGCATCCTATATTATATTAGGGTAGTTTTGTGTGGAGTAAAACGGTTATCAGTACAGCAGCACGGTTAAGCGTAGAGCAGCCCTGCTGTACGCCTATAATATTGGCAGCCAAAAAAGAATCTTGAAAGGCTTGAACGAATCCAACTTTCCACTCAAAGAAAAAACGGAAAGGAGTAGTGTTGGAGTGGAGAAAAAAATATGCTGTGTATGCATCATCATCATCATCAGCAGCAGCATCACATGACGAAGATAAAGAAGTTTTTGAACAAGATTATATTTTCAGTTCCTTCCTTCATTTTCGGTTCAGTTTCTCAAGTGGAATGAGCAAATAAGCATCATCACATCAACATCTAATAGGATTGCTCCTTTCTGCGTAAGCCAAAAAAGACGAAGAAAGAAAAGTATGAACAACAACTGCCTTTCTGTTTTCTATATATTATGTACATACGTATAGGAAAACTGTATAATATAGTATAAGCATTAACCACACAAGACTCATTTTTGAATTCTTCAACATCTAAATTTAGTTCGTGTGCTTGATGAAAAAAAAGCAAGAATGAAGGGAAAAGTACTCGGCAAAGTCCATATGATGAAAACTATGGGCTCTCGACTCTCTCATTCTGTTTTGTACTGAGAATGCTGCAAAAAAAAACATAACATACTATGCACAAGCAAGCTCAAAGCTGAATTATTATGGAATGGTTAAAGTTGAAGGAAGCTATGTAATAGTGTTGTACTCACGTAGTACACATACTACACAGTACACACACACACCGTAAAAAGTACAATACAGTATTCGGCAAGGCTTTGAGAGGAAAACAAGAAAAGGAGAAGAATATTAGAGTAGGAAAAGAATGAGCAAGTGCGTTAACTTCTCTTTATAAAGAATGCACAGAAAAAGCCTTCACTGCTCTCATTCCATTTACTGCCGCTATTTCCAATAATACTTCAATCCGGAATAGGAAAAATCCCAGTTAGGCTACGGCATGGCATATGACATGACATGGCTTTAATGTTTGGTATTCAACCATCATCATAATATTTCCAGCAACTGCCACTATCACCCCTTTTTCCCCCTATCATTGACATCACATATATGACTGTGATGATGAGAAAGCTGCTATCAGATGGAGAGAAAATGGAAAAATCCCTTCTGAAAAATACTACCCAAAATAATATGCGCATTCCATCTGTTTTTACCCTTTGCTCTTTCCCAAACTTTCTCCTCTCTGCTTCCATTACACATTCCAAATTTGTTCTTGATTTGATGGCAGCATAATAAACGTATTCTAGCTAAAAAAAAGTAATGCACTTCTCTCCTGGTCTGGTTGATTTAATAGGGTTTCCGCATATTATATACTGCTCAATAGTACATAAATGTATCACGGTCGTCAGAAGAAATTTCTTGGATCAATGAAATCAATTGAGCAAATTGACAACGAAATCTTTTTCATCCAACAAAAACGGAGAATAGTTTCAAACGAGGTCTACCCTGGTATTGGTATATGTCCCCAAAAGAAAGAAATCACAGAGAAGGAAAGGTACATAAGACACCAAAAATTAAGAACCGAAAAACTGAAACTGCACTTTGGAATGGAACTCTTTCTTTTCTGTGGGAAACCAAACTATATTTTATTTGCTGATATAGAGGAAAACTGGTGGTGGTGGAATCCGATTTTCCACTCCTTCTCGGTCAGTTTATCATCTTCATCATCATCATGATTGCAGAAGAAGAAAATAATATCATTGAATGTGTGGCAAGGCAAAGTTCGAGTTTTTATTCTTTGTGATAGTAATAATATTCCAAACTGTGGGTTTGTATGCGCCATTTGCCAACGAGGAATTTAGATTGCAAACTGCGATAAAAGTAATAAATTTTCGCGAAAAAGAAATCTGTTCACTGAACAGATGTAGACGTGAGGAGAGGAAGCGAGAGGAAGAATTATAAACGTGCATTCACAAAAATATAATATTGCAAAAGAAACACATATTATTATATTAGTGTATATATTGAGAAATTATTATTTCTTACTTAAGTACTATGGTTCAACCCAACGTGTTGTGCAATATCTATTTATACAAGAAAAATAAAAATACGTAACTCTTCGGTTTTAATGGAATCGATTAGCATATATTTCGTAAGACCTTTTTGGAACAAAATAATTCATGAAAATATTAAAAAAGCTTATGGAAAATCCTCCGCACTGTAATTCACGTCACGTCTTGCAATGATAGCAGCTGGCTTCACTGAAAACTGTCGCCAGTGAGATGGCGGCGGTGATGAAGCGTCAGTCGAAAAAGTCAAGAAAGTGAATTGGATCGGAAGAGATTGAAGGAATATGGGATGTGATGTAACATTATTGGACGAAAAAAAATGGATTTTTTCACACGATATTTATCTCACATCATCCTCAATTTCACTTTTATTCTTGTTATTTCTTACATACTATCATCCTCTGATGTCGATCCAAAAGTACCTTTGATATCTGAACCATCTTTACAAGCAAATTTATGAAAGTCTACATAATATTACTGCGTGTAAAGCAGAATTGAAATTTCGAAATGTGTATTGGTAAAATAAATTTCTAAATGCTGGTTTTACAAAACGTGACTCAAATCCGGCAAATACACAGCTGCCGAATTCTTTTTTTCCTTTTCATATCTTAAAAGTGTACATATTTACATCCATTTCTCAATATTAATCAAACTTTTTTTTTCTACTGAAAAGAATGAAAAGTGAAAAAGAGAGCACGTTTTTCATCGGGGTTATAATGATGATGATGATGATTATGATATGAAAGAGGAATTATAGAAAAAAGACGTGAAGTGGAGTGGTGTGTGTTATCATTTATTATAGTATCTGCAGACATTCACAAAAATAAAAACAAAAATAAAAGTTTTCCAAACTTTATATAAACCATCACCGCAGAGAAGATTCCAAGTGGGATAAAAACGTGGGCGACAGAGACGATGAGCGAGAGTGTTTCATTAAAAACGCCTTTTCAAAAAATAACAGCTTGAAAACAACACATACATACAGAGCCAGAGATTCCAAAACAACTTTTGTATAATCTCAAAGGGCATCTATATCTATAACGGAAGTAAAATCACGTTTTTTCCTCTCTAGAGGAACCGTAAAAATACCATGTGTCATTTGATGTCGGATTATAAATTACTAATTGGCATTTATTCGCTCTGCCTGCCAACTTCAGAAACAACACATTATAGCGTTTTTCGCATTTGTATAAAACCAGCATGTAGTTTAGTTTCGCAAAACAGAGAGTTCCATTCCGTGAGATCAACAACAATAATTTGTTAACTATATGCTTTACTACATTAATTGATGTAGTGACTAGTGAGCTATTATGTTTCATATTCCATGTTTGCGATAACACCATGAAAGAATGAAAGATTGGTTAATAATATTTCTCCAGCTTGTTTATTGTTACCTGGAACCTCAAATTAATTGGAGAAATGTAACTGTCAGTGAAATCAACGTCATAAACAGCATCCATCCTAAAAACGTGATTCAGTAGGTAAATATATGGATATTATTTGTGTTGAAATACATCACAGTTATTCACACCTTTGTAGATATTTTACTGTAGTGATAAAAGATATGGGAGGTACTTTATGTGTATTAGAACTTATTCTTGAAAATGAAACATGTGTTGGGAACATGTGCATACGTCAATGTTTGTCATTGAATTGACACTTTTTATTACATTTTTTGGGACTATATAAGAAACATCATGAATTTCATTTGCTTTGCTACCTTTCTACAACTGGAATAGTAGTGGAGACCTCCCTGTTGAGCAAGTCTCAGCATCTTTCCATAAAAAAGTTGTCTTGGCAGGCAGAAGAGTACTGACTCTATAAATGTCGATCTCATGTAATTCCAATTCTATTCTTCTGCCTACGCATCCAGAATCTGATTTACTTGAGCATAAAGTTCCTTTCACATTTCAGACACAAAAAGTGACTACATCACCGTCTACTTTCTTGTTCGTCAAGAAATTTGCCGTTTTCTCCGAAAAGTTTATCCAACTATATATGAGCTTATGTACTATGATACATACATATATATGTAGTCTGAACATTTCCCCATTATCTATGGAAGCACAAGAAATCCTGTCAAAACAAAAAGGTACATACTATTATTCCACATCCATTGGGGCCTTTCATCTTGTTTTAGTAAATCTTTTCTGAGAGAGCTAAAGTAAGCAAACGAAAACGAAACTACACTCTGCAGGAGCAGGACCGTCGTGTTTCGACACAACCCTGACTTAGAAACCTGCCAATAAACATTCATATTCCAATCCTTTTGACTTGATTTCATGAGAACTTTGTTTTTAGCCTTCACATACAATCTTTTTTCGTAAATATTCATTGACATGGTTGACTGATGATGATGATGATGACGATGCTATGGTCGGTGGTTAAAGTATAGCCATCTGGTATTTTTTCCAAGATAGAAGGAATAAGCACATCTTCCTTCACCACACGGCGTCTGTTAGTCTACCCACATCATCATCAATTTTTCCTTTTTTACGCACATTAACTTGCATTAACATTACATTACATCTCTCTACTTTTTCAATTTTGCACAATATTACTCAACTTGTAGCATCACATCACATATTTTTGTTTGGAAACTACCTACGTCATGTGTTAACATTCCATTGGTTGGGATATAATAGGAGGGTCTCATTTCAATACAAAACTCACAACAGTCCATATACCATTCCAGGAAAACAGAGTAATAATATTTGAACAAAGTTCATTCTTTTACAACAAAAAAATTCCTCCGTCTTTTGATGAAATGCATGTTATTTTTATGAGCCTGCTGTAGCAAGTCAGCGTGTAAAGTTGCATAAGCTATTTTTGGAGTCTATGTACAGTAAAACAAAACAAAAAACAGCCTTGTTTCAGATTTCTATCATAAAGAAGATCTACCCTGCTTATATGTCAATTATGCTGATGATGATGATGACCCACACTCAACTTGAGCTCATCATTCTTATTCCTCATTTTATCATCCGTCCTTATTATTAATAGGCCATCCATATGTATGAAAAGAAGAAAGGAACCATAACAAGGGGCCGGGGCTGGATATAATATTCTTGAGTTGGCATATATACTTCACGTTTTCTTTTAAAAAAAGAAGAAGAAAATTCTAATAATAAAAGCATCCAACAGCCGTCTCTCATTTATCCTCCTCGACAAAGCTGCCAGAGAGGCGTCAAAAAACAAGGCTTTTTGAGCTAGAGAGCAAATATGCGGACATATGGATCATCTCAACAAAAATATATACTTAACAGCAAGAGCAAAAAGATATTGATGGACCAACTGGGAGCTTAACTCGTTCATAAAAAAATGAAACCATGTTCGATATCTTAGTACAATTTTAGTACGTAGTGCATCAACAACATGACATTATTTTAGAAAACTAATATTGTAAGATTTATTGTGCGTCCTTCTAAGTACTACTGCGGCCGGGAGCCTGGCTGCATAATCTTGGTTTAAAATGAAGATCCTTCTTGTTTTTCTGAACCTTAACCCGTATCTTTGAAATTACTTGAAGTGAAGAAGAGATGCACCGCCACCAAGAATCTTCCTTGATTATATTGTGCTCCTCTCCTAACAAATGAGAGAAATCTTCACTCATGCATTTGGAGGAGTGGAGGCCCTCTTTATAGAATTCTACTATCTTTCATAGCTCCCACATTAAATATTTATGTCTTGAGGAAACAGTGTCAATTTATCATTTTGAATTTATAGTCTAAACCAGTTAAACACAAAAAGAAAGTTTCTTCAAATAATTCAAAAGTGGCCAGAAAATGTCAGACTTTGTTTCTTGGATATATGTGCTCCCAATCTTATTTAGTGCGTTTTCTTGTACGCTTTCACTGCACTGGGCTTTTTTTTGGCAGCTTGGAGTTTGGCATCCAAGATTTCCTGACTCATATGATGTGAAGACAGTCAAAATAGTCAACAAGAGCGAGAGGAGCCAACACCATAATTACATGACATGAGACATGAGGAAATGTTGAATTTTTTAGTCACTCAAATCCTAAAATGTGTTGTAATTTTGACTTAATATCAACACTAACATGAGTTGCGGAAGTGTGGATTATGAAGTAAAGTTTTCGGTACATTTTTTATGCACATTAATTGAATCATATAGCAAAAATGTAAAATTGTAAAAACAACATTATTTATTATATTATCATACTCATGTTGTGATACAACCAACTTTAGCTCATAGAAGCAAAGTTTTCTGGATTTAACTTGAAATTCCGTATGAAAAAAAAGTATAAACATTGGGTTCGGATGCTGAACTTTGAAGATAAATTGTGGAAGACTGAATCCATTATCATGGCAGTTCCAAGAACCACAACGCGTGAGAAACTGAGAAACCTCCGTAAAATATTCAAGACGACGAAAATTGAAACTGTTGCAATCAATATTACTATTCGTGAGTGTCTTTAGAAAAACAACTCCATGATAATATCCCACAATTTCCCACCAACAAATGTCTTCTTTATAGTTACGGCATGGATAGATCGGTTAGAAAACTCCAAGTTAAATTTTGTGACCCCTCAATTCAAACCCACACGTAATGGCTAACGATCTATGTTTGTATGCATTTTGAGAGAGAATTTGTTACCAAGAGTATTTTTTTTTTGAAAAGCTCACACTCACCCCGTCAGTTGAGTAACAGAGATGTGGTTGGGAATTCGTCGAATGTATTTCATAGTAAATTTTTCATGTTTATGTACCCCCTCATTGAATTTTGAATGAATGCATGCACACAACAACATTAACCAAGCTCACAAACTACAAACCTCATGCTTGCATCTGCACTTACGCTTGAGTTAATGTTGTTTTTCGGAGGTAATAAAGCCTCACTTTGCCTTCGTTTAGGAGAGATGAGCACTTGCTACAAACCAAACAGTTGATGTTTTGAAAACCTAAATAAAAAATAGCACTTTGTTGGTTGCTGTTCTTATACAGTGTTCAAAATGAAAACTTGATGCTTGAGCCAAAAATTCCATCAAATTGGAATGGGATGAAGATGAGATGAAGGGAAAGGAAGTCAGAGTTGGAATACTAACTATACTATATTACTTTGCATTGGGTTGGATGCGAATGGTGTAGTAGGTAAGAAGTTAGAAGAAGAGGAAAAGAGGATACATCTTCATGACGCCTACTCCTAATATATTTCACAGACGAAGTCTACCGTCACCATAAAAAACAAGATTTTACCGTTCAAAACCAAACCGAAAACTCATCCTCATTGGAAAGGAAGTATCAAATAGTGTAGTTTGCAGTTGTCATCAAGAAGAAAATCACAAGACGATGTGTGTTCTGGGACAACATTGCGAATTGCAAAGAATTGCGATGTGAAGTAAATCATAATAAAAATTTTATACAATGTATGTAATTCCCCCATTTATATCACACTCTCTTTCTCGGCTCATTTGTCTTATAACACATGGTTCTCAACTAATTTCGGTTTAATTCTGTTGACACTTTTTTCGTTTGTGGTTTATAGTTTGTCCTTCTCTCTTCAGTTTAAGTTTCAAGCTGCATATCGCACCGTACCGCTTCTCCTTCACCGTAATTGCAATATTTTGTGCAACTCAAATTCATTTCGTTCCCATTGTCCTTTTCATTCATTACGATTGCTTTAAAATTTTCAAATGAAAACTATGCAAATTAGTTTGTGATAATTTTACCAACAACGAGTGCTGAGCACACGCTGTAATGCTATATCACGACAACATTTTTGCTTCAATTTTCGTTGCCAAAAAACTTTGTATTTTCGCACACAAGCGAACTACTGAGCCAAAAAGAATGTTGAGGAAGTGAATCATGTTAGCTTGTGTGACAGGAAGACGACACGTACACATGCGTAGATATGAAACTCGATCATATTGTAAGAAAATCCGGTTCCATCGCCGTAGTAAAGGAATATTATTTGGAGGAAGAAGGAGATAATACAAATCTCTACCGTATAGCTCATCATCATCACATCACATTTCATAGCCACGACCAAAGTACTTGTTCTGCTCTAGTTCGTGAAAAATTGACAGCAATTTATAATTCCATGCTATTTTAAGCAATTATTTTTGGGTGGATGCCTGTCGCTCCAAAGACGTTTTGTCCATTTTCTTCATACCTAGTTAATCTTGTTTCTTTTTGCTTTACTGAGCTAAACCCCTTTCCCCGAGAATGGACTGGACTATCGTCGTCGTCGACTGACTCAAACAGATAAACAATATTACTCCCACGGTAGTGATGGTACAATGCGGTGTGGCATGGCATAGATATGAATGTACCTAAACTGATGCACAGTCTACGGTATCAAGTAGTCGTCGTCATTCCCTCATTTCTTTGGGCAGTGGTTTTGGCCCTTTTATGGTTTCCTTGTACTTACGTTTTGTATACAACGTACTCATCAACGTTTTAAGGATTACTGGAAAGAAGTTGTGTGATTCATAAATTTAACTATCTATCAGGATGAGAGCCTTAATCCTTAAAAACTTTTTACTATGTACGTGCCATGCTACAGCTCAGCTCCTCAGCAGACAAAAAAAACAAGGCTGAGGCTTAAACTTGAACCATATTTTATCTCATTCCTCTCTGTCGTCGTAAACAATCTTAAGCCAACCATGTATTATTATTATGTATTATTGGAACTTCCTTATGACTATTATGACGGAAAATTCCACTCGTTTTCCATATCTTTTCGATGGTGGTATAGAGTATATAGTCCTAGCTGCACAAATATACATATATACTTGTCATATATTTGTACCTAAGAATGCAATTCATTAAAAAGTTGTAATCATTACTTTCATGTGTCGTAAACCCAGCAGCAGAACATTTTAAGTATACCTGATAAGAGATAAAAGCATTCAATATTCTACTTTTGCTTTCGTTTCATCTCAGATTATACAAACTTTTGAGAAGTTGGATAACAAATTGGAAGTGTAATTAAATGCATCATACTACTTCTATTCTAAATCGTCAGATTCACATAAATCTTTACGTGTCATGTCATCATTTCATAACTATTAATTTGCATTTGTTTGTGTAGAAAATGCAAATGCAGTAACCATCAAATCAACGTTATTGTACCAGTGCCAGAGTATCATACCATGGAATACTCTGTTGCATGTATATTGTTGATAAAAAGTTGAAGCGCTCATTTC
Organism: Orchesella flavescens; assembly: GCA_964034955.1. Classification (NCBI taxonomy): domain Eukaryota; kingdom Metazoa; phylum Arthropoda; class Collembola; order Entomobryomorpha; family Orchesellidae; genus Orchesella; species Orchesella flavescens. Next base: position 34,121,839 of record OZ035954.1, on the reverse strand, counting down.
ATACTGAAGGCTGATTGTGATGGGATTATTGTAAAGCCAAAAATAACTTTCCTGTTATAACTACATTTGAATGATTTGATACTGCCATTGTGAAAGAAAATGCCATATTATGTTGCAAGTCGGTTTTACTACGAACAACGAAATGGATTGGCTGGATAATGTCATTGTAACGTCTCATGTTACAAATGGAGTCGGCTCTTTAACCTCATGTTTGAAATTGAAGGAAACCATTTTCCAGCAACTGTGGGAAATGAATTACTTATCAACCACATAAAACATAATATTCAATTTCATCCTGTGTCTTAAAACCATAGTAAAATTACTATAACACATTAATACTGACAATGCATGACATCATGACATGAAAGCATTCTTAAACTTTGATGAGATCGGTTCGCATTGTAGTAAGTCGTATATCGGTAAAGTTAAAGTCAAAGTCATTATTCGGTTAACAGCTTTTGTGGCATTAGTTCTCTCAGACAGACAGACGTAATTAGTTCTTCGCTTATCGACAAGAGCAAATGCAATGAGTCAAGTCAAGACCTTAACAATAAGCTTTAGGCTATTATTCCAATCCCATTTTCTATGATTTCTTAAATTTCTACTGTGATGTAATCTTCAATAATATAGTAGACGATCTTTTCACAAAAACCAAACCAGAAGCTTAAAATGCATACGTTAGTTAGTGCAGTAGATGTGACATTGACTGCAGTAAGATTAGAATAACATTTTGTAAATCACTACCATTCGATGATACTGGTGAGGTAGAGTAATTAAGGAAATCAATGACAAGCAAGGTGTATACAAGGAATCATCATCATATAATCATCATCATGCTTCCAACTAACGCCAACCTGCATGACAAAGCTTTTGACACGGTACACGGAATTTCGTCATGCAAATGATCTTGAGCTTTATAAAATTTGTTCAATGCCATAAACACTTTCAGATCTCTATGTGGTTGAAACTGCAACCCGAAAGTAAACATTTAGCAAGACCCGAACAGAAAGAGTTTTTCCAAAATTATACTCATATCAAATACTACGTTACGCACGTCAAGCCAGTTACTATGCAGTTGCACATTTGACAGTCAAAATATTTCGTCATTGGGCATGACATGAAGGAGGGCCGAAAAATATACGTTGTTTTCTTTCTTCACTCACAATATTATTCTATTTTTGAATAGTTTATACATATTTGATCAAGATAACATAATCAACATATTGATCAACCCAACAAGCAGACCAGTCCCACAGAAACACATGAAACCCGTACCAATCCGAGTACCTTAAATATCATTACTTTTAGTTCTAGTAATAAAGTATTAATAGGCCAAGCCAGGCCCAACTGCATCAATATGTTTTTAGTTTTTATCAATACAACTCTCTTCCAAAGATCAGGTTAAACGGTCAACAAGGGCAATATTAATCAGAGCAGTGAAAAAACCATGCATGGTGTATGGTGGGAGATATAAGGATGAGATATGAGATTGATTTGATGAATTCGTACTTTCAACAAAATATTTAATTACTAGGCATATAGCACATAACATGGGCTCTGCTATTCATAACATATTTATAAATAGGCATATGGAACGGACGGACACTTTTGTGCTTGTCAAAAATCAACATGATGATCATGCCATCCACTTCCAGAGTTCAAAATGAGTGTTCAAGGCCTTGTAATCATGAGGATGATGAGAACAAACACAAAAAAAATGCAAAAAAAAATCCAGAAACTTCTTCATACGTGAGTGCAAATTAATCTTTACGTTTTATTATTATTATTATTATTATCATTTATTCAGGTGTTTCGGATAATGCATCTTACGCAGTTACGTTACACGTTCTCGTAACTGAAAATGATACAGTTGTTAGTAAATTTGGATAGCATAGCATAACATCAACAACATAATATAACATAGTTAGGAAAAACTAACTACAAGGAAAAACTGAGGAAGAGGTTCAAGCAGCCTATTAGGGCGCTGTGATTTGGAAACATAATATTTACTTAGTTGCTATTGTTTACATAAGATTTAGATGTTTTAATTACATTTACTACGAAGTAATCTAATTAGGGTAGGTATAGTTGAACGGCGATAGCGTTCATACTTACATGCTACAATTCTAAAGTTAAAATTACGTTTGTTATACCTAGTGCTAGCGTAATGTCGATTGCGGTGGCATTCTATCCAGTTTTTAAACAACTCGTTCTTTAGTAACTTTTTCCCGAAGTTTTCGAGCACATGTGTCCATCTTATTTCAAGGCAATCTATACCTAGGGCGTCACAATTATTTAGATAATTATTTTTACTAACATATTTGCCTAGTATTATGGAGAGTGCTCGTTTTTCAACACTCTTTAACATTTTTATTTGTTGTTTAGTGAGGTTGTTTGACCACAACACACAGGCGTATTCGAGGATTGAGCGGACATGTAGGACATACATTGTTTTCAGCTGATCCCTTTTGAAGCCATAGTATTTTAGCTTACGTATGATGTGCAATTTTTTGATGGATTTATTATATATGTGGTTTACATGGGCACTCCATTCACACTTATCATTGATCATAACACCCAAAAGCTTTGCAACATTACATTTGGGAATCTCAGTTCCATCAATTACAATTTTTGTATTGCTAAATTTTTTATCTCTAGAATTATCTATGATTATTACATTGCTCTTCTTAGCGTTAACACACATTTTATTTTCAGACATACGTTTGCAGATATCACTTACAATTGAATTGATTTTAGGAGCAGATTTATAACTGATTGCTTCCGCAAAACACATATCATCGACAAAGGCATTCATTAGATTATTTTCATCTTTATATTTATCATGGAACATTGAGAGAAGGTCGTTGACTAGTAATATGAACAGCAATATTGCAATTTTTGTTCCCTGAGGTGTACCGTTACTTATGGGTAAAAATTCTGATAATTTATTGTTATGTTTTGAACACTGAGTCCTATTTTTGAGAAGCTCAGCGACCCAATGGATATCATTTGGGTCGACTTCCATTTCAATGAGTATCTTTATTAGGATATTATGATCAACAAGGTCAAAGGCTTTGGACAGGTCTAGTAATACAATAATTACGTAAGTGTTGGGCTTATCTAATGCCTTAAGAATGAAATCAAAAAGTGAGACCAGGTAATGAGTTGTTGAGGACTTTTTTATGCCTCCAAATTGCCCGAAGCTCAGCTTCCCTTTGATCTGGTCGTATATCCTTTTGAACATAAAACCTTCCATCATTTTACATAAAATATCAGTCTGAGTTATTGGACGTAGGTTCTCAATGCATACGTTATTTAGATCTTTAGGTACTGGTGTGATGAAACCTTTCTTCCATTCATTTGGCACACAGTAATTTTTGAAGCTAAAGTTAAAAATGTGTGTAATCAATGGTACAATATGGACTGCAGCAAATTTGAGAAACCTCGTAGGAAGAGCACCTGGTACGTTTGACTTGACTAGATTTAGTTTCTCAAAGCATTTGAGTACTGTTTGCTCATTTACATACAAGCTATTTAAAGACAGAGCTTCACTTTTTGGCATGTTTTTTATAGGTTCATACCTGTTGTTGATAGCGGAAAAATGAGAGTTTATCATATTAAGGGTGCTGAGCAAGCTAATATTCTCGCTGACTGAGATTTGTTCTGCTGCTGATATTCTCTGCTTCGTGTTGCATAGCTTGGTCACTACCGAATGGATCTTATTGGGATCGTCACTAATTCCTTTTTGTAACCTTAGGTTATAATTACACTTTGCTACTTTGATTTGTTTTTTAATCTCATTCTGGATTTGGGAATGGACCATGCTACCTCTAGTTACTTTTTTAAGCTTTTTGAAGAGCTTAGTGAGTGGTGGTGTGATCCACAGTCTGTCATTTTTATACATTACCTTTTCCTTTAATGGAAAGGTTACCTCAAAAGCATTTATTAGTAAGGAGTTCAGGTATTCCCATTTAAAATCTACTGAGATGTTATTGTAAAAAGGTTGCCAGTTGGTATTTTCAATAAGTGTAGCGAAGTCGTACAAATTGTCTTTTGTATAATCCCTGTACTTGATTACTTGCATTACATACGTTTACATACATATAATGTTGTACTCATAGAGTCTCCATATACTTTATGGTCACACAGTCTATTATATTAAGCTAATTTGCAGTTTTTATTGCTGTGCATGTCCACTTATACTACAGTATAAAATCAGACCAGTAATAATAATATAAGAATTAAGGGTTTACTTCTGAGAAAGATGCGAAAAAAAAGGTTTTATGCATGTCATATTCATCATGAACAAGATACCGGCTTCATCAACATGATATATGATCGAGTATGAATTTGCTTTGCTGGACATATATATCCCACACACACCTTTGAGTCTATAAACACGTATGCATATATTTATTGGAGTAAAGTTGTGGTGGTACACTGATAAGGGGGGTAATGGATTAGATAAATCACGAAGTTGCAAATTTGAGTTGTTTGAGGTCCAGCCAGGTTTGCCATATATGTATCCCCTTTTTTTTGAGTATAGTCCTTTTATGGAAAAGTTTGATGATGGGTGGCATAACCTAAAGTAAGTGTTTTTGAGGGTGTAAACTCCATTGGTTCTTCTAGTCTTGCTATGAAAACATACGATTAATTTGATGCTCCTCATCCACTCAAGTCTCAATGTAAAAGGTGTTAAGTCTTTTGTTTTGTGCATCATCTTTATCAAAGTTTACAAGAAGATTCACCTTATAATAACGAAAGGATCTGTAGAGATATGAACCCCACCCAGTGGAAAAACTGTCTAAAAAAGTAGAATTTATAGCTATCCATGCATCCAAATTTATGTTTCATTGCTTTTCACATGCAAACAAAAAAACACTTTGATCGTAACAGGGCAAGCTTTGAAGATGCAATGCAACATTTCACAACATATCAATTCCATATCTCACGCTGCCGCTAAATCACATACTCTTCCACTTCAATTCAATCTGGTGCATTTCCAAAAATTTTGTTCATGCATCCACTTTGCATGCAACGTTGGCCTGACTTTGGTCCGTATCGATCATCAATCATTGACGAAAAAGAGATAAAAATTAAATAATGCTCATTGCTCGACAAGAGCTGGAGATAACGTGGGCATCAACGTCAAATCCACATTTACACATTCCCTTTCATCACCCGATGGCAGATATGGACGAATAATGTGTTGAAAACAACCGGTCCAATAAGTCTCTGGCTTATATCATCTAATATTTTTTTAGGTTCACAATCAAAGTACACATCCAACATCCCTCAGAATAAATATTATAGGGTAGAGTGAGTCACATTTTATGTGAACCTTGTGAGAACATTTCAATTGATAAAAAAATAAAGGACAACGATAAAGGTTGTGAAAGAATCAGAGGTTATAAGCAGTATAATTTTGAAACTTGGGAAATGCAATTGCATTTAAGCCGAATGAAACGAGGATGCATTTTTTAATCTACATAAAATTACGCAGAATGTAAGCACTAAAAAAGTACGACAAAAACATTTCAACTTTAGCTTCAGTAATTCATTTTATTTTGCTTGCCAAACATCATGAGGGTACACGGTCTTTGAACGCAATGCAGCAAATCAATGATGCATGTATTGCAGAGGGAGAGAGTCGGATTGTTATTAAACCTGAACTATTTACTGTTATACTGTTACTCAACCACCGATGCATACGACGTGGCACGTTGCTGGTGCTGTGCCACACTAAAATTTCGACTACATTGCAAAGTGTGCGAGGAAGTAATAAATTTGAATAAAAATAAGTTCTTCCTTTACCATTTTTGCACGTACGCTACGTTCGTCATACTCCTGGAAAAAAATAACTGGGATCGAGCATTATTACACTAAAGACTCTGAACGAAAAACTTTTTTTCCTCTAACGTCTTTCCATTTTCCTTCTTCTTCTTGTTAGAGAGATTTGTTAAGATTACTTCATCCCAAAACTAAATTATTCCCCTCCCTCTCTGTACCCTTTAGGCTTTTGCAGCTGAAGAACTTTTAAAGAAATGGAGTGAACTTTGACATTCAACATGGAACAAGACGAACACACATAATATTATACATGTCTTAGTACAAATACGTGTATGTGTAAGAAACACAAATTATTCTACTTTCTGGCAGAAAATCCATGTTTTATCTTCATGGTCAAACGTAGTACGTCGTAGTTTGTTCGTGTGTCTGCCTCTGCCACCACCATCACCACCACCTCCCTACACTCCTCAACTCACAGCATGAAAACATGCAATGCTGGATGTGTAATGATGCAAACAAGGATGGTTGTGTGAAGGGCGTAGGCTTTCAAGAACCTTTCCTGAAGGAGTAGTAACGGCAAGTGCTGTGGAGCATCTGATGCGAAGAGAAAATGAGTTGTGGGTGATTTCATCGTGACTTAAGGGAAAAAGTTTTGCTTCGGATGAAGGATCCAACCCCACGTCTGTCCTTCTATCTATCCTTTTCTCATTCATATATTCATAGTTACTTTATCCAACGGATATTTTTACTTTTACTTCTCTTAAAAGATTCAAGACAAATGATAAAAGTTCCATTGAAGTATTGAAACGTGGAGAGGAGCACACACAATATAGCACCATTTTTTACTACTTTAATTCTTCCAGCTGGAAACCTTTAAAACATTTCCAGTTTCCTAAGTGTAATTCGTACTCATTCTCAAAAAAAAATGTGTCGGATGGAAAAAGTCAGTGAGATGAAATAAGTGCAAATGAAAATTCAACGGAACATTTCATGTTTCTATATTTTTCTTCCTTTTCTCGCTTATTTATTGCTGTCCTACATATCCCCTTCTTTTCAACACTTTCCCAGATAAATTCTGGCTTGGATCTGGTCTAGTGAAAGAAGATGGAAAGAAAGTGGGCCACTTATTCCAAAATAAAACTTTTTCCAACTTGTTCTATCTATCTATCCCCCATGCTGCAATATAGTAGGTATAGTGAAATGTGAGACAGCCTTTTCCCTTCCCACACCGTCTGTGAGTTTTTTCTCATTATTGCATAACGCAAGAATGCATAAACCCGCTATGCATTATCATATCAATATATTCTTTTAAAGAAATGTGTCCCCATCATCCATCCCCTTCTTCCTTTTCCTCACGAAAGGAGCTGAACTGAAGCCGATCTCTCTCTTGAATAGAAAGATCAGCCTTGAAACTTTGTAAGGAACAAAAGTCCTGCCTTACTTTTCTATACCGCACACATTCATATACATCATTACCAAAAAAAAGGAATAAGTTTTTATAATAAAAACGATTGCTATACTTAATCACATATTTTTAGCAAAGATTTTTCTCCTTGGTTTTTTTTGCAAGCGATACAGTGTGTGTGTGTGTGTCGAAATTGGATATATTCTCTTTGACTCTAGAAAAAAGTTTATTTCTAGTAAATGTAGCAAAACTATACTAATCTAGTCTTTTACCTTCCTTTAAGCAAGTTTCAGGATGTGTTACGTAAGTACATTCAATATTAAAAGAATAAAGAGAATCGGAGGCAACAAGGAGAAAAAAATGTGAACAAAGTTCTTTCTTGTAAAGTCCTACATGGTGAAAGAGGAGAGAGTTCGCCTTTTCCTAAGCTTAAGTAATGCATGGCTTACTTTTGCCAGCATGTTTTTGCCAACTACACAGAAAATGGGATGGGATATATGTATATATATGGTGAGCACACACATTTCTGTAAGGCCAGAGCCAGAAGCTGCTTTTTATAGGTAGTTGTATCTATTAGGAGAGTTTTTTGTGTGCACTTTCCCCATGGCCCTACTTTCTCTTTTTCCCTTTCCCGTTCTCATTCGTATTATTGATCCTTATCCTCTTTACTTTCACTACCAGCAACCCACGTACGCGCTCAACTACCGCGAGCGTATGTATAATGAAGCAATGGAGGAGTAGGGTTACATAGCGTTATTCCCTTTTTCACATTCAAAATCCTCTTTTTGGGGGAAAGTAGGACCCTTATAGTGATAGTGCTCAAAGAGCTCAAGCTTTCCCCATGCTTAATAATGCTCTTCTTTTCTCTTTGCTGGGCTTATATATAGGGGTCTATCATTTTTCGTTTGTTCTGCTTTCCTCACGACCAACCGACCTACTTTTTCCCTCATCCGCCCACGTTCGATCCTTCCCAGCTGGTGAAGGGAAAAGCTTGGGAGCCCTTTAGTCAATAGAAGCTCAAGCATACACAAAAACACTCACAGTAACCCAGATTTCTCTACACATGAATGCATGTATGATATCGCATCGCGTCATATATTGAAACGCGTCGTATATACGATATATGTATTTTATGTATCACATATAGAAAAACTTTTTCTTTTATTCATTCATTCATCTATACGCTCTATTTATTTCCAGAATGCAATTTCACTTTGTTTGTGTGCCTTAAAACCCAAACAAACAAGCTCCCTTTCAAATTCAACTCGCTTTTCCTACACAAACCCAAGCCAGAAACGCTGGTCTGGGTAAGATAACTATGAGGAATTGTATACAATAATATGAGACTACCAGGCATTTTGCCATGAAATGATTTCGTGATGAAAAGAGACAGCTTTAACTTTTGAAAATATATTTTTACCAACAACTCCCCTCATTATACGATATTATGTGTGCGATAAACCAACACTAAAAATGTATGGAGTACCTACCAAAACTACCCACACATGTTGTATCCATTCATCATCTGAAGGAGAGTGACTTTGACAGTGAATTTTTATTTTCAATTTCACTTTCGCAGTTCATCCATCATTATGTGACGGAATAGGTTTTGGGATAGAGCAGACTTGGCTTTTCTGTCGGGAAAATTAATGCACAAAAGCAACGATACATATGTGCATAAAAATGTAGCATTTTTGTGCTAAATTTTCTTCTCGCTAGAATATTTAGCTCAGCAACATGCTGCGTTTGCATGCAAAGTATATGAATGCTCACAGAGTTTTGCTTGCATTTATAATTTTCATCTTTGCTGGGCTCCGCACTGACGTCATTGCATTCAGGGGCTTAATATTGTAATGGAAATGTTTTGGAGGATGGATGATGTAGATGTATATATATGACTGGGAGACATGTAGGTACTCCAGGCGTCCTATTATGCTGGATGTCCTATTATGTTTCGGAATTAATTCACCTTGTTTTATTCCATTCCATTCCGCCCAACTCTTTCATACAAAATACAGCCGTGCCTACAAATTGCGAAAAAGTTTTCAAAGGGAAGAATTACCATCATTATGTTACATTAGTGCTATTCAATTTTCAAAATGAAAATGAAATTGCAAAGATGGCACAAAAGGTAAAAGGTTTTCTTTCAGCTTCATTTTACCCTAGGAAAAGTTGCGAATACAAGGTGAATTCAACAATATATAGCAATCCATGGTCAAAAGCTAATATTTTTCTCATTTCGTCATTTCACGAATGTCAAATATGAATATTCTCCAAGTTTTTATACAGTTGCAAATTATGTTTACCAACCCATATGTTTATCCTACGTACCAACATACCTCCACACTAATTATTTTCCTTGTCATGCATGGCTCCCACGCAATTCTGTCTTCCAGGAATGTTTACAGTTTTCCTTCATCTTAAAAGGAACACTTTTTCTTGAAAGTCACTAGATACACGGGAGTAGTAGCACTAAACACTTCATGGTATGAAGTTCACACTCCAATTTTTCTAGTTTGTTTTAGTTTCTTTGAAACAATGAAGCATGTATAGCACGTTTACCTGCCTAAATACTATAAGACCACTTTGTTGTGCGTGAGAATGTAAAGGTTAGTTAATACAACCTCATAAAAAGTTTTTGTCGTACGAGTAAAAACCTAGACAAAATTAGTACGCACATCTCATTCACTTTCCTCTATGCACAGCAATTACAAGAGTGAGTAGTAGAGTTCCCTAAGTACACAATCATTATTAAATATTCCAAAACTTTGGGGGTTTTAGAGCTGTAGGCAAAGCTATTTGGAGGAATTTCGTATGGCATGGAATACTAATTAAGGATATGGCAATGATCATCAATTAGCATACATGTTTGAAATGAAATGAGTTAAGGCTCAAACTCAAGTCTAAGTTGAGTTTCTGAGTCTCTGAGAAAACTCTGTTACACAAGTGTATATACACTGCATAACACTTACATCGCACCATAAACCACGTCTTGATAATGATGATTGTGGTTGGTTGGTAGAGCACATAATGGATTGGATATTTGTACGAGTAATTAGCATACTATGACATAAGACATAACAAGGAAAGGATATATAATGTAAAGGTGTAATTGTCTTGTTTTCCCCTTGCTTAAATACATACACATCGAATCGTGGTTAAAACTCTAGAGCTCTTATTCTCATTGGAATTCATAAATTAAGTAGCCTGGCTGGCTTGGCATTGTTATTTTGACTGTGGTGTGTCAGACACTATTAAAATGTGCACATGCATAATCAACTTGACTTTTTTTGGCCAAAAGGAAAACTGAAAATGAAGGGAGAGTGCTACTGACAGTGCAGTCGTCAAAGACGACTCAAGAAGGCTGCTTGTATGATTGGTAATTAATTATGTCTCAAGGAGCCACCATAGGACACCAAAGGCAAGACGTTTTTCCTAGTGGAAAACTACTACCAAAGAAATTGGTTTTCATTACAAAGGGTTCGGTGCCAACTTTGTGTGGCATGTGTGTCAAATCGATGCGAATATTTGAGTAGGAACGCGATAACATGAACCAAGCAGGTATTATCCATTCTCAAACTTGCCCGAGACGACAATTGATTTAAATAGAGGTAGAATATAGAATGCTGGTTTTTCTGTGAAGTAAAATAGATGGTTTTGTCAGGGTGCTTCTAATTTAATATAAGGTCCATAGTCCATGTTCTATTTCCAGAAAGTACCTTACACAACCATGAAAACAATGGTGATAGTAAAAGAGAAGAAATTGCTCCCGTCAAAACACTTTTCCATTTCTCACCTAATTTTCTATTTTCCAATTCCGTTTTTCAAGGCATAGCTATAACCATCCACTCTTCCAGTAGCAATGAGTTCATCACCAGCCTATTCATTTACTTCAATTTGATTTTCCAATCAGACCTCACGCTCCCCCACACCTTACAAAATGGGATCCTGTTCCAGTTACTAGCTAGCTGGATAGATTTTCATTTTCGTGCAGCTGCTCCTTTATCCTCCATTTCCACATCATCAACGACCTACTTCTTCCTTTCCTAGTCTAAGCAAACTTAAGTTGATCAAGCAGAAAATGAGGGAGGAAACGGAGTAAACAAGAACTAAAATAGATGTGAATACCAGCATCAATTCATCTACGTTGATGAAGAAGATGAAAATAAGGTAGACTAAACGTTAACCAACTTACAGAACAGAATGCTATTTCAATTCTATCATCATCATCATCATATCGTCATTTCAATTGAATTCTCCTACCTATACCAAACCATCATACTATACACACTGGCTGCATCCCTCATTCAAAAAAGGTTCTGCTTTTGAAGTGTGCTTAATAAGCTCTCCTCATTCTTCTCTTCTCCTTCCACTCAATTCATCACCAACTCTAGATTCATTCATCGGGAGTCAACATGAGTGTATTCATTAGGTGAGTATACCTTTGCATCAACATCTTCATTATCTTCAACAACTTAAAACAGAAAGCAATCATGTAACCCTCCTACTTTTGCGCTCTCTTTTAGAGTCTAAATTCATTTCAACATCTTTTCATTCTGATGATGGGATTACACTCAAGAAAAGAATGGATGTAGTAAATTATACATTCCTATATAAGGGTTATGAGATGCCTCTATAGCATATAGTATATTCCATATACTTCCACCTCATTATCCCAACGTCTCAACATACCTGCACTGTCAGCACTTGATTTGATATGATTGCTGACGCTACTAAGAATGTATATACATAATATACTTTCTGGAAATTTTGAAATAGCAAGCAAGTCTATCGCAAGCAAGCGGAGGATGCCACAAGATACCCCACCACAATTGACAATATTGAATATTGTCACGAGATTTTATCAACTAAATTGTTATTTCCTTCCTTCCTGTGTGTCTTAGACATACTCTTTAACTGCGTTGTATCGCTAAAAATGACATGAAAGGGTCACTTTTCAGCCACCTACAGTCGTCGCCTTTAATTACGAGCTGAGCTGCCTCGTCTGACGTTGTCCAGACATGTATCTACATAGTTATCATCATAATCATGAATAATGATATCCAAACCAGAAAGTATCGTATCGTAGTATTTTAATGTTTTCTTAATACATACACTTATGCATTTCCATTCGAAGCTTATAAATTACATGTACTTTATCATTTATGGACCCATCTGCTCAACTGAAGCTAAAGAAAGAGCGCCTCATAGTATAGATAACATTCATCTCATCTGAATTGCATGAGAGATTGGATTCTATTCATAAAAAACTTTCATTCCTTTTGAAAATTTTGTTTTTAATCATTCCCCAGTCCAACACGAAAAGCCCATGCAGTATATAGTACCAAAAATTTTATATGGTGCACCGTGCACCACCACACAGCTTTTGAAAAATAATGTTGTGCTGTCAGCAAACTCATTTATTTCCTACTACACAAAAACAGGAGCCCATCCGCATTATCCATGTGAGCTGTATTTCATCATCATAAGGAAAGCCATTTAACTTCACATTAGAAAGCATTAGCGATATCTTCATCATCACTCAACCCCAGGAAAAATGAAGAAATATGGTTTTTGGTTTGAATATAGTACGCAAATCCCCTCAAAATACACAGGGATCACTTTGGCTTTCCAGCGTACACACACAAATGTGTATGCTGTCCGTTCCGTACGTACGAAATGCATAATATACGTTTTGTAGAGACGAGCATGGACTGACGCTGATCATGTTTTATAACAAACACTTATCTTCAAAAAACCCCAGTTGAAATTTGCTACCACCACCACCATACCATATACCACACTATTTTCCATATTGCTGCTGCTGCTGCTCCTTTCGATTAGGTCTGCCGCTTTCATTTGACGGACGGACCTGGATTAGTTAGTATTTAGGTATCTCACCATCATCATAAAATATAGATAAATGTATGAATACTAAAACACGCTGGGTATAAAACACAATGTAAGACTCTGTATTATGCTTGCGTGGTTTGGTTTGGTTGTGGAGCTTAGTTCGTCTTCGTATATCTCTCATGCATTTTGTGCTGTGCTGCTGTTTCAGCTTCTACTAGTGCTGCTGACGACATGACCTTGCCAAGTTGTCAAGGGCTTTTTCCTCACAAGAAAAATACGGAATACTACTCACAGACTTACACTCTTGTATGTTTTATGTGGAGTAGTACTACAGACTAACAGAGCAACGAGAACGAGACTAGCAGAACCAGAAAAAGTTTCGCAATGCCATGCCACCATTTCATACTTGTATCATCAAAATTATAGTACCGCTTTTCTACATAGCGTAGCCTCTAAATGTAGAATGTACTATATTTTCCAACTCCCTCGGGTACGGGGGAGTTGGCTCTCACTAAAAAAAAACTTTTTGAGCATAAAATAAAAAAAATAGTTTTTTTTATAAAAAAAAAAGTAAAAATTACATCAAATAACTTTACTCCTCGTTTTCTTTTCTCTGGAAGAGTTTTTGTACCATGCCATACCATGATATCCTCATTTTTACATTTTGTTTTGATGCCCAACTACCCTTTTTGGGATTTTTGTTTTACGGTCGAGTTATTCAATCATTTTGATGGATGAAATGCTATTCCATTCTTCCAAAAAAATGTATTAAATTACAGCACAACACCTCTATTCTTATTTCTTCCCTGACGAGATTGCTGGTCAGTACGGGAATTTTGATAACAGCAATATATAGCAATACCCTTCCATGATGCCATACCGGACAATAGGATATCGGTAATGGACCTAGTCACACCGTACATTCGTGTTTTGGCAGTCCAGGCCATATGGCAAGGAAAGTAAGAAGAGTCCATTTTTTGGTTATTTATCATATAGCCAGTGCAAAAAAAACCTTTTTATCCATGCGAAAGTATTCATTATACTGAACTAGCCAGTGGTACTTGAAGAAAAACCAACTAGAACCAGAACCAGCATGTTCTTCTAATACTACACTAGCATGAGAGTACTGCTACTACTACTGCTAGTACTTGTACTAGTATACTAACATGAAGAAGAAGAAGATGATGGTATGATGACGAGTGTTATTTTTCTCTTTCGGTCGCTCTTTTTTATATTATTCCACACAGCTTGAGTAACTTACGGCACAAGATGGAGTCTTCCAAAATTTATACATTATTACTTCAGTCTCAGTCTTGGTATTTACAATAAATCTAATAATAATAGAAACATACATATATATATACATGTTTGTATATAGTTTTCTTGTGAGAATTGCATTTTTCTAATGTGAATAAAATTGGTTCTATCAAGTTGTTGTTATTGCAGGCGTAATACTGCAGATATTGAAGAAGCAAACCAGCTTTGGCTTGGCTCAATGCCTAACCTGCTTGCTTAAACACAGGATTAAGCTGGATATGAAATGAATAAGGAAAGCAACTTTTTGTATATAAAAGAATAGTGAGCTTCTACTCAACTTTCAGTTGGCTGGTAGTGCTCGCCCGAAGAGGAAGAAAATTCTTTTTTTTCTCTTCTGCTCGTTTTGTTCATACCAAAATATCTCCTTTTAAATTTTACATGTGGCTAAGTCTAAGCCTACCCATGCATTTTTACGAATGCTTTACGAATTTTTAGTGGACTGGATGACAATGAAAATGGAGATAACGCTGCAAGACACTAACAACCATGAAATAGCATGTTATTGTATGGTACGTATGACCATGCATAAATCGGACATCACATCATCTTTTACAAAATGTAGTAGTCCCCCCACTACTCTTTCTGCTGCGGAGAAACTACTTGCTGGAATATTCCAGTTATGGCTGCAATAGTACCGACCATTTAAACGGATCGGATTGCCCTTTGCCTATATATTATAATATTATATGTATGTACGTGTTCCAGTTTTGGAAGGAGGCTTTAGGTTCTCGGTTCTTTTCTAACCCTATTATTGTATGCAAAGAGGTTTCAGCTACTAAACGTATATGTATGTATTGTTATCAGGCTATCACTTTTAAAAGACACGTAGCGTTGTAAATTCGAATTGGGCTGGAGAAATTGCCATAATCCTGTTTGCACGATGACAATGTTACTCAATTCGCAAACATGTACGAACATGTAGTATTCATGATAGGCACGTTGTATGACCATGGGCACATCAGTTTGAGAAATGGACATGGACATTATGCATCTTTCTACGTAGCTGAACAATGTGAACTATTACTATTCTATACTTTGTCGGTGAAGTGTAATGAAATTGCAATAAGATTACTTTTTATGTTGACTTGACGGACTATAGAAGAAACTGCGTTTTTTTTGCATTTCATTCCTTGTGTGATATAAAGCACATTTATGGGAAGAAAACGTGGCAGAAAAAAAACGCTAAAGTCATTTATAAATGGCAAAGCTATATAGCCATTCCGTCGTCGTCTTTCTAGCCTAGCTGTTCCAGTTCTCCAGTCCCCCTGTTTGGCAATTGGAGAGTGCAAAAACTGGAATACTACTGCTTTCTTTGGTAGCCAGTACTGCACCAAGGAATGATGATGGAGGCAAAAAGAAGAACAAAAAAATAAGATGAAAAGACAAGTTTTGTTATTTACAATGGAACCGTGTCGAGCTTGTTTTTCTCGTTTAGCATTTTTACTGTTAAAAAAAGAACAATATATTATTGCTGCATGGGGATATAGTGATGCTACCATACTTACATCCATTGATGAGCCACACACGCTTCCAAACTTCCATATTTGGGGATACCAGCAGCAGCAGCAGGCTGGAACTGGTACAATGGGATTGGGATGGAATTGAGGCTTTATAATAAAAATATATAAGAAGTAGCAAAAAAAAGTTTGGGAAAAGAAGCAGTGAAGCAGCTTACAAACCATTAATATAACAAATGATATGACCTACATATATAAAATTCATGAACATGTTTCTTGCGTTCGCCGTTCGCTGTTGGAATCTACTGTAATGAAAGCATACACCGTGGACAACAATACCACGACATGACATGTTTCTTTTCTCTCCATTTATTATTTTACTCTAGCTAAAACTCTTTCTGAACGAAATGGACAACTATGGACCCGTGAGGGCTATACATTGTACAACTGCATCACAACACTATAGCATGAACAAAACCGTGGAATATTTTAGGAAGCGAGCGTGTGTGTTCACAAAAAAAATACGCCGTTTGTATTCCTAACGTCCTAATACAGCACAATACAATTCACAATGAAAAATGGAGGATATAGATGTTTATTGTAACTGTCAAGTTATATAAGACATGTCCACATTTGATTCCCAGTCATATTCGCTCTATTATTTAACTGGTTTGCAGGAAAAATCGTCTATCTATGCCTAATAGTTCCTGTTTTTTTTACGTAAAGGTTTATATTATTTTTACAAAGCTGGAAATTTCCAAAAGAATGTGGAGGGAGGATTCATACATACATACGTCACTGAGAGATTTCGGACATGAAATAGAATATAGAATGTGTACATTCGTGCAAACTGCAAATAATCCATGTCTTTAATGTTTACTGAAAGGTTAGTTTTATTTTCTAGATCATCATAACAAAAAAGTTCATGGTATTCAGTTGGGTTCTATTTATATGATCACAGCTGTATTTAGATAAAATGATCTAGGCCATCAAACATTCATTTTAGTTATTTAACACTAGTCATAAATCAACTTCTACATGCTCATCTCTATATCATATTCTAGAAAAAATTTAGCTACTCTCTCATAAAAAGCCATTGGGATGAAAACTAATATTGAATATTATATTATTTCATGCGTGCTTAAAATGGTTCATCTAATGGTATTTGCACATAAAGATTTTAAAACATTTTTTCCTCTAAAAATTCCCCCACACAGCTCTAGCTGTCAAAGAATTTCAATCAGTCTTTCCTACAGCTATAGTGATAGTTATTCAACAATTTTTTTTATTTACTCTCGTTTACCATTTTAATTTACCAAATGGGAATTACATTACATTCACTTCACTAGCTTAAATGTACATGCATACACATGCAATGTTTTCATGTGTGTTCTGTGTGTGACTATGTCTTGTGTACCCACAAAATATGAGTAATGTGTTGACAAAAATGTTTTTTAAACCAAGCTTTTACTCTTTTGTTTATCTACCATTTCAAGAATTCCAAGTAGACTGCAGGACACAAAATTATGAATGTTTATCATCACGCTATTGGCAAAATTTGCAGTTTGTAGCTGGATTTATCTAGAAACGAATAGAATTCGCATGCTTGTTTGTCATCCATACCAAACCACACCACAATAATGATGTGATGAGATAAATAACTGCACCAAAATCCTATGGTACAAATACACATTCAAACAAAGCACTAATGGTATGTACTATGTACACAAATAATATGCATGAAAACATGAGGATTATCAGTGATCTAACCAGTTGTTTTGTTATTTACCTCGTGTTCAATTAACTTGAATTTGGTAAAGAAGATAGGGGCACAAGCTGGACAGTGTAAAAATTCAATATACATCATCCTTTCATGATAATCATCGACAGCTTCGTCATCAGCTCATAACTTCATGATTTTAAAAGTTTTTTCATCAGCGTATTTTAACACAGCAAAGCAAAGCTACCATGCTATTTTCTTGCTGGCAGATACTGATCTGATGATCATATTATACATTTTCAATGTTGCATGACCACTTTGTCTCACATGTCCACTTTAGCTTCTTGACATCATGAAAAAACACTAATGTTGCTCTAGGTCCAGAGATCAATTCACGAGACAGCTACAAAGTAGCATTACGGAGTGGTGCGGACGAGAATCATGTGTCCAGCAAGACTGGATTCGTGAATTTTTTTCTTCAAAACACTGATGCTCTCAGTGCTACAAAGCATGACAATGTGAGGTACGTACATATATAATCCAAACCATCATAAAAACCGGTACGGTGTTTTTAAACTCCTGTTTTTAGGTAGGTGACTAGGTAATTTTCAAGAAACGACACGACATGTTGCGACCAAACCGTGATGAAAGAATTGCCAGCCTAAGCCAACCATCATGCATCAACTGCATAAACATTTCTCAATATATTATATAGTCCACAGGCTACATTCAACGCTGAACGTTTATATAGAGCCAAAAGACATTGAGCATGTATATAGTCTGGTTGAAATATCAACAAAAAATATTACCAGAGATAAAGATGTGTTTACTTATTATAAAGAATATATATTTAATATAGGTACATACGAAAGGATTTGGACTCTGATATTTTTTAAAGCTTTAAAAGTTCCAACAAGCAAAACCAGAACCAGTATCCAGCTCATGAATCAAGATGAGGGAACTGAATGCCTGACGGGTTGCATGCAAGCCTGCATGCATATTTTTCGCAATAGGCAACATAAAACGTGAGGTAAAAAACATTTCTCCGAAAATTTGAACAGAGCAGACAAGAAGAGTCCAAAGAGAGTTCTCCACTTTTTAGGAGAATCTAGGAGGATATACAGCAAGCTGTAAAGAAAAAGCCTTCTGGATGTTGGATGCGGCTTTTTAAAAATCTTTATTGACGCTTCTGCTTCAGAAAATCCTCATCTGTTAGTCTCTATAAAATGGTACGTTGCTCATCCACAGGAGATTACGATTCTCAAAAATATGATCATGGATCGTGTGTGTGCACCTGTTTACCAAAAAAAAGTTTGCTCTCATAAAACACACTTGTGCATACAAAGTTGTAGTTTTAGATAGGCAAACAAATGTCTATCCCCGTTTTTAATAATTCCGCTATGAAAGGGATTGACTGAAGAGGAAAGGAAAGTGAACAGTGTTACACAATTAGTGATTACGACATGAGAATTATCATCATCACATCACATAATATATGTTTAACTGACGGCTGACGGTGGCTGCCGATGCATTCAATCTGCATCCGTCTACTCATTTTCCCAAGAGATAAAACAATGAAACAAATTACGTTGTTAATTACTTTCAAATGCCTGCCTTATACATCTCCATTTATGAAGTCAATCTGTGAGTCCGTCCCATCTGGACGAGTCAGAATGAGTTTGGAAACAACGTAAGATGCGATGTTGGTTGGGAAAATGTATTTAATTATCAATCATACGTTTCGTTCCAGACACCAGGATAACAGAGAACTACCTAGGTTTGTTTGCTAACTGAAAACAACGAAAACAAAACAGTTTTTCTAATGTTATGTTGATATGATGTTGATGCCTGTTGCCAAATTTTATTTCGTAGCAGCGTACCTGGTAGAAAGGTTGTATAATAGATAGGGATCGATCTCGAATCTCGACTTATACATACGTAGTGACGTAAACTTGGAAAAGTACATACCTAACAACCTACCTGAAATCCCTTTTAGACCATTCAATAGAATATGCAGCCAAAGTATATGAATGAAACCGAAAGGGAAGGAAGGATGAAAACCATTGCGAATTTAAGCCATATGCTATATAGAGAATGGCGTAATAATTATGGCTTTAGCTTATAAAATAACGTGTTTAAACCTGCCCAGTAATGCAGCCTACCTGTCCACTTCACACGAGGTGATGGCGAGTGAGGGAGAAAAGTGCACACGAATTCCAGGTTTAAAATGTAAGGCTTTAATTCAATTCAATTCTGTTTAATAGGGTTGGGGTATGGGATGGAAGTTTAAATGCCAATCGTATAGCGCAACGACGCAGAAGCTAAAGAAAGAGGAAAATACAATACTGGTTTGCATTGTGCAGAAAATGAGAGAGACGCACGCACACCAACATAAACACATGTCATTATTGCTTTCCTATACCGGCACTGATTGACGGCTCTTTATAACAATGGATGTTTATGAGAAGAATCCTAAATACTGCTCGTTGTGTTCATGAATAATAGTCACATCTTCTCCCAGGCTCCAACCAAAGAGTAATGTACACTGCAAAAACTCCAGTGATGAGCGAGCACAAGCCATAATTTTCCTTATCATAAACGCACACCAATTGCGTTGCGTCATTAGATAATATTATTGAATGCAAACTTTTTACAAAAGTGCTTTGGAGAAGAGTTAAAAATACTTTTGCGAACCACATTTCATAATTCAAAAGCAAGTATAATCAATACATGTTGCATCACATACTTACATCAAAATTCATACTTGAATTTGGCAAAAGTGGCAACTGGATTTCCTCAATTTTACATTGAATTATTATTCCAAAAAAAAATCCTTTTATTTACGTGTGCAAGGTTTCCCAAAAGGTGACTTTTTAGTTTGCCAAAAGGTAACCACAAAGCATATAATAACATCATATTTATACGAGCATTAGATTGAAGCATGCAAAAATAAAATGCGGAAAAACCATGAGAGTTGTTGGAGAGTCAGGGTTTGGAGTAAATTGGATAAAACTGAGCTGTAGTTGTAGCTTACTCCTACCTCCCTTTTTTCATACCAACGCCTGGAGTAAGGGAAGGTAATGCCATTATGGTTAAATATGTCAGGTATAAAAAAATCTTAGGTTTCATTTGTTTACATTTTAGTTTCCAACATGCCAAAATATATTATTACAAGCATAATTTGATAATATATGCATATTTTAACAATAGAATGCGCACACAGTATCTGGTTCACTTCTTCTAATATCAGCTAATTTAGTTGGTCAGGAATGGTAACAGGAGGTAAGGTGAAGTAGAAGGTATGCTTTATGATTCTCCTTTTCTCTGGAGAAAAAACTCACCAGGAAGCCGTTTGTTAGGCGTACATCCGCTAACGTTACATGCTTCTCCATTTACAACACAACCATATCTCACTCTCTCACTCAAGTCACAGCCAAAAAGTAAAGTTTATGCAGTGTACCTTAATAAGGGCAAAAAAGGCAAGGAGGAAGCCAGGAAAATTCCGCATAGCCCAGAGAGAGAACAAAAATCCGTTTTAGTATAATATGATTTTCTGCGTAATAAAAATCTGAACCTTGAGCAAGCATATTCATTGGAGCTCAGTTTTGGGCTCATGTTCATATTCATACATACATAGTGTATAATAATAATAATATGCTTGGCTTGCAAATATTTATGTAGAGGATGGTTTGCTAGTACCATAACTTTGTTTGCGACTTGCTTCATTCGGTGGTCAAGAAAATACGTACATGTGCCAGCCCCAGCAATACGTATCAGAGGAAATATGCCAGAAAAATAATAACGATGACTTCTGATATTACATCATGGAGAATGGACGATGATGATAAGATGATACATGCATAAAGTTGACGAAGAAGAAGCCATAGTGTTATTGATCACCTTCGTTTTTCCTCCTTTGCCTTTGTCTAAATTGTAACAATATCCTTTGTTCTGTAATTCTAGATGTAAGACGTAATATATCATATGTATATATGACCTACCTAGAGAGAAATACTCTCGTTTCCTTTTCCTATTTTTTCTTTATGCGTACATATGGACATCCTTATTATTGGTGATCTTATAACAATATTATCTACGTTTTACTTTTCTTGTCGTGACTTTGACTCGTGGCGGAGTTGACTTTTTTTTTGCCAATAATGAAGATAATAAAGCACTATCTCTCAAGTGTATTTGTCATATACTTTTTCTCATCTTTTCGATCGTATTAAGCCACAAAAAAACGCGAGGGTCCATGTTCACATGATGTTCCTTGGCAAAAGTTAGTTGCAACACAAAACTAGGAAAGTAAGAAAGTAATCCTTCTTTTCTATTTGATGGAGGAGAAAGCTTTGATACAAAAAGGTTTTTTAGGTTTCTATATACGTTTACGTTCTAATTTAAAACCAGAGTTGAAATAAGAAAGACGCTCCGATATAAGACTTTATTTCGGAAAGACACGTAATGGCAAGAGCATTAAGAATGAAAGAAAGAAATAAGAAGTAGAGCAGTAGTCATTGAGAGTTAAGTAAGCGAAAATATCAGAGTGAGTGGACCCAAAGAAGGGGAGAGAAGAGAGTTGAGGGAAAGAAGGAGAAAGCTAACTGAAAGAAGAAGAAGTAAAGTAAATACCAAACGAGAGTATTCTAGAGAAAGAGATTCTTCGTAGGTACCCCCAAAAAACTTGTCTTTTTACATGGTATGGGTTTGGAGAGGGGGAAAATGCACAAGTAACTGCACTTGAGTGAAGAATCTGCAGTAGTAACAAAATAGCACGTAGTAGTAGTAGGCACAACCCTTCATGCATATTCGGCGCCTCCCATTTATATCGGAAGTAATACACACTTTCTTTCGAGAAATGTAATGTTTGTTTACCAGACTTTAGTATAGAGAGGAAATTGCCATTAAAGCTGTACTTGTTTTTGACGTAGCGTGAATAAGAAAAAATATAGCAAACATGAAAATGGAGAAAGAAAAAATACTTTGACTTTCTCAAAGGAAATGGAAACATGCTGTGTGAATAAGAGAGTTTCTGGAACTGAGCTTACATCCAACTTGAGTTTTTCACTGAATCTTTCTATACTCTCAAAAAAGTATCCATCCACATCAAACATCCAATCCACCATCATCATCAGCAGCCTCTCCATTTTTGCTATCAGACAAAACACATTGAAGTGAAGCAGAAGGCTGTGTGACGTACGTACGAATATACGTAACATTTTCATTCGGTGGAGAGAAAAAACTGGTGGTTAGTGTGTGGGATGAAAATGATGAGATGAAAGCTGTGTAAAAAATATACACACTTTCTCTCCTACTTTTACCCACCCGCAGTTATCTCATTTATCCCTTCTATCCAACCAACGACGTTGGAAGCATTGTATTAATGGCAGAGACGACGAAAAAGAAGAGAAAACATCGAACTTTTTAGGTTGACGCTAGCTATAGCAAATGACGATAGATTTGTATCATTTCATGCTGGTGGTGGTGATGATGTTGAAGATGAACTACTTCCAGCTTTCATGCTGTATGTTTAATATTGCCAAATTTCGCTTTCTGATATTTGATCCGTGAAAAGTGTAAACCAAATCTAGTCATCCGTAATGTATATAACAGCTTTTAATCATTACCCAATCCAATACATAGTATGAGATCATGCTATACATAGTTCTGCTACTCGTTAGTTCGGCAGCCTTGTTTCGAAATCAATTATGAAGATACTTATTATTATTACTACAGATCATGTGCCTCATATAATCATTTACGACATACAAACTAACCGACTATGAGTAATATGATATAAAGACAAAATTACGAATATGAAATGTAATATATGCATTTTTGTTATGTGTTATTGCGTGTTCATATAATATTCTTGCAGTAATGTAACTGTGGTCATATATAGTTGGAATGATCAAAGCCACAATATATCTAAAAGCATAGTGTATCCAGAAGCACGATGAGTGTTTCCCCTTTAGTAATGAATTCCATCTATTTTTTCCTTTTAATTTTTCCTCATATGATGATCGCTTAGCTGAGCTTCCTCCTGCAAACCCATTTCATAATGGATAAATGAATGTAAGTACTACAACCGTTCTACCACAAACAAAATATATTACGTCAGACAAGGCTCATATAACAGCAGTTGCATAATAATAATATTAAGTACACAGATCTAGTTATAAACGTACTAATGCATTCCTTGAAAATGAAGTCAGTAGGAAGTAGGTACCCACAAACACTTGAAAAAAGTTTACTCAAATGTGAAGAGAATTCGTAAATTGCATGAAAAGTGTAGTCACATTGTACCTACATGTAGGATGTATATATATACTCTAGCTCCTTATGCTTATATGTATATACATACAATTTATATCCAACAAACTTTTAGTTTTAGTTGTGAACGTATGTACATAGTACATGTACATATATGTTGAAAGTTTTATGTAAAAAGCACTTGTATTTCACACCGTAAGTGCCTTTTTGATTCCATATAATATGTCCTTTCCTTCCAACTTCAACCTACCAACCAAGGGCAATAATTGTGCTTTAAAAACGTGATATCAATTATGGAGAAGTTAATAATGGAAATGGAACCTGTTCCATTTCCTGCCCTGCCTGTATGTATTTCAAGTGAACCTAATGTTTATCAATGAAAGTAGAAGAATGCATGACAATGGCAATACCTGGAACCTGAGAGGCAAGTGCACGAATGATGAAAGATGATTTGATTTTTCAATAATAATATCAACAAAGCCGCTGAAGAATGATAATAATAATATTTCCTTTTCAGTATAATATTAAGATAGCGGCCAATGGGTACGGATGAAAGTCGATGCGTATGACGTATGATATAGAATGCAGACATATTTTTATGAATGAAAAGTTAAATAAGAAAAAAAGGCATAAGTTTCTTACCAGAGAATAACTTCCGAGAAAAATGTTTCTTGATTCGAAGCGTCGCTGAGTCTTTGTCCACACACGGCGAGACGTACGTACGTTGCGTATGTAGTTTTTAGTAGCACCAATAAGTTGTAAGTGTTTGTGTTCCTTTTGTCAATCAGTCCTTTTCACATTGATTGCGTAAAAAATGTTTGTTTTCAGGCAGGCGTTAATCAATTCGACGAAAAATAGAATTTTTTATATATATTGTTCATATATATCTATTCATTCCATTCCACGTGAGAGACTTTCGCAGCAACAAAAAACTAGGTCAGTTAAGTTTTGCTTTTGCAGTTTGCCCTTTGCTTTTAGATATTTCTTTACAAATTTATTGAAATATTTTTTATATCAACTAGAGAAATGCAAGGTACAAAAATGAGATGATTGATGATGTTGGAGTTTGTTTAGTTTTTCCTCTTGATTGTAAAAAAAACTAATCGAAAGTTATAGCTACTATCAATAGTTTATTAGTACAATACAATCACGATTTGAGTTAATTAGGTATTTATTTACGTACGAACAACGCTGACGATGGTGAAAATATAATGCTGACTGGTTTGATTTTCCGATAACATACCGTTTAAATCTTAGTAAATATACAATCTTTTTTTAATGGAGAAATCAGTTTTTCGATAACGGCGGTTCAATAACAAATAATTTTACGAGTCGGTTTTTGCGTACGAAAAGAGTTGAAAAAATATATATTGTATTGTATAGTCAATAGTATGCAGAGGTTGATTAGATTAACATCGAAATATTATTTTCATGTAAAAAAAATTCTGGTTGGTTGTATTTTCTAGTTTCTCTGTGAATCTACCTGTTCCCTAAACAAGACATTGAACATATTAAGTATTAAGGTATAGTTTAGTAGGAGTACAAAAAAAATGATTTTTTATCGACAGTGGAACTTTAGTAAAAACTATAAAAAAAAATCTGTTTTTGGCTGGAACTCAACTTTATATTATATAGAACTGAGATGACTTTATGACTTGACAAAGGGTTAAATGAGTGACGTGACTTTATTGATGATTGATAACCGAAACTGATGATGATGATGATGATCAAGTGAAGTGAAGATGATAATGCTGGATAAAAGCAGTCGGTCGGCGGTCCTCTCTCCAACTTTGATTGACAAACGATCAGCAAACTACTAAAAGACGATGATGTTGATTAGTATTTTTTTTGTTAAAGTTTTACTGATTTTCTATTGGATGTTGTTTTTCTTCTTGTTGTGAATAATATCGTTTGTTGATATTATTGTTATAAGATGACAGGAGAATGAGAATTATCTCTCTCTTCCAAGAAGAAAACGACTTGTGTCTTGTACTGCTGCTGCTCTTCAACTGGAGAAAAAAAGGATGGCAGCTTCTGATCTGAGTTGATGATGAGATGCTCAGATTTGTATTTGTAATGCAGTTTTTGTTGAGGAGATGCAAGACGTCCGTACGTGCGTGTGAGCGACCATGGGAATGAAACTACTGACTGAATGACTGGGAGCTTGGAACACTGCGAAAAATATCCAGCAGGAGGAATACTTTACACTACAGCATCAGCGGCATGAGTTGACGATCGTGATGATATGGCTATGACGAAGAAGGAGAAAAAAGCATGGGATTGCATATGGGGAAGCTTTTATCCATGAAGAAACGAAATGAAACGCTTTGCTGGCTTTATAAGGCAGTAAGTAGTAAGACGAGCATTACATTGCATTTGTATTTGGTATAGCATGGAACTCTGCCCACACACAATCACCATCACCGTGTGTGTATGCTCCCATTCATACAGCACGACGAAACTAATGCAAATGGTATTTTTACAGAAGAAGAAGAGCATGAGCATATACCCATAAATATCCAGATGATACCGTGAAACGTAAGACTTTTGCTGTTCTTAGCTCCTCATATCATGGTGGTGTGGTGGTGCCGTGCTTGCTAGCAGTGCCAGCAGAATGTGTATTATCAGAAAGCGTTTGCGTTTTTGTTATGTTATCACCAGAGTTATGCCCACACACGGGCTCAAACAAAACTTTAAGCTGGCATAGTGCAAAAGCCTAGTGTAATGCTAACAACAGCTTCGGCATGACATGGCATGTGGTTTAGTCGATGTGTATTAGTAGAACCTTTATGATATTACTATGAGCAAAACTAAAAGCTAGTAGTAGTAGTTGAAGTTGAAACAGTTTTAGTAATAGTGGAGTATGTGGAATTAGAAGAAACCGAGTTCCGCTGCTTTTGGCTTTGCTCATTTTTTTCGATATGGAATGAACCATGGTGTGTGTGTGTTTATGGATGTGGAGATTTGCTTGTAGAAAATGAAATGGTTTTGTATGCAATGCTAAAAGCTCAAGTCTTTTTTAGCTCCCTGGTTTGCATGCCAAATGCCAACTTCCAACTTGACTCTTTAGGATAAGAGCCATGTGTATTCAGCTTGTATTTGTAGTTTTACTTTTTTAGGTTTTGCTACATTTCTCGTACGATATGGATGAAAGACTTTATTTATACACACAAAACAAAGTAGGATTTTTTTGGTTGGTGAATTGGATTGGATAGCAAATAGCAAAAGCAAGCTTACTATGCTTCCTTCATATTATATGTTCTTTCCTTGTTTCTTGATTAGGGATAAAAATTACTGCAAAATTCAGTGGGTATTATAATAGATGAACCAAAAATCCCACCAAGTTCACTTCATATCCTTTTTTTGGCGGCGACAATGAGGAATAGGAAGGAACTAAGGTGGTAGACGGTCTGCGATTTTACTGAATGTTCTTCAATAATGAATACAAATCCAAAGGTGAAGCGTGAAAGGTTGCTGTGAGTTGTGATGCGAAAGGCACAGCAAAAGGAAATTTGTTATTACCATGAAACGGACATGCCTCACATTTGCAATGTATATAAACAAACTCAAAATAGAGGTAGAAAATCATTGCGAGAACAGGAAAATGTGCTGGATTAAATGGTTTTGAAACAGTCAGGATGAAGATGTTGAAATTGATAGGGAGTTGAGTTGGTCGTTTGTGGTAGCGGTTTATACTTTCTATACCTGCATGTATAAGAATGAATTCTGGATTCAGCCAGCCATATTCACTAGTCAACATTTTATGCTAAAAACAAAACAAAAAACCCTAGAAGAATTTCGTACAACTTACTGTGGGAGTTCTGTTGATAAAAAGATTAGAATGAATGTCTTCTATTGAATCTGGCTATGTGTTTAAACTTAAGCTTTGTATGGTTAAGGGCTCTAGTCTAGGTAGAAAATGGTGTGATGAGTGCTGAATACTTCTGGTTCTGATGAATGTGAAGCTATGCCATATTCCAAACAGACGCTAGTGGGTAGATGAGACAGAAATATTATTCACCATGTAGCTATATGATGTTGCATTGAGACTGGGAGTATATAAGCTCCACTCCAAGTCCAACTCCAGAACAGTAGATACTCAAGTGGGGTTGAAAGCTTTAATACAAACAGAAATATAGTGTGAGGAGTTTTTAACACTGTGATTACACAGATTAAAATGCAGCGGAAATTTGAAGACTACAACACTTCTTCATCATTAGAATGGTGTCTCATTAATGCACATGATGACAGTAGACAGTGGCTTTATTTTAAATTCTCTAGTCTTAAGAGAAGTTTCCAGAATTTTCCATGCATATAGTTTCAAATAGAAGCATGCATGGTTGCATTGTGTTTTTGTATAGATGCCAGTGCAGTTTCACAACCCACCTCTACTTCTTATCGCATCTACTCATACCCAGATTTTATTGAGCTGAAATAAATGAATTAAAACCGGCAGTAAAAATAGTCGGAAGAAATCTTTTCAGTCGGAAGAAACAATAAAGTGCTAAATTATACTATTGTAATATGATCTATCTTTATATCAGTTTCATTAGCCGACCTTGATAGGACGTGGGTTTTTCTTTTAATTTGACAAATAGCAGCACCCGTAGCCTGCGAATAACAAAAACATCAAATAAAAATGCAGTAATATAAAGCGATGCATGTACCAAAGCTTCCATCATCATCATCACTAGTAGAGTAGAATTTAGCTTCCAGCACGTTTGACTTTTCAAGGAAGAAATTGTGTATACCGCATTCACATGTTATCTAATACCAATCTAATACAGACTCAAAGAGGTATTTACGATACGGCTACACGTTGTCTGTATTGTTACGCAATCGAAACAACAGTAGCCGCGTATTTTTTCTACCTCCTCCAAAGTAGTTTTTCTCAGCATTGTTTCTTAACCAGAGATGCATAAATGCGCACTGAGATGAGTACAAGTATGCCACAAGAGTATTTAATTGTAATTGTGCGTGTTAGCATCGCATCAGTGTAATGAATTCATATGGTTTGAGCTTAGTATCAATGTATCGCTGTGAATTCTCATACTATTCAACCAACCATGTAGGTTTTTTGTAACTTAAAACTAGACGTGTATTACTTACGTACCTATTCTATAATAAATCTATAAAGTCATGCTGGAAGAGTAGCTGGCTTAAAAAAGTGGTTTGGCAGACGTAGAAGCATGGATTGAAATCAAATCCGCTATAAAAGCCAAGCCACCACTTTAAAAAGATGACGATTAAAATATAGACAAGGCTTATGTTCTGTTTTTTACTATGTAAATTATATTCACACAACATTTGAAGATAAGCCAATACCTACATTACATATAAGCAAAATATCCAGTCAGCCATGCCAGTGGCAAAATGAAGCTGACGGCTATCATTCATTTCTTCTTTCTATAGAGCAGCATTTGAAAATAATACAATGCATTTTTAGACCGAACAGAGGTTATCCAGGTTTTTATCTCTCTCCGTAAATAAACTCACGTTAGATATTACAATGCAGTGTAGTTAAGAAGCTTTAGTGAGTGAATGAGCTACACCATCTCCCATGTATTTTACCTTCGGGACATTTATCTCTCTCCGCATTTTGTATGCATGAGATAACGAAATAAACGTTCGTGTGTGTGTAGTCTGTAGTCATCACATCCCAGCCCAGTCACTGTCGTACATATCTATCAGATTTGACTGCATTGCACTCAAAGTGAGTGAGTTATAGCTGTGTCTTCATGTAGCAGCAAGCCCAGTGTGTAATTTGACTACTGTCCCTGTCACTCTTGTATACGATTTAAAAGATCAACTGGAGAATTTTGCATGGGCTCTTATATCCATGCGGGGACATTATGTATTGAGTGTTGAGCATTGCGAAACGCCCTATTATAAAAATGAATGATGTGATATAGAATGATATGACGATGATGCTCTTCAGCTCTTCTCTCTTGTATTAAATGGAAAATTTTCCAACAGCTGGAAGGTAATCTTCCCTTTTTGTATGAATCATATCATTTTATACCCATCAAGTGTCAAGAAGATGGCAATGCACAAAAACGTAAAAGACATGATAATGGTTTGATAGTAAATGAATATACGTATACGGTATACGTAGTTGCTGTGTGGGGAGCAGACGCTGCTAGCAACTCCCCAGAATGTAAAATGTGCAATATTGCGATTTCCTAAGTCAATTTTTAGCTTATTCTACAAAACAGCTTGCTGACGTTTTGCAACTAACAACTAAAGACATTTGTTTTTATAGACCCAACAGACTAGATGTGGCTTTATTTCATCAACTTGACGTTCCAGAAACTGGAAGGCTACTGGGTACACTTTATGGTACACAGAGTCGTGGTTGTCAATGTATGTGAACTACAATGACCCATTATTATCTGACATATTATGATGATTATAAAATTTATATTTCTTCATGGAGTAGCTGTTTTTCAACGTCCAGGCATCAGTTGGTATATTTGCTTAAAAGAGAATATGAATTGGTGCGAGCATCATTCAACTGTTGTTTATTAATGATTAAAAATTAAACTTGAAATGAAATTTAAAGTTTTCAAAGATGTATTTATTTATACTTGTCTTTCCAGTCAACATTTACTCCAATGTCTTTCCTTGCTCAACTCCACTCTAATGCATTTGGTTAAACCACATAAGATTTAAACCAGTGACAAAGTTAATGAGTGCAACTGATGTGTATATATTGTACTATATGTACTTATTATTCCGACCGCAGACACGTTGATTGAATGCTAATATTGCTATGCTGCTGTATTTAATTTATCCAGCTCAACTTCATTGACATTATTTGCTGTCGTCCACCACGCCACTCTATATAGCTCTAGAGCTAGAGACTGGGTTGGCCGAGGAAAATAACAAGTATAGCAATTGACATTGAAAGTGACGCGCAATTAATGCTGATGCGGCGAAATGTTGTTTGCATCGCATCTAAAAATGATTGTGGTCATTATGCAGCATGTTTTCTTATTGTGTATTTAATATATATTCGTTTGAATTCGTATTGTGTTATATTTGCAATACAAGCGATGAGTGGTTCATACTTGATGTTGATGTATAGTTCCATAAAAGTTTATGTCAATATGTATATATTTCACCATGCATTCTATATGACTTTCCCAATCCACAAAAACGGATTGGTTGTGTCATTTCACGAAGCAAAAAAACTGACAATAGATTTTACTTCGTTCATTCTACGTCTGCCTGACTAAAAATGAGTCACGAAATGTATCATTTAACGCATCAAGTAAAAATGACGTTTTGTGCAGTAAACCAAGTTCGTTTGAACACACATCCATAAATGTACACATACCTAATTACATGCGAACACAAGAGGACAAATGACTTTTGTGTTTTTTTTTGTTTGGCACACTTATTGCTATACTGCGTTTTCTAACGTTAACCTTGATCTTTTTGTCTAATAATAACAGACATTAAATGTTTAAATGATTCCATCATCATTACTAGCAAAATAGTCTGAATTCCAAATTTCACAAATACTTTCCTCCAGTTCCAGCATAATAGCTACATTTCAATTGTGCATGTTTTCCTTATTCAATTACGATCAGGAACGAGATCATATTACATTTATGTCTGCTGAAACCATCAAACCAAGGTTCCCATATAAAGTTGTAATTTAGTCAATATTTTTTCGGAAGTTTTGCTTCTGGCTTGTCTGGCTTCTCCAACTATCATACCTGCGTAAAGTACTTGGATTTTATTTACGCATCAAGCTAGAAGATTTAATTGCAAAACAAATAAGAAACATTAAAAAGTTATTCTTGAGATTTAACCAGACAAGCATCCACGGCATTCCCTCTCAGTATGACTTCAGAAATTCTTAACATACCACAAGTGTTTGTAATGGAGATTGGAAGAATAATAAAAATTATTACGATGCCCTTTACAATCTCAAGCTATCATAAAATTTAACCCAGCATAAAAATCATATCATCGACTCGTGTACAAAACTATGCACTCAAATGTTTATGTTGTTTTCTGGAAATAAATCGTACTATATAATATTAGTGTAAAGAAATAACTAATGTGAAGAAACCCACGCATCGTATGCCGTGGGTTTAAATTTCAGCATGCAATTCACAGATTTACAATTTTTTTGCCCAAGATAACTTTATACTTATCAGAGAAATCTAACAACAACTGCATACTGAATTTGGCTAAGAAAATGGCACAACATGACAGGAACATGTTATTGTTTGCAGTATAAGCCTAAGGAGACTTTGAAATCAAGTAATTTCAATCAATAGCCTTGAATTCGAAATATCAGGCTGAAAAAGATTCCTCCATCCACCATTCTGTTTGTATTTTTCTATAAAAATGTGTCCAGCATCAACAAAACACGCATTGTATCAAAGAGAACTGCGTCATCCGTGAACACCAAGAAAATTCTTTTTTTTAATGTAAACCATCTTGTTATTCTGTTTGTGCATGTACGAAGACCACAATCAAGCTTTAGATTCCCTCCTCCTATTACTACACTTGTGTACTATATTTCGCACCAAATTTGCCAGATCCTACACATCAGCTTATAATACATTATTCCATCCACACACATCCAATGATACGTACACAACACATACTAAAAAGCTGTTGAAGACCATGATCACGACGATGGTCACGATGATAAAGATTGTTAAAGCTGGAAAGGGTAAAAGAAGGGCATTGCTAGGCAGGAATAAAAACTTGTCTCTCTAGCTCTTCTCTTCTCTCTCTCTCCCTCTCTCAAAAAGATCTGATCTGATCACATCACATCACGCTACTTGAAAACATATACAACAGAGAATAGCAATGCAGTATAATAAAGCAGGTTTTATGTGATTACACAGTGATAAATTTTCTAGTTATTCCAGAAGAGCACATTGTGTTGTGTGCAAATGTGGGGAACTATGCATCAATATTGCTTTAGCTATGGGATGAAATCTATTGAGAGAAAAAAACAGAGTGCTTACGTAACCGTATTCTATCCAGTAGTAATGTGCTTAATATGCATAGCTATTGAATCCACTTATCCATCTATCTCAATCGAGCTGGACTCTTAAGGCTTGTCTTCAACATGTTAAATGTTTCTATTACATGCTTGTATCTAGTATATATCTTTATGCATTTACATGTAGTAATATGCCACCAGTATTTATCAGCACCATTAAATATAGTACTATGAAATCCTTTGAAAGAAGATGAAAAACAACTTAACATTTAGCAAAATGTGCTGAGCTTGCGTAATATAATAGTATTATGACTTTGGAAACAAAATAAGTACATGAGTACAAAAATTATAATCTTCTTTAGCTACTGCCAGTGTGCTATATCACAAAGTCTGTGCAGGTCTATAGCTAGGTGGCTGGAAATCTTGATTTTCCAGGAAAACTTTTTTAGCGTTTCAAACTGTAGGGTTTTTTTATTATTATATACGTATGTACATACTTTTCCTTGATGATGACGGTAAACAAAAGATTTTTGAACAGGGGAACCTAGACTAGATGTGCATTGTGGATAGCTAAGTATTTATGATTTTTGGCACTATGGAGGTAGCTCCAAGCAGCTTCTGACACATTTCAATTTTTTAAAGTCGAATTAGCATCAATTTTCATCTTGTTTGGAAATTTTAATCATGATCATGTGCAAGAAGAAACTAGAACTTGTGCTATTATGACTATGACCGTGGAAAAACATGGATGGAAATTACTCTCATTACTTTCCTTGTAACAGTTGGTGGTTTTGGTTACACGTACAAAAATGCTAGTACACGTTAAAACAACCGGTTGGTGTTTCATAGCAGATAGAACCGGCTTTGACTTTGTTTTGTTTGAGGATGAAATACGGTTATATGCATGCTCCATGATTTTTGAGGATGAAATTCTCATACTTGCATAAATGCATAGAGATATGGTTTGGTATAGATTTTAATTGAAATTTAAATCTGGAAGGCTGACAATAACAACAGCGCCACCATCACTTTCATATAACTCGTCCTTCAGGTTCTCCAGTCTCCAGAGAAGTAAATGTATGTTCTTCCCCAGCAGCAACTTTTCTAAAGTATGAGATGCGGCATGCATAAATAATAAGGGAAAAACTGTGAAATACAAAATAAGAAGCAGCAGCTTTGACTTTTATAATTTGCAGAGAGGCATGCATAGCACAACGAAAAATAGTTTGGATGGGATGAAAAACTTGTAGTAGAGACAAGTATAAAACACCTCAACAATGCGGTTTTCACGTATGATCAAGCATATATAGTAGTCGACATTGATGAAAATGAGGTTTAGCGTGTGCATGTCGTGCTTTTACCAAAACGAGGTCTTCAAGTTTTTACTTTGATGTTAAACTCTGAGAGCCGGATTTTAAAACCTGTTGGTTGAAAACCGATTTTTCATGTTGAGAGTAATTGAACAAGGTGAAAAATGATTGCTTAACAGGTGCAATTGCAGAAAAATGTGCAACTGGAGACGGTCATTACTTTGACTGAAGATGAGCAAAAACAAGATGAGTATAAATGCTTCACATAATATTCGCATCTTGCTTTCTTGAGGTTTTGCTCTTGGCTAAAAAAACACTTCAATGTTGGGATACTTTTAGCTTAGTTTTCACTTGCACTTTTATCTTGCAACGTATGTAGCTTATTAATGCCTAATATATGTGGATGACATTTTATGGAGAATGAAGACCAGTCTCAACCTCACTCAGCATCAGCATCTCAAAAATTTCAATTTGTTCGGGTTATTGGTGTGTTTCGCAAGACCTACTCTTTAAATATTTTGAATGGCCAATGCAATACTATTATAGGTTACATAAAGCTTCAAGCATAGATTTATAAACAAAACTAACCAATGCATATGAACATGTTTGCTATTCCATTAGCTTTTGTGTGTTGTTCTTAGCCTTTTAAGTTGTTGTTGTGATTGTGATTGAAAATGTTATTTGCATTATACCACTCCATATATAGGTAACGAAATTGATGTAGCGATGTCAAACAAACAGAATATAAACTATCTCTATCTTTTCCTTGTTTCAGGTAAACAAACATTGACAAGAAGATAAATAAATGGGATGGTCTAACCTGTTAGCCAATCAAATTCATAGCTTGATTTGTTTTTTGTTGATTATAAATAATTAAATTATGGGGATTGCTGGAGTTGGTTACATTTTTTGTCTTAAAGCTTTCAAGCTGAAAAACATATTTCCATCATCTATATCTCTATCAGCATTAATACGAATTGAAATAAATGTTAGATGCGTATTTATACAGTACAACATCTTCGCAAACTAAAAACTTTATCATGATCAATTATCTTATAATACCTGTTTACTGTTGTAGTAAAAAGGATTAAAAACTACTGAAGGAATGAACTTACAAAACGTTTCATTGAAGTAAAGTGGAATGATTTATTAAAGATACATGTTTCATGAGTATGATTGATGCGAATAAACTAATATGATATGATATTTCATTAAAAAAACGAAACTTCTCTTGTTAAAATTAGGAATCCAAATGCCCATATGCTTTGAGTGACAACGGCAATACATATGCAAAATGTTTTCCACAGGTGTGCCTATTAATATTGGGTAATATAATGCACCTTTTTCAAGAACTCGAGTATCAAGTGTTTGCAAATAAGAATCTTTTATATTGAGAAGGTTTATGATGATGATGATGAGTAATAACCTAATAAAATTGCAGGTTAGAGAATCATTCATGATGGACCAGGTTTGTATCATCATTTTGAAACAACAGATAAAGTCAAAGCTTCGAATCAAATTGTGCCAGTCAAATGAAATGGAAATCTTATCATCACATTATCACTCCCACCATTAACATCGTAAGTAGCATAAATAAATTTTGTTGTCCGGATTTCCATTTTAAGTTAAGTGGATTCATTATTTGAACTTTGCATCACAAAACGACGCAATTAAACATATTTTCAGCATAGAATTTTTATTGCCACGTTGAATCTCAAGTACATTAGTACTACATTACAAGCAACCTAGATTATGTTTAAAAGTTGACTTTGACACATTAAAATAACATTGTTTAGCTCACCTCCGTTTTGAATCAAATAGCTTCAAGCTTGCATACATATGTCTGTTCTTGTGGTTCACAATGAAATATATTCACAAAGGAATGTCTACTATATACCTATCAGTTTGTACATGAAATTTTATTGAATCAATCAGTGCAAAGTCACGACATTTTTTCACATGCAGAATCAGAATCAGCTCATTTTATACAGCGCTTGGCGCTTGCTTACATCAAACCTAATATGAGATTTGAGGTTTCGAATGTTCAACAAACCATGTTGTGATTAATTGGTTAATTGAAATGAAAGCGTGAGTTACTTTTTCGTCTCATAATACTCTTGATGTTTGGTGTGCAACAGTCCAATATCAAATTGGAGCTAAACCCGTTTCTTTAAACAGCTAAACAATAGGCCTCAATTTGAAACGTTCAACGTTTTTATCTACATACACATAAACTAACTGGAAAAGTATAGGTTTTAGACATATCTTTACTCTTTACAATTTTTATTTGCATGACCATTCAATGGAAAAAGCGTCCACCCCTTTTGTTTCCGGCCTAGACATTTGACCAATGTATAACTATCCCAGCTTACTTAATCAACGTGGAGCCTCATATTTCTGAGTTTCCTCCACCATCGTAACTCACACTTTTATTTCGTTACATAATTATAGAAAGAAGTTTTTATATAAATAGAGTTTCTCCATACGTATACTGATATAACACAAAATATAATCTGTAATCTACACCTAATACTAAAGGCTTACTTACTTTCAATAATTTACACTTTCAAACAACATAGCAGTGAAAATGATCCATCCATAACCGCATGAAGCCTGATATTGATACTCTACAACAGTTTCAGATTGCGTTGTTTTTAATAATTAAGCATGTTTGCCCTCATGCGTACATAGCATAATTTTTGGAATTATTATGGATAAAAAAGTTACATGATTTCAACATTTTTTCACTGATTACATGAACTTTTAGTAATTGGGGGAATATGCATATTCATATAAAAATACTTTTTATGCATGTACATATTATATGTTAGAGTATACAGATAGTCTAAGGAAATTACGAAACAACTATATAATTAAAAAACAAAGCAATTATCATTGACTCCCACTGGATTCACACATTACGCAAATAATTTAGAGAGGATCCAATTTATTGTGATGTGACATTTGCCCTTTAGTTTTATAAAGCAAAAAGATCCTCCCATCCTGAAAAGAGAGGTTAATAAATGACTCTCTTCTGCATCTGATCTACAGAGAGAGATCATTTGTAGGCGGAAATCAAAATGAAGTTTAACCAAATTTAACATCACGGCTTCGTCGAGTTGGGCGGATGTTGTGCGGATTTTACTAAGCAAAAGGGAAACGGTAAAAAAAGTAAAAGGCGCAGTCAAATTCTAGGATTGATTACTTACACAGTTTGATTTTCATTTAGACTATGTAAACAAAAACCTCTACTCTACCAATATGCCATCCTAATACATTAACATCTGAAACAAAAATTATTTGCGTTTGCGAACCGAGTAGTTGAACATGTAGCTGAAAGCCGAAGCTGTACTAGCGTTGAAGAGGTTTGGCTTTTAAGCCATGGCTCGGCTGTACTACAACAACATAAGCAAGTAAATCCGAACAGCTAGATGCTAGAATCTGTTGTACAATTTGCAGTCAATAATTTTATTGAGTGAAAACTACAATTTTCAGTGGAATGGTTTTTCATAAAAAAATAAGTTCCTAACTAGTAAACTGAATGTAGCATAGTATTTGACATACAAATGTTCTTTTGCAGTAAAAACATCCTTTGATTTCATAAGATGTTGCAGACTTACATATATTTGATCTAGAATGCCGAGGTTACGTCTGGGGAAGAGTGCAGTCAAGTAAAAATGCACCGATTTTGCTTATCATACAGGAAATATCAATAATTGTCATTCGTTCATCGTTTGAGTTCTTAATGTTTTATTTTCATATTCAAAAGATACAATCCGCATTTTTTTTGATATGGTAATTTTTAGTGCAATCGATTCCTGCTTTCCTGCTGGCTATGGATTTCTTATCTCCGCAATTGCTCACACAATCTCAATAGTCTTGGTGGCTAACGACAATGCAATCGCACAATTCAGAATGCCTTTTGGCTGGAAAAGGTTTTGGTTAGAATGCATGATCATCGTGTGGCTGTGAAAACTCAAGACTTATTCTTTTTTTCCATATCTTCGTTTCGGAAACCCGGTCCAAAAATTGTTTCAAGCTGTCATCAACAAAAGACAATGGATGGGAGAGGAAAAATTACAATGAATAACAATGGACTTTTGTATCTGTCAATATAAAGAATGAATGCTTTTGTCTGAGTGTGACATTTGACATTTCCAAACTATTTTTTCCTGCCAGCTTGACTACGTGCTTGTAATAATACCTACGCCAACGCGTTTCTTACTGCGGACCATGCTATAGTCGCAGCATTCACTCTGTTTTCACTCTGTGAACACGATAGAATAGCAATCTGGTATGGTTTCTTCTCATATAATACGTACGTTGGTGTTTGGTACTACTATTACGTCCAAAACCATACTAAAAGTTTTTGGAACTTGCAGAGAGTTGCAGAATGCTTCTTT
Organism: Orchesella flavescens; assembly: GCA_964034955.1. Classification (NCBI taxonomy): domain Eukaryota; kingdom Metazoa; phylum Arthropoda; class Collembola; order Entomobryomorpha; family Orchesellidae; genus Orchesella; species Orchesella flavescens. The sequence continues at coordinate 34,083,340 of OZ035954.1, read as the reverse complement.
TCCTCGTTCAGTTTTCCACGCTCCATACTTCCTACCATATATCCAGCAACTGACCTTGATTAGAAGAGCGGAGCTATTGTCTGTGTTATGTTGTGTTCCAGCATGCTCTTCTATAGCGTTTTATGGGCAGACTTTGCAATTATGCAGGACGTTATACAGCCGCACCCTAAAATACACATAATGGTTTATATTGTGCTTTCTTCCTATTCAAGAAGAATCCCTTTCATTTTGTTGTGCAACTCATTACGCTTTTGTTTTGACGTCTTCGACGAGAACGGAGAAACTTACATATTCTATGGGAAGTTACAGCCGACATATAAGAATTGCTCCCATCATCCCATCCTTTATTATTTCAAAGATATGTGGGAGGTAGTTATGCTGCACTGGAAGTTGAATCGTCTTTCGTGTAGCGTAGCATAAATCCTGAATTGTTGTAATGATGAATTTTTATTTATTAGTTTCACGATAATAATTTCCCCTTAAAAGGATTATAACTCGTAATAAAGTCAGAGTAATAGTTGGGAAGATGGCTATTACGGTCAAAAACATTATCCTTTTCTCTCATGTAAACAATTATGATATTTAGGGACATCTATATTCCCTCAAGTATTGGTTGTACATATGTACTTTTGTACCTCTTGAGAACTTTGTCCAAAGCACCTCCAGCTTTCTCCTTTCCTCATAAAATGTAATATATACTTTACACGTGCTCACTAGCGAGAGTCAGGCTCTTTTTCATGTTTTCCCATCTATGTACAATAAACTACAATTTATGTTTATGAAATCTATCGCCACATTCGCCACACATACATTACATTTGGATCGATTGATGTACTTCCCATTTCCCAAGGTCTTTTCTCTCATTTTTCTCCAGTTTACATTTATCTAAAATGAAGGATAGTAGAGGAAAGTGGAGTGGAGAGAGACGAAGGCAACTTTCTCTGGTGTATACTTTCATCTCCTCTCTTTAATAATCCTCTCTCTCTTTCTCACGCCAAGCTTTTGTACGTGTTCTGCTGGCAGCTCAAATATTTCTTGCTGTGCTTCCTCACCTAATTTCGTGCTTAAATTGGACTATCACCAGCTTCAGCCTTGCTCTCTTCTAAATGGGGGAGGGAGAGAGAACTGCTGCTGCTATATTCTGTATCCAACCAACGGCGTATTCAGATACACCCACGCAGAAAATCTACTCCTTCGCACACTGGCTTTAGATTGAGTACGTGCATAACTCTGAAATGTCAAGCGTAGCCTAGATATGTCAGTCATAATAGCTTTTTTCCCCTTACTCTCATATATTTGCATTTTACTTGCTTCAAAAGACACCTTTTATACACACTACACACTTACGCTGATGATGATCATGATCATGACGGTTATGGCGATGGAAGTTGTGGCTTGGTTTGGTTGAGTTGCTTGTGTGTGTGTGTGTGTGTGTGTAGAGTAATAAATGACTTTCACCTACTGAACTTGGAATATGACGGGACGTAAGGACATCCGAATATATATGTATACATACATAAATGTATTAACCATGCTTGAATGATAGGATGTGATGATGATGTAACCCATATGTGTCTGTGACCATCGTACCATGTGTGTGTTCCAATCAAGGAAATTGCATTTCGATTGGATGGAGATGGAACATTTTTTCTTCAGTTGCTCCATGAGTGTCAGCCTTTAAATATCTACTGCAGGCGAGTAAAAAAATAAATGTTCTTGTTGACCCAATAATTTGTAAGAAAATCTTAAATATCCAGCTCCAGCATTACACATAATGACTACACACTTTTTTTTGAAGTCGAAGGACACGTTTACTTGAGTTGACGGTTTGACAATGATGATCGTGTCAGGCTATGTCGTTTTGTCGTTTCTGGGTTTGAGACCACTTATTCAATTCATATGGAAAAACAAGTATGTAAAAGCGTTTCATTAGAAGCAGGTGACGGAAAAAATAATGGAAAAAGTATGCATGAGTTGAGTCGAGTTTCATCAAGGTAAGACTACTACCTATTTGGTAATGACAGTAGAAATATGTGTTTTCTTGGATTGTTGTAATACTATCATGATTCCAAGCGTGAAGGATATTTGTTCATGCGTAGTACCTATGCTCGCACTCATTCGTAACCAATCCTGTCAGTCTCGCTGAAAACCAAAAGAAACCATGTTTTTACGACTGAGTGAGTAAATAGGAGGAAAAGCATTGTTCATTGTTATGTCAAAATGAAAATGTGTGTAAGATGAACATTTTCCAATTTTTATACGTATAGGTACTCGTATTTCCAATCAACCAAAAGGATTTATGCAAAAGATTGGGTACTTTTGGGGGGTAGAGGTTACATGGAGGAGAAAGTTTGTGTTTTGTTGAATTTGACTTGTATCTGCACTACATAATATGGGTAAAAAGAAAGAATGAGGTAAAAGGTGAGTAAATTGGTTCTCAATTTCAAATTTTTTTTCTTTTTATATTTGTTCTATTCGTTTTTTTATCTATACGATGATATTATTATATAAGTATTAACTCACGTCATCGGAGAACGACGACTATAGTTGTACTTACATCGTACTTATATTCAAATAGAGTACATAATATTAAACTTTCTCTCTGCTCTTACGAGGGAACTACGGCAGTGGAAACCCTTCGATTTGGCTCAAATTTTTTCCACATGCTCATTTTAGTGAGTAATGAACGTGTGCAAAAGCATTTTTCACAATGGGTTGTTATTCTCGAAAAATTAATTTTTTAAGATTTTACACCTCCAAAATTTGAAATTGCTTATGGGAAATAACATGGGAAAAGTCAAGCTAGAGAAGGGGGTACCGTTACCGTTTTTTTCAAAATCCGACTTTTTGGAAACAATGTATTTTTTACAAGCCGATGCACATGTGAAGCATTTACGTGACACATAAAGCCAAAAATGTTGCCATTGCATGAGAGTTTATGAAAAAGGGCCATTTTTGAAAAAAAAACAGTATTGGAGAAGATTCGCTGTATATATGAAAACCATATAGCACGCCCATTTTTTATTTACCATAACTTATGCTTATGTGGAAGACCTCTGAAAGTTATGAAAGCAAATTGGATTCCTAGGTGGGTGAAACTTGAGACTTTTTCAGCAGGGTAATGAGACAACATTCAGACAGTCAGGGATCAGGGTGGAAATTTGCACTCCTGGAATCCTAATTTGCACTTCACTTAAATTAGGCATGCACTTATGCACTCCAGAAGTGCAAATTTGCACTCCCTTAAATTTTGATGCAAACTCGCATTCTAAAAGGGCAAAAAGGGGTCTTAATTATTGAAACGCACAAATAAAACTCCTGGAACTTCATATTGAGCTGGTTAGATAGAAGTTGGATTACAAAATTTTACTTAAACTCTTACCGCAAGTTATACACAAAAAATCATTTCTCATTCAATTAAGGGCTTGAATTGGACGGACTTCTTTCAATTCAATTTTTCAGGTCTGACTCTCCTTCAATTCAATTCTATTCATAATTAACATATGGATTTTATGTAACCTTTTTGTGAAACCTCTAAAATCTGCAATAAACACAATAATAATAATAATAATAATAATAATTATGAAGTGAAAAGAAGTTTTCAATCATGTATGCACATGCAATTATATATGTTTCTTACGTTTTCGTGAAATGATTCAAATTTTGAATTTTCAAAAATAATTTTATGTTACCTTATCTAATCGAAGAAACTCAAACCTACCTATATGTTATGTAAGGAATTTTTGTCAGTATATTCACTTAATTGGACTTGAAAATGAACTGTTACTGTTTTTCAAAAATGGCCCTTTTTCATAAACTCTCATGCAATGGCAACATTTTTGGCTTGTGTCATTATGTGTCACGTAAATGCTTCATATGTGCATCGGCTTGTAAAAAATACATGGTTTCCAAAAAGTCGGATTTTGAAAAAAACGGTAACGGTACCCCCTTCTCTAGCTTGACTTTTCCCATGTTATTTCCCATAAGCAATTTCAAATTTTGGAGGTGTAAAATCTTAAAAAATTAATTTTTCGAGAATAACAACCCATTGTGAAAAATGCTTTTGCACACGTTCATTACTCACTAAAATGAGCATGTGGAAAAAATTTGAGCCAAATTGAAGGGTTTCCACTGCCGTAGTTCCCTCGTTAGTGTAGCCCGAAGTTCACGGGAAGAGAGAAGAAAAAAGCGATAAGGCTCGAGTGCTGTCTATATATGGTGCAAGTCTGAATGTTTGACGTCAGCAGCAGGAATACTTACTTACATTAGCGGCTGCAGACTTCCATTTCAAGATGTGAGAAGACTCTCTCCATAAACTCTGGCAGGGAGAGATAATACGGTTGCTTTTGCTTTGGAATATAGATAGATAGCCAGCCAACTTTTGAAAGACTCTACTTTCCATTTCCTTTCTAACCATTTTACATTACAAAATCTAGGCCGACTACTTGTTTGCTGATTTGACTTACTTTTTCATTTCACTTTCTCTTTCGAAAATCCTTTAGTTGAACCTATTGAAATTATTCTTATATATTAATGAGCTAAAGAAAGTTCAACCCTATAGCCGGAGTTGTTCCACAATTAAAACAGTTTGGCCATTAACAGCAAAAACTATTGGACCTTTGTTAATTGGCTGCTTTATTAACATTATTATAATAATTTTAGGTTATATCAGCAAACAGTACATTTAATTTATCGATTTCACCACTGGGTCATATGCAGCGATTCATCATCATCTTAAGTAAAATTTTAAGCATTATTATCTCTAACCAAATTGTCCTGCAGCTAGTTTTTTTTTGCTGAAGGGGTTCTCTTTCAAACGCTTAATGTACCACCATAAAAAAGCAAGCCTTTTGTTTTTCTCCCTTTCCAATCTAATTCTGGTGACAGAAAATTATTTTTCTGTGCCATATCATCACAAATTTCCGTTTGTGTTGCCCACAAACCAAGAATTTATTTGTAGAGAACAGCGATTTAAGGATTTCAACAAAACAACTATCTCTGTGTTTTACGGCTTTCTTTAAAGATTTGAAAATCCTTCTGCCCCACTTTCCCTTTAGCTCTGGGAAATAAAACAAAGACTAACATGACGCAATCAAACCATCACATCGTCGTCGTCGACGAGAAAAAAAAGAAGCTATATTCTTAAGCGACGGGAACATGGAGGAAAACAAGCTAGAACTCTTCCTCTCTCTCCTTAATCCGTATCCATCCATCCACTCAACCATACACTTTCATTCATTTCAGACTGCCTTGGAGCAGTTGTCAACCCAAATATAAGAGTGAGAGGAGGACATTTTTTTCATCCTTTTTCTCTAGAAAAATCAACCAAGCCAGAAAAGCAAAGAGGGGAAGGCGGTCTTATATTCTTCCATTTCCTTTCACTTATCCTTACATAATGTAAATACATATATACACTTTCTTTTGAAAAGAAGACGACAATTGAAGCTATTAAAACATTTTCAACTAGGTCCAATTTACTCTCTTGACGTTTCGGGAGGATCCCACTGCCGTCTCAGCTTTAAAGCTAGATTCATCCACATTTTTGCCTTTTATTCAAAAAAAGTCTTTGTGTGTATATATATTTTTCCTCCTTTCTACTAAAAATAACCTATTTGGGCATGAAAGGTAAAGCTTCGTTTCATTTTATTCGCCGTTTTCACTTCAACTCTCATCTCCTTCCATTTTTTGTATGCATATTCAGCAAAAAAATACACAAATCCTAACCTACTTTTTCTTCTTCGTTTAAGATTTCCATCCCAATTTCATTTTACCAGTTTCCGCAACACTGAAAAGCTTTCTCCTGTATTTTAACCTGTACAGTAGGAGTCTCTCATATTCCATATCTTTTGCTTCGTATTGCAATGAATAGACAGACATCTTCAACAAGCTCGTCCTCTTCCCATTTCCTTAGTCCTTCTTTTTTTTGTGAATAGTCTCATTCTCATCTCAAACGAAATTTGATACAAAAAGTGTATTACATTATCATACAAATATTCGCTCCTATTTTTTTCGATTGCCTTGCAGATTTACAGAAGAGAAAAAAAATATAAAGATATTGTGAGAGAAAAAAACCTGAAAAATCTCTGACAATTCAGCAGTTAGGGGGAATCTTAACAAAGGAAAGTATAAGTAGTGACATTGTGACATAATGAGCCAAATACATATGTACTGAATTGGAATGATGGTGGAAAGCGGAATAAATGGGCTCTCATGCGCACAGGTGAAAGGCTAAAGGAGAACTGAAGATGAAAGCAAAAACGCTCCCTACTTTTTATTCCATTTCTATAAAGCTATAAAGTAATGAGAAGGGGAAGAATGAAAGGAGAATGGAAACTTTTGGAGAGCGCGTGCATAACACACAAAGTATAAAGTCGAAGAGAAAGGGAATCGGAGAAGGAGGAACCATATAATTTTATGGTATGCAAGAGCTGCTCCTATGTTAACATCCATTTGACAGGAGTAGGGCAATGTGTAACAAGGGAAAAATACACACACACACACAAAACATTATTATACGCATATCACAATGTACATTTATTGCTTTCACAGGATGAAAATAACAGGAGTCAATTCTATACTCCTATAAAGCTATTATTATATCACATCACAGGACCTTTAAAATTGTTTTATCAAACAGGGAACATGAAAGCATGTAGGTTTACGTAATATCCTTAAGCTTTTAGTTCAGGAGAAAGCATCGCATTAACTTTTCTCAATATACATTTTGAGAGAGTTTTGCATTACAGCGCTTATTCTTCCTTTTTCTCTACTGTGCAAAATTACACAGGAAAAAAATGGTTCTTGTGTACATTTATCTTCTCTATTCAAGCCGTTTTTCGTGTTCCCTTTCCTTTTGTAAATATAAAAGCGGAGGACTTTTTTTGCAAGGTCTTCCTATTTTTTTGCAAGGTAGTAGTCCTTTCCTATAAATGAATGTCAGGAGTTTACATACAAGTTTTGCAAGTAAGCCTCGATAGGTAGGTATATATGTATAGGTATGAGAGTATAAGCATGTATTTGCTCTTGCTATTATTCACGTTATAAACATAACCCAGAATGGACCCAATTTGGCATGGTGTGGAGTCTGCGCTTGAAGAAAATGCGAATGTTTATAAACTTGTATGTGTGGTTGTATACATTTGGAAAGAGAATAGAAAGTGTTCTCTCCAACTCCAACTCCAACGCTCTCTGTAAAGCTTAGTAGAGCAGAGCATGATAATATTTTGGAGTAGTGCTTGCTTACAACCTACCGCCCCCTCCTTTTCGACTGAGCCCCTTTTTTCTGCGTTCAATTTTGGCCAGGGTTTTCGCAAAGAAAGTAGAAGGGCTTCTTCTTCAGGCTATATGGTCTGGAAATGGTTGTTGGAGTTGGAAAGTGGAGAGACACTCACTCAGTACTTTGTGTTACATTTTGTATTGCGACGACTCCATCGAACTTGAGCATTTCCCATGTTATGCAGTTTCTTTTAGTAGGGAGCGCATTCTTAATCATATATATAGCATATAAGATAGAGGTTTATAAAGTAACCATCTTTTGTGTGTAGGATAGCACTCTTCCATGTTAGGAATGTGGTGCCAGAAGCAATTAAAAGTTGGATGGAAGCAGCTGCCAAGGATATTTAGGTCAAGGGTTCCAGGGTGCTTAGAATGCTGTTCGGATGCGCGTTAATAGGTATATGGGGACTGCAAGTTATATACTTTTTAGAGTATAGAAGGAAATGTATGTATGTACATTGCATTCGTTCGTTCCTTATAGTGTCTTTTTGCTTTGAATTCTTCGGTGATGAAAGGGGAAACTTTCGCTTGGTCGGTTTTGGAATGTGTATATAAGACTCGTTTTGTATTGAATACAACATGATTCGACGTGCTCTGTAATAATGGAATGTCTTCCAATTATGCAAAAATGTATATAATTTTATTATACGTGTGTTCAGTGTTCCTTATAAAGGAATATATATATATATATGTACTTTATACATACATTTCATATCTATGTATATTATCTGTGTGCTCTTTGCTTCATTTACTGCATTTTAATGTCTGTTTTAAAGAAAAATATAATATCATACTGTTGAAACATGTTCTACTACCGAATGCAATGACAATACAGCGTAACCTGTAACTATATTGCTTCGAAAAATGGGTCTGCGTTCCAACATGTTTCCAACTTTGGTAACTTGCTTTCACATGAAGGTCCCTAAGTGTAGTATATGATGATATTATATCATTTCTTTCTATAGTGAAAACTCTATAAGATATACCGTGGTCTACTTTCACTTTCCTATAAATTTATGTAGGTGGGATCACAATGGGAAATGTTATAAATGAGGTTTTTTACAAGTAAAAATGGTTTTTATGTCCGAATCATTAGAAAGCTCATGGTTAGAGCTTGGAAGGAGTTGTTGAGCTGATCACATTAGAGCTAGCCGTTTTCTGTCTACAATGATAAATTTTTAGTTTTTCAAAGCATAAGTAAAAGCTTTGGTATGAATATGAATGTTGTAACAAGGGAAAGTAAATCGTCAGCCGTTTGGCTTCAGAGCGTTATATGTGCATTTTAATGTCGTATGTAGTTCTTTGGGTAGCATAAATTCCGATCTGGGTGGCATCATTTTTTATAAGAGAAAGACAAATGTGTACCAAGGAAGGAAACCCACATATTTTGGAACCCAAATGGACGAATTGTATTATTATTGTTTATGATATTCTACAGTACAATTTCAGTTTATGGTTTTTGTAGTCATTGTGGCATTCATTAAAATTGTTTTTTTATACCCAAACAAGTTACTCAACTTTGAAAGTCTACTCGTACATTGTCACAATTTCATTAATTTACGACTAACTTCCTTCTTATAATATATTACATTGTAAATTCATGTCATGACGTGGTCTGGTTTACTTTAGTAGTGATTTGAATTCCTGAAGGTACTAAAATGGAGGACATGCAGAAGTGGATCTTGATCACTAGCGAAATTTTCCATAATAAAGGAAAATGCATCGTCATTGGGTATGAATTATGAATCTGTGCAGCAGTTACCTAATTTGTGTAGGATGTATTCTTACAGACAAAATATGGTAAATAAAACGAGGAAATTCGGACCAGCTAAAGAATAAGACACGGTCGTGAGTGTGTCCTTCCACTTTAAACATTACATTTACCTTCAAACTTCAAAACATTTCTAAGAAGCAAAGGCTCATAGAGAAGTTTCAATGGGATTGGTACTCCTCCAAATTAAACTTTACTTTTACTTCGCTCCAACTTAATCTAGAATGACCCTGATGTAAGAGCTTCCGCAATCACCTACCCTTTCGCCTTTCTCTTTTCCTTTCACTTCAATACATGCAAGTGACTTTTTCTCTTTTTTAATGACGTTGGAATGAAACTGATACACGTCCACAAGGAATTCTCTGCATGCTACCAACGAGAAAGATGGACTTAATTAAGTAGTTGTTTTTATAGCAAACGAGTTATGTATATGTGTAAGTTATATTTACAATCATGTCTTGTAACTATTTTTAACGAAAAACTTCAATAAGCTAGAGCTGAAAGCAATTTTATGATTCTCATATGTATGTGCACCATAGGATAGGGGATGTGGCTTGTACTTTACTTCACGTAGTCCACATCCACAATACTGTAGCTCTAGGGAAATCTACTAGAAAAAATAAATCTCATGCTAAGGTACACATTTTATATTTTCTCCGCAGTATAATTTGCTTCACGTGCCAAAGCTTGTCCTTGCATGCGCTTTCTCCGTCAGTATATTCACCTAAACACCGGCATTTCATGTATGATTCACTCTTCTCCTGTTACTTTCAAGTACCTTGTATTCTTCGTTTAATCGATTCAAAAGAACAAGAGCCAGTGCAGTTGACTAAACTATATACTACCCGAGCATGTAATAACCCCTAAACAACAACCAGTAGCATATATCAGTCCTGTTACGCTACTTTCTTAAACTTGCTAGCCCAAAAAAAAAACTTAAAGATGACATGGTGTAAATATGCTTCAATAAGAGGCAGAAATTCTTTCTTATGACAGCCATTCACAAGTTTCATTTTGCACGATTCTGACGATCTCATTGAGGAACAAATATGAATTCAGTATACAGTATGTACATTCTTTTCACAATGTTTGCACAAAATGACAAACTAAACAAGTGAATGAAAAAATGTATGAAAAAGTAGCTAATAGAAAATTAGAAAGTAACAGCTTGTGCAACTAAATGATAGAATGAATAGAAACATGAGAAAAATCTTTAACTTTTAGGTCATTCTAGTAAAATAATTTAGCTTAACATTTTATAAACGTGCCTCCTCTATCATCTCCTCTCATTTGTCCCGTGGCTACACCTCATCAGATTTCTCATCCGACTCTGACTCAGAGTCTGAGGATGATTTTAACAATTGACTATCACCGTCTTCCTGTGTTTCTCCCTCTTCATTATCATCATCACTGCTGGAATCATCCGAGGATGACATGTAATCAACTTCCCTTTCGCTTCCATCATCTTCATCGGTAATACCATTCTTCTTGTTTCTTCCCGTCCTTTTGCCGTCTCCTTCCTCTTCACTGCTGTCACTCCACTTGTGAGCTTCTTCTTGCTCAGAATTCACCCCGGCAGATGCAGATGATGTTGTCATCTGCTTTGTCCTTTTGGCACTCCCTCCTCTGAAATTTTCTTTCTCGGTAGTAGTATCCTCATTTCTTAGCCGCTTTCTGGTCATTATCGAAAAATAATTGTAGGTTTTATTCCTCTTGAGAAACGTTTCTTCCGCCTCCTCCGCCGTCAAATTGTTATACCGCTCAATTGACTTGAAATCAAACATCCTGGTGATAGGAATTGCCTGCACACTATTGTCACTGCCACCCAAAACGAAGACATAGTAGGAACTGTAATCATTGAGCCCTCCAACCTTTGTCCCTCGAAATCTCTTCTTTTTCTTCTCTCCGTCAGTCACTCTCATCAACCAAGGCTGGTCCTCTGTTACCACCGGCTTTTTTCGATATTTATTTTCTATCTTTCGTCGTTGAATCTCTTCTCGAACTTCACTGCGATACTCTGATCCCCCACCCTCTGTTGGTCCAGCTACAGCTGTTTCAACAACTTTAGAAGAGGAACGCTTGATATCTCTTATCATTCTGCAACCTTTCCACATCCCTGGATCAACGCCAACGCCAGTAAATCTCATGATGGAAACAGGAAGAGCTGCTCCTGACTTGGCTACATTCCCTCCAACCACTGTAATGCTGTACTGTGCTCCCAAATCGGGTTCCGTTTCACCAACATCCGTATTAACTGTAGGTTGATGATGATTAGTTGTGTTGTCGTTGTCATCAATGGTCATATCCTCCTCATTAGACATGGTAACTCCATTTCCCTCCGAACTTTTCCCTTGTGACAATGAAGTCATCCTAATGGATTACTAAGTTTCACCAAACCAAACACCAACTCTCAATTTCCTTATCCCTTATCTACACAATCAGTCAGCAGCAGTGCAACTAAAACAAAACAAATAATGTTAATATAAATAGATGCCTAAAAACCTTTAGAATTAGCATTAATTAAGCTTATCTACCTTACCTACAACCTAGGTCACCCTTGAATCATTGGACAGACAACAAACGTTTCTCTCAAACAATTAAAACGATTCTGTTACGATGTCTTTCAATAATATTATTTTAGTCAGCCAGATACAAAGATGCAACGCAAAAGCTGAAAGCAGCCACGATTCTTGGAAAGTCTCATTAGTAGAGCAGAAGCAGAGCTGCCCACTTTTTCTATATGAAACGAAGACAGTATGAAAATGAAATGATGGTGATACTGCTAACGATAAGACTTGTCAGGTTGTCAACAATATATAAAGATGCTCGATAGTCGATAAGGTCAGGAAAGCTGATTTTTAGTTTTTTTATTGTGCATAAATATACACTTTGTTATGTGATGAAAAATTTAAAATTTTGGGTATTTAAATAAATCACTAATATTTATCTGTAGTAAACCCATGAGCTGAATGAATGTGGTTCGACCTTGACTTTGACAGAACCTAAAGCAGGATCTTCAACGTTGAAATATTCTTCACTGTCTTTGGTATTAACGATGATGATGGAAGTACCACCGTCGGGACGTTCAAAAGCTCCCAATTCTAAAAGTCCTTCTTCCTCAACAGTGGGGACGGTCTCAATGCGAGCGGTTGAGGGTGGGAGGAACTTGCTGAAATGGGCCATTGCGTAGTATTGGGTGTTCTTGTAAAATTCTCGGCCATCAGGGTTGACGATGATGGGAGCAGAGTGATTATTTCCTACCCAGTTGGGACCACCGTTCATATCCAACACCATATTCCTTTGGGGTAGGGTAAAAAATTTCAAAATAAATATACATATAACTTATTCCCAATAAAAAAAAATTATTTATAATCATACCAATCTGTCCATCCTGTGACGTAGTGGAGGAGATTGAGAAGAATGTCGTGAGCGTAATCTTCTGCCAACATCCATTTTCCAAGACCCTTCCTGTCGTTTTCGTCATCCTCGTTTCTGTTGCAAGCCTCTGTGCCAAGAATGAATTGGTTGGGGAACTTGTCGTGGATCCTGTCGTAGACGTCGTAGGGACCAGCAGTTCCGTAAAAGTACCAGTGGACAGCCAAACCCTTGACGTACTTGGTGGCAGCGCTATCAGAAAATACTACATTGGCCCAGTCTTCAGCGAGGGGTCTGTTGTGATCAAGAACCATGATGTTGAACTTGTCAGGGCCGAAGCCACCTTCTTCCATAATTGGGCCGAGATCGTTTTTAACAAAATCACGTTCCATTTCAGCGTTGAAGCCGCAAGTGTTCCAAGGGAACCACTGGAGGAAGGAAAATCATGGTGGTCAGTTTCATTTTCAAAGGAAACCATTTTATACCATAAGGTAAATATGTATATAAGTTACATATATGATCGTTTTTCATGAGAATAGTAATAATTACTTACGGGATCCCATCCAGTCATGGGCTCGTTTTGAACTGTCATGCCCCAAAAGTCCAAACCGTTTGCTCTGTAAGCTTCAAAGAATCTGAAAAATAATTATAGTATTATAGACATACAATCCGTGATGAATTATTGAAATAGTACAAGCTGCGTTAATAGAACATAGCGATGGGAATGTATGTATTGGAGGAAACAGTATCGAAGCACGTACTTGCGAAGATAACGAGCATAAGTTTTCCATTCGTTTGATCCTGTGTTCCCAATCAAAGTACCTCCATGGTTTATCTCACCGTTAGTCTTCATCCATGCTAAAAATTACATAAAAACAATATAAAAAATTCTTATAAAAAGTCAACGATTCACAAAATTTAAAAAAATCAATGCTAACCTGGGGGACTCCATGAAGAACCGATGAATTTAATAGGTGAACCTCTTTGACGTTGAGCTTCATGCATTTGGGGCATCTAGATTCACAAATAAATTTTGTTTTCGTTATCATCTAATCAACCTGGCCTGGCATCTTTCATAAAAATATAATATATTTACCTTGTAGCTGATATCTTCATCAACTAAGCTCCACCCGTTAAGAGACCAATCATTTGGTACATCATCATATGAGTAGGGCCTGTTAGAAAAGTCGCTTCCAGAGATAACCACTCTTGAGAGAGAATACTCAATACCTTCATTGGAGTAGTAGGATTGCATAACCTTTGTTCTGAGATTATCAGACATGCGTCCAAGACTCAGGGCGGAAGCATCCGTGAAACTAGTTCCAAATCCGATGATTTCTTGAAACTTTCTCTCACGGTTAACACGAACATTCTTAAAGCGACCTGGCTCGACTCCAGGAAGGTCATTACCGAATCTAACTTCCCTAACCTCAAGACGCTTGCCGGCTCGGTCACTTTCGTAAACTTTGACGAGCCCAGCATCAGTCTTGGTGATGGGGTCTAATGAGTCGCAGTAGGTCTCGTCACACACACAGACCACAGAGTCATGGTTAAATTTTCTCGATTGACACGGCTGTGCGGATAGAGATGGGGAAGCCAAGTAGGTGGCTATAATGGCCACCGTTACGATGAAGGCCCTCATTTTGCGTTCCAAGTGTTCAGATCAATTACTTCAATTGAAGTAAACTGTTTTGAGATCTCACACCCCCATTTTATATGAAGAACGAAGTTTGTCAATGAGTATCAAGTTTCAAGGATTTTTTTAATAAATTTATTTTTTGCCATGTTTAGCTGCTGAGCCAACTTGATAGAATTGTTCGGTTTGTCCAGCAAAAAAATAGGATGGGAATACTTGTGTCATGAATTTCATTTAATTGTTTTGTTCTACTACTTGGGTAGTTTTGGCTATCGTTTGTTTGAGGATTATTCATACAAATGCCGGTATAGTGTCATTTTATGTCTAAACATTAACATCACACTGATATCTTTGACAGTTTCGACAGATTTTAAGTGCTTTCATGTCATGTGATGACGGTAAAAACACAATTCATTAATCTAAAAGATTATAAATTGGTTCAGATATTCATCAAGCGAATTTATATGTTTTTGTGGTTTATGCACAAGTATGTCTACGCTGCATGGGTTCGTGTGCAAAATGATTCATTATACATGCATGCAATGCAAACTTGCCTTTCTCTGGAGTAAAATATGTTGATTGATTGATGTCATGCTCAGCTGTCGGCGATGTCGAATTTTTCATGTGACTCATATAAGTTAGAATGAGAGCTGCTGAAATGAAAGATAACTAGTCTTTGGGTCCTCAGCAATGTAAATGAAACGGTGCCTGGATAAAATAACAATCTTGATTTTACAAACTTTGAAAATATTTTCTAAGCATTTTGAATCGTATATTGTAAACTTATAGCCAACAATAGGATAGGATCACAAAGAAGGAATCCCTGACTGGATTAATCTCTTTTGCATACGAAGAAAAGTTAGACAGACGATATAATTGCATGTTTGAATTAATTATATAAACAGAAGAGGTATGATTGATCGCTGAAGCATCCGTTCGTTGTCAATATTGATTATCATCAACAACATGTTATTGTAATGAAAGCAAAATTGGTGACAAAAATAATTCATATCAGCTTTCATGTAGTCTGAAGCCTGTGCGTGTTACATAAAAAAATATTATCAGTCCAATCGATCCGTATTTTATTGCAATTAGAACTTAATGGTTAACCTACTTAAAAATGTATATTGGTTACATATACCTTATAAATATAATGTTAAGATTGTTGTTGCAAAAGAGTATTTGTATGTAGTGCTTAGTCGTAAAGTTATATAATTAAATATGTTTTTGCAATTCCTGACTTAGAATTTGATACAGCTCATGCTGTAACTTGCCCAACTGACTCGGTTCAACTTGAATCTCTGTTTCAATACTATCCAAATATGGATATATTACTTCCCCAACCTTTGCATACAAGTTTACACCGGCAGTGGATAAGGTTGGATTACTAAATATTTTCCCTATGCATTCCTCCAAATTAACATCTTCGAGTGTCAGAATTTCATAGTCCCGTTCAGGTACAGCTACATTTCTCCATTCATTGCTCTCAAAAAACTGTTTCACAGTTGCTGCAACTTGATCAGTAACATGTTGCAAGAAAGACACTGTGTCAATTGTATACGGAAGTTGAGACAATTTTTCAAAAGATTCCGTTCCCATTAATCTAAACAATATGCTCATGGAATTAGGCCAGTATTCAACCGGAGGAATTTCATGTCTGCAGACGTATCCATTAGCAAAATATGTTCCAGTAGGACTATCAACTTGTATAAAATAAATGGGAGTATCGGCTGGGTATTCCGTAGGATCTGCTGTAACAACCACATCCTCAACGGATACGTGTCGCTCTCCAGAAACGTCTTGATGGAAGAGTGGCAACCTTTCACTTTCGTCCATATCCTTCACATTTAGATATTTAAGGAGGGGATTGTTATAGAATAGACGCTTGGTGGATTTTGCGTAAAGAGTAAAATGTTCACTGGGTTCATTAGGCGATTTTTCTGAAACTGAAGGTCCGACAAACATGTGGCTATTGGTAAAGAAGAATGATTTGTTATCAAACCCATAAAAGTGTTGGTTTAAAAGAAATTCATAGGCCACGCCAAGGACTCTTGCTGGATTCATGTCTTTGTCCATAACGGTGTCACCAACTTGAAGCTGTTCCACGGGTTTCTCAGTCATGTCCATCATGAGTATTTTTGTACCTTTCTTCAAGCAACTTCCCCCACCACTTGGTTGTGGTCGGCTAGCTATTTGTCTCATTAATTCCGCATTTCGTTTTGCAGCAGCATCTTGTGCTTTCATAATTTCTGCCATGTATTCCCGTTGCTGTTTCTCTCTCGCAAGTGCTTGTGCTTGTCTACTGGCTTCTAGCTGTGCGGCCATCTCTATCCGTTTTTGCTCAGCAACGTTTTGCATCTGTATTTGTTGCTCCCTGAATGCCCTGTCTTCACGAGCTCTCTCTTTTTCCCACTCTAGTCGTTGTTGGGCCAAGGCGTTTCGTCGCTCTTCATTTTGCATCTCCATCCTTTAAAAAGAATGAGAAAAATAAAAATAAGTATGCCATTGAAATATCAAACAGGAAAAGTCATTATGAATTTGCCATATTTTATGCCTTTTAAGCTCCATCATCAATTCTTGCATCTGCTGATTGGATTTTTGCTGTTCCATCAATAATTTTGTCATGAATGGAGTATCATCTCGAGAAAGGCCTGGTTGTTCCTCTCCTCTTTTCGGCTTCGTTGGAGGTATGTATTTCAAAGATGAGTTGAACAGAAGAGAAGTGGCCCTTTCAATTTCTGAGGAATAGTTTTGTCCAATCTTTTTTACAACTTGGCTAATGGGTTTGAGTCTCATTTCTGTGGTGAGAACTGCTGGGTTGAATTTTAGAGACTTTTTCCATCTCGTCAGCAGTTTTGATGCATCTTCAATTGGCATTTTGGTAAAATCGCTTGTGTGGTATTGGGAGTCTCCTCCATTGAATGCGAGGGTGTGCTGAATACCTTCCTTGAAAATGGTACGGTTGGAGCCAGTTGTTCCATTGTTATCATCAGTCACTAAGAATGACATGTCTTCTGCAAACTGCGTAGAATAAATAACAAAATATTAAAACTTGTGCACACCAAAACAATAAGTTAGTTATTCATTCCATAAATAAATTTTAGTTACCTTAATCAAGTCAAATAGTGCCTGGCCCATTTCATTGCTGAATGGTTTGTTGCTTTGCAATTCAATTTCAATGGATCCACCCCCATGTACAGAACTCACCACGTGAGTTCCATACTCGTTGAAGAAGGCATTCCATTGTTCTACCGCTTCATGATCTTCTTGGTTGAAAACGGGCAAGGCTTTTACCACCTGTACAAATTCTTTCGTGTAATCTAGTCGATCATTTAAGATAAACTCAAAATGCTTAAATTCTCGAGTAGCACTCATTGTGCAGCTGTCATTCTTGAAGGAAATTGACTTGATGTTGTGACCCGGTTTGATGGTCCCTTTGAAACTCTCATGGGCTATTTTCCCCTCAATCCCAAGACTATGAAGTCGGTGCTGAATGTACTGTTCTTGATCATCAAACACAAAAAAGTTTTGGGTAGAGCTTGGTTCTAGTTTGCAAGTGAGGACTTTTGGAACCATGAAGCCAATGTCGGTTTGTTGTAAGGCACCAAGCTGGAAAGGTGACGTTGGAAGGTAAGTATCCCTAAAGATGTTATAGCTGTAGCCAGCAATCGGATTTTGTGCGAATGCTGGAGGCTTGATGTTCAACCCCTTTTCTAAAAGTGCTCTCGTGGCTTCATCGTGCTTGATTGCAGTCAACAACTCCAAGATTGCAGTTGTGGTTTTGGGAATGTCATCATTTGTGTTCACATTACGAATGTTTAGTGACTTTTGAAGATAGTGAAGGGATTCAGGAAACTTCTTTTTTAAAGTGGCATTGATACTTTCATCCCAAACGTGTTGGAGCAACTGAGATATTTCCGTTTTCTCCACTCCAAAAAATGCATTAGAGAGAATACCCAGATATTTTGTAACTTTACTGCCATTCTTATCCACAAGTTTGAAGGTGTTGGATGAAACATTGAAATCTTCAGAGTCACGAAACGCAGTTCGGAAAACTCCTAGACCCATCATGTCTCCTCCATTTTTGGTGACTAGTTCCAATTTTTCAAATAAATTTCTAGGATAAAACTCATTATTTGGAAGCTTAAAAAAGCCATTGACCATTGGTAGCTCTTGATCAAAGGCTTTGTTTTCGGCTACGGTGATAATTGTTGGGCGTGGAAGCAAACTGTAGTTCTCAATAACCTATTTAAATGAAAATGCTATTATTATCATATACGATACATAAAGGAATCATATTATCTGATCATGAGTCTGATTAAAATTTGCACCTTCTTAAACTGGCTGAGGCGAGGGCCCGGATTGCGCTTTGTTGCTTTAGTCTCTGAACAAAAGTGAGATAGGACAAAAATGACGTTAGAATAGTTCTCATCTGTTATTCTTTCGCGGAAACTATCCAGTCCTCGAATCATTTTGACAAAAGCTGACCCTTCCCCATTAAACCTGTTATCGTGAAACTTGTGAAAAATGAGAACAACATTTGGAAGCCTATCTTTAAGCTCTTCATGAGTTGAAAGGTAGTCATCAAGAGTTGCCAGAAACTTTGCGTCTTGTTCAAGACCTCGGGTATCACCTAATCCAGGTGTATCAATTACCCGAAGTTCAGAGTTGGCGACTCCCAATTCATCAACTGGAACTGGAATACGGAATTCGCTACAAACAAAATTTTAGATTAATTTACTTTTTATGCTAAATTTTTATTTTTTAGCCTTGCATAAAAATGTCGTACTGGATATCAGTCGTGGTGGACTTTTCTTCTCCTACTTTGGTGACATTAGGGTTATCAAATAGTAAGTTTATCTGCAAAAATCGTCAAATATATTAAATGACAGTTTATTGTGAGCAGGAGTGCATTAGCTATAGTTCTAGTATCTCAATTAACTTACAGCGCTACTCTTGCCAGCTCCAGTAGATCCTAACAGTAAAATGTATGCATTCTTTGAGCTCCTTCTGTTTTTCATTGACTGTAGAGCTGCCATCAATCCTGGATGCTCAATGTATGTCTTTTCATTGAGCATTTTAACAATGTCATCCACAGTGCTGGGTATATCGACCAAGGCAGGCACTAAACATTAACGTAAATTATATAGTAGTTAACAAATAGTGACGTCCTAAAAGTATTCGAGCTTGAAGCCAATTCAAATCGCAATTGACTTACAAGTTGCTGGCCGTGCAGGTCGAGGTTTAGGTCTATATTCAGCGTCATTACAGTCGCATTCGTACGATCTAAATTTTCCTTTGTAATCCTGTTTTAAAGTATGGTAAGATAGCCATAATGTTCTGGCTCGCATGTGATAAGTAAATTTAATATTGTTGGATTAAGTATTCACACAAAATACCTCAACAGTTTCACTGTCAATAATTTCCCCTTCCCCTTCATGATCTTCCTCAGGATATAATGACAAGGTACACCCTCTCCTCAATCGTAAAGCTTCAACTTTGCCGACAAATTCATCTGGAAAATATGATTTTGAATCGGTGGTGAGATCAGTGTAGAGGGAGTGACAAGTTCTGCATCCCCCTTTGAAATATGCTCGAGCACATGATGACTTTTTCATAAAAATGTCCGAACACTTGCATTCCTAAGAGGATTGTGTAAAGTAAATTCTTGATATATATTTTAAGGACAATAAGGTTTATATACAATATCTTGTGTCAATTTCTTATGTTTTATACCTTTTGACACATACAGTTAGCCGAGATAATGTTGTCATCGAATTCTTTTGTTAAGTTCGTCAAGTAATATGAGCCTTGCTCGAGGGTCTCACAATTCCCATCAAAATATGTTTCATTACACACATCCATCTTGCATCCATTTGCAATGTTAATGGATGCAGTTGTGTTCCACCCCGAACTGGCACGATTGTCTTCCTCAAGATTGACAGACTGGTCCCCGTCCATAAATGTAAATGCTTCACCGCTGAAACTGTCCCCTGAGTGAAGAACTCCACATGTCTTCTCAAGATAAGGGTTGTCCAAAGAATAGGAAACTTTGTAGAGAGTCAAAAGTAAAAATAATACAATTCCATTATGAAACGGTAGTGTTTTGGCAAAAAATGCCATGTTGAGATCGCTGAGGGTACTTTTTTTGTCAATTAAAAACTTTATGTAGATCTCTGAGCTAATAGAATGAAATATAAACAGACGAAGAAAAAATTCTAAGACAAATTATTGCTACGTTCCAACCCCTGCCTGATAATTGACTCCAGCTTCAAAGATGAACTGGGCAATGAGCAAATTTTGTTGACAGGTCCATGATTTTATCCATCATACATTTAGTACTTGCGAATAACGAAAGTAAACGTTTAGTTCCATTTATACAACATGTTTACTTGTGATAAGGTCGTAACATGTCTGGTTTTCAATCCACAGTAACTTCAAGTTGTTTAGCTCTTTGTTCCGTAAGGCTAAAAGCAACATATTTTAATCACCGATAACCTTTTTGGGTGACATGTCACAAGATCAATATTTTTTCGCGTTAAAAAGAAGAAGCTACTCATTAAATATTTTAATTACAACATGACCTAAACCCTTGCTTGCTCGTGAAACTAAGAGGATACTCATTTTAGTAACGAATTTACAGTAAACTTTCATCAGCATCTACCAATCCTTGAACCAAATGAATCAATGGGTTTCAGCGAAAGATTTAACTCTATATGGATTAGATAAAAACAGCTTTAGCAAGTACTCTAGTTTTCCTGGAAAAAACGTGCGTCAATAGTAATTTCATACCATTTGCACTTACTTGCTAGTGACACAAACTTTTCTGTAGTCCAAACTATGTTAAAAATATAATGAACATAAATATTATAAATAATTATAATACATAAACGTTTGGCGTTTACACAGTCTATCTAACGACCATTGAACATTGCTATACATATAGCCAGATTATGGTAAAATTTTGCAAAGCATTGGCTACTCCTGCTGTCACATTAGAGAATTAGAAATGTCAATAGTAGTAGTGCTGAATAACTGCATGTATTTGGTTTTTGAAACAATAATTGAAATTCGAAACAATTCAATGTTGTTTCTAATTTAAGCTAAAGATTCAATAAGTGTAATATATTTCAGTTTATTCTTATACTATTAACAGAATCAGTCAATATGTGGTAGTGGTTCATTTCATCTTGCATTTGTTATTAGTTTCATTTTAAAAATATGTATTATTCAATGCACATTGATAATGTGCACGTGCATAAGTAAATGTTGTGCCGCGTGCCATTGCATTTGATGATGACTGGCCTTAGCCTAAATGTTATTTCTGCAACTACTAATTAATAAGCTCAAGTGTATTATAGAATGAAAAATTGATGCACTAATAGCAAAAGTTATAAAGTATTAATGTCATTATATTGGTAGTTGATTTAGAAAAAGATACTTAAGTCAAACTAGTCAAAGTCGACGTGTCTGTCTTCATGACCTGAAATCGTTAGCAGCTAGAAATAGTTTGAATAGGAAAGCCAAGCTCCAAATCCAAATATCACATCCTCATTACCTTCTATTAACAAATAGCTTGTTTGTAGTGCAAAGTAAAATATTATGCTAGTGAATTCTTACACAGAAATGAAGTTATAAAGGGCTCATGGCTCATACTTTCCTTAGCCACCTTGTAAGTTGTTAAGCGTATGCATAATGAATTAGTTTTTACTTTTTGCTGTGCAATAATATCACAATAATATGTGCACCATTTGTCAGATTCTGTTTTTGTATGCTGGCATATGTACACAAGGATGCATGTAATCTCTGAATATTCTCAGTTCATTTTCGGTCATCATCGCTTTCATAAAGTTTATACATCATGAGACACGGTGAAATGGATTTTATTACTAAATGGATTTAGCCAGAGTCAGAAAACTACGTAACATGACTATCACGTAGCAAAGTATTTTCTAGTTTTCTGGATGTGCTGAAGATAATCATGAAAGTATTACCTACACAAGTTAATGATATTGCGAAAATAAGTCCGGTTTTATCCATGCTACGTTTCCTTCCTCATCTATGTAGAATCGGAGACAACTATTCCTGAATGATAAAAATTTAAAGTTCATTCCTCGTCGGACGGAACCTGTTCTCATCCTCATCTCATCTTTTCTATTGCCTTGTTTCTTCTAAGAACATGATCATTTCATTTCACTTTCGCACTCATAAAACGTTTTGACTATGCAAAAACAGGAAAAGTGTTTTGCTCTTATGGTCCCCCTAATTACTGGCGTAAACATATATAAGTGAGATGTGATCACAGAAGCATAATATATACTTTCGTAAGCAAATCGTGGCGTGGTATAGAGGTAGATATACATAAGTACATAACTATATGAACAATGATATATTTCGAGAAGATGAGTATTTAATGATCCCAGAAAAAAACCCAACGCAAGTAGGTAGTACCAACCACAAAATTAAAACTCTTAATATTTTCTTTGGGAAATAACAAACCAAATAAGACCTAGACCAGACCAATACTAAGCCTAATACTACCTAATTCTTAGATCATCCACGCTATTGCTGGAGTTTTTAAACATAATTTTGTTGCAGTACTTTTGCATCCTCTTGTTTGGCCATGTACTCACTACCTTTCAAGAGCAAGGCCATGGTCTTGACTGACATGTAATATATTTTTAACTAAAATGAAATTAAGTCAAAGCTTGCGTTTCCACAAAGTACAGACTGACTATGTTTTAAGATCCATGGCATAAAATATATATAATATCCAAAATATTAATATACGTGCAGACGAGCACGATATAGGGGTACATATAACTTGAAAGTTAAATATACTTTACCACATGGAGTTATGTACCATGTAAAATGTAATGGAAAGAGGTATACGAGCCACTGGTCCATTTCCTCCGTCAAAAGAGATTAAAGGAAGAAGCCATGTATGAACCCTAATCAAACAACCAAAAAATTCTTGCAATGCAAGCTGCAAAAGAGAGTTTTAAAGAGAACTAAGCCTCTCACATCACATCACATCACAAGCATGTTGAAGCAGGTGCCTGACTCTGACTGACTACTCAACTTTTAGTTTGGGTTTTGGCTGTCGCCGAATTACTAAGCTCTTTGTAAGTAAAATACATATAAAAAAGTGCGGTGGAGTGAAGACCGCAAACGCACACATCTATTTATTTAGCACGTCATGTCAAGACTATGTACAAGTACACAACTAACATTGGGATTTCATATTTCATCCTCATCATCACATTCACTAGCATCTATAACCAAACCACATACATAATCCTTTTCCTTGCATTCCACAAGTGTTTTTTATTTATGCATGCAACGAAATACATTATGCATACCAACTTCCATACATATATATATTTTTTAAAGCTCGTCAACCTACCTACCTAACATACCACGATAAAGAGAATTTTAGAAGTTTTGCAGCTGGATCCCAAGGTCTGCGCATCATTCTAATCACATCATCACAGTTTGTTGAGTTGTGCTAGTGTCCACATCCGATCGTCCGTCCACTACGCATCCTTTTTCGGAGACTCGAAAGGCATTTTATTTCTTCAAGAAAGTTTAAAAAACTCTTCAGCAAAATACGCAAAATGGCTGGAAAAACTGTGTTTGTTACGGGAGGTATGTATTTATATCCTTACATTAGACGCTATATTACGTTTATTGAAAAGTATAGGATACTTTTATGTTCATGAATTTTAAGACGTCGTGGTTAATTAATTAATTAGGTGCTGGATACATTGGAAGTCACTGCTGTGTAGAATTGATCGAAGCTGGATATACAGTTGTTGCAGTTGACAATTTTGCCAACAGGTAAAAGCTTACTTCTTACTTGCATGCATTTCTAAATACTATTGAATGAAATTGAGTAAGTATTCTTATTATATGATTTATTTGCGTATTTCAGTGTGGAAGAAGATGGTGTAGCTACGGCCTTGAAACGCGTGGAGAAGATTACGGGGAAACCTGTTACTTTCTACAAATGCGACCTCTTGGATCGGGAAAGAGTGATGAAAATTTTCGACCAGGTACATAGTACATACATATGTAATACACTTTCTGAAACATTCTTCTTCCTTTTGAAGATGCTTTAGAGAAAGCACAAACGTAAAAGTATGGCACTCTAATATTTCGAAGTACATCTTTTGTTGGTAGCATAAAATCGATTGCGTCATTCACTTTGCCGCATTGAAAGCTGTGGGGGAATCCATGCAGTTGCCACTTCAGTACTACAAGAATAACTTGATTGGAACAATTAATTTGCTGGAAGCAATGAAATCCGTAAACTGCTTTGATCTGGTCTTTTCAAGGTACGTACCAATAAATTATTACATCTAAAAAAATTAGGGACATGTTTACACAAGTGCTTGCTGATTCAAACTATTGGTTAGTAAATTTTGTACATAAAATAAAATTTTCATTGTAATCTAGCTCCTGCTGTGTTTACGGAGATCCGGAATTCCTTCCCATTACAGAGGGTATGAAGCAAAATATAAAAAAAACTTAATGGTTGAGTATATAACCTAATCTTTCTTTGATGTACGAATTAACCTTACAGAACATCCTACTGGAAATGTAACAAATGTTTATGGCCGCACCAAGTACTTTATTGAGGAAATGTTGAAGGATTTGTCAAAATCTGACCCAGTAAGTTCAATTTGACGCAACGACAAATAATGAATTGCATTCAGTTCAGTATGCATACAAAAGTTTGACAAATTAACTTAATTATAACAGAAATGGAACATCATTTCCCTTCGCTATTTCAATCCCGTTGGTGCTCACCCATCCGGCTTGATCGGGGAAGATCCAACAAAGGAGGTTCAAAATGTGATGCCTTTCATTGCATCGGTGAGCTATTAGGATCAAAGGAAATGTTGGCAACTTGTGTGTGTGATGTATGTATGCTTCAAACAGGGAATAACGTGACTTTTGTGGATCTTGTTTTAGGTTGCTCTTGGTAAGAAGCCGCACGTAACAATTTTCGGAAATGACTACAACACTCCGGATGGAACTGGAGTACGTGACTACATTCATATCATGGATCTTGCATCTGGACACGTGGCTGCTTTGAAGAAACTGAAAACCACTAAAGACCTCCAATATAAGGTTTGTAAATTTCCATTTCTTGTTATTCTGTTCTATTTTTTATGAAAGTGCTAATTTAATATTTCAATTGACGGCTCATTCTCATCTTCTCTCATCAATCATCATGCATCTTCATGACACGTTCCATCCATCCATCTTCATCATTTCGCCTTCAGGTTTACAATCTTGGTAGGTTTCTATTGTTTGCAAATGAGTTATATTCTGCCGTGGAATAATAATCGGAACGAAGTGAAATAGATTTTGATTGTTTTTGATATTGTATTCTCACAATAATGGAAAAAAGGTTTGGGAAGAGGGATTTCTGTCCTTGAGTTGATTCGAGAATTTGAGAAAGCGACGGGAACTCATGTACCCACTGTTCAGGGTGAAAGACGATATGGGGATGTAGGCACCCTCATATGTGCTTCCAAGAAGGGTCTCAGCGAGCTCGACTGGGTGCCAAAGTACGAGTTGCCCAGGATGTGTAAGCAATACACAAACAATAACAGTAGTCTCATCAGTCCTATGCCTAACATCTCCCGGCATACTTTTATGCCTTTGTCCAGGCTGACTATACCAAAATTTACCTACATTATTCTGACCTCTAAATTCACCTTGAACGCATGTAAAATATTTTTGACTTGCGTAATACAGCACAGAATGTCTATCACATATTATGCATGTAATTTTATGCAGAGTCACATCACATCTTTCTTAACAAGCATGCTTTTCTTCAATTGAGATGATGATGTGATGATGAGCTGAGCACGAAGTGTCATATATCTTGACTCTCCAGCTCCCATATTCTCAATCACACTAGTAAGCTTCGTTGCAACATAGCATAGTTTTAATGCACGTATTTAATCATATCCCATATTTAAAACGAATCCAACTCTAAATCTGGATTAGTATAAGTATTTGCTTTGAAATGGCTCTAACTAGCTTAATTTATATTGGGAAATTAAACTGCACACACGCCACCTCCTCCTCCATAACAAAATTGCACAATTGGAATGGGACTAGACTTGTATTAGATTACTAATTAATTGAGGCCGAATATGATTGCATGATTATAAATATGTCAAATGTTAATGGTTTAGTTTGAGATAGTCTGCAACAGTAATATATATATATAGCATATAATATTGCACC
Source organism: Orchesella flavescens (assembly GCA_964034955.1). NCBI lineage: Eukaryota > Metazoa > Arthropoda > Collembola > Entomobryomorpha > Orchesellidae > Orchesella > Orchesella flavescens. The sequence continues at coordinate 34,057,016 of OZ035954.1, read as the reverse complement.
ACTTAATGCATAATGTCCTGTCTTGTATTTTGTTGTTGTTTCACTCACGGCCAAGGTTAAGACCTGTAATATTGAATGTAACACTAATTTTGTTTGGCAGCACTGCTTACTTTAATTACACTGATATTTATGTAATGCAGCTTTGGTTTACAATGTGAAGTATTTAATGTGTGTATTTATGTAGGTCTACAATTTAGGAACGGGTAAAGCTTCCTCAGTACTCGACTTGATCCGGACATTCGAGCTGGTTTCCCATATGAAAGTGCCCTTTATTATGAAAGAGAGACGTCAAGGTGACATTGTCTCCATGTACGCTGACACGACCCTTGCCTCCGAGGAACTCGGCTGGCAAGCCCGACATGACGTTCTCCGCATGTGTATGAGTTTTCTATACCTTATATCCTAACCTAATTTTTGTTATCCTACTGCTTTTAATGATGTGCACGGGGGTAGATGCTTTTTTAGTTAATTAATTATTTATTTATTTAAACTTTATCCAAATCCTGGAATGTTTAAAATTCAGCCTGGACTTTTCCCGAAACTAAAGCATTTTTCGTGCTAAACAAGTATAATATATGTACATAAATGACCTTGAAATATTTTTTGTACAAATAAAGGTGAAGATTTCTGGCGTTGGCAGACAATGAATCCAAATGGATACAAATCTGAGACAGGTGCGATGAACGGCAATGGCTTGCCTGAGAAGACAAAAACTCCAATTACAAATGGGAATCATGTGAACGGAGATGGTGTTACGGCTTCCAATGGACATTAGCCCTGATAATAAGCTGTTCCTATAATTTCATCTTGGTTTTACTAATTACTCAAGATGATGTGATGATGATGTGGAGGGGTTTTACGAACAGATTTATAAAAAATATTATAACTATCAGAAAAGTTTAATTCGGGGAAAAAATTTCGAAGATAATTGATGAAATCTTCAATTCAATATCGCATTTTATATCATCGTATAAGAAATTCTATTGGTTTGATGGAAATATTTCTGGGAAGGATGTTGACAATTTAATATATTTTTGTTAATAGTTTATTTTAAAAATGCAATGCAGTGCAAAACAGTTATACCTCGAAATAATGTAGGTAGATTAAAAATGTTTAAGGTAATGGAATACAATATGAAATGTAATGTGGAACCATCCAAACGAAATCAATAATTTGACAATGTTTTCAATTTTAGCGAAATAAATTTATAATAAGTTCCGTTTTTAAACATTTATACCTTGCATACTGTCATATTATTTTAAAGCATCATAAAATGCGCATGCTCGTATCTACAACTTATTGCTTAATATTCATCTGTCTAAAAACTAAAGTTGCAAGCAAATGTATTCCATTACCCCATGTATATCTTGGGTTGATGAAACCGTTTAACATTGGACGAAGAACAATGACAATTTTATGCTATGCATTTTTATAGTTTTTTGTTAGGAAATAGACAAATGAATTTCTCAGAAAAAAATTGTGATTGTGTTTGAACGTACAAGGTTTATCGAATTGATAATACAAGGTACTTGGTCGGTGTGTAGTCGACAGGGTTATGATAGATTTAAATTTTATAGCAATATCCTTCACAAACGTAAAGTAGTCTTCACAAGTCAGTAAAAATTGTTTTGGGATTTCGGACTGCTAACTGATTACTTTACAGTTTTGTATTGAATTATCGACATATATGCCCTTTCCTGAAGCAGACTACCACTGCATCAAGAAAATAGAAAATGCTTCTCAAGATCATTATGCTCACAGTTGTGCTGATGCTTGGAAACATCATGCAGGTGGATGGTAAGTTTTTAAAGCTATTTTATCCCATTTTTCTTGTATACATGTGGAGGCGTTGGAGGCCATATTGTAATAATGTATGTACTGAAAACAAAGTGTCTTATCAATTAAATTAGGATTCCCAAAGATTCGTGTAATATCCGAGGATATAAGCGCATCCGAGGAGAGAAACAGACCCCTTCGGTTTGACAAGTGCACAGTTAGAGGAGACCGCTGCCAGGATTTTGATGAATGCTGCGATATGGAGGATATTTGCGGAAAGGGCTTCCGTCCTTTGACCCCTTTCGTCAAAACATGTAATTCCCCTGGCTCATGGTGACCTGCTCAACCATTATACTTTTATGATCATCCTCTAAACATGTCAAAATTTAAAATGCAGTCGATATGTCGTATGGTGAATAAATATATTTATTATTAAACTGGTAATTAAAACTTCCATGTGCATTAATCTTTATATTCAACAATAAGGCAATGCCTTCAAATGTTTACAAATGTAGCAAGCACACTACTACTCTTGATACACTCGAACCCAATCTATTTCCATAGTTGGCTTCGTCCAAGTGTTAGGGTTCATTGGAGGTTGATGACTGAAGAAACTGCCTCCGACAGCAAGATTGAAAATGAAATTTGATGGATCCGTATATGGTGTGGGTCCTCCACGGCAAGGCAATTTGTTAGGGTCGCTGGTTAAAGTCCCATTTGTTAGTGAGACACTGAAATACTTTTGTCTGTCAAAATACCATTCTAGTTTGGACGGGAGCCAGAGCACTGCAAATTCATGAAAGCCTGTGCTAAGATCACTTGGAGTGGTTGCTGTAGTATAATTTGAAGAAACTTGATCATATCGTTTTCCCCAATGAGCTGCCATCACAAGCTTATTAGCATCTGCTTGTTGACCCATGTATTCTGCAATGTCAATTTCTTCGTATCGGCAGTTAGTGTTTAGATTTAGGAGCCACAAAGCAGGCCACAAATGGTCACCACGGGCCAAACGTGCTCGAACCACGTAGGCTCCATAGGTGAAGCCTTGGGTCTTTTGACGGATTCGACCGGAAGTATACTCCTTATCTTCCTTTCGCTCTTTACGTGCAGTAATCACAAGATTTCCATTCTGAACTGCTACATTGTTTCGAGAGTAGCATTGGAGATTGCCACTTCCGTACTCTGTAAAATTTTAAGAATAGAATTAGAAGAGCTAAATGGTTTATCATTTCTATAGAATAACTCATCATATCAGCTTCAGTTTCCCTACCATTTCCGCAACCCTCTTGGAACTCCCATTTATTTAGATTAAGACTTGCGCCATTAAAGTTGTCTTCGAATACAATTTTGCCTTTCCATTCCCAGGCATTTATAAAATATAAGGAAGCCAAAATTAAAATTGTTATCTGTAAACCTTCCATGGTTTTTTTCATGACTATTGAGAGATGGAATATCTCTCTTTAGAAATATATAGTGAATTGTACCAGCCAGGCAGACGACTAACTTCAATATGATTTAAATTGATTTCAGTACTTCTTTTATATGCATAATTTGCCGCATGCCAGTATTGCCAGTTCTAACCCCATCTGTCATTATCATTTCAGTTGATCACATTCTCTGAGAATTTCTCTGTAGCTGCGTCGACAAACCGAGGATCTGTCAGATATACCTACAAAAACGAGTTTTACAGCATAATTGATTAGGGTTTGGGGTAATGCTAGCAGTGTACAAATAGATACGTAACATAAAGCATTTTTGTGTTTCGTTGTAAAGAATTCCTGAGCATTTTGTGACGTAATAGGACAAGTACGGCGAATGCATGAATGCGCACGATGGTTTTGAGAATGTATTTTGTACTGCATAGGGATGGTGGTGTGTCGCATGAATTTAATTATTTATTAATATGGAATCGGATTTTATTCTTAGTTTAATACTTCCTCACTGAAATAAATTCAATGTATTTTGAAGGATGAAAATTAGAAGTATACACAATGATTGTTTTATTGTCTCACAATCCCAATCATTTGCTCATAAAGATGTTTATATAGAACAATGGATTTTAATTTTTAATCCTACTGAGTTTTTTTCGTTCAAAAGTCATTTGTCAAATTGCGCGTTTAATTTTGCGTGACAATTTATTCCTGGTAAATACGGACCCAGTCTATTTCCATACTCGGTTTAGTCCATGTAGCGGGATTCATTGGTGGAAAATCTCCAAAGAATCCTCCACCGACCGCAATGTTAAAAATGAAGTTGGACGGCATCATGAATGGCTTTGGTTCTCCTCTACAAGGCAGTTTATTTGGATCCCTGGTGAAGCTTCCATCAGTTAAAGACACTTCAAAATACTTTTCATTATCAATGTACCATTCTATGCTTGCTGGTCGCCATAAAACGGCATATTCATGGAAGCCGGCACTAAGATCTTCCCCAGGATTTCCACTCGTGTCTTTTGAAGTTATTGCATACCATTCTTTTCCCCAATGAGCAGCCATAGCCAACTTGTTCGCCTCTGAAGGCTGACCACGGTACTCAGCAATGTCAATTTCTTCATAGCGACAATCTGTTTCTCTGTAAAAGAGCCACAATGCGGGATGAAGATGATCCCCGCGGGCAAGGCGTGCTCGGACGACGTAAGCACCGTAAAGAAACCCGCTTCCTTTTTGACGAATTCTACCGGAAGTATACTCCTTATCTTCCATATTTTCTCGTTTCGCAGAGATTACCAAATTACCATTTTGAATTGCGACGTTGTTTCGAGTATAGCATTGGAGGTTATTACCACCGTATTCTATTTACAACCCAAAACACTTCAAGTTTAAAAGATATCATTTACATTTAATGTGCTTGTAATAATAATAGCAACGCACAGTTAACTTACGATTTCCGCAACCCTCTTGGAACTCCCATTTATTTACGTCAAGATTTGTGCCTTCAAAGTTGTCCTCGAACACAATTCTGCCACTCCACGTAGCAGTGCTAAAAGTCAACAGAAGAGATAGGAATAATCCTACACACTTTATCATGTGACTTTTCATTTCGCGAAGCTTCAGTTGTTTGGAACTCCAAAATTATTTGCTTCAAAAAGTGCGACTTTGGTTAGAGAATAATCTGTATTATGTTCACTAGCATTCTTTGTGTCCAAAAAACTAAGCACCAATTAGTGTTGCTTAATATGTATGTGCTTTAAATAGGTTCATTCCCAAAGTAGATCCAATATCTCTACGGGGCATTAGGTACCTTAAAATACAGCTGCAAGCCTGACCAAGACTTAAATTGGGCACATGGAATGACAACACTTTTTCCAGGAAAGGAATGACACCTGAATATTTTTGGGTATATATGTTAATCATTTGGTAAATCAAGTAGTTAAAATATAAATTAAATACTTGAATGCTTTACGCAACCGCATAATTTTAGGGTAATGTAAGCAGCATTGTGTATAGAAGTATCAAATCGCATATACTCATATAGATTGGATATTATTTGCACCGCAAAACGCAGGTTGGATTGAGTGCATTGAGTATAACCACAAATTAAGTCTAATACAGTATGCTAATTTAATCAGACAGAATTGTCAGTTGTTAGAAATAATCAAACCAACTTATGGAGCTTTAAGTTGTCACAGCTGTCATATTGCTGCCTATTGATCACACCATTAAATGACATATGCTCCGCTGCGAATGCCAAAATATGCTAGCATTTGCGAATTTAGGATTTTTATTATGTAATACCCAATAAACCACTTGTTTGTCGTTCAAAAAAAAGTTAATTAGAATCACAATAATTGACAACAAACGAGTTTAGTTGACTAGATTGCTGAAGCGCCTTGCGCTTGATACAAAATGTATGCTAAGTGAGAAAAAGTTTGCAAACCGAACAAGACTAGAACGCAAAAAAATGGCTGGACCTTTTTATGTGAAGTTTGTATGGGTGCTTCAGTTTGGGTTCAAGTGAAAGTACATAAACAATTGATATGAGATTTAAATTTAAAATACGGGTAAAGTTGTAAGTAACACTTCGAAAGTACAATTTAATTTTCTTCATCAATCAAGGCAAACATGATAACTGCATACAAAAAGACCACGTGTAATATATAATTGAATTTTTTTTGTACGGATTTACGTTAATTTACGTTGATATTGATAATACATTATAATATTATTAATTAATTTCCTTGATACACACGAACCCAATCAATTTCCATAGTTGGTTTAGACCAAGTACCTGGATCCATTGGAGGAAACTCAGTAAAGAAACCTCCTCCAACAGCAATATTAAAAATGAAATTGGATGGGTCAGTAAATGGAATGGGTTCGCCACGGCATGGCCACTTGCTTTGGTCACCAGTGAATGTCCCGTCAGTCAAGGACACTTCATAATACTTCACATTATCAACGTACCATTCCATTCTGGAGGGCAACCATAAAACTGCAAATTCATGAAAATCGGCACTCAGGTCAGAAGGAAGAGATGCTTTAATTCCCTTTGAAGTAAGAGCATCCCAAGTTCTTCCCCAATGTCCAGCCATTTCCAAACTCCGGGCTTCTCCAGCTTGACCACGGTACTCTGCAATGTCAATTTCTTCATATCTGCACTCATTATTTAGAGGCATCAGCCACAAAGCAGGCCACAAATGGTCACCACGAGCCAAACGTGCTCGAACGACGAAGGCCCCATAGGCTTTTCCGTTGGTCCTTTGACGGATTCTACCAGACGTATAATCTTTATCTTGCATTCTTTCTCTCCGTGCAGTAATCACAAGATTTCCATTCTGAACTGCTACATTGTTTCGAGAGTAGCATTGGAGATTGCCGCTTCCATACTCTGTAAAAATTTTAGAATAGAATTAGATGAGCTAAAAGTGGTTTATCATTTCTATAGAATAACATCACATATCAGCTTCAGTTTCCCTACCATTTCCGCAACCCTCTTGGAATTCCCATTTGCTAAGATCGAGACTATTGCCTTCAAAATTATCTTCGAAAACTATGTCGCCTTCCCACGCATTGGCGAGATATAGGTAGGTGAAAACCAGTACAATTGTCCCTACAACTTTCATATTGCCCCTTGGTTTGTGAACAGTGTAGTATGTGCGATTGCCAACTCAAAACTGCGAGTGTGTGTAATTGTGCAAATGTAGCATAAACTTTTATTAAAATGGACTAACCGCCACCACCAATATCCGATGAATGTTAAAAACTTTTTAGCGACAAATTGATTGCCATTTCCAGTTGTTGATATACATGACAAATGACAAGTTTTTATCATGCAATCTGTCTTCATGTCAGTGTCATTTAAAGCGGATTCAATATTAAGCACACGAATTCAGGGAAAATCTTGTTTATATAAATATGCTGTCAATTATGTCAATACTGAATGATGATAAATCACCAATACTTGTCTATATATCAAGATATGCTTTATTTTGAGGTTAACCCGAATTTGAATATTATGCAAATTATGCACAAGTGTATTTGCAGGAGTTTTCCACGTAATTCTTGTAAAGTAATTTACTGGCAAACAAACAGTTGCTATTTAAAGAAATTCAGGTTACTCGAGAGAGATAAAAACATGAGAAGAAAATAACACCAAGTTAATTGGTTAATCACAATTTGTGATTCACAAGCAATACATATTCCAATTATTGGGCAGATCAGTCATAAACTTTATTGCATGGTTGGAACAAAATGAAACAACATTTTACGCAACTACTTAAACTAAATACACTTAAGTATCCATATTTTATGTAAATATCAATCAGTTATAACGAAATATTATATACACATCCAAGTTGTTTTTCACAAAAATCGACTCACTAAAATAATTACTTATTGCTGTCAACCTGCAGGCAGAGCTAAACATGTCTGAAGTAATATATATAACTAAGGTACTAAATTATTTATATACATATGGCTTGTTTAAATCAAATTCATCTAATTCCATCATCAGATCCTACAAATTCAACCAGATGAGTAACTGAGAAAACATATACCGATACGGTTAACAAATACCCTTTTACATGTACTTTTAAGGTAACTTTCTCGACTTGACTCACCATCACAAAACAATACAAGGGGAGTAAATCTGATATTGCATTGCGGTAAATCATCAGTTGTACAAAAAGTTTTGCAAAGTTGTAAGTATTAAGGAACAAAAAAAACACGAAAACTTAAAGCATTATATTAGGCAATAATGCATAAGCATGCGTTGGTTTTGATAACCATCAATTTTCCAACATCCATGGGAAAGTTAGTAACACAAAAAATTATCTAGCTATACTTGCTCATGTTACCCCAAGTGACCCTCTAGGGAACTGCTTGACAATAACCTCTTTGGCAATCCTACTTAATAACCTAAGATGATGGGTAATCATTGGCATATATAATTGGGATTTCCTACATTCAACATTTCAAGGGGATTATTGACCATGAATTGGTAATAAAAGAGGCGGAACTACGACTATTTAATATTTAAGTAGATATTGTTGCATATTTAGGTTCGAATTTTCTCCGTCTTCCGCTGCAGGTGGTGTTAACGTAATCTGAGGTTCTGGATGCTGCAGCTGCTACGTCACTCCCCTCGCCTGATGAAGAAGCATCACCTTCAAATGCTTCATTGACGGTACCCTGAGTTGCATCAATTTCAGGCTGTTTTGTGTGAACACATACATCCGCTGTGTTTACAATGTCGATTTTGTCAATGACAGCAGCGGGAGCTTTCTTATTGGATTTAGCTTGCTCTTTACTAATCCTATTTATTTCTTCTTCAATGTTGAAATTTATTCCATCAGTCATTGTAGACTTGTTCGTACTCGTCATGGTCCCTCTGCTCATTACGCTGACAATACTTAACGGTAAGCTTTTGGGACCGCCGTGATGTTGTGAGATCGAGCTAATATGGCTGGAGTTGCCCATTGATAAGGAACTGATAAGACTGGGAGATGTACTTCTCATGGTATGGCGTGAGGGAGAATGTCCATGGAAGGAATCTGAGTGGTCTGAGTGAATGGAACTGGCTTTGTTTCTTTCGTTAGTGTTGACCCAAATCATACCGAGGAGACCTAAAAGCATAAGACATGCGAGAAGTGCCATCCCACCAATTGAAGCTTGATTTGCCAACTCGACTGGAACAAAGAGTTGTTGCTGTAGCTCGTCCATTAATACTTCATTGGGTTCTACCATCTAACAAAATGCAGAATAAATCCATTTAATATCTACTAGCCTAACATAACAAGGACGGCTTATGAAAATTAAAATCTTACCTCTTCAACCCACATAAATGGGAAAAGTGTTGCTCTCACGTTAGCAAATGTGGTCATGTCCCTATTAGGGTGAACCATAACATTAAATTGAACTCGTTTAGCAGCCCGAAGAATTACTCCGGTTTTCTACAAAATGAAATTAAAAAATCATTAAATAGCACACAAGCTGTGTATGTTAATGTATTCCAATGGAAACACAAATTCACAAATTTCTTATAACTTACAGGTTCAATGTCCAAAACAGTCTCATGCTTGTTTCTATCAGGTTTCAATCCAAGTGTCATTTCTTGATATTTGTCGTATGCATCCAAGAAATGAGCCCCGGATAATGCAATTGGAGCATCTAAATAATCAAATCATAAAAGTATGTGTATTGTACACTCAATTTTAACACATTGCATCTCAACATTTTCCCCAACGGTTATTTTTAGGATGACAAAATTCATAATCCCACATACCATCTCTACAAGGTGCCATGCTCAACACTCCATACTTGAAACACTCATTATTCTTCCCCTTGGGGCAAAAGCAAAAGTCTTTGTGTGCAAAAATTGTTTTAGCATCTGGCATTTTGAATCTATACGCTTGGATTCCCCCAACAGTGACTTCTTCTCGGAACATCACGAAAATTGACCTGCATGTTAAATAAGGATAATTAATAATAAATATAAAATATTTCTCAACTGGAATCATGACCATTGCATTGTCAGCTCGTGATTAGGCTTTTTAATAATACCTATTAAAATATAATAAAACAAAGGACAAAGTCATTTCGTTTTTCATAATAATAATGTACCTGCAGATATCTGATGAAAAGAACCTGATAAGAGAGTCTTTAGTAAGGAAAGGTGGTGCTATGGAGCCATCTGTCCCATTAATCAGATTGCAAAAGCCGGAGTAGTAATTCAGCTTGGTTTTTCCGTTCCAACTCACGATCTGACCAAACTCCTGTGGGTTATTTTTACCTGACCGAATCACGTATTCACCATCATCCGTGTTATTTTTCTGTACAAAAAAAATTATATTTATGATTATTGCTCATGGAACATGCTCATTATGCTCAATCATCCCCAACTGCTGATTTTCATAATCATGTTAATTCATCCTCAAAAAAAATCTTTCGAAATACTTTCTTCATTCTTTTCACGCTCAATAATGTGGTAGAAAATTATTTTACTTGTAATCATAATCATTCCCATTATTACATTCAACATTATTACATACCCCAAGATAGAAGCCAAATCTTCCAGTTTCAATACTTTTAGGGATTCTCACGCCTCCAACCAACGTGACCGCAGGGCTCTTCAGAAAGTTGAGATAATGTTGAACCGAGTACCCATCAAACATGTATTCCTTTACTGTGGCGTAGGTGAACAAACGCTCTCCTCTTTGTCTCATGTTTCGATCGGCAAGCGCGTGGGCAAAGGAGAAATTACCTACGTTGTCGTAAGTGAGCTTGGATAACGTCTGGTAGTCCACCGAAACAGATTAGCATGAGGAGAAAAATAAAGTATATTGTGTAAAGGGCCACGAAAAACACGAAAGAATCAGAGATTGTAATTTGGGCCATAATATTTTAGCTGTTCTAATCAATTATTATTTCCGACGTAATCACAAATTCTTAAATACGGAGAAATGTGCGTGCCTGAATTAATCAAGAATGCATTACGAGAATTTAGTCTTAAGATATAAATTAAAGGGAAAGTTTCCAACATTTTTGCAAACAAACGATAAGCTCACTGTATTGCATTTTAAATACATAAAAAAATAAGAAACAACGTCAAATTGCAAGAAGCAGTTTCCATTTACTTTGCTCATTGTTAGTAAAATAGGTTTAAGCAGTCATTCTATTAACTATTCATTGCTTCAAAAATGTATATGGTTTCTTTCAACTGTAGAGGACAGCTAAGGGTAAGATCAAGGATTTTCTTTGAATTATAATATAAAAGCTAGCATTAAAGACAAAAGACGCTCTTGCAAAAACAATTTAAGCCGGTTGACGTCATCCGGCATTGTATATGATTATAGAACAATTAGACAATTAAATTAAACGGGTACGGGATATAATAACAAATTCGCATCAACAGAGAAGTACATATATCTAAATGATGAAAGCTAAACAGTTTTCACAGTTTATAAAAAAAATGGATGAAAAGCTTTCGTAGAATATAATAGTGTAGAACTAAAATATTTAAGCCTTATATTTATGGAGTCATACAATAAAGCATCATATTATGTAATATTATCAAACTTTTTCGTCATCCCTCATTGCTAATTTGTGTAATCGAAACGAAAAAGAAATGTGAATGTAATTTTTAACTTTCATTGCTACCATCTGAATAGGACAAACATAGGTATTATTACGACATGACAAGAAAATAAGAATTACTTTTAAGTTTTCAAACAAAGACGCCATCAGCCCGACAACTTATACGAAAAAGATAATTGCTGTATTACATGCAAGATTTTAATACGCAACAAAGAAGGTTCATGAAAAGATGATAATGAGTGAAATAAAATTGTTAATGTGAGAATTGTACAGACTCCATAAAACTTCAAGATTCCAAGGCACAAGAGCGTGCGTAAATGAAACAGGATGAGCTTACTAATATTCCAGGAAGGATAAAAGACCAAAAAACATGCAATAAGATTAAGAAGGGTAATGCAAAAAACGGCAATAAACTTTTATGGTTTTTTTTGCAGCGTGTTGCAAATGAAAATATAGCGTGGTGTTATAAGTATGTCGTCTTCAACTTTGTCTCTGTTTTTTCTTCCATTTCACGATAAGCAGTTGGCTTGCTAATATTTTGTCGACTGGACAGCATGCTTATTAACAGTCTTTCTATAATTCTTAATTTCTCAGAACAAATACAGGATACAGGTTTAGGTATTACATTGCATTGTTCAACTCACCACGAAAGGTACATTGATGACAACGAGACGGTCGTACTCCGTTCCATTGGACAAATCTGGGCGAAATGTGTAAATGATCCTTTGTCTATATGTTATCGTGTCCTTTTCACTGTCCACTGCAAGGATGTCCTTGATTCTTTTCTCTCTAGAAAAATTCAAAGCAAGATGAGTGTAGAGACTAGATAGGTTTTGCATAAAGCTGCAATTTAAGCCACCACATTCTTTAATGGAACTTACTCATAAGCGTATGGACCCGCTTCCACAAGTTTTGGCTTAGCTCCATTCTGTACTGCTACAGGATTTGTCACGTTGAATATTCTAAATCTGATGATGATGGGAACTGGAATGTCTTTCCATTTACTCCACGCATCTGATCCTGGAACCAATTGGAGTCTCTGTAGACAAATTCAGAAATTTTTATAAGCTTTATTGGATTTTTGGGGCATATAAAAAAGCTTGTTCCAGCAAGAGTGGCAACACCACCAAGACCATTTGAGGTTGTCGAATTTGTTTAAATATGCTTCTACTACGACTTCATTTAATGTAGTACATTCCTTTATACAAAAGCAAGCGTGAAAAAATTTATAACCGCAAAAGAAATGTTGCATGCGCATACACAGTGGTACTGGGAATCGAATGCAGATTTTTAAAGTATGCATAATGCTGCTAATAACGATGGATAAAGCAAATGACTTTGCTTCAGAATATGCAAACAGTGACAGTTAAAGAAAAGCTGGATACGTTGAGTTTTGCATAAAAAATCATTGACTCTGTTCTCACGGTTCATCTTATATATGGGTAATAACGTATGTCATTCAAAACCACTTGAAAGACTCCATTTTACAAGAAATAAGTTTTCAAGTCACAACCTGCTAATACACATTACACATCCTCATCGGCAATTTAATTTTTAAGTGATATTTCAAACAATTTTGTAAAAATTAACTGTCTAAAAAATGAACGTATTTAGAATGATCCTTATTATTCTCCTTCCATCGGTAGCTTATTGTGATAAAGGCATTTTAGGAAACTTGTTGGTTGAAGATGTCAGTGAGGGGGCTTGCTTATCAACGACTGACTTGTGGCCCCATTTGTATCATGACGTCAATACATTGCCGGTAAAATTTGACTTCAATTTAAAAAAATAATAAATTTTCAGTTTCATTGTGGTATAATTACAAACTATAATTGTGGCTATACTAGACAATTGTACCAGGGGATTACTATGTTCCAATGGCAAGTCAAGCACTTTATCGTCACTACGCTGAAGGACTGCTCGGACGACCTGCCAAAAATGAATTTGAACTGGAAGCCATGCAACTGACCATGCGATGTGGTCCATTATTCTCAACTATAGACAACAAAGGCTATCCCTATCAAAAGAATCCTCCTCATTTTGGTCAAGTATGTCTCTTTGGAGGTGTCCCTAATATTCCCAATCTGGGGATTACTTTGGGAAACTTGAATATTGATTATGTACAAGCAGTCTGCATCGGGCTTCCGGCTGTTAGACCTGATGGGGATATGGCATGGAGAGCGGCTCCATCATTTGGTAAATTTATTATTTGGTCTTTATTAGTATATTACCTAAAACTAAACATTTTTTCAACCACTAAAATAGTGACGGTGACTAAAAGGCTAATCTTTCGCATTTTGCAGTTTATACTATGGACAGCATCATTTGGGCTAACGAGGACAGCAGCGTCCTTCTCGCTTACAGGTGTCCGTACGATGGTATCAAGGATTTTAAAGTTGTTGCAAAAAACAAAACTTTAGATGTTGCTACAATTGAAATCATACGAGAAAAGGTTCTGCAGTTAGGTTTCAGAGACGACTACATTGCCTTCCAAAAATACGATTAAGAAAAGAACCTCTTCAAATCATATCAATTGCAATACAAGTTACTTTTAAAAGTTATAGTAAAAGACAACCTGATCAGCATAAGCAAACCTAAAATTGATATTTACTGTATAACCAAAAATTATGCAATTAATAACGTTCTAGTCTTGTAAACACTTATGTCTACATTTTTATCAGTTTTAAGAAATATTTCAAGCCTAAATTCATGTACCTTTCAAACCAATACAGTTCTATAGAAAATAATGAGACATGATATTATACTAAGGGTGTCACTATTTTAATTTTATGCAATAAAGAATCATACCATAATAATAAACGTCAAATTGATGTATATTTTGTCATAAAACAACAGGGCATAAACCTATGACTTCATTAACACTTCAATAATTCTCAATCGCAATACAGCACTACAGAATCAGGGCCGTGTAGTAAAGATAAATCGTTGACACCATGTAAAACATGGACAATTATGGCATGGGATCTTATACTTATAATTTCTTATTTATAGTATAGTGCAAGGTGGAATTCATTTTCATGTTCTTTCCGTTCATATAATGGTCTCGTTTAGTTTTTGCATTGTCAATGAAGCGATTGTTACACGTTGAAAGAAACTTCAGATCAAGATGATCGGAACTTGAATGCATATAAAGTTTGAGAGTAATTGCTTTGTGCTGGCCCGCTTACCTTAATAATTTAATTGGATATTGAGGAATTGAGTTCATCATCACTTGTGAACTTGTTAATTGTATAATTGGAGATAATGAAGTGCAAGCGGATAAAACGACAAAGATCCTGCCGCCAGCGACCGGAAATAATTGAAGTGTAAGATGTCACGTCCGCATTACCATTTGTTCCTTTTGACTACCTCAAATCAAAAACACGATCTTTTCGTAGTATTGATTGAAATTACAAGTCACACTTACATAATACATATTATTCATTCCAACAATGCAGGTATGTGTTAGCTAACAAAAGCAAAGAAATGTCTTACTTAATGTACTACGCATTTCATAAAATTCCCTAAAGATTTTGACTCTTGACTAAAGTTCAGGTTAGATTTGGCCAAGCCCCAATGAATTGCTAGACTAATACTCTATATCAGAAGTCATATTCATAAAAAACCCTGACTCTTACTCTTAACAAAATATAAAACAAAACCATTCAATGCATCAATACACACTTGTTTTTAATTAAGCAATAAAATTGTATTATATAGGCAAAGGCAAGTCAACAACGCTGCACGTACACCCTTAGCGTAGAAAAAATGAATTCCCCGTGCACCTTCTTAGAGCCGCACCTACTATAATACCTGCACACTTCAGTAGCTACATGAGTTAAACATGGTTAATTACTTACTGCATCATATATATTTATTTGCATATCGCATATAAGCAATATGCACGTGTCAAGTTATATACTAGTTTTAAATATAAACGTAGATCCATAAATGTCCCATATTTTAGTACCAAATGATGATACATAATGTAAAGCGATGTAAAGTTATATATTGAATTTAATGACTCGTTGTTTATAAAATTCTCAGTTTTTTCAAAAAACGTGTGAATCGAATTTTTTCACAAATACAAATGCTGGAGTAGTTTAATGATTTTTTTACATTGACATGGGTATGCAGTCTTTTTGCAATGAAGTAGAATCCAGACAGAAAATATTCCTGATTTTTCATTTTTAGGTCGCGTGTCCTAATCTTGCAAAAAAAAGTCAAGTCCATTGAGAAGAGATGATAAAGTTGGAAAACGTGCACCGTGAGAACACACAGTGATGAAAACCAGTTAATCCTTCTGCGTATTTCTTTTTATTATCCAGACAATCGCCAAATCAGATGTTATAAAGTACATCATCGGTCCAATGACGCAAGGAAAGTGAAAAGCAAGCTCTAACGAAGTGCAATTTGCAAAGTATGCATCATATTTATTGCCAAGTTTATGCTATCATAGTACCTGAACCGGACCAGGAACTTGTATACTGACTTCAGCTACACATAATACATGCAGCCGAAACTTGATTCAAACACTTCAAACATGCATTAAAATCCAATACTTGGGTAAAAAATGGACAATTGTTTCATTGTTACAAGTTTTACGTGCCTTTACATAAGTTTTCATTTTAGTTGCATGCAACAAGATGGAAAATCCGTCATTGTGCTGTCTCTCTTTCGTTTATATGAGACTTCTTCTTCGTCATAGTATAGTCCATAGTCCAGCCAGAGAGAGAACCATCGCACATGTTGCATTTTACAGGTGCAATAATTATACACTTTTTTATGTGAAACATGAACGGTTTACAAGAACATGAGAAAAAATACGTCAATACATTGTTCAAAAAATATGTTTCATAAACGCGAAGAATAATGGAAGGCGAAACATGCTAGCTTAGCTGAATATTGTCGCTTGTAAGTACAAAGTAAAGTAATACTCAATTAGTGTTGGCACAAGGGGTACCTCAAACTTTTTGTCTCCGATTACGCTGAAAATTTGCAGGAATATAGACTTTAATGCGTAGATTACGAATCTGAAATCAGAAAAGAATTTTAATAATTTTTAAAAATTGTTTAATGGCAAAAACCGTGGCGGGAAAAATTTCCCGCCGTTTTCTCCCTCTGGGGGGCCCAACTTTTAAAAAAATTCTTTTCTGATTTCAGATTCGTAATCTACGCATTAAAGTCTATATTCCTGCAAATTTTCAGCGTAATCGGAGACAAAAAGTTTGAGGTACCCCTTGTGCCAACACTAATTGAGTATTACTTTACACTAGCTACGTGCATCACCAACATCATCAACATTGAATTTATATAAAGTTTTTGCAAAAAAATGAATACTACCCCAAAATTTAAAGATTATTGCGGATTAAAATCTACATCCTAGCGCAACATGGTACAGTTAGATAAATGAATTTTTAATAATAAAGATGTTAGAAATATGAGTATTCAATGTTTTGAATATAATTGAGCGTAATTAATTTTAAGCTCGAACTAGAGTTATTCAAGCATTACGAAGAGATCCAGACAGGTCAAGGTGTTATTGGGATGAGCTAATGAAGGACATAATCATAATCCGGCATTGCATAAATTCTTTTTCTTGCATTCTGAAATTAGTATTTCATGCGTCACTTCTTACGCAACTTAATATATGAAATGAAGCAATTATAGCAATATGCAAGTACCCTCTCTACCATTGATGAACATAAACAGAGAGCTCCAAAGAAGGTAATGGACAATGGAATAACTCCAGTATTGATTAGGAAATTGATATTCGAGCACTACCTAAAGACCTGCCCTGAATATTTAAACCATAATATATATAAAAAAAACTGTTGAAGTATGATTTATGCACCTACGTAAGGTATTTTTTGTTGAGATTTGGCCAATCCTTCGACTCGTGTACTATCAAAAAAACTAATGAACGGTGCTCGCAGACAATTCAGAGTCAAAACCCTCCAGTCCAGGTTTTTACTTACGTGTCTGCACTTTTTCATCAACTAACAAAACCTGTTCATTACGTCAAGGACAGAACACAGCATCATTTCGTTCGAACTTCCCCACAGCTTGGATTTCGATATTAAGAAGAATACATCAGAACGAAACTAGTTAACAAGTTTAAAGTATGCATTATGGCAAATTATGAGTATTAATTTGCTGTAGAACAGAGAACACCCAAAAACTAATATTGAATAATAAAGTCCCAGGAAAACGACTTCTCCCACACAAACACACTTCTCCATTTTAATTTTACATTCGAAAGGTCGGCAAAGCCTGTGGAAAGGTGATTCGAAAGAGAAATTAGCAATTCCAATTAGCCATATATGGAGGTAGGCACGCAGATTAGTGATGATAATTACATACAGACTGCCAATCAAAGTTTACTAGAAAAGCAATCTTATAATGGAAATTATAATGACAATTGTCTTGTCAAATTATACTATATGGTGGGCACGCATGAAATTGTATTTTTTATCCAGTTCTTCACTAGCCATAGAAAAAGAAGTGTGCCCTTTTGATCTTTATCTCACGTTTACGAATTTCATTTCCATGATTTAAATCGACAAAAAATACTAAGCTATGTAAACTCGTGAAATCAGTATAGCCATAATTCAGATTTTAGGCCCCACTGAATGGGAAACGCATATGTTTTAATGATTTAGTGCCTATTTAACCACCAGAGATATTAACTTGCCTTAAGGTAGGACTGTAAAATTCTGACATGGCATGTCAAAAAATTGTAAATTATATTTAACGCCCTAACAAGCGTTCCATCCAGCCACCAGCAGAAGACAATAGCTTTATGACAGTTGTTAAAAGTTTAAGGAGCAGCAACAACACTATTGCCACATGTGTAGAGATGTTAAAATGTGTATAGTATGAATCCAGTTTTTATCCACACTATCAATAGACCACATATCACAAACCATAGATCATACAGGATTTATTTTTTTAGGAATAAAATGAAAAGCTAAGCTAATCCGAAGCCATCATAATATTTTATGCTAATGTGCATTACAGCATGTACTTAACAAAAATATTCGAATCCTAATACAATACACAATACGCAATTAATCTTTAACTTTCCATAAATCCACCAACTTCTAAATATTATCTTGAGTACTGCTGCTCTTATTTAAATGTTTACTGCATAAAGAAAAATATTTTTTCTACAAACCAAAACATGAATCATTGGGAAAATATTACAAAAATTCATGAAAAACTTCCTCCAGCATTCCCGGAATACTTAATGTGAGAAGTATTCCGTTTTACTTGAAAGAAGTAAAGAAGAAGAAGTTTAATGCATGTTTACCAATGTATACATGAACAAATTTCAGTTTCGCTTAACTGTACAAGCGAAATCAAACTAAAGGCATCCAGGAATCAGTTTTAATTTTTAATAAGCCTCCGTTAGCAATCAGCAACAACCTTGATCTCAGAGTGTGGTTTGTAATGAATAAGGAAGAATCAAATAATATTGAATATACCAAATAAAGAGAAGAAGAATTATTCGTACAATTCAGTTTATAGATATTTATATTTTAACGCAAGTCTTCTAAGTTTCATCTCCCAGTGACGGAAGCTCCAAACGGCAAACATCTACAATGTAGATTCTACATCACAAGCATTATGACAATGGCACTGGCAATGATTATAGACAATAGGATAAACATAAGGACAAATCTAACTATGTCACTGTCAACCGAGTTGTATACACATCCGCACTTTGACAACACAAAATATTTACGTCTAGAACGGCGTCCTCTGGATCCAGATTAGAATCGATAACATTGATGTGTGTGAGCATATTGTTATTTTATGGAAGAGCCTTAAAAAGTGAAATGGTG
The DNA here is from genome assembly GCA_964034955.1 of Orchesella flavescens. Taxonomy (NCBI): domain Eukaryota; kingdom Metazoa; phylum Arthropoda; class Collembola; order Entomobryomorpha; family Orchesellidae; genus Orchesella; species Orchesella flavescens. Next base: position 34,037,860 of record OZ035954.1, on the reverse strand, counting down.
TCGCCGGGTCAAGTTTACGCAAAATGTGAATTGCATTTCTTGTTTCGGAAGTTATTATATGCGTTGCGTTTTTGTTGCGTGTAAATCATGAATAAAATAAGATATACGGCAACGGCAACAAATAATGTATCCAATTATATCATATGTATGTAATTGAATGAAAACTCATTGTAGTTTTTAGAATGCTAGAAAACATGTTGATGTAGTGATAAGTAACAATACATTTACATGACATAAACATAGTTAGCTTTTCTATTCGAACATAATAACAGCCATTGTGTCGGTGTCGTTGTTTACTTGCTTCGTTGATTTGCATTTTGCATGTGAACTCCTTGTTGAATGTTGGTGAGGTAGGTAATGTCCCCCTAATGAGCTCATCAAATTAAAGCACGACTTTTAGACGGCAGGCACGTGCTCAGTGCGCAAGTTCATTCATAATCTCACCGTATAAACATATTAGTAAGGTAGAGACAAACAATGAAAATGCTTTGTTGAGTGAAACTTACTAGGATATCATTCAAATGCAGCTTGTGTGAAATATTATGTCTATCAAAACATGGAAATAATTTTTTGTTAGAATTGCCATTAATTCGACTTTGCAATTTTTAATTGTCAGCATTTAGCAGACATCTAACCATAAACCCAATGTAATCCTTCAACCATAAGCTCTTTGTTTTTCAGTAGAGCATAACCAATCTCTTATCTCATCTCTTATTAACATCATTCGCACAATAATACTCTCGATCTCGACATACATGTGTCATCTGTACTTTTAAGGAAATTGCGTGTTAACATTTATGTTGTGAGGGTTGGATAACGATTTGAAACAATGTAATCCGTAAACTATCTCGCACGATGGTTGGTTCAAGTTAATACAGTAATACTGATCGTAATCAGCAGCCGCTACATTGAACATTATAAATAGAATATATAAGGTCTTTACATTTTCAACAATGTATATTATCTTGTCTGTTCCTTGATGCTGACGAGATTGTTCCTGGTAAGTAAAGTGCTAAGTCCTTTACTCCTTCCTTAGTTGGAAACACTTGATTCGAAGTACATTAGTATACAATGCCGTTTCATGCAACAAATTTCAATGCTAGTTCCACAAATTATTACACATTCTAACCATCAAGTACTTCTACACGTTTTATTGTACTACAACGTTAGTAATAGCAATAGTTCGGATAAGTTCGATCTAGTAAAAATATCTATGAAAAGCCAGCGGTGAATGGTACATATATGTATACACATTTTTATGTACTGGAGACAGGATTATGTATCTACAAAAGTTATAGTTTTGACTACGTCTACTGTCTACAGACAATACGGAACAATGACAGTTTACTAAACTTGGCCTGATTCATTCTAGTACTGGTTTGGAGTGGTTGGACCCTTGCTTCAAAACATGTCAATAAGATAACATCTTCTGTAACAAAAAGTCCGATTAAGGGTGCATAAAGCTCAAAATACTCGAACAGTCAAACAAAGAATGTTTTAATGGTTTTAATAAACTTTTGCTCCCACGAATTTGATTCACATAAGGTTATATGAGCTTGACAGCAGATTATTTCCTGTCAGCAATGACTGTATTATTTACCTGTTCTGTTGTTCGCTCTGTTTTTAAAGCAATAATGGGTTACTAACAGAGGAATAACAGTTGTACTATCAACAACTACATTAGCAGCAGTTCACCTTCAACGTTGCAATTAAACACGAATTAAAATATGTTGTGTTAAATCTCGCAAACTAATAAAATGTCATTATATCTGAAGCGGTAAATTGATATTGAGTCATTGCTTAAGGTTTCATTTTGAATGGTAAAACTCTATTGTTGAGTTCTGTTGAGAGTTGTCGATTTCATCAAGTGATTTATAAAAAGGGGTTTCAATTTAAAGGCTGTCCTTGCTCGTTGCACTTTCGATGTTACCTGTCGTAAATGGAATGTATTTTAACCACAAGAATTAATTGTTTTTTGAAAGGCTGATAAAGGCCGTTCATTTGTCACAGACCTCCTTACAAATACAAACATGCAGTACGCACATGCACACATATTTGTACATACAATTGTTCAGTAAACTTTGCCCATTCCATTAATTTGTAAGTTAATAGTATGTTTTGTATTGTTAAAAATGAAACACACATATCTTATATAAAACGTTTTAATACAATTTATACCTATAAAATTTTGAGAACTAACTTGGAGCACAAACGAGCCCAAGTTTTTTTTATCAGATCCAACACCAGCATCCTATACAAAAGCGATATCTTGTGATAAGTAACACGTCTCAAAAGAACGCAAATATTATCTTTCGATGGTTCTTTTCCTTTTGTAAAAAAACTGCTTTATTTACAAAGGTGTATTGCTTTGAAATCAACTAACCGTACCATTCCTGTCAGTTTGTTGCTACTACGCGATCCAAAGAAATGCAATATTATAATGCAATGCTTGATGCTTATATTCATTAACACATTCTGTGAATGTGAAATTGCCAGATGCAATTTCGAATTAAAAACGCATGCGGATGTACTAAAATAATGCAAGCACTTTTGGTAGCTTGACAAAACTGTATTTTGCTAAGAGTAGATTAGATTTCATACTAACATACTTGATGTTTAATTCAAAAATAATGTTAATTTCACGATGCAATGATAATCTCAATCTCTATAATCATTATCATTTCTATCTTAACAAAGAAATATTAGGAAACGCTCAGAATGCCGAATGTAATATTTTTTTCAGTTGTAAAATTGTGTATTCATACTTCTAAATTGCATTAGATTACACTTAATCTACTACGATTTCAATGAGCGAGTGGTTAAAAATACTCTCATCAGTTCTAATTAAATTTAGATATAGCCTTTGCCCGACACTTTCTTAACTTTATTTAGCCATCAGACATATGTAGTTACAATTAAATGTTTCTTATGATTCCATATTTTGGTGTTATACTGTTAAGCAACTATAAGTATGACATCAGATAATGTTTAACAAACGCAACCAACCAAAATAGTCAAAATAGACTTTACGGTTTTAAGAAGCGGCTTATGATGTAGCATAAATATAGGATCTAGCATCCCTGACAAAGAGGAAGAAAATAAATCTTTGCTTTGTTATGTAGGCCGTCACATTCTCTGCAAAATGTTTCAGGAACCATAAAGCACTTGTCCCCCATGTTAATGCTTACTAACCATCCTATCGGGAAAGAAAATCTGTGCACACACTTTTTATACAGATGTGCATACTGCAGATTCATAAATACTTCAACCATAAATGCGATAGGAATAATTATTATTATAATCGAAGTATGTACTATACTTAGATACATAATATTTCGATTTCAAATTTAAAGAGGCACAAAATAAAAATGGCTTGATTCAACCAACTGTTCACATAGTGTAATGTGTCATTAACATAAATCCACATCCACAAGATTCAAAAGAAGAGAAAGCGCTGTTCAATTCCTAAATGGTTTTTTGACAAATCGAGCTTTAATTAAAAGGTGGTGAACGGTCGTTTGAAGAGATAAGCCAGCCAAACAGAGTATATAGAAATATGATAATTTAAAGCGCAAGCAATAATAAACAAAGTAATAATTTCATTAGTACGTACCTCGGCGATCTGTTGGTCTACCACCCAGTCAAGAGCCATCCATTTGAAGAAAGCTGTTATGCAGAGGAGAATGAAACTCGTCACTACAAGAGCCAACGGAAGCTTGCGACAAATGGAGCTGCAACTGCATATTCGCTTTCTCTTGCCTAGAGGAAGATGATGATGGTGATGATGATGATGGTGGTGATGGTCAAAATCTTTCAAATTTTCCATTGTTAGCGAAGCCGTTGCGTATGATGATAAGATGTGGAAGAAATTATACGGATTTTATCACAGAAATCAAACTGGCTTTATGTATATAATATACTCACAAAGTAATCTTTAATTTTTGTGACAGTTCAAATTAAAAATGATACTTCAATTTTTAAACACAATTAGTGGCACAATCACAACCGAACATTAAAGACTTGATGAGGTAGTAAATAAATATTTAAAACTGTATTGAGTCTCTGCATAGTGAATCAGTTAGGCAATGAAATTTCCATTGTGTCACAATCACAAACAAGCGGATGTATCTTTACATTTAATTAATAGTTTCCCCACCTATGCAGATTCGAGAATATTGTATAATTCCTAGTTTTTTAGGCTTGCTGGCTCACTGGCCACTGTCCAAAAGTCAACTGATAAAAATCCCACAATGCGTCTTCCTCTATCTTAAATTTTTGTCATGAGAGAAGATGCTGAAGGAAGACTGATGAGGAACTAGGACCGACTCCTGCACAAAATTGTATGACACAAGTAGTAAGTCGCGTTTGAGCTTGCACGTTCATAATGTTACATAGCGTCTATGTCTTCTTGTTCACTTCCAGCAACAATTAGCCTTTTGGCATGAATGAAGTCAGAAACCTAATTCACTACATACCCACCACCATTACTACCTGTTCACAACTTAACATCGTATATACAGGAACACACAATGCAGCGTATTTCGCTTCTCTCTCACACTTCCCTGTCTTCACTTTAACACACATGGAGAAGGCTCATCATCATCATCATCAGCAGGTAGTAGCAACCGTGTTGAAAAATTGCTAAACCTGCCTGAGAGAGATAGCGAGTTTTTGCAATTTTGTATCACATCACAACAAACGAACGCAATTCCTCATTCACTTTGTTCACCAACAACGCGCAAGTGAGTAAGTAGGTCTTTCTGGATTGATTTCAGGGAGGCAGAAGCTGTAATAAACTCGTTATTTTGCAAACAATACTTTTGAGATGAGACAAGACAATCTATTATTGCTATCATCATCACCAACAATAAAAAAAATAGCATTCGTTATAATGCTGAATTTGGGTGTATGACTTACCTGCACTGGGTTGGAAAGAGAGGAGAGCCATGTGATATGAAAGTTCTATAAATGGATTCATTGTTGCAGGTCTTAGGTAGTAGTGCAGTATCACACACACTGGGTGAAAATCAAATTGTTGAGATTGATTATCATCACCATTTTTTACTACTGTAGGCTAAAATACTATGATGATGATTGTCGCTTGCGGTTATGCTTGAAAATCAATTGCATAATGCCGCACTTATCCATTTGTTTAATTTTCATACGAACTGTACGAACTAACACAGCTAAGCTAGCATTCCATCACCATCTCATCTTTATCCATAGTTGATGCAAACATACATATATGCAGTCATCCTTTGTGCTACCTTCATCGTAATGTTAAGTGAGCTGACACAAGTCATTATTATGATGACATGGCTGCGTGATCCTTAACTAAGATTCAAGTTTAAGCTTGCATTAAATCATCACTATCAAAGGGTACATGTACATGAGTACATTTCTCGCTACCAGCATTATCTTCAAATTGATATGATACCAACAACATAACTAGTGATGATGACCATTATATTAATGAATGATGGGGTTGGTAGCGACGACTTCTATGAGCGACATCAAATTAATAGTACTACGGGAGCATACGTAATTTGTAGATACATATAGATTAGGCCTGAATCCCTAAACATAATATTATTGTAGACACGTAGTAGATAATTTAGAGTTTATGTACTTTGCAAAAATAAAATAGCTTGGTTAAACAAAGGCTCACAGGTGTATGCCAAGAATACATACAAATATAATACATGTAAGTAATGTACAAGATTACTTTAATGAAGCAATACCACGTTAAACTTTAAGATGGCTGTTGATAAGTCAGACCTGCAATGGAGCTGCTGTGGGTACTCACTTGTAATAGCAAATTGTGGCAATTAATGCATTGTAATAATAATAATGAAGTTCATTTTATTGATAGTGTGCCTGTGCTGTACTCCACAGGCAAATGTACTTCATTTAAAGAGGTGGTCACTGCACATCGTTATTTGGATAGAAGTGTGAGTTATATAACACAGGATTGGACTGATAATTTTTATGATTGCGTTATTTGATCTTGCTTCAAGACCCCTAAAAATCAACGTCTAAAGTCAAGTATCAAGTTTGCTATGAAATTACTACTACAAGCTAATAGAACACGCAATACTTGGCTTAAATGAAATGACGAGAGACGATACAAATACCTTTTGACGCAATATTGTAAAATTGGACTTGTGTCTGTAGCCGAAGTTCACGGGATTACACTGTAGTATCTTAATTTTACACAATTTCATTATGTAATTTATCCTAAGCGTTCTTGCTATTTCTGTGACTTGTCTATGTAGCTATACTAAGATTCCCCTTGGGGTTATTCATCTTCTGACATTGGCACAAGGTTTTGGATTATTGGATTATTGTGTAACTGGTCAAAGAAGTAAATATTTGTAGACGTGTTGTTTCTAGCGGCTACCTACATCTATATCACATATCATATCACTACGATGATTTTGGAATGCACAATTGCACACAGGAGTAGTGTGCATAGTATATGTACATTATCACACTCACACTCACTTCACTTAACGCATCACATCGTCACGTCTACAAGTTGTATATTCATAGGACAGGTTGTAAACTTGGCTAATTAATTCGGTCTTAGGGTGTCAGGAGACATGCTACTACTTAACCTTTCCTAATTTGCTTTAGCTCCAATTCCAATACCTATAAGTATATCTAAAGTGTATGGTGACTGGGTATTGAGTTGACTATAATATCCTTCTCACTGAAAAAAACGACGTTGATTCAGTTTACTACAGAGACTTCAGAATTTTTCGTGCATTCGCTACAACACTTTAAGTACATGATACATATTTTGTATGTTTTGTTGTTTAGCCCTGTACTGAAACTGAAATCTAGTTTCTCAACTAAATATACCTGAGTAAATATAGATATTATTAGTATATGTACACTTTAGTATCCTAGTTTGCGAACGTTTCTTTCACAAGTTTTCTAGCTCATTCTCAGAGACTCTTTGAGAGTGAATTTTCAGGATGAAAGGCTCTGACCTGAAAAAATAGGAAAATTTATACACTAAATATATGGCTATTTTGGTACGCTGTTTTTATCTATCTAGCCAAATAGAATAAGTTAAATTCTCTTTGTCACCTGGTTAAATGCAAAAAAACTACCTATTATTCTTGCAAACACAAACGATCGTAAGAGCTGTTTTTGTTCCGTTTTGAAACAAACGAGGAGTAACAAAGTTTGAGCTCGAGTTAAGGATATAAAAATATACAACAAAGCTCACACACCGTAATTACAACTGAACGTACAGTCAGCAAGAAGCTAGTAGCGCATGCATACGACTTACATTTTTTTGTTTCTAAAAACATTTTGTTTCAAACTCTGATTGAGATTAAACATTTAAGATCATGGCAATGGTAAAACATTGAGCAGTGCAACTCTACCGACCGTGGTGTATGAATACGTACAAAATATTTTTATACAAAACTTGGTAATGCTTGTCCACAGCTAAACATTTTTGTTTTGTATATACCTTGCTAATTGAAAAAGGACTTTTGGTGAATAATGCAACTGGCAAAGTGAATGCATTTCTTTTAATTCAAAATATATCTCAATAAGATTTTAATACGCAAGCCTGATACAGTAGTAAACTGTAATTCAACATTATTGTTGTCCCTTTTTCCTGACGACAAGAATGAACCCTTTGATTTACACAAGATATAAATACACAAGGGTACAAAATGTAGTTCTTGATTTGATCTTAACATTAACATTCCTTTTGAAATGCCCAGTCAGTCAGTAGATGAACTATTCTTATAAAAATCCCAACCATCAATAGCTGATTGTTAGAATTGCCAGAAATGAGTTTGTACACAATATATACAGCTTTACTGTTATATTTCATTTTCATTATTATGTGAACGCATTATTTATCCGCATTTATCAGCATATAAGAAGTAGTATATCTGTATGTACACATTTTATGAATCTGCAGGATTGCTTTCAATTTTCATAGGATAGTAACTTTTACTCTCTTGATTGCATGAATCTCATGAATGTACTGCTTACAAACACTTGATTACGATTAGTACTCATTCACTCACTCACACGCCCATACTCGTAGTAGATGAAGAAGGACCTGTACCCCTTTCATAATCGTAAGCAATACGTAAGGGATTAAAATCGACAACATTTTCTTGAAAATGAGAAAAATGCAGTGCATTTTATCACTTTTCAGCAACTTGATGAGTAAACATCATTCATTAGTACACCTTTAAAGGGTTGCACAGCTCTACCGCTTGTGGTTCAGGTTCATAAGAAAAATACATGAAAGTTATTACACGCTTAGTTAGCGAAGTATAAACATTAAAACCGTGATGCAGACTACCGTGGAATTTTGAACTTAAGTCAAACTTAACTTCAACTTGTCCCTTACTAGATATGCGAAGCCCAATTCATCATATATGCACTAACACATCATTTTAATAATTAGCTATTTTATAGCTTTGTTTATTTAGAAGCTATTACTAGTACCTATATATATGTGATTGTGTGGCCTATGAATTAAATATTACGAATACCTTTCTGATATATGATTTTAAGGACTTACCGACTGCTATTATGCATAGAAAAATTAAACAAATATAGAAAGAAATTAGTGCTTCCTACTATTGCCTTGTCATATATGTATTTCATTGTATTTTTAGCTAACAAAAACAATCGTCTCTATCGATTACTAGTTACCGGAAATCATAAAACTACGCCGAGTCGAAAACGTTGATACGGTTGATACCGTCGAAGAAATCGAGCTAATCAAACCCATAACGCTGAAATTGGAAAACCAAACTTCATTCTACTTCCTAATTGTGAAATCTTTATCTATCTATACCAATCAATAGAAAAAACATTCGAAACTTTATTCAGGATGGATAACTCGAAAAATGCAAAGTTAGTATTAGTTGTTCTACGCTTGTAACTAGCAAGTCAAGCAAGTAAACGCAACGTTGTATACAAACCAATCACACTTCATCGTTAATCATCCAGAAGAGAAGAGGTATCCTATCGATATGCGATAATACATCACATTATCTATCTATCAGATCAATAATTTTGGATGAGATGGATGAGTAAACACAGATTCATTCACTCTATATTAAATTGGCATCATTAAACTGATTGCGCCAGGGAAGGTTTTGCAATGTGCAGAAAATGCATCTTATGTTCTGCATTCACGCACATCAATGATGATCAAACATCTCATCAAATCAATGATAGGGATCTGCTGATCAATGCAAAAACGAATGATATGTATTCACATCAATGCACCAACCGACACGCACTAGTTTATAGTTCAATTATTGCAAAATATAAAGCTAAAGATTGAACTGATTAATAACTACAAGCAAAAAACCAAACCAAGTGCTTCAACAAACACATTTCAATCATCATAACATAACAATATTCATGCTTAAAGATCCCGATTGAGCATGACACATGATGACCTTGAAAATTCCGATATGTAAACAGAGAGCTAAAGAAAGATGATACTAATTGTCTAATTAATTTACCTGTGAGCATGCATCCGCCGTAATATTGATGATTATGTAAAACCAAATTCTTCTCATCCGTACATTAGTACTACATGCCGTATTTCCTCGTCATTTGTAACAAATTGGTGCATATAAATGACTTGGGGAAACTGTAAACAAAGGAAGAGCAAAAATACTTCTCTAATCAGTCCACCTCGTTGAATCGTTGTTCTAATGAGCTCCGCCTCCATTGAGCTTTGTAGTGGAGTGGAGTGGAGGGTGCAACGTCCTGGGTCATTCATCTTTGTGTCCAAAAAACAATAATAATAGCATCTTCTTCCATGCGAATGTTCACCCTTTCCGCAACACGTTGACGAACACCGCAATTTCATTGATGCTGCTGCATTAATCGATATAGGTCATAAAAGATGTGTGGGAAAAAATGCATTTTTCTCCAAAAGCTTCTCAAAGAATCTAAAATCACCTAATTAAATGCACCAACGCGAGTGCATGCTTGAATCAAACTGATGTAATTGAAAAAGCAGAGTGGATGGATGGTGGAGTGCAGGCAAACACCTTAAAAAATATCAATTTGACTTTCAACTTTTGTGATTCGCGTGGAAGAGCAAGAAACTGGAAAATCGTTTTCTCGTTTTCTCAACCTACTTTCAAATACTTAACGACATGAGTTTTGAGTAGGATGACCTTTTGTTCAAAGCAACTTTCGTTTGGGTTGTGAATGCAAGAAAATTTGAGAAAAGCATTATCACGAAGAAAAGAGTTCACGTTTTTTTTCAAAAAGGAGAAAATTTCTCATTTTTGCTTTAGTTTCAAAGATTTTAAAACATTTTTTTCGTTTTTGATTTTATCGTTTGTAGTGTGGTGTGCTACTGACAGCGTGCGGAGATTCTTCTCTTTGTGCATTTCCGTCATTCGAATTCGATAAAAGCCTTTGTAAGATATTTTCTGGCTTTTCATCAGATAAAAAATCGAATTCGAATTTAGAGTTGAAAGCGAACTTACCTGTGGTTTGTAGTTTCTCCAGTAAATTTTATTAATTTACTGCTGCGAAATGCTGATGAAACAGGAGGATAGCAAGATTGACGTGGACACGGACATGCCTGCTACCTTTGGAGATGTTGGGTCTGGATCAGATTCATCTTCCACCGTTAATAGTTGTGATACTAATAAGGATGCTTCACCAGGATTCGTAGGGCCTTTGAACAATGGCGTTGGCATTGTTGGAGTTGTAGATGAAGAAAGAAGTTTATCATCACCGAGCAGTGAGAAAAGTACCCATGATGTTGAGGTCCAGGCTGGGGAAGGGACTCCAACAAATATACAAAATATGGTGGAGGAGTGGATCCAGAGTTCCTTGTCCAAGCATCCGTTAAATGAGGCTGTGAAGACGATCCAGGAAGAATTGGGAATGCTATACAAGCACGTTCAACAATTTTCACCTCAATCACCTCCGTGCATTAGTTATCAGTCACCGCTTTTGGGGACTTCTGTGAACTCAAGTCCGGGCGTGTCTGCTAGTGAAGAACGTCATCAACTTAATAAGGAGCCGTCCATTACTTCAACGTCGTTGGTTTTGCGGAGGTCCCTGCTGGGTTCTAATCCAAGTTCCCTTGAAGATTTGCTGGGTGCTTCAATTAAAACTAATAATGGAGGAAAGTATCGGGATGCTTTTGTACAAACTGAGGGGAGATCTTTGTACACGTTTTCACCACAGCTTCAGCCACCACCGTCTCCATCCTTGCAGTTGGTGTCAAGTGTTTTCAAACAAGAGCATGATGAGAGTTTTCATAAAAATAATGACTCAAAACCAAAACTCTTGTCATTGCTGGCAGACGCAGCCTTTGCTTTAGGTAAGAGGATTTGAAGAATTATAATAAATTTTTTATGTATTTACTATAAATAACAATGTGTGACCTTACAATAGTCAGAAAAGTAATTTACTATTTACTATTGCTTTGTTTAGGTGGTCAGAGTAAACCGAGTTTAACAACCACTGAGATGCTTTCAGATTCTGGTCGTTCCTCTGAACAGTGCTCATCTGTTGGGTCACCTGCGCCCGCATCAAATCACTGTGACACTCCAAAGTCATTGTCAAAAGGCATGTACCGGATTGTGAAGCGTGGATCAAGTGATACCAAGTTAAAGATTATCTTACCTCGACCATCAAGTCCTGAAGGATCAGGATCTGACGAACGCCAGCTAGGTACTTGAGCAAGCTTAAATAGCTCTTTCTCTAATTTCTATCAAAATTCGCTTACTTACGGTATTTTTATATTTAGAAATTTCAGAAACGGAAACAAAGTTGGTTGGTCGCAAACGACGCAAGACCAAGCACCCTCTCCCCTGTAACCACTGTGGCAAACTGTTCAACAACCAATCTAGTCTCCGACAACATGAATCTTTTCATCTTCCTGATCGTCCCTTCCAATGCAAGAATGAGAAATGTGACAAGGCATACAAAACCAGATCCGAATTGAACCGTCACTTGGTTGTTCACTCTGGAGAAAAGAAGCACATTTGCAAACTATGCTCCAAACGATTTTTGCGCAAGCAATATCTCAAGACTCATTTGCTTCGGCATCACGAAACAGGACTGACTATGATGGCGTCATCAAATGCTGGTAACTTTCAACGATCTTTGATGTCAGTGGAACGCTCAGAGTTCTCAAACCATGCTGAGCCACTTACTTGGAGGTGCAACCTCTGTCTCAAGATTTTTATTCATGTGGAAGATCTCGCAAAACATGTTCGAAGCTATCATGAGAAGAAACGACCATTGGTGACTATGAAACAAGAAATGGTTCCAGATAATTGTGGCAGCTCGTCAATGGAAGTTGTTCCGCATGCACCTGCTCCAACTTTATCCAGTGCAGCATAGCTTGAAGGGGTTGGCAGATAAATAGGTTAGTTAGTATATATTTAGTTATAGTTTCTTCAATTTTGTACGTTTTCATATCATGAACAAATTCAGAAGTAATTAATTACTGACTTTAATTAGGTTCGCATGTTTAACATATCATGAAGTCATTCGTGCCGATTTTTGTTTATTCCAAAGAAATAAATTTTCATGAAATTTCAAATAAGTTACTGCCTCTTCTGCTTCATTTTTATATTTTATTCAAAACGATTCGAATTCGTTCTCATAAAGAAAAAAAAATTCAATAAAAACCCAACTTTCAGCTTGTTAACTGAAATATCTTCTAGGCTATATAAGTATTTGTATAGAATAAGATTGTAACAATTTCCAGCATGTACTCTTCGTCATATTTATGCATATAAACTTTTAAGCAAGGTAAACACTGACAAATCAAAGCCTCCTAACTGTATGCATGTAGGTTTAAGTATAGTAAATTCTCACGGTTAAATTATTAATCTGATGAAATTAAGAAGTTTGAATGACTCTTTTCCTGCATATATTGTACATAATTTTTTATAATATGTATGTTTACGTATAATCTTGACATTCTCTATAAAAGCTATGTTTCCGTGATGTAATAATTTCATACATTATTAGTTATTAGTAAAAATGCATGACTCTATATAGCTTGTTTTTTTGGGGTAATGGTATCCTCTTTAATGAAATTTCAATTTAGTGCAATTTTATTTCTAAAAAACAATCATTAACAATATCTTTATTCACAATATAATCTTTTTAAAGTTACTAGTACAATGTGATCTGCAGAGGTCTATATATACCTAAGTAAATCTCTCTTGTCTTGCTCATACCTTATCTTGTTCCTTCTACTTAGTTTTCCATCCAGTCCCTACTAGGAATATGTATAAAAATTTGGTTTTCAATTCATTTCAACAACAACATATACCATACATTACCTTTTAGCCTTACAAAGCTACACATGATGCTACAAACACTTGGTAATAATAATTTAATTTAAGAGTTTGGCAGCAACAACTTGAGTTACATTTGCAGAGAGATTACTTTTATCCATATCCTTCCATACTCCATGCCCATAAGTGAAAAGGAACTGACGTAGATAAAGGTAGATTCATGCTAACACGTAGTAGTATAAAGAAACTATTCGTTTTGAGCATAGGAGAAACTCGAGACTCACTCACTCACTCATCGTGAACTGATAGAAATAGACTTGACAAAAACGAGATATCGGTAAGGATATAGGTCTATAATATTACTAAGCTAACGAAGAAGCGTATTTTATGTACATAATGCAAATTATATAAATTAACTTCAAAAGTAGTAAATCTGGTATCTGGTGTGGTTGATGACGCAATATTAACAAAAGCTATGGGCATATCATGCTGCGAAACTAAATCTATAACGTTATTCACATATAGTTTGGATTTTGGGGTAACTGAAGACATTCGATGTCTTGAAGACTTAAAGATTATATACTAGCTAAGAACTAACATCTATAAATATTACACTGTACAAAAATCTTCATTTCAGGTTATATTTCTCAACTTTACGTATCTTAATCTACATATTATTATGTATATATAATTACGTAAAAAACAGTTCGACACAAATTATGACTAGATTCTATTTATGCTTATCGTTAAATCTACAAATTACAAGGTGTATCATAATTCATAGAACAAAGACTATATTTTTCTCAATTATTATGCGGTATACCTCTTTGCGTGCATAAAGTCACTGACATCCCTATGTCATAACTTTGATTTCATGCATTATTTTCCACGCGAAAAAATGGATAACTCAGATCAAGATCAACTAACAATTCATCGTAATTTGATGGGTAAATGCAACTTTCTCTGGAAAATTATTATATGCTTGTCCTTCCATATTACTTGGTAATCCAAATCTGTTCACTGTTTACTCATTCCGCTACCATAAACCATAACGTATATATATATTATATTCATCACATCACTGAACAAACTGTATTCTGACCATAATAATAATTCATGTTTGTGTATAGTCTTTTGCAATAAAATACAGTTATTATTATTATTATTATACCTCTAATTTTTTATATACCCTTAAAAAAGTTTAAGCTGAGACAAAAAATTTCCCATGAGACATGATGATCCGTTGATTATGTGAATGAACACGTAATGCATTATATGAAGAGAACTGCCGTTTAGTATATGTATGTATGTAGTTATTATGTAGCGCGTGAGTCATAGAAAAGGGAAAGTCTACAAGAAGCTTTTTGACATAGTTTTTGTATCGTTTAGTTGCCCGGACATGATGTAGCATATTGATTCACTGACTACTGTAGAAAAAGTGTTGTAGTGTAGTGTAGTGTAGTAGTACACATGTATATAATATATTTATTAAGGTTAAACAACATAGTCTTTAACCATCTTGTCTTATTAGTAGTATAGTCCCTAGTTGTTTCAGAAAAAATGGGAATGGGAGTATGAATCTCTGGAAAGCTTCTCGTTTCCATTTGAAAAATGACACAGTAATTATACTTGAATGCGACCACCTGCTGGTACGCTAACTGTTCTTTATATCCTTTGTAGGTACCTTATATAGTTATGGCTTTCATTAAAGTCTTTTCTCCATCCAGTGTTCTCATTTAAATTACGGCCGCTCCTGATTTGATCATCAGCATATTTTTGAAAGAAGTGTGTATGGCACCTACCTAAACATTCCGAGAGTCTGTAAGGGACACAGACGTTTTTCTTAATAATGTATGCCCTAATATTTTTATGTATGTATACTTCACTCCCATGATTTTTTTAACAAAAAAACCATCTTATAATTTCAGTAATAACGATCTACTTTGAGACTCCAGTCACGTATCCCCTCTTTCTGTATTTTTTTTTTACTTTTTGCCTTTTTCTATGAAAACTTTCTTGAATGTTCTTCTCTTTTCATCTAAATTCGATCCTTTATCTCTATATATTCCTATATCTGAAGAGAAAAGACAATATTCTGAGCATATTATTCATTGAATGAAGGACTTGTAGGGAAAATAGAAAATCTTACTTTTATTCTTCTACCATTCATTTCATATCACTCTCTTCATTCTTGGAGCTTATTGTTTGCACAGTTTTAAAAGGAACCAAGAGAACTTTCTTTCAAAAGAAAAGTGAAGAATGATGTTACAGCTTTTGTGTGCACACGCATGCATTGTAAGTAACCTAAAAAAATAGTCAGGTTTGCAACTAAAGAATCTAAAAGATCCTTATATTATATTGAGACAGTGAGAATAGTGAGTGGAGAAAAATTAGTGAAAAGAGACGTAAACCGTATGATTTTGGTATCATTCAGGATAAAGTTGCTCAGATTCTTATCTACTTCACATTGCATAAAATTTGAAGAAAATTTTTGTGTATCTTTCAAACTAAAGTGAAAGTCGAGAATTAAATGACGTCAAACACTGCTGATGTTTTAATACATTTAATATTTTCCCAGTTTCATGATTCAATTCTCAAAACCTCCCATGATATAACTTTGTTACACAGAAAGAAGTTGACTGTGGCTAGAGGAAAGTGAAAGCAAATGACAAATGCGATTAAAATGAAAAACTCGTTATGTGGTTCGATCGAGCCTGCCCGCATTCTCCTGCTTTCCCATTTTCCAAGCTGATTTCTCCCATACTTTTTATGTTATACTTAAGTTTACATTGGTCTCATAGGAAAAGATATCTGTTCATCTTAAACGTGATACGAATATACGTGCACGCTCTTGATGATGATTTCTCCTGATGATTTTATGATGATACTGGCTGGCGATTTTATAATATTGCTAGTACCATATAACGTCCCTTGTTTTCCTTTTAGTTATCCTAAATATCTTCTACCTTGACTGAAATTAACTGAGAAAGTTGAACTTTTTTCTTTGACATTGTTTTTCTGTGATGAAAGGATGGAGTTGTAGTGGTGAAAATTTTTGTAAACTTTTCCTTGTCTTTGCTATAACATAATAATATAATAATCTTGTCAACGGAAAAAAACCCAATAAAGTAGTAGTAGTAGTAGTAGTGGAATGAGATTTTTTTGCACGCTCAATTATTATTGGTAATAAATGTCGTATACGTGCAATTTAACAAACCCACAGTTTACACATGAGTTTAAATTAGGTGATTAAATTAGTAGTTGCTTTCTGTTTTGGTTACCGTAAAATATAAGTTACTTAACTGACTATATAAACTTTTCTCACTAATTATGTATTTGTTTACTCATTTGTTGTGTCTCAAACTAAAGTAATTAAGTCATCAAGTTTGATTGATTAGAATTGAGCTGCAGCATATTTGTTTCTATTCTCCATTTTCTTCGCAGACAAATCCTAGTTTCTATATCATATCATATCGTATTATTCTGTATGTATCGCCCATCATTTTTGTGGAATGCTACCATTATATTGATGTATACAATCGAGCAATGATTTCTGCGACTAATATATATCCGGCTTTTTGTTTTGTTTTGTTGAGATTTCTTCATTAACTTTCTACAAATTGTTAAAGTCCAGATGAAAAACAGGGTTTAGTAGAAGTCATTAGCCTCCAAAGTTTTGCACTGTTTGCTCAAAGTCGCGTACTGGCCATTGTTTGGTCCAGCGAGGGCGTGACCCACGGAACTTTGCCCCCGATAGCTTCCGCCCGATGGCCCGACCCCGTTCCGGCCCCTATTTGGTGAAAAAATAAAAAATTGAAAGTCAGAAATGTGATTCTTGGTGTCAATTTCTTTTTTCCAAACAATAAAGCTACACAATATGACCAGCGTGGAAACTTTTGTTGTTCCAAATTTGTATGGATGATATGAAAAGCCAAAGAATAAACCAAACTCATATGAAATTATGATTCGTTATGTATCCATATCCATCCAAATCCTCTGTTATTGCGAATCTTCACAAAAGTTACCAAGCTGGACTTGTATTGAATTCTACACAACCAAACTATAAATTTTTTTTGTACAGAAAAAGATAGACAAGCAACTTAAAAGAGAAAAACTTTTTGTTTGAAGAGAAAGTATAGATAAAAATTTGCTACAGGAAAAAGGAGAAAGTAAAAGAACGAGAAAGAAATAATAAAAAGTTTGGGAAAAGACAACTAGATTTTACATATATGATACATATATTAAGATCAGGAAGCACCCCCACCGCCACCTCTGAACTTTTTTTTTTGGATAGAACAGACTATAAAAATATATATCATAGAAGAGAATATTTACATTAAACATGACATTATCATAATGATATGAACATAAATGTTTTGAATACTTTATATATTTCTCTTTATCTACAGAGCAAAAATGAAGAGCCAACTTCTCTTTGTGGAAAGAAGTTTTTTTTATTAAAAAAATTACTTGTTAGTTGAATACAAGTGAAAGCATTAAAGTAAGCATGTGCACAGAAAACAATTGATTAATGTTCATTTTTTTACGTGAAGTACGTACAAGAGGAGAGAGGGTGGCTATGGCTAGTTTTGTCAGAACACAACGCAACCACAACACAAATTCCACAACAGACACATCAGTCACTAGTATACAACAGTAGAGGTTTAGACATTTTTGCATAATATCGAGAACAAAAGTAGTTTGGCATCTCAAAAAACAGAATCCAAAAAAGGCAGGCATGCTTTTGAGGTAGCATTTTGCTTGAAAATAAAAAGGTCACAAGTCACTCGGCTTCTATTTGTAATGTTCTATATATATGTTTAAGAAGGATGCAAATCTATTCTATAGGATGTGTACAACAGAGTGTACATCATCATCATGACATATAGTTTTTGGGTTAGGCTATTTCACTACACTATTCGCTCTTCGTACTCAAACACGAGATTCACGAGTTAGCATGGAGCTGAAAAAAGAAAACAAGAGAAAAAAAACAATAAAAATAATAACGTAATTTAACAAAGCGAAAGGTAACAGGATGGATAGAGAGGAGGATTTACTTATGTAAGAGCACACAAACACTAGAGTAAAATCCACTTCATTTGTCAGGTAGAAAAGTACAGGTGTGCAATTTTAGGGAAAAGGGTTAGATACTATCTTTAGTCTTATAATTTCAGGTCGTTATTACATTCCATTAAGTAGTCGATTTACGCAATTACTGAGCTGAAATATGCGTAAAAACCTCTAATATAATGATTTTCAGATGGTAATTGCAAGCTATTTATAGATGAAATGTCCCAATCACCAACCATTTCATACATCCCATATCATGTCATATTCAAGAGGAAGTATTGTAGTGTAAGTGTAAGCATTTACGACACTACTGGGAATGACAAAAAAAAACTGAAACCATAAATGAAGCAAGCAATGCATGTAGACATGATATTATGAGACATGCCTATTTTATGACAAAAGATGTTATGATGTCTACCGGGTGCAAAGCTATATGTTTACATACCTGTATTATATGACTTTATGACCCATTTAATTACCATACTATGCAAAAGCAAACAACCGACAGTGCCTCATTTGCATCCAATTTACATAATAATTATATACAATAGCTATAATGTTACAAAGCAAAATTAGATTATTCTTTTAACTCACCAAACGGAACTACATACAAAGAGATCTACAGAGAAAGTAGTAATGATTTGAAGTGTGGTTAGTAATAATTGTCGTCAACAAAAACGTCAGACATTAATAATTATTGTAATCACAAATGTTGTTAGTTAAATTGAGTGAAATTAAGTGAAATATTTGATTAGAGCATATTAAAAACCAGTTTTGCATAGCCAGAAGATGAGAGCAAAGACAGTCAGTCAAAATCTCTGTCAAAAATGATTCTATATAGAGAGAAAAAGTAGATATAGCATGTCTATATATACGATATGCAAATTTATATTTTTCATATCAAAACAAATCTATCATCAAAAATGCTTTTAGTACAGAGGGGTGGGCTGTGTATCCCAATGGGCAACTAAATTATAAGGTGAATTTGACCCGCCCGCGCCTCTGCCACCTCGGCCACCTCTGCCGGTGCTGCTAGTACCAGTGCCTGTGTTAGTGCCACTTATTGGTCCTCCGTCATATTGGGTTGGGAGAAAGGAGACACACTCCTCTTGCTGAAGATACCGCTTTCTATAAAAAACGAGAGGATAGAAAAAAGTAAACAAAATTAAAATTGTAAACAACTCCAATTACATTACCCTAAAAAATTGAGTGGAGGGAGAGGAAAAGTAATTAAAATTAATTCCTCTTGAGTGCAGTAGTAAGTGTGTACATGTTTGTTGGGTTTGAAGTTTGAATATAAGTAAGAGAGGAGGAGACGCCCGTTGGCTTTCACTTTACCTCCTTTGAATGTATATCCAAGTATGAGAGTCAAATCCCACAAGGAGTGTGAACAATAGAGCTGAGATCAGAGCGGAAATGAGGAGAAGAGCCAAGCCAAACAAGCTTGTTCCACAAACAGCATCCACACCTTTCATCCAGTACATTTGAATGGGTTGACATTCTGCTCTAGCTTGCGTCTGTAGATAAGTGGTTCAAGAAGGAGAACATTTTTTTAAACATGAAAATCTCATCAGACTAATAATATCCTATTTTCATACATGAGCGTCACTACAAACCCCACCGGCTATGTTAGCAACTAGAACTAGCAACTCTACTACCTCCATCCACCACCATCCATGTTATTCATCTTTATCATTTCCCCATTTTATGTGGCACTAGTTGCTGATGTCAGCCATATAAGTGAATAAATTCCGGTGCATGATATAGGATATTATGATACTTCCAACTACTAACTACCCCTACTAAATATTTGAGTATTCATGCATAGTATCAAGGTATATTTCTCTACTCACCTCTCCAAGATAACTTTCCACGTTGTACAACTCTTTGAAAAGACCATCCACAATCTCGTCCACGTCAACGGGACTGTAGTAATTGCTTGCAATTGAGTTAATAACTCGGAGCGTGTGTTGAGCCCCTTCCAGCGAATGCTGTCCCTCAAGTACAAGGTCCCGGAATGGTTCCCGTTCGGCTCGAAGGGGTTGGCAGTTTAAGTAGTATTCTGAAACTTCTTTCGCTATCGATGCTTGACTCAACTCCATGATTGCTGCTCGGTTAGGATCTATGCAAATATCTGCCAGTCCCTGGAAAAAACCGTGAAGCATGCACAAAAAGATGAAAAAAATGAGCATCGTTATTGAAATCATCGAGAACGGTGTGCGGTGTTCTTTCTCTACTAGCATGTGTGCACCATTTGCATGCATAACAAATAACCAACGCAAAAGCTAACGATAACGACGAGAAACTAAGCATTTGAAATGAAATCTGAAGCATACTCACACAATACTGCTACATTGAATTTATACAAAAAGGCAGAAAAAAACTTACCACAGCACCGACTAGGTAGATTGACACAAGGGACCAATTCAAAATTACAGCTAACAAACCTAATACTGAAAACCTGAGAGTGAAGGAGAAAACAAAAGGAGGAAGAAAAAAAATCGTTATTTTTTTTTCGTTTGAAAATTGCATTTATGGAAATCCTGCTCCAATTTCCATATCCCGGATGACATTAAATCATGTTCATAGTATTAATTTAACATCTCTTTTCTTTATCCCAACTCCGTGCTTTCTCCAACTTCCAAGCCAAGTCACGTTGCTTGCTACATGCTGTGCCATCGTGTGTTTGCACGCCACGCACACATGGAATATTATTGTCACGGACCATAAATCCAAAAAATCTTGTCATATATTGAACCGAAAATTGAAATCATGTCATCCGTGCCCATCCCACATTATTATATTTTTTCATCCATCCTCGTACACAAGAGCGAGCGAGGGTGAGCATTTCATCTCATCCATAAGGAAAAAAGCAGTTTGGGGTACTTACGTGATAAAACAACAACGCGAATGTCGAACAATCGCATAAAATAGGACAACACAGAAGATTATGAAGATTATCAAGAGCGCCAGAGTCGTCGGCCACCTATGGAGAAGAGAGAGGAAAAAACAAACATGTACATTAGGTACATTATTATATACTACTACACCATAGCATGAGCCGTAAAAGATAAAAAAACACGTTTCTTTTTTTCTCATAACAAATTCTCAACACTCAGGGAAAAGTCTGGGGAAAGCTACACACTACAACAAACTGGTGAAGGTTTAAGAGAAGTAAAAGCAAAGCCGTATTTTACAGGTCCACTTCACGGGATTTCATCGCTTTTCCCACCAAAGAAAGTTACTTTCACTGTGAGCTCTCATATCACAGGAATAAACGAGACCAGACCAAGACCAAGACCACCACACACCACCAACCATCCCATCCCATCCTCCTAAGTTGCAATCATACACATTTGGCAAAATTTCAAATAGCATAAAATCAATACAAAGGAAATAAATTACACGACACGCATCGAAGAAAAGCTTCTCTTTCTCCATCTCTTTGTGTACTTACGTGCCTTAACTTCCCTACAAAAGGAGGGAATGGGTGAAAACAGGGAGAAAATGTACGTAGATACCTTTCAAGAAGAGAGAGAGATCGAGAGAGAGAAGGAAGATTCAAAGTGAATTCGAATTACTCTGTCGTCCAAAATCTAAACGAGTTGGGGAGAGACTTTCGTTTTGCTAAGGGAGCACGAAAACGATGAGGATGAGACAAGACACTGGGAATACAGGAAATAAGGGAAAAGTGTGTGTGTATAGACCTTGGACAGGATGGTTATTGTGGACGTACAATCATCCAAAAGCTACTTGTATGGTTGTCGTACCATCTCATCTCTACCTACTACTACTACCTATCACTATAAAAAGCATACACACAAGTACCACCACTACCACAACCAATCTAAAAACATTATATATAAACTCATAGGTTCAGATTCCCTTTCTTTGTAGGAGGAAAAGGAATATCATCTTATTATTACAACGTAACATTTTTTGCTCTCTCTCTATCTTCATTTTGTATATCAGACCATTATACTTGTTATATTTGGTCATAACATTATGTATTTCAATAACTCCAAGAGAAAACTCACTCAAGCTGAGAGAAAGAGAGAGAAAGGCTGACTGACTCAACTCAAGTCAAGTGAGTGAAAGTTAGGTTACGTTCCATACACCAGAAGAACGAGGAAGAGAAGAAGAAGAGCTTAAGTGTACATTCCACATTGCTCCCAGCTCTGGAATGGAATGGAATAGAATATTATGGTGTTCTGGTTTTTGTTTGAGCTACTACTACTTGTACCACCTCTTCCCTACAAAAAAGGGAGAAAAAAACTCATCTTTCCCTTTCATTCTCCTATTTTCCCCATTACTTCCAAGGATTGTAACTTGTAACATAACGAACCAACGATATATATTTTTTTTTCATCCTAAAAATAAAAAAACGAGTGGGAAGGAAGGGCCCATGAGACTGGGATCCAATGGTACATGATACATACATATGTGAGAAGTTGATACCCTAAAGAAGTCTTCCATTTCTTTCTTTTTACTAACTCTCTCTCTCTCTCTCTCACTCCAATCTTCCAACTCTTTTTTTTTACCTCAGTTGAGTTCAGAGAAATAAATAGTAAATGTTGTATATTGTATGCGTAATAAACGTAAGAAGAATCATGTTCTTTCACTGTGAAACACTGGAGGCTGCCCATGAATTCTTTCCTTTTTTGTCTGGACTTTTCCATTACATTAGTTCCTACATTGCATCTCACTCTTTTAGTTGAATTTGCGCCATCATCGTACATCTATGTACATTCGTCCAATCTTTTGCTCTGTGCGGAAACTCATTCGGCATATTTTTCTTGTGGCATCTTTCCTTTCTAATCTTTTTGCATCTTTTTCTTGATATGTATACACATACGAGTAGATACATGTCGTCTCTTTTGAAAATTCGTTTCGTTTCGGCTCGGCCACATATTTTTTTCTGTAAGGAGGTCTTCTTCCTTTGTTGTGCAAGGAAATTTTTTATGAGACATGAATGTTCTTTTGATAAAGGGATTAAAAAGATTTCCATTTTCCAGATGCCCTCCGCTGTTTCACTCACTTTTTTTTATGGAGAGGAAGAAGAAGGAGCGAAGACGGGTAAGTGTACATGATGAATATAAAAGTAAATCCAGAACAAATCCCATCATCTCTCTCTCTCGCATTGTATATTTATTTGATGTGAACTATGCACTTTTCTCTCGACTAATGCCTACTTTACAGCTTACCTATTCTATCCTTATATGAATTATCTCTGCGTGTATATAGTGGTTTGGTTGGGTTGGGTGGAGAGATGAATAAAAGAGAACAAAAATGGGATTGTGTACTTTGTAGTACACGAGTGGAATATGGAATGTGGAAGAATGCAACAAGCAAAGTATAGCCAGCCAGGACAATGACTCCCTTTTCATTTTTATGGAATTATTAAAAGAAAAGAAATGCGATGATGGTGGTGGTCGTGTATGCTTTTACTAAAACAAGGGATTTAGTTTCGAAAAGTGGTGCGGTATTGGTATAGCACAGCACAGGTATTATTGTGGTATCTGCGGGATGTTGAGCTTTCATTCCACTTATTTAGCTTAGTTTTATTAGGTAAATGTTCTGTTACGTTACGTTAAGTTACGTACCTTATTGTCTCTATAAGTTGGACAATTTCATGGGGTGAAACACTAATGGGTCCCTTGAAGTATTGACGTAGCTCCTTAGCAGTCTCCGATGTTTGGGTCATATTTTGCTGCATGTACTCCATTTGTAAGAGGAGTTCCGAGTGAACTGTGTGATTATTCTGTGGGGACAAACGAGAGAAAAAAACATATAAAAAAAAGTCATTTAATTGTCCCATTCCATTTTATACGCTCCCCTCATATACGTATGTCATGAGTCATAAACATCATATATATGATGATGATTATTTTACTTTTAGGCAAAAAATAATAATTGGCAAAAAATTGAAATTGGATACTACTACTACTGCGAAATAAAATGCTCCCATTAGTTTTTATGGGGTTTTGTGGGAAGGGCGAGGTGGCTACAGGCAAAACTAAAACATTATTTATCAGCAGTTTGCTGTTACTTTGAGTTGTCGTGATCAATTTTCTTGTGCTAATAATAACAGTACATCATAATTTGAGCAAAGATTGGATTGTGCTGATGAGTCCCAATAGGACGAAACAGTACTGTCCACAATTATATCTGAGCTCAATTATTATAACACAGTATTGCCTGTTAACCTTTCATTTAAACTTTTCCTGTGTTCCGAATCATTTCAGTTAAATTCATTCTCCGGGCAAGATTTTTCGGGTTTACATGACAATAGAGAGAAAAGATTTTTCTCCACTCATTTTTGTTTATCAGCAGTTTGCTGTTACTTTGAGTTGTCGTGATCAATTTTCTTGTGCTAATAATAACAGTACATCATAATTTGAGCAAAGATTGGATTGTGCTGATGAGTCCCAATAGGACGAAACAGTACTGTCCACAATTATATCTGAGCTCAATTATTATAACACAGTATTGCCTGTTAACCTTTCATTTAAACTTTTCCTGTGTTCCGAATCATTTCAGTTAAATTCATTCTCCGGGCAAGATTTTTCGGGTTTACATGACAATAGAGAGAAAAGATTTTTCTCCACTCATTTTTGTTTATCAGCAGTTTGCTGTTACTTTGAGTTGTCGTGATCAATTTTCTTGTGCTAATAATAACAGTACATCATAATTTGAGCAAAGATTGGATTGTGCTGATGAGTCCCAATAGGACGAAACAGTACTGTCCACAATTATATCTGAGCTCAATTATTATAACACAGTATTGCCTGTTAACCTTTCATTTAAACTTTTCCTGTGTTCCGAATCATTTCAGTTAAATTCATTCTCCGGGCAAGATTTTTCGGGTTTACATGACAATAGAGAGAAAAGATTTTTCTCCACTCATTTTTGTTTATCAGCAGTTTGCTGTTACTTTGAGTTGTCGTGATCAATTTTCTTGTGCTAATAATAACAGTACATCATAATTTGAGCAAAGATTGGATTGTGCTGATGAGTCCCAATAGGACGAAACAGTACTGTCCACAATTATATCTGAGCTCAATTATTATAACACAGTATTGCCTGTTAACCTTTCAACTAAAACATTAATTGAGAAATGAATGCACATGAAATGCAAAGGCTATAAAAGCTTGATGACATTTGATACAAACGACATTGGACGTGGACATGGGCATGCACTTTATATCTCATATCCTGACCCCAATATAATATAAGCAAATTTTTATGCTAAGAAGCCACCTCAGCCCTTTTAATCATGATCATTTGAGTCATCTCTAATTCTATTTCATCAACTAGACTGGAAATTGAGGTTTGCTCACACAAAAGTCGCAGTGGCATTCATCCGTTCATTCATTCATGCAAAGAATTAGATCCATATTATTATTGTCAAAAAAAGGATAGACATGAACACACACGGGTATATATTATATATGAGATGCAAATCAATTTTTCAATTTCCTCATCTCTCTCTACATTAGCGTTTCAGCAAAAAAAGTCAGTTTAGCATAATACCGCCACTATAATCATGATCATTAGCACTACTGCTAAAATGCTTGAATATGAATAAACATGTACTTTTTTGTTAGTGCTGACTCCTAGAGCTTGCCGTCGTTCCAGTGCTACTCCTACATTAATATTTTTTGTTGGAGTGAAGTGAAGCCTCACCAGCAGCAAACAAGGAAGATATTATGGAAATGGGAATAAAGCCATAATTGAATTTTGCATGCGCATCGAGCAAAAAGCAAACTACTAGGAACGTTAAAGCTCTTAATCAAATTAAAGCCATCGCTAAACAAAAACGAAGGCTGGGATATGGCGTTACATACGTCGTCCTCTCTTCGTTTGTTTTTCAAAACTTGAATCTATATCCATAACAGTCAAGTTTTTAGTGCAGGATCCACTCGACTTTACTATATCATTAAGGATGAAAATGGAATGGGAATATATGTATACATACATAAGCATAAGCAACAGGACGAAAAAGATGGAAGGAGCAAACTAAACTAGAGAATGGAAAGCCCAATTTAAATTTTTTTTTGCAAGTGAATTTTGTTGGCACTTTTTACAATGTGTGTTATTATTATTATCAAGCTTTATTTCTAATGGTTTTGGCAACAATTTCTGCAATTTGGCTTCCGTCGTCTCATCGACGGCTCATACGACTGACTTACCAATGGTCTCTCGAAGACGACGCCCAACTGGGACATGAATGGAAACACGCGATTCTCTATCGAGTTTCGAGCTTCTGCTGTCTGCAAAACAAATGAAAAAAATGGAAAATATTTCAATACATGAGTGGAGGATGACAATAAGAAAAAATTAATCACTTGATGGAAGGGATGGATTTTTTTTGTGGATAGAAATTATTCATCAGCATGAGTTGAGTTTCCCCTTTTCTCTTCTCATATTATATATAAGTATCATGCTACTTCCTTTTTTGTTCAGCTTTACTGGAGAATTCCATAAGAATGACATGACGTGATGTGATGATTCTTTCGTACATATGTTAATAATAATCCTTATAGATGAAGGATCATAATAATACAAAAGCACAAGAAATGATGATGATGATCGTATGGTATGCATTCCATCAATAAAACATAGTGTATTCATGATGCCCCTTTTATTCATACACAGACCTACTTCATTTCTTCTCTCTCTTTTATTCCATTGCCAAAAAAAATCAGAAATGCAAGCAAGAGTCACTCATTCATGTCATGTCAAGAAGTATAAGATGCTTCTCTCTGTCTTTACTTTGAAACTTTATTTCCATTCATTCATGCACGTTCCCTTCCCGTTTATATACTTGACTCAACTCACTCTCTCTCTCCAGAGCAAGAAGAGAAGGGCTCAAAAGAAAAAGGAGAGCATGGCACGTACTCTGTACATAGTAAGATGCATACATTATACCTACCTCAGTAAAGCTCTCCTGCATCTCAACAAAAAGACGAATATGAAGAGGAAGAAGAAGAAGAAGACGAAGTGAAAAAAGACCAAGTAGGCTACTTTCTATTCCAAGGGGATTTCTAAAAGTAGTAATACTATAGTAGAAAGGGCTAAAGCAAACTTTTATGCTGTAAGTTCACCTTTCTCTCCAAAAAGTTTCCTTACCTCACTATTCTATACTACTCTACTATAAATTCCATCTCCTGTTTCATATAAGACGCGTATGAAAAGGCAGTAGTTTTGCATTATTATTATGCTCCCATTATAATACCACTCTATGTACCACGATTGCTACCAAAAATATATATGCTTTCTTTTTTTTCTTCTCTCCTGTTTCACTTCTGGATTACGTACTAATTCCGAACAAAGTAGTGAGCACTTTCCATGAAAACATCGGAAAGCCTTTTGCCTTCCTTGTGTGTGTCGTTGTTCACAATCTACAAACGTACCCATTTATATCTTTTTGAGAGCATAACTGCTGAAGCAGCATCAGCATTTTTTTGAGAGTCATTTGATATTCATGAGAAATGAGAGAGCAAAAGAAAAGTACAAGTTTTGCTAGATGATTGCTCCAGATCAAACATAAAAATTTGAGCATTTTTTTTCCTTCTTCGTCTTCCTTCTTCCCTCCATCCCTGAACATCTACAACTCTCACAGACAGACATCTCCTTATTTTTCACAGTTTGTTTCTTAAGAATCATGTTTCTTAAGAAACGGATGCTGGTGACTAATAGATCTGTGTGCTCCCATAATATTTACCGTTAAGCACTTCTTACAAAGCTACACGTGTAAAATGCTAGTTTATGTGTTTCCCTCACAATCTCACATACTGTATTTGTTATGAAGTGACTTACGCAAGTGTTCTTTTTTTCTCTTGTGAAGACTAAAAAAAGAGCACACGGTTCTACTCAACTTAGGTTGGTTGGCTATCACTATTAGCTATTAAAAATCATGATTCATGACAAGTTTATCTCTTCTCCGAATGATATATATTAAGATGACTAGTTTATTGCATAACTCCATATCATATATATTATTATACTTCTTCTTTTTTCGATTAGTGTGTGCCTATATTTGACTGGGAATTTATTGTGAGCACATGTAAGCATAATATTCAACACGTATCTAATTTGTTCATGTAAGCACTAAATACACTTGGCTTTTGGCTATAAAAGTCTTTGCTCATAAGAAATTTCCATCATAAATAAATTCCAGTGATTGCCATATCTCTCTTTAAATCCTCATCCTTTATCTGCTCAAGATGAATTTGCATCCTAAACTACTACTCTACACGAGTCATTCCAAGAAGGAAAATCTGTTTGAAATGACATCTTAAATCATAAGCATCCTTTTGCTCGTCAACAGCGGATTATAAAAAGGTCACATCAAATTATTCACATAGACATGATGCTTATGATGATGATGATAAAAGTTTTTGCGTACAAATTTATGCAAGATTAAATTTCAACATGAAAAACAATATTGTACATGAATGGCAGAGCTGAGTGCTTAGTGCCTATATGTTCATGATAGGAATATGTTGATGCAGATGTGGTTGCGGATGTGGAGATGACATCATGTCGCGTCTGTTGTCAGTTGTCAAATGTAAACTAAAAAAGAGCCATATGAATTCAACGGGAATAAATAATATATTATGCATAATATTAGTATTGGCATTTCTGTAGACTGCAGATAATAGTTGCCTTATTAGGATAAACAAAGGCTGGCTGAAACGGATGAAGATGAAACAAACGTTGACATTTCAATAGAAATTAGTCATTGCAAAAATGTATGAATAAGAAGGAAATGAAGATAATTCGGAGGAAGTAATGCTTACTAATAAACACATTTGTTCCAAAAACCTTGATATAGGATTTATGCTTTAAGGTTTAGGCTGATGATGCTTAACCAACTTAACGATAGATTGGCATGGACTAGCCACAATTATTTTGACATAACTTAATTAATACTGCATTTAAATTCCAGTTTTTAACTGTATTTTGCTGAATGAAGAATCTAAACACACTTATGTATGAGATTTGAAACGATGAGCTTACCTGATTGGCAATGTGTTGAAAGTAATGTTGAATTTTTTTAAGATTTTGGACAAACGTGTCGACGCCATTGTGAAAGTCATCATTACCATATAGGCCTAGACCGATAGCAGCGCTGTAATATAAAAAAGATTAAAGCTGAATAAATATAAATGTGAAAGAAATTTCTACTTAAATTGAATGTGGACATTATTGCACACTTGTATGAAATATATAAGTGTTCATTAAATTCACAGCATGACATGGATTCCAGTAGTATTACTGGAACTTCATTACTTTTAACTTTTATGGGTTAACTTGGGTGGAAAAAGAGAGTGGAACTTACCAACAAAGAATTCCAAGAAGGCCTAACAAAACCTTAAGACATAAAAGCGGTCTGTCACGCTTTGCATTCCGGTCACAACATCGAGTCAATAGGTAAAGGAGTAACATGAGCAGGAAGAAGATGAGCAATAGGGCTGGCAAACTGGCAAGAATGCCAAGAGACTCCAGGTACACCTCATTTCGCCAGTCAAAAGTGGAATTAACTCGATTCCCTGTCACGTTCACGTGAGGGAACCGGTGAAAAAAGCGGACCAGCCACGGAGGTGGCCCTCCTGTGCTTATGTAACTCATCATGTACTACGAAGTCTGATTATGAAATTCCACAACAAAACTCTCTTTTTTCTCCCCCGTATTTTGTCCACACCACCTGACGACGTCGTAAGTCAGTCAGTGTCGTGTGACACAAGACTCTTTCTCCCCTCCAAGAAGAAGTCAATATCCGCTTCTTGACTAACTTTCCATTTCCCACTAAATCTTAAAACAACTAGCGGACGACTTGGGTCGTTGTCGTCGTCACCACACCACCATTATCAAGGGAGAAGAAAGAAAAACAAAATCCAATTAGTGTCCAAGATCCTCATCCGTTTTGTTTATTATCGGGAGACACTAGCGCAGCGTTTTCATTCAGGAGTTATAAGTTAGAGGTTCTTTTTTTTATTGGGCACACAGAAGAGCTTCACCAAGCACTGGACCGTGTGGAGAAGAGGGCTACAACTATTTATCTATATTTTCAGGGCTTCTATACATACACTCATCCTTTATGTGGCTTCGTGCCATCATGATTGCAAATTGCAAACGCAACGCTACATTACTTTATCCCCAAGCAGCTCAGAGACCAAAGGATATCATCAGTCCACTGTTATTATAGCAGTTTATACTGCACAAAAATGAGATGTTGTTGTAGTTGTATCACTTGACACTTTCCAAGAAGTCTATGAAAAGTTTTGCTATATGTAATCATCATATGTGCATTACACCACCATTATAATGCACATGTGTACTTGAATGGATGTGTGTGTATATATGTACCTTTTTTACGTACTTTGACTATCTCTCTCACAACTCCAGGGCATTTTGGCACGAGTTTCTTTTCCTCCTCTGGTTTTTTTTCACTCACTCTTTTCTCCCTTTCAGTTCGTTCACTTGTTCACCAACTCATAATTATTATTTGTAACTTGTCCCTTCTTCCTTCTCTCTTGCTTCTTTTCTTTCTCCAGCAGCCCAAGTCGCCTCCGTTTGGGTCTCCGTCTTGCTGGAAAATGACGAGGGTAAGCGGAGCGTATGAGAAGATATTATGACGCCAGCAGAACTAGTGGTGGTCCTATAGCAGCAGCTCTGAAGTTTATGTAGTATAGCTACTATAGCAAGTAGTAGAGCCAGAGCCGACAACGACGAAACATTTCATGGTCCACTTAACACAGATTTGGTGACTTTTAGGGCCAAAGGATGTACATACTTAAATGTAGGATAGAGTGTGGATGGGGAATGGGAGCGTAATTGCTCAAAGCTAAAAGCTTCTTGTTTCTACCTTACATAAAAAGTATGGTGGAGGTCCAACTTTTTTTTTGTTCCTCTCCAAAGTTATGTGAGTTGGAATGGTAAGTAAGTAAGTATAAGCATTGAGATTGAGACAGAGAGAATGGAAATTGTGTGAGAACGAGATTTTTTTTTCTTTTGTCTCTATTGTTTTTTATAATTGCATAAACGGATAATATAGTTATAAACTGTTGAGATGAGGATCTTATTGTTTTACAAGTTGTCGTGTTTGGTTTGTGTCTTCATTAAAGTTTAAGCTCTCAAGTATAGCTGCTCTTGTTGTGTTATGCTGTAGCTGCTGGTTTCATTTGTGAACTGCTGCTGGTGACAATCTGACGGCGATGACGCAACGGGTCACACAATTACGTTTTTGTTATGCTGCTAACCCCTCCATATATAGCAAGACCACCATCATATAGTTAGTGAATAGTAGTAGGAGTATTAATACTTTATTAAGCTTCTGAGAGTCCGGAGGCGGAGGGAAAACGATGTATGGAGGGATATCGTTTTTGGAGGAGGGCTAATAAGTATATAGTTTCCAAAAGGAAATAATATGGTAGTAGTTCCAGTTCCAACGTTTTAAACTTTTATAGCATTACTCCAATTTCAAAATGACACAAGCTGGAATTGAAATTGGAGAGGAGAAAAAAATTATTATTGTTCGCAGTAACAACAACTGTACCACAGCGTCGTAACATATATATAATTCCACCGCATAGACAGTTAGTGTTCACATGAATAGAAAATCTTTCGGCGACCCAAATAAGAGGTGTTGAACAGGATGAGAGTAATTAATATTAAAAAGTCGTTTCTACCACCACTATACCACTAGCTGGCCAACTGACTTTTGGGACTCGAACCAAACCAAATCAAAAAAACGAATCACAGTTTAAGTATGTAGTTAGAGAAAATAGACGCAACAAACTGAGAATCAGCACAAAAAAATGTTATTTCCCCGGTTTCACATGTTACATAGAGCCGAGGTACTAATAATATACCTATAGAGTGTTCCACACGATTCAATATTTATAGCTGAAACTCTGCGGCCACTCATTCCCACAATCAAACTGATGAGAAGCTGGAGACTTGCCGACAAGTATAGAGAATATATAGTTTTTTTGCTGCTAGTTTGGTTTGCTTTTGCTTGATGATAATAACAACAATGATAATGATGATGGTAGCAAATGTAATGATGACTATGTGGAAAGTACGTACTTTTTTTGCCTGTGTAGTCCGTACTACGGCCAGTCCAACTATGATGTGAGCACTGGACTGAACTGAAGTCGGGGGATATATACACCAAACCAAACTAGTATTTTCTTCTCTCTAGTAGTAGTAGCAGTAGTAGTATTAGTCAATTGAGTTGTAGGTAAACTCCGTAGTATTAGTCAGTCATGGAGTGGTTGTAGTTGTAGTAGGAGTTGTACTAAAAACGCTTTTCCAGCACATACACCCCGAGACCCGCTGTATAGAGTTCCACACTCCACAGTAATGGTGGCAAAGGGTCGTCTACTTCCTCCGCTCCGCGTTGTTGCTCCTTTCTGGATGACGACTAGAAAAACGGTGGAAAGCACTATGAAAATGTCTTGCTCTTTTCTTTTCTCTCTCTCCCCCTTCTCTCTCTCTCCAAATAATCTATTTTGTGTCCATATAAAAAGTCTTAAAAACTCTAAGGTTTTCCTCTCTCAATGTCTCTCCGCTCCAGGATGGACAGAGCAGCACACACGGTGTGCTGGAACATGAGAACCTTTTTCATTCAATTCCACTGTTGATGATGGCAAGTTGAAGGAGCAGTTTACACACAGGAAAACGGAGAATATAAAGAGGAAGGAAGACGAGTAAAATGGGATGTTGTTATGCTGCTCTTGCTCTATCCTCTGCTCCCACAATACTCCTTATGCACTAAAAACTGACGGACTCAACTGACTAATATGATGTGAATGTGCTCGTATGCAGGCAATACACATACTCCTCTCAAAATGTACAGGACGGATGTTAAAAATGTGCTTTACGAAGAGACACCGCACTCATATACCTTATATACATTAGTGGAGAGTAGTAGTATGACGAAGAGGTTGCTTTGCGTTGTGCATGTGTACAACAAACCAAACCAAGTACCTACATAAAAGTTTGTGAGTGAATGCTGCTCAACTTGCGTACAACAGCAGGAGCAGCAGTGGTATAAATATTACACATATTGACGATATTTTCCCTTCTCTCTCAGTTTTGAAAACGGAGAGATGAGCAAAAAGGAAAGATGCTGTGTGTTTCTGCCTTTTTAGGTCTTTATAGGGAATTCTATCCTAGTATCACCATATTATCATCAACATCATCAGATCAGAGCTTCACACGACACACGATATGCTACCACCACCACCAGCAAAGCACTTACTTACTCTCGCTTTACTCCCTTCACATTCACATATTGCATTGCCAACTTGCTCATTTACTCTGGAGTGGAAATAGAATGGCAATTTAAAGGGATAACAGAAAGAGCGAGAGAGAGAGAAGCGACAACGAGCACGAAGACGGCGTGCGTGCATTCACTTAACTCACGAGAAAGTGTATATATATGTATATATATTTGAGTTTTGGGATCCAGATGTAAATGTGTACACAACCCAAACTCAACTTTTGTAGATACTCAAGAACTTGCAATCACAGTCCCAATTATTATGGTAGTGTAGGCAAAGAAGAGGTTCTGGAAAGGATCGTGGTATAGTAAGTAGTAACAGTAAGGGATGAAATGAAGGCTTCTCTGTGTTCACCGCTTTTGCCTAAAAATGGTAGCAAATAATATATGGGAGACACTCTGCTGTGTTGATGGTTGCCTTATTTGGCTCTACTCCCACCATGTATAAAAATCCTGATATGTATGGAAGTTGAATGCATTACGCCACGCCACCTCCTTCTCCACTTCTCCGTTTTTCTCTCACTCACTGAAACACACAAGCAAGTTTCCTGTGTAGACTTTTCGACGACGAAGACGACAGCCGGAGCAAAGGACTAGGAACCCAACTGTTTAGCTAATGGTAATGTATGGAATGGAATATGGATGAAGTACGAAACCACTGGCTCTAGAGCTCCCTTTCCTATTCCTATCGCCTAGAATATATATCGCTGCTGTTACGTTACGCTGAAGTTTGAGAGGAAAATTGTATGGAAAAGATGTGAAAATCAGATCTTTCCCGTTTCACTCTTTCGGAAGAACTGAGAAAAAACTCGGCCACATTTCCTTTTGCATTGCATGCCTTGTGTGTGCTTTCCTTTCCTATTGTGAGGTTGAGTATGACTCAAGCTTTTTGCTTTACCGTAGTAGTTTCTACATTTACGGATAAAATTTTGTGTTGCATGTGGTGGTGGAGAAACCTTTTGCTTTAAGGAGATCTCCCTCTCTCTCTCTTACTGCTTCTTCAACATACAGGAAATCGATACAGCCACTCCTTCATGTAACCAGTCTTCTCCTTTTGCTACTATGCATAAAAAGCACACACGTTTTTGTAGGCTAGGCACAAGAGCTAAAGACAGAGAGGAGAAAATGCTTTGCTTAGGTACTTGCGCATCCAACACCACCACCACCACTGGCTTTGGCTTTACCAAATATCCATCATCATCATCCATATTCAACTTATTCCATTTTTGCCTGAACACAATATAGTTTTTTTTTTGTGAACCATGAACCAACGCAAATGTATTGTGTTACGTTATTACGCGTAAGACTACTTTTTTGTGATGGCAATGATAAGGATGATGATGATGACTCGATTCAAAATGTACATTTTTGCTTAAACTTTTTCTGTCTAAATATATAAAAAAAAAGTTGAAACTAAAGTTCAACCGGACTCTACTGTTTCCTATGATAGTAAAAGACATTAGAGTGCTTGAAGCTCATAACGATAATAAGGAAGGGCTTTTTTGCATTTTGTATAAGAACGTGCAACATACATCCATCCATTCTTGTTCTGGCCCTTGGCTCTTTCTTGTCTTGTCTCATATTCCTCATCATTTCGAGTAAGTTACCGACCATAACCATACCATCTCCCATGATATCACATCATATGAAATCATGAATAATATTTTACCTCTTTTGTCTTTTTCATAATATCTTTCTTCGTCGTCTCCTGACGCTCCATTACTTCATATGGCGATAAAGCATAAGGGTCATGATGATGATAATCATCATCATCATCAAATAGTAAAGTAATACATCTGCATTTTCTTGTGAAAAGCGGCTCCTGCTCGAAACTCATTCCTCCAACCGTTTTGATGGGAATAATGTGAGCAGAACCTAACGTTGCCGAAAACTGACTGTGGATTACGTACAGATGTGGCCTTTAATGGGATTTTCAGACACTCAAAGGGCGAAAAACTTTTCTTGTCTTAGTTTGGCCACTTGAAAAATAAAAGTAAAATGGTACACCATGCCAAGCATGTAAGTAACCCACAGCCACACTCCTACTCTACAACATCTTTTAAACGCCTTTTTGCTGCTCCTTCTTCTGTTTTATTTTCTTTCTCTTTCTTTCTCACATCACATCACACGAGAGAGTTTTTAGTTTGAGGTCGGAAACTAGTGAGTGAGATTCTTGTCATTTTCCTACCATTTCCCACTTCTTATATTACTGTATCCTCCAACGACCTAGAGGAGAGGATGAGTTTTTGCTGGTAAATGTGTAAAACCAGAAGAAAAAAGAAGAAGAAGTTTAACAGATAGACAAAAAAAGTTGTGGAGAGTTATGCATGGCAAGACGGGGTCGTGTTCGTGTCGTGCTCGTACTCTTTTACTAGATAATCTTCATGCAAACAACAATGGTCCATTGAAGAAAAAAACATTTCACTCCCCAAAATCTTGAGAGAAAAAATGGCCATAACTCCTCTTTCTAGTTTTCCTTGCTTGAAGCTATGCACACGCTCAATAATAATGTGAATGTGTGTGTTCAGATATCCTAAGGAATGAGGCATGTGTGTACTGTCTTGTCTACTTACTGTCGTAAAAAGATTTTCTTTCTTGTAAATACTCATCTCTTCATGAAAGTACACAAATACACACGTACTTACTTTACAAAACTTAAACACATAATGATGATATTTTCGAATGAATGCAGCTGTGTTCAATAAAATGTGGAGCTTATTTTTTTGTCCAAGCTGCACCACACCAGGAATCAATAGGATCCATACATTCAAGCCTTTTTTTTGTGGAGCCCAATTTTATTTTTGCTAAATTACCACAGAAACCCCCCGTTGATTAGGGATATTAAATGCCTATCCTTTTGGATCCCTGTTCCCTGTCAGTAGTAAATAAATACATGAAATTATATCTGAAAACAACCTTGCCTCTTTTCTATCTCGTTTTGTCTTCGTAGTATACGTTTACATTTCCTCATCAATTCTGTTCCCAATCTAGTATCTAGCAGCAGCATCATCATATAAACTACGTTCGTATCTATAATCTATACCAGCTCGGAAATTGAATGGTGTTATTTGGTTCACTTTTTATGGACACATGTTTCGGCTTTTATCCTTATCTCCGTTCATTCTCCTCCGTTGTTTATAGAGATAAAGACGTCCCTGTTTTCGTTTTGTTGAAAACCAGCAACAAATACTACAAACTTACAAACTCATTGGAAATGAAACCAATGCAATGGTGTGATGTCTTGTGTATTACATTATGCTGATGTGGTGCCTGGTGCACATATGTACTTAGGTACACACAAAAGTCTTCCAAAAAAGATTTGTTTCTTACTTACGATATCTGCTCAAACTATCCAATCTAATCCGGCATATATTGCATACAATACAATTTGTTTTTGTCTATGTTTCTCGTTTTATTGCTATTTTGTTATTTTGATAGGCAAAAAGATGGGGATACCTATAAAAACCCATATGCATACATACAGGATACGTTACGTGTCATGTCGTATTCGTATCTTTGCAAAAC
Organism: Orchesella flavescens; assembly: GCA_964034955.1. Lineage (NCBI taxonomy): Eukaryota > Metazoa > Arthropoda > Collembola > Entomobryomorpha > Orchesellidae > Orchesella > Orchesella flavescens. Next base: position 34,000,681 of record OZ035954.1, on the reverse strand, counting down.
TAAAACTCGTAAAAACTTACAGTTGACTAGGTTATCGTAGGCAAAATACTAGAAACTGGATGGGCGGCGGTGGAGCATGAATGCATGAATCATGTTGATGTTGATACAAAAAGCACAAACACAACAGATGAAGAGAGAATGTTATGTCTTTATATATTTTACTCCCAAATCATATAACAAACTATCATCTTTATTTTGATGCCCACACACACACACACACCACCATATGCTTATTATGTATGTTTATATATAGTAACAGAAAGAGAGAGAAAAAAGAGGAACTGTTGCCTTCCTTCGTTTTTTTTTGCTGTCGGAATTGAAAGAATTGTCAACACATTCATGCAAATGAGCTTTTGTTTATATTTCCAGTGAGAGGATGATGATGATGATACGAATACGAGCTGATATTATTATTCTACATCACTACATTTGACAATGTGTTGTGTTGGGACAATGGGTTTGGAGACAGGGCAGCATTCATATCATCTTCTCAACCTTTTCCAAACTTTTTGTGTTGTCTCCAAGCAAAGCAATAACATTACATGCATATTCAAATCATGCATGAGTGCTAAGATATGCTCTTGCTCTCAAGCTTTCATCCTTTATTGTTGTCAATTGTCGTTGTCGTTGTCACTTGCATACGAAAATAACTCCCGTCTTTCTTTTCCTATCAAAATAAAATGAAAAGCATTGTTTGGATATCAATGTCTCACTTTTCTTTGACTTTTTAAAGCATATCTTTCTTTCCCTGTCTTCATTTCATTTGTCATATTGACGAAAGGCGACAAACTCATTTGGACAAAAAGTGACAAAATCCAATACCTAAAATACGATAAGAAGTTTACTAGCCTGCTGCTGTCTCTATCTCCTTAACTTTAAATATATATGTATGCCTTTGAGCCTTGAGCTATGTATATCTTTGATATGGTATGAATTTGGATGAGTCAATATTTTTAGGGAAAAAAGTACATTATGTGAGAAAAAAGTACTTTGCTCTCCTTTTCTTCTTCCACTCTGTCTCAACCAATCTTTTTCGTGTCCGTATGTGGACATTTTGACTTTATTTATTCATCATGGCTGGCTGGATGGATGAAAAGGTTCATGTGGATTGCACACTTACATACTTTTACTGACTGTGTATTTTGTAAGTACTATGTGGACTGTGGACTTTAGGATTCTTTTTTCACTTCACAACCATTTTCATGTCATCTCTCATCCAACAACTAAATCATTGTGTCACCAGCAACATCCAACTTTTTGCCACATTGGAGATGGAGATCCAGTTGAAAGCTGAAGGCTACACACAACTAGAACTAAAAGAGATGGCAAACAGCTAGAGAAGAGTTGAAGAAGCCAAGTCAAGCCAAGCCAAGAGCGCTCATTCAACATGAACATCATGATGAAAACAAGAGTAGTAAAGAAGAATGACAGAAATGACAACCACCATGAAAAAAGTAAAAAAAAAAATATATAATTTTGCTGTTGTGTTGTTATGCTGGCTTTTCATGAGATCTCATGCAAAAAATAAAAGATACGAGAGGTACGATACGATGACGGCAATAGTGTACCGTGTGGTCTCCTCATTTCTCCAGAGAGAGATTTGTTCGAGTACATTAGGGAAAGAAAAGAAGAGGCGAACATGGATTTTTACGATGTGTGAATAGAAATATTGCTTGTAGTTGTACAGTAGTAACAGTACGAGCCATAGTAGAAAAGAGTAAAAGCTGTAAAGTCAAAAGAAGACATGTTTTCTTCGGCAAAGAAAACACATGCGCTGGAGAATGAAAGCTTTTGTGCTGGAACGTAACGAGTGACATGAGAATGCGAAGAAGTAAAAACAAGGGGAAAAAGTTGCAGAAAACATACTGTACGTGGTGGTTGGATGCAATCTTCAAACAACTCTTTTTGTGGCTTATAAAGTAATACATTTTCTAGAACAAGAAGAGACGAGATGAGAGGCGGATGGACAAAAACTCAAGCCCACAAAACACCGGCAGCCTTTTGATCCTTTGACCGGCATCTCTTTTTCCATCATCATCGTAGGGCTTCCGTTCACCACACCACATAAGAAAATGGAGATGAGTTCATTCCCTAATAGCAAAAGTGTTTGGCTGATGTAAGGCCCATCCAAGCCATGATGTCTGGCCCATTCTACATCTTGGCCACGCAGCCATACATAGGCCTGACATGAGTAAGGTTTCACACAAGGCCCATAGATTGGCCATGCAATCCTACTGTTAAAATCCCAACATGCCTTACATGGCCCATAATTCGGCCATTTAATTTTTCATTCAAAAGAATTGATTTGATGCTTTTAAAATACACATTTGTGTCATCAAGTATGCTGAAGAAAGGTAAAAATTAAACAGAAAAGAATACAGAAACATTTTTATTACAGATGACTTGTGAATGGTATACATAAGTATTTCCCTTCAAAGGGTAACATGACACACTTACGTAAAATTTGTTCACACCTTAAAATTATTTCTGTGGTACTTAACTCAACGAAACATAAACCTACATTTAAGCTATTACAAGGGTACACATCAACAGGATTAATTTTAAGGACTTGACACTTAATTAAAGGATCGTCGTTAACACCAGTTATATTCTTGGTTAAAAAACAATTATTTCCTGACTTATTAGTAATTGAAGTATTATTGTACAATATATTTTTGGGTACCTTGCAAAGTAGTATTTACAAACCCGTTTCGATTTGACTTATGTGTTTTGTGATTGTTTCACTCGTGTAAACGCTTGACAAACTGAGCTGGTTATGAACTGCACCCATTAGTTGTATTGATTCTGAGCCTTCCTCCTCCGTGTTCGGGATGACTGCATTACTGCGCCTTCTATCTTCTCGACCACCGCCCCAATCTTTTACTCCGTATAACCAATTCTGAATTAGCACCTTGACCTGATCATCTGTTTCTTCTTTCCCAACAGCGTTTTCTCTTGTGATATCTGTAATATATATATAATTTTATCATTAAAATAAATACATAATGTCTACGATGGTTGAATATGGATGTTTACATTTGTATGTACGTACCAAGAATAAGAGAATGAAGCCCCTTCAGCTTCGTCTTGTTGAACTTGCCAGAGAAGTTCATGGATACGTTAAGATTCAGTCCAATCAGTCCTCAGTATTCCACGAAGTATGGCTTCTGTGCTTCCACCTCATATCCGTTTTAGCTGAGCAATCATATTGCGTGTGACACACGGGCTCAATCCTGGTTCGACTGCCTCCAAAAATGTCAGAGTCCTAGGTTTTCTTGCGATAGCATTGTTGAATCTCTCTGTTGTTTTTCCCGAGCCAGGGGCCAAACATAATGATGGTGTTCCAGTTCGAGCTAAAATTTGAAAAAAAATTGGCATATTATAACTACTCGTTAATTACGTAATAATTAATTGAAAAGAGGAAAAAACATGATCACATCAGTATGGCATCATCCACATTGCTAAACCATTTCCATATTTATAGTATACAATGACAATAAGAAATGTATTATAACTTACCTAAATATATTTGATCGTTTCCTTTCCCGTGGAACAGCTAAACTTGTTTGGAGACACTCACTTTAAAGTTGTAAATCCAATCTCAAGAATGTCCATTAACTAAATACCTCACCAACGAAACACAAAAAGCGAATTGGCACTAGTCGGTAGAAAATGGAGCAAAAAAATAGTAAAAAGCGAACACCAAAGGAAAAAGAATTTAGCTCTGTTGCTTTCCAGTCTTTTTGGGTGGAATCGAACATCCGCACAAATCGAATGACCGAAATGAAAAGGATGAGCAATGATTTATGCATAAAACTATCCTTCTTGACAAGCAGACTGACTGCAAGCGCAGAGCAGCACGTCCTAAGCATTGACCAATCATGTTCGACTCTTGGGCATTGTTGAAAATAAAGAGCGCGACGCATAACATTCATGGGCAATGTCTGGCCCATGTCTTAGTTAAATTTGATCTTTGTTGATTTTTGCAGATTATTAGTTCTTGAAATCCATACAATTTAATTGGATGGGCCAAGTATTTTTTTACTTGCTTATTCTTTTCCCACGGATACACATCATGCCGCACATGAGCTAAGGATGGGCCAAGTAATCTATGAAGGCTTTGCTATTAGGGGGGGCGTACGTACATGGCTAAAAAATCTGTATTAGTAGTTGGTTGACTTGACTTTTTACAAAAACTACTTCAACCAGATATGCACAGCAGCGTCAGTCAGCCAACCCAGTCTTCAGCGGCGGCATGAATGACTGTAATATTTTGTGTATTTTCATAACCATCCTACTCTCTCCTCTTATATTTATGCTCTTCACTTGAGGGTGGAAAATTGAATTGAGAATTCACCGAAATACACATGTATTTTCATTTTCATATATGTGTGTGTAAGCTCTTTCGCGTCAACATGGTCGTGTTGATAAAGTGGATGAACAAGACGTTGATGAATCCTTGGATTCCAATTTAATCTGGCTCAATTCAGCCAAACCAGTAGTAGTAGGCTAGTGGCACACTTGAAGTACAGCTTAGAAACTAGGCGTCATCTCGTATATCTTGTTCTGCTGTTACTTTTCAATATAGACATGAATGTAAACACACATAATATACAAGTCATAACCTAAAATACATGCATTATTTATCATGTTCATATTTTTTTTATTATATCTTCCCTCACGTAACTTGCCTAACTTTTCAACTTGAGCTTTAGTGCAAATATGCCCATCGCTAAATATATGGTATTATTATGACATGACATGACAGTTTTGAATATATCAACCTTAGCAAAAGAAAACCTTTTTGCAACCCATCCATTTGAGCGCAGTGCAAACGTAAAATTTTCACAAGAATTTATTTAAGACAAATAGCTCCATAAGACTATCATAATGACAGCCAATTTAAAAATGTAACTCTGCCACTACTACTAACTGCTATAACACATGGAGGAGTGAGTGAGTCTCTTGGGGATGGAATTGGGAGTAGGATTTTCTCACTTTTCAAGTATGCGATGGAGATTTTGATTTTTGTAGTCCACCAAACTCAACATCCTTGTGTATTTAACACGTAAGTGGAAATCAGCCTGTAATTTTCTCCCGTTGCGCACACATACCACAAAAAGCATATATTTCTGTGAGTCATCATCATCATCATTTTTCATTATAAAGGAGCTTTATATTTATATCACATGGTAATAATACTGGTCTTTGACTGTACACATTGATGAATATGAGGAAGAAAAATGACGATGAGACCGATGACTGATCAACAGTGATGCTCTTTATACTCATTTACTACTGAGATGTCCTTCTCCTACAATCTACAATCATTGTGGATGTACGTACTCACCAAATACGACTCGTCTCACATGATGATAGTCCTTTCCTTATTCAGTTGCTTTTCTTTATCACTTGCGTATTTACATTGCAAGTCGCCAGTGTCCAAAAGCATGATTGCTTTGCTTACACTCGCTCAATACTACTGCTCTTCTCCTTACAACCTACTGACATGACATGATGATGACCACTTGGTAATTCCCTATCATTATCCTTTGAGTCGCTTTTTCTTGTCCGTGTCTTTTTGAGTTGCAGTAGTGGAATGGGAATGATATTGGTATATGGTAATTGTGAATAAGTTGCAGTCATCAAAATCCATTATATAAATGCTAATTTCCGCATATCGTATCTTGTGTAATATTTTGGATACATATTATGCATACGACACACGGACGACTTGCATGCTTTCCATATTACCCATAAAAAAACATTCATCCTCATTCTGTGGTGATCTTTAGTAACACTTTTTCCCATTTCTCATACTCTATACGTTTGAACAAACTTCTTCAAGTCTTCATCACGTAACATCCTTCCTCCTTACATTATATTTTATCCTTCCTCCTACCTACAACCTACCTCACACGAAGCATGGAGCCATAAACGATACGATAGTGTAAAAAGGCGTCAAATAATATCCTTCCGTTCCGTCTCATTTTTCATATCCCACTTCATCTTCATCATCATCATCAGCTCTGTTCCATCATCTTCCTCTGTGAGTTTATTTTTTTATCACTCTCCCGTGCCGTGCTTAGCTAACCGTGTAACATGATTATTAGATGTAAATGCAACCTTTCAAAATTACATATTGCACTGGGATATGGGTTGGGAAAAAAGGTAGGTAGGACAAATTTTTATTCTTGTATTACTCACACATTCATACATTCAAAGGAATTGGATTGGTGTTATGAAGTAAGTAAGTAAGCCGCAATAACAATAACGCATTTGCATTATATCATATCGTGGAAAAGTGATTTTTTTTATTCTTCTGCATTATAATGTACTATACTATACTGAATATATTATATTATTCGTCATATTCTTTCATGTCCTGATCACTCGTTCCTCCTCACAGTTTAAGAGTTCATTCTTCGTTTTTTTGTGTCATTAACTCAATAACATTCACCGACCAAGCTACAGCCACAGCCCATCATCATGCAGGAGGCTCTAACTGTGATTATGATTGCACGACGATGCGATGACATGGGAAGGTTACAGTTTATCTTAAGAGGAGAATCATCACTATACTACTACTGCCAACATCTCCATTCTCCATCCTAGTCCTTCTACAGTGCAAAATTATTTAGGTTAAAACGATGATGCATAATATTATTATTTTTTAGTTTCGATTTCACACACACAAAAGCATTTAGTCTTCATGTGCATTCTTGATATGCATAAAAATCTCAACATTCTTCTTAACCTCAACATTTAACAGTTTCATAATTATAAGGGCAACATACACACGTATTTGTATGAAAGGGTTAAAAGCGTAGGTTTTCCTTTGGTTCGTTCTTCTTCCCATATCATCTTTGTCATGTTATTTCATAATAAAAACTAATCACACGTTTGGTTTTAACATATTATTATAAAACATTATCTTACCACGCTACATAAAATGACAAGGATGATTATGGCCTAGAGACTTACATGCAAAAAAAAATCTTTGTGTGATATATGGGATACAGATACACCAACATCAACCAAACATGATATGATGGGTGATGTGAGGACAAGTTTACTACGACGCAATCTAAACTAAAGAAGAACAAAAACTTTCTGCAGAGACAGTTGGCAGTTCCCTAATCACAAAACAATATTGTGAGACGACAGAAACAAGAAGGAAAAGTGAAAAGGACAAAATTATTATTGGAAATAACAAAACAATCAAGGAAACAAATTGATACAAACGAGTTTACCCTTCGGTTGTGGTCTCTTAACTTACCTACATATGTTAAAAAATAAAATTGTCAATTGTTGTGGTTTTCACTAAACAGTTTGAAAAAGTGAAGTTCTTACAATTCAATTTAAAATTGTCATGTCATATAGTACTATTTAGGACAAGGTACAAACATATAGTACGTACCTATCCTTAACCCGGATCTAGAGTTGTATAGTTGTAATGAAAGTGAATGAAATCAAAAGCAGCGTCTCAAACTGTAAAGTGGACTGCATTGAATGTATGAAAGTGATAGTGAACTAAAAAGCATTTCCGTTTTCACAATACACGTTCTGCTGAGTGCTGACTGTGACTGTAACAAACAAAAAGGCAAGACAAAGCTGCAGAAGAAAAAGTCATCATCATCATCATCATCTCAGCCCAAACTCAAATACCAATACAGGTAAGTTTGTAGTACTACTACTCCCCATGCGTATTCAATTATTGACACAAAGACAAGATAGCTTCAAAGGAGAGAGGATGTTGGATGTTACGTTAAAATCTGTATGGAACTATAATAGCTTGTTTGAGAAAAAAAGAAATACGGATACGAGCACAAAACCAAAACCTGGTCTTGGTCTGTTCTAGTCTCGTCTTCAATATGCTCAAGAAACACTTGCGTTTTACTTATACCTAACCTTCCTTGAGCTATTCTCGCTTTTCTCTAAGATTAGATGAATTGGACAACAGGTGTGTTTTTGAGTTTTGTATTTGTGGTTTCGCCTGGTCTCTGGTCTGGTTAACTACATTAGAACTGACATGAGCATACATATTGTTTTCTCTTGTTGATATTTTCAATTTTGTCTAGTTAGTTTCCATACATGATACTAATACGCATGAAAACCATTGCTTTTCCTATCCTATGGTCATTTTCATTTTGGTTTTTTTGGTTTGGATAAGGATAGCTAAAGACATTTATACATACATAGCATCATCGTACATGCATATTGCATGCATGGATCAGGAAGGTGCATTTAATAATGCTAGAAATGTTGATGATGGGCCTTGCCTTTTAGCTGAGGGTTTAAAATTGAATGCAGACAAGTGTATTAAAGGAAGAGATGGGAGATTTTGGATTTTGGTTTAGTCTTCCTTTACCTTCTTGTCCATTATTCTTATGTACTTACTTACTTGCTCCTCTAAGATGATAGTGGTCTTGGGAGTAGTAGGTACAGTGTATTATGTATACGTGTTTTTTTCTGGTATGTTTACAAAAATATGCATCACACACATAATATACACAACACATATATCATATATGCCTCTCTGATGCATGTATTATGTATCACTCAAAAGACAAGACTCAAGGAAGAAATAAGATTGTCTGATTCTGATGTTGAGGAGGATGAGGATAGGAATAGGATACACATCTGTACAAAGTTGTGTTTTTAAAGTTACAAGGAAAGGTATCGACTTGAAGAAAAGTTGGTGAAGCACAGCAGCATTTTGCATTGCTTCAAGCTAATGAACAGGAATTAGGAAAATTCTGTTTTTTTATTACATCTTTTTCTTCTCTCTTCATTTTCTTGTGTTGCTGTAATTTCTTTTGGTTAAAGTGTGTGATAGTTAAGGTGTATGTAAAAAGGGGATGCAGCAATGATATTAAAGTTGTGAGTTGAAGCTAAGTTTTTTTTTTAAATTTGAGAGAAATGTGACAAGTGGATGTCCAGGCATCAACCAGTGTAGGATTTCTGGAGAGAAGTTTGCAATTTTCATTCTCAATTTTGCGTACAGACAAAAGTTTAGTTTACGTGAAATATTGAATATATATCCAATATCGGGGATGAAGATAAGATAAGACAAAGATTTTAGAGGGGTTGAACTTGAAGACGAGACTTGCAAGGCGTAAGTTAAATGTTAAATTAGCAAGTGAGCCTTGTCATTGGCTTTTTCATAAGGGTTTTAATTTAATTTATCTATAGCATGTGGTTGTCAGTAGAGTCGAAAGAGACGGAGTCAGGAGTGAAGGAACATTACTAATTTACTACTAATGATGTTTTTCAAAATGTCAATACAATCATTATCTGTGAACCATAACATGCATAATGCATGGTGCACTTAATGGATGTAGTCAGTATGATTCATAGTTAATTTGGCGTGGGTTTTCTTTTCTTTTCATTTTTTTGCAGACGCAGTATTGGATTTAAATGCTAAAATAACTCGACCAGTTAACACCTTGTCTTTAGCAATTTAAGTTTACTGGACTGAAGCAGACCACCATTGGAACCGCAAATACACTTCCGTCATTGCCGTAATACGTAACGCTTCCTTGCCGTGTTGCATTGGTTAGTGTGAGTAATTGTCATTTGAGACAAGGATAAATGCTATAAAATATCTTAATTCTTGTAATGAAGCTAATGTAGCTAACTTGTTAACTTGATATAAATTGTGAATGTGTCATTGTTTTTTTGCAAATGGAACTATAGATGGAATGGAAGGATCGCTGGATGAAGTCATCAACGTCATGAGGTAGACTAGCCCACGTTGCAGCAATCGCCTATATATATAGTTGTTTTCCTAAATATTTGGATATGACTGGGATTTCCTCATCAGTTTGTAATCCTAATGCCAGCTGTAATTCGTGTGACTGTGGCATCCATTTGCTGGAATTCAGCTGGGACTCTGTGGGCTAATGAAATCGAAATCTATAAGAAAAACTTTGTGATTTTGAACTGATTGAGAACTAGTGAGAGGAATGTCAGTGTGATACATGTGATTGGAATTGCAAACCAAGTATTAGTGTTAGTGTGTGGTGAATTTCGGATTTGGAAAAGGCGAGGTGATTGAGATAACGGAAGTGCAAGTTTTTTGAAGAACTGGTGATGTGAACACAAAATATATATTACTCCATCCAAGGATGCCGTTTTTAAACTAGTGTGGGGATAGATGGGAATAAGTTTATAGTAGGATAGTTTTTGTTAGAACAATTTCAAAGTGGATGACATTATTGTGTTAAACTATGGATGGAGGGTTTTGTTGTTGGAGGTTTACCTTCAGTCCGGAGGAGATTGAACAAAGAACTGTGTCTAAGCGTATTGATAAGGATTTGGAAAAAGAGAGACGGGATAGAATGAAACAGGTGCGTTTGGTATCCTTTTTAGATTATGTGAAAGTCTCTGAAAGTGTAAAATAGATTGTTCATGAATTTTTAAATTTGTTTCATTGCTGTTGCCCGCAGGTCCGAATATTGCTTTTGGGAGCAGGGGAGAGTGGGAAATCTACTTTTCTCAAGCAGATGAGGATTATTCACAACTTGGGATTTGATCCCGATACCGTGAGGGATTTTCAACATGTCATTTATCTTAATTGCCTTCAAGGTAAATAATTTTTTAATGAATTCTTATTGTACGTACGTATAGGTTTAATTTGAATAAGATTGGTTAATTGATTTAATTAGAATTAGGCATTCAAATATTATATATGAAAGTCTTCGGGCAAGTATGCCACATATATATATATGTAGCGATGAAGATATGTATTAGCAAATGTCGACTTTCGAATAATTATTGTTACATAATTATTTATTCAGTAATCTTAAAAATTTTACATTGTGTTAATGCAAATTTAAAGGACGCAGTCCGGATTACAAACTACATCCGGTAATCTCATTTGATAATAATAGAAGTAGACTTTAACTTTGGACTTTCATTTTGCATATATTATGTGGTTTTATACTGTACATTTCAATTATACATTGTTTCCCACCTTTGTTTTTGTTGTATAGTTTAAAGTTTACATTTTTACTTTAGTTTGATTTGCTTACACATCGTTAGCGGACGCAATTTCTTAACTTACTTGTTTTTATAACTTTCAGGGATGAGGGTATTAGTGGATGCTCAGAGAAAACTCGGCATTCCGTGGGAGAATCCTCAGAATAGTCTTCACGGGGATATTCTGCTCAATTATCACCCTGGTTTTGTAGACCAGTGGACGTTTACCAAATATGTTCCTTCTATTCGAGCTTGTTGGAGTGATGAGGCTATTCGAATAGCTTTTAGCAAACGATCCTTGTTCCAGATATCTGATTCAGTGGAGTATTTTTTCGAAAATATGGATAGAATAACGCATAAGGTATGTAAATAAATTGATTAATGATAATGATTATTATGATTAATGCCTGAATTGACCTGGATAAATAAATGGCGTACTATTTTGTTTTTGTTTATAATCAGGATTGGATACCAACGTACAATGATATTATTCATGCAAGGAGAGCAACGAAAGGAATATATGAGCTAATGATACCTATAAACCGCGTGCCATTCCATTTCATAGACGTAGGGGGTCAAAGGTCGCAACGAGCCAAATGGCTTCAGTGTTTTGATTCCATTACGTCTATACTATTTCTTGTAGCGAGTTCAGAGTTTGATCAGGTTTGTATTCTAATTTAGCATAACATTTTGGATTTGGTCACAGTAATTGGCTATGTAATAATGTATTAAAATATATGTTTTTTAATAGGTGCTGCTAGAGGACCGAACAACAAATAGATTAGAAGAGTCACGCACAATATTTGATGCTATCGTCAATAACAGAATATTTTTAAAAGTTTCAATGATACTGTTCCTAAATAAATCAGATCTGCTGAGAGCAAAGGTTAGTAGTAGTTCCCATTTATATTCATGATTTCGTCATATGCTCATGTTTTATACTTCAATCAAAGTGATTAATTACAAAATGTTGTTTTTTTTCTTTACAGCTAGCAAGAGGTATCAAAATCGCCGATCATTTCCCAAGTTATACTGGAGATAACAGTTTAGAGTCAGTTCAAGCTTTTATACTAAACTCGTTTACATCGCTTCGTAGACATGATAAGTCAGCTTTGTACTATCACTTTACCACTGCCATTGACACAGAAAACATTAGAATTGTATTCAATGCCGTTAAAAGTACGATTCTCAAACAGAATCTGGCGAATCTCATGCTGGAGTAATATTTATTTCTGCTGTTCCTTTCAACAAATCGACTGGATTGGCCACATTAGTGTTTTCATCATCAGTAAACAGTGATGTGTGGATGCTATTTCAGTTTGTTTGCTAATACAGTTAATAACATATCAACCAAAAGTGGAAATCCTAAGAACCTTCCTTCTACTCTACCGTTCTTATGCATGCTATTTAATAATAATTATATTGCCCGTGCCTTATCATATCTATATTATTTGTTATTTCCGCACAAGACCCACATATTTTTCCAATTTTTAACACGTCTCAAAATATGTTTTTACTTACATGGTGGCAAAAATATGTAGTTTTATTATTTGTGTTCTTATGTTGTGATCATCAATGAAATGAATTGGAACATTGGTTATTCATCTCGTCAGTTACTCTTCTTGTTACGCTTCACATCAAATCAAGATAAGTATGCTTGTTGTAACCTAAACTCGTAATGCATATAATAATATACTTGTGGCCTTATGAAATCTCGAGATATTCTTATAAGAACGACAAGGTGTAAACGAATTTTTATGTATGAATCAGTATAAATGTTATTACTTTTACATACCACTGCAACTGCTATGTTATATATCATATCTCGGTTTACGCTTCTAATAATTAAATTGAATTTAGACAGACGGTTTTTAAATAAAATGATATCCGTTATATATAAAATATGATGCTTTAATAAGTTTTTTTTGAAAGAAATCCTTTATTAGCAAAATTGTCTTGTTTAAACATGACTCGACTTTATTTCAAAACTGAGAGTTTACAAGGGAACTTTCATTCTTTTGTTCATTTATTGGTAAACATTATTATTACTTTATCAAACTCTTTCTTACCACTCAGACTCTAGACCGAACGGGCACATATTACAACGTTGGATCATTGTTTAATATTAAATAAAACAGTCCTGAATAAGTAAATCTAAATCATGCAAACATACGAACAAACTTCAAAAATATTCTCCACACTTGGCTTAAAACTTAAATACTAAAATGATAATCGAGCAAAAAGTAATTGTTATAAATTACCAAAAAAAATAAAGCAAACCCATTACCCACCACCATTATAACTGCACTTGCACTCTCGATACTACAACTGAAAGTAAATTATATTATTACGTCATAAAAATAATCGCTCGTGTTAACTTCTACGTTTGTAGCCGCCTTTAATTTGGAATCCACTTTATTATTATTATTATTAAACATTAGATTCTTTTTAGACGGTCTGATTTTTTGGTTGAAAATAAATGATTGCTATACAGTTTTTCCTAATACGTTCATGAGTAGTAGTTATTATAAAGTTTGCACCATGATAATTGCTGTATTTGGGCTTAAATAACGTTACGTACGTATTTAAAGTTTTGGTTAGGTTTAGTAGACAATCTGACATAAACTAGACAACTTACGACTGCCTTTCCATTTTGATGACATGACATGATATCAATTTGAAGACCTAAATGAAACCACTGACTCGTGACTAACCAGACATTTTGACATTACCCCAATCATTATCATCATAATTGGTAATACAAAAAAACATATATATCTAATTACAAATTACAACCAGGATTTGTTTTAAAACTGATATCGACCTCATCGAATTTGTTAAGATCTTTCGTACGGAATAATAATAATAATTATAGTTATAAAGTTAAGATACTTGGATCCTTCAGTTCATCATACACGGAAGATAAGATTCACTTAATAATGTCGACAAGAAAAAATGTTGGGGTTTTACTCGGATTCAGAGTGCGAATGATGATTCTTGACTTTAAAAAGGAAGGAAATTGATATATACGGAAAGTGAAATATTCTTTTTTTACACAGGTACTTCATTAATTGTGCTCATGATTTAAATTGACAAAAGATAATACTTATAGTTTAACATTAGGTCATACATACCTGTTTGATAATTTCCTGTTGTTTACATATCTCGTAAAACTGAGAAGACACATTTATATATGACATTGTAAAAAAAACTGATCAATGTCACCGTAGAATGTATTGAGTTAATCAAGTGTCTCGTATATTATTATTAAATGCTTGACATGCTGTCTGTCTAGTATAATGAAAATAGAAGACATCACAATTTAATTTACATCTAGATATATAAAGATTATCTATATTCTTTCATAGTAAAAGTAATACTTTCAGATTTGCGATACAGGTTCACTTTTTTTTCACCATAAATAATGACAAGTAACCAGTAATGATACGTTTACAGTTACTACAAGTATACATTTTCAATATGTCGTTTCCAGAAAAATTCCATTTCTTTTGTAATTATTGTTGATGTAAAGTTAATACTTTTCACACAGATTAGACATTCAACATTACGAATTATTATAGAACTACATAATATGTGTATCTCATATATATAGAAAATCTTAAACAGGTTTGTAAAGATATCTTTAAAATTGAAACAGGGATTACATTATTTTGGCCATTAGTTTCCCATCAGTTATCCAATCGATTTCCTATCGAATGACAACTGTCAGCATACTACGAAAAAAGGACAAGGCTTGTTGTTGGCCTGTAGAATATTATGGATGTTGAGCATCATTCATACACAGCTAGTTGCGTGTCACTGATTAACATTTTGACACTTTCACTTAAGCTGGATCGTTGACGAAGATGGATTATCTAGAAAAAACTTGCCACCATTTTGTGTGTATGGCCAAGTAAAATCCCTTCATATCATCAAGGCACTTTTCTTATTTGAGGTGGAACTGTACGTACCACTATATAGTAAAGAAGACTAAAATCATCCCTACCTTGTACAGCTTCAGAAGAACAGACAATGAAATTTTATACACTGGTAATAGTAATGCGGACACGACACAACAGAGCATGGTACGATTTCCAAAGAAATATTATTACTACTACAATACAATTAGCTTCTCGTTTGAGCATCAGATTTTTCATCATCGTGCAATAATCATTTGTTGTCAATTGCAGATATAGCTGTATTGTTTCTGTCCACGATTAAATGACAACCACTTTAGGAGTGATTGCAACTAACCAATTTCTCAAATCTGAACAAACATACTTACAATGAGGGGCACGTACGTACAATTGAAATGTATACATTAACGTTAGTACAAGTACAGGTTTATGTGATTATTACAATACTTATCTTAATAATAAGGAATACCTAGCCTGTATTTATTGTTTTAACCATTAACTCTTTGATTGCAGTTTTTTTTGTCTAAGTCTTTGGATCTCTAGTCCTAAATTCTTTAACTACATCTTACATATAATTTTATGAAGATATATCACCACTACATAATTACTTTCTTCATTTGTGTACGTTGTTGCAAGATTTCATACTCCACTAATCCTGGACAAGTCACGAAATTATTCGTTTTTACGTGTGAATGATTTGATTGCTTTCCTGATTTCAATTGTCTGTTAATATATATATAGGTATTTAGCATTATTACTCAATGTAGCTGCTTCATTTTTTATCTTTATAGTAATTAGTTTCATGTAGTAATACGAATATCTAATCTATCTCACAAATGTTATTTTTCTAATACGGAGCGACGACCGTGAGACTTGGTGAAACGGATTGTTTGGTTTCTTAATGACTACGATTAAGTTTACATGTTTTCAACATTGTATTGAATTATCAAAACTCCTGGCTACACATCAACAATGAGTTATGTTGAATTGGATCTTGTGGCTCTAATTGTTAATTATTACTTGAAAGCGGCAAAATTATTAGCTGCTGTTGTTGACGGTGCTCTCATTTGGTTGATTGTCGTTTTGACTGGAGAGTTTTTACTATTGCTTCGACTTAAATTCAAATCACTCAAGCTTATATTCAAGTCAGACCAGGTTGTCCCCTATGTGAATAAAAAAGTTATTATCTGGTTAAACACCTGGCCATTCAATCAGTAACAAATGTATATGAAATGAAGTTGTTGTATTAAAGAAGATAAAACCAAAAGAATAATTCTAACCTTCAAAGACGGATTGGAATTGTTATTAATATTATTGGTTGCAGAGTTGCTGCTTGGAATGGCACCATTAGACGCTTTGGTAGCTGGCTGCAAAACAGGTGCAGCAGGGACACTTGAACTTGATCCAAACAAGTCAAGAGCATCATCATTGGAGAGTGACGTCATGGACATTGGCTGCTGTTGCTGAAATTGAGCAGGTGGTACCACACTTGTTGTTTGAACAAGTGAAGTCTGCTGTTGAGGAAATCCCACAGGCGAGGGAAACTGAACAACTGGCGAAGGTGTTTGAAGATTGTTGGCCGGAATACCCATTGGAGGGAAAGCACCAGGCAAACTAACAGGTTGTCGTGCTGGAGCTGCCGTAACTCCCGAAGAAAACCCAACAGGACCTCCTAATTGGGGAAGAAAATTCGAAGACGATGGAGCATTGAAACTAGAAAGGCCACTGCTTTGGCTGGTTCCCCCACTTACACCTCCAATATCAAAACTAAGCCCTAAAAGATCATCACTTTGTTGATTATTAACAGCCTGGCCAAGGGATAAAGATGCAGTGTCTATTGAGGCAGGGGTGGTAGTCTCTGAAAAAGCAGACTGGAAGTCTGCAAAGTCAGATGAGGTATTGTTAGATGCTGCAGAAGGAAACGACAAAGATCCTGTCTTTGTTGTGGTTGCGATTGTTGGAGCACTTCGAAAATCTCCAAAATCGTTGACTTCTCCACCACGAGGGTCGAAATCTTCTGCTTCTATTGCTGGTGAAGGCGGAGACGGTTTTGATCTGAAACTAGGTATAAAAAATTTGGTAAGTATTTCTAACCAAACAAATATGATTCCTAAATATCATATTTATGTAACATGATATTTTACTTGTTGTTGGAAGAGGAAGACATGGAGCGTGAGAAATCAGCTTCTGAATCAGAATATGGTTTCGATTTGGAACGAGACGGAGGACTTGATTTCCTAAGGACAAAATTAAGCATATAATAACATTTCCCCATCCACTCACAAGTGCAAACTGAACGCTGCACTATTTCTCGGAATATCAATATCAGTAAACTTACTCATCTTCATTATTGCCATAATCATAATCGTCGCTCCACTTTGAAGTCATCATTTTGTCGCTCCCTATTCCAACATATTTATCCTTGTTCTTTCGTGCTTTCTTCCGTTCATCACGCAGTCTCTCCTCGTCCTAATAATAATAATTGAACTATTAATGTTTTAATCATACACGTTTTTCAAACATTTATGTTACAATCTACACTCAATTACCTGAATTAGCTCTACCATTTCCTTTGCTTTGTGGCGAACATTAGCTTCGCCATCCTTCGTTTCTGTACCAGAAGCTGGTATAATAGCATTAAGCGTAAACCCTGGATCTTCTACCGCATGGTAATCTTGAAGCTGTCTAACTTCATATAGCCTATCTTGTGTAGCTCTCACAACTCGATCAGACCCATGCAGCAGCAAATGATGCAACACAAGTAAGCTCTGTAGTAAACCAAATCAAAAACATTATTAAACAAAGGTCTTCTGGTAGAACAGTAGAAAAATACAATTTAATTTCTAAAATTATTACTTTGTAGATACGACGGGGACTTCTCTTATTCTCCGCAATCCTCTTCCATAACATTCCCATCACTTCCGGAAACAGATCATAGCTATAGGTTGCTTGAGATAGCTCATGCTTCAAGGTTCCTGAAAAATAGAAAAATAAAGAATAAAAATTCATATAAATATTTTTTTAATAAAAAAGATTAACACTCCAACTATACGCTTAAATCAGCTTGTAGTCGAGTTAATTACCTGTGGGTCCCCACGGATCATCATTGGTTGCCTCCCTGACCTTTGCTTCAATTTCTGTATAGTTCATGACCACATTGGTCCTAGAAATGCAAACACAAACATACTGATTAAACATAAAAACCCAACACCTCAGGTATACAATTATGGATTATTTGACATGCAAATAAAATATATAATGTAAACCCTTTTCAATCATATAAAACTTACACTTTATCCGCTAGTTCTCGAACTTTCCACATTTTGAAGCCAATCTGTTCTGTTCGTGTTCTTTCAGCTCCACTCAAACATACAATTTATGATACCTACACTCTACAGTCTACACTACCTCGACCTCTAGTCTGTCTAGTCACTCGCTAGCTACAAAGCCACCGCCGCCGATTATTTATTAAACAAAGATAAGCACAAGCAGGCGTCATCAACAGATGATAACCAGCTGTTTATATTTCGTAAAGAAACTAAAGAAAAGGGAACAATCTGGTGTGGTCGTAGCTCAGCTCAACATCAACACAGTAGTAGTAATACTTCTTTGGAAGATCAGCATCCACCAACAATTCATATCCATCCAGCTAAAAACAGTCAGTAAAAATGCACTTTTGTCTTATCACACCCACAACCTGAAATTAAAAACAAGAAAGTTCTTTTACAAATATTGAAAGAAAGTCACTCTTTTTTTTTAGAGAAGTAGTGAACGGGTTTAGTTTAAGCAGTCAGTCAGTTCAATTGGAAATTCGAGCAAACAAACTGTTTTTTTAGATCACAGATCACATCACAAAATGCATTGCTGCAGTTGCACTCTTTCTAAACTGTCTCTGTATACCCAACCAACACCACCAACCCCATTATTAACACAGTCAAGTCACAGTTGGTTGGATCTCCTATAATTTGTGTGTGACGATGACGAAAATGACGATACTGATGTGATACAAATACAATACACACAAGATGGGAAGGGAATATGGATAGAATCTTTTTTTGAGAGAGTCAGAGTCAAAAGAGTGAGTCTCTGACACAATCAACATTATCATCATCCTCGACATCCACACCATTAAACTAACTAACTTAAAAGCACTGAAGGAGGAGGCAGCCACAGATAGAGATACAAAAAGTATAACACATTAGCATTTTACCCCTAATGCATAAGTTTATATGCAGCTCAGTCAAGTCAATGTTCAGAGTCAAAAACGGTATAGTTCAGTCAGTCAGTAAGACACGGTCAGAAGAGCTTTAACATACTTTACGTATTTACGTACATTGCGTTCTTACTTACGCGTACTTAAATTCACTTTTCATTTTCATACATATAATCAGCTCTCGGATGCAAAAGAGGTAAACGGTAAACCTACTTTGTGCACTGACGATGATATGAGAGGAGTACAGAGGAAGACTACGACTACAGACACAGAGCTTAACTGACTGCAGTTCAGAAACTGATGAAGAAACTAGCACGAGGACACGCGAGGACGTGTACAAGACAAAAATGACTATGACTATTACTATTATATTATGTTGTATTATGTTATGCTGCGTTATATTTTTATGCTTTTAGGTATAGTAGAGCTATATTCAATTCAGTTTGTGTTTTCTACCTTGTTTGCTAACAAACGCAAACAGCCAAAAAGGTAGGCTTTCAATGAATGTGTTTGAGTTTGAATGGAGCAATTTCTTCTGCATGTTTACTTGGAATTGGAGTTGGAGTAAGAGTAAATGCATAACTTTAGGTAAGCAGGTAAAAAAGTAAAGGTAAAATGGTATATATATAATGCATGCACACAACAGGCCAAAACATATTCATTATGTTATGTAATGGAAGGACTATGCAACCAGACCAGAGACCAACATAGAACCTACCTAATGATAAATGATGATGATGATGATGATATTGTTAGTAAAGAGTATGTATGTCGCTGTGTGTTGGAGTTGGAAACTTGGAATTGTGGTTGTGATATAAAGAGTTATTATTATGTACTTTACACGAAAAATTTACTCAACCAACCATCGTCATCAGTAGCAGCATTCATAATATCATATCATATCGCTATATTGCAGTTTTGCCTTGTTGGTGAGAAAAGTTGCTGCATCTGTATGTGGTTGTTTTGTTGGTTTGGAAGATACAATGATATTGCGAAAAATAACTTTGTTACGTTGGGTATTTGGATAAAGGAGAGATTGCATTGCATATCATCATATCATTGCGTATTACATACAGAAGATAGTTAGGTTGAAAAACAGAAAAGTTTTGGCCTGCAAAAGGAATTCTACATAAACTAAAGTTGAAAGTGACAATGACTATGACTCATGATGATGTGGTTATGCATAATAGATATAAAACTGAACATGAACCCAAAAGTTTTAAGAGGAGGAAGCTCTACGTTTTGAACGTCAAAAACAGCTCCAAAGATTGTACCGAGTACAGAACTGCTAGAGGAGATTCAAAGATGCTTGTTGAGCGTTGTTCAGGTACACAATTTATGCTAGGAGGAAGGAAAGGACCATTTTTTATGATTATTAAAACTAAAAGTTTTATTTCAAAAATTTTAAGAGCTTATTGCGCAACTTCTAAAATAAGAAGAGTTAAATCCAGAATGTGTTTAAATTAATAGGAAAGACATAAATGCTCATGATTGTGTTGCGTACAGCTCAGATAATGAGCTCCTGTCGTCGTGAAGGAAGACTGACGCGAGGAGGAAAGTAGGATTATTTGAGTGGTATTTTTAATTAGATTACGTCTTTAGGATGTGATGCAATCTGAAAACAAACAGCCCAAAGTACTCACAAATCACATCATATCCGGAAACTCAGTTATTTAGTAAAATAAGAGTGAATGTGCCAATGCCAATGAGTAATAAAGAAAAATGATTGATTCTAATTTACTTACGCATGTATGTATGCATTATGTTCTGATGTACTCAAACAGAAAATGGGACTTACGGCTCATTAAATGGCTCATCATTACATAATAATAGAAATTGATGTAACAGGGGGTCAATTAATACCTACTTTAGTCATAATTCAAGTAAATGTCAAATGAAAACCATCAAATTAATTACAATTTGCCACCTGACATTAACTACACACTCCTTACTGACTTTCCGTTCTCGTGTCCATAAAGACTGGATAATCTCCAGTCTTACCCTTGCTTATGGTGTGGCATAGCGTGAACTAACGACATTAAATTAACTCCAGCTAAAGCCCCATCTAATATGCCATAGCCACAGTAAATGTTAAATGTATCCTCCAGCCCTCCAACCATGTCTGTACTTGCATACTTATCAGCACATCACTTCCTTTCGTGACCGCCTACCGTAACTCTTTGGCATGCACCTGTCACCCATACATACCCATCTTTCAGCTTCAAATCCTGTTACTACAGTTCATTATATTGGAGCCACTGCATGTGGGATACAGTAATAAATTGGATTTATTAAGATTTTTGTTCAGGACAGCAGACTCCTAATTCAATTCATGCCATCTGCTACATGCACTCAATAAAATATCTGCCTAATACACCTTGCAGTTTAAAATCCACATTGAAACGTGCCCATATATATTAAACAAACCAAATATGTATTTATTGGCTCCGTTAGAAAGGCAGCCAAAAATAGATGCTGCTGACTGTGACATAAAGATTTGAGATGTAACTAAATAAACTTCTTTACCATACTCCCAATTCCAATTGTGTCACTTGGCATTTTCCTTAAAACATGTAATTTACTGGATAATCAATGTCAACTGCGACAGTAAAAAATATATGTACACCTGTGATATGGCTATCTGAACATGTTTTGTTTAGATTAAAGAGATTAAGAATTATTCAAGGGATCAGTATTGCAATGAATCATATCTTTATATATAACGTTCTATCAAAGAAAAATATAAACTTTTCTAGGAATGGTGGCAATGAAAAGTCTGCGGTAACGCGACCTTGGCTTTGTCATGCATCATGCATGATTATAGCTCTCGCTAAAAAGGTTCAATATCTTAATAATATATCTTTCTACGTTATTTTTAATTCTATGTAGAAATCTTAGATACCATAAAAATATTTTCCTTCCTCTAATAGCTCCGCAAAAATGCTCTGCTCAGTTACTTAACTTCAGCAGTGACAGACCTTTTTTTCAGCCTTCAATCGTCTATTTACATAAACGGTAGGAAAGGAAAATCGACCCAGAAAGAATAGTATACAAAATACATTTTGACACCATATAAATATATATATAACCTGAATGTGTGCGTATTCATATAAGGTGTTGATAGTTTTTCACAATCAATACTACTTGAAAGTTGGCAGAACGAATAATAGCTCAGTCGAACTCTAAATGGAATGAAAATAATGGTTATAGTTGTCAATTTCTTTGAAATTAGTTTACGTTAAATACATGGGTTAGAATCAACTAAATATCACACATTGTCACAAGTTTCTTATCAATTGGAAATAATGCTCAGCTCTAAGGAAAACATTATGGAATAACCAAAGCTACTAGAACAAAGTTTTCGATTTTGATGAAACCTTTGTTTCTCACAACACAACTAAAATGACGTCAACCAGTCAATTGTAATGGAAGCACAGGATTGTACTTTATGCAAACTTCAAACGCAAGACAAACTTTACATTTACACAGTTCTTCACTCACACAATTACTCCAACTCTGTGAGTTTTCCTGGAAAGCCAGACGTTGTTCAAATACAATACAATTTTGATAATTGCTGATTCTACAATAACAATTTAATTAAGTCTGCTTTACATTTCTTTCACGTTCCCTCCATCTTTAAACTTCTTGTAGTACTTATGCTAACCTTTGGTCGAAAGAAGTAATTTCAGCACTTCATATTAATATATTTAAAAGCCATATCTTTAAAATCACAAACTATAGTTTCTTTCATTTCCTGCTTTCCATGATACGTAGTAAAATACCGAATTTCATCATCATTTCATTGCCTATTTAGGAACTCTGTATCGGATGAAAAGGCTCTGTTCTCCGTAATGAATCTGCAGCAGCATTATGACAGGAAACAAAGCCAAAGCCGGTTCCACTCGAACTGCCATTTTTTGTTTGATAAAAGGTTTTCATGATTTATGATTTTCTGAGAAAAGATATAAACCCACCTTCACCGTCCACAAAAAACCGATCCGCACATGCTATATAATAGTCCTTACATTTTACACTGCAAAAAATGCTCCTACTATCAGTACAGAAAAGGCATGCAAATGTAAACAGTCTGCAGTAGTGTTTGAATGCATATCAATTTTTATACAAGATATAACTTTATCTCAATGACAATGTACACATTAACATTTTCTCGTATATGTATAATGCATGTATGTAATCCTGATATTTGTTTGAACTAAATACGATAATCTTTTCAACTTTCAAGGCCATAGCTATAGCTTATCAATATCAAGCACATGGCTAATGGTTAATTCTGGGTGTTTAAAATGTATGTTGCTACTACTGGTTTATATTTCTTTAAAGTTTTCTTCACACCAAAAATGAAAAATGAATTTGCAATGTTTAGCTCGAGACTTTTCGATACTTAGGTACCTTTAGAACTAGAGAAGTTGAGAGTACCGAAATACTAAATTCTAAAAATACTAAACCAGACAGATGAAATTCCTAAATAATATGGATAATTTCAGTCTCAAAACACCCAAATTCAGGAAAAAGTGATTTTGATCGCAAGTATCTTTTAATTTAGCTGAATTCTGAAGTAATCAGGCTGTACGTAAAAAAGCTCTTTACATATTGTTGGAGCGTACCATAAAATCAGTAATTAAATAATGTAGAAAAGGAAATGTCGTGTTGCTTTGTAATCAGTCTTTGTCCCTTATTCTAGTTTTACAACATATTTTATTGGAGCTTCTCAATCTTCCCAGATGGGTAAATTTTGAGCACTCAGAATGTAAAAAGGATAATATTAGATTAGACGGCTTACCTATAATAGTTAAAGCATTCTGTCTGTTGTTGTTTCTCGAATGTTTTAATAATTGATCGTATTAGCACATGGCACAAAGATAAAAGTAAATAATTAGAACCCGATTCACAACCAAATTTGACTTTTAACTGAATTCAGTCACAGTATCACAGTAAACCACACAAAATAAACGTGTATTAAAAAAATTAAAACTCATAAAGACTGACGACACTGAAATCAGAAGTCAATCATTAATAAATTTTTTTGAACTATTTATGTAACAGTCCACTAACTCACAGAGCTCACAATCAGTATCAGTCAAGAAAGATAACCCCACGTCTTTGGCTTTAATGATAATCAAGTCACCTCAAACCACAGTCCACGATTGAACTTTAATACTGCTTTAACGCACATTCGACACATGTAAGAAGTGTAGCAGCAGCAGCAAAACTCTCATCTCATCTCATAGTTCTTGATCTTTAGCAAACTAAATGACTTTTTTGACTCAAGGACAAAAATGCATTTATGTAATTCATTGAAAAGGCTGAAGGTATATATTATACATATGAAGTTATATCATTCAATCTTAATGATTTACTTATGAAGTTGTCATTTTCTTTGCTCAGAACTCGCAATATCACTAAAATGAACACGAACCTTTTAACGATTGTGGTTGTACTAAAGGAGGAGAAGACGAGGAGGAGGCAAAAGCAGAACAAATGTAAATTAGCTAGTTAATAATAATAATTGTCTATAAAAATGTGACTTGTACTCTCTCCCATATTTTTTTGGTGTTATTGCTCAGATGATCCTTTTGCCAAAAAGCAGAGAGATATGCAGCTTTTGCCTTGCTAGCCGAAATAAAAGTCGAACCAATACTGAATTCTGTTTTTCCAAATCTCTCTCTCACATTCACATACCACCACACACAGTTCTCATACCCATCAGCATCATCATCATCATCATCATGGCCATCCAAATACTCTTTCCTTTCTGCTTCCTGAGTTGGTTCTTCCATTCCGTAAAAAATGGAGAAAAAGATGCATTCAGTCGATAGAGATTTCCCTACACAGTCAAGTAATACTCTACTCAGTACACGTCCATACATCCACTCGTCCGTGCACCTACTTTTTTTAATTTCCCATCCTCATCATCTCATCTCATCTGTATAAAATATTCGTTCTGCATGCAACGCAAAAAAGGAGCAAAAAGCACTCACACACAACACACACACCACTCTCGCATCTTCAAAATCCAATTTATCATCACATCAGCATGCAAAGCATACCAATATATATAAACCGTGTGTTTAGAGAGGTGTAGTAGATTCATAGTAAATCTTGAGCATACGATTCCTCATCAATCAAGGTTAATACCGCGGATTGCGTGGACTAGATGGACATTTTGCCATTCTCATCTATGTAAACACTCCACTGCTGGAGTGAATACTGCACTGATATGATGATGATTGTATGTTGATATTCAATGACAATGTTTTCCTTCATGCAAGGGATCCCTTGTGTGTATGGAGAAGAATACAAAATGTGTGTGTGTACACGTAACTCTCCATAACAATTTTCATAAGTTTTCCCATCTACTGAAATCATAGACTTGACCATGGCTCAACTATTATATACCTAAAGCAAACCACATAATATCAGGCATCTCACTGGACCCCAAAAACTTCACTTGATGGTTAGGTTCTGGTCCTCTCATCATTATCATCATCATTTTCAACAACATTCCAGGCGGAGCAGTGACCTGTAAGGTGCCTCCTGTGGGCTGGACCTAAATACAAGTTTTCCAGTACAGAAGACCTAGCCCCAAAACCTGACGCGATGCCCAAAGAGTTTGGTTACTGGTTCATTTAAAAATCCATTCTTCCTGCCGGTCCTACGTCTTAAATTGCCCGTTTTTTTAACAGGGATGCTTTGGAATGGAGTGTCATGTCATTTAAGAGGTTAACTATGACCTCCCTTAAAGCCTGACCTAAATGATTTTGTGATGTTCTCACAATGCCCCATGCGTGTTTCTAAGCTTGAAGGGGTTGTTTTCCAAGCATCCCCTTTTGTTTGGTGAGACTACACACACGGTATGAAAGATCCGTGGGTACGCTTAAGCTATCAGGAAATTTTTGGCTCCTATCCATCCATCCACGAAAGCCCCTGTACTCAATGTAGACAAGCAGCAGCTGAAGTACGCGTTTTGGCTCTCAACAAAACAACAGCCATCTCAAACCAGGCTAACCGACCGTTTTTCATCCAGTTAAATTATTTTTTAGAGTAATTGACTCAATTTAATTGTGAAGTTTTGAGGTAAAATTTAGTGTGAGTGCCTGAATAAAAATGGCTAAGACTACTAAGCCAAAAATTAATGATAAGGTAGGTACCACTGCTCAATACTGATATTCCTGTAACGAAAATATATTGTTTAGTTTTTCCTTCGCTCCATTTCTCTCTCCGTAGTGTGCATTTGTTTGTAAGGTAGATTGGATGGAGTGTATTTTTTTTCATATGGACTTTACCCAACGGATTATATTAGTTTTCATAGCTGCTGCAGCAGGTTGTGTTTGTGGTTTTAGAGGGAAAATTCCATATAGCTCCCTTTTACATGGAGTTTCCTGCAATGATCCAGGAAAAATAATGTTGTCATTTGTCACTTATGATGCAGATATGAAATTTGAGCTGATAAGTACTTATGACGTTACATAGCTTTGTTATGTAAATATAGAAGCATGAACTTCTTGACATGATAACAAATACGTTAGCATAATGATGGATGAAACAACGAAATAAAAACTTTTGCATAGACAAAAAAAGTTCATGTTCATGAAAAATTGCATGAAAATAAAATAATCTCTTTTAATAGGAAGGCTACTAGCTAATCTTCTTTTATGACTTTTCATCATTTATATAACAATTTTGTTTTTAGACACTCGATGTGCTCCAAAAGACCAAAAAGCAGCCAAGTGCAAAGGGTGGTAGCTCATCGAAAAAAACTAATGAGCCCCCTTCCCGAGCTTCTAGGTCTAGGTCAAGATCTATGTCGAGAACACCAGCCAGAGTAAGCTATCCAAAAAAATGCATATGACTTTTCCATTCAGTGTACTACAGACAGTGAGAATTGAAAATTTTGTTTTAAATTTTTTACAGCCTCCTCCTGCAAAAACAAAAAAGCCAGCTAAGAAGAGGAGCCAATCTCCCAACATTTTGGAGCCTGTCAATGAAGTAATTGTTCCCGAAAAGAAGGCAAAGTCCAAGAAGACAACCACAGAAAAGAAAGATCCTAAACCTAAAGCTCCTCCAAAAAAGAAAGCAGCTCCAAAGAAAACCGAGCCAAAAAGAGTTGGGAAGGAACCAGCTTGTAAGTCAAGTTTACTTTTCCTTTATGAAACATTAATGAAATAAACCGAAAATTAATGTTTTAAAATCTTTTCATCCACAGCTACACCAAAACCTAGAAGACGAGCGAGCACTCCAAAAAGGGAAACACGTGCTCGTGCAACCCCAACAAGACAAAGTAAACGTATAAGCACTATATACAACTCCAATCCATCCAACTCGATGGACACCCTGGATTCACCGAAAGGATCCAACCATGTTTTAAACAACAAGGATGTTGACTCACAGTCCATATCTTCCACCTCATCGACGTCGAGTCGAAGAGGGTGGTTTTCAAACTGTGTCATTGTTTAGGGGTGAAAATTGACGTTTCTCACTTTCACTAGGAGATAAGTGCTTAGGTTAAGGACTAAGGAGAGTGCCCTGCATTTTTTAAGTTTTTTTTTCCTGACTAGTATGGTTTCGGGTAAACATTTGCTAGCAAGTCAAGTTTTCATATCATGACCGTGACCCTTACAGATAGATCGAGATCGAGGAATCCCCATCGGATTGACATACTTTATGTTGCTTGTTAGCATGTACAAACTTCCTCTCTTACTTCAACTTTTGATAATGCGGAGAAACTGTGTTCGCTCACTTCTTTTATTGTACGTACCAGGGTATTTGATACATATTGCAATTATGTAGTGTTTTAAGTTGTTTTAAATTACAGACTTCAAAATTTTAGATTTCAAAAGTTTCTTGCCATAGGTTTATGTTTAGGTTTATGTCGTATATCGTTTATCCATTTGCAGAGCACTTTCATGCACAAAAGAAACCCAAGCCACAGTAGCTTTGCTAACTCCAAATGGTGGCAAAATATATAAATATAGAGTATATTAGTATAATTATTGCAAAAGAAAGATTTTAAGAATGAAATCCTCTTAATTAAAAGCATCATTGCTTACAACTTACAAAAAAGCAAGCTTTACAACAACGTGCAATGGTTTGAAGAAGAATCGTTTGTAATATTTAGTAAAGGGTCAACAGTAATTACACTAATTTTTTAAATAGTAGGTAGATGTTAAAAATGTATAAATACTCGTCTCATCTCAATTCTCAACCTCATCTTTTTGCACGGCATCTCTAACAGTAGCTCTCTTCCGTTAATAGAATAGAATTAATTGTTACTCCAAACCTGGCATATTATGACAAAGTATGTAGGTAGCACCAATGTATCCTAACCTAACGGTAAACTAAAATCAATGTGAGTATTTCAACATTTTCATGTTTTGACTAACCATATGAAGTAACTACACAAGCAAACAGCAAACTAACAAAATGAAGCATACATACGTTTATCATATTATTATACTAACTTAATTAACATCAAAAGGTTGTTTCTCTATAAGTTATATGGTACGAAACGAATACATAAGAAGTACATTTTAAACCAAAATTTAAGTCTCTCTTTCGAAAAAAATATATACACACAAGTACAAAAAAGGGTAAATACCGTGATCAGTACTTTTATACGTACATACATACATAATGAAGAAAATATTATATTCAATATTGTTAGCCAATTCATTACTTATTAGCAGGCAAGATAAATACAAGTACACAAATATTCACTTACACGTGTGCTAGCTAGAGTTGTTGGAAATATATTGTTCAGGAAATCCTGTGAATGTAGAAAAATATATTATGTAGTTAATTTTTACAAACATTATCAATAGTTCACTTCATGTTACATAATAATTATTGTATGTTTGTTGTACGTGAAGCAAGGTTGGAGGTCAAATATACAGAAATATACCCAATGAAATTTCAAAGTTGTGGTTTATGTAAAAAAAAGCACAATAAGGCAACAATCACCGTTTTGCTAATTTGCTTGCCCGTTCAGTTACGTAGTGTATCACTTACAAATTATTTATCCTATATTGTAATCGTTATCCACCCAAAAATGCTCAATGATTTTTAGTATGCTTTCATTAGGTGATAATTACAGGTAAACCGTTATATACTTTTAGGTGAAGGGGGAGAAAAGTGTAAATTTTTTGTGTTGGTTGTTGGTTTTGTTTAGTGAGATTTTTGTTTCGGGGAAGTTCTGGAGTTGGAAAGTCTCGTAGCTCATTGATGTGTTTACGTACAAAACATTTTTATGAAGTTGTCGCTAAATTCATTTAGCACATAGAGAATACATAATATAGTCCTCCTACATTGTGTCCTCATTGTAAAGTAAATTAATTTAAATGTTGTGTTATTAGACCAAAGGTTGACTTCCTAAACAATTATTGTTTTGGAAGAGTTAATTTAGTTCAATACTACATGTTCCTTCCGTTTTGTTGTAGGCATCCAAAACTCAGTTTTACGGTCTCTCTACTCATCCTTTGTTATTTGAATTGTTGTTATTGTTATATTTTATCATATCAATCGTATTTAGTATAAATACGATAATATTGTAGTTATAGCTTGATTGATGGATTGGTTTGGCTTTGATACACGTTGGCGACCGTCCTCATACGTAGTTCAAGTTTGGTTATCTAGCGAATAGTTTTATGTTACAATTTTGATTTCATTTCAGCAATAATAACATTATGTATGTGTATAACTCAGCGAAAATATTTTATACATTTCTCTGTCCTTTGTAGCGTGTAGAAAACGATCTGTTTCATGAATTAATGAAGTTATGTATTTACAAGAACTATATATATTTATTTTAGAATACAGATTTGATGACAAGTGTCAATTAATGGCAATGATCGTAATTACAGTTTAGAACATATGAATAATAAAAATTTTCATAAAAAAGGAAATCATTATGAATGTTTTCAACCTAATTTTGTCAAGCCAGATTAGGTTAGGTTCAATGAATGACACGCATGACATAAAGAATCTTGAATTACATCAGATTCATATTATTTATCGTCCCCTTTTTGTAATTCTTGCGGCATATTATTAAAATTGAAACGTACATAACATCATCATCATCATCATACAAATACAATGTATCCATTTTTTCTTCTCGTGTGCCTAAATACACTGTGAATTACACACGCGCATGACTAAACTAAAAAGGAAGTTGTAAAGCACATGAAAAAATCAGACAGTTGTGAACTATAAAAATGCCAAAAAAGAATCATGACACACGCATGCATATATATGTACGCCAAATGTAAATGTACAAATGAACCAGCACACTACCATAGATATACCATCATTCTATCATCATATAAATTGTCAATTCGTTAACTATAACCACTTTATATATATACACGTTTTTTTCCTCTTGGTTCACAAAAGCAGAGCAAAATCGAGGTTTTAGGAAGTACAAGTACACTTAAGAGAATTAGGTAACCAAAACCAACCTAGTCCACATTTTACAATTACAATCCACTCATGAGAGAGAAGGCATATAAAAGCTTTGCCAACTACCACCATAGAATCAAGAAGACGACAGAAGAGAAGGAACAACTTGATGTAATGAAAATTGAGAGAGAAAAAAATTAATTGAGAATCACACAAGACCACCGCGCATATATGCTCTCCACTAACTCTACAAAGCACATAATTTTCTTAGCTACCTGAACTGAAATCATTCATCTCACTCAGCTCACGTACATTCATAACGAACGTCCGTGTTGTGTTGTTATTAAATTGATACACAGTCAAAAGTATACTTTTGGTTCTTGGTCCTCTCTTGAGAGATGTAAATTAACAACGAAATAAAACAGTAGAAAAAGAAGATAATGACCAAAAAAGAACGTTTGATTATCGCTCTAATGTATGAACACGCACATACATTAAATTCAAAGTGCGATTGTCTGTCAAGCCAGATTAGCGATATGAGTAAAAAACCAAAAAGGAGGATATGAGGATGATGCCAGCATTAAGCACAACAATCATCAAAGGCTTATAATATATGAAGCATATATGCACAAATTATGTATCTGCATATTTCATTACACGCTTCTAAAAAGCCGACACGAGAGTCAAAAAGAAAAATGAGAACAATCCAATCCAATAAAACGTAATAATGCATTTTTTTTCTCATTTGATATAATAATCCACAAAAAAATGTAGTAAGACAAGAGACAGAAGCGAGCGTGATGAATTGTGGCATTTCAACTAAAGGATTATTCGTTCGCAATTCAAAATTGCGTTTTTTTTGGGAGGGGACTTAATTTTTTTCTAAGCCCGAGCTTGAGCTAATGGCATAATTTAATTGAATTACATTAACTTTGTGATACTATACTACTCAACTCACATTTGCTCAAGCGATCCTCATGTCATGCGTGTGTTTTGTGCTGTGTTATAGAACGAAATTGCATTGATGATGTGGTTGTGGACATGGTCTTCTCTTCTCTCATCTCGTCGTTAGCTTTTATCTATCTTTCATTCATTTCACAAAATATCATCATATTATCATCATCATTGTTGATGATATTGCAATAAAGGAACTGAAAATTGGAGATTTTTTTGAGTGTGCAGTAAAGTAATTTTGTTTTGAATCAAAACCTTTCTATTAAGACCATCATCATGAGTCTGACCGGAATATTATGCAGATTCACTAATGCAAGGCTGCTGAAGACACTCAACCCCCAATGCGATGTATGAATTGTATGATGTACTAATATCATATCATATCACATCCAATATCATCATATCACATGCAGCAAAAAGCAAGCCCAGAAATAATACGCGTGTACTACTGCTAAAAACAGGATTTTGTCCACTTAAAATCCTCATGCATATATATGAGATGAAGTGACTTTCCTACTACTACCACCATATCAGCAACTTTTGTTGCAAATTTTAGCTCAAATAGGATTCATTTTAGGGATTGCGTTATTACTACAACTACTGCTTCTGTATAATAATAAAGGATAAATTGGGCCATGAAGCGAGAAAAGCCGCAATGGATCAATAATGAATGAACAAGGTAAAACCAAAAAAAAAAGAGTAATAAAACTTTTTGTGAGTGGTCAAATAGGTCAACTGCTTAGCTTCATCTCTCTCATCTCCGCCAAATGGCATATAGTTGTAGTAGCAGTAATATCGTGTATATGTTGATTTCAGATTATCTATCCGGTCTGGTCTCGCCTCTCTTTGCTAATACACTTCTTTTGTTTTGTTGCATTTTAATTCAGGTGCCTATCTACTAAACTAAATTACCTTGTTACACATGAGCTTCGATTCACGATCTCCTGTATCCTTAATCCTTATTCCTGATCTGGTCAAGTCCAAGTCGAACTCGAACTTAAGTTGCACAAGCTGAAGTTTGTGCACCAAACAAAACAAAATGCAATGCAGATTTACCTCTTTTATTATCCAAACTCCTAACATGAACGTGAGGATTCTCTCACTTAGCTGAAATATTTTTGTGTGTGTATATTTATTACAATCACCATAAAACGCGTACACATACATATTGCCTGATGATATACCTATGCCACTCATTTTCGAAACAATTTGGTATTACGATTACTTTTTAATGGTATTTTAGCAAATGAATGCGAAATCAGTTGAAGTATTAGCATCATCATCATCATCATCTTCTTCTTCTTCATTTTCATAGCATCAATAAAAATTCATGTGGGTCTTCATACGAGTATAGTGGTCTGGTCTTGTATTTCTAGTGTGTGTGGTGTGGTCTTCTGGTTTCACTAGTCAAAACCTTGATTGTTCATATAGTTTCTCATGTAAACTAACTTGAATTACATGTGTGCACATTTGTCATCTAATTCATCTTTTTTTTCACCCAGTGTCTGTAAAACTTGGATTCACTCAGGTATTGAGAGAGAGAGAGAAACAACATCCGTTTTGTTGTAATTTACGCAGACATGTTGGCCCTACTGTATACTTATTACCACCACCATACCACCATACATTTTCATTGAATCCAATCCACAGCTCAAAATGAATGATTTGAATTTTATGACAGTGACAGTGACTTAAATATTTTTGAGCATCATTGCCGTATCTTCAATCTTGGTCATCAAAGAACAAACATAAAGGTTATGTTGTGAGTACCAAGTAGCAAAAGCAAACAAATGAATTACTAAA
The DNA here is from genome assembly GCA_964034955.1 of Orchesella flavescens. Taxonomy (NCBI): domain Eukaryota; kingdom Metazoa; phylum Arthropoda; class Collembola; order Entomobryomorpha; family Orchesellidae; genus Orchesella; species Orchesella flavescens. The sequence goes on along the minus strand of OZ035954.1, from coordinate 33,967,399 downwards.
TGAAAATGTTATCCATTCTGATATTACCGGTTAGTTTGGATGATATAAGCCAAGAAAACAACACGCTCCTAAACGCTGTATATATGTATATCTAGGTACGATGGGGTACAAAGAGAAGTTTTAAAAATGAAAGATTTTTTTAAACGTTCTCAATGATGATGATGTTGATGAGAGGCTAAAGAAAACTAGCTTTTATTGCGATTACTTTTTTTTATACTTACGCTACTTCTAAATCCGCAATCCATCTCGTTTTTTTGAATTTTATGTATGCAGTGCATCATAATCACGATACACATCTCATCTCCCCCTATCTGCATAAAAAGTGTGTAAGCACACACAAATCTTTTTTACTTATTCCCTCTCTACAATTGCCAATAATTGCAATCAGTAAACTACAACTACGCAATCATGCATCATCATCATCAACAACATTTATTTTGAAAGAGAGGAATTAACAGCTAGAAGCTGCTGCTAGTTCTTGTACACTTATATGTTTATACGTACTTTATTTACAACCTTCATCATCCTGATCATCATTTCATCGGGATCGGAGTCAAGTTTTACAAACCTCAAATGAAAATGTACAGCTAGATATGTATATTACCTGTGTTTGATGTGATGTGATGTGATATGATATGATATGATGCATGCATAATACTTAATACTAGAAAAGAGGTACTAAAAAGAAAGATGAAAAAAAAATGTTTATGATCTTGTTTTGTACAGTGTTGCTGTTTCGTTGCTCCCACTTTTTTTTTCTTTGGTCTCTGAGAAGCTGTTATTATTACAACAACTATTACAGCCACTAAATGATTCGTTAATTGGGATTGGCAGGTATTGGGAACAGGAAAGAAAAAAAGAGACACAAAAAAATGCATGAAGATTACTATGTAGACACATCATCATCATCATGATCATCATCAGCAACGTTTAGTAAACACACATGGCAAAAATGTTTACTTGTTCTCTGTGTAGGTACATAAAAAGGATTTCATTGTGAAAAATCCTTTAACTGAACAATCAGCTATGAATGAGTTTTATGAGGAAAAGTGGCAGTGCACGAAATTCTCACGTTTTTTTCTCCTTAAAGTTTCATCTTTCATACTTAAATGATGAGATGCCCAGCTGCCAAAAAAGAAGTTGGTTTGTGTTTATATGTATGTATGTATATGTATATATTCTCGTCACCACCACCATACCATCGCATCACCGAAACCATCATTATCATTAAGGAACAACGTTAATCAAAACAAGTCATCCGATCTCGGAAAAATTACACCGAAATTTGCAATTTCTTTCATGTTGTAAAATGAGAAATTCAATTGTGTTGCATTGCATGTTATGATGCATATTATACAAATACCTTTTGTATTCTGGGTTTAAGCTTCACTACAATCTAAACTAATCCCCCATTCAAAAACGCATTTGCACTTTTTATTTTTCGACCCTTTTGGTGAGATGGTGGTGGTGGTTGTGTATTTATGACATGAGATGATGATGGTAATGGTTGGGTTGGTGGCTTCAGGGAAAATCATTAAAAGAGCTCTTTTCGTATTGAATGACTGCTCCGCATGAATGTTTGTGGTCTTTTCTCTGTAATACAGTCGAGGTCATAAATATACGGAATTCTTACTTGCATTATTTGACACCGTTAATTAAGACAATTAATTTTTGACTTTCTACACGATTTGAGATGATAAACAATCCTCATTTAATGGGCTTCCAGATGACGTGCCTCTTGGCCCATCAACTAAAGACGCGCCAGCAAAAACAGCATAAACATTGCATGACTTCAAAATTTTGGTGGTCAAAAATATACAGAATTTTAGAGTAAATTAATTTTACAACAAAATTTTAATATTTTGTGTGACATCCCTTAGCTGCAATTACTGCCTGGAGTCATCGGGGCATTAAGAAGACTATTACTTGCTTTACATAAGCTATAATCCCATTCCATTCTTTTTGAGGGCTCCTTAAAGTTCACTGAGGTTGCGTGGGTGGACGGATTTGTTCTCGAACCTTTATTTCCGAAATATTCCAAGGAAACTCAATGGGATTTGTGTCCGAGGGCTAGGAAGGATACCCAGAACATCTACCTTCTACTTTCGGAACAATCCCTGCAAAAGTTTTGTCATCAAGTTGGAATTTTTGTTCTGGGAGAGGTGCACCATTTTCCCAGACCTAGTTTCCTTACGGCTTCCTCGCAAATTTTGCACACAAATGTCCCGATAGGTGAATCTACCCATCGTTGTTGGAATGAGCGAAAGATTTCCTACACAGAAAGCTATCATACACCCCCAGATTATGATTTTCCTTGAAGTTAGGCACCAAGTCATAAGTACCATGTTGAGAGGATTTTTGTCAATTTTAACCCTACCAACTAACGCACCCGTGTTTTACAGTTGGCGCAACACAATTCGATTTAAATTGTTCTCACGGCTTCCTCACACACTTTGAGCATCGTTAGTGGCCAAAAAACCAATCTTCCTTCCAAAATCGTGAAGCACGGGTGAGATTAGTTGATAGGCCTAAAATCGGCAAAAATTCTCTCAGCATGGTACCTTTGACTTGGTGCCAAACTACAAGGAAAATCATGATATGGAGGTGTATGACAGCTTCCTGTGTAGGAAATCTTTCGCTTGTTCCGACAACGATGTGTCGATTCACCTACCTGGACATTTGTGAGCAAAATTTGCATGTATCTGCAAGAAAAATGGGTCTGGAGAAAGGGGTTACCCTCAACCAGAACAAAGATTCCAAGTTCATGTCAAAACTTTTGCAGGGATTGTTCCGAAAGTAGAAGGTAGATGTTCTGGATAGCCTTCCTAGCCCCCTGACACAAATCCCATTGAGTATCCTTGGAACATTTCGGGCATATAGGTTCAAGAACAAACCCCTCCACCCACACAATCTCATCCAACTTCAAGGGGCCACTATAGAAGATTGGATGTGATTGGAGCTTATGTAAAGCAAGTACTAGACTTCTCAATACTCCGAAGACTCTAGGCAGTAATTGCAGCTAAGGAATGTCACACAAAATATTAAAATTTTGTTGTAAAATTAATTTACTCTAAAATTCTGTACATTTTTGACCACCAAAATTTTGAAGTCATGCAATGTTTATGCTGTTTTTGCTGGCGCGTCTTTAGTTGATGGGCCAAGAGGCACGTCATCTGGAAGCCCATTAAATGAGGATTGTTTATCATCTCAAATCGTGTAGAAAGTCAAAAATTAATTGTCTTAATTAACGGTGTCAAACAATGCAAGTAAGAATTCCGTATATTTATGACCTCGACTGTATCTCCTCTCCAACAGTTTCATATAGCACATGAATGTGTGTGAGAGATGAGATGGAGTTTACGAGTAGAAAATATATCGTATAAGTATGAATGAGTACTAGTGACTTACTTTTCTAATTTTCGTGTCATTTCACGACGAGCATCATGACGATGATGTTGATGATCATCATCAACATCATCATCCCATTGATGCTCACAGCGTTTAGAGAGATCTCTCCGACTCACCTCGCCCTTCTCCCATTTTCCTACACGCAATTTTAAAGGGCTATAAAAACAAAAAATTATTTTGCATGTGTGTGGTGTTTTGGTTTGTTGTGGTATATGGGATATGGCAAGGCAGGAGCAGAGAAAGAATGAATACTACTTATATATGAATGTATGAATTCGTAAAAATTTAGGTATGTCACATTTTTCTTGGCTTGGCTTTGGTTGGTGTTATAAGTTTATGCCATGCCATGTGTGTACTACTATGTACGGACTGGGCTGTGCGTGTCAATAACTTCTTGAGAACTGTGTCTTACTTTAGCAATAACAAAACTACTTTCATGATTATGATGATACTTCATTCAAATATGCTGGGATTCTTTTTGTATTGAGAATAAGAATGAAAAGTTCCACATGTGAAATGTCTGCCTTAATGCAGCAATAGGCACTTGAGATGAGAGAAGGAAAATGTGCTATGCCATAAACCATGTGCGATGTGATGTGATATGGGATGCGCTTTAAACTCTGAAATGCTAGGGAACTTTTGCAACTCGCCCCTCATTGATTTCTTAGCAATCACATCAAGTCACATCCAAGTCCAACATCACCAAATACACTATCACATCACCATTATTGCCAATTCGCTATATATTGACATTTCACCTATTTATCAGCCATCAAAAAAAGTATTTATAAATCATCTTTAGAAAGAATCATCAACATCATCATCATCAAAAAGACTATTTTACTCTCTTGGAGTTTTTGACTTGGGGTGTTGCATGATTCATGACGATATATAGAAGAGGACGAGAATGATGATGACTATGATTTTGTAAAGGGGAAATTTGCATATTGTGATGTGTAGCAAAAAGCAATTATGAAAATGGAATTTGTTATTGGATGAAGAAAAAAAAGCATACATTGTTTGAAGGGGCGCTTATAATAAAAAAAAGTACGTCGTTGAGTTCGCTTCGCCACGGTCGCATCCCATCACATCGCATCGCGCCCGTCGGTATTTTATTTGTAGAGTTTTTACTTCGACTTGGAAGACGCATGTGATGAGAATGTTGATGAAGCTCTGTCGATTTTAATGAAAATATAGTCAATGCCCACATATCCAACAACACCACATCTATCTTGAGCTCAGGTGGTGTGTTGCGTTGTTGTGTGTTGTTTTGTATTGAATACATAATATGCGCATCTTTGACTAAAGTCAAGAAAGTTATTAATATGAATTTTTAAACTGACGTTTGCTGTGCCTTGTCCAATTGATAGTTCCTACTGCTGCTGCAGATGATGATGATGATGATGAAGGTGCATGGTTGATTTTTCTACTTGAAATTTGGGATCAGAAAACGTTTTAAAACCTAAAATATCCCAAAACGAAACTTCATCTTCATCTTCAAGAGACATCTTCTCTTACTGTTGCTACCTTTTATCTTTCATTAATAAATTTTCCTCAATAATACATCATTCCCATCCCTTCAATTTTTTTCTTCTTTTCGAGAATCTTTTTTCTTCTTCTTCCTCCATTATACTTATCTTCACGCTACAAACACTTTGAAATTTTAGGTATTAGCCACGCACACAAAAATAATACACAATGCGAAGCATTGGCACACACGATAATAATCATAAAGAGATTACATGGTGTAGCTTATTCTTTCTTTTCTGAAGCAAAAGAAGAGAATGAAGAGAACAAAATAAATGTGTTATTATTAACCAAGAAGGCATCATCATCAGAATAAAGAAAATAGAAAGAAAGAGAGAGAGAGAGGGAATTAAGGAGAACCCTCATCAACAAAAGCAACTGGGTGTAATAATAACCAAAAGAAGAGAGAAGATACGAAAAAAGATCCAAGAATAAAACAACCATATGAACATTGAACATCCTATTTTCTTACATGTGAGTACAATAACCATACAATTCGTTTTGAATAGTGAGTGTAGTGTGTATACTATGTGCACACTTCACAGAAAAAAAAGATTCCGATTTTAGAGGGATGACGACGATAGATTGAACAAGACTTTTTGTCTTGTGCTTAACTTGCTTACAAAAATCTTTAGTTCCTCTTCTGTCGATGATGATAATAGGGTAGTAGGAGAGCTACTGCTCACAAGAAGAATGTAAATTGTAAGTGAACTGGAAGGGAAAATGAGAATAGATGGGTTTTTGGGGCAATCTTCTTCAGTTCACGTTGCTACTGACTGAAGAAAGTAGAGAGTAGAGGAAGAGGTGGACGGTTATATGATGATGATATGATATGATGGAACAAAGAAAATTGAGAACACTTTTCAAGACAAATTTTCCCCTGACATGCTCCACACTTGATTCGATGTGAGTATGAGTAGTGCACTGGTAACTGTTGCTATTTACGGCCTAGCCTTCCCTTGAAGCAAGACCAATTTAAATGTGATCCAAAAACTTAAAATTTCATCTTGTCAAAAGAAGTTGAAAAAGGGATTTAAAACTTTTTCCCCTGTGGATACATTGTTTTTTTTCTCTCTGGCGTTGGTTGACTGTTGATTGTGGTTTTTGCATAGAATTGTTTTGTTGTTCCATCATAATTGTTGCTCCGCTCTTTGTAACTCCTTTCCTGTAACCTCCTACTACCAACTACCGCACACTCCATTTCTATTATGCGTGGGGGAATAAATAGAAGTGGCAAAAAGTGGTTGAGCTTTGATATACCTATTAACATCTTGTAGCGTCTTTATTTTCGTCTTGTCTGTCTACACAATAATTATTTCTTGCCGGAAAAATTTTCAGGGCTTCTGCAAGATTTCTAAACAGTTCTTTCAAAAATTCTTTTCTCCGTATTATATGAATATTCATGCCATGCAAGAATATAAGATAAGATAACGTAATCCTCTAAAAGATATCATTCAACATGCATACCTTTCTTCGTCTCGGCAATTTGCCAGGAAGAAGGTAAGAAAAGAAAGAAGAATTTACTCTTGCAAAAATGTTTTTGCTCACCTCAACCAAAATATTTTTGAACTCCCTTTAATAACTCAACCAACTCCATTACTCTCTTCTCATTCTCATCACATCACAGTTCACAGCTCATTCATATAAATATAAACAGATAATTCCTAAAAAATTATCCCCGCTAATCTCTCTGAGACTTTGCCATATTACAGCTCAGCGCAACGCAACGTCTTGTCTTATCACATCACTTTGATTCAAAGCGGCAAAAGATATGTGAATGCGTGTGTACCTATAGAACACACTCATTCTATCATTCATGAGTGAGTGAATGAAATGACACATGCCGATACAAGATAAAAAAATATTCTTCTTTTTAAACTTCAAACAAACTCCTCTTATCAGCTTCTTTCGGACTCCTTTTTATCTCGCATCTTTCTCTATTTCAAATATGTATGCCCACATGTTCATCATTCTTTATGAGTATTATGCCCTGTCATAAAAAAACTACAAACTGCGTGATAATTCTGTTACATTCATACGCACAAGCACACATCATCATCATCATCATCATCTTCATGTGCATTTCATATTTAAAGATTTTTCTTTCTGTTTTTATCGTCTTGTGTGACTCGTTAAAAGAGAGCATATAAAAAACTTGGGTACATATTTTAGCTCACTATATCTTAATGTACACATCCGCTGGTTGTACACAAACATAAACTCATACAATATAAACCAAGCCGCTCAATATAATAAACGTATATGTATGGTTTTAACTACATTTTTACTATATCATTATCATTGTCATTTAGGACGAGAAGGCTGATTTCGAATTTTATTTTTGAGTCTTTTGAACCGACTGTGAACAAACGAACGGTTCTCTTAGACTTTCTTCATGACTCGATTTACGATAATATAAGAATATGAGTTACATCTTTTATATATCTATAACACAACACACATTAAATGATAATATTATGTGTTCCTTTTTGCCTTGGATCTTTCAAGTGTGTTTTCATACGGCATCATTCATGGCACATATTTCACCAAAAAAATAAAGATTACTATATGGTACACGGCTGATTACAGAGCACATAAGGCATAAATGATAATGATAGTACGCACAAAAAGGGTTCAAAACATTTCACATGTCATTGTCATCATATCACACATATATATACATTTATTTTGTCTTATATATGCGCTTGACTTGAAACTGAACTTAAAAGGGTTAGAGCCAAAGCCAACCATAACCATAATCATCATCGTCATCATCTCAAAGGTAAATATAATATTCCCGTTGTTTTGTCATATACATATTTTCTCATGCATATAGCCATTATATGTTACATATTATAAATGTTGTTTTGTTACATTATACATTTCTTCACACTTGTCATCTTTTTGTATGTTTTTCGTTAGAGCTGAGCTAAAGCCTACAATTTTTTGTTTGCATTGCATCGCGTATCGCATTGTTATTGTTATTTTGTGAATAATGTAACCTGCCTTGCCCATCATGTGCACTTCTCTCATTGTTGGGGTTGAGTTGACTTGACTCTAATATCGCGCATCATGGGAGCATTTTTCAGATTTTGAAGGCAGGTGTTGGTTCTTTGGCTCATGGTTCTCTCTCGTAACACTATTTTCAATAGAATACGTTTAGTTTTTTCTTTAGAAAAATATAAGGTAAGGTTGGACTTGGATTTGAGGTGCGTGGCATCACATCGGCATCGCATCGGCATGAACATGAACCATGTGAAAAATATGAAGAAATATACACACTCTCCTCTAACTTCTACTACTTGACTCTATCACATTAGGATGGATGATGACGATTGACGATAATGATGTTGTCTGTCAAGTCAAAAACTGAAAATATAAGTATACTACACTACTGCTCTGAGGCTACATGTTATTATTCTGATTTGAGTCGTGTGTGTGTATTACATTATAACTTTATAGCACAACACACAATTATTATTATTATTTTGCCGTAGTAAAATTAAGTATCCAAACCCTCAAAAAAATTATCCCATGCTGGGACTCAACTTAACTTGGCTGCGTATACACATACATACATGCTCGAATGTGCGTTGCGTGTGTAATCTGTGAAAAACTATTTTTAAGTATCATCAACATCAACCATGTAATAATATTGGACATAAACATAAACTTGCGTGGCTCTAGCTTAGGTGTATATACCAACCATCATCATCATTCTCGTCTCACATCACATCATCAGGACAAAAAGTTCCTAGTGAACTACTGCCTTTAAAAAGGCTTTGGATATTAACGAGCTGCAATGGAAAATGGAATGGGATGGGATGAAAATGTTTGTGCATTGTCATATTTACTGTTTATTTTTTTAAAGGTTGTTTCTCTTCTACCTGTAAAAATATATGGGGGATGCCTTACATGTGTGCGCTTCTGCGTGTGGAGTGATAGTAGTTGATAGTAAAGCTCGTAGTAAAATAGGTAAAAAATGAAGGTAAGTCAAAAGGATACTGTGAGTTCGTTTCGTTCCTTACACACAAAAAAATACTACACTGATTAGACAAGTGATGTCAAGTAAAGTAGGCCAAACCTTCTTGTGAGTGAGCTTGTAGTAATATGTTTATAAGCAAAGCGGTAACAACAGGAGTAGCTTCATCGTAAAAAAATAATAATGATGAAGAGAAGAAAAAATCATATATAAACAATCATATATATATATAAACAACAAGCTCGCTCAACGTCCAAAAACTGTACACTTACCTTACCTTTACCAAGAGCTACATTACGTTACGATGAGATATATTATATATGTATGATATGATAAAAACAAAAAACCTACAGTCACAACAACATACACAAGATGATGATGATGAAGTAAAGGTAAGAATGGGCCTGGTTCATAATACAAGACAAGCTTTGCAAAGAAATCTCAGCAGCGGTTGTAAGAATAAGAATCTCTGTTAGGTAAATGAGAAAAGAAATGTGTAGTTTTTAATAGGGAATCCTTTGCGTACATTTAGTATTCATGTATGTAAAAGGGATTTCTTTCTACCTGCAATTCAACCTGCCCTTTATAAACATTGTAAGTTTTTATCATATTGATATTGTTTGGGGTAAAAATTCATCCATGCTTTCTGCTTTCCACTCACCACCACCACATGTGTGTAAGTTTGTTGGTGAATGCAGGTAAAAAAAGTGATTTTTCAATAAAAAATCTTTCCTTCCCTGTATATTACGTTAAGTTGCGTGATGTTCTAACGCTTTTACATGCAAAACTGATTTAATTCCATATACTGCATGTATTCCATCCATATTCGACGATGGAAAAAATAACCATATCAAACGCATAATGTATATTACAGGTATGTATACATATATCTGAGTATATGAGTGCATGCATTTGCATGTGAAGCAATGTATATGTTTGTATGTATATCCCATGAAAAACTGAAAGGCCTTAACCAATAATCATTTTTTGATGATGATCATCATCATGATGCTTATATTATTTTTAATGCAACAACTTTAGTGTCCGTCGTCGACCGACATTGCATTGTATTCTGTGATTACGATTACGCTCCCAAAGTTATAATAAGAATACCTATAGACTGCCTTGAATCCTTGGTTGATGTCCATATATAAAGAAAAATTAAAGAAAGAGTGAGAGAGAGATTTGACGTGTGTGTGAGAGAGAGAGGGGAAAACCTTCTTCTGTTTATGTATTGGAATCTAAGCTCGCTTCACTTCATGAACACACATTTATTTATACACAGAGCATCTCGCGTAGACTTCACCATTGCTTCTTGGAGTTGGAGTCTAGTCTTGTCTTCTATATACTCAGATTCACTTTATCCACTGGCTGCGCGCTATATAATCAAATCTACTACTATGTGGGCAACATCATCATCATCATATGCAGAACATACACAACACAACCAACCCAAACTACAACGTGAGGCAGAGGCATGCATAGGTATACAAAAACACAGATGTACATAATAACACAGGCTCAAAAAGCACAATACGATGATGATGATGATGATCAAATGTAAAAGCAAAGTGAGTTGAGCTGAGCTGAGCAAGAGCCACAACAACACAAAACTACAACATAACATCAGAGGATTTTCCATCACATCACCATCATCATCATATCATCAAACGATATATGGAGTACGAGCACGGATTGAAAAGATTGGATTGGGTTAATTCTCTTTTCTCTATTTTTTTCTCTCTAAATAGCAGTCTCCTTACATACCAATACCAACTTACCAACACCAACTATTTTTTTATAAGCTACATAGTTATAATGTGTAGTGAAGTGCAAAAGCATAGGAGATATCACACATTTTAGCACACGTAAAATATCTAATGTATTGCAATAATAATCAAAATGATCCATACATACTCACACACACACACATGCCATGCATGCCTCTTTATACTACACATTGTACACACCTGAAGTAGAAAAAATTATCTTAGATTTACTTACCTGCGTTTAGCCTCCTTTACTTTTACAGATTACTATACGCTCTCTGTACACGTTCATGTACTGAAGGGAAAAATATAAATGTTGTTTTTTATGTATGGAATCACAGCAGGTATTACAAATAGCGTAGTAGTGAGTTTTAGCGTGTAGTGTGTAGTAGAGTTTAATAATATTTTAAAGACAAATAAGTAAGTGCATACCTTTGTACATTTTTTTTTGTTGGTGGCCATACACACATTATTTTTAGTGCTGTTTCCATTTAATATTAATTCGTTTCATATGCATATTGTTGATTGAGATTATGAGAGATTTGTGTGTTCCGAGATTCACAATAGAATAACAATATACTTATATATATATATATTGCGTGGATTTGGATTTGAAGGGAAAATATAAGGTGGAGTAGTGTGCAAAATAAAAACTGACGTGAGTTTGAAATGATTGTGAATGGGATTCTTTGAAGAAAATTAATATACATTAAAAATATATATGCCTACATGCTTACAAAATTGTGAATCTCTCTCTCTCTCTTTGTGCATGTTACTCCTTTCATACACAATCAAACCGAAAGGAAAAAGAAGAGGAGGAGAAGAGCTTTTGGATGGTGAAGCACACACACACACACACAAACATTATATTACTATTACATTGATACACCAAAAAGTGTAAATATTTATTTGCTAGTAATGCACACGAGCATTTTGCTATAAACACAGGATGACACAGGGAGGCTTCGAACGAGTCCGTCAGAGTCAGTAGTAGTTAGTTACTACAGTCAAAAAAATATACAAAAATTGTAGTGAATTAAATGAGAAGTTGCAATGTATTTGAGTTACATACTCACTAAAAACTAACTGCTCTGCTCCGTGTCCGTGCTAAAAACACTACATTCGTTTATGATCATGATGATGGTCGGTTGTTTTCTATTTTTTGACTTGCGAGAGAGGTTTGTTGCAACTTTACTTTTTTGACATGCTAATCCCTCCTGCCAAAGAAGAAGATGAAGATGAAGACGAAGTGAATGTTCGTTTCAAAAAAAGTTATAGTTGGTTTGGTGTGTAGTATACAAATTTTTTCCTTCCTTTAATAGTTTTAACGAATATATACGCACTAAAACGAAAGAGATAAAATAATATTTATTATTAAATGTGTACATCCTTTCCTCTCTATCAACTTTAACCAAACCACGCTGCTAGTATATGCAGTTTAGTTGCAGCGATCTTAAACGGATTATATTTATTTAACATCAACTCTCCACAACACTAAAAAAAGATATAAAACGTAATTGCAATTTGCCACATGGACGGATGCCTTCTTGTTATTAAGAAAGGACCTCCAAAATAGAAAAGTTTTAGTTTCGTTCTGACAAAAGTTGATAACAGGTGCCCTTAAGGAAGATTTCATAGGAGATATTTTATATCCTTAAAAAATGCAAAACAAAAGTGTTTTGTGTTGCGTTTTATGAGCCAACTTGGCATCAAGTTTATGTGTTTGTGTGAGTACCAGAATATTATTATTATTATTATTGTGCGTTAGGATTAAATTGCCAAAAAGGGTTAAATTTGATACGTCTCTCGTGTAACGTATTACCATTGGATTTGGATATTGGAATGTGTTTTTTTTTGTGCAAAGAGAAGGATCCGATTGTGAAATGAAATTAATTTGAGTGAATCATATCATCATCATATACCAAAACCAATTGGCACTTGTCTTGAGGGGGAAGAAAAAAAATATGTGTTGTTACGCAAGACAAGAACAATCACAATCAGGAATATCATCTCAACCAAGAATGTTGGATTTGGATTAAGGGATGACAAAATAGCAGGTAAATTGTGAAGTCTTACTTTTTTTGTGTCAGTGGCTCACAATCATTTTTTTGGTGTTGTTATTACTTATGTTATGTTGACTTGCCTCTTGCTTTATGTCATAGAAATCGTAGAAAGGGTTGAATTACATATAATAGTTCAAGAATAGAATAGAATGCCACACACACGCAAAAAAATGATAAGCTGCTGCTGCTGCTCCATATAATTCCAACGCAGATTGTTAATTGTGTGTTAAGCTCTAATAAAAAACAATGTTGGTCTCTTTGGAATGAGGATTAATTACTGTTATTATTACGGCTTGCATTTAATCGCACACCTCTATAATAGGAAGTGACCCCATCACACAATGAAAAACTGATCCCATGAAACAATTGTACCTTACTCAGGATTTTCATCACACAAACAAATGAAAATGACACTTTTTAAAAGAAACATTGAATCAAATATATTTTATGCTAATGACTACATTTGAACGTAAAGATGTACTTAATTTTGAGTAATATACATGAAGCAACAAAGAGCACTCACAACATGTAACTGGACACTCATTATTGTCATATACATCTGCCTGTACACTAATGCTACTCCCAATTTCATAAGTGAATGAGCAGCACCGAATTTTAATGTCATTAAATTATTTTAATTAGCTTTTTAAAAAGTTAGTAGTACACACTATCTGGCCGAGTCGATGAACCAAAAATATTTTACTTAATTAAAGCAACCGGAACCTCTAAGCTGAAGGACATAGACACTGAGAAGTATCTGTGTCCTTCAGCTTGGCTATGAATAGGTTGTTTTCTTTACGATTCGCAGATAAAGATAAGATAAAAGATAAATATCTCATCTTCATCTTATCTCATCTTTTCTAGAAAAGATAACAACCACGTCTCGTGGTAATGTTTGATAATGTAAAGGTGTGTCTTGCGTGCTGTTAGCACAGAATGTATTCGCTAAGTTAAGTTATTAAGCTAGAGCTCTGTTCGCGCGATTGTTATCTTGTCTATCTGATTGATCTTATGTTAATAAAGTCGTTATTAGTCCTAATCGATCCTGGGCTTATCAGTGATTAAGCATACAGTTAGGTTGTAGATAAGTAGTATCTAACACCGTGTTAATGCATAACGTTACAAAGTAGTCTCGTATGTAAGTCATACGAGGTAACTAGCGGAGATAAAAAGTTTAACGTTTGAGCTTAAATACAATCGCTTGAAATCATGTCACGGGTTGTATTCCAAATAGGAATTTCCTTTGTATGTCTAGGAAACTATCAGGCTACCTGACATTAAAGCTAGCAGAAGCAATCATTCCAAACGCTCTGGAAGGTGTTAATTTTAGTTTATAATAAACAATTGTTTTAAAACCACATTGTTGACCCTCACGATTCAAACCGAATCATTTCAGTGGGCCAGATCTAATGAGGTGAAATATTGCACGTCAGTCGATAAACATACAATTCGCCTGGAAGGATTCGTCCTGCACCTGTTCCGGCTATTAAAATTCGTTTTTGTGTGGGCATGTGTTGGGTATTGCAATAAATAGAAAACTTTTTTCTGTCATTCCGGAGGCTAAAACAATACTAATTTGTGAAAAGCGTAAGCGAGGAAGGCCCACTAAGGCCAAAAAGCTCTGAAAGTGTAATTATAGTAATTTAATAAGCTGTTAAAAAGAATTTAATCAGTCGATTTTTCATATAAAACGTTATTATACCACGAATTTTAACAAAAAAAAGTAAAGTGACGATGTGTAATTTTAAAGTGGAAATTTCTACTAAATTTGTTTATAAATTTTTTAAAAAAGTGTAAAAGTTTCATGGGATCACTTTCGCATACAATCATGGGGTCACTTACTATTATACAGGCGTTGCGTTATATATAAGTCTATTATTACCATGAAATGTGCAAACTTTACATTTCCAAGTTGACAGCGATCAAATGACAAAAAGTGCATTGGAGAGAAATGTGCTTATCAGCATATAAGAAGCATGTATATAAGATATAAAGGGGAACTCGAGGCGACAATCATTTTTAGCCATAATCATTTTGATGTAGAGGAAAAATTCATTATCTCGTAATACATTTGTAATGACCATCGTAAAGAAATAGTTTTTTAAAGGATTATCACAGAGTCAGGGAGTCATAATGAAAATGTAATGGTAGTAAATCGTAATCATAATATCATAGCTCCAATACATGATATGATATGGCATTATCATTCATGATCATTTCATAAGATTATGATATGATTACGGCTATCACGTTACCTTTTAGACAGCTAGATTTTTTTTCTTCCAAAACACCAAAAAGGAAAAGATCGACATATTCGACAAATTCATCCCCATCCAACTCTGACTCTGACGAGAGCAAAACATTGACCATCAGATCATAAAAATTGATATGTGTGCGTAGTATCACCACTCCATGTTTGTGTTCATTGAAGACAATATATATGTCTTGAAAATATACGGACATTTTCTTCTCTCTTCTCCTTTGATCACTAAATACAATTCATGCATGTCCTCCTGTCCACCTACTTACGAAAAAAGAAATATATTTTTTTTCTCCCCTATTTTGCAAAAAGTGATTTACCTAAAATAGAGTGTTTTTCCTTGAATGTATATGATGTTGCCGCTGTGCCATGCACTATATGTAACACCAACACAAAATATAATTTTGCATGTAGTACCTACAGCTGCACTTGTCTTGTCTTAAGGTGAGTGAGTGTGAAGGTGTATATATCAACTCCACATCAAATAACATCACATCTTATACAGCTATGTCATAATGTCAGATAGGTTTTTTGGAGTTGGAGGTGAGGTGCATTTTTTGATACATTTTGAACAGGTAACATGAATGCGGTATGCACATGACATAATCATATTATGTTCTTGTTCGCTCAATGTTTGTAGTAATTTTTTGTAAGTTCTTTTTTCTATTCATCTTCATCTCAACTCCCCTCCTTTTTACTACAAAGAGCAGGTAGTAACTTACTACAATTCCACCTTCTCCAAAAAAGGGTATATTCTCCCAAAATTGGGATCATTTTATTTGTTTAGCCCTTATTTAGCTAATTAGCTTGTCTACTCCTTTTTTCCCCTTCGTTTTTAAAAAAAATAGCAAGAAAATAAGTGACAAATATGATAACAAGTTTGACCATAAGGTTGAAGTGAGTCAAACAAAAATGCATGTCTTTCTTTAGATTTACAGGTTTTGATGTTCAAGAGCAAACAAAGGTCGTTGAAAGAAATTAGATTAGTGTAGCAATAGCAAGCAGCATCAATACAAAGTCATTTAATTTGAACTTGAAAAAAAAAGGTTTTTGAATTTGAAAGTAGATAGTAGATGCGTAACAAACAACATGTTTTAAAAATAAAGTTTGAACTTTTTTTCATACCATTTTCTCCAACTTTTACGAGTGACTGGTACGCTCACTCACTTGCTGTCCGTGTCAGTCAACCGTAAATAAGCATACAAGCTTTCATTTTAAAATTTTAAATGATGCCATTAGTCTTCCCCCTGTTTTTTTTCATCTGCAAATTGTCAATCATAGACAAATCATTGTTTTTACCTGTGTCTTTTTTTTTGTTGTTGACACTTTTGACAAGTGACATTTAGTAGAGCAGCACAAGCAAGGAATGCTGTGTCTATGTCTGCTTTTTTGGGATTCTTTATGACATTGATGACAATCCACCAAATCATCCGTGCACAATCAATGAATGCATAGTACTTTGCACACTCCATGCCACACACATCATCATCACATCACGATTATCATCTTTCTTAAGTATACGAAAGTTATAATCTTGTAATGTTAAGAAAGGAGGATAAATTTTATAAAAGAGAAGAACAATTATTATTATTATGACCATTCATGACGAACCATACAGGACCAGCAGGGTATAAGAACATTTTATATATAAAAGACAAAATGAGTTAACGATATTGATCTCTGGTGAATACTGAATACGTAATTTACTTTTTAAATAATATTTTATGATTATGTTTGACTTACATAAAAAAATGTTACTTTTTTAGAAATTGACCGTCACATTAAATTAAAGCCATAAGGCCATAATGCTTTCAATCCCTTTCCCCCCTTTTTGATAGTAATAATCGTCAACATAATAAAACTTCATCATCATCATCATGATATTTATCATGAAGCACTTATGAAGGAAGCAAAAGCACAAATTTAAAACATAACTAGAAGACATGCAAAAGAAGTCAAGCAGGCTAGTAAAAAAAGGAAGATGCATAATAATAATTTTAAGAGTTCTTTTGATTCTCTCTCTCTCTCTTTCATAATGTGTAATAATATTCAAAAATAAAGGAGGATGTGATGTGATGGAGAGTTGTTTAGTAAGTTCAAAGTTTTTTTTAAAAAGAAAAAAATCTTCATTTTTAACTAACTGGTTTCCTTTTTGAATTCTAATGTACGTACTTAATTCTACTTACATCTTAACCAACTAAACTTTTTTTCTGTAAAAGCTGGTCTGGTCTCGCCTTGCGTTAACCAGCCACCAAACACCATACCAGAGCAGAGATACCAAACCAAACCAATACCAGCATCATTTTATCATTCAAAAAGTAGTCAGTAGTAAACGCACATTCATCCGCATCCTATAATCAATATGAAATACCTATGAAATAATTCATGTGCTGATGAAGAGTATGGATGATGATGATGATGTGATGTGCTACGATTGATGATATTACATTATAAGGTAATAATGAAGTCAAAAAGTAAGAAAAGGATTTAAATCATGTTTACTATAAGAAACAATGTTTGTATTATTTTTTTTTAAGTCGGAGGAGTTGAGTTGATGAGATGATTTTATTCTCGCAAAGAAGCGGATCAAAAAGGTTATTTACTTTGTACAAATATATTATTACTATTAGGACGGCTATACTCACACTCACTGAATGTTTATAGAATGCATGTATGTACATTTCTAGTGTGAACATCAACAATATAAACATATTCAACATAACAATTGACAATCTTTCCCATCATCATATCATCATCATCATTCCTGAATGCTTTGACTGATGTGAGTGATGATGATGATGATAATGATGATCAACAACAAAAAAAGCGACTTCGTCAACAATGAGAAGCAGCAGCGAAGAGAAGAGAAGTTGGTAACAAGTCTCCTCTCCTTTTCTTCGTGGTTTAGTGACCCTTATTAATATGTATAATATTTTGTGATTGATTATTGTCGCATGTTGCATTATCATCCTCCTCATCATCATCAGCAACATCAACATCAAAACAATCTCCAAGAGTTTTTCTATAAGGAGACAAAACAAGAGGGAGCAAAAATATTTATGCATGTATATGTATATAAGTATGTTTGTGTTTAGATATGCAATAATAGCTAACAAAACTACTAACATTCAATTCAATTGCATTATTGTTTAATGTTGCTTGGGGGGAATGATGATGATGAGGAGGAGGAGGAGGGGACATAATATATATTTATATTGTTGTGGTTATAGTTCATTCATTCTTTGCAAAAGATATGCATCGATCATGTAATAAGATTCTATAAGTACTAACAATACTCATATTATTGGTGGCGATGATACTGCTGATGAGATGCAAAATACTTTTTGCCTATTTTCTTTTAGTTAGCATCAGCAGCAGCAGCAATAGTAGTCTTTTGATGATTGTGGATTGCTGAGAAAGATAAGGAGGTTGTATTATGCGTGCATACATACATACATACATACTTTGACTCTGATTTGTAATGTAACATAGCAAATGCATATTGCATTGCATTCTTGATAAAATATGAAAGGTGGTCTGGTCTCGTCTGGTCGATACGTAGTCGATTGTGGATGTCGATGTCGATGTGAGTGAAAGATACATAATATTCATGGGATCACTTTTTGAAGACTGTTTTGAAAACTATGATTGTGATTGTATGATTGCTGCTATATAGTATAGTATCGTACCTATAATATAATATGCAAGTGTGTGAGTTGAGTTCTGAGTGAGGGAGCAATAAGCGTTGTTCCTACGAGTTTTGTTTAGTGCAAACATAAATATAGAGGCACATGTTGCAATCATCATCATCATCATCCCTTGTTAACGTGGTATTCATAGAGAAATGCATAATATTATAATATAGAATATCATTTCATATCGAATATTATTACATTTTTTTTACCTATACCTTTCATAATCTTTTGAAGTTACATGTGTGCATTAATTTTTTTTAAGGAAGAAGAATTGGAAAGGAGAACCTTGGCACGACGCGACACGGCCGACGACACTTGGTGCAACAGCCAGAGTGAAGTGGAGTTTCAATTTGGTGCATTGATTTCATTTCTACCATGCCTAATATCATCGTTACGTACTACTCCTCATCTTGTGTAACCTCAACTTGCCACCTTTTTAAAACAAGTGAAGAACCTGAACAAGATTTGGAAAGAGAAACTTTGATAATCTGAAGAAGATGATGATGATGATTATGGGAGGATGTGAATGAATGCAATATAATTTCATCATTGTTATCGGCAATTTATTATTCAATCCAATCCAATCGTTTTTTGTGTATGTTCAAGTGCATCGTGTGAGTCGGTGGTTGTGAGCTCTTGTGATTAATTATGGTTACGGACTGTCCCAAGTTTATCCCGAACATTTTTAATAATTCGAAATGTTCGAGTTGCTTTAAAACAAGGGAGGAGCATGGGGATGTTTCGCTGGATTCTAAGGTATGTCAAAAAAACTTTATATTGAACCTTTTAAAAGTGACTTTAGGTATTCAAATTATAACCAATAAAACTTATGTTGAGGAAAAGTGCGTGAATTCCAAAAAGGAAGCTTTAGTGGCGGCCGGTATATTTTTGTCATTTAAATGGAAGTAGATAATGCAGACAAACAGGAAACACTTTTAAGTTGAGTATGAGGATGAGATAACGCTTTCATTCAGGACATGATGTTTTCCTTTTAAATATTCATCATCATCATCCTTTTTGTTTGTAAATAGTTTAAACGTGAGTATGAGTCTCACTTTTTCTCTTCAACTCTGATATTATAATGCTGATAAATTTTAAACGGTAAATATTTAAAGTGAAGCCTGTTATCAAAGAGCGGAAATCGGTCTGGAATATCTATACTTACGTTTATTTACAAATAATATGATGTGAGATCAGGCTAAAAGATAATTCGCAGAACCAACAACAACGTTGAGTACTACTCATTACTCATGCACGTAAATACAAAAGTGTTGTTTCAGAATAGTCTGAAACATGAGAAAAATGATTATGCATTCACAATCCAATCCTCAGAAATTTCAATAGCTTGATGCTATAGCTTAGTATATAAACGTTTGCTAATTCCAACTCAGAAATCGTGAGCCAGAATAAATTTAGTGAATGGAGAAAGAGAGAGGTGGTTTGGTTTATTGGTTGGTGTATGCTTTGAAATAACTATGTTTTTTTTGCCAAAGAGTTTGGGTATATGTTATTTATGACAATGATATGATGAGGGGCTGGATCAATTAGACACTTTTGCTCACTGGATAGATATATTTGGAGTTGAAATTTTGTGTTGGCTGCATAGTAATTTTTGGTACATGCTCATGATTAATATGAATGAAAAGAACGAGAGCGCCCATCATCTTCATCATCATCAGATTGCTAAAACTTGTCTTTGATTCTTCTAATATTATGTTATAGCTAGTCTCTGTCCTGATAGAGAGCTTGAGGTGGAAGGATTGTTTTTGGTTTAGTTGATTAGGAAAGCTTACGAGTGCCAAATACCACCCATTTTTGGGTTGGTGTCTGGTCATGACGATTTACATTCCAAGAGAAATTTACAAAGAATGATGATCATCATTTGATCATTCATCACTCACTCTGCACACACACTTTTTTTTGTGCTTTTTGCAGACACTAAATTAAGGAATGAAAAAAAATGAATTGAATAAAGTCTAAAAAAAAGAGACGAGGTGGATATCTACAAATATATTTCTGTTATTTTTAATTCCATGTTTGTTACCATTCATCCCACTCCAAATTGTGAAATGAAGTCTATGCGGAGGGTGATCAAATGTGGGTATTTGTTCATCGCTCCACGGGACTGGGATTTTTGCAACCCTTCTGCACACCGGACAAAGGTATGATTATTACTTACGTGCAATACATACAATATCAAATCTATGTATTCATGATCTAACTTTGGGATCAATTTGGCTAGACCACTATAAATTAGATCACGTAGGATAATAATCAATCATGGGCAGCATATTATGTAGATATATTGAGTTGATTAAACAAATCATACCTCGGAAGTAAAAAGCTAATGTGAATGTGGGTTGCTTCAAATGCATATATTTATAGAGATGGCAAAGGCGTTGGTTCGTCTTGTACAGCGACGACCAGCTTACGTGGTCAATCGACGATCATCCAGATACGATACCTCAAGGATCACTTGAAATGCGGGAGATACTGGAGGTGAAAAATGCGGAGGACATTACGGAAAATCCCCATAGTCTTGCCCTTACCGGGAAGGCGACAACCTTTGTCAAGGGCGTGAACAAAGAGGACATTGCGTCGTGGACTAATATATTATCCAAATATGGTAATAAAGTTTTGACAACGGCTGGAGGAAAAAGGAGTCTGACTTTACCCGGTGGATTTGGAAGTGGGACGACGAGATTCGGTAAGCTGATAATGCTGTCTTTATAAAACATTAGTGAAAGATTGTAGATAGCAAAAGTATATAAGTTTCAGTTGCAACTAACTCATGTTTTGTTGAGTTGATGAGCTTTGTTGCAAATAAGTTTTGCATGCTCAATTTTTGTTGTTGATTTCATTTGATTTTGCATGCAACCTTTTCTGTTATGTACAATTTTATTTTTACTATACCTTCCACCATTCAGAAACTGGAGTTGTAATAGGACCATCAAGACAAAGATTTCATAGCGTGGCCACACCTGTGGCAGGGTTGTTAACTTCCCCTGTTGGAGTTGGAGGGAGTTCTTACGGCAAATGTTTCGTTGACTCTTCATCCAACAATAGATTATCTTCATCTTCCTCCTCTTCCCCATCTTCAATGACATCCATTTCAACAGCTAGCATGACAAGTGATGGACATCATACTCCATCCCGTCATCAGCAACTACATCATCACATCCTTCAACAGCGACAGGATAATATATCAGTGTCTGAGAATGTTTCCGGCTCACCTGGAGGAAGCTCAATGAAGGGTGCGCTTTCTATTTCAAAATCTTCAATCAGTGGTGCTTCTCCTATCGGGGGTGGGGGTGATAATGGGGATAGAGGATCTTGTTCAAACAATAACAATAATAGTAATAATAAGTCAGCCAGCCGCTCTGTCTACCTTTCTCTTTCCAACGTTCCAAAGGGGAAATCTTATAGGAATTTTCCGGGGGCCGTGACTCCAGTTGTACCCACTTCAAGTAGTAGTTCGTCACCCTCTTCTACAACTACTTCTCACATCTTGCCTCCTCCTTTACTATCTCCTTCTTCTGCTGCTACTACTACTTCTTCCTCTGTGAAATTGATTAGTCAATCTGCATGCGCATGTATTATACACATTATTTTTTCATTTATTTTTCAAATTTTTTTCTTCTCAAACTCAATGCACACGTAGTGCTCTGAAGAACACGCTTATTAATAATTATTTTTCCGTATATATTTTAGCACCTTCGGAGTCTGCAACGTCACCTCAGTCATCCACTTCCAGCTATGCCAAATGTTATGAATCCTCATCCGATGTGACAGATTCAATACAATACAGCCATTGCCCTACAAACTCTGTCCGCGCTGTAAGTCTTCATTATATGAGAAAATGTCCGGAAAAGAGAAAGCAAATGAACAAATTTTAATGACAATAATTATCGTTGTTATCTTTAGCTTCGGGGTGACCCTGATGGATGCGGCGGTTTAGATGCCTCTGACAGTGGACCCTTAAGGAAAGGCTGGCTTCTAAGGCAAATGAATTCGGTAAGAGTTACATTATCAAACCAAATCAAATCAATTCAATGAAATCCAAATCAATCTGATTTCTATAAGATATATTTTTTGTTTGTTTTACATGCAGGAATGGTTGAAACATTGGTTTGTGCTCAAGAACAATCAACTAATTTACTATGAGAATTCGGAAGAACTGAATCCACTAGGAACAATCGAAGTCACGGATGAAACTGCCATAAAACAATTTGATTCATCAAGACATTATGGGTTCGAAGTCATCAATAAATCAACCGTCCACAAATTGTCCGCGATTACGAATGGGATGCGCGGAATTTGGATGAAAGCTTTAGAATCAGCCAAAGTGAAAGTGCGTGACCGTGATTCGGAACTGATTCAGGCTCCTCCAGCCCAAATAGCAAATCCCCCAAGTCCACCTTTAAAATCAAAGAAATCTAGGTGGAGAAAGAAAAGTGACCTTAAATTATTTGATAGCCTTAAGGACGAGTTTGCGGAGCGGGAGAGAGAGCTAGATTCCCTCAGAAGTGGGACAGAACTCAGTCGCGGGGAGTCTCCCAGAATGCGAGAAATATTGAAAAGTCAAGCGGTACAAATTGACAATTTCCGAACCCAACTGAGTTCCGGATTTATGGAGATTGAAAAGTTGGAAATGTTTTGTAAAAGTCGGGAAGCAGAGTACGCCGAGAGTTTAAAGTGCAAAGATGAAATCATTGAGGAACTTCGGGATCAGCTTACTCGAGAAATAAGTGTTCGTGAGAAGCTTGAGCTTCAAGCTCATGAGCTGGAGCAACAAGTGCAATTACTATCAGAAAAAGCTGCCAAAGTACAGAGTTTACTTAGTGAAACTGAGAGAGAACTTGACCAATCAAATATCAATCAAAGGGAGTTGAATAGGATAACAGAGTCTCAGAAAATGCAATTGAAACAAGAGCTAGCTCTTCTCCGTGTCCGTCTTAATGACTTGACTGAAAAGCTTTACCAGTCGGAGAAAACTACAAAAACTTTAAAAACCAAGTTGGGTCGCGTTAAAAGTCAATCTTTGAAAGATAGGCAAATTGAGTCGGATGTGATTAGTAAAATACATGATTTAGAAGAGAAAATTTCGAGATTTGACAAAGCACCTTTGTCACCAAGTTCAACTACCTCAGGAGCTTCCCTCTCACTTCCTCCTTCAGCATCCCTTCCAACAAGTCCGACGGACAGTACGCCTGCCACAGTAGCAAGTCCTGGAGGAAGTAGTACTCCGGGCGGAAGGGATGGAGGGATTATAAACGTGATCATGAAACTTAATGATTTGGACCAGCGTGTAGAAAAAGTTACAGAATCCTTGTGGTTTAGAAGAGGAGAGTTGGAAGATTATGTGGGAGAGTGTCAAAATTGTAAGATATTGGAGATGGAGGTGAGAGAGCGAGATGAAAGACTTGAAGTGCTGGAAGGAAACTTGAAGAAATTAGAAACGGAATTTGATAAGAAAATGCAAGAGTTGAGGGAATTTGTAAAAGAACAACCGCCTGTACCGCAAGAGGCTAGTCCAAGTTATTCTCAGTCTACTAACAAGTATCAAGTGGAGATTGAACAGCTCAGGGTAAGCCGCATCCTGTTAACTTGTTAACAATTTACTTGTTAATCTTTTAGCTTCCAACCACGGAAATTGATATCTCATGTGACAAAAAAAATTATTCCAATCTACAATCTATTTTAATTTTACCCTTTTTAGAATTTGTGTGCAAAAGGCTTGGAAGCAATGGAAAATAGTCATCGTCGCATGATCATGGAACTTGAAGAAAAGCACAGGAGAGAACTTCAGAATCTCAGGATTGAGAAGGAACAAGAGCTTGCTGAAGAAACAAAAGCCACCTTGTCCGGTATGCCCCATTTGTTATTAGCAGATTACCGGCGTCTATTAGATAAGCCCAATCCTGACATTCCTGACTTTATTTTTATGACTTTCTTCTTCTTTACAGCTTTGGACGCTATGAGGAAAAATCATCAGCTTGAACTCCAAAGAGAAATGGCTAAATTCAAAGAAGAATTCATGAGGAAATTCCAATGCAATCAAGATCTGTCCGATTTACATAGGGAACATGAGTAAGTCTGGAAGAAATATATACATTTGAACAAAAATATTAGTTAATTTTGTTATAAGACTTCTTCTAATTATATCATGTGCACATTTGAAATTGCAGGGAGGAGCTACACGAGGTGAAAACAGAAATATTAAGGCTCACAGAAAAGTACTCATTAAAATGTGTTGAAGCTTCAAAGTTGGAAGAGACAATTACGTATATTAAAGCCCAACTGAATGAAGCAAAACGCAAAATAATTGAGATGGAAGCTAGTGATTTTCAATCTTGTATTTCCTCTGCTGTGAATAAGGTAAAGCATTTGAAATATTCTTATTTTTAATATAAACCCGTCTTCTTAACCTTTTTTTAAAATAAATGTCACTGACCACAAGTCTGTAAACTGTTTACTTCAAATCAGTGTATGTTTTTGTATGTGTATAACAATGACATTTGACTAATTGTTGTAAAATGTTCTCATTCTAATGGAAACGTTTTGTTGTTTTTTGTGTTCTGTTTTGTCGCTTCTTATCCTAAACCCCATTTATGTGATTTGTTGCGTGCTGCTCATCTCAATCAATCTCCTCGCACACATATTCATACGTACGCACGCCAACATTTGTGTAGAAGCCTGACCAGGTCACCGCTTTGCGTTCACGCTTAGAACAACTTATCCTAAGTAATACATAACTCCATATACATGACTTTTTTGCTTTTTAAACGATTCTGGAAAAGCATACCGAACGATCTAATTTTTACACGCAACTATATATTCTCTATGTTTAGGTCGACCCATCGACGAGACCTCAACCAAAGCCGAGGACCAATCGTCAGCAACGTCAGCCAGTGGAGCAAGCACTCCCACCTCCTCCTCCTCTGTCACCGCAACAGGTGGTGCCATTGGAGTTGGCTACAACAGCTCTCTCTCAGGAAAAAGATCAAGGCATTCCATAATCCGATCACCAAGTTGCCCAAAGTTAAATAGCCGACTGACTGTCTTGCAATGATTCTAGTTCAAAATACTTATCCAAACAGTTTTTTTTCTTTTTCTCTCTTTTTTACCCACGTCAATTATTACTCACATATTTTATATTGTGTATAGAAGTAGTAGAAAAAAATAGTATTGAGCTAGCTATAACTACTTCGAAAAGACGCTGTAATGCCTTTTAAAAAGTTTTTAACATTCTTTTCTTCTAATTATTGCCTTAAAACACAGAGTTAGCGCTTTAAGAGAGCGATAAAAAAGTATGTTAATTTAATTTATAAATTAAAAAAAAAAACTTATTGCTGTTTAAATGTTTTGTAGCCAAAAAATGTATGTATAAATATCATATATATCTTTAGACAGTTCATAACTATTATCTATATAGAGGTTATATAGGTTGTTAAGTGAGTTATAGATAGTTTTTAGTAGATTTAGTAAAGCGGATAAGTTCTAAAAGTACTTTGTCGCAGTTGCATTATAAAAATCGCATTTAATTATTGCATCTGAAGAAGATGAAGAAACAATGTTTAATTCGTAGACAATTCATTTAAAAGATTAACCTTGGAAAAAATATTGTGTTAATTATGTAGTTGTGTTTAGAGATATATAGCACTCTTGTAGCTTATCGTGCTATTTTGACAGTTAACAATTTATACCATCAAGTCGAGAGAAAATCATTGCGAAATGGCCATCAATCAACCTGTATGAAAAAAAAATGCAATTCGTGCAATCTTGCAATTTAACTTTAATCCGCAATAAACGCCTTCAAATCAAAAACTAAAGATAAAAAAGGACTGTTCTAATAAAAATGCGACAACCATTTTTTTCTAACTTTACATTTAACTTTTATGATGATGATGTTGACATTCAACATTCTTTTAAGTATTTACAGCAGACAATATTATATGAACTTGAAAATGTATAATATTTATGGAGATTGAAATCGAAACGGTTGCAGAAAAAAAATGGAATCGTAAATCGTATGCATTGCTGCGCTAGTATATCATTCTTCTAAAACTCATGCAATTTGTTGCGAATCTGTAAATACGTACGTATACCAGTTTCAATGCACGGGAATATTCAATATATAATATGCATATAGCATTACATAGAAATTATTTATAAATGGTCGAGGATGATATCGATACATGAATTATGTGAGAACGAATGATAAGATAATATAGCATTTCGCAGTTGATATGAATAATATATAAAAATATACATATATACTACTGCAACAACACCCCACCGGCAGCTACTCTAAATATACATTTACGAAGATAATAGTTAAGATGAAAAGTGCAATAAAAGCAATTTTTATTATCAACAACTACAAACTAGATAAACAGACCAATTGAAAAAATGAATATTATGCTCTACAACATAAATACATCAACAAGCATTAAGCAACCTAATTTGTACATATGTCTGGCAATGTGACAATATATATACTTCGATCTCCAATCTGTGAGCCTTCTTTGTTGCGTGATTTGACAGATTCATATACTGCCTTGTAAAAAACGCAGGTAAGTTAGCATTTTGCAGAATCCAGCAACAAACTATGCTTACATTTTTATAGTTCACTTGTGCGCATAATGATTATATATTATTGACATAATTTTCCCTAGTAAGCTTACGTATCCATTTTATCCTCATATTTATTGCCACACTTGGCTGCATGGAGCTAATTATACACACCATGAAGCTTGTCATCTTTTTTAGTCATTCTCCACAAAATTTTTAATGTCTCAAAATAACGTATACTCACTAGAGTAAATATTCAAATACCCACATATACTAACTTGGCTGGCGTATACTGCGATTAAAAAATAAAACATTGTCTACGATTGAGATTGATGTGTAATCTTTGTAACCACTTGAATAATACTTATTTCTAGTTTTTATACCATCTATCCAAATAACCCATTCCATTATCAACGCGTTTCGTCTGTCTCGTTTGCCTTTTTTGTGGATGCAATGAGAATGAGATGGGAAATTTATTAAGCATATATGTGTAACATGTAACATATATGTACATGTAACATAACCATCTTAGAATCTTATGAATAACAAAACAACAAAAAATTATGCTCAAAGTGATGAAGCAACTTTAGCTGTCACCTTGAAATTTTCATTATCCAGTTTCATATATTCGAAATTCATTTAGTATCCCTTCCATATTATGTAATGAGCTCATTCATCATCAGCTTCGTACTCAACTTTTTTGATTGTTTGTAACCAAAAAGTACAAATGATGCAACATCAATCAAGCACCGATAAGTAAAACATGAGCTACACCAAGTTCCATTTACTAATATAAATGGTGATTGAACAGAAAAAAAATCCTCGAGTTTATGTACCCCAATATAGTTTTTGTGTGTATAATAGGAATTTTCATGGACACAGCAACTGGCTACATGCATGCATGCACTTAATTTTATGTACAAGAGTTTGTATTAATATTCAAGCTAAAGTCCATTTAAAATTCAGATTCCATGCACGATTTCATTACTGTAATAATTAGGAATGCATTCAAAAAATCAGGCACAGTGAATGCAGGTAGTCTTGAGGGTGTGAGTCGAAGCGCAAGCGTTCGCAGGATTTTTTTTTTTAAAAAACAGTCTTAAAACATTGTCGTTTTCCCAAATCTATGAAAGTTTTGGGTCTAACATTGAATTTTATTAATTTTCAAAATGATTACGGAAATTTTGATTTTGATAGTCGCATTATTCATATATCGGACCCTGTTCCGACAGAACAAGACAAGTCGGCTCCCATCAGGTACTTCAGTTAATTAATTATTTTCAAAGATTTGTTGGAAGTCCATACACGATTTACATTTGGGAACTTCAGGTCCTAGCAGCCTTCCATTGCTCGGAAATATGCTGGACATGAAAAGGAATGGACATTTGAAACTTTCTGAATGGGCCGAAAAGTATGGATCTTTGTATACTGTGCGGATCGGAATGAAACCGTATGAATTTTTTATTTATGCCATCCAATAATGTCAACATATCATTTAAATGTTTAATAAATAATGCAAGTATATAAGTACCTCCTCTTCCATGCAGTGCCCTGGTTGTAAGCGACCCAAAGTTAATGAAGGAGTTATTTGGTCACGCCGCATCAACTGGAAAGTTTAAAACAGATACTATATTCGAATTAACAAAGGGTGCATACGGAGTCGTCAGTACTGAAGGGGAGTTGTGGCACGAACAAAGACAATTTTTGGTTCGAACTCTAATCAATTTCGGATTTGGAAAGCCAACAATGGAGCCTTTGATTTTGGCTGATGTCCAAGAAGCTATAGACTGGATTAAAAAGGATATGGATGAGCAGGGAAGTGTTGAAGTTTTTACAATACTCAAATCTGGCGTTACGAACGGATTATGGTGTATAGTTAGTGGTGAGCGTCAGAGCAAGGAAGACCACACCTTTAGTAATCTCATTGATGCATTCGTGGAGTAAAAATTTAAACTTACCTACATTTCAACACAAAATACTTTTACTACTCTAGTTCTGTACGGCATATTATGTTTTCTAATAATAACAGCTCAATTCAGAATTCCGTCAAATCTGGCCTATTTTTCCTATCCTGGTTGAAGACCTTTGCCCCAGAATCTTCCGGTTATACTTGGTTGGTTAAAACCACGGATGATTTGCATGAGTATGTTGGAAAATTGTTTGAAAAACATCGAGAGACTTTCACTCCAGGATCACCTCGGTTAGTATTGTATTTGTTCTTACATTTTACGGGGCAATGCTGGACATGGAATTTTTTTTTTAACATTTACATTTATAGGGATGTAATCGATTGCTATTTGGAACAAATTAATACTACTACGAACCCCAAGTCCTCCTTTTATGGAAAGTATGGAGGTAAGTGTTATTGATATTAACATTCATTTAATTATTAATTTTATCAACTTTCAATCAGTCTTGCATAAATACGTATGCATACTTGCTTTAGAGAAAAATGCCCTTGCAACAATTATTGAAATCTTCGAGGCAGGTACGTCACAAATTTAATGAATGTCTAATTACACTAACTGATCATAGTAAATGAACGCAGGACTACTTCTCAATAATTAGGTCTGATAACTTCATCCCACACTCTGAATTGGTTGACTTTGTACCTAACCCATTACCCAGATGTTCAAGCCAAGTTACATGCTGAAATTGATCGAGTAGTAGGAAGAAACCGAGATCCGTCACTACTGGATAAACCAAAGTATATTCATTACTTATGCATTTTAACTCTAGAGTCAAATCGGTTAACAAGAAAACTTATGTAATTTACAGAATGCCGTATACAGAAGCAGTGATCCTAGAAACGCTCCGCATCACATCTCTAGTTCCATTGGGAGTCATGCACGAGCTTTTATATGATATTGACTTTCACGGCTACCGTTTGCCAAAGGGACTCCTCCTAGTGCCAAACATGTATCATATTCATCATGACAAAAAGAATTGGGGAGATGATCCAGATACCTTCCGTCCTGAAAGATTTCTGAATGAAGATGAATCTCGACTTTTACGAAGTGAAGCGCTGGTTCCATTCCAAGCTGGGAAAAGGCAATGTGTAGGAGAACCGATGGCAAAGGATGCAATGTTCTTGTACGTTTCTAAAATCTTTCAAAATCTAACTTCTTCTCCAGACCCAAACCATCCTAAGCCAGATTTTGGGTATGATGACGGAATAGTTTTGATTGCTAAACCCTTTCGTGTTGTAATGACACCACGATAGTAAAAATAGATGAATTTCCAGAGATGAGATGAGAGATACCTACATACGATTTTTCGAGACTTTGATTAATGATGATAGCTATGCTATTAATTTCTAAAGGGTGGAATCATTATATCAATACGTCATTCAGTATGGACCACAAAAAATACTGCTTTAGAATAAATTGTACTTTTCATTATATTAGTATTTTGTATGAATGATGCATTTATGATATGATAAGAATAAAAAACGTGCTTTTTATTGAACTCATTATAAATCAAAACCTCCTTTTGAAATACATAAGTCACAAAAACTTTGAACTTTGTGTTCAACTGTTTTTTCGACATTAGGTCTCTCTGTAACTCCAAAGCATGCTACTTCACTTCCAATCCCAGCAACGTAATCATGCACCACAACACAACATACAATGCTTATAAACATGGGCATGCAGCCAGGCCAGCCACGTACATTTACGCATCGCAGCTGCTGCGTTGACATTTTGTACAAAAACAAAACAAATTTGTAAACACTTCCAACTCCAACCTCCAATTGAATATCATAATTTGTGATTTTGGAAGCCTCTCAAATTGTAATTGTCAAATTGTGTTTGTCCAGATTCTGGAGAACTATCTTGTCCTTGTCATCATACATGATGGTGTGTTTGTTCTGGTATATTTTGGTTAAAGTCAAAAGTGTCTTATAGAAAGGTGAAAGGATTGATTGTAACTAAATTGATAATGGCTCCGGACATTGGGTTGATACGTGGAGTTTCAAGGGAGAATTTATCTCGAGCTCTGAGACTGAAACGTGGAAAAAAGATTTTGATTATTGACTCCAAGCTGACATCGACGTTGGACTTGATTGCGAACTTTAGATTTTTGCAGTAAGGATGAAGGACATGAACAAAATTATTTCAAAAGTGTTTAATGATATGATGTCATGATTTATGACTGGCAATTGTGTATTTATCATGGGAATTCAAAATTGCTTGATTATTAAACTTTTTAGGGATCATGGAGTGGAAAAAGTATTCCAGCTAGAGAAATGTGGACCCCCTCAACCAATCGACTCTGTTAATCAATGCCTGTACCTGATACGATCGGATTTGATGAGTGCTAAACTAGTTTGTGATCAGATTAATAGTAATATTAACAGGAATGTTCAGATGACGTATGGTGTCATTGTTGTTCCACGACTGCTGCATGTGATATCAATCCTCTTTGAGTCTGAAGGGATTTATGAGCATGTCACGTTAGGGCAGTATGCCTACGAGCTACTTCCTATTGAAGACCACGTGCTGAGTCTGGAGTTTGATGATATTGTCGCTCAACTCTGGTTACATAAGGATACTTCGTATCTGGCACCTATTTCAAAGGCGCTATTCAATATTCGTGGGATTTATGGAGATTTTAGTCATGTTGTAAGTTCTAAAGCTCAATCAATATTCAAATATTTATATCAATCTCAAAACCGACGAAGTTGAAATCATGAATTCAAATCTTTTCATTATCTATTTTTTAGGTTGCGGTTGGACAATTTTCTCAAACTATTATTCGAATGCAAATAGAGTTTGAGCGGATTTATACCAACAACCTGAAAGCTCACAACCGTCAGGAATCAGATATTCCAACTCTAATTTTAGTTGACAGGGATATGGATTTTGTGACGCCAATGATGATTCCATTATCGTACGAAGCCGTTTTGGATGAAATATTTGGGATCAAAGGAAAAATCATAACGTTAGGAAGTGAAGTGACTGGAAAAGAACCAGTGAAGCACAATATTTCAAATGACAAAGTATTTGAAAAAGTGAGAAATCTCCATTTCTCTCAAGTTGTTAGCTACCTAATTGCCCAAGAGAAGGAAGCAAGAAGACTACAAGATGGAAGTGCAGGGCTAAATTTGCAACAAATGAAAAAATACGTTGCAACGGATTTACAGAAAGTTCAAGCTTTAAAGAAGATGTTGGTTTTACATTTTGGTGCTTTTGATGCTATTCTTCATCATAAGAAAGTTAACCTAAAGAAACTAGTGGATTTGCAAGATAACGTTATTGACAATGTAGATAACAAAGATACAATCAGTTACATGGAAGACGCTATGGCTCGAAGCTTTGATCCTATGCGAATACTACGCTTGTTTTGCTTAAGTTCATTAGCCCAAGATGGTCTCAGGGATTCTAAAAATTTGAAAACGCAATTTGTACAAAGTTACGGGTACAAACATTTGATTACCCTTTACAATTTGGAGAAAATGGGCTTGTTGTACAACTTCAAAGGACTAGAAGTCAATGCAAAAGGGATGGCACAGGTTGTTACGAAAGTCGCGAGTGTTTCACCATTTAGTTCTTCGGCTACGGCAACAGCTACAGGTTCCCCGTCTTCAAAAACTGCACAAATTTCACCGCAAGCTATACTTAAGAAATCAGGTATGTATTAAGACATTATCAGTCCCTTTACCAACAAAGTATATGAATAATTTTGAATACCTTTAAAATAATTATTATTTACAATTTAAATTTTTTGCAGCCCCTGCTTCCAACATCATGGTAGACCTCGCAGCAGCAAACCACTCCTCCTACATCTTCAACGGAAAGTTTTCGCCCTTTGTTGCAAGGTTAACGGAAGAGGTTCTCTCCGTCCTCGTAGCTCCTAAAATGAATAGTGCTGCAGCTGAACGCAAAATTGATGACCATTTAAAGGGCTATCAAATTCCAGAAAAGCTAACATCCGTCAAGTTTAAATCAACTAGTGAAGCATATGGCCGTGGAAGGAACGCTTTAGTTTTTGTTGTGGGGGGTATTACAAGGGGTGAAGTTGCAGCTCTTCAAACCATCGGTAGGAACATTGGATTTAATATCATTTGTGCCGGTACTGATATCACGAATGGTACAAAAATTATCAACTTGGCGACTACAAGTTAGTAAAGAAAGCGATGATTCTGAGCTCGATTGTTATAAAAACACACATTATACCAAAGTGAGCACTTGAATATAATTGAACCGATATTTAACTATAAATATTTTTACGCATTAATGTTATTATATTCTTGACTGAATGTTATGTTGTACCACGTACACCGCATGTACTCGGATTGATAAATTATACGTTTTCTACCATAAACAGCATTCGAATTATTTTCTCTCAAATATAACAAGCTTATTTCAGTCATTGTTCTGTAGAAACATGGGAGTTTTTATGTGCCATAATATCCAAGTAACATGTCCGTGATAATGATCATCAAGTGCTTGGCTGTAGACTAATCATAATCATCTTCAGCGCTCACTCGAAATCTTCAACGATGATTCAATATTGGTTTGCATATGATTCATCCCCACTCACTTCATATTTTGCATCATATAATATTACTCGAGTATAATAATTTCATTCTAAAATTAACCCGTAATTATGTATCATCTTTTAGAGCCTGTCTATGTCCCTAATAATAATTACAATTTTACAATGCACTTGGGCATACATATGGCTTAAGGGTGCCTATTCTCTACTAATACATACAACAGACAATCATTGTCATGTCATGTCCAATATGCTCAAGAGATCAAAAATGGAAACCGTAACTAAAATGAGGTGACCCACAAACCATATTATCCACATTGAAAGAAAGAAAAAGAGGAGACCCAACAATGCACTTTTTATATTTCATTTACCACTTTTGCCTTTAGTAAAAAAACACCCCCCTTCAAAACACAAGTATCAGTATCAGAAGATAAAAAAACGTTTTTTTCTCATTGTCATTATTTTTATCTCTTCGTTTTCAAACTCTAGAAAAAAACTTTCAGTGGCAATAGCAATAGCTAATAGTAGTCTCAAGTAAATACGGCTGAAGAGAAGAGAAAAAAAACGAATTTTTATACTAAATGCAGTTCACTGCAATAAAAATACCGAGAATGAAAATTGATGATGATGATGATGATGATGGCAATGTACGATGAATGAGCCAGAAAGTAACGTGAGCCCTAAAAAAAACAAGAAGAGATGCGTTTTGTTAAAACTTATTTTCTTTGAACAAACGTCATCATCATGATCATCAGCCCCGTGGTTGTTGCTTGTTGTCATCTTCTCTTCAGAAACTGCACCACCACCACCTCAGTCAGTGTCAGTAGTCTTTAAAGTTTTGTCTTTTACAGCTCATCTTTCACCAAATGAGCTTTTTTCAGCTTTCATCATCAACCCTTCTTCAGAGCATCATCACACATCATCATATAGAAGCTCCTGTGACTGACTCCCCAACTGATTCAGTGACTGACTGATGATGTTGATTGTTTCCCTTGTACCTTCATTTCTTGTTGAATTGTTTGATGCATCAATCTCAGAGGAAATTGGAACGTTTTTGTGCTCTATTGGGATTTTACAGGGGGTGATGATGATCATGATGACAATGTCTTATGAGCTATAACCAAACATTAAATGTTGCGAGGTAAACATTATAGACATGAACAATTGCACATGGTACACGTATGATTATGAGGGCTATTGTGTGACGACATGAGGTCCGGCACCGACAGGTCTGCAAAAGATAAAAACTAAGCCACGATATTGGTTTTCTTATTCCCTTATGCATCCCATCATTCACCACCACCATACCACATACTACTCATCTCCTGGTCCATTCCGCAATGAAATTTTCTCAGCGGCTACTGCATCATCACCGCTAATACCACCAACCTTTCCACAAAACTCCCGTCGGGGTCCCTCTCTTCTATTTCTTTTTGAGTTTAAATTTAACAATGATGGTAGGGTTTGATGGGTAAAAAAATTGCAATTATTATTTTCATCTTCATCATCATCCCCTATTGTTGTCTGTGTGGGATCCTGGTATTAAAAGTAGTAGAGGAAAAAAGAACACTATGGCTATGGGTATAGTATAATCTATGTCTATGTCTATATGAAATGAATATCTAATACCTACATAGTGTTTTTTTTGGTGTAATACAATATATCGAAAATTGCAAATGATGATGATGAGAAAGAAGCTCAAAAGAAGAAAACGAACTCTCTCCTTTTCACGTATTTTGGATGATGATGATCATGATGATGGCAATGTGATGACGCGCTGTTACTGTCATCATCGGTTTTTACTTGCACAATACCATTCAATTTAACTTGAACAAGACCTGACTGAAAGGAAAAATTGTGACAATCTGGCTTCTCTAAAACTCCTCGTAATCTCTGTTCATGACGGTGAAGGCAGTTTAAGGTCTACATTTTATAACCAATTTTGAATGCAATTTTAAATTACACCTGAAACACACATACTTGTGTACTTTGTTACAACGTCAACCGCAGAGAGAAGAAGATGAAAGTCTGAAATTGAAAAATTATGCGAATCTAGAATCCTCAATCGTTCCAAGTATCTGATACTATAATTTTTGGTACTAACTGGTCCTCATCAGTGACAGTGACAATGAAATTTTTGAAAGCTACTTAAAGAGAAACATATAGAGTAAGTAGTAGCAGATGGATGTCTAAGTCTCTGCATTGAACGCATATATTTAAGGCTTATTGATGCTGCTGCTGCTGCTGATGTCAAAAGAAGTTACCTAAAAAGTGAAGATTTCTGTTTTCATTGAATTTATTCGAAAGAGTCAAGAAGATTTGTGATTGTATACTAAATCAAGGGAAATGCAAGGGTCGTTGTGTGTGTATTTTAAAAGCTCTCTTTGAATCGACAAGCGAATCAAAGGAATGCTTAAGATTACGGAAACGCAAGTCATCCAGGTGAATATATAACTTGTAAACAATAACGTTCTCAGAAGATATACATATACATTTAAATTTGCATTCCATTATGATTCTACTCGTATTTAGTCTGGTTAGGGAATGATCACATGAAATGACAATGTTGAGCAGAATTAACAATATTGGTGATACGATACGCGTACTTTTCAATTGCCTTCAGCGTATATGCCCGCACAATGAAGAAATTAGAAGATTTAGGGTAGTGATAGTATTACTGTTGCATTTACACAATATCATCATGTTAGATGATCTTTTAAGTCAGGTAAGTATCTTGAAAATATGACAGATGGGCATATATACATATTGGCAGCTAAAGGTTTCAAATCATTCAAGTTCTACATTCTGATACTGACTGAATTTAGTGCATTGCAGTCTTAAAAGATAAGTAAGCATAAGTCAATCCATTGAGATTGATAAGAATACAAACAACAAAACAAAGGATCAAGTTCACTTTAGCCATGAATTATTCCTTCCTGATCCAAAAATCTCATAGTCAGCTCATTTTCATAAGATCTTATATCTTTCTTGTTTAGAAAAACTTTATACCCAAATGCATTTGCTGAAATTCTTTCAAGCTTATTCATAGTTGATAGTATTTATATACAAAAACTATAAATGCCAATAAAGCACATTCACTTTGCATTCACCCGACAATTGACAATTTAGCATTTATTTGATTTACAGTGAAAAGAATGAGTTTATTTTATGGTTTTTCAAAAGGAGAATATAAACCACAGCAGGGGCTTTACTTACGTTCTGCACCTGTAAAAGTCAAGTGTATGCACTTGCGTGCCTACAAAAGTACAAACAAACAAGCCAATAAACCACCTTAATAATAGAATGACGATGAAGATAAAAAGAAAGATAGGATAGGGTAGCACAAACATAAATACCTACATAAACAAACATGTACACATCAACTCATTCACCCAAAAACTCACTCATTCATTTAAATTCTTAATTCATTTTTTGTTGCAGTTTCAGTTTCCCATTCATTTTCGAGCCTCTTGAACGGAACAAAGTGAAAATGGCCATATCGTTTGTGTCGTATCATGTTGCTTATTTGTTGATTACACTTTTTCTTGACAACTAAACTGACTATGCATAAATATAGCATGTATAGAACATTTTACACTGACCTTAATTAATGGTCTTGTGAATGGGAAAATGAAAACGTTTATGAAAACACGGGATTGATTGCTCACTCCTTCCGACAGCCACCTTCTTGTCTGGCTGGGGTGGGTGATTCGGCAATATCTTTGATGATGATGATGATAATGAATCCTGAATCCTCCCTTTTTCTTAATGCAGAGAGCATGATTCATTTATTGTAAAATAAGAAAATGACGAGTTTGTGCCACATCCAAACATCTCTGCATAAAATAATTTGTATGTATGTATATGGTTTGATTAGTTTGGTTTGGTGTTTGGCTTAGCGCTCTGCTTGACTTCATTGCTCAGAGGTGCATATAGTAAATACGAGATGAATAGGAAGAATCAAGCAAAAATGATTAATGAGTTTAATTAATATATTTGTACATCTCCTTGATAATAATGCTTTGCTTATTCATTCATGCCACCTATGGCAAATCATGATTAGGAACAACACTGTTCTCCTATCAGTCATTGTGAAGGTGTCTACTATGCAAAAAGAAAAAAAAATATATGTATTCTTGGTATTTGAAGATGAAGATCAATATTACTAATCATCATCAATTCACTTATCACGACTCAAGTTTAGTCTCATGTTTCACTTGGAGCGATATATATAGTGTTGCCTTTTTTGCATTGTTTTGCTCATGTCATTTCTGTTCGATTGTTGGGATGGGTTTCGATTCGATTTGAGTCGGATTTGATTTGACTTGACCAGTGCTAGCATTAAGCAGTACATTTGCGTATATTAGCATAAATATGAAACTCATAAATAGAATGACAAATGGATGATGAGCAAGAGTAGACCTACTTTAGGATGAAAATGTGACGTTTGAAGAAAGTCAAAACAGAGTGTCAATGTGTCAAATTATTGTAACAATGTTCGGTACAAGGCGTGATGATCGATGATCAGATGGGGATGTTTGAAGACTTAAAAATGCAAATGTATTTTAAGACCTGATTAGCATCAAAGAAAGTAGGAGGGGGTTCGTGACATTGGAATTACTGTATCAAAACGGTTGGCCACGGTATGTATGGTCAACTCAAATGTGTGATTAAAAAAGGCCATCTCTACTTTTGACATTCCTGTTTAAAATATGTATGTATAAACATTCAAATTCTGTAATACAAATTTACAATTTTGCATAACTTTTATCAAAATACTCTTTTATAAAGTAATTATTTTAAAATTGTATTAAAAAAAGATGTAACCTTTTTGTTCAAATTGAAGAAAGATTCATCAATCATTTCCACCATGTAATTTCAAAAGAAATAGTTATTATAAGCATAATGCAAATATATTATGCTATCCCTGCAGGCAAACTAAAATTTAACTTTAAATAGCACCTTTTCAAAGAAAGGAACGTCAACGTAATTTCTTTTTTTATACAACTCAACCTGTGTGTGTGTGTGAACAAGTGTCATTGCCACAAAACCGGATCCGGATAAGTTTATCCCCTTCTTAAGAAAAGTAAATATAACTAAAATGACCATTGTATTAAAGAACTTAAAGACGTTACAAGTTACAACTCTTCATTTAAAAACTCTACATTTGTCATCCTTCTTCTCCTCCTCCTTCTCACCATTATTAAATACCACACACACACATCATGGGACGACAGTTAAAAGACGAATTTCACTTCTTTCTTTCTTTTTTTTTAACAATTTACTCCATCCATTGCACCAAATCCAAAGATTCAATAGTGCACGCACCGCACGTAACAACGTTATAAACGCTTATGCACGCATGCATGCTTGTGCATTTCCTTTCCGTTTCAATAAATTAATTCTCTATAAAAAGGACCCTTTTCTTAAGTGTATATATATGCATGTGTAACATTTTCATTAGAGCTTTTTATACTCTCTTCACAATTATATTATTATTTCTCTCACAAAACTCACTCCTTCATCTTTTTTCTTCTTCTTTTAAAACTCCATTGAGTCAATTCATCATCTCTATTTGGTCACGGTCCAAGTCCGTATTTGTACAAAGTTTTGAGCAGCATTATGTTACAAGTTACAATTACAATACGTCATAAAGGAATCGTCACAGTCTTTCTCCTCATAGTCCGTCCAAAAGACTTAAATGCAGAGAGTCCTGGTCCAATTCTTATACATACATACATGTATGTATTTTTGTTTGTAGTTTAGTTATAGCTAGCAGATGTACATGTATACGATGTGTAGAAGAATGAGAAACTGAAGAAAAGTTTCTATTTTAGGAGAAGTGCATTTTTCTATCAATTTTAACTTTTCATGACGAGCATCATGATTACCAACTATTATCATTATCAGTTATACGATCTTAGACATAGTCAGTCCCTCTCTATTTGATTTGATCCGCTGCTATTCTCCCAGATTTTAAACAGGGCAAAATACTTACGACACATGAAGATTCACAGACGGTCAGCAGCAGCAGTAGTGGTACATGAGGCACGAGCCACGAGCCAGAGCCTTTAACAAGGATTATATCAAAACCAAAGTTTATATATACAACTGCACCAGCAGCACCCTAGTTTGGCTTTGGCTGATGGTTTGTTGATGTTGGTCAACAGTGGAAGAGTCATCATAAAAATTCTAAACAATCTATTTTTTATTACTGTTATTTATAATACTTGCTAAAAATGACTCTTGACTAGAGCACAGTCCATCATCCCAGCGGTGAGAGCAATAATAAAAATCATGGTAATAATGCATATCGTATTAATCATGACAGGGAATGCATGAAAAGTGTGTTGGTTCATTCATACATGTAAAAAAATAAATAAACTAAGTGTCCATCAACATTTGGTCTTTGGTTGGACGGTTGTTGCCAATATTTATGTAGTTATATAGCAATAGTATGTCTCTTAAAACGTGTCGACTCGGCTCTAGAAATACTTCACATCACATGCAAATAAAAATAAACACAGCAAAGTGCATTGCTACTTTTCCTGTACTAAAACTAACTTGGCTATGACTTTGCTTATTATGCATGTATATCAATATATGCAAAAGAGTCTCCTTATTTTTAGGGTTGATACTATTTTTTACTGAGAGCAGCATAAAGGGGAAGTCTTGTAAGAAAAAAAATTACAATGACTGAATGACTGATAATGGGATGCATGCATCTTCTTCGTCTTCTTTTTTAGTATCCTCCACTCTTTTAATAAATAATGGGACATTGCTTACCTCTTGACTAAAAATGCAGTGCAATGCATCTTGTTGAGCATCCTGCTCATCTTCATCATCGTGATCGTTCCTCCGCGTCATCATCACCATCAACGTCGCAGTCCCCGTGTCTTTCTCACTTCAAACTTTTGTGGATACCTTAAAATAGGTACATGCAAAAAAAAGGAGCTAAATATAACAACACAACACATGAACATACATGCTATAGATAAAATATACAAACATCCGTAATCCGCACATTTTTTTCCTTCTTCTCCCTAATACTCCAAACACAAAAGGGACCCAAAGAAGACCTACGTAGCAAATGCGCGTTAGACGCTTTCCTATATGAGCTCTATACAGGAATGAGTAGTATTTATCTGTTTGTGATGATAATAAGGTAATACAGCCCCAGCATATCATTCTCGAATAGGGTATGATTAAATGAAAAAGGAAACTACAGGAGATGATGAGGACAAAATAAAAAAAAGAGTATAAATAGTCCGTCATCCCTTGCCAACCTTCCCGTCTTTCATCAAGTTCATGACGGATTGGACGGACGGAAAGAAGTACTCAAAAAACAAATTATTAATTTTTAATGCTTTTTTAACGCTTTGTGCAAAGTGGAGATTTGTGCCATTTGAGTAGTTTTCATTCGAAAGTGGAAAAGTGAACCGAGCGTCGTCGTTCCCATTTTTTAATTTCATAAAAAAAGTGGTGAATGGGTCGGTTGCGTTAATAAAAAATCTGGAAATTGATATAATAACTCTTGCTGGAGAAACCAAAACAACATACATCAGAATGAAGCTCGTCAGTTATAGAACTGTTGGTCTCACCGGCCAAAGAAAAAGTAGTGAAAGTAGTGCCATGAAGCTGGGAATGGTGATATTTTTCATGGGAACTTTTCTCGTGAGCCATGTTGCTGCCAAGAAATATAATGGCACAGAAGTCAAGGATAGTGCAAGTGGTGTCCCTAATTCTATCGTGACCATATCTGCAAATGACTCTGTTGCTGAGGGAAGTAGCATCAGCAGCAGTAGTAGTTATTCAGTGGGGACCTCAAGACAAGCCAGAGACTATAACCCTGGTGGTGGTGGTGGAGGAGGTGGCAGCGGTGGAAGCAGTTATAGTATTGGAGGTATTGGGGGAGGTGGAGGATCAGTGGCTGCGGCAAGTTCTTATGGAGCCCCACAAGGAGGAGGTGGTGGAGGAGGATACGGAGGGGCTGCTGCAGGTGGTGGATACCCGAATCCACAATATGCGATACCACCAATAGTTTTGGTACGTATGCAAGAATTGTGATTATTTTTTTAAAGTATCATGCAAACTGAGCAGTTTAAGCAATTTTAAGGTTATTGTGATTAAATTTTTATATTAGCAATCACAAGGCGGTGGCGGCGGTTACGGAATGACCGGTGGTGGCTGGGGAGCCGAGGAAGAAGACGGGGGTGATTTTGGAGGAGGAGGTGGCGATTTCAAAGAACTGATTGGTTTATTGGGGCTAAAAGGTCTGAAAGGACTTAAAGGTTTAAAAGGATTGAAAGCAGTGAAAGGTCTTGGCCTGCTTGCTTTAGCTCCTCTTGCTCCCATTCTTCTTCCGCTGTTAGCACTCGCTCCCCTACTTCTTCTGTTGCCCTTGTTGCTTCCTCTCCTTCTCCTTTTCTTACCTGTTCCTGTCATTACCATTCCAAACGGAAGAAGGAAAAGAGATCTTAGTAGCTCAGGACCTACCCCAACATCATCAAAAACGCTTTTGCAGGCAAGTAGTATTCATTTACTCCAGTTTTACTTACCAATCTCAAGTCGCCCCAGCCAACTCTCACAATATCCACATAATCTTCTTGTTCAGCTTTTACCTTTCTCTTTTCATTTTTCAACAGGAAACTATAGATGACATCATGTCTCAAATTCCCTCTGATTTTGCTGCTCTTCGTTGGAAGGACGTCGATCAGTGTATGGAGTGCTAATAACATAATTTTACAATATAAACTTTTAAGTATTCTTTTTGACATTTGACTTTCAAATTTTCCTCAGGTATGGATAAATTCATCTGCGACACCGGAATGATGGTATCTAGAGTGGCACCTTCGATGGCAACACCGGCTGCTTGGCTTCTCACAAAGTTGTGGCCAGAACCTTTGCAGCCAAAAGTGGAAACTTTCCGTAAAATTACTGAGATGATGAGAAATAAAAAGTCGCACCAGTTTGGTGGAAACAGCAACCAGAACCAACAGTATTATTCCAATGTACATCCCATAAAGCAGTATTCAAATGGGATGTGTGCCTTGCAATACAAATGCAGAGTGAAAAAGTTGGAAAATCTTTTTCACAATCTGGTCATCCAACAAACGGAGAAATTGAAGGGGAAACTGATTGAGAGGATTCCACCTGGTGAAATGAGTGCATCTAATATATTCAGAGCGTTACTCACGTAAAAACAACTTAAATTATAATTTATTTTTTGTTACTGTTATTCTCCTTTCACCCCTGCTACTGTTGTTGTATTGATCTGTTGATGTGTTTAATAACTTATATATGTTTTATGACTTTTGTACCCTTCAATAATGCATGAAAAAGTGTCAGCACCAGATGAAAACTAACCCTTAATTGTTTTGTTTGTTGCGTCCTTTGTTATTTTTTATCAATCACTAACATGTACACATATTATTGTTG
Organism: Orchesella flavescens; assembly: GCA_964034955.1. Taxonomy (NCBI): domain Eukaryota; kingdom Metazoa; phylum Arthropoda; class Collembola; order Entomobryomorpha; family Orchesellidae; genus Orchesella; species Orchesella flavescens. Next base: position 33,924,185 of record OZ035954.1, on the reverse strand, counting down.
TTGAATTCATGTAATACTCCCATACAAATTGCTTTTGTTCAGAAACACTTAGCGAGTAAGATAAATGTCTAGAGATAAATGCTACTAACTTATAAGTACCAACAAGAGTCGTCGTTGTCCGTTGTTATCAAAAGTGTACTTTTATACCATTTTTTTAAAATTTTTATTATCCATAGCTTGTTGATCATGTAAGTTATCTTGTTTTTTGTTATGTTATTGTATATGCAATTTGCATGAATAAAAGTTTGTGATGCAAATGACATCATATAAAATGGATCCGGATGGTGAAAAGAAGCCCTCACGCAACTCAATAAGCAACATTTTGGTTCTTTATAAAAGGAGTTTCCTCCACGAAAAAGTTTTCTGCATATTTATTTTCCATTTTCACCTAAACTCTTTCTTCCTATTTAACAATTAACATATTATATCTTTATAATATGCGTCATCGCACACTTAAGACATTAATACAGGAATGTTTACACACTAAACAGTACAATAATAGATATAGTAGATATAATGTTTAATATATAATATGTTTACTCAGCATTTTGCAATGTTTTTACTTGCTTTCACTTTTTTTTATACAAGTTACCTTACAGAAAGGAATACTTTTTTTCTTTCTGTTTTCCACAGTTAATGTACAAAAATCCATTTTTCCCAACAAAAAATTATTTTCTGTGGTATAATAGTCAATAGTAGTGAATGAATAACGAACTCAGTATGCAAAAAAAAAGTTAGCTATGAACAATATGACAATAAAAACTCGTCCTTCTTGTTGTGTTGTAACAATATTTTTTTTATAGATTAGTGTAGAATCTAATGATAATAATACAGTGTGTAAGTATCCAGTTTTCAATCATGTATTGATCTCCAAGATGGTCAAAATAATTATCAACCATCTCGGTAAGTTTCTTTTTTTTAAATAGTAATACATATCTCTCGGCTTTCATAACTCTGCTTTTCTTAGAAAATCTGTAGTCTATCGGTTTGTAAGTAAGTAAAGTAATAAAAATTCATGAAGTGTGTTTTTTTCACGTATGTAACAAATAAGTAATTCTTAATGAAGACGACGCCTTAAGACCATGCGTAATAGTTTTGCACTTACAGTCAAGCCCTGTTGGGAGCTTCAAAAATTAGCAATAAACAGCAAGGAACCATACAATGACAAGTTACAACAGTCATAAAAGTAGGAGTTTTTTTTACAACGTCACCAATGATTAACTTGCGACACTTTTTCCTATAAACTTAGTTATAACATACATTTATCCAGTTCTTTCATTTCAACCTATTTTATATAAATTAAGTGGCCTACCTTATTAAACGAAGAAACAATATATTTAATATTCAATATTAGTAGAGATAATAACTTGGTATTTACATACAAATACAAAAAGCACAAAAATGGTAATCATCATTGCGTTACAAGCAAAAAAATTAATATAACAAAATGTAGAAGACCTTTTGCTTTATATATGTTTTTTAATGTAATCTATTCCCTAAGCGCTATAATTTTAGTACTTTGAATTTACTTATAGTTTTTCTACGTAAACTTACAATATAGTTTTTTTCTTGCGAAGGAAGATGAATTCTTAATCGTTTTGGTTGGTATTATTCTTTAAATTCATTTCACTCAAATAAAAAAAAAGGTTATACGCTTTCCAGCATATATGTGGTGTTTTAAGAGTTTAAAAGAGAGTTAACGTTTAGTCAACACATAATATTATGCATTTAAATTAGGTATATCGATGGGTAAGTGATCTTTTTAGAGGTTATTTTTTTTACAATTACATATTTGTATTTCCCTTTTCTCTACGTCACACGATTCCATTGAAAACAAAACTTAGAGTTATATAATATTTTGCAGAAAATTTTCATTTTAGATCATTTTTTCTCCACATAAGTTAGAGTTTAATAGTTATATCATAAAAGTTACAGTTTAACGCTTAAAAATCAATGACCGTCACCATTTGTTGATGCTACAGCGACTGAAGACGTGGTATCTGGTGCAGATTCTTGTGAAGTCTCAGAATTTTGGTTGACTTCTTCATCAGAAACTTTTACCTTCTTTATGGAAGGTTCGTCGGATGCGGGAGAGGAATCGTCCTGCTCGTCACTATCGTCACTTGGTGCCTCTCGTTTCGTTCCAACTTTTACTGCAACATCTTCTGTGGAAGTGAGTTTACCATTTTGTAAGGATGTTGAGTCATTAGAGTCTGTGCTCAGGGCCCCCAGTCCGTTCTTCTTCACAAGTGCTGCAATTATTAAAATTTAGTAAGTTAAACTGATGTCCTCAAGAACAATCAATTTGGATATCAGAATATTGAAAGAAAGACTCAGTACCTTGGAAAGTGTGGACAGAATTGGAATCTTCCCCACGCTCAGATTCAGTTCCCATATTTGAATCCTCATTTGGTGACACTGTAAGATTATATAAAAAAAAATTTATGAGTACACTACAGTTAAGATTCACAAATCGCTCTGTATATAAAAGCTCGGTAAAAGTATCCATATCAAGGTTGGCTTCTTATGTAACAACAAATTATGTTAAGCATTATTAAAAAGGTTATGTAAGATGCTAATAGGTTAGATAAGATGATGTAACATAAGAAGCTACTCGTGATATCGATACTTGTACCATCATAAACTCGATATTATATATGTACCTTGGTTCAACCCAATGTTTGAGTTTGAATCCTCATCAACATCCTTAGAACCGTTAGAAATGGTGGATCCTAATGAGTCCTCTTGTGGCGCCTGCGAGTTTACACAAGTAGTGTCGTTCTGTCATACAAACATTTTAATTGACTCTATCAGATTCCGACTGGAATTTCCATTATAATGAAAATCCAGAAACTGATAGTGTATAAAAAAAATTGAGGAGAAAAATAACTTACGATTTCATTAGGCATTCTCTGCAAAAGTTCAGGCTTATATTGCAATAATACATTGTGGGTCCACAAGGCCATTTCAATTGTGTGTGGTGTGAAGTCATTGGTTCCTAATCTTTGCACTGCCACTCGAATATGTTTCAACAGTTCCATATACTCATCCAGAGTGTAGTCAATACCTTCAATTTCAGGAACCGCAGCCAAACACTCATCTGCCATATATGCTGCACGATCTGGAGCTGCCGCTGTGATAATTGCTGATGCTGTAGCAGGTCCAATGCCCTATAAAAATATCATCAATGTAATTTCCTTTTAAATAATAGTCTACAAAACATAAATTAATGTCAAAGGGTGAAAATATATGTATGTACCTTCAAGTTGCAAAGATACTGAATAGACGCAGCTAGGTCATCTTTCTTAAAAAGAGCACGGAAGGCTTTCTTTGACTCTTGTTCCACAACTCTGGGAGAGTTCATGGTGACAAGTTCCTTCAGCCTTGGTCTGAACTTGCCCCTCTGTTCAAAAGAAAATCACATGAAATTATATACCAGTCCAACTGAGACGAGACACGTGCTGAAACTCCACATTCCACATTATGTTTGCATATACAGTATTTGCACGTGTGTAGTGACTTACCGCGAGCTTCCACTTCATGCATTGAACAAGTTCATCATGAATGATAAAAGGATCCTTTCCACGAGCCTTGATTTTGCTTGGAAACTCACGTTGGTACCTAGCAAAAGAAAATAAAATGCATGATCAGCAACACCGCTAGCTACTCTACATACGAATTACATACAATCATTGCTACATCATCAAAATCAAAACACGTCGACCAAAAGTGCTTGGTGCTTCTTGCATCATCGTAGTGTATAGTCTAGTATAAAGTAGTAGAAACTTATAAACTCAACTACTACATATCCCATTTCCTTCCTTGTCGAAAGAGTCAACCATCCCATTCACCACCAAGACCACCACCTGATTCCACAACATTATTCCGATTTTGAGCTAAACACATGTACCATGTACTCATTCCAGCCCTTGTCTTGGCTCCTGCTGATGATGATGATGCTGATGGCATATATATTTTTATTACTACATTCATACAACAAACGGCCTTCATTCGTCCGAACAAAAATTTGACCCTCTGCCTGCCTGCTACATGGATATACGCACGCTCAACTACTACTACTACTTTTACTACAGACGAGGCACGTACATGCATAAAAACTGTAGACAGCTTCCTTTGCTGATACTCTTTATTTCTCCATACTCCATAATCTCTGACTACTGACACACACCTCACTCACTCCACTCGTCTTTTTACAATGACGACTACTTCCAACTCCATGAGGATCCTATTGGATCATTGAACTAGTGACTACATGAGAACCAAAACCTACCACAACAACAGGGTGAGAATAAGAAGGGAACTCCTCGGCATCATCATTATAACCATCACACACACGAGACGACATCTCCGCTACTCCAAAAAACGACCTCTAAGGATTTTACTACTTGTACGATTGTACAAAATTTTCATACGCATCTACCTATAAACTATATTGTGGATATACATGCCTACGTAGTAAATATTTCTCTCTTTAGCTTCTCACACAAAAACAAGATTCATTCATAAAAATTTTGCTCCTTTACTTGTTTACAAATGCCACCACCTACTCCCCACTGCTTCCATTGCCATTATAATGATCCGTCATTTTGTCTGGCCTGGCCATATCATAATATGCGTCTAGACCAAACATGCATAATATAGTAATATGCTGATATCAACATCAACTTGTACCTCGGTTCTACACGCACACACATTAATAAAACATTTGAGGATCAAGACTCTTTGAAAAGTGTTCTTATTCAAAGTGGTAATAATGTCTAAAATATACATGTATGTAATGCAAGTATAGACATATACTGGATCGGATGACTCATTCATTTACTTTTTTTTTCATGTTGTCCTCATCGGTTGGATTGGATGTCAGAGAGTACGAATGAGCTGAGCTGAGAGAACAACTTTTTTTTCTTGCACTGCTCTTATAAACATGTACGCAAATACTTCATCATAACAGTAGTAATTACCAATCATATATATACATATGCTTGTAGATATATGCATTTGCATGTGCGTACCGAGAGGGTTTCATTCAGATATTTCTGTGGTACGATAAAATGATAACAATCATTGCAGTACGCTTTACTACTTTACTACAACTATTACTGCTACTCGTCTACTTCCCTCCAAACTCAAACAACAAAACCACCTTTTGTGTACATCGATTTTTTTTCCTTCTTACGCACTTGGTATGAGTTTGTGAGTAAATGCAGTTATATACCTTGCAGTCTTCATCATTCATTATGGACAGTACTGTTGTAGTTAAAATTAAGCCGGCAATCATCAACATGACACGATCACACAAATAATTTGCGTTATATGATTTTTACAACTTTTGTTGTTTGCTTACATTCATTGATAATGACCTTTCCGAGGTCGTCTCATTCCGTCGACATTTAGTCTGTCATTACATCTCATTCCCATTATGTTATTATGTTATGCAGACATTTTGAAAACATGTTTGTGATCAAATCCTTAATTAGGCTTTCATGAATATTTTTTGCATATAAACATATACACACAAATATGGAGGTTTTAGAGCATGGTGGTACAGGTAATTGCGGTAGATATCGGTATCCAGATCCAGGGCTGGCTTCTTATGTTACAGCATCTTACATAATCTATTAGATTATGGTGTAACATAAGAAGTCAACCTGATATAGATACTTTAGCCGTAATTGCATAATTTTTATAATTTTCTACAAAACTGACTCATTATAAGTGTGTAGTATACAACATTGTGTAGTGGTTCGACAGTTAGCTAAACTTAATAATAATGCCATAGTTTTACGGATAGCTCCCATTTCTTGATACAAGCAGGGGAATTTAAGGAGAAGACACGAGTTTCAACATGATATAAGAATGTGACAATTTGATTTACAATGTTTCTTGCTGCATCACCTACAAAACATAGTTGATGTCATTCACTGAATCATCTTGCTTCTCGTCTTCTCATCATTCTCTTGTGACCTTATTACTTGCACTTGCAACGAAAATCATCATCGTGCAATGCCAATACCAACATGTGTGCATAAAGAGCTGTGAACGTGTGTAGGTAATATTAAATCTAATTTATGATTACAGTCAAAACGTGACGTAACTTTTCCTTAGACGTCTCATTTCAATTCACTCGTTTCCATTAACATTCTTGTGGCCAAGAGACAGCAAGTCTTTTTATAAAGAGGAATTTATTATGAGGTTTTGGTTTTTGTAACCTAAACGTAAAAGTACATATTTATGTAAACATTACGTGAAGTCAAAGAGAGAAAAGACCTCAATAATGTAAAAATGTTTAAATGAAAGTGGCAAGTAACATTGACTGAAGAAATGGGTTGAAATATCTATATAGAGAATGCAGACACACCACTTGTTACGTTTTAAATATGAATAAATCAAGTCAAGGTGAAATGAAATCGAATCGAGGAATTGGCCGTCAGCAAAGAAATAAAAAACACAACAAAACTTCAATTATAAGCAACTGTTACACATCAAGCGCAGAGCGTGGTATACAAGAGTGTATCGCTTGACTAAAAAAACAATATGAATGTATTATTACATAAGTATCATTAGTAGTACTTCTTCATAACAGTCTGAATAGAAAAATGCACAACACACTCAATAAAAGAAAGAGCAACCACACTCCATATATATAATCTATATGAATGAAGTTTGTTAGTGCATATTAAAACAAGGAACGGGAAGTCCAAGGACCTAACTACTAAAACCCAAGTTGCTTGTCTTTAATAATCGGCACTTGCATTCAAGTCTGTCTGTATATTATTACCTATCTGTTTACTTTCAAAGCAGTATTAGTATATTGAAACCCATAACCTTGCTCACTGTATCTCATAGGTATGTATGTCCAAAGTATTATCTGTATAATGTATATAAAGCCGTCATGAATGAAAAGGGTGAACGAGTTGAAATCGATTTTAATGAGTTTCAATATACTATCTCATACTACACAAACTACAACGAACCATTACCTACATCAATCTTGTCTAACTATTTTTGCTACTTACTTGCTTATAAAATGTCATGCACACGTCGAACTTTTTTTTGAGTTCGCAGAATGCCAACGTACTTGGCTACTTACACTTTGTTTGATTCCACCATCATCATCACACACCTCACCTTCAATGTACTTTATGCTTCCTGACTTTGCTTTTGGTTGTGGTTCATATTACATTCTTTGTTTTGCTGTCTTTAAATTTCAACATGGTCTTTCTCATGAAGTCAAAATTTAGAGAATGAAAACCGTTTCGTAAAAAATTCCCCGGAATTTCGCTTTCTCACCGCATCACAGAATGTAAACATTGTATATCGAATTTGCTCCTCTTTCCCTTTCATTTCATTCATCCATTCATTCCCATTGAACCCAGAAAAGTGAGCCAGATCATATATAACACTCTTCTTCTCACTACAAAAGTAAATGTACATATGTGTAAGCTTCACTGACTGCGGTAGTATGATGATGACGATACGATGATGATCATGATGATACCAGTATGTATGAAAGCTTGCATTTTACGTATGATGACGACATCGATGGAGGATAGAGTAAGAAAAGAAAGAAAGTAGAATCTTTTCCCCTGTCTACTTTACTACTACTTACTCCACACACACACTATACAACTATTAAACTGAATGAATGAATGAATCACCAGCAGTCAGTAGGACGAAATGCAACAGATTATACTACTACAACTTCTCTTACTACAAAAAACAACCACTTCCTACAAACTTTACTACTTTCATATACTACACGACACCGAGTCAAGTGCTCCTTCCTAGACAAAAAAAAGTAACGTAAGGCTAACAACGTGAAGCTTACAAAAGCATTTCACATCATGGACATTATATAAGTATAAGTGTAAAGCTTACATTCATTTCCATTGATATAGAGCAAGTATGAAGTTGAAAGGCATGTGATTGCCTACATACATAATTTTTTGGGGGGTATATGCTTATATTATTATGCACATTTAGAGAAGGGAGCAACAAGATCACAGGATTTCTCTCTGGAGTCTGCCTCTCTCTCGCCTTCTCTTTTCTCCTGTACTCCTTCTCTTCTGGACTCTGTGTGGAAGCACGTGTTTCACTTTTGTAACTATCTATATGAAATTGCCCATGTTCATTCGTATTCCACAGACTTCTTCTTTCCAGTTTGGATATTATTGTGTGTGTACACCTCCTAAATCATATGTTTATGCAAGTCTCTCCTCGTCCTAACCATACCACCACCATGTGTCATCATTCCAAAAACTGGAGCACGTTACACACGGAGTGTAAAAACCGGTAAAACGGATCCGATCTTGAGAGGCATACTCTCACTTCTCACAATCAGTGAGCCAAGCGTGTGAGTACACATGGGACGACGAGAAAGACCTAATGTTCATCCAATCACATTTGTATCACATCACGCATATTACTTTTTCATTCATCTGCTTTCCCTTTTTATCACAATTTCCTAATGCAAAAGTTATGATGAATATGCAACGTGTTACGTTAAATTAGATATAAAACGAAAATTTTCAGCGAGTTACGTTAACAGAAAAAAAAAGTTTTGCAATGAAGAATTTCACCGCAACAAAGTAGCAGAGAATGAACATCAGAGGTGTATACTTATATTTACATGCATATGTAACGCCTGTAATAAAAATGTAATCACAATCAGTACGTACGTACGCAGTCAGTAGAGCAAGGTAAGATGCAAATAAGCACTTTTTGTTATTGCAATATCCAATTCAATGTAATATTCCTAATGTACGTGATGGCTTTGCCCAGATTAGAATCTACTTTTTACATTATGCATCATGCTTTGCTTTATTACACATTTATAAGTTTTATTCTATCTGTAGTGTCTTGAATCTAGTTATGTTCAATTGATGATAATATGATAAGCAATTATCCTGATTATGTCTGTCTAGTATGAAGTCGTCAGTATATTGAATTTGTCCTTGTAGTAATTTTGTAGTCTAGAGTAACCCTAGACTGGTTTAATCATTCTCATTAGCATATGGGTCTTGGATGTGTATTTATAGACGGAACATTCCGTATGTGTCCTCAATCTACTTTTACCTTTCTTGCTGTAAATAAAGCTCTGATCTAAAGGCAAAGAACACCACGCGTTCACCCGTTTACTTTACATGCATTTATTTATGCATATACCACATTTTGGCGAAGACGATTTCTCAGATCACCCCTTTTTCAAGTTCACTCTCACACACTACTATTAGTTCTTGCAGTGATTTTCTATCCTTTTCATGTCGAAAAATAGTACAAATTCCACTGGCAACGGCACTAAAAGTAAAGCTAAAGACGTGAAACCTACTGTAATAATGACAATGACGTCAACTTTTGGAACTTTGCAACCGTTCGACTGTGCTTCAGACGATTTTGAGGCATGGGTTGAAACTTATGAATCCTACCTAATAGCCAATGGCTTGGACGCTTCGGATTCTAGTCAGACTAATCGGTGTGCTGCAATTTTCTTCTCGCAAGTGGGTTTAAAAACGTACAGTGTTCTAAAGAATTTGAGTGCTCCTTTGTCACCAAAGGACGTACCGTTAGCAACTAATATCAAAACGCTAAATAACTACTTCCGACCTGCTCCAAAGGCTTTAGCCGAAAGGTATCGCTTCATGGGGAGGAAACAGAAGCCTGGTGAATCAGTGACACAGTTCATAGCGGAGCTCCGGACTTTGGCAAGATATTGCGCTTTCAAAGATCTGGATGAGCGTCTGCGTGATCAGTTCCTGTTTGGACTTGCCAGTGAGCAAGCTCAAAAGACTCTATTCACCAAAAAAGATGACATTGCGTTGAAGGAAGTGATCTCCCATGCAATCGCACAGGAAACTGCTGAAGCCAGTACATCACTCATCCGTCGCCCCGAGAGCAATCAACATCACGATGCGTCATCAGTTAACAAAGCGTCTCGCAACTTTCAGAAAAAAGGGAAAAGCCAACAGCAACAGCATGAGAAAGGAGGAGGAAGCAAATCGAATTGCTGTCCTAACTGTGGGTCAAAGAAGCACCTCACAGCAAAAGACTGTCCGCACAAAGAGGCAGAGTGCCACAATTGTGGGAAGAAGGGTCACTTCGCACGTATGTGTCGCAAGGCAAAGAAAAACGCCGACACTAAAGCAGTGGACCTCAACAATGTCATTCGAGACATTAGAAATGTGGATTCAGATATTCACCAGACAAAAAAGATTATCAAGATCAACGTCACTGTCGGCAACAAGTCACATGAAATGGAACTTGATACCGGGTGTGAAACCAGCATCTTATCAGAAGATTTCTGGAAACAACTGGGCTCTCCAAAACTGAAGAAATCGTCATTTGTCTTCAGAACTTACACTAAAGCCGTGTTTAAGCCACTGGGGGAGTTTGAGACAACTCTTGCTTATAATGGACAACGTCTTGACCATTCAATTCCAGTGTATAAAGGTACGTCCCTTTTCGGCAGAGATCTGCTAAAACATTTTAAAATTGATTGGTCTGATGTCCAACGGCAGTGTAACAGCGTTAGTGCTCCAGTTAATACAACTTGTGAATCACTCATCAGTGAGTTCAAAGATGTTTTCACCACCCCCACCAGTGCTGATAAAATCAAGAACTTTAAAGCACGCATTACTCTCAAAGATGATGCTCAACCCAAGTTCCTGAAGGCACGCTCCTTGCCATACGCTATCCGTGAGAAGGTAGATAAGGAACTACAAGCTATGGAAGACGCCGGAGTTATTGAGAAGATTGACCACTCAGAATGGGCATCACCCCTTGTCGTTGTGTCAAAGCCGAATGGGAAGGTCAGAATCACGGGGGATTTTAAGAATACCGTGAATAACCAGCTCTGTATCACACAGTATCCCATTGCAGTCCCAGACGACCTGTTCAACACAGTGAGTGGTGGCGACAAATTCTCAAAACTTGATGGGTCTAATGCATATCACCAGATTGAGCTGGAAGAAACTTGCAAGAAATTTTTAGTCATTAACACTCATCGTGGACTATACAGATACAACGTACTGCCACAAGGCATAGCGTCATCGCCTGCCATATTCCAAGAATTCATGGACAGGATGCTACATGGAATTCCACAGACGGGTCCATACATGGATGACGTAGTATCTACAGCAAAAGATGACCCTGGGCATCTCCAAACCTTAAGAAAAATTTTCAAAAGAATGCGGGAGTACAATTTTAAACTCAGCATTGAAAAGTGTGAGTTCATGAAGCCCAGCATTGAGTTCCTAGGACACCGTCTTTCCAACAATGGAATTCAAACCACCAATACTAAAGTGCAAAGTATTGTGAACATGAAAGCTCCATACGATGTAACATCAGTTAAATCATTCCTTGGTTTAGTTACATTTTACGGCAAGTTTGTGCGTAATTTATCTGATGTTTGTGAGCCGCTATACAAGCTAACAAGACAGGATGAGGAGTTCAAGTGGACGAAGAAGTGCCAAGCAGCTTTTGAAGAGGTCAAGAAAAAGTTGTCAACTAGTCCTGTGCTCGCTCATTTCAACCCAAGCATCCCAATAGGAATCGCCTGTGATGCCTCTTCCAAGGGTGTTGGTGTCGTTCTTTATCATAAATATGACGATGGTACTGAAAGACCCATCGCATATGCATCTAAACTCCTGTCAGCAACAGAGCAACGGTGGAGCCAGATAGAAAAAGAGGGTTTTTCTATCATTTATGGGATCAAGAAATTTTACAAATTCTTGTGTGGCCGTCATTTCATCTTAATAACTGACCACAAGCCATTATTGAAGATATTTGGACCAAAGTCACAATTGCCAACTTATGTTGCTACCCGTCTTCACCATTGGAGCCTCTTCTTGAGTGAGTTCCAGTACACGGTTGAATACCGTCAATCTCAACAGCATGGAAATGCAGATGCTCTCAGCCGACTTCCACTTGAAAATTGCTCAGATGACACAGTTGACATTGAAAATGCAGTGAATCAAATTGTAGCTGACAATTTGGAAGCCCTACCCGTTACTGCGAGTGCTATTAAGAAGGCTTCAGCGAAAGACAAAGTGTTGTCAAGAGTGCTTCACTTTACTAAATCTGGATGGCCTTTGCACTTGACAGATGATGACAAGCATCTCCAGCAATACCACAGCAGACGTGAGGAACTGACCTTTGTCCATGACATCCTGATGTGGGGTATTCGTGTCATAATCCCTGCAGGATTACGCAAGCAGTTCTTAGCACAGCTTCATGAAAGCCATATTGGCATTGTGCGAATGAAGAGCCTGGCTCGACAACACGTTTGGTGGCCTGGAATTGATGCAGATATAGAAGATATGTGCAAATCTTGTTTGCATTGCCAACACAACAGCCCAAATCCAAGAAGTGCTCCACTTCACCCCTGGCAATTTCCAGAACGAGCATGGCAGCGTATTCACATGGATTTGGCTGGCCCGTTTCATAATAAAATGTGGCTCATTATCATGGATGCTCACTCCAAATGGCCAGAAGTCTTCAACATGCAGTCTAATACCACAACAGCAAATGTTCTATCCAAATTGAGGGAAGTCATTTCACGTTTTGGACTGCCCGAGCAAATCGTTACGGATAATGGACGGCAGTTTGTGTCTGAAGATTTCATAAAATTTTGCAAAGTCAATGGCATTACACACTCTCGCTCATCCGTTTATCATCCGAGATCTAATGGGGAGGCTGAGAGGTTCGTCCAAACTTTTAAAAGGGGGATGAAAGCAGCAGATCATGATGTGGATCAGTGCCTCATGCGGTTCCTGCTCACTTATCGTATCACCCCACATAGTACAACTGGTTCCAGCCCAGCTGAACTACTACAAGGAAGGAAGCTGAGAACAGCCCTGGATCTTGTTAGACCAGACCCAAAGGAAAAGGTTGGTCAAGCCCAAGCACGACAGGAAAAATCATATAATCATGGTGTGAAGTTACGTCAACTGCAGCCACAACAACCTGTCTGGGTAAAAACATACTCTAAAAATGAAGAGAAATGGTCCCACGGAACAATTATCAAAGCTCTTGGTCCAGTCACATATTTGGTGAGGGTTGGAAAAGCAGAAATGAAGCGTCACATTGATCAAATAAGAGAGTTTCATGTCACCCCAACCATGCCTGTTCCTGTGGATTTGGATGATCCAGTCCCTATCATATCTACACCTCCTAGCAGTAGTGGTAACACGCCACGAGGATCATCAACCATGCCTTCTCCAGCAGCAAGCGCAGCAGTTGTGGATCCCCCGCCTGGTTCTCCACCGCAGCAGGCAGTTAGCCCGCCACGACCACCTCCTGTTCATGTTCCAGAAGCATCACCAAGATCATCAAGGCCAACAAGAATTCGGCGCCCCGTAGAGCGATATGGCATTTGAGTTTAATTGATGATATGATGAAAATAAAAAGGGAGGAAATGTAGTGTCTTGAATCTAGTTATGTTCAATTGATGATAATATGATAAGCAATTATCCTGATTATGTCTGTCTAGTATGAAGTCGTCAGTATATTGAATTTGTCCTTGTAGTAATTTTGTAGTCTAGAGTAACCCTAGACTGGTTTAATCATTCTCATTAGCATATGGGTCTTGGATGTGTATTTATAGACGGAACATTCCGTATGTGTCCTCAATCTACTTTTACCTTTCTTGCTGTAAATAAAGCTCTGATCTAAAGGCAAAGAACACCACGCGTTCACCCGTTTACTTTACATGCATTTATTTATGCATATACCACACTATCTATCTACATTCATCGTTTTGTTGTACAACTACCAACCAACCATAAGAGTTGAATGTTGAAACGAAATGAAACAAATGTTTTATGCAGCTTGTCATTATCATAATGACAATAATGTAAGAAAACAGAAAACGCTTCGTAAGATATGTAGAGGGTAATAGATATCTAAAATTTGAAATCAAAACAAGAGCTAAACAAAAAAAAATAATATGCGAATTATTTTGCCATGCCTTATAACATAACTAACATGATCAACAACAACATAACATTGTTAGTGGCAGGGTTGTCTCAACTTACAAAAAAAAATATCAAATCAAAACAATCATTGTCTAGGAGTAATGATATAAACCAAAGAAGAAATAACGAAATAGTCATGCTGTGATGTGATACGAAGCCCGTGACTTGGTATGCCTCATTATTTACCTACTGCACCATTTTACGTACGTAAATACGAAGGTGTGTATATCGTATTTCCGACATTGCACAGTGGTAGAAAACAAAGGAGGAACGTTTACTATCAAATCAAGGAATGAGTTGAATTGTGTTTGTGAGTTGGCGTAGCAGGAGGACAGACAACATGCATAACATTCGAAAACGGAAATGAAAACGTCTGCATTTTACTGCTTTCAACTCCCAAGAATCATTTACGAACGAAGCAACCTTCTTCTTGGCTGAGCTACATTTATTTCCCTTTGTTAGTCAAAGTCTCGAGGATGCCTTCACAATCTGATAGGATTGTTGTTGCAGTGAGCAGTAAATGTTGATGTGATGACTGATGAGAAATATAGTACTGTTAGAGTGAGTAATTAACTTTTAGCTTGAGCCATCACAACAGCGTCCTGATGAGTAGCAGAAAGGTAAAAAGTTAAATTGCCATAGGTTGAGAGTTAGCAGCAGCGTTATCCACACAGTCAACAGTGGTGCAATGCATACAAAACCCATTTATGACGATCATCATATTTGAAAAATAACTTAAGACATAAAAGCAAGCAAAGTGTAAGGGTAGAGAGGAGAGGATAGCGAGAGAGATATAATGTGGTTGTGGTGTCATGCCATTAAGAACATGAGAAATTCTCAATAATATTCTCCTCTCTCTCTCTCCTGAGCCATTAAAAACCATCATACTAAGAAAAAAGGTCTCATGATGATGCACAGTTTTAGGTACGTGGGTACATAAAGTTGAAAATATTCTCTTTTTTATCTCCTCTGCTGTGTGTGTATGTGTAGTACAAAAGCACACAAGAACATTTTATGCTGCTGCAACTGCTGCCTTTAGAGAAAAAAGAGAGGTGGAATTGTATATGCCATCGCATCACATCACCATCATCATCAACATCAGTATCACCCCACAGCGCACGAAAACTACGACGTATATATAAGAGAAGAAAAGTATTATTCACTCTCTGAGTGCTATTTAGGATAAGGATATTATGTGTATGCGTCAGAGAGGAGGAAAAAAGCAGACAGGCAAGGCAAGGCACACACACAACCCAACCGTACAGAGAACGAGAGAGAACCAGCCATGAGAGTTGAAGTTGAAATACAAGAGAAGAATATGACTATGCCATTTGATCCATCCGTTCTGAATAACTTTGTCCTTTACAACAACTTCAAGCCAACAACGTAGCAAGCAACTCTAACGAAACCAACCCAAACCAGCAGCTGCAGCAATTTTATCCTTATTTTTTTTCCTACCCTTCGTTTCTCTCTCTCTCACTCACTCACTCTATTCCCATACTCAATTCTCTCATATCCTTTTGGCATGCTATGCTCAATTCTATACACTATGTTCAAGGGAGAGAAACGAGATAGAATAGAATGAAAATTTTGCTGCTTGCTGATGGTGTTCTCTATTCTTGCGTTTATGCTATGCCATTGCCCAAGAGCACGAACTCAGCAGCAGCCATCCAATCCAATCTAAAAAAGAAGAATCCATTTCGTCCTTTACAAAAGCAGCAAACAAGCAACCTAAAAGCCACGTACACCATCATACCAACTCAACTCAACTCCACTCTTATTCTTTTGCCTGCGCTGCGTTGCGAAACCCCATATAATAATAATAAGCACTTATATCTCTATATATATGCTTTTATAACTCTTAGGCATATAAAAAGGGGTAGACGAGCTCGGCTTAGAGCTAACTAGTTATAGATATAAATGCTTTTATGTACACAACCAACGTCCTGCTTTACTGAGCTGCCAGCCTGATATATTTTTTTTTCCTTTTATTCGTCATGCCTTGAAAAAGCAGATAATAATACATGGCTCCTCTCCTCTCTCTCTATGCTTTGCATTTATATGAAGGCAAGGCACTAAAATACTGAATTTTATATACCCTACAGCAGACTACGACTACAACACAACCCACTGCCACTTATGTACTTCGCTGCTGCCTACACTTCTCTTTTCCATTCCACTGGCTCTGGCTTTTTCATGAGTCAGCGTCAGCCTTCAAGCTCTTTTTAGAGCCACTAACAACTACGGCAGAGCAAAACAGCTTTCCAAGAAAATATTTTTCTCGTCCTGTTTGAATCACCATCATGCATACTAGTAGCACCATCCATACCACCAGCAAAGCTTATAAAGCGGTACCCTGTTCACTGTTCCTTCTGCTTGAAAAAAGAATGAGTTGCTAAGTTGCTTCCTTTCCTTTGACCTGTCAGGAGAGGAGAATGCTTTTCGAACATGAGTCGTTTTTAGTTCGATGTTTAGAGCTTCTTCGATGAGGGGAATAATCGAGGGCGCTGCTTAATCATACTTTATGTACCAGTGAAGTATACATGTTTATATATGTATAAAGAGGTCGAGTTGCTGAATAAGTATACTATACTGGTATATATCGTTGAGTAATGCACACCAGTGGCAGCGATTATATGAAAGGAACATGACGCAGAAAGAGAACTCTTTACGTTGGCTTGGCATGGTTTGGTTTGGATGGATGAAGCAACTCGACTTGGTTATTTTGCCTTGCTACAACAAGCTCTGCAATGGTTTTGGGTTTTGGCTTCTTTACCACTATTTCCATTTCACATGTGTATTACACAGCTCTTTGCAGCTTACTTCATCATCATATAGCTTATTTTGCTCTTTTTCCACAAAATATTTATTCCATCCTTTTTTTCAGCCTTTATGGCTACTCTTTTACGTTACATATGTCACACATTCATGCACGTATGCATATCACCTACATCGACTTTATTCTGTCCACCAAAAATGATAAATATTATTTGCTTTCGCCCTTGTTTTTCTCTCTCTTTTTTTTATATAAAGACATGATTCAGGCTGCCAATCATTATGGAAAAATATACTATGCTATGTGGTGCAAATGGGATTGATATACTACTACGATGCAAGACGTGATATTTTTCAAGCAAAAATATATTTTAGTAGAAGCATAAGTAAACATTTTTATTTCTTACCATTGATCCAATTTGATCAAGTCCTGTGGTTTCTTCGACTTGGATTCTGCCTTGATCCTTAGTGCATCTTCGTACAGGCTCAAAACGAATCTGTCATGTCCAACCGGAAAGAGAGCGGAGCATGAAACAAAAAGGGAAAGAAAGAAACCATGCGTTATTTAAAGTGTTACATCATTCATTCATCAAGTTCATTATCATTACCACATATCTGCATAACACATTATGGTCTGTTCATTATTATCCTTAGCTTGTAATTTGTAATCTAGAAATGCTTATTTACATCAGCAAAGGTATGTGCTCTATTATGATGGGAGGGAATGCATAGCACATGATACGAAATTCAGCAGCCATGTAATTACATTTTTTTAACATTTACAAACATATATAATATCATTCATAAAAATCCTTTCCTATTTATTTTTGAGTAACAAGTATGCTCATTCATAGTATACGCACGACAGAAAGAAGAGCCGACTTGTGAGAGTAAAAAAGGGAGGAATGGAATAGAAACATTGTATAGACTAAACTGATGATTAGAGTAAATGAAAATGCAAGTAAACACTAAAAGCCACATGGAAATCAAGCCAATATATATGTATATGAAAATGAATGGCTGAACAAACGCAAGTGGTATAATATTATGATGTGGTGGGTATAGTACCATGTACATATCGGAATCTGAATGAATTTTAAGCAGAAAAGTAGAGCCATCAGTCTGTCAGTCAATGCAGAGCAGTGAGCAGTGAACACTGCGTAATTTTTTTAAGCAACCAAAATGCAGACTGATTGAGAGACATTACTATTCAAAAAAGGTTGAGCTTTTTTAATGCACCTTTTCCTGTAGACTCTATTTCTGTGTGGTGCTTTTTATGTTGGCAGACTAATTTCTATTAGTTAGAGTTACGACTATGAACTTCAATTCCATTTTCATTCCTACGCAATTGCTACATACTACTACCTATGTACAAGTCCAAATTATTAAGTTTTCCTGCATCGATATTCACCTTATACCCAGACAACAGGAGGTAAAGAGGTAATCGCAATCGCATGCCTCTACTTTTACTACTGCTGTGATTATAAATAAAAAATGAGCAAGCGAGTCCAACGTGGTCGTCGCTATTTGCAAATTAGGATGAATGATGATAACACATAGAGCAAGTCGATGGCACCGCACCACCGGTCACTGCTCCATAATAAATGGTAAAAAATGCAAGGCTTTAAGGAAAGGTTGAAAATGAAAAAGCACATGTGTGCAATACTAATACTACAAAACAATATATTCCAACCATACCTATATATTTTCCATTCCACATTCATTTATTCCTAATCGGGCCAATCTAACCTTCAAACATATCCATGCAGAAATAAAACCCAGTATAGACAACATTTGTCTCCTTTTCTCACCAACACCAAACAGTATATATGCAGTTCATGCAAAAGACCAATGTAAATGTTTACAATGCAGGTTTGACGTTTTGTGTTTTGTATAATGTCCCCATTCGTTTAGTTGCAGTTGAGTTGAACTTGAAAGCAAAACTCACAATCAGTCAGCTGCTGCTCGAGCACATGTCTTGTCGCCTGATATCAAAATGAAATCAAGAATATACATATATATATGTTCATACCATACCTCTCTAATAATATACCGTATCGTTCCAATGTGTAGGTACTTTAAATGGGCAATTCCCATGTGCTCGCTCATGTCATAATAGAAGAGTCATCATTTCATCGCATCCTATGATGTGATGCTAGTATATATATATGCAACCCAACAAACAGGCAAAAAGCTGAATGAACGGGATTTGCTATTAAACATGTCTTATACTCATCATGAATCGTATAAAATCTCAGTGTGTGTATATAGCCGTCAATGTTTATTCTTTTGAGTCAATGGTGTACTCACAAAAAAGATACACATGAAACTGAGAGACGGGTCGAGATATCAAGCTTATAAGCTTGTGAAGCATGTTTTACCTAAATGTCTTCTACTAGGAGGTTCCAGCTCACTTTCCTGTCTACCAAAATATCAATGGATGCATCAACTGCCAGGATGTTGATGTTGTTCTGTTCTAACTTTTTTTTAATCGCTGGCTTCCCTAGTAATGCAATGCAAGAAATATGCGAAAACTGCATCGGGCCAAGATTTTTTTCCTTCAGACTCGCATTTCAAATGATGATGTTGTTACCTAAGGCATACTCATTCTACTTTAGGTGAGCATCACGCATTTCAATTTTTCTTGTTTCATTCATCCCATCCACTAAAAAAATACAACAAACTACTTTACACTTCTCGCCTTCTCTTTCCGCAATCCCTTTCTCTCTCTCTCCCTCTCCATGTGTATCGTCGTCAGTACGCAATGAACGACTGTGAATGAATGAACGAAATGCAAGGCTACTAATAATCATGTGTGTGTCCTGTCCTAGTACTCTGCTAAAAACTCCTTCAGTCAACAGACTGTTATAGTAGTCCTTCATGATATACCTAGTTTTTACAGTTATACCAGGGGTTGAGCTCACTTCATACTGGATATCTTTACCCTTTTCATTTTCTTATATAATATCAGCTCTCCTCCACCACCACCACCACTACCATCACCGCAACGGGAGCAACAGGAGTTTTCGAGAGAGTACATAATATTACACACCGATATACTCCAAAGTAATTTTGAGTAAACTTGTTTCCTATAAATGGGTAATACATGCTTTCGCTGTACTTTATACTCACTCGCCTTCAGAATCCAGACTTTTTACTCCGACAAGGCTCACTTACAAAACGCATACTTTACTTCTCTCAGACATATATCGCAGTCACAACTCTCTCTCTTCTCGCTCTCCATGAATGAATGAGTGAATCAGTGAGCTTCGTAGTAAAAGTAAGCATACGCTGATGATGACGACGAACATGATGATGATGATGATGGTGAAAAACCTAGGCAAAGGACAAGGAGAGAACAGGAAGGATATATATATATGTACATATGGGAACAACCAAAGAACCGGATAGGAAATACAAGGAGCAGGGCCCATACATGACCGCCTAATATTATGACTCGCAGAATAAGAAAGGAGCTCTTCTGGCTCTACGACTGTGATGCTAGCTGTTGCTCAAAAAAAAGTATAAAAAAGAAAACTACTTCTCCAGAGTAAAAATACATGACTACATCATCATATGGTTTTTTACACACAGTTACACGTTTCAAGTGATTCCATGGACTTTCATGGATCACACTTTTTTCTTCTCTATCTTCATAATACATCTCTCTCTCAGAGACTCTGAGAGTTGCTTCTCTCTTTCCTTCCTTGTATATTTCCTTCTTATAATCGCATCCATACACAAAGACAGATAGACTTTGGAGCAGCAGTAGTCTTTCTGTCAGCTTCATAAGTACGGAATGAATGCTTTCTTATAGTAGTTCAAGTTATTGAATTTTCTTTATATTGGTAGTTGGTGGTGGTGGTGGTGGTGGTGGCATGGCATGACTGTGTGGCACCGACCTCAGATAACTACTAAAATCCAAGAGCAAAGTAAACGTGCACTACTACCATTTTACTCTATATACCATATTGCTAACAAAAAGTTCTTTGCAAGTTGTTGAATTTGGTGTGTGTGCAATAAGCATATAGTTTTTATATGCTTACTTATTTCTGGTATATAGAGACAGACGAAAAGAGGGTTAAAATGCTTTTGTGCCTTGCTCGACAAAATCATCTGATCGCACCCGATCTCTCATGACGAGAAAACTAGTAAGCGGTAATAGCTTTGTAGTAAGCAAAGTAGTAAGAATGGAAATAATATGTACATTTTATATGTTCTATGCAGTTTTGTTGGAGAAGAACGTGTGTATATGCAGCAGGAGAAGTTTGAGTTGCATAATATTATAAAGCCTTTATACTCTCAAGCTGTCTGATGATAGCACCAGTGTCAGTGGCATATACTGAATGAACAGGGCATACGGCATTCCCTTATATTAAAGTACATATTATATCTACTCTATACCGCTTTTTATTAGTACATACATAAATGTATATACCTTATTAGTGCTATATATCGAAAAACTCGTGGCGTTGCTCATTTTATATAAGATACATATGATGATGATGCATATAAGTGTATTACATCTCGCTTTTCTTTCCTGCCCAAAACAAACTTACTGACTGACTGAATGGAATGGATGATGATGATGATGATAATGGGCCAATGTGAATGTGTGTGTGGTATCCTTTACGTCAAAAAGCATGTTGTTTCCCCTCCAAAAAACCGGGTGTCAAGAAGAAGAATGTGTGGATGTGTTGTTGTGGTAGGAGTATTACTTTAGTAAGTAGTGTGCGTGTGCCGTGCGTAAATTAAGAAAGGGTTTCATGTGAATGTCTCTTTTGCATGCATGTGATCCCGATGCACATGGCATTGATTTATTTTTTGCAAATCTCGTTGTGTGTTTCTGTGAGTGCCCTTTTCATATGAATCTGATGAAGATTGATGAATGCTCGAATGTAATAATAATATGTGCTTAGTGCTTACTGTCTAATGCTGACTTAAATTAAGAGTAAGTAAAGTAACTTTTTTATTAGTACCTGAACTGTCCTGGAGATCCTTTGGATAAAAACGCAGCCGTTGTCGTCTCACTCATATTCATGATTAGGCTGGAATCAATGTAGTCGTACTTCCTTCCTAGTCAATGAAAAGATTTCTTTTGGGCTTATGAGAATCGAATGACAATATTGAATTCTGAAAGAGAACGATAAAAATACAAGGTTTTTAGGCAATGTTATCCCGATTGTATGTAGTTATATGGATGTTATGGCTTGGCTGCTTAGTTGTTAATGCGGATGTGGAAATCAAATATAGTACAGTATAATATGGTTTCTTTATCACTATCACGAAAAAGGTAGATTAATAGAGCATTGAGTCTAGATCAGTTGTTGTCAACCGATTCTTTAAAGGAAATATATGATAAGAAACGGATGATTTTATGAATAAATATTGTGGATATAGACTTCATGTACCTTTAAAATAAATCAATGGCATAACTAAAGATTTAAAGAGCTGATGCATCCTTTAGCTTGCTTCACATTTATAGTATTTCAACATCAAAAGCAACGCAATACCTCTTCACAATAGGTTGTACGAAAATAAAATTACACACAAAATACTAAGATGCTGATAGATGGTAAAATAATAATATATATTTAATATCAAGAATGAAAATGCGAGCAACATTGTCCATGAAAATGAAAAGCTTTTGCGTAAACCAGGTAAAAATTTATACCTACATACGAGAACTAATCAGAATGACAACCCCTTCTTACACCCCCAAATATGCATGACAAATTCACCCCCACAATAATATGCATAATCTTCAAACTAAAGGAATGTGCCTTCAACATACTAGGTTGCAATGTCAAAATTGTCAACATGCAAGAAGAAAGGAAAGGGACATGACATAAAAATATCCAACAAATTTGCATGCACATACCTACACACTACGCAATCATTTACTTTTCCAAAGAAATGGAAAACCCGGCACGTCTGTGATATTATATATAAGCTCACCAAAATAATATGTATGGAACCTTAGCAGCTGTCTTCCTCTCTACCGACATATATAATACGCCAACGCTTACTCATATAAATTTACCTATAATGTTTCTTGGAATATATCAAACGAAATTCAATGCCATGCTGCTTCGATCTAAGGTGACATGAGACAACACTGGGCAAAATGTAAATGATGCGTGTGTAGTGTGTACACGTTTTTCTCGATAAATAAAGAGCATGCATAGCTCTACTTGCAAATAAAATTTATATTACTTCCTCCTTTTGACATGTTCACACACAATTTAAAAACACATATCCAAAAATCCGGATAGCTAACAAAAAGTGTCCAAGCATAAACGACATATAAAGGGATGCAAAAAAATAAAAAGTGAAAGACAAATTTACCTTTATGATGCAAGGTGAGAAGAGCTCCAGCAATGATGATTACACGGTGTGTTGATAAAGACACAAGTAAAATAGCGGGTGAAAATTGGTGTCTTCGTTTTCCAGTCAGTCACCAAAGTACGAAAGAAAAAACACGGTGTCTGCCCTTGCACAAGGGAAGAGAATCGTGGAGTCACACAAAAGACAGGAGCTAGTGTGTGTAGTGGAAGGACACAAAAGAGAGAAAATTCCTCCTTTTTGCCTGATCAAGTAAAGATGCTTTGGCAATGCAAAAGGCAATGATGATGATAATAAGTAAATTGAATGAAACGTAACTTTTCACAAGAAAAGAGCTAGGCAAGAGCTTTCCTTTTTCCGTACGTCCGTCTTGTTCTGCTTTAGCTGTAGTAGTAAGTTCACCAGTGGACCTTTTACCTCTAAGTTCTCAGCAGACACAGATCTACAGCAGCAGCAGCAATAGTAGTAGTGGCAGGAGAATTATTTTTTTTGTTCACAACAGGAAAGCCAGCATTATATGCTGTGCTGTGGTAGAGGTTGTAGTAGGTATACAGAGCTGTGTGATATGATGGGGCTCTTTTACGTAATCTACCAGAGAGAACGAATATAATGTAATGCAATGGAAAGAGAAGGAGAGAGAAACGCGTTTTACCCTTTAGCTTTGCAGCTCAACTCAACTCCAAAAATTCAACCAAACCAAACTTCAAGTCTCCAAAGAGCTTCTAAACGAGTAATGTAAAGCTTTTTGCCTAGCAGACTCAACTCCTAACTTGTGTAGTAGTAAGTATATAGCCAGCATAGCAGCATCATTCCTATCGTAATGGTATGAATGTGATATTCAAGCGTTTTATGTGTATGTGTGTGTGGTGAAGTATAGAAGCACAAGTCTTTTTTCCCTTCACAACAGCCGTATTACTCTTCTCCTTCCTCTCTGCTTTACACATAGCATAGAATAAGCAAATAGACAAAGTTGGTGGTGGATTGGATCGAACTAGCGAATGTCCTCAAAGGCAAAACTCAGCAGCAGCATACGTATATTATAGAGGAAAGGAAGAGAGAAATGAAACGAGCCAAGCCAACCAACCCAACTCAAATACACCACAGCATACCATTCTGTAGTTCACTCTCATATCAATCTACTAAAAAATCCTCCCTTTGGTTTGGGTTTGTAAGCAAAGCAGAAGCACTAGGTTGTACGTATAAAGTAAAGCAACGTTGTTCCTTCGTACTTGAGTCAGAGTCAGATACGCTACATTACAGCCAGAATATTATATTTTACTTTACGAACAACCGAGCCCAAAAGCAAGCAACCCAAAAACCTCTTCTCTTCGTTCGAACGCTCAAGTTTCAGTTCTTAGAGAAAAACAGCACACAAGCTAAAAGCACTATATATTCAGCTTGAGCTTTTGTATCCTCACTTACTTGTATGCATTACATTTGTTGGGTTGCGATGATGAGAGAACCTTTCTGTACAAAATTTTGTGTGCTGTTGGCTTTGGCTGTGTGGTGCACATACGATGTGATGCGATATGAGATGAGACGAACGAGACTGCTGCTACTACCATTACAACAGTATTTTCTTGTTCGTCCTTTTCTCACTCTCTGTACATTTGGGAATGGAATATTTTGTTGGAAAATGCTTTTTGCCTGCGTGTTATTTTGCTACAGCTGCCTTCCTTTTGGTACTCTGTCTCAAAAAGTCTGAACATGAGAACTCCATATATGCGAACCCATTTTTCTATTCTGTCCTTACGTCTCTCTCTCTCTCTATTCTCTATCTTAAATTGTGTATAACAAACATGAAACGAAAAAGAAAGGGTCTTTTAAGCTCACACAAGCACAACTCTAAGCAATAGTAGCAGCATATAGCATACGTATTACAAGCACACAAAAAGAGAACAAGATATTTATTCCATTTCATCCATCCCAACATTCTATTCTAACTCTATTCTGGCTTGCCTTTACTACTACTACTACTATTGCATGCATTCTCTGGTGCTGTTACATTTTTCCTTTTTGATAGCTATAATACGCTGTGGCATTTATGTATGAGATGAAGCAGCATAAAAACGAACGAACCAAACCAACTGCAACTAGAACTTCTTCTCTCACATGAACTCAATAATAATATTCCTTTATAACAAACGATGAAGCAAGCAGCTCAAACCTTTTTCAGACATTTCAACCACCCATCCATCCATCCATCCTTCAAAAAACTGAAAAGCTCTCTAAAGCAGCCAAACCCATGAAACATTTTCTGCTTGTCTTTCCTTTTCTGAATTTACTTTACTACTGACGAGACTCCAAACTACACTTTTAGACTTTATGTTATTTCTTTCACACACAAACAACAAAATGAGTCCCGTTGCTCTAAGCTGAGGGAAGCATGCATGCATACATTCTTCTTGAAACAACCTCTAACTCAACTCTCTTCAACAACTCTTCTCTTTTTAGCTTTTTACTCCCTTCCCTTTACTTTTCTCCGTTGACTTTGACGTTTTTTCGCCCTGACTTGAAAAACAACCGAAAAGGCAAAGACAAGCGTCTCCTTCGCCTTCGACTCACTACTGTGCATATATAGAAAACCCAGAAAAAGAAGGAGAGCTTCTTCATTTCATGAACCAAGCTGAAAGTAATGATGATAATGCAGAAGGAAAAGACGTAGAGCGGCAAACAAAGTGAATAAAATAAGAAGTAAAGTGCTAAGCTGGGTAAGAGAGTTGCTTCTTCCATATCTGAAAACTCTTCTGAAACTCTCATTCTATTCTCATATCCCATGCAAAAGGAGATGGAGGAGGATGCATGCGATACGATGAAACAGATAAAATACTTATTGAACACTGCTGTTAGAGGGAAAGAACACTATAAAGCTTTCCTCATCTCTCTTTCCTCTCAACTGAAGAACGGACGATGCGATTAGGATGCATGCTTGCATTGAAATACATACTGGGAGGTCGAGAATGGCACAAAATATTCATTCTCTCTCCTCTGCTTTCATTTATTTACTAAAGTCAACTGGCGACGATGAAAGAACCTAATGCGATGCGAGAACCATCATCATCATCAACATCATCCATCCTTATGATGAACAAAGGAAAAAAGAAAAGCTATCTGTTCTCTCCTGTCTGCTAGGTTAGCTTTAGCTTCCTTAGCGTTGTTGGTTGGTTTGGTTGTTTAATTTATCTCATGTTTTCCTCGTTTAACAACAAAAAAAATCTTTCCCCACAGAAGAATAACAACATAACATCCAACATCGGATCACACACCGCACCGGTCCGGTTTTCTACTCTTTCTCCCAAAGTCAGCTGCTGCTGTTGAGTAATAATATTATCATCAATGATCAACATCATCATCATCATCATCATCCCATCCCATCACATCATTTTGTCTTCAACAAGAAAGTACGTAAGTAAAGTAATCCCTTTTAAGCCATAAACTTCACATATTAACTCAATTATAAACGGGAAATTAAAAATCAATAATGATTATTATCACCAGAAAATGCTTTTCCGAACAAATTTCGAACACTTGAGCATGCCCCTCCTTCAAACCAGACGAAAAGAAAATTCTATGCTAATGCCCTTTTTTCAAAATGTACATAAGAAATGTTTACCCAAAGAAAAAATGCATGATCATGATTTTCATGAAGACACAAAGAGAAAAAAAGCAAGCGCATGCAAACGAGGAGGAAAAGAAGGAACATTTTTATGTATTTTACCTACCTACATGAAAGCCGAATTTCTAGTCAGTAGTCTCCTCACTTTTCTTGTCTATTTTATTCACTTCTCGCTCGTTTGCTTTTTTCTGGTAAAAAATAAATGCTCGTTGTCGTCCTCCTCTCCTCAGCAGCACAGTTGCTCCATTCACATAATATAGTCAGCGAAACGCTGCTGGTTTGGTTTGTTTGGTTGTTGCAAGGCAAGCAGCAGCGAGCGAGAGAGAAAATTGGTGAGAATAAGAAAAGGAATAACTTTTATGTACAATATTTTCTCCCTTTCTCCATTTGCAACACACAGTCCAAAAAAGTTGCTTTCGTTCCAAAAAAAAAAGCAGCAGCTCAATTCAATGGTAAGTGTACTGCATTGGCAAATTACAAGAGAAAAGGGTCATTCATAACTTCATCAGTGGAAAATAATTGAGTGGTTGAGCTAAAAATGAATAAATTAGTTGCTCCATGAGCTGATGTGACCATTATGATTCGCATCATTTTTTTTCTTGGAGAAAAGTTCATGTGCTCATTTTCCCTTTGGGCGTAAGATATGGATGGACCCTTGTACATAAATGCTGAAGAGTTGGTGTTGGTGGTAGCAAGCAAGCAGACAAGTAAAGCCCTCATTCTCATTCCATTTATTAACCTGCGATCGAAGATCAATCAAAAGCAGGTTTTTTAGAATGGATCATAGTCTGTCTGTCTGTCCGTCCGTCTGTCCGTCTGTTCGCACGATAACTTTTACACCGTTGAAGATTTTCAAAAATTCTTTTTGCTAAACGATACCTTAGGTCAAGCTCTTGGCTAAGTTCTAAGATGAGCAAAATCGGTCAACGGTAACTGGGTCAAAGGTCAAGGTCAAAAAATTTTAATAGCAAAACATGGCTTATGATACATCAAAATGATGCTATTTTTCAAGAAAAACTCAACTATGCTAATATCAAAGTTCAGAAATGACCCCAGCGTGACCTATAAGTGATTAAAGGTCAATTTTTGAAAAAAATCTCAATAGCAGCCACAATTATGAAAATTTTCAAATCTTTTTTAAACCAATGAACTACTCAGACACAGCTTATGCTAACTTTATTCAGCATAAATGCTAGATCGCAGGTTCCTATATATCTGCCTATTGTCAGGTTTATTTTCCCCAGCCGTAGAAAACTTGATATAACCATCCGTATCCGTCCGTACGTAATATGTATATATACATTTACATTTTCGACTACCACCAGCATATAATGTATATGGAATGGAATGGAAGGAGAGCAGCAGCAGCAGCAGCAGTAGAATATCCCATACATAACATAACGGAGAATTTTTGAGAGCGAGGAGAGCACACACACACACACACACACGGCAGACCTTTTTCAGGATAATATCCTTATTAACCTGCGATCGAAGATCAATCAAAAGCAGGTTTTTTAGAATGGATCATAGTCTGTCTGTCCGTCCGTCCGTCCGTCCGTCTGTCCGTCTGTTCGCACGATAACTTTTACACCGTTGAAGATTTTCAAAAATTCTTTTTGCTAAACGATACCTTAGGTCAAGCTCTTGGCTAAGTTCTAAGATGAGCAAAATCGGTCAACGGTAACTGGGTCAAAGGTCAAGGTCAAAAAATTTTAATAGCAAAACATGGCTTATGATACATCAAAATGATGCTATTTTTCAAGAAAAACTCAACTATGCTAATATCAAAGTTCAGAAATGACCCCAGCGTGACCTATAAGTGATTAAAGGTCAATTTTTGAAAAAAATCTCAATAGCAGCCACAATTATGAAAATTTTCAAATCTTTTTTAAACCAATGAACTACTCAGACACAGCTTATGCTAACTTTATTCAGCATAAATGCTAGATCGCAGGTTACTATATATCTGCCTATTGTCAGGTTTATTTCCTTATTAACCTGCGATCGAAGATCAATCAAAAGCAGGTTTTTTAGAATGGATCATAGTCTGTCTGTCCGTCCGTCCGTCCGTCCGTCTGTCCGTCTGTTCGCACGATAACTTTTACACCGTTGAAGATTTTCAAAAATTCTTTTTGCTAAACGATACCTTAGGTCAAGCTCTTGGCTAAGTTCTAAGATGAGCAAAATCGGTCAACGGTAACTGGGTCAAAGGTCAAGGTCAAAAAATTTTAATAGCAAAACATGGCTTATGATACATCAAAATGATGCTATTTTTCAAGAAAAACTCAACTATGCTAATATCAAAGTTCAGAAATGACCCCAGCGTGACCTATAAGTGATTAAAGGTCAATTTTTGAAAAAAATCTCAATAGCAGCCACAATTATGAAAATTTTCAAATCTTTTTTAAACCAATGAACTACTCAGACACAGCTTATGCTAACTTTATTCAGCATAAATGCTAGATCGCAGGTTACTATATATCTGCCTATTGTCAGGTTTATTTGAGTTTGCTTTTATACACATAAAACCTGATACCTGGCCTGGGTTTGGGTTGGCAGAGCAAGGCTGCATGCAATGCTTTTGCTCTGCTTGAATTGCTATGCCATACTCTCTGTATGTGTGTGTGTGTGTTCTGCTACTTTTGAGAATATCAGAATCAGACGTCGTCGTGTTCTCCTTCTTTTCTCTTCCCTTCGTCAATATGAAATGTCTTCCTGTAGCTGGAAGCACATGAAATTTTATCCACATTTGAGAGAGAAGGGCTGCTGCTGCTGTTGTTTCTGTATGGGTTTTATATGTATGTACATGCTTATGCTTCTTCTTACCACTTATATTTGGGGACAACTCTCTGAACAGGGAAAAGGAAGCAAGAAGAAGTGAGCGAGAGAGAAGCAAGCGCAAAAATGAAAGCAGATTGTGTAATGGAAGGGGAAGTCTTTGGAATATAGTGCTCATGCTACCAACATATAACATCTAACTAGAGAGTTTTTGATCTTCTTTTGATACCGTCTTTTTTTAAAAAGAGCTTTTTCCCATCGTGCAATAGTAGTCATCATCATCATGCGCTTAATATTTTTTTCTCTCTCTTTTCGAGCTTTTATCCTATCCTTTTTCCTTAGGAGCTACAATGGGCATAGTATAGTATAACATTAAAAGTGGCAGGATGTTTTGTTCCCATTCTTGTTTAAAATTTTGTATAAAGCTTTGCATCCCTCCCACACATGGTGGTGGTGCGTTGGCGAGTCTCATGTATTTTCTCTTAACCTTCCCTTTAATAACGAACGCGATGTGATGTGATGCGATTCACCGGAATGGATGACGATGACGACGGTGTGTGGTGGTGGAAAAGAAGAAGAAGATGAAGACTTTCATGCTTATCATCATCACATGCAAAGGAACATGAACCAGATGGAAAGGAGAGAAGTAATTTTCAAAAAAGGGCAATCCAAGAAAACAAGGCGTTTTGCTCACCCCGTATGGAAGGAAGCAGTATGGGACTCAACCGGATGGCTGGACTGATCTGATGCCGTTGTTGTTGAGTGACTGATATGAAGATCAGTGATACGTAAGTCTTTATATACACTTGAATCTTGATGTTCATTTGTGCATGTGTGGTGGGATGTGGGATTCTTATGAAATTGGGAAAGGACGGCTGGCATGCCATGTCGGGAGGATACCGTAGAAATGCTCATGAAAAATGGTTTGGTTTCAAGAGGATAGATTTTCATGTGGCGTCACTTGCTTGGGCTCTCTCTCTTTACGCTCTGCACTAGGACTGCAAGTGAAGTGAACAAAGTATTAAAATGGTTTCGTATTTTCCTTTGTGTACTTTTTTCTGTTGCATGAAAAATTAAAGCGTGCTCTAAGCCGATAAAAATGTCCTATGCATGATGCCAATCATATGGCTCAAGCTCTATGCACATGTAATAATCCTGACTGCGTTTGTGTATGTCAATTTATAGCATAGTATTGCTCATGGTATCATTAGTGTTCATCCTTAATTCATATTTTGTTATGATACGCTATAGTTATTTTCTGAGTAAAGGATATTTTTATGTTTGATGTTGGTAATCGTAAATACATGATGGAATTTCCAGTAAATGTATGGTATTCAATCTGACATGACATGTCATAAGTTGCATCGTGTAGCGAATTGAGATTCTCCATATACAAAATATAAAGTAAAAAGGGATATTATGTTATGTATAAAATACATAACAATCATAATTGTATCATTCATGATAGGGCATACGTTTAGCGCAGAATTTATGGCGTAAACCTCCTCACGTAGACCTGTGTCGCATTTATTCATAAACAGCATATAATTTTGATTGCACATCATGAAGCAAAAGTCTAACTTATCCTTCCATATCTCATCGCGAGCGAAGGTCTCTCATTCACTTCACGAGCAACGTGATCACGGAATGGATAGAAAGAGTGAGAGAGAGAGAGAGAGATACATAGGCACATGGTCGCTGCAGGTTTGGATATCCAAAAAACTCAGATAATGATGATGATGGTGTCGGTGTGTCGGTCGGTACCTCGTCTATTTCTCTGAAAAAGATAAATTCCACCCCAAAAAGCGGACTTCATGGAAAATGGAATGGAAAGCCATTGCTGCAACTACTTTTATATACCATATACTAACGCTTATATGCATATAGTGCGTTCTCATTCTCATATAATTTTTCCATTACTTGTTCAGCTTCCATGTTTTGTGGTTTTTATACAGTACTGCTCCCGTGTTATTTTTCTCTAGGTCTTCAATTTACTTGCTTGCCTTCATTTCCATCCTCCTCCTCTTCGCCATCATCATCATCATCATCACCATCATCAGGAGCAGCACGAAAAACGAAGTTCGTCGTCAGCAGCAGCAGCAGAACCAAAAGCAACGTCCTTTTTGTTCGTTGGTTCGTATGAAAAAAAGAAGACGAGCTTGAACACAGCATTTCATTCCACATAGATATCTCAGAGTGGAAACTAGTTCTCTTTTGCTCGTCATCGTCATCATCATCATCATCATCATCATCATCATTATAATGCATCTACTCACTTCTCACACAGAAAATACACAGGAGAGCCTACCGTACAAAATAGAATATTCCTCAGAGCCAGCACACAGCCACATCCTGAACTCAGTGACTGAGCGAACAACATAATATTTTTATACCTATTTCGTGTAGGCAATATCGTAACGTATCGTATGACTCTGCATGTTGGTTCGTTCGTTCTCTTTCTACCACATCATATCTACTAACTACGCTTACACATCCTTTTCATACTGTGACTCAGGGGAAACTTGGGAAAACGTTAAGCAGTATTCCACTCCACTACTATTCTTTGTCTTCCGAACCCCCCTTCGTCGTCTTCTGCAACTCAAACTACATGCTGGCAAGGCAAAGCGAAGCCACACTCAAAAATTCTCTTTTGCTCTCTGCCTTTCGTTTCATGTAGAAGGCCAAATATATTTAATCCTGGCTCGAACAGAAGAGCACAAAAAAAACAAGGTTGCTTTCGGCTTTTCTCTTTTTCTTGCTTTATCTGTATCTCATGCTGCGCTGTGTGTGCATACACCATATTCTTCTGCAGCAGTTCGTAACTACGTACATGTACCTTAATACGACTGAAACTTGTATAAGGGAAAAAATGAAGCAACCAACAACCATCATCGTCATCATCATCAAAGTTTTTCCGTCCGTCCGTCAGTGTGGTGTACGTGTGTAGTTTTGCCTTTGCTTTTTCATGCCCTATCGCGAACTAATATCACAAGAGTTTGGTTCATTTCATGTCATGTCAGCATTCACCATCAGCAAAAGCACTCTCTTCCTTGCAGCCTGTTTTTATTCCATTCCACCAACTACTACTACTACGGCATGCCGTGCCATATAGGCAAACTCAACTAACAACTTGAACATTTTTTCCATTTTCCCATATGCCATTGCCTGCATGCATGCATGCTTATTTTTAAGCTTAAATATCAAACCATCACCATCATCATTCTTTTTTTCCCCAAGTATGAAACGGCATACATTCGTATACTTATGTGCTCTGAGCGGTTCTCCGTGCTTGATTCATGCATTTAGCATTACTTTTTAGCGTGTCATTTTCTTGTCATTATGAACGTGCACTGCTCATAGGAAAAGGATGTGATGTTTCAAAATGAGAATGGACATTTTTCACACGTTTTAATGCAACGCTCAACAGAACACCAATAACATCAACATCACCGTTCCGTCGGAGTTGCTAATTTTCATACAATCTCGTAATCCAAACCAAACAGTCTAGCGGCACTCCAATGCTAAAATATGCAAAAATTGAACAAAGGAACTTTATCTCTTCGTACGTACCTTAATGGTCTGCAGGTGCATAGTTTTCATATGCATAAATGCATATTATATATTATTATGCATGTAGAATTTGGCGGAGAGGCATGAAAAATTAAAGCCAAATGAAGAGAGCTATATGTATGAATTTTTCGAAACATGAGCAGTAAATTACATCAGGGGATGTGCAAATTCGAATGTAAGGTTGTGTACAACATGAAACAAAAAAAAATTGTAAAATGCGGACACATTGGGCTTGGGCTGCATATACGTTTGTACGAACATGAAATCATAATAATCTTTTTCATTTTCATGCATTTTATCACATCCCATTTTCATAGGCGTTACTTCTTTCCAACTCCAACTCTTCCTCCAATAAAACTAAAAAAGCAACAAAGTACACATAGGGCAATGCATATGACTATGATAGAGGAACCAACACATTCCCTTCTACTTCACAGCCTAAAGAACAAGGAAGAAGGTTATATTGTATGATGATGGGATGATGATGATGGTGATGAGGACAATGGCGAAATCCCATTTCATTCTCCAAAATCCAAATCTCTCTCTTGGTTGTATTCTGTGTTTTCTGGTATATAACCAGCATTCAAAGCCAACAAGTACGTCAGACAAGGAGCAGCAGCGGAAGGAAACCAACATGAGCGTATCATCATCAACATCATCATAAAAAGCGTAATAACAGCACTTGTGTATAATGCTATTTACTACTACTCAGAAAAGGACACGGCATTACTGTATACAATGAATAAATGGGAGTAAATGGTGATTTTTTATTCTTTCATGGATGTATACCTACATAATGTACACATTTGACAGAAGAGCACACACACCAACCAGACCAGCATTTCACAAGTGCTCCTTTGAACTATTGTGTGAAGAAGAGGTAAGAAGAAAAAAAGAGGAAAAGAACAGCATATTATCTTCAGCAGAAATCTGTGAATCTTGACAGACACCAAGAAACCAGATTCATGCACAACATTTTTTCCAACACATCGACAATCGACATCTCACCGCCGCTGAAAGAGCTTTCAGTCAGTGACTGACTTCTCGAGAGACGAAGAAGAAGCATTTTGTTGTTCAGCAAAAGCAATCCAAAAAACTAAAATTTCTTGGTTCGTAGATATCGTATTTATTATTGCATCCCTTATCCCCAACCAAGAAAGAACGTTCATTTCATACTACTACTATTATATAGCGAGACCGTCATACAATTTTCCAAGTAAAATTTTTACAATTCCAATTGTAACTTCAAAAGTTGATGATGATGATGACTATGATGAGCAATAAAAGCAATGTAGCCAAGTCATGCAACTAGCAAAAATCTTGAATGTATATGTGCTGTTCACTGTAGAAAAAAAAATACTTTTTAAATTAGTGAAAAACACGCATGAAGTCAGGTAGAGACATACAGGTAGATATGTTGTTCTTAAGAAGAATTCTTCTCAATCTTCCACCATCCTACGTCCATACATAGTAGTAGTAAGTGAGTGTGCATGTACAAAGGATTATTCTTTGAATAATATAATGTACACATAAAGTTTAGCCTTCAGGCGCATTTATATTCTTCTCATCATGATCAACATCAACATTCACAATCATCATCAAGAAGATTATGATTGTGGTGGTGGTTGCTTTGAGAGATGATGATGATGATAGTAAATAGCAACTTAGAATTTTTGCCTCGCTCGCTCTCAAAAGTCAAGTCAATGCATAAATATGTATTACGTTCTTCATATATAATATGGTTTGGTTTATACAGTAATGAATCTTAACATTGCATTAGGTACGTCCATGCATGCATGATGTTGTTCCTCTGATGAGCGAAAGAATCAACTGGCTTGAAGTTGACTTTGACTAACAAACTTAACCACTTCTTTTTTCAGTCGTACATAGTCATAGTCATGTAATCATCATCAAGTTGCAACCAAAAATCCAAGGAGCATCCTTCATTATTTCTACTTTCATGCAACGCAACAAGCTCTCTTCTGACTCGACTACCACCACCACTACCATCATCATCATTTTATAAGAAAACAAACTCGTCCTGTGGTAAAAGTTTTTTTTTAATGTGTGAGAATAATAGTGAAGCGAAAGATTTTGACTTTGTTCTTCTTCGCCTGTTCTCCTCCTTCTGAGTGATGCTGCTGCTGTCGGCTTAGAAAATATGTGCATGAATCATTATTAAAGCGAGTTGGGTTGTTGGTTACACATGGATTTTTAAGGCTGTTTTCTTGTCAGTCACTTGTAGTTCATTTTCTTTTTGCAGTGAATGCTCTTTTTTCCTTTCTCTTCATCCATCCATCCTCTTCTTCTTCTTCACTTCTTCTTGCCATGCCAGTTTTCATAAATTTATCTCTCATCCTGTTTCTTTTCGCCTTTTGCTTGCCTGCTGAGGCGTAAGCATTTTACAAGGCATGCATTCATGATCCCATGCCATATGAAGAAGATATGATGATGAAGAAGAAAATGATGATGTGATGTTGGTTGTTGGATGAGGCAAAAGTAACAACGAAATGAGCTAAAGAAGAGCAAAGAGAGTAGAAAGCAATAAGAATACTTTTGAGGAATATGAACTATGAAGTTTTGAACTGCTCAGCGTAATCTCTTTTGGTTCATGTCGGCTTTACTCAAGAATTCACTTGAACATTACGACTTTACTAATATATATGATGTATATTTTTTACAGTGCATGAGAGAAAAAGAGTTTAGTTGGTTTGAGCAGTGCATGAACTCAAAAAACCAGACGTTTATAGCTGCTCGCTGCTACTACGAGCTCTCAACCAAAATTGAAAGACTCATATTCATATTATGCGTTTTCACGTTTTTTATTCTTCTTTTAAAGAGAGGTTGGCACTTGGCTGAGCGAAGATGGGGAAATAAAAGATTGGGAATTTTACCTTCGTAATGCCGTATATGATCATTGATCATCATCATCATCTTCTCATCTCAACATCATCATCATCATGTTATGTTGGGTTTGGGATGGTTGGTGTTGGTGTGTTGTTTTGTTAGACATAGGATTTTTTGAGCAGCATTTGATAATATTCATTATATGATGAGGAGAATGAAAAACAGAACACCTGGCTTACTCTTTCTGTACAAATAACATTATCCCATGACATCTCACCATCCTCGTATTCAACTACAACAAACTCATGAATTTATACATCATGATCATCACCATCCTCCTCATTCGTCTCGAACTGTTGCCGCATCACTCAAACACACGTTACTTTTATGAGGATATGAATGAGCATTAAAAATCCCTTCTTCAGTTATGTTAACGTCATTACCAAACTTTTATGACAGTTCCATAACGAAGAAAGGCTGAGCGTTAACAACACTCATCATCTCATCTCAATGCTAACAGTATATACTGATGTGATAGCACTTTTGTCAAATAAAAGCCCAACATTCATCATGCCATTCATGTGAGCTGCTGAATAAATTTGTTTTCACAAGTAACATAATATATTATCCTTAGTCGTGCAATATGGTTTCATTCGGGAGGAGGATACGATATGATTCAATCCACTGTGCTGCTAAAATGAGAGATGAGGATGAGAAAGAGTATATTTAAGGAACGGTGATGCGAATCTGAATGCGATACACTGCGAAACCTATCTTTATTGCATGGTGTTGTCATTTTATCAGCAGTATTAACCAAATAATCAACTCGGACGGATATGGATTGCCGATTGGTGATGACCAGCGGAGAAATATAAATTTTATGTGATAATGCATGAATATTAATGTAGGTGTTCAAAAAATAAGCTTAATTGATGCACGTAAAGTAGTAGGAGTCGCCCTACACACATAACATTTAACATGTAATTGTTAGTTTTGGAGATTAGTTTCATTACATTGGATGAAAACAATGATTATATGAGTGGATGATAATAATAATAATAATACAATATGAACAATTATAATAAAGTGCAATATGATAAAAACTAAAAACTTCATGTTTAACTGCGTGAATGGTTTGCAATTTCAGTTGTCATTTCAATGATATTATTTTTGATTATAGTCATACAATGAACAAACTTTGGTGAAAATAATAAAACATTGAACATTATTGAAGTTTGCGCATTTACATTCCGCTTGTAAAGGTTGAACATCATTCTTTTTCCGCTATTTCAAATATTAATAAAAACTAAAAGTTGACTTTCTTTGATAAAGCCGCGTATATAGAGATGCGTTTTACATAATCAATGAGAAAAACATTCGAAACAGCTACATACTCGTATTTTTATACATGAAAGCAATCAAGATTCGCGTGGATTTTTATTTTCAGCACAATATTTTTTTAAGTGTCAATGATAATCCGCTTTTTTAAATGTCCGCTCTCTCGAAACACAGGAGGAATGTCAAGACAAACAAACAAAAATTACTGTTAATATGATTCTTCATCATCAGAATTGCTCGTCTCTCTTTCAAACAGTAAAATTAAAATCTACTTATAAGCGCCGCATTTTCTAATCGTAATTCTTTTCGTCGGGTTTCCAGAAGGGTCGCCGCATTCAGAGATCTTATCGACGATCTCAATGCCCTCCAGGATGTGTCCGAATATGCCAGTGAAACCTGGCATATCCTGCAATATTATGCGGAACTGGGAGCCAACAAGCCCCTTGGAGTCGTGTCGTTTTTGCGTTCGACGCATTCCAATTGCACCTAAAATTGTTGAAAATAACATTAAGATAAGATTAGATTCTCAAATTTTGATGTTTTTAAATGTACTAGTATTATACCAAGTTTTATACTAGAAATATAATTATATAATAATTACCTCTTGTTGCGGGCAATCGAGTGTCTTCGGGCATGAACAGACCTATTGGATTCAATTATATTATATTAATATTATTTTACAAATAATAAAAACTACAATATCAAATATATTCAACCTTCAATTATAATATATATATATATGTATGTAATATAATGTTCTCTAACCTTCTTCGTATATTGAATGTCCGCCACGACCGTTGTTGTGCTCGAAGTCACCCGTGATTACCTGAGAAGGAAATGAATATAAATTAGGACCTGTTCCAAAATACCAGTAAAACTCCATATAAAGTATAACTAACTATTAAGCAACTTACAGACTCTCCCTTCCAGCACTGGAACACTACACACCCCTGAAAACCAAATCCTCTCTCTTTAGTCGTCAAAGCTTTGAAATTTTCGCACATTTTAGGTGCAACATCGGGTCGCGTTTCTATAATAATGCGTCCTAGTGGGACGCCCTGGATATCCATGTCAAAAAAGAACCGGGGACCCCCAACGCTAGGTACACAGAGTGAGTTGGGGGAGTACTTGGGCGGTGAAATTAATGCGCTGTATAGGGATAATAAAAAAGGTAAAGTGTGAATAAATGTTGGAAATAGTAGTCAATTTGTACCGTAAGCTACGATTCTACTGCTAAAGCCTAATAATAATAATTAATAATGAAATTAGAGCATGACTAACCTTTGGGACTTCAGTCCTCCGTTCCCGTTTGTATAACCAAAGTTTGATAAACCTAGTTTGGCTGACGTGTAACTGTTTCAGAAATGAGATGATTGTAGTAAATTGCTTGTAAAAATAATATCATGAAAATGTAAATTGTATTCATACCTGTGGATTAATTTTAGCGCCTCAGTATTCGGCGAGGAACCGCATGCATGTAAGGGCGATACCTAATTAAAATTATAAAAATATTAGAATTATATAGAGTACTACTACTTAGTAAACCTTGCATGAGTATTTGAGTATGAGTAAGAAATGTGTGTCAGTGAAAGAAGACTAACCATTGCTCGAAACAGGATGCCCTCCAGTTGTTGTTTGCGACAGGTGAGCGAACTTATTAGGGCCGACAAGTGCGATAGCGACTCTGAGTTTCCGTTGGCAAGGGACTTGCGTGCCGAGGTAAGGAGGTCTTGAACCTGGGGTAGTTCGGCGAAGAAACTCGACCCTACAAATCCAATAACAATGATAATAGTTAGCCATGAATTATTGAAAACCATAAATTTTTCTGCGAATTAAAATTCAAATACAAAAGCGTTCATGTCAAAAAGCATACCAGACATGAGGTCTTCCTCGAGATCCTTTTTGGCTTGACTCAACGCTTCGATTACTTTGAGAACCAAATCCTGTTGTTTCCTTTCGCACCTATACACTTCATTTAACAACTTCCCCAGGTTTAGCGTTTCCGCTTCAAGAGTCGCCGACAGAGTTTCAGACATCTCTTTCAACGATCTTGCGTTATGACCCCGCGCTTGGTGCTCCTATAATAAAATAATGCAACAATCATTAATAATACATTGATTTATGTATTTATCTTCCATTCTAAAATGTTTCAAATTGCATACCTGAGAGCAAACCCGACAAAGACCCTTCGAACAAACTTCACACCAGCACACGTGAGGCATGGCATGAATGACGCAGGCTATAGAAAAAATAAAACCAAAAATAAAATTAAAGCCATACTTACACATTCCAAACTTAACATTAACAAAACTGAAAACAGATAAAAGATGCTTACCCGAGGTATTATTGCCCGTCCCATTTGTCAGGGCTCCGTTGGTAGTGACATTATTTTCGTCTACACGCCATGCAGTCCCCACTAACGACAACAAAGTGTCCGCTTCGTCCTCAGACCACCCATTCTTCTCCTCCGCTGCGCTTCCCATAACCACCTCCACGACTGCACTAATTCTATCCGGATTCTCCAACTAGACAAAATATAAACACAGTATTAAAAACCTGTGTCTAAAAATAAAATCCCAATCCAACTAAAACTTAGCACCCCTCAATCTGCCATTCTAACTATCTCCATATTAGTGTCACCCTTCGCCCCTGCCGAAAACGTGTCAATAATTGTCAATAGGTTCAACTAACAATTTAAATTACTCACAGCAAGTGGCAGCGCCGTCGGCGAGTATGTCTTCAACATAGAAAACTGTTTTATTAACTACAAAACTAATTTCCAAAAATGGGAAAAATCCAGCCTTCTTATCAAATATCCCAATGTGTCATGCTTCTTGAGTTGAAAGACTCTATTCCATAAATAAGATGCCTAAAATCCTAATTGAATTTGTGAGTGTCAACGTATTATCCTATTTTTTTTTATTAGTAAACAAAGTCAACTAGTATTTCCTATCTGGTGTCATAAACAATAAAGGTTCCAGCAGAGCAGATGCCTTCTTGTAAACTGTTATACTAAAGGAAGGTAAGGTACATTATTTTCGAAAACACTACAAATTCACAAGAGGAACCCAACAACTCAAATGAGCGGGATTCGGTCCATACATGGTCCCAATATGCATAAGGTATATTGTATACCTCCACAATATTATATCATGGAACAAGGTATGAAGGAAAAGGGGCAATAAAATAAGCATGCATCTATTGCTCAGTCGGGACAGTGACTCGCTACCAACAAGGTATCACAAGACGAGGCTCGCGTGAGCCACCACAGGAGGAAATAGTAAAAAGAGCGTGAATGTGAACGTGACCAACGAGAAAGGAGAGAGAACTAACTCCCTATAAACTCCTACATACATACATATATTCGTGTTGTCTATAACTATATACTTTTACCAAAGCCTTCAAAAAAAGAAAGGTAGACAGACACACACACCACCACAATACTACAATACAACCGTCCTCCGTGGAATTCCCGGTGACTCAGTCAAGTCGACCCGGGTGTTTCCTCCACTACCTCCAAAAACTACTACTACTAGTAGACACATACGACATAACAAACTCCTCAACTCAGCCAAAGCCAACTCATCAAAAAAAAAAGTATACACACACACTGAACTCACTCCACTACTCAGCTCAACTTTTCTCTCTTGATATGATCAGTAGTACGCAAGGTACCCGGAGAGTTTCTCAAGAGCCTGCGCAGTAACCACCGAAAGACAAGCCAGAGAGAGAGAGAGCCAAAAGCCAAAGGACCGGTGTTGAATGGATTTAAATGAAGGTATACCTTTAAATTAATTCTCTCTATTAATTCACTCTTCTATACCTACAACCTATTAACATGATGACATGACTATGACCTTATCTAAATTGACAACAATGAGTAATGAAAGCAGATACTTGATACTTGTTTGTAAATAGTGCACAATTATACCCCACTCTATATATTTTCTCCCGCCTTGATAAGAAATTCTATATGTGTGGTCTCCTCTCCTAGCTCACCTCTCAGTTAAATCCACTTTTGCTTCTTCTCCTTTGAGTATTAAATATTATTTCACTTTTGACTTTCTCCAATGTCCCCCTTATGTTGTATGTTAACTAACTATTGGGAAGATAACTAAGAAAACTATGGAAAACCCATTGGAATTAATACCGGCTTCAACATAACACTTGTAGCCTGGCACATAGAAAATTGAACAAGAGAGAGCCGAGAGGAGTGAAAGAGTTGAGAAGAGCCACACCAAAAAGGAAGGGATTATAATACAATGCACAATACTACCACAATATCATCATATCATATCGTATGATATAAAAGTGTGTAGTTGTAGTAGTGTACAGAATATGAACAACCCGAAAGCATGAATATACATAAAATACTAAACACTCTGAGAAATGCACATTGGAGACACGAGACACGGCAGACAGAGAGGACAGAGCTTACTATGTCTACTACTAAAGAGTGTGGAGTATTCTTGTTCTTATATTTTTTGGAGGAAAAAATTAATTTTCTAAAAAATCCCTTAACAAACCTTTAAAACTTGTTGAGGGCCCCTAAAATGTTTCCGACCGGTTGGAGGTGAGTACTGACTGGCAAAGGAAATGTCATGAACTGTTAAAAAAGGTCACGGGAAATTAAATATTAGTTAAATTCACCAGTCACCAACCACACACACTATTTTTTGTCCAGTACGTGCACAGAGTCGTGTTCCAAGTAAGTAGTTAAGTGGGGGAATGAATTGAGTGATCCTGTCCTGTGTCTTGTGAAGCTCGCTCCTTTCCTCCTCTCTCTCATCCGCTCATACCACATCGTCCATATTACAACTTTACTCTTTACTACACATTTACTACCATCTCATCTCTCTATTCATACACTCACACAAAACTCATGGTGGTGGTGGTGGTATCAATGAGCACGGCTTTTTTTTGGGAGTGTGCTGTTGTGTGTATTTTAGCTCGTCAAAAAATGTAGGCAGGGCAGTTCAACCAGCACCACCACGTAATATAGTTTTTTGGCTATACGCCCAAAACCTCGCTACATCA
The DNA here is from genome assembly GCA_964034955.1 of Orchesella flavescens. Taxonomy (NCBI): domain Eukaryota; kingdom Metazoa; phylum Arthropoda; class Collembola; order Entomobryomorpha; family Orchesellidae; genus Orchesella; species Orchesella flavescens. Next base: position 33,881,888 of record OZ035954.1, on the reverse strand, counting down.
CTTTTTAGCCGAGTGAAGAGCAAGCGTACGTACGTACGTACGTGCACGCTAAATTTTAGTATATATAGTTGAGGGTTGAAAGGAATAACCCTTAATGTATAAGGTATGTGCATAAAAATAAGGTATATTCTTCTTTTGGGTATGTACATGGTTTTACGCGGCATATTCCATGTCAGCCTGAGCCGGTATATTGCAACGTTATTTGAAGCCGGCATAAGAGTCATAGGGAACTAATGTGCATAAGATACGATACTAGAGTTAGGATATGTGTAAGACTTTTCATGACTTGGCTTCTTATGCATATATGTCTGCAATGACAGACGGAGGATGGTGAGATGAGAATGCGACGCCCACGGTCCCACTTATCTTCCACATGGTTGAGAGGAATCTCGCTGCGATGGTGAATAGCGTCGGCGGAGCAAAGCGGGAAGCCACGGCATGGCGGGTTATGGTAGTGGCCCAAGCGTCCCCATTTAATAGCATGGAGTTAACTGAAACCTCTTAATTTACTGGGGTAGCGTGAGCCAAATTGGGGATGAGGGTTGAAAGTTTGATAATTTTTGAGGTGGAGAATGGAATTTAATGGGTTTCATTGAGGTGGCATGTGCAGATGATGACATTTGACGATTTCAAATTTTGGGTGTAACTCCATGTACTAGTGGCCCAATGTTAATGGAGGAGCACCAGAGCTTCATGTAGTTTAGTGTTTCGGTGTGAGAAGAGAAATGAGCAGATATTGGGATGAAAGGCATGAGAGTTAGAGAAGCAGCATTTTTACATTGGGGAAAAAATGTCGCTTTTGGAACAGTACCACACCACGTTTATGTGTGAGATTGAGAATGAGAGAGAGCCTACTACTACTCTTCTGTCGTTGAAACAAACTCTGCTCTTTATGAAGCTTACCCTCAAGAAGAGTTTGACCGGGTTCAAGGCGAACCTCGTTTTATGTACATTCGTCCTCCGGACAGAATATATAAGGTCCGGATGGATGAAAAGATAGAGACATAAAGATGCTGGCGTATGCTTATATTACTTATAAGCCACTGCTAGAGTAAAAGTTCAAGTTTATATCAATAAAGAAGTGTGGTGGTGGTGGTGGTGGAAACGGATATGCATGCATTATGCTGATAGCAATTTCATTCGGTCGGTATGGTATGTCCTAGTCCCTAGTTCTAACTTCTATTACCACAAAAGCCAAGCAAAATGAGCGCAATATTAACTATCTCTTCAGCAGCGCAGCGGTGGTGGTCTTTGTATGCGGAGGAGAATCTCCTTTAAGTGGGTAATCGCTAATCCTCTGCGTTGCCTGCACTTTGAAATGAATACATTTATTTTTTATTTTTGTCAGTCCACAGTCAAGTAGCAATGTAGTAATGTTCAATTTATTACTGCACAACTGCTACAGTTGAACTGTATGCGACATTCACAAGACTACTATAAGTTTATGCTATTTGGGTTTTGATATAAGGAAAAAGTCAAAAAAGCTATATAGAAATGACCGTAACACCATTATGAAGATTAAGGAACCACATTAAATTCCATATGTATCCAAATCCCGTTAAATAGCAAAACAGGCGGATATGGAAAAAATGATTATAATATTTATAACGTATGGCATCTGATTGTTATCTTTTGAGAACATTGCATATTATTATCAGCTCAGTCATAATGGAGGATATTTAAAACCTAGCTGGTGGTTGCTCTGCAGAGTTGCAGATGCCTAAGTGGGTAAAGTCTGACATCTAAGAAAGTCATTCATTAATGATTTACATTTTAGTCACTGTGTGCTTCAGAAAAAATCTCCACCGGTGTCCTCCATGTCAGTCCTCCCAAATGGAACTAGAATGTACATTTTTGTTTTTTTAAGCTTTGAGGTGTTGCTATAAGTTTTTTCCTCACTTGCACTTTCACCTTTATCTCTCCTTCTCCTCCACCCCATCTGTGAGGCAGGAACCTTTTATCAGTTCACAACTGGGAACAGTTGACAATGTGCACAGGCAAGACAAGTTATATAATACTGATAAACATAACAAGAACCACATAAGGTCTGATTATCAGGTTCAGGAGGTGGTATATTGTATATTTCCCTTTGGTTGATAATGCAAAGACTCCAAAGGTTATCATCACCTCACAAAGGCCTTCGTTGAAACTTTGGCCGTGTACTATGACAGGGAAATCAATAACTTTGCAAAGGAAGAATAATGTTGTGTGTAAGTCAAACCCTTAGGCATAATGTATGTATATAAAGGTTGACATATGGATCGGATGGACTCACCAAAATACAGATCTCCCTCTAAAGAGTGAGAGTGTATCCAATCCATATCCAGCCTCTACACAATCTATATACAACCAAAACAGTTCATAGTGCAGTACTGATTTTGCCTGATATCTTTTGGAAGAATGAAAATATTTTGTGAGTAGTACATACAAATTTCAGTGCACAAACTTCAGGAAAACGAAATTGAATGATGATGAATGAAATTAGGTAGATGGATCCTGTTGTTCATGTAGTAGATAGATAAGCATGTAAATTTTTCATAAATAGTAGTAGCAAAAGCAAAGCATTCAATGTGTTGTGTGTGCACTAGTTTTGTAGTAGCTATACACAAAAAGCTTGCCTGTATTCCATATTATACGTTTTATACAACAAACCAAAGTTGTGTTTAGTTTATACCATTCTAACGCAATGCATGTCTGTCTTGTTTTGGCATCTCTATTTCTATGAATGGTGAATGGCAAATGGAACACTACAGTTTATGTCCTGGCATATATTACAAAGTAGTTATATGTTATGCTGCTTGATGTTTACAGTTTCCATTCAGCTTATTTGCTTCACCCATACAGGAAAAGGGTTATTCATTCAATGTCATTTAAATACAAACGCAAACTAGCACAAATAAATACACCTTTCATTTCATAATTTCATACTACCAGCATCAGTTTCAGCATCAACTACGGAACATAACAGAAGAGTAGGTTGTTTTGTCTGAATTTTGGATACAAGTTCTAGTTTTGGTTGATACTTAGTTAGTGCTTGGCTTGCAATGCAAGTTATGCATTTAGGTTAGATTATATTATATTATCCTATTCATTATCTGCAAATGATCAGAGTAGCTGCAACTGTATTGCATACGGTCAACGGTACCATGTATCGTATATGAGATGAGCGATGCGTAGATCTTGACATCAATGATATCCATTTTAAAGCATATCATATCATGTCACGAGTCCAGCCAAGTCGATCAGTAGTATTGACAAATAACTAGCGTAATCTATGAAGAAGTCAAACTCCTTGTGTGGACATTGAGCCGGACTCAGGCTATAGATGACATGATGAACTTAAATTAGCAATGTAATACATTCATAATTTCATATGTGACTCTAGAGGTTATAGTCTTACAAAAGAAAGGCGCATATAATATCAAGAGTGAGGTAGAGCGAACAAGTGCCTATAGTACCGTACATTTAATATTGAATGCATATGGAATAAGGAAGTGCTAAAGAAATTTACCAACAACCGCAGAGAAAGCAATAATGAAAATGAAAGCATGGCCTATGGTCTATTTTTTACTTGAGATGAAACTGTTTACTCACAACATTAGCTTAAGCAGTGCATGTAACTGATGTAACGTTAGCATTTGCACTGATTAAATAAATCCTGTGTGTATCCCTTTCCTTTTTAAGTTAAACGTATTGTATTGTTGTATGCGTATCAAGTACCAATGTATCCATGTTCATGAATACAGTTTGCATATTCACATACAATTTACAATTCAACCAGCACGAGCCGAGCTAGAGCACTATTCCAGGGAGCACAACAGCTCTTGTGAAATGCGTTGAAGCTTGAGAGACACGAGTCTTGAGATGAGACGTGAGGATGGTGAGTCTTGTAAGGAATCAAGATGCTTTGATTATAAGTGTCCTTTACATATATCTGTTGATTTGGATGGTAGTACGTCATATGGCTTTCAAAATCCTGAAGGATGTGCACGTGGGATTTGTTGGCATACTCATTTTATTTGTGGTATGTAAAGAGAAAGTTGCATTACTCAATCGTTAAGGTCATTATGCATGTTTACAACAAGCTGGGCAAGATGGAAAAATACTACATTCAATCTCTGGTAACTTCTTGTTTGTCAGCTTTGCGTGAAGGGTTATATATTGGGCTGGACAATTTTGCTGAAAAAAAATGTTTTTCTGGGTTATACTCAAATCAAGGTGTTCCGTCGAATTAACTCTTTTCTTACTGCAATTGTTTGACTTTACAGTTTAGTTTGATTGGTTGTTTGATCTTGATCGTCTATTAAAGCAAATTAGTTCTTTTTCCAACATGTATGTATCCTGTGTACAATGTTCATTCCATAATAACTATTGATTGTAAACTGCAGGTTTAAAATTTTGTGAAGTAAAACTCTATATTCGATGGTACCTGGTGAATTAAGCAAGCATTAAAGGGACAACTTCATATTGCACTTATAGCACATTATTGCTGAGGTACCATCAACTAACATTTCTATTTTTAACACGAACTAGGTTTTATTTCTCATACAACGTAAGCATTTTCCTTATTTCCTTTTAACTTAAAATCCTTACATACTTGCCTGTTGCATGTATTAGCGGTAATACAAAACTTTTTTGGTTTTTCAATGAAAAATTTTCATATTATATTTCTTTAAAAAATACAAGAGTTATTTTGTGTTCAATTCAAGAATATATACATAAAGCAAAGGGTTAAAGCAGACAAGAGCAATTTTGAATTTGACATATGTGTACCCTCAAGAGTTAGGTTGGGACCAACATATCCATCCATGGGACGATTGTCGTAAATGGTATCGGGTTCTCAGTTTTAGAACAAAGGTTGCCTCTGTCTAGTGGAAAAAAAACCTTTCTTGTCGATGCTGGAACAATAAACAAAGTATCTATAAAAACCATGTCATGAGTGTTTCTTTATAAATATATCGCATATTGCCACTGCACCTACTTGGTACTTAATACCAACTACATGTTGTTCTTCGAAACCTTCAGTTTTGGTTTCGTCGTCTCGTCGAGCACCGCATTTCATAATCGATTAGGAGCTGAAGCCTTCAGCTTCAGCCTCTCCTGAAGGGAGTGAGTAGCACCGTTTTTTTTCTTCTTGACAAGCCTTCTTCTTCAATTTAATCTCCGTTTCAACACCCACGACTACGACATTCTGTTTACTTGCACTTGCAGAGAAGCTATTTAAATCTTGACTTAAAAGACTTGCATTGTCTAATTAGCTTCTAGTCTTCAATCAAAACTTGTGGAATGGTTAACTGAAAAAAACTTATGGACAGGCTCCTTCAGTGTTTAATTGTCATATAATATCATTGCAGATACACCCTGATTTGGTTATATATAATATTTCCGAGTATTTGCTGATTGCCATTGGTACAACTACTCAAGCACATCGTAACTTTTGGTGCTGCTTGTTGCTGACTGAGCATATAACATTATGAGGTGTTTATACTGGTGAATAAGTGTAAGTGTATAAGTAAGTATAACATTGTGCCAAATCAGAAAATTATGAAGCTTTTCCTTTAACATAGGCATCGCCATCGCACGCTGTTTTGTTTTTGGTTAAAATTTTACATGCACAATGCACACAAAATGAATCATTTGTAGCAGACACCATCGATTAATATAGTACGCATTTGTGTCAGCGTATCAGTAGCAAAGAAAATCGTACATTTTCATGCATAAGGTGTAAATGATTCTGGTAGAAAGGTGGAAACAGTGTTTTGAAGAAAAATAGGAGACATTATCAATGATTCGTGAAATATATTAATATTAGACGCTTAAGACAAAAGTTAGTGAAGGCACGGTATACATACTCAATACACCTATACAAGCACGCAGTTTTAGCCGCCTTTTCATGTTAAATGGGTACGCGAAAAATACTATTTTCATTTCTGGAAGAGAGTTAAAATGTGTGATCTATAGCGAAATGCTTATACAGAATATTACATAATTTTTTATATTTTTTGTACTGTGTACTACTTTCAAGCAAGTGATTTTGTTGATTGTGACTTTGATTTTTATGATATAACAAATATCACCCCAAAAACGTTTGATTGCTTATGAGCGAGAGATATATTATACATTGTAATAACCTGATTTTACAAAATGTGATTAATAGTTGGCCCAATTTTTGTTTCTGTAATTGCAGATGCCATTTAGAAGCGCAGATCCCACGCTTATTCTATAGCGTCCAAGGAATGTGTTGCTACTCAAGTGAGTAGTGCAGTGTGAGTAATGACTGTAAAATGTGGATACTTAGAGTATGTACATAACACCCCAAATTAAGAGATCTCATCATTCAACATTTCCATTTCGATAAACTTCAGCCCTGCTTCAAAATCCAAAATGCCTTCCAAACGATTCTCAAGTAAAATGATTCTCATAAAGGAACTTCGTAACTTAGATTCCCTTCATCAGTACTATGTAAGGTGGAAAAGAATAGATGATGATGGCAAGTCAATCTACACTAATGCATGGGCAAGTGAAAAGTTGGTGGCTGATGCAATGGGAGTAAGGTTGATCAAATTTTGGATTAAAGAATATTTTAATCCGATGACTTCACCAGATCTTAAGCCAATACTACAAAATAAGCTAGAATATTGGTCAAAGACTAATGTAAACCTGGAAAGCAACACGGGCGTCTCGTCGAATAAGCGTCGTCGGCTAGAAAGTGATCGCGAGCACAATGGAATAGATGCAAAAAAATCAAAATTAATTAATGCATCTCAAAATGAAGAAAGTAATAAATCTATAGTGGACGTTCACATAAGTGAAGAAATTTCTGAAGTCTCATCGCCACAGTTTGAATTCGGAGATATTATATGTATTAAAACGGATTTAAATAGCAATCATCCTCTGTATCACATTCAATGGAACTACCAGACGGTCGAGTCTGCCGAAACGCTTGGTTTAAAGGATCAAGAGTTAATTGTGGCACGCAGAGCCCTTCAGAGAAAACGGTGCGGTTGTAAATTGTCAGTTATTGAGACAACACGACTGCCGGATTCAACCTCTGACGACCTTGATCTCATTACAACATCCACCCATCCTCCTGGGGGTGAACCAGAATCAGGAGAGAATGAAAGTGAATCAATTCCTTCATTATCGAATCCTCAAAATTTGGAGCCAGAGGAAAAAGCAACGGTTGATGTTACTTGCCAGACTGACCCATACCCATGCAGCAACTGCAAGTCCAAATTGGTGGACGGAGATCCTCGGAGAGTCTCTTCGCTTCGTCAAAGAAAAAGTAAAGCTGATAAAGTCGATACTGTCATTGAAAGTGAAAGTTCTAAAAAGAAAAAATCAAAATCCAAGAAAGAAAATTTGGAAAACAACGATGATGAAGATTTGGTTGAGATCGAGTATGAAGTTGAAAAGATTCTGGACTATGGAAAGAATGAGGAAAAAGATAGATATGAATATTTCGTACGATGGAAAGGCTACAAATCAGAGGACGACACGTGGGAGCCAAATGACAACATGGCAAATTGTGACAAAGCCAAAATTGCGTTTTATGTGGATAGAGTGGTGCAGCGCAAAAGTTGGGAAACGTTGTACAAAACTACTGCTGAGAATAGTGAACCTGACCAAAAAATACCGCAAATTCCACTGCTACCCCCAATTCCGGAGATTGTAATGGAAATTTTGAATAAAATGACTCCGTTAGCATATAAAGAAATTGAGGTAAAGTAAAACCCGGCTAGTTATGAATTATTATGAGATTGGCCATGACACATATATATATATATATGAATGCAATACATTATTATGTATTTATTTAGTTTATTTTATTCCCCTTTTGATTCAGGAGGCATACAAGATGTCCAAAAATACTCCTCCAAGTGCCAAATGGGGGAAAGGGAAGCTACAAAAGTTTATGCTTGGAATAATTTCAAATAGTGACAATAGCGTTGATGAAGCAGAGCTGCGCCAATTAAGAAATCAGCTTCTCATGCTGGAATCTGGACGGGAAAAGGACATTTGTCTGATGAAACTTAAGGTGGCTACTCTACCAGTGTTGGCGACTACAACTAAGAATATAACTAGAAGTACACTTTTAGTTAGTTATAGTCCGAATACAACTATAACTAAAACTACTCCAGTCAAACAGAGAATGGATATAACTACGACTAAAAGTAGAGACTACAACTATGAAAAATTATTTTGAATCAATTTGAGGTCCAAAACTATAAATTACATTTTCTTTCACACCCATGCTTAAAATTCCGAAATACTTTACATCAAACTAAAAATTACAAACCATCAAAGTGGTCCCGGTTTAAATCTTGAAAATCGTGCTTTGATTTCAAAGCTAATAAGCTTGAAAAACATAAAGTTAAGCTCGAATTGTTTGAAAACAATCGACTATAACTATAACTACTAGAAGGGTGAATATAATATAACTATAACTACAACTCCAAATGAAATTCGGGAATAGAATATAACTATAACTACAACTAAAACGCTCTAGTCGCCAACACTGTACTCTACTCGGATTACCCCAGATGTATTTAAGTTTGTGCTTGATTGGTGAAAAATATTATTTTTTTCTTAAGGCATGGGAGAAACAGCTTAACATTACTACTCAAGGAAAACCGGAAATTTATGTCGAAAACAAATATGATCTCTGTGGACCTCTCGAGAACTTTACGTACGTGAATGATAACAAGATTGGGATTGGAGTCAAATTTCCTGATGATCCAACGGAAGGATGTGCTTGCACGACATGTGATCATAAATCTTCATGCTGTCCAAGTAGTAAACATGGGCAAAAGTTTGCTTATTCAAGCGCCAAAAGGTTAGTGACTTAGCTAAAATTTACTAATTCATATTTGAAAGAAGATTGTAGCTAAATTTCTCGTTTGCTTTCATAGACTAAAAATACAGTTCCGTGAACCAATCTACGAGTGTAATAAGGGCTGCAAGTGTGGACCAGATTGCATCAACCGTGTAGTTCAAGATGGGACAGTGTCGCTTGCTGGATCAAAACTTTGCATTTTTCGTACGAGTAATGGCCGAGGTTGGGGGGTTAAAACTTTAAAGGTGAGATCAAAACCATGAAACGATAATTAATATTTACCTTTCTTGTCTGCTCATTTTAACAATTTTATAAAATAAATGATTTTGTTCTTGTTCTTCCAGAAAATCAAGAAAGGGTCATTTGTGTGCATTTATGCTGGTGAAATCGTAACAAATGACGAAGCGGAAAGTAGGGGACTAAAGTATGAAAGAGAGTTTGGTGTCAGTTACCTCTTTGATTTGGACTATTTGACTGCAAATACTGGGGCGAGGGCTCCATATGCAATTGATGCTACATGTACGGGAAACATTGCTCGTTTTATTAACCACTCATGTGATCCAAACCTCCGTATTTTTAATGTTTGGGTTGATTGTGTTGATCAGAATTTACCAAAGTTGGCATTATTTGCAATGAAAGATATCAGAAGGGTAAAATTTCTTATGAGTAAATGATCTCCTTCTTTATCAGAATTTCTTTTAGATTTGTAAATAATAATTGGCATATTTTTTTTATCAGGGGGAAGAGCTTACGTATGATTATACACCAGACTTACTATTAGGCCCAACTTCAAACGAAGAACCAAGCGGTGAAGTTACCACTGAAGATTCTTCCACTAATCCTGACGCGACATCTCCGCCAAAAAAAGCTCGACGACCTTGCCTTTGTGGTGCGAGTCCAGATAAATGTCGAAGGTTTATATTTGAACGTTGATTGTTATACGGATATTATAACCGTTGTTATTTATTTATTATTATATTGGTATGTATAACATTTTTAAGCAAAACATGTAACTCGTGTAGAATGTTGCTGACGATGAAATTGACATGTACCATAACGTATTACGAATGGTTCAATTGTTCTTACCGATAGAAATTAAGACTGAAAATAATTTTCAGGTTATGATATAAATGAAGATGAAAAAACTTTCACTGCCTTCACCAGACTCAAGGACTACGTTTATTTAGGTTAGTGATGCAACTCTGGGGTGGGTTAACAAGATATTAAAAGTAATATATATTATTGGGATGCCTATTGGTGTATTTGTGATTACAAGGAGTGGAGATTTTAAAGTAGAATCTCTATCCATATTTTGCCCATATAAGTTAACAATAATTTTTAGTTTCATATTGTGGTACTTTGTATATGGGAAGTCTTAGTGAGTACTTATTCGTGAAGCTCGATGTGATAATATATTAATGCATGACCAAAAAGTTGAATCACATCAGGTGAATATAAATTTCAAAACTCATTGCGGCTCCAGAGATGAGCAAATGCCTTGTTCTATTTTGAATGGAATACAGAAACTGGAAAATGAAATCCACCATGAAAATTGTAAAAATTGTAATAATAAGGAGTGACGTCTAGTTGAATGATTAAGTGTTTACAAATGTTTTATTAGAGATATTTAAACAATCTATTCTGTTAGAACGTAAGAATCTTTATGTGTAACATGTAGATTATTTTACTACCACTGTAAATCCCAAATTTACTTACTCTATGTAGATTATTGTTGAAATTTTTATAAACGAATCTGGATTTCATTTTTTAACCTTGGAATGTACTATTGGATTTATATTTAAATGTTCTTCGAATGCACGATCTTAAATGATGTGATATGTTAGAGTATGAAAACCAGACATTGTATGATGAGTAATGATGACTGATACTCAGAAACAATAAAGTTTATTCATTCATTCATTCATTCATTCATGTTTGTGTTTTGAGTGTGTATACATACAATGCAATTGTTGTTATTTAATAAAATGATTGATACTTAACTTTGTTCAGCTATTGATGTACACTTGAATAAATTCATGCTAAGCTCCATCAATAATACGTAGTAGAATATTTTTTGTAGTAAATTTTAGTATTATTCTCAGACGGAATGATCTGGTCAAATGTCAAATTATTCGTTTTCGTTTCCATCGATTCATTTATTGAAGACCATAAACAAGAATCATAGACAACTATATGGAGATCTTATATTCTGAATAAATCACTTGTCGTAATTGGTTGGAAAAGAATAAGTGTAAGCGTAACAGACTTTAACATCTTTAAAATACTTGATCATCACTACTAAACCTCTAGGTGGGAGATGTAGCTAGTACCCACATCTACTGAAGATGTATATTTTCAAGGTCGCATTTTACTTACTTTCTACCAGCACTCTCTTCCACTTCACACATGCTGCAGAAGGAAATGGCAACCTCAACTCAATGCGAAACACACCAAACGATGAAGTTATACCCATTCCCTACTTTTTGCCCCCAGTCTACATTGATGACCGAATCAAACTCCTCATTCGTCTTTTCTTTATGGACTCCAAAGACCAAGCGGAAGCACAGGAGTTGCTGCAGACAATCTGGTACTACAACCCAGTCTACGCCATGCTCGCAATGGTTGATCAGATGTCAAGAATGCAGTATGCCTATGCCGAGTATGGTGACGAATGTTTTATAGATGCACATGGTGATGAAAGTCAGGCAAGAATCGATCAACAGATAGGCGATATCAGTATGGGGAAACCATCTCCTGTGTCTGCAGGACCCTACTTTTTCACATTGGATTCATGGTGGGAAATTCTTGAAAACACCGTCCAGCATCTTTGGAGAGAGAACATGATAGTTGCCTCAAAAATCTGTGACTACCGAGGTCGTCGCTTAATGTGTGCTCCCAACTCTGAAGGTGAACTCCGTTGCTCATGTCCCACGACTTCCAACGGGGTCCAACTAGTAGGGAAGAGAGGAGGAATATGCGGAATTCAGACGGGAAATACTTGTGACTATCATAGCGGGACACGTCTTGAATCTCTCATGCATTTAACAGAGGGTACATGATAAAAATATACGATATCCATCACTTCAAACAAAACTTTACATAGCACCTCAAGCATTCTTTAGCATTTGATTCTGTCATCTGGTAAAAGGACACTATCAGACTATGAGGCTGAGTACCCTTGTCAACACATTTGAAATTATTGCTCTTGTCTTTACAGTGTTAAACAAGGGAGAAAGTCAGAAAGCCTGCTTTGGTAATAGTTTCTGTACCGGAGACCGATTCAGTAATGAGACAAAATGTCATTGTTGGCCAAATATGAATATTGAGGAAAGGTCAAAGAGAACAGTTCTCTTCAACACTTCCGTCGGAGGTGCCGAGTGCGAAAACAACGATTCATCCGAAAACTTAAAATGGGGCAAGTGGAACGTGACCTTGAGTATTGTTTGGATGAGCATTTTTCTGGTAATCGTCCTCATTCCACAGTGGGACGATTTGCACTATCGAGTATTTCCTGGGTACTACAGACACTACTTTGTGAGCAAGAGATCTCACCTCCCTAAAAAGGTTCAAAGGGAATCTCATAGTATCAAGATGGATCCCAAGGTGAAAGAATTCATTGAAAAAAATGCTGTCACTGTGGATGTCAACGATCCTAACTATTACGAGCTGGTGGATGCTGTCGATCGTGCAGACTTGGGACCTTTTGAGAGATTCATTGATGTTCCACAATGTATCAATCAAAGTTGCAGCTTTGAGTGGCCAACTGTACACAAGTATGAAGCTTGGTTTTAAAACTTTAAAGTTTGAAAACGAACCGAAGAGAGAAGCAGGTCTATTCGTGGCAAAATAAAAACGATTGACAATTCAGTTTCATCTTCAATCTTGTTTTGTAGTAAATTGGAGGAAAGGAAGGAATTTAGAAATCGAAAATATGTTGATCATTGAAAACAATAATTATTATTAGTTTATCATGTTGTAGTTGACACGAATGCATTATTTTTATTTGAGAGAAACCACAAAAGAATGCAATTTTTTTACAATAAAAATAAAACACAATGCAATCCAATGTTTTAATATGATATGATGATGAAGCATGTATTTCATGCAATTTTGTAAGTTTCTTATGTACAAGCACAGAAGTACACCGTTGACATTCCGTCAGAAACCATATAATCTTGTCGTAAAACCAGCAAGATTAGTAAGTAGGTAACTCAAGGTTTTCTAAGGTAAAAAACCAAGGGGAAGGAAAGCCGCAGTCCACCGCAGTGCAGCGTGAGATGATGAGATGAGATGAGAGAGAGAGACCATAATATTTCAGTAAGATTCTTTATAATGCACTAGCCTTCAGCTAAAGTTATGTTATAATCACAAGGTAAAGTTAAATCGTAGTCATTTTCAATTTAGCTTTTAAATCCTATACCTACCACCAAGAAGATGGTCGTCATTGTCAGGATCATGAGAGATCATGAGCATCATCGTCATCAACATTGTTTCTTGATTAAGGAGTCTGGTCAGGTGCACTTAAGACATTAAGTAAAACCCGTAAGGGTTTCATGCATTACCATCTCACCATCTTGGCTGAGGAGAAAACGACTTGAATAAGAGAATTTTATTGTACTTCTTCTTCATCGTTGTCGTCTTCCCATCATCTCATCATATCATGCATATACGCTACGTACCTGTTGAATCACGTAAGTAGCAAGGCACATTCTTATACTCAGAGTTTCAGGTGAGTGTAGACGGTGTAGAGTATCCCACTTTCCTATTATGGTTTTCGGCTCCTTGAGAGCCCCTCTTCTCCAATGAAACCACATCACATCATGAGCATCTGGCACAGTTAAGATTCCCAACAGTGGGTTAAACCTCTCCTTCCTCATAAAAAACGGATTCTGAGAATTCCAAAGGCTACTCTCAAGGAAACCTCTTTTTCCTCCTCATTTTCTTTTCAATCCATCATTCCATTTTATATGCTTCTCTTCGTGTGGGTCGGTCGGTCACTCATTTTTACAAAATATATATTTCGTCTCAGTCAGCAACAGAAAAATACGTGACGAACACAACACAAAAAAAGGGAGATTGAGCATGAATCGGATTCTACTCCGTGCTTTGTCATGATCTAAAACAAGACAGTAGAAAACCTTCTTTCATAATAATGCAACTCGAAATCTTTACTTTTGAGAAATAGAAAGGCTTTGATTTATTTACACAGAAGATGTGTTACGTAATATGGGTACATTATTTTGTATTTTAGTTCCAGTTCCATACTTTCCGTTCCAGCTTGAAGGCTTTTATCATCATCTTGTTCCCACATTCGTTCAAAAGACCTGTTGCTTAATTCCATTTTGCGTTTCAATCTTTTCCATAGAATACCATACCATACCAGTCGACATACATATCTTTCTTCTATCTAATCTTCTAAAAATTTTCTAGCTGGCTCCATTCCAACATAAAATCCCGAAAGCACATTTCATTCGTTCGTAGTAGTAATAGCATTCCATTTCCATTGGATAAAACCACGATTTTCAAGTATGATTTAAGGACAATGTAAGAATCATGACTTAAAGCGTTCACGATCTTTCCATATCCATATCCAGCCTTTAAGCTGTGACGCCGCCACCATCATAAAATCTTTGGCTGGTCATCATCATTCCATCATCTTCGTACTTTGTACTTACTGTACTAGATATAATGAGAGGAACAAAATATTTTATGAAGATGAGCATGAGCATAATCAACATTACATTGCCATGATCATTATTATGTGCATTCCGTCCTTTTAGTCTGCCTTGATTATTGTTACTCCTCCATCCTGAGCATTTCCTTTGCTTCAGTTTTGAGGTAAGCACAAATTACAGAGCTTGCATTTCCCTTTAGGATATACGTAAATGCATGCACATTTTCAACGTTAGATTGTTTCTTGCTATCTTCCCTTAAAATCTGAATCTGAACATACCAGTTTACTTTACATCTAATTCTGTTGATGATAAAGTTATGGCGTAATAATTTTGTCATCATTGAAAAAAATACGTCTTGTGTGAGATTTGATGATTATTTATTGTTGATACAATCCGCATACATTTGTATGCATGCGTGTTTCTCTATGCTTAGCAGAACACGCTGAGCACATGTCTTTTTTTTTGTAAGAAAGGTAAAAAAATAATAATTGTTAAGATTTTTCAAAGATTAATATTTTGTTACAGAGGAGAGTGAGTGTACTACAAAACCACCCTCGTCTGACTGGCAAGATAGATAATTCAAGCGATAAACGATAAATTTGCTCAGGCATAAGTAAGTTCACATGTTTACAAAATCAGTTTGTGTATTTCACAGAGAAAAAAAATCATTTTACTAGAAAAACATCGTCAAGCGAATCCAAGATATTGCATGTGCACGTTGTAGTAGTAAAGACTGGCTTTGGCTATATTCGAATGAATGGGCATAATTTTGACACTTGCATGTATTGTACTCTCGTCTGTATACTACTATCGCATTGCTATATCGTATTGTAAAAAGTTGCAAGTAGTATAGTATCAGTTGTCAGCGTGGAATTAACCAAGATGATCACAAGAATATAAAAGACACGAAAGCATGAGCTGAACGTTTCTGACAAAAAAAAAATTATCATGTGCATTCAAAAATGTACCAAACCAATGAAGGAGTATATAGTTGGTATTGGTAAAGTATTCATATTCACATGTCTGTATTAAACGTGTATTAAAGCTTTTTCTACATGATTTCTTCCTTCAGGCACCATGCATTTTTATACCTGTCCTTAATTGGATTCCATTGTATGTCGAGCAGTACTGCTTCAAGTCTCCTAGGCAAGTTCAGCTTTCTGTCTAGCAATGTGGTTGGTGACGTGATGATGATGATGATGAGTGAGAGAGCGTGATACATATAACTCTGCCATGCCATATTGATATTCCCTTTTTGCTTTTGAGGTTGAATGCAAAAATTACATTATAAACTTTGTCTCTCTCAAACTCCTTCCATCCCTTCAATGCATCATTCAATTCAATGTATGGAAGCAGAAGCAGGCGTCAAGTAGAATGGAATTTTGCCACTTGGTTTAAGGGAATACTTAGTTTTTATACATGTCATGCCTTAAAACATAAGTTTGATTTTACTTATATAAACTGCATATACCAGACCAAGCCAGACCAGACCACTGCATGATGGTTTAATAGACGCTTACCTTAATTTTCGTTCGAAAGATTGTTGATTTCTTCTCTAATTTCCACTGCATGCAGTGATAATAGATCGTAATGTCGTTCATACACATATCATCCTAGAGTGTGGAGACCCAATCCATAATGATAATGGGTTTTAGGATCCTTACTTAAGCGCTCTCCTCTTCTTGTGTGACTGTGATATGATGAAAATAGATGGATGCCTTGCATACATTCAAATCATTCACAGCGGCTCACTCACACCTGCACCTGCTGCTGCAATAATATTATTGTATTTTATCGTACCTTCCCAAAGGTTTCAGCTTTACACACCCCACCTTCCCGAAGCTGTGATCACAATCATCATCATCATCATCAAGCCAAGCAAACATGGTTTCTTTTTGTAACGTGTCATATACACAGCCCATATAAGAACCTTAAAGAGCAACCCCTATAAGAAAAATCTTGAAATGGTAAACGTTAATGCAACACTTTGATACAATAACAACACATAACATCCCTTCATTGAATGCATGCATTACATACACAAAGGTAGTATTAAGTATTAGCATCACTACTACTGCCACTTCCATATCTCAAAAAGAAAGACACATATCCTGTTCAATTCAATTGAAAAAAGGAAAACGCGTTTTCTAATCGTGCATTGTTATGAGTTGTAACGCAACGCATTAAAAAAAGAAGCAAGGATCGAGTAAGTACAAGGGAAACTCAAGCGTATAGATATGTTTGGAAGGAGCTCACTCAGCTCGCTGTTCTAAAAGACAATCTCAAAGGAATTAGGCTCAACTTGTCTTCATATAGCATAAGTATAAAATAGTAAATACTTCTTCTCAAAAGCCAATTCTGTTTCCACACCTTTTTTCCTCGTCTTCGTCTTCTTCTTTCTTCCTCACATCATGGCTCACTAAGATCAGATTTCTTTAGGGCTGCTGCCATCCATACAAAGTTGATTCGTTGAGCGATCCATCGAAACCAAACTGATGAATGGCTCTCCACCAAAATTTATGCAGCTCCTTCGTCCTTTTTTTTAAATGTAGGATTAAGTATATGCCACCTCAGCTGCTAAAATCTACATGCATACTCACATACATTTATAATCTACTTGCTCACAATCATAATCCAACGTAACATTGCATTGCAAAGGGGATTGAAACTCTCTGCTGGCTCTTCTAAAACGATAAAGGCGCAACAGGTTCTCCTTCTCTTAAGAAAAACACGACAAGAGAGGACTAGGCAACAATGCTACACAACTCCTCATGCAAATGCATCCTAAAACCAAACCCAACTTTGTTCACATTTTTCTGTGTAAAAGCCTTCCATATTTTCTTACACACAAATATGTACCTTACCTATTACCTACCCACATACAATAGTCTCACAGCATAAGTAAGTGCATACATACATCAGACCAGCTTCTTAAAAAATGTAAGCTATTGTTGCCAGTATCAGTCTCAGTCTGTCTGTGCAGTGTAAAGATAGATACGAAGGCACTTTTAGATTAGACAGGTAATAATAATAATACTATGAGTATGAGTAAGAAGGGAGGTCAAAATCTGTTCACTATTTCCCCTTACTTACGTTACCTGTATCACTTATTGAAGGCATGTATATCCCTACAAATACCTTGATAATCTTCTTCATGTAAATAATAACAATAATATACATTATCGCCCTATAACTTTAGTGTCTAATGTGTGTGGATGGGAGCCTTTTTTTACTCTTTTAATACATAAATATAATACATCTAAAGATCCTCCGAGTACTTTTGACTTTGTGCTAATATAATATAATATGTTCTAATACGGCAACTAATACACAGTTCAATAGAACTGAAAACAAGTCTTCACAATTGAATATTCAAAACGCACAACCACTATCATTATCACAGTGCGGAAGGTAAAGCGAAGGTATCACCAAATCAAAGAAAGTTTTTAGTTTTTTTTCTCTCTCTCACTCTTTTTATATTTCATACTACTATACTAGCAGAATTGGTTCTTCTTATAATATTGAACATAACCATTTTCATATTAGCTGCTTACTACCATTTTTACTTGTTGAAAACCGAAAAGATCTGTTTTTTTCTTCATAAACTGCTTCTACTACCTTCTTGTAGAACATAGGTATGTACAAGACGAAGAACATTGCATTGTGAGCAAGGGATACAAGAAGTGAATGAGCATCTCTCTCTCTCTCTGATCCTGATCATCATTATCATCTTATGCGCAACAGTAAGTGAAGGAATCTCGTTCTTGACCAAAAAAATATTGTATACCTTTGGACGCGATCATCATCATCATGATTGTATGAAACTAGAGGTTGCATCTTGCTGTAGTGCTGGTTTTTTCTCTCTCATCTTTACCAATTATCATCATCATCATCATCATCATCACCGTCATCGTGTTCTTCATTGAATTACAATACGTATTGAGAATACATTTTGAAAAAAAAAAGAATCTTGCTTTTGCTGCTCCTGCCTGGCCTGGCTTGGTTTGGACTTTTTGGATATACTTAAGTATTTTATTTGTTGTCCTTTGTGTGTTGGACGAAAAGGAGCGACTGACTGGTAGCAGTAGTGCTGTTATTATTATTGGTTTGTTATGTTTGTGTGAGAGAGAGAGAAAGATATATTGAAGATTGAGTTGAGTTGAGATGAGGATGAGATGATGAACAAGTGCTTCAACTTTGACTTCTGGTTTCGTTGAGAAGAATAATATAATATTCGAAAAAAGCCAATGGTTCATCGTTCTTGTGTGTCTGCTCACCGTGTGGATTAATATTTGCATACGAATTACGGTTTGTGTGCAGTGTTTTATTACTGCTAGGAATTTCATTTTGTTGTCCCTCCACTTCAGCTTTTAATACTTAATACTTACGATACAACTATACTACCTACTAAGATCATCATCATCCAACTTTTTGTGGTATGAAATGAAGTAGTAGTAAGTAACTTTTTTGTGTTGATGGTGTATCATAGTATCGTGGTGTCCTGTCCTCGGCTTGGCCTGAATATCATAATTTTTATCGTTTGAACAAAGACGGAACTTACGAAGCTGGTTGTTGTAAGTATTTACACATACGTGTGGGTTACATACATATGCAAGGCAGACGGTCAAGAAAAAGGAATTGAAGGGAGCTACCTTTTTTGGAATTTTTTTTTTTAGAAAAAAAAAGTATTTGATTTGGAACACACATTATTGGCCCAATGAACGGAATAAGAAAAAGAAGGACTAGTAGAAGAATTCCCATTTCGTGCCAGAAGTACATTAAGTAGTAAGCCCTGAAAATATTGAGGGCTGAAGGAAAGGAGAGAAGGATATAACTCAGAATCAGTATTACCGTGATTTTTGTTTAATTAGTTCAGTGGAAATAAGGAAGGAAGAGGAAAGAAAGGTGGTGTGGTGTGTGTGAGTTTGTGTATATGATTGGTGGTGAAGTCTAGTTTTTTTTAAATATTCTTGACGGAGGAAAAATAAACACAATTAATTAATTCAAAATGCCTTGTTCAGCCGTAACGCTCAGTTTGGCAACTATTGCCGCAGTTGTAAGCACAGCTCTCCTTGCCATAGCCTTTTCTACAGATAATTGGGTTCGGATCGATGTAAAACGGAACAGACTTGCAGTAAGTTTCACATTTTTTTAAATTTTCTATCTGCACTATCATCGCATACTTCAAGAAACACCAAAAATCTGATTAGCATTTAATTAAATACAAAATAGTAAAAAATATTAAAAGGTTTTACTCTTACAATATTCAGCATCTACATACAACATATATTTAGCATGGTTGAAATTGAGACAAACCGACACAGCTTTTCCTTTGCTCAAATGCCTTTTTCTTGAAAAAATGCTATGCAAAATTTAATTGAAAAAGAAAAGGATTTAACTGACTGGAATTTCATTAACCTTTCACTCACACGCTATGCTACTTAGCCTCATGCAATCTAAAAAAATACAAGAAGAAAAGTATGTCAGTCAGTATGGCTTGACTGGTACAGTTTTCCATTGTTAAATTTCTAAATTAGTGCAAACACGACAGGTATAAAAAAAAATTAGGGTGACCTCTGAGCATATACCGACGACACCAACCGATCATAATAAAAAGTGCGAGATTGTAAAATAAAGCTTTTATTTCCCTATTGCCTTTGTTGGAAATAATACTTGCTCTTATTTTAAGACATGTATGCGATGCACATGTGCAAGAGTACAAATGTATTCAAATTGTAGTAGGCTTAAAACGACACCATAAGCTAGTGTGACAAGTGTCGTATTGTTGTGTTTTTGGTGGGTTTCAACATTGTTACAAAACTCCTGCATTCTATCATTTCATTAACCACAATAATTATTTGACGTATGTATTTACATTGTAATTTTTCATTCGTTTTCGAAGCAAAGTGCATAATATATGTGATATGCTGCATGCAAAGTAATTGCTGAGAATAAGCCAGCAACAGCAATGACTAATACCAAAGCAATATAATATGTATGGAATAATGTCGCTCTTCTTCGTAAAAAGACGGTACGGTACGATCTCTTTTTAAGGAACGCAAGATGCAGTAAGGTATACAATAGGCATTAGAACTAACTAAAAAATAAGTGATTTCATTGTAATAGAATGTAGGAGGAAAACCAGATCGAATGTACCTAATTTACCTCTTGTGGGAGGAAGTCTTGTTCGGGTCACATTATATTGTTGGCTGATTCTACGAATTCGTTCTAAATCTTTCTCGCATTTGAAGAAAATTAGAGAAATGTATTTAGTTTAGTTGCATTCCATATTCCATGCTCCGATTTCTATCATGCAAAATGCAAATTTGGTTTGGCAAAAGTTTTTTAAGCCACCTGCGTGTTAACAGTTAATGGCCTTTATAAAAGGACAATCTTGGAGTACATTTGAGCAGCAGCCAGCTAAGCAGCCAAGATAAAATCTTTACTACCACTTCAAATATTACAAAATACCTAATTTTTCCTAAAACCAAATGCAAACGCATGACCCATCTTCAGTGACTTCATCACACCACACGTGTACCAAGTTATCAAAAATGCTAAATTGCTAAATAGAATGTCTAAACAACCCATGTTTCGTTTCCATTATCTTTTCTGAACAACTAGTGATACAAAGTGAATTTGAATCATGATAATAATGATGGCATCACATCATCATAGTGTAGTTCCATCCCCTTCATCATTAACATGATAAAATATACCTAAGAATGCAGAAAAAATTGGTAATGTGCCGTCATCTACTTCATCACCATCATCATCATCATCATCATATATCCCATCTCGCATCACCGTCCGTACCATAATCATCATCAACATTTCATACGTAATCGGCAATTATTTTGACACCTACAGAGACAGGGATATTCACAAACTGAAGAAAAAGTAATGGAAAGAAGAATAATAAAAATGTAATATGCCGACTCATAATTGTCGGTCGTACGTTTATGTTTGTGTTCTGTTCTGACTGTGTACATATCTTGTTGCGCGATGCAATGTCGGTCGTACATGATCATATCATGATGTGATGTGAAGTTTTGTAAAAGGGACGCGAGCTGACAAGTTGCTTCAATAAAAGTGACGAAAAACTGTAGACACATTTTTTCAAAAAACATTTTAAACATGACTAGTTTAACACAAAACACCTCCCTCATATTCTCTTCTTACTCTCACAAAAGAATATTATTCAACAATAAAAAATGTAGCTGTGGAAGAAGAAGGCCAAGTCATGTGTACTTAACCTACGATTCCATCAATCATCAACATCAACATCAACACTACTACGTTTATAATAATACTATACGTTATATTTTTATGTAGTGTTTAATTTTATACAACCAATCAAAATCAATACAAAGGGTGTTGCAAGCTATTTTTTTATGAAGTGAGAGGTAATTTTTTCCCTAATACAATCCTTCAACTCTTTTATTATTATGCTGCGTCATTTTAAAGGTTACTCCTAAACTCTAATCAAGAATGACTAAAGACTTGGTTTAAGCTGATAGGTACTTATAGGTGATAATATACCCACACCTTTGACTTTTATATCCTTTTGCTTATTCATAGTTCGTACTAGAACAAATAGTAAAGTCACTAATCACAATCTTTAGCAGCCAGCAAAAAATAGAGTTTTGATGTAAAACACCTGCGTATCTAATTAACACCGTGAATGATTAAAAGGAATAGGGAAAAAATCACCTTTACATTCTTGTACATTGAATTACATTACAGTAACTCGTACAAAAAATCTGTGTTGAAGCGAAATAATTTACAAAAATAGTCGTATAAATGTAATTGAAAATTTGATTACACATGCGTGAATTTGTAATGAATGTTGTATAGACTTATGTTCATATTATATTATATTATAATGCCACTGAGTGAGTGAGTAAGCAAGCACATGTTTTACACTTACACACTTTTTGTGGTATTTTTTGTTAAAGTATATCAAGTAAATTTGGTATGCGTTTGGCATTTCGAGGACAAAAGTCATAAATAAGTTGAGTTGAAGAGGAAGGGAAGGGGTAGCAGCATTCGGCAGGCCTTTAAGAGTACGTGGTAGGCGATAGGTGCTTAAATAATACCAAGCCGAGAGTGTGAAGTGATTAAAAATATGTATAAAGGACCAAAAACATTATTATCGAAACCATTTATCAAACATTGTCAATGGTATCACACCTCACATCACAATTTTTATTGCTTGCATCAAATTGTGTACGTAATGGATTTTTACACAAAAGAAAAACAAGATCTTAACTTTTTATTATTTCATAATATTTGTGTGACTATATAATATATTATTAACTGTGTATGGAATTCTTGAGCTGATGAACTCATTTGCAACCTTTTGTAATCGATTTGTCTTCAGATCGTTAACAAATACTACTTCATTGTTTGTTTTGAGTACTTGACGCTTGTGCCATCCCATTTACATTCCATAATATATTATTCCTTCGTTTTCGTTGATCAGAAGAGGAAACTTCATCATCGTCTTGTTAATTTGCTTTTTAAGAAAGAGAAAAAAAATCTGAGATTTATTATTGATATGAATAATATTATTATTATGGTATGGGATTTATTCCCTGTTCGTTGAAATCACAAAACCTAACTGAGATAATTGAAGAAACAGTTCCTGAGAAGAACGGTGGTATGGTGGTGCTCAAATTAATATAACAATAATAGTAATAATGATGGCGATATGGAAGTAAAAGTTCTTTTGAAAGTGGATTAAAAAAATGCAGTTTCTATTTTCCCCTCTCCGTATCATTTACCATATTGTCAAATTGTCATCCTTATCATCCCAGTCTTCCGGCTTGTTCTCTCCTTCTCAAGAAAATAAATGGTATCAGTCAAGATATTATACTACCTTTTAGGCAGGTGTGTACATGGGCATAATGGAAACTACCTTTATAAACAACAGGTAATATTTTGTTCTTCCTCGTTTGTTTGAGCCGTAGCCGTACCAAACACCACTAAATATCATCTCTTTAACTCTCTCGATAATAGAGCAGTTTAGGTATATTAGCTCAGAGTGTGGTATGGTATGGTATACTATGGTAAATAAGACAATTTTAGAAAAAAAATAAAGCGGAACAAAACGGTCAAAAGATTTTGGAGCCTTTCTTGTGTTTAATGCCTTGCCTTACCTTGATAAACACAGTCGTACGACATAGTTATGAATAGATTTGACAGAAATATGACAGACTTTTTTGAGAGACGATGACAATAGAATAAGGGATGGTATAATAAAACCTTTTCTTCATTACCAAATTCCATTCATGAGCAGTGAAACAGGAACAGTAGCAGAAGTAGAGTCATATGCATATATAAAAACTAACGTAACTACATTTACATTTCCTCATTGGATGACCGACCAATATTTTGCATTGTTAAAATCTACCTATATTTCTTGTCCTATTAAAAGTTGTGTGTCAATCAGTCACTCCTTTTCACCAGTCATGCTTACAAATGATTCCCGTGAGAAACACCATCCCGTATGTATTGTAGGGACATCATCAGCGGCCAGCCGCCAGGTAATAAATGAAGCGGATAGCTCCACTCCGCATGGAACACATTAATGTATGCATAAAAGAAAAGATTAGGACTGAAGAAATCGAGGGGGTCTTGAACTTTCTTGGAATGCAATGAGTAATAATTATTTTTACTTGGTAATAACATTTTGTTTAGAAATACAAAATACTCAAACATACAATCCACCTGTGCTTTCAGCAGTTCATTCCATTCCATTATTTCTAAATAACGAATGTGTACAAATACGATCTTCTTTATCAAAGGAATAAAATAAGTCATATTTGCATATTATGCCAGCTTTTGCTTGTACCGGTCGAGCAAGTACGAAATGGAATTCTACAAGACAAACTGTAGTAACCTCAACTTTTCTCTTGTGTGTAATCTTTTTTATTGCGCACTTTATAAACTATAAACCAGCCAGCAGTGTAATCCTACTTCTCGGAATTGCATTGAACATAGGATAGTGTTGCCAACATACAGATGAACATACAATTTAGCTTTTTGACATGACGTTTTAAGCGCAACCGATCACTTGATTTGATTTGATTTGACGTACCGAGTACAGACTACAATGGAATGGACTACGATGATACAGTGTTGATGTTGATGCTGATGTTTCTTTGGGATGTCTCGCGGTTGTAATAATTGTAACGCAAATTGTTGAAAATGGAATAGAACAAGACAAAAAAAAGTAGCAAGCATAATATTCCTTTGCTTTGTTTCATATTGTTTTCGGTCCGACGGCGACGACGACCGATTATACGATGCTGATGGTGTTCAGTATACATTTTCTATATGCATTCAGTTGTGTTGTAGTATGATGAGTTGATTACACCTGTCGTGGGATAATAGTTGTGGGAACTTTTATGGATCAAAGTCCCATAAATGAGTAATGAGGTTCTCCTGTGTATGTATGTATACAAAAGCCACAAGTTTATGAAACTCATAACTCATCCATAATGTTGCGTATACATAAAACACAAACACCATATTATATACCAACCACCAGCACCAGCCACTCAAAAATTGCAACGAGCATAAGATTTTTTTACTACAACTACAGCTAGTATACAGCCACATAAAAATAAACCCACCACATGGTACAAACAAAAGTACATGTGTAAATGCATTTTATAGGTTAACTGACGGTAATAAGCAATTAAACAAGGGTTACAGGACAGGTTGCAATGGTGGTGCAGTTTTTGCAAGTATGCAAAGAAGTGCAACAATAAATATGCATGTATGATGATGGATTGATGGGGATATTGCATGTGTGTAAACACAGGAGGCTTTAATCCATCATCATCATCTTCTTCGTTCGTTATCATTGACTATTGAAGTCAGTCAGCTCTCAAGAACAATGCTGATGCTATACAGTCTGAAATCACAATGCTCAACTTCGTCATCACTCCTCCGCTTAAACAATTCCAATTACAAACATGACACTTCTTTCTATACTGTACGCATTTGTTCTTGCTGTTGCTGAAAGTAACTTTGCTATCTTCTTTGCTCTCGGAGCGCTTTTATGAAAGAAGGAAAAAGGAGGGATTGGTCAATCAATATAAATATTCAATTGTCGTCTCTTCAAAATAAGTAGGCTAGCTGTAGATGCTACTGACTGATACCAATGCAACTCAATGAATGCAATTATCCCTGCACCGTCTTGTCTTCATCTCATGTCGTCCTTCGACTTTTATTTTATTTTACAAGCTTGATTTCAAAAGTATAAGAAAGCAATGCTCAATTGCAAATGCAAGTATAAATTCTGCATAAAAATGTGGTTTGGTTTGACTTTGTTTACTGCGTAGCATTTATGTTGCTTTTAGGTTGACTGCAAGAAAAAAAGGCAGAAAATTACGATGTTTGCAGGTACAAATTAATGAATTAATTAGTGGTGACGATCATGTACTTTCAAAACCAAAAAAATCATTACTTGACTTGACGGCTTGGTTGGTTGATTTGGGAGCTGCTGCTGTTGCTGGTAGCCAAAACCAGATTAACGAAATCGAATCCAGTTAGCACCATCATCATAAAGTAGGTCATCGTATCCTATCGTACATCCCCTCACATCAGGCAAGGGTTCTGCTTTTTTTTTTAAAAAAGAAACAACTCAATATATAATTTGATCAAGTTATAAGTATTGCCATCATCAATCGTGTTTGTGTGGTCTGGTCTTATCTTGTTGGCGTTATTATTTATATGGTCTAAATTATTTTGTTAAAATGAGCATTTTCTCAATTTCTCTTGTTAGCTTTATAGTTTCTAGAAAGAAAAAAACGACCAAAAACTGACAATGGGAACAATAGTACAACTCTACATTTAATAATGTACAAAGAAGAAGTTTCCTTTTTCCCTCAAGTTTCAAATAAAACGGTTTTGCTTTAGTTTAGTTTTTTATAGAAATAAAAAATCTTCATGTGAACGAATTTTCCTTTCCTATTTGGAGTTGAGGTGGTTTTTCTCTTATTATGTCTGAAAGGAATGTTCTTATTCATCATTTCGTACTTTACTTATACATTACATTGAGTTGACTATTACATCAAAACAATTGATGCAAGCTTTCTAACATCACATCACACGTCTCACCATTCTTCTCCAAAAAGTTTTCCATTTTCTCTCCATTTTCGTTTTATATTTTTGCTTCTCTTCTGTTCTCTTGTTCACAAAAAAAATTGTCACATAAACCTTTTCACTTGTTTTTAGTCATTCTTTTCGCTAATGAAGGGAGAAGAAAACCATGATTAATGCAGAGTTTTTTTACTGCAAAATGACAGGTGACAACTAACTAGAAGCTCACACCTACCTTGAGTGCGTAGACATATATAACACATATAACATGCTGACTGAACTGAATGACAACATGCAAAAATCGTGCTTAGACTTGTACAATGACTTATAATATCAGCGTGATCATCATGATGCTGTGAAGCTTATTTCTTTGTGTACAAAATATTTTTCCTTTTAGCAAAAACAGTAAAATACACATGGATATACAACATACATACATGGTGGTAGGCATTAAATTAGAGGAAGTTTTCCTTTCAAAATGAAATTCGAAATCTTTCCAATCTAATAAAGTAGTACGACAATAATTGACAATCTCTAGCCCGCAGCGAATTCTTCAAGTGTTTTCATGCGTATGTCATCGTCATCATCAAATCATTCTTATTATGAGAAAAGCAGCAGATGTTGACTATAAATCACCAATTTCATTCACATAAAACCTCGGGGTTTTATTGACTCCCTTTGTATGTATTTGCTAGTAAACATCAAACATCCTTTATGACTACTGATTTGAGATGTGATTGAGATGATAATCGATAAGCAAAGGGAAATTTGTGGCGACCGCAGCCAGTTGTAGGATAGAATAACATATCAGTACAGTACAAGCTACAATGTCAGTTTGATGTCAAATCGTCAATGGAGTTCTAAATTACCTTAATGAGCGGATCGCAACACTTTTAACGATTTCACCATATTCCATTGTATCTTGGCTTGGCTCCACTCACCATTCAGCGCCTGTAGTACTACTGAAAATAGGGTTGTGTATTTGAAATATTCAAATATTGATATTTCTCATTCTGTACATTTACCAAGGTTGGAGTTGGAAAGTGTACAGAGGCACTGTACAATAGTAGGGTTGTCACAATCACATGGTGAGTTCGTTATGGCTCCCACACGCGACATAATGTAGCTTGCAATACAATATGCAGACGCCTTGTGTTGTCTTGTGACTTCACCTTATATCAATGGGCTAAGCCAACAACCAACCCAAGTTAACTAATCACAAAACAAGGGAGAAACGAGATGAGAGCGTAGCGCTGCTTGTTAAGTGCATGCAAATTAATTGCATTTTTAATACGCACGTTATGGTTATGGTATATTTATTGCTGTTAAAAAAGAGTTTCCATTTGCTCGGAGGTAGAGTAGAAGGTATATGTATAGAATGTCAATAGCAGATAAAAAAAAGTTCATCAAGTGCATCTGTTCTGTTGCCTCTGTCAGTAGCAATATAATATTGTACCTTGTAATTTATATGCATGTCTAATGTCTACATTTTTGTATTTCGTAAACTCCATGTGCACTGCTTCTATTTAGGTGTTCACAGCAAGAAAAATGTTTATAATAATTGGTAATGGTGACAATGATGACTCAAATTTTAAACTTATTGCTGCATCGCATCGGTAATTATCGGCATAGTTGATTGACTTTTTCATAATGTGTACTTTCATTTGCTCTTAATAATCACGCTGCTGGTGCAACTTTTTTAAGGAGTTGCCATAAATTAAAAAGTAGTGCAGAGTGAGGAGAAGACTGCAATAAATTTTAGTGACAGGTTGGATTCTTGGATTTGGCATTGCTTTAATGATGAATGGATGATAATTTGTGTGTAGCCTTTGAGAGAATCTATCGTCAAAGCTGCCATTTAAAATAGCATATTACCGAGGAAGCTGAACTAAGCATTTTAATCAAAGGAATTTGAGTGTACGTGCTTAAAATATTATAGAATTTTCTCATTTTAGTTTGATTGCTGTATTGCAATAATGTTGTGAAAGAATGATAAAAAACGAGCGATTTAAATAAAGCCACAAAGATATGTTCCTATTATGGTCAAGTCGACTCAAAGCCAATGTCGTTTATCAACTCATAAAATAAAAGGGAAACAAAAAGGATGCAATTTGATAAATTGAAATGTGTGTAGATTATGTTCAAATAGAAAAGTTCGATGCTGATACAGAATATCTGAAAGTTTTAAATATTTTTACATTATATTAGATTCAGAATTAGAGTAACTTTCGGATGCAGAGCGAAATATTATAAATTTTATTAGTCTAGGGATAAAATTTCTTAAGGCATGCCTAAAACAAATCAGTAAATTTCGCATGGCGTAAAGTCCTTATTAAAAAGTCATGAGGAATTTGCTACAGACGAATGAATGTAGTTGGGGAGCTTGTTACAAAGAAATCAAGATAAGTTTGTCATTTTCATTAAAGAAAAGTCGACAAGCCGCCGATCCAAATGAAAGAAAAAAGCACACGCCACAAAAGCAGCACACTCTTTCTTAACGTACATTTTATATATTATATGTCTTGATATGGTAAACAAGAGACAATTAAAAAAAAGAGAAGATAATTCTTAAATGAAGTTGCTATTCACACAACAAGACAAGCAAGGGACACATCACATCACAGCCTCATCATATCACGTACATAGAAAAGGAAAACTCACCGATTACCCATTTAAGGAGTAGTAAATCAATGATGAATGATAATACATATACATACATATCGTCACGTCACGTCATGAACTTGACTTTCACGTTTTCATAAATATACTGGCTCATTCATATTATAAGTATATCAGATACCAATCATTACAACTATCATTTTTCTAAACTAGTAGTTCAAATCAAATAGAGACATAACACATCGTTGTCATCATAATTATCAGACAGAAGCTCACAGCTCACACCAAAACCAAAGTGAATCTAAAGCCGTTCGTGCATGAAAACTTGCCGTTTGTAATTTTGTAAACTTGGCAGCCTTATAATTAGACTTGACTAATTGCTCGTACATTCACACCATTAAAATTGTATCAGGTGGAGACTATACTGTGCATTATATCGCATTATATCGGTCGGTGGTCGCCGTTGACACGATGATTCACAACATTACGAGTAGTTAGTTGTTGTATACATAAGTTTAGAAAACGAAAAACCCATAGAAATCCTATATCATATTCGATATTATGGGATGGTAAGCATATAAAGTTCACTTGTTGAAACAGACAGTAGATGCGTAAAAAAACTTTCTTTTTTCGCACTTTACTTTTGCACATTAGATATCAGACTGTTTGGTTAAGGGTAATAAGAAGTACGAGTATTTACTTAAAGCTAAACCTGAAAACAGCAAACATTGAAGTCAAAATTTTGCAAATTTTACGAAAGGAAGGAACAAGACGCGAATTTAAATCTTTTGGTACACTCATCTCATCGCAATTTTGTATACTTTTGAGTGTGCTCATACGCGCTTATAAGTAGGTACGTTACTGTTATTCAACATGCTCCTTTGTTAAACGTTTTCATTTTCTTCGGTTCAAGGAAGCGGAATTTACTCTTGTCTGAGGCTGCTCACAATAACACTTCCAGTTTGTAGCCAATAAAAAATAATTTGTTCTAAACAAAATCATATTGCAATCATAATATTACACTTTTTAATTCTACAAATAAATCATCAAACAATACTTTTTTTGAGCACTATAAGAATAGGGCTAGTATAATACAGACGGATCTACACACAGCTGCATTTCTTAATAGTTCTCCCCCTCATTATGTTTTCTTGATACTTACTTGATAGTAATAAAAACTGCACCGGAGAACAAGTTAATGTGTCTGTGTAGTTTGCTTGGGGCATAAAATTTGTATAATTTATTATACAGAAATGTATATATGTATTTATACACATGCATTCAACATAGGAAAGAACAAGCAAGCATTCGGCATGACTATATATAAAGATCTTTCCGAATCTTAAAGTGCGATTTCCGTGTGCACATAAAAAGACAGAGCACCCCAAAAACAAAATTGTACATAAAATTAAAGCGTTACATCAACTGAAATAATATTATCATGAGTGGATCATTATTGTATTATGGCTGTAGAGCTATGTAGCTAGCTGTAAGGCAAGTTTTGGAAGCGTTAACGTTCAACGTTATTCTTATTACGTGCAAATGTTCTTTCGCTCATTCATTCTATCTATTGTAGTTGACCAACGACTCTTGGTCACTCACTGTCACTGCCTCGCCTCCAATTTTTTTGCTGTCTTCTGGTATTTTTCAAGTAATAAAAACTGATTGCATATTGCATTGCATTGTGTATATGTCTCCACATACATTTTTTTCTTGGCTCATGTTCTTGAAAATCACGATATGCCACACCTATTTCATAAATTTCATAAGACGGTGCCATGTATTAAAAGACTTCAACAGCGGATGGACCACCAAAATATGTATGCATATTTTTTTTATTGTTTTTTCCACTGACAGTCTTACAAACAGGAGCGTTATTTAACGAAATAAAATAAATTGCCGTTTGAAATTGAATCATGATGGTGGTGCGGGTGAACTTGAGAGCTTATAAAACAAAAAGACGAAAGACTCAGACTCGAACATCAACATCATTGGGATACACACATTTTCTGCTGCAATGGCATAAGAATTACTTTGTTATTTTATGGGAGACACTCAATTCAAAAAGTGGCAATCATATGTACTACAAGTACGGAGAATGGGCAGTGGTTATAGCAGTGTTTTTTTTCTCTTGAAAAAATTACCTACCTAATAGTAATGACTGCCTTATTTGATGATGATAACATTTTTTTAACTGCCTCAGAAAAAAATACAGTATTGCTGTATTCATTCGTAATTCGTAGGAGGTTTCCTTCTTTATATCAAGATTAAGGCTGTGAGCTGTGAGGGAATATTATGAAGATGAATGTTATAAAATGTGTAACAATCAGAGTACACTTTTGCTTGCAAAGCGTGTGCTACACGGTACATATATTATATATATAAAGTAAACCTTTTGTTCTCCCAATTATATAAAGAAGAGCTGTACTTTTGTACGAAAACAAGTTTGACGGAAGTCAGGCAAATCTGTCGAGATAAAAAAAGAAAGAAGAAAGGATTCGGTCTCTGACTCCGGTTCCGTAATTTTTCAGTACTATTGTAATTTTAATGTTAGCGTAATTACCAAGAAATCCCTTGAAGAAGGTTACAGGGTGCGTAGCGTATAATGAAAAATTGTGTTACATTTTTCTCACTTCCAGATGCCTATATGCCATGCCATATATACTATCATTCATTCATCTTGTACAAATTTGTAGGATATAGCCGATGGCGATTTGGCGTTAGCATTTCAAAAAAAAATTTAATAAAATACTTCCACTTGTGTACAATATTCAATTCACAATATGGAGCCGTGTGTTACATCTAGAACAGTAATAAACAACATTTTCTATTTATGTACGGCAACAGGTGAATGACTAGCAATAAGTGACAATCGACACAAGTAACATTTCAAATGATGCAATAACGGAAGGAATGGAACAGAGCACCTGTCACTGTATAGATGAAATATTATCCTTCATGCAAAAAAAACTTCTTTCTAATCATAATTATATCATAATCATATTTGTTATTTGAGGCTTCGCTTCTTCCTAAGAATAGAAAAGGGTTAACAGTAAAAAAATATGTATTGAAAACATGAATTACCAACATATATAATGTAACATGTAACATATAACTGATCCGATTTAATACAATAGAGCACAAAACATATTATGAAGTAACGTAATATGACATACGTATTTATGACGCATTGTTGCTTTGTTGGGTGGTGTAAGTAAGTAATGTTATGGATATTTTTCAGTCAGCAGTCGGAGGAAGCAGTCGAACCATGTTTCAATACAATGTTGATGAAAGGATGTTTACGGCGGTGTAAAAAGGATGATGATGATAATATATGATGGTGGTAACATCTGGCTCAGTTTGTGTTTGCATTAGACTCGGAAGAACCCATTTTTGCATTGACAAGAAGAATGGATGCCTAAATGTTGAATTGAAGAAAGATTTCACTTTGTTGCTTCTACAATTCTACATAAAAATATAAAGTAGGCAAACATATTATAATTTACAATCATTTCATTTAGGATGCTGACTCGACAGTTTTATCCCCGTGGATTTCAAATAAATAACGTAATGTAGGCGTAAAATAAACATTTGCATCACTTCAATAAGACCTTAATTGCAGTGTTGTAGGAATCAATAAAAAAAGGCTTAAAAAGGATGTGGTAGGAATTAAAAGAGCCCATTATGCAACCTGTAGTAGCATCTCGCAGTCCAACTCTAACGTTATAAATGTGTTCAGCACTTCTGTAGGCTTTGGTTTTTCACTTTTCATCGAAAGCGTTTTAACGAAAGCAACATGTATTGAGTATTGATAACATCTTTCGATTTCTTTCGTTGGCATATTTTGACAAGGCTCCTTACATCACATAATCTACAGTCAAGTAGCAACAAGTCAATTTCAAATTGTTATGTTATAGGTTGATAATATCCAATCCATCTTAGGAATATACATCTTGGCTCAATGTTGAATGTAGCATGGAATAGAATGGACCAAGTCAAGTCAAGTTTTTGTAATTATTCAAGTAGCTGAAATTTTGAACGCAATTTATACCATAAATGGAATGCAGACAGTTAGCAAGGTGGTGGTATGGCATGGTGTTGTGTCAATGAATTGGGTGGGTTGGTTAGCAATTTTGATTAGGTTGATTGATCAATTTTTGAGCGACTCACAATATTCTTCCAATTTCAGTTTCATAATTGATAAGGCCGAAGAGGGCACAAAGGGGTGTCAAAATTGTTATCTAATGGCTCAAAATATTGATGAATAAATGATTGTGATGGTAGTAAGTTGTTAGTAGTGGTTAGCGGAGGCCCAAAACGAAGCATGTGGAGGAGGGGAGGAGGCTAACAATAAAAAATTAAACCCCATCCAAGCATTTTTTCCCTTTCAAGTATTGGCTTCCCTCTACGCACTTTTGCAATCGTGCCTAATTACATCTTAGCCTTAGCTGGGTTCTTGTCTTCTTGTGGTTCTGTGCGTGCAGATAATCATGTAGTTTAACAACAACACTCACTAATAAAATTCGCCTTCATTTTTATCGCAATCGTAACTTGCCCTCACAATTTGGAAAGGCATTTCCCTCACTTTTGAGTTCTGATTCCCTAACTACTACACTACTACTAACTCCATTCCACTTCCATTTTTCACTGTAGGCAAAATTACAAACTCAAGCTTGGAAAATCGTGATGTAGAATGTCGTGAAGTGAACTAGATTAGATTTTTACAATTGTATTGTCAGAGAGAAGAGAGATAGAGCAGATAGAGTAAGATATAGAATATTATACTTATGAGGACCTCGCTGTTCCTTGATCTTATTCTCTTATGCAACCGTTTTAAATGGTATCATGATCATGTCACTTCATAGCTTCATCACGATGTTCAGGAATGCTTTTGTGTGAGCTAATGTACAAATCATAATATAAAAAATGGAATGGCAATAATATATATATGGCATGTGTGGTTATATACGGGTGCCCACTGGTCACCGACCGACAACTCGGACATTATATCATACCTACGTTATTTTTTAATGACCAAGCATGCGTGCAAGCATGACGCATCACGATGAAAAAAAAGAGACACTGGGAATGTGTAGTGCAGACGAACAATTTCTTGTAAAAGGTTGTTATTAGTCTTCTAGTAGCCATTTTTGTGCAGTCAAAAGTCAAAAATGATCTTTTAAAAAATGTAATTATCATTTTTCGAGAGATGCAA
This sequence comes from Orchesella flavescens, assembly GCA_964034955.1. Lineage (NCBI taxonomy): Eukaryota > Metazoa > Arthropoda > Collembola > Entomobryomorpha > Orchesellidae > Orchesella > Orchesella flavescens. The sequence goes on along the minus strand of OZ035954.1, from coordinate 33,847,429 downwards.
ATCTTGGTGCCTCCTTCTCCTTCCAAGTTATCATTATGGATTACGTCAAAAGAAGAATGAGGGGAAACTGTGATCTCTTAAGTATCTTATTACCATTACGTTTTGCTGTGTGTAGCAATTGAAAAATAGTTTTCTTCAAGGCCTTATTACATGTTTTGGGTGGAGTGGAGATGTGTTGGAGCCGCAACTGAGTGAGACGAGAAATGATCATGTCATGTAAATGGGAATGTAATGAGAATATGTGAGCAATCAGGGGAAAATATGCTATATAGACATTCATTTCATGTATGAGTCTGACAGGTAAAATTTTAAATTGATTGCTACCACTCCAACTATGAACTACACACTAATATATTATTGAAGCCTAAAATTATTATGGCTTTTAAATCCAAGAGCAGCACTACTTTGCTGGAATTGTGTAATCGTTAAAAGAAAATGGTTAAGTTGGGATGGGATGCGTGAACATGAACTTATCATTTTAAATACTTACTATGGTTGGTATAAGTACTGTACTGCACTTTCGACAAAAATAAATTATGTGAAATGATAAATGTGTCTTTGACATGACCTTATTCTTATATTTAGTGTAATGCCGGCTTCAATTTTGGAATATATTTGAGTTCATTACGAAAAGCTCCACATTCTCAAAGTCACTAGGCTTTTAATTGTTGTAAAAAGTTAAGCTCAATTAATTGAAAAGGCTTGTTTTTCTTTTTGTAAAATGGGAGTTGTCAAAATAACTCGCTTTTGTGGGAAAATGGGAGAAGAGAAGAGAATGGTACATGATGGTTCTCATAGGAAAGTAAAAACCGCAGTCAATTTTTTGGGGGTTTAATTTTAAGCATGTAACGTAACACACGTTTTGATAGTGGTGGTTTATATTGAGTTGAAACTTGGCAAAAGAAAACTTTAAAAGTATAATGTTTCAAATCATTTTATAATTTTTTGTCATAAAATATCACAAAACATTTCGCTTTTTCTTGTATCAAAAAATTGAATTGGAAGGATAGATTTTTAAAATTGTTCTCTATAATTTTGGGGGTTTGAGGCAAACAAAGAGTTGCAAGATGAGAACATGAACGTTCGTGGTGTGGTGTGGTAGTTGTAAGGATGATGATGATAACTATTAAAGTTACAAATATTTGCCCTTTACTCTCTTTATTCCTTTCAAAGTATGTGTGTTCTGTTACACGAACGCGTGTGCAGTCCAAAAATATATCCATGTATGTAAAACAGAATTCATTAGATATGAGTTTTGAAATATGCTTGAATATCACGGAGGAATAAATTCTTATACCTCGATGTTTGCGTAGGAATGTCAAATTCAACAGTATATTGATTTACACGCTCCTGCTTATATAAAATATTTGGCAAAACTTAATTTGATCATAAATCATTATGATTTTTTTAAAAATACATCGTTTCAAAAAAAAATGCATATGCCCGTGTATTCAATTATTCAAATACACACGTGTGTATTCCTATTGAAAACACAAATCGCAATCAGTTTGGATAATGAGCTTTAACCAATCTTTAAATGTCAATATAAAGTAAGAACACCATAAAAGTTGTGTGTACACAAAAGCGTTGTAGAATATAATTTCCGTATTCACGTTAAAAAAATCCTCCCATCATCTTCGTCTTGTCCTAAATATCCTTTACTCATGCATATCATAATATCTGGTGCGAATCGAACTCAACTTGGCCATTTAAATTTTCAAACCCGGTTCTTCCTGTACATATTGATTTATGGTTGATCCTCGTTTCTTTCGCAAATAAGTTGTAAATCATAATGATAATGGCTATAATATGGTGATGGTGATATGTCCGTGTGATCTTAAGTATTGCCTTTTGCATTTTTGCTTAAAGCGTAATGTGATTTGATGTAAAGTGATATGATGGTAAAATGAGAAGAACGTGTCAAGCCCAAATGAACACATGCTATTCCAATGGTCTTATTTCTACTTTTAGTAGGTTTCTGTGCAAAAATTTGGGTAAAAACTTTGAGATTTTCCCACGGAAAGAATTATATATTGTTATCCTCCTTCGTAACACATTTTTAGCCCATCAGAACTCACAGCATGTTATGTGCACGCATGTGTTTACGTTGTATAACAATTTGCACATAGTAAGCAATATGTTTTATGATAGCAAAGCAAAAATGCCATGAACATTCCTGCCTGACGTATTTGCAAGCGTATAATGTACGTGAACTTAAATATGGAAAAGATTTTCCCATTTATAAAAAAATGTGTGCCTATTTGTAACAGGCTCATATGTGATATGAGACTTTTCCTATGTCATTTATGTCTTTATGTATTTAACATAAATTACAGGGTCCTTGTACAGCATGGTAAAAGGAATGAATGCTGTAATCACAAAAAGAGAGATATGATGTGACGTGTTTTTACAAAAAATATTATTGTGGTACGTTCCCATACGTCTCGTCGCAAAGCCCATGAATTTGAATTAATGTCATCATAAAAAATTACCTACTCATGCATACTTGCGTACTATTTGGGAACTTAAATGTGAATTTTATGTAAAAGGTGTGCTCTTTTCTAAAAAAAATTATATTGTTAAGCTGCCAGCTATAGTTGTGATAATCAACTTCTTTCATATAATCTTTTAATATTGTTTTCTGTAAATTGGAAGCTAATAAATTTCAATTAGAATGGAATCTTGAGCTAAATTGTCCTTCAAAATAAGCACACATGATATTGACATTCTATGAATGTGAATGACACATAAGCATAAGTATTATCAGGATGTATGTTGTTGAATGGTAGTAAAATCTTTCCGTTATGCATATAGTATTGTTAAGAATGGCATGGGCGTGAGTGAAAGATTCTGACTGACGTTTTCAGCGAAAAATGTTTACACAAAAAAATTCTAAAATTGGAGAGAGCTCAAATTAATGATTTCGACTTATGAAAACGCTGCTGGCGATTTAATGTCCATTTAAATTAAATTTGTATTCCAATAGATAATTGGTCCTTAAAGGAGTATCAGCGAGTTAATGAATTGTAGTAATGTGCCTAACTAACGATATTGTTTAATTTTTGTTTCCAGGAAAAAATCAGAGATGAAAATATTACACCAGAAGAACTTCAAAGTAATCCAATTTACTATTCAAGGACTGAAGGACTGTTTAGAATTTGCTTTCCTAATGATAGGCCTAAAGGCAAAGGTAAATAAAATAAAATTTGTCCTCTTATATTCGCTTGTAATTTACGAACATTTAAAAACATCTCTCACACTCTGTTTTCTTATTTACAGCAATTCAAGCTCAACTCTACCTTTCTCCAACGGAGACCTACTGTATGAACATTGACTACTATCTATCCGGGGAGGAAAACTCCACTGCCGACTTTACTCCCGATGAACATACGAAATTATGTAAGCAGCTTCTATTTTAAAATATTATTTCTACGTTAAAAAAATCATACCTTTTCACTACTCACTCCCTTGATTTTATAAGCTTTCATTCATCAACAAGATTAACAATTCATTTTATTACTTTACTACAACATCTTACTTGAGAATGTGAGCTTGATAAAATTCATAAATTATTATGAACTGAATTTTTCATCTGCATCTGATTATCATTTCACATTTCATTTCTGGTGCTAATTTGTGAAGAGAAGTAGCGAGTTTGAAACTAAAAATTCGTAATTTCATCACAAGCTCACATAATGAAATGAAAAATATATCATAAATTCATCTCTTTAGTTAGCCGTCTTTGACTGATGTGAATAATCTTTGCTTTGCTGGCTGAATGCCATTTGAAAATGAAATTTTGTGTGAATAACAAAGGCCCTACCTTCCCAACAACAGCTCAATTCAAAACCAAAACCAAGGAACACTTTATATTTTACACTCATTTTTTGTGAATGCCAATAAAATTTACAAAATATTATTATTGTAGCAGTACTAAAAACTTCTCTGCTAATTACAAAGTATTCATAACTACATGAAGCCAAGAAAATTTTCTCAAAACCCAAAAAATTACCTAAAAGTAAATCTTGTGCTTTTGCACGTTTATAGTATTATACTATCAACTATACTGGTCATAAAATTGATGAAGACTTTATATATTCAATCATTTAATTTCCTCCCTTTACCTCCCTCAACTTAACAAGTTGTGATCAGTGATGTTGATCACAATTCATAGCACAGAAACTGACTTGTGAACAGTATTTATCGCTTTTCTTAGGTAAAAGTAGAGCAATAATGGTGATTACTATTTACCACCAACCAAATCATTTCATTTCACCACACACACAGTATGTAGTCATCTCCACGCGTTCAAAAAAATACTCAAAACCTCATTCATTCAAATCTCTTCACTTGTAAAAATTAATAATGATTTTTCACACATAAGAACACACAGATAGCAATTTTTTGTACTATGCATTTATATGGAATAATTATTCAATGCGAGTGCTTGCGTTGCATACAAAATGATATTCTTTCTTAAAATAAAAATGCATGATTCCCTTTTTCAAAGTTTCGACAATTATTTTTATTCTTTGATTAAATGTGCGTGAAACCAGAGAGAAGTGTGGATGAAGAGAAGAGGAGGAAACAAGATTCTTATAAAAGATGAGATGCACAAAGATGAAAGATTCATAATATTCAATATGCATGCATGTATGTATGTATATTACGAGCATTAACTCAAAAATTAGACGAAGAGAATGCTTTCGCTTCACTATATCATCATCATATTCATCATCACTTCAAAAAATATACCGTATTATGATAAACGAACCAAGTGAGAAAAAATGCATTTTTAGTACCTCCCAAAACAAAATGCACGTATGTTTTGTTTGGTATTATTGGTACAATGTGTGAGAACTAAAGTATGTTGAAGGGATGAAAGAAAAAATGCAATGAATTTCATCTCTCTGCTTTTTTACATAAATGCTGACCACCACCACCACCTCTCTGACTCAGTGAGTAAGTAAAGCAAATGAAAGGAAAGTCAGGTGAAGTTGAAAAATGTGTGTTTCTGTTTCTATCCTCTTTTATGTTAAACCAAAACTTTGTAGTTTGTTAGCCAAAAAGGACTTGAAAAAGTCTAGTGTCTAGCCATCCGAATAAATGCATACTCATTCATACCATTCAGTAAAACAAAACACAATATACATTTATCTGCATTCTGCATCCTCAATAATAATAAGTACTTGATCGTGATGAGCAATTTGTAGTGAATTTCCTTTGAAAAGTGTTTGTGTTCCTTTTTATTTTTTACTTACACTTGAGCGACATTTTTAGCCTTCCTGTAAGACTCAAACTGCAAAAAAATCAAGGATGGCTGCTTGGCTTGTGTGTATTATCAACTATTGTCTTCTCATAAAGAGATGATGATAATAATGCCTTGCGTGTACAGAAATATTCAATCAATTTGCATATAGTCTACCATCTACTCTACACACAGTTTAGCACTATTTACGAAAGGATAAGTATGAAGTATACAAGTTTTTGTAAAGTCAAAAGTGGGCCTTGCATGTCCTGACCGGCCTAGACAAGTCAGAAATGTTTTTGATCACATCGCCTCACGTTGTTTAGATCCTATGTTTAATTGACCGTTTTCAAATCTTACAAATACCATCACCATCTCATCTCAAAACTGAATGGGGGAAGGAGAATGAATGTAGATCTCTTTTGCATTATTAACCTGCGATCGAAGATCAATCAAAAGCAGGTTTTTTAGAATGGATCATAGTCTGTCTGTCCGTCCGTCCGTCCGTCCGTCTGTCCGTCTGTTCGCACGATAACTTTTACACCGTTGAAGATTTTCAAAAATTCTTTTTGCTAAACGATACCTTAGGTCAAGCTCTTGGCTAAGTTCTAAGATGAGCAAAATCGGTCAACGGTAACTGGGTCAAAGGTCAAGGTCAAAAAATTTTAATAGCAAAACATGGCTTATGATACATCAAAATGATGCTATTTTTCAAGAAAAACTCAACTATGCTAATATCAAAGTTCAGAAATGACCCCAGCGTGACCTATAAGTGATTAAAGGTCAATTTTTGAAAAAAATCTCAATAGCAGCCACAATTATGAAAATTTTCAAATCTTTTTTAAACCAATGAACTACTCAGACACAGCTTATGCTAACTTTATTCAGCATAAATGCTAGATCGCAGGTTACTATATATCTGCCTATTGTCAGGTTTATTGTAATAACCATGTGTTTACATCTAAACATTTCCTTTTTCTCTCATTCAGCCAATGCCAAATCCAACATCCTATCAAAATTCTTTTTTTTATTGCATACTTACACTTACCATACACTTAAATCCATTCATATGTATATCTATAGTATGCAGTCATTGTGCACACATTACTTTGATAAGTAGTCCATGTCATAGTTTGTTCTTTCATTAAAGTAAAAGGAGCCGATGTTGGGATGATGATGATGAGAGGTAAAAGAATAAAAACGAAACGGACGTAGTATAAAAATCAAAATGTTTAAAATGAAAAAAAAACTACATTCTTCTTCGTCTTTTGAAGGTTACCTTTTACCAGTTTTATGATGATTGGATGATAATACACATGATCATGATGTGAGTTGGGATGTCTACATTTATGAACATGTGTAAGGGATATATGTAGCGTACGTTTGCATTTTGTACTACCTGTTTAGTGTATGGGAGGCAAGTATTTCATATAACATATGTATTGTAGTATTCAGTATTACGCATACATCTGTATTTAGGTTGGATTTGGATTGGATTGAAACAATAAAAAATTTAATGTCGAGATTAAACCAAAGTCCCAAGTACATGTACGAAATGCTTATTCATCCCCCAGCAAAAGTCAAGTTTGTCAACTTCGTGCAGTAAAAGTAAAGTAAACAAGGTGGATGATGCTGGGATTTAAGCTAACATAAAAGTATATGTATGAAAGCCGTTTATTTGAAACAATCACCAAAATTGAGCATTTTAGTATACTTAATTTCGAAATTCGAAGCAAATGTGTTACGCTAAAATCTAAATGGTAAGAAGGCGAAAAATTACAAGAAATTGTAGCAGGATTATAGCAGTTGCGCATTATACACCCTGCTCTTTGTGTGAATAAAAGGCAGAACAGAACCGTATTCGTAAACACATAGATATCTAATAGCCGATTTGTAAAAACGTTTGGGCAAACATAAGTACTTCTATTCTGTCAAACTTCTTCTACTCCAATGGTCAAATCCTTTGAGTTCAACGAAAGATGACAATGAAATGAAGACCAAAAGAACAACTATATGACTGAAATCAATGGAGCGACCTAAATCCTCTATTCTATTGTATTGTTGCGTAGTTCACAAATTATTTTCCAAGTGTAATAATAATATGCATTCATATTTATATGTGTAAGATATATGCACATCAACAACATCCAAATAAAATATTTGTTTCATGATGATGCTGCATGATGACGATGGAAATACTTGGAGTTTGTATTTACAGGTCGATATGAGATGGTACACAACGTACAACACATCATTCCTCCATATCACCTACATTTTCATTTTGTTTTTTAGTCACTCTTCTTTTTGACTCTTTTGGTCTGCGGGCCGGTTTCAATAATTTTGCTTCACGGCGATATATGATGATGCTGCTGCTGAGATGTTATATGACAAAGCACAAATTTTCTGTTCTTGTGTGTGTGTGTGTAGATTGTACTTGTGCACTACAATCTCTAGTAATGCTTCAAGGAATTTACCGTATGAGCAAGTCCCGTTACCTTTCTTTTTGGATGGTACATGCTTAAAATGATGCTGATGATCAGAAGATCCTTTTGCTGGTCTGGTCTGGTCTTTGCTCATATAGTTAAGAACAAGAACAAGCCTAACAATCATAGGAATACATACGGTAAACTCCTCAGATGATGATGATGATATTGATGGTGAGGTGAGCATTTTATTTTATTCTTTCAACCCTTTTAAGAATCTACTTCATCTCCTTGAGCGTAAACGCAAACGTTACTGACTTGATTCACTAAAATGAAAATGTGGATCCCTGCTACTCGCCTATTGTTTGCTGAGACAGGGCTGCGTTGCGTATAAAATGAAATGAATAAATTGTTGTGTGTTTTCAGTTGTAGAATGCATAAAGGTATAAATTTAGTACAGTTCAGTCGCTTACTCTCAACCTGCTCCGTTTTTTTCTCAGTTTCGATTCGAATCGAAACACACAGACACACACAATAAGGCGCATTTCCTTATTGTCCTCCTCTACTGACTGAGCAAAATTGGACCCAGTACTTGCATTGTAGGCTGAGGGAAATTACTCAGTGATTTCCCTATTTTACAGCCAGGTTCCGAGAGGACGATGCGTAAAACGTGAACACTATGAAAATATGCTGCATGGGGATGCATTACTTATATGAATGTGCATGACAGGAGGATTTTGTTCTTTCCCTGCTTGCTTTGATGAATGCCCATATTTACGTTTCTTGGCCTTAATGCAAGATTAGTTCCTGGCATGATTAGCATGCATTTCCCCGTCTATAATAATATTAATAGATATAGGGAGGATGAGACATGAGCCGAAGAAGATAAGAATGACACAATAAATGCAAAGTAAGCCCAGTAACCGTGTCACTTGTGTGTACTCAACCAAATCAAGCAGTGTGGAATGGAATCATTGGGAGTTTGAGACGTGCACAATAAATAATATAATATAATACAAAAAGCAAATAAAATAACTTGTACGTGGTTTTTTAGGACTCGGATATGATAGGATATAGAATACTTCACTTCATAATATGTCTTACTTTTACCTTTGATTCCTGATGCATGACTTATTATCTTATGATACCCAAAAAAATACTAATGATCATAATATTTTCTCTACATCTCTCTCTTTCTCTTCTAGCAATCATGTCATCATGTAAAAATAAATGATAGGGGCTGCATTTGTCAGTTTGTGGCGAGGCTAATGATGATATCATACCATTTTCTTGATGAATTGGTCATTATGGACAATTTTTATCTCATCAATAAAGAAAATATTATATGATGATGATCATGATCATGCCATCAACACATTCTTCGGATTGGATTAATCTTGCCAAAATAACAGAGAGACGGTGGCCGTAAATAGAGATGAGCTGTAGTAGCTCTGCTGTAATGACGAATGACGTTGTATTTGTATGAGTCAAGAAGCTTGTGCATCTCTCTTTCTTGTATTTTTTTTTATAAAGAAAACGGAACTATGTACATAAACAATTGACTGTTATCTTAAAGGCAAATTGCACCCATACACCATACAATGGTGGCAGTCGCGAAAAAAATGATTGATTATTCATACCGAAGCTTCTTACAATTTGCTACGGGTTAGGTACACACACAGCCAATACAATTGGAATGCAGATACATGACGTGATATTGACTTGACTCTTGTTTGTTAGTGTCATCCACATCACTAACTATCACATCATCGTTTACCATGTGTGTGATGTGAAATGATATGATCCGTTGCTTACGAAGATCACAACGGTAATCTTTTGTCTTGTTGACAAAAAAACTTGTAAATTATGAATTAACCGAAGAATCTCGGTTCAATGAACATTCAAGAAGCGTAGCATCTATATAGCAGCACTATTACTGTGTATTGCTGTATGTAAATGATAATGATGATTGAGTGAGCTACATTGAAGAATCTTCTTGGGGCTGGCTCAGACAGTTGAGAAATGAAAGGAGCGTCCTTTGCTGTTTTGGTGACCATACCATACGATTACGATATCACTGATGATGGCAGATAATATTATAAATATGTAGTACTTACGACATCATGCATACTACTTATTATGGATGAATGATAATCTGGTGGCAATCTTGATTTTTGGCACTGATTCAGATGACTGGTTCATTGGTAGATATAATATGAGAACGGTTGTAGTAAGATGGCAGATTAAGTAAATGCATATTCTAGATCAGGATGGATTATGGATGAGAAATAAATAAATGCCATGTAATCATAACTTGAGGGCAATTTAAATGTATGTAGATGGTACCTGAATCTGAATGGTTTATCCGAAATGCCTTGTTGCAGGTTTACATGCAAAATTCAACGAGACATGAGATACAACAAATACAAATATATTTAAATACCGTATTAAGGAGCAAAAGATTCCCCATAATTATATGTATGTAATATGGTATGATTTTTATAATTTCAGATATGGGCCGAGGAATGATCGTCCTCTTCATTTTAGCCTTTGCCTTTGTGTTCATTGCCTTCTGGACTGGAGTTGCCGGATGTTGGAGAAGGTCTTCTGGAAACATCACTGCCACTGCCATTTTGATGCTCCTTACCTGTACACTCTCACGCTCATTATTTTACCACAAATATTTTTGGTCTACTTCTTTACAAAATCTCATTCTGAAAAACTTTCATTTAACAGGTCTTTTCAGTGCCGGTGGCATGGGATTATGGCATGGCGTGGAGTATTATGAAACCGAAAAGTTGACTGGAAGCAACTACTTCAAGGACTGGCCACAGGTAAAGAAGAGAAAATTAACTTGAAAAACAAGTTTATAACATTATTGAACCACCGTTTTAAAAATACCATCAATCGTCAAAGAAATGAAAATTTCACATAAAACTACAAACATCCTAACTAACAGAAAAGAAATGTTTCGGGAGAAACAACATCCTAACTAACTTTGTCCTCATAATTTGTGGGAATGAATAATTATTTTGAGCGAGATTTTTTTAACAAGAAAGTAAACAAATTTTGTCATAAATTTTTATCTCTAGCCTTTGAAAGACCATTCCATGTATACACTGGACTGGTCATTCTATTTATCATGGTTGTCAGTCGGCTTTAGTCTCGTATCTGCCATTTTGTTCGCTGGAGCAGCAACATGTCTCAGTCGTGAAAATGACAAAATGGCCTACGCCCAAAATCAATACTTCATGACAGGTTATTTTTACCCCTCAATTTTTACTCAACTGCTATAACTAACCCTTGGCATTTTTGTTTTGTGTTTTGTTTCCATATTGTCTCCATATTGCGTTGGCCTTTAAAATTAATTTGACGCTGTGCTGCCTTTGGCTGTGTTGTTGTTGCTGCCGCCTGTGCTGCTGTTGACCTACTGACAAACCTAACAACTAATATATTTATCTAACTAAAAAAATAACAAAAAAAAATAACATTCATAATATTTCTTCAACTGCTACTGATTGACATACTCCTACTCTTATAATATGAACGAACATTTAACACTAAAGGGCCTTAAGTCCTCATCAGTTTGGTCCTATGACTGGTCGTATGTGCTCGCTTGGATTGGAGTGGGATGGGCTTTGATTGCTGCGATCCTCTTCTCAGGCGCTGCCGTCTGTCTCCGAGGAGAGAACAGTTTCGGTGGCCTTGAGAATCAACATTTGCACTACCTCATGCCGGGTAAAAAATTGAAAATAACCTTCTTCGGCTTTTTACTAACTGAATGAATGAAAATGAATGATTTGACCCTATACTCAACCATTTTAACAAAAGAACATATATATCAAGTCTTTCAATATCAAATATATTGAATCATCAATAAATACAAGTTCTCCTCTTTAAAGATTTTTTTTAAAACGTGACCTTGAAAAAATAATACCCTCGACCTACACCCAACTTGTGTAGTAGTTGTTGTAGTTGCAAAGCTTGATGTGGGATGAAAGTGAATATTGAATGAGATCACGAAAACAATAATTATTATTAATGCAACTTTAGCATTTTTTTGCAGTCTTTATCAAACCCTAAACGATATACATACAAGTATAATTTTGTAGAGAAAGTGAAAGAAAAGCTAAATAGGGCATATAGAATAAAATGTAGACGATAATACACAGTCAGTAGTTGCTCTTTTGTACTTCCACACACGTTAAGCGATAATACTGCTATCAGGCTTCTTAATCAAGTAATTTGTTTTTTTAGTTGTTTGCTGTTCGCTACACTAACTGTTTAACGATAAAATTATACATATTTATGATATGATGCGCCTAGGAAAAGTGATGAGCTATTATTTGAAAAGGTGCTTTGATGAACCATTCATATGAGTGAGTGAGTAGCGCATGCAATTTACGGAATCAAAGAATATCTTCTAAAATCAAATTAAGTTAATAGTTTTTCAAGTAACGTACTAGTTGAGTAGTCATATCGTATCAATTTTGCTCACGTTAACTGTTCAAGTTGGACTAGAAAGACTAAAAAGCGATTTACTTTTACTGAGTAGAGACGATTGACGCGCGTGTGAAAAAACTGGTTCTATCCTTAATCTAGACCATAGTTTAATGGTATAGAATATAGATCTTGCTTTTTGTTAGTATGAAGTTGAGCTGCTGAGTAGAATATAGTAGTTTTAGTAGTCTATAATCTTGCCCTTTGATTCAAAGTAGTTCCTATTTATCAGCTAAGTACTTATCTTATGGGCATTATCTGTTGATTTATAATTGCGTGTGGAAAATAGTAAATTGATGGTTCCAATTCAAAGTAAACTTGAGTTTTATTAGAATGCGTAGAAAGTAATTTGTTATGATATACATATACACACTAACAATACCTCGTAATTTAGATGATGACATATATGATGAGACTAAAATTATAGCTTAAACTAACCTCAAATATGAAGATTAATGATTAATGATCCTATATACTAAAGACTTGACACTTCCGCTGAAAGCTTCGAACATTAATATTTTTTGCTGTAGCATCATTTTTTTATTTCAAGGAAATACTAATATTTCACTACTAATTGCATGATAATAGCATTTTAATTAAAGCCTTATAGTAATTCCGATTTAATTTTTACTAAATTGACCAGAGGAGCATCTTTTGACCTTCCTTTCATTTTCCGACCAAAATCCACATTTTTCCTCTACCGACTTACACTTTTCCGCTATTCCATTAATATCATTTTTCACACATGTCTTGCACATGTTCCTTTTCCTTGTTTCTCTTAACTTAAAAATATTTATTTCCATTTTAAACCAAATTTTGCTAAAAAAAATAAATCCTAGCTATAGCACATTTAGTTAATCAATGTGTGATCTTTTTTTTGACATTTCAGTTTACCCACAGAAACAACCTGGATATGCCTACGGATACGCGTACCCAACCCCTTACGCCTATGCTCAAAGTACACCACAGTATCCATATAACTACTAAACAAAGCAGTTGACCAAATTTTCTTTCTTCCTTGCAAATTTTTTATGTATCAATTTTTTTTACATCTGTAACAAAAAAATACCAGCTGAGTAGATGATTGGCAAACCTCCAGTATTAATTAAGTCCAAATTATCAACATATTTCATTTGTTTCATATTATATACGTATATAAGCGTGTATGTATTCAAAACAAAAAAGTTATGTATTTCAAGAGAAATTTCCCTTCTTGTGATTTGATTCGTTTGCATCTTTCCTTTTTATTACTCAACTTTTTTTTTTGGGATTAGAAGCCTTTTTGAAACAAACTTGAAGAAATGCCATCAATTTAGTTATACAAGATATTACATAGTATAATATAAATATTATGTTATAGAGAAAACTAACTAACAATATATAAGCTTTTGGTTATGATCATATTTTATACTTGTAGAGAGTGTGAACTAATCGTAAGAATAATCAAATATGAAATCAGTATGCTTAAGTTATATTATACGAAAATATATACGACTGTCCATTTTAAATTTTAATGAACAAAACATGAATAATAATATGATGATCGAGGTTTTTTGTTAGTTAGATTTTTTTGTCAGTGTGTGAATGTGCGATAGTATTCCATATGTATTTTATCAAGAGACAAAATTGATTTCTTAAAAATAGAAAATGAAGAAGAGAAAATAAATATGGTATTTAGGAAAAATTCTGCTAGTTTTTAAACATGTACTACACTGCAGGGATAACAAAAGTTGACTTTTTATGTATAAATTAATTTTTACTTTTTGATGACTTTTAAACAATTTTTTTCCGACTTCTGATAATTTTTTTTGACAATCGCCACGAGAGTATCGTTCACCTCGTTGGGTAAATATAATATTTCTTAGGTAGATTCAATCACACATAGAGGACAGTAATAGTACTTAATATATATATTTCAATTTTTTCGGTATGAAATGAACAAGTGTGGAGCAAGTTGAATTTTAAAATGAGTTTTTGCTTTTATCAACAACTTTACGTAAATACATAATACAATATATGTTTGTAGTATTGCTGCATTTTTATCGTTTTGTTGGCAGATTGTTTTTTTACTTGTAATTGTAATGATATGATATGATCATGTTCTTCCAGAAATGTAGTAACATACAATATAATATTCATAGCATATAATACATATACTATGTAATAAATGTAGCTTTTACATTAATTCATGATAATAATTAATGAGCTCAGCGCTGCAGGAATGATTCATACAACGAAATAAAACTGTATAAAAATACTTGACAATGATTATATTATAGTGACGGAGAAGGAAAGATATAGTGTCCTTTTGTACAGTTGTAATGATACGAGACGGTAATTGACAAGCCGAATAAATAAACAACTTCAAAAGAATAATGACCTTCGGGTTTTAGAACTTTTTTTTACGGTTTTATTTCTAATCAGATACATACATAAAAATGCGTATATATTCTAAAAATTGTGATAAAATATTTATTACATATCATGCAACGTCACATCATCATCAACCAATGGACCGGACGGTGGGTCATCAAGCTCCAGATACATGAAGGATAAGTCTACACTCTGCAAAGCAAGATAAGATATAATATGGAAATTGTGAACGGATGGAAGTAATGCGCGTGCTTCTTTCATACCTGAATTTGAGAAGATTCTTGAGGAACGTCTTCCGCTTCCTCATCTTCATCTTTCATATTGTTCCCAGCATACGCAATACATTTCAAACTCCATTCACCAGTTTCCTCATTCCACACGGTGGCTTTTTCAATGAGTTGTTGATAATTTTTTGGGATGAAACTGTCTATAACGACGTTTTTGTAGTTGAGCTCTTTACTTAGTTTGTGAACGCTGTCGAGAAGAGTATCAGCTTCCTCTTTGTATTCCATTTTACGATTGTGTAGCTCATTCTTTGATTGTTGATACTGATTATATAGCTTTCGAACTTTTTTGCTAAGTAAAAGATTCTGCTCCTGGCAGCTTATGATTTGCTCTTCGAGAGATACGCGCTCAGCCTGTTGAATGGCAAAATTCAGAAAAAAAATACTTGCAAAACTCAGTTAAAATTTTTCAAAAGACCAAAAATTAAATGAAATTCCGTACTTCCTGAAGAGCCAAATGGTTTTGGAGTTGCTTCTCTTCCTCACGCTTTTGCATGATTTCTCTCATGGACCTTTGAAGAAGCTCTTCTTGCTCTTGGGATTTATCAAGGAGGTTAACTCCACCAACCAAAATCTTTTTCTGGAGATTCTCCAATCGGTCATGTAAAGTTCTCTTCTGCTCCCTGAAACATTGATTCAAGTTTGCGTTAATATTAGTAAAATGTAATACAGCAACAATAGATGGGCTTGCACTTACTCATGTTGTTTGAAAGCATTTTCTTTCTCTTTCAATGCTGACAACGCATCCGTCCTCATTTTCGCTTCATTTCCCAAGGTCGAACTCAGTCTTGCTTGATTCTCCAGCTCATCTTTTATACCAAGTATGGCCACTTCAGCTTCCCCACTATTTTCTGGTGAACTAGACCCAGCATCCCCTGCAGCTCCTAAATCATCATCCTCCTCACTCCTTTCATCTTCATCATCATCATCTTCCGGCTTTGGATCCGAAATCTCAGAGGAAGGGCTCCAACTTTCTTCCTCCAACTTTTTCCTCAGCTCCTGGATTTCCAGCTCAAATTGCCGAAGAAGAGCATCCTTTGGATCCTCATTGATTCTTGCCCGATTGCGAATGTTCTTTGCTCTGTTTGCATACCGAAGAGTACTCACGGTTTCATCATAATTGTAATCTGCAGGACCAATCGCTGCTACCATCACAGTTTTTGAGTTGCCCCCAAGAGAGTCTTGTAAAAGTCTTGTCAACTTGGAATTTCTGTAAGGAATATAATTACTTCCATCGACCAAGGCCGAAATCACGTTGCCGAGATTTGATAATGACAAGTTTATCTTGGTAGCTTCCTTCAGTCGGTCTCCCGTCGCATGGGTTTTGCTTAGTCTTTCGGAGCCCTGAAACGAACCCATAAATATAACGCTCAATTCTCATCTCCTTACTCAGAAATCAAAACCTATCCTTTATCCTAAGCGTTTCAAGCTTACAGCCAAATCAACCAAGTTCAACTTTCCCATTCGAAGTGACCCTTTCCCTGGACCAGGATCTGTCGTTGAGCACTCCACAACAATACTGAAAATTGCGTGAGACCTAGAGCTGACAGAGTTCATATTCGTGGAGGCAACAGATCCTGTAAAATCCCATAAGCAATTGTTACCAGCACAGAACAAAAGTTGACGATTTATATATACATAATTCAATCAATGAAGGCATGTTCATCTCACTGTTTCTATTCCCAATTGACATAACGCGATCCATATCATCTGCATCTCGAACAACGAGTGAAGTCAAATCCTTAACAAACACTTCCTTTTCTTTATTTTCTTTTAGCTCTAAATACTGTGTCTGGTCCTTGGCCAACAGGTCACGAATGTTTTCGTTATAAATTTCCAAATATGAACATCGCACTAAAAATCTGAAATGAATAAAAATTTATTCTTAGGACGATCTCATATTACTGGTTTGGTTGGATCGTTGGATGGAATAAAATTTGCTTCATAATGTCACATACCGCTGCCCTTCATCAGCCTTTGCAATGCTGGTAAAAATTTGTGCAAATGAATTAGGAATAATTCCTTTCAGCTCAGGTACTTCATTTAGACCTTCCATTGTAAACGTCTTTCCCGTCCCTGTCTGACCTGTATATTTGAATGTATAAAACTTTTAGCAACTGGAGACAATACAGTTTACATTATTAGTTTTGGTTAAGTAAAGGGTTGCATACCATAAGCAAATATCGTTCCATTGTAACCTTCCAAAACATTTTGAACAATGGGTCGAGCTACAGCATTGTAAACATCAGCTTGTGTGGATATCATGGAGAAAACATGATCAAATGAAAATGTTTTTGTTGGATCTGATGATTTTTCAGGAGTAGCCACATTTATTGTGTTGGACGCAATGTCCATATCCACAATTACTTTACATTTTCGTTCCAACTCCTTCTTACTTAAGGGTCGACATCTCACCACAACTTTAATATTCTCTGCCGGCTCTGCTGAGGATTCTCTTTCTAACAGAGCGTCAAGGTCAAGACTGCTTCTGCCAGAGGCTGAGTCGGACGCTGCTGTAGTGGGACGGGATGCCATATTCTTTTTAAAGTTTTCAGTTAAATATTAACACGTACGTAATAATTTCACCAAGATTAGGTAGACGGAAAGTAAAGTAAAATGTTGGAACTTGAAGAAGAAAACCTTGCAAAATATTCAATAGAATAAACAGAAAAATCTACAAGAAATATGCACCCTAGACCTCACTGGAACGTCAGTATATATCTGCATTATATCGTATGTATTACCATCTCTATGGTAATATCATTTTTACTAACTTCCTTTCAAAGTAGTGAATGCAGTTTGGAACACAAAAAGGTCTCGAACACTTTAAAATTTAAACATAAAGATGAGAGATTTGTGCAATGAGTCACTATACAGACTACACTTCGAGTTCAACAGCTACCATATATATATGCATGCTACAATGACAAAACAAACTGGAAATGTAGAATGTTTACTCCAGCAAAAATCGATAAAGTAAGCTAAAAGAGGGGACATTTCCACACGAGACTTTCGTGCAGCAGGCAAAGCAAAGCCATTCTCATAAGGGCACCCTTCCTTCTATACTTCTTTCTCTACTACAACTTACAACAACGTAATAACAGCTTCATCCATAAACCAACCAACCACCTTGCTTGTTGTTTAGTGTCCAGCACAGCACGTTACAAAGCATGCATGCAACGGATGACGGAGGGGGTTTATATGGTGCTTTTGTTATTTGTCAAAAAAGCTTCTGATTGTGCTTTATGCAACGTTGTTTGTAAAAGCTTATGCACCTTTCTATTTTATTTTAACAACTTAGCTATAGAAAAGAGTTTTTATAGACACGCATTCAATTTTATAATTGCTAACATATTTAATCAAGAATGATGATGTTTCGTGTTTGGTTACACAAATCTACAAGAATTTCGGACACGTACTGCAAGACGTATGATGTAAAATATATTGGAATCATTACAAAAACCACTTGCTTCTCAATGATTCTCGTGGTGCCACTGAATTTCTAGTGAATGCTGATTCTCTTTTCGAACATAATCTTTTTGGTCATTTGCAATCTATATAAAATTACAACAAAATTAGCGTATCTTCAAACGTCTTGTGAAAATGTCTGACATAATTTTATGTATTATTTAACATTTATGCAAACCTTTAAAGTATCCTGTGATAAAATGAGCCTTTTTAACTTGGGCATCCGTAGAAAAGTCGTGCGAAACATGATGGACACATCAGTTTGCAAGTTACCCTCTACAATCAACTTTAATTCTTCCAAATCTATGAGGTGACAACCGGAAAAAGTTAGCATAATTAATATTTAAAATTAAGATGATGAATTATTATATCACATTCCACTTACCTTTTAAATCTCTTAAGCTCGGAGAGTTTTCATGTTTCCTGATAACATCTAGTAGCAAAAGGTCCTCACTCGCAAGAGCTTTCTGATCCTCAACAGGAACCCCTGTAACTGCCCAGTTGAGTCTCTCCCTTCCATCATTACTATTCGAGCAGGTACACAGAACATGTAATTTCTTGAGGGATTTGAAACGCTGAAAGCAAACCTGTACACTTTCATCCATATCCCTTAAAATAATTTCCAATTCCCTTAAAAATGGGAGATTCTTTGCGAAACCGTCAATGACTTCAAACGGCAGTCCATAAATAAAGGAAATATTGAGACTCTCAACCGAATTCGATCTCGACTTGAACAAAGCATCAATTTGACTTTGACGACTAATATACGTCAACTTAAGGTTCTTCAAGGAAGGTAGATACTTGTGGTAACTTTTCATATCAGCAATTTCCCAGTTGCCTGCATGCAAAGTGAGAGTATGAAGCTTCTTCAGTGGCTGCCTAAACTCAACTTCCAAAGGTTCATAAACATAATCTCGCCTCATGGTCCAAATAATATGGTCAATCTCCTTCCCGGATGTTGCAAGCTCGAGGGTCTCCAAAGAATTTTGGTATTGCTCCATTAAAAAGGAAGCATGACATCCGGTGACTTGACTTCCATCATTTTTGTAGGTTGGAAGAGGTGCTCTTATAATCAAATGTTTGACATTCTTTTTACAACAACTACTTCCAAATCGTCCCTCAAGACAAGGTTCAACATCTCTTGGCTCCATTTTTACAAGGGGAACATCCAAAAATTGGATCCCGGTGGGCAAAGTCAATCGAAAAAGGTCGGGTGTAAATTGTGGGGCAAAGCAATGGAGGGTGAAAGACTCGGCATTTGGAGCAGCGTTCAAAATAGCTTGAATGATGTACATATAGTTCCCATGCTGGAATGGGTTTGGAGGAAGGTAGCGAATAATGCCCATAGCTTGTCGGAGCTCACAAGTGCATTTGAACTTGATAACTTTCAAATTCCCCAAATGGAATGCTGGCCAGTAGAATCTCATTGTGGAGTCGGCTGGGAAATCAAAGTGGAGCTCATAAATGTGTTCTTCAAAAGTCCTCCAAGCAGTGAGAAACCCACTTTCCATCTCTTTATAGAAGAAGGAGGATGGGAGGTACAGCTTAAAAGGTGGAAATGGTAGGTCAGCTTTTGCATGCCTGAGAAATTCTGGACGCACAAGGGGAGTACTCAATGTTTCCAAAAGGGATTCTGGATCAACATGCTTCTTCCTTTTTTGGAGATATGTCAGAGGATTCACAATTAACATGGGCTTTCCAGCAGCTCGAAACACTTCGGAAATTTCCTCATTCCAGTCTTTGGAAACGAGACGACATGCTTGAACTGTGTCGTAGTCTGGGGAAGGACAAAAGTTTGGATCTACTCTGTCCAAAAGGGACTCTGACGTGGGATCCATGCTGCATGCCATGTGAAGAATTTTGAAGCGAAACTGAAGACACAATTTTTTTTAAATAAATATTACGTATGCATGTGTATATAGCAAGGGGTTTCCTATCGGTCATAATTTTTGCGTACAAGTCTCAAAGCTTTTTCCGTTGAAGTCTCGTCATCATCTTGGAAAGAATCTGAGTGTTTCTCCCGTTTAACACCAAAAACATTCTCCTCAAACTGCACTGATGCATCACATGAGATTACGGCGTGCCTACTGGAAACTTTCGAACCAATACCGCTGTCATCTTCATTCACCTTTTCAGGCTATAATTAAATTTCAAACTACATATCTTTCTAATGCAAAACTAAAGTTAATCCCATAAAATTATTTTTGGAACCTGTTGATGTTGGGGAGCCGACCCTGGCGAGACAAGGGATTTGATGCGTCGAAATACGAACATTATACCTTTTTTTTTAAATTTTGGTAGTTCTTGTTACAAATATTCAATCAAAATAGTCAGTGCGCTACTTGTTGTTACAAATTATCCCCGAAAATACATATAGCGTTTTTAGTGCATCTTTTTTTTACAATAAAAACTAGGAAAAGTAAAGCTTCCCTTGCTATAGTCATTTAGTGTGTAGTCATTGAGGTGAAGAAGATATTGCAATTGCAAAACTATCTTAAGTTTTGGAAAACAATAATTTTTTATACCTGAAAATTGCTGAAAAGGAAGATTCCTTAGGTAACGCTAGATTATATGTGATTATACCTGATTATATGTCCAGCCTCCTATCGATCACGATCATTGTCATGTCCCATCTACTTTTGGCAGCTTTTTTTTTTTTTTACTGGGGAATTTCTTACATATCACACTAACATATCTCATATTTATGCAATTCATCATCAATGGAATACAGGAAGCTGTAAGCCATAGATTATAGTATTGTTCACTAACTAATTTTTGATAACAGAAAATTGCTTATATGATACCTATTCTCCATCCTTCCATTTCCTTCACTTGGTCATTTACACTTTACAGTTATGATACCTCATCGTCATTCTCGGCATCCAATGGAAGTACGGTTAGCCAGAGAAATACTAATATCGAATGAGTATTTACTATGCGGTTAGCTTGTAGTTCATCTTAAACGCAATCAATAATGAAATTGATGCCTGTACATACGGAGGGCAAAGAACTTTCTTACCGGAAATTAAGCCACTGAGTAATTGGAATAAAACCATGCTATAGAATTACAGCGTGCGAAGTACTGCAGTACATTTTATAATAAACTTATGATGTAAATTATAAGTGTACACATCTACTGCTGATGTACTGGTGACTAAATTGTAATCTACAATTGATTAAATAGGTAACTGCAATGATTTCATACTGTCGGCCACAATCTAACTTTCATCATCTAAAATGAAGTTTATTTCTTCAAATTTTCAAAGTTATTAATAATGTATGTATATGTATATATGTATTGGTAACACAAATAACATAATTTTTAGATGTCTACGAAAATTCATTGTTTGAAACTTCCTTATTTCATAACATAAATAACAGAACACAATCCGCCTATTTGCCTCAGATATACTTCGTACTGGTGGTGTTCTTTCGTGTAGTGGAGTACGAACTTCAGATGAGGTCACTCACACGGTCTGCTAGACAAGACGTCAATTATTCTGACATTTCTGGAAGCTGGAAAAGTGTGTTTACAAAAGGGCTAAGCAGGTATAACACCAACAACTATACTATATGAGCTGACGGGCATTGAAGCACTTGACGTGCACGTGGAGTGGATGAATTGGTTGATCTGCAATTCCAATCTACTAACAACTAACAGATATTATGTAAAATCCATACTACACCGTGTACATACATATTCGCCATTATACAACTTGACATATTGAATGTTTGAATAAGAAGTAAGGAGACGAACCTGTAACGGAAATTGTTTTTACTCTAATTGGTGAAAGATGGAAGCTCTAGTGGAGATAGTCAGTACAGTATGGGTTTCTTTATGTGGCAATGACATTGAAATATCATTCATCATTGTTATCATATCATTCAAAAAAAGCTTATAGAAAATCGATGAAATTACTTAAATTACTGGAAAACTCGGTACAATGTAAACAGGTGTGTCATTATGAGAGTGTAAGCCTATTCTTTAACATTTATAATATGAGTATATTCCCAATACGGTACAATTATGACTTACTGGAAATGGGAATGCGATGCATGCATGGGAAGATTAAAAAAGTAGTTTTTTGTGTCATCGACTTCGACTTAGCAAACATTCCAATTTGTTATCTCAACTAACTTGATTTTGATGCAAAGTTTCTTATCATCCATTAAAATATCATGGTACAAGCAACAACCAAGCTTAGATGCAAAAGTGCGAGTGAGCAAAGCAAATCCTTCTTAAAATTTTCACCCTCCTGAATGACAGCTGAATAGACACGCGGCGAAAGGGACAAGTAAAAAGTGTATACCTATAATTATCTAATCATGGTTTACGTACAATAACACCCTTTTTATGTAATCATTTAAATCATGGACAAAAAAATTCAACACTGTATCATTAAACATGCTGACCTGAGAAAGAGTTTATGGAAAGTTTTCATATAAGTTTTGGGGGACGCTGGCCTGGCCTGAAATATAATATACAACAGCATTATAGTGTATATTAAAACAGCATTATAGTTTATTTAATTTGAACATGCATCGAATCCGAAATCTCTTTAAGCTTGTCAACACCAATATTTGCATACGGCTTACATCAGAAAAGTTAAGACAGTTTTTTTATCTGCCCTTTCCTTTCCCTCTTTTATAAGCGAGGCACAGGCATACATTTTGATGCAGACACAAATGACAAAGCCAATGTTTTTACGCTTTTATCATAACTTTGTAAAATGCAATACATGCAATTGCTCGATGTACTTATGTATGCTCATACTCATGTTGTTAGTTAAGTGTTCAGTAACCCATCCGTATTTGACAAAGACAAAAACAGCTGCAGACTACAGCAGTCTAATTTACATTACCACACAGTTAAAGTGTGATAGCAGGATTGAATGACTTTTATTGGCACAGAGGGATCATCAAACCAACCCACCCAGTTTACAATTACAATAAATTGACTTGACAAATTTGTACTTATCTCCCTTGCAAGACTACTTTTTTAATGTTTGTAACAACTATATAGCATCAAGAACGTTTTTTTTGTGCTAACAAAAGAAAAGTTAGGCATCATTGTCCAAAATTAAATTATATCGAGTTGTTGATCACTCCTTATTTTGGAAGCATAGCATTGTTCATAGTAGAAGCTAGAAAACCTTGCATTTATGTATTTGCATTGCAGCAGATAGAAGTCTAAAAGAGTCAACATAAGAATTTTGTTTACAACTTCTTTATTTTGGTGGTTTGGAGCAAAAAATGGTTGATTTTTTATATGGTATTTTTGGCATTGGATCACTGACATTTTCTTTTGTGTTTACAATATTATCGTCACTTCAACAGCCCAGTTTAGTAAGGCAGGGAGCTTGGAGAGGATAAGCAAAATCAACATCTCAATCTGTGCATAACATCACATAACATGTTTGTATACCTAGAGTAGCAAAACAAAGGATTATTACGCTTTGGAATATAAAGTGTTAGTCACACAAAGATCCATAATCCACACGAAATTTATTCCCGTGCAGAAGAACAAAAAATACGGAAGAAGTTGCTTAACCCCAATTTCTGATGAACTTAAGCAAGCGCTATAGAGAGTCCCAATTGTGTCTTCGTATTGGAAACTTCTCACTCTTGTTCGTAGTCAGAGTAAGTGGACTTTGCTTTCCATATATATTATATATTGTATAGTTAGTTACATGTATATCCAACTTTCCATTCAGCCACGACACACACGCTTGGAAAATTCGGTGAGAAATCCCATAATATCCGTTATGCAGTCACATGTAAATGCCTACACATTATTACATCTTCCTTTCAGCGTCTTATCTAGAGCTAAGCCTGTGTTAACAAAGTAAGCCAGCAAGGTTGTTTTTTTCTTGGCTTAAGACTTTGGAGAGCATACACGTGTGCGTTCGTTTCAATAACGTAAGTTGTAAGAGAAGTAGAATATATGAAGCCACAAGTTGTACTTTTTGATTTTGTACGAAAGACTGAAAGAGCAGTTCTGAGCAGGCAGAGAGAGGAGAGATCCCATCAGTATAACTCAATATCGCGTCATCAAGAAGAGAGTTTTGTTGTGCATGCATGTTCAGTCCCATCCGATAAAGTGTTGGGGAATGTTTCGGTTGGATAGAGGACCGTTGATCTTATCGCTAGTGAAGCCTAAACTCGAACAGTTAATGATAAAATGAGTATGTTTGTTTTAGCTACGCATCGTCAAAAGGTTTAACGTTTTGAGTGCCTCCCTCATCTCATCTAAAGACAATTGGCCTTATCAGAAAAGGCTTTGATAACATATGTGAGGCTATGGCTGTAGTTTTTACGCTGAATTAAGTTCCAATCACATAGCTCCATTATTTGCCAATAAAAGTTCTTTCTGGAGTTGAAACGTGAAGTGGATTGACTGACGCGTAATAAAACAACTGCTACTACTTAACATCAGTCTTTCAACTGTTTATAAATCATCTAATTTGTTTCAGATTTAGTTCAGCACTTCAAAACTTGGATTAGGAAAGGTCGGGGATGAAGGAATTGCTCTAACGTATTAACTTTGGGGTGAAGTGCGAAGAATTATTTCGTGAAAGTGATTGATACCAGAAACAAGTGAAAGCCATGCCGTTTTATGTCTCAATGCGAAAAAGGTCAAGCTTGTCCAGCGTGAGTACAAGCAACCACTACCACTATGCATCTCCAGGTATGACGGACGAAACACATTTAATGGTGGATATGAAGTGTCATCATAGCAATCTTTAGTAATGTACAATTGTACATTTAATCTTGCAGATGGAAATAACGTTTGGAAAGGACCAAGGAAGATATGCTGCTTTTGCACACTAGCCATCGTGTTTCCTGCCCTATTGATCTCAGTTCCTTTGCTCATGCGGTTTGTCTTGTATGGGTCAAGTCTACACCATTTGAGTGCATCAGATATGAAAATGGTAGACCAGGTAGGTAACTTTTTAAAGTTTAAATTTTAACATAAAAATTAAAAATTACTATAAATATTATAAGAAATTAATTTTATTTTCATTTTGCCCCAACAGAGAATCTCTACAATTTGGTGCCAGGTAGGTTCATAATGACTGTAATAAAAAACGGTTGGCTTGGATCATAATTTTAAATTCATGCCTTACATGGTGGTTGTGCATACACATTTGCAATATACAGTTTTATGTGCTGTCCTCACAAAGTACAGTGGACGTTGTATCATACAACTTGTATGTGACTTTTTTTGCAAAAAGATTGAAGCACTACTTTGCATAAAAAATACATTTTGCAGTGCAATCATGTGCCTAGCCTTTTCGCAATCCGTTAAGCAAAAGCAGTGTATGAGTACGAGAATCGCGATGTAGACTATTCGAGTTGACAATAATATAATATAAAATGTTCAAACAATAAATTAAGAAGACAACTGAAAAAAAGCATACGCTGTATAAAAGTCTAGACCAACAAAGTTAGAAGCATATAATTTTACTGACTATAGTGGGTTTTTCTCAAAGTAGATTGATAGAGCAATGTCGAGATGTTCATGCAAATTTCCTTCCTTGTAGTGTTATTGCGTGGCTAGTTTTCGTCTTTCTGAACCTATAAGAATAAACAAAGATTGGATTAAAAAAAGAAACGAGAAATGTCTTAGTCTCAAGGTCATCCTCGTAAAGGGAACAACGAACGGTTCTAGTTTGAATTAGATTTAGGCTACCTCAACATGTGCTGATGCTGATTGTGAGATAGTCTCTTTTTTATGCACGATACATAGTCAAAAAGAAAGCATTTTAGAGCTTGAAATGCGTGAAGCTTTTAGTAAATTTATGTATTTTAAAGAGAATGTTTGGGAAAATGTATGTACATCGAACTGTCGTTTTAATGAAAATTTACAGGAATTAGAAAAGTTAAAAGTTTCATAGACATGTCATTCTTACAATTCAAATCTTTTTGACTTTACCAAAGAAATGCTAACATGTATAACGATTCTCTACAGGCGGAAACCGTTCGGATAAATACATCTTTCACCGTCTATGTTACCGAAGGGGAACCATCTGTGGTAGAAACGCCAACGCCTTTAAGTGTCGATAGAAATTTAATAATTCCTGCTGATCATAAAGAGTAATTTGAATTCATATAGCTATATACTTTACGTTATGTTCATTAGAGAAATTATCAAGCATTAATAATATGTTGTATTATCTCAGATATTGGGGCTTTTACTTGTTGAAAGGATCCAGATTCAAAATCCGTACATGCGCAAGGTAAGGGGGGTGATACCGTTTGATGGACACAGCTTATGATAATATCATTATGAGACTCACTCACGTCAGTTAAGTATATGTGATAAATATGAAGCAGATAAGCAATAATGTTTGGCTGTGACCCCCTTAGGTGGAAAGGTGGGACCTTGCTCGTCGTTCAAGGTCGCAATAACCTCGAACGCTGTGCTTATTTGGGTGAAGCAGACTCAGCCGGAGACTCTGATCAAGTTTCCAGCTCCAATTCAGCCGAGTTGCTTAATAAAGTTCTTAGTCAATCTCAGGAAGAAATGTCTGGTCTTCTATCTCGAATACGTCAGTACATTAAATCCAATCCAAAGAACTATGGACGGTTGAAGAAAAATCTTGCGGACTGGATGCTTCTTGATGCTAATGCTAGAAACGGTAAAGGGGCAAGCAGTGAATTAGATCAAAATACTCCTGACATGTCAACAGAGTCCCCTGTTGACTTTCTAAAAACATTAATTGAGTTTGAAAACTCGAATAGTTCGGCATCCCAGTTTGGTAATCACAGTGGGGAGGAGCTGTTAGATTTAATTTTGGGCCCGTCCACCAAAAACTTGACTAATAGAAAATTAAACAATTCCCGAGCTGGAGCAGCGTCTTTAGAGCTACTCGCTAATACAATGGAGGTAGGAACAATACGAAGAAATCGCCGACAAGTTGCTGAAATCCGGAGGAAAACCGAGTCTGGGGAAAATGGGGCATTCGAAGACGAAAGCCGTGATGAAGCTGATGATGATGCCTTTGGAATTGGAAACATGGGAAATCTTCATCCTCGAATGAAATACCTTACAACTACAAAGCCTCCTACTCCACCTTCCATTTGGGAAGGGAAGGATGGTCACCACAGGGGAGTTTTGAATGATACATTTGATCCAAATGATGGATCCAATTCGGAATCAGAGTCCAGTTTTTCGAGTAGTGAGGAAGCTTTGCAAAACTGTGAAGGAGTTTTGGCAACCTTAAATATTAATATGGATGATAATTGTTTGACGGATGGGAGTTTTGAAGAATTAGATCTCTCTAATAATGATGCATTATACAAGCAATCTTCCGCTGGAGTGGTGTATACACTGCCTCATTATGAAGACACTGTCAATGTGTCAGGTTACTATTACTTTGTGTTCGGGTCGGAGAATGAAAAGCGAGATAATTTTATTCGGGGACGGTTCGACCTAGAAAAGTTGGAATATGAGTTACCCGAGCCACTTCAAAACTGTACTGATGTGAAGGAATGTAATATTCCTTTTACGTTTGCGTCGTCACAGAAGGTGAGTAAATCGGTTTAGATAATTTGAATAAAAGAACCCGAATGTGTAGAGTTCAATTAAAAGGTTAAGGGAAATTTATGCAATTTTGGTTTTGCCAAATTAGGTAGTGGTCCGAATTCCACAACCTCCACCACATGCGGATGATGTTTGGGACAGAGTTTATGTTGCAGAGACTGAATGTCACCCTAGGACACATTTGTATATGATTTTCGCCCTTTTGGTACCGCTAGTCATACTACTATGTGCGTTCCAGTAGTTGCAAAACCTCAAATTTATTTTTAGCCTGACTCATTAAATTGTGATACGTCTGTTTTTGTAATTTACATGCATACAGTTTTCTGTATTATGTATGATTCTTGCTGTGTTCGATATATTTGATATTGTAGGCTTCAGATAAGCACGTTTCAGGAATATAAATTTTTTATTTTTAAGTAGATTTTAAATGAGTGCATGTGACCGGAAAATTTTTATATTCATTTTATGAACATTGAGAATATTTCATGCTATATATATTGTTTATACACTACAGCCACTGCTTGATCTAATTTCTATCGTCCAGTCCACCCAATATTTTATTCAAACTTAAAGCATAAGATTTTTCAACGTGCCATAATTGATAACCGCGATTGATAGTCATACTTTATAGTAAATAAAAATTTGATGTTTAATATAAAATGTTAATTGCAATAAGTTTCCAAATGATTATGCTTACGTTTTTCATATATTATATTATGTTGTCACTATATATACTTTCCGGAATATGATGGGCAATGAGAAACATTCATTTGTTAGTACTGCAACTTAACTACATTCGTTACATGTATTTCATATTTGCACTGGTTCCATTACATTTCTTACATGAGTGGTTTGACAGACTTTGGCTGAAAAATTGGATGCTCACGCTTGCGCTAGGAAACAAGATTGCACTTCTACTATACCACTTACAAGCAATGTTCATATTGCCATTTAGATTCATAGAGGATTATCAGTTTCCATAAGACTTAGGTACAGTCTTATGGTCTTGTACAGTTTTATGGTCTATATGGTCTTCGAAGAAATACGGAGTATGGATGACTAATGCAGCTGACAGGATGCTAAACAAATCGCACTTCGCAGATACAACCTTTTTATAGAATTTCCAATCACAGACTTCTCTCAGAGCTAACATATCTTTCATTATATTGCTCACCATTCTGCAATCTGCAAGCACAACTACTTCATGTTAGCTTCCCCAAAGCTTGTTGCATTTGCAAAAATCAAATTTCTAATATAAAAGATAGTTATTAATAAATCAAATTAAATTTTCAAGTAAGCAAGAAAAATAAAATTCGACAAACGCAGAAGCTTGTTTTAAACCCCAGAATTTATGAACATACCTGGAACACAATGGAGGAAAGTTTAATGACAGTTGCTGTGTCATACACAGAAGAGGAGTACTACTTCCGAGCTTTAGAAAACATGCTCAACAGCTCGGAACATGTGCTGCGTGAGTTGTTTCAAGTTCGCTGGAAGAAAGAACTCGACAAGGAGGACTGGGACTATTCGAAATCTACGATTAAGCAGGTTAAACAGTTATTTGAGAAGATTGGAAAACACTTGAATAAGCTACAAAAAGCCAAAATTCAAGAAGGTTGTTTGAGTGATTGGGACATGACCCTTTTAGGCCTAATCCTGACAAAATACTGGGATGGAAACACTTTTGAAATTGAAAACGAAGGTGTACGCAAGCTAAAAGATTTGAGAAATGAGTTGGCACATGATCCTAGCAAATCATTAACTAAATATGAGTATAACAAAATGGTGGGTAAATTTAGAAAAGAGTTGAAGATCCTTAACGTTAACGATGAAGATATTATGCAAATGATTAAGGAAGCTGAAGCTATGGTCAAAGATAGCAGTGTACTTGTTTGTTCAATGGCAAACATCAGTGAGACCACCTCATGGGATAAACTGTCTTATGGGGTAAAGTGTGTGATAAGAAACAGAGCAGTTATCTTTCAAGGGAAAACGGTGAGACTTGACGAGCTAAAAAATCCCAATTTGGAAGCCCTTGATGGACACATTCTTGTGAAATTAGCTAAAGGTGACATTCCGATAATTGTGAGCAACCAAGTTCCTAATCAAATCGAGTATTATATCAATCGCAAAATTCATTCCAGACATAAATTGACAGAAGAAATATTTACGTCAAGCGGGGATGATGTGTTTTTGGTCCAAGGTCTTCAAATGTGGGAACTAACTCAATTAGTTAAAAAAGCAGAAACTGACATTTCTGCAAACCAAATCCGCAACTTAGTACTTACAGTTCGATTCATATTGCTGGAGCGAGAGCAGGATTTTGAAAAAATTTCAAAAATATCAACAGCTCCTGTTCACTGGCTTAAAAGGATTTTCAGAGCGTGGCATGATCCGCAATACGAATGGGTCAAGTCATCTGGATCAGTAAAAACGCTTCAAGAATATGTAGTGCACTGTGACCACATACTGACTCCACCATCCATAGTAGATCAAGTTGTTTCACGCAAAAATAATGTATTCGTGATTTCTGGATCACCAGGAATGGGAAAGACCAGCTTACTTGTTGATATTGCTCATGGAATAATGAAGTGGAATGGAAAAATGTTCGTGGGATACATAAACATGAAGGAGTTCGTGCAGACATTTTATATAAAGCCTGTGCAAATACATGTTAACTCTATCGTATCTTCAATTGCTGAACAATTTTCTGACTTCAACTTTGGAAGGAGTTTGGTTGAGTCTACCTTGAAAAATGAACGTTGCGTGCTCATGTTTGATGGGTTTGATGAGGTGTTACCCCATCATATAACTTTAGCTACTACCATACTCAAAACAATGGCTACCTTACAATTAGCACGTGTCATTGTAACAACGCGACCACACATGAGGGATGATTTAGAAAATGCCCTCCACTCGCTTGGGCACACAATTAAGTCCATCGATGAATCAGATCAAAAAAGACTTCTCCTCAAGTATTGGAAATCCATGGGAATTGAACCTGGTGACCATTTTGCAAGCACACTTTTAAAACTGTTAAAGAGTACGACAAATGACCCTAAACAGGAACACAATTGCATTGCTGCAATACCTCTTCAATGCCGCCTTCTTGCCGAAACATCTTTAGAAGAAGCTAAAAGATGTTCCAATATGCGAAACCAGGGGCTTCATAATACCAACTCACAACACAGTTTATTCGATATGTACCATGCACATATGAACATGCGTTTCAAGAAAATTTGTGACGACAACTCGTTATTGAAACGGCTTTTTCTAATCATGAGGAAAAATAACAATAAGAAGGATCAATACGAAATTATAAAAACAACTCACATGTATAACGCATTGAAGCTATTTTTACCAGATCATCTTGACGCATTTAAATCATTGATGACTTCGTCAGTTTCATCATATCAGCCTTACGACTTGGGGATTCTTGAAGCAACTAATTCAAACAACGGTATCCGGTTTGTCCACCGCACTTTTGCTGAGTATCTCGTAGCTTGGTTTGTAGCAGAAGCTGATGTTGACAGTGCTTCGTCACAACTTATACTATCACAAATTTTCAGAACCATACCAAAGAATGTGTTCCTGAGCGCCACGCTTGGCTTACCAGAACCAATTAAATCGTACAGATTTTACTTCCCAACCATCTGCTACTTTATCAATGAGTTTTTTAAAAGGGATTGCAAATGGAATACTCAGCTTTGTGAAGCCCTATCAAACCTGCGCACTTCAAATTTAAGTGAACAAGAACAAAATCAAGTTACTGAAATCATGTTTGCATCTGCCTACCATAACTATCCATATATGTTGGTCGCAGTTTCCAAGCTTTTAGGAAACAGATCTAAGAATATGAATGATGGTGAAGACAAGTGCCTAAGCGACCTCCTCCTTGTAACTGCTCAACATTCTGACGTTGAGCTGATGAAGGCAGTTTGCAAAAACCGTGATTTATCTAAAATTCAGTTTAAAAAATCAACAATGTGTTATATTGGACCAGTTTTGATAAATCCTTTGCATGTAGCGGTACAACGTGGACACTACAGACTAGTGGAATATTTCATTAATAATTTTGAGTTTATGATGTCAGATTTATCATCTTTGACACATGCTGTAGCATTCAGAAGTGTAGCTGACGATAGCACTACCATAAATGAAAAGCAACAGATAATCAAGCTACTTAATGTCAAAAGAAAACTAAGGAATATCGAACCAATTGCTGCAGTCAGCACAGGTCTTCCAAAGCCAAATGTGAACAAAAAATTAGTGGAGTGCATGCTGCGAGCAGGGATGGATGTGACAGTTTGGGATACCAAAAATGGTACTGAGTTGTACAAAATGAATGAGTGTACATCTGCAAGAGCACCTTCCCCTTCTCGATTGTATTCCATTCCACCCATGAAGGGTCCTATATCATGTCCTATACCCGAGTTTCTTTTACAAATCGATGGGAGTAGAAACGTTAAAAGATGAAAGGATGAAAAAATAGATGAACATAATGATAATTCTGGAAAATTACAAAATAAAACCGATT
This sequence comes from Orchesella flavescens, assembly GCA_964034955.1. Taxonomy (NCBI): domain Eukaryota; kingdom Metazoa; phylum Arthropoda; class Collembola; order Entomobryomorpha; family Orchesellidae; genus Orchesella; species Orchesella flavescens. Next base: position 33,815,049 of record OZ035954.1, on the reverse strand, counting down.
AATGGAAACTTTCAAACTATCAGTTTCTTGTAAAATTGTGAGTGACAATCACCCAATAACACTGCCATATCAGTTTGCTTGTCCGTTGAAGTATGTTATTGAAATGATGACGTTTATTATTAAAAATGCTGAATGTGAATGAAGCTCTTTTTGTTCGTTCCGAATTCCCAGCTTTGATTTACTCTGATTTGACTAATTGAGTAATTTAATCCAAATACGATTTATAAAGTAGAAGCATTTCAGACAATATTGGTAAAAATGTCATTCCCAGTTTCGGGTAATAAGTATATTATAGCGTTTTATTAGTTCCTGATTAAATTTGTAGATCACTTTAAAATAATTATTTTAATGTTGGATAATTGCGTTGAAAAAAAATAATTATTAATGAAAATGTATAAAAATGCATTTAAAATGAAGTTGTCTATAAATTACTTAAAATGTGGAAGACGTACTTTTTGACGGTCCGATTGAAAATAATAATAAAATTACTTAAGTCAATAAAATACTTTTTCAAAATAATATACGTACATGCATCATACTGTTATATAGTTTGTAAATTGCGAGTACTAAATAGTAATAAAATAACCTACGTGGCATAACATGCGAACGGGCAAAAGTTATTGCATCTAATTTGTTAGTTAACCATTTGCTATTGATCTGGCTGTAGACAGTCTTCTATAACTCAATTTATCACTGAATGAGCTTGTCATAATTGGAGATGACATATCCCCTGTATTCTTAAATTGCTCAATCCCATGATACTTGGCCAAGTCCTGAACTCCTCCTTCAATATCCCGAATGAAAGACTTGAGTTGAGCTTGTGTCTCAAACAGCTTCGAATCGGAAGTAATACAGATCCTGAGCTTGTTACAATAGCTATACGTTGATATAGCCATGCCTGTAAAAATAAATAAAAAAATCCGCTGTAAGACATTATGCAAAACAAAATTATCAAGTTCTACTAATTGATTTTTCCCCTTACCATAAGCTTTAAATAACGGTAACCACGCTCCAACATCCACCAACTGTCTATCAAAGATTTGAAAGGGCTCTTTGATACCAGGAATGTTGCTGAATACAAGCGGAGCAGCGGGTAGCTCCATAAGAAAGTCTTGCAAGAGTTTGGGACAAAGTGCAGAGAATTTCATAACATAAAAATGGAACCACGGTTCCGAGGAGCCAAGATAACTCCTTCCAACTTGATCCGTGGTCCTCAGTCTTTTAATCATATTTTCCTCAGCGAGAGGATAAGGTACGCTAAAGGTGGTGAAATGATTTTGCATTTCACGTGTCGGGTATGGCAACATTACAACCATGTTACCTACACTGATTGTTTCAGGTATGACAATAGGCTCCAAATTTTTCCTGATTGCCAACGTCTCCTGCAAGTTTCTCAACGCTCCAGTAATTGCACTAACTAAAATGGAGGCTATTGAAGCTCCACAACTGTTCTTAATCTCCTTAATAAGGTTTAAATCAATTGGTTTTGACCAATCCACAAACTTTTTGTGGGAATATTTTCTAAGAATAAAAGGGGAATTATCTAAAATGGAAGACTTCAGGGTCAGGATAAAGTCTAAAGGTCCAACAGTCAAAGCTTTAAAATGGATCCAAGCACTTTTCCAAATTGTCATCCCAGGAAAAGGTTTCAGGGGGTCCATGCAGTATCTCAGGGGCTTGTCGGAGAGCACAGAGTCCATGAAAATGGCAAAGGAAGCTCCATCCATATAAGCATGATGTACACGATATATGGAAACAAAGTGAGATGGTCTGGCATCTGGGCTTTCATGATTCAATCGATAATTTGGGATGATTAAATGCTCCCATTGTGGCATATCAAGTTGCCCCTTTTCTGTTCCAATTCCGACTTGCCGTTGGCTCATCATCTTTCCCAGCAAAGTCATTAGTTTATCCTCTGTGAATACTTCATTTGGTCTGATCCCCTCCAAATATCTGACATGCCGAGAGAGGGTGAAGGAGCTGCTCTTATTGTGCCAACAATGGAACCCCAACTTTGATGTCAAACTCCATTTGATTTTATCGTAAATGTTGTTGCGACCAGTTTTAGGATCAGCATAGGAGAACACGTGTGTTTTGTATCGTTCCCTCACACTTTCAAGGTCTGGTTGACCTTTGAGCACTGTGAAAGCATGGATTAATGCACTATTCCCCGTAGTCTTGTGCCCAAACAGACCATCCGCCCCACTTGAAACGAGGCAATAGACATTTTTCCCGTAAAAGAGATTTAATACTTTTTGGATGAGATAGCGAATACTGAGCAAAAGAATCACTGACACAATCGCCACTGGCCAGAAAATTGGAAGTATTGCGAGTGCCACGGAGAGCCGAATAAGTTCTCTGAAGTAGAGTTTGAAAAACTTCCTTTCGTATAGAAATGATTCAATTTTCCGTGAAAACGACATGATGTATATTTTTGCACTTATCACCACATCCAGCCCAAGTTCCAGAATCACAAGAGCGTGAAAAAATTTCAGCAGCTTCTACTATAGTATACCTTCATTATACGATATAAAATGTAAATCAAGTTCATCACAAGGACAGTCGTTTGATATGAGCGTCACAAGCACCAGCCTCAGCACTTATCGTTAGGAAGAAATGCCGAAAAGTAGTCGTCCTCGGCCAAAAAGTCTTGACGTGTTTGATTGCTCACTGCTTCTTTGGGACTGCTTTACTCGAAAGGTTCCATAATTGTAATTGACTCTACTTCACGAGCCTCGTCGTCAATATAGTCAAGATGTAAGACATGAAATGAAGGCTATCATCTCAGCGTAAAATCACCCAAAATGAAGTAGCCATTATTTTCTGGCTTTATACAGGTAGTACCTAATTAAGCTATTTTTACCGAATTTGTGTAAATTCCAATATACTTTTGTGTAACGTAGAATGTCACTTGTTAATCCCAGCCACAAATAATATTCCGAGAATTTGACTTTTCAGGTACCCAGGTGCATTTACTCGCCCAAATTTCTGAGGTAAAAAAACTGGTTCCTAAACTAAACCACGAAAATGTTGTTAATAAACCTCAACCACATTTATAACAGCATCAATAATATGATATATGATGCTCTATATACATGTCTGTCCATCTCAGAAAAGGTTTAAGCTGTAATGTAAACCCTTTTTTTTGTTTAGTTTGGCTTTTTGTGAAGAAAGAGGTTCTAGGTTCGTTGTGCACTTTGTTGTTTTCAGATTGCAGTACAATTTTGTAATGCTTTTTATGAGTGAACCCTCTCTCATCTCATCCAAGAAGAGGAATCATCAATATCATCCGCGTCCGTAATCCGTTCGTTTTAGTGTACATGTACCTTATTACGTCGTCAGTGCCAGTGTACGATGATGATCCTTTCATAAGTAAGTTGTATAGTAGCTTCAGGCAGGTACATATAAAAAATACTTAATATTCCTTGCTCTAAAGATCATGAAATAGAGGTTGGGTTTTGGTTTGGTGGTTTTATGTACCTGTCCATTCTATATTACCACCTCCACTCACTCCACTGATGAAATGAATGCATGCAATTTTATGTAACCACAAAATACAATGCAAATACTTTCAACCAAAGCCCAAAACTCGCCTATAACATATAGGAACAAAAAATTAGTGCTTTTTGCATGTGTGAATTGAGATGTACCGTAGTAGTCCGTCCGTAGCGTTCATGAACGAAAATACAAAATAATATGATCTCTGCAATATTCTTCCTCCCCACATACAACATCATATCACGCATCAATGTGGTAGTAGTAAGCAAGCTAAAAGAATGGGATCCCAACAAAGATGCAGAATTACAGAATCAAGATGCAATCCCAAAAAATCTCAAGTTCAATGCTGTGCCAAGTGCCAACAACACTGCCAATAAACCTCCAACCCAACTATGCAATGTGTTAAGTAATACATAAATGTGTACAAGTTTTCAACATTAATCTATCCATGATACAAACAAAATCAACAAGTTTAGAACTAGAGAGGTAATCAAGCATGGGCTCACCTCACCTCCACTTATCATGATCAATGCAGTCTTGAGTTGAGATCATTGAAGCAGCAGCGGACATAGGATAAAAGATAAAGATTTACCTTGAATATATATATGCATCATTCTATTGATACTAATGAAGTTTGCTTGTTATGCATGTTTAGTTAAGGAAATTTAACAATAAATAAAATAATTAGTTATACTTCCAATCAACTTCAGGAAGAAGATTGTAGATAGTATTATTTAGTCGAGTAAAGTAAAAATAGGACAAGTTCGATCGTAGGATATTACTCGGACTTAAAAAATATCATATTATGCCGAAAAAAGTTCATATTGCATTGCATTGTATTCTAGATAATCATTTGGGGCAACTTAGCTCATAACTGTTAGTCATCGCATGAAATGACCTGACTGAAGTTATGTGTCCACATTGAAAATGAAAGGTTTAGCTAGTTCAAAGACCATTTAATATAATTAGTTTCATTTGTAAGACCAGATTGCATAAGACTTGGCTTTTAGCTAAAACATTATCTTTATGCATTGCATTTTTACATTGCTTAAGGAAGAACATATAAATACCTATAAACGTGTGCATTTTTATGTACATCTCGCATCGCATCGCTTTTATGTATCTTGCCTTGTGCATGCATTTATGTCGGGGGATCTGGCAGAAATCAAATTGCCAAAACATGTGCTTTTGGTGTGTACAGTACCAAATACCAGAAGGGCAGGAATTCTTTAATTTGTTTTAAAACTGGGAAGCCACAGGTGCTGTTGGAATTTTCAATTTGAAATGGACATTAATGGGGTAAGTTTTTAATAATCAAGAATTTGTATTAGTTATGTTATGAATGTATGGGTGGTTTTTATAGAGTTCTTTTACTATGATTGTTTTAGGCAAGAACTTTAGATATCAAGAGGATCAAACTGTCACCGGAGGAGAATGCTGATCCTGCCAAGGTTGAAAATGAATCTGATGATTTTGAAGAAGAGGATGATGGGAATGGGAAGGGTGATATTTCCTTAGTGTACAAAGCCTTGGAGGATTCTCCATTTGCCTTAGATGGGGATCCAGCGTACGGCTTGTGTCTTATGGCAAAACGTGATTTGAAAGCGGGTGACCTGTTACATGATGACATTCCAGCGTTTTTTGGACCAAGTGCTGACCTTGTGGAGGACTACAGCACGCCCTTGTGCCTTGGATGTTGTGTTGTGATGAATGATGGGAATGGAGATAATCGGTGTCCAACATGCAACTGGCCTATTTGTGGTGATGATTGTGATAATGTGAGTGTTTTTGTCTTGATTTTTCTTTGAGAACAATTGACAATTGACGCGAATGAGGCTATTTATAATTATAATTTTTTTTTACAGATTGAGCACCATAAAGCTAATGAGTGTAGTTTATTCGTCAAACATGATGTCAAGTTTCCTCCAAATGTGGAAATTCAACCTTGCTACAAAGCTATTGCAATCATTCGTGGACTGTTGATTAAAGAAAGGAATCCTGAAATGTGGGAGCAATTGATGACTCTTCAATGGAAGACACAATTGCAGTTAACGCCATTCCCTGACTTTGAAGAATTCAAGGAAAATTTTGGACTAACAGAGTTTGGAAAAGAGGAAGATTGGGCAAGGATTCTTGGAATAATCAACGTCAACAGTTATTCTTTTCAAAGAATAGAGAAAAAGGAGGGTAGCCCTTCGTAAGTTCTGTTAGCCTTGTGAGGTAATTCTATCTTTTCATTCGGTTTCTCTTTGTTAATTAATGCATTTTTTTGTTTAATTTATGCAGATTCGGCGAATGCCTCTTCCCAATCTACAGTTTAATGTGTCATTCTTGCACTCCCAATTGTACTTGGGCAATCCAGTACTCACCAGAATTTACCATGAAAGTTCGACCGACGGTTGATATAAAAAAGGGAGAAATGCTCAGTGTGTGTTACAACCACGAGTTTAGCAAATTTGGATTTTACAAACGTCAAGAAAAGATAAGGGAAAGGGCTGAGTTTGAGTGTAAATGTCGACGATGTCTTGATCCACATGATCTTGCAACAAATTTGGCAGCCGTCAAATGTTTCAAGTGCAAAGAGGGATACATGCTTCCGGAAGACGCTTCTGATTTTGAAATTGATTGGAAATGCGACAAATGTCCTTACACCATGTCTCCAGAGTTTATTAGCTCTTTTGTTGAGTCCCTTTATGAGCAGTCAGATATGGCTGAAGATGAAGCTCAAGAAACTGGAGAATCTGTTGTAAAGATTTTTGAGGATTTTATCACTGCAAACTCAGATGTAAAAGTACATTCCAATCATTGGGTCATTGCGGAGGCAGCTCATGCTATTGTAAAACTACAAGCACCAAACTTGAGTAACCTCAAGTTGGAGGAAATCAACAAATATATAGAGCTATGTCAGTACTTGCTTCAAATTAAAAATGCGATCGCTCCTGGATTTTCAAACGAAAGAGGTAATATAATAAATATACATCCACATGATCAACAGTATGCGGCTATAATTTTTATACTAACCTGAATCGGTAATATTTCTTTAATTTTTCAATTCCAGGAATGCTTCATCATAATCTAGCAAGAGGATACTATAGGAAAGTGAAACTATTTGAAAATACAGATTCCCTCAAGGCTACATTGTCCGAAGATGAGCTAAAAAGTATTTACAATGTCCAGAAATATGCCATGAAGTTCTGGAAAGAAAATCCACATTATGAAAGTCTAACAGAGAACTATAAACGGGAGCCCGAATATTTGATGCAGGAAGCCGATGAAATTAAGCTAATAATTGAAAGTTTAAATGTGCCTATATAGACGTTGTTTATATATATTATCAACGTCATGCCTTATGAAAGTCTGATTGCAGTTACGAATGTGCATTACTATCAAACAAAATTGTACTTCTATTATTCCTTGAAAACCATTCCATTCAATGAAAGCTTTATAGAAAGTATTCGTTTACATAAATTTTGTATGACTTAAAAAATGTGATTAGTTTACCACTTTCATAAATCTAAAGAATAAAATATATAATGTTACGAAATTTGACAACATTAGCTTTGTCTGGATTTTGGAATTTGAATGCATAAATATTTAGCTAATATATTGGAAACGCAGCTTACCAGGAACACTAGTAACTTATTTCAAACTTGGTTGCTCATATCTATTTTTCTTATAAATTCAAAATGATACCCTCGGATCTTGAGAAAAGTTAATTTATTACTTCTTACATATTACAAAACTTCCATAAATGCATTGCTAAACATAATAGTTTTTTTTACAAAGGTTGAACGGTAGTTCAGTTGTTTCAAAATATTTACATGCTATTTATCAAGTAAAGAAATAATTTGGATCGTTTACGTTAAGCGTACTCGGCCTTTGGTACAATTGTTTCGTTACTCAAACCTCTCACCACACTATCTTTTAATATATATAATTCACAAACCTTAATTAAACTAACATGGGCATGGATTTCCGTTGACTTAAATGACGAACTTAAACCGACATGCATCTTGATAGGATAGAATGGCTGTGGCTACACTATTTCATGTTGCAATTCTTTATCCCTCAATTGAAACAGTCGCTTCTTGAGAGTGTTTTCCTTTTCTTTAACTGTCTGAGCCTAAGAAGCAAAATTATAAACAACAAATTCAACAAATATAATTTCTCTTGATATAACCTCGTATGCTTATGCTGTTTTCCTTTTTCTATTACTAAAATCGAAAGAAATGTGTACCGTTTCATTGATGATCTTATTAAGTGCCATTTTAATCAACTCATCCATTGTATAATCATCAGCTCCTTGTCGTTCCCCCAACTTAATCAAGTAACAATCCGGGTTCGCTTCAGCATGCAAACTCCAAGGATCAGAGTTTGGTTGTAGGTTTCTTAAAATTGTGAGACAAACTTGACACTGGGCAGAAGGGGATGGTTCCAAAGAGTAAAAACTGAGACCGGCTTCAGCAAGCTGTGCAAAGATAAAACAATTATGTCCAAAATACTGTCTAATTCTTGAAATTGGAAGAGTAATCATGTTATTATATTGTAGTACCTTTCTAGGATTGCACAAATTTGCTTTCTTAAATTCATACGGCCACTTGTTGTACATAAATGTTTCATATCTCTCCATGTATAACAGTCCAGCTACGATAACAAATTATTATTATCTTCATTAGCAAATCGAAATGATGGTAAAGTGGTTCAATTATTCACTGTGAATCATATCAATCACTCATTAATATTATTATATGTAAGTCTTACTTGCTCGTTCACAAATTTCTTTCGTTCCCTCCGGCAATTTCGCCCACAACGCAGCTTCATCCTCCTTGTTGGTGTTGCTGGAAGCTGTTGTACTCAAACTTGCGGAGTGGGATGTAGATGCAAGGCCTTCAACTTCCATGGCTTCTTCACCTTGAGTGCAACCACTCGTTTCAAACACGTCGTCCTCCGTAGCAGGCATCGATGAGTTGGTCTGACTTGCTGCTTCACTCCCTTCCTCCGCACTTTCAAAATCTACAGAGGAAGAACTGTCAACTGAATCACTCATGATTAGTAATTGAATTAAAGGCTTTTGTTACTTTCTAAATAATATTTGCTATTGACTGGAAATTAAAATCACAAAAAGACTTTTTCAAAACATAAAAGAAATAAAGTAAGGTTGAAGTTCTAAGCAAACTGGGGCCTTATTCAGAGGGAGGGTTTAACGATTTATACCCTGGGTTTAATTAAACCCAGGGTTTAACCCGAGCTTTAACCCGAAAATTTAACCCGGGGTAAGTTAAACCCGACTTTAAACCCATGGTTGTGAATAAGCTTATTCACAACGCAGGTTTCGCATTTTAACCCAGAGATTTACCCGCTTTTTTTAACCCTGCCTCTGAGCAAGGGTAAACACAATATCATGAGAAAATGACATGCCAATTTTTCACTTAATTTTTTGCCCACTTTCATTTGGTTGATAAGTTGCTAGTTTTATTGTCATTTCAGTTCTGATAAGTTCAGTGACGTAGATTATGATTATAATTAAGAATTTTAAGGACTGTTGACAACTACTACCACGGTCCTAGTATCACGGTGTTATATGGCAGTACCTTTATTTGTGTTAAATAACGAAAGAAAAAGAGTATATAAAACCAGAAAAGTGTTGGAAATTCTGTCTGATTTTGAAATTAAGACACATACTGGTTTACCAGCGTGGGAGGCTCGTGAAATCGTGAAGTTCTTCGAACCTTTGGAAGGAAAAACTCAAGCTGCAATACCATTAGAGACCAAAGTGTTGTGCTTTTTAGCCCATCTTCGTTCAGGTTCTTTTCAATGGTGTTTAGGGTCGTTGGGTGGCGTTTCACAGCCAAGTGTATCTAGATTTATAGAAGAATGTCTTAACCACACGGTTAAGTTAGCCAGTAGAATTATAGTATTTCCAAAAACCGTTGAGGAAATTAATAGTTCAAAGCAGCGCTTTTATGGAGTAGACTCATTTCCCAATGTACTTGGAGTTATCGACGGAACTCATATTGCAATAAAAGCACCTACGGAGAACGAACCTATTTACGTTTGTAGGAAACAATTCCATTCGATTAACACTCAAGTGATTTGTGGAGCTGACTACACAATTTATGACATTGTAGCTGCGTGGCCGGGAAGTACTCACGATTCATTTATTTATAATAACTGTGGAGCCAAAAAGCGATTATATCGTGGTGAGTTTGGTGAAGGTTGGCTTCTAGGTAAGAATTAACCGTGGTATTACAAACCTTGATATACGAGGACATTTTTTTAACCTTAGTATTATTAAATGTGATATATTTCATAGGGGATTCAGGATATGCGTTAGAAGAGAGGCTGCTTCCCCCATTCCAACGCGAAACAGAAAGGTGCCAACAAAACTTTAATCGCAAACACAAGAAAACTAGAAGTACGGTTGAGAGAGCTATAGGGACGTGGAAGTCACGTTTTCGATCCATTGATAAGTATGTTTTTATTGTTGAAAATATACTTGCTTTATAACATTTTTTATTTGTAACGATAATGGCTCATTTTTCTTTTAATATACATAGAACTGGAGGTACACTGTGTTACACAGCGGAAAAGGCTTGCCGGATAACAGTTGCCAGTGCAGTTTTACATAATATCTGTTTAGCAAACGAAATCCCATTAACTGCGGAGGACGAGCATTACCGAGTGAATCGAAACGTCCCTTTAAACGAGGAAGAGGATCCACCACCGGCAGTTAGTAATCGAAGGCACGCTGTTGACATCAGACAACGACTGGCTGCGACGTTTTCTTAGTATCAATGTCTCCGTACAACGTCCTTGTCATGTAAGTGACAGAAATTATAGTATTTGCGGCAAATATAGTACATTTATATTACAAAGTCCATTTAAGTATCTTATTTATTTCAGGGAAAGCGAAAACGAATCTGGCGAAGAGACAACTCAAAATACTGCTAAAAAGGCGAAAAGAATGAAACGCTTCACCGATGCGGAGATGATTGCTCTAACCAGTGCAGTCCGAGAGAGGATTGAAGTAATTAGTGAGAGGCTCAATCCCAAAATAACCTTTAAAACTAAAAAACTCGCTTGGGAGGAGATAACAAAGGAGGTTAATGCTGTCACTGGCTTACAACGGACATCTGCCCAAGTTCAAGAGAAATGGAGAAATTTGAAGAAGCAGGTCAAGTCCACCGAGTCCAGTCGAAAAGAAATAATCGCCGGCACCGGAGGAGGGTTAGGAAAATTAGCAAACGATGAGCCTTGGTACGATAATGTACTAGCAACTTTGTCTGCAGAAAGCATTCATGGAATTAAAGGAGGAATAGACACATCCGATCCAGGTAATATTAAAAGTTATTTACGTAAAATTAAGACCGTGATACATGACCGTGGTACTCCTTACGATCGTGTTCCTTAAATTTCAGGACGTGGTAAATATGCTAGTAGTCCCGAAGACGAAGAAGCCGACGAAATTGATAGACTCGAAAGAGTTCATCACACTACAGCTGGGACTGAGAGTGGACTAATTGATTCTCTTAATGAGGGACTTCCTCGAATGAATGTCCAAAAAGGGCTGAAGTCGAGGATCGACGAACAACTCCATCCCACCACTCCAAAATCTTCTGCCAAATCTCAAAAACGCAAACGACCATTGGACGATCTAATGGAAGAGCAAGTCTCGCTTTTTTAAATCAACTTACATGCATGGAAGGAATTTTGGAACAATTAAAGGAAAGGAACGTCATTGAAAAAGAAAAGCTTGAGCTAAAGAAACGGAAGTACTCAGTCCTTTATGAGGATGATTAACAGAATATAGTACAACGGTTATGTATCACTGTCACAATTCTATTACATCGCCTCGTTTGTACAAATACAAATTTGTTTTGTAGTATAACGGTTTTTATATCAATGTCTTGAAATGCGGTTCCTAAATATTCATTGCTATAATACGGATTGTACTATTACTTGTATTAACTGCAGAAATAAATCTTTCACGACCGAAGAAATCCTACATTCTCTTAAATAAGCAGTCTTAGAGCGAAACAAATATTTATTTATACCAACTACAGATAAAAATAGGTAAACGTCGAATTACAGTAGTTAGTAGTTTGTTACATGTCCATATATACGTTTAAATGTATCACTTTACATCTCTCTTATGACTTGACCTCTAGACGACTTCTCATAAGTCAACGCAAATAAAATATATATACAAAACAGCAATGTTGCAAAACTAGGTGTATTTTAAGAAAATGACTATTTTACAGATGCAACGAAAAAGACGAAAATCGACAACGACTGGTCTAGAAACCGGAACATCAACAGGTGTTGGAAGCACGAAACTATATTTACTATCTTGAGTTACTGCAAAATAACCGTTGCACATGATGATGAATTGTTGCCAGCCTCACATTAATCAATCCAAATTCTAAAATGTTGTGTCTTCCTATGAAATTACTTTTAGCAAACACAATTGTCCTTTTTATATCTAACACGGGTAATGTATAACCACATAAATAATTGTATACGGATTTTATCTACACATTTGGTATTTACAAAGTGACGCTCTACTTAAATTTGAATTCATAAAGTTCCTCAAGTTTAAATCAGTGACACTTTCTTCTCAAACCAATCACACCATAACGCTTTTAATTGACAAAAGAAAAATGTGACACGTGTCGTGCACGAAAATGTCTGCATAATAGTAATTATAATAACAATAACACACTAACGCTGCAGCAGCAGATAAAAATCTACTACTAAATGATAATAAAAACATAAGCGATTAGATTAGAAGTAAACACCAATAGATTACAAAAACAAAAAGTTTAACTACAAAAGGTTCAAGGCTTACTATGTTAGTCAGGAAGGATTAGATGGCTATAGGTACTCTGACAATCAGACATTCAACTGGAACTTAATTAGCACAATGCCGATAGATAATAATAAATGCTATATTTCTATATACGATACGTATAAGATGTTGGTATATCAGACGAGGGTTTGTTTAAGCCGGTTTCTTACGACGACATAGCCGCTTGTGCTCCCTTGTCCAGTGAACTTGCTGACACTCAATGGAACAGTAAGCCGTGTTCCAGCAGCAATGATAGATTGCTTCCCTTTCACAGTTGAAACACTGTAAAAAGAAATCCCAAAGAGCGATTACAAAAGGACATGCCATAACACAATACAATCAAACATTAAAGTATTACATAAATAAATATTGAATGTAAAAAGCTACCCATTGTTTCTTTTTATTTTGAGATATCTCTTGGATCTGACGAGCATGCATATCTGCAACTTTTTGGCCAGTTTCTCCTTAATAACTTGAACATAAACGCTTCGTGTTTACTTGTTGCCATCTTTCTTCATTACCTATAAGACACGAGGAAGAAGCATCACCGTCAAATATTTAAAAATGTACAGTTCAAAAGGTATTCAGTGAAGAATCATGTCATACATATAAAAATTACCTTTGCCGGCCAATACAGATTCAGTGTTTGCTTAGCCCACACAACTTCGTGGGGTGTCGAACAAGGCAAACAAAACCACCAATCGTGATTTTTTCATTTGACTTTCGAAAGCAATCGTGACACAGTTTTATTTCCTGAATGTCATGAAGAGCATCCCGTATGAATGCCTGTCCGATCTGTCCACCTTTCAACATATCTACTCCAAAGTATACGCCAATAGCATGAACCAGCGTTTCACAATCTATTTGAAACTCCTCCAGAGATGTATACCTAAGGCCAAACAATATTTCCATTAAGAGCTGAACAAATTCTGAATTCATAAGCAAATCAGCACAAAGAATTAGTTTTAGAGATTGAATACTTGACAGCGTACTTTCCAGTGGTGGCCTTATTCATCATAATTTCCAAGTCCAATGGGCATGTGCACCAGTAAATCGAATCGCCATGCATCTTTAACGTTTTTGGTTGAGTTCAGAGGCCACACTTAATCGCTGCATTTCTCCAAAGTTTCAATGCTCCATGATTTAATCCATATTAGTACAACGGTCAATAGTATCACTGTCAAATTTTATACATATTTACACTTCAAAACTTCATCCTCTACTTCATCATCTCGTACAATCGAGAACAGGAAGAACAAGTGCACCGCCTCTCTTTCCAATTCTTGAAAACTTTATCCGTTTTGCAGTGAAACATCCCCTTTTCGTCCATTTTCTTCAGTTTTGTGGCACCGTCGAATATTTCAAAATAGTTCCTGTCATTCATTGTAGCTTTACCAAAGTTCCTTTTCACGTAACCACTTATAAACAACCTCATTGTGGCTCTCGCATCGTTTTCAGCCGAATGAGTTTTGTTTCCTTGAAAATCCTCTTTGAACTCCATAAAATATGTATCACGAAGACTCATATGCTGTAAGTTGGATGTACCTTCCTGTGTCCTCTTGTAAAACGTCTGTAAATCAAAACTCTTCAAATCGGCAGTGTTCAAATCCACGCAAAGGAAGTCTGTTGATCCGCCCACGACTATGACAAGTTTTTGGTCCATTACTGCCTTTAATTCCTTCGTCACTAAATGCATTGCTTTCCCTTTTATTAAATCAAATTTCCTGATTCCACTGACAGCAACCTGCTTCAGATTTGTCTTAAACGTTCCTGGTTTGTGGTAAATATCCGCAGAATATATATTTTCTTGGTTGGAGTCCACCACTGCCACCTTCCCACCCCGAATGTTTGCAATCCCCGATGCTCCGGTGTCGCCAAGCAAAGTTACTTGTTCTGTGTCGTACGCAACCACATCCTTGTAGCAATGCCACCAAGCTAGACCCTCCCCACACCTTGATACTACGGACCGTGATAATGGGGGGGTCTTCGGTGGCATAAATTCGATACTTGGGTTCTCTCCTTCACTTTTTTCCAACAATCTCTTCCTCTTATTAAAACTATCTACAGGGTTAGGGCCAACCCAGGGCCGTTTTCTGTTGTGTTCTTTCTTGTTCGCATTCGAAAAAATATTCTTGGCGTGGTGGTTCTCCTCCATACCCATGTATTGCGAGAAGGCGAGGAGAAATCCGATCTTATCCCAAGAATTCGCCGATGCTGCCCATTCTAGTACTGCCTGCTGAGATTCTGAAATGTCTTGCGCATGGTGGTGGAACATTTGATGGATCACGGCCCTTTCTTGGTGGAACCTTCGTTGGTGCAGCATTGCTCTTGCGTTGTGAGCGAGAAGCATTTGATGGAACGCTTTTGGCAGCAACGTACATCATCTTGCTTGTTGGAACATCGACATGGGTAGGATTGGTACCTTCCGCTACTTTTCCAGTGCCCTCATTATCCATGTTTAAGTTGCCTAAAAATATTTAAACCCACATGATAACAAAATATTATTGTTGAATGTTCGGTTTTTTAACCACCAACTCACCAGTGTTACTGTCAGTCACTGAATCTTTACAGGTTTTTGGTGCATCCCAGTCGCCATAATCAGCGTGTTTGACGACAACTTTAGTGCCTAACTTCGGAACTTGCTCTGTTTTGTCATCACGACGTCCTGAACCTGAATCCAGCCATTCTTTAATATAGTCCCACTCTCTCTGACTTGGTTTAGCATTAGGATCATTACTATTGTAAGTAAACCAACTAGGTCTTAGAAAGGAGTGATTTTTATGTTGGTCTTCTTGATTTGTATTCATCCTGCTGTAATGTCCACCTCTCGATTCAAACTGCTTACTTTCCACATGATCTCGTCTGTCATTTCCTCCTTCTTGATTCCATGAGCCACGCTGATATTGTGTATGTCTATGATTGTCATTCGCTTCACGCTGCTGATAACTTTGCCGACTACTCCCAACAACACCACGATGTGATGATGAAGCATAACGTTGATTTTGTTGATCATGTCTATCACGTCCGAGTCCGCATCTGAAGTTTTGTCCATCACCAGACGAATGTTGACTTTCCATTTGAGAAGTAAACTGTCTTCCTTTGTTTTCATTCTTTCCATCAAAACTCCCTTGTCCTGAATAGAAACCTCGAGGTCTCTGTTGATCGTAATTTTGCTTTGGGTAAACAGGAAATTGCCGATTTTCAGTGGGGCCCTGTCGGCGATGGTCGTATTTATAGCTTCGATTATCACCACCAGCTCCTGTATTTTCTGGTCGTGCTGAGTTGGTGTTCCCGTTCTTTTGTTTTCTGAAATCCTGTGTTTGATCATCAGAATACTCCATTGGTTCGTAAGGTGGATTCCCATCCCGACGTTTTCCACGACCCCTCGAAATGTAGGCCGGTGGCTTGACTGTCTCGTCACTTGGCTTCCCCTCATCCATGTTAAAGTAGCCTAGAATATTAAAACCCACATTTTACACTCTCGGCAATAACAAAATATTATTAAAAATAATTATATGGAAATATAGTACATTCTCGGAGAAAGGGCAAAAGCTGATGATATCAACAATCAAATAGACACCAACAACCACGGTTAAAAATCAACGATCAAACAAATTAAATACAAGGGATGATAGTATATAGAATAGTCCTTCTCTTTATCTTCTTATTTAAAGCTCTTTCCTTCCGTAACCAAATTCTGATTACCTTTATACACCAAACAAACGACAACTTGTGCAATTAATTCACAAAATGCATCATTATCAATAACAGTTATATTCAAAACAAATCGCAGCCAGCAGTTAACAACACACTTGCAACAAATCAATTAATGACAATCGAAGCAAAAAGTCAGAGAAATGATATAATATTCATATAAATGATGAATGCTAAAAAAAATACTTACCAACAATTGAACAATGACTAAATCACAACACCATAAGTACGAAGTTGATTATTAACTTACCACAACTCAAAACAAGTTACAATTAAAGCACTAAATTAATTGTCAATATCGATAAACAAAGAAAAAATTTCCGTTTGATAAACAAGGTTTCCTTTAGGAGCTTAAAACGGTAATACATCGCAAGCCACAGTCCAATCATCATCAATATGCAGCGCTCAGAAAATGCTGCATATTGGACTCGGCGGCAGTATTACGTTGCCCCATTAACGAAACCCTTTTACCTGTGGTTTAATCCTAGGTAAAACATACCCGATCATGAAAACCTTTGGGTTTATTTTGTGAATACAGGGTTTAACTTCAGGTTACCCTCGGGGTCAAATTAACCTGAAGATAAACCCTACCTCTGAATAAGGCCCCTGGAGGTTTGGAAGAAAATATTTGGAATGGAATGAAATATGAAGCATCACTATCTCTGCACACTGTTCGGAATGCCGTCAATTGTGCTCGAAAGTACTTTTTGTAGACATTTTTTATGGCAACAAAATCGAGGGTTTTTGAAGTTGGAGATTCTAGGCCATGTCAAACTGTGCTAGAAAAAAAATACTGGAGATTTTTAAAGTGAAAATTCTTGTAGATATTAATTAGAAACTATCAAAAATGTGTGTTTTTCTTAAATTCTTGCGATTTACTAACACTTGCGCGTCCGATAACCTTTTTTTCTCATATACATAAGAAAGCGCAAGTTTTCTTCTCTAGGATAGCGTTGGAACCAAAAAGTTATCGGCTGCGCAAATACATGTAATTAATTAATGAAGATGACAATTTCATGATCATCGGCAATCAGGGATGGCTAATTTACCACATATAATATATTAAATTACAAAATAATTGTTTTTAACCGGAAAACCACAAAACCTTATGTTTTTAAACGTCAGCTATTATAGAAATCACAATACAAAGCATTGTTTACAACGACCAAAAACAATTATTTTGTAATTTAATATATTATACGTGGTAAATTAGCCATCCCTGATTGCCGATGATCATGAAATTGTCATCTTCATTAATTAATTACATGTATTTGCGCAGCCGATAACCTTTTGGTTCCAACGCTATCCTAGAGAAGAAAACTTGCGCTTTCTTATGTATATGAGAGAAAAAGGTTATCGGACGCGCAAGTGTTAGTAAATCGCAAGAATTTAAGAAAAACACACATTTTTGATAGTTTTTAATTAATATCTACAAGAAACTTCACTTTAAAAATCTCCAGTATTTTTGTTCTTGCACAGTCTAGAATCTCCATACTCAAAAACGCTCGATTTTGTTCCCATAAAAAATGTCTACAAAAAGTACTTTCGAGCACAATTGACGGCATTCCGAACAGTGTGCTCTGGTGTCTCCTTTCACCCTTGTCATTTGTTATGCAAATTTGACATTTTAAGCATCCAATTTATATTCTTAATTTAGTCTTCAGGAATTTGCATTTTTCAAATTTACTCTTGCATCTTTGGCCTCTCGTTAAAGAACGACACAAGGAGCATACCCAGAAAACCATTCAACCATCTATCTACCACGTAAGTACTTCAAGTGACAAGCCCAAATTTGCTTACCTCAAAAACCTTTTTATTCTAATCTAGGGTTAGATTAAAATATGAAGAAATGCCAAGTGTTGAACGTTACTCTTACAAGCCTTACACAATCTCTATCGTTGTTAAGTCCTGTTCTGTCATTCATAAAGAGCACTACAATCAACAATCCATAATACTTGACCCCAAAAGACTAACTACCAATTGACTATCCTAAAAAACTAACACTTTAACACAAGTGTCAAGTCAAGCGATACAACAAGTGATATAGCGGACCACCAGCTATCAACTATCTCTACTTGGCTGTATACACAAAAATGGACTTGTCTTGTGTCCCGCTTCCGTTTGCTTCTCCTCAACCCTCCACAACTTCACGTAAACATTCTTCTCTTCGGTATTGAATGAGAAAGTGAGAGTGTTTGTTCGCATGCAAAGTCTAATAGACTCGTTATGCAGAATATGCTAGTGCGAACTGTGCGAAGCACTTCTACAACAACCGTATGCATTGCATTCCTTCCTGAAGAATGGAATATTTCTTGCAATATAAATTCCTTATGAATATCAACTTTTTATATTGTGCTTTGGAATTCTGTTTCAATTTTTGGAAAATATTTAAATGACTTGTGGAAAATATGCTAGATTAAAAAAGATATGAGAACAACAACTCAGTCAGGGTCAGGAGAGTCAATGACTTCCGATATTAAATGACAATGAAGAGATCATATTTTCAAATATTATGAATTTAAGACTTGTTCAAAAAATAAATGAAATGCTGGCTTTTGATCTTAGAAGTCTACCGTTTCATCGTGATCGTATTAAAAAAATCATTAGTCTGAACGAACCGGAAGTAAAATTGATGGTTTACACAGTATTTAAGTATTTTTATTTGCAGTATATTGAATTACAAGGGTTTATTAGGAGGATATATTATTTGACTCAAAGGGGAAAAAATATAGCTGTTCGAAAGTTGCTCCCATCAACCCGGTGTAAGTTGGAATGTAATTGTAGATTAAACGAGTTTCTTCCTCACTTGTGGATTTAAATGAATGAATATTCCTTCGGGCTGTAATATAATATTTTAAATTGGAACATAAAGTCTTTTATGCAAGAGTATCATTTATGATAAGCAAAATATTTTTGCCTTCTAATGAAGACATTTTATACAAATTGTAATAACCTTGATCAACGAAAAACATGGCAAAGTACTGAGCCACTTCTATAGCTTCTGGAGAATGAGGCAGATTTTCTTTCTTGGTCCACTCATAAATGTTTTTCTCGGGGTGAAATTGGACAGCAAAGAACGGGTACGTCTTGGCTTCTACGGAGGAGACATAAGTCACATTTCCGACTGGATCATAACTTGTTGACAAAAGTCTGTAGGTTTGGTCCAATCCAAATCGGGTGAAATTCTCTGGTGTCATGCAGAAATGGTGAAAGTTGGCTGTGACCGCTTTAGAAGCCAAAGTGTTAATCACTGACTTTCGAGCCTTTCCAAACAGTCGACTGCGCATAGCATCTAGTCATTCATAATTTCGTAATGGTTTTTATAAAAAATCAAATCAATTCCAATTAAACCAAAATACAAATACTTCCTATTACCCTTTTGAAATCGAAGCTTATCCAGTTGATTGTTTGCTTGACACAATGTCCGTGCTTCTTGTCCATTTCCTTCTGCGAAAAGCATAAACTCAAATCCAAGACAGGTTCCCCAAACCGGAAAGTAGTCCCCCTTGTCATTTGCTTCCTTGGCTAGCTTCATAAGAAACAATCCAGTGGAGACGAAGCCTTTTGTGGAGTTGCTGATAGTCGAATTGTCATACTCAAACACAATGGCTCCACCAGGAAACAACAATCTAGCAATGCAATGTCACTTAATATCATAGGAAATAGGATAAAGATGTAATTCATGTTCGTTAAGTAAAGCGATTTTTTTATATCTTACCCATTTATGGACTGGAAAATATTTCTCAAGTAAGCTTCATCCTGATCGACGCTACGTGTGAAATTAAGGAAATGAAATTTTAACTGCATTTAAGAAATATTGCATTTTTCATAATAAGAAATATATGTGGAGAAAATTCATACAGAATTGGTACTACACGAGCTCCTCCTCCTTCAACATATTTTACATAAGATGCTGCAATATAAGCTTGTGTGGGAGGTGTAGAATAGTCTGATTTGTTATAAACTTCCTGAGATAGAATACCTGAAAAAAATTATCAATTTTATTTAAGCATGGACTGATTAATCCATTATACAGATAACATTATTCTAATCCGAAATTGGCCAACGAAGCGAGATAGAGATGCCTAAAAGTACTGGCGACTGGCTCCTACCTATAATTGGTCGATCATTTAGCACAAAGCGTGTTTGAACTGCGTCCACAATCGCATTACTTTGCCACAAGTAAACTGCAAAAATTATGGTTACTGTACACCCATGGATGAAGCCTGCCATTGTTACAAAAATGGGTTTCTTGAACCCACTGACACTCACACAGTACTACCGATGTTTTCCAGTGAGCAAAATGCTCTACGTTTATACGCACAGTCTAGTTCCCAACCTTTTCTCCATTTCCTTGGTTGACCACATTAAGGACTTGTGTACCAAATAGGTATGGGGAACTCATAAAGGGATTAATGCATTACGTTCACGCCGCCCATGTATACTACAACCCGGCAATGCATTAGAGCCAAAACCAAAATTCAAGCTTGTGTAACTTAATTTATACAGCAAGTTTCGTAGTCAAATTGGCTTTCAGTAAAACAGTGATAGTTTAAATTATAAGGCGAATTTTGGAAAAAGGCGTTCTGTCAAAAATTTTAAATCGCTTTTTCTATCAATTCAATCAAAAATTAGCTTTTGAAACACTGTTTTTGTGGTAGTTAGGTCCCTTTGAAAATCCTTGAAATCAGTCATCTTTTAAGGGACCTAACTACCACAAAAACAGTGTTTCAAAAGCTAATTTTTGATTGAATTGATAGAAAAAGCGATTTAAAATTTTTGACAGAACGCCTTTTTCCAAAATTCGCCTTATAATTTAAACTATCACTGTTTTACTGAAAGCCAATTTGACTACGAAACTTGCTGTATAAATTAAGTTACACAAGCTTGAATTTTGGTTTTGGCTCTAATGCATTGCCGGGTTGTAGTATACATGGGCGGCGTGAACGTAATGCATTAATCCCTTTATGAGTTCCCCATACCTTTTTGGTACACATGTCCTTAACCTATACTAATACAAATCAGCATAATATTTGTAGGATTAACAAATTATAGCTCATATTTTACTCAACCTCATTATCTGACCTGACCACCTGACAATGCAGTATACAGTCGCAGTATCAGTTCAAAAGAATGAATGGGAATGAGTGAATTCTTATGTGTCATGTTTTTAATAAATTTATATTAACATACAGTTCCCAGAGCAGTTATATACATACCATACACACTTTAGGCACATACTACCGAAAGCAGACAGGCCTGTGTTGTATGTGTAGCTGTCTTCAATTTGAAGCTACAACTGGAGAAGTTAGGAATTCTTCATGAGGATATATGTATGTAAATGGACCATAGCTGGGCTGGCCACCGACCCTGGTGGCCCAAATTTGGTGCACCGGCAACCGGCCACCAGGTGGCCGCCGGTGGCCTGGTGGCCGGTAGCCTGGTGTCCACACAGGGAGTCGGTGGCCGGTAGCCAGGTGGCCTGGTGGCCACACATTGAGTCGGTGGCCGGTGGCCAGGTGGCCTGGTGTCCACACTGAGAGTCGGTGGCCGGTGGCCTGGTGGCCTGGTGTCCACACTGAGAGTCGGTGGCCGGTGGCCTGGTGGCCTGGTGTCCACACTGAGAGTCGGTGGCCGGTGGCCTGGTGGCCACACTGAGAGTCGGTAGCCGGTGTCCAGGTGTCCTGGTGTCCATCAGATCGGACTATCAGGCATAGTTAAAACCCTTTGACTTTAACTCTAAACTCGGCTGGGTCCGGGTTAAAATTGGTTTTTGGGTTATAACGGTCTTAATTGACTTATACCGGTTTAATTGGATAATACTGGGTTTAATTGGATAATACTGGATTTAATTGACTTATACCGGTTTAATTGGATAATACTGGATTTAATTGACTTATACCGGTTTAATTGGATAATACTGGGTTTAATTGGATAATACTGGATTTAATTGACTTATACCGGGTTTAATTGGATAATACTGGGTTTAATTGACTTATACTGGATTTAGGGTTTAATTGGATCATATTGGGCTTAATTGGGTAATAATAGGTTTGATTGAATTATAACGGGCCTAATTGGATAATAATGGGTTTTATGAAATTCTAATGGGTTAAATTGAATTATAACGGGTTTAACTGATTAGACCGGACTTTATTGGATTATAATGAATTTATGAAACTATAATGATTAATTAAATTTATTATGGGAATTTTTTAGTTATACTGGGTGTAATTCAATTAAACCCGTTAGAATGTCATTAAATCCATTATAATTCATTAAACCCATTATAATCCAATTAAGCCCGTTATAATTCCATAAAACCCATTATAATTCAATTATACTGGGTGTAATTGAATTATAATGGCTTTAATTGGGTCGGTCAGGTGTCCGGTGGCCTGGTGGCCACACATTGAGTCGGTGGCCGGTGGCCTGGTAGTCTGGTGGCCAACACAATGAGCCGGTGGCCGGTAGCCAGGTGGCCTGGTGGCCACACATTAAGTCGGTGGCCGGTAGCCAGGTGGCCTGGTGGCCACACAATGAGCCGGTGGCCGGTAGCCAGGTGGCCTGGTGGCCACACATTGAGTCGGTGGCCGGTAGCCAGGTGGCCTGGTGGCCAGCAAAAGGGTCGGTGGCCGGTGTCCTTGGCCACCGGCCACCGGTGGCCTGCCCAGCTATGAAATGGACACAGTCCAGTAACACTAACAGGCATGTGTTTACATAGAGTTCGGTAGATAGACTGATACTGTTACGTCTTGCCTTGTCGGATACAATCATCAAAAATTAACGTGAACCATATAGTTCAGTTTAATCTATAATATCTATATAGTTTCTTTTTAACTTACTCTTGATATCAGTCAGTGGTGAGCAAGCGTATGAAAGTAATGAATGACATGCGGTGGTTTTGTTCATTGAATATGATGCGTTATGTATGTGTTCTTTTACATTGTTCATTGTCCTGATGCCTTCATTCAATGCTTTTTTATGTCCTCAAGTTTTTGCAGAAGCAGTAAGTAATGTAAAACAGCCAAACTCATTAATGACTACGTTATATATTATGTTTTCATGATTATGTCATCGCCACTACATGCAAACGTGTAACGCATACAAAAGGATGTTCTAATATGTTTTGAACATACTCACAGAAGGTTCTTTAAGAACATTGAGACTGGAAACAGTTTATTCTTGTGTTTGGAGTTCTGCTTCTATTTTTAAAAAGTAAAAGTAAATCATATATTAATTCCGTGATGAGTATGCTAGATCCTGAAAAATATGAAAACAACAAATCAGTGGCTGCTCGAGATGCAGCAGAATTTGTACCAAAGATCATTGACTTAATGGAATGGAAGAAAACTCATGAAAATATCCTGGACTATGGGTGCGGGGCAGGAAGTACCGGCTACAATTTGATTCTTCCTCAAGTTGAAAAATTTGACTCGCTTCTATACTCCGTTGACATTTCTGAGCCTATGCTAGAGTTCGCCAAGATCAAGTATTCCCATCCACGCATTACATACGGGAAAGGTGATATCGAAAAGGATTTTCCATTTGAAAATGTGAAATTCGACAAGATCTTTTCCATCTATGTGCTTCATTTTATCAGTGATATAAGGTGAGATATACTATACATTACTGCAGATATTGACAAGTCATAGGCAAATTAACACAGAATAGACACACACATGCTTAAATGAACGCCATATTATCTGACTTTAAGAAATGCTTTGAAGGGATTTCACAACATCATGAAGCCCGGAGGTTACTTTGCATTTACGTTGGTTCCAAAGTCATATTATCGCAGGTCGTTTAAGATGCTAGGAGAATCAGAAAAATGGAAAGAATATATGAAGGTAAACGCGTAAACCACAATATCGATTTAAATGAAGAAACAAGTAAACTAAGTGTGCAATATGAAAGAAACAAGTTACACAGTTATGATAAGATGACTTAAAGATGAATTTGCATGCAGGGCTACCAGGATCACATTCTACAATGGATGGAATACGAGGACGGAAAGGGAGAAGAAGCTCTGGCTGCTATACTCCAAGACGCTGGATTTGATATTGTGAAGTTGGAAGTTACCCAAAGAAGCTTTGCATTTGACAATATGAATACATATTTGGGTAAAATACAATCCTGAAAATTAATCCTGAAATACCTTTTTGTTATATATAGTCTCAAATGCATGGAATTTTTCTTTGATTTTTCAGAGCTTTACTTGTCCATCAACCCGTTTCTTAAAACTATTCCCGAAAACCTTCATCAAATGTATAAAGATGATCTCCGACGATTAGTTACTGAGTATGCCGAGGTTCCATTTGAATCCGAAGAGATTGTTTCCAAATATGAATTTGTGCTTGCAGTTGTACGGAAACCTGACTAAAGGAAATTACTGACTGACTGACATTATATCACATATCATGTCATAATTATATAGATAAGTATTTAACATGATTGTAATGGTTCTTCAAAAGTAAAAAAAAGAGGATCAGATGGTTGAAGTTGAATGTGACCTTCGAATGATCATGAATTATAATATTTATCTACAATCCATACAAGCTGTATCCTTCTTTTCCATATCCATACTTTGGCTAGCTCGCGTATGTTGGAAGAGTTGCAAAATTTATTGGTACACACCATATAAGAGCTTGGTTATGCTTCCATATCAAACTCTTCAATGTCAACCCGCATAATACAGTCAGTTGCATGCTAATTGCTACGTTTACTACAGCCAGCAAAGCTTGCACAAATGAAGGAATATGAGCCATGAGCCTGAATGAAGCCTAAACGTAACATTTTCCTAAATTACAATAGGACAGTATTACAAGCCTAATGTTACAAACATTTTTATGTATGGTTAAGAGTTATTGACAGCTCATAATTCATATTATGCTTGATGCTGCTGGAAAAGAAAAACACTTCACAGTTGTTGAACTTTTTGTCCAGTCCAATACATACAATCCAAATTGCAATACTTTTTATGTAATAAGTGAAGTAGCCTGCAACAACACAACATGTCACATACTTCAACTGACAGTTATAAGTTTGCATCCTCGATAACTTTCACTATCTTTCCATAGGATCACAGTGCAGTGTTGAGCAAATCTCCGTCGGAATCAGTCATTTCTTGAGTTCCCTTTTAAAATTTGTTTAAAAAAATGTACGATCCAGAACGCTATGAAAAATTCAAATCTGCAGCAGCACGAGACGCTGCAGAGTTCACACCTAAACTCGTGTCCGGAATGGTGTGGAACCAAAAGGAAACTATTCTGGACTATGGCTGTGGAGCCGGAAGTACAGGGTACAACTTCATGCTTCCAAACGTGGAAAAGTATGACTCCAAACTGTACTCTGTGGACATTTCAGAAAAGATGATTGAGTTTGCAGAGAAAGAATACGCTCACCCACGGATTACTTATGCAGTTGGGGATATACTTGGCGACTTTCCACACAAGAACATGCAGTTTGACAAGATCCTGTCCATTTATGTATTGCATTTTGTCAAAGATTATAGGTTCGAATCTAATAGAGCATTACCATACAGCATGTATAACTTGAAACGGAAGTGGGGGCTAAAATTGATGAATTGGTATGTTTAGGCAAGCTGTTCAAAAATTTTATGATGCTTTGAAACCTGGGGGTCAACTGGGATTTACGGTTGTGGGACAGTCAAGGATATTCCAAGCGCTTGTGGACATTGGAAGCAGAGATACGTGGAAAGATATAATGAAGGTTTGTACACAAATTGGCTACATAAAATTAAAAGTCGCCGAGCATTTAGAGTAGTCTATCTAAAGCTAGTTTGATTTCATTTTACATTTCAAGGGCTATGAGAAATATGTTCCGGAATGGGTGGAGAAAAAGCAAGACGTTCAACAATGCTTCCAAGACGCTTTGTCAAAAGTTGGGTTTGAAATTCAAAAGATTGAGTTGCACAATCAAAAGTGGAAGTACTCAACTTTAAACAACTTAGTTGGTACGACACTCCTACCACCTAGTACCTACATGCCTCTTAAAAAAATAATATTATTATTTATTATTATTAAATCATAAATCATATTATTTAATTAAAGAAGCTATATATATGTTGTTCCAGAGTTTTACATGTCCCTAAATCCGTTTGTGAGGAACTTATCAGCAAACCAACTGCAACAAATGAAAGAGGACTACATTGATATGATAAAGAATCAATGGAAAGCGTTGGGAAATGATGGAGATCCTGTTGAAGGAACATATGAACTACTCTATGTACTCGTTAAGAAACCCTAATATTGAAGTCTTTTAAAGGTCATTTCTTATATCAAACAATATACAAAAAAAATTAACAACAAAGAAATGACATGACGCAATTGTGCAAAACGGATAATAAATGTATTGTACTTCATGCAAGACTTAATCGTTCAAAAAATTTAATCATTTGCATTTAATCTAACAGATACATCATATTTATTCAAATAAACTAAATTACTGTCTGTAATTAATTTCATCAAAGTGCAACATGTAATATGAGAATTAGCTAATAAGTTTTGAATATAACCAGTCCGAATTCCTCAAAAGTTAAAAATTTTTAGCGGATAGTTACTCTAAAAGTCCTAATTATTCGTAAGACTATTTTAAACACAAAAGTAGAGCCAATGAGAACAAAAAGACGAAAAATTGATAAGACAATTACATTAGCTGGGGGTATAATAACATGAGTAATTTAATTATAAAATTATTACAACTGACTTTACGAAAATGAACCAACAAACTACATAAACAACCGGAGCAACTAGTAACATTGCAAAATATAATAGATGACAAAAAAGAAGCAATTACAATTAATCCGAATCGAGGTCAATCCCCATGTCGTCAAATTTCGAGAAGCTCACCCCAGCCATATATGTGGATTGGGAAGCAGGTTCTTCTAGTTCTTCTTCCTCGAGTTCTTCCTCCAAATCACTTTCAATCCTCTGTGAATTTTGACCTACTGATCTTACCATGGCACTGGCACTGCTGGGAGTTGGGCTTGGGGCAGCATCGAATGGATTAGCTTCATGATCCACTCCCTCCACTTGCATACACATAGCATTGGACAGTAAGGTGTCAATAGTGTTCTTCAATTTCAGTAAGTCCCCCTGGAACTTTTCAGCCTTAGATTTTTCTAAATCTCGTTCCGCAGTGGAGCTACGAAGCAACTTAACCTGCATCGCGCAACCTTCCTCACTTTTCTTGAGTCTCGCTTCCAACTCTTCATTTTTCTTTTCCAATTTCTTACACTTGATCTCAAGTTCTTCAGCTCGTCCATCGTTCTCCATTATTGTAATTAAGTCAGCCGCAACTTTCTTGGGTAGATTTTTTACAGCAAGGGCTCCACGTCGCTCATCCACCTGGGAAGTATCAAGAAGTGTTCTCAATTTGCCTAACTCATGTTGAGCTTTCTCCAACTCCTTATTACGCTGCGTTAAAATGGCCTCAACGTCACACTTCAATCGGAACATCTCAGCTAGTTTATGTTGATAGTCCTCAATCTTTTGCTCTTGCTTGGCGATAAGATCTTGATCACTATCACCTAGCCCTTCCCTCGCATTGAATGTCCGTCCTCGTGGAGTACTACTAGTAAAGGAGGTATTGACATTGCTTCGTGCCCACGACGTCCCTCTCGAATTCATCGACGACCCATTTGAATGCATCATTTTAACTGATCACGACCACGTCCGGATATTACTCAACCTGCAAACAGCCAGTAACAAATTATTAAACTTGACCTACATAAAATGTACGCTCATTTATTTAAATACTACTTATTGCAACGAATGAAAAAAAAAAAATTTTAATCGAAAATCACTGAAAAACAATTTCCACATACCAAAGTAAAAGTTTCTGACAACAACAAAATGGCTAGAATGTCGATAACAGTCAACAACTGGAAAATATTGAAAACTATAAAGCAGAACACCGATTTGGTTTGGCAGTTGTAGCAACTTTTACAAAAATGACAAAAAACGAAACGATGCCGGCGGTGAAGACCATGAGATGAGAAAATATATTCAAGAAAATAACCAGCTTTTTTTTTATTTGCGTGAAATCAAGACAAGACACAAAAGTGCATCGCATTATTAGCATGGCCATATAGATGGGATGAGCCGATGAGCCCTCGTATATTATTAGGAAGATTTTTAGGCACATTTTGGATGGTCAATGAATGAAAGATAAGATAAAAAATAATTATGCATATTTATATTTATGCATATTTTTGAGTTGGTCGATATGAATTGTGAATGTATGTATGAAAAATGCGCTTAAAAAAATTAAACAAAGTAGTTCCTTCAAGTAGTAGGCAACCACACATACATAGACACACTCAACAATCTGAACTCAAGCATAATTTTACCATTTTTATTGAATATTTTCATCATAGTACGTACAACGCATTATACGTACAAGACAAGTATTTGAAGTAAACTAGCTAAGGAAGCAAATAACAGTTTTAGCAAGTGGCAATACTTACTGGATTATGTATGTTGTAGTTTGTAGTAATAATTATATATATTGTAAATTGTATGTATGTATTATATGTATGTTTGTATGTCCTTTCTGTTTCACGATTATTTGATATTCATACGACATTACACAATAATATTATATATGAATTATTATTATTATTATTATCATTATTACAAGTTTAGCGTATTTTAAGTAATACTCAAAAATCTCAATCCTTCTTAAGTTAAGGCACTTTCAAAGATGTCTGTCACAAAACTTAATTATACAACTTTTAGTACAATACTTTTTGAAGCATATCATTTATATTATGCTGTATATAATGTATTATCTATAAGTACAAAAACTGGTCTGTTAACGTTATTTTTGTACAGCTAGTAGTAGTTAATCCGTAAGGGTAAGTCTTATACAATACAAGACATCCTCATCATCATTATCATCATCTAACAGGATTAAGAATATAACTTCGATGATTTTTTTTTTTGGAAATTTGTTGTATATATCTTTTAAATATCTTGATTAGGAATATAAGATTTAAATCGTCGATTAACCATTCATTTCTGAAGCAAATATATGCCTCTAAAAAGTACTACCAGGAATGTAATTTAAGTTATTCCACAGATTAATAGTTAATGTAATAATAATAGTTAATCTATGGTTATTATATTCTTGAATTATTTAAATGACACTTTGGGGTATTCACGATTTCTCATCCTCTCCGTCAAAAGAATCCTCTTGGGATACAACAGAATCATCCGCACCACCGGTGGGAAGTGAGCCTCGTTTTGATAACCGGCCTGTAAGATTAAGCCCTGTAGCAGTACCTCGTCTGAAAATACAACAAATACATCATTTTAAAGTCAAATTCAAACAAAAATCTTTAAGCACCATGAAAGCGATAACCAACCTTGGCATTTTCCCACATCTTCCAATCGAAAGCAGTGCAAAGTAAAGCAAATATAGCTTGATTTAATTTCATCACAATCGCAGCTTTTTATATTGTATTTTAAATAATTGTTTTATTAATCAAGCCCTTATTAAGAACCTGATTGATGTGTATTAGTGCAATTGAGTAAAAATGTATAACATTCTTTTTATTGTTATTGTACTAACCTCAGTTTATTTTTTAAACCTCCAATTTCTCTGGTCAGACCGTCATTCATCTCCTGTGCATCCTCTAAATCTCTCTGGAGCTTTCTCTTGAGCCCCTTCTCCTTGGAAATTTCCTCTTCGGCTTCATCAAGTTGTCTCTTGAGAGCTTTGACACGTGCATTAACTTTCTCTACCTGTTCTTTACAATTGTCTGCGTTTCTCCTCTCATCGTCCAATTGGAGAACAAGTTCTTTGATCTTCTTATCTTGTCTTCGAACGGCCTTTTGCTGAGCTAATCTTTCCTTCGACTCCAATTCCAACTGCTCCTCTAATTGCTGAAGCTTGTTTTCTAGACTAGCTATGGTAGTTTTTGCTTTAAGTTTTTGAGTTGTTTCTAATTCGGTCAGTTTCTGCTTCAGCTCTTTGTTCTGCCTTTCTAGCAGGGCACGGCTATTTTCTATCTTTTGGTTATTGGATCGCTCAACTTGAAGTTCAGAACTAAATTGTTCGTTTAATAAAGTGGCTTTGCGAGCTCTCTCGGACTGCATTTCGCTGTTGGATTGTTCTTCCTCAAGTTCTTCTTCTAGTGCTTGGATTCTAGCTTCAAGACGACGCTTGTCGTCAGCCAAAATAGTTCCACGATTGGCCCCATTACTTACTTCCTCTGCGTATTCATCTCTTTCGGATTCGGCAGCACGACGAGCCCTTTCTGAAGAGGCTAGTTCTTCTTGCAACTGCAGTAATTCAGCTTCCATATGCTTCAACTTCTTTTCTGCCTCTTTAGCCATGGCCACTGCTTCATCCCGAGACAGGCGAGCTTCTTCTGCATCACGCTGGTAATCTTTAATTTGGCCTTGAATCTTTTTCAGTTGCTTAAGTGCGTCTTCCTTCATCTTGGTATTTGCTTCCATTTGATTCATTAATTCGTTGTATTCACTTTCAAGCTTCTTCCTGGCATTTACTGCTGCAGTTCTATTCTTTCGTTCATCCTCAAGTTCAGCTTCAGTGTCTCGAAGCTGTTTAATTAAGCCCTTGCGTTTTTCTTCCGCTGCTTCCTCCTTGGCTTGAAGATCACGTTCGAATTGGGTCTTTAGAGCTTGCATATTTACTTCTAAACGAAGTTTGGCGTCTTCGGTAAGTTGTAACTCATCTTCAAGTTCTTCAATTTGAGTTTTCTGCTCAGTTAGTTGAGACTCCAAAGAGCGCTTATGCTTTTCCAACTCATGGACATTCTTATCAGCAGTGCCTTGGGAATTAACGAGCTCATCAAGCTCATTTTGCAACTGGCGTTTGGTTCTTTCCAACTCTTCAATACCAACGTCCTTTTCCTCCAACTCTCGGTTCAAAGAAAGTAACTTGGTTTCCTTTTCCCTGGCATCTCGCTCTGCAGCATCCTTTTCTTGGCTAAATCGATCGCTAATCATCTTTTCTTCAGAGAGAATTTTATCAAAGTTTCTTTGCTTCTTTTCCAACTCAATAACTTTGCTGCGCTGTGCTTCAAGATCAATGCCAGCATCTTCTAATTCCTGCTGAAGCTTCTTTCGAGATTTCTCGAGCTTTTCGCAGTTAGCACTCAACTCATCATTCTGGGCACGTAGCAATTCAATGTCCTTCATTAGTTTCTTTTGGCTCGTCTCAAGGGCTATAAGGTCGGCAGCATCCTCCTCCGACTTCTTTTTAAGCTCTGCCACTGTTTGATTAAGAGCGGCGAGAGTTTTCTCCATGTTTTTCTTGGACTCTTCCTCTTCTTCTAATTGCTCAATTAACTGCTCCCTCTCTGATTCCAACTGCTTAAGTCTGGCTGTAAGTGCTAACTTTTGGCGGGTCTCCTCTTCCAATGAAGTTTGTGTTTCTGCGAGCTGGTTCTCCATAACTGTTGAATTCTTTGTGGCTGAGGATGCTCTAGAATCAGCTTCCTCGAGTTGAGTGGATATGCTTTCCAACTCGATTAAAACCTTAGATAGTCTCTCAGTCATTTCATTTTTGGATCTTTCACTTTCAGCCAGCTTCATCTGGAGCTCTTGGATGAGACCGTCTTGAGTTTTTCGTTTCCTTTCGTTTTCAGTTTTGGCACCTTGAAGTGATTTCAGCTCATTTGCTAAGTCAGCGTTCTCAGCTTCGAGAGTTGCTTTACTCTTTTCCAGGGAAGCACGGTTCTTCTTGAGGTTTTCAAATTGTTCCATTAATTCTTGGGTTTCACTACCGTGCTTATGCCTAAGATCCTGCACCATTTGTTCATGGGACATTGTTTCTTCTTCTAAACTCTTTTTGAGAGCTGCAAGCTCTTGTTCACGTTTTGTACGAAGTTCTTGTTGAGCAGCTGTGGTATCCAAACTGTCCAACAGTTCATTTTTCAAGGCTTCTAATTCTTCATTCAAATCTCTTTTCATTCTGTCAGCCTTAGCCCTGGCTGCTTTCTCGGCTTCCAGATCCTCATGAAGTTCTGCTAATTGGGACTCAAGCTCTCGAAGATTCTTTTGTGCAGTGGCTTTGGCGGCAGATTCTTCGTCAATTTTTGTCAATAAATTGCTGATTTCTTCATCCTTCTTAGCCAAACTAAGTTGCAGTTCCTCAACTTGAGCTCTCTTTTCATTAATTTGTTCTTTTAGATCTTGGAGCTCTGATTCAATCTTTCTTCTTGTACGCTCATTATCTTGTCGGATTTGCTGTTCTTTCTTTAATCTTTCTTCCAAGTCACCAATGGAAGCTTCATGCTTAGCCTTCAGTTTAGCCAAATGTTTCGATTTTTCTTCTTCTTCTGCCAATGCTTGACTAAGGTCATTATTCTTCTCTTCTAGTGACTTTTTCTCCTTAATCAGCTTGCCATTTGTATCTTCAGCAACTACCATTTCCTCTTCTAGTTTCTTGATTTTGCCATCGCACTGTACTTTCTCCAACTGAAGCTTTTGCCGAGCAGCTTCTTCTTCTTCTAGTTGTTCTTCTAGATCCTGAATGTTCAATTGAAGCTTTTTCTTTTCGTTGTTTAAAGCAACAACTCGTTCCTCTTCTTCTTCAACTCGTGCTTCCATATCATGTAGAATCTCTTCAAGTTCTTGTTTCTTTAGTGCAAGTCTGGCCCTCATTTCCTCAGCTTCAGCACACAGTTCTGTTTCAGCTTGCAATTGTTCTGCAAGAACAGATTTTTCCTCAATTGCGTTTTGTAACTTTTGCTGCATTTCTTGTGCTACTTCTTGGTGTTGTACAAGCTTTTCCTGAATTTGTTTCAGTTCAGACTCCTTTTGAGTGAGCTTTTCGTCATTCTTGGTCACCTCAAGAAGAGGCTTCACCTTGGTGTATAAACGCCACCATTGCCAGTTTCTTAGCTTCAAATAGGCAGCACAGTTTCGTTGAATTATGCGAATAGCGTTTAGTTGTTGAACTCTTCGTGTGTACATTTTTCGAGCTAAGCTCCCTCGACAGAAGGCTTGGAAGTTTACTATCAAGTCGGTAATCTTGAAATCTCTCTCTTCTTCAAGATGAGCAAGTACTCCAGCACGGAAGAATATTTTCGATTGTCCTATCCTGAACAAGTTTTTGTCCAATTCAAGAGCATAAATCTACAAGTGGAAAAAGTAAAAATACAAAATAAAATATATTTTCCTTGAATATACGAACCGAGACAATAAACACTAATACTAATAGAACCAATACTTACCATCTTTTCGCATGCTTTCTTTCCGTCCATGAAACCTTTAGGAATGACATTTGGAGTAAGTAGTTCGTAACGTTGTCGAAATTCTTGGAATGGGATTCTGTTAGGAAATCCTTGTCTACATATTCTTATGCCTTCAAGTACACCATTACATCTTAGTTGGTCCAAAACTAGTGGTGGATCAATTTTTCCAGACCTTAAAAAATGTCAATTACACACATGAGCATGATATGTCAATATAATTCCTATATTAAAAAATCAAGTCGGCACTCGGGTTTAACAAATTTTTTATATAGTAATAATCATACTTCTTCTCGTGATTTGGAATGATACAGCGGACGAAATTGGGGTTTGTGTTCCTTAAAGTCACCATAAGTTTAGACAATTGTTCCTTGTAAAGCTGAGAAACAGTTCTGAACATTC
Organism: Orchesella flavescens; assembly: GCA_964034955.1. NCBI lineage: Eukaryota > Metazoa > Arthropoda > Collembola > Entomobryomorpha > Orchesellidae > Orchesella > Orchesella flavescens. The sequence goes on along the minus strand of OZ035954.1, from coordinate 33,781,339 downwards.
CTTTCCTCGTCCTTGCTCCAAACTGGGTATCTGACATGGCTTGTTGTGCCATTCCCACGATTTCAGCTGAAACAATTTATACCATTATAAACTATGCCTTGTTATAAATAAGTTTTGTTCTGAATGTGTTAAAGGTTAATAAAAATTACTTAAAAGTTTACCGTCCTTCCAAATGAGAGTGACAAAAGGGTCAGATCCAGCTTGTAAAAGCTGGACCACATTCTCATTTAGAGGATCCATGTTCTTCATCAGCCACTGGTTGGCTGAGTAATCAACTTTCCCAGCGTAATGGACGACAGCAAAATCTGCTTGGCCACGGAAGTCCGTCTTCATGAACTTTGAATGTTGGGTATGAGCAACAACTAGTTTTTCGGTGAAAGATTTGTCAGTGGCTTTCGGGAACCAGCACTCCTCGTCTAATAATGCTAGGATGCCCATGGGTTTCTCGATCAAATCAATGGTTGGTTGAAGATCTAATCCGAAATCAATAAACTTCCAGTCGATTCCTTCCTTTTGATATTCTTCTTGTTCCAAAATAAACATAGTATGGTTGAAAAGTTGCTGGAGCTTCTCATTAGTGTAGTTAATACAAAGTTGTTCAAAAGAGTTTAGTTCAAAAATTTCAAATCCAGCGATATCCAAAATTCCTATAAACGACGCTCCTTGTCTTTTGGTTCTATCCAAACTTCTGTTAATTCTATTCACCAACCATCTAAACATGCGTTCATAAGTAGCCTTTGCAATAGCTTCCACTGCGAATTCAACTTGTTCCTTAGTTTGAGCTTTTGTTACATGATCCCGCCCCACTTTGATACGAGGTTTAAGGAATGCTCTGGTCATGTCTGTTACACTCAGACCAAGTAGATGAGCAACTTTTTGAGCTACTGTGTTATCAGGCAATGTTGCTTGGTCCGAATTTCTTTCTTGCTTAAACTGCATATTGCCAAAGTGAAGGACTGACGAAACTACCCTGAAAATGGCTGATAAATCTTCTGGAGACATTCCCATGATACACATGGCATTGACTGTATTTTGGAACTCTGCAATATCATCAACTCCTGGCACCGGTAAACCACCGTTTGTAAGGAATGTGTAATTAGCAGCATTTTCCACCACGTACTCTTCTGCAAATTTTTATTTAAAAAGGTATTATTAGTCAGTATAACATAACATTAACTTTGCTTTGAGATGACATGACATCTGCATGGATGTCTAGTAAAAGTTTTCATTTTTTTTATATTCACTTACTTCTTTGAGGCTCAGTGGCACCAGTCAAGAGTTGATAAAAAATATGAAAGCTTCTTTCATCCTTTGCTTGACGTATTGCTCTAGATTTCTCAAGGAGGTATGTTTCAATATTTGCTCCGGCAATATAACCAGATGTATCAAAGTTGATTCGTATAAATTTACCCTGTAAAGTAGGACAAATTTTTATCAAATAGGAATTTTTTAAAAGAAAAGCTGTTTTCCATATTAGGAAAACTTAATTTTCTATTTGTAATGATTTTGAGCTCATTTCCAATATACTTGTCTCATTTTAATATATCAAGAGATTACTTACAAAACGACTGGAATTGTCATTCTTGACAGTCTTTGCGTTCCCGAAGGCTTCCAAAATTGGATTTGCTTGAAGCAGTTGTTGTTCTAACTCTCCCTACATAAACAACAAATAAAAAAAACAGTCAATACATTTCAAGTTAAATTTCTATTATATATAAGGAAAAACATATATACACATATAGATTACATTATAACGAACACAGTAATAATAATCCAAAACACATAAACTCATTAAACATTTAAATACATCAGACAGAAACCATCACAAGCATGATTTACGTCACTTCACAAAAACATTGCGTACTACTACTCATATTTGGCATTTGCATCATTGTGCTATGGCATGATGTAACAGAAAACCATGTAGGTCTTTATATTTCAATACAAAAAAACTTCTTGTTTCAAAGAAATGTAAGACATTTACATAAAATCTGATCTCCTTCAAAATGCCAGTCGCATTTACAAAATTTACAGCGTTTACAAACAACATACAATGCAAGATGTACAAAAAATACCACACACTACTAAAACGCATAAACTACACAGAAGCATTTTGGCAGTGGCATTTATGCCTTTTTTTTTACAAACAGGACAAGTAAAAGCAGAGCAAAAATTATATACAAGCATTTTACATCTTTCGATAAAAAACCACACCATAATTTAACACCAAAACTTTCCACTATCCAGCCAACAAGAATTAAAGCATATACATACATGCATAATAATAAATACATGTTAAGTCATTCCTATTATTGTAAGTTTACATAAGTTTTTAAAAGCCAAGCAAAAAAAAGCAATTTACATATAAAGGCATAATTATTATTAATATATTTACAGCACGTGACTGAACTAAATAAATAAACTTACAATGTTGAAAACGGGCACTGCAGCCTACAGTGAAAATCATTTACCAATCACCAAAAAATTTAGTAGCGTGTCGTAGTTGAAATAGTTAAGTGTTCATTTATTTGCATATTTGAAAATGCATCATTTGAAAAAAATAAATATTTGTCCCATTGATTGAGTGTGGTAGCAGTAGCAGCATCAAGAAGTGTAGGTTGATTGAGGAACGGAGGCAACACGTCAGAGAGATTCACCATCAATCAGAAATGGATGGAAAGAAAAAGTAAGAAAAATGTGAGGTGTCAGTAATCTAGTAATATATGTGGCCAAAGCCAGGTTAAATAATAGTACTCAGACAAATATGGTTGTAAACTCATTTGCCATTATTGATTATGAGAGAAAGATCTACACTATTACAAACTATGAAAACCTACAATTATCGTAATTAAGACTATTCTTTTATACAATTATCCGCAGTTTCAGTCTAACCGTTTCCAAGAATAATCATTACGGATTTCTTTGTTTCTCATTCACAAAAACGCTTTTGACTGCTTGACTGATTGCACGTTCTTCATCTTTTTATCTAATTAATCTGTCGCTGCTACTCATCATCCAAACTGAAAGCTATTGACTCATCATCTTTCATGATTACCTTTTCAATACTTCTCACTTCACTTTTGACACACGATCATCTTTACATCTTTCATTTACATTGAAAAATTCTGTGGAAGTATAAATTTGAAACATAAGTGAAAGGAAGTTGAATGAAAAGTAATACGTTTCAAAACTACTAAATCAACATTACATTTCACCTTCCTATCATCAGAATCAGTCACGTACACTGGCGTATTTGCAGATCCACGCTGCATATATTTAATCGCTTTATTTAGCGTTTCAAAGTTTTCATCCATTAGTGCTATTCTTATAGGCTGAAAAGTTATCGAACTGAGAGTCAAAGGGCAGATCAATCAAAACAAGACAATAAAAGTTTTTAAGAAGGTGAAGATACTTTGTTTTTTTTAGCTCCGTCAGTAAAAAAACATGTACATTATATAGTTAATACTTTTGCAATAATCATTCACTCTATTCTACTCCAGCAAATATATACAGCTTCTAAGGAAAAAAGAATTAGCTACCAAACCAGCATCACAATTTGGCTCAATTAAATCATTGGATCAATACTATTTACACAATATTAAATGATGAAACAAATTATTTGTTTCATTTAATTAATTTGCAAGTTAATAATTTATTAACTTGCAAAAAAATCGGACTACTCTACTTACAATTTTTATACAATGGAGTGAAAAAAAAATAAATGTACAGGTGACACGTTTACAATTAGATTGATGTTCGCAAGATTGATATTGTAAAATTTGTTATATAATTCGTAATTTGACAAACCGTGGAATGATGTGTTCCTGATCCCCTTGGTTTACTTGCGGCAACGTAAGCCAAATATTGAATCACTTTCTTGGTATTTTCCGTTTTTCCTGCCCCGGATTCTCCAGTACACAGTATAGACTGATCTTCACGATCTATAAAGCAAAAAGAAAAACATAGGTTTTATAGTTAAAACATTTTATTTTGCATGTTGACATGTTTAGTTTAATAGGCTGGATCTTGGCTTGTACTTCAAATACTGTACATGCTAGTACATTTGTGCGCAATATTAACATTCCAAAGACTTTGCCTGTCTTGATAACAAATAATACATATTTGTGCCATATACTTAATTTGAATCGTAAGCAAAGCATCCGTTTATTTCTAACAAGCCATTCAAGCATCGTCAGTTTTTCATTTTAGGAAAATGTACGCCTTTTAAGGACCTCAAAGACCTCAAACCGTCAGTCAAAGCAAACAAAAGTACCAATGAGAAAATTCCTTTGATAACAACGGATTACTCAACTTAACTAACCTCAATCCTCTTCTTCTTTGAGAAGCTGACAGTGTGACTGCAAAAAAAACATGCTCGTGCAAGTAGAAGCGAGGAGATTCAAAAACCGAAAGACAAGGGAAAAGGGGATAGTCAAGATCACTTCAAAACAGAGATCCTTTGACAAAAAGCCCCTGAGCACGTAATGCATACCTCACGTTTCTTCTGTTACTTCACCGCAAAACATCTTCCATCTTCATTTACCCAAAACTAAAAGAATTGGATGGATGCCGATTAATACCTTAAGGATCTCAAGTGCTTCAAGCTATATGCATTATGCGATTTTTTCTCTTCAAGATCAAATTGAAACGATGAATCAATAACTAATCATGAAGCTCAAAAAGGAAGGGAAGCAATACTAACCATCTTACTCTCCTGTCAAATCATTCACAACTCTCGTTTCAATCCGCTTTGCTCAACCCATTTTTAAAAAATTACATTACATTACACACAGGCTTGCATGGTATAAGCCCCACATTGGGTTACTAACGGCAGGCAGACTAATGGAATGCAAGAAAAAGTGGCTTGTATAGTAGAAAACTCTGACACATAGTGTTCTTTGTTTCCTACATACATACATATATGTATATTATATGTACCAGCAAAATTAATATGATTTCTAAGACCTCATGTAGAAGATCAACCCTCTCGATTCTCCTATAGTCATCCGCTGCTTTCATCATATATTATATGTGAATTCAACACGAGAATACCCGTTTGCTATTATTATACTGATTTTACTTCCTATGTCCTACAGTTCCGTCTCTGATCTCTCTGGCTCTGACCACACTGTGACCACAATTACAATAAGCCTCTCCTACTTTTTCACTGTCCAATATTCCGTACTGCTCCTCTTTTTTTCCTCGTCATAACTGCCAACTGCACAAGATATTAATCAGCTCACCACAGGATACTGAACGCGATATTGATCATCAATAACGATCATCGACATGCAGCTTGGTGCCACGGCTTACAGGCTATTTTACCCCTTCGTCAGTACCAGCTTCAACGAAACGACGAAAGATGTATCAATCCGTAAAACTTGATGTTTGCAAGAAGCAATAAGCAAAATGCTTCTCAAGATGATCGAATATTATATGGTGTACAGGAATACCTGCATGATTAAGAGAGTCCCTCATCCAATTTTATGAAAAATATGACATACATAAGCTACTCGAATTCATCAAGTCCAGCAAAACAGTTCATGCCTCTTCCTTCCTACAGGACCATTATATTGCTTTAACAGAGGTTTTGATGAAGACATTAGACATGCTGGCATCATTTCATATACATTTCAAGTTTTCTCGTTTGTTCATACACCTTCCCACAAAGGTCATAATACAATGTTTTAAAAATATGCGTTCGTGTCAACAAAATAATTCTTTCTTAAAATCCGTCTCGCTCTTTCACATATTATGGATGCGCACGCCTCTTCTCTTCTAGCCTTTTATTGCTAAAACTTTTCAACGCGTTACAACGCTTCTCGACTTTAAATAAGAAGAAGCTTGCTCCGGGTTAAGGTTATAAAGTTGATCTTTTCTTTTGACACAAACGACTTTGATATCCCAGATATTCCATTGGATATTAGATAGTACTACACATGCATTAATGCAAACCTATATTAGTATGTACAAAATGTAAAAGCTTTTTTGTAACATAACGCATTCATAGTACTCTGTAGAATCATCTGTTCTGTTCCTGCTGGGAATGTCTTTGACCTCAAATCGAAGAAATGCAAAGTAATTCAAAAGCTCAACAATGCAATATCCTCATATATCCATTTCACTCTGACAAGCTCACAACTATATTTTCTCATGCACATGAAGCATTTGAAACTATTAATTGCCTATGCATGAATATTTTTGTTATAATAGGGCTTAGGTCTGCAATTTTAACTTCCATAACATATATGAGCTATTCCATTTGAAAACTTTGTTTTGGTTAGGATATCGCTCCCTACTTCTTGTTGCAATTCAAAGTATGCTATTAGCTATTGTGTTTAATACTACATGATCAAACTCCAAGTTTCAGACGCATGTATCGTATCAACTACATTTTTTTCCTTTCACTCTTTTCACATGAAAATATGTAACTTTTCATTAATAACACCATCGTACTTGTGATCGCTTCAGCTGCTGTTATATTATAGCATCTCGATCTCAAGCTCAACTAAGCAAACATTATTATCACACAATTCATTTTACAGCAGCTTCTCATAACTAGCATATATGAAAACACGCATCACGAGCATGGCTTGGAGGAATTTTAAGCTTGCGACAAAACATCCGCACGGTACGCTAAGATTGCCAAATATGGACAAGTGACAGTAAGTAAGCAACGAATGCAATACACATGGCATGGCAAAGAAACCCAAACTTTTATAAAAAATGGTTCCCTACATAATCAAGCTTATATCTGCTGTTCAGCTACAATAATCTCTATCGATTTGATACAAGACTTTTATATTACATACATAAATACAATCATATATCGTCGTAAGAAATGAAAAATACCATAAGATATGTACGTAAGTATTATAACACCGACCAGAACAACTCTACAAGGTAATACAATTATTTATACCATTCAATATCCAATACTACTACTACTATTGATGGCAATAATCCTTCCAACTATCATAACCTTCTGATGAACATGAAACGTAGAAATGCCAATAGTACTGAATATGGTATCAAAAGAGACAAAGAACGTCTCAATAAAAATGAAACCTTATGGGGTGATCGCAGACATACATATATATTATAGACAATATAAAGATGATCAAGACAGTAGACAGATTGCCAATTAAGTTAATTTCAAACACAAATGACAATAAAAAACTCCTTAAAAGAACGTATTATTGCTACTGTTTAGTCATCTTTTCATTTTATAAGTATCTATGAGTAATATTCCAAGAATCTTCCTTAATAACATCGAATTATCTATATAATAATAGCCATTATATACTGAATTTGATGAAAGACCCATAATAAGAATTATAATAACTCCGTCTATAGAAGCTGATATCGAGTAACGACTTTGCCAAAAAAAAACTAACCAATAACAATCCTTGAAGTATGAATGTCCTGATTAAGAAAACAAAATCTTTTCTGTACAATATGCACAAATGTATCGTATTTTGATCTTTGATCGTACAAAACTGCATAGCACCATGTTTGTTATCAAAATTTGCCAAGTAAGTTGACAGACAAAGCTGGCATCATATAGCACCAGAGAAAGTAAAGTACATAGTATAGATTTTATTATTTAAGAATATAACATTGAACAAACATACAAACACTTATGATTTTAGTAGTCAGCACATTTTTCCATAAAAGGAAGAATTCAAAAGTATTACTCGCTACCATCCGCACATACAATTCCTATAATTCATATCCCAATATTCACTACAGCTCCCTTGCAAAAATACTTTTTTCCTGTTATTATGGAGCTAATCTTAAAAGCTGGTAAGTCTGTGATTTGTAAAGAATACTCTATCAAACATATTAAATTACACGTACGTTAATATCACTATGAATCATAATATGCATGTATATGTATGCGTCATACGTATATTAAGCTCTTGCTGCGATATTCTGAACGAATTTATTTATTATTATTATTATTATTATTGCTGTCTTTATTTAACAAGTCAGATTTATCGAATCATTTTAACATCAGACAACCTACTAAGTAGGATATTAATGAGTGAGTTGAGCTTACGCTCTATAAATTTTACATAAATCAAAAATAACAAATAGTCACAGAATTTTTCTTTTCATAATACACATTTCATTAACATCCATCGTTCATTCCATAATCAGATATAACCTCAATTTTTCATTTTAGATCAATTCAACCATGTGTTCTAACCATTTACATGCAATGGTAAATGGAATTGAATTTTAAACGTGTGATCGTGTATCGTTTCATTACATCCTTGGCTGAATATGTTTCATAATGAATGTCGTATTTTCTACAAGTTATAAAAAAAGTCAAGCGGAAAGATGAATAGGGGTGTTGTTTGCTTTATAACACCCAACATTTCCGCTTCAAAACAACCTAGCTCTTTATACAGCATGTATAAACAGGCATATATACATAACTTTGTAATATTATTTCTTTACGTCTATCATGCAAGCTTCGGTCAAAATAACATATTTGTTAATATGCATGCATGAACAAATTAAAAAATAAATAATCTACACATAAACATCTACACTACCATGTGTCATGCCGTGAAAATGGAGAGACAGCAGGTTTGAGAATAAAAATGACATTTAACCATACAAAGGCATTCTTCTTTTTCGTCTTGCAACCTGCTAGACCTTGTTTTCCTTTTAAAGACTTGAGTTGAGACACACAATCAAATGACACACAGTCAGTACAGCCATAGTCTGTTCGCCATAAACTGATTCTCTAGATATTTGTCAAGTGGAAGGATGGGAAAATGTAAAGTCGTACGTGTAGTGCTTAAGTTTCAACTCATATGAAGTTCTTTGGACATTTAAACGAGATTACATAGAGAAGACTATACTAAAACGTTTCACAGCTATGCTATTATAGCACAAATTCCATTTATTTACAGTCAGCAGTTAAAATCTGTAACTTGAATCATGTTTCCAACCAATCCTCAACTTGCCTTTCTATTCACTTCAAGTAAACATTTTCTATCGGATCTTTTGTGATTTAGATTCAGTCCAAATGAAACGTCACTCATTTTGACAATTTATTGTATACCTAACATAAACTAGGCAGGTACAACCAGTGATTATGACGCCAATGTAGTCAACACTTGCGTTATATGAAAACACAGCAAAACGATCTTTGCTAACATCATCATGAAAATAATGTAACACAAAATAGACCAAGCCCTCAAAAAGTAACATAATCTTCATAATAACCATACACAGAAACGGATGACGATGACGACGACGATGACGAGATGATGAGTTTTATGAAGTGAAACAAGGATGGTTGGAACTTGGAACTGCCATCGGGGACGGATAAAAATAAGGTTTTACCTAATACATAAGTAAAGTATATGCAATGTACATTCATATTGTCAGTGTAATTGCAGTAAAGGCCTAGGCTGATACACCACGTGTAAAATATTACTTAACTTAAAGAACCATCATAATATTTCATAATAATCGTATCTTTCATACACATTACACATTCTATCAATTATTTGCAAATTTTATTCCTCGAGAACACTTTGCAATAAAAAAGAAACGTGCCTACGAATAAGATAAGTTGCAAAGCTTCGCTTGTATCAAGTAAAAATTAACCCCTAAATTTATGACACAAAGGAAGTTTATGCTACTCTTAAACTTCAATAAACTATTATGCGTTTCCTCTAGTATCGCGTTCCCAGAGAAGGAAAGGCTTTGCCAATTACCATCTATTCGTGCATTTACATCAGAAAATCAGCGTTGTTACCAAACTTAAGTTTTCAAAATCAATAAGAAAAATAGAACGCAAAATTTAATTCTACATACTTATACTTCAATGATTCAGTTAGAATTTATTCGTTTCAACAATTTATTCCCGTTTATAGGCTTCATTAAATACCTACAACATATATAACTAATAAATGGTGAGGTAAACAACTTCAGATCGTTAGAATCTCTAAGAAATAAGAATTGTACAAAAATCTATCCCTTCTCCTTCCTGATGACCATAACGCTTGCATTTGTTACAACATCTCCCCAAGCTTTCTAAATAAGGAACTAGTCTATCATCAGCGTCACAATCGCAGCATTTCAACAACCGACATAGGGACAGAAAAAATATACTGCTTTCTTTCTACTCACCGATTTATTACAGATACGAAATTTGGCTTGAACAAAGCTTACTTCAAAAGGGTACGGATCATCTACATTCGACGTATGTATATATGTGTACTGGTGGTGTACATTTCCTTTTTGCTCCTTAATCACCATGTTATTTATAATGTTGCTGATGATGATGATGAGACATGCATCTGATCATTTTCCCATTAAAATGGCGACAAGAAACAGTTGATTGTGTTGAAAATTTATTGTCTATAACCATGTTTAAAGAAAATGGGGCTTGCGCAGGTAACTAATTTCTAACCATGCCCAATAAAACTTGTGACAATTTCGTATAAAAATCGAAATTCAATACGCGTTGTTCAGCATATAGAATTGTTTTGTGGGTATGATATATTTTTTGAAGCGACCAATAAGCACGTGATATCCATCAGTGAGCAAACCTACATACATGGGCTTCGGACGATATGTTTGAATTGAAATACATAGTTTATTTATTATATCTACTGTACTTCATTCAAAAAGTTCAAACTTCAAAACACTTGTGTATTTTATATTGTTTTCAAGTGGTAAAGCGATAACAACATATTATCCTCTCCAATAAGTGCATTGCAGCATAGGCACACACAAAATAAATTTGATGGCTGCAGAAAAGGGAAACATCAGATTGTAAGCTAGATTAATGGACTACAAGATTGTTATCCGTAATCTAAAGCAAGGGCATATTAGGAAAATCTCTCTCTCTCCCTTTCGCAAAAATGTGCTTGAATAGACATCGACTTCGACACTCCAACACTTTGCAGCTGAGTATGAATAGTCAAAATGTAAAATCGAACGAGTAATGCAATTCCTCCATCCATCCCATAAATCCTGTTTGCTACGCACGCTTAGTACATATACAGTATTGTATGACTCAATGCAGTAGCTAAGTTAGTGATGTAAATATTCAACATATTAAAGTAAGCGAGGGCAGTTAGCAAAGGAAAGCCCTATCTCCGTTGACAGCTAAACAAAAAAACTTATGGCTCCCTTGTATGGAGATTCTTCTTGTGGAATATTTTCACAGTAATTCAAAATCTCTAAATGTCTATCCTTCCTACGCAAAGCTGTATTTGCAAATGAGAGTGTGCAATAACATTTTATTACGTCTTTACCGTCTTTTTTATGCTGTTGCCAACATGTGTTGAGCCCGAGTATGAAATTTTACTTTTGAAAAAAAAATCTTATTTGGCAACCACAGGTCACAGGGGAAAAGACCGTACCTTTTCTACCAATTTGGTTTATAAGCTTCAGCTTTTTAGACTCCATAATTTTACACATTTAAGAAATCAAGGAACCAGTAGTTAGGTAAAGGAATGACAGATAATTACAACATTACAAGCCATTGAATAATGTTCTCTGTACAAACTTTCTGTGGATGACGGATTCATATAGAATCCAGAATGATTTACATTTTCGAAGTTAGATCACAGACAGGACAGTTGATATAATACTTATATTTTATGTCTGTGAATCTTTCTTTTGCAAAAGGTTGGAGCACACTAACCTGAGTGACAAGTCAACGAAACGTTGTGAATTATGCATACGTTTTGCCCCAAAGAACACCCTTAGGTTCCGCACTTAGGAAGGTATTAGTCCTTATATATATATATAGCAACGATATATTTTGCAAAAAAATCCACTACACAGAAATCTAATCTCATACGAACTGCCATACCTTAAAAAGTGTTGAATGAAGATGCCAGAAGGACCTGTTGTGCTTCACGTCCAACATATTCCTCTATGCATCCTATGCTTATATTGATGATATTAAAAATTTAAAAAAATGTTTTGTAAAATGTGAAGCTAATTTGGAATTGGAAACTACTCGTTTAAACTTATACATCTTGTTGTAAGCAGTAAATGCTAATGCTCTTTAGAATTCAATTCGACATATCAGTATGACATTTATGATAGAAAGCTGAAAAATTATATGTATACATATATATAGAATAATATTTACGAAAATTAAATCCACTTAAACTAAAAAAAAACTTTATAAATCTGAAACAATATGTTTGCCCATTATGTGTAAATTGTCTTTGCTGTTGCGACTGGCATTCCAAAAACAGAAAAAGGCATGACACATGAGTAATGCTCACTATCAACATAAATATCCGTTTGCGTTTGCAGCGACAATGAACAAAGAATTGAATCACTGAACAGAGGAAGGAAGCTGAGATAATGCAAGATCCGTGATGCAGCATGCAGCTCTTTTATCACTGCAAGTAAAGGACCAGCAAGTGAAGTGGTAGTCCTCATTATCGTACAGTACAAGACAAGGAAACACGACTTGTTCAAAGACGTTCTTTAAAAGCCTCTTTTAAAATGAAAACCTGAAACCTTATCTGGGCATGATGGAATGGCTCAAATTTGTCTCAAGTCAGACAGCCTGACAATCTTCTCTTCTATACAGCCAGACGGGTGTATTGGTTACATCAATATGATACAAAACAATAGAATAGTTCAACTTCCTTCATCCTACCATAAATGTAAAAGAATTTTTCTACTATAAATCTGGAATTGTGCAATATTTCATCATGGATTTGCTTAAGACAGATCATAACATGTCTTTCCAGTAAACCGAGCATACAAGCTTACTGCATCATTCAATTTCCTCAAGCACCCCGACCTTCCCATTCACATTGTCAAGCAAAGCATACAAATATTCTGAAACAAATTTCCATAACCATTGAATAGCTAGCCTACACGTATAGTAAGAAGGAGGTTTACTAGTTTGAGTTCAACACTAACTTGACACATCATATCTGTGAAAAACTCTTAAAATCATCTTGAATTTCTTCATGTATATCTTTTCTAATGACTCCAACAAACAGCATCACAGCCATAACGTCGTCGTCATTCGCATGCCCAAAATTGGCTTTCACCGACAAGATTGAAACCAAGCGTGTACAAGGTACAGACAGCGCAAATATTATTTCATTCTAATCACACATTTTAGCTAAAAAATTTCAACATGCAAAACTTTTGTCAACTGTGCCATACTTTTTTAGGTTTGGTTTGGTTGTTTGGTACAAAGGCCAAAATTGCCATTTGCGGGACACATCCTTGACTTAAAACATTTGCATAAATGGCTTTTTTGTGCTCCTCATCTGCTTCTCTTATTCACATAAGTACTATATTATGATGCTATAACTTTTGCGCATATTTTTGGAAGAAGATTTTCCAAATATGCCTACGCATATTAAAAAACATATATATCTATCTATCTATTACAATTTTATTATCGTTCTTACCCTGAAGCATGGATCTGTAGGCTGTATCCGTGATGGCAAACACATGTGGAGGTACTTCATGTCTCTTTTTCCCTTTATACAACTCCATTATCTTCTCCGTATAAATTGGAAGACGTTTGTAGGGGTTCACAACAACACAAAACAAACCGGAATATGTCTGTAAAAAAGAAAACAAAAATATATATAAAATTATGAGCACTTCAATCATTTATCTTTATATCACCATAAATTTCATACATTACTGTTTATCATTACTGCCAGCATTCCCATTTCTGGAGCTTATTGCTTATACCACCCAACATTTGGCACGAGGCCTTGCTCCTCTACCTTTTCTAGATAAGCTTTTTCTATACAAAATAATATATTTTATAAATTGCATAACGTTATTGTAGTGTAGCTTTATGTTTGTTGCACTGGCAGTTAAAAACTTTGAAATGACAAATCAAATATATGTTTATCATGATGTAACTGGAAAAAATCTAGTAAACTGAACTCTGAGTTGTGATCAAACGTTTTTAGAATCAAATGAAGTGGAAGTTTTGGTTTGACGTTTGATCCCGAAATTGAGGCATTTCAACCTGATCAAGAAACGATTTAAAACTCGATCTAGAATAACTTTAACTAATATTAGCATATCGTAGATGTATTTTATTAATGAGCTATAAACATAGAAAATGTATTTCTAAGAGAAAGGTGGCAGCAAGTAATATTTCATGATGGATTGGTTTGCATATGCATGATATTTTGTTTTAAACTACGAAAAGCTGCAAAGAACTTAAATTACATTCGCTGAAATGTAGAAAATCCATTTATGCTAAGAATGTAAATGCGCACACAGCACGCTAAAAACTTGAACAACACCCAACCATTTACGCGAATTTAAAAAACAATAAATTTATGCTATGCAATTTGAACAATTAGCAAAGTTTCTTGCTACATTTCAAGGCATTTTCAACCCTTACGAATCTTTTCACCAAATAACTCTCAGTTGCTGTCATTTGATTTGATTCGTTATATTGTAATATAAGGAATAGCAAGGCACATCATATATGTTCCATAAAGCCTTCAGCCTTTGCATACTATAAAGATTTGTAGAATACCTGAACTGACAGAAAATGATATCATCACTGTAATCATATACATTATACACACATACGTACTCATCTCACTATCACACAAATCAAGCCATGCATGGAATTTAGAATGGATACGAGCATAAATTTATCGTAATAATCATTGATGGTAAGAGAGAGAAGGATTTACGACATGATTCTATCGGTGATACCCTTTGGTGCTAATTGCCAAATCGAGTCATGGAGTCAACAACCATCCTCACCATTCTCGGTAATCATCCTTCCTGATAACTAGTTATTGAAGCCAAATCTTGTAAATTTTGAAGCTAAGATTGACAGATATACATTTGAATTATACATGTATGCAGTCACTACTTATTTTAGGCTTATTTATACATTATTATTATGGGTTTTCCTCGTTTTCCTAGATGGTTAAGTTTATGCATCTTGAATTTACAGCAAGAGTGATAGAAACAGTGCCACTCCAACTACAGTTTTCATTTTATCAATTTATTAAAAGAGAGCATCAACGAAATGTTGCACAGTCAAAACTGATAAACAAAAATGCAGGAATCATAAAAAATAAGCCATCCATTTAAAAAATAAATACGCAACGTATAAGCATTTAATCCCAAACAATTTGAAAAATTCTGGTTCATGCAAAAAGAATTCTGCTTCTGCATGCCGGTGAAACCGTTACTTCAACAGTTAACAGTGAAGATATTGAATTACTACGGATAACGATGAACATCAAATGAGCTGCATTTGGTTTAAAATAATAATTTGCCGTAAAAATAAAAACAAGGGCAGCTAACAAGTGATGCATGCATGTATCAATGATAAGCAAAGCAAAGTATGGCTATGATGCCACTTCCGTTTAACTAATAAAAAAGGCTTACCAAAGGTAAAAGCATAACATCTTATCTACGATGTAAATACTTTTCAATAAAAAGGACAAAAATAGCTGTAAAATTAATTTCCCAATTTTCTGCTTCAAACTTGAAGGCATTCATGCATTCATTTAATCATTCTCGCCATTTAAGTTTTTACAGCAGTATGTAATTCGAGCATTATTTTATTGTATGAATTTCTACTACTGTCAACTTCATTCACTTTATCTAATATGTCCTTAAGAAATTTAGTTCAGTTTAGAAATTGGCACACCAAATGTTGAAAAGTTATTATTCTCCTTTTTAAGCACGAGCTTATTATTGCTATTAGCAAGCCATATCACGAAATCATCGCTTTATAACTGTAGCTATTCATTTACTCTAACTACCACAACTTGAGAAACTCAAATATTGGTAATTTGACATACCAAAACAAACCGCTATATACCAGTTATAACCAGCTTGTAAAATTAAATTATTTATGTTATGTACTCATCAATTAAAACTAGCCAAAATAAGCTCATACTTTATTGATGACAATGCATTGCCTTTTTTCAGCAGTCAAACCAAGAGCTTTCTGTCACGTCAAGTCAAATTGTAAAGGAGCATGTTTTCTAACAAAATACACGCACTCAACATGGAGTTGGTATGGAGTGCTTTTCAATTTGGACAAGAATGAAAAGGCGTACAAATTAATAGCATGTTACGCACAGATGTGAAACCATTTATAACCATTATTCTTTTAGGCTAGTTAAATAGCATGATTTAATATCTCGTATTGTATCACACACAACATTCTGTATTTGTCTGACGCAAGCCTTCATAATGAGTTCGTCAGTTCTGTAATATCATCAAATTCTTTACACGAGGGTCCAATTAGAACTAACACGATTATTGTTTTACATTAAGATTTTAGTTAGGTGAAAACGTGAAAATAAAATAAACTAACTCAAAGTACTAAGAATATAGAATGTCACCAACATAATTCAAATATTTCATGTCATCTAATATTAATTTACAGCTTTAATTAGTTTCCTTACATCAATCCTCACCGTCTTAAAGTGTCGTTTTAGCCGTTACGCACACGTTTACAAAAATAAATGAGCCATACCCGTTCTCAAATCTTCAAGCATTTCATAATATAGGCAATTAAGAACATTTCCGACCAATTAATCACCATTAATCAACACACCCGTTTTATGTCGATGGGCATGATACATTCAACCTTCAACTTATGGGTCTCTGTAAAAAGTATGTGAACCTGAATGGCATAGATATAGCAATATTTCTATTATAGAACTAAAGTAAACTCCTCGAATCTCTAATGAATCTTCCGCAAAATTAATACTTCATTCAAAATTTTAAACTTAAGAAATGTATATCGAGCTGATGAGTCAGAAACTATGTTTTATCTACATCCGCCAATCTGGAAACCACGTTTCAACATTTCAGGTGAAGTGAATGTCAATATGTAATACATTATTCTGAACCGAAGTTGAGAATGATATCATATCTCAATATTATCAATCATCATGAAAATTACAATAAACACCCAAAAAACAATATTAGCCATAAGGTTCATTCCAAAAATTGCATGCACAATCAGAGATTTTACGCTGCTGCTGCACTGCGTGTTTATCTGGTAGTAAACGGTACAATGCAAACAAAGGCAGTAAAGGTGCAAGAGGAAAAAATGAGAGAGAAATGAGTAACAAAGCAAACATTTGATACAGTAAAGCATACTTCATACCCAGCAGCATCAATTGGCAGAAGTATATGGATGGATATTGCCATATTGCATGGATATGACTCTTAAATCAATGTTTCGTTTGTCAACATCATGGTGAAAATGATGTCATCTACAATATTCGTTTATCCATCAGTTTCCCGAAGAGAAAAATGTTTGATAAGAAACTTCTGTCAATCATGTTTTTTAATCATACAGCAGCTAACAACAGTACAGTTAATGTACATTCAACATTATTATTAGATACATATATATAAATATGATATAAAACCATACTCAGTCTAAATTTAATTTCATGATTATAAAAGTAAAAGAATTTTCCTTTAGGTTGCCTAATTATTGTTTCTCAAGAATAAGCTAATTCACATAATTTTTTTCAAATCCAAAACAAGGATTTAGTGTGATGTGGTGATTGCAATCTAGCACTTACTGCCACACTTGCCACAACTTTCATTACTTGAAAAGGCTCAGCTCTGCAATGGATACGAAGTGTACTAATATAGTGATGATTAATTACAAACAATTACTTTCCCGATGACGTTGATAACTTGTATATGATACCATCTAATCTACATTGAATGAATGAATAAACCCATGTACCCATGATACTATATAACTTTGAATATTCATTTTTGCTTGTACAAGGGTAGCAAAGGATTTTTTGTGCATATAAAGCAATTTACAAATTACATTACTAGGCCATTAATTATGCGAAAAAATGTTGACTGCCTTGCTACTTGACAGTTGGCAAATAAATATTATCATCATCTTCATTTCATCCAAAATACCATTAACAGTGAAATGCACATACATGTGCACATTTGAGAAAAACCTAGCAGCAACAGTACTAATGCCACTTACAACCAACAAAAGTACATATAATATTGAACAACCGCAGCATTGACAAGCCGCTCTTAACTCAAGCAAGCGAAGCTGTCAATTAGAAGATTTCATAGGCAGAAATTAAATTTATGTGTTTACCGTCACACACGGCAATTGACAAGCAAACTAATTTGCAATTCGGAAAATTCGTTTTCGAAAAGTGGACTTAACTTAAGTGCATGGATCATCACATTTGTCTTCTAATGATTCTAATTCATTTCATCGTCCGACCGAATCTTACAAAAACTAACTCTGGCATTATGAGCGACTGACATTGAGAATACGACTAATCATATCGATTAAGAATTTCATTACCCCATTACGGACACCATTATGTATTGTATAATCAAACTTCAAGTTTTAAGTGAACTAAAGCATTGTAGGATGGAGAGACTACGATGAAGCGACTGTCCATTTAAACATCATACATACTATTCCTTTGCTTAGCATTTTGTATCCTTCTTTTTGTACTAATCGAAAATCGTAAGAACGTTTTTATTGCCCTTTAATATCCTTATTCTTATAAAACCTATTCATATTACGTGTACATTAGTGTTCTTATCATTATGAGGTCTTAATGCTCCTTCTTTGTACAGGTAAATGGGAATGACTGCAAATGAAAATGTACAGTGTATTTCTTCGGCATCTAAAACGCTCAATGCTGTTTAGGTTTTCAATTCAGTTCGTAATAATATCAATATTCACCTTTCAGTTTTATTAAAGTCAAATTCAAATATGAACTACTACACAATATCAATTTCTTCATATCGTGATGGAATAATTATACCAGCCAAACTTTAATGGCATTCAAAAGCTAACCGTTCGCTCTAAGTAATTATAACATACCGATGATGACATTTTCAATTTTTTTAGTCAGCCCATGTATCCGTGCAAGCTAATTAGTTGTTTTATTACAATGGTATTACGTAACGTAAATTAACAGCCAATCCCTTATCATTTCAATCATTTCCATGCAAAATATTAAGCTCCATAAATACCTTCAGTAGTCAACAGCCTCGCCTAAATTATACGATTTAGTAAGGGATTTTCATTTACAAGAGGTATTAAAATTTGGAGAGGAAAATGTATGCCCACAACATGAATGAAATTTGTGGAACCTGTTGCTCATCTCATCAGCTGCTCCGTTATTATCGTCGTGTTGTTTGAAACAAATTAGACCTGCTTATATTCATATATACGTTTTATACCAACAACCAGTCACAAATTTTATGATATAAAATCACCCTGTATCATCATTTTTTAGCTATAGAACAGAAGCAATATCCAGTGGAACAGTGGAGTAGCTAAATCATGAATGCGAATGTGTACGAGCAAGCTTCTTCATCATTATCATTAAAGCTAATATCATCCATTCACTATTCACTCATCGTCCTCCTCTCTCCTCTTCAGATCTGAATGGATCATCTCTAGTCGATTGAGAACCTGCACCTGAACACCTTAGCATTAAGAGTTCAGCAGGATTTTGATGGTTTATCATATTATTGGCGTTATTATCAATGAATCGGGGAGAGATTTATACATTTTTCTGTTGTACTAAATCTAGCCCGGAGGGGTAAATATGTTAAACTAACCTCTAAGTGTATAGTATGGATTTCATGATTGGACAAAAGAAGTATGTAGCATATGAACTGTAACGCACCAATATACGTACCACAGTTGCCTTAAATTCAACGCTACGATTCTTATTTCTTGGCCTTTCCTTTCAGACTGCTGTTTAAAAATATTAATGCTCATTTTTAAGTTTTGGATTAAGTTCATATTATATTGTACGTTCACGATTTCACTCAATGATCTTTTTCCAACCTGGCCTGACTGAGCCTTCCCTTCCATTTCCATACGTTCATGTTCATGATGTCATTGTATGCACTTTTAAAAACATATTATGTTCCTTACCCCCATAGGGCTCGAATTTATACTTTCCACTGTACTACTATTATTTTAAACGCAGAATAATTCAAATTCAATATTATTCATTCAAAACGGAAGAAACAACCAAGCAGCTAATAAAACAGGATTTCACCTGTCAAGATCAGCAAGCATAGTCTGTTGCGATGTGCTAGCTTATAGTATGGTTGTGTCAGTCAAAAATTGTAATAATATCAGGGCTAATACAAGTTGCAAAGATCATACATCCAACATGGAAATGAAAAGACGCTGTAAGAAAATATTAAAATCCGCAAGCTTCTTTGTTGAAGCTCAGTCAGATAAGAGCTTCGTCATCATCGCATCATCCAATCTCTCCTCTCGTTTCTTTCTCATTCTCAGTGTGCATTGATATTTTCTTTCCTCTTCGCTCGCTAGAGACGAATGAAATTGGGTATCTGTAGCGCATAGCGTTGTCTGATAGGAAGGATGACATGACAGGATACCAGTTTACTTTACGATTCCTTCGAAAGCAGCAAACAATGTAGACGTAAATACAGATACAGAACATAGGACAGACAAAACAACCACTTTTGCTCTTTATAAACGGACTAAAAAAGGTGATCAACCAAACAAAGCTTTTACTAGGCAGAACCAGAAGGCAATACCAGATGTATGTATATATCTAATCCACAAGAAAATAGTGGAAAGCAAATGCGAAACTCCACAACATTTTTACTTGCCTGCTAAGTTACTTCTTATTGCATAGTAAGTAAGTGCATTAACTTGACATGCTGACTGCTTGGAGGAAGAAGCATCACAACAGTAACGTAACTTGAACAACACCTAACACAAAACATGATGTAATAGCATACATGTAATATAAACCTTCTTCAATTGTTGTACTAACATCACATACAATATTTTTCCTTTCTTTCCTGCCATATGAAAATTCGTACAATATGTGTATATTGGATAGAATAGGATGTACTGCCCCACTACTACTAATAAGGCATGTTTGCATATGAACATAATACATAATAATATAATTTTTACACTTACTACATTAGAAAACTGGATTCAATTCAGTAACATTTATCGGGAAAAAAGTTTTGGTTGAATATAAACTTTGCAGGAATACGTTTTCTCATATTATATTATACATACATTATATTGGCATACAAATATCTTAAATCTCTCAGATCGACTCGACATAAACCACATAATACAACAATATAGGTTATCATCCTCTATAATAAAAGACTAGCATTGGTAAAAAGTAAGAACATTGATATCTTCCCAACTCAGCTACAATCCCAAGAATGCAGATTTTCCAGCTATAAAAATTCTAACACCAGATGAAATACTGCAAACTGGCAGGCTATCAAGTGGAAAATAAAAACTTTCGAAGTTACAACTAAAAGTGCCACTAGAGTCATGCCATCCTATCCTATCCCGAATTTATAAAACGAAATTAACTTGTTTGTCCCTTCATTTAATTTAAGGTATGTCAAGACACAAGTATGGTCATGCTTCAGCTAAAATGTTAAAATAACTAAATTCACACCAAACGTAATAATTAGCATAGGCCCTACAACTATTGAGGTTGAGTGACAATATAACTTCGAAGTAAGGGTTGTAATTCTAATTCTACACCACCAGCAAATAGTATAATGTTTGATTACAAGAAAAATTGTGGAGAAAAGCTCATAAAGTCGAAATGTATCATGTCGGTATCTAGAGTTTTAAACATTTGGCGTTTCCAACTTTATGGCTATGTAGTTCTATTTCACTTCTACTTTCACCTGCCAATCTACTGATTCAAAGTTGTTACACGACAAGAATCAACTTTATCTGTATCATAACAATATATGACTTTCATCTTTATCTGGAATAATCTGGATGCATTTTATTTTAAATATAGCCAATGCATGCATGGGTATAAAATAAAATTAGTAAATAACTTCTTTTGTCATGCACGTATAATCCATAAACAATTTAAAAGAGATTGTTGATGAAAAAGGAGTAAACGAGCCGGCAAGATGTTGCAAACAAGGAATGAGCTGTTAGGCTATAAACTCAAGTAATTCCTAGGGGTTTAACCAGGTTTAAGCATGCTGGTTGGCGTGTATTCGAAAATAGCAAACTTCCCAGACGGAGAGTCATGCATAATTGCATAGTAATTGTACAAAGGTATTAAAATGGAAGAATGAGCTATTTTATGCAATGAAGAACAAAAGTTGCTCTGTCCGGTTTTGCTTCAGAGGAAAAGTCACGAAAGCCAGCAAGCAAGCCTAACAAGCAGCTTCTGAAATTCCCTTTCCCATCTCTAAACATTACTTTCAACTTCAACAAAAATAATAACAATAATAATAGAACATGAAATCAAAAGTCACATAAAAAGAAAGGAACTGACACGGGTGAGTGCAAATCTAAAGAGGCATATAAACATACACGAAATGTTTCAGTTCCTTTTTCTTCCTTCTCTTACTCTTGCCATTCCCTTTCCATTGCACACCACACTTCAACCTAATAGAAAGGCGATAAAGCACAAAAGCAAAAATGCCTCAGTTCGTTCCGTTGAACGTACATTTTCTCCATCCTTCCCCATAAAACTGCAATCCTGATATGTAATAATCCATTGCAAATAATGTTGCAAGCAAACAAGACTCACTCAAACTTTTACACACAAGGAATGAAATAGGCAGATGAAAACCAGGAACATCAGGCATCAGAGCAAGAACATTCTGCCACCATCATAATCATTATCGTTATCAGCAGCATGTACTAAACTGACGAGCAATGGTACGTGGAAATCATGCCTGTTTCCTTCACTTCTTGTCATTTCTCAACTGAACTCAAGTGAAGCTGATGGTGTAAAAAGCGTAAAAAGGGGTAAAGTAAGGTGCCATTGAATATGTCATGATTGCCATATGAAATGACTCATCATCATCCATAAATACACAGTGCTTAAAGAAGTTGCTGTGTTGTGCAACGGCTTATGATCATTCAAAAAGCACAAACATCTCATCATGCTAACAGTAACAGCATATAACTTAAAATGCTTGCTACATTTCTTTATACAGCAGCGCTCCCTTGATCTAACATTTACATACATTGTACATAAAGATTTTTTTGCTAAAATAGCTCGTTACATTGCGTTACTTTTCAAAACACTTTCAGCAGCCTTTCCTTACTTTCCAGCTTTTGTTACACAGAAAAAACTTCCCTCTTCCATATTTTACGATGAAAGAGGTACTACTTGAAAACAAATGTATCAATGATATATACACATAGTATACCTAAGCGAAGAACATCAAGATGTTTCGTAGCAAGAACTGTCTACGTCTTCTGTTACAAAAACACATATTATGGTGTGCTGTAGGAGCACAGCATAATATGTGTATACGATCACCAACTTGGTAAATTTGTGCTTATACAAAGCTTTCTGCACAATCTAATGTTGTACACGAAGTTGGAAACTGCGTGCAACAACAAAGAATTATTATTGAATTGAAGCCGTTGACGGTATTCATAGTGCTTAGATCATTTTGAGCTATACAGGCATATATCTGGATAACTAGTGTACAAACAATACGCAATCGTTTTTTGCTAAATCCTAGACCTACACTGCGAACTGTGACAAGCATACCGCATCCACCTGCCATTAATTTATAACAAACCACTAAAATTACCCCCAAAATGCGTGCCTTGCTCATAAAACGTTGAGAACGCACGGTAATTGTGACTTATGTATGTTTGAGTAATGCCATCAAAGGAGTCGGATTTCTTCCATCAACTTTTTATGGTCTGTGAGTTGTGAAGATACACCAACGAACTAAAATTCTGTCATTTATCGGTCCTTTATGAATATGAGAATATACATCTGCTTAAACTATGATGCTTTAAGCTTTATTTTATACCATGTGAACATTTCACTTTTGTATGAAATGCGAATTTTTTTCATCTCCATCGACTCCATACATGAAGTTGATTAAGCAAGAAAAATTATGCGTTGCATGAAGATGAAGAAGACCCCTATATGCAGACTCCAATACTCCTTCATTTACAACTAAACGGCATGACACGATATAATTTGAATACGCATTTTCAGCAGATTCTTAGAACCTCAGAATAACTCCTTCAATAAAACAACACTGTTATACATAAAATGTAAGCTTTGGATACTACATACATTCCATTTCAACTCTGCTGAGATGCAACAACTAGCGAACATCCCAGAAGACCACGAAGTGTGTGCTTAAAATCAACTTTTAGACAATGACAACTCCTTGCCCGTTCCAAGCAAAAAAAAATCACGTCATTGACAATGGCGCCACAGTCGAAGAGAAAAGATATATAAATAGGAAAATGACAGGTACGTAAGTGCATATCACACGTCCCAATTTTCGCGTACCTACATATAAGATGCCAGCCCGTATAGACAACAAACGGATTCTTTCAGTTTCTACAACTTTTAATATTTTAGAATATAGAGGTGACCAAATACTGGTGACTTTCATAGCAATTTGTCGAGTTAAATAACAGATTGTCCCATATTATAAAGAATATCAACATACAAGGGGCATGTACAACGGTTACATTTTAATATTTTTTTTAATTTTGAATACCTACTCCTACTGTAAATTCTGAAAATGGTTTCCTCTATGTAATATTAAAATCAGCAGAATAGTGTGATGACTGTAAGATTGTCTTTACTCAATTCTGGTGGTCCAATGTCGTCTGCCATGCCAAAATTATGAAAACCATATTCAACGCCATATATTTGCATGTGTATGCATGTCAAATCATTTATGAAAAGTATGATACCACAAGTTGTAAATTAATGGCGACAGTGCAGCATCGTATAAGTCAATTAATCATGTCCTACACTAGAACTAGCAGTCATAATAATTTATACACACGTAACATGTATTCATCCACATACAACATCTTTCCAATTGCATACAAGAATGCAAACTTTATAAATTGCAAGTCTTGATTTCACCAGAGATTGATTCAATGAACTGATAAAAATCCTCCACAAAACTGTCAAGTGTCAACTGTCAGCTTGTCACGAACAAAGACATGAGACTAAAAATAATACTTCAAAATTTCTGAAGACGACATGAAGTTTTAATATCTTTTCTTACAAAGAGGTCATGTCATACGGTTGATTACATAATAGACATGCATTTAAGGATTAGTGAGTTGCATGCATATGTGTGTTCTTCTTAGTTCTGATTGTGCAGCAGTTGAAGTTGAGCACCTCACTAAGATGAAAAATTATTCACGTAAAGTAAAGGTGTCTCAGCATGAAGTAAAGTATGATACATGACCCGAGTTACCTTTAAATATTCATAATTGGACGTAACATGTGCAATCTGAACGATCAGTTCGGACATATCGGACTAAAATGGGCAATCTATCTACAACAGCGCTTATCCCAAATTAAGTCATCTGCATGTGGTCTTTCTTCTGTTTGAAGAGTTAACAACATCATACAGCACTGCTTTACTCCACTATGGAGTTATTAAATTTGTCATTACAGCATTTCTATTATTAATAATACACTGCTGCAATGCGCAATATATATATGGACTGCACAAACATAATATACCTACTTAAATGATGTGTTTGTGTTAGTAATCCTTCTACTTCCTGTGAGTATATGTATGAAAGACTTTCCCTGATGAATATAAGTGGATATTCCTGTCATGTGTCCTCATTTCCCTTCGAATTCTCGTGATTTGACGTCAACAAAGTCAATATAGTAAAATTTAGTTATACCGAAAATTATGCTCTATAGTGGTGTGTGGTTGGTGAGTGATGGAAGTATTCAACACTGAACTTTAAGTACTAAAACAATGAGCCTCTTTTAGTTTTTTCCATGTATCAACTCATTATTAGCATTCTGCAAAATAAACGTGCATCAACGACATTTTAACAAGACCTGCATGCATGCGCTGTGAAAACCTTTCTTTTTTTATGACCACGGCATGACTAAAGCAACTGTGAGTGAACTACATAAATGGTCTGCATACCTAATAGTTTAAGTACAAAAATCAGACAAACAGAAACATTTTAAGTTAAAGTTAGGTTTAGAGCATTCATCTAACCAAAAAATGCAAAGCAAACTAAGGTAAAAGTTTACAAAGATGTCCGAAAAGGTTTTTGCCTATTCCAAAGTTTGCTTTTATTTGCCATTTGCAGTGCAATAAAATAAACTATGCATACGAAGAAGCATTCACACACGCAAAATATGCAGCCAAACAGAAGCAACGGGAATGGGTCATGAAAAGTAAGGATGATGTTGGATGCATGCAAAAAGGGTTGGTCGGGGTTGGGAATTTGGGAATCCCTTCACGGATATGAATCATAATACTGAAGTTAACGACTTTTCTCAACTTCAAAACAACTACTTACTTACTCCATATTATCTTGCATTTGCACGAAGTTACTACTCTCTTGTACACCAAACCAAACCTAAGTACAATGCTTTTGTTTCTCTTTTGTGCCCCTCTCGTTGTCAGCGAACAAAATTGCATACACGCAATACATACTGCTGAAGTATAGTACATTACATGCACATAGATCCGTTGACAATGTATTAGCTCTAGCTCCAACCACCACGAAATATCTATTACGACATTATGAGAAGCTACTTCATACAGGGATATCGGAAATTCTTCATGACCATCAAGAAGGGTACTTTATATCTTTAGCGAATTCTTCGTACGGCACGTCACGTCACATACCAAAACCATGCCATTCGATGCAACGATGCAAAATACCAGTTCTAAATCACCTCTTTGTTTTGCTTACGACTACTGACACTGACAGCAACAACTAAAGAGTGCATTAGCCGCTGCGCTGACGGTATGACTAATTGAAGTACTTCATTAAAATGCCGGATAATGGGCAGTCATAGTCATCCGATCGTCATTTCATCATGCATAGCATAACCTCATTTCATTCACTTGTGGAGACCACATCACCCACCGCATTAATTCTCCTTTTTCCCTTATGAATATATTTAATAATCATTAAGTAAAGCATAAATGCATTAAATATTTATGGTTTCGGAAGTTGTAACTTTGGTTGTGGTTTCCTGGTAAAGCTTACAAAAGATACGAATACTCCAACTCCCTGAGCTCTCCTCGTATTTAACTATTCAGTTAACATTATTTGGAATTCCATAAAATATTCATTGCTTCAGAAAAAAAATCCCGTTAGTTATTTAAATTAATACTCCTACGTATCAGCTAATGCATTCCAATTTTAATACGTCCACCTGTGAATGGCCCTAATAAATTCATCGAAATGATGCTATAAAATGAAACCTACGATGAGGAATATCCTTAAACTTTTATGGATTTATAATTAGCGTTTGTTTGTAAAATTATATTCAGCTGACCAAATTTCATAAAAACGCATTGCCTAAATCATGCATTATTGTTTGATTTGTTTCAGGCTTGCTGGCAGTATTTCTCAAAAATGCATTAATACTCAAAATACTAACTACTCACTACTAACAAGCTAGGACATAAAAAAGACATGACTTACATAAATTAATCCGGAATAATATCTGTCCTTGATATTATGAAGAACAGAGGCTTCATTAAGACAAGTAAGTTCAGCCATATCCTCCACCTTGTCAAACTTGGGAGGATTCATTTTCTGTATGTCATCTTTATTAACAGTAACTTTTTTGGATGTTTCCACCAACTCCACCTCAACTTCATCCCCACGCTCAACCTAAAATTAATGACGCCACAAATACAACATTTATTCTCAATAATTTTAATCGTTTCAAACTCAAACTTAAAAGCATCCAAAAACAACGGCTCTCAAAGCCAATACAATTACAATAAACCTTCATGAATAAGCAAAAGTTTCAAATCATCATCATTTTCTCATACCTTAATGGAAGCTGAAACAAATCCATAAGTTTCATGCGGCACCCAAACAAGTCTCTTTTGCGTCCACTCCGCCTGACTTGCCGGGTCATTAACAACATTCCGGTCAACAACCAAATATCTAAAATCTGGATCCGATCTGTCCAACTTCTCATCCCCAGCCCCACCTCCTCCCCCACTGACGGGGCTGAGGGTACCGTTTGTTGTCATTTTCTCTGGTTTAACAACCATTTTAAAGCTATTTCAGCTAAACTACTACTAAAACAATCTAATCCCTACCACCACCACCAAACCAACAACTAGCTTAAAATTAAAGAGTTTATAACTCAACTTCAACTCTGTTCTTCTTATCTAGCAATCACAATAAAGTCAATAATGTTTCTTTTGGAGGAAAAGAACAAAACAAAACTGATGTCACTCCCACAATATCCCACAACTGCATCAAATCAAATCAACAAACCAAAAAAACCATCCAGTCAACTTGTCAACTAAATACTTTTTAGACCATTGTATTAGTATTGTCAGCTGTCATCATCATTCCAGATACAAAATATTATATTTATCAACACTTTTTGTTTTTGCAACCAAATTTTTTGACAACTCTATTTTTCATACTTAGTTTCTCCTCTGCCTTTTGTGGTTTGGGTTTTGCGGTAGGTCTCCGAAAGGATATTTTTATATTGAATGATTTTTCCTTCCGTTCCTTCGACCACCGTGTACAGAATGACAGTGTTCAGTATTATATACTTTTCAGCGTTCAGCAGCGCTCTTGCTCTTGTGTTGCGTACTCTCCTGTCGCTATTTTTTCACTGCGAGTTTAATCGTTGAAGTTAGCAAACTGAACTGAACTGACTTGACATGAGATGAGAGAGCAACATCCAAGAAAAATCATCATCATCATCGTCCTATTCCTATCCGATCCTCTCGTTCGTTCGTCGTCCTATGTCTTGTCTTCTTTGATATGAGAGAATGTAATGATGATGATGATGATCAATTGAATTTAATGTAAAAAACGTATACTGTATAAATGTTCACATCAGGATCAGCATCATCATAATATAATATTCCTGAGCCCGTTCTTGTCACACACAGCAAATTGTGAATAGCAATAGCGGACCCTCAACCTTCTTCAGTCAAAGTTCTTTCTTGGTTCTTTTTTATATACATAACATACCAAATACCATACCACCAATACACTTTCATTCTTTTTTTCTCCTTTAGATTCGTTGGGAATAAAGTAGGACCTCCTCCAGTGTGTATCAGTTTTACTACACCACATACTTGTAGCTTACACAATAGTTTATTGGTCTGTTGGACATTCGTTGTGAACAACATTGTTGTAAGATTCCTTCACATTTTTTTTCATATATGTACTTATGGAACGGACATGGGACGGTATAATAATATGTATATATTATGTATCATCTCCTCTGCCTCTGACTCAGGTTTTGTATTGGTACATGAATATGGTTTCGCCTTGCTTTGTGTTAAATACACTTTATAACAGTTGGTATCCTGTCCGACCGAACGAATGTATCCGTTCTTCGTATATATAGGATGAGAGATGTTGGTGTTGGTACTGGTATTGGTATGGTATCCTATAGTACTATATAGAAAGATATATATGATGATGATGGGTAGGAATTACTTATGCGCAAAGTAAAAGGGATATTCCTAAAAACGTACTAATATGGTCATGTAGTCATACTCATAAGAGACATGGAAGAGAACACAGAATGAGAACGGTTTGACGTTTTGAACGCCTGAGTTAGTATGCAGATGTGATGTGATATGGAATGGATGTGGAGTACAAAGTACAAAATACATATATATATTGGAAATAGTATATGGAAAGAGGGAGAAAAGGTTTTATAGAGTGTTCGTTCCTATATCCTAATCTTCCTATACTAAAGAAATGAAAGAGCCGAAAAAGCCCACAAGCAAGGTTGATGATATGTGTAAAAGTACACTATATCCAGAAATGTGGAGAGTGAGCGAGCGAGTGAGAGAAAAAGGGAAGCATGTTTTGCACTCATGCATAAACTTTTATTGTGGATGAAAAATGTAATAGATTGCAATGCAATTGAGATGAGTGAGTATTAGGAGTAGTAGTAAGCAAATGTACAACAATCATGCTTACTCACTCTTTCTTTCTTGTGATGAAGAATTTTTTTTTCACTCTTGGAACGGAATGATTCAGGTATTTGATGATGATGAGATCATACATATAAAGTAAAGTGGATGTGTGGATGTATGCAGAAGAGGAAAAAGGCATGGTATCATGGTGTATTACTAAAAGGTGTATACGACAATAGCGATGTGATGCATTTGTACAGCAAAGGCTTTGTACTTATATATGCTGTATGTCTATGTTCCCATGAGTTTTGCTGATGAAAAAAAAAGAAACTTGAGAGCGAGAGCCGGTCTTTTTCCTATATAAGGATACTGTCTGTCAGCCGTTGCTAAAGTTTCTCTCCCTACTACTCCCTACCTTGATTTGTAAGGTAGATAAGAAGGTAGTGAACATTACTTTGAAGCAATCAGCTTTGTATCCCGTGCCCATAAACTTACTATACTCTCTGTCCGGAAAAATGAAGCCAATCAAGAAAACCACTATGTGTACTTACAACAAGCACAAGCTGAGGAAGGATTATAATAATAATATTGTTCAATGGGGAGAAGAAGCGGTTGATCAACCCTCTGCTGACTTGAGCTGGAGGTAGCTAAGTTGAAGAGATGAAAATGAAAAGATGTAGAGGTGAAACTGGAAAGATGCCGCATTGAGCTCAAATTGTTAAAATATGGGTTTGTAAAGTACATTCCATGAAGACAAGACAGGACTACGAATGCACTGTAATGATTAAAATCAAAATGCTATGCTATCTAATGAGTCAGTATCAATTACGCAACACATAAGCATCAAGTTACGATAAAATGCACTAAAGTTGCAGCAAATATGCAGAATGTACAGAGTTTAAAGTACAAAGGTTGACACGTTGACTGACAGGAAACGTTCTTTCCTTTGTTTTTAAGTTTTATGCTGAATGTAGGTTCAGCAGTCAAAGTAAAGTTCTGTTTGAGGATACACTATGATATCATAACGTCGTTCGTTGGTGTGCATCAAGAACCTAATGCAGCGATCTTGTCTTTAAAATGAATACATTTACATAGTATAGTTAGCATCTTTAACTTACACTCGTTAGAAGGACATGTTACTTTGCAAATATATGTGCAGAATGATTTGCCACGATGACAATACACATGTTTGAAACTACGAAATAGCACTTGCCCTATAAAGCTCCTGTCAGTGCTAACTAAAAGCGCACTGGTTGTATTCAATCCAAGCGGAAATGTATTTTTAGACGGATCTTGTAAAATAGCATACAAAAAATGTCACACGACACGACCTTCACATATAACAACTGCCTTCCTAACATACATGTGAATGTTTCAAAAACTTTTTTTAGTTCACAAATACACTATAGCAGGCTAGCAGGTGCCGCAATTGTGAATTACATTCTTCATTCATTCACAAATACCAACGCTAAATTAAAATTGAGGACTTTGTTGGTGGGTGTCGTGGTGCAACTTTAATTGCAAAATTAATTTTAACAATATTGTTTTATAAAAAAAAACTTCACAGACAGGTACGACGGAGGAACGCGTGTGAATTAGTTGGAAACAGAATTTGAGACTAAATCATCATCAAAATCAAAATGAATTCCAATGATCTACCATCAAATCAAGTTTTCAACAATCCATTGGTATGACTTTCCTTAGCTAAAATCCCTCTTAGTTAGCTCAATTATTTAACATACATTCATATAATTTTGTTCGTACTATTTAAGTTATTCCGTAAAAATTTATTAATTGATTTTAGCTGCTCGATATGATATTAAAACATGTACTGTGGAGTGGAACCTCGCAACCCAAAGAGTTCTCAAAGAAATACCTTAAAAACTGCCGTTTAGTTTGCAAGCAATGGATTCATGCAATTACGAAAATATTCAACATTAAGCATATTCCCATGCTCTTTTTAAAAATCGGATTGGAAACATCAAATAAAGTCAAGGTTGAAGAATATGAGGATAAACCATCCGCATCCCACCTGCTCTCAAATACTTTTCTCTGTCCACTCTTTCAAATTTCAATTAGTTTATCCGACACTAGAGCGGACAGCTTTTCTTCTATTTCAACAATTCTTTATGACTTTGGAGATAGAATATGTGAGATGAAAGTTTTTCTTCCGGCTAAATTTACAAAGCCGTTATGTATTGCACAACTAAAGTTAGCCAACTTGCGAAAATGTTTGGTTATAATGATACCATGTAATAAGGTGAATGAATCAGAAGCTCGTAGTATAGATATTGGAAATGGTGGCATCATCAGCAATGAACAAGATGAGAACAAGGAAAAAGAAGAGCCAACGAGTGTAACTGTAAAATCTAGTTCATTAATTCAGACTGCAATCGCATTCCTTAATCTGGTTGTGACTTCAGCTACTAATCTTCAAGAACTGGAGATAAGATGGAGTCGAATTCTTAATTCTGAATTCCAATATGAGCAATTACAGACTCTACCCAGATCTTTGAAAGTTTTACGACTTATCGCACCGCTATGTGGTTGTGGAGTACTCCAAATTATATCAGAAAATAACCTGAATAGTCTTGAAGAGCTCAATGTGAGTTTAATGGCAGCGACAAGTGAAGAAGAAGCTAATGAATTGATGAATTCACTACACCATGTGTTCAATACATTAATGCAAAATCTAAGGATTCTGTCTTTAGAATGCGTTCGCAGAAAGCAGGATGATGATGCTTATCACGAATTCCAAGTCCAATTTCCGGTATTTCCCAACTTAACTCACCTTACTCTAAAAAGTTCTTTATCTAAAGGTTGGAGCTGTACTGGTAACATGTCAGATAGATTTCCGAAATTGGAAAGTTTTACTCTAATACCAGGAGATGAAACGCTATTGAGAAATGTTTTAGTATCAAGTTGCCCCAAATTGAATAAGTTCAGTTTAGTTGGTTGTCATTTGCTTACTGTTGATAACAATTTAGCTAGAAGAATAACCTCGTGTTTTACAAACATAAGTTCACTTGAGCTCTGCACGTGGGGTCCGGACAAAAGTGGATTGCGACTGATTTTTAGGCAGCTAAAAACTCTGGAGTGTCTGAAAATCCTAATTGGAAGTTCCCCTGGAAGTAATGCTATGGATTTGGACTCATTGTTCACAGGGATTTCCTCAAGTACCTGCAAATCTTTGCTTCTTCAAGACAAAGAGCATTGGGAGTCCTATAGTTTGAGTGATTTTATATTTCATCTTTCAATCCGACAACTAACACGTGAGTCGTGAGTGGTTTTCAAAGGAAGCTACTAGCATTTTCTATATTGATAATGTGTGTGTTTAGTATTTAATGGACATTGAATGTTTGCTTGTTCGCAGATTTAAAGTCTATTTCCGTATTCAGTTCAGAATTTCCAAGTAAGAAAGCAGGAGCATTTATGAGTGAATTATCATTCCAGTTTGCATTTTTCCAAATGAATAATTTGCTCTACTTGACAATTGGGGGAGATATAAAGGTACTAAGTTTGAAATTAATAACCTTAAATAATAGTCTGCATTTATTTGATTGGGATATGTGATGTAATGCATGTTTTTTTCAGGTAACTCAATCAACACTTGAACAATGGAATGAGTTGAAGAAGACCCCCATTGTTTGCAATGAAGTTCCTGTCAAATACTTCTTAAATCCATAATTTTCTGCTTGAACTTGAAAGTTAGCATTTAGATTTCAAGTTCTATTTTTATGTTATATTGTGTCGATTCTTTTCAATTCAATGTAGGTCAATATCATAATGCATTGTTTAAAAATACATTAAAATTTTTAATTATTTTTAATACAACTTTCTACTTTCGATACAAATAGACTTGGGATTACTCATTTATGTGCATCATGGTGAACTGTTCCAGACAGCTACACCAATAGACATTCGTTTTTTCCTTCATATTAGTAAAAATTAAAATGATCAGTTTCAGCTTCAAAACTTTCCTTCTCAAAAGCATTAGAATTATGTTACTAATCCATGTTTTCCTCTCAGTTGTGCTAACTGCACCAGTTACACAATCCTTACCGATACAGACTACGGAAGGAGACGATGTTCCGCAAAAACATACCCATTACAACAGAGGTATCCCGACAGTGACAGGAAGTATTTTTAGAGGGATTGTAAAGCAACAAGCAAATCATGAACGAGAAGTTGCTACTGAAAATCGTTCACCGTCAATCAGATCTGATGCTAACGATTCCTTAAGTCCCAGGGTAAGTCAGACCTTCAGTCAACCAGCTTCTGCTAGCCGAAAACAAGATGAACATAAGGTTCCTAGTATCTACTTCTCACCGGGTAGAAATGACTCTGTGAGTAAGAAAGAATTTCAAAAACTCGGCTCGAATCAAAAAGATGCCAGATACGCTTCCAATGGAAGTATATTGAAGAGCATAATAAAGCTACCAAATGAACTTGTGGATAGTTTAAAGGATTACGACGTACTAAGTGAAGAAGAAGAAGAAGGTGAAGCTCGTCTTTCAACGGCAACGCTTAATCCTGATGTACAACTACTGCTACAGAAAAATAAGGGTATATACTCACTATATCTATTCAAAATATATGTCTTTGCTGCAATATCTAACGAAAAGTGAATATCTTGTTTAAAATGCTTAATAGAATCACCCCATTTTGATTCTATCCCGGATTACAGCCATCTTGAATTTCCTAAGGATGGGACAGAAACTCAATTCGGTAAAGGTAAATTTGTGTTGCAGATAGTCTAGACAAATGTATTTAACGCTATTGGAACTGTGACGTTTTATTGGAAGTATTTTGGTTTTAGTAATGCCTCGTAAGAATTTCAAACATAACCATCCGCCAAGATTGCTGGCCAAAATTCCAGAGGATGCAATTGGAACCTGGGGTTTAAAAAAACATAAAAGACCATCGACTACACTTAGACCTATGATGCCGAAATCAATTGTAACAGTCCCATCTGAAACGAAGATATTAGTAAATGAATATGTTAGACCAGTGGAACCACATTTAGAAGAGAAAAATAGAACCTTAGGTACCCGGTGGAACCAGAGCACAGACACAAGAGGTATGCAGCTGCAATTATTACGAGTAAACTGCATTTTTGGCTTTCAATTTAAAGTTGAGCAAACCATGAACGATGTAATATCTACGAAAATGCTGTTCGGACGATTCTGTTCTAAAAAAGTTTGGCTTTTCAGATGTTACGTATCAAAAGTCGAGTAATAATGAAGCCAGAAAAGTTACGGGTCCAATGAAAGCTGAAAAGGTCAAAGTTATTATTCCAATAGGTCCAAACAATTTAAAAAATCGCCCAAAAGGTAACGGTTACAGTACTGCATGATGTGATTTTATTGTTAAAAGTGATTGATAAAAATCTCCTTTATTGTTACATCATTCATTTAGCAATAGACGAACAAAAAACTCTAAACCCAACTAAAGGAAACCCTATGAATTCTGGGGTGGAGACTGTAATGGATTATCCTGTGGACTATTTAGCATTGGAAGACCAAGAATTCAAGGAGGTAGAGACAATGAAAATACAAACTTCTGTTAACATTAAAAAACAATCAACCATAAGCTCAACTCCGCTCATCTCAACTGACACCCTTAAAATCCAAAATGGCACTGTCAATTTACTGACTACGAAATCACCATCACACAACGGAACAGGAACTCTAGCGTCACATTCATTATTCTTGGAAAAGAGCGAAACGATTTCGGCAATCCAAAATTCTTCGATTCTTCTAGTTGAACTGCCAAAACTGGATACTGAACTTGAGCCAACTTATGACAATACTAAAACGACAAACTTATTTCGAGCGAAACTAATTGAAAACACTGATTACTCGGAGTCTGAGGAAACTGAATACAGTAATGAGCAACCAGTCAATAGCCAGCACCTACAATTTTCTGATAAACCTGTACCAGGGAATAACTCAACCAACACTGGATCTACCAAAATAGATATTCATTTGGAAATCCGTGCACCATCACCAAATCCCAGCTCAAGTGAGTTAGAACAAGGACAGGCATATTCAGTAGTGCCAATAGGGAAAGATCATTCTCATCATGACCACAACCATAAATATGAGCGGATGGCCACTGAAAACGTCTAATTAAATATATTACGTTTACTTCCAATTTATTCTGCCACATTTTGTTTTTGTCTGCTTCGCCCTGACTTTGGAGGTGGCTTCTTTTGATTATAAAAAAGATACATTTGAATTATAAAAATAGTTTCGTCAAGATGCATAACACCACTCATTAACGTTGTTGTCTTTGCCTCATGTCGCATCAAAACAGCTCTTTCAGGAGGAGTTATGAGTTCCTGTATCTAAAAATCAGAATAAAAAAACATTTTGAATAACATTGGTTCTTACTTTATTCAAAAAAAAAAAACATTTATTGAATACGGTAAATTTAATAAATATGCTTGCATCTTACCTCATTCATTTGCTCTTCTGTGCATTGTTGACTCTGCATTTTTGCAAGAATTCGATTAATTCTGTCTTCTTTGCGTAATAGCTGGCTATTTTTTAGCCATTCCTTCTTCTGACGCGTTTTACAGTTAACCATTGACTTGTAGCAAGATTCCATCAAAGCCAGCACAACCTAATGACATTATTGATATAATTTTTATGTATGTAATCATTAGCGCACATGTACATTCCAGTAAACAAATCTACAACTGCTTCAAACGTCCTACCTGATTGAGATCCACATGAAATAAAAAGGCAATTTTTCCAGGAATGCCTCCCACATTGTAATTTTTTCTTACTTCTTTAACGACTACGAAACGATCATTTACTAATTTGTACGTGAGGTGTTTGGCTTCTTTCGCAGGAATCATTCCCAGCTCTTGAATTCGTTCCTGTTCCACAAATTTTTCTTCTTTTATAAGCCGGAAAATTCTTGCAGCGTGATATCCATGACGGTCCGTTACAATCCGTTCAATGGTGCTCCACATAATGTGAGTAAACACTTCTTTCATGCTAAAAACAAATTGTCCTCCATAGTTTGTTCCTAGCTTTGTAAATATTCTTAATGGGTCTTGTTCTGAAACGAAGAAAAGTTGAACGTAAAAATCAGTATCATTACTCGCGGTTAATGTGACTACTTTCGATAGATTAATATTATAAAAATCAACTTACCTAAAATATCAAAATGCTCATCAATAAATTTAATTATAGGCGAATCTCCAATCGCTTTTCTTATAACATCTGCTACTTCATTGACGCTCACTGGAACTGATTCTTTCTCCCAGGGATGCTTTGCAAATCCCAAATCTACTATGATTTCAAAAAGCTTCGGATCCACCATAGGTTTATATTTTCTTTCAAGAGCTTTGAGTACTAGTTGGTTTCTTAAAGCTTCTTGGAATTTTTTAAGGTTCACTTTAAAATATACATCTGAATCTGGGAAGTTGCTGACGTTTCCTTTATCCAGTGCTTTAACTTGAGTAATAAGTTCATTCATGTCAACATTTGGAACAACGAACAAAGATAAATCCACCGTTGAGCTTCTAATGGCTTCCTTTTCCGCCTCTGATGTGGGTTCCTCTTCTTTTCCTAAATTGACGCTTTGAATAATAAATTGAAATTCCGCCAGCAACTTCACAGTGACAAACAAACTGCTAATTTGTTGATTAAGTAGGTCATCGGAAAGGCTTGGATTCGATTCCAAAATTTCAGCCCCACATATAAACAATAACTTTGATACAGGCAGTTCACCACATTTAATAATTTGCTCAACAAGAACTTGAGCATCCACTCCAAGTTTTTGTCCTACTAACTGTAAATACCTGTGAGATTCAAGCAAAAAAAATCCAAATTAATTCATTACCCTATCCATTTCAAATGTAGATATTTTTGTATCCGAGTATTTCTATTTCTACTTACTTTGGATACCGTAGAAGATTCAGAACAGCATCATTATTAATCCGATAAATCGGTATTTCCGACGAAGGTAACATTGTGACAAAATGGTGTTGTATAAGTATCCTAATTGCACGTTGGACCTAAAAATTAAAATTAAACAGACACATTCAACATTTATTATTTGAGCCTCATCCTCATCATGCATCATAAAACCATATTATTTGTTGGCAACATTTATAACAAGTACCTCATAGGGTTTAGGTTTAGGATCAATTCGATAACTACTAACACCAATGACCAAGAAAGTTAATTCGTGCTTACCTTCGATACAGACAATTTACATCCTCGACCTAGCATCACCAATGTTTTGGGTCCATTGCTCAGTAGAAAATCTGCAACCAGAGCCACAATGCCACTAAAATTTTCGGCAAAAACATGCTTGGCTAGTGAAGTCTCGGCACGTGACATCTTGTTTCACTGATCACTGAATGAAGAAGACTGCTCAATTATGTCAATACTAACTAGTCTAAAAATGGAGCATTAGCCTCCTCCAAACAATCCAAACTCATAAACTTTCTTAACTAGATTAAAATCAACACCTTTGTGACATCAAATCAATCAAATAAAATACACACTGCTTCTCAACAACACACAAAGAATAGGATAAATGATAAACACATTAAGAATTAAATTGATAATATTTATGAAAACAAACGAGCAATAAAAATGTACACAAAAATATTTCAATTTTGTTTCTACTTTTCCAGTCATCAGCCGGTCCATGTGCACATTATGCACAAATGGATAAAGGACACAAACATACAGATATCCCATCTCGGTAACACTGCTTTTGGATTGGCCAACGAGTAAAATGTTGTTGATGCGACAGAGCGGCCCAAAGTATCTGTAAGCATGTTGTGTATTTACAATCTTAACTCAATGCATCCCTTCCATACGATTTCGCATCTGGTTCAGAAGTGTTCACAAAAACTGATGCAATCCACACTGAAAACAAAACGTGCAACGTACTTTCTTCTATTTTCAAAGCTCTACAATAAATTTTGCTTTCACCCTTACAATACATTGAGGTAACTTTCACTCTGGACATCATATCTATCTGATTTCTTAATGACCGAACCCAAACGTGAACACTTTATCAATTTTGGTCTTACCTGCATTGTGTCTTGTGTTACTCATCCGATCAGTGATCAGTCCCACATTCAATTTTTATCATTTTGCTGATTTTTGTTATTTTTATTACAGGTACCATTCCATTCTGAAGACTGTTAAAAACAGCTTATTGCATACCTGTGTTCGGCCGTGCGACGAATGACGAAAGTGACGGGACAAGGAAAAGGATACGTTATACATTATATCGCAGCACTTCTTGCTAACCTGTGACCTGTAAGTTTCACTTTGTATATTAGTCAGTTTATGAAGTTTAATGATGGAAATGTACTGTGCGTGTTGAACTATGGATATGATATAGGTCTTAGTCTTAAACGTATTACTATATTTAATATTGCAGCTACCAGTAAAGGATCGATTATGGAAGTACAAGCTAACGAAGAAAGAATGGATTCCTCTGACTGTGAGAAAGCTGACAAGGATGATATCGCGATAATTCCTCAAGCTTCAGGTGAATGTGATGTCAATTCGGATGGGAAGCCAGAGCTTTCAAAAAGACAGTTAAAAAAGCAGGCAAAGCTTCTAAAGTGGAAAGATAACAAACCCATCCGTAAAGAACAGCGTCGACAAGAGAAGCTGAAGTATAGAGAGAAGCGAAAGCAGCGCCTGGAGGTTTTAAAACTTCAAGCTATAGAACAAGGCCTTGAACCTGAAACTGTAACAGATCCCGCCTCAAGAAAGAGCTTAAAGTCAAATTCCATGAAGAATTCAACATGCCAAGTTGGAATTTGTATAGACATGAGTTTTAATGACTTGATGATAGAGAAAGACTTGCATAAATGTATCAAACAGATGCATCGGTGTTATAGTGTTAACAGACGTTATGAAAATCCTGTACAGTTCCATGTCACAAGTTTCACTGGAAAGGCATTAAGTGTTATGGGTAAAAATGACGGCTGGAAAAATTGGGACGTGCATTTCCATGAAAAAAACTATTTAGAGATTGATTATCCCAAAGAACAAATTGTTTATCTGACTGCTGAATCAGAAAATGTGTTAACGAAACCTGAAGATGGGAAGTTATATGTTATTGGGGGACTTGTGGACCACAACTCCAAGAAAGGACTGTGCCACTCACTTGCGCTTGAAAAGGGTGTTCAACATGCTAGATTACCTTTGGACGAGTATATTGAAATGAGTGCACGGAAAGTTTTAAGTGTAGACCACGTTTTTGAAATCCTTGGAGGTGTGGCGCAGAAGAAAAGTTGGGAAAACGTTCTTTTACAAGTCATTCCTCCCAGAACGCAACCAAAGTTAAAATCAGACATCAAGACGGCAGATACTGAAGATACCAGCAGTAGTCAAAGCCAGACGCGAGAAGACGAAGGCAATAATCAGATTGAAATTAATGCAGATGTTGAGTCCTCTTCCTCATTGACCGTATAGTTATCGAATAAATGTGATTTGTTAAGGATATACACATGAAATTGTTGTGGAAAGTTTTTTTTTTAATTTGCAACCGCTGTATTGGCAAATGAATGTCATGAGAAGTGAGAAGCACTTATCCAACTTCCCGTCTATGTAGTGATTTTCGAAAAGCGGACACTTGTGGTCAAGAGCCATCAATAGAATTTATTGAAAACACATTAGCACTTTGGTATTGTTAGGTACAGATTTGCATCATGTTACACAGATTGAAATATATATATTGACACATCACACTATAAAATGTACAGCATTCATTCACACGTAATAATAATAATAATAATATAGCACAATCATTATCTTGAAATCTCCACAACCAGTAACATGTTAGGAACATAAAGAATCGTCTAGTACATATACACTTTTGTGAAGTGATTTTTTTCTCCAATTGAATTTATACACATGTTACGATTGTTTGGTAAAGTCAGAATCGATGTGCAATGCAATACAGAAACAGTTTTGTATAATTGCAAGAAGGATATTATTTCTGATCCATGAAATCTATAAAGCGAACATTGAATAAAATG
This sequence comes from Orchesella flavescens, assembly GCA_964034955.1. Taxonomy (NCBI): domain Eukaryota; kingdom Metazoa; phylum Arthropoda; class Collembola; order Entomobryomorpha; family Orchesellidae; genus Orchesella; species Orchesella flavescens. The sequence continues at coordinate 33,740,406 of OZ035954.1, read as the reverse complement.
TACATACAGTAAATAGCTAGAAACGACCAGATAAGACATAATGTTATTATTAATTTTTATAATCGTTGCAAACCCTGTCAGTAATTAAATATTACACGAATCTAAATAATCTCTTTTTTTTATACTACTACCAATAATTATTAATCCTACAATGGAATCTTACATTATTACATAATATCATATCTTTTATGTATAAACATTGAATATTACATACATTCACAATCAGTGATATATTTGGTGAAACGTAAAACACCATAAGATAAAACTTTTTATTATTTAATAGAATTTCTTAAGTGCACACGTGCAACTTATTCATTTTACAGTCATCTTACGGCTGATGATATCAACATGAAATTTGTAAGGTCTTTCAACATCAATCATTGAAATATACACGAATTGAAATGTGGAAATACGTACCACTTACAAGTTAGCAACTATATACACGCATAATATATTATGATGTAGTAATATTGGAATTTGGAATGCATTGAAAATAGATCTGGTTCGTGTTTGGTAAATTTCAAGTTAGATGAAACTTGATTTATATCATTCGGAATGTTTGAAACGTTCATATATTTGGAACTATATATATTATTATTATATCATATAATATCATATTCTACAATCTAGAGCAAGTCCTTGTTGTGTTGACAAGAGATAAGAACGAGTGACTTAGAAGATTTCGATATGGCCATAACTTTCTTGAGATTCATTAGCGTAACATCATCCTCCGGTTTCAGCCTCAAAGCCGTCAAGTAGCTCTTTGTGGCTTCTGTGTACTTCCCATTGACATGAAGAATAGCTCCATAATTCATGTGAGCCCTTGCCTCCTGTTAAAATACAGACATGGAATTAATCCTTGTGGATTATGTTTTTGTGTGTGTGTGATAAATCCAATTACTAGGCAGTTTTCATAAAATCGGTGAAAAAAAAAATAAGTACCAATCTCGTTAAACTTGCCTGTGGTCGGAGTGAAACTGCTTTTTTGTAGAACATTTCAGCTTGAGTATTATCCCCAGAGAGCCGTAAGGCATTGGCAGCTCCAACAATTATATCGTAATCAGTAGGAGCCAAGTTGGCAGCCGTGACGTAGGACTCAGCAGCCTCAGAATGTCTCCCTTGGACCGAAAGGAATTGCCCTGCAAATTGTCATGCCATATAAATATATTTGTGGCACATATACAAGAAGACATGGAAAGAGAGAGAGAGAGAGAAAAAAAAATGCCAAAGGGGGAACATTAGCACTGGCATACATTTCCTGTGACACGAGTAGTTAACCATGAAAAATGTTTCTTCTTCCTTTGCTTTATTACCTTGCATGCAATGTATAAAAGCTGCTACTACCACACAACATATAATATTGCCACCGACACTCACTAGCTCCATAAAGCTCACCACCACCACACTTAATTTTTATGTAGCAACAAAGTAAAGTGATGTGGTGTAAAGAGTACATTGATTGATGTCAGAAAAAATGTGACAGAATTGCACAAACAAAAAAAAGTATGGGTTTATAGCATTGGCTTGGGTGAAGGAGAGTGGGACAGGAACCGTTAGCAAACTTTATAGAGGATATATATAGACTACTACGGCTACGCAGCAACAGAGAAGAAGTGGTTTCAAGATGCAATATTTCAGTGTTTCCGTTCTTCTGTCCGAGTAAAAAAATCTATGTGGATGTGGAAAGCTATTTCTCCTCTTCCCGACAAAACTCACTCTTGTGTACCTACTAAACTTACTATATACAATGCATTGCAGGAAATGTAACATACAAATACAAACTATATTTTCTCGTGGAACTGTGATGGAGAGAATGTTTTAAAACAGGATTTTGAACCTTAAGTAAAAAGGTGAAATGACCAAATCACCGGAAGTTAAGCATAGTAAAACCAAAGGATCTATCAAAACTAGTCAGGTCAGGAATTCAGCAGTGAGGGCCAATGTAAGTTTGAGTTAAATGCTTTCATTTCAGCAAACCATGAAACGTACACATGTTTTCAAGGAAAGAAATAAATAAATCTCTCTGGAAAGAGCTAAGGCTCAAGCTCATTTACTAACTAGAACTTATTTTGACATGACCTATTTTTTCCCCTGATTTTTCATTTTAATGCAAATAATCTTTAGTAGCATACGTGCCAAAAAAAAACGTAACTGCCCACTCGGACAAAAACGAAAGATATGAAGTACGTCAAACGTGTATGTACTAGTATGCAAGTAACTCTGCCGTTTTTGCCCTATATGGGCAAATGTTCGATGTGCGGCTGTATGCAATAGTTTTGCAAGATTTTACACAAATTTCTCTTGACTTGGCACTTCACATCACATCCAGCAGCAACCAGAAGAAGAAAAACAATAATGCAAGGAGAAGATTGAAACAAAGTTGTGAGATTTCTGGCCAGGACGGATAAGAATGTGTTTGAAAATGATAGCAGACAAGGATTTATTTGATAGTCTTCGTTCCCAGCTTCCCCAACATGATACATTCATATTACAAAAATATAAGAAGCCGCTTATTCGCTTGCCATGCTGCGGTGATATATGTTACACTTTGTATTAAAAAGTGTTTCTGCTTCCAAAGTGTGTATGTGCGTGTACAAATCCTGTTATATGTACCTACCCTCCGCCGGGTGAACATTGGTTAATGTCTATGGTGTCTGCAGAAGATTCATTCCCTAGTTTCACTGAGAAATCCATCCATATTTTTTATTCTATCCACCAAAAGTAACGAGCAAGAGAGAAGCTACCAAAAAATATTTTTCAAAATGTTGTAAAACACAAAAAAAAGAAGAGACGAGGAAAAGGAAAAAGCTAATGTATCTAACAGGCAACATTTTATCCACACGTGAAGAATCATGATCAGGATACACTAGAATGTCACTAGTCCCTATATAAACCATGTATCTTGAGGGGTAGTGAGAACCAACTGGTTTTTATTAAAGCATCATGATCATCTTCACTTCAAATCCTTGATTCCAAGAATTATTTATGTATGGACGTCCCACGCATCATATACTATCGATAACTTACGTCATATTATCTCTGAACACATTCTTTTTTTTCGTGCTTCTTCTTGAAAGGCACGATTGATGAAGAATCGCAACATAAGGAAAGAAAAAGCGGAAGGAAGCAAGAAAGAAAAATATCCTCGGCTTAAAATCCCTTTTTTTAACATGCAAGCAATGCAAGCAGGCAATAATACATATAATAATATGTACCATGTACAACTGAACTGTGTAGCTGTAGCGAAGGCACAAGACCATTTTATTTGGTACATGGTAAATACATCATCTTTGCATGCCGCAGGTTATAAGGCATATACAAACAGATAGTGGATGTTAGGAAGCATACAAAACAGAAGCGGATGATGAAGAAGGAAGAAAGTGAAAGAGAAATCTCTTCTTGACTACTTTGTACAGGATTTTTTATCACGCTTTCTCCCCTCACTCACCATAATGATGATATACGGATGAATCTGCAGGTGCTATTTTTTTGGCACGTCGGAACCAGCTCTCCGCCTCAAGCAGTCGTGTCTTCTACTCCCCGTATTCCATTATAAGGAAGAGAACGTGAACATGAACGTGTGTATTCCCACCAATTCAACAGAGATAGAGAGAGTGAGGAAGAGATCGTCCATCCAAAACCACAGCAGCGTTTGTACATGAAAGTGAAGGAAAAAAATATCACAATGTGCTCCATGGATTATCATTATTATCATTATAAACGGGCTACAGATTTTCTCCCCAAAGTATATGAACGCCTGGCTTATATAATGTACCACACATAAAATTATAGGCATTACGTGTGTGTGTGTGTCTGTGTGTTACTCCGTTTCTTAAACAGATTATTGGCCAAGATTTACTCTTTGGGCTTCCTTTTGCTTGATGCTTTTGCTTTTTCCTTCCACCAACCAACCACCCAACCAAAAAGTCACAACAGTTAATGTTCAATCGCTTTTCTCAACCAAACTACCCATTTTTTTCAGATACAATTTATGTCTTTGTATATTATATCATCTTCCCCTGAAATCTTACAAAGATTTTGTGTTGTGTGTGGAACAGTTGAGGAGAAAACTAGATAAAAATGTGTTTCAATGTGCTCCCTTATATAGCTTGTCGTTTACATTACTTGATAATTTCCTTTTTCTGGAAATAACGACCAAATGCAATGCTGCTGCTAGTACTCTTCTCCTTATCTTCCACTTTACACATTTTCTCAACTTTTCTGAACTTCTAGGAAGCATGCCTAAATAGTATGCATATGTGTTATAATGTATCTATCTACATACATGGCGTGTAGACTTTGGGAAAAGGCGAACGGTTTACAAAAACGTGATTTGATCTTTGTAGAATCATAGATAACAAAATGAAGAAAGAGTGAGGAGAGGGACGGTATCAAAACGGCAAGTTGAGAGTTGAAGGATATATTCTATGTATGTGGTGCGAGATGATGTAAATGTACATCTGAGATTGAGAGTTGAGTAAAAGATGAATTATTCATTTCCTTCCTGTTTTCTTCATCTTCGCGTTCACTGCACTACCATAACTTTTGTGGGAGGGTGTATTGATGCATATATGTATGTACTTGGGCTAAAATATAAATGCACGGGATTTTTTTTTCTCTTCAAGCATTTTGCACACCGTCACTTTTCCCTATCTGTATCAGACATCCGTATTCCGTAGTATATCCATCCTGTTTCGCCTTATCTGAAGACTGAAGATTGTGAACAAATGTATTTTTAAAGGCTTCCTGGCTTCTCGTCTAAAATGCATGACTTTTTTTTCTCCAAATTCTTCTTCTCTTGTGAAATATTATGCAAACGCCTTTCCCCCCACGTCTTTTGACTGACTGACTGACTGAGTGACTCCGTAAAAAAGGAGAAGAAAGAAAACTCAATCGAATGTGTATTATTCCCATTTCTCTCTTTCTCTCCCTTCTTATTATAAAGTCAGCTCAGGTAAAAAGACACAAGTCGAGTGAACACGAGCATATAAAAACACATGGATATACATTTACATTTTATACTCCTTCATCCTTTCCAACTGTATGTACTTATGCATTGGTCTAATATGTATGTATGTCTGTATACGTGTATGTAGTAGATACTCATATTATTATGATGATATCATTATTGCTTACATTTCTCGCTAGCATTTTCCCATAAGTGAGATGAGCCGGCACATGATCTGGCTTCGTTCTGAGTGCCTTTATAAACCATTGTTCTGCTTCTTCCGGTTGCCCATTACGGTACAGTGCTTCACCAAGAGAGTTGTACACGGCCTGGAAAGAGAAAAACGAAGCACATAATATAGAGAGAGACCTCGTTTAAAAAAAGAGAGGAAGAAATGGAAGAAAAATATTATTATTTCGTAATTTATATGCTTGATCCATAACTTTTATAATACATCGGTTTTTTGAAAGGGACCTGCTAAGAAAGCTCTCGCTTTTGCTATATAGTTTCTCATCTTGAAGTCAACTCATGCATACTTGTATCGTATCATACCCGTTCAACATGCAACTCACTTTTCTTTTTCTTTCATCTTGGAAAATTACAATAGGCAAGTTAATGTAGGTACTACCACCACTACTAGCTATTCCTGACTGTATGTATATAAGTACTTATTTTCAAATGAGACGGTTGGGCGGAATATTTGCAGAGTTTGGAGTTTAAGATGGAGATGGTAAAACTACATTTTGAAGCAGTAGTAGTGGCTGTACCAAGAAAAAAAGCCATTAGACCGAGTTTGAAGAGAAATTCCTTCTGGTACTTGTGTATTTGTATAAATATATTTAGTAAGGCTGAAGCAAAAGTCACTTGCTACCCTCCATTACCACGAAATACCATCAACCATATGGTATGTCAAGAGAAAGGGCATAAATTCCTTGAAATAATAAAGTAATGACACTTGACTTTTTTATACACACTTTATATCGAAATATATGTGTGTATATACTTAAGTGATAAGACCCACATATATCTAGTGAAGAAGCAAAAAGGAATACATTAATGTCTACTTCATAACTTACAAACTGCTTTCTCTCTTGTGCTTAAGCAATGTTTCCTTCAACTTGTAGAAAGTACACTAGTATGGCAGTGGTAATAAGTAAATGTATACAGAAAAAAGGACATGAATGAGGTGAAGATAAAAAACAGCTTTTAAAGCGTGTTTCTGACTGAAAGTAGAAGGGGAAATTTGTCAAATAAAAATATTGTTGTGGGACCCTGCTTTATATTTATATAGTATATGCATATGAGGTTGCACATTTGGTTTGTTTTTCTGATAGATATTTTCTGGGTGTGTATAAGTATAAAACGACGTAATATAATGTTTGTAATTGTATACGTGATTATTTTACAGTCTCGTTTCATTCAGGAAGAATAAAGAAAGGGAAAGAGGCGGAGAGGAAAACATAAAAATGGAAGAGAAAGGAGAAGGGCAATAATAATAATAACAAAAGAGCGTAAGCTAAGTAGCAGAATTTTTGTTTCTTGAACTAAACTAAAAGCAATGGGTTTTCATTGAGGATAAGAAAAAACAAACATATTCATTCAACTTCTTCAACCCAATGTTGATAACGGGGGTGGAAATAGCTGCACAAATGGTTCACGGCTTATTTCAGTTACGATAAAGGAAACCGCAGAATAGTGAAAGTTTTTCGTTCCCCGTTATTTGGGCTCCTTTATTTTTTGGAAAGAACGACTTGAAATGAAAACGCATTGTTTTCTGGTTTGGAAATTCCAACGACTTTTTAAGGGAGAGTGTGGTACTACTACTACTATAGTGGTGCAGTAATATTTTACTCTTTCGATATAAATTCCAGTCCGCTTTTTGTTCAGAGAAACCCCAAAAAATGAACTTCTCAAACAGAAGGAGTAGCTAACTTTGGCGGACAAATTTTTTGGTCTTCTAATGGCAAAAGTATTACATAAGCTCTCATTTTTTTGTTTTGGACCAGCTAAGTATACCCCCATTATATTGAGCTAAGAATGTATGAGAAAGTCTGTTGGTGGCATTTTGACTTTTTAAAATTCAAATGTGAAACAAAAATCCTTTTTTTCTTGGTTTCCCTCTCAAGACATGACATACGACTTCTTGTTTCTAGCATGACAAAGTCAAGTGAGAGTGCATTAAGCCAGAAAAAAGAGGACGAGGAGTGGAAGAAAAAGAGAGGAAGAAGCACTCTCAAAAACTTTTTACCATATTATACACATAAGCTCTAGCGGAATTTGTGGGTGAATACATCTACACAAAAAAGTGAAAGTGGAGAAAGGTTTTAGTTAGCTGTATGGACAAGGAGAACTATATACTTTTACAAGTGTGTATGTCTACATGATGCTAATATAGTTTTTCAAGAGCAATATGTTTCTAATATGGAGGACCATATATAATATCATTATTAGGTACACACTACGTTATGCTATTTCTCTGCTTTATACAAATACTTCTCCATTACCGCTTATCTTTTCCTTCTACAAGACAATATATTGTTTTTATGTTGGGATATGGTGAATGAATGAGAGACAAAAAATGTGTGTGTGTTTGGAGAAAGAATACGGTCCACGTAATATTTTATCATAAAGAAATGGATATGGCATGCATGACTGTGTGCTTTCTGAACATGAGAGAAGAAGAAAGTGGATGCGGTTCTGTATTACCGATTCAAGGAGAAAGTTGTGCCACTTCTAACTCCTTTCACTTTATGACATGTCGACTAATGCGTCTGGACAAGACAAGGCAAAAGATTGGTGTGTTTAGCAAGGAGGGAAGGAAGCGCATCAAATGTGCTTGCTTTTGCTTTCTTCCAGAGCAAAAAAAATTCTGTCTTATGCAGAAATAGTTTTTTCTTGTGTACTTTATATACTGTACCACTCAATTCCTTATACCTACAACAAATTTTGGAATAGAGATGTATTTTTCCTCCATATTTTAGCCACAGAGTTCATCATCTCGACAAGTAAACCTGCAGTCATTGAAAGAAACTCGTGATGAGCTCAAACAATCTTGTTTTTTTTTCTGTGTGTGCATGAAATCTATCTAATTTTGTGGGAAGACCACATTGCACTCAAAGTGAATGGAGTAATCAGGCAATACTGGTATATAATTTAAAAGGGGAAATATAAGGATTTAATGAAGGAAAATATGGGATAGCTCATTTTGTTTTACTCAGTCATACCAACTTGAATTTGATGGAATATTATCATGGTTGGATCGTGAATCTAGAGAAATAAAGTCAAATATCAAACTACAGAAATATAGACATAAGTACCTATTATGTATATCTGCAAGAGATGCGTCTGCATATATTCTCATGCTTTATCAAAATGTAACATGTTTTTCTCAACAGGAAGTGCCAAAGTAGAAAGGGGAGAAGGCCAAGAAAAAGACACAACAGGAAGTATGGGTCACAGCTTACGCACACACTCGAGAAAGTACAAAGGATGGAAGCCCTAACAATAAGAAAACTCTCCGGTGAGTGAGTGCTAGTAGTACTGTGGTGGTGGTGGCGGTGGCAAGGAGCCGGACATTGCAGGGGCAAGGACCATGGCAGGAAACGGGGAAAAAGTGGTTTGAAAAGGGGAGAGCATCTCATCTCACCAACTCACAAGGAAGCCGGGAAAGGATCCAATATATCAGAAGAAAGTCAGCATATCTTGACATTTTCATATCTTGTTCACGTTGCTAATCTCCGAATCTCCCCTTTTTTTACTTCAATAAAACGTCTCGTTTCACTGTCCACTCCACTACTCCTCCTGTCCTTGAATCAAGATGGCAAACATTAAATTGAACAAGAACAGTTTTTTTTCTCATGATAACTTACAAGGGAGAAAAGCCACAAGTTTAGTAACCAAACTCAACTCCCTACGCATCTATCTGAGATGGAGTCTATCCGCTCATTCTCTGGAAAAAAAATTGTATAACTTGACAACAATGTTTACTTATCCACTCCAACTCCACTTTTGTTCTGTTCGTTAAGGATATCATAGCAACAGTATGGAGTGGACTTTGGTAAAAATGACGTACACTAGATAAAACTATCCCACTTTTTTTTTGCAGAGGTACGATGGCCAACAGATAAAATGGAAGATTGCTTTTTGTCAAGATGATGTGGATACGTAAAGGACATTCTATTTTATTCCTTTTTTGTCCGTTGTCCCTTTCACTCACAAATAAGTCTTCTCTATATATAAATGTATTTCCCCTCATGCTTTCCGGAGATATGTTATGATGATAAAAAGAAGACAAATCAACTCGAAATTTCAAGGATAGTTGCGAGATCTTTTCTGTGTACTTTTGATATTAAGCATTAGTATTAGTGCAGTTACGCCAGTAATATTACCACAAGAGTAGTAGCATTCCCATGAGACAAGATGATGTACACACACACACACAGAGTCACAATCCCTGAAATGGAATAACAGAAAAACTTGAGATGAAGAGAATGATGGGGATGGCGATGAGGATGATAAAACACAAAAATCCTTTTTTGGCTTTCCGAGAACAAAAATATATATAATAAAATGTCAACTAACAAATAATACACATCTTCTTTTTTTGTGCTCCAGCTAGTTAGTCTGGCTCTAGCATTCATCGATCCTCTCATGTGTGTGTGTGATATACATCAACAGAATATACAAGAAGAAGAGGGCAGAAGACAAAAAATTGAAACACCAAGGCCACGCCACGTGTGTAATTTTCTTTTCTGCGTCTCTCGAATCAGGTTTTGTCTTTATGGAGAAGAACGCAATATATTTTCTCTACGTTGCTTGTGCGTATCTTGTCATCTTCCTCCAAATAAAATGTCTTCCCGTGAATATGCCCTGTCCACAGTATGTCCACACACATATAACACGGCTCAGCATGAGTGGAGTAGTATTATCTGCGAAATGTTTATGAGATGTCCACTTTCCACTTGAAGAAAGAGGGGAAAAGAGGATACTTTATTGTGTACCTTTTGCTATTTTAGCATTTTTTTTCTTCTCTACTTTGCCTCATGGAACTTATCCACCCACTTGAGGTAATTGCAAAAGAAAAAATACAGAGACTTTCTCCAAAGTAGTTTCTCAACAGTTTGTTAGCATATCATTATTGTTATCCTGATGGTAGGAAGAGGACAATTCTTATCTTCAAGTCAGACAAAGTCAACACAAGACGGAGTTTGGATTATTGTGTTGGATGGATGGAGCATATCAACATGTCCAGTTTTGAGCCATATTTCTACTTAATTTAATAGGCTTTAGCGAAATTGGCAAATATTAGGAAACTCTTGGATTGAGACTGTCAACATGTATGTGGAATAGCAAATAGACATAAACTAACTTTTAAAACTTCGCAAAGGAAGAAAAAACACATAAACAAGCCACCAAGATGGAGAAGAGCTGGAGGCCATTACCACAATTCAAACTAAAATCTTTTTCCACTTATGAATCATTGACAAATGGATACGGCAAAGTGAAACGATGTTGAGAAATATATTCTTTCAGTAGAGCTTAATAGACTTTATTTTATTGACTTCAAGAAAATGGTGAAAATGATACTGCGGAATGACATCAACAGAGAAAGAGGTTTTGAAAAATAGATCCAAAGGTGTGATGTTATAATAATAGCCAGTTAAATCTAACAACACTCCTACATCTAACGCCTACAGATTTTTCGGGTAGTTTCTTCCAAGCTGCTAAAAACGGATACTTAACCTCAGATGTCAAATGTCTGTCCTAAATAATGCCTTGAAATACTTTAAAAAAGTGGAACAACAATTTTCCAAAAGAACGAAACACACAAAACAAAATACTAACCTGTTTTTGAGAGTAGTCCGCTGGCATCAACTTGACAGCTTGTCGATAAATCCCAATGGCTGCTCTTGGGTCGTCTTCGTCCTCCACAAGGAGTTTCCCTAGTCGCAAGTAAGCTGTGGTCTTAGCTTCCAGGTGAATCCTCAGATCTTTGATCCCTTCGTCTGATATACTCAAACATGTGGTGTACAATTCTCTCGCCTCCGAAATCCGCCCCAACCGCGTCAATACCTGGCCAGCATTGACGTAAGCCGCTGGAAATAAATAAAGAAAATCGAAACAATTTTTTAGACTTTTCTTCCTCCAATACTTTAGGATTTACTACTAAAAGCAAGTGTTGAATGTTTCATTTGAGGTTACGTTATGTACGTTACACAGAGAGCACAAAAAAAATTACCAAGATTTTGTTTCGCTTACACTAATGGAAATTAATTGCACAAGTAATTGTTTTTAATATAATTTAGAGGTGGGGGTGCCGGCGAAAGATCAAAATGGGGGAAAAGAGGGAGACGAGACCGTGGTTTGTTTGCAACGAAAAAAAAACGCAAGGTTTCTCAGTTTCTGGCAGCTGCTGTTCTTGTTGGTGGATTGGATTAGTTTCTAGCTGTGTTTGTAATACAATTTTTTTTGTGTCGGAGTTGGAAGTGAAAGCTCTTGGCTGTCCTGGACTCTTCTGTCCCTTTTAATGACTTAATTCGCTACGTACTTTGTGGTCATTAAACACAAGAAACACAATGCTGCATACATGTATATATGTTGTGGAGTGGAAGTGGAAGTGGTAGACACACATATAATCTATTGTTTCAGGTTACTTTCCCCACCAGTGGGAAGAAACGAAATGAATCACATCCGAAAAATATTCTGCTGCTTAGAAAAAGAATGAGTGTAGGTGGTAGTCGTAGTTTTAGTCCGAGGTGAAGTCTTACGTGGTGTAGGTAAAGAAAGTAAATCTAACTTAATGCCAAGATCCCCTTGGTCTTTTCACATTATATAATGGTGTGTACTGGAAAAAAACCGAGGCGAACAGGGTTCCGTTTTTTTACAAATGTAGAGAAAACAGAAAAAGTACAAGGAAGAAAATATAAGATGAAAAGTGAAATATATTGCGGTGGCGAGAGCTAATGGACAATTGCCATTTGTTGCGTAATATTGGAGATTTTGTATACATATAATGCATGTGGTGGTGGGCTTCACATCTAAGGGAGGATAGCCAGCAGGTTTCTAAGAAAACTGGTCCGACCCTTTTTAGTCACCTACTATATATAGATTCCATAGCATAGATAGAGCAAAACAGCAGGATATAAAGCTCATTCGGATTAAGATATATTAACGAAAAATCATGTGGATTGGGTTGGCAGCCCAGACAATAGATGACTGAAAACCTGGCCGGTCTAATATTTTAGAGTGAAAATACGAAAGGAATTTTAACGGTGGTGGTCTTAGAAAAACAAAGGCTTAGCTGGGAAGATACGCAGTTGCGTTCTGCGTTTACCGAGACAGTATGTACATGCATCCGTGTGTCAACATCATTATTATGCAATAATATGCACAATCATACAGTTAAAAAACTAGTTTTTTTTAAACTTCAAGCAACTCAAAGGGCAACACATTTCTTTCCACAACTTTAAAAAGTATGTCATGTACACATGAGCGAAATATATATTATGGTGATAATTAAACTTGACTTTTCATTTGAAAAAAATAACCATCATTAGAACCCAGCCAAACTAACATCGCATCGGGCTTGAAGCAAGAGGCTTTTGAGAAAAAAAGGGAGAACGAAACTGAAAACTGAGTACGAAGATTAATTTCGTTTCGTTTGGTACACGCCTCAGTTCTAATTATTCTATGTTAATTACTTCCTCGAGATCTCTCCACTCCACGTTCAAGACTACATTCTACGCACCATAAAAGTGTACTTTTATATTTATCACGTTATATGTATTACCCACATGTTATATAATTACTATTCTCGTTTAGTTACTCTTTGGAAAAAGATGGAATGTTTGCATTCCCCTATCCCATCGTCGCCATCTCATCGTTTGTAGTTTTATATTAAGTATAATGTGAGCCACCACACACCATACCATCATATCATGATGATGCCAATATAAGTGTGGCATATATTACTCCACTACTAAAATTTCACGATAAACGACCTGCTCCCCATTACCAAGTTGTTTGCATAAGGGAAAAGTAGGACGTGCGAAGGCACTGTGCGTGGTTGCTGGCAGGCAGCAGACAAAAATGGAGCTTTGCTTCTATTTTGCACATTTAAAAAAGAGCGTGCCATGCCACTGCTGCCATGCATGATGTTATGATCACATTTTTGGTAAAAGGAAAGAAGAGAAAGAAGTCTGTCCAAAAAGTTTTGCTCGTCTTTTCTCCACGTACGTACGTACATCCCTACATACTTGTGTATATTTCTCATTCCTCCAGTTTGAATCCCTACCATTTTCTTGGGAGTTTTCTACCATTTCCTTCCTCTTGTTCCAATTTCCCATTAAATAACAATGAAGGATATGAAAGTCAGTGAGAGAGTCTAGAATCTAGAAGGAAAAGCTTGTAAGAATAAGGAACAGGCTTTCGTACGTAAGCGTGCTTACATTTACTTACACACACTAACACACACTCTCTCTCGCATATTTTCATGCTCCCCTTTTCATAGTTGCAATTTCTCCATGTCATGCATTCATGTCTTTTTTTCTCCTTTTCTTTGCAAACAACATGAAGACGACGAGACGAGGAGAGAAGCAGCAAACTGCATCCCAGATTTGAAAGTTACGTGTTTTCCTATGTTTAAGAATAGAATTATGTATGTGGAAGCCATCGCCATCCTGATCATCATCATCATCATCATCATCATCTGCAAAGCAAACTGTGTGCTCATTCTCTCTCACTCTTCACCCATTAAAGCCAGCTTTCTTTTTGCAGTGAGATGTTTTTAGTAGGATCCTGTAACTTGTTAAGATTCAAGTCAACAAGGAAGGAAAGCGTCAAGAAGTCAGTGCTCTGCTTTCCCTTCTTTTTATTCTTCCTTTGCATGAAATTTATTTCCCAACCAGCCAACTCAACTTTCCTCTTGCCTTGGTGTTCTTGGGTGTTGATACACAAAAGTACAAAGGCACACATAAGACAGAGTTATAGGGTACGAGTACACCAGCCAAAAAATGCTCTTTGAAATAGCATACATACATATAACGTTTTTGTGAGTTCCTTTGAAAAAGTGGAACACTACTAACAATGTAACATGAGAGAGGATGAAGAAATGGGCATTTTGTTCTTCAACTTTAGAAAATGTAGAGCACCGGCAATATGTAGTCTTTGGTTGGCTCGTAAACATTTATAAAATCGGACGAAGGGAGAATACACACGCGTCACCCATTCCTAGTAATCATCGTCATTAACACAATCTCTCTCGCTCTCCTCTCTCCGCTTTCCTACACACAGGATATTAGTTACGAAAGGGGGAATTAATATCAAGAAAAACCATCAATTCATTTGTGCTCCTTCTGCTTCTAGGGCTCCCATTAGCCTCGCTTTTTTGATTATTCCTACATGCTCCTTTGTAATTGAAAGAATTGCTTGGAAAGAAGAAGAAAAAAAACGAGTTGCTCATTCATTTCAAGCCCATAGCCTTATGTACACAATGATCGAGTCAGGACGCACGGACGTGGCCAGTATGGAAAAAAAGCAAAAGGAGAGTGAAAGTGTTAAGGAAATCTAGCGAGTAATTACGCACGGCCAAACAATATTGGACATGGGAGATGCTTGACAGGAAACGAAGAAAGGAGAGCGGACAAAAAGGGTTCAGTTTGTTCTCTTCGTGAAGAATACAAAATGAAAGTTAGAGAAAAGTAGAATGCGTCCAGTTTGAAGTGGAAAGTGATGCAACATTAAGTAGCATAATTTTTGCGGACTAGACAGACCATGTTTTTTTCAGATTATAAGAACGTACGTATGTATGTTGTATGTTGGGTTTTCTTGGAAGGAGAAAACAGGAAAATACTTGAAATTACTAGGGCATTAAGAATTTCGTTTGTGTAACGTTAGAATGCTTCTGAGAAACTGGAGAACTGAAAGACTATGGTTTTAGAAAATAAGGAGAAAGTACAGAGCGATGGTTGGTGTTGGGGCAAGGTCTGAATTCACAATTTGGGTGGTTAGAACTTCTAAAAATACGGTAATAAATGCTTGTTTAAAGTGAGCATCTTCAAATATACTAGTGTGAGCATTGTCTTGGTCCCAAAGCTCAATTCAATGCTGTGCGGTGTGTTTGGTTCTCTGGAAAAGTTGTATTTTAGTGGCTGCGTGCTAAGATAACCGGAAAAACGGGCGCAAAGATTACAACAAGAGATCACCAAACTTTAGGTTCATAATTTTAAATTAGGTTTGCGATAATTCTTAATTAAGAAAATTGGGAAGGAGCGAACAAGAAAGATTTTAAATGGGAGAGCAGTAGAAAGTGCACTAGAGGAAAATAGTGTTAAAGATGCACATGACATGCTCACCTCGAAAGAGCAAGCATGCAATCCCACGAACAATCTTCCTTATCCTCTCTCCCTTCTTTCATCTCATTTAATTTTCATAGCACGTACGTAACGACTTCTCATCTCATCATATATTTCTCGAGTGTTCCTTAAATTTTACATTAGAACAGAGTGGAAATTTAACTACAAATAGTGGAGAGAAACTGAAAACTTGGATTTAAGAAATATGAGAATTATTTGCTTTCACAAAATAATCACACTTTAAGCAAAAGAGCCTGTTGGAGAAGGTAGAATGGTTGGAGCACAATCGTAATGCAACCATTAAAAGTTACAACATGCGTGTTTTTATCACAAAAGCATCCCAAAATAAAAGCAATGCATATTTGTTTGGAATTCCTGAGTAAAATCTGCCTTTTCTCTTCTTTTTGGACGTGATTCAAGGTTTGAAACGCACGTGTACTTAGAATAGAATAGAATAGAATAGACTTTATTGTTTCTGAGTATCAGTCATTTTACAACGTCTGGTTTTCATACTCTAACATACGAACAAAGCTTGGCTCAATGACCAAGTTTGCGAACGAATAATCGTTTAAGGTAATTCCAAAAGTACATTTCCATTATCAAATATAAACAAACCGAATTCGTTAACAATTATTGCAATAAAAATCTAATAATGTTATACATACAGACTTTTACGCTCTAATAGTATTGCATTTTTCATTAACTCAAATAGATTCTCTCGACGCGTGTCCGTTGTTATTTGATTTTTTACTTTTTTAATGTAGTGGTTCCAGGTTGTAGTAGCACTCCATTTGATTGACTGTTTATAGATTTCTTTGGAATGTCTCGGTAACTTATACGTGTCACAAAAACCTTCCTCTTTACAACAATTTACAAAATACCCTTCGAATATATCTAATTTTTTCCATTTTAGTATTAATTTTAGCAAAGCAAAAGTTCTTCTTTCCGCAACCGTGAGAAGATCAGTCCTTTGAAGCAGGGAGTTGATTTCCAGGTCACAATTAATTAACCTTCGTCTTAGCTTTTTTGAGACTAAAGGATGGTAGTAGGCTAGCAGAAAACGATTGATTTTTCCTTGAAGTTTCCATAATTTTTCGGGATGTACAGCCCAAATAGCTATAACATAGTCTACTATACCCACAACATACGATGACAAAAATATTTTCATAACTTTTTCAGCTAATAACTTTCTTATACTATATAGTTTAGCTAGCGCAGTATTCATTCTTTGTTCTACACGTTTTTCGGGCGGTTTAAAAGAAAGAGTACTGTCTAGATCAACACCAAGATATTTAAATTCATCTACCCATTCTACTATCATGTTTCGGAGTTTCACTGTGCCAGTTTCACTGTTCTTGGCTCTATAATCTCGGGCTTTGAAGAAGCGCATGCACTTTGTTTTCTCTACATTTATTTTTAATCCATTTTGGACGCACCAATCATCTAATTTAACTAACGCTTCAGTTAATTGTTTTGAGCCATCAACAAAATTATCACAAAGTGTGTATATCACTAAATCATCCGCATAAAGCAGATATTTAAGTGCAATAGCACTACCTATATCATTAACAAATATGGTATAGCAGAGGGCTCCTAAAATCGATCCAGGTGGCACTCCTGCTCTTATGTAATATTCTGCAGATTCATATTTTCCGTTTTGGATTTTAAATTTCCTATTTGAAAAATAGCTGATCAAAACTTGAATTAGTATTTTCGGAATTTTGCAACCGAAATTCAAAATTAGTTTTCTGATTAAAAGCGTTTGATTCACGGAATCAAACGCTTTGGAGAAATCTATAAATACAGCTACTGCTCTTCCAGACGTCTTATCAAGTCCTTCATAAATGTCTTGTGTAAAAACTGCAATTGCAGTATCGTGTAATGTAAGGGGGATTTGGGTGGATAAATATCTAAAATATGTAATAAGGGGGATTTGGGGACTCAGCTGAGTAACTGGGCTACTTAAGGAACACGAAGAACTAACAGTTTCACATTAAAGTAATTGGGGTTAGGGAAAACTAAAGATAAATGTTGGGAAAGGTAAAAGACTTGTGGGTGACGTCACGTTGGAATCACAAGCCGATTCCGGCCAGAATGAGGATGGAAAATGAAAAGTCAAGGCTAATAACAAAAGAGTGGAGGTGGTGAGTTGGAGTTTACAAAGTAGCGGGGTCAAAACGGGGGCATTGAAAGACTTCATTACATCTCCCTCCTTTGTGGAGACGAAGCGTAGGGGAAGCCGAAGCGAAGTCAAAAGAGAGGGGAGGGGGTGGGGAGTTGACAAGAACCAAATCGACAAACCTACCGATACCCTTCTCGACACCGGAGAAGAGCAGCATCCCAAATAAGCGTTCCTACTACGCACAGCTGACTGGGGGGAGGGGAGGGGAACCAGTCAAACAGTGTTTCATAAGTCAGGATACCCAGGAATGCTACTAATCACTAATGGGGAAAAAGATAAAAGGGGAATGCCGTCAAGGGTCGAGACAAATTCGAAGAAGTGTTGTGTTTAGCATGTTAAAAAGGGGAACTTAGAACTAGGACATTTTGATTTAAACTAAGGTGGCATTTTCCGACTTACGCTTTACGGCGGTTGCAAGGCATTGCCCTAACCTATAACTTAACCTAAGTGAAATTGCGCCTTATTGTCATTGCACAATTTCCAAAATGAGGCTCTTGACACGAGCAAGAGGAAATAGGGACGGAAACTCTTGACACGAGCAAGAGGTAATATCAATAAATATAATAATAATATAATATAACTTAAAAAAGACAGAGGGGGCACATGCTAACACAACACTAGTGGGCTGTAGAGGATAAATTTATAAAATGTGGATGGTGGTAATTGGGAAAGGTAGGGGGAAACGAAAGGTATGTGTGGGTTGGGTATGTGGGTCACGGGCGTGTGGGTAGTACAAAATATTGTAACAAAAAACGACAAAAAAATTGGATTTTGGGGACGAACGAAGTAGAAGGACGAAAAAATACGGAGAATATAAATAAATAACAAATAAGGGGACTAGTTAAATTTTGATGGGGGTAGAGATACTCACTTTGCGAAACGGGAGGTACACGGGCGGCAACTGTCACCGTAAAAAGGGAAACCGGCGCCTTGTAATGTAAGGGGGATTTGGGTGGATAAATATCTAAAATATGTAATAAGGGGGATTTGGGGACTCAGCTGAGTAACTGGGCTACTTAAGGAACACGAAGAACTAACAGTTTCACATTAAAGTAATTGGGGTTAGGGAAAACTAAAGATAAATGTTGGGAAAGGTAAAAGACTTGTGGGTGACGTCACGTTGGAATCACAAGCCGATTCCGGCCAGAATGAGGATGGAAAATGAAAAGTCAAGGCTAATAACAAAAGAGTGGAGGTGGTGAGTTGGAGTTTACAAAGTAGCGGGGTCAAAACGGGGGCATTGAAAGACTTCATTACAATCGCAAGATCGATTACTTCTAAATCCGTGCTGATTTTTATCATAAAAATAATTTATATATTTCAGTATCTTACGGTATAGAATGCGTTCAAAGATTCTCACTATGAAGGGAAAATTGAATATTGCTCGATATGAGCTTGACTGGGTGTACCTCCCCTTGCCCTTGTACAGTGGCGTTACATAACCTAACTTAAAATTATCAGGTACGACACCCGTTTTAAATATGCTAATAAACAAGATTTGTAGTGGTACTACCAGTAGATTACAGAAACGCTTATAAATAAACATGGGTACGTTACGTTTCGTGTTTTTGCATTTCTTCACATAATGAATTGCATCAAGAATCTCAATGTCTTTTATGTCGGTTTCGTCAAATCTGGTCTCTTCCGGATTATTTAATGCATCCATTACGTCATCACTTGATATTTCGAGGTCTTCATCAAATGCACTTAGATCTTCAACGTAATTTTCTAACTCAGCCAGACACTCGGTAACATCACTTTCTGCACTAAATTCAGATGCAAACTGCTTGCATATGCTTTCATCATTCTCAAGTACACTACCCTCGATGTTAACTAATTTAGATACTTTTGTTGCCGATTTCGAGCGGAAGTTCGTGAGTATATTTATTGTGTTCCACACATCTGTTGACGATGTGACCTTTTCGAAACGTTTGGTGAAGAACAGTTTCTTTGCTGCTTGAATTTTTGTGTAGA
Organism: Orchesella flavescens; assembly: GCA_964034955.1. NCBI lineage: Eukaryota > Metazoa > Arthropoda > Collembola > Entomobryomorpha > Orchesellidae > Orchesella > Orchesella flavescens. The sequence continues at coordinate 33,720,950 of OZ035954.1, read as the reverse complement.
CTTCTTGCTTCACTTTTTTGTATTTTCGAGCAATTTCCTTGCTTGTTGATTGCAAACGTTTAAACTTGTCCCTAACTTTACAAATTTCTACTAACCCTGCACTGAACCAGGGTGCGTTGGAGCCCTTTACCAATTTTCGCTTAAGTGGGGCGTGTTTATCAATTAGTGCCATCACGCTTTTTTCTAAAATTTCACTACTGTTCTTTAGTGTAGATTGATTCCTCAGGAAGCTCCAGTCAATTTTGTTGAAATCCGTAGTAAAGTCCTCGTCACTAATTTTTCTTAGGCATCTATATTATCTTAATTTTATTACATTTGTAGATGGTATAAATCATGTGGTGATCGGATGCTGTAATGTTCACTGCACCCGATTGACTAAATAGTTCCTTCCTTGAAACATAAATGTGGTCGATTAAGGTGGAGGAAGTATCGAAATTATTTAAACCACGGAATCTAACTGCTACTCTAGTGGGAGGTTTTATCAGTTGCGTTAGATTGAACTCTTTCGTAATACTCATCCATCTTTTTGACTCGGGAGTGGCACTACGTAAGTCAATATTGAAATCCCCCATCGTTATAAATTCTTGGGATTGCAGAAAGCAAAAAATTCTTTCAAAGAAATTGTATACTTCTTCATCTATTTTGTCTGGTGGAATATATACCACGCAGAGATGAAATGGCTTCATAAAGGTGTGGTGCAATTATCATTCATGTAGATTATTGTACCACCTCCTTCTTTGTCTTTGCGGTCACTTCTTATAAGTTGATAGCCTGGTACCATAAACAAATTGGGAGAGTCTCTAACACTATCTAGTTTTGATTCTGTCAATGCTAAACAAACAATGTTCTCCTCATGGCTTAGAAGATGACGCACTTCTTCATATTTGCTCTTTAGCCCATTTATATTTAAGTGAACTATTTTCTTTCCTTTGGGAAGCAAATTTTCATAAACAGGAGGGGGTAGTTCAGTTTCCTCCGAGTTTTCACTTTCATTCGTTTCGAAGATTGATTCATTGTGAAAGGGGAGGTCCGAATAAGTTTCAGGTTTTTCTTGACAATTGTTCGTATCCTCCGTTCTTGAATTCTTACAAATAGTGCAAGTCCAGTCGTATCGAAAATGTATCCATCGTCCTTCGGCTGATTTGATTCCTTGCTTGAAAAGATGTCTTGTTTCACAAGAGTTACAGATGATTAGCTTGTATTGAACGTTATCAGGATCCATTTCCCTCGTGAGAGATCAGAAAACGTTTAGAGATTCCGTTTATCCAATTGAAATCATCGATTAGTATAAAACTCTATAAATTAAATTAACTTGCCTTAATGCAAGCACAGTAGGCATGTGTGCAGTTGTAATCAGTCAGTTCGGCAATCAGTATTCGTGCATAACTGTTACAACGTAGAGCACACACACCTCTGGCTTTTTACTGCAAACCCGTCCTTCTAAATCGAAAAGGTAGTCTAGGTCAGGGGTTGGACAATGACCGGGTAGTGTGATTGTCATCAACAGAGCCAGCGGGCCAAGTCCATTATCCCAGTCAAAACAGTCTTCCAATATACGGGACGGTATGCACAAAGCATTGATGGTATTGCTGCTGTAAAGCCTATCTACTTATCTAGATTGAATCGAATAACTTTTAGCTGATTCCATAATTTATAATATATGAAATTATAGATCTCGTCTCAGGCTCACAATTTAATATTTTTAACAAAGGATATATGTAGGCTTGTATTGTGCTACGGCTTTTATTCTCTCGTTAAAATTGACTTTCAGTTGTCAAATGATATGTTGTTTTGTGGCAACAGCATCATCCCCTGGCATTGTGAGTTAATACTTTTGCACGTCGTTTTTATTGGTTTTACTTGCATTCAAAGAGAAAATTCCCAACTAATCCTTTCACCACTGGCATTTTTCATTTCCTAACTGGAACTGGAAGACATACAGATATACCTCCACACTGCAATGTTAGCCAATCCAGCGTATACTATCCCAAAAGTCCAACAATAAAAACTCATTCCTGGTTTTTCAACTTTTCAACAACGTAAGCCTCCCAAATAAAAACTTTTCTTTCTCTCTCAAAGAATGGAGAGGAACAAGAAAAAGCCAAACCAAGCCACAAAAGAATAAGAGCCACACAAATACAATATTGCAATATACATAATATGAGTGAGTATAGTATAAGGTGCATGCAAACACTTTTACATTTCTTCCCATTGCATAGATATAGCACTTGACTATTATATTATGACGTCCAACCAAATAGGATGTAACAGAGGAACAGTATTCGAAAAGGAAAGCATGAATAGAGTGGACTGGACAATGTGTTTTCTTCTCTTATGGTTTTGTTCTCTGGTCATAACTTGAAATTCTTGTAATATAAGCAAAGAAAACGGAAAAGGATCCTACCGGGACCAATATTCTCTTGTTCTTTTCTCCCTCTCTCTCTCTCTCTCTCTCTCTCTCTCTTCATTCTTAGACTTGCTTTCCCTCAACTCAACAAAACAACAATAACAACAACATGAAAAAGGGAAGAACAGGAGAATGAAAGGGATACGATGATACGATACAATCGTAAAATCCAATGCAAGCCAACAGCCAAGCCAACGCATCTTATTTCTTCCTCTCTCTCTCAACAAGCCACTACTACAACTGTAATAATATGATGCTTTTTCTTTCAGTTTCCTCCTCTTAGGACACTACTGAGGAATGTAATAAAGTGGAAATGGTGCCCTTTGGAATTCTTTTTATTCTTCCCAAAAGTCATTCTACTGTGGAAGTAGAGTTGTAAGCAAAGCAGAGAGAAAAGTTGCATTTTGTGTGAAACATTCCTAACATAACATGCAACCCAAAAAAACTCTTTCCCCTTTTCCTAGGGAGTCATTGCAAAGTTTTCGTTTTTTTAGATTGTAAAAAACCTTCCCTAGAAATTCTTGTAGGAACATAGAAGATACTCACGTAATGTGTGTAGGTATGCGTTGATAATACCGAATACAAATAGTAGGAAAGTATACATCGTTTCCCTTATTCCAAAACATGAACATAAGACCTCCAAAGCATTTCACTCAATTCACACAAAAGAAAGTCCCTTTGCTCATATTATTATTGCTTCGAAAATCGTTGCTCAGCTGGAGGTTATTAGGAGCTACTACTGCTGGTGGATGGAACTGAGGACACAAAATACAATGCATGTGTGTGTGAGTGTGTGAGGGAGGGCTTGTCATTCTTGTTGGAAGTTGGAAACATTTCCCGTTTCTTTTATTCCGCTTAAAAAGCTATATGATTTTGTGATGCTCCTAACACTCACTTCCATAAACTTGTTTGAAATGCGTGTGGCAATATTATATTGTGCACTTAGCATATGTCTGGCTGGCTGGAGTAAGTACAGCGTGGAATATGCCAATGCCAAAAGAATATATTATTATATATGCCTTTCAAAGTTAAAATAAGAGAGTGGAGCAGATCGTGAAAAGTACTTTTTCATATGTTGGGATGACCAGTAACAAAAAAATATTTTGGCTGCGTTTTCCGTTCTCGGTTCTGGTCTCTTCATTTCTCTTTCTCCCTTCTCTCAACTCAAGTTAATGCTCACTCTAGTGGAATACGGATATTATGGAAGATTGCATTGTCTGGCCAAGAAAAAAAATGTAACGTGGAGAGAGAGAAAGGAAAATGCATATCCGTTGCCTTTTTCTTGATCTTGAATTTCTTCAACAACTTTCTTTCCCTCTGGATATGCTGGTATTTGGTATACGTAAGTAGATGCATGCATATTGCATGCGTTAAGGGAGAAAAAGAATGGAGTATTGAATATAAAAAAGGTCTTCTTTCTCCGACTTTTACGCTTTTTATGATGCAGTTATTGCATCCATACAATCTTTAAGTATATTTTTATGACGCTGGGGGAAATATTCTGAAATGAAATGAGGAAAAGGAGAATGGAGGTTCTGTGGGGTTTGGCTTTGGCTAGAGGTGATTTGAACATAAGGCGGAAGTGTGCTTGGACTGGTCCTGTGGAATTGAAATGGAATGAAACAGCTGGGATTTTTATGAAAGGGGATATACATAGATGAATGTCGTTTTAGTGATACCCACAATGGAATGGAATGGAATATAGATGTTACTTTAGCTTAAATCTGAAGAGGATGTTCCATTTGCTGAATATACATATAATATGCTTTCTGTAGAATAATAACGCTTTTTTAGTTTCAATGTTTCCTAACAGGTACTCGAGACGGAGACCTCCAGTCCGTTAGTGTGTGTGTAAAGTTCACTGTCCCAAAACGCCAGTTTGCCTAGGGACTATAAGACACATTACGCAACTCGTTTCCGCTCATATTGTGATTTGATGTTGAACCCATTTCAGATTTAATAATCAAAGGTAACTTACCATTCATGACATGGCTTAGCATGATTAACAATTAAATTAACTGATTTAAAAGGCAAAAAGAAGCATACAAAATAAAATATATCTATATTCCATCATTCTGATCATTCATTCATTTATTTTGTACCTTCATCTTCTAGCCTTGCCTCTGCTGCTTCTCAATTCTCATATTTTTACAATTTAAAATTCTAAAGATAAAATGTGTATATCCTAATAATTAAAAAATAAAAGTATTGTCGTACTCAGCCAGGTTAAGGAACCACTCATGAAGAAGAATGGTCCTTAATAAATTGGCAGCAGTACATTTTATTGTTGACACGTTCGAGCACTTACCCCTCCCCAGAATTCCATGTCATGGGAAGACGGAGCTTCTACCACAACACTTCCTTCTTTCAGAGCACAAGAAACTTGATTTGGAGAGAGGCACTGGCTCGAAAACAAATGTCAGTTACTCACTATCAGACGTTTTTTCTAAGAATTAGAGGATGAAACACTGAAGGAAACCTTAAGACGGGAATTGGTTAGGTTAGGAAGCATACACTGAACAGCCTCATGATGCGACCGTCAGGTATGAAGTGAACAACAAGAAAAAAGTGGATGAAATTTGCTTTATATACCAGAGATCTCAAAGGACGGACGTGCCTGGTGGAAACAAAGCGGAAGGTTGTCAAGAAAAGTACCAACAAAAGGAATGCAGGAATGAGAATTCATTGAACATTCAGAAAGATAGTGTTGCTGAGGAATCAAATGACAACATCATTGACGATCAGATTCTGAATCTATCTTGCAATTATGCAACTCATACTGACGCAACCTTATCTGATGGCGTATCAAATGATGAATGTACAAGAGTCCAGTGAACACATTTAATTATCTGTAACAACATGATTCAACACCTTGAATTGCAGTAAAGAAAGCCATACTATTTTAAAATTTTGCTTTTGATGATGAACATGTTTTAGTAGTTGGCAGGCCAGGTAAGGAGCAAATTTTTGTACCACACAAATGTCGCTTGGGCTCACAACAATGCATTGTGGTTGAAAAAAATTGTTTTCAAATAAAACTTATCATAACAGTCCGGTGTCCAGGACCTGGAGATTGAAACCTTCGAATGAACAATTTTTTGTTAAAAAAATGTTTTTAGAAATTCACTTACATCAAATGTATGCAAAAACAAAACTTAATTGTTGAGTTTATGCACGAGCACCTCCAGACATGGTAAGTTTTTCAGTGACGCTATATGTCACAGTGACACCATTGCATTATATGCGACTTTAGATTTTTACCGTTGCTTTGAAACTACCGGACCACTTGCGAGTGCAATCCAAATCAAAAGATTTTCATTTATTTATAAAGCACACGAAGATCATGGATTAGTCACTAACTTCATTTCCCAACTCTTTTACTGGTAGTTTCATTTGAAGTTAAAACTCTATATTAGATTTCAGCTTGATATATTAGTACTCTAAATTCGACACGAAAATGAGACCTTTATGTACTGTAAGTTGGCGATGGATGAATCTCAGAGCAATTTGCTTAGTTGGAGTACTGCTTGATATGACAGCTCAAGGTAGTTTCCATTTGGCATCCTTGACATAGTTTATTTGAAAAAAAATATTTTTCTCAATTTGACTTTGGTGCATTATTATAAGCTTTGGCTGTTTACGACGTTTGTATTTGGATGCTTATTTGAAAGGTTGGGCATTTAACAACTGTACATTCAAGAATAGCTTGGACCAGTATTCCTGCGGCGGCTACTCCGATTTTGCTAACCCAGAGAATTGCAAAGAGTTCTCAGCGTGGCTCGATGAGTTTTATGGCCTTGTAGCGTCAACGGGCACAAGGCGGAAGCGAGTAGCTCGTAATGCAGTCGACCCTGCAAATCCTCGTGATGCTACAAGTATATTTAGTATCCTACTATTTATCTATTTATCAGCCAATAAATAGTTAGTTTCAAAATAATTTCGTTGTAAAAATTAGTTGCGTGCAACCCTTTTCTAATACTTTGTAGAGATTACAGCGTGCATTGCACAGTTCTACTTATTGCAAAAGAATCAACCGGGCCCTGACGAACTGGACGAACCAACTAGATATGAATACGCCGAGTCATACGGATGCATCAGTGACACCAACAAAAATATTGACACGCTAATGTCGAAATTGAAAATGAATAGTTGTCAAAAGCAAGAATCAAAATCCGTTGGAGACGAATTGCAAACAGACGAAGCATGTATTTGCAATAAAAAGGAAGATTGCAACCTCAAGTATAGGCCCAGTTTTGGCAAGATTTTGAAAAAGCTGAATCCAGTTTGTGGTCAAAAGAGGTACGAGATCTTCAACCATGAAGGAGAGGAAGGTTTAGATGATGATGCAAGTTTGAATGTTTCAGCAAATTTGCTTTTGGCAATAACTACTTTCTTTGCAATTGTATATTATAAGTGTTGTTAGGAAAGAACTGTTGTACCCAATATCTAATTCAATATCTAATATTGCAATATTAATACATACTACACGCAGCAAACTCGTAAAAAAAGTAAAACAATGTGAAGAATTATTAAAAAACTTTGTAGCAGCTTTTTCACTGACGAAATGACACTGCATTTCTTTTAACTCCATTTCATCAAAATTTCGATTAATTTAGTCTTTCTTTACCCCCCACACTTCACTTCCTGAACACTCCACCTCCTTTGTCAATGTTGACATCATTTCTTAGTTGTTTATTATGATTTCTTAGTATTTGAAGAGCCATCGAAGAAAAAACATCTAATTTAGTTGATTACTTTTTCTACAAAGAAAATATAAACATTCGTTTTCATCCCAAAGAAATGCAGTGAAATTCTCTGCGTCAATTTTGCGGAATGACGCAAAAGAAACAATTCATCAGGGAGTGCCTGGCCTTTTCCCCAATAAAAGTTATTAGAGTACCAAGAAGAGCATGACAAACAAACAAAAAATTATATTAGTTGTTAATTCCACAAACACAAAACCCATGTTTGGCTGATTCATCCCATGTCAAAAAGTTTGCATTGGATTGGATGGCAAGGGAAATAGAAAAACGAAAGAAACTGGATGAAATGCAATTAAGTAAATTAAAAGGATAAAAATAATACTCTTCGTCCTGCCTGTCATGTCATCAATCTTTCTGTGTTAACAAAACTGATAATTCGTCAAGTAGTAAGACGGACAAAAACTGGATCAGGCGATCGGGAAGTTATTCCTAGCAAACTTGTGTAAACACGGGGCTACCAACCGTCTTCTGCACCCAAAAATCCATTGCAAACTGTCATCACAAGTAAGCAGCTTAAGTTCTCTTTTCAAAATGGAAAACAAACGTCCTCGAATCCTATTTGGGAAATACTATTTATAAGTATTAATGCTTTTCGATCCTACATTCAGCGAGGGGATTCGATTCAGTAAATATTATGCTTTTCCTTTCTTTATTTACACAACCCTTAAAGCCCACAGGCGTGACAGGTGGATGGGGGATTGGATATCAACATCAACTCAACTCAACATTTTTTTTGGTTAAGCAGTCAACATGTCGACGTCGACAAACCACGCACACGTTGACTGATCAGATCTGATCAAGCTGAGTATTGAAACTAAATGAACTTTATTTGTATTTTGGATACTATGGTTAGTTATAGATTAGTACTTTGGGTAGTCGTATTGGTTGTAAGGAAATTTGTTAGATTATGGGGAACTTGTATTATAGTAGATGGAAGAGAATGAAAAGGGAGAAAGTTGATAAGAAATGCAAACACGGGTGAAAAAGTGTGGGCGAGAAAGATCAGTTTTTGTGTGTGCTTTAAGCAAATTGAAATGTGCAGAGGAGAAGGAAACGAGGTCGATGTATGTCGAATGAGACTAATAATGAAAGTAATAGAAATGAGGGAAACTTTCACAAGATAAATATAGGTTTTTTGGTTTTATAAATGTCGGTTGAGTTTGCTCGTTCTATTAATGTGGATCGATATTGAATACTGAACGAAACCTCATTTCCAGCTGTTGATTTCCCATATAAAAATGAAATATATACTTTTTATTTGCGAGGATTGGATTGCGACTTTACTTAAAGTCAGTTTCAACTTGAAACTAAATTATTATTACATTTTGTTGCTTCAAATTTTCCTAACCACTACTGCTTAAATTGGTAGTTTAGTGTATGTTTTATAGCCTTCTTGTGCTGTAATTTGTAACCTATTTTTTTTATACTAGATGGAATATTAATATTCATCCAACCCAACATATCTTTGACGCCACGTTGATTCCTCGTTTCATGAAATTTGACATCATTAACTTAATATTTTACTACCATTGTGCATGCGAAATTGCAGTAACCTAACCTTTATTTAACCTCTTCTTATTTTCTTTCTCCAATGCAAACAAATAACCCATGAACTATTGAGGAAAAAGCTTACATTACACCAACCTATAAAGAAAAATTCCACACCAACTAACTATACAATTTTGGAGAGCCTAACACGAAATATTGAGTATTTCTCTGATGAAATGAATAGGAAACTCCATGCTCGTTAAATTCGGAGCTGCTTTATGAGCTTACTTTTCACTATAATTATTTTGCAACTAGAAACCAACAGTCATAATCTCCGGGAAAAACCACCATTGAAACCAAACATTTTCGATAGAAATGAATAGGCATTCATTTTCAAGTGGAAAAGTATGGTCTTTCAAGTAGAAATTTATTGATACACTCACGTCAGCTTCACATTGTGTAGTGAGTGGTGGTGGTGTTGGTGGTGGAGGATTCGATACGCGAAATTTTATACACATTATGTATTCTGAATGCGTTATAAACATTCTTGTAGCACAACCGGAAACACAAAATGCGAATGTAAGAATAGTTCCCGTATTGATTACAGATTTATGTGGTTCGAATGTACATATACTTTTATATTATGCTTTCTTGCTGACAATAAAAGCTCCAACTCATCATATGAGTTGGATTGCTGGTATGGTAGCAACTATTTTCCCTAAATCCAACTACAAACCAACTTGCTTCAATACAATTACCAGAAAAGTCAAGAAGGTTGAAGTTTTTAAATGGGATTTCTAGTCAACAAGATGATAATGAAGGGGTTGTTGATTGTGGTTTCGAGAATGTAAGCCCACTGACAAGTGAGTGAGTACATGCTGCGCGTTATTCCACTTCTTTGCATGACTTCACTCATGGAATGCATGTGTAGTGTGTTGGTAATGTAAGTATTTTTTTCCCGGAGCGTACATATTTGGGCTTAAGTTTGGAGTAAATGTAAAGATATCTACTCATATGACATGACTTGTCGATGTGATGTGTTTAAGAATTCAAATTTTTTTCGAGTGGTAATTCAAGTGGTATCATGCGTTTGAAAGGCTACAAATGAGCAACATATTTTGCATACTTATCGTCAGTTCAGTCAAGAATTTCTTTCAGACTTTCTATTTTCCATTCGTCATGAAATTTCCATACGTCATTATCATAAAAAGTCAACATCAATTTTGTATTACTGCAGACAGAAATCTTCCTACGTATGTATGTATATATATGTACGTGTACATTCTTGCTCATTAATTTCCAGCAAAAGTTTTCGAGACGGCAGCTGTCACTAGGCTTAAAATATGGTAAATGGTTTGGCACCCAATCTTCAGTCATAAACCATAGACTAACAACTTTTGAGCTACTTTTATCGCTATATCTAGATTCAACTTGTAAAAATACATGAGTACTAATGGAACTTTAAAACTAGGAGGAAATATAGCTTATGTATACAAAAAAAAATAAGAAATAACACTTACGTGCAAGTTTAGGTCGAAAGTGAATGGCCGACCGATACGACTCCAGTGCCTCGTCCAGCCTCCCTTGACTTTCCAGCAGTATTCCCCTGCAAAAAAAAATCAAGTTATAAATTTTCATAAGCATAAAGAACAGTAATGATATACTACGAGTTATTTGATAACGTAATTTAAGTGATCATAAAATCTACATCAATTTCCTCTCGAAAAGTAAGTAAATTGCTTTGATTCAAAAAGTTTACTTTCACGTTTCACGTTACTTAACATCATAGACCATACATGCATGCTTGCAGCTAGTATTTCACTAGTGGCGCTTGGCTATTAAACATGGATAAATGCACCAAAATACATGTACAGCAGTTGTACCCCCTCATATCACATGCATTTATGTATGTGCTGTGCTATGCAATTGCCATAGACTGACGAAGTAAAGAGGTAAAAGTTATCGTGACAAAACATTCATTTTACTGCTTCATTTACGACTACACATTCCCTCTTGTAATCGGAGCCGATGGCACATGATGCAGACCATCGCTTTTTAGCATGACGACAACGTTGTTCCCCCGTCGTCCTCCTCTACGTTAAAAGACTATTCAAATATGCATGCAAATTAGATTCAATCAATTATTCATTCATTCAAGTCCATTAACTTTCCCCGGTACTGAAATTGGCGAAGAGCTGCCGCTGCTCTTTGGTGCACTACAAACCATCACCATAAATGCAGATTTTACAGATTTGGAACTACATGAAAGATGCATCACACAAAAAATATCAGTAGACTATAAACTAGAGCGTATCGTCTTGACATGGGGTACGTACACTACAGGATATCATCAGCATTCATGTATGACAACGACAAGACGTCTTTTCGATTGACTTTTATTTTAGCCAGAAATGTGTCACAACGTTGTTGAGTTAGGAAAGACAATCTAAAAAATGGTAGCCAAGAGCAAGAGCAAAGTGGCATAAGTCAAAGAAAAATACTGAAGCAAGTGAAAGCACAAGAAGTGAAGTTTTATACACTGTATTAGGTCACATTCACATTACATTAGCACATCTCTTTGATACACATGTACTATTTGTGGCAGTTTTTAAAACTGCGTAGTGGTGGTAGTCCCTGTTATTTTGGAAGGAGTATAAAATGTTTGTCTCAAAAAATGTCACTTGAAGTATGTATACCTACATACATCCATCACATCACCATTTCATTGTGCAACGTTTACTCTTTCCGTGCCTGAGCTTAGGAGATAAAAAAGAACACAAGGATGAATTTGGGTAGAGCAGAGTATTTTTGGGCTTTTGCTTTTAGCCTCATATGTCTTCTCCTGGCAATCATTCATGGGAATGGTTTCTCCAGTGCAAAACTTTAAGCCCACTCTATTATCTCCTGAATCCAGTCTATTTCATGTTGTTTATTCAAACTCCATTGGAATCTGGATCAGATGGAGAGAGAGAGAAGCCGTAGACCTACATTCAACATTGGCATGACATAAAGAAGCCCAAAAAATAACAGATGGAAGAGCGAGGAGCAAAACTAATCTGATATGCATGCAAGTGAACTGAACATGTCTCTTCTTCTTCGTCGTCTTCCTGTTTCAGCCATAAAATGATATACTCCTTCTTTCCCTCCCAATCCCAATGTTTACCCTTTGAGTTATTCATCCTCCACTATATTATATGAGATAATGGCGTATACTCCTCCAACTCCATCGTATTATCACTACTCTCTCTCTTTGGTTCTGGTCTGGTCTTTTGTGTGAATGATAGATCTACTCGACTGGATACGTAATCTCGACGTGTGCACAAAAACGAGTAAGAAAAACCGATCCAAAGTTTGGTTTCTCTTCATGTAATATGGATCAAGTCAAATGGAGTATGGCGGTGGTACCAATAAGAAGAAAAAAAAGGGGAAAGACTTGCAAACTTCAACTTCCATACTCCATACACACTGTACTATTTTACTTCCCTTTCTCTCTCCCTTACTCTTTCGATCACTCACAAACTCGCCTTTCTTTTCTCTCTCTCCAATCTTTTCTTCTTTGGTGGCATTTTCACTGGATGATGTAGTGTGTATAAAAAAGAAGAAAAAAATTGGAGGAGGAGGAGGAGAAAGCAAGCAGTATCAATTGAATGAGGTGAAAGCATAAACTGAAAAGAAATGGGCTACATATAGTTACTTATAACTTTCTCTAATACAGTTACATACTTAATGTTCCCAATGAAATATACAACAGAGTATAATATTCTAGTCCACCATGGAGTAGAAAAGGGTATAAGATATATAGAAATAAAAGGGTCCGCAAATAATGGCACTAGCAGTTTACTCCATTGACTCACAATCACAATCATTCCACCTTGCACTTTATCATCATCGGCATGAATTACTGAACATATATCATGCTTATACCTTGTGTTTTTACTATGTGTGTTCTTCGTCAGCAAGAAAGCATACATAATACATGACATGCATGATTCATACTTGCTCCACTATTGACTATACTTTGCTTTGTGACATAAGACTAGGCCATGCTTAGCAAACTTCACTTTCTTTCCAGAAAATATAAAAGCTTCATTCAATTTGAATGCATGCATGTGTTTTTAGCAAAAAGCTTTATATCTCTAGTACTTTTTTACTGCAGTGGCGGTGGTGGTGGTGCCTCACTGCCTCCACATGATGTATATAACCTCTACCTTATTTTTTCTTCCTCCAAGAAAAAGCTTATTGGTTTGGTAGTAAGAAGCTGAAAACTTTTTTTCTTGTGTATCAAAGGAATAATTCACTTGAACAAAAAAGTATTAATGCGTATAAACTCACGTTCCTTAACTTTCCTAATGTATCCCACCCCGCTCCAAAACTCACGAGGCATACGTGCATAAATAATGACTGTGACATGTGTATAGCATATACTCCCGTACCACAAGATACACACATAAACTTCAATATTGTGTCTCGCGTTGTTGCTCATTTTTAGTCTCGGAGCTATGAGCAGGAACAACAGAGAAAAAGAGAGAGAGAGGAAGAGTATTGTTGCTCTCCTCCCGTATTTTATTGTTTTTTCTCCTCTGTTGCGTTGGGGGTACTTTACGAGATTGAATTGAAATTGAGTGAATGAGTAAAATGCACTGTGGAGGAAGAAGAGGAGAAGAATAACAAGCTTTTTAGTACACCCCCATTCCCATATACAACATTAGTGAAAACTGAGATGTGTGTGTGGAGTTATTCATGCATATCATTTTATTTTTCATTCTGGCTCTACCCTACCACCTACTTCTATAAAATACAAATGCGCCATTGTAAAGTAGCATAATGCATAAGTAAATTTGTATGCATACATAAGTAAACTCATACTCATACCGTGTGCAATGAATGCAATGCAGTTCCTGTTCTTTAAGAGAGAAAATGAGGACTGGTGACGGTGTAATTCATGTAAAGTACACACTGCACTGTCCAACTCAATGTCCCCCTCCCATGGGTTTCCATTAGGAGAACATATCAAAGTAATGCAATGCACAAAGAAGATTTCTCATGCAAAATGTTAAATGTGCAGACAAAAAGACCACGAATTGGAAAAGCAGGGAACGGGATAGGAACAACAAATATAAACAACAAAGATGTTTTTGTGCCCATGTTTGCATTGGGTTTTCATAGAAAATGTATGCATCACGTCACATCATGGAATGGAGTGCAGAAATTCATAGAGTATCATGCATTATACATATTATATTCTCTTTCCAACAATAGAATATTATAGGGTATCTATCATTCTGATGGAATGGACTTGGTTTAAATTTAACTACATTAGAAGAATGGCTTTTTCTTCCAATAAACAATGACGCTTTTTCCCTATACCCTCAAGAGAGAAGCACACCCACAAGCTATTCCTATTACTTATGAGAGAGTCCTTTGCTGCATGTTTGGTTATGATGATTTTGACTGAATTCTTTCTCATAGCCACTTACAAAAGAAACATACCATGGTAGTTTTTCTTCTAGCAATAATTTTTAACACAAAGGAGGTCTTCTCACTCTTGCTCCTTATTTTTTTCTGGAAACATTATTATTTGCTTTTATGTTTGAGAGCCGAATTTCTCTGTATAATATATTATTGTATGTGTTGTGACGGCACGGCGTGTCCGTCGTCGTGACTCGTGACATTAATTTAGTGTGACAGTTTACATTTGACAATGGACTTACTACTTTTTCCCCTTCCATCTTCTCACTTAAATGAATGAGATATTATAGATATTACATATCGTATTCGTGAAGCGACAAATGGGTGGGTGGACACTTTAATAGATGGATGGGCGAACACACGGAACACACCTTTCCTTCCAATAATAGACGACCAAGAAACCAGGGAGAGAGTGAAACCTTACAATTTGGTTGTTGATCCTCTACGTGAACGCGCATAGTAAACAAGGAGGAGAAAGCCTCACAAATTCAAATAGATTACCATTCCACCTCTTTTGCATATCATGTCATATTCACATCCAGTGAGCAGTGAATAGATATTATAACGTGCTATGACTTGAACTACTAATCACAAACACACATAAGAAAGAGAATGCTCGAGTGAGTGAGCTTTAGAACAGAACTATTATAGGAGGGAGACCAAGACCATATTCATTATTAATTCCCTTAAATAGCATTGCAATTCTGGGTAGGGATATGGATATCGGGTAGAGAGACGTAGGTAGAACCAAGCTCAAGAATTTATAATGACTAAAAAGATAAATGAAAATGTGGATTTAGTTGTGCCTTTTGCTTTTAAAAGATATTGCAAAGCAACATGCAATCACCAAATAGCGACTGGCATATCCCTATCCATAAATATATGAAGATGAATGAAATCCACATAAAATATTCTGTCTGTCTAACCAACCGCTTTCTCTCAAACACAGTAAACTACTAGAAAAAAGATGCTATAGAGCTTGAGCTTGAGTTCTCAGCTTTAACTTCAGGAGGACGACGAACAACACAAAAGCATATTGTAATTGCAACGTCAGTCTTGTCGGCATAACATGCACACCAAGAAAAATGGCTTTCGGAAGCCCACCGGGCGGCATACATAATAATACAAGTTAGTAAGGGAAAGGGAAAATTCAAAAGGCAACAAATACAGCAACATTCCATTTTTTAAAAAACTAACACATAAAATACATATCATTGCATTACTCCACTCTTCTCTCTTCATGTTTACAACAATTTTTCCCTGTTGTATTTTGTATTTACCAAAGCCAAGCTGACATTTGCATACCAGCATCAACCCAATACCATTTTCCTATATACATAAAAGTACAACAGTAAAGGAAAAAGCCCATGTGGTTGGTGATGGTGGTAGAGATGAAACGAGGCTAGAAAAATGTTATATTCAAGCTAAAGCCAAGCCAAGCCAAGCGACAGCTCTAGTGCCCATTGCTCACTCACTCATTCAAAGTTGAACAACAAAAGGAAAGCGGATATTTATTATCTCGATATAAAATCTATATGTCGAGTGACTAGTGTGTCTTTCCGAACAGCTTTTTGTGTGTCGTAGGAGAGCGGTCATATGTAAATAGAAAAATACTAATCATCAAGCTTAATGCTAATGTGAGCCCATTGTAGTCACTCAAAAAAAACATGCATAATATGGCAGCATAAGAAAGGTAATAAAAAAGGGAATATGATACATTACAAGAGTCGAGTACATTCAAATCAAGTTGGTTTGAATTGGAGTAGCGTACAATACCATACCATACCACAGCCGCTTTCTCTCTCTGTCTCGGTAGGACACAATGAGGAAAAGGCAACAAAAGCCCTTTTTATTGTGCATAATATCTAGTCCAAACGTAAAAGGTAATTAAAGTGGACAAAGGAAAGGAGCTGAAGTGGTGAACTGGACTTGATGAAACACGAGTCTACAAAATATTGTATGCTTTCACAAAAGTACAAACTACAAGTGTGCACACGTGTACATTAGCTCAACTCTGTCGGTGTTGGTAAAATAGCTTATGGAACCTGGAAAAGGACAGGAACAATGGAAAGGTTCGTAATCATCATTATAATCACCATTATGATCCCGCTCCCCCGTGAGTTGAAAGTAGTGCATGCGTGCATACATACATACATACACATATGCCATGGCGTATTATTCATCAAAATATTATGTAAAAGCAGCTAGTAATATATGCATATCACATCAGTCAGTCAGACAGTCGTGTAGAGCAAGAGAAAACACAATGTTTGTGTTGCATATATCGTCGTCTCATTTTGAGTGAAAGCTGAGGCAGCAGGTAGGAAAAGGCAGGAAGTGAATCGGAGCAGGAGAGCAAGAGAAAAGGTTCCTATAATAAAAACACATTCGCACACCAGGACACTCTCTCTCTCTCTCTCTCTCCCTGGACTCATTTGAATTTGGGCTTTTAATTGGCCCCACTGTTTTTATGAGTCACAAAAAATTCAGTTACTGATTTATGGCAGTGGGCAAACTAAAATTATTACTTGTGCATGTGCATAATGTATAACTACTATTACGGGGGATTTTGAGTAGTTTTTGCTAAACTACAAGACATAAATTTTCTACAATCTAAATTAAAAGGGTTACAATCTATGTGTTTTGCTAGTAGCAGTGTGCAATGCATTACCTACAAACTACTTTTTATGATGCATACCGTTGTAAATGGAGGATGAAATAATTTAGAAAATGAAGAGAAAAAAAAGAAGAAAACTTTGTTCTGCGACCAAACCAAGTCACCAAAGCAAGACCAAGAGAGCTCTCTAGCTATGAGGTTATTATTATACTATTATTATATTTTCGACTTGACTTACAGGTTGTAGTGGACGTCAGCAAGATTGGAGCGGAAGTGAAGGGCTTTACGATAAGCCTGCTCTGCTTCCTTCAGCTTTCCTTGATTGCTCAAAACGATTCCTAAGTTGCCCCAGGATTTGGGTGGATTCACTTGTACACCAGCTTTGTAAAGTTTGCCTTCATCTTCCCAGTCCTCATTTCGCTTCATCGTTCTCAAGCTCAAGACAAAGAGTGATGTGATGACAGATAGAACAAACAATTTCCTCAGACTCTGTCTCTTGGAGTTATGATTCCCGGAGGGAATCGAACCATAGTAGGATCTACTACTGCTGCTGCTACTACTGCTATAACGATGATGGCCTTGACCTCGCCCATTATTCGAGCTGTGATATCTTTGTTTTTGATGATGGTGATGAAGATGATAGGTCTGCTTTTGTTGGTGGTGGTGTTGACTTTGACATTGTAATCTATGCCAAAGGAGGAGAAACCCTTGTCCCAGCAATAAACAAAATCCAACTGAAGGCATGTAGAGAACTCGCTCCGCCACCACGAACCCAACATAAAAGAAAAGATTTGTAGCCGGAAGAAATGGTAATATCAGGAATGATAACTGGAGTAGTAGGGAAGAGGAAAGTAAGGCAGCTGCCGCTTCACTTGATCTAGATATGGTGCTACTTTCACCGGAAAAGTCTGACGATGAAAATGTAAAGCTCTTGCTGTTATTGTTTCTCATTGTATTAGTTCCAGGAGTAGTCGGGCTCAAGTAAGCTGGAGAGCCATTTCCAAATCCATTACTGATATTGCTCCCTCCTCCACTGGCGGTGGTGGTTGTGACCCGATATCTCAGATTCTGATGGTGAGCTGATGCTGTTGGAGAGTTTCCGGAAGATCGATAGTGATTACTTCGACCCTGATGCCCATTACTGATAAGTCTATTGTATCCCGTGTGGCTGTTACCATTACTGCTAGATGTGCTACTACCACTGCTACTGCTTCGGCTGCTATTGCTACTTGTATCACAATCCCGCTCTATCTCTCCCCCACTCCCAAAATACTGGAGATATTCTGGGCATCCATTCCAGATGGAATTGTTATTGTTGTGTTGGTGCTGTTTCCGGCTAGAGCTCATCCAGAGGTGGCACACGTTACAGTAGTCTTTCCGGCTTGGACCACTTCCAGTTGTGGAGGAATATGTGGGGATGGTTGTTGATGCTGATGCTTGATGATCATCCAACATTGTTGTTGAAGATGGGCAGAGGGACGATGAGGCGGAAGGGTTTGATGATGT
Organism: Orchesella flavescens; assembly: GCA_964034955.1. Classification (NCBI taxonomy): domain Eukaryota; kingdom Metazoa; phylum Arthropoda; class Collembola; order Entomobryomorpha; family Orchesellidae; genus Orchesella; species Orchesella flavescens. The sequence goes on along the minus strand of OZ035954.1, from coordinate 33,702,700 downwards.
AATTGATGATGAACCTGGTGCTGATGATGAGGAGCAGCACCATGAAGACGAGGGCCACCAATGTGACGAAGGATTTCCGGAAGAAGGGAGACCACTGTCACAATGGTTAGAGTGACCATTCAGTGATAAAAAATCTCGACGACTTCTTAGCCCTTTTTTAGGAGTTGATGATGAAACTGTCACTCCATCCTTAGAGCTTTGGATGAGCTTGAGAGCCCGAGAGTATATTATTCTTAGGAAGATAGCGTAGAAGGAAAGGCTGACGAGATTTCTAAGCTCCCAAAAGGATTGTATCGGAGGAATAGCGTTCATTGACCAGTCGTAACTCAAAGGATGGGGGAAAATAATTAGGCCAAAGTTAAACACAGGAAGGAAGAGAAAAGTGCCAACTCGGATCCAAAAGTTGGATTGATGTGCAATGGAATTATCAGCTTTGGAAAATACGGGAGGTGCAAAGTTTGGGCCCATTAGGTGAAGACGAAGGTACAGTAAAGAGATGCTGCTTAAGGCAAGAAGGACCAGGCTCCAGATGCATTCCAGTCGAAGGATTGAAATCCTTTCCTGTAAAAAAAAGAGATAAAAAAAAGAAACATATTAATGAAAACTCAAGAGAGTACTTTTACATATACTACTAAATCTACATGTGTGTACGAGCACCATTATCACTGCACTGCACTGTTTGATTCAAAATGTTTTGTTATATCCTACAAAATTTCAAGAGCTTATGTTGTATATCCCTATTTTAATATGCACTATATACTATACGAAAGCGAAATCAGCTTTGGCATTGGCATCGTAAAAACCTCCGTTCGTGCATCCACAAAATTTGCAATCATGCATAAAGGTACCTTCACCCATTTAAACTTTTTTTCCTGCTCCATACTCATGATGATGACATGACATCATCATCATGATGGTGTAAAAAACGGAACAACATCCAACATCCCAACATTTCTGACTTGCTCTGATAAAATAATGGCATTTGACGGCTGAACATGATGGGGAATATAAAAACATCTTGCCTACTACAACCTCCTTTTTTTACTACTTCATATGTATACATATGCACTAACTTTTAAAGCCTTTTCAGAGAAAGTACCCCATTCTGTTGAAAGTAAAAAATGGAAAGTGTTCTGTTCTCTTCGCTCAAGTGAGCGAGGAGCAGGGAATGTGGAGATGGAGACAAGCACATGAGAAAGAACGAGAGAGTAAGATAATGTCTATAAAAAACACTACATATACATATTCATTTTCATCAACCGCCGACCAACCAGTAAACAGCTAGTTTCCTCTTTTTCTACATGTGATGTAGATGTGATCCCGCTTTTCTACCACCTACCTACCCTACTACCACCTTAGCTAAGTCAGTATGAATATCGCATCTGTAAAAAAAACTTTATAGCTCAGTTAACTCCATGCGAGTTATACGTCGTCGGTAGAGTTAAGAGACGAGGGAGGGTATTGGGAATATCCTAATACACATTCACATTACATTACGTTGTTACGATGGCCCACTAAAAATCTTGCTTTTTATAGCATCAATTTCATATCATATTCCATAAACATTCAACAAGAGAGCTAGGGAGAGTGGGGAAAGGGAAAATCCGTTTTAAAACACCTAAAGAACTGAAGAACTATCTGTATGTACGTATGTATATATGGATATTTCACATATTTTCCTAAGCTTAAAAATCTCAGTCAACTCTCTTCATTTCACCACGTTTTATTGGTAACAAACAACCGAGAAGACGAGCCATATACAAGGAAAGGAAATCACCACTGCATGTTTATGTATGTACCATGCGAGCAAGGAGATACATATGCATACTTCCTATATAATATATTGAACTTTGCTACTTATTTACATGCAGCTTCAAAGTAAATTCGTGTTTTTACTATATATGTATGTACATTTCACTTTCCATTATACATTCTTTAAAATGGCACGAAAAGTGAGAGAAAAGGGAGGAGAATCATAAGAAGCTACTTTCTTCTCATGTACTCCTTTACGAAGGGAAATCTGTACAAGACAAAAAACAACCTCGACTTTATATATTTTTATTCCTAACTTTCTTTCTCACTCTTCTGGATGCCAGTAAAAGAAAGTCGTGAAAGTAAAGTAAACTTGAAAAAAAATTGTTCAACTGCCAGTTATACAAATATACACAACATGCAAGCAAAAAGAAAGTTTGTTGCGCAATACTGGATTGGGTTATAAGGCACAGGTATAGGAGGTATACGTTTAACGCGTAAGAGCAGCTAAGCTACACATGGCATGCCGCTGCCACGGCGTATAATTTTTCAGTTGTGCTCTGCTTCCTTCTCAAACTTCACTTTCTTGATTTTAGCTGGTTGGTTGGTTGGATGTGTGCAAATGTGAGACATAAAAATGTTTGGGTAGTAGTTTTAAGTAAAGTGCCGAGGTAAATATAAGTCCCTTGAGAGAACACTTGCTGCTGCAATAGTAGTGTTATGTTGGCTTTTTGGAACATGCAATTTCATATCCTGCATAAACTGAGCTGAGAAGAAACTACATATATATATGAAGAATGAAAATGTTATTCAACATACGTGTTATACACTGTAACACATTTCCATTTTTCTTTCCCTGATATACTTACTTTGTAGGTATTTCTTTGCCTCAACACGCAACAAAGCCATGTTATATTTTACAAATAATGCTATTGCTACTGCTACTGGTACTACCTCCACCACGCGAATGATGCAAAATCACAAAAGTATAGTGGTACATATTTCGTGCCTAAGAGTAGTGGGAAATGTCCCATTTTTCCTCATTTTCTCTTGCTTCAGTTGGCCCAACAAAAACATTTGATGCACTTGCTAAATAGCTGCTCCAAAAAATGTCGCGAGTTGGGAAATGTTATGAGGTCACAGTTAAGCTAAGAGTTTACTCATGATTAAATATTAAACGTGCAGTAGTAGTGCTACGAAATGATGCTCTCTCACGGATCCATTAAATACTAAATACGGAATGCAGTTTTATATACGAATTACAAATATCTCACCTGATACAAGTGCCTAGTCCTTACAAGAGAGCGGACAAGGTCAAAGGTTGCACACACCAAGAGAATGGTGATGCCTTGTTCTTTGGTCAACATAGCAGCCGTCGCAAAGCCCACTGAAAAGACGAACCACACAGCACACTGTAACCAAAGCCAAATCACAGCACAACCAACACCACCACTCAGACCACTGCCACTCACACCACCAAAAACACCACCAGCGATGTTGACGTTGTCACAGTTTCCCTTCGTTCTTGAGTAACCCCCGTTGCCGGCACCAGCGTTGTCACTTGTACCTTTTGTTGTGGTCATGGCTGATGTTGACTTCTCGTCTCGGTTCACCACGAACATTTTCATACGTAGCAGAAGAAATGAGCTGAAGCTGGTTAAAATGTTGGTGAATCTCGTGAAAATGGTGCCAAAGCCAGATACTTTAGGTTGGCAGTCAGTAAATTGTTGCTCCTGTTGTTGTTGATGATGATGATGATGATAATAATGATGATGATGTTGTGGGTTAATTCCAGCCTTTTTGTTTTTATTCGGGCACAACGGTGAATGACTTCTGGTGCTGTTGATGTAGTTTCTCGTGATTAGTGCAGAATTGATTCTCGCTTTATCTCGAAATTTAACAAACTTCACATATGAAATAAATGACATGAGGGCAAATGCGGTGGAACCTACGTCAGCTCGTCCCACAAGCCCGGCAACAGCTTCGGTATGAATTGGATGTAAGGCAAATAGGAGAGATGACAGGAGAACTGCCAAGTTCCGGCTGCTCGTCACCTCCATGATACGCCCTTTCCTTTGGCATGAGCCACCGACTGACTTCAGGCCAGTTGGGCTGCTATTGTGAGAGAAACGCCCTGCACTACTACTAGCTCCATTGCTGCTGCTACTCACACTGCATAATGTATTTAGGTACAGGCAAGACTTGGAACAGAAAACTAGACGGGCTACCCGAACAAATAACCAAGTTGTGAGAGTGTGTAGAAGCACATTGGTCAAATGATATGGCCATGGGTTAAGGCCTGACAAGAGGAAATTTAAACGGAAGGACAAGGTTGTGAGGGGACGGTACGATTTGTGACTTCCAGAGTTTTGTAACGGCGTCCCCCAAAAATCATTGTGGAGCAGGTTTGACCATGGCGTTTCCGGTCGGATATCAGGATTTGTGAGAATGGCTCGGCTGGAATAGACAAAAACAAGACACAAAATTAATTACTATTTCCATTTGCATATCATAATTGTTTTGGACGCGTACATATGCATATAAGAGAACTCACAAAACGCAACTCGTCACGTTTCTTGAATTTCAATATGCCACATTAATTTCATTCTCAAAATCCCGCATTGTTCCACCATACATCATTTCTAAAAATTATTTTCCATCCAGAAATCTTGGGCTCTCAAACCCAACTCAAACGAAACTGAATGTTCGAGCGTACCACCCAGGATCGAGTTCATTTCTCTTTCAAATTATATCTATAGTATGTATGCAAGTATGTATGACACCCAGCTTCCATCCTATATATCATGATGATGATAACCTACTTATATAGGTATATAGCACCAAGGGAAAACAAAAGAAACCTTTTTCTCTAGAAACTCACTTGTTTTCTATATGACACCAGCGACTACCAACTTCCACTTTATCTGTCATATTATATGCCAACCAAACCAGTGGGAGAAAGGAGAAAGAGAGAGAGAAACGCAACCCAAAGAAAATGTTGTTTCTTCTGATTATTCATTTTTATTCGCTATGCATGATATCCTCCACTCATTTGTCTCTGCTCATCCATCTATTCATTTTCATTCCATTCATTTATCCTTCTTCCATTCATTCCCCGCATCGCATTCAAACTCAAATATCATATTATATTGAGTGGGGTAGCATCATGATGATGATGATGATGATGATGATATTCAAAGCACAAGTGCTTTTCATGAATACACACGGCTTGGGAGTTGGGACACAGCCGTGCACAAAAATATTATTCTATATACTTTCACTTCTCTAGTAGTAGCTACATATTATACAGCAGCTTCCAATGTAGGTGTGTAATGAATGAACGAACGTTCTGTTTGTATGTATTCACATCCATCCACGCGTACAGGAAACGTTTTTCATATTCATAAGATATATTGTCCCATGAATAGGACTCTCCTGCTCACTGCTGCTGTCACCAAAAAAAAAGTTTTTGTCCTTCTCACAAGTTCTCTTCTGCGTTTATCTTAGCATACGACAAGGATGGCGATGTTGGATGTGATGAGGACGACGACGACGATGAAGGAGGCATGCATATATTATGAAACGCAATAAGCTTCAGAAAATACAATGGAAGAAAAGAAAATGCCAGCGAACAATAATAATAATAACAATAGTATAATGGAAGATAGATAGGCTCCATCTTCTCGTACAAGACCCACTACAGAGTTTTTCATGAAAAACTAGAAGAGGAAACTGCAAATGGCAAAGTATGTGTTGTGAATGAAGGGAAAACTGTGGAAGATTTCTATTGCTAATCAAGAACCGTAGCGTAGTGAGTACAAAAAAATGCTTTCATCGACAACAATAACTTTGAGAAAAAGAACAACAGTGGGGAAAGGTAAAAAGAAACTTTCACTTCCAGTTGTGTTCGTAAGTATATTAATTTCTAAGACTCAAATGCATATAAGCCATACTGCCTGCGTACAAGACTGGTTAAGCTCTTTAGGTAATGTTGAAATAAGCTCGTGAGTGAGTTCAACAGTGTATTTTGGAGTAATCCCACACATATCTTTCGGAATCGAGGGAAAGTGCGCTGCTTATTCTAAAAATTCGGTAGTATGCATCCTTTAACTCTTACTCGATCGAACCTTCATTCCATGGCATTTCGAACACCTATCTTTTATCCTTAGCGTTTTATTAATTGATATAAAAATAAATCTAAGCTTAAAAGTTACACATAAAAATCATTTCATTTTGCTTTAGTTTACATCTTTGTGCCTTCCTATTCGTTGAATTTTGAATAAATAACAAGAAAGGAAATAATGCAATGCAAGGTCTTTTTTTGCGTTTCTCTATCCATAGGGCAAACTTTCAAAAAGACTTGAATTCATGGTATGGTACTTCACATCAACTTGACTTGTAGTATGTTCTGTGACAGTGACGTGAACAGGAATTGAAAGACAACGACAACGGAATGACATGCCGATCAAGTATCCTGTCATCGTCGTGACGTAATCTTTCTCATTTTTTTTTGCTGAAAGACATCCGACTCTAGACTAGAGTGAATATATACGAAAATATAGTAGCAGCGTATGGGCTAGAACTAAGAACTTATATTTTGCCCAAATATATTCTTCTTGAAACCTTCTCAGTCCTAAGAATAACTTTTCGTGTCTCATCTCCTCCTCATTCATATATATACCTACTAAAGCATGTGTGTTCTCATTCATACATTATATCAAGTTATAAGTGTAGTCAGAAGTCGTCCTCATTTTCTCCATTAAAATGCGCCCAGAATCCTGAATGAGAGTCGGCCAACGTGTTTGAAAGAAAAGAGGTTCTACCATACATACCATCCTACTACTACCAACCACCACCACCATCATCACCACGTACGTTCACGTTCGCATGAGAGAACGAGTTGACTAAACATGATATTTTATCACATGCAGCCATGCTTAACAGTTATTCCTTAGTGTTCACTGCTCCCAACCCAATCCTTCTTTCTCTCTTGCATACACATCACATATTTGAATGATATTCGCGTATTCCTATTTTCACAACTGTTCTTTGCATACTTAAAATACATTAGATTCCAAAAATTGTATGCACGCATTCTTTTCCCTTTTTTCCACAAGGCTCTCAATTTTCTCCTTCCCATCTGTGCAGCTCCCTTTTCTTTCGGAATATATATATATATATATTCCTCACATATTTTTTTTCTTCTTGGAAGCCCTCAAGCAATGAAGGAAGAAAAGAAGACGAAGATCGTGAGAAAGTGGAAGAAGAAGGGAGAAAAAAAGTAATAGCAAAGTAAGACGAAACCAACAACTTTCTCCACTTTTCTATTTTTTCGCTTCTTTGGTTTGCATTTACAAGTTTTCCATTTTCTTCCATTTCATCCTTTTTTCCAGATATGCGTGTAAACTACCTTTTATTATTATGCATATGTATGTGCTGCTGCTACTGCTGCTTTATATTGGGTTGGAGTTGGATGTAGTCGTAGTTTCAGTAAAATGTGCATAATAGGCAGTAATATAAAGAAATTGTTGACTACATTATGTATGTATATATGCCACAACTCTGCTTTCTCTCACGTCTACTGCATTCTCAACTATCATAAATAGAGTCTGGGTAGCGTAGTTGTAAATGTGTACGGATTTACGCTCAGTGAGTTAACATGGGAGAGGATGACTATCTGTGTTAAAGTAAATGCAGCACTGTGAAGGGGCACGCAACATTACGTTCATACATAATGTATACTTTTTAGTAATGCTTTAATTATCATTTGGCAAGTAGTGCTACCATAACTACACCAATTACGCATAAAAAATTGACATGAAATTTTTCGTCAAAATTTTTAACGTTGGCTATGGATGACCCATGGTCACCTGTTTTCTTCACACGCACGTTTGTTTACTTTTTTAAAGATTGCGTTCTCAACAAAAGCTCCTTCCACAGTAAAATTTGCTGTCGATTTTTGTGAGGCGGATATGGGAGGTGGAGGGGAATTAAATGTTGATTTACTGGAAGCGGAGGATAATTAACTGTTGATCATTGTTGGGATAATGAAATGTTGGTTGTGGTGGAGAGGGATAGGGAAATGTTAAATTCTACTTTTTTAACCTGCCCGTGTTAGTGGTTTCATAAAAATATTTTTTTAACTGCATTGATCAGTCGGGCGTAGTATACTGATTGCAACTCGATCGATTATTGGAGAAGCGATGATTTGATTACGCATTAGATAGATTGGAGATGAATTAAAATGTTTAAAAGATAAATTGATACAGGTTAGGTAGGTAACTGTTAGTAAATGACGCAAATTTAAAAGCCTTTGAAGTATGAGTAAGAGGGATTTTAGTCACGTTAGTCATTAGTGGTGAGGGGAGAAATTTCACCTACTTTCAAAACGGGGTAGTATGCTGCGTATCGATTAGTGGAGTTGGAAAGGAGTACACAGGCAATCATATAATGTTTTTTAATGAAAATGAGGTGTCAATTGTTGGATTGGCTATATGTTGATTGTTGTGGCATACTTTATGTATTTAAATGTTGGTTGTTGTGAAGATACTCAAATTTTGATTGATTGTTAGAGGAAAGTAATTTAATTTAAGAATGGGCATCATAAGAAAATCTGACGTAAATAACTTCTACATTCTAAGAAGCAAACCTGTGCCACCTCAAGCGTGCCTGACCCCTTCTCGATATTCGCCAGGTTAGGTAACTGTTAGTTAATGACAAAAATTCAACAGCCTTTGAAGTTGGGATAAGAGGAACTTCATCACGTTTATCAATGGTGAATGAATGGTGGTAGGGAGAGGAATTTTACTCACTTTGAAAAGCGATTAGTATGCTAGCGGAAGAGAAACTGTAAACCATATTGGTTAATGGAGTTGGGAGGAAGTTTATAACTCCAAGGGAGTTAACAGGCTTTTCTTGTTTGAAATATTATGAAAGCATTCATGTAAAAAACCAGTTAGGTAAGGCATGCATCTTGAGAAAAAAATGGGACTATAAAGAATCCAAACGAATCTATGATTTAAGCACTAGCGTACATACGTGAAAGAAAGTCTGTGAAATGAAACAAATTCAAAGGACTTTTTTCTTTACTTATAGTGCACACTGCAGTTTTGTAGCTACACAAAGTTTTATAGAAAATGAATGAGCATTTTATGTGAGCGACTGTAAAACAGAGTGTTGTGACGTAATTCAAACGATGGTTTTATGCGACGCGACATTGTCGTCGACATCCACTCTGCTTGGCTCTGGTTATATATGAGGCTGGTGATGGGATGAAATTGAGATTGAGTTTTTGGAGAAAGAAGTGTAAATGTGTTGCAGGAACAATGCAGCTTTTTTACTCTCTTTTTGATGGGAAATGTATATAATAAGTAGCTATGCCTATATATGTATAGCAGCTCAGCTCGTAGATAACAACTTTGTTGTCCCTTTTGTCACTGCATTTTTTTTTTGCAACTGGCGGAGAAGAAAAGTTGTAAAAAATGTAGTTTGGATGCTTTGTCACAGCTGTTACCATTTTTCTTTTCACAGTTTTGCATTCAAATCTCATTTTCTTATAGTAGCAAACAACACGTTCACTACCTTTTTAGGCGTCTTCTTAGACGTTACTTATTTTTAGGTGATTACTTTGATTACTCTGTTCCGCTGTCCATAAGTTTTGTTAGTAAACATGTGCTGCGACGGAAGGAATATGGGATAAATTTAATTTTTGTAAATCAATTTCAAATACTGGCTTTAAAAAAAAGAAATATTTTAATCAATCTATGTATTTGTAAATACATTCACATACTTTTAGGTCTTCTTAAATAAAGCGTCTATCTTGCTCCCCATTCTTAACAATACCCAGAAATTCAACGGAGGCCAAGGAACTCCGTGTGGGGTTTTTAAGCCCGGGTTTTTAGGACTTTTTTGGGGTTTGGGTATCAGAATTTTAAAAACCCCAAATGGGGTTTTGGGGTTTTTATAAAAACATATGTAATATACATCCTTGAACACAAAAATGAAGTTACACGATTGGTTCGTCGTAAGATGTATCATTTCTCTCGTCCATCAACGAGTAATATCAAAAACAGCTATTATTGTCAATTAACTTGTTGAGGACAGGTCACCGATTCCCAATATATATAAGAACCATTCTCTTAAAAAAGGCGAAAAAACCCTTTTCGGGCCAAAAAAGTCCAAAACCCGGGAATTTTGGGGTTTTTAACAATTTTTTAAAAAACCCACCCAAAAGGCGAACCTTGACGGAGGCATGGATTCATTCATAGAAGTAAATATATTTTGGATTGAAACGTTAAGAGACGCATCATGACCAAGAAGTATGAAGTATTCTTTATTACTTTGTTGCTGCTTAAATACAGCTTCACTTCTTTTCTTAGGAATGAAAAGAAATTCCGTTAGTTACTGTGACTTGTGAAATCGAAATCGTTTTTATCTTGTTTCCCCCCTCTGTGTATGGATGTGACAAGACATATTCTTTTACTTTTTACATCTTACATACCCAAGATAAAAAGGATATATAAGAATATTATCTTTTATACATATATGTATATAGTATCAAGCCAAACCCAACCAAACCATTACCAATCAGCAAAAATTCTCCCTTCCAATTTCCAAATTTCTTATGGCTTTCTACAAATCTAATCTAACAATGCATGTTTTTTTATTAGAGAGAACAAATACGTATTGCTTGCTACATTTTTTTTGCGTTTCTATACATAATTGCATTGTATCCCATCATCATATACTATACTGTAGTATACCATATCGTTCCCCCTTCTTCTATATTTGTGTATGTGTCGTTCTCTAATATAATATTGCCTTGAATTTTATTCTTTGGCTTCCTTTTTGTAGTTTTTCCTATCAACCAACAACCAACAGGATAACTAGGAATGGCCATTAAAGGACCATTATAAATGTTCCCTTTCTCCTTTTGTACATTACTTTTTTCCCCATACCAATTCATTCTTTTCCTTACTTTTTTTCATCTTCTTCCTCCTTTTGTTCCCCATTACAACTCGTAATTTCATTTAGGACACAGAGGGAGAGAGAGAGGAGAGAAAACCGGAATGTGAAAGTACATTGAAGGATGGAGGATAGTTTATATAGCCTCAACTTTTGCTGTTGGATTGAGCATTGAGCCTCTTCATCTCCTGTGTGTTATTCACCAATATTACTAACAACCGACCAACCGCCACCACCACCATTAAATTCCTTCACATTTATTTGATGGCGATTGAGCTATCACATGCCGCAGGGATCATAATAATCATGTGCTGCTTGATGCATTTATTGCATCAAAAGGGAAAAAAGGGAAGGTTCCCTTTTGATTTCATATTATATTATGGATATAATATATTAAAGTCTTTCGTTTATGGTAGGTCAAATATGTATTTGGATGACGCAGGAAGGATTCCATTAGTGATATTCAACATTCAACTGCCTAGTCAAAATCAAATCAAGGAGGGAAATAACTATTCCAAATGTGATCCAAATAGAATCTTCCAATCCACAAGAAAAAAATACCGTTGCTTCTTCTCTCCCTACTCATTCAAGCACATCACATCATCATTCTTGCATTTTTTTCTTGCTCTATTCCTCATTCCATCTGCTGCTTACATGAAACACAGCTGGAGGCATTTTCTTTGGTACCTCACTCACTCACTCATTTCAATCTTGCATCATTTATTCCTTTTCTTCATGAAACAATGCCACCGTTAAATCCAACAGAGAGAGTGGATGGAGGGAGAAAAAAGAATGAGTAAAGGAATGAAATGAAGGGAAGAAGAATGTATTATAGCATGAAATGAAAGGGAAGGAAAATAGGAACAAGCAAATCATATTAAATACCAATGATCAAGTCATGTCAAAGGAAATTGTAGTATTTCTCTCCCGCTATGCATGCACGTCGCTGCTTCCATCCAAAGCGTCGGTCGTCATCTATCACACTACCACACCAAACAAGATTCAAATTGCATTATGTTCTCCCTTGTCTGATGATAAATTGCCCATGCTTTTTGTATATGATGATGTATATCATACAAATATTATGAAACCACAAAAACGTCGGGTCTTTCCGTTACCCATCATTTCTAACTTTTGCTTTCAAGGATAAACTAAAAACCAAAGCGATTTACAAGCATCGAAAAATTATCCAGAGCTCTGTCCGGAAGATTGACTTTAGAAAACGAGATGGTTTTGAGTTAAAATTTATATTCCATCAAACTACTTTTTATGTTTAAATCCATTTGTTATCCTCTGCAAATTTTATGGCTGCACTAGGTCTACCTATACAGTTATACACAAGATCACATAGGGCTGTAAAAATGTTAGCTTAGCTGGTTTATATAGCATACAATTTCGCTCACATGAATCGTCATAAAAAAGAGTGACTGCTGGAGGATGACTGATGATAACTGGTTTCTGTCAGCTGACATTATGTTTGATAGTTTGATACATGAACGGAACTTGGCTGTAGTTACCTGATAAAACACTTTAACGTACTCAAAAGTCAGACGAGACCAACCCAGACCAGACCAGACCAGACCAAGACCACAAAACAAATTTTTCATCAAACAAATTTAAAACTGTGAACTTCTCCTCATCCACATGTCCTCCCTTTTCTTGACATATCCAAAGTTTGCCCGAACACTTCACGCTGTTAAGCACAAACTCCTTTTCAATGTGTTTCTCCTTTCCTTTCTTCCACCAGGCATGTTACACTAGGTGGAAGTAACAGGATGAAAGAGGAGGAATATAAGAAGGCGAAAGAAAAATTAAGACTGATTACACTACATTATGTTTCTCCCCTGTATTGTGTGTGCAGAAAGCAACAGAATACCTCTGACTGACTGAACGCATGTTGAGTTGAGTGAGTGGAGAGCGGCTTTAATTCTGAAGGAAAGACTTAAGCACGTTTTTTTACAATGGTTGGTTTGCTTAACTTGCCTAGCAGCTCTGCCTGTGACCAACTGATAAGCTGCTCAAACATCTCAAATCTTTCAATTTCCTTCTCTCTCTCTCTCTCTCGTTTTTCTTGCTTGCTTGCACTTTTCCTTGGTGTGATAGAGCATAAAATTTCCTCTATAAATGGGAGCTCTACATTCTTTTCTTCAAAAGAATATACATATATAGCAGACTAGCGTTAAGCTCAAGTTCCAACTTTCCTTTGTAATATAAAAACAGTTTACTTTCGCGTATCACCTTCCCCGTTAAAAATTCACTTGCTTTCTTCAACCATCCATATCTCTACATACTTATTCATGTGAATATGGCATGGAAGGGTTTTGCTTGGTTTTGGTGTGATGGTAAATGTAAATCCTTCACTTTTTTCCGTCTTATTCTTCCCAGAAGATGTGTGGGCTTCCATGATAAAGGATGGATAAGAGAAGAAAGAAGCAGCAGGGGTATAAAAACGTATGGGTACGGAGAAAAGAAATAAAATATCCTTTCTTTTGGGAAGCCTGTAAAAAATAATGTAACTTTAGAACGTAAACCCACATACACACATATATTCAATATTGTGAAAGAAAAGGCGATAGACTTAGTAAATGTTGGGCTTCACGGAGCGAGTGGCTATAGATATATGTAACTGAAGCAACAACCTTCAGCACACACAAACTTATAATTTTTGGGAAGTTAAAGTTGCAGTTCAGTTTTGGATTGGGTTGGATTTGGATTGGATGGATGGTTGGTTTAGTTGTTGAAGCCAAAGTCGTCATGAGCAGCAAAGTAATACGAAGCGACGATGAGTGAGAGAAGAAAAATATCTTGTTACAATTTCCCATACTCGCTCAAATACTTTTGTGAATGCAATGAAAGAGAACGGATAAACAACAAAAACAAGTTTCAAGAACCGAAAGGTAAATTGAAGTAGCATTCTAAGAACAGGAGTTTGATTTGAGTTCAGCCGTCGAGACTTTTGTTTTAAGATTAGGTGGAACATACCTATGTCTCTAGATAAACAAATGGAAATCGGAACCTCAAGAAACAAACAACAATTCCTGAGATATAGGAGGCGATGGTTGAATTGTGGGCTAAAGAATACTTGTTCTGGAACAAGACGAAATCAAAACCAAGAACCAAACCAAGGTTAGGAAATCGGAATGAATGTGTGGGCACCACGGTGAAAAACAAACAAGCACGTACATATACATATATATCGTGTTTTGTACTATATGAATGTATGTATATATGTATCGAAGCACGTAGTAGCTTACTCAAGATATTTTTTTTTGTTGAATCAACCATCAACATCAACCAAAATCAAAATGTGTAGCTTCATAAGTCACAAACTGAATGAAAATCCTAAAGAAAACTTCAAAAATTCACCTCACACAACCTCCTCCTCAAAGAAAGTCGGGAAAGGATGATGTCAGTCAACTCCCCAACTTTTTTCCTGCTATTCCTTATTCCTTCGTTCTCGTTCTTTAGTCATCAGCAAAAATATTTGTGGAATGAAAGCAACATTTTTGTTCTTCGAAGAAAAAAAGTACACACGTCCATACTAATACTTGGTGAACATACATACACGTAACATTATAACTCAAGGGAGTTTTACTCTTAGATTTTCCCCTTTTGGTTAGTCTCCTTTATACACATTCCTCCTACTTTTCCTTTCCCTTATTCACTTTGTTGTGTTTGTACGTGCATACTTCCTACGATGTGTGTTACATTATATTACACTTATTTTGTTGATTTGGATGTAGAACTGTAAGCAGACCCATGTTACTTTACATTACATTAGATTTCGAGGGCTTTTTATTTATTTGTGCTGTATCAGCCATCAAAATTGTAAAATCGGAGGAAAAATATAAGGTTACACTTCTTTTCCTACAAAGCTGCTGATGACTGACAGACATTTTTCTCTGACGCACATATGAATTCATCTCCTTTTTTGTATTCTGATTTCATCCTCGTGTATATGTACGGTGTGTCTGCCCTGCTATATATTATATATGCTACCTCATCATTTTCTCTTTTCCCATTAAACTCAAATTTATTTGAAAGAAGGCAATCATCCATCACGATTTAATATCGCTTTATCCTTTGAAGGTACGAAGTAAGTACACAAGTTCCCCGCTGGATAAAATCTTTCAAAGCAATTTTAAAGAATTCAAAGACAATTTTTATCAACAAGTATAACCATAAGCAAACAAAAAAGGATAGGGATTACCATTCAATAACAATTGGCTTGTCGTTCCCGATACAAAACATATTTACAAAGTCTGCTTTCCATCTCAATCCCTAATCCATTTGTAATTGTGGAGGTATTGAGGGGAAAACGTGAGCAGTTACGTACATAAGTAGGTTTGCATATGGATTTGGAAGATGCTTTTTTTCATGTTCCCCTCCAATCCAATATTCTATACTCTCATTTCACTTTCCTAATCCTAAACTGTTGTTTGTAGTTTTGAACCATTATTTTTTTCCGGAAGTAAGACGCTCTCCAGGAAGCATCCATAAAACACATGGCTTACCAAACAATAATGGGGTTACAGTAAAAAAAATTGGAGAGAAAATTCGGCTCGTATATAAAATATATATGTATATATATTATGATGAGGATGGGTGAAAGAAGAGGAGATCATAGAGAATAAAATGAGCTTATATATAGATTCCGTATATTACAGAGTCGGTGGAGTTCATGGTTATTTTTTTACCATCCATCCGTGATATATTACAATCGGTTTTTCTCGTATTGGGTGGCGGTCCTAAACTACACACTGAATTACATTGAGAGTGAGCAGGTGTGCTTTGCTGCCTCTCTGATTTTATTTTTTGTTTTATTTTTATTTTGACGTGAATTTTAAAGTAATCTGTACAAATTTAGTATCACTAAATAGAGAATTTTTCAGCGATAACGTATATGTATTACAAAGTAGTATTTCACCTGCCGTATTCACCATAAGTCAAAGATACTAGCCACACTCGATTTCTTTTATATGGCTAGGATGGATAACCAGACCAAAGCAGTAAATAAACCTGGTGTAACCCTTGATGATATTTTCAACCTTCTACAAGCAGCGAGACAGGACACCGCAGAACTGAGAACAGAGATTCTCGGCAGATTTGATGGTTTGGAAAAAAGAGTAAATGAAGTAGAAGATCGACAGGAGGAGCTGCAAGCATCCAAAGCATCAAAAGAGGATCTAAAACAAGTAGCAGAGGAGCTGAAAGCTGAATTAAGGGAAGAAAAGCAGCGTATATTGCGGAAGAACAATTTAATTGTGTTTGGTATTCCTGAAACGGAGGAAGGAACTCAACTTTTTAACGAAACAATGAGACTCATCGCTCCCCTTAGAATTCACTTCGATATAGAAAGAGTGGGACCAGTGGACAAGGATGGGAACAAACCGAGACCTATACGACTATTTTTTCAAAACCCAGTGGTTAAAAACGAAATCAGGAAAAATTGCCACAAACTGAGAACTGATGAAAAGTTTAAAAAAGTGTATGTTAAAAATGATCTAACCAAGCTTCAACAGTTGACGTCTCCAGCTACTACCAGATCTTCATCAAGGAGGAAAGCTGAAGAAATTCCTGCAGTGAATGAAGTTGATACGACCGAAACCCAAACCCGTGGACTTAAAAGGACAAGATACATGTCATCACCAGCGTTAGTTAGTATAGACGAAGAGCAGCTCATTGAATACGATTGACAACCAAACAGCACGCACGACCTCAACATTGGACATCAAAACATGCGCTCTTGTAAGAATAAATTAGCCAAACTTTATGATTTAATTGAGTCTGAAAAACTTGATATCTTATGTATGACAGAGACTTGGTTGTGTAAAGATGATGTAATAGCAGTCCCTTCTGGTTATGTAATATTCAGGAATGACAGAAAAGATGCAAGAGGAGGGGGAGTGGCTATTATTTGCAGAGAAAAATATAAGGTGAATGTAATTGATCTAACAAGTGTTATTTTTACAAGTCCATCATCTTTAGAAATCATTGCGCTATCAGTTCAAGTGGAGTTTTTAAAATCGTGCGTAGTATCGTGTATTTACAGAACGGATCATGTACAAAATGACCTAAGCAATTTGTCTTCACTGTTTGAATTTTTTGGTAATTCTCAAAAGGATGTATACGTTTATGGTGACTTCAATTTAAATGTTAATACGCAGGCTAGAAACAGTTTGAAACTTTTAGAGATCGGCAAAAGATTTGACTTCCAACAATTAGTTGATTTACCTACTCGAGGCGATAATATTCTTGACTTAATTTTTGTAAGAAAGTTATCCGTGGGTAAATGCAAAGTGAGAGTCATTGATAAAGATGTTTCAGATCACGTATTTACTATGATCAGTACGCCTGTAGGTAAGAAGGAAAAGTGCAAGATGAAAAACATTAAAAATTACGATAGGATCGACTGGAACAACATGATTCAATTTATTGTAGACGCGGAGGAGGCTAGTAGTACAAACACCGATGATATTAATTGTCAAACGAAAGGCTTTCTTGATAGCATCAAGTTCTGCCATGATAAGTTCGTATCAACAAAGACTGTTTTATCTAAGAGTGTCAAAAAGCTTCCATTGAGGTTATTTTCACAAAAAACTATCCGCCTCCGTAAAATAAAAAGTCACCATTTAAAAAGATTTAGAGAATCTCAGTCTGAGTGGCATCACTCTCAATTAAAAAAGTACACCAAACTAGTCAACCTATCAGTAAACCAAGATTTTAGAGAAATGGTTCAAAAACAAATCACTCAAACTTCATTGTGGTCAACTTTTAATTCAAAATTTAATTTCAAATTCAAAAAAGAGGGAAAGATAGGGGATGGAGTAAATCCTAACGATATAAACAACTATTACTGTGAAATGGGCTTTGCTGACGGAGCGTTGATTGAAGACACCATCAGGGAAGAAGAAATTTACCCTTATGAGAACGATCTCTTTCGTGTTAAGTCAGTGTCTCATAAAGATATTTGTATTGCGTGGAAATCACTACGACGCAAATTATCCAAAACTCCAGACACAACCGGAATCAGCAAATACTTTTTAGATAAAATAATATTGTTACCTAGTACTCTAGACTGGCTTTTAAGGATTTTCAACAATTCATTCAAAACTGGAGAAATTCCGGACTTCCTAAAAATAGCCAGAGTAGTTCCGTTGCCAAAAATAGATAATGCTAGTATCCCAGCGGATTTCAGACCCATTTCAATTCTTCCAATATTATTGCTGTTAATGGAAAAAATTTACTATACCAAACTTGTTCAATTTCTCGAGTCTAATAATATCCTCTCCGACACACAGTTCGGTTGTAGAAAGTTCCACTCGACTGAGTCTGCTATGACAGCCGCCACAGACTACATCATGAAAAATATAGACAAAGGACTAATAGCAGTTTTGATTTCAATAGACCTTAGAAAGGCATTCGATTCAGTTGACCGACAAAAATTACTTCGCAAGATAGCCAAAAAATATAAGATTTCTAGCCATTGGCTACGAAATTATCTTCAAAATAGATTTCAGTTCGTTGATGTAAACGGTCAAAAGTCAGATGTACGTAAGGTGCTTATCGGAGTGCCTGCTGGTAGTGTATTAGGATCGATCTTATTTGCTCTTTTCGTTAATGATTTGCCTGAAGTTGTAAAAAATGGAAAAGTAATAATGTTTGTTGATGACAGTAATTTAATTTTTGTCGGACCCGTAAATAGCCTCTCCGCGTTAAGCGATAAGATTAATTTTGACATGAAACAGGTTGTTAACTACTTTAAGGATAATTCACTGTCTCTCAACAACGAAAAAACCAAAATGATAACGTTAAGTTCTAATAAAAAGATGTGTTTTCTTGAAAATTTTAGTTTTGAAGTAGAAGGTTACAAGGTGATGAATTCCACTTCCTTAAAATGTCTTGGTCTTATTTTTGACAGAACTCTCACTTGGGAGAAACATATTGATAACGCTGCCAAAATTTGTTTTCTACGTCTGCGCTCATTATACATGGTACGTGATGTATTTTCGACTGACCAACTTAAAATTATTAGTCAAGCTTTAATCTTGTCCATTATTGGATATATGCTTATGATCGTAGGGGCCACCCACAAGAAGTACCTGGCTGTATACAATAAAATAATTCGATCAGTAGCAAGAATGATACTTAGAGTTAGAAAATTTGACCCTGTTGCTCAAAAACTAAAAGAAGATCTGAACTGGTTGTTGATAGAAGGTATGTACGAATTTAGATTACTGTGCTTTGTCTACGGATTGTGTAACTATAGTCGTATACCTTTTTTCAAAGACTACTTCAAAACGAACCAAAATGTACACCAATATGTAACTAGGGGAATTTCGAAGTTATCGTATCTTTTTGTACCTAAACTAGATATAGGCACCAGAGTTGTACAGTATAAAGCTGTTAAGTTATGGAATCGCCTCCCGGAAAAGATACGCAATGCTGAAAGTTTGCCGATTTTTAAGAAGATGTTAAAAAAGCACATGGCCAATATTTAATATGTAAAATGAAACGCTACGTATTGTAACTAAATTCAATGCTTGATTATTCGCGATTTGTATCAAAAGAAATGTATACTAAAAAGAAAAATTCTGTGACTATTTATTAATTTTTGATTTATGTAAAATTTATAGAGCGTAAGCTCAACTCACTCATTAATATCCTACTTAGTAGGTTGTCTGATGTTAAAATGATTTGATAAAGCCGATTTGTGAAATAAAGACAGCAATAATAATAATAATAATAATAATAACTATAAGAATAGAAAGTGATGTATTATATGAGGGAAGCCAAACCCAATATGCAATGCAATGTTACACAAGTGGTGGTGCTGGAGGAGCAAGCAACTAAAACTACACAAAGATAAAAATTGTGTGTAGCCAACTGAATATTATGTATACTACTTTTACTTGGTCCATATGATTTTATACATATATGTATGTAAAAAGAAAGAGCACAAAGGGGAGCAAGGAGCACATGGACTCGATTCTTTTCCTCTCTCTCTCATACATCTCCTGGCTGGACGTATGGCTATTGATGGTACAAGAGACAGATTGGCAGTGGAATGAAACATGAGGCTAAATTATTGATTCTTGGTCCTTTCTCTTTTCTTCTCTCTCCTTTCACTCCGCTATTCTTTGCTTTTCATAGTTTTTGGGTCTTTTTTTTACTCCTTTTTCTTTCAGCTCACTCTTACTCACTCTCATCGTCTCTCCTTCTACTTTGTTCATCATCGGAAGCTATTTGCCAAAGGAAACTGCAGAGAGAAATGCTTGCCTTTTCTCTTTGCTTACACAAAATGTGTCTTACAGTTTGAACTTAACGAACTGGACCATGATGATGATGGTGATGCAATGGGGATAAGGTAACTAACTATACGGACTTATATACATACAATAGTGCATCATCCTTATGCATCAGTGGCTCCCATCTATTCAACCCTGGTATTCATACAAGTATACCTAATGTAAGTATATGAGCCATTTGCTATTCTTCAGAGAGAAAGAGAGTGGAGTGAGTGAGTGAGCGGACGGACGAGAAAATGAATGAGCAGCCGGACATTCACAGATTATGCCCATATGTAAGCAAACGTCGTCTTGTCTACCTTTTATTTTCCTCTCACATTCAACACTCCCCATTCCGTTGATGCGATGAGTTAGTTGATGGTCAGCTTGGGTTTCACCACATTTGGTTTAAACAAAAGAAGTCGAGAAAAAAATGAGGGAGAAGAAGGAACAGAGAGCATGTGTACCATAGGAATAAGAAGGAAGAACTAGTTTTTTTTACTTATGCCTTTTGGCCATGTTCTTCTTCTTTGTGTGTACCCATTGGAGTGAAGTGAGCGAATGTGTGTGTGTAAAACATCACGTTACAGTTTGTGTAAAAAAAACACAGGAGGGAGAAGCACAAGAAGAAGAAGGAAGAGGAAAGCAAGATAGTAAACATTCTTTTGGGTAAAGCGAGTCAAGTGAGTAACATGCATCATTACATCACCAGCTTGTGCTTGGCCAGACCAGAAAGTGAAAACCAGAACCAGAAAACCCAAGCTTATTCATTCACTCACTCATGCATACAAACATGCATCCATTCATTTTCTCTTCCTGAGGCAATGATCCCACCATACATAGTCATCCCTATCCAAATTCTATTGTAGCGAAATCCCTGTTATCTCTCCCATTATTTTGGCCGCCAGCTAGAATTTGCCAGATTGAGAAAGAGACTGGGAGAGAGAGAAGCGAGCCAGAGAGACTAGAATTCATATATGCACATTAGTTTTTATACATGGAATGTAATATTATCTTGCAAAGCTTATCTCCATTCCAATTCTTTAACCAGCGAGTGGCATGGCAAGGCAAGAGCACAGCAGTAGCAGCATCTGCTTTCATCTAGTTTCACAACAACAAAAAAAAGTTTACGGTGAAAGTTTACTTGACTGGATTGCTGGATGGAAATCTGCATGCTTCTGGTTTTAAGAGATAAGCTTTGACAATAAGTATATTCAGGCCTAAATTGTGCATTTTGTTTAGGAGAGCCTACAAGCTTGTAATCATCAATGCGTGCCTCAGCCTCCACATCAAAATGTGGAGCTTTCATCAACTCAACGACTACAAAAGAGAGAGAGAGAGATGAGGAAAGCGAGAGAGTTAAAAAACCACAAGGAAAACCGAACAAGGTAGCTGAAGCACAATTCCATTACCATCAATATGAACATCATCAAAAAGAAGAGGAGAGGAAAGGGATGAGAGGAAAAGGGCATCATCATCATGATGTGGTGTGCATTACAAGTAGCATTTGTTTTGCCGTGCACGATTACAGAAATGCATTCATTTTGTTGCATTATCATGCATACCATGTTGTTGATTCGAAGACGGAGCAAGCAAGAGAGAGAGAGAGATTGCTTATAGAGTACTGATTTTCTATATTTTGTGCTGATTTGATGCGGACTGGGAATTGTTTCGACATTTCCGATGTTTCAGTTGAATAACTGGATGGATCTCTTAGGAAATTCTTTCGTTTCAGTTGCCTCTGCCGCCTCTCCTCCATACTTAGAATTTCAACAGAGAAAATAGAGAGTGAAATAGTAGTAGTGGAGCGCGCAATGCATTGTATTGTAATATTGTAAAATCCGCTTCTGCTGGTATGGTATGGTGCTGGGAACTAGAGGATATTATTACGGGAATAAATTCCCAAAGATGAAGCAACCGAATGAATTCATTTGCATGAAATGTATTTACACTGAATTTGAATGGACTTTTGTAAACAAATGAAGAAGAGAGAGACGCTAATAATGTGTTGCTTTTCACAGATGAGCTGAGATGCAAACATGAATTGCATAGGATTGGATAGGAGAAGCACACACATAGGCCAGCACTACTGATGAGATGGATGGCTGAGCTGATACAATTATTACATGGGACAGAGTAAGTAACCAAACTAAAGGTCTATGGTATAACCAAGCTTTCACTTTTTTTCTTCAACTATGTGCGGCAACATGAAAGTCAAAAAAGGGAATTTCAAAGGGATTTTGAAAACTGCTGTGTATATTCTACATCCTTTTTGCCTCCTACTATGCTCACTTAATATCGTCCACACAGTTTCCAAACTTAACTGACTCCTCCATAGAGAAATGAATGAGGAAATAAACTAACAAGTAAATGGACTGAAGAGACCGACAGAGAAACTCTGCCTTTGTGTTTACTATGCTTGATCACCACCATATTACCAACAGACCAGAGCGGAGCATCGTAATAGCAATGTGTACCACCTACAACCATTAACAACCATATAAATATATTGATGATGATGCATACATATATTATATCTTTATATCTTGTAATAAGCTTAGTGCTAATTTTAGCTCAATCTTTGCATGTCTATGCACCCATGTAAAACTCCATGTTTGTCACTTTCACTACTTTCCCTTCTAACTGGCTTGTGTAAGTTTGCAACGGTAAGCAGAATTAAATGGGGGATGAAAAGGGAGGGAGTATATGAATATATATAGTAAATGAAGCATAGATCTGATGAATACAAAGAGGCGATGGTTGCCTGCCTCCATTCCACACACAAAATTTCCACATCTTTTTCTCTTCCATCCATGCAACCAAAGAGTATCATGATGATATGATGATGCTATCCACACTACTGTACTACTATACTATATTCGTTAGGCTTCCAAGCAAAAGCTGGAGAAAGGGAGTTGGTAACATCCGCAACGGGCATTGTTCCAACAGAGCCAACATCAATTAACAGCGCCATCGTCACAGGATTACCGACCAAACCTTCATCGTCGCCGATGTATACATGAAGCGGAGTAATAGGACTACTTGCAAAATCTAGAGAAAATCCTCATCATCATTTACTGTCTTTAGTTCTTATACCAGAAATTTCTATACAAGGCCATTTCTATATATGCATATATATATATATCGCTTCGCTTGTTATAAAATGGTTCCCGTAAGCAAATAAAATGAGCGAGAAAGAGAGAAGACTTGTGAAAGCCAAAGCCAAACCGAGTAATAATAATAAGCGCGCTTCTGTTCTCTGTTCTGTGTGATGTGATGTGAAAAAGAGGGAAATTCAGGAAAAGGGCGATACGAACGGAGCAGCCAAAACAGCCAACTCTAAAACTTTTGTGAGATTGCCATATATACTAAAAGGTACATGTCTCTTTGTCGATGTCAATGGGGTCTGGGAAATCACATACATACAAAATATACGTCGTATGGTTTGAACCATTGCTTTCCCTCGTTAGGTTTGGTTTTTGGACACTTGATAAAAGACAAAGCTTTATTTAAGGTAATCCTTCTGCTACTCTTATTATAGTGACTACACACCAAGAAGACCAACATCCATACAAACGTATGTACTGCTATTACTATAAAGCTTACTTTACATTGAAAGAATCAGAGTTTTAATGCTTCCAGATCGTAGACAAGACAGCGTCGAGTTAATAAAAAAAGGAGAGAATATATAATAATATGGTTGGGCTCCACTGAGAAAAAGAAAGTGCAGTGAAACGCAATACACACAGTTTTGGCTTTGGCATACAAAAGGAACATCATTACATATGAAACGGAGCGAGGCATGGCATGGAGAAAAGGTGAGTACTTTTTTTCTATTTTTCTGTACAGTACATGGGCAAACGACTGGCTGCATATATATGCATGCATGTAAATAAATACTTCCTTTACAACTACATCACCAGTGAAAGTTGTTGGAGATTGGGAGCAATGTCCGTGTACTATACACCAACCAGGACAACCAAAACCCAAGCTAAATTGCATGAAGACAAATATACATAAGGACCTTATTTTTATTCCCTCTCTTTCTCTCTATTACAAAAAGGTTTAGTCAGCTCAACTCACTATGAATGAGCAAAGGAGAGAGTCATCATCATCATCATCATCGTCACGAGAAATAGAGGGAGAGGCAACAGCATCAAAGTATGTGACAAGGACCACACTATTACCACAGTCCATCCGTCCGTCGTCCTTCCACTATTGAGATGACTGTACGTATGTATGTACATATATATTCATAATATACGAGTATATACACAAATTTATATTAGTTTTTTCCTCTTTCTCCAACCATTTCTCTCAGAGAGTTCCAAATCCCAATGCATAATGTGTAGTACTCTCGTACTCGTATGCGGACGCCGACATATATGGATGCGAGTGTACACAAAGATAGACAGTGGTACTCACACGTACTTCCTCTCTTTCTCTTGTCCTCTGTTGGCATCTGCATCCGCTTTCCCTCACTGTCCTCCATTGAGTTCAGTAGTAGTAGTATCTGTAGTAGGACGGCTGCTAATGCTAACCCGTTCTTTGTCCTTTTTTTACGAATCTTATACTATATTATTCGATTGCTTTCATGCTGTACTTTGGCCATTATGCTTTTTCGTCTGTGGATGCGTGCATATGGGAATTACGTAGTGTTGTGTATGCATGTATGAAAAACCCTTAAGATTATAGGTATTTGTATATATACTATCGCGTTTTTTTTATCGCAGAATGACTGAAAGAACGAGTGAGTCGAGTGGGGTTAGTAGCAGGATATAGGATTCACGTACTCACATAAAAACGGCAACGAAAAAAAAAAGAGACAGACGTTTTATTGGATGTGATGTGATGTGAACTGGCACAGCTGCCTCTCTCACAACGACCAACACTCTGAAAGTGTTCGGATGAGAGAAAATGGGAAAAACAGAAAGAAAACTATTTTTGCGTGTGCGTTTCATCTAAAAGTAAAAGCAATGAAAATCCGATAGAGAAATGTGGTGGGTGTAGAAATTTTATCCACTTTCTTGCTCAAGTACATATAGAGTGCGTTTAGCATTATGCAGTTTCCCTACATATTTGAAATGAAGGTTCTTCTGTCTGATCTGATTGGATAAAGGGTTGAGATAAAAAAAATGCTATTTAAATTTACAAGCATTGTGACTGCTGGAAGTAGCAGCACATTGTTTTTCCATAGCATACATCGCAATATTACGCATATAATAATTTTTTTAATCGAATCGAAAGCAAACTCATTGGATTCGACTGACGAAATTGAACAAAATGATTTGCTCCTATAATGAACACTATATTAGTACTTGAAACATATTCCAGTTATCAATCACCACATTATGGCTGCTGGCTACTGATATCTAACAAATTCTTACAGGAAGGTGTGGGTAAAGATGATATGCATTCAATTTAGGTTCATAATGGTATTCAAGCCTTTCGAGAAGCGCAATTTGGTTTATCACATGTAAGTAATCACGAAATTCTCTTTTGCTAATGTTTGGATGAAAGGAATATAACATGCAGTTTACGTCGAGCATTATTTCCATCCAACACAGCAGAAAACTTTGTTGTCGAGAAAGTTGTGCTTTTGTTGTTGTGCATGCCGTTGCTAGTAGACTAGTCACTATCAGTCTCCTCAAGTAGCATTTCTTGGATAACATAGTGCACCCAAACCATTAGTCTATTGTGAATGTGTAAAATCCTGTGCACCAGTGTTACAAGATAAGATATGGATTATGCATTCATAGAGTACTTACGTAATCTCCACGAGAGTGAGAGTGGTGGTGGTTGTAAGAGACATGGAAAACTTCTCAAGGCATACGAGTATACGAAACGGGAGACTTAACCAGATTCTAGCACACCATGTCATCATATACCACAGCACCACACTAGGATCCCATACCATATACCCATACCACCACCATCATGATCATTACTAACAACAGCACCTCGATCTTTTTGAAGTTTTTCCTTTGTATGAAAATCAACACATCAGACCATTATCTTCACACCACATCACCATCACCCTTTCCTCTCATGTTGTGTGTGTGTTCCTCTCTTCTGCTTTTGAAAGTGCATTTCACTTCCCAATGATGATAGAAAAGCATAAGCATGTTTACGCGACCATGCATCCATGCATCCCCCAACCAGTATTACATTACTCACTGAACTCACTCCCAGTCCCCACTTTTGAATTCGATCTCTTGGATAATGCGAATGCTGTGTAGTTGGAAAAGATGAGTGGAGAGTGAACAAACGATGATATTATGCTGGTGGCGGTCTCCCATCCTGTCTGTCAGCCCACACCAGACCAGACCAGGGAATATTCATTTATGCATAGTCGCTGCTGCAATTCCATTGAATGAATACAATGACATTGTGAAGAAAGAGAGAGAGAGAAGTAAAACGATTTTTTTACTTCCAGAGAAAAAAAAATGGCATTATAGATCACTCAACGTTATAGATAATTCCCTTCCTATCTCAAGCACACTACTGCACTTTACTTTTCCTCAACAACAAAAAATGCCATCAGGCATCATCTCTCTAAAGTACCAAGTACCATAGCTCATCATCATCATCTGGTTGGATAGAAGAGTTGAGTAGAGTAACGTGATCCAGCCTGCGACGCATGTTATTATGACACATCGTTTTAAAACGTATACTTGCTCATTGCTCACTTGCGTAGAAAGTAATGACGTGTGTGTTAGTGTTGTTCAACTCAACTTAACTCAACAACATTAATTCATTTTCCTTTCCTGAGAATCCCAAAAGTTTAGGAGGTCGCTGTTGGGGAGAGATATAAGAGCACTTTTCGAAAATTAATTGCTGGATGACTAAACTCAAATGTAAAATAAAGTGTATAGTAGAATATCATATCAGTAACCGTATTAGATTACGCTTTTAAATCCATTGATCTACAGCTAAATCATTATGACATTATGAGTAGTTGATATATATCATATCATTTGTTTATAAACTTGAGAATTTTAATCGTTATATGTTACACAGGAGGATACCCTCAGAAGAGAGATTTTTGTTCCATCAACTGACGAATGTATTCTGTATATTCAATCTTATATGTACAATTTACATAATTCTGGATTTTGGAAATGTCATGCTAGTGTAGATTGGATAAAAGGAATATAGGAAAAGCCCTCATAAGTCCTTATATATAAAGCTTAAGCATATTGGTGTGGATAGTAGATACTTTGTAAATTCAAAAGAAATGCACAAATCGCATTATTTTGAGAGCTGTTAAGTCGTCATCATCAACGGAGAAATGATGGAAAACTGTATAATCCGGATGAGAATTTCACTTCTCATCATAACTTTTTTTTGCCATGCCCGCCATACTATACACGGGCTTTTCAACTTTCACTATTTTTCCAAGAAAGCATATCCTCATCCCAGAAGACTTGTAGAAGTAGAGAATTCGTTCGTGATATTATTAACTTAAAGTTAGATCCGACGAGAGTTAGATATACGTTCTCTCCCAAAAAAACTCATCATTTCCGTCATTCTAACATTGCTCTCTGTCCATTCTTACAGAATACTACAAGCTATACATACGCATCTTACTCTACAACCCTCACCGTCATTTTATCCTAACATCATAAAAGATAAAAAAGTAAGAAGCTCATCAGCACGAATAAACTTTAGGAGGAAAAGCATAACTGGATTTACTTTTAGATCTACGACTCCTCACACATATTCCTGCTTCCTACAACAAAAAAACCATCAACGGGCAAAAAAAATTACAACTGGTCCTTCAAAATATATGTATGTATATTATGCATCTTACATATTTATATCAAGTGTGAGAGTTGAATAGGCAAAATATTTTTCCCTTTCACATCCAACATCCTCAAATAAAAACGGTCATATAGCATGCAGGAGACAAGATGAACACCAAAAATTTTCTTATTATAAAGGAAGCAAATAAGTTAGCACTTTTATGGTTGAATTACAGTTTCACATAATATTATGTCAGTTGACAGTTGCCAACCAAGGAAAAATAACGAATTTTTGTTAGCTCTTCCCATTCATTCCCACACAATATAATTCCCAATTATTATTATACAACATGCAAAAATAAACTGTGAGTTGGTAGTAAAGAGGAAGTGTTACGTAAAAGATTGCCCTTCCTTCCGTTTAAAAACTAAAGGAGAGTAAAAAAGGGAGTATAAAACGAGGGGCCAATAAATCAAAGGATTATTTGCTCACTGTAATAAATGGAGAGACAATGGGAGGAAGAAAATGCCAAGAAAATGCATGTCTCTGCCAACTACAGTTAAACGGGCAATGCAATAAGTCGTCCTTCATATCTAAAAAAGGAGAAAGTCAGTGGCAGGCCCCAAAAAAACATGGAGTGAGTGCATTACACACAGCACTGCGTTTATTTTTTTTCTTTCATTCTGTGACTTCTTCTTCTCAGAAAGGAAATGGTAAGTTGTATGAGAATGTACAAAAAAAGCCTTCACTTGCACACGCTTGTCCTACACACTATACGCTTATATTGGAAGCGTAATTTTGTGAAAATTGTCGTTTTCTTGGTTTGATGCAAATATGACGAGGATAAGGAAAAAATAAATGACTTTCACAGCTACAACAGCAAAAAAACACGATAAATGTGTTTGTGTGTACAGCTTTGTGCTGGCTTATTTTCTATTCTATTTTGGTATACTTATTGCTAGTTTGTTTTATCACGCCTATATCTATGTATGCATTTCGTGACTCGGCAGGAGGAAAAACCAGAACCGACAAGACAAAACTCTGATGATGATGATGATGGTGACAGCAATCAAGAAAACGAAACAAGTGCAAATCCGCTTCTGTGCTGTATTGTCGTTCTCCTCTTTTGCTTCGTTCAACACAAAATTCTTCAGTCTCGCCAATTTAAGAGAGAGAAAAAAAAGCTGAAAACAAATAATAAATGAAATGAAATGTCAACAGACAGACATTTTTCTTTCGATGCTTTTTTTGCGCCGTTTGCAAAAGTCGACAGTTCATTTGTAGACTTATGAGTTTTCCTCCCTAAAAAAACATTTTGTTTTCCTTATAATTTCGTTTTTGTCGCTTTGTGGTTTATGGAGAATTTTGTGTTGTGTTGTGTTTTGAACTATGATTTGGTATTTATATGAAATTGCCCTTTTTATACTTTCCCTAAAAAGAAATTACCACTGTGAAAGTTAATTCGTGCAAAGCTGGCAAACCATAAATCATGGGAATTACACATCGCTGCGCTGCAACATAGTTAGATAGGAAGGCGAAAAAAATTACAACCTAAATCATTTAATTTTCACGATATGCTCTTCCGGAAGCTTACTACCAAGCTCTGTATCAGTAAAAGGGGGAGAAATGAAAATGAAATGGTTGAATGGACAAGTAAAAATTATCTATAAAAAAATAAACCCGTTGACTTTTCCACGCTCTTTTCAACACATTCTCCCCCTACTCTCGTTGTACGTCTCGTGAGTTTGCCTACACAAGTCGTACATATGTATTAATAAGATGAAAGTAAATGATAAAAAACTGCATTCGCCAACTAAAAAGTTTTTATATAAATGCAGCAGCTAATGCACTAAAATAGCTTTAGGTATTTCGTGAGTGTGGGTGGAGTTGTAAATTAAAAAAGGAAAGCTAACATTTATGTAAACGAGAAGGTGTTATTCCACGCTTTTGTATAATTATCTTCATTCTTACGTTTGGTGTGTGCTTTTAGTGCGTAGATCTTTAAGAAAGTCGTGAAAGTGAGTGACACGAGTCGCTACTAAAATGCTAGTAATTTTCATATCAAATAATTGAGAATTTATTGAGCGCTGTCGCTTCCGAAACTTTTCTTTTCCCATCCTCCCTTTCCCTTTGTTTGCGGCAGGAGTGCTGCTTCCTGCTTGATCAAAATGAAATCATTTTCCACTCTTATTATTATATTTTGCTCATCAGTAAGCTTTTCTTGGAAAGAAAATGGAAAAATAAATAAATAACACGTTTCTAGGTACAATACCAACTTTTACATGCAATAGTGCACGTTCTGCCTTTTCAACTTATCCTTATTAGTGTAGTGAGGCTAGCAGCGTGTTCGTTTGAAAGTTTCACTGTCACGTCCACGTCTTTATTTGCTCTCGGTTGTCTTTGTAATACTTTAATTTCCCCAAGACGATTTTGTTCCTTGTTACTGCATCCTTAATCAGTGTGACTTGCTGTGTTGGCTGACTGGCTCATCTCATATATATGTATACCAGACCAAACCAGACGGTATGGATGGGCGATGAAAATGCACAGAGGCCGAGTATTATCGTATTATAGCAGCTCACGCTTAGGAACAATACGCTAGCAAACCGACGGCTTTAATACTCTGTAGATTCAAGCCAGGCTTTTCATTTTCAGTACGACTTTCACAAAAGTCATTACCACCGGCTTTAGCTTTTAATTGCAGGGAGCCACTGGCGTGGCATGGCATGACATCATCATCAGAGGATATAATTTTCATGTGGTGCATTCCAAATCCCAAATTATTGTAGAATGCATGCGTTCTTGCATACATTAAAGGAAGAAAGAGCCTTGCATAATTTTATTGCTATATTGTTATACTTATGTATGTTATAGCGGGATGTCTCATGTCTCTAACCTGCTGTAGAATGCAACTTTGCAAGAATAACTTGTCTGCTCTGTGGCTAGTTAGTTGTAATCTACGCAAGATTTCTGAAAATATGCTGATTGTACGTATTGCACACATACTACTACAATACAATGAGCATTTTCTCATTCTCTTCCTCTTGCCTCGGCCAACTTCAGCTCTAACATAAGTTTTTTGGTGGAAAGCCACCCAAAAGCGATTCTCTGCTTTTATACATACCGCTTTCCAAAATCTTCTTCAACTGGAGCATGAGTCGGTAAAGTTATAGGTATGCATATTGCTTATCTTCAAACGTAGGTGTAACACCTATGAGGGAATGTAAAGTTTGAGAATAATAATGGTGAACTTTTCCTCTGGGAATATTACATCACATTACATAATATTAGATTATTCCTAAACTTTTCCTAGGGATCATCATCATCATCATCAGCCAAGCGAAAAGCAACCAACCATTACACAAAAGGTAGGGGGAAGTCTTTGGAGCATGAGGCAGAACAATTTCCTTCTTTCCAAGAAGAATAAGATTGTCTATGCACTAGTTCTTCTCTTCAAAAGTTGTGTGTGTGTGTGTGTGTACTTATCCTTACAACTTATATATCCCTACAAACACAAATAGCTGAGCCAATATAATATCGGAAATATTTTAAAACCTATCCTTTGTTACATCAAATATCGAGTGAAAACTGGCAACTACGATTATTTCCCAGTCAATGGAATGAAAAGTCTTTCTCGCTAACCGAAACTATATGTAATAATGCTGGATCTAATAAAATGTCATTTTGTTCTCTGAGTAAGTTGACTGGAAAAGGGGAACTTTGTCGTTTGTTGGTTTGCCTCGGCTTTTGCGTAATAATAAAGAGAGATGCAATGCGTGCGTCAAAGTTGTTACGTGTTACATAATCCTGAAAAGTCAATTCAATAAGTTGACTATTTTGTACAATCCATTTTCTCCCTCTTCTACTTTCCTCCCTTCGTTCTTACTCATGCTCATACTGTGTGTGTACTGTGTATCCCATATTATTAATATTACTTAAGCTCACAGAGACATAACTAGACAGATCCTCTTTTTCTTCTGTGGCAAAGAGGGTGGTGGTGGTATGGAAGGGTAGAGTTGAACACAGGGGGATATATATTCCATGGCTTTGGTGGCTGTGTCAATGTCATTCAGGATTTTCCTTGATGATTATGATGGGATGCGGTTTCTCCCAAAACCAAATAACAAAGAGAGAAAACTTGAGAAAAGTGAACTTGTGTGTGTATGTGTCGCAATTCCCTCCGGTTCAGCTCAGTAGTCATTGTCAACATCATCTTCATAATTTGTGACAAGTTCTCTAATACCAACCCGACCAGGGCGTGTACTTAACAGGAGTTTGGTTCGGTGCGATAGCAAACCAAACGACTTTTGCGTGAAATGAACTGTATATAGTAGAAATTATAAGATTGTTATGGATTGTAATGGGAATATTTGTATTATGACCCTTTTCATGCATGAAAATCACTACTTAAACAATCCTTGTCATTGAAGTTGTCCTCGTAATATAATACGCATCGCATGTTCATAATAGTCTTCCCTATTTCAACTTCATTGCGTTTTGTTTTAACTCCCTTTCTGTAGTCATTTCATGGGTGCTTAAAAAGTTTACCAAAGTAGACTTTATAACTTTATTGAAGTGTACAAACAAGGGATTTTTATGGATTTCATCCACTCCCCAACCAATTTTGACTTCTCTTTAGACAAAAGAGTTGAAATTATGGAAAATTTTGTCAATAAATAGCCAAAGTTAATTACACAGCATAAACATAATTTATAATTCTTCCACATTTTTAATCAAGGTCAGTTCCAATAATGAGGTTACCCTATCGGCAATTCGCTTTAAAATCGAAATGTGTAATCGAAGCGATCAAAGCGATTTTGTAGGGAGTCGACATTCGTAGAGAAGTCGCCTCGATTGCAGTTACGAAATCGTATAGATTAAGATACGACACATTCGCTATCGAATAATCGAACACTCTCAGCAGCGAAATCGCTACGATCTACATTTTTGGATGTTATAGTTAAAAACTACAGAAGTGATGTAGCTATGAAATCGATACGATTATTTCAGGTTGATAATCTATTATATTCTTCGTTTCTCATTCGGACAGAAATCGTTACGATTGTTGGTTTTCATATTTATGTTTCATTATGAAAAGCGAGTTAGCTATGAAATCGCAACGAAGTCGATGTGCATGTTTATTTGCGTTGAACGAGTGTAAATCCCATTGTCATTTAAGAAGCAGATGATACATACATTCTAGCATCTATCTTGCTACTATCATTCCATTCTGTCACACAATAGGAGGCAAGTGTTTTTGTGTGAGTACACAATCACAAATAAATTATGAAGAGAATTCATGCTCTTTACTTGGATATCGAAGATTGAAGAAGATTATCATTAAACCTCAGTTAAAAGTTCAACTACCTCAACCTGGTGACGACTTCGACTGCTGATTCTTACCTGACCTGATGCCACGTTACAGTTTTAAAGGGAGGAAAGCTGGGATTCATCAAATTAGCAGGAATTTAGCAACTTTAGTAAGTGCTTCTGTGGTTTTAGGAGTATTCAAACATATTTTGAATCGCATGTCAGTGTCAATTTTTATTGTTTATTCCTTTTTATGTTACAGATGACTACAAGTCAACCCATAGACGATGTGCTACTGAAGAATAACTGATGTAATTTCGAAAGCTGACAACATAGTTCATCGCAGAATTGTACGTCTTTTTTCGATTTAATTTGTTAGAATATCCGCAGAGATTGGTAACTGCAAGGTTCTTGTTACAAGTTAAGTTACAGTTACAAGTTACAGTTATGTAACTTAATTGTAACTTAACTTGTAACTGTAACTTTTCCAAAAAGTTACCAATCTCTGAATATCCGTAATTATTATGAACGCTACATTCAGTAATTATACCATTTATTTTCGTATTCTCTTGTATATTCTAACAGGAAAGAAGATGGATAACAGCTGTTACTAACTACAACGCATGTCAACTCCCCTTCTTACATCTCCTACAGGAGCGACTAATGTGAAAAATAATTAATTTGAGTCTTATTTTAAGTGAAATTTATTTATTTTATTATTAATAATAATTGTTAACTGATGACATTTGCTTTGTATACAATAAATGTTCGAAAACCATATGCTTGTATTCACTACAAATTTTTCTGCACGAAATCGCATCAATATCGCTTTGAAGTCGTAGCGTAAGCATTCACTATAAAGCAAACACGACTTCGATTTCGTTGCGATTTCATAACTTTTTCGGTTCGACTAATCTGCTCTGAATCGCTTCAAAGTCGATTAGACCTCGCGCAAATTTAGCTTTAGCTCGGCTTCGACTTCGTATCGAAATCATGGCTTTCGCTTCGATTTGTTATTCGATTTTGTAGTGCGATTTCGCTTCGATCATGTCGATTTTTGCCGATAGGGTAGTGTTAGTGAAATTTTCTATTCCTCTCGGTGCAAAATTACTTTTGGCAATTTTGTTCAGTATATAGTTGCGAATGCAAAGTTTTAAGGATATAATTGAAAAAAGTCGTTCAGTTCTTTCCACCATATAATTAATAAGGGGAGTTTGTAGCCCAAAAGGTATAATGCTGACAGACTGTTTAAATTACTTGCATTAAAAAATCAGCTCCCTGTTGTGTTACGTTCTCCTTTTTTTTTGAGAAAAACACACAATATTCTACAGTGAAAGCTAATAACATTAATTTGTGTCCTGTTTTGTTTCAAATATTATACACCTAATATCTCCACGCAATCCAATCCAACGCTAACCGAACCACATTATCCTAAATAGATGTTAGTAGCCACGTAAATGTAAAATAAATTCCAACTGAATTGAGTCCAGTCGAGGCAGACGGCATAATAACAGGATTTACATGTTCCTGCCGAGTAGTCGGGTCTTTCTACTCACTCTTTTCTGCTACTGCCTGTTGAAAATTAATACTGAAGCAAAATAGAAGCCAAAAGAAAGGCAGAGAGAGAAAGAGAGAGAACAATATAAACACAAGGGGGAAATTGCAAAGTGCTCGTTATTTCCACTATTATTGCAGTTATTTTCATTAGGAGAAGAGAAAAGAACGTGGGCCAACAACATGAATACAAAAAAAACTTTTTTTACATACATTTAGTTTTTTAGATGAAAACAAGCAGGTCATTTACTTACTCTCCTTTTGGTTTCCCCCAGTTCGTAGTTCGTGTTCAAAATGCAAAATTGCAAAAGCTTGCTCTAGACTTAAAAACTTATCAAGTATGCATGCATGTGTGTACAAACACACACACACACACACACAAAACTCACAACACAATCATATACTTTCTCCTCCCAAAAGGATTCCAAATTAAAGTAATAAGGCCTACAAGTTCATGTTTTCAAAATGGCCATTATATTACATAATGCATTAAAACATAATGTTTATAGGTATAAAAGGGGGATGCATGCATTGCACAAAGTATTGGAACATGATTTCACATCCACTGAATAAAACCCGTCGTGTTTGCTCAGATGAGCGAAGCCAAAACCAAACTAAACTAAAGCCCCCGTCCTGTTTTTCGCTTTAGTCTACACGATACATACACATATACATACACCATACTACTACCATACATAAAAAATATTGAATATTGTATGGATAGAGTGAACAAGGAAAAACGAAACAAAAAACACGGTAACTGAGCTTGTGTACATTGTTTTGCTTTTTTGCTCTCTCTCTCTCTGTTTTTTGTCCTCTCTCATGTTCTCTTGCTGATGTGTATTGGGTACGCGTCACAAAATGTTGGTTTTGCATGGTTTCGCTTAAAAGTTAATGGTGTTGGCGGTGGCATGGCCATGGCCTGTGTACTACGTACTTACGTACGTACGCAACGTCTATGTATTGTACAAGGTTGGTTTGGTTGGAAGAAGATATAGGAAAAAATTTGCGTTCTCTTCACGAGCTGCCACCATTCCACCACTGTGAGCCTTTTCGGGATGAAAATCGATTTTTATTATATAGATACTATATTTAAAGATATACTCATTCAAAATGCACAATATTATGATATACATAAAACTCCTAAAAAAGCTTTTGTACTTTTGTCTCTTTCTGACTTCTTATTGCCTTTTTCTTTAGAATATCACTCTGACTTGGTTTTGCTGCATAGCTTGTCTTGAGTTGCTGCCCTGGCTTGGCATGGCACACTTTTTTCATAACTGATGTGATATTGGATTCTAAAAGAGGAAATGTGAATTCGTAAAAAAAACCTCGTAATCATAATGCACAATATAGTTGATAGTGGGCAGAAATGAAAATGAAAGTGGAATAAAATAATGTGGAGGGAAAGAAGAGGTGGAAAGCTAAATTATTAAAAAAGTAAAAGTGGTAGTAAAAATGAGCACTAAAAAAACTTTTTATTGTACATTCAACATTTTACTATGTAAAACATATATATTTAGATGTATGTAAGGTATTTTCCTTGTCACTCTTTGTTTGAGAATGTTGGAAATAATTGAAAAGTTTGGATAGTGAAAATTTTGAACAAGGAATACTTTTATTGTATATTACATTGTTTTATTCCCAAACTCACAAAACAGCCTGTTTCAAACTCTAAAAACTTGTTTTTGTTTTTAGTACATGCATCAACTCTCTCCTGGTGCTGGTGCTGCTGTAAAGTACTTTTCATGCCCATCATTTGCCTGAAAGGTTGCAAAACTTATGGCCAAGATATGGGAATTTAAAAAGTTATTTATGTGAATTTGCTTTTTGTGGATGAACGAGAGATGAGATGAGATGGAGGAAATACACCTATTTTCCATGACGCACATAATGTATTATGCATTTCACAAGTTGGAAGCTGAAAAATGTATCTACTTTGCAATCTGCAACCGTTTGAATAATGTAGTATAATACATATCAGAGCAAAAACTTGAGCAGAAAATGTTGGGTAGTATAGTTTTAGTTGTTAACTCTTCTACAGATTTATTTGGATTGATCCTTGGTGGCGGTGGCAAGCCGCCGCTCATTTGCCAAATTCATAGCCACGTCAAATTTCCTGAAGAGAAAGCGCCCCTAAAATCATGTGATTTACTTGTGATTTTATATTGTATTAGCCTCAAATAGTAAAAAAAAACTTTGTTTCGTGATTCCAATTTGCTCTTGTGCAATTTCACACAATTCGATTTATTTCCTAAAGAAAAATATTCGGGGGCTCTTGAGCAGTCTTCAACTCAACTCACTCAAGTACATGATTGTCTACCGTAAGTGCGCTTTGCTCTTCTACTACTATTTACTATGGATTCCTTGAGCCTGAAGGAAGAATGCAATTTCCAGCTGATTATACTTACTTGCTTATTCTATTTTTCTCTGGATACACACTACAGAAGACTACATTGCCTGCTTTTTTCATAGTTTCAGCCGTGAAAACGGAGGGAGAAAAACTGCCAGTTTTTTTCGAGGAGAAAGAGCTTAACTGGTGATATGACTGGGAGTGAGGAAAATCGAAGAGTAAAAGGGAAAGTGAAGTGAGTGAGAAAGTGCATAAATATACAGACTACTACTACTCGTCCTTATCGATTACTTTTGCTCTTTCCAGTCAGCCAACTTACACATACTAAAGGGACGCTGGCTGACGAATAGTTTTTTGAATAGTATAGATTATATATGTATATACATATTATATGTAGCAGCAGTGGTTTGGTTTAGGTAGGTAGGTGTAGTCGAGGCAGTTCTATACGCACTTTTGTTCACTCCGTCCAAGTATCCAACAGGCAGTTTGGAAAAATCTTCATTTTACTACTATACTGCTTTTACTACTACGTATTCAACTTTAGCCACACAGCCACCACAACTTTTTCCTTTGCCTTGTCGTCGTCGCCCTCCTCATCACCATCATCATCATCCTAGCCTAGAGTTCATTTCTAGCTATTTTCGGTTAGTAATGCTTAGTAGTAGTATGTGAGTGAACAAAAATGTATTTATATATCCTCTCTCCATCTGTCACTGCTTCTACTTATGTACTTATATAAGAACTGCGTCATACATGCTGCATGCTGGTAAAAGAATAAGATTTTT
Source organism: Orchesella flavescens (assembly GCA_964034955.1). Classification (NCBI taxonomy): domain Eukaryota; kingdom Metazoa; phylum Arthropoda; class Collembola; order Entomobryomorpha; family Orchesellidae; genus Orchesella; species Orchesella flavescens. The sequence goes on along the minus strand of OZ035954.1, from coordinate 33,664,952 downwards.
CCGTGTAAGTCGTTTTGTAAGAGTTGGTAAAGAGAAAAGGAGCAAAAATAGGAATAAATGGTAGTGTGGCGGTATATATAGCATTCCTATATGACTGCATACAGCAACGCTTACACTTAAGTTTAACTGGCAACTTTCACTCACTTTTCCTTTTTTCACTCTCGCTCAAATCGTAGCAGTCAAGGCGAAGACGACGTGTAGAACTTTCATTTATAGAAACAGATGTAGAAACGTGTGTGGTATTGTGTGCAGTGCACTAAAGAATTTCACACAATAGCTATACACACGCTCTTTATATACACCATGTGTGTATATGCAGGAATGGGAAATATCTTGACAGTCGTAGTCGTAACAGTAGTGTCTTAACGTTTGACAGTGTCTCTCTATTCTGTACCTACTCCAGAGGAAGATAAAAAGAAACAGTGGAAATAGAAGCTTGCAAGCAGTAGCAAGTACAAGGTGACGGTATTTACTATTACTTCTTTGATTCTACCAGCCATGGTTAAAACCTTGGGTTTTAACGCCAGAACCCACTGGGTACGGGTTAAAACGGGTTTAAAGGGGGAAAATAGGTTAAAACGGGGAATAGTAATTTTCCATGCAATTTAGAATGGTAATTCGTGAATTACATAATTTCAAGGTACTGTGCATTAACTTGAGTTCAGTAACAACGAATTATGTTACAGTGCGAAAATTTTCCAGTCTAGTACTGCAAATTCAGTTCCTAACTGTTAGATAATCAAGAAAGCATTCAGTTTTACCATTTAATTTTGACTGAAGACAAATGATGATCAAGAATTGGTGGTTAAGTCAAAATTAGTCATATACATATTATACTACATCAGAGAGACTACTATCAGTGCTTAAATCTTCTTAATATTGAAGTAAAAGACACGCACTACAGCTTTAAGCATCAACAACAATCTATTTATATTTAAACATACAGATTTAGGATTGATTTGCTTGATTTTTTATTAAAACCCATTTTACACTAAAACCCACCAAATTTAAGGTGGGGTGGGCCCATTTAAACCCGGGTTTAAACGGGTTACCCACCTACCCATTATAACCCACGTGCCATGCATGGATTCTACCTCTATCTAGCTTTCTGCTAGTTTTTCATGAAGGAGGTTGTAACTTAACTAAGATTTTTTATATAGAAGACGAAATAAGAAGAAGCATGAAGAAAGAAGACATAATATTAAACGTATGTATTAGGTAGTACATACATACATACATACATGTCTGCAGTAAAGAAAGAGTGTGGAAAAATAGGAAAATTTTCCTCTTGAATTTTCTCTCCTGTTTCATTCACTTTCTCTTTTTTTCGTTCAGTCACACTTTCCTCCTTTTCCTTTTTAATTCGTTTTTGCAGAGAAAGGAAGACGGCAAACAACCTTGCCTTGTAAAATCAGCATCTGCACAGTTGTACTCTCCACACAGCTGCTTCCTCTCTCTCACTTTGAGGAAGAAAGTTGGATCCCATTTCCATTACAATAGTCGTTCCTTTTTTTATTTTTTTACTCTCTACTACTACTACTATTCTTTCACTTGACAACTCTCCTACTCCAACGACTTTCCCTTCAGTTCTCATGGTCTCATGGTGAATAATAAAAAACAGGAAAAGTGTGTATAGGTATTATTTGCTCTGAATGTATGTTTCAAAGTGCGTGTAAGCAATTCCAGCCTGTGTAGTTTGTAAAATTCAATGCGAGTGGGGAGAAGAAAATGTGTAGTTGAATGCAGCAGCACATTTATTGAACGACAAAATGGATCCCCTGGCCCGGTGGTTGGTGAACGAACACAGATGCTTCTCCTCTGCACTGTATTCAACTTCCCTTCCTCTAATGAAGTTATGTTTAGGGACAGCTAACAGTCCGTTTGACGTCACATTTGTATAATCCAACTTGTACTGGAATGTTGAATGTAAGCAAGCAGGATTTCGAGGATAAAAGAATCTTCTCAACAACTCTTCTGTCGCCTTCTAGACTTAATTTTAGAGCCAAAATTGTGTATCAATATATAAACTTGCAGCATGGGGTGTGCACTACAATTAAAACTTGAGAGCAAATTGACTTCACAGTATGACCCATATCTAAGTAAGTAAGTAGTCTGGTTTGGTAAGAAAAGAGGGGTTGCTTATCCAACTAGAAATATAATATGGGAAAAGTTTGTGATGAACTGTGACAGTTTCTCCTTCAGCTTGACATTTTATTGTCTGTTTTGCTACAGACAGAAAATGCAGCGTAGTTTTTTAGCTTTTACATGAAAGCATTCCAATAAAGGAGGAGTTTTTTAGTGAGCAAAAAATTGAGTGGAAAATGTTATTCGCTAAGATCTGTACTAAAAACCACCCATGCGGAAAAATGAAGTGGGGAAGCATAAGCTCTACTTCATATAATGAGCCAAAAGTAGTAACAAAACATGATAACAGTGAAGTGCACAAAGACACGTAAAGGAACTAATGAATAGACCCATTGGCCGATTTTATTATAATTTTGTCTGCCTCATAGAAGTTCTGGCATCAATTGCAAAAGAATTCATTTTGGAAATATACTTTTCATCCAGCTTCTATTGTCTCGTATATGCATAGCTCCAACTTTTTGACATCGTGACACTGATGGTGAATACAATGAGACTCTTCACTCACTTTTCTGTTTGTATTATATAATTTCTTTAGTACTTGGGACTTTCCATTTGTTTTCGGCTCCCTTTTTCCTCAGACAATGAACTTCTCATCCCATTGTCTTTTCTCCCATTTCAATTTCAAGCAGCATGAGAATAAGAATGAAAAGAGTTCAAAGTAAAGTCCACTCTTAAAAGTCTCGAAAATGTTGTCTGCTCTTTTATGTTGCCTTCTTCTTCTTCTCCTGTTAGCCTTCGTTAGATGACAACAGATGGGAGAGAGAGAAAGAGTTGAATGTGCATTAAGAGTCCAAGTGATTTTGCTTTTGCACTTTAGCAGCTGCTCCTTCCAAAACTCCTGCTCAAATAATGACTACTAAAGGTTCATTCTCTCAAGGACCTTGAGAGAACTGAAATAAGAGAGAGAGAAAGAGCGAAAAAGTAGGGGAAAGGAAAATGTAGGTTGCTCATTTTCTCTCATTTCTTTTATTTCCTAGTTCATAATGGATTTGTTTACATACTCCAGTTTGTCCAGAACCTTAATAACTTATATATATAGGTACGGCGGGTATACATATGTATTCCACTCTGCTCATTTTCCATTAGCCTTCTTTTTTTCTATTGCGTCAGATCACGAAATTGTATTATGATGGGAGTTGATGTGATGTGAAAAGTAGTAAAAACAGGCAGTTGGGTTTAGTACAAGTGAAAATCGTTTTTTTATATGTATTTTTGTCTGCACGAGGGAAAAAATGAACCAACTGAACTCAGCCACCAGAGAATAATATTACAGTTTTATTTTTGCATCTGAATAGTACTAAATAGAGTATGAGTACTATGTATACTATACCAACTGGAAATGAAAATAGAATAGAAATCGAATCAGTACATTACACACAAACCTGGAAGAGTATATTTTTTATATTCCATTGTATTCATGAAAGTGGAACGTGTGTATGCGTACATATATAATGGTATATTCTGCATTAAGGGCAACGAAAAAAAACTTGATTACATTACTAGCAACCGTGAAGAATACTAAAGAAATGTTGGTTGGGAGAAGGGGGAGACCAGGCCAGGCCAGACCCGAGAGAGAGGAGAAAAAAGTTGAATACTTTATCGGTGGCACATTACATAATTTCTCACGATATTTAGTATGCTTCAAGGCATCAAGTAAACTTTCCCTTTTCTCCTTATTGCTTCTTGATAGCCTAGTTTGCTTACGTATGAAATGGTGGGTGTTTGTTTAAGTCTTGACTATTTTTTTTGTTATGTATATAGGTCATTTGTGCATAATGGTTTTGCTTTTGCAAAAAAAAAGTTTTCGATTTAAAGCATGACCAGCATACAACATGAGGAGAGAACACATGGCATGGCACAAAAACAGAACTCAAAATGGTGATTACTATACTATATACTCACTCGAAGACTCCATTTGAAGAGTGCATTATCCTAAAGGATGAAGAAGGAAAAAGTTCAACCAACTGTGCTATTAACTACATCTATAAATATTTAATATTTGCAAATGACACCGGTAATGGCACACCCATTTTCTCAAAGTATAATAATATACATATTATACACCAGCAGCACCCTCCCAAAAAATTGGTCAACCCAACAAAATAGGAAGTGGAAATGGATCTGGGAATTGAAAATAATGCAATGCATTTCTCCCTTTCTTGAGCAGAGTCCAAATTTGTAATGAAGCGCAAAAAGTGCAAGTAGTAAATTGAAGTATATCGTATTTGAAACACACCATGTTATCCAACATTACCATTCACAGCGATTTTGGAGCTGGATGAGGGCTAACCAAGCCAAAAACTTGTATTAGGTACATGGAATATGAAACATAGAGTATATTTTGAGCCGTAAGTAAAATTATAATTTTTTGGTTGGGTGGGGAAAATGAGCTCCATTCCATTTTCTAACTACTACTACTATACACTATAAGTACATTTACGCTTCGATTAAAATCTTTTTTCGGGAACTATTACTTGTACGTATACGTTGAACATCCATGTATCATATTTTTCTTAGCAAAAACGTCTAAAAAGAGAAACGTTATTATTTTTTTCTTCTCTTTCCCATTTCATACAACACTTCATCGATCATTGCCCCTTTCTCCACTTTCTCTTTCCCGTAGTTTAACTTGATTAGAGGAAAACAAGAGAATAACAATAGAGAAAAATGGTATTTAAAGAGAGATGAAAAAGATTGAGTACATAATAAAAATCTTGAGGGAGAGACGTACTCACTCGTTAGTCCTTCATTAAGCTACTATTATTATTTTTTCTAGAGAACAAGTGTCTGCCTGAATGATCTATAGCGTGTACTCGTGTGCACAAAAATGCGCCCAAATAATATATTATTTACGAAGCCAGCCTTTACCCTAATAATGCAAGAAAACAAAAGTCATAGCTCAAATTGTAAACGACGAAGCTTACAAACGTACATAATATGTAGCTATTTCGTCGGTTCATTGTTGCTCTCTGAAGAAAAAAAAATGCGTACATTACTCATATACGCTTTATCATTCCGAGATTCTCTCCATCCATCTTTTTCAACAAAATTTTGCTGAATTGGGCAAAAATAAAGTTCACTAAATATAAATATTTCATGCTCATGATTGTGAAGTGGAACGTTGTATACACATTCATCTTCTTCGCTGCAAAACATGCCATCCGTTCTGCTGCCTTTTTTTCCAGTAATTGTTGTACTTGTTTGTAGAATCTCAAATTGTTAGTTTCCATTGCTGTGACTTTCATGGAAGTACAGTACAAACAAGTAATAATGAGTAATTACTATTTACCCTGAAGAATCTCCAGTGTACCATCGTGAATGAACCAACTTGTTTTACTATACGTGCTCGCTCTTTGCCTCCTTGGAACTCGGCAGCTTTAATTGATATTTTTTCCAATCAGAAACGAAAGAAAGAAAGCTCCTATTCTACAAAGTCACTCGAAAAGGAGGAAATTCTCGATTCCTTTCAAACCTTGCTGAGCTGAAAATATTGTTTGCCCCGCATCAAAATTTGACTCAATCAAAAAGGTTGTATGTTCAAATTTATAGCAAACAAATTGTATAAAGTTCTGAAGGATTATACATACATATATACACGAAGCCCTATGCTTAATAACAACAAATAAAAGAGCTCAAGTCAAACTACTATATAAGCTCGTTCCAGAGAAAAAGTTGGGAGCTTGATGAATTCATACATTTGCATAAAACGATAGTATATAAAACGCGAGTTTCATAAAGTTTTTATTTGAAGAGAAGACTACAGAGAGAGGGAAGAAAGGAGGAGCAAATTAACTTCTCATTTCTCATCATCCTCATGACATGAGAGTAACATATTCATTTCATTAAGTGAACTTGAAAGGAAAATGGTGAAGTACATATATATTGTACGTACGTCGGAATCTATCTCCTTTACAGACATATGGAATGGAAATGGTTTTAGTACGAGTACCCCTGAAAAAAAAACCAGAGAGAAGGCGGAAGATTTTTTTTTGTGAAATATGAAGTTACTTCTCCATGCATAAAAACAGCATTTCTTCATCTCCTCTGCTAGTGTAGCACCCAGCTGCGTTTTTGTGGCACGCACACACATGAAATCTTCAAAGAATGAGATTTTTTTCGTATTTCTTTTCTAGAAAAAAATTGACAGATACGAGGGGAGCCGGAAAAAGGCAAGACGTGCATGCACATATATGCAGCGGAATGGAACGGCATCTTTGAATCTGGAAACTTTCTTTCATTCACCATAATATAGTAGTAGTAGTAGAGTTGGAACATATACTTCTTATTCCTGACTGGAAAGGAAAGCAGCATGGAACACATTCCACGTATTATGCACATGCCTACGCAACGTCATGCATAAAGATATGAAAGTACCTAAATACTTATGCATGCAGTTATAATGTACACGGTCAAAACACTGTTGCAGCAGCAGCTATCTAGCTGTAACATCGGAGTTCAAAGGAAAATGCAAAGAATCCTTATAAAGAACATGCATAAACTGCCGAAAATAGACGGAGAAAAGAATTAGAGTTACGAAAGGAGCTCTTACTACTGTTGCTTTTGGTACTAGACTAGGAAAAATAACCTGCTGTCTCCCTTTATGTTGTGTTTCCCAAAACGTACACAGTTTAGAATTGACTGGAAACTTGTGTCTGTGTACTCACAGGGATTTTCTTAGAGACAGACAGACAAGATGGACTTAACTTTCCCTTTCTCTCCTCTCCTTGAATCTCCTCTCTCAAACAAACTTGTTTTTCAACAACAAATGATATTTATACAATACTTCTCTCTCTCTCTCTCCTGTTTACGCCTTCTGATTTCATGAGAAAGATGAAAGAGACAAGACCAAGAAAAGCAGGGGATGACGGTGAGCTCACTTCTTCTATATTATATTCCATTTATAAGAAAACCCAGTAATGCATTAGCTTGCTAGTTTGTGGCTACGTACAACCTTATATAAAACTTGTCTAAATCTGAGTTGATATTTTCAAAATACACAAAAGATTGGGAAACATTTTCCTTGTGTATTGTTATCTTCATACTTTATTTCATACTTTCTATCAAACATGTTTTTAAGCATAAGAAAAATATCGTAGTTGCAACTACTATGTATGTATGCCATGAATGCTTCTGAGCTTTTTGGTTTCAAAGTTGTAAAGTCGAGTTTCTCCTTGTCTTTATATCAACATCAACTGAAACTTTTTTGTCTTCTTCCTAGCGGCAAAACTAAATGTACATTTATGTTTGGCAAAATGAGGTGAAAAATGTTGGGAAGGAATAAAAGTATGAAGTAAGGAAAAGACCACCTGTTTGACACATCGACTTTCAACATTACTTTTTTTCTTCCGTAGTTCCGTCTCCGCCTCGACGTATATAAAGTGGATCTATATGGGCTATGTGTCTGCGCCTTTTCGGCTTCCTCGGCTTTCCCTATCCATGCAACAGTAGCAACAAAACTTTTTGTCTTGATGAAGATGGATGTTTTCCAATAAATGATTTTACACGCACACACACACAAACACACCCTGCTATATCATGATGAAATGAAGCAGCTCATTTCACTTTTCATACTTTATATATAAAAAGAGCTAGTTTGTGTGGCATGTCATCCTAAGGCTGGCTTCCCATTTTTGTCTGGGTTTAGTTGTTGGGTAAACCTAACCAAGTACAAAACAATATCATTTACAAAGTGTTGGCGAAAGTTTCCCAGTTTTATCCAGGGAAAATACACTCGCGTTGCGTTATGCAGAATTGAGCTACTGATATGATGCTGTGTGATACTATACTAGATCGTGGTTTGATAAGCTCCCATGTTTTATTATGATTATGGTATGAATGTGATGCTAGTTTTTGTGTGTATAAAAGACTTGAAATGAACACTTTATTCATCTCCATTTATTTCGTCTGTCATGTCAAATAATCCACTGGGAATATAATGATGATAGTACAGTGCTGGTGCGGATGCTACCCACCCAAGGAGACAGTTTGAGAAAGAAAAAATGAGATATAAAAGTATATTATAGCTGCCTATCTACTATCTACCATAACATTTTTATCCCATTTCTCTACTCATATATATACATAACTGGTATTTTTCTTATTTTTCTCAATTGACATCTTCATTTCCTTATAAAATGTATAAATTCTTATGTGCTTTTACTCCCACTAGCAGCATCATTAACATTGTGTGTCATATATATTTATATGCAAGAGATGGTTCACAAGGAAAAAATTGAGCTTATGAGTCTTCTCCAGATAATGGCATCTGTTTGGTAGAGGATTTATTTGTTGTTAGTAACCATTTTTATTCCGCTTCTTACACAAATATGAGGAATAAAATTGGATGTGATGTGACATTTTCTTGGTGCTAGATATATTGTATTTCAGTCATGGATTGCGTAATATGAAATTGGATGAACAGAAGAGTATCATCCTCATCCCATCCCATCGTTCTATAATATTGGGTCTGGGATTGGTGGTTGGCCCCCAAATTATATCCAAAGAGGAAAAAATGTGGAAGCAAGATCTTTCGAGTAATCCCTGAGGCGACTTGCTGCTTCAGAGAGAGAGAGGAGAGTGTGTAATGCTCGCGCTCCTTATGTTACTTCCACTCCATTATATTCACTCAAATCCGTTTTCCCTGCCTTTCCTCCTCCTCCTCAATATGATGAAGTGGAAAAGATGATAATAAGTTAATCATACATGTATGATGTATGCGTATCCCATAAAATGTCTGCAAGAACCAATTTTGATTAAGTGAAATATAGCTCTATATCTAACGTACAGTTTTCGTTTTCTCTCTTGTCCCTCGATTACATATAGTGTTTAGCTCAATTTAGGAAAGTTGAATTCAAGAAACATGATATGAAGCCAATTATTAACCACTTTAATTTTGCAATGTTCTTTCAATATGGAAGCCTTTCTACTATGTATATTTGTATATGACGACGGTGACTTTGCTTTGTGTGACAATCTTAAATAAATCACTTGATAATTCCGTTGTAGACTGCAGTCAGCAGAAAACAAAATAATTGCCTATAATTTTAGTATTTATGATTTGAAGATAACGAGGTAGTTTTTTGGTGATAAAAATACACACTTGTTTTAAAGGCTACCATACATTTGATTTGACAGATGTATCTTAATTCATCAACTTGTTTGACACATGGTGATATTTTGCATAATATTGTAATTGACAGGAAAATTACAAGCGTACAGGATACCGTTAATGTTTCAAATATTTAATTAAGGGAATTAATTGATGACTGACGTAGCTTCGGTACATCATAAACACCTCATCATAACTTTTCTCAATCTGATTAAAATATATACATACACATGTTGAAGTTTAATATTTGGGGTAGCTTGATACACTTTCAACTTTTGTTGTTTTATCGACTCGACCTGAACAAAGCAATTCCAAAAAGAAATCTGGGCTTACCTGTCATCATAAACAAATCCAGCCTTGAGTGTATTCAAATACACAAGAAAGGCAGCCACGGACGCCGTCACCGCGATCCAGTCAGGTTGTCCCCAAAACGATAGGAGTTTTGAGGAGCTGTTGCGTATCCTTTCACCGATTCCCATTTTCACAGAATATACTACTCCCACGATCGGATCGTACGTTCCAATATCTAACTTTTGATACCGGCTTGTGTGATGTGATGTTATGAATATCACAAAGAAGCCTTCACTAATACTACGTTAGGTACGTTCCTCATACTTTTACTATAATTTACAAACATTAATAATAAATAAGTATGTCTTTCAAGCACATTTACATGCTTCCACTACTCGATCATGTTGTATTCCGTATAATAAGCTAATTACTCATTCACGCCCCCTCCCCCGCATAACAGCCTTTCTTGCCTGCATTTCTGAGTCATTATTCCATTCCACACCACACGTAAAATGAACTCTTTATGAATATTATTTTTGTGAGAGCGAAAGGGCCCAACTCTATAAGTCGAGCAAATGTGAGAGAGTACAAAACTAATCAATAAATCACCCGGTCACTGCTCTCCCTACCAAAGTTGGGTTTGAGTTTTGCACACATTTGGCATTTGGCATTTATTATCTATCTGTCACCTTATGTCACGATCACTGCCACACTGATGCATTCATATCATATCATATCATATGTTCAGCAATGCAAAAACGTTACATGAAATAATATAAATAGAATGCTTAGGTAGTAGCTCAATAATATTGTATGTCGTCGGCAGTCGGCCTCCTGCCTTTCATTTCATGAAAACCTCGCCGCTCTCAAAATGTTTATCAAAACAACTGTCAACTTTATTGGTTTATTTTGAATTGCCTATAAAGATGACAATCTTTTGTCCTATGAGTGGGATACAATATACAACCACATACACAAAAAACACAACTTATTTAATGTACTCGAATAAAAGTCGTGGGGTTACTAGAGGATTGGAGGAACGTAACTTTTATACAACTCTCTCCGAGATTCTGTCACCAATAATGTGAAAGGGAACGGACATAATTTTTTTAAGCAAAGTATAAAAGTACTCATAACTCAACACATCAAAAAAGATATACTCCTAACCAAAAGCAAACCAAGTCAATTGCGTTCTTGGGTTTGCTAAAATACCGCAAGGGAAGTCTGCACTGACTGAAGAAAGTCAGTCACCGTCACACGTAATGAAAAAGACTAGAGCAGACCAAATTTTTTAGAAATCTACTTTATAGTCAAATGCCAAGGGAATGGGAGACAGGGTCTATCTATCCCAATAAAAATGATTACTTTGAGTTAGTTCTTATGTAGAGTTTAACATCAACTTCATGTCGATGTCGACGTCAGTCAGTTAGCAAAAACTGGGGGAAAGGGAAAGCAAGACCTACTTTTTTCCCTGGAGAAGAAGGAATTGACACAAAGTATATCTATACTTATGTGATTCAATAAAATTTTGTGCAGTTTTGCTATTTTTCCCCTTTTCTCCGCGTCTTATCTCAAATACATTTACAAAGTTTGGGTTGAATACCGCACCGCTGATACTGCTGCTGCTGGAAAGAAGATGATGATGACGATGATGATGTCAACAAGTAAAGTCAATAAATGTGATATGATATGGCGATGCGATGTTATAGAGGGTAAAAATGTACTGGTTTACTTTTTCCACTGTGATTTTTTAGGCCTGTGACTCGCTCTCAGGAGAGAAAATGAATATGAGATACAGGGACACATGAAAAAGGGTTAGGAGTATATGTGTATGGTTCTATGGTTGTTATCATCATGATAAAACGAAGTTTGTGAGAGAGAGAGAGACAAGAAAAACCCGTGCTTTGCTTTTTCTTTCGCTTTCCTTCTACAGCGTTAGTTGACTCAGCACTATATTGCACAAAGCGGGTACTGAAGACTGTGACTGTGTCTAGGCTTTTCCTTTTATAGCACCCGTTCGTTCCGGTTTTTCGGTTTCCCTTGTAAATTTTTTCTCCTACTCAAGTCAGTCGCTGGCTTGATTTCGCGGAGTAAACTTGCTCCTCTCTTCAGAATTGAAATGTCTAGTAAGCAAAAACATGGCAGAATGTATTGATAGCTATGAATACATGGGCACACGTCAATGAATGCTGCTGCTGCTGGTTGGGTTTTTGGTGCTGAAGCAGACTACTATTCATTCATTCTAGACCAGGTCAGAAAAAGTAATGGAGACGTGTACGCATATTATACGTACATGCTTCTTTTTCGCCCCACAAAAGTTTCCCTTTGGGAATTTTACTGGGATGGAAATGGAAAATGGAACTCTGCTTGCTTTATTTAACTGATATGTCTACAGGGCTCCGGTCCCTTTGGATTTCTCTTTTGATTTGAAATCTCCTTTGAGAACTGTAAAGTAAGGAGTCAAATTTGAGAAATAGATGGGAAGTAGTCAAAACTCAGTCAATGCCCTTCCAAACGGAAAGTAGTAGAAGTTGGTCAAGTTGAAACGCACTGACTAATACATACATGCAGAACAGTAGATAATATAGTTTGTGTATCTAAAAAAACGCCATTTATCAACCTTGTTTTTGCATAGTTGAGATTGTCTTGGAATGAAGGAAGTAGGCGTGTGTGGCTTCGTATTTGCAACCGCTTTATTTTACTTTGTTGATTGATTCAATCAAGGAAATCCCACGTTGACTTCCTCCTTTTCTTTTCTTTTCTTCTCTACTTCACATCACTTCACTTTGGTTTTGTTTAGTTGAGTGGATTTCCTTTCGCCACAAGCGACTTCATAAAATGGTGGGGCATACGTATACTTTTCCAGGGATTAACCTTTGTATGAGACCCAGCGAATTCGTAGAAATGTCAACTATTTTTTCTTGTCTTGATTTTTCTCCTCCTTCATGTCCTCCTCCTTTTGTTGATTTCAAGCTATTCAATCCAATGCCGTTTTCTTCAAGTGATTGGCTCGACATGGACTTAAATGGATGAATGAATAAGGTGCTGCATGGCTTCCGGTTGATTTTGCTTCAAAGCCTTTTTTATGTCGACCTCGAAACTGCGTCGTAACGTAGATTAATTTAGTTTTCTCCTTTCTAATAAGTGCTCACGCTCTTTTAGTCTGTGACTTATGTATACACAAAAACACACTGATTAAAAAGTCAAAAGCATGATGTGATGCAGTTAGAATAGAAGCGAAAATCTATACTATAAAACTACGTTATTTACAAGTTTATTGGTTTGCCGGTGATCAAAGCAATGTTTACAATTCCCGACGCACAGAAAACTAGGTTATAGCTGCTTGTTATTAGTTTATTCCCACGTGATACACATTAGCTTTCACGTGGAAAGTGTGGAAACAAATATTAACGAAGGAATCCTATTTTTAGTTGGCTTCAAACTGTCCGTCTTGTTTAATAAATGGAAGAAAAGTGGTGACTTCAAGTGTCACAGGTATTTTTCCTTACTTTTTATTGAGTTTTAACCACCTTTATTTCATGTAAACAACAATGTTTTGCAAAAGCCTAGCAAGTCAAGACACGCAAAATGTCATGCTAAATTGAGAAGAACTTCTTCACCAAAACACATAAGTTAGCAATTGGTGGATAAGGTCTATTAAAGATTTTGTATATTGAGAAAGCTATGAAAATGTTTGGTAGGGTTAAAAATTGAGTTGAAGTTGGAGAGAGTCTCAACTCAACAGTCTCAACATCAAAAACTTTTCTCTTGATGTTTTGAGATGTTGGATGTGTGTTCGTTATTCGTTATAAGCTGAGAGAGCTCCGCTTTTGATGTTGATGTTCGTGACTTCTTCACTGAATCAAGTCTTGTTCACTTCTGTGCTCTTTCCTGGTCGTACACACTGGTTTTAACGGGGATATTAGGATTGCCAATGCCAACTGCCACTGCTGCCACTACTACTCTTCTCTTCTCTCGCTCTCTTCTGCTTTGGTGGAACTATGAGCACTGGTCTGGTCTGGCCTGGCACCCTCCACCGAATCGATCCGACGGAATAAAAAGCAACACAAAAAAGAACCTTTATACCCATAGCCGGGTGCTATTACTACGTTAATATATAAGGTAGCCAGCCAGCACCACCACCACCACCAAATGCAATATTGTATGCTATTGCTTATATACACAAATGTGCTTGTTCCCCATAAATGTACATATGTGAGCACAATATGTACTAATATTCTATGCATCGATAAAAACGGACAGCAGCAGCAGCGGAGAGAGATTGCTGTTGCTTCCCATTTTATACTTTTCTCTTTCTCTCTCTCACTTTTCTTATGCTCCTTTGCTCTCCTTCTCGTCTGGTTTGGTTTGGTCTCAGCAGCTCTGCTCTGCTGGATGAAAATTGAGTATAACATGTTTGCGGTGTAAATACAACTCTTCTCATATGTACATGCAACATTCCATATCAAATTCTATGGAAGCTGGAAAAAAAGATAGAATTACTGTGATTATACACCAACTCAATGTGTGTATCTATAGGAAGAGACTATGATTCATTAATAACACTTTTTTTCTTCCCTATTATGCTACTTTTTACTGAGCTCATTACCAAGGTACAAATATCCTATCGTTTACGTTTGCCCCTTCTTTCTCTTTTGCTAACATCCCTTTTACATATATGGACCACACTGTACTACACCACACTACTTTACCTTTGAGAATGACAAGGGTAAGCACTAATTGAACCCTATATCAAGTCACTTTTAGTGCTATTTCGGGTTTCAGCAGACAATTCTAATGATTCTAACAATATTCAAACAAACTACTTGAAGCAATTAGTTGCCCCCTAAAATTGACTGGAGTAAGTAATTATGAATGGAAAGGACAAGTGATTTTATTGCCCCATGTTAAGGTTGCTACCATGCATCCACATCCACAGTGCTGTTCCCATAAACTTGGGTCTAATAATTATACTGCTTTTGCAGTTAAGAATAGCTTTTAATGTCTATGACATGTGCATAGACTCATGTTTCTTAGCTTATGTTGAACATAACTGTTGAAAATTGTGATTTTATGAAATTTTATGTGAGATTGTACCCTACACTACACCACCACGCTCCATTTAAATCCAGCATAATATGTTGCTTTTGGATATAAAGGTTCATTAAGATTTCGCTCCAATTTTATGTGGCTGTATATCAAATATGTATGTACATTTATATTATTATTATGTGAGTGTGTATATCAGATTACATATTACAATACATTACATGCACAAATAGTGGAGAGAAGAGAGGTCTCAAACTGAGAAAACTCCTATTTTCCCCTTCTTGTTTCTGAATCTCACTTCGACACGACAATAACTACATAGATACATGAAGAAGCTTTAGAATGTAAGGAACGCTAGTGATTGTAAACCGTGGAAAGGACTAGATATATATATAGTGTATACTCTCCTGACTTGGGAGCGGTAGTCAATGTATGGTCGATTTGAGATATGGTTATTTTATGTATCGTTATCGTCATTATGTAAAGGAATATTCTTTGTCAGTCTGTCGGCATCCGGTGTAGACTTTTCCTATGATCTTCCATTAGACTGTTCATTCGTTACTCAGCCGTGAACAAGGGAACCGAAAAAGAGAAAGAAGAGTATAAAGGCAAAGTCGGGTTTTTTTTCAACAGACAGGTTGGCTTTAGCTTTTCTATTTGGCTAATAGCTCAGTAAGATCTCTCCAGAAAAAAAGGAACTTTTCTGTAACAGAGTAATAATAATGTGCAACTGCCTTATATATAGATGAATGCATCTCTCTACGCTACACGTCTACCGGTTATAGTTTAGTTTAGTTTATATTATATCATGCATTTTGTACAGAGAACTTTTTTTTGCTACTCCACTCTTTCCCCCTTCTCTTTTTATCCTTTTATTGAGTCACGTATTTCTTTCTCCCCGCTTTACTTCCTTCCAGCTTCTTTTTTCAGTTCCGGTCCTGTATGGTGTGATGGCAGTGGCAGGAGGAGAAGGAGAGTGAGCAGCTTTTCTCTTTGGAAAGAAAAGGAGGAAGATCCATCGGCTTTTTCGTTTCTCCTCCTGTCTCAATGCTAATTAGCCAAATCTAGTTTCACTTTCATTGTCGCCTCTGATCTGCTCTGCTCAGCTCAAGAGATCCTTCTCTCTTTTTTTCCATGAGTTCCCCTCTTCTTCTTTTCTCTCTCCTTATATTTTTCCTCGCTCAGTTTCAAGGACTCAGTCAGCTCACGCACGAATCCTTTTTTCTTGCCAACTACGATATTTATTACTGTGTTCACTAAAATCCCTCCTCTTTTGCATGGACTCAAGAAAATCTATGCACCATTGCTTTCCTCCTTTATGAAGATCATCATCAGCATCGTCGTCGTCGTCATCATCAAAGTTTCATCAGAGAAAAAAGAAGGTTTATTAGGCATGCACGAGAATCATCACTTTGGAATAGGGGAAAGAATTAGATGAAGAACAAGAAGAGAGAGAGAGAGAGAGAGAAGGATAGACAGGGAACAAATCCCTTTGACTTTGCTACATGTTCACTTATTAATGCTTCCCGCACCACCACCACCGTCATCACTAACTTTACTTCAACTTGATTTCATTCCATACATTCCAGTCATTCACTCATAAACTTGCTCGTTCATTCATTCATTCAACCAGTCATTCATTTCACCATTTCTTTTGAAGACATATATTCCCCAATTTTTGTTTCTAATTCCATGTTAAATTATCTTATCGTTTTGCCTTTTTGCTGAAAAGCTTTCATGTACCTCATAAAGAAAAGGAAGAGATCTATCCTGGTGCCAAGCCAAGCCAATGTTATCTTCCCTTGTTAAATACTACCCTCCGGTGGGAATTGGCTCATCAAGAGAAGATGAACTGCTGGGATGAAATGTAGGATAGAAGAATGAATGAAAAAAGCTAACAAGGGATGAAGATGAATGGTGAGAATGAGGGGGATGGGGAGAGATGGGAAATGAAGTGGTATTTTTTCCATTAGTAATGTTATGCTTTTCGGGGGAAAGTCCATCGCCATGAGCTCAACTTATATTGCGTTATCATTGGAACATTGGAACTTTGTAGGCACTTCAGCTGCTGAATCAAGTATAGTTATATGGCGAAACAAGGGCGGAAGATATAACAAAAAAGTAATCATATTACAAATATTAAAATTTTACTAGTTATTTGATGGTTATCCGTCTTCGTATATATCAGAGCAATATTTTGGATGAGTCTACATATATATCTAGTTTAAATCCAACGTTTCTTCCTCCCCATTTCCTTGGGCACATATTTGGGTTGTTACAGAATTGGAAGGAGTAAAATGAAATTAGGAAAAAAGAGAATACAATAGTCTACAGGGTCCAAGTTCAATTTCTGGGTCTTACACACACACACAACTAAAGTTGCAAATAGATCCATTTACCCAGGGAATAAAATAGTGTAAAAGGTCGTCAATTGTCAATTTTATTTCTTTCACAAATGCGACTTACAACCAGCAGCATGGTCTGGAATATTGATGAAATTGGATGTGGTGGTGGTGAAAGACAAGCATTGTCAAGGCTCAATATTGAAGAGCAGAAACAGACCCATTTTTTTCTGTCCATCTCCCTTTTTTATTTCTGCTACTGTTGCTCTAACTATCTCGTTTTACACCGCTTTTCATTTCTTGTACAGCTATTTGAGACCTGGTTTACGTATAGCTTGGTTGGTTATGTAATTCCGGAACGAGCGAGTGGTGTAATAGCAGTAAAGCCGGACAATTGCACAATTCTAAATTGTACCAAAAAACGGCTCAGGAAATGAAGACAAGACAGGAGAGCTTCAGATGGGATGGGGAAAATGTGTGCAAAAAATCTTTTCCCTTTATTTCTTGCTTCATTTTACGACAAAAATAGGGAGATTTTTAGCAGTTTCCCTTCAAAATGAGCATTTTATGAGTGTCGACGACCATCTCGGCACCATACAACCAACCAGACCATCAGAAAAAAACCTAAGCATTTGGATTGTTAGAACCACGGACGATATGTACAAGAAGAGGGAAAAAGCAATGTTGTATATTACATCAGCAGCAGCATCAATATCACACCGGCCATGCCCATTTTTTGTGAGAGAGGGTTCATGACATAAAGACGAGATGAAAGAAAGGAAATAGGCTTGTGGCAAAGGACACTTCAAAAATGGCCATAAAAAGAACTGTAATATGGTTACTTGAAGAAAGAAAAGGAAGAAGAAGAAAAAAAGTAATGTAAAGTGTCTTCAACTTTCATCTTGACGAGTGTAAGTAAGGAAATGTAGTTCTAACAGCCAGCCAGGTTCTCTATCTTTTGCAAGAAGAAAAGGAGGAGATGAAATTGCTTCAGGCTGGTTGTAAATATGCAGCCCATATATTAGTTGTCATTCTTCCTTCTCTTTCTTCACCCACACACGACACATATAGAGGGAGAAGAAGGTAACTCAGAAATTTGGACAAACGAAATGACAATCATGAGGAGAGAGAACCATCCAAAGAAAAAATAAAATTTCTCCACACAACATATAACATATATATTGAAAATTCTCTTGCTGGCTAAACTTTTTATTGAACCACACAATATTACGATATTATCTTTATCCAACCGAACAAGGAAAATATAAAAAATGATTGGTATACAGAAGATTCAGGAGGTTTTTTTGCCTCTTGAACCTTTTCCCTTTTCTCTCTGGAGTAGATGGAACATGAACATTCCAAACAGAAGAAGGACCATCGGATCCTTTTCAATAAGTCAAGTAGTACGACGACGATGAAGCTCTGACTCAGATATGGGGAATCTCTAAAATGGTCTGATCTGATGAAATGTGTATTTTCTCTCCTCAAAAAATAAATGCGGACACCTACGCCAACACCACACCACACCACACCACCTTCCTCAGCTGTACCAAGATACCAATATACCAACTTTCTCCTTCGGTTTATCATTATTGAGCCCCCATTCTCACTCTCTGTGTCTTCACCTAAACAGAAAAGTAATAAAAATGCATAATATAAAGCAAGTAAAAAAAGGCAAACGACATACATTCTCTCAGAAGAAAATGTCAACATCATCCAATCCAATAAACATATAATGGTTTTATATAGGAGTAGGATATATAAGTAGTACCACCGGCACCCAATACATGTATATACATAAGTAATTCATGGTGTATATAGGTCTACAAATTTCCCGTCTATTTCCTTACGACTTTTTCTCCTCATTTTCAACTCACTTTTCCCTGTTTTTCTTTTTGAGTAAGTGAAAGCAATTCTCAATACACAAGACAGTGAAGATGACGAGGTTGTGTTGTGTGTTGTGAGGTACCCAATCCCATGTAACCTTCTGCTTTCCTTATAGGGTGACGCGGCTGTGTATTATATTGTACATAAAATCAAGCATGGCTTTTTCTACATTTTGGAGAGAGAAAAAAGTGTCGCAAACCTCGTATATCTCAGAGTTGTACAAGCTTTTGTCGTGTATTATGCATATATCCTTGATAAGAAGAAAAGGGAAAGGCATAAAGTAGGAAAAGAAGCAACCAAGCCGCATCAATTATTCATTCTGCTCTCTTGCTCGTCCTCAACTCAATTTGTTCCCTGTCCTCCTGCTCCCTCTTCTTATTCTTTTTTCTAGTTATATTTGAGCAAAAGCCATGTACATAAGTATATACCATACCACCTACACAAGAAGAAATGAAAAGAAGAAGAAGAACATGGGGAAAAAGAAAGTCTGCAGTAAAGTGGAGAGTATATATAGTTTACATGTATGTATATACATAGATAAATACTGTCGTTCTTTTTGTACCTTCTTTAATAGTACTCACGTCAGTACAGAGCTACTCCATCTCCCTATATATTTGCATGTGGTGGGAAAGCACCTTTAAAAATTTACTGTACATTACAACATTACTCCACACAGCCCTTTTTTTACATACATAAGACAAGGAGGAGGCAATATACATCCATCTCTCGTTTTGTTGCGTTGCATGTACATATTTTTTCTTGCTTGCGGATCTTTCTAAACATATTTGCATTTCACACACTTCTTTTCTTTCAGCTGGTGAAGCTTCACCCATTCTTTTCTTCTCCTATTCTTCTTCGTCGTAGTCATCGTCTTAGAAGAACACCAAGGAAGGCTTCTCTTCCATGCTCCTCTCCTCTTTTTTCATCAAAGCACTCGATTTATATGCAAGGCTTTTTTCCTCCAGTATAATAACAATAATATTGCCAAGCTGCTTTCTCTCTCATTCTCTGCCTTCTTGTATATTTTTTTGTCTCCTCGAGGTGACATGGCAAAAAGCACTAAAAACGACGATACACTATGCACACGTTCCTATTTTATTATGTATGTAGATGACAACATAAAATAACGGAGGAAAAGAAAGAGAAGAGAGAGAGAGAGAGGTCGGGCTCAGGTCGCCGTTTGGATTGTGACGACGGCCGACCTTATGTGTCGCAATGAATTTCGGTGTAAATGTATTTTTTTCCAAGTATTTTTTTTCTTCCTTTCTTGCCTAAAGCATTGCTTATAAAAATAACATGCTCAGCTCACATATGGACATGATCATGATGGTGATGACTAAAGGGAATGACGAGGTTGGGATGATGGGATGTGATGATGATCATGAAACTCGATGTTTGATGCTTTGTCATACAAAAAAGGCAAAGGGAAGAAGAGAAAGCTCCTTGTTTACTTTTGCTTTCACATACCATTTTTTTGATTCTTGACTTTTCCTGGATTGTATTTTGAATTACAGCAGCAAGTAGTAGTAGTATAGTGCTTATACATATACCCCCGACCTGCACGCATTTAGGAGTAAATGAATACTGTAAAAATATGAAATGAATGTTGAATGTGGTCTTTGGGGAGGAAGAAACGTAAGAAAACATGTCAACCATATTACATGTTGACTAAAGGCACCTCCTTTTGAATTTTTTTTTTTTTTTTTTTTTTACAAAACTCGTTTGCTTCGTTCAATATAAATGAATTTGATATGAAATTTTTCACGGGGACTCTGAGTAGTCTTCAGAAAAGGGTAGAGGGAACAACACATTTTTTAGAGCCTTGACTTCTACTGCCTACCTATACACACACAAAAACGTCTTTCTCCAGCTATAGACTTTTTTCCCTTTGGAAAATTGTACAAAAGTGGAAAATTTCAAATTGCTTCACCGTATTGTTAAACATATTCATGGAGTAAAGAGGAGCATATGTATGTTTTGTGTTGAAGCCTATATAGCAGTAGTATTAGTACATATAAAAGTTCAGCTGTCTCAATATTTTCATTCTTCTTCGTCTTCCACTTGTCAAATGCTGTGGAACGGTGAATACATACAAACTGCCTTGTTTAGCTGTATGGCAGTACTATATTCTTCCCATCTAGTAGATCCTCATTCTTAACCCCTCTTGCTTTGTACTCGTTGGATTATACGTATGTACGTGTAACTTACCGTATGATGGTTGTTGTTGGTGGTTATATCTACTTGTCGCAATGTCAAGTAGCCTCTCAGACTCAACTTATAATATGAGCACTTGGAACTATATATGTACGGATATGTGTATACGCTCATTTTTTGTCATTGCCATTTTCATGATTCTTATTTTGCCAAAGAAGAAACGTGACTTGACTCGCTTTCTGTCAGCTTGAAAGCAATTCAAATTGTGACCTTTCTTCTTGGGAAAGACACCGACTTGGGAAAAAGAAAATGCTAAATTTTTATACAAGTGTACAGTGTACATACTTTACGTAGCATAGTGGTGGCATAAGAGTATGAAACACAGAATTTTACTATATATTGTATATTTTTTTTATTTATCGTATCGTTCGTCATTCCACCCTTGTCATGATCATGATCCGTGTCATAGAATCTTAAAAAATTGCCAGAAGGGACTTTTCAGGAAAAACCACCACCACACGTTATTTTCTCCTACTCTATATGAACGACATACGATGTCATGCTACTCCTTTGACATAACATATATTTTCCATTTGTACTAGTTGGAAACATATAGTTCCAAGCATTCTCCACCTTGGAGCATATTTTTCAAAGAATAAAAGTATGTAACATTAATGCACCAAACCAACCCTTGCAGACCATATAGACCTCTATACTTTCATAAATATACATATATTCACCTCGTCCAAAAATGACTTCCTTGTACTTTGTACAGACCCTGCCACAATGACGATCATCGTCATCATCATTATATGATTTTGTTGTTTTTTTTCTCCCTCAGCGGCAGCAAAAAAAAGCGGCGGAGTGGTAGTGGTGGTGGCCATATGGATTATTTTCCTGAAGCAAGTTTTCTTTCACCACGACACACAGGAACAGATGAGAAAGAGTATTATGGGATATATGTGATGTGATGGTATTATGATACAATCTAAAGAGTATGAACACAAATTTCTGTCTTAAAAGCACGGAAAATAGTGATTGTATGGGGAGATAGTGTAATTTTCTCAAGTAACAACAGCTGCCACCACCACGCATACCATACCACACCACGACGACCAAGACCAAGCATCAACCATTCACCATCATATCATCATCACACTACAACGGAAGTAACATCTAGAGAGCAAAAATGTTAATGTTGATGCACAAGAGTTAAGGTTTAAGAGGAGTCATAGGGTGAAAACAACAAATGTGAAAGTCATGTTCCATCATCATCAGCAACAACATCAGAACATGAAAATTGTGACTCTTTTTTTTGCAAGTGGATGAGGTTGGAGGTAGTCTCAGCAATTGTTGTAGCTTTTGATCTGAGACGCCTGAGCATGGATGGAATATGGAAGGATTGTTTTTACTTTCCCTGTCTATATATTTTGTGGGTTGTGTGAGTGGCATATTATGTTACTGCTTCGTTCATAGTAGTAGTTGGCTAACCCAACCCGAAAAAAGGGGTTTCACTCTGTCAATGTGGATGTGGATGATATGCCCTCTCACAGAAGATTACTATTTTGTAGAAGTAGTAAAAGGACAATTTTTTGGAGAGAGAATAAGGAAGCTAATATCCAAAGTTTTTTTCAACCTTTTCTTTTCTCTTTTTGGAATCTAAGAAATGACGGAAGTAAGTAAGTGTGAGAAGATATCATTTGGACGAGAAGTTGATGATGATGATAGTACGAGAGCCAAAGTGAAGCATAGTTTTATACTTATCAGAGTTCACATCACATCATATCATATCCTATCTTGCGTAGCAAGTGAAAATACTCTGCATATTCTCAACTAATGGCAACCCTTTCCTATTCTTCTTTTCGAACATATGCATATCATATCATGCCATATCTACTATCAGAAAGAAGCTATATAGACAACAAGAAAAGTGCTAAAAACACTTTCTGTAACTTTATTTCACAAAAAAAAAGTTTTCTTTGAGTCAAAAGTATTTTGGCATCGAGGATGGCATAGCATGCATACTTACACCAAGTCAGGGAAAAAATTTGTTCGTTTATTCAAGGTTTTTTCGTCATCCAATTTTTTCCCCTTCCAGCAACCAAGTGTATGTGTGTGTTCTCAAGAAAACTTTTTTCTTCTCTCCTCAGCCCATTTCAAGTTTCATTAGAAAGTTTACAACGGAAATAGTTGTGGAAGCTACCGAAGAGAAAGAGAGAAAAAGAATGATGAAGAAAATGGATATGAAATAAAGAAAGAGAAAAAAAAGGTTTAAGGCTGTCATGTTGCAGTCATAATGCTTTAATGAAAATGGCAAAGGAGGAGAAAGAAGGAAGGACCTGGTGGATGGATGAATGGAGAAAAGGTTAGCTGAGGTGATATTCTCAGTAGACTGGTTAGAAAATTGAAGTCACATGAAGAATCTCATCTACCCCTTGAAGGAATGCATACATCTTATTCTTGTAATATTGTGTCTTTTGAAAAAGATGAACGTGGGCCAAAAAAACTGGATTTATTCTCAGAATATCTCA
Organism: Orchesella flavescens; assembly: GCA_964034955.1. Classification (NCBI taxonomy): domain Eukaryota; kingdom Metazoa; phylum Arthropoda; class Collembola; order Entomobryomorpha; family Orchesellidae; genus Orchesella; species Orchesella flavescens. The sequence continues at coordinate 33,641,445 of OZ035954.1, read as the reverse complement.
AAGGAACAAAAGAAAAGAAAGTAGTAGCGTGTCACAGCAGCATATCATATGTATATCATCATCATCATCATCATCTTGTTCTCATCAGGACTGATTTTATCCTCAGAAACCCCAAGAGAATCCATAAGATTGGAGTGTGCGTTGAGTACCACCATGCCGTATCCGTATCATTTATAATTCAGTATGTCATTCCATATAATATTCCTTTTAGGGATGAATGACTCGGAACTGGAACTCTTAGCATTTTTCAGGGAACAGAAGTAAAAGCTCGTCTAGTACATTTTTGAAAATTTGTGTAGCGATTAGAGCCAAATAACCTTTTCATCTTTTTGGTGAAGTTGGAAGTAAATTATGGAATTCACTTTTTGTTTTCTGATTATGATGAAGCATGATCCTGATTGATAGGGAGCGGACGAGAAAATATTATGCGGGTGTGCTATATATAAAGTACATATGATATATACTTTCATGAAATGATGAATGTTACATTCTTTCTCCTTTTGAGCTAATAAAAATGCCGACATTTATGTATCCATCATATTTTTATCATGTGAAATTTTTAGTAAAGCTAGAAAGGAGATTGAACACATGTAACTGCATGAAAATATTCTCTGTTGTTGTGTTTTCTACTCCAGCTGCTAACCATAAACTCTCCCCTTATTCCAATACGACTGCTGCATCGTCTCATCCGTCAACAGGATACTAAAACTACACACGGGGAAATAAGGGATTAGAACCTGTACAAGCTGCTCTGTTGATGCTTATTTGTTTCTTTCTGATCGGGTCTCATCCATAAATTCATAATATAATTGGTGAGCAAGAGCAACATACCAACAAAATACTAGCGTTTGGGTTTGAGTTTACAAGAAGAAAGGGTAAAAGTTTGCTTTAACATTAAGACAGGAAAACTTAACATTAAAAGGTTTACCTATCTACCCACTTGATTTGGTACTTTTTTGGTCACATCACATAATAATATATAGAGTATGGTACAACACAATGAATTTTTACATACGGCTTACTTAGCCCCTTTGTAATATTCCTTCCTGCTTGCATTTTTTTCCCAACACGTCACGTCACGGATCATCAAGCCTTTGCTTTCTTTCTTTTGCCTGGAATTACTTGAACAACGTAAATTTTGTCATTTTCTCCATCTCCCTCTGTGCACCTCCCACTTTGTCCTTTTTTGGCGAGGATTTTCTAGGATCAAAATCCATCTCTTTCGTTTGTCTATGAGCTCAGAAAATGGCATGCTGACTTTACGGCATTTCTTTTTGGATGACTTTTCTTGTCTCTTCTTCTCTCTTTGCAACGGACGGGGAAAAAGTTGTTTAGTAAAAAGTAAGTACCAGTAATTCTAATGGAATAAACACAACTAGCTCTACCATACCATACCATACCATACCAATACCACATCGTCACCACGTACGAATGAGAAACATAGACATAATATATACATACATGGTGGCTTAGTAGTTTGCGAGCTGGAGAGAAAGAGCAGCTTGTTTATTCTCTTTATTTTTCCTTGTTTTTCCTTTATCTTAACTCCATATGCTTATCCTGGTGCTTGTCTGAATTAGGAAATAGAAAATTCCATGACTTGACTTTGAGATTTTTTAACGTGTGACTACAACTACCCACACCAAGAAAAAAAACTACCACTACTTTATCGAAGTTGGGCTATTCAAAGCTTTGAAACTTTTTTTTTTGCTGGCACATTCCTGCCCAGAATTTTAGCCATTTTGTACGACATGTGTGGTGGTTCGGGTTGGGATAAGAGTAAAAAATATACAGAAACATTTTCTCCAGCAGGTTCAACCAATTCCAGATGTTGACTTTCTCAGAACACAAACACATACAGTGAGGGATGTAAGTACGTTTGTACGTTAGCTTGTCTATAGCGAAAAAAAGTTTAAGTAAAAATAGATATAAAAGGACAAGTGAGTGCATTTACTCAGTTGTCTTACAACGACAAAAAGGAAGAAGACGAAGATGGAACCTGCATACTTTATTTTCCCCACTCTTCTTAACACATCACCTATAACATACAAGAAGAGAAAAAAGACACTGGACAGGAGGACATTTGGGACATCAGACGTGAGAGTAAAAGTAAGCAAGCTATAAGTTCTCTACCAATTTAAGCTTCACAGGAAAGTAAAAAACAGTATGAGACAAGAGGAAGAGTAAGAAAAAGTCTTACACACACGAAAGTCAAGTTAAAAAAAGTAAAGCAGAGAGAAAGTGGGTAGGCAGGTTGTTTTTTTTGCAATAGAGTAGAACAACATGTCTGGAAGAGGAATCAAGAGACAAGGGAAATTACTCAAAAAATTCTAGAAAAAGACGGACGCGATGAACGTGCCTAGCCTTTCGTTTGTTAAACTTATTAAAGAATATAAACCCGGAAACTGGCTATACTAAAGATACTCAAATTTACGTTACATTCAAATCTTATTTCAAAGTGTAATTGCATCTACCTTTATCTGCCATAATTAATCTGCTGGTTATTAAATTTAACTAAATTTTCTATTACTTTTATGACGACGTTGTAGTTATTTAATACAAACAAGCTACAGTTATCCTAATTTGATTCATTTTTAGCATTTATTTATGAACGAATTCTCATAGAAAGACAAACATGTCGACAACGTCACGCCACTACTTGGCATGACGCTTTTCTTTTCCATTAGCAGAGGTTCCTGCTGCGCCGTGGACGGCTTAGCTTTCCAAAGATAATTTGTTACCTCCACTTGCTTGTTTTTGGCTCACGTGCGGTTGACGAAACTAAACTAGTAAAGGAACGAAAAATACCTTAATGGATGGACAATTGATTAAACGACATATATTCTCTAGAACAAAATAAAATTAGGTACACTTTATGTTCATTATGTGTTTCATTGTTGTTTTTACTCCCCCTTTGCTGCTGCAGAATTGCATGTTTCAACTCATTTTTCTTTTTAAAAAAGCAATCATTTCCGTGATTGAAGTTTTATCAGTTTAGCTTCATTGATTATATTTTATTTATTTTATTTTATATCAAATTTAACTTATATTATTTTATATGTACCTCGGATATCCTGTCATTCACATAAACATTTGAGTCAAATGATGACCCCTGAGGGGGCTTTGGCTGATGATGACTCATAAATAAAAGGATAATGATGTTGACTGCGTATTCGATTTGAGCAATTGGGTCGCTGCTCTCCCCACATACATACTACCTACCTACCTACAATTCAAAAAGTGTCAACCAGACATGAAAGTACACATACTCTACGCATAGGAGCAGTGGCATGATGGCAATAAAAAATGGGCAGAGAATATATCGAGAAAATAACGAGCTGAAATTAAGGATAATGATCATGATATGATATTTCTCTCTATATCTCCCGTTGGAAAATACATGAAACACACAGAACGACCGTTTTCTACTTCTTATTTCTCAAAGCAAGGGAGAATGTGATGAGGAGAGAATCGAGGGAATATATATAGTGAATAATATACTACGAGTGAACACAGTGAATGTGAATACACGCACATTTTAATGAAAGCGATAAGAGGGGAAGAAGGTGTAGATAACGATAAATTGTATCGAATCAAAAGAGTATAAACACATGGAAAAACGTCATGTAGGAAACTACTACAGAGAAAAATTATCACCATCCAAGGAATTCTTTTGACGATGACGATATATATACTTCTTATAACACAACATTATATTACATTTTCTGACATTTTCTGTGTTCTAAATCCGTAACACGAAATTCTTTTTTTTTTTGTAAAGAGACACCATTCTTTTTTCGCAGTTCTCAATGAAAACTCTAGAGCTGCTGCTGATATCTTATCCTATCATATTACGAAACGTTAGACGGGAGAGGAAACAAGAAAGAATAACAAAAGAAAAAAAAACAAGTGTTCCACCCGTGCTTATTTCTTCCCTGCCATTTTTCTCTCACTCTACATATCACCATCATATCACCATATCACCACCACCACCTCTCTCTCTCTCTCTTTTCTTTGAATGCGTCACCCTGCAATGCAGTTTATAATAAAAAATGATGATAATGATGATGGTGATGTCAATCGGGATGATAATGAGAATGATAATGACCTGCTGCTGTGTGCACGACTTCAGCTTGAGTTGAGCCTTTCAGTTTCTTACGTCTTCCTTTTTTCCTTCAACACATATACATAATATCTACCATCCAGCAAAATAAAAACCTTGGAAAAGGTTTAACTTTACTCGACTCATTCATAATACACACGTAACTATACACTCAAGTCATCTTAAACTTATGTACAGTGTTGAGTGTGAGGGTAGTAGAAATGGGATCCATGATGTTGTATAGTGAAATTTTCCTTTTTCTCTTCTAAAAATGCCAGATTTAACGACAAGTACTTCCACTGATCTCACAGCTTTAAAGAAAAGCCTTTTTCCTTGATTATTACGCAATACAACATACAACACAAGCAAGTTTCTTTGGAAGTAGAGGAAGGTGGAGAAAAATACAAGAGAAAAATTTGCTGCCTTCCCACTTCTTTTCCATATCCCATCCCATAGTCATTTTCATATTGCTTATTCAACCAACAAAAATGCACATTTCATTCCATATTGCGGAATAAAAAGAACAACTTGTATGTAATATATATATCCTTTAGACACACACGTGCATAAATAACACTACGTAATTTTCACCAGAAAGAAAATTATTTTGGAGAGAAATGTAAGCTAGAGTTGAACAGGGAAGTCAAGCAGCATATCATATTTATATGGAGAGAAACACCGAGAAAAAAACCAGGTAATGGGTATATTAATGCAGATGAAAAATAAAAGAGAGAGAGAGAAGAAGAAGAGAATATAGGAAAAAGCCACGGTATTATTACAACACACGCACTGACTCTCAACCTCATAGTACATTACATTCTTTTCCCAAGCTTTCAGCTTTATTTCCTCATTTTCTCCAAGCTCTGAAGCTTATTCACTCCAATTTTTTTCATAAAGCTTGTTCATTTTTTTCTCGAGTGTTTTGGCTGTGAAAAGAACTATGTTGCTTTGGGGGGTTTCAAGTTTTCAAGCTTTTATCTTAACCTGATGCGATGATGGTGATGATGATAATGATAATGTATGTAGATGTATATAAACCCCGAAAAAATATTCATGATTATGATGATGATGATGTGATGATGACTGGAGTCTTGAGTGTATCGAATGTTTCTTGTATGTCTTGTTCTCGTTAGCATGTTGATGATAAGTGCATTATGTTGGGTTATTGTGTAGGTTCCTTACCCAAATCTCCAAAAATGGGAAAGGTTAAATAAGCCGTTTTGTTTGGAGAAGAGAAGGTGCCTACGCGATGTATTGGAGCTATATGTAAGTACATATATGTATATGAATTGTAAATTACGCGATGGAGTAATACAGGACGAGAAATTCAATGTTGTTTTTGCTATTGACTTTTGTTTTGTTATGTAGAAAATTAAAAAGCCAGATTGAAAACGAAAATATGGAAGATTATAAAAGGGGGAAATGGAAAAAGAGTGAGTGATCAGTTGCATAGAATGAAAAACATAATGGGAAAGTTGATGATCATGATGAGTCTACCTGTCGAAAAGAGATGAGATGGGTTTTTTTCGAACAAAAAGTACGGAGGGGTTCACAAAACAACAAAGAGTGGAATTTTTTTTTCAGTGGAACTTGCTACAAATTGGAATCTGTTGAGTTGTGAAACGCAAAGATAAAAATATGAGGGTGATGATAGCAAAACGTCCGTTTTCACATTGTGAATGCATGTGGGAAGGCTAACATAATGCAAAATGACTGATTTCAAAGGGAAAACGGGGAAAGAAAACATGCTGGTATTTTAATGTGGAGATAGCTAGCAGGCAAGCTTTTGCTTTTATGAAAATACTTCTTGGTGAAGGAATTTCCCATTTTTTTTAAAAAAAAAGTTGGAAGGGATAGAAAAAATATTCACTTTTTTGGTTTCTAAAAGAAAGTAAAGTCGGCTAAAGCCAGAAGGCAAAAAAGTTGGAATAATGATAGTTAAGCTCGCTAGATATTGAGACTTTGGAAGGGATAGCTAGGATATTGTGTGGTTGAGTAGGCGATGACTAAAAAACGATCTAACAGTCGTCAGCCTCTAAATCTAATATGGTAATAGAGAATATAGGGGTGGAACAGAATGGAGAAATGGAATACATAAATATAATGATATTTGATACAAGCGAAACTTACATGTATCCACATGTTGATAGCTAGAAATATCTTCCCCTCACTTTAGAATTTTCGATGAAAATTAAAATTGCCCAAATATTATACATTTTTCCAAAGGGTATTGTAACCTCTTATTTTGTGCAAACTCATGCAAACAATACGTAAAAACATTTAATGGATTAATATTATGTACTACGGATACGGATCGGTGTCTGACAGCATACCGTCAATTTATACTGAACTGCTGGAGAAGAACCAAGCGAAAAATCCTATTAGTCATCTGATAAAATGTTTGATAATGAAAAAAGAGCTGAGAATGAACTTTGCGTATGTATGTTTGGGTACACACACACAAACGCATAATGTGTATGTACGACCAAAAGTAATTGATTAGAAGGAGCATGTGCCCACGTGTAATATCAACACTCCGAACATAAAGCTCCGACTCAGCACTCCATAAATGTGTGCACTACTACCAACTTTGCGTTTCCCTGTTTCCTGTTTCCTCATTCTAATTTCGGTTTTTGTAAAGAGAGACGAGAGTAAAACTGCTCATGGATCATGAATGAGTCTATTCATTGGATTTTATTGGTTATTGGACCTTTCCGCTTCGTTCGCTAGTCAACATGGTCATTATTTGCTCTTTCAATCTAAACAGCACACACATCTGTGTATGCGTGTTTAGAAAAAGCGCAATATACCATGAAATGATATACATGAGCGTGAGTACTAGTATCATATACTACTCGTAATATATGGGGGTTGATGAAAAGTAAGGGTGACAGATGATATGATCCCATGAGCTGGAAATCCAGGATTCGCATTTTCCATGTGTGTTGTAGTTTTATTACATGTAGCAACGACTTCAACACAATGGTCACATGACTTCATCTTCATCCGTTGTAAAATTCAATGATCTATAATATGATATATGGAAAGACATAATAAATACTACGGTGTGTAGAACGATATATATTATACATATTTGGGACAAAATACAATAATATTCCACATGCTACTAAAAGCGACGCATCGTGCGGTGATAACCAGTTGTCAGATATGAATACTGATTTATGATACTTGTTATTACAAAGCGGCTGGAATTTTCGGAACAGCTTTTCTCTAGTAATCACTTGGGGGCAATGTGAGATACCAGAATCCACCTCTGCTCTGCTTCCAACTAACTTGCTGCACACACACTGGCTTGGCCTATGAAATTTGCAGTAATGGTGATTCCATACTTTCATAATAATCATTATCATCATCTATACTTTCGTTTGGCTATCTCAGATATAGATTTCCTCTATACTTCAGGTTTCACTGACGGTGATGATGACGCGATGTGTATGTATGAATATATCTGTTGTAGACTTTGCTTTGAGAAGAAGGTAACATTTTTACGAGTAAAATTGGCTTGCCGGAAATTACAAATTCTAGATTACATCAGGGAGAAGAAAAGAGAGATAGATAGCTGCTGCCTCTACCTTATCAAATATCTATCATCCTAGAATATTAGAAGAGGGAAATGTGCAGTGTTCTCCAGACAAAAGCATGTGTGTATGTACAAGTATGATCTGAGCGAGCACCTTTTATCCACAGCGGTTTCATTTCTTCCCTTCCATGTCTATTATCATCAATGTCATCTGACGTGAATGCAATATTTTTATGCATGTATATGTACAGTTATAAATATACGCGTAGGAGGTCGTCCACCAAAAAACTGTAGAGCTATATTATATTGTTATTGGAAATGTGAATTCGTACAATGAAATTGAAAGAAGCAACGACCGAAAACCAAACCAAACCAATCATCCAACCAAGCAAGCCAACAACAGCTTTACAAAAAACGGTGACAGGAGCATGAACATAATATGTATGTACTTTACGTAGGGTGATGGTGGTAGTGGTGTGTGTTGTGTGTGTGTAACAGTGGTTCCCTTTCCGCTTGCACTTTCTTCCTATTATTACTGTCATCGGGTCCCTTTATCATGCAGACATATAGAGTGGTTGACGTGTGGATGTGATGTCACTGGTCCCTATAGAATTAGATATATTGTTACTTTGCTCTTGCAGTACACGATTTATTAACATGATTTTGGAGCTGATTTGATGCGGCGGTGGTGGTACAATCACTTTTGTGCATTTTGAATTTTCATTACGCTGTCCTCATTTTCTATACTGACTGTTAGGAAAATACTGGAATTGTATATGTCGTATAATATGATTTGTTTTCTATTTATTTGACTTCTTATTGCGGGGATAAGCCAACCACACCATGTAAAATTCCATGTCGAATCTTCGTTGCTGCTTTGTATATTATAGCAATAAAATAACAATGTAATAAATTAATTCTTAGATTCTATTTGTCCATCATACCAGTACTATGAAGGTACCTACATTTTAACAAAATAATTATATGAAATAAAAATTATTTGAAAACGTCACATCAACTCAATAGTGAAAATATTCGTGACACCAAAAGCGAACAGCCGACTATGTTTAAGTTAGTTTGAATAGTGCTGTTTTTGGAAACGCTTATCCAAGCGCCAAATTGTACTCACTATACTATATACGATACCAAGATTAGCTTAGGGACACTAATTGCCTTTGGGAAAAAGGGATAAGAGGAAAAGAAGATGAGATGGAGGACAAACACAAACGTGGAATTAGTATCAGAATCTTTCTTCATATTTTCAACCTCCACTTATCATCCTCAATTTCTCCACTTACAAAAGCAATGGGATATGTGTGTACAGTCCCAGTCGTAAAGGCGGAGGACTTGCTTGCAACGCAATATGATATGATGGCGATGATGATGATGTCTCTGAAGATGATGATGATCCTCGTCAATCGTCTCGATCGTCGTAGTTATCATGACCATAATCATCATTTTTCTTTGTCATTTCCATCCCATCCTCACCAGAAGAAGAGTGAGTGGTAATTTGGAACAAGAATCTATCTGAAGCGATTGAAATGAGTGAGCCACTTTCATGTTTTTACCTATTTCTCTTCCTTCATCCTTTTTTCTGAGAGCAAATTTCATTCAATAACAGTTTTCATCTGAAGAAGCTCATCCTCCTTCGGACATTTTCTATAAAACCGTCATCAGGAAAGTAAGCAAGAAAAAAAACTTTCTCTCAAAACTTATTTGTTGAACACACACAACAACAAATCCAAATGGTAAATCCTCCACTTCACGTTTTTGATGTTGGAAGACATGTTTCTCTGTTCTGTATTCCGCTCACTTAATGCGATAAATCCTAACTTTGATATTTCAACATGGGATGGGCGAGAGAGTTATTGCTTTCATTCATTCAGGTGAACGGCTACTTCGTCTAGTAGTTCTACACTAGTGAAGCAATCAAAACGTAAGCGCGGACAGATGTGTTATCAATACAACCATCCAATTCACTCACGCTTACGCTGCAAGGCAAGACTTTCTATAGCATTATATAACCATCTACATGTCCGACTAATAGGGTCCAACATTGTCTAAAAAAACAATCATTGTTAGAACAAAAAAACTTCCTAATATTTTTTTTGAAGCTTCTTATCTATCTCAAGTCCAATGGGATGCTATGCACATGGACAATAGGAAGCTTATTTACTATAAAAACTAAAAAACAAAAGAAAACCCTGGAAAAGGATGAGGATGAGAAAAAAAAACAGGAATCTCCTCGGACGAAAGAGATGAGGAGGAAAGAAACAAGAGAGTTTGTGCTGATAAATGAAATTTTGGTGGTGGACGACAGATCTCAATTTGCTATACTTTTCTGGGGAATACATCTTTCCTCTTTGGAGCTCTCTCTGCTCGAGCTCCTGTCGACAGATATGAACGTGCACATACGAGTTGAGTTGATATAGTTGAAAATCTTTGTGCACAGGCACTTCTTACGCTTCCTCCAGAGTTGCCCATAAATGTTCATTCTTGTTGGAGTAGAACTGAGAGAAGAAGCAAAGTCTTTTGGATTGAAACATACATTACGTTAGAGTTATTTTTTTAGGTAAACGAAGAGAAAAATTGACATGATGAGCTGATCTACTTCATGCTTCATTTTTAGGCTTCTCGTGGTCGTTCATGAGTTGAATCTGAACAAATATACGAAGAGGAATATCACTCGTTCTCTCATAACTAGTAAAAGTAAAGGCATAAAACAAGAGTTCCATGAAGTTTTGGGTTTTCCCTGAACGAGAGTGGGTGGATTGGATAATGTATGTTCCTCGTCTGCACAAATAACTTTAATCAAACGAAGAAAGATGAAGGACGAGAGCAACAGCTACCGAAAGCGCTTCATTGCTTTTCCCCTCATATGCTATATAGTTTTAAGAAAGCATAATCCAATCTTGCACAACCCCAAAATGCTATCCTTCAACTACTTCAACAATTAGCTTAGATCAGCTAGCCTATGGCTTTGGGTTGCTTGAATTGACGTATTGCAAGGGTAGATTTATCGGCTTGCTCATCGCATCGAATCGAGGTTGAGAACGAGCTTGTCTTTTACTTGGAACAAATTGGAAGGAAAGGAAGGATGCACCTCAACAGACATGTAGACAAAAGTTTATCAACAAATTATGTTATACCATAGCTTAACCAAGATTTGAGCCTCTACATATACATAGATATGCCTTGAAGAGTATTATAAGCATGCCATTTTCGTTTTTATATTTCATATACGGATGTTTAAGATAGAAGCGGATCAAAACAAGTGGAAGAAGAAAATGAAGGACCAACCAAAAGATTAGCAATAAATCAAGGCTATTACCAATCTAGTCATAAATGAACAAAAGTTCAGGAACAAAAGTTTTTTTGCAAGGAGAAGAACATCGGAACCTCTTGTTTATGTATGATTAAATACGTGTACTGATTATTAGCAGTTATCCAGTAATAGGTCGATAAACATTAGCAATAATTTGCAAGTGTATTATTGGACTTTATTTATTATCCGTTGCAAAATTCATCCAAATTAAATTAAAATCGAATGCTAAAGACGCAAAAATGCTAAAGTTAGCAAAGTACTTTCTTTAAAATGAGAAACTAGCTTGACATTTTTTTCATTGCTATGATTCAATATTTGATTATATCAATGCGGGTAATATTTCATCTTGAAACTTTTGTCGAAAAAAAAACAGCAAGAGCACATTTACTACTGTTTTCTGCTGAACCTGCAAAAATATGCTGAAAGAACCCTCTCTTAAGTATAGCAAAGCACTAAGCAGTAGTAGCTGATGTTGTTTTGAATCTGCGATTTGGATCCACTCAAATCTAAAGTTTTGAGTGTTTTCTTGTTTCGCTTTAGTAATGCTCCCTCTCAATAACTCATTCGAAGATGGTGAATAAATAATGTTTTTTTTTCCTATAGCAGAATATATTTACGTGGAGACCTTGGTGGTGCATTGTATTTACAGTCCTAAGTACATTTCATGGGTACATCGTATGTACGGTGTGTGCACTTTTGCACATGCTTTATGGTTTAGTTTAAGAACGTCAAGGGTTAAGATGTTAAGAATTTATGTACTTTGCTTTGACTTCTCTCCCACACTCAACTTCTGCTGGCATGCTACTACTACCACCAATGTTTGACTACTTAATAAGTGAAAGCCAAAGATGAGATGATGCCGGGTCTGATCTGATCTGATCTACCATCACACAAACTCCGCAAATCCATTTTTAAGATTAGCTGACTAGTCTCATCTGTCCGTTTGTCTATACATACTTCCATATAAATTGGGGGCAGAGAGAGAGAGAGATGTTCTCAAAGTTGTTGGTTTGTTGTTTAGTTGGATGTTGACTTCATTGAACAAAGTGAAGAAAAACAGCAAAAAAATAGCAAGCTCAAAGGGAATATTTTAGAATAAGAGTAGACAGACCTGGAAACAAGCTCAAGAGAACAACGATAAAGTTGTAAAAACTATAGGGCAGAGTCAGCACGAAATAAAAAGAGTAAAACAAAGTTGATGTTGATACTTGATATTGTGTATTATCATATCATACAGTATCAGTAGATACAGCGTAGCATAGTATATCATGGAACTCCAGGGAGAATGGCATGCATGATGATGATGATGATGATGATGATCACATGATCAGTATGCTTTGGAGTTCCGTTGGCTTCACTTTTTTTCGTAGTCTCTGTCCTGAATTCTTAATCATCTTAAAACCAATCCGTGGAAAGCTTCAAAATGGGATTTCACTTCCATCCTGATACACATAGATATTAGATATGTGTTTTTATATGACAAAAAAGAACGATAAGTAGCTGCTATGCAGTTGGGGTGGATGGAAATGGAAACCTTTTGGCTTAAAGCTCTTCAGTGGTATTAAAATTTAGAAAACTAAATTGGTTAGGTCGGGACAGGATACACTCTATTCACAAGTAGAATGTTCTCTAACTTCTCATCTTATATTAAAAAAGACTTGATGTCAGGTCAGGCCAGGCTATGTATAATTTCATGTAACAGCAAAGGCTGCCATTATGTAGAAATAATTGCATTTTTTTAAACGCAAGAATCATCGGATCTTGTACTGAGCAATCTGTGGCTCCGAAACCTGATGATTTTATTTTTTTCACCGTGACAGCATATTAAATCCACAAACCTGACATTTCAATGTCAATTTTTATGGATCCCATAATAAAATATAATTTCCATCTAAACTTTTTGCTACCCGTTTCAGATCATCCTACAATAGCTTCCTGAAATTACGTGATTGAAAAATGAGAGCTTTTTTTGGGTGCGGATGGTATAGCATAAACAAATTCTTCTTGAGATGGATCTGTACTGCGTTTATCGTTAAAATATTAGGAAAATTTTTTCTTACTAGAGTTACAACCAAACCTGCACCTGGTAAGAGAACTTAATATGAAATATAAATGCATTCAATTCCAAGGTCCAAGTCTTTCATGACCGTGTGACTGTGTGAGTGAGTGTCTCATTCTCAGTGTATTAATACATGATTCTTAAAGCTCAGAGCTTTTTATGTCTCCTTCATGCAATTACAGCATCCGAGAGAAGTGATAAGAATTCCACGGACCATTATACAAGCTCAACTCCAGAGGACCTTTATTGTATGGTTGATGTAGACGAGCTATTTCTACATCCCTTCGCAGAGTTTTTTGCACTTGCATTGTGTATTGTGTGGTATATGCTCATTGTAAAAATGCAAAGTCGTCAACGAGAAGCAGTAATAAGGTTAGGTCTTCACCAAGTACCGAAATCAAGCAATTACTGCTGGCTGTCTTGTAAATAAAAAGCGTTAATCCCTATACTCATGTGGTAAAAATAATTTAATACGATCCAATAATAATGGCTTCTTAGGCAAATCATGTTTTACCAGAGGCAGATGAAAGTGTTACGAAGGAAATTAAGAAAACAATATTCCAAGCTTTTTGATGAACTGTTTCATTTACATGTGAGTTTGACCAGAGATTACCCTCCACCGATAGCTTATGAAGGTGTTGATGACTAACACTAATAATATACATGAAGCATTTCTTTTTCTTACACTTAAAACCTTTCGTGACGTTATAATAAAAATAAAAACTATTGAAATCTTTGTTATGACTAGAAATCCCATTAAAGCTTGAATTTCGTCGCCAGTCAGTGAGCTATAAAAATATGCCTTTGTATATGTATGTCCAAGTAAAAGTACCTAACTTCTGCAACAGTAGCTTTTCACTCATACCATCTTCATATAATTTTATGCATTATTAGAATTAGAGCTTGTGTTATTAGTGGATTGGTTTTGTGCTTTTGTGAGCAAGTGACAATACTATGCATGCATGTACCACAACCATATACACATACCATCAATACAAAATACACATTGAGATCTGCTGGATGCGAAAAGGTTCATTTCAAACTGAGATTTGAATGTGAAAAGACGTCTCAAATTAGGGAAGAGAATTACTTTTTTAACAAAGATTTTACGATCAACTTAAGAGTTTCAGTACGCCATAAGGAAAAATGATTTTTTACACCATTGTTGTTGGATTCTTATTGTTGGCACTGGGAGCAAGTGCCACAAACGCAAGAAAGGATCAAATCCCATCGGCTACGGTCGAAATTTTCAAACATGGTAAAAACAAATTAAAATTCTCAGTTCGTCTTACGTAAAACGAAGTAATAAAAATCTCATTTCGTCTCATACTTGGTAGCATAGTAATCTACTGTCCATGGTCATCATGTTGAATATTATGTATATTTGCAGTAACGTTGAAAGTGGTGCATAACTTGAAAGTGGGGGGCTTGGAGAAAAGTGATATCCTAAAACTGCTCGACGTCAATCCCTGCACGGCAACAAAGATTCGGTTTCACACCTCACCATTAGAGGCTGAAAATGATGGCAAAATGATGACCGACAAAGTAGTGATCGTTGAAGTAGTGCTGAATTGCAACAACGTTATTCCAAATGGACCTTCAACCACCAATCCACCAATTGACCACTATGAAAAAAGGTCAACGTTGTGGCGTATAGTGCTGAAAAATATTCTAAAAGGAACTGACTACCTATTCGAAAGATATTTTCTTTACCTATTCATACTCTTCGTGGCATTGAACCGGACTGAGATATACAACAGCCTGATTATGATTCAATTTTTTCATGATGCTGCAGTGCAAGCCATGTAAATATAAATTTACATTAAAATAGTATTATCCTGTTTGTTGAAAATTAATGGACTCTATAATACAAAGCGGGAATAATTTATACCATTAACACACGTTCTATTTTATTTATGAATTTTCAGACGTGCTTTCATGCGCCAATTCTTTCATCGTTGGATCTGACCTGTGATTTGCAGCATGGAAAGTGGAGATGTTCAATTAAATCTTAAGATTCAAAAATATTCGCCAGTACTTGTTTTTAATGACCAATGATAAGCATATATAGTTAGTTATACCTTATTATTATATAAAATGACATTTAAAAGGAATAGAGGTTACACAAGTATAAATGAAAAGCTCTCTAGGTTTAGAATTCTTTATGATTTAATCCTGTATATATAAAGTTTCTTGTTTTAACTGTTATTTTTCAGAGATCTTTAACTAGGGAAAGTTAAATCGCAATAAATAAGTTTCATACTATCAAAACATCCTATAAAATATGCATAATATACTGACAATGAGTGTTCTACATGTTGTTTGTCATCTGTATTACATTCTCTATAGTGCAATTTCGCACAGCACGCAAACCTATATATTCAAATGTTGAGCAAGGATAATGTATACTAACTAATTTTAATTTTAACGAGGATTACCGGCATTCATCAGGAGAAGTATCTTTTTTTCTGTCTAGAATGATTTGAACTTTGATTTTATTTCCTTTCGTATTGCTAATGCTGTCATCTATTTACTCAAATGAAAATTTGTACATTCAACCTACACATGAATCTTATGTAAGCTGTAGAGAGAGAGAGATTTAGTCCAAAGTGCAAAATGTATATGTGAATATACATCGAGTCAGTCTCTATACTAAAATTGTATGTATGTACATTGCTTATGAAGGTTTCTTTTTTTAATTGAGCCAAATGTCATTGTGTAGTTCTAAGAAATTTCTCCAATAAATTTGTTATGAATAAATGCGGTGTCGGCACAAAAGACTCGATTTCAGACAAATGGTTTCTTTTTCATTGTAATTCATTAATTACGTGTTTTTTATGGCACTTTCGTTTTAAGCACTTGTATGCTTTCATACTATTCCTCCTCCTTCTTCAAAAACGGCATTTTTTGACACATACTTTTCATGGGTAGCTTACACGTATACGTGTTCTAACTTCGTCACCTGAAAGTATCGGAATACTTAATTCACGCAGAAATTAAATTATCATCTTTACAATTAATTTATTATCTAGCTAATCAAAAATCAACTAGAACTTACAATTGAAGATCTAGTTGCTACATCCATCATGAAATTCGCCATCATTTTATTAGTTGTAGGTATTGTAGCGGCAGCATCCGGCTGTCCTACCGGATCTGTTACGTGCGATGATGATGCAGGATTCACGGCAACTGTTAACGGTAATTTAAATAAATAATATTACAATTGGTTGAAGATGAGATACCATAAATGCAGATTTAGTTACGGATACTAATATGGCATGAAAATCATCCTCTTAGTTTCAGTCTCTAATGTCACCATTCGAATTATTGGAGCACGTATGGCGGAACTGGAAAATGTTGAACTTGACAAGATTCTTGCTGGATCATGTAACACACAAGTCAACATAACAAAATCTGGCCCCAATGACATGCTGATGATGATGACTTTGGACTACAGCAACTGCAACGATAAGCGGGCTCCGGAAAAGCTGGTGGATTTTATCATCGTGTATTCATACGTCATACCGACTTTGATCGCCTTAATCTTTGTCATTTGGATATTTAAATTAGCCATTGCAAAGCAAGAACTGGAGGAACGCGAACGTGTGATGAACATGTAAGTAAATTAACAGGAATTCACTCACTGAATTTTATAATATTGGTTTATAACCTTCATATAGTAAAAATAAGTGTTTTGTTTGTTTTGCTGAAATCAGGAAATCAAGACCAAAGCAATCCCATATAATTTATGCGTTCAAGCCCACTTCAGCCAATGCCGGTCAATTCCAAGGCATTCGAGTATACGGATCAAAGGTGTAAACAAGCGTTGAGTCGGACCTAACAGTTTCACCGATCAGTAATACATATTGTAATATTACATAAACTGTACTATGAGCTTCGTTCGTATGTACTAAATAAAAATTGATTACTTGCAAAAGATTCAGGTGGGTAAGATTTTTTTATTGTATGAAATTTACATTATTCAGATCAAAATGGGAGTAGATGACCGATTTTTCATCTAGTAGATAGTCGGTAGAGGTAAAAAATGACGCTGGTGCAAGCAAGGTCAATATACGCATATAAATATCAAATCACATTTGCATTTAGGCATAAAGTGTTTGCTCATGTCATTCATAATGATTTGAAATTTAGACAAAAATACAGGTGCAACACAATCCTTAATTATCATTCATATATTTCGAAGGCTATGATTATTTTAGGGATGCAGTGGGTAGTTTATCAAAGGCAAAGGTTTCCAATTCCAAATTAAAGTCTGAGCTTTCATATATTACAACATGTTTTTAAAAATAAAAACGAATGGTAATTTCGGAGGATACAAATTTCCTAACAGAATTCCACCACGTTTAAAACCTCTTGTTGAATGCAATAGACGGATACAATTAATGACACTATATATTTAATGCATGCATTATTTTACGCATATTAATTTGGCATTTGATGGATTTTACTTAATTTCCTTCTCCACCCGGTTCCTGTTGTTGAGCTGTTTCACAACGTCACCCAGAAGTAGTGACAGCATTCCAACAATCTAGCCTGTCCTGATCTCCATCATTACAAAGACTTTTTTAAGTTGTCAAACACGGCTGTCATCATTCCTGCCATGACTGTTCCTTGAAAGGCGAGTGAATAATTGTTTTTCTTTATGAGAATTTCAAAGATACGGGTTTCAGTAGCCAATTTGTCAACCAAACCCTATACCCGGTATACTCTCTTCAGTACCAAAAAAAGTTTTATCTTTTGAGTAGGGACGTGGAGTATTGGCTGCATTGAAACATACAATAAATATGAATGATCTTGATCTTGTAATGATAATTGAAATAACAATCTAGCCCCAAGTAAACAAACATGCATTGTCATAAAAATTTATCTATTGTTTACGCCCATATTAAAGGAAACACTAAAAAGTGGTTATCTGTTGTGTTAATTCATTATTTCAACAATTTTTTAATAAGCTAATCCCAACTGAGTTTTGATTGATAAGCGATAGTATCCACTTTGATACTGAAAATGAGTTGTGATGAATAAATAAATAATTATTTCATGCATTATTGATCAGGGATTTGATGGCTATCACTTCTTTTAACCTGATGAATTCATGCATGCCATTGTAGAATCTATGTACAATTATGCTAACATTGCATTCCGATTTCAGATGATCTCTATCTCTACATAATATGTATAAAATGAATTTCCCTTCGTTATGGTTGGGTACAAAATAATGATTAAATGAACAAAACAGGATGCACAATATCAATATCCCAAATATTTTCCAAATGACAAGAACTGTAAATTGCATTAAGCGTGATCATCTTTCTACTCAAACGTGAAGGTATTCAATGCAAAAACATTTTATCACAGTTTTAGCCTACATACGTACTAGTATGTCTTATCAAACCAAAAAAATCATTCTAATGACAGGAAATGTATGCGTAAGCACATTACATTACGAGAAGCGATGATCATAAGTCAGTCGATTGAGAATGTAGTGCATCCTCCAAAGCATTCATTATCCTTGATGCAATTCGCCTGTTTGCATTATTGCCAAACAATCCGATTCTGATTACTTTACCCAGAGTTGCCCCGAGTCCGAATCCAGGAGTGATTTCTATACTGTGTCTACACACACATGGCATACGGAATTCAGTTATGAATTACTTGTTCGGTTAGTTAAATAAATGATTAGTTCATTGTTTTAGCTTACTTATTAAGCATGTAGGACTCAATTTTAAACGCATCCTTCCCAGTAGGTACTTTAAAAAGCGAAGTACCGATTAGCCTGTCCTCTGGTTTGGGAACAAAATGTCGAAGTCCTAATTGGGATGCACGATGGTTGAGATATCGATGAGCATCCGCGTGCCGATTCCACACATTCTCAATCCCTTCATCAACAACACTTGCAAGTCCTTCTCGTAGCATGTATAATAGTGGAAGGGAAATGGAGTGAGCGTAAGCCTTATGAAAGTCTACCGACCTGTCTATGAACCAAGCCTTGTCTTGCTTATTCATAATATCAGTTTGGTAAACTCTTGGAAATGTTGTTCTATCTTTGATTTTTCTCCTGTAAACCGCAAGTTATAATCATCAAAATAAATTAAGTAAATTAGAGATGAAAGTTTCTTTTTAATAACAAATTACACTGCTCTGGAGGAAAAAGAGACAGGAGCTAGTCCCACTATTCCACCGCAACCCTTTTGGCTATTCATGAAAACTGCATCAATTTTATTATCATCCATTTTGATGGGCTGTTGGCCAACCGTTGCAACTATATCGACTGCGGTTATGCAGTCATACCTTTTAATTAAACACAGGCATTATAATATTTATATCTGAATAGCTTAAATTGCTCATAGTTCTCACTTATAGCACAAATCTCCAACCCCATCCAACGGCTGGTAAACACCACTTGAACTTTCGCCACTTACAAGATATAATATATTTGGTCTATGTTGTTGCAAACCCATTTCAATTTCACTCAAGGAAAATCTAGCTCCAATAGGTTTCTCTATTTTTACAACATTCGCACCTGAGATATAAGAAATAGTGATCGGATAACATGCCCTATTCCATTTCAAATTGTATATTAGCTGTGTATCGTGAATTGCTTTTGTTACCAAATCTTTGGGCACTTATATTTGCCACTGCTTCCCCCCAATATCCATTAACGCCAACAAGAATTTTATCTCCGGGCTCAATCAAGTTGTCCAAAATTCCTATCATTCCTGTTGTCCCAGTTCCATGGAACGCTAGTGTGTATTCGTTCTTTGTTTGCAAAACGTAACGCAATCCATCTTGTATATCCGACAGTATCTTTAAGCAAAAGAAAATTCTTGATGATTCATTCAACCTGGGAATATTTTTTTCACCATTGTTTTAGGGCAACCCTTGTGCTTTGTTATTACATCTAGCGTTGCATTTTCCATTGAGCCCAAAATTGGACGGTGCAATGCTTCAAAAGATCGATTGTAAGGGTTTGTCGCTCCCCCAGAAACGAGTAGCCGTCGGCCAGTCCGCAGAGGAGATTTAAGGTTGTTTGGTGCTGAATTCAAGGGTGTGTTGTACGAACTTAATTTGAGATGGAAACCAGCAGGATCCTCATGAGATTGTAAATTGTGGGCTTCAGCAGAAGATACTGTTGTGTGTGTAATGTTATCAATTTCATCATGACAGGAAATTTCTGCAAAGACAGTTGAAAATTGGACACAGTTATGTACATTTAGAAATCTCAATCAAGAGCTATAGAGGAAACTTTAAACTATCAAAAAATATCTGGGGAGTCATTTACCTTTCAATGTGAGAAAGATCACCGCAAAAACTAATATTGCTCTCATTATGGCTTTGCTACTCTTTTAACCTACCAATTTACTTTTTTTCCATGCGAATGCGTATGTACACATATTATGTGTGTAGGCAAGGCATACCCTATAACACGCGCTAATCGCACGTTACTTTAGAACTGCGCTGCATTTACTAGTTGTCTATTTATATTCCCGTCATATTCCCGTCTTCAATGTCATTCATAGGATTAAGGAGATAATAGGAATACAATATGATTATTATAGTGTCGTAAAGAATCCCGTCTTGCATATAAAATTATTGCAATGTATGTATTGGCGGAGACACCTGATAAAATCACTTTAGTAGCACATTTCATGCCTATCACAAATGCCTACACGTTCTTACTAAACACAATGAATTTTTCATTTAGCAAATGTATTTTCACAAACTTTTTTTTTAAAAATTTACATCTATTGTATATAATTACCCTTCAACATAAATTATGTTACATAAAATGCATTTATTTATGTAAAATACGTTACGGTAAGCCGTTGAGACCTTTTTCTCATTGTTATTTCAAAAGCGCGTAATTTAGGTAACAATTTGACATAAATAGGTTGTGTGTCAGTAACCCTAGACCTAATGTGGTAACACTTGAGAAGGAAGGAAGCATGCTAAAACAAGTATGTATATATCACGTATGTCAATTTTGAGAATGAGGGATTAGTTTGCGCACCGTGTTAATGGGTGGGTGCCAAAATTCGGGCAAGGTTACCAATTCTTTTTGGTTACAACTAACATCAGAAATATGTTTATGCGGGGTCACAATCACAACGAATGAAGCCATGGTCTGCCAGAAGGTGAAACAAATTGAGTGTGAATTTTTATCTAAATGCATACGCACATTTCTCAAACTCATTTCACGCTGCACTGTAACCTTCAGTAATTTATTGAGAATTAATCAAATATGAAACTCATTTAGTGCAATTCCAATAAAAGATTATGAATTTTTATTCACCGTGTATTCTGTTGTCTTTATTATAATAGAAACCTAAGTAAATTTTAATTTTATTTAGTGTATTTATAGCAGCTTCCACTCTATACGAGACGAAATCATAAATCAGTCATGGGAGAATTCAGAGCATCCTCTAAAGCATTCATTACATATGAAGCAGTTTGCCTATTTGCATTTTTTCCAAACAATCCAATTCGAATAACTTTACCAAGGGTTGGCCCGCGTCCATATCCTGGAGAAATTTCAATGTTGTGCCTACACAAACAGTAGATGTTAGTTTTATTCTTTATGACATATTACATGTTCAATTCAATCTTTAGCTTACCTATCCAGCATGTAGGACTCAATTTTATAGATATCCTTTCCTGCAGGTACATTAAAAAGTGAGGTGTCGATTAGCCTGTCCTCTGGTTTGGGAACAAAATATTGAAGTCCTAATTGGGATGCACGATGGTTGAGGTATCGATGAGTATCCGCGTGCCGACTCCACACATTCTCAATCCCTTCATCAACCATATTTGCAAGTCCTTCTCGGAGCATATACAGAAGCGTTACAGATACAGAGTGAGCATATGCCATGTGTGGTTGCACTGATGTGTCTATGAACCAGGCCTTTGCTTGTTCATTAATATCAGTTTGGAAATTTTTTGGAAGCGTTCTCCTACTTTTTATTTTCATCCTATTTAAACGGAAATGTATATCATGACATGCCACATGCTGAGTTTGTAAATTTCAGAAAAATTTATTTTTAATCGTGAATTACACTGCTCTGGGGGAAAGGGAAACGGGAGCTAGACCAACTATTCCACCGCAACCCTTTTGGCTATTCATGAAGACTGCGTCAATCTTGTTCTCGTCCATTTTGATGGGCTGTTGGCCAACTGTTGAAACTATATCGACTATTGTGATGCAGTCATACCTTAAATTTAATGCAGGAATTAAGTTACGATTACATTTTCATAATTGGAGAGTGCATAATATTTAGTTTAATAAAATGAACCCCGTCACCCTCACTTATGACATAATTCGCCAACACCATCCAATGGTTGATAAACACCTGTTGAACTCTCACCACTCGTTATATAAAATAAGTGTGGTGTATGCTGCTGCAAAGCAGCTTCGATTTCACTCAAAGAGAATCTAGTTCCAAGAGGCTTTTCCATTTTAACCACATTTGCTCCTGATAATATAAAAATTGGTTTGAAGTTTCACTACTCTTTATATAGATTTCCATTCAACGTTGTAAAATTTTTCTTGTTACCAAATCTTTGGCCACTAATATTTGCCACTGTTTTCCCCCAATATCCATTATCAGCAATTAGAATTTTGTCACCTGGTTCAATTAAGTTATCCAAAAGTCCTACCAATCCCGTTGTCCCAGTTCCATGAAATGCTAATGTGTAGTGATTTTTTGTTTGCAAAACGTATCGCAGGCCGTCTTGGATATCTGACAAAATCTTTAAAATATATTTAATTTTTAGAAATACACATTTCAAAAATATTCAAACTTAACCATATAGCGTTATATATGCTTAGCTTTAATCTTTAACCATAAACCTGGATCACCTAAATATGCAAATATATTTTTACATCTAGCGTTGCGTTTTCCATTGAGCCCAAAATTGGACGCTGCAACGATTCAAAAGACCGTTTGTATGGGTTTGTCGCTCCCCCTGATACTAGTAACCGATGACTGGTTCGCAAAGGAGATTTCAAACTGTCCGGTGCTGAAATTAGAATCTGACACAATGTTACAAAATTAAAATGCCACGTCTCCGTTTCAGTCGCAGTATGATTTCAATTTCAAAATTATAACCTTTAATTGCAAGAACGGCAAATGCAAACGCCAAAACAGCTCTCATTGTTACTAGCAGACTAGCAGAGTTAAAATTTCTTGGCTTTTTATCGGTTGTTCAACCCACATACGAATACACCTGCCAAAGAAATAGCAGGCAGAGAGAGAGTATCGTGTTTTTTGAAGCTCCACAGAAATGTCTCCAAAAATATTAAATTTGACATATAAAAAATTCTGAAAAGTTGAATTGTATTCTTTAAACAACGATCTTTCCAGTGATAAAAATTAAAACTTTTGAAAAACTCGTTTTCACTGATTAATTTGAAGTTAAACATTATCAATCAAAATACCAGTTTCCTAAAGAAGAGAGATATACCTATCTGTATATTTGCTTTGTTTGGACTGGAGGGAGTCACCTGCTGCTCTCATACCTACTAATGAAGGAAGTTCTTGGATACGCTGCAGAATGGATAACCTACATATATGTATAAAAAGTCATAGGTGTGTACCAATTGTGTGTGGCTACATTTGGAATATAGCCTTTGACCTGACCTCACAACTAACTGAAATCAAATCGGCCACACACAGTGGTACACATCAGAAATGACTTGCCAAAGGCAAGCTATCAATCAAACATAAATTTTCATCCAATTGACCAAGAAATTTAAGAAACTTTGCTTCCTCTCATATGATTTTTATTTAATTTTTATTACAAAAATGACAAGCCGAATCTGCAGAACGTGTGGTTTTGAGGTCACCACTCGGCAGAAATCTCGTAGGTGCTCATCTTGTGAGGCTATATTTCACACTGCCATCAACAGAAAATGCATCCCATTGATCAATGCTAGCCTCGACTGGATTTGTAACGACTGTACTATTAGTAGGAGTCTTCCCAATGTAGAAGAAACAGAAGACAGCAATGAAGATCCGTTCCTGTCACCAATTCTCAACATTGATGAAGACCTTTTTCTGGATAATACAACCAAATCAGTGACAGAACAATCAGCGCCCAGATATCAACAACGACTACCCAAGCACAGAAAATATCTCCATCTCAACATAAATGGACTGAGGAATAAATACGAAGAATTAAGATACTTTTTGTGCAACGAGTTAAATATTGTAGTGTGTTCGATTACTGAATCAAAGTTGAACACTCTCAGGGATCATCACAATCAATTTAGTATACCTGCGTATAATTGTGTTAGAAAAGACAGAGTTGGTAAAGAAGGTGGTGGAATAGTGGTGTATATACATAATAATTATTCGTATGAAAATATTGACATTGAGTTTGATTTGAAAGACGTTGAATGTGTAATTGTAAAGGTATCAGCAGAGAACCATAAGTCAATCGTGATAGGTACAATATACCTTCCGCCTTCAAAAGTTAATGATACTAATCTTTCAGTATTAGAAGAGTTATTTTCGTTTTTAAGGTCACATAATACTGAATTTGTTTTACATGGAGACTTTAATGTAGATATTTTATCGAGAAGTGATGAATCTTACAAGCTTCATAACATAGCAAAGCAGTTTGATACTCACCAAAAAATAAAGGAGCCAACGCGTGTTCAAGTTACTAAGCAAAAAAGTTTGCAATCTGAATTTCGATCAACAGCTACACTGTTGGATCATGTTTACACATCAGCGTGTGACAAATTTAGTAGTGCAGGGTGTTTTAATTTAACGTCAAGCGATCATAAAATGACGTATGTCCTATACAAACAAGTAAAGATAAAATTTCAGCCAAAAATTATTGAATACCGCTGCTATAAAGATTTAAATACAGAACTTTTTACAGAAGATTTAGGTAAAGTTGACTGGTCCTTTCTTAGGAACAAACATATTTTTAATGATGGGCCAGTTATCTTTGAAAAAATTGTTTTAGGTATTTTAGACAAGTATGCTCCAATTAAGAAGAGATTAATTAAGGGCTTCAACGCTCCTTGGTTCTCACAAGAACTAATATCATTGTGCAAAGAAAGAGACGAGGCCAGAAGAAGGACAAATATACAACAAAATGGACTTTCAGAATATAGAAGGTTAAAAAACTTGACAAATATGAAGATCTCTCAAGCCAAGAAAAAGTATTTTGTAACAAAATTTAATGAAGCCAAGACCTCTACAGAAGTATGGAATTGTATGAACGACTTAATAAGTTTTAGAAAGAAAAATATTACTAAAATAAAAAAGCTAGTAAATACTGAGGGAGATGTTCTACAATCTGACGAAGAAATTTGTAAACAGTTTGCCAGTGAGTTTATAGTTTCAAATTCAATTAGTAATGTTGAGGATTGTCAAGACCTTGTTCCTCTATATGAAAACAAATATTATAATAAGTATACAGAAGATGATAATCCGATTGTAATAACTGATATAGAGATAGCGGAGGCAATCATTTCTCAAATGGAATTAGAAGAAAAAGATGAGTTAAGTGAATATGTTCCTCAGTTCCCAAGAGTAAATGAAATCGAAATCTCGGAAAAAAGTGTTGAAGATGCTATAAAGCATGTGAAAAAGTGTAAACAGAGGAATGAGAACGTACCAACAAAAATCTACAAAGAATATGCAAATCTCTTGTGTATTCCACTCCATCTGATGCTTTGTAATATTTTTAATTTATGTAGAATCCCAGCATGCTTTAAAAAAGCTGACGTACTGACTTTGTACAAAAACAAAGGAAGACGAACGCAGTCCTCCTCTTATAGGGCTATTTTTAATTTTTCCTTCAACGTTAAGATATTTGAAAAAATTTTAGGTGATAAATTGTGGTACTTTACATATGGTAAGCTTGACAGCAATCAACATGGGTTCAGACCGGGTAGGTCTTGTGAAACTGCGAATGCAGTTTTTTCTCAACATATGTATGAATATTTAGATACCACTGGTGGAAAGGCAATGGCTGTGTTCATTGACTTCAGTAAAGCCTTTGATTCAATAAATCAAAAGTTATTGATTGAGAAGTTAATGAATAACTTTGACCATGATGTACCACCAAAATTGATTAGACTACTAATTGACTATTTCTCCAATCGACTATTTAGGGTTTGCAATGGTGAATATGATTCAAAATTTTTTGAAATAAAAACAGGAGTGCCACCTGGATCAAATTTAGGACCAATCTGCTACTCCCTCTTCATAAATGACATTGGTGACGCAATCACTCTACCCTATATTTTATACGCCGACGACTTGGTTATTTATTTTCCATGCAAAAGTTACAAGGAAGGTAGAGTCAAAATGATTGAAAGCTTGACTCACTTGAGTAGATGGTGTGATAAGAACGGGTTAAAAATTAATGCCGAGAAAACCAAATTTATGGCATTCTACAAATCAAATGACTACAAGTCAAAAGAATTGTCTTCAAAAATAGACCCAATAACAATCAACGGAATGCCAATTGCTCGTGTTGAAACGTTTACGTATTTAGGGGTTACTGTAGACAGTTGTTTGAATTATAAAGAGCACTACAAGACTGTAGATAAGAAAATTACTAATGCTCTAGCACGTATGTACTCACTTCGCAAATTTCTATCTGATAAAGTCATGAAGTGTTTTTTATCGACATATGTAGTAAGTATAGTAGACTTTTGTATGACTGTATGGTTGGTACAAAGTGACACACTTATTGCTAAATTACAGTCTAAAATTGATAGATTCATTACTACGTACTTCACATCTAGAAAAATAACTCAATCCCTAATCAGACGTGGTAAAAAAGTTGTAAGTATAAATGAGTATTATGAAAGGCTAGATTTTTACTCTTTGATAGAGAGGAAAAAATTAGCCCTAATGAAATTTACATTTAAGAAACGATACACATTTATATTTAAGGATTGGTTTATATTTCGAAATAACAGTCGCTTCGAGAGAGTTACTGTACCCTCACACAACAAGGAATTGTACAAACAATCTGTTAAATGGAATTGTATTGAAACGTGGAATTTCTTTTTTCAAAAATTATTATTAGGTAATACAGATGAATTAGAATATGATGTTTTTGTAGAATTATGTAAACAATTGTTAAAAAAAGAAAGAGAAAGAATTTATATTAATTAGTCTGTTAAAATTAGATTATATGGTTTGACTCGCATTGGAAATGGATAATCAACATTGGAATTACTAATCTCAGCAGTGGAAGCATTCAAAAATTGCTAACTGTACGGTGTTAGGGCATGAAAAGCAAGTACTTATGTATCTGATGTCTGTAAACACTTGAATAAAACCATATTATTATTATTATTATAAGACTGAGCCGGTACTATATATACCTCTGCTATTTTTTATCAAGATCTTCAAGCAGAGAAAATGTAATCTGGAATCTATCATCCAAGTCGTTACATATAATTTCACATTGCAATGCAGAAGTGCATACAAACTGCACGTGCATTTTATATACAAAGGAACTTTGTTTTATGACTATGTTTGAGTCTGCCACACCTTGTCCTATGTATATCAAGTTCATCACGAGTATTTGTGTAAATCGCCATAAAATTTTAAGAATGCATGTACGATGAAGGGATGCAACAGCAATTCAATATTATTTCCTCCTTTTGTTAATTCAAAAACGTAGGGTAACACTTAAGGCAATCACAGTATCAAGAATCAAGATGATCGATCATCTCAAACACCTAAATAAAAAAAAGTAATGGTCATAAAATCCTTATTTTTTGGCAAATTCTTGTAACTATCTTTTGTACATCAATAGTATTATACTCCATACCCTGTGTTACTGCGTGGGATACAGATATAGATGGGGTATAGATATATTGGCTTGTGGAATGGATGATTGAGGAATTTAAAAAATCAATATACACAATACGTTGAGCTGAAGAATTTAGCATATGTACTACATAATTTCCGATTGGCCTATTCTATTTAAAAAAATTGGTTCATGCAACTTTCGACTTTTTACCTACAGATTTTCTTCAATGTTCCGCATTAAAATAAATGAACACGGTTTCACACGTTGGTAATCATTAAAGACGTTTTTATTAGTTTAATTGAATGGAAGATATTTGGTTTATTTAAATTTCATATATTTTGAGTCTACTAAGAAAATAAATAAATAATAAGCGAGTACACTACTATGAGTGAAATAAATAAAGGAATAAATAAATAATAATTCATTAAACTCTTAAGAATATCATAGGCTAAATATTTGTTTCAGATGAGTTAAGAGCTTCTCTCAATCCAGTGATAATATTTTGAATCCTCATTGGATCCGCATTTGAAGCAAATGTTGCTAACCTAAGAACTTGCCTTGCTGTAGGTCCGAATCCAATGGATATCTCAATATTATGGCTGCGAAATACATTTTCAAACCAATAGTTAAATTGAATCCTTTTGAAACGGAACATTTTACTAAAACGTTATAATTTCATTTTTTTACAATCTTACTTTCTCCACATGTAGTCCTCAATTTTTATAGGATCCTTTCCCTGTGGCATTTTAAATGCAGTTATTCCAACAAGTCTTAACCTTGGGTTTTCAATATAATGCTCCAATCCAAGTGCAGTTAGCCCAGCACTAAGTTGCTCTGTGGCTCTCACATGGCGCCTATATGTATTTTCCATTTTTTCTGTTGCAATCGTTGCTAGAGCTTCCCTTAAACCATAAAACAATGGCAAAGACATGGACTGAAATCGCATTCCCGACGCATCTCCTGAAGTATTAACTAGAGCAGCTTGAGAAAGTATGTCCGTTTGATATGCTCGGGGAGGAATTCTCCGGTTTCTGATTTTTGTGCTAAAATAATATGATTGTGTTTGTTAGGTCAGCTCATGTTCCAATCTTGAAGTTTCATTAAGGTTTTCGTACAAAAATTAAAAGATTTCTTACAGAGCCCTCTCCGAAACGGAAACTACGGCAAGACCAACAACACCCCCAATTCCTTTGTGACTACTTGTAAAGGCGGCATCGATTTTCATCTGGTCCATTCGTACTGGCTGAATTCCAGCTACTGCTACCACATCAACGACAAATAAAACTCCATATCTACAAAAATAATATTCAAGATGACTCCGTTCTTGTTAAAATTTAGAATGCTAATGAGTTGCTTCTTTGTAAATGCAATAAACCTTTGACATAGATCACCGATTCCATCAAGGGGTTGATATACAGTTGTTGAGCTTTCACCTTGTGTCATTAATAGTAGTTTTGGACGATGAGTTTGGAACGCTGTCTCAAGTTCTCTCACAGAGAATATCGTTCCTGGTGGTTTGCGGTATCTTATAACTTGTGCATCTTGGCAATATAATTATAATTTAATAATAGTAATGTAGACACATAAATGTTAAAAGTTAATGAAGTTATAATCACGCTTGATTGAAGTGTGAAATGAAATGAAATATAATGTTGAGTTACCTAATCTTTGTGACATATTTGCCATTAAATCAGTCCAGTATCCATTAATAGCTGCTAGAACTACATCTCCAGGTTCAATTAAATTATCTAAAACAGCACCAGCTCCAGTTGTGCCTGTTCCGTGAATTGGAATTGTTATGTCATTTCTTGTTTGTAGAACATATTGAAGGCCTGCTTTGATGTCATCTAAAATCTAAATTAGTATTGAAAAAATAATACATTCTCTTTCATTACATTGCAAACGGGATGAAATTGGAAACAAAAGAAAGAAAAAGTGATTTTGTAGTTACGATATTTGTGGCTGGTTCGTTGATACTCAATAATGGCAAGTTCAAAGATTCCTTTGATCGATTATATGGAGCAGGGGGCGCAGCACTATTGACTTGTCTAAATGCAGTGAACATTGGGACACTCAGTCTTTCAGGTGGAGGAAATTCATCAATTTCATTAGTTAACGTGGGGCGACGCAAGACTAGAAATAATAGGATGGGGAAATAAATTAAACTAATGGCCTTTTCATTCATGTAACAAACAAATTATTGTAATATAATAATTCAAAACCACAATTGTTCTACCTGGTCTGTTAGGCATGTTAGTGAGTGAACGCTTCCTTCTCCAACCCCATCCTTTTCCCATGCGCCCTTGGTCTTGACCATTATGCCGCATTCTATGTCTCATAGATCCTCCATTGCCCTCATGCCAATGACGGCGTCCCCTCATTGATCCCCTCATTTTGAGGAGTCCAAGGACGCTATCAGCCATTGCTTCCTCTTTGTCTACCTCTTCCAGCATAATAATTTTTTTATTCGAATTTCCCACTGGATCCGTGTTTGTGCTATTCGAACTAGCATCTGAATCTTTTCCTGCCATGCTAGTTACTGATGGAGGTTGAGTTGACCGAGATGGAGATGGAGAATTTGGAGCAAGTTCTTTTATTTGTATTTCAGATGCTGCGTTTGCTGGTTCTTCTGGTTTCATTTCTATCCCCGTAGGATCAGTTAGAATTGGTTTTGGTAATGGAACGACAGGAACACTTGATTTGGGATCCTTAGCTTGTTCAACTAGACCCATTAGAGTTTCTTTCACATTTTCTGGCAATGTAGAGCCTTTCATCAAATCTGGAATCTTGTTTGTAATGTCCGCTTTCATGTCCGTCATCATATTCTCAGTCAGAAGATTGGTTAGCATTTTCTTCATATCCTCTTTCATCCCCTCCATAGCCATAAGTGTAACTGCCCTTTTAAACTCTTTTTTTAATTCTAAAACTGCACTCTCTCCATACAAGGCTGTCACCATTTGTTTGATATCTTCTTTCATTTTTGGTTGAACAAGTTTTTCAACCATATCTGCAAATACGGTAGGCACCATCATATCTGAAGATGATAGTTCTCCCATTTTGCTCATCAAATCTGACTTGAGCTGCATAGGAATTTTGATTGGTTCCATCGCACCCATCGGTAATTTCATGATGTCGAGTACACTTTCCTTCATTTCTTCAACTTTTTCCATAGGCTGCATTATTTTGTCCATCATATTTTCCTTCATTTCTGCTAACTTATCCATGGGCTGCATCATCTTTTCCATCATGCCTTCTTTCATTTCTGCCGCCTTCTCCATGGGCTGCATCATCTTGTCCATCATGCCTTCTTTCATTTCTGCTACCTTATCCATGGGCTGCATCATCTTGTCCGTCATATTTTCTTTCATTTCTGCAACCTTATCCATGGGCTGCATCATCTTGTCCGTCATATTTTCTTTCATTTCTGCAACCTTATTCATGGGCTGCATCATCTTGTCCGTCATATTTTCTTTCATTTCTGCAACCTTATTCATGGGCTGCATCATCTTGTCCGTCATATTTTCTTTCATTTCTGCAACCTTATCCATGGGCTGCATCATCTTGTCCATCATATTTTCTTTCATTTCTGCTGCCTTATCCATGGGCATTTTCAACATGTCCATAGCGCCTTCCTTCATGGTCCCAATTCCTTCCATGGGTTGCATCATCTTGTCCACCATGTCTTCTTTCATGGCTCCAATTCCTTCCATGGGCTGCATCATCTTTTCCATCATCTTTTCTTTCATTTCTGCTACCTTATCCATGGGCTGCATTATTTTGTCCACCACGGCTTCTTTCATTTCTGCTACCTTATCCATGGGCTGCATTATTTTGTCCATCATGTTTTCTTTCATTTCTGCAACCTTATCCATGGGCTGCATCATCTTGCCCATCATATTGTTCATAGCACCTTCCTTCATGGCCCCAATTTCTTCCATGGGCTGCATCATCTTGTCCATCATATTTTCTTTCATTTCTGCTATCTTATCCATGGGCATTTTCAACATGTCCATAGCACCTTCCTTCATGGCCCCAATTCCTTCCATGGGTTGCTTCATCTTGTCCATCATGTTTTCTTTCATTTCTGCAACCTTGTCCATGGGTTGCATTATTTTGTCCATCATGTTTTCTTTCATTTCTGCAGCCTTCTCCATGGGCATTTTCAACATCTCCATTGCACCTTCCTTCATGGCCCCAATTCCTTCCATGGGCTGCATTATTTTGTCCATCATGTTTTCTTTCATTTCTGCTACCTTATCCATGGGCTGCATCATCTTGTCCATCATGTTTCCTTTCATTTCTGCTACCTTATCCATGGGCTGCATCATCTTGTCCATCATATTTTCTTTCATTTCTGCTGCCTTATCCATGGGCATTTTCAACATGTCCATTGAACCTTCCTTCATAGCCCCAATTCCTTCCATGGGCAGCATCATCTTGCCCATCATATTGTCCATAGCACCTTCCTTCATGGCCCCAATTTCTTCCATGGGCTGCATCATCTTGTCCATGATATTTTCTTTCATTTCTGCTATCTTATCCATGGGCATTTTCAACATGTCCATAGCACCTTCCTTCATGGCCCCAATTCCTTCCATGGGTTGCTTCATCTTGTCCATCATGTTTTCTTTCATTTCTGCTACCTTATCCATGGGCTGCATCATCTTGTCCATCATATTTTCTTTCATTTCTGCTACCTTATCCATGGGCTGCATCATCTTGCCCATCATATTTTCTTTCATTTCTGCAGCCTTCTCCATGGGCTGCATCATCTTGTCCATCATGCCTTCTTTCATTTCTTCAGCCTTATCCATGGGCTGCATCATCTTTTCCACCATGTCTTCTTTCATTTCTGCTACCTTATCCATGGGCTGCATCATCTTGCCCATCATATTTTCTTTCATTTCTGCAGCCTTCTCCATGGGCTGCATCATCTTGTCCATCATGCCTTCTTTCATTTCTTCAGCCTTCTCCATGGGCATTTTCAACATGTCCATTGCACGTTCCTTCATGGCCCCAATTTCTTCCATGGGCTGCACTATTTTGCCCATCATGTTTTCTTTCATTTCTGCTACCTTATCCATGGGCTGCATCATCTTGTCCATCATCTTGTCCACCATATCTTTTTTCATTTCTGCTAACTTATCCATGGGTTGCATCATCTTATCCATTAAATTTTGTTTCGCTTCTTCAGCCAAGTCCAAATGTAATTTCAACAAGTCCATTGATTCCTCTTTCATTGCTCCAACTCCCTCGATCGGCAACATCATCTTCTCAGCAACGCCTTCTTTAAGGGTAGCAACCCCTTCCATCGGCATTTTCATGGTGTTACCGACACCTTGCTTCAATGAATCAGTGGGTTCAACATCTTCTTCCACATCGTACTCTATTTCTTTAGGCTTGTAAACGTTTTTTAATGACATACGATACGGAAACCGAGCTAGGGGAGCCGAAAACTTGCCAACCATTCCAGGCAAACCCGATGGTTTTGCAAGTGCCGGTTGTTCAATCGGAAGACTAGGTTTCAACTCATTCTTGCTTTGTGAATCAGTAATTTCAACCGCTAAAATAAAATGGCTTAGTAAATTTTTTTGTAAAATAATATTTGCTGATTTATTAATGTTTGCTTAGCTCACCTTGTACACTAAAACTTAATATTATTGTCGACAAAATTAACAAATTCAGAATATCTAAATCCATTTTTCTATGCAGTATTGCATTACTGTTGCAATGCCGTATGTTTATAAACAGAATATAACAATTTGTTCACAAGTCTTCCTTCCTTGCACTTCTGCGTCTGGACAACAACTGCATTAAGATTTACAAACCCAACTTGAGTTTTAAAGCTTTCATCATTAATTATATCTTTAATCAATTATCTCATGAGTTATTGGCTTCTAGCTAGAGTGTGAGTTTTTGCAACGAACATGGTTCATTTAACATAGCGATACAATTGGAGATTAAACCTATCGTCAATACTTAAAAGTACAAGGTTAGCTTTCATTTGTAGCGATGAGAATTTTCCCAAATTCAACTTGTAGGTAGATATATTTTTCATATTATCTATAATTCGTATGTAGTTTTTGTTGATTCGTTCGTTTTGATTCGATGCTGATTGTTAGGTTCAAATTTTTAAAATTTCAGCATTTGTCAAAATTTTGATTCAGTTGGAAATAAATAGATATATAAATGAGATTATGAGTCATAGTCATCTTGTATGCAGCATAACATATCGAAATACTTATTACTGATAAGCTATTAGTTAGTGAGATATAATCATCTTCGTACTTGAAATCAACTCATGATTGCATTCCTGGCACATTGGCTTCCGGTAGTATACAAACCCCACGGTAGAGTAATAAAAACACGAACGAGCAGGAGCATACAGGTTAGTAGATGTTGTTGCAGGTTGTTGTTTGTGATGGAACTCGTTGTGTAATTTTTCACTGAGTAGCTCTAACTTCTCAATCATACATGTTCTTAAGCCTTCAAGAAAAGCATTAAAAAATGTGTATTGTATATGTGTTATATGATGGTGTAGTGGATGAGTGAATCTATAAACACAGTATACATATAACTATGATCTGCGATGAGCTATTTCCGTAAGATCGATATGGGATTGTTAATATATTATTCAGCTTGAGACATAAAAAATCATTGCGTGCCTCTTCTCCAGCCCATTAACCTTTTATGATAAGAAATCATATTGTAGTTTTGTTTGATGTAAAATTGCATCCAAAAAAGTCATCTGTACGATTCTGTGAAAATGATCTCATGATGAGATCTCCTACCTGTACATGTGCACAAGTACATGATGCTAAATCCCAAGTTTCATAACTTATCGATTGTAATAATAATTTTATTTGCTTTTATTTCCTTACAAGTTGTAAATATTTGCATAGCATGATTTTGATTGATATCTAGACCTATACTATAATGTATAACTGATGCTGGCCTCTGAGGAATTCAGAGTATCCTGTAAGATAGTAATGAGATTGTCGACCTTCACTGGACTGTATCTATTCGTGTTTTATGCAAACGTAGCGAATCTCAACACCTCCTCCACATCCGTCTGAAATATAAGGACTGTGCCACGATAATAAGTCAAATCTCCTCTCAATGACGTTTCATAAATATACAAAGTATTTGTATTTCCAGTGTCATTCCGCTATATGATGATTAGATATAGGTTTGTAGAATCATTACAGTTTGCATTCCAACTCCCAATAGTCCCAACCACGGAAGTTCAATCAGATGCATCCTTCCCTATATTCAATATTGCAATATATTGATAATGATCTCACACTGAACCACCGCTAATATTTTAGACCTCAGTTGTGTTCAGTTTCTTAAATTTCTTCATTAGAACTTTTGGCCTGTCTGCTTTGCTTGGCCCCAATCCAATGTGGCCAAATCAGACCTTGCATATAAGTAGTAAGGTCATGATCATCTATATAGTTTGTACGAAGCATTCCATTCCACGGTTGTAATGTGTACAGTATTGTACTTAATAATACAAGTTTGTAATCTATAGCATTGAAGCTAATAGTTGTAAATGATACAGCTACAGAGAATATTTTTACAGAAATTCTCATTCGCCCAACGCAACCTTTTGATATGTTTCAAGAGTTCCCGTCCACGTCCCCACTAACACTCCAAGTAAAATACAAAATAAAAAAGTTAAAGAAGGCACTAGTCTATTGCATGGTATAAAATATTATCCAAAAATAACTATGGAACACACTGATCTGGTACTAATGATAACGATCCCAGGTAGAATATGAATATTTACAAGTACGAATAAATCATAATGATACCTATACATACAATATATTTAAAATGCGGTACATCGTTACATCTTGACTTAATTTTTTATTTCCAAACGATGCAATGGTTTTTTTCTAAAACAGGTAAGCGATATAAATTATTACAACTATTAAGCGATAATTTATGTACTAATGTTCGTCTCTGAAGAAGTAAGAGCATCCTTTAAAGCCATAATGAGATTATTGACCTTGACTGGATCTGCATTGTTGGCAAAATAAGCGAATCTTAGCACCTTCCCTTCTATATCTCCATATCCGTTTGACATATAAATTTTGTGCCTAACATAATAAATTTTGAAGTGTGAATTAAACAGGGAATCCTATTATTGTTTGTAATAAGGACAATCTTTATTTTCAAGTATTATTTATTACCTGCTCAACACATAATCCTGAATTTTTTTGGGATCTTTTCCTGATGGAATGTGAAATGCAGTAATCCCAATCATTCGGTCATTCGGGTCATCCACAAAATGTCGAAGTCCAAGAGCTTCCATACCTCGATGAAGTTGCTTCGTCGCTTTCACATGACGTTCAAAGTTATTCTCAATACCCTCCTCTGCAATCAAAGCAAGTGATTCTCGAAGGGAGTAAAGAAGTGGTACTGAGTATGATTGAAAGGCTCCAGTAGCATTCCACTGTTGACCGATTTGAACTAGATCCGTCTGATATCCTCTTGGTGGTGTTGTCCTTCTTTTAATTCGTTCACTGAAAGAGCAACAACATCCTAAACTAAGAAAATGTTGAAATCTTAAGCCTAAAGGAATCCAAAAGCAATTGATATGTGATCTTACACTGCTCTATCAGAAAGGGCAATTGGAGCAAGTCCTACGATTCCACCAAGTCCCTTTTGACTCCCTGTAAAAGCAGCATCAATTTTCAGTTTGTCCATCATGACGGGTTGCATTCCAACTACTGAAGTGCTATCAGATACCAGCAGACATCCTTCACTACATTGAAAGTATAGCAATCAACGTTTTCATTTTCATAAACATTTTTTCTTCAAATTTAACTGTTTAGAATCGTCTTTTACCTTTGACACAAATCTCCTACTCCTTCCAAAGGTTGCCATACACCAGCGGTGCTCTCACCCTGAACTATTGCTAATATTTTGGGTCGATATCTTTTTACAGCTGCTCTAATTTCCGGTAAGGAGAACCTTTTGCCAGTTTCCTTCCTCATTGTGATCACATCAGCATCTGAAGAGGTGTAGAGTATATAGTAAGGTCATACGTACATTGTAATAGTAGTTTTAAGATTAGTTATTTGTTGGAAATTGAAATCAATAGCTTTAGAAGTGCAAAATTGTATTACAAGCCTGTATCATTACTAATAATAGCGCAATAACTGACAAAGCTACAGGGAATTTTTCTAGTAAATTTCTCACCCACCCAGTCTTCTCGCAATGTCTGTCATCACGTTGCCCCAAAGACCATTAATTCCAACTAAAACTCTATCTCCTGGCTCAATGAGATTGTCGAGGACAGCTTGCATTGCTGTTGTTGCAGATCCTTGAGCTGCAAATGCCCATGCAGTTTTTGTCTGGAATACATACTGCAAGCCTTCCTTTATATCATCGAAAACCTATGTGGATTGACATTGACATGAAAGTGAAGTTTGTTTTGTTTACAAGCTGTATCGACGTGCCTTTTCTCATTACATTTTTTATTATGTGCAAAATTATTACATACTGAAGTCATTAAGGGTTCACTATCTGCTAAAAGGGGAAGTTGAAGAGCTTCTTGAGATCGGTTATATGGTTGAGGAGGACCTCCATTATTTAGCTGCTTGTAAGTCGCAGGCAGCGGTTCAAATAATCGGGACGGAGCAATGTTGTTACTAGAATCAAATGTCGACCATCCAGTTCCAATGTTATCTTAATTATTTGTGGCAAAGATTCAAAATAGTAAGTTAGGAAACACAAACACTTTAAACAAGACCACAATATAATATATAATTATTAAATTGAGTTTTGAAACTCACATGGTTGAGAATGGCTGTGGACAGAAATAAACGTTAGAAAATGTAGAAAACATGAAAACTCTATTGGAAATAACATACTGACAGTTGTTTTGTATTAAAAGTCCAAATGTTAGTGCGAACAAGGGGATGCACTTATTTCAATCGTTGCTGAAGCTGACGTACTGATTGATTAACTGGATCCTCATGCATTTTTAAAACTTATAACGCATTTTATTGTAACGAGGGCATACTATGAAAACATTGCATGAAATTCTTGGAAATGCAGCATATTGTAATTAGCATTGTGAATGAAATATAAATTGAATGCACTTAACACACTGCATATCAGCATGATTGCTAATTGCTATGTTATTTTCTTTATCACAAAATATGACTTTGAAATTCATGGATGCATTTGGTGGTTCCGTTCAAAGTGTGTTCGTGCGTGCAACTATACACCATATCAATGCATTCGAGAGACCTAGCTGCATATCCTATATTACAAATATGCAATTAATTCTACAACTAAGCATATTTAAAGGAATCATTATTTTATGTTGTCTTCAACCAATCAATCATTAAGATCAGCAGCGTGCATGAGTTTTGGGTAAAAATCCACATAATTTGTATGTTCCTCTTGCGGAAACCTTGAAAATCCATTGATAGTAAATTAACAACTCAAAATTGATTTTTTTTATTTTTCAGTTCAGGTTAGTTGGGTGTGTCAGCGCATTAATCTCGGGTGGTAAACATGAATGTTTTTCATAACACGCTGTTAATATATATATTTATAGCGTAATGGCAATCAAGTACTCTTAATAAAATTATTATTAGTGTTTTGATAAAAAAAACATGATAACTTCTACATATATTAATGTGTCGTCCTTGGACTAAAATTCGCAAGATGTTGGAATGTTGCTGTTTTAATCATCAAATCACACGCTTGCGCCACCATTTTCTATTTTTGTTGGTTGGTGTTACTCGAGCAGGAAATATGTCATCATAAAATTAAAAGTATTTTGGGTGTTGGTATTAAAAGGTGAGCACTCATTGAATGTTAACAGCCTGATACTGCATTATTGCATCTCATTTGAAGTTGGGAGAAAATATGAAAATTCGCCAGTGTTCAAATTTTTTACAAGTCACATTCATGTATGTACTTAAAATATTCAGGTGTAGTAGCACTAGCAGCATATGCCGAAGCCGAAAATTTTCAGAAATTATATTATGTATGTATAATCGAGTTCAGTTCAGTGAACGGGTTAATGTTATACCTCCGCTAAAGCATCATCGTATAATTTTTTTCTGAGCTGAATACAAAACGATTTTGGCACACATTTTTTCTAATACTTAAACTCCTCCTTCGCCCAGAATTCATATCTACATTACATTACACAAACGATGATGACGATATTGCCAGCTGTCACATTCATTCCCATAAAAAGTATTTAACCAGGAGTGAACAGGAAAATGTGAAGTTTTTTTTATTAGTAGCAGTACCGGAAGAACGAAAAATGAACATTTGTAAGAATTCCGTTTGTTTGACCAGAAACTAAAAAAAAATCATATCCATCCACGGACTTTAGATTGGAATGAAGTAAGTAGTATATATATTCATTTGGGGCTCTACCATTTTTTTAAACTCTGCCTCGCCTCGCAAGGCTTCATTGGCCTCGGGTCCTCTAGCACTTTAATGGGCTCTAGTTATTTTCCCTCTTGTATATGCATACCCAAAGCCACTTTCATATATTATTACAAAAGCGGTCAATGTACATACATTTAATACATACGTTTTTATTCCGGAATGGGCATTAACGTAAACTAAGCAAAACGGGAAACCGACCAAAATGTCCAACCCGATTTTTTTGGGAGGGAGCATACTAGCGAGAATATAAAGCGGAAATGTAGAGATTGTAGAGACGAGATAACCTTCCACAATATTCACTTCAATGCTCTCAATGACATCATATCTGTCAGTAAAGTTACTTTTTGCACAACTTACTCTCGCTCACTCTCTCCAAAAAGTCTTGTGGGTAATGTAATGTATGCATATATTCATATCTCTCCCCCCAAAATATAGTAATTCGCATGCATACAAGAGATATTTGCCATTGCCATGTTTTACTTATAGAATAATAATACCGTGGTAGGCTACCACACATATGCGTATGAATAGCAATCAAGATAAAGTATTAAAACGGGGGAAAGGGACTTGAGCAAAGTGTGTGACCGTTTCCGCCTCTTATTTTTTTGCCTTGAGCTCCGCAAAATCTGAACATTTCTATTCTACTCCGTTCGCAAAATAACTGGAGGAAAAGAGTGAGTGAGTGACTGACGGGGAAAGTATAAATGGAGGACTAAGAAAAACACACACACACACACGTTCACATATTGCATGACTACATAATAGTAAGGGAAAGGAACAGCTGTATCCTTTTTAGTTGGTCTTTACATGTCGCATTTCGTTCCTCGATTGCTATTTTCATTTCTCCTTTTAAGCTGCCTTTGCCCACTGTAATTTAAGGAAATTGCATCATTCCCCTTTTCTCTGGATGCTTAAGTGTACATGAGCCAGATGTTGCCTCTCTGTGAAGTGAAGTACTAAAAAACTAAGGAAATCTATGCAAATGGAGAAATCAAAGGGAATATGCATTTTGAAGGGAAATCTCGCAGTTGCTCTCGACTTCTCCGTTGATGCGAGAGTATATATGCATATGTGTCCCCGCATTTGTAAAATTATGTGAGATTCATGCAAACTTTATGACTATTCTACATACTTAATCCAGAAGAGAGAAGAAAGTAATTGTAAGAAATGCGCATTTTCCTAAGTGCCGTTGTCATCATCGCGATTTTAATATTGAAATTGGCAGAGAGAGATTACGAAATGGGATGTCATAACGTAACGAAATATGTTATTGTTTAGATTCACTGATATAGTTTAATCACATTTTGCTCCCAGAGAGTTAAGTAACCGTCTGCAGTCCATATCGAGGTGAATTACTAAGCAAAGCGGTATATAATTATACAATGGAATATTTGGAATTGTATTCGAATGAACCGTCACTGAATTGAACAACTTTTCTTATAGCTTCAGGGTTCAGGCGCCAACAGTATTAACGGTTACGTTTAGCTAGCTAAGCATAACGCATCAGAAATAATTTTTGATTATTATTTTGTCCATCATTCTGGCTCTGGCTGTACACTAATTACATGTATGCTGGGTATAAACGTCAAAAGGCTAAATAAAAATGAAATATTACATATGAATTGGTGACAATTTTAGTTGGATAAAGGGTTCGTTTGTATTAAAGGTTAATTAATCCTATGTCAGTAACGTCGATATTAAAAAAGGTGATTTGAAAAATATTAAAACTCATCGTCTTTGGTAGACATAATTCAAAATTTGAACGCGTGTTAAGCAGAATTTACTCCTTCTTTCAAGGATGGTAGTGTTGGATGAAATAGGATTTTGCGACCAAATTGCAAAATTCGCTAAGTGCTCTTTTGTAAAGGTTTCAAATTCAATATGTAGTCTAAGGTTCAGATGAGCTAATAGAATAGAATGCTATGCACAATATGTTTAAACTACTGGTAGCAAATGCAAAACGATTCAAATTTCTTATATTAAAAAATGTAACGTAATAATGATGGCAGTGAAGTGAGCAAATGAAAATAGAGTTTACATACACATGAATGTATGTATGTATGCCAAGCTCCCAACAGAAG
This sequence comes from Orchesella flavescens, assembly GCA_964034955.1. NCBI lineage: Eukaryota > Metazoa > Arthropoda > Collembola > Entomobryomorpha > Orchesellidae > Orchesella > Orchesella flavescens. The sequence continues at coordinate 33,600,096 of OZ035954.1, read as the reverse complement.
AAAAGGATAGTCTTATGGCCTTCAGTATTCATATCTCTTTTCCTCTTGATTTCCGTTTCCACTTTCATGATTCCATTTTCTGTCCTTCTTGAACAACTTTTATGCTTTCATTTCCCTTTCACTTTTTTTCTTACTTTCTTTCTCCAATAGTAAAAAAGCCTTATAATGTTCCATATTTTTTGGGGGAATAATTGTGAGAAAATTTTCAGCCTTTCGACAGATGCTTCTTTTTTTCTGTTCAACTGTGTACCCAGCTTGCTTTCTTTAACTTCCCTACCCTTTTAATTCTATTTATATCTCCATTAGGAATCGGTCCTCTTTTTCATTCCAGTGAAAGGACAACCGACCGGAATATATACCTAATCAGTGTGTTACACGCTTGTGAGCATTATTCTTTCTTTGCCATATGCAAAATAGCATAATATTCAACAATGCATGGTTGAGTGGATATCAAGTTATTTTTAGGCGGAGCGGAAAAAACTTTATTAAAAGTCGTTCACTATAAAGCAAGAAATTTTACTTTCTTTTCGTTTGAAGACTGTTCCTCCTACTACTACCCATGCTGGAAGTAACTTGCACACATTTCCAGTCCCATTCTCTAACTTATCGGGTCCAAACACTCGTAGCCAGTAACTTGTAAGAAAAGATCGACTCCCACATTTTCTCACATCACCAACAGTCAAACCTGAGGAGGTTAAGTGAGTAAAAAAAAGAGAAAAAAAATCATTATTGAAGGCATAATATGAGCCATTAGTGTCGGCAATTCTTTGATTTCTTACTTGAACACTTTTCCCTGATGGTGACGGGAAAGACGATGGGGATGTAAATGTATGGGGGAAAGAATAAGCCTCATTTAAGAAACATATACAACAGCAAGCTTTTACTTTCATTTTTCTCTCTCAGCAAACCTTCCAGATTTTTTGTTTGGTGTGCATAATCACAATTCCTATGCATCAAATATCATATTATAAGCCTTGAGTTAGCAGTGCTTTTTAGGTTTCAAGTGCATTATTCAGCGCTCTGAAGAATTATGTTTATTTGTGCATGCATGCAAAAAAGTCGTTGACTTATTTTCTTGTGTTTGTAAGGAGGAAGAGATGGTGATAGTAAAAGGGGGAAGGGTAAGAGGGAGAGAGAAAAAGAGGAAAAATTAGCGTCTTTTTAAATGAGTCCAAAACTACGGAAAAGATAAAGTGAAGGCGTGGATCGTGATCCGCCTTTTCGTCGTAAGTTGGTGATTTACTCGAAAAGTCACTTCTTTTCTCTATATTACCACCTTGTGTTCTTTTGTGCTTTTATAGTTTTAGGAGGTTTCTCCCTCGTCTGTTCTGTTCCATTCGCACTTTCACTTTTTCTCCCTATCAGCTAATATCATCACAATCATCACCATCATCATCATCATCATCAAAAGGAAAAGAGTTTTCCAACGTTACTTTAGGCTGATCATGAGTTGAGTTGACTAGTTGGCTTTGGTCTGCGTTTTTGGGTTGGTTGCTTTGGTGGTGGTGGTTTTTTTTGGAGCTGTTTGCTGTAGAGTTCATTTTCTCTCATTTCCTTCCTGCCAAACAACATTAGGCAGTTTTGGAATGGGGGAAAAAGCTTTTGGCTCTTAATCTAATGGAAAGGTGTGCTTAACAGGAATGATAGAAAAAAAAGTAAAGCCAAAGCTCATTATTTCATTCTTTTGTATTTGGGCATAACCCACTTTTGCTCCACAAGCATATATAGCAGCATTAAGGATAGAAATTTCCGGAGATGTACACGTAATCATGTGGCTGTGGCATTTAATTAGTGTAGCAAGGGCATCCAAAAGAGTTGGGTTGGGATTTGGGATGACAACTAAACTCCATGATTGCAAATGCCCCAGTCAAACATGGCCAACCACGCAAATCCGATTAAAGGCTTCGTTCTGAAATGACCTCAGTGCATTTGTTTCAAGGTTGTGATTTGTAGTTTTGGGCTATATCATATATATTAATGTCGACATTGAATTGCGAAACCAGGTCAAGTTTTGCTTTTTTAAAAGTATCTTTAACTTTATGTTGCTACTGGTTGGTACATAGATTGCATATATATAATTACCGATCATAGTTTAATGAATGCAGATTGTGCAACTAAAGACAAAACTGTTTGTCATTAACGTGAGGATTGCAAAATAATGTAGAGATGTTGTCACAAATGAATTGTAGAATGCTTGTCATCTTACTAATCACTGCATCAAGTCTGTAAGACGAAGACAGTTTAGTTGCTTCAACCATCAATTGAAATTTTTTATTCCGAATCGTTCCAAATTGTTTAAATCGTTGGTTAAAATGAGGTTGAACATATTTTATATAGTACAGCTATGGCTTATTACTGAAACTCATTCACAAGCAATTTCCAAATTCACTCAAAGCATTACCCTTTACGGAAAACAGAAGGGACAAGGGCCATCCGTGACATTTAACAATAACGTTCCCGATCTCGCCGTTAATGAGTTTAAAAATAAGGCGTTTTGGGTTTGCGTCACGGGAGTGTAAGTTTTGTCATTAGACTAACTTCTCATATCTGAGATTATAAATAATTTTCAATGTGATTTTTTTAAACGTTGACTAAACCCTGATTTATTACTTTTTACCGTATATTTTAGACTGATACTATATCAAGAACCTGAATACAATGATGCCGGTGGCAAGTTGGTGGAATGGATATTTGGCAAGGACAACTTGTGCGTGCTCCTAAAAGCGCTTTCACTGAAAGCATCATCCCTTCGTTTTGCAGGGGATGTGAGTGACTACACCATTTCCTCGTTGACGCTTTACACACACACCTTTTTTGAAGGGGAAGAGGTTTACATCACGGATACAATGTCGCTACCCACATATCCATGGACGAACCACGCATCCCTTATAGTTACTGGTATACAAATATTTTCGAAATTTTATTCCCTTAATAATGAGAAACTTCTTAATGCGAAGTGAATATTTTTTTTCAATTAAAGACTTGATCGTTTTGCTTTTTGACAGGTCGATCCAATTGGACTATTTGGGATCAACCTGGCTACAAAGGATATAAGGTTTGCCTTTATATTGCTCCATCTCCTGACTTCACCCCAATGCTCGTGACCGATATAAGAAAACAGTTACGGTTGTATCATGGATGGATTCGCTCTGCAAGAAGAGGATGCGCATGAAACATTATAGGAACCTATGACGTCAGTGGTCTTCTGGTAATTAAGTCCGTTGTTCTACAAAATTTTCTTGAATTTACTCTTTTGATATCCTACTTTCAAACTTAATTTTAAAAAAAAGTTATGTTTTGTAAGAGTAAACCCTCTTAATTGTTTACTGAAGACGAATATGTGTGTATTGAATTCAGGTATATGCAATAAAGTATTTATTACATTACACTTTCTTTTTTACAATATGTTCCACTTGTATTTTTTACCATCCGAAACGAAACCATAAGTTGAGCACCCAGTATTTTCGAGTACACTTGAGCAAACTGCTATATATAAAGTGTAAGTTGATTTGGCTACTTGAAAAATGTGTGGGTAAGCAATACATTTTGTCAACTGGATTGAATAGGCACTCTTATTGAATAGAATAATAGAGTTTCCACATAACGCAAAAAGTTGAATGGCCAGAATCTTCAAAAACTAAAGGAGGTCGGCATTTTACATGGAATTGGTATAAGTTACATAAACTTCTTGAGGTAATAATAATATGTATGCATGAAATATTCCTTGTTTTTTTCCTGCCGAAAGGTAAAAGGTGTGAAATAATAAGGGTAAGAAAAGGAAAATTTGATATTTAAATTCAGCAAAGAGTCTTGTACTTTAAAGAATATGGAAAGGGAGAATCCTGTGAAAACGAAAAGTAGCAAACTGCCAAGAACAAGTCAGTCAAAAGAAGATATACTGTAAATTGCACTTCCTACTACACATTTTATTACGCACATCCACCAGGCAAAACAAGATCATATATAGTTTTTTCTTACTAACCAAAATGAAATATATGGAACAAGAAAATATCTAATGGCACAGGGGAGCAGGACAAAAAGAGAAGTAATGTAGTAGAGGACTCAGTTGTCATTATTTTTCCTCTTTTTTCAATGCCCTCTTCCTCTCATATATATTTTTCTTTCTTGGAGTACATCACTTCACATTTATAAGACGAATTTTTTTATGCTTCTGGCTGGCACGACGAGCTATGTGTGTAGTTGTAAGTTTTCTTTGGTGTTGTTGAGAGTTGAGTGAATGGTTTGGTGCTCACTTGGGAGTTGCAAATCACTTTGTTCCTACTTCCATTAGACAGAAGTGGAGCTGAAGAAGAAAAAGAAATAAAAAAAGAGGGAATGAAAGGGGTAGCAAGAACGGTATTTTTCACTTCGACTCTGGAACTTTATTTCCCAACTCTCCTTCCAAGAAAACAGTGAGAGGAAAAGAAGAGGAGGAATGAGATCTGCAGAGAAAATATATAGGAGGAAGGTAGTGTATAAAAACCCGTTTACAAAATGTGTATTCATAAGGTCCCCGATGAAAGCTTCATACTCATCTCGCTCTATTACCTCTCAACAACAACCATTCAGTCATTCCTCTTTTCTTATTCAGGTTCCAAACAGTTTGCTCACCTTGCCGTTCTCAACTACCAAAAGTGATGTTCATTTTAACAAAGGCTGCTTTAGTGAGGGAGAATGCCTCGTGCCGTTTATTTTCAGGTCATTCGACATGCACTCGTAAGTTAAATTACCCTAAAATAAACTGGATATGTATAGGTACCGCATATACCGCCTTAATTAAATTAATGACACGACGTATGATATCCTTCAACGAGTTTCAAACACTTTCAATAAAATAAAATTGAAAGGCAAAAAAATCTGAGATATTCAAGTCAGACATGATGGGTAATCATAATTGGGGCATTGTGAAACGTATTCTTCATGCAGTCACCTTTGTCTATTCTCTAATCTATCAGCAAAATCTATTCTCCAAAAGCTATGATTTTAATTATTAAACCTCAAGATTTTAACCACAGCATGTTACACATGTACAGTTGTAGTAAACACTTATTCATCCATCTTCCACTATCATCCCTACCAAGCCATTACTGATTACCCCTTCTTGTCATTCTTTATATATTATGGTTCTCATCTTCAAACATGTACTTTGATAGTGATAGATGGAAAAAATAACTGCGCTTGTAGTTTCTCATATTTCTCCACTTTAAAAAAAATCCTAATCCATTTTCCTCATCTCGCAGCTGAGCTCGCTCCATGAGTGTCGTGCCAATCTTTTTTATTGTTACGTATACTTATATTCTTATCCACTTTCTCTCACTTTCCTTTTACTTGGTAGAAAACAAAGGATTCGCTTTTCCTTGTATCTTCGTGAGTAATGACATTGTCATCATCATCAGTTGGAAAATGAGCATCACACATAAGCATCCTCATCATCATCATCTCACTATGAAAATCATGAAGTGCTCCTATTACTTACTGAAAGAGAGAGAGCGAAGAGATAATCATAATACATACTTACCATTCTCATTCGTGACAAAGAAATGAACCGCTACAATAATAACACTGTACTGTATGGTGGAGCCAGCAGCAGTGCCATATAGCCATGCAAGTTCTCAAAAGCGATGTAATGTGGTTCAAGCATTTTAAGTGAACCAACTAGTAAAAGCAAGCGAAGCTCTTCTCCAAAAAAACGTGTCCGGATGAAATGGATTTAAGCAATGAAATATACAAATGCCTTCATCCAGAACCAACAGCAGCAACAGCACTTCTTTTCACAGGATTGACATCATTGAAAGAGCTTCTAGCCCCAGGAATACAAATCCGGAAAAGTAAAAGGAGGAATATACTTTTGTATAAGTATGTATGCATTGTTAACGCAGTGGGGGTGGTGGAATGGAATACAAAGGTAAGTTCGTAAGTTGCATGGTATATGGAAAGATATTAAATGCTGGATACAGATTTTTATGTGCCATGCCATATATCCTTACTTCTCCTTATATCTTCTCCGAATATTATTGTATTTTTAAGCCCAAAACTGAAGGCAAAGGAAAAGACGTAGTTAGCAAAAAAAAACGTGTACTCATGCATTTTTCCTTTCTCCTTTTTTTGAAATGATACAGAAATGAGCTGAGTAATAACGTTCACAATAATAATATGCAATAATAGTAACAAGCTAACGCTATACAGGGAAAGTGTCTATTCATAAAGCTATATACATATAGTGGATGCATTAAAGACATACATGTAAGCTGTGTGATGCTCTTATGCTGTATTTCTTTCTCCCCTTTATACCGATTTCCTTTCTTTCTGTTTTCACGGCTTAAAAATACATCTTTTTCTAGTCTTTCCTCTGCCTCTCCTTTTTTGGAAAATGATGCGAAGCGAGTAAACAGTTCAAGAGAAAAAAGCGGCAGTCTTTTTCTTCTTGTATGGGTAATAAACTGAAGCACAAATAATGATATTCAAAAGGTACAAGTAAAAACCATCCATGCACTGTGAACACAACGCAATTTTTAGAGGATAAAAACGCATTAAAATCGAGTAAATTGTGAATTCATGAATGTACTTATTTTTTTTTCTTGGAAAAGAAAAAACGAGGAGAAGCAAATCAACAAGAGGTGATCCTTTTGCTGCTGGCTGATTGTTAGAAAGTGCCAATGTATATTATAGACTAAAGATACTGTGAAGCACATGTGAAGATGTGAAGTTCTGCATAAATTAGGTTTTATGCAAAGAAGATTATTGTCCACCAGGCTTTCCTTTCATCTTCAACTGTAATCCTCTTCCACTTGTTTTTTTTGCTGTTTTCAAAAGAATAATTATTGGTACTTTTATGCATACAAGAGAAAATAATGTTTTTCCAGATTTAAAAATGGTTTACTTCTTCTGGAAGCACCTATTCCTAAGTTTCTTCAGTAATATCGTATTTTCGTTGTTCTTGGAAGCTGCAGGTAGGAACCATATAGTTCTCTCCGGTTTACTTTCTTTACACATGAAATGATCTTTGTTCCATCGACAAATAAAATGCACTATACTTATATAGTTTATTACGTAGCTGAAGCGAGAGCATTCAGCGAAGTAATGGTTTTACTCAAACTGTCTGTCCGTCTGTCCGTGCGCACTCTCCTGGTGGCATACATTGACCGATTTGGACCAAATTTGGTACACAGGTAGTACTACTCAAGAGGACCTCTGGGAATACTTTTCAGCCAAATCAGTCAAACGGTTCGAAAGTTATAGGCGCTAGAGTTCAGGAACTCATCGATTTGGCCGAAATGTATACGTATACGTAAGAATTGCATAGCATCCGTGTGCATGAGCTTGTGCATACATCCGGAATCATGTGCTTGTACATAAAGCCAGAATCCGGAATGGAATTCTACAAGTAATGCTTTTACTACGTTGGGAGAGGATCGCAGAGGTGGGTATATAGAGAGAGAGAGGTGGTGGAGGAGATTTGGTGGACATGTGAGGAGGGGGTTTGGAGGTAATCACTCAACGCCTTCTTCAGCTACGTCTCTGGCCTGCTTACTAGCAGTTTATTTGTTACCTGCCTTAGTATTTCAGACGTTTCGAGTACCCCATGAATTTCACGACGCATAAAAATCTTCTTGCCGACAGGAATGGTCAGGCAGCGATCACCAGAGGGCCATAAAGTGTCGGATCCGTACCGGAAGTAAGCCTTGACATTTGATTTGTAATGACAGGATAGAATCATAATAGTTTTTAGGTTAGTCGTGGTGTTGTTGTGATACGAATACGAGCCAAACCATTTGATGTCCGAAAGTAACCAAACCAGTAAAACTCGCAAAGCTTATACTATTATTGTGAATTCCGAATTCGAGGCTAGAAGCTACATATACTAACTGAAATACATGGGAGGTGGGTTTGTAAGTGTTGTGAAAGCTATTTAAGTATGCATCCATGTTTTTTTTGCCACGCTATATTATTACAAATGCAAAAACAGAATCTCATTTATTAGATGGATGGATGGTTCGAAAGCAGCACACCCACTATCTGGCTATATGAGTTTAGTTTACCAGGTGTGTGTATCAAGCGCCATCATTTCCCCCCAGTGCCCATTCCATTTCAACATTTTCAACTACTATAGATATTACTAACAGTAATGTTTTATGTAACATAAAACACCAGACATCGTAAAAAAATATCCATTTTCTTCCGGTGGTAGCGCAGCATTATATTATATAGTTATTCGGTCTCTTGAAGAGTTTTTCCTCGTTGCACCGTGTGTGATTCCTTTTTATTCGTTCCGTTCCATTTTACTAGTCAGCTTTCACAAAACCGTTAATACGATTTCCTTTTGGTGCGCAATAATACCTGAGCTATTGCTTCTTATTCCAGTGAAATGGTGTATATTTACTGGAAAAAACTGCATCAAAGAATATTTAGTTGGAATAATACTACATGTGGCGTGGTCGGAGAGACATCATACAACAGAACATATTACGTTCACGTATGAAAGCGCGGCGGTGCGGTAAAACGGTAATGGTTGAATGCATTAAGCGTTATGTACGACGAGTACTAAAAAAACTGGGAAGATGTAAATACATCCGATTCAGACAGCATACAAGTACATTATGATGGTAGTGAAACAGGTATATTTTCTACCAAAATTGAACTCCACAGATTTATGTGGATTTTCTTGTCGGTTGGATTATAAGATTGAATGGAGAATATTTTTTCTCGGGCTTTACTTTCAAGAGATTTGGATACTTTTGTATCACGGGAGCCTTGGAAAGACATTTTAAAAGCGAAGGTAGTAGGAAAACGTATCGTACTGTTGTACCCTAATCTCGGATTTATGGACAAGTTTTGTGGTTTGGTGAAATGAAATGAAATGAAATGGAAAAAATAAATACTTTCATAAATATGTTATGCCTCAATTTATTTCAGAGTTGAATAGTTGAAAAGACGCATTATTGCCTGGTGTGGTGGTTTTGTTAACCGCATTGCCATAATGTTAGATACAGAAAGTGTTTCATCCTTTTGACAGTGATCAAATCCGATGGACATGGACAACTAGGAAATTGGAAAGAGGCACCATCCCTTCATCTTTAGAGCACTGGTGTTGTGAATTGTTTGCGAATTTGTTACAAGAAAATGGGATGGCAAATGAATGCTTAATCAACAAACAACTACATGCTGTGGCATTAGCATTGAAAGAGAAGTGGATATTTATAATGTTGATTTAAGTTTTTTAACGCTTTGTATGGAAAAAACGTCTTAGTTTCAGGTAAACCCATTAAGATATTCGAACGTAGTATATCTTATGATTTGTATTGCCGTTGGGGTTGCTTTTTGATGGAAAAAAGTTGTCTCAAAGTAGAGCAGTTATGACATGAGTGAGCGTGAATACAATTTAAATGCAAATGCGCCTTTGTGAACCCTGAATGAAAAGGGGTAAGCTCAATCCTTAGACTTACTTACATTAGTATTCCTTCATTTTTTTTACTTGTAATCATGCAAAGAAAGTTCTAAAATTTACTTGTACCTGATTCATCCACCCATTCTTTAGTTTAGTTCATTTGATTCTGTATCTATTTGCAGTCTCCTCACATTGCATGAGAGGATGATGGTGAGTGCTCGTACCATACCCATACTCATGGTTGATTCTAAAAGTGTGCGCAATATAATGCAATATGCATGTTTCTTACAAAAGCATTAAAGAATTCTTTTTGAAATGGATTACGTACGTAGATGGTAGAGTATCATTATCATCGTCGTCGTCGTCTCTCTCTTCTTCTTTTTTTTGTAGATTCCTTAGCATGGATTCTAGTTTTCTCCGGTCCATTTCATTTCCATTTTAAAACGGTTTCATTCAAAAAAAACTAAGCTAGGCAGGACGATGAGCCGAATAGTAAGCAAGCGAACAATATTATTACTTGTGGAATTTGTGATCTACATGCAAAAGAATTTTTGGAATGGAGAGAGGATTGCATTAGAAACGGAGGCTTTAATACGATAGTAGTATGTGAGCATCCTAACCCAGCACATACATATTTCTTCCACAAGGGAGGCTAATAATAATGCAGCTCTCCATAAAAGTTTCTTTTTTCAAATTGCCTTCCTTCTTATTTTTCTTCTTCTTCTTCTTTAGTACGTCTTCTTTTTCACGTTTGAGGTCAAGAAAGAAATGCCAAAAGAGCTTGGCTATTCTTCAAGCATGAAGAAACTCGTGCTTGGGCTGGGTTTTAGAGAGTTGGGATTGGGATGGCCAAGCAGTAAAAGGCAATAAAATTGCCATGTAATTTTTTCATATTGTGGATGATTTGAAGTCTAAAGTCTCCTAGACGTACCATTTCCCTTTTAAAAAAAGGAGAAAGACTGCATTTTTTAACCGAAAGATTTTTTTCTCGACCAAGCTTCCACGTATGCTCTGACCAGAATACTCAACAAACTTTTGCAGAAGCTCATACCAAACTATGTATATGCTTAATACTTGCTTGCTTGGTTTTTTCTGTTGGAGATGTCTTGACTGATCCGGAAAAATAGTTTTTTTTACCGTTGCGTTGCAATATGAATACAACATTGCATTGGTCCATGGTCCATCCACCAAGTGTACTACCACCTATTTACCCTCTCCTCCACCGGTATGATGATGGAATGAGGAAATGTAAGAGCGGGTTGGTTTATTTGTAGGTATGTTTTTTTGGAGAAAGCAAAAGTTATTTTTTTTCTTTTGAAACTACTCCCTTGCTAACTGTAATGCTACAATTGTACAAATGTATAACGACCCACAAGTCATCATAATTTGATATGTTCACTGTGAAAACAGATATATCGTAACAGACTTTTTTACTTTATGAACCAAGTATGCTCTGCTTCTGAAACTACTCTACTTGCTACTCCTCCTGATACAATCACATCACTACATCAAGTTCTATTCAGTGGAAGGAATGAAAGAAAAATGTGTTATTTATAAGAAAAGTTGAACCTTAGAGCAAGCCTAAATGTAAAAAAACGGGGGTTTCTTCTACTAGAGAAGTAGCTCCAAGACATCCCACAAGAAGAAGAACAAGTACGTTAAACGAAAATAAATTCCATAAAAAGCTGTAACTACTGTCGAATTTAATTTTTCTCTGGGTTTTTCATCCCTTTCCACTCTCTCCCATGTTGATGCTGAAGCATAAAGCAAACCACAGGAACACTACTACGTATATCCAACATTTTTTTGTAGAGTATTGCCCCAAAGAAAACTGGAAAAATAATGGACTTATAGCTTACTTTATTTTCTTGTTTTCAAGTTTTTTTTTACTTTCATCACTTCAACTTTATTTTCTCCTTCGCCAGTTTCCTTACACAATAGTATGACAACATGACTATATAGTGGTCTTCGTATATATGTATATATATATATATGTATACTGCTTGTAAGTAATGCAATTTATTTCCGCCTAAATCTAGAAATAAGAGCATGATGATGATACTCCAACTCAACAAATAATATTAGAGAGTTGTGACTGTAAGCCGGAGCTTTTACACTTTCTATGATTTTTGTTTCAGTCTAGAAAAAAATCATAAATTGCTCTCCAAGGAATAGAAAAAGTTGAGCAAGAAGCATCAAACAGGAAACCTTGCTCATGATGATGATTGCGATTGCCTTGTGATCAACATTATTATTATCATTATCAGAGGGAAAGTAAAAAAAAACGGGAAAAAGTTGAGAGTCGGAATGAAAGTACAGACCACGAACAAGAAAAAATAATCATATATACATTAAAACTATATATATCGAAACTTGGAATAAAGAGGAGAGAAGGAGTAGCACAGCACACCGTTGCGTTGTCGTCATCATCAACATCAAATGATAAAACCATAATCGGTTCATTCGTTCTTTTGCAAAAAAGGAAGAAATTACAGGGTAAAAGGGCCAAATAAAAATGTGATGATAGACTTTTTTTCTTCTTACCGACTTTGAGTCAAACTTGTGAGAGTAAGTAGCGATAGTGGTGGTGGTATGGTATAGAAAGAGCAGCGTGTTTTGTGACGATGAGATAACACGAAAATATAAAGAGGATGAAAGGTTGTCAGAGTTCAAGTCTTGGAGAAAGCTAATTCCATCGACTTAACTGGTTTGGGAATCCTCTTCAATGTACAGCCATATACATAGTAAACGGCAATACTCTTCTCTTTTTTTCTATCTTACTCATCTTCCAAGTAAATAGTTTTGTATCCACTCATTCTACTTATATATGTACATATATACTCATTCCGTCTAGAAAAAACAAGACGCAGAGAAACATTTTGGAACTACCTTTTTTTTTATTGGATCTCTCCCGAAAGTATTTCAAGCTTCTTTTAAAAGTAACCCCAGCATAAAAAAGTCAAGTACATATCTTTATCTGTATTCCTTATACATGAGTAAGTGCCCAAGAGATTTTTGAAGCTTTCGAAATCTCACATAGCCCCATCCATATGGACATCCAATAAAGTTTGATACCTATATTTTATGTGATGTGATGTAGTAATGTAATGTGGAGTAATGCTCCATTGAATGACTGTGTATGTAGATAAGAGGAGTTGACTAGCAGCACTAGCAGATCAACTACCACCACCATACCACCTTGTTAGCGATAACGTATCTTGATTCGGCTTGACTTTGTGTTTCACTACATTTTTTATGTTTGTAACTACAAAACGTCTTCCCCAACTTCCCGTTTACTGTTGGTGCTGATAAGGAGGAGAGAGGTACGTGTGTGATGTACGTATACTCCCCATTTTTTCCCTCTCTTATTCCTTTTCATATTCTTTCTCAATCTATACACCATTCATTCAAGATTCAAACCCCTTGAGTGCACTTCTTCCTTGTTGGAAAGAAATGCTACTTGCTACTACTACTACCGCTTTTACTTTTCCTCCTTCATTTTTTTTCTTCTTCCTCTTCGAAACATGATGCAATCACTGATGATAGGAAAGGGGATTCTCTGTCATCATCAGCTCACTCTTTATTTCTCTAACATTTCACGTAACTCTTGTTCGGCTTTTCATCAACTTTCTTTCTCCTTTTTCTTTCCTTCTTCTTCTTTTTTTTCTAAAAGAGAAGAAAGTCTCCAGCTCAAGCAAACAAAACAGGAGAAGAAAAAGAGCAATACAAAAAGTGAAAGTACTCATACAACTACACTCCGCTATACACTCTTGGGTGTAAGTTTGTATTAAACAAGGCAGATGCTGTCATGAAATCTTAATTTCCTTTTTGTGTACAGAAAAACTTTCCCTTCTTGAGTTTCCAACATCCAACATATTTAGTTATATTGAGAGCCAGGGTAAGTAAGAGAGAAAAGTGGATAGAAGTGAAAGTAATTTTTTGAAATGCCTTCCAACCGGATGTTCGTCGCTTCAAAAATAAAACTCTAACTCTTGTAAGTTGTGTGCACATCTATAAACATATGTATTTAGAGAGAGAGAGAGAGCAGCACACATATGTTATTCATCTTTGTACGTCATTTGTTTGAAACATGAAACAGATGCTGCAGAAAGAAAGTCAAGCTTCATTTCATTTATAGTCTCACGATTTTCCATAATACGTTTTCTCTTCTTGTGCCGAAGCATATGCATACCATATAATACATCCAAACTTATAGGTAAAATATTTTAATACAGTTTTAGAAAGGAACGAACATGTATATAGTTCCAATGACCGATGTGTTCGAAACTTTGTACACAATGGGAATATATGGCAGTGGCAGCACTACAGAAAAAAATGACTTTAAATACTAGCAAGAGTTCCAACTTTTCAGTTAGCTTCTAGCCAATTCTCCATAGGAGGAAAGTAGACAACAATGCCCATAAAATGGTAGGATGAAGAATCCCTCCTGTCATCATAATTTGCATAGCAGACAAACTGCTCTTGATCTAGACTTTTTAGTTCTGTTCTGTTCTGTTATCCATTGGCTTGACTCTAGTATAGTGCCACTGCCAGGCACGACGACGACGACGGCAGTCAACAAAAGTATGCAAAATAGCAGCTGCCAGCTTTTAATATTGGAAAATTCTTGGACATGTTTCATACAGGGAATAAAGCTTTCCATAATTCGAATTTTCTTGTCTTCTTGTCTCCCCACTCATAAAGAAGCAAGGTTGTTGGTAGTAGTGGTGTGATGGGTGTTGTGCATATTGCAGATTGCCTACGTACCAAAATGCCAAGAGTCTTTCTTTTTTGCCTCCAAAATAAAACCTCTTTGTATTTGGTCTAGTTTTCTAAACATACCTACTCACACAGATCGTTTCAGTGGAGAGGAAATAAGTATTGGAAGACATGATGGTGTTGGTGTATAATACTTCTACATGCATAAAAAAGTTTTGACTTCGTGACAGCAACAAGGATATCGTAAAGCTTGCCTCTAATCTTGGAGAAGGAGAAAGTTAAGCGCTATACTTCTTAATCCGTTCCACCACACACACACTTAGATACCTACAGAAGTATATGAAGTTTGGCTACCAAAATGGGGAATGACACACTTAAGTTCTAGTGTGGAGAAGAGAAAGGAGTGAAAGATGATACTTTGCTTCTCTGTCTATTCTCAAGACCTTTTTAGATTGGATGTGAGAGACGCATTTTTTGGATGCCTTTCCTCATCCCATGTTCGCCTTCTTCTTTACTGATAATCTAATTAGTAATCGAGACAGGATGTTACATGTTATAATAAGTATTACGGGGCAAATTGCAATATATTCCGTAAGAAAACCCATAATACATCCAACATGTGCTTAAAGGTGGAGGAAAGAAAGAGAGACATCGTTCCATCCCCAAGACTTGAGGTAATTACTATCATCTCATCCAGCAACAACGAAAGGATGTAGGAGTAGGGATACCGCGCGGCATAATCTTATAAGGAGCAAATAGTCCACAAAATGTTGGATCTCTGCATATACATATTCATGCATGTATAGAGAGCTATGTATATAAGCATCGGAATATGCTCACTTTGATTGGATTACTTATTAAAACTGTGGGAGCTAAAGTCAGATGCTATTAAGTAGAGTCTGCATCTTACGACTGATATTACAATTTTGGGAAAAACCAGACTGAGAAACAAGATTCCACACGAAAACTAAAATCATTATACGGGGTAAAGGATTGGGAGAAGGAAACGCAAGTTCTAATTTTACTTATTAAGACATAGACATGCTTCACTTGGCTCCTTTGGTTCTTACAGAAAAGAAGACTTTTCAGATATCCAAAAATGAACGGGAATAGAAACATTGAAAAAGTAATATGTACGTTTGGTGCAGGCAATAACACATTCTGAGAGTGAGAGAGAGAGAGAAAAAGCAAGAAGTTTCTCCAATTTCCTCTCACTTCGTGCATGCAAGCCAACAGCAACTCTCAACGGAAAAGATTTTGCCCCAAAAGAAAATAAGCAATAAATGAGCCATCTCATATAATACGCGTTTGAAGAGAGTCAAAATGAAGAAAAGTGAAAACTTATTCAAGTTTCTGTTGTGAGTTGCATGTGGGTAGAATAAGAAGGACGCGATATAGATGCTCCTTATTGTATACTTACATGAGTGTATATATATAATACATAAGGAATAGTGTACATGCTAACAAAAATACATATATGCTGCAACAGAGAAAGCTCCAGTTCTCCAGGAGCTCCTAATGCGGGGTTTTCTTCTCAAAGAAAAGTCGTAAACTACACAAATATATGAATATATATGGGTATCTATTGGACCAAACCCTCAAAAACTAGTACCACACACCGTCATGCTTGCTACCATTCAAAAGTTCTAATTTTCAAAGTGCCGCAAGCACAATCCCGAGACTGGCGAAAACTGACTGGAAGGCTGGAAATGATGATGCAGCAACCAGACCACCTTAAACTAAACTATATGTAGCTGGCTGTAAATGATATCAATGAAGTACATGTGTGGCAGGGCGATATGTGATGCGATGTGTCATGCATGCATGATAATACTTTTCTCCCTGTAATTTTTGGACACATTTAGTTTGGCAAAAAGTCAGTAAAAAGTGAAAACGAGCAGTCATTTTCAGTTATCCTCTAGCTTTCACTTTTTTCTCTCATGCGATCTTTTTTCTCCATATATTTACTAACTCAATCACATTTTTTCATGTTGTTGAGCTCCCTCCCGCTGCATCTCTTCGTGTGAGACCAGCATTAGATTTTCAAATTGGTCAATGTGCTACTTTTGCAAAAAGCCTTAATTAGATTCAGTACTAGTGAGCATGCTAAATAATGCCTCATCCGGAGAGTACTGGGAAAATTTCCCAAGAGTTCAAAACTATAGTTCCTAATGTTCATATACATTTATAAGCAGGTGGTGGTATTATTTTCCGGGAGAATGGCTACAAAATGGAGTTAACCTATTCCCCGTAGAGTGACTAGTCCAATATTTTTGGTAATTATCGTCGGAACACGCAGAGAGATGACTTTGGTATTGTAATGGACTGTATATATAGTATCATGTCATGACATGCACTCCACATAAAAGCACAAGCCCAACTCGACTTTAGCTTTTAGACTCAATTTTTCGGTCAGCAGAATAAGTAGTACAACATACAACGCTTGAGGTTCATATATATTCTCAACTAACTCCCAAATTAATCCGCATTGCCTTCATTTAGAGAAAGTAGGAAAATGCGAACTTTTCCATTAAAACTTCAATAAAAATCGATAAAAACGAGAATAACGTGACCATTCACTACATGCAACATCGTTAAACTGGTAGGACACACATAAAGCTCCTTTTGGATATTGCTGCCAATGGCGTGTACAACAGCAATATGAAGAGTAGCACACACCTGTTAAATGGGGGACGTTTATATGCCCACATAAATCTTTAGTCACTCAACCAACATCTCCATTGATGGCATGGAAGATGATAATAAAGTAAACTGATTTGGCAAAAGAGGTCCATTGACACGGGATAAATTGAATTGACTCAAAAATATATGTACGTCTCCATTCTACTTATCCCATCATCACATAAGAATAAGAAGTGAATTAATTTTTTTATCAATAAAATGCTACATATTGGATAAAATAGTATGATATTGAATGCATGTATACAATTCTTCTTCATAAGTTGATGATAAAATCCAAAATTTCTTGGAAAAACTTTCATTTTCTCAAAAGAAAGTGGGTAATGGCATGTTTAATTTGCAAGAGGGGGGATAAAAAGCGTGTCTTTTGTAGCAAGCAAGCATGTAGCAAAGAAGAAAGCAACAAAAGATACAGATCCACTCACGAAAAAGAGGATTTCCAGATAATTAAGAAGACTCTTTTGGCGAGAATAAACGAACATTTTAGTCTGACCAAGCAAGCATGTGTATACAAGTGCGTGCTTGCACTTGCTAATCAAAATACATACATCCTAAAGGATCTCACTAATTTGCCTCCATTTCATTTATCCAAATTTCCCTCAGGTACTTTACGTATACAATTTCCTCTTTCAAGATGAACCCTTCCCATCTTCTTGAATCTTGAATCGCAGTTGGCAGTTGTTAGCGGAATCATTGGGGATGGAATGGGATTTTACATTGTGAAGAGATGGAGTCAAGCTTTTTAGCTTTTTCTCCTTTTTTGGCAACCAAAGTAATGACCTATCCATCTCCATTAATTCGCATGTGCTCACCCATGTAAGACTTTCTCTAATTGGCTTCGGGAGTCATCATCCAACCAACATCCCTTATATAAAAGAAGACCGCCAGCCAGATTCTTTTGGTTTGTATTGAAGGATAAACCAAAAAAAAACAAGTTGGTCTCTCAGTCCCCATTTTCGTTTCTTTATCACGTGACATATACTGTAATATAATTCACGAGAGATTTGTGATGGGTTTACTATTATCACCATTTTTTAAGAAATGTTACAGCATTATTAAGGCATGAAATGAAGGTCCTTAACATAAAAGATTGTGCTTGCTTGCGTGAGAAAAGAGATTTTTGTGTAAAAAAAAAGTGCTATCCCCTTAAGAAAGCCTTGAACTTTTAACTTTAACTGGAAACGGATATGAAGGACTTTATAACATACTGTGTACATCATAATCATAATGGTCTGAAAATTATGGGGAGGTCTAACAAGGGAAAATAACATTTTTGCTAATTTTGTGAAATCTACATATTTTCTGTCAGTTTCTAGCAGCATAGCTGTTATCATTTGATGGAAATGTGTTAAATCATTTGGGCTAAAATAATATTTAGAGACTGCATAATTTCACGAGTAAACAAGTTACCTCACTAAAATAACAGGGAATAAAACAATAATAGAGCAGTAGCATACTAATTTCTTGTCCATATCCAAAACATCAGTATTTTCCATAGTACCCTATAAGATTTCATTAAAATTGCTAATATTATTCTTCTACTTTCAGCTGTATGTAAATGCGAGTAGAAAGAGTATATAAGAGCTAACGGGTGAGAGTTTTAGCTAGAAATTTTCCTTTCCTCTAATTGACCTACAGTGTGTATGCAACTGTAAAAGAATAACACATGAACATTGTTGACACGCCAAGCAGAAGAAGACCGTTGCCCATTGAGCAAAATGTAGCGCTAAGGAGCAAGAGCGTGTCGGTGGGATGACAGCAAGTTGCAGCAGAAGAGTTGAGCCAATCTCCTCCTCCTATCAACCTGCATTCACCACCACCACCAATAGTCAGGAGGGTGACCACCATTTTGCTGATTATTTTGGAGAAGAAACGCAAGTAGAACTGGATGGGAGAGGAGGATTGATATCATCATTAAGAAAAAAGTCAGTGTCAACCTCACCAGTGGAAGTGAGAGAGCTGAGCAGAATATAATACATAATTTGTCGTCCGCATTTCATTGCAGTGACGAAGTGATCTTTTTACCTTTTAATAATTGTTCTTATTATACCTTAATCTTGTCATTTAAAGTTATTGTGTCTCCTATTAAAGTCGTAGGTCATAGTTAATTAAAACTATCGGGTTTTAGCGACGATTAATTTGTCATAAAGTTAGTTTGTGTCGTGCGTAAAGCAAAGCTAATAAGGCAGGCAGCATCCATAACTGACAAAAAGTGGAGGAGTACATTTAGCAGAGTTTTAATATCATCGGAGGAAGGCAAGACAAGAACGGGTAATAATATTGTGGTCAATCGAACGGATCCAGAAACCCGGATATATAGCTCCTGGATAACCTGGAATTGCGTAAAATTATTGTAAGCTTTGTCAAAAAGTAAATATTTTACAATTTGTAAAGTGTATTTGGTGTGTGTGTTGTATCATCATCATCATCATGCCTGGAAGTGCTTCGTTGTCCAGCCGGACCAAGACCATGCTGAAGAAACTGGAACTTGAGGAAAGGAGGAAGCTGTCGTCCCTCAACTCAATTTACAGCAAACAGGTTCGAGATTTGGAGGCTGAAATTTCCTATAATGAGTTGATGATCGATGATGATGACGAGTGGAGGAATAAGCTGCTGACCATTCCTGGAGACGAGCTGAACAGCAGTGACAGACAAGTTCTCCAGATGATGTTGGATAAGCAGCGGACCTCCAACCTAGCTATAAAAATAGCAAAACAGAAAATCGGACATCTGGAAAAGGAGCAACTGGAAGAGAAGCGCACCGTCATGGAGGACTTCTCGTTGCAGAAGGAAATCATCATGGAAGATGACTGCTCCACCACTGATGACTCCATTTCCAATAGTGCCAAGACACAACGGTGTGTTGACGATGAGGAAAGAGACTCCACCTTGAAGAAGAAACCCGAAGTGGATGTTGACTCCGACCAAGACCCTCCCTCTAGTGAAGATGAGGAGGAGGACAGACAACTGGAGAAATTGGCTAAAGTGTTGGGAAAGGTCATGAGCATCAACAACAAACGCCAAAAAATTATTGTCAACTCAAGTGTGGATAAGGACCTTCCAACCTTTGATGGAAAGCCAGAGGAGTGGACTAGTTTCAAATGCCAGTACCAAAGGTCAACCAAGAAACACCGCTTCGACGACAGCGACAACTTGTACCGCCTCCGAAAAGCCCTCAAAGGAAAGGCTCATGATGCAGTCAAGTATTTGTTTAATACTCCTGAAAATGTTGACGCAATTATCAAGAATTTGGAGATGGAGTTTGGACGACCCGAGCTCATCATCGAGAGCCTCATCCAGACTGCTGAAGGAGTGGAGAACCCCAACCTTGGAAAGCCGGAGTCCATAGTGTCCTTCGCTCGTTGTGTCCAGAGTCTAGTGGTTAGCATCAAGGGACATAAGCAGAGTGACTACCTCAACAACGTGCATCTGTTAAACAAGTTGACAGAGAAGCTACCTCCTCAGTTGAGACGCGAGTGGATCCAGTGGTACCGCAACAAACCAGAGCAGACCAAGAACATGGAAACTTTTGATGAATGGGTGTCCATCCAAAAGGAGATGGCCTGTGAAATGGTGAAAGTTCAAATCCTGGATACCAGTGAAGACAAGTCAACTGAATCACGTCGTAAACGGGGCCGGGGCTCCGTAAATGCTGGAATAGTCCCTGAAATAGAAGAAAAGAAATCCTGTTTATTTTGTGAAAAGAGTGGACATACCTTGGACCTCTGTCGTGGATTCAGGAAGAAGCCACTACATGAACGATGGAATTTCGTCAAGGCTGAGAACATCTGCTTCTGTTGCTTGCGTGGTAAGCACATCGTGAAGAATTGTCCAAGTGCCAAGCCATGTGGAAAGGACAGATGTGACAAGCCACACCACCAATTACTTCATAGAGAAAAACAGAACGACACTCACCCACCACCTCATCCTAGGAATGAAGACAATGCACCTCCTGATGGAAACAATGTTGCTGGTGTCACTCTCATTGAAGGAGCAAATGGTCCCTTAGGAATCGTGCCAGTGAAAGTGCGTGGACCTAACGGAGTTCGAAAGACATTCGCTCTCCTTGATTCTGGAGCAACGTGTAGCTTCATAGACGGAAAGCTAGCAGCCGAACTCGGGATTAAGGGAAGGGCAAAGGACTTCACCGTCACTGGAATTATGGGCAACGTCTCTCATAAACGAGTGGAAAGCGTCAACTTTGAAGTGGCTGGTGCCTACAAAGGAGCTTCATATAATAAGATGACTAATGTTAACGCTGTCGGAAGTCTCGGATTCCAGCCCTACAGCGTCAACATAGATGAAATCAAAAGGAAGTGGCCTCATCTCAGAAAAATGAAGATGGATAATCTCCAGAATGCAGTTGTTGAAGTTCTCATTGGAGAGGATCATGGATTCATCACGATGCAGAGGGAGGTCCTTTTTAGAGATGAATCTGCTCCAGTTGGGAAACGGACTAAACTTGGATGGTTCGTCTCTGGAAAAATCATGGATGACTCAGCAAGTGGAAGGCTGTACCATGTATGTGGATCTGATGAATACCTTCATCAACTAATCAAGGAATCGTTTAGTGTTGACAATTTTGGGGTGCGTGTCGTCAATGAAGATACTACAGCATCCATAGAAGACCGAAGAGCACAAAAGATCCTAGAGGAAACCTACAAGAAAGTGGATGGAAAATGTGAAGTTGGTTTGTTATGGCGTAATCCTGATGTGACTTTACCTGAAAGCAAGAGTGCAGCACGACGGAGACTTGAGGGCATTGAGAAGAAGATGCTACGAGATCCAGCCTTCGCCCTCATGTATTCGGCAAAGTTGAAGAAATATGAAGAAAAGGGTTACATCACAAAACTGGATGAAGCCAACATTGCCACATGCTCACCTCGGGAATGGTACGTTCCTCATTTTGGAGTGACCAACCCCAATAAGCCAAATAAGTTGAGACTAGTGTTCGATGCCGCGGCCAAGTCACATGGAGTGGCGCTCAACGATAATTTGATGAAGGGGCCCGACCTGATCCGTCCCCTCACTGAGGTATTGTGGAACTTTAGGAGACATCCTTTTGTAATCAATGGGGACATTGAAGATATGTTCCACCGAGTCATGATCCGGGAACAGGATCGCTCTTCACAACGGTTTCTCTGGAGGAATGGTGACACAACAAGGGAGCCTGATGAGTACCAAATGAACGTCATGATATTTGGAGCCTCCTCTTCCCCAGCATCAGCCATCTTCACAAAGAATGAGAACGCAAAGGAATTTGAGGAGGAGCATCCTGAAGCATGTCAAGCAATTTGTGATGACTTCTATGTTGATGATGTTCTCACTGGGGATTCCACAGTGGAGAAGACAGTCCAGTTGTACCAGGACATTGTGGAGATCAACAGGAAGGGAAACTTTAATGTAACCAAGTGGACCTCCAATTCTCCAGAGGTATTGGAGAAAATCCCTGTTGAGATGAGAGCGGCTGGAGCTAAGGATTTTGGTGTCAAGTCAGAGTTGCCAGCTGAACGAGTACTGGGACTATGGTGGGACCCGACTGAAGACAGCTTCACATTTAAAGCTAATTTCCACAAGGTGAAAGAAGAAGTCTTGATGGGGTGCAGACCCACCAAGCGTGAGATGACAAGCCTTGTCATGAGCCTCTACGATCCATTGGGATTTATAGGCCACTATAAAATTAAGGGGATGATGCTGTTGCAACAAGCGTGGAGGGACAAGATCGGATGGGACGATGAAGTCACTGACGAGCTGTATGAAGACTGGAAGTTTTGGGTCAAGGATGTCATCTCTATCCAGCTCCACGTATTTGTCGATGCTAGTTTGGAAGCATATTGTGCAGTTTGCTACTTGCGTGTTCAGTTGGAGGATGGAGTAACCCTTTCTTTCGTGGCTTCAAAAGTTCGGGTTGCCCCGCTCAAGAAGTTAACCGTTCCCCGAATGGAGCTAATGGCAGCGCTACTTGGGACGAGACTGGCGACAGCAATAGAAGCCGGTTTGAAAGTTGGAATGACGAGTAGGTACTTCTGGTCAGATTCCAAGACCGTACTGAGCTGGATTCGGACAGAAGTTGCCAGATTCAAGGAGTTCGTGGCTAACCGAGTGGGAGAGATCCAGGAGAGCACAAATTCTCAAGAATGGCGATGGGTGCCCACCGATTTGAACGTGGCTGATGAAGGGACCCGGCTACACACGTCCACCGACTTCCACCACGATTCGCGTTGGCTTAATGGCCCTACCTTTCTTTTGAAAGATGACAAATATTGGCCTGTTGAAGCCTCAAGTGAGGCGATTGTAGCAGTTCAAATTGACGGGGAGCACCTCGGGGATGCTTCCAGAATCAGCTCCTCTTCAGGGGAGTGTGGGTTGGGAGCAGGCGAGGGGCGTTGGCTGCTCAATCCCAAGAAATTCTCTTCGTTTACACGTTTATTACGTGTTACAGCATCTGTTGTTGCCGTCGCGAAGTGGTGGAAAACTGGTGGTAAATGTGGGGCTAAGTCTCCTTGGTCAGTACGTTCATGCACACCATTGCCAAAGAAATATAATCTGAGTGATTCATGCTTTGCAAGGAAGCTTAATATATTTTTGTCTGAGTTTTTGGACTCAAATCTACAGCCTAGTGACCTGAAAGCAGCCGAACTCCTGCTGATGAGACTTGCTCAACAGGACAGCTATGCTCCAGAGATCCGAAGCCTGTCCAGTGGGGATTCGCTCAAGAAAAGCAGAATTTGGAAGCTGTCTCCTTTGCTGGATGAGTATGGGGTTATTCGCCTCAGAGGAAGAATTGATTGTGCGCTTGTGGACGAGGCTGCAAAGAAACCTATAATCCTCCCGTCAAATCATCATATCACGGAGCTACTCATTCAAGAAGAGCATGAGAAAAATGCCCATCAGGGGCAAAGTGCTGTCCTTAACAACCTAAGGCAGAAATTCTGGATCGTTGACGGTCGTGCTGCTGTAAAGAAGATTACTCAACGTTGTTACACGTGCCGAAACAAGAAAGTAAAGCCGGTTGTTCCAGAGATGGGATCTCTACCCCACTATCGTCTTGCTTCGTATCAGCCGCCATTCACCTTCACAGGAGTGGACTTCTTTGGCCCGATGGAAGTGACTGTGGGAAGGCGCCGAGAGAAACGATGGGGAGCTCTATTTGTGTGCATGGTCACACGAGCCCTGCATTTGGACGTCGCCTATGGCCTGAGCACGGACGATATGATGCTCGTCTTCTCACGTTTTGTGGATATGCGAGGACGCCCAAGCTATATGTATAGCGATCACGGCACCAACTTTGTTGGGACAGCAAGGGAACTGAAGGAATCTCTCAAGAACGTGGATTTTAGTCGTATCTTTGGTGCCAAGAAGTTCAGTGGAATAAGCTGGAAGTTTATCCCTCCGGCATCTCCACATTTTGGCGGCGCTTGGGAGAGAATGGTGCAGTCAGTGAAGAAGGCTCTTTCACACGTGCTGAAGGAAAAGCACCCTCGCGACCAGACCCTCCTGACAGCCCTGAAGGCCGTAGAAAATATAGTAAACTCTCGTCCACTCACTTACGTGTCATCGGATCCAGCGGATCCAGAAAGTCTGACGCCCAACCATTTTCTGCGGGGAACAACAGATTGTGGACCTTCCATTCTGGCATCACTGGATGATTCTGATGAGTACGGGAGGAAGCAGTGGAAAATAGCCCAGCTGCTAGCTAACAAGTTCTGGGAACGGTGGACTCGTGAGTACCTTCCGGAATTGCTGAGGCGTCAGAAGTGGCACGCGAAGGCTGAGCCGATTCGAGTTGGAGATCTCGTGGTGGTAGTAGATGATCAAGCCCCCAGGAGCAATTGGATTAAGGCTGTGGTTACGGCAGTGTTCCCTGGTCGGGATGGACAAGTACGTGTGGTGGAGGTTACGGCGAGGGACTTTGCCACCAAGAAGACATCCCGCTACAGACGCCCAGTGAGCAAAATCTGCCCCCTTGGACTGAGGATGGATTTGGAACCGGAGGTTCTAAATGGGGCCGGAAATGTTGACACGCCAAGCAGAAGAAGACCGTTGCCCATTGAGCAAAATGTAGCGCTAAGGAGCAAGAGCGTGTCGGTGGGATGACAGCAAGTTGCAGCAGAAGAGTTGAGCCAATCTCCTCCTCCTATCAACCTGCATTCACCACCACCACCAATAGTCAGGAGGGTGACCACCATTTTGCTGATTATTTTGGAGAAGAAACGCAAGTAGAACTGGATGGGAGAGGAGGATTGATATCATCATTAAGAAAAAAGTCAGTGTCAACCTCACCAGTGGAAGTGAGAGAGCTGAGCAGAATATAATACATAATTTGTCGTCCGCATTTCATTGCAGTGACGAAGTGATCTTTTTACCTTTTAATAATTGTTCTTATTATACCTTAATCTTGTCATTTAAAGTTATTGTGTCTCCTATTAAAGTCGTAGGTCATAGTTAATTAAAACTATCGGGTTTTAGCGACGATTAATTTGTCATAAAGTTAGTTTGTGTCGTGCGTAAAGCAAAGCTAATAAGGCAGGCAGCATCCATAACTGACAAAAAGTGGAGGAGTACATTTAGCAGAGTTTTAATATCATCGGAGGAAGGCAAGACAAGAACGGGTAATAATAAACATGATGAAGTATATAAGAGTCTGATGTGATGTGATATTTTACCAGACCTTGGATTTCTCGTACTTACTCTTTCCATCCGTATATTTTTCCACCTTCTCCCTTCCTTCCACTCCCATCCTTCCACCATGGCACCACCACCACCCGTCTACTCTGAGCTAATTACATCCAAAATAGTTAATTAAACTGGGAAAACATCTTTTGAATATGTAATAAACCTGGCTGTAAAGAAGAAAGGAGGGAAATACATACCAAACTCAAACTCATATATGGATGCATATTACAACGGATTGCAAAGCAGAGCAGACTGCTACAAAAGGTGAAATTGTAAAGTCTCCAAGCTCTCAATTAGTGAAGTTCTTGGAAGAGTCAGAGAGAAGAGAATAAAGTAGAGAGGAGAATTCCCTTGAATGTACAAAATGAAAATTCTTCACGTGGAGAAACCTTGTGTGTGTGGAGTTGTGTGAGAGAGAGAGAAAGATATTATGAGAGAATGCAAAGACCACACACTACCCCGATGTTTTCTAAATGTCGGTAGGTTTTATAGATTTATTTTCACCGTACTTTTGTTAATTGATATGGAAAAGTTTTTCCCTATGGTAGGGGGAAGCACAGCGTAAATATATATAAGAATGGAGAAAGTAAGAGATCGGAGAAGAAGAGGTGTGGTGATGGAGGTAGGTGTAACGGAACAAAGATTTACATGTCGGAAATGATCCAACTTTTTGCACCTTCTGCTATCCTATATATTTGAGCTAACGTGAACATGAAATGAAACATGATGAATGTTTTGATGTGAATCTCACTCTTCACCTTTGCTCTCTCCCTTTTTATGTAAAATCTCATTTGGCAATAAAGATGAAAGATTCATAGGCATCATCTGCTTTCCTGGTATGTTATAACACACTACGCTTACATTCCTTCTTAATAACTCTGATGATGTGCATGATGCATGCATGGGTGGATACGGCAAATGGCAAGATGCCAAAAAATAATATTGTTACGTATAGTTTAGGGCTATATCCCATCATTTATCCTTGAAGAAAATAATGGGAATTTAAAATATGCGGTTTGGATTTGATTATTTTTGTTTGTTAATAATGTTAATGCAATGAGAAATGGGCAGATGTATGAAATTAATAGTTTAACAGAAAGAATAAAGTTCACAAAATCTTATGCTTAGTACATATATGTACACTACTGTAGATGATATTGTAAAAAAATCTATACTTTTGTGTAAGTAGAGTGTACATTCGAACGATTTTTTGGTCTCCTCTCCGTATTCTAAGAATAACAAACTAGATCGACCAAAAGCTCTGATGACAAATACCAAGAACCATTAGATTGGACCTGGAATCAAGGAAGTAGGAACATGGACAGGTGTTTTCAGTCTTATTTTCTTCGGATTCCTCAGCTCACATGTGTTCTTCTCAAGAAATGTTTTTCTTTTTCTACATCATGGGACATTCATGGCAGAAAGAGAAAGCTGAAGCCGACCTAACTGAAGCGATCAATACCAGATGCTATATATATATATATACCATACTCAATCTCATCACACTTATTTCTCACAAATTAAATTACCCACTCATCCGCCCACCTATTGGGCTATGACCTAGATTAGCCGTCTTGAATCATTTGAAGAAATAATGCTAGTATTCTCAGTCTGAGACTGTTGGAACTTCTACAAGGTATTCATTCCCGTTTACCATTTCTTGTCATATTATTACATAAAACAAAACTTTTTTATTATTACACTACAAGGTTACACCGACCAACACTGCAGTGCAGTGTGCAGTAAGAAAGGATATAACAACAGCTCACAGACTTTTTTCAAAATACATCAATCAGTATTTACCAATATTCGACAACATAAGTCCTTTGATTCCTCTCGAATTTCCCCAGAGACAGGCTTCAATTGAAATCTTCGTTCAATTTTACTCTATTTGGTTTTTTGAAGTCTCAAATCTTTGTTTATTGTGAAAATGCGACAATGACTATATACACCTGTTTCCAGTTCAGCTTTTTAAAGACAACAAAGCTACGAGAATAGGAAGAATAAGAATACATACTGTCACAATTGCTTTCATACATAATATTAAAAAGAACCCATGATAAATGACATGAAAGCTGTTGTCTGTATATTTGGTGACTTTATTTTCTTTCTCTTCCTGTTTTCCATGACTCGGCTTCATTTGGTTTGGGACTTGGGATTTGATCTGTACGTAAGGTACACATATGCGTCCAAAAAGTCATTTTCAAAATCTGAATCCCAAAAGCAGAGTAGAATCCGTCTTCCAAAGAAAGCCCACTCACTTGAATCCCTATTTTAGAGACACGAACCGTTTGTCTTTTTCATTTTATAATACCTCCATTTCCTCTCTCAGATTGCTAAAAATGCGTATGTGTGTACAGTATTCCATTGGAAAATCCCTCACATAAAAACAGTTTCAGATAGGTAAATGCTTAGGAAGAGAAGCAATAAGCTTTCAAAGTCTCAAGAGTCATCCTTTCTTATTCCAAAATCCAAAGAGCAAAAGGGCACGAGTGGAAAGTACATTATTTTCTTACTGTGTTGTAACTTAACGTACTCGCATACTTAGGCCAACGTTTGCTTTCTAAAAGTAGCTTTTAAGTTCAAAGGGTATAAATGAGCACTTTCTCTCAATGGTGCGTCTATATTCTAGCGCACCTGGCATTAAAAAACAAGAGAAAAAAACAGTGGCCAAATGGGAACGGAAAACAAAACCTAAAGTAAAGTTGTTGTTTTTCCTGAGACTTTTATTTACAAACACCTTTTCTGAAAAAACACACACGTGAGTGCGGAACTTTTGAGGGGAGAAAATCCATGTATGTATCTCCGAATTTCAGATTGTGTACTTTGTTCGTAGGAATTGAGCTCGGTACTTGGTTTGCTGACTACAGGTAGGTAGCATCTGTCGAACATACTCTTGTGGACAACACAAATAGGGACAACTAAAGTTGATGTTATATGTATGTTCAATTTTGCCTGTGAATTTTGTTCTTTTTCCCTTCATCCGATCCCACACATTGCATTGCATTATATTACATTGAGTTTGTAGGTTTTCCCATCACTCAAGTTAAAGTTAAGTGAAGTCGAACAGAAAAGAAAATAGGAAGGGAAAAAAGTATGAAGGAGAATCCCCTCGATGCTTTATCAGGTCATGATGAAGAGGGAAAACGGTGAAAAAATTCAGTGAATAGAATATTTTTTTCGGGGGGATGATGATGATGATCGTGATGGTCTGAAGGAGAAAACAACACAAGTATATCTAGACTCTAGAGCAGAGTGAAGCAACAGTGTACTTTCCTTTTTTTCTTGGAGTGCCTACTTCTCCTTCTTTTTGTTCAAGTAAAAGTTTGGTTAAGGGAGGGAAAATGGACCACTCGGGGTTTCTTTTTTTTCCTTCTTTACTTTTCTACAAGTTTTTTTTTCTCTTCCTTTTTTCTTTCTAAGAAAGATAAAGTAATTTAATGTAATGTAATGTATGGAAGATAGATAGACAGACAGAGAAAATAGCGAAAGAAACGGGATGCAGATTCCCCATGGGACAAAAGAGAAAAGAAAAAAGAAGTCACCGTGTGGCTTGGCTCGCTAGTGTACCAGCAGCACAACATATACTCCACCACCACCACCACTCCTCTCGTCTCCCCTTATATTTTCTTTGGTTTTAGTTCCTTTTTCATACTTGTAGGGTTTTATCTTCACATTTTCTATCATTTACTTCACATTTTGACATGAAGGATATCCGAAATAAACTATATTATTACTAGATAAAACAAGTAAGTAAGTATTGTAAATAATGTGGAATCGAAAATAAAACAGAGGAAAAGGGAAGACAAGCAAAAACAACTTTTAAATATTGAAGTTGTGTTCAGGTATCGTGTTTGCTGGAGCGTGTGTACATGATAAACAAAATGGGAAAAGCTTGTGTGTGCCAATTTTCGTTTATTTTCAGGGAATTTACCACTCTGGCTTCCTGTATTGACCATAGGCTTCTAAAGTTGCTTTAAAATGATGAAAAAAGGCAGTAGAGATACATAGACATCATTTTTGAGCTGCTCTTTACACAAGTGCACATTCATTCATTCAAAACCTTTTCATCATATTAAAAACGAGTTACATTGATGACCATATAGGATCATCTTTCTTCTACTGGCCAAGTCACACCCCCTCCAGATTTTGTCGTCAATGTCATTCGCCCACGCCCAAACATGTTGAGCTGAGTTTATTATTAGCTTCTAATTAAATGAAAATTGTTTAAGGGAAAAATTATGTCAAATGCTTGGAAAGTTTTGAGATTGAGAGCTTGAATTTAGTTCTTTATGCTGGGAGCTAACTCTCGTTAAATTCCGTTTTGCGAAATTAAGTATTATATTTTCTTTTTTTAAAGTGAAAAACTAAAGTGGGATACATGTAATAATGTAAAGTGGAAATAAATCGTGGTTGAGGAAACAGGGGTAATCGCAGCAGCGATGTGTGAATTGTGTGTAGGTCCATCAAATCATTTAAAAAATTGGATGAGGTCGAGCTGACAAAATGTTCTAGTTAAAGAACTAAATGTTAGAAGTTGAGAGTTGTTGGACGGTTTCATTTGGACCATGTGAACAAAACTCCTAGTTTTCCCTTGTTTGCTACAGGGGTAAAGGCTTCAAATAAACCAAAGTTTGGGAAATTCAGAGAAGACCAGAGCGGATGAGCGAGTGGGGTAAGTAGTGGTATGGTATGGTAGTTGATAGTACAATATTAGAATGATACTGCTGTTGCTCTTCCTATAACTACCCACACACATTCATTCAATCTCATCTCAATTATTTTCAACCACTGGACCGTGTAAGTTTTCTTCCCTGTGAAAAGTAGCTGGAGCATGTAGCAGCTCAACACACATTCACTGAGCGAGAGAAAAAGAGAGAGATGCGTCGTTTTGGCTGTTGGTGGCTATAGTTGGTGCTTACTTTTCACTGCTGAGTGCTGACAGATATATAGTTTTATGAAAGGTCTTTTAGAAAAAGATTTTCTCAACCACTGTTGCATGCTCAGTTTTTTGGTGGAATGATGACAGCATTTGGCCATTAAGGAAAAGGGAAGCAGATTCCCACACGGGTTTCAGTTCCACAACATCCATTCAAAGCACATATTAAAGTGTACCAACTAAACCATTAGTTAGATGCTCAACACCCAACAAATCCTCCTTCCCTTCTCACCAACAGTAACAACCAACGCTGTCCATATATAGCTGGTGTTCTAAATAGCAAATGGCTTCATGTTTTGACTCTAACTAAAGTATTGCCATTGCTGAGGATAAAAACAAGGCATTTAAATGCAGTTCCACAATTTTCAAATGAATTGAACGGAGTGAATTAGTGAAAGATCCTATAGCATCCCCAAGAAACGGACGAAAGTAAAGAAACCACAAGCAGAACGAATGACATGACATTACATTTACAACTTTACAAATATCTTACCCTTTTTCTTTAGCTCTGAAGAATGTTTTCAATACCATTTTACAAAACAAAAGACGTTGGTCGTTGCATGATAAGAGTATTTCAATTACTCAGATTGGATTGCTTTTAAGAGAAAATCTCAAACTGGATCTTAATTCAAGTACCCTCCTACACTTAAGAAAAGAGTTTAAAATTGCGGAGTAAATGGTCTACACAGGTAAATGGTATTACCTCAAGTCTCAAGTTACCCCATGAATGCTCATTCACAACATCTTACTGATCACGAAATCAGAGCACCTCGCCTGAGCAATCAACATTTGACCTTTTCGTATGTATTTTCTATCACTATAATTTGGCTTGTATTTAGACCGACAACATGATGAGCTTACCAAACCGACAACTATAACAACTTGGTGCACAATTTATTTTTGTTGCTGGTGGTGGTCATTTATCAAGTGCATCAAGGCTTTGAATAAATTGAGAAGATAGCACTTGACAAATGATGGGATCACAGTAATTATCACAGCAATAGCCGAAATTGGAATATGTATATAGTATTTACAAGAAGATACACATAAATGGAATTGGCTTAGAGTTGGAAACCCTTTATCAACCGAATGTTTATGGTTGATGTTGATGATAAGGAAAATTTGAGTCAGACAATTCAGCCTGTGATGTGTTCTGGGGGCTAAATAATTCAAGTTGGAAAGCAAAGCAAAAAGCGCCATACAAATCCAAGTGCAATGCGGGTTTCCAACTTAATGAAGGAGAATGGACAGGGACAGGAAATTTGGGGAAATTCTGCTTCGCTTTTATACATTATATATAGTTCATCAACATTTACTCTTAGAATTGTTGGTTGTTTTTCTTGTGATATAATTCAACTTGGCATTAAATAATGTAAAACCAGCATCACTTTCACAAAGCATTCATCCAACCCACATTTACTATTCACAACAAGTATCTCCAGTCCACCAACCAGGCAGCTGCTTTCTCAAAGATAAAGAAAGAGTTATAAACCTTCTTTGGTGTTCCCACTGTTGTGCATTTATTTCAAGGGAACTTGCTTAATAATTCAGTGATACACTGGAGCGGAGACCAGTACATCTTTCTCTACTCCATTCTTCTTGATTTAACGTTTGCATTCAGTTTCAGACAAAAAAAATATATGAAGAAACGGTTGCCATTAAATGAAAATGCTTTCTTGGAGGAAGGGAAAGCCAAAAATAAGAATAAAAAAAGAGAAAGAGGAATGAAACGGAATGGGAATAAAAGAATACATCTACTGACCCAGCAGAGCTGTACCAAAGTTATTAAAGCTAATGTTAATGGATGTAGTGCATCCGCTTCTTCATGATCCACGGTACTCACTCTCCGTCAGTCTTTCCTGTCTCACTTTGACTAGCAATCTCTCCTGGCTCATAAAATGCTAAATGAGTCAGAATTTCACAAAACCTCTTTTGTTGTTACACGGCAGACTATTAGCCGTAGCAATGTACAACACATACATAACACAAACAAATATAGAAATTGTAAATGAGCTGGAGATGATGATGATCATGATCATCATGAAAATGGATAGCTGAGAGTTACTTTGAGAGAAGGTTTATATATAAAATGCGCAGATTATGCACTAAATAAATACTTTCATTTGCATCTATTACTAAGTTGGACGAAACATGAGGGAAAGGTGCACTTTAGGGGAGAAAGCTCACAGCTTCATTTTTCGATTATTTTAAGTGGCTTGCTGTTGTACAACAATAATGTATAACATACATAAATTGGATGTTAGTTGGATAGCTAACGCTACAAAAAAACAAATGAGGAAATGTAATACGTTTTTAATGACGAAAAAGGAAGCAGCGGCAGGCTGAGATTGCCATTATCAGTCAAGAGCGAAACATAGGAAAAATCCCTTTAATCTTCTTCAACTCCTTCGTCGACTTAACTCCAAGACGAGTAAAGCTGGTTGGTCTTGTATTGTATTGAATAACAAATGAGCTGTAACTTGCTCCACTCATAAATTCAAATAGTTTATGTTATGGTTTATATTCCGTCTTTTAAACATGATTTCAGTTCGTCAAGTACGCTAAACCTGAGAATAGGAAGACAATGAATGCATTATGATTACTACTACTACTACGTGGTAGCCCATGATTGCATAAATCTGTTGCGCAGAAGCAAGCCAAATCTTTCCCCAGATTTGGATGTTTGGAGACACATGCGTCTGTGCCATATAGGAAAAGGTCTGGAGTACAACCCCGACGAATTCGGATCCCGTTTTTGCTAGTCGTAACTGCTTTTCCACAGATGAAATTGGAACCTTCCACTGGATTGGAATCTGCTCATGACATTTAATTTAATATTTACACGTTTTTTCAAGATTGACTTCAATTTGTTATAGCTTTCATTTTCTCACTTACTCATAGGGACGAATTGCTTTACAGTAGTTTCCAATACTGGACAAGCACGATAGCGATATCGAACGTATATAGCTTGTTGATTATTAGTTTCCTTGACCTGTGCTCGTTCACCGATATGTGTGACCTTATCATTACAATCTTCGTATACACTTATGGGTGCAGGATAGAATTCACAGTCCTTTTCAAAGTCAGAGTCACATCGGTAGCAGAGTAAGGCTGTGCTGATGATGATTTGCATTATAGAATTGACACATTTTGGATTTGTGTAAAATTAGGCAAGGGTACAATCGCAGGTATACAATGTGTCAAGATCACTTACCATTTCCTTGGAAGACATGCCATGATATACAGGTAACCATGATTAAAGTTTTTACGACCATGATAATAAATTCCCTTTTGATCGTAACGTGTAGTCCGACATTAAAAAATTATTACATTCAGCTTTGTGGTGCCAATAAACTTAACCCAACGAGATTATTAGGGGGGTTAAATTAATGTCAGGAAATAACATAACCGGACCTTTGAATCAAATGCTTTCTAAGGTAACCGTGTAGACGACAGACTATCAGCTTTGGGTGGAGATAACCAATGAAGTGGGTCAATTTCAATGCCAATGCTTCACGGCGACTCATTTAAAATCAGATTACTTTACATGCTTTTACTATTCCGTGGCGGTATTCACTATTCCTATAGTGTACATAAAATTATACTCTTTTTCGTTTTTGTAAGTATCTAAGAAAGAATTTTGTAAATGGCATGATATCTTAGTTGTGAAAAGAAAGCAGAATGGGATGTGATACACTGAGTGAGGGAGATCTGATTGCACGTGGATTTTAGTATTCACACGCAAGCATCCCTTCTCTGTATTTTGTTTGCCTATGTTCTACCCTATACTAGTTTATAGATAGAAAGTATTACGTATGTAAAGTGCATCCTGCTGGTTTTCATCCTTACCATGAATTAATTTGCATTAGATTAGCAAATTAAAACCTGTTCTTTGGTTTTTAAGCTACTTTATCTTCCTCCTCTTTCACAAACGAAAATAAGACAAAAATGTGTAGCTAAAACAAAATTGTTTCGAAGAACTGACTTTGTCATGTATATGTATATGTATATTGAACTGGAAAGTCAGATGCTACTAAAATGAACGTTCCCTATGGCTCCTAAGCCTATTCCTTCCTCTCTTGCCTATTTTTAAATCTCCAGCGACAGCAACCAATTTTTGCATATGCATAAGTTTGCGTCTGTCTAGGAGGATTGACTAAAATTCATAAACTTGCTTGTATGTGTGTATACTTCCTCTAGTCAATGTATATCCCGTAGATTTTTGTAGCTAAAAGTTAATTTATTCCACGCTGTTTCATTTAGTTAGAACAAACTAAATCTGTCAACTGTGGAGTTCATATGGTACAATAGAAAAAACGTACAATGATGAAATCTGGAGACTTTTAGCTCTAGCTGATATGCTGGTTCTCCTTTTTGGACTGACAAGACAGGATGAGATTTTACATGAAGGTTCCAAAAACACATTTTGGACAAAATTGGCTTTTTCATCAGTTATAGCGAATTTGATATGAGAGCAAGAGAAAATCCTTAATGAAGAGAAACATTTATGCATGTATGGAAAATATAACATTTGAGTAGCTTCACATTCACTGCCACCCACATGCAAAAGAGAGTAAAAGCCAATGACGCATTCTTATTCTACATTTTGGCAACTGTCCATGTTCTCCAGCTTGCCTATCTATACACATGTGTACTCACTCCTCTTCTGCTAATTAACGTCAGGTTTATGCATTTATGCATGAGGTGGTAATGAAACTTGATAATGTATGCAGGATTTCGACTTTCCCTTGACTGTATCTCCTCCATCCTCCAAGCTTTGCATGACATGAAAAAGACAGGACAGGTTCCCTCCCGAAGTCCCGAAGCAATAATGTACTTATGTATATATATATGTGTACCTAACTAAATGTATTTAAACAACTGAATCCAACAGTGTGAGGTACTTACTCTCACTCAATATACTACGTTTTGACCACTTCCCTCTTCATCAAGATCAAACGTCAAGTCAAAAAGCATTGTTATACGCACGTTTGTCAATGGATTTTACATACGCGTTCAATGAGATTTTAGAGGAGAAAAGGATTTCTAAAATGGAAATCATCATGGCAGTTTTCCAGGAAGAGTTGCTGGTGCTATACACATTCCAGTCATTCGACATCATGCCTTTAGAGAATCATCCTCTGAATGTTTCTTTCTTGGTTAACTCACAAAACTAGATAACAGCATAACTTTCACATGATTACCTTTCTCTACCCATTGTAAGTGCGTTATCACTTTATTACCTTTAGTGAACGAGCCAATCTCCTTATCTTTACGCAACTCAAATGACAAGGAAGCTTTTGCATACATATGGTGTTAATATGTAGTTGTAAATTAATTGTAAAGCACAAAAGTAAACTTGGTTTTGATGTGATGGCACACAGTTCCTGGCTGTAATAAAACTAGAAACTTTTGAGATCATTTTCCGTCAACGTTTGTGGCGTTTGCATTAGGTATCAAAAGTATATGGATACAGTACTTTTCCTGAGTTGAATCTTGAATCATGCAGACTGTACAAAGTTGTCAGTATTTCAAATTTTTGTTTGCCTAATACTTTCCGACCTGACTACCTTAATTTCGATTAATTGGAAGCTGAGAGAAAGCAAGTTATAGCGGGTTAAAATGGTTAATAAAAGTAAAAATGTACCTTTATACATGTAAAAGTATAAACTGATATTATACATATGCTAATGAAGTAGTTATAAGATTTCCGACGTAAATTGTACAACTAATGATACAAAACAAAAGGGTTGAGGTTTGAGTTGAGCAAAATGAAAACTGTTTTCATGCTGATAATGATGACGGGTAAAGCCACAAAAGTGGTAGAAAGTGGAAATCTCTCTAGTTTTGTGTGATACTGTATCCTGGCATAAATAAAACCACACTATATTGGCTCAGAGGAAGAGTTGAGCTCAGTTCACTCAAAAATTTTGGGAAGCTTATACCATAGGACAAATGCTTAATGTGTAAGCTGTGAACATTTCGGTAGCTACTGACTCTATCATTTCGTTTTGTAACAAAAGCTATCATCCTCATCACTTGCCGGAAAGGTGGGAGACCAGGTTTTCACAAAAGCATTTTCCAACACAATAGTGCCAGTTTAACATAAACAAAAGTCAAAACTAGAGTGGCAAGTTTAATAAACTTTATTATATGCATGTATATTTCTATAGCAATGCACCTTTGTAGGTGGCGTAGTTAACGAATGGAGTGATTTTAATTTGGTTAACTTTCCCCAAATATTATTGAGATATGAATTTTTGATCTGCGGAAACTAGACATATAGGAACGCGAAAACCGCATTACATAAAAGTTTGAGCAGTTTGTGTCTTCTGCTTTTGGTTTTATAACGATGATATTCGGTAGGCGTACCTTGCATTTACTTTACACTGATTGTATATATAAAATATTAACGCAGCACATAAATATGTGGGATAACACATCCGATTGAATCCAACATGAAAATGCATTAATTCCTTTGGGAAGGACATCAATTTGACGGAATTGAATCTAAACTGAGCTCTCACAAATAACAGCAGATGAGTCAAAGAGAAGAATTGGGGCAATGCAATCCAAACTTACAATTAAGTATGTTCCAATAAATGCATCCACATTATATTTCGATTAAAACAAAAATGGATCGCTGCTCGCATTTGATAGTTCCGAAACGCAAATCGAAGCTATTAATCAGATTATACGCGGAAACATTCTACTGGATTGACGAGAGAAAATGACATTCTCACAACCATACACGTATATCACTCTGCAGGAGGTAAGCTGGTTTGACAATAGGATATTTCAGCGGTGCATGGTCCATGTATGATTACGTCAAATTTATTTAACAAACCCCTTTGAAATTCCATCAATTTCTACAGTGATGCTTCAACCAACTCCGTGTTTACTTCAACTGGGTGGTTGGATATAAAATGAAATTAACAATTGAATGGTAAGTGGAATCCCATGAGAATACGGGAGTTGATGAGCGATGATACTGGCTGCTGATCCAATATTTATAATGATGGTAATGTACAAATATAATCTGCATGCATGGATTAGCAGAATACGAAGTTATTCATTTTGATACTGATGAGTTGAGTAAAGTATATGCATTTATATAGAATAGCCAAGTTGTTTTACATATTATATCTCACATCTTCCCATTATAATATATATTGATATTTATTGTGAGCAGATTTTTTTTAAACAACTACCAAAAAAACGTTTTTAAGTCCGAGGAAAGTTTAATTAAATAAGAAATTATAAGCATGTAATATAACTATACAACCATATAGCTACACACTGTATCAATTTATAAAACTTACAGTTGTCATTTGTTCCTAATCTTGAACAACAATGCGGATAATATCAAATATAATATTGTGTGACCACTCATAACTGCAATTCCTGGCCAAACTAGTGGGTGGGTGAAGTCTAAGCCTCGGGTCACAATCGATCTAAAGGATGTGCACAAAAGGGTACCAGGAAATAAGTGAGATATTATTCGCCAAGGAATCCAAGGAATAGCTTCTAATGGCCATATTACACCTGTTCAAAAAAAAGTTACAAATTTTTGTTATAAAAGCATTAAGGATTCAGATTTGGTTAAGTTACACTATTAGTTGTCAAACACAAACCTTCATATAGTAGGATTGTGGGAGCGAGAAACATTCCAAATAATAAAACTCCAATTTCATCCCTGAAAAAGATTCCAAACAGTAGCCCCAACGATATTCCACACACTCCACATAGCAAAACAACTCCAAAAAAGAGTGGCATAGGACCCACTACTCGAAAGTCATATACCAACCACACCAAAGCGTAGCACAATGCTGTTTGGACAATAATAATGGATCCCTGAGTCACCATGTAGCTACTAATGATTTCTTTAAACCGAAGACCAGCCACCCTTGCCCTATCTAATGTTCCTAACTTCCGATCTGTCAAAAAAAAAGCAAAAAAAGTTTGACATTTGTTTTGTGGTGTCATTTGCTCAAGCATTCATCTAGGGTTCAAGAAATAGGTTTGTAGCTTCATGTAAGGAATATTACATACCATTTATATAGAGAATGGAGGTGACCAACATTGGAATTTCAAAAATCACACTAGGGAAAAGAAACAGGCATTATTGGCCAACACCATTAAGACGATAATATTAAGAAAATACTAGTTAAAATTGATGTAGATAACTTATGACTTACACTATTAATATAATTGGGGTCACATAGTCATGATACGAAGAAGCATTTGTTCCATAAACTGGTTTTCGGAACTACACAACAAAATTATTAGCATACATATGAGCTCATTATCAATATCAATACATGTAGTTATGCGTTTGTGTTAGCTTCAAAATAATTCCCACCGTCTACGTCTTGATAAGTATAAGAATTTAGGTTAAAAAACTACACTAATCAGTTACCTGAATAGGAAGCAAAATTTCTTTGGGATTTAATCCGCAAGAAAAGGCTAATGCTCGCACAAAGTTCTCATACGCTTCAAACACTGAGCGAATTGCTATTGCTGCTCCCAGATAATCTTAAAATGAAGTTAACAACAATTTTAATGAGACCAAATCAGTAAAATCAATCTAATATTTTATGATGGTACCAGAAAGGGTGTAGTAAAAAACCATTCACGCAGTTTTTAACTTACTGGACATATCCATTCTAATGTGTATACGTGATCCTTCCAGCGTCTCATTTCTTGCAAATCTTTGTTCTAACATGAAGTTAGTTAGGTGTTGTGAGTAATTGCTGGGAATTCCAATATACCCCCACAGATTCCCATCCTTGACTTGTTGGTAAGCCAGTTCTGAAGAGTTGATGGGAACCTAAGAAGTTGTGTGATTGATTATACACGTAAGCACCTTGCACATAATGTAGTTGAATTATGTATTACATATAAGCTCAATTTTTACTGTGTGATTAATTAGTACAAAACTACTCAACTTCTGAATAGTAGAGCTGTAATTAATTTGATTTTTCTACAAACTATAACAAGCAATTAAACGGAAGAAGGAAACATAGACTCACGGTTTCGATACTCCCAATCAGATTTAATTCTGCAATAAAGCTGCAACCAAGTTGTTTGAAGTCGCATAATTTCATGGGTGTTAGTTCAGTCTGATCCTCTATTGTTTCATTAATATTGCAGAAATTGGATAATGTTGGAAGTTCTTCGTTGACAATTCCTATTTTCATGTCTGTAGGATCCTTTCCAATTACTGCTACCGTTAGCAAAATTTGAAAGGCAGGTAAGAACACTGTCAGAATTGTAAAGCTGTAAGAATATGAATATTAAATACATGTAACTAATTATCACGCGTCATCAACATCAACTTTTTAAAAGATCTTACACAGGGTGTCGGAACAGCAATAGCCACATTACTGTTGATAAAGACCGTATTCTTTGAAACGATTTGGAAAAACCACTGTCCTTTGAATCCTCATTAAATTCGTCCATATTAATTGAAGACCTTCTTCTCCTACTCAACTTCCAATTTTCTTGGAATTTCTCAAAAACATCGTAGCTATTCTTACTCTTGCTACTTTTTATTTTCCGCTTCCCATGATTCATTTTTGCATCAAAAGGCATCAACTCTTTCGAATGATTTACAGTACTTGATTTTTGCATGGGATTTCTTTGACTTGCAGTTGTAGCATTACCTACCGCAACAGCTTCAGCTTTCTGGCACAACTTTAAAACGACTTGTTCCAGTAAGATGCAACCAAACTGCTGTAGCAAAGCATGTGGTGAATTTTCAACCAAAAGTCTACCTTTTCTCATCACACCTATCTGTATAACAAGAAATACATTATTTTAATGCATATTTTTTTTAAAAAACCAGTTAAGTACATTTCAAGGCCAATCCTGAACTCAGATTTCATAACATATGTATAAGATATTGCATTCATACCGTGTTTGAAAATCTGGCTTCTTCTATATAATGAGTTGTTATAATCACAGTGCTTTTCCGAATGCTAACCATCTTGTATAAGTATTCCCAGATACTGAAAAAAGAAAAAGTTTTGGAAAATAGCCACGTAAATATAGGGTTGCAAACTTAATATAATTATTGTGCCTTTTGATTATTGAATCATGTAAAAATTCAAAAAACAGCGGACCTCTGTCTTAGCAATGGATCGAGACCCACCGTCTGTAAACAATCCAAATGAAAATGGTCATAAATTGATCATTAAATACTGCACACTTCAATAATATTATGAATTGGTAATAAATTTCAAGCAACAAAAGCTTCTACCAATTTTTAAAGCTTGCATAGCATATCATGTGAAATCTCACCGGCTCGTCAAGTATTAACAACTCAGGACTGTGAATTAACGCGATGGAAAGGCTAACACGGCGCTTTTGCCCCCCGCTGTGAAGCAATGAAAAAAATTGTTATTTTTTGCAATGCATGAGCTAGGAAACGTTAACCCCAATCAAAACCTACCTAAAATCCTTGATCAGCTTAAATTTTGAAGGGAGTTTTAAAAATTCAACCAAAAATTTGAATTGTACTGCAACTTCCTTTTCTGACATGCCATATAATCGTCCATAAAACTCCAAAATTTCTTTCACTGATAGCTGGTCATATAGGGCAATGTCCTATAAATATAATAGTCAAATAAACTGGTGAGCTTGTTAAGCATTACTAATATAAATAGAAATTAAATAAAAAGTCAATTAACATACTTGCGGCATATATCCGACTTTTGCACCTGGAACTCCATTACTACCTTTAGACCCTGGACGTTTGTTACCCACAAAAATGGATCCAGCGTCCCACTTTTTTAAACCCACAATACAATTAAGTAGACTAGTTTTTCCACAACCGGAACTACCCAGTAAGCCATATCTAGCAACAATAAAAAATTCACATGAATTTTTGGAATGAAATTTGGGTATTTTTTTTTAAATTAGTACTTCGTACATTGTCCCTTTTCTGACACTCATGCACAAATTGGAAATGATGGGATGATTATCTTCATACGACAGATATAAATTCTGAACAGAAACAG
The DNA here is from genome assembly GCA_964034955.1 of Orchesella flavescens. Classification (NCBI taxonomy): domain Eukaryota; kingdom Metazoa; phylum Arthropoda; class Collembola; order Entomobryomorpha; family Orchesellidae; genus Orchesella; species Orchesella flavescens. The sequence continues at coordinate 33,558,656 of OZ035954.1, read as the reverse complement.
CTAAAGATTCGGTCCCATTCGAATGCCTTGTTTCTTCCATAGGAAGCCTTGCGTCGGGCTCTGTACCGTTTCCAAGTTTAACATCATTTACAATACAATGTGATGGTAATTGTAATTCTGAACTTTGCCCGTCAGATATTGATGTCAAATCAATTCCGTTGTGAGCATTGGAACTGCGTGTTGTACAGCGTAACAAAATAGGATCACCGTTCTCCAAGTTATTTGCCATTTTCAACAAAACCAAATTATTTAGATGACTGACTAGTAAATACAAGTTTCGCGTACAGAAAAACTAGCTATAGGAGTTAAAGCTCCTTCATTGCTGACGTCTTCTCACTAGTGTCTTCTTAAAACTCCGTAAGGTGAATGCTGGAGCATGCTCATTAGCTTATTAGCTTCAAGTGAGGCATGGAGTTGAGTCAGCTAATTATGTATTTTTTTTTGTTTTATACAAAAATTATAAAACATATACCGCGGTAAACCTATCAAACGGGAATTTAGAGTAACTTGCTATTGCAACGAAATTTTTAAACACGTACTCCAGAGATCAAGGTCACCCTGTTATCGTGAAGTCATATCTCTGGTTTTGGTTTCGTTAAACCACACATTAAACTTATGTGTAAATGTACACTATTATCCGTGTTCTCTTTTCCAAGCCGTTCCGTAGCGAGAAAAATCGCCGAATGACGGACAGACAGAATGAAACATGAGCTTATAAAGGTACAATTTATTACATAATATGTTTCTCATCTGCTAATGAAATGGATTTGCGTTTTTATGTAAAACAATAATATACCAAGGGGGAACGTAATGATGATATGTAGAGAATGTAGAAATGGGTATCACACGTGTGAAAATCTTGGGTAATTGGATGGAGGCAACACAAATGTCTTCTGCATGAGGAAATCCTTGTAAAATCCAGTCAGATTGTTGTAATCGATTATGTGAAACATTCTCTTACACATTATTCGTGATATGCATATTAATCTATAGTGCCAACAAATATAAATCGAATGAAAACTTACGAAAAGCAAAACATTCATGTTCATTTTTGGTGAGTGATGGTTCTGTTTCTTTAGGTATTCTACGTTATGTGCCACACCGGTTTTGTTCGAGTTTCTCATGATGAAACTTAAAATATAATGGAAAGCAAATCAGTGTGGGAGATCACCCATGATGACGTTGATTCATGATTTTACATGGATATGGATTTCCAGGGTGGCCTTAAGATCAAAGCTCACAATCTTCCAGTTTTTGAGGCGTTAATTGGACAATAATGCAAAATTTTAATTTTAATCGATGTCTCATTAGTATAGTTTGTAATCATTCGTTTAGCATCAATGCATTTCTATTTAGGAGACTTGTTAATATTTTAGTAATAATAAATGCATGCATGGGTACGAAACAATTACTGCTGAATAAAGTAAACTTTTCAGCAACAAATCAGAACTTTCAGATGACCCCCCCATAAAAAATCAACACTGAGAACAAGGAAGAAAACTTTATAAGCATTTTGCTTCCTACCATTTCATTCTCTCATATTTTCCTTATTTCGCAGTCGCGTTTCATCGCTAACGCTTTCATTGTATTCACTTCAGTTACGAATGAATAAGTGTTTCGGCATTTAATTATATGTATTTTTCAAAGGGAATGAGTCAATTGCAGTGAATTGATTCAGTAAGGTATGAAGTGAAGTAAACCGAAAAATATTGAATATTTCACTTCTACAAACCCGGCAAGTTTCACTCACCCTAGCAGTCTTCTCACCGTGCCTGACCAAGTCTCAAATTTTCGGTTATCAAGAGGAAAGAGAAGCGAAACCGGAAACTTACCTTTCAGAGGCTGGTATGTAATATTAGCTTATCGAATTAAGTAGGGTGTAGTCACCAAAGCGTCCCTCAGCTTTGTAAGCAATTTCAAATGATTTTGTAGATGAATCTGATATACACATATTCCCCATTTGCGTAATAGCACAAAAAGGTTTCTCCCTTCATTTTCACCGTGAGCTTAGTGTGCTTGCTTATTCGTTCGACTGGGGTAATCGTAAATTCTGAGTAAATTTGCATTGAACAGCGTAAACGATGTAATATGTAAGTATGAGCCCGCGTGTACGTACGTTCGTTCGAGCTCGAGATGAAACATTTATTGGAATTTTTCGCGTTTAATGATGCATTCCTAAGTTGTAAAATGCTGTTAAAATACGATTTACCTTATTTGCTTTCCCATCCCTTTAAATCATTTCAGTGGAACTCATCGACTACATTTATGAAGCAAACGCTCACATAGCTTTGCAGAGAAAAGCGACGTATGTATTTTGCATCGCTTTACTATTTGCAGGAGTATTAGCTGAGTTTCATTTTGCTCATCCTAACTTGACGTCATTTCATAATCCATCTTATTGAGCATGCCATTTCCCCAGCATCCGCTAAATTTTTGGAGAACGAATTTGTTTCCATTTGGAACATTTATTTGCTATCATGCCGTCAAGTCAAAATGAAATTCTCTGGAATTATTACTATTTATCATAGACTATTCTACCATTTTTTTGTGCATTTTCATTATGCGCTTTAGTTTCCGAAAGAAAAGGCTAATGATGCGAAGAAGTTATTATGACTGGAACGATATTTTGCGCTAATTCACTCATAGCAGACTACCTACATATGAATGAACATAATGAAGCCCCTTCGTCGACGGGAAAGGAAAAGCCATCAAGGCAGACTAAAGTTCCTCTAGTAATTGTGTGAAACTGCTGTGCTACCATGTTTTGTTTCATGCACAAGAACAAAAGACAATAATCAACTTTCACTTCTATTTCCTGCCAAGCCAATGTACTTCCACATTCAAATACTAAACGAGAAAAAATATGCAAGCGCAAACCCGAGAATGCCAATATATTTTAGGGACGAAAACACTGGAATGGAATTAGAGGGAGGATAGTCAAAATGGTAATAAGAAGGCCCCCATAAATCCTCCGCCAAATGAATCGTGAACTGTTTAAACTTATTTGTTTCCATTGTACAAATTATCCATTAAAGGCACACAGTGACAGCTGAGTACATACAAAAAGTGGCTATCCAATTTCCTTTGACAGCTCCCTAAAATTATCGCGTGACTCCTCACAAAAACAACAATAATAATATAAAACAAGTAGCAGTATTTTCGCTGAGCCATGGAGAAAAGCAAATGCTGAAAATACAAAATTGGAATACAATATAAATGGCTGACTCCAGAACAGAAGCCCCCAACAATATATATATAAATATAAATATATTTCTTTTTTCTCTCCAACTTTCAATAGATATCCAATTCAGTATTTCTATTATACTATTGCTACAGTTGAGTCAACGCTACTCTTTGTTCTTGATCTACTCCTTTTGTGTCTCCGTCCCTATCCGCTTGTCTTGTGCAGAGTTTGAGGACGATGAACGAGGTCGGTTTTTAATTAAATTCCTATGTCGACATTTTTTTATTGCTTCAGGCTGGAAAGAAAGGGGAAAGAGAAAAAAAGATTACCAAATTACTATAGCTGTCCTCTGCCTCTATTTCTTTTTTTTGCTTTATTGCTCAAACTTTCTCCTATATATGTATTGTTTACCATACCACAGCTTATAATATATCGAAGCAGAGAAAGCGGATCTTTTTTCATATTTGCTGAAACAAAACTCAACTCAAAAACGATATTAGTTAAAGTTAAGGTTGGTATAGATTATTTCCTATTTTGGATAGCTTCCACTTTTTGGCGTATTATTTGGTTCGATGGAATTTCCCTTTCTGCCAAACGGTTCAAAGTAATACGTAAGCAAATTGAGGAGAATAAATTTTCAATTTGATATTGGAGACAGGAAAGAATTTTTTGGTCGTAAATTGTAAATAGTTTTTGCTTTGTTTCATCCTTCTAACCAGGGTTATTACTTGAACCATTTCACTTCACCCATAGCCACATAAACATCCCAATGGTAGTCAATTTCGTTTAGCTATTCTGTTAATTCTTCCTGTCCTCGGGTAAATAAATAAAAGGGCGAAAGTGAAAGCTGATATTGGGATTAGGAAGAAGGATTGGGATTGTGAGAAACTATATACCAAAAACCAAACAAGTACTATTACAATTCCTATTACTATTACTGCCTCCAGCATATTGTGCTGATCCCATTATTTTGGATCATATCAAGTTCTTTTGTGGTTTTTACTTAACAACTAGAGCAACCGAGAGTGTTAGAGATAGATACAATATATGTATATATCATCCATATATAAAATAAACCTTATATTAAATGTATAAAGATTCATTTACTGGATCAAATCATGCCTCAAAGCACTCAATCACCGCATCACAACAGCCATCGGCATTTCGCTCTTCTTTTCTGTTTCTGGAGAGCAGAAAAGAAATAGATAGCGATAGGATGAAATGAGTTCTACTCACTTACATTAGAAATAATGTGCGTGTGTGTGTTGTTGTTGATAGGGATAGGGGAGTGAAAAAATATTTGATGTAACCCAAATATACCGCAAACCAATATCCAATTTTATTTTTGCTCGTCTTGCCACTTGCCACACATTCACAACAAAGTCGCTCTTCAACTCAATAGATAATAGTTGATAAAATTGCGTTGTGAGGGTACGGAATGAACGGGTGATCGGGTGCTAGATAAATTTGGACATGTGACGGTGTTGACAGTTACGACGATAATTGATGAATAGTTTGATTGAAGATGTACTTAAGCCCGTCATATAGATAGAATAACCATTAGCCTTTCCCTCTGCTTCATTAACCTCTTATATCTTGAGGAAGGGCAACAAAGCTACTTAAGTAGAGACTGAGCTTGAAATCAAAATGCTTCTGTAAACCTAACACCAACACCTTTGATAGCGCTTATACGTACGTATATACTACTGTGGAAAACAGTTTTTGTTACAGGTTTTTGTACAACGTAAGTAAGCAGTAGTTGTTTTCTTGTGGTTTTCGTAGTTCACAGTTTTTCTGTGATGTCCACCAAAATGGTGGAAATTAAGGCATCCAACTTGAGTACGACAAAAATGTATGTATAATGCATATATATATATATGTGGATATAGATGAATCTATAAAAACAACCAGTTTTTTTTCTTTTAATATGTCAGCTACCAGCAGCAGCGGCATATCGCTTAAACTGGAAAGACATTAAGAACGCGTGACGAAAGGGCTGCTAATTGATGTGGGCTTGTGGGCACCTCGATGAATGTTTTAAGAGCTTTTCTTTCTTCTCCCCCAGACACAAAAATGGAACTTTTACTGTCTTCTTGTGCATGTACATACATACATAATAATATCATTTACGACTATATAGTAATGTAAAGCCATATAAGATAACAGTGGGAAAATGCATATGGTCTCTTTCCAAAGTAAAAAAAATGATAGTACTTTTTTTTCTAAAAAGAAAAAAAATAGGAAAATTGGCAGCGTTTCTTGAAAGTAATTAGGAAAAAGTTGAAAAATGCGACCTGAATCGCCATCCTAATTCTCCTGTCCTTTCTTCACTCCCAGTTCCACTTTTGCAAAGCTTTAAGACCAACATACTGATAGAAACAGAAAGCACCTCTTCTTTTTTACCTTCCCATGGATGAGATAAAGGGCTGTAGGCGGTATCACATCGGAAGGATTACTTTATATGTAGCATAAACTTCGGAAAAATTTACAAATGGGCAAGATTTAGCTTTTTATGTTTAGGTTTAGTCACATTTGATTAAAACAGTTTATTTTCTCAAGTGAGTTGAACAGTCCAAAACTACTGCGGATGCATATTATTCTGCACGCCGCTACCCGTACGTATCCAATAATGGCATTCTTTATGCAAACTCTTCAAGTCTGATCCATTGCATATAAATTCAGCTAAAGTTTGTCCGTATGATATTGTATTATCCCGTTTTATAGCTTATTGTGTCGTAGTATTTTATACAAAACCAAACTTTTTGCTAAGGAATATTGTATATATAGCCTTTTATGTATGCAAACATGTAACTCATGTGACTCTCATTTGTCATTTGTTTGTTTGCCCGATGGGATGACGCATGGGAGAAGAAAGTTTATGAGAGTAGTAGGTGTAAGTATATTTTTGTGTACAAACTACAAAAGAAATATGTAGTCGTATGATGATCATGATCCTTTCCCATTCGTATACCCAAAACCTGTACCTTAATGCTGCACCAGCAAAAGGCAGCGCGCACCATTATATTATTCCTATATCCTTACAGTCATACCATTAAAGAACATCATAAAAGATGAATATTATGCTGTTTTCAAGTTTTTGAAGTGTTGAATAAAGTCAAGGGATGTTAAAGAGAATAATAAAACAAACTCCAGCCGAACGAAACTAAACAACAGTCATGTGAAGAAGGAAGGAGCAGAGAGAGAGAGAGAGAGAGAGAGAGAAAAGGGAAATAGTGGCGGTGGAATGTAATGCATGACTGGCATCCATACAAAGCTATCATAGGAAACAGCAAGCAAAATAGGAAAGGGAGAGAGAGAGAGAGAGAGAGATGGCAAAGACATTTTCTCGCCTCTTATTATTATTATTCGACTTTTGGAGAAATGTGAAAATTTTCACTGACGCATGCATACATACATACATGTACAGAATAATATGCTCTTTTCACTGTAGATCAGCAAAATGACTAGAATGTATGTGTATGTACTTACATATATTTATATAGTATTGGATGGTGAACAATGAGCAAAAGCTTTCCCAGTTGGGAAACACAATGTACAAGTACCAAAAAAGGAGAAAATGACAATAGCGCTTGTGCTGTCATTCCATGCCTCTGTTCCCTATAGAAGACTGCTACCACCACCACTACCATCATCACGCACTGCACAAAATATCGTGGAGTGGAGTCAAAGCTGAAAGAAACGAAACTCGTGTGTGTGTGTGTATCACTGTATGCATGACATGACATCATGACATAGCTCATTTGCTATTGCATTTGCCATTCCCATTGCCATCACCATCACATTTCACCCAAAAAAAGAGCAGTGTGGATTCCACCACCACCATAATAATCATATTCTATATAAATAAAGTAAATGTTCAGAGAAAGCACATGGCACATGATGGCATTACATATTACTATTACAACTTGTATACTTTTGTGCAGAACTGTGTGAGAGAAAAAGGAATAGTGGAAACTGCGAGTAGCGTGGAAGCGTCAACCCTGCTATTTATTGAGTTTTTTGGTCCCACTTGCCTTCTACTTTTGTTTTGTTGCCTGTCACGCCTTCTCCTCTTGGAAAAGTAAAGACGGGATTTTACAAGTCTAATATTTTCTCCGACTAATTTCCCTACAACATAATACATACATATATACCAAGGATATTATATGTATCTATCCGAGGAAATAAAGAAATGAAGCAGTATGTATTATGATGATGGGTGGAAAAAGCAGTGGGATAAGAAGATGAGAGACAGTGGGAATGAAATATGTCAGCTGTATTATCATTATGATTATTATTTTGGTTGGGGTGTGATGGTGTTATGTTTCTCCCTCTACGACTCCACTATCCACTGTCGTCTACTGTCTTGTCTTTATTATACGGAGTGTCATTATGCCATCATGATGATGTCGGCATTTCGTCGTTCACACTTCTTCAAAATGGATACGACGGGTTTGTGATGTGACTTTCATCATCTATAGTGACTATACTATAGTATAGTTGCAGATCTATACCATATCATTTCATATCATATCACAAAAGTATATAGGTACTCACAAATAGAATAGTTTTACTTTTATATACGAAGGAACAAAAGGAAAGTTACCAATGCGGAAGTTTGCCCTTAAGTTATTCAAGATGCTGATGATGACTATACGACGAATCTCTCTCGCTCTCATACTTTTGTAAAATACATTCATAAAAGTATACATACATTTATTCATATATCAGATCACATAAGCATATGCTTATGGAGAAGCTTTGTATGAACAAACGACGCTCATTTCAGATTTTCATGTATTTGAGCTTTTACTTTTTCTGTCTGCTTTCTCCTTCTTTGGCAATAAACTAGTGTAATGTAGTATGCGGATGAAACGCTCATTCCATGTGAAACCAAGCTTGGGAACCAAAAAGTAGTAAATGTTAATGTAATACAATATGTTTTGTAATGTAACGATGCACTTATATAACGTATCCCGTCTGTTAGCTTTCACTTTGCTTTCCAACTTAGAAAATGATATTCCGGCATGGCATGACATAAGCGCATATATATGTGAAGAGGAGAGCATGTTATGTACAGACACTGTTACATAAAAAGAGTTGCTTCGAAATGAAAGTAAATTTAGTCTCTTCTGCTGAGCAAAAACTACGAAGCTGAAACTATTGCAATGCAGCAATCACAAATTGCGACGGAACGCGGATGGTGTATACGATATAATGTCGCCTGTAATATTTATTTCAAAATGACGCGTACGTTATGGAATGACGACGACAAGGCAGCAGCAGCAGCTAAAAGACCAGGTTTACTTGAGTAACTTTGAGTTTAACCCTTATTGTGATTATGTTGTTGCTTTTCCCCTTCCACTTGAACATTGAAACGAGCCCCGCACATTGTACTTTTGTAGCTACGACCCTACGACCGTACCGTATGTCATAATGACATTCAAAAAAAGTAGCAATAAAAGCTGTAGACCGCGTGAAAGTCATTTTCTTCTCATGCAACTTCCAAGACTTTTACCATTCAAAAAATTTCTCTCACCCCCATACAATTTTTGGGGTGTGTTATTTGTATGTACATACTTGCTCCTCCATACATTTCAGGATGAAGTAGCGTGTACAAGGTAGAAAAAAACAAGGAGAATAACGACATCAAACAGAACAACTACTTCCTCCTTGTTGACATTAAGGTGTTGTTAGTTTCACCTAGCTGAGCTTGTGCCGCTCATATTTTATGACTGTTGAAACAGAAACTGTTGGGTTTTCTGGATTTATAACCAGGGCTTCATTACATTAGTTCTCGCTCCTGCACAATATCACACTCGAAACGCCAACATAAAAAATATATGCCTTTGCTTGGCTGGGCTCCCCTTGTTTTATCACTGTTCCAAAATGCCGAAAATTCCACCTTAAATTACGGGTGCTTTCCCCGTTCATTATAATTTGTTTAGACCTTTTCTCAATGAAACGACGTGAACTTATGAGTGGAGAGGTGGTGGTGGTGGTTAGGTTGTTGTATGATGTTAATGGGAAGTACTTCTTACAGTTCACTTTTATATTATAGCAACATGTTGAATAATGGTAGGCTGAGCTGCTAGCAGGCTATGCTCAACGACTCAAGTGCTCTCATTTGTATTAACTACATTGTGGTTACAATAATTACTTGGTTGGAGATGAATAAATGGATATTGCAATGGATATAGGGACCTATAAAAGGACAATTTATAATGACAATGGTTATACAACACTCCCCATTGTAAAGACGAAACTAACAATGAATTCTATTTTCAGTATTTTACCCAAAAGCATGTACCCCAACCCATGCTGTGTGTATGTGTGTGTGTGTATTCAGCAGGACTGGTGTGGATGTGGTTGTGGCTAACCCGAGAAACCAATTAAGGACTTGACGTATGGATCCTGTTTTATATGGATACTCATACAATACACACGGATCGGAAATGTGAAAGAAAGAATTCCTGGCGACATATAATTACATCAAGAGAAATTGTGCCGATATATTGCATTTTGGCATCCGCTGCCGCTTCTTGACTTTTGACTTTAACGTCACAAAGGCTGGACAGCAGGGAGCGGAGGTGGTTTGGTTTGCTTTGGTTTGATTCTATCCATATCATTTCAAATCATATTATATTAAATTATGTTATGTGTTTGCTTACTCAAACTCATGTTCACGTCAAAAGCTTGTTGCCAACAAAGGAAAATGGTAATGATATGATATTAGAAAATAAGTATAATGCACGAAAGTCGGAACTACGAAAGCCATTTCATATAATATCAAAAGTTTTATGGTTTGTAATAATGGATATTTTTAGTGGACAAGTGACACAACACACACGTCATAAAAATTGTCACCTAGAATGGCTAAAGTTCATGTTTTATGTAGTGAAATAGAAAATTATTGCATGTTTTCTTGTTGAGATGTTTACATACAAATATATACATATTGTGTTGTCGAAGGCCAAGGCTTTGCTTCGTCGACTCACTATTAACTTTGAGAAATTCTATCGATAATGCTTCTTATCCTTCTAATAATTAAAAGTGAAGAGCCAAAGGAGAGCCAGGAAGAACGATATTCAATTGATTACTCAAGTCTTTCAAAGAATATAAGGTAAACATAATATTTTATCATTGGAGGAACGATGAGATCTGAAGAAAGCTACTGAAAGCACGGTGTATAGGAACGAAATTATGAAGAATCATGCGTAAATTACATGCAATGAATGCAATGAAACAAAAAAGTAAAGTAAACGTTTATAGTAGCAATGACATACTAGAAACCCATTTGATTTGAAAGTCAATTGATGTTAAAGTGTGAAGTTGTTTTCTAGAGGGTTGAACTGCTCTCGATTGGAGTAGAGGAGCGAAATAATGTGCTTTTTGAGAAGGCAATGAGGCAAAAGCAAAACTTAACATCAATGGCTATTATTATGACACGAGGAGAAAACTAGGTGGAAAAGGACATGATATTATTATTATTATTATTACGTGTACGCATTATATATATTTTTTCCTCCAAGCAGCATTTGCCATTGCCGTGACCATTTGCCGTCATTCATCCAACATTTATTGCTGTTCAAATGAGCCAAGGTGACATGAAAAGGCAGTGAGTTTATAGCTTTTTCGAGGAAATCCGGTGGAGCACTAGGAAAAACTCTCGACCAAGCAAGCAAAGCAGACGGACACTTTTGCTTCTCTGCAAAAGGAATAAATGTTATTAGCTGAAGTGAAAGTATAAACCGAAAATGAGAATGAATTTATGCCCGTGAGGCATAATACGGGTGTGTAATAATAGAAGGACGAAATCCAACAATGTTATTACTTTACTTGAGCTACGCTACAACACATCAAAATGAGGGAATGTCTTTTATGACTACTGGAGCTCTTGCTGGAAGCACACACATTTCCCGTCCTGTTATTGCGTGTCCTCATACAATACTTATGGTCAGAAAGAAAAGTCTTTGTTATTTGCGTCACTACTCGTAAGATTACATGACAATCTTTGGTCTTGTAAGTTTCAATGGGAGAGGAAGAGAAGTGAAGTTGTTCCGTGCTGGGGGTGCCTTCCTTTCCCTATCACACTTCAATGTCGACGACAAACGACAAACACACAACAAGTAATATGACAGGGACATTGCCATTCTATGACCACCATTGAGACTCCTCTTGTCCTTTTATACAGACTTTCATTTCCCGTTTTTCTATTCCACATTCTCTCTCTTCCTGCCTGTGATATCGCGTTGTCAGTTTTAGTTGGATGGAAACATTTCACTTCATCCTCTTGTTACTTGTCTCCTTTTCACCACGAAATGAACCATTATTTTGCTCATTCTGTACCACATGATACCATAATAGTAGATGTATACCAAACTCATCTTTAGAAATGTACTGGTTATACGGCACTCCTTGTTGATTTCCTGCGATTTTTTGGGAACTAATGGAAATGCATTAGGTACTAATTTCAAAACAAATTTTCGTAGGGAAATGAAACACTACGTCACGTCGTAGTCACGAGAAAACAATGTATTCAGAAGCAACTGTGCATGAAATTATACTTTCCACTTAAAATACATTTTATTGTAACAATTTAAAAATTTGGTTAACAAGCAATATATATTAATTTAACAAAGCTCTTACACCTACTCCTACTAAACTCGCACTTTCTAAATGGATCAGTTTTTTTAAGTTTTCAATTTTCTTCGTAAGAGCAAGCATAGCGTAGAAAACACAACTACCCAACCAAAGGTGACCAAGACACCCGGCCACACCGTTGGATGAGTAAGTGACAGTCCACGATTCATAAGAGAGCGAAAAGGTTCCACCATTCCAGCTGTTGGAAGCAAAAACGAGATAATTCGAAGGTTTTTCGGAATAACTTCAATTGGTTGTAGAACACCTAAAAAGTAATGCAAAAGAGTTTAGTACAGTAATAATTAGGAATTGTTGGCTAACGTGTATTGCATTTGTAATGGAAGCATACCTGCATAAAGCATAAGTAAGGGGATGGCGAAAACTCCTGATATCACAATGGCCAATACATCTCTTACTAGCATGCCAAGGAAAAGACCTAGAACAAGGTAAAAAGGCTCATTAATTTCGGCTATTAGGGTCGGTTCTATCATGCCTATTTTCTTTTATAAAAAAGAATCCTACCAAAAGTTCCTCCACAAAGTGTTGTCAGAAGACAAAAGAAAGTGAATATCAGTAAGGATCCCTGAATGTGATATCCGAGACCATACTCCAAAGAAATGTAAGATATTACAACTTGGATAATTGTAAGAGAAGCCATTGTAAACAATAGTCCCAGCATGAATTCGTGAAATCGTAGTCCTGCTACGTTTGCTCTGACTAGAGTTCCCAGATTTATATCTAGAAGAAAGGACAAAGGAGTAATCAATCAGTTTCATGTTTCAAAGTTATATATTATAATCACAAACATATGCGTTGTTTTGATGTAATTTACCATTAATGAGTATTAGTGGCACCACGACGAATGAAATTTCAAAAAGGACCCTGAAAATAAACAAATCGAAATTGAAAAACGGGAACTTTCAAGTTTCGCAAGAAAAAAAGTGACAAGTGATATATAAATACCCGGCAATGAGGGCTGGTATCACATAGGTTTGAGCGCTCCCATCCAAAGTTCCATAAACTGGTTCCCTGAACTAAAAATATAGAAAACATTAAGAAAAAAAGTTAAATTAACCGACTTAACTGAAAGGAAAGAGAAAGTCCTCCAATTGGTTAAGGAATCATCACGTACCTCAAAGGGAAAATCTATGATTTTAAGGTTGAAATCACAAGCTGCCGCAGTTTCCGTAATAAATTTCTCAAAGGATTTCAATAAATCAGAGAGAGTCACGAACATGGTAATGAACTCTGGGTGAAAACAATAAATCAAAAAATATTTTTATACTTCAGCTATGTATGAAAACGGATTTGTTTCAAAAAGTCTCATTCATAATACCACCTACCTGATAAGTCCATATGCATGGAGACCTTCGATCCATCAATGGATTCATTACTGGCAAAATGTTTCATCACCGCTCTTTCAACTGCGTAGGTGGAATAATTTTGTGGGATCACAATGTATCCATTTATGTCTCCACGTTCAACTGCTGCTAGAGCCTCTTCCTTGGAAGTAAATTGAATCTGGGGTAATTAGTAGAAACGAAAAAAGTTAATATTTCATTGGCCATTCCACTTCGAAACTAACTGACTAAATGCAAATTTCATTAAGATTTAATGCACACATACTGGATCAGTGTACTCGCTGGAATCCAAACGTTGGATTAGGCCACAGCTCAAGTTGTATAAATCACAGGTATCATTTGTTTCAATAGAACGTCCACGGTTAACGCAACCAACCTTCCAATTGGGAACCTCGTAATTTACTACCCCAATTGGGGTCCCCTTCGGCTCCACCCCGATTACTGCACCCGTTGACAGTAATTGAAAAGCCGGAAGCAATATTAGAAGCCCCATGTATCTGCAATCAAATGGAATACCAATTTTGTAATGAAACTGACTACTACGACTTCAGCTCTAGTAATCTGCCAATTAAGAAAATTAATTTCCAACAAAAAAGACTTACATTGGGTTTCGGAGAAAGTTTATCCATTCTGCTTGTGCATAAGCAATACTTCTTCGCATTGAGGCTCGACATGAATTCAAGAATTTGTACTTTGGTTTCCTATTGCTAACATTAGTAGCTTCATGATGAATTATTACTTTCCCATTTGCTACAATATTACTGGTTTGTACAGGTAGATTAGTAGTAGTAGATGTGGAATCTTTTTTGGAGTCTGAACACGTTATGCAAAATTTCCCATTTGTGCCAGACATCCCCTTCATCTCAGTGCAACATGATTTCAAGTTCTTTTTCCAGGTGGTTTGGAATTTTGGCTGGTTTTCTACGTGGATCTCGTTTAAATTATGGGTTTTGTTGGTAAGCTCGTTCACTCCGTGATCTTGGTCTTTACGACATATTTTGAGGACAACATCTTCAAGAAGGGATGCCTGGTATATTTTCATGAGATGAGTGGGATCATCTTCTGCTAAAAGTTTTCCATTTCTCATCAATCCAATCTAGTTTTAAGAAATCAGAGCTGCAACAATTATTATTTAGATTAAAACATCCTACAAAATAAATGTAAGATGCTGGTAAATAAGATTTGTTAAAAGTTGATTAATTCAAATACAAACCTTATTCGAATACCTAACTTCCTCTATATAATGGGTTGTAATTATGACTGTTATTTTACTAACTGTTGTGAGGTTAAATAGATGATTCCATATACTGAAACCAAATAGGGTTGGATTTAATAAAATTTCAATTCTTCGAATTGCAAGTTCTTTTCCGTATACTATAATATTATTCAGCTCTTACTATTTACCTTTTTCTGAGCAGTGGATCAAGCCCAACCGTCTACAATTGAATGTAAAAATCACTTTAAATACAGCATTCAACTTTATATTCGAAATCTTAATATTCATTTACATAGACATGCACGCACGCTTGCTTCAAATGTATTGAACTTACGGGTTCGTCCAGGATTAAAAGTTTGGGATTATGGATTAGAGCCAGGGCCAGACTTACGCGACGTTTTTGTCCACCACTTTTCAGATTTCAAAACAATGATTATCATAGGTTATTTACAATCAGTGTATATTGTTATGTAGATATTGTATTAGGTTAGCTAACCTAAGTTTACTGATATGGCTTGACCCATCACCAGGTAGTTTCAAGAGACCTCGAAGAAACTGAAATTTCTCCTCAATTTGATCGCCAGTCATTCCATACAGCTTGCCATAGTACTTCATAATTTCTTTGATGGAAAGTAACTCATAAAGTGAAAGGTCCTGCAAGACAGAATGAATACGAGCGTGTCTTTGGTTTTATACCATCACTCTACAATTTCCAAGTTCAAAGTTATTAATTGTTAGTATTAAAGTGGTAGAATGAATGTTACCTGAGGCATATATCCTATATGCTTTCCCATTGTTACTTTTTCATCTATTTTCCTTCCAAGTACGGAGATCTCTCCTGAATTCCACGTTTTCAGACCCACTATACAGGACAAAAGCGTTGATTTACCACAGCCGGAGGAGCCAAGCAATCCATATCTGGAGTGGGGCATCATGCAACAAATATATTGATAAGCAATTTTGTAGATTTTTTGAAGAATATGAAAAAGAATTAGATATTTAGTTCACTCACAGGATGCCTTGTTCAACTTGCATGGAAAGATTCCGTAAAACAGACTGGCCTTTACCATACGATTTGCAAACATTTCGAACCAGCACTGCATCGTCGGGGGGTTCACTAAGTTCATTGTTGATGGCTAAGATATCTACCATAGTGTGTCCGTTTGTTGAATGAAATGAAGGGATGAGTAAATGGATGGAGTTTAAGTATGAGGATGATTAGCTGATAGTAGACGGCTGCAGAAATTTTTCTTCCTTTAGCACTTCTTGATAAGGCGCACAACAATATTCCAAAATCGTGTGTTCAGCAACAAGTATGAATTGATCTATGCCCTGATGACGACTACTTTAACGTCTTGAAATCGGTCAGGTCAAATGTTCAGTATGATTCCTTTAAAAACGGTATGATATGTAGGTATCTCTCTTAAAGCTTTGTTTTTGTTGGCGTCTCATGCATAAGTTGACTGAAGAAACGTTACGAGCAGAAGCTCTCAGTTGCCTTCTCTTCTCTCCTGGTCAGCTAAAACTGAAAATTTTAAGAAGCCGATCATCCTAAATATATACAGTGTAAAAATCAGGTTCAAAGAAGAAAAAAAGGAAATTTATTATGTTTCTGTCATAGCCACTGGTAATATGCAAATGAACGTTTAGAACTAAGGCAATAAGGATACACCATCTTTTGAACTGAAAAGACGTGATACGGGGGGATACGTGATGAACGTCAGCAAGCCATGGATAGTTTTTGGCATGACATGAAGTCTTGCGTATGTGCTGCAGGTATCGTGTATGGGTTTGACTTGACTTGAGTATGTCCATTGTAATAGAAACATAGAAACTCATATTGATAGAGAGTCAACCAAGCCAAAGCCAAGACAAGCCAACTCAGATTGAATTTGTGAATCTGTACATGCGCTGACTACTGACAAGTCAACACTTGCGTAGGTAGCCTAGGCCCTGTCGCATTTGTATCTCATCTCGCAAATCGCTGCATTATGCATGGTATATGAATTTTAAACAAGGAAGATGCAACTTCATAAATATCTCATGCAATTCGTCCCTTCCCCATCCCATCGAATCGCTGTATCACTACTTTCAGAGAAGGCAGACAAAGAGAGGGCTGCATATATCAATCGATTTAATGTGACGCATGTCATAAGTTCATAATCGAAATACCTATAGGTTCCTGGGGTTCATGAGGAGGTCACTGGTTGAAATGAGAAAATCTTTAATTTCAATCCTTTTGTTGATTAGGGCCTGTTCTGCAACTCTTCTACACATTTGTTACAACAATGCAATGCAACTGCTACAAAGCGCCACGAAATTGTTAAAAAATTAGTAGCAAAGAAGCTGTCAAACTACAAAATAAATGCGAAGTTGTAAGTTGTAATACAGGTGTGCAAAATCATTTTTTGTTGCAAATTATGTACATGACCATTAATGGAACATAAACGCATTCTTTTTCTGGATTTTATCAAACGGACAACTTCATTTTTACAATTTGCACATTGTCTTCTCCGTCGGTTTGCAATCAGAAGTTAGTCTCATCATGTGACATGACATATTACGCTAATGGAAAACCAGCGAGACAAGACATGGGATAGATCACGTACTCCGGTCCAGTGCTAAAATATGCTTAATGTAATCTCTCTGTGAAATATAATATTTACTTGAACATTTTCATTTTTGCTTTTAGTGGAAAAAGTATGACAGAAAACCAATGTGCCAGCAAATATTACTTGTAATGTATGTATGTGACCACCAACTGATCTCATCTGCTGGCCAGCAAGCAGATCCAAAATGGAATAGTTTGCATAGCACATCCACACTCTTCGCAATTTTTCTTGACATCTCAGCGTGCTCAAGATATGTGAAAACCGGTTCCATGAAATACGCAAATATGTTTCATCCAAATTTTTTCAAAAAACGGTATATTCTAATAAAACTTTAGGGAACATATGGAATATTGAGTATTATGATCATTGTCTATATGCTGATGCTCATGTTCATGAGTTCATTCTTGTTATGTTAATATTAATACCTACAGATTCATGTGATCTCGTGATGCTGGGCTTATTTATACTTAACTTATACAACAATAAGCATCCATTATCCATGAATTCATTGTGGATGACGCAAACTACAATGAATGAAGGGGTGTATATGTAAAGAGTGTAAAATTTTACGTGATAATGTTTGGTTTCGGTTATGAATACCTAATGAATTGACTTCCAATTGTCTGGCCGTATTCATCATTCCAGACTGACAGCTACCTAAGGAATTTGTGTACAGCGCAGTTAGTCAATGAAAAAATCTAGAGATTGGAGGAAAAAAGTTGAATTGCTGCAAGGTTACGTGTGCAACAGCAGGTACCAGGTCAATCAACTAAAATTGCTGGATTTTATGACATGACAATACGTGAGAATAGGAGGTGCTCTTTGACCTTCTGGAGTCATTCCCATTTTCCTTGTTTGTGTTTGGAACATTTTCATTGTTTGACTGTAATCTGAATCTAAACAATGTACTAAAATATAAATAGTAAGTACAAAGTCTTCAATAAGTATTTATTGCGAAATTATTACTGGTTTTGATAACCAACTCTTTTCCTCCAAATCAATATATCATTTTTTGCCATTGCCATTGTATCGCCAATAAAAAGGATTAAAGTTCAACTGGTTATAGCAGGTTATTATAACAAAACAAGGGTTTGATACAATCGCTAAGCTACAGTTCACACATTTCATGAAACTAAAAAAACACGGAAAATATAAGCTTGTGTTATAACCAACCTTGCTTATCAATCATTCATTAGATATGAAACGTGATTGTCAGCTAGCTGTCGTAAAAAATATCTAAAAGTACATGTCTACATGATGTTTGTTTGTAGTAAAGTTGTTTTCATACGCATCGATTGAATCCCAACAAAAACAATGATATTATGACTGTTCAGAACCTGGGACGGTGGTTTTTTATTGTCGGACTAGTTTGTATGTTACTCTCGCTCTATTTTTAACAATATGTGTGTTACATAAGAATCCAGTCTATTGAAACTCATTGCAAATCTTTTATTTCAGTCTTACTTTTGGCAGTTTCATGCATTTCACAAGAAGATGCTCCTGAGCCGCCTGAGCCGCATTATTGCTACTTCTGCAGAAGTGATAGGAATTCTAACTGCCTAAAGAAGCCGGGAAAGACACCTTCAATGGAATGCACTAATCAGACTCAAATAGAATTTCAAGATGAGCTGGAACGAGATCCTCCTCAGAAGCCTGTTCCACATTATACAAGAACAACTGGTGCGAAACCCTGAAAGAAACTTTTGTTTATAAAAAAATTACTGTGTTCTTACTCGCATATTATTGGAATGTATCAATCTATATCAACAGCAATTTCACGGTGGGGATGCTACTTCATGATTTCCAGTGATCAAACTTTCGCGTTGAGAACCTGCGCAGTAATTCCAGAACATCAGGAAGATGGTTGTAATCATTGTAAATTTGGGGGACATTGGGCGTGGTGTTGTTACTGCCAATCTAGTAACTGCAACGCTCAGCTAAGCCATGGATCACGGCCAGTGTTGATGGTCGGAGGCCGCAAAAAAACTTGGATAATTAACACATTTACTATTGGTCTTTTTACAAGTATTTTTCATTTTAACGTTAAAACATGCTATGCATAATCCTTCGCAAAACATACAAATCTACAACTCTACAATAATTGTTCATTAGTACTACAGCGTCTAATTTTATTAAATTCAACTTGGGAGACATGGATGCATTCATTTCAAGTAAAAAAATCAGTAAATATGCTCAAAGATCCAAATTGTATCACATTTTTTATACTCCTCAATTCGGCTAATTAAAATATAATTAGGTTGGAATATGAAAATAAGCAAGGTGACCTTGATACGCAAAAAAAAATACTTGAACAATGTTTATTTTAGTATGTGGTTGTATTCAATAGATCTATTTTATTGATAACTATTAGTTTTACGAGATTTAGAAGAAGACCGGTTCCAATTGTAACCCAGAAATAATGAGAAACGAGAGGATACATTAATCATGTCCTGTCATAGAATACAATTTAACAAAAAACGATTGTCCAGTCTTGCTTGTATGATGGTATTGTTGTTTGTTTGCTACTACTACTAGACTTGCTCCTGCGCATAAGTATACAAACAAATGCATGCATTATAGCATATTAGTATGGCAATGAATTTGTTCATCCCAAATTCTATCAAACATCATTTCAAACTGAAAAACAAGTCCAATGTCCATGCTTCCGTTCAACACGTTTTTCCCTTCTTTGCTCTAATACAAGGGACTAAATCAGATTACCATAAAATTGCAAAAAAATCTATTAACTTCTCGCAGAAATTACGATTCACGCAAATACTTAAAACAAGAACTGCACAACTTTTAGGGAAAAATTGAGGAAAAACACAACATGAATCTAACGGTCTTCACCGAATCACCCCCAACACCCAACCGTCAATAGCACACTAATTGGTGAGAGAGGACCATATTTTTTGGTACATATATGACGGAATATCAACGGTGATTGAGTTTTAATCATTATGTCACACGTCACACTACTAAAATTCTTAATCAGAATTATATATGCGTAGTTTTTTACGAATACCTACATCAGCTATGCTTTGTATACTGGTTAATTTAACAACCAAATCGATTCAGACTCTTGGACACCTTATGAAGAGAAATCATTGTCTGAATTAACGACAACCATATCGAGTTAATTTCATTAATATGCAAGATCACGAGACAAATCAACACACCATGGGACTATGAGTTGCTAGATTGGGTTCTGGTTCAGGACACGTGCCATGCCATAAAGGCATAGATGATAGATGGAATTCCTACTAATCCTCAAAACATCATCCCAAATGCATGTTTAAGAATTGATGTAATTAATTAACTCATTATTAAGTCAATTTTGAGGAAATCAATGGCTTTTCTAGCTACGGTCTACAATTGCGTTGTAGTCAGTAATAAAATATGCTCACAAAGTCATAAGTCCTTAAAGATTATTAAATTTCTGTTTGTTTACTGTTTACTAGAGATTTTTCGACTATACTGACGTCAGTAGCACCTATTTAAACACCGAGTTTTCCAATGTGCCTTTACAGTTGATGTTGATTAATCAACAAATATATATTTTATTGCGGATAAATACCTTTCACAATTGCTCTGAAAATGAAGTGCGTTTTGTTAATCATCGTTTTATTGGTACGTTAAGCACATGACAAAAACAAATTATACATACCTTATATCTCGCAAGTAGTCTTTAAATTTAGTTTTGCAATAAGACTAAGTATATAATCATTCATGTAATATAAATGATTCCATATAGACAATTAGCTGCCCAATGTGGAGTTTGGCCAAGCCTCATCCTCAATTTCAGGGAGGCTTTCCAACATTTCCATTTCCTGGGGGCAACCAAGCCACGAATTCACCCATTACGATTGCACCACCAAACGGAATTCCAGCTTTCCCGTTTGAGCAATTTTTCGTGAGATTTTTTTTAACATTTTATTTTTTGTAGCAGAGATCACATTTAAGTTTTAAAGATCTATTTTTAAACTTGCAGGATCAATACAGTCAGTTGTTTTATCAGTGGATTACTAATGGCTTTCCCAATCAGCAGTTTGCAGGCTCAGGCTAGCTCCTGCCCTTACATTGCATAATATTCAATTCTCTGGTGCGAACCAATTTATTGTAATTTATTATAATTATTGTAATCTGTAAGTGGAGATATATAAGTGTATGTGGATTCATGTGCCACAAAAACCGAAATAAAATTTTGAACTACATAAAATAATTTAAGCTTTGTGTATTTGTAGTCCCTTTCTCTTTTATCCAAACAATTTCCAGAAGCCAAATTAAACAGGACACTCCATACAATATACAACCAATGATTAAAAAGTGTTCCCAATTCGAAGTCAGCTTGATTCCTTTGGACATTTCCTCCATTTCACAGGAATAGCAATAATGCTTCATAATAATTTTGACTATTTTCCTATATTCACTGACTTGATTAAAAATGGTTTCCCAATGGTGCATGAGACCAAAATCTCTCGAAATCGTTAGAAGGCGGAGTACTTGGTCCTTGAGTGTTGGCGTAAAATCTTCAATTATCCAACCGACTTGTTCCGTCGCCAAAACATTCTCTGTAAAATGACAACTTTTATTTGGAGCAATATTAAGTTGTAGGTTGAGAATGCTGGAAACTGCTTTTTGGGAAGGGACAATCACAGCCAGTTGATAATTTTTGTTTGCCATGCACTCTTTTAGATTTTCCCCACAACCATTTTGATCATACGTTAGGAAGCTTTGTGCAAAAGCGTTTGTGTTGCTAAAAGCTCTTGCAGAATTTAATTTAAATCCAGTCACAATCTCTGGATGGTGCATAAAGTATGTTAGAATTTCGCTAGTACTATTAAGAGTGATGTTTCCAAGACCCACAATTTCAAAAGGTTCGGCAAGCACTTTATAACCAGATGTGATGAGACCTTCAATACCTTTAATAACTTTAGGGGGTAGAGGCTTGGTAGCGTTTGTTGTAAAAGCGGCTTCATAGCTCACAGTCAAAACTGTACAGGAGAGTGCCAACACGATTAAAAATCTACTAGACCATTTCACATTTTGGCGAAAAAATAATCGCAAAACTTCAAAAACGCAATCCATTGGATTTTTGGCAGCTAGTTTACTGGAGAGAAATGCATACACCAAGAAGCTGGAGAGAATGAGCATCCACAAGCCAATGTTGTATGGACCCAGCCAGTAACTCATTGAAACTCTTTGAATATCTAAGGTATTTTTGCAATATGCTATCAAGTACTTTTCTCTATTGGCCATTAAAACTAACTCGTTCTTTTTTACCACTCCTCCACTTAAATGTAAATAGTGTTCATGAAAAGCTGGAAGGTAAGTAGAGATGGTCAATCGGGTGTTGATTGGGGTCGAAGATTTGGTGACAGATAGATTGAGAGCTCCACCAGCATACTTGGTAAATCTAATCAAATGATTTAGTTTTAGAATTTCTGATTCAGTTTCCCAATCACCGCGCTCTTCTAAAAAGACTTGACCACTACAAAATGGGAGCCGGATTGAAGTTGAAAATTGAGGCAGGGGCTTTCCAAACATTATTATGCTTCTGTTACTCACCATGGAGGGCTCCTGCAATACGTAAATATGTTCCAGAAAGAAGTTTGACCATGGTTTATACTTATTATTACAGTTTATTTTTGATGCCTTTGCTTCTGTATTTCCATCCAGTTGATATTTGCCAGGAAATGAGACAATGACAGAATGAATATTGCAATTTAGACGAATATGTTCTACAAGACCTTTATGGTCCCAAAATTCTTGTAATCGAAAAATGAACAATACATCACTTTTATCACACATGTTCCTAACAAAGGGAGATAAATAATAATTATAAGACAAATCCGATTTTTTATATAAAACAATAAGAACCACTGTTTGCCATTGTTTCATGTACTTAATTGACCCGTGCTTATGTAGCCGTCGTGTACGCGGATCAATTATCCATCGATGTCCCATTTGCAGACTAGTTTTGAAGTAAGGTTCCAAGTATGAGGTCATATCAGTATCAGAACAGCAGTTAGTTTCTTGAGCGCATGAATTACATGAGAGCGCTTGAAATGAATTTGAAACCACTATTATGTCTCTGTTGGAAATAATAACTCCTTCTAATTTCGATTTCTCAGTGCCTTCGTGTTCCCTTCCATGACATAAAATAAAGGAAACAGAAATTATTACTAACTGTAAATTACTGATTAATTTGCTCATATTTACAAATGTTATTTAAGCAGAATGTTCTTCGTTTGATGTATACGTAGAAAACGCTATAGCGGATACTACTTTGAACTGAATTTTTAAAAATTAAGGAGGAAAAAATAGCAATACATTATATGAGCACATAACTTTGCAAACAATATGCTTATGCGCAACATTACAATGAAATTGATGCTGAGTTTTGGCTTGAATTCAAGTCAAGGGCGAAGTACTAAAAGTTATGAAGCTGTATAAATAAGGTTAAATGTTTTACAGAATTTAAATTTATTCAATATAGTACGCATATTCAAGTGTATACTTTTTACTCAAGACTTGAAAGAATAAAGTAATTGCTATAAATATAATCCCATTAGATATTGAAATTGAAACAGTATGCGTGGGGGAGTAAAAAATATTCTAACATGAAACAGATAGTTCGTTGATAATTACTAATAATTATTTTTATCAGTAGCAAATTTGTTGCTGATAACTATTTTTGATGATGATGTCGCTCGTTGAATCTCTTTATTAGTAATGCAATGACAACTTGTTACATACATCCCTCTCTAATAATCTGAGGAAACAATAAACAGACTGAAAAATCTCTTGAACCCACTTTGCTTCTTGGCTCAAGTTGTTTCATTATACATGTTTTAAGAAGTGCTAATTTACTCACAAGGTCAGTAAAATTTCAATCAATAGATAACCGAATATGATGTTATACACTTGTCTCACTCGCACTTGAAATACCTTGCTTGTCATATTTTATATATTTTACAAGAACGTACCTTACGTCATATATTTATCTATCTACCTAGAAGCAAGCAAGCAAGTCATGTTAAATTTAAAATCTTACACAGACTAGACTCTCAACTCTAAGTGAATGACAATCCCAACATTGGCACCAGTTGAAGTGAGAACTAGTAAATTCCATGCCTAATCATAAGTACATAATACCTCTCAAGAAAGAAACCATCACACTTCAAAGCACCAACGATGGTTTCATTTATAATTAAAAAGAAATAGAATTTGTTTGTCAATAACTTACATATTTATTAGGAGTTAATGAGAATACAAAGAGTAGGTACATACAAATACATATTTTCATGTACTTGAATTATATGATTTGAAGCTGCAAACTGCTTGCCTCGCCTTTAATAACGACAATGACTTGCTGGATACATCCAGTTGAAATTCATATCCGTTTTACGTTTATAATAACAATTTACGCCTACCCGTTCAATTCCAATAATGCGTCCTCACATGTTCGAATGTTCTTTATTGAGGTAGCACGTGATAATCTACAAAATTGTTTCTTACAACACTTCGTGATGTAATACATACACATATATTGTATTGCATTAAAATTATCAAAACCTGCTCAAGTTGAACCATAACATACAACGGGCGTGTTCGACAGAACAAAAATGGTACTATTCTTTTTCTAACTTCCCAAGTCTACTTGACATTGACAGGTGCATGTACTTGTCATTCTATAGTCTTGAGAAACTTGATACCAAATTTTTAAGAATGTCAAAAAAATTAAAATATTATTATGTAAACACGGAAAAATTAAAAGTTACAGTGCATGATGTGAAATGGATATTTATAGGCACTTATAAGCAAAATATCTAATACAAAGTACCAACATGTGTGTGTGTATTTGGGTGTTTTTTTACTTAACCTTGATTTTCATCATCTACAGCCTCAGCCAATGTCGAATCTTCAGTGGCTCTGACCCTGACACTATGTCCATGCTTGTAGTGTTTCGATGATGAGGATGAAGAAGTGGATGTCATATTTATTGGAATAACTTTCTCACTTCCTTTCATCTCTTCGACAGGTGGTGGCTCCAATTGAATTTCAACGACGAGAATTCCACTACTGTTTAAAGTACAATTTACGTCTTCCGGTTTTACTTCAAAATCCGGAGAGGAAGCCGGAACCTCGTACCTTCTAACAAAATGTCTGGAAATAAAACCATGTCCTTCCTGTTTTTCATCATGCTTTGCTTCTATAACCAAGTAATTGTCTGCTAGCTTGACATTTAGATCTTCTGGGGCGAAGTGAGTGACGTCAAGTGTGACCTTTTCGGTAGACAATACAAGGTATAGGTACAAAAAATTTGTGTGAATATTAAAGTTACTTTTTACTCGCAAAGTTATTATTTGATTTCATAACAAATATTGAACAAACCTGCATTTTTCCGCGACCACAATAAACCTCAGCAGCAGTACCACCTGTACTTGCTCCCCGGCGTAATCTTCCAAATCGATTATTATTGAAGGATGATGATCGATTGTTAAAATGGGACAGCATAGCTTGTCGAAACCATGACGGAGGTGGTGGTAGTAGAAACTCATCTTGCTCAAACTGATCTGGTTCCAATTCCGTTCCAAAATCTTGATCAAATGATCTCCTTAAGGGGGGGCGATGGTGATCCAAAAAATAAGGTGATCCAAAATCATCAAACCAGTATGGATCCCTCATTTGTCTTCGCACTGGAACTGACATTTTATTGTTGCGAATTAAATAAGACAATCAGATCAGTAGAATAAAGATTAGTGAAAATGCTAGTCTTTACTATTTCACAGTTGCAACAGACTATGCCGACCAACTGCCAAGGATGGAATGAGCTGGAGAAGTGATTTGTGGCTCCGTTTAGACAAACGAATATAATGCAATCAGTATTTTGGAAAGGTTACTATGTTCCATGTTGTGGCTGTTATATGATATGATATTTTATATTCTGTACTGTATTTGTAACATCATGCATTTGATGCACTTATAAGAAGCTCTGAGGTTGGATGATAATATGTATGCTCCATACCAAATTACATTATAAAATAGCAACCATAAAGTACATTTTATATTGAAATATTATGCTTATATGTAAGAGACGCAGCTAACATTACCACCATTTCATTTTGCTTTCAGTTCAACACTGTTTTCCTGACATTTAAAATGTTACTCCTTTCTTAAACCCAGTACAGTGGCAAAACCTTATAACCAAGTTATACGTGTAGTTTACAAATGAATGCTTGCAGCATATTATCCCATATCTTACTTCAGACATTGTATTGTTTTCTCTCGAAAACCTAATAATGACTAACACAAACTGTGCATGTGCTTCTATAGTTTATGAGAGGATGGATAGGTACTTCATATATGTTCTAGGCTTTGGTACCTTCATCTATTCGTCACAATTTAGAGTTCGTTGTATGCATTTAGTATGCAATATGCGTATAATTTTGTTCATCCATCATTTCTGATTTCAAATGCCCACAGTCTATATTTGCCATAAAACTATTGGTTTTTAGATTGCCGAACAAAACATTACACAAATGCGAAAATGATTTTCTATTAGTCTGAAATTATTTTTATCCACTTTTACCATGCTCGCACTTATCTAAGAGTCGACGATTTTATCCCAACTCAAGTGAAAATAATGGAAGTTTGTTGTGACCTTGTTACAAGGGTTGACTTCAGCCTTTCTCAACTTAATGGTTTCTATATAGAATTACATACATTATATTACGCACACGGCTGAATGTTAATCAATTACTATCACCCTCTGTACTCGTGGGTGCTCAATACTCATGTAAAGCGTTTGTATCTGATAAAAATCATATTTCATATTTGGACCATTAGCAGTTTCGTTAATGCTCTTACCATTAATACCTTTTCACCTAATAAATGTATTCCTTATGAAATACATGAATGATTTTATCGAGGACGCGATGCTTTATTCCCGTTGCGTTAAGTAGTCGCATTTCCATCTATTGTAGACTATGACCATTTAACGATAGTGAAAGCATTAGTAAACTTAATGTAGTTGACTTAATTTGGCATTGACAATTTAAGATCTAAATTTTAAGCTGCTTTCTCGCTTGCTACAACTACTAAATCCAATCACACAGTGGCTTTCATCGTTAAGAATGGCACAACATCAACATGTACCAACTTTTAAAAACACAGCTTATGATTCATTACTATCAATTTAAATTCCAAAACTTTGGAAGTTGTGGTATAAAATTTTATACACAAGTTTTTATTTTGTTCGTAAAGTTTGGGTATTACACAGGATATTGCCCATTTAGAGTTGAGTACAGTGTCTTTGGAAAGCCGGTTCTCATTCAACAAAAATTACAACAGGTACGGTGCGCGGGGTGGGTACGCTCAGGGGTACCTTGTTTCTGGCAACAAAGCAATTATTATTTTGATAATGAATTCTGATAATATGATATTATCTGTTACAGTGCCTGTGTGGACTTTCCTGTACTATCTTTATGTACAATTCTCTCAATCAAATGGTATGGAGATTTAAAAATTTAGAAAGTCAGAATGACATTGGATTTAAAGCAACCATGTACTTCCTTGCTCTGGAAAGTGTAGTTAATGTATTTTTGATGGTTTCGATAACGTGGTGGATGCTGTGGACGAAGGAAAATAAATTTTTAAAGCTCTTTCAGCTTCTTGAACTTCATAATTTTCGGTTTCAAGTTGGATACTATGATGAAAACTCAGAAGTATGGTCTACATAAATACATATGGGCGATTCATAATAGTGCATATTTATGTTGTGTAACTCTGTTTCTATATGTTCATTATTGAGTTATAGATTCGGAAAGCTGGTCTCCTATCAATAATTTTGGCCTTGATTCCTTTGACGCTCAGCATACTTAGCGTTTTGTTTCTGGTCGGGTTTGGAACGGAAAGTACTTGGTCTTTCGAAAAGTGGTTCAATGAAACATTAAATGAAGGTTTGAAGTTCTTTTACATGGAGCCATTAAGGGAAGAAAATATGACGTTCCCATCATCTACAACGTCCTTATTTATTGTGGCTTCCTCTTCAATCATAAAATACTCAATTAACCTTCGTGAATATAGTGGAGAATTTATTATAATTGTTGGGATTTTATCGTTTCATGCACTATGCAAAAATTTCAAAGATCGATTGATCAACAGTTCACACTCCCATTTCAGCAGAAGTAAGTTGAATCTTATTTATAAGGAGTTCCAGCATTTACGAAAATTTTCTTTTCTTTTTAACAACATTTATGGACTGGTTATATTGAGCTATACGATCCAATCCACTGTATACTATTCAACGAGATTGAATACCATTTTTACTAGCCAAGAAATGTATTTAAAATTTTATATTGGGGGATATATTGTGACTGCATTTGTGTTGTATGTTACGGCAGCCAAAATTTGTGCACAGGTATGAATGATGAAATGCTACACTAATCAATTATGCATTCCAAAGACCTTCTAAAGTACTTTTAGTAAAGTGTATGTAATATTATGCCGTATGTATTTACATTGAATAGATGGAGTATATGAAAATATGGTTGAATGACATTCCTGAAACAACTCCAATCACCAGAAGCCGATTGGTTACAATGCTTTATGAAATCACCTACAATCAAGTAGTATCCGTGAAAGGCTGCAACGTCTTTACTATCACGTTCAAAATGCTTGGAAAAGTATGTAATTCGCTTACAAAGCTACTGTCTTCCTGCAGTTGCTACTTAAACTGCTACTAAATTTTTTTAAATCATGAAAGCTCTAATTCGTTATAAAATTATTACTGAGTATTTTTTAAATCTGCAGCTGGCGAAAGCGATTGTGACCTACTTCCTAATATGCGTGGCTAACTCTACTTAATTGTGCGTAATGTCGAAATGTTATGTACGTTTACCATCTCTACCAATAATCTGATAATCCAATATGAATATGATATATAAAGTATGCACACAATAAATAATGCATTTTAGACCACTTGCGAAATAAGGAAAAACGCACAACTTTATGTTTTTGAGGTACTTTGTGATAAAATAATCGATGTGATGTGCTTTTGTCATTCAAAACGCTAGTAAGTATAAACGTGGACATTATGACTACAGTTTGGGTCTGCAAAACTACTAAACACTAAAAATAAATTCTAATAAAATTTCTTCTCCTTGTAATTTTTAAATTGTGACAAAGTTATAAATAGGAAACCATTTATTATGGCATCTCCTCTTGTTCAACAAGCATTTACAGTTAACGAGCTTGCCTCAAAATATCTTGGCTACCCAAAGTTCATCCTGTCATGGGATTCTAAATCACAGTCATTTCAGACTCACAAGAAATTGAGTCTTTGGCACTTTACCGCAGGATTTATTCTGTTTTTCCTATTTTTCATTTCAATGTTAGCTGCTTACATAATGAATAAAATTCGAAAATCATCTGACAACATTAACATTGAACACAGGGCAATAATAACGCTGTATATTGTTGACTGGACGTTTGCCTGTTCGCTAATTCTCAGCATATATTGGTGTGTGGACGAGATCGCTGCATACATGAATCAGATAATAGCTTATCAATCAAAGTACATGGGTTGTTCCATGGATAGCAAACCGAATTTAAAGAAGATTAACCAAGGTATGCAAAATATTTCGATAAAAGTAGCATCATAAATGATATTATTTGACTATTTTTTCTACCATCAGAAATTTTGAAGGCCATCAAACGAGAAAAATTCGACACAATTGGACTCCTCATCATGTACGTTGTGGAATCATTAGCGATTGTTCCTTTACTCTCAGCCATGGTTTTAGTTTTCACCAAACTAGATCCATTCTACATTGCAGCCCTTTACACAGTTCCAACGGCATACTCAACAATCACGGAGTATGAGTGGTTCCCCTTGATAACGTGCTTCATATTTCTACTCTTTGTAATGGAAATTTGTCGCACGGCGAGAGTTCTGATTGTTGTAATCATGGCGTTCACTCAAATGACTATATTTTGCCTAAAGGAAATTCGTTTTATGCTACCACATTCATTAACAAATTCCATCGAGACTTACAAACTACTTTCCATTGTTCATAGTCATCATACGCCCTGTGCAACTCTGATCGCCACTGCTATGGGATTTGGATACCTGATTGCGGTTGTTGCAGGAGCTATTTCTTTAGTAGGCTTGAAAATTCTTCCCATAATTCTATATCCATTATATCTAATTACGTGGTTGGTTAGCACCATTACCATGTTGGTCGCAATTCCTTATGCAGCGTTAAGTTACGAATTAAGTAAAAATATAATAAGAGAGTGGAAATATAGAATGACAATGTATTGGGGACCAAACAAGAAATATTATTGTGCAATTGTAAAGTCCTTTCGGGAAATTGGATTTTTATGTGGAACAGTGGGAAAGATTCGTAAGAAAAGTAAAACTATTTATTTGTCATCGCTGCTATATGATACTAGTACCGTTCTTTTGTTGTTCCACTCAACCTAATATATATATAAATGGGGATTTGCTTTGTTTGATGCTCATTGATTTAAGACATTTTGAACATGGTTTTGGTTTCCAATCAATAACATTGTAAATTTATACATGATATTTTGTATTACTATAATATGGTTTAATTGATTTATACTTTTATATTATCTGTCTTTTTATATACAGATAATATGAATTTTGAAGCATTTGAAAAGGTTATGAACCAATAAACAACGTATTAGTAAGAGGTAGAAAAATTATGATCAAAATGAATAATTCATTAGAAGAATTACATGCGTGTGTATTGATTTAAAAAAGATTTTTGCTTTAAATATATTATATGTAGCAGTCTGTATTTAGAGACAATAGCAATGTTAACATTTTTCTTGGGAGAGGTACATTCAATAATCATATCGTTCAATTGATCGAAAAATCAATCGACAATCTTTACCTTCCTGTTGTATTATTTATTTACAGTAACTGTCTTTTGTAACTGTCAACTCGGTCATATGTATAATGTCGTAGTATATTCAATATTTCAGATTCTAAAGAAATGTTCCCTGAGAACCCTAGAGGCTAACAGTTGCCTACACTAGAGATCAGGAACTCGTGTGTGATTCATTTCATTTTAACCATGGCGTCACCTCTCGTTCAACAAGCATTTACAGTTAACGAGCTTGTCTCAAAATATTTTGGTTATCCTAAATTTATCCTCTTTTGGGATTCCCGAACACAAACCTTTCAAACTCATAAGAAATTCAGTTTCTGGTATTTCACAGCAGGATTTATTCTCTTTTTTCTATTTTTCATGTCAATGTTAACAGCTTACGTCATGAATAAGCTTCAAAAGCCATCATACGCGATTACCATTGAACACCGTGCGATATTAACTTTGTACATTTTTGATTGGTCATTTGCTTGTGTACTAATTCTCAGCATTTATTGGTGCGTTGAAGAGATCGCCTCATATATAAACCACCTACTGCCCAAGTAACATGAATACATCCTATGGATATCCATAAGACACATTTGTCCCGACATGCAAACTTCCCAACGACGTCTGTACAATGTCTACGTACCTCCTATAGACATCTAATGCATAGACCTATTTCGTTTTTTTATGTCATATACGACGTACCAATGGATGATCCAATTGATATCCATAAGACGTCTTAGTAGGATGCGAATGTCAGTATGCGGATACCATTTGGATATCTTATGGATGTTATTGACAGATGGCTACTACTATAAATAAATAAATCATTCATAAGACAATATACGTAACTTTAAACATCATTTTAATACATTTAAAAGTCACAAGAAACAAAAAATAAATACACAATACATAATAGATTAGTTAATAACTCGCTGGCGTCTTTATCAATGGTATGGTCCTTCTTGAAACTATCAGTGTCCAATCTGGATTCATAAAAATACAAGATAATGTATCAAATCACATAATTATAGTCACTCTAAGCGTAAAGTCAAAGAGCATATAATTATTGTAACTGAAAAATTCCCTTCATGTGGTAATTCTTGAAAGTATATTATCGAATCCAGTCAGTCATCAGTACCCTCTTCCAACGACTTGTCCTTCACTTCCAGCAAAGGCATCACCTCCACGATAATAACTTCCTAACACTCGTCATGTAGCCACGGCTGAAATATAATTAATTGTGCACACATCAAAATGATATTATCTTCAATCAATAATAATATTATATAGTTAATAGTATCTGTAAACACGCTACGTTATCCAGCTTACCTTTTGTCTTCATCCCGAGAGCTGTTGACTTTCACATCGTCGAAACTACTTTAACTATCAATTAATATCCTTTCACACTCCAACCAACATCACCTGTGATCAATCATTTATGTACATGCACAGCAGGTTTTGCAGTCCTTCATTCTCGTAACTTCCACGGAATATAAGAAAGCACAAGCCTGTTTTGATTGGTTAGCACAAAATCGCAAGTATGGACATCCAATGAATGTGCTCTGGATGATATTTTGCTGGATGTGTTAAGATGAAAATATGAAGTCTTTTTTCATGGTGCTTTGGATGTTCCTAGGATATCCCTGTGAGGAACATCCACAACCTCCATGAAAATACGTGTTTAGGCATATCCATAGGATGTCTGATGTTTCATGGGTGGCATATCAATCAAAAACTTTTGATCGTCACGTAGATAGTAGATTAAATTTGAAAAAGAGGAACGAGGGTACATGCATATTATTGTCTTTTATTTCTTGAATACCACAAGGTCTGCAAATTTTTATGTGAATATTTTTAATTGACAGAGTTCGTAAAGGCGTTCAAGGGAGAAAAATGTGAGACAATCGGGCTACTCGTTTTGTACATTGTGGATTCAATGGTTACTACTCCCATAATATCAGCAATTATTTTATATTTTGCAAAGCTGGATCCATTTTTTATTGCAGCCCTGTATGGACTTCCAAGAGAATACTCATTTGTGACGGAATATTCATGGTTTCCCCTTATAACCTGCTTAATATTCCTCATTTTTGTAATGGAAATTTGTCGCACGGCTAGAATGTTGATAGTTGCAATTATTGCAATAACGCAAGTGACAATTTGTTGCTTGAAAGATATACATGTGATGTCAGGTAGCTCAACTCCACAATCAATGAACAAGTATCAATTACTTGCATTGGTTCATGTTCACCACATTGCGTGTGCAAATATGACTGCCACTGCAATGGGACTTGGATACTTGATTGCGGTTGTTGCAGGAGCAATTTCTTTAATCGGATTAAAAATTCTTCCCATCATTATATATCCAATATACTTGACAACATGGCTTGTTAGCTCCATCACCATGTTGGTGGCAATACCTCATGCAGCAACAAGCTACTAGTTGAGCAAGGATTTGATCCGCGAATGGAAGTATAAATTGTCTGGATATTGTGGACCAAACAAAAAGTACTATCAAGCAAAGGTCAATTCATTTAGAGAAATTGGGTTCTTGTGTGGTTGGGTAGGAAAACTACGTAAAGAAAGCAAAACCATTTATTTGTCGTCCCTCCTTTGTGATACTAGCACTGTTCTTATATTGTTCAACTCTTTGTCTTAGAACCTAAACCATACATATTATACTATAAAATACACATATGTACAATAAGTTTTCCAATTATTAATAGTTTCTTAATTCACTTTAGCATGCTCAGGCGATAATGTTTGTTAGTTCAAATAGTACAAAATACTTCTGTTTCCCTTATGACGATGATGATGAAATAAACTGGAAGTATTAGTATATATGCTCTTTCTAACAGTTCATATGAGCTGTGTGTGGTCATATCATATGCACAAATGTCCGTACACAAGACAAAGACGCGTTTGGTATCTGATTCCTCCATATGTACATCTCAATTTGTGTGCTTTCACCCGGCAAGTAGAAGCATCAGGTGTATTACTAATATTACTATATGAGAGTCAAAGGGAAAAAAACGTACCATAAACGATTGATAAAGCAAAAAAAAGTGAGCAATAATAATCTCGTCATTAGAACGTTATTATTAGCATGAACACTAGAACAGTCACGATTCCCATGGATCTGTCTGTAAAGTGTATCACAATTGAACTGCACACCACTGGGGCACGTCATATTACTGCATGCCAACAGACACAGAAATAATAATAATTTTTAGTTGTATTTCAAAAGCTATTTTGATTTTACATTCAAAATTGTGGAGCAACTGTTACATGAAACAGATATAATGTCGAATTCCAAAGATAATCGCTCTCATCGCAATAAGCAGCAGCGAGGTGAACGCCATCACGATGTAAGCAGTATATATATATAAAATATACTGAAACTAAACTAAACAAATACAAAGTGGGTAGAAATACAATACTGATACTGTTTTGCATTCATTTTGATTTATAGCGAAACGAATCTTCTGGTCATGATATAAACTTAAGCAAAGCCTTGAGTTATTTATTAAGGCACGGAGCCCCTAAGGAAAATTTAACTATTCATCCTGGTGGTTATATAGACGTGGATGAAATTCTTCGACTTCCTAAATTATCCCGCTGGTCAGTGGAAAACATTAGGGAAGTTGTGGAAGGCAATGACAAACAAAGATTTACACTTAAAACTGACGAGAAAAGTGGAAAACTTAGAATATGTGCTAATCAAGGACATTCATTCGAAGTAAGAGTTATTGTTAAAAGCACATCCAAATTTTCATGATTTATGCACGTTTCATGCAAGCATTAAAGTTGAAAGTAAGATAATATGATGATTTCTGAAAAATGTAAAGGTTGAAGATTTGGAACTACTGCCAATTACCAATGCGGAAAATTATCCAACTGTAATTCATGGAACTTACCTAAAATCTTGGAGTTCTATTCAAAAGTCAGGACTTGGGAGAATGAACCGAATCCACATTCATTTTGCACTGGGTGTACCAGGTGACAAGGAAGTAATAAGTGGGATGAGAAAATCTGCTGAAATCTTTATTTATGTAGATATGGCTAAAGCTTTGAAAGGTAGTGTTCAACTATAATTTTTTTCAATCATGACGATATTCATATGTATTCTATTTATAAAGCTATACAAACTGTTATCTTTGCAATTTCAGATGGGCTGCAATTTTATCAATCGAAAAATAATGTAATACTTTGTCCTGGGAATCAAGACGGTGTGCTAGAAACCAAGTATTTTCTAAAGGTTTTGAATGTTAAGACTAATGAGGTGCTGCAAATTTAAGCAGCTTTTGTAATGTTAAAATATTTCCTGTAACAATGAAGATTTTTATGAATATATAAAAGCTTTTCTTTGTACTAGTCAGTATAATTAGTTAGTACTGGACCGAAAGCTTCGGCTTTTCTACTGCTACCATACATGTTCAGTAAAAGTAAAAACATTATCAGTGATATTAAAAACTAACAAAACCCAAAAAATGAATAATGGATTTTCCACACAATTGATCATTATTATATATATCTATCCATATTTTTTTAAGAATGGGCATCAGTTAGGGCGATAGGGAGCTGTGTACCCAATAACTTATTTGTGGTTAAAAAATAATGCGTCTTATACGACACGCTAATAGTTGACACTTTATGTATTAGTGCTTATATCTGAATTTAAGTGCTGTCACAGGATTTGACTTACACAAAGAATAATTTTCAAATTAATGACTCACATCTGGATATTAATTTAATCAAAGATTGAACTGATTGAACCAATATGATGCAATAAATTAAACCAGTATCCGAATTAGGTTGAACCAGTGTATTCTACAGTTTCTCCATCAATTTTGTATAGTATGCTATATTGTAATACTATTCAAATTTCAAATTATTAGAATCTCTCACATTATATTACCAAAACCACAAGTGCTGAAAGCAGCAGACTCTTGATATAGTCATGCAAATATTCTGTTTCTGATTTAAGTTTTACCTGATCATTGAACCGAACTTTTTGCTATTGCATTGTTTCTGCATAACAAGTTTAATATTATACACATATGCTTGTGCATATGCTCTTCATTGTTATGATAATCAGCAACAATCAATCTCAGAATGGACAATGAGATTAACTTGCTGAAAAACGTATCTATCTGAGCTTGCTGAGCTCTGTTTTGTACTACCAAAAAGGCCATTATAATTCAATCTGTCTGTCATGAATCAAAATTTAACGACATGTAATTCGCATTATGTGATGATTTAAGAGTTTTTGATGAATGATGTTTAGTATTTTGCACAGATATTGAATATTATGCCAAAACACCAAACCAAGAAAGAAAAATATGTTCATGAAACTCGTTTTGTTTGCGAAACCTATAAAGACTTAAAATCATCCACTATTCGTGGTAATTCTCCAAAGGTGTTTGCAATAGTAACTGACCATGGCTCGTTTAACTTTTTTTTTGTTTTTTGCTGGGAGTCTCAGCTCTCTGGCACCAACAACTTTAGGTCAAAGCAGTGGTTTAGGTGCGTTGTATTAAGAATTTTGCACTTG
Source organism: Orchesella flavescens (assembly GCA_964034955.1). Lineage (NCBI taxonomy): Eukaryota > Metazoa > Arthropoda > Collembola > Entomobryomorpha > Orchesellidae > Orchesella > Orchesella flavescens. The sequence continues at coordinate 33,522,173 of OZ035954.1, read as the reverse complement.
AAATCTTGTATCTGTTTTTGTCATGCTTATATTTATATCCTCTGTTCAATCTCAAATTTTTAGATACCTGTGGCCTAACAAACCCTGATGGAATCAATACCTTCACCTTGCGAACTGCATCACCACTGGGCCCCATCCCATTGATCCATATACAATATGACGTTAACCGAAAATTGCCTGTAACATCCACTGTGTTATACGACAATCTCAATTTAGTTCAGAATGTTGAGCGAGTTGACAATTTCCGTAATGTGGAATGCAGCCAACTGACCAACAAGCAGCAAAACTGTGCTAACACGATGAGACTCTCGTTGCCCCAGAAGTCAAAGGTGAACTCGGAGTACAACTCTTGGGACCGAGGTCACTTGACACCAGTGAATCCCATGAGATTCTCAGCGGAAGGAGTTAATGCTACCTACTATTGTACAAACATTGGTAAGCAGTCGTTTGCATTCCATTAAATATATGTGCTCACATTTTCCTACCCTGGTATTCATGAAAATGCATTTCAAATTTAACTTGTAGCCCCTCAAGAGCCGTGGACAAACCGTTGCCCTTGGTATGCAGTTGAAGAGCGGACCTTGAGTCGTACCAAGTCTTTCCCTGGCTACGTTATGACAGGGACCTGTGCTGCTGATAATGTCGTGGATGGAAACACATACTACAATCTAACTGTCCCAGATTGTTTCTGGAAAATGACTTGCTATGTAGATCCAGCCACACAGGAAACTCAAGTGGTTTCTTTCATTAGCGAAAACCATTTGATTGCATCAACTGGAAAGGATAGTGGAAGATTGGGAAGAACTTCCTCGACAACGGCACCAAGATCCCAATTAGATGTTTTAAAATTAATGGGCTCCCGAACAAGTTTAGTTCAAAATGCATGGCAAGAAGCTGAAAGAATTCTGAAGGAAGGTAGAGGTACAACTGGGCTTCCTTCGGCAGCTAGCTGTGTTGCAAAGCAGGATATTTCTGCTGCAACGACGGCCGATTGGAGTGCTTTCATGAAGCTTCATAAGCCACCTTTTGATTGCTAATGAGTTTGTTTAAAGTAAATTTTTATTGGGAGATTAAAAAAATTATGATAGGCTTGCATTTGAAATTCATTGATTCCCATTAATAAATATGCTATAATTATGAATGTTCCTGGAATGTTTCAAGTATTAGGATAAAGTTTAGTAACTTTAATGCATGTACCAATTATGGCAATTTCCACTAAACTTGTGCTGGTGGTGCAGCTTCCTCCACCTCTTCAGGTTCGTCTGCTGTTCTCACAATATTCCAGCCATCCAGTCTCCTTATTTGCAGGAGCCTTTTAGAAACTTCTTTTTGCCATTCGGCAGCACTCGCTCCTGCGCTTGTGTACTTTTCCTCCAACGGATTACCTAAACCAGATAAAATATATTTTAATCCAACGATTTTTCATTTACTTTTGGCATACGGCATACTATATAGTGTAATTGTGTTTGACACAAAAGAAAATTTACCAACGAGGACCAGTTCGTCTAATTCTGGACATTCGGATAAGCGATTAACTTCACTCCAGTCCTTAATCCAATTGTTGGCCAAGTACAAGACCCGAAGCTTCTTGCAGTTTGTTACACCTTTTGAGGGTTTCTCAATTAAATTGTAGGATGCCCAAATCTCTTGAAGAGTATCAGCACAGACCTCCTACACATACAGTCAGTTAGTCAGTCAGAAACTGTTAATGTAGCAGTCATTAGTAATATCTTTTTTAATGTGAACTATTATTTTAGCTCTTCATGTCATGTCATACCACACCAGAAAGACTCTTCAAGTAATTTCTACTCACAGACAAGATTCTCAAGCATTTAAGTGGGTTTAGGTTTGCCAAGCGCTCAATCATGTTCGTGGATAATGATAATTTCCTGGACAAAAGCAGATATATGATGATGATGATGACTTACTCACATCAGAAATAAATCGCTTTACTTACATACGTTACGCCTAACGTATTAGGTTAATTTCACCAAGAGACTATATACTCACTCGCATTTTGGAATGGACGAAGTTGAATTGTCTAACTTTTCAATGGGAGGATACCAACCATTCAGTTTCAACTCAGTTGCCTCTTCTAAAGGACATTCTCCCCTTTCTTCCCACATTCGGATGGCATCTTTGAGAGTAATACGTTTTGTTCCACCTTGAGCCTTGAATAATTTAACAGTGTAATCAAGCAAGAAATAAGTTTTCCATTGTCTTAGCAGAATAGATAGCTCAGTATTAGCTTCATACTCGCTGTCAGGGCGCGTGCTTACCATAACAAATCAAGTATAAAGTTGAAATCAATTACTGAGTTCCCTTCTTACGATAAGTTAATTTATGCTACATAATTGCCTGCATATTCCAGTAAAATATTAAATGGATTAAAATTTAAATCACGAAAATGGTTGCGAGTTTTTACTGGAATGTTTCTAGAATAGTAAAAGCCTTCTATTCAACATGAAAGGTATAGTGGAGCATGTTTGTGATGTTGAATGTATGTATTTATGCTATTTTCCCCACCTGTACCATTGATCAAACGAAATAGCTTTTGCATTTACAACCAAAACAATGATCTCGTGTGCATCAGAGTAGATAGCAAAGCAAACGAAATGACTTTTTCATGCAATATGCATTATATCATTGATTTTGGGTTTTAAGCAAAATCTAATCTGTGTGACTAATTTGGGTATGGATTCTGTGTATCATGGAGTGGTGATAAGAAAATGCACACGAATATTTGTGTGATCCCTATTTACATGTCCTCTGTATTTGACTAAATTGTCATTATGTTATTCATTTTTGTTGGTTTGGACTTCTCAAACGAAGTTCACTGTCCTTTTCCCTTATTGGTTAAAATAAACTTCCTTTTCATTTGTTGAAATAAAATGCTTCCAGATTCTTCCATGTCTAAGATTGGCTGATATTTTATGCGTTTAAAAAATATTCTACTTCCATTTCATCTTCAGAGATTACAGAAAAAAACATTGGTCCTCAAAATTAATTTTTGCTTCATAGATATTAGTTCATTCAATTTTACTATGAGATACTTAAAATTATATAGAATCGACACTTCCACATTAAAATATCTAAAAATTTCAACCACTGTAGCTGATAATTCATTTCCTCTTTATATAGAATCACATTTATGGACCAATACAAATGCCATGTTCAAATCTTCACTAAAACAATGACAATTGTCCTTCTTCGAAGAGCGGATGCGCATCCGCTCTTCATCAACACCATCATCATCGCGTCTTGAATACTCTTACCCGAACCGAGCTATGATAAAGATAATACTAAACTGTTCGAGAATAATCTTTGAACTTTGAAGTTATGAGTCTATAATAAATTCTTCTACTGCTCCAGATTAAAGAAACGCACAACCTTTCCTCATCCTCAATACAATACACGATGCTGTATCAGATATCATTAGCATCCGCCAAGTCATCCTCACTGGAAAAGATAGGAAATGAAAGAACTATTTTAAAATTTGGGTTAAGATGTGTGTATATATATAACTGAAATTTTATTTATAGCACATTAATTTTGGCACAAGAATATAGCCACAGGTGTGACATAGTTTTTCCATCTAAAAGAATGAGACTATTAAGCGGAAACAACAGCAGCAGTCATATTTTTTACATCGGGTCGATGATCTACAGACATATCTCGTATATACCTGGCTACATATGGTAAATTATGGGATCCGTTGCTCAAGTAGGAGTCTAGATGAGGTAAATTAAGAAGCTCTGTTTTGAAATCAGAAAGAAAGTATGTCCAAGCTTGCTTCACAAGACCGCTGTCATAAGAGTCGCCGGTGAGTAAAATGGATTCCTGTCGTCTTGTATATAATTTTGGATACTCTTCTAGAATGTCCAAACTAGCCAGCATCGTCTCGTCAATTTCATACACTTCTCCATATACATTCTAAAATGTAACAAAAAAAGAACCCACGGATGAATAAGATGAAGTTTAAAAAGGTTTTTAGATGTTGTTCAGGTAGTTGTAGTATTACTATCTCTCTGTAAATCTTTACCTTTCCAGTCCCCTCTTTATCCACTAGAAATGGGATATTGTACCTTGATGCAATCACCAAAGGGTATTTATTTTGAATGACGCCAGTCCCAATAAATGTTGCGGATCCATTAGTTGTATCAGTAAGCCAGTGGTGATTTGGCTCACCTCGTTTTAATGTACCGTATACAAACGCATACAATACGGAATTAACTTTAGTAGCCATTATTTTAATTAATTATGGGAAAGCAATTGTTTACTCTTTACAAGACTTGTAATCGACTTGATTGCAACTTCATCAAACCAACTCAGAAGTGTCCAGTGTATAGAGTATTTCTTGCATCATAACATTCTTTGTATTGCATCTTTACTTTACACCTACAGATTTACATGCTGACCAGATGACAACATTTTTTTTACATGTACGCAGACCGTGACTTGTTTCCAGGATGCAGCACAGCTAGCTTATGAATTGGGAGTGTTGAAGTGGCTGTCTAGATCCCAAAATAATACGTATGTAGTGTAGTACATACATTAGCAATAGATATAGTATGCATGTATGCACCGAAAGAAATATCATATAAGAAATTAGTGGTCGGTCCTCAGTCCTTATTATATGCATTTCTGTAGTGCCTATGCCTTATGCAAATGATTTAGAATGTATGGGAAGTCTTATTAGGGGAAATCCTGCATGATAAAAATGATTCTATTATATTTTACATTTTGCTTTTATTGGATGTATATACAAATTTTGAATTGGTTCATATCTGGCCTACGGCAAGGTAGAAACGATAATTCGCATAAAGGATGTTGGATGAATCATACAAAGTCAGATGCTTCACTCACTGTGTTGGGTAATTGTAATAAACGAGGATCGTCTCGCTGTAGTTTCATGATGCCAACTGGATTCCACAAAAGGCTTTGCACACGTTTTTATATGAAGCATTATTAATTATTACATACATGCATCTGAGTAGGTGTCATATTTTATTACAAAGCATTGTTGAAATAAATAATGTTATCATCTGAATAAAATCAGCAAAGTCTAGGCACAAATTATAATGTTCGAAGGTTTGATACATATAGTTTAATGAAATACATGACGTCACAATACAAGCTTAACTCAACTTAAGTAACTGTAACTCAAGCTTACCTTGAGTTGAGTCTCCTGCCATAAAATACTGAATACTAGCCTCTAGCTGTGTGTCAAAAACTCAGAAAAAGGTTTCGTTTTCATGCATATGGACGATGAAAGGAAGGATGTAGTAAAAAGGGAAAAAATATTTGTCAGCATTTTTTAAAAAGAAATAATGAGTAGGAGATTTCTTAAGAGGTAATAAATAATTGTTATATGCTGACATGATTTGAGTTTTTGACTATCTTTGTGCCGCAGTAAGCAATATCTTTCGAGCGCTTCTTTACAGATAGAGAGAATACTGTGTAGAAAGCTACCTAGTTGAGACTTTTTGCATCCATACACCCAACCAAACTTGCACCAGGAGTCCACGTGAATGGTGACATTTTTTGTGCTACAGGTTAACCATATAATCTTTCCAGCATACAATGAACTTAGATCCAAGGTTAAATTTTGCCCTCGCTCCTGCCTTTCTCACTTTCTTGTTGGGAGTTTGAGAATGGTACTACATACACAAGCCATCCCCATGTATTTACTTTAAAATTAAGATGAGATGTAGTGAATGCTTTTCTCAACCAATACTTATATGCACAAAATGCTTATGATTTTTTCTGTCTCATCACTTCATATTCTGCTGATGTTGACTTGATATTTTTTGCTGTGAAAATGAAAACCATTTTTATTGACTTTAAAAGATGCTGGTTTCAGTCCAGACGTTCTCCTTATTTTCATACATATGTATATTCTCCACTGTATAAAAGGATGTTGGGTATTCATCAATATTAAACGATTTTCCAGGACAAAATATCCCATCGGTTAGACTTTTGAAGTACAAAACCTTCCTCGAGGAAATGAAATAAGCAGATGCTGCTGTCGATGTCACTTATTCCAACTGTCCTTTTTTCAATCGACCAGTCTTCAAAATCATTGTGCGTTTTCTTTTCGGAACTGGCACGCACGCACAGATAACATATTCCTTGCACGCAATACACAGGTGCGTAACAAACGAAACCACTATTGTATACATGGAAATCATGAAGATAGAAATGAAAGAAAAATGTTTTCCCAGCAGATCACAGCAGCAGATTACGTATGTTTCATACTTATCGCATGGATCCGACCCATTAATTATTATTAAAGAGTTAAGGACGAAAGCAAAGGCAACATATGCCGCAGCCGCGGGGTTGGATAAAATATTGACATTTTGACATTGAGGGAAGAGTAATTTATTTAGGTACATGCCCAGTTTCTACCTAAGCATGCAATTTTGGGTAAAGATACAGCATTGTAAATAAGTGGAGCTTTATAACTAATAATCAGAATATTTTCGATAAATCATGCTGTTATCTTAGTAAAGATAATTTTGTAGCAATGTTTTTAGAACACATTTTCTGGGCTATGCAAGTAAAATTTGAAGCTGAAGCCGCTGAAGGCAATGCAAACTGCAATGGTCAGTATATAGCGAAGCAGCATGTATCAGCCAGCGCCAGTCGGTTTTCATAATTTAAAGAATTACCTTTCTTTGCACACTCATTCATTCCTCATAATTTAGTGATAAAAATAGAAACGAGCCATGCTGATAAGAATTTTTTTGTATTAAACAAATTTAATGTACAGTCATGAATATAGTAGCAAGCTAAACACAAAAACTTTAATGACTTTAGCTGGTCTGACAAAGCAGAAGAGTGATTGGAAGTAAAAAATAAAAACGAAGCCGCAGAAGAGAAGCTAACACGAAAACACATTCCTACCACAATAAAAGTTAATGGTTACTAGAGCTCAATCCCGTAAAGGGTTTCAATGGTGACAAACTTTACTCTTTACGGGGTTGTTAGAGCTGACTTAGACTAATAAAAAATGTCTGGCACCCATGATGTTGTTAGCATCCAAAAAAAAATAACCCAAAAATTGAGGTTACACACAAAGTATTTGTGATGAAATGAAATGAGATACTGGATTGCCTTGTCATATTATAAACTCAACCACTTCTCACTTCACTGTATGTTTGTAGACGTGCCATTTTTCTCAGGATCAAAATCATGCATATCATGTAGTAATGATATCTCTCTAAGATATCTGTTATGTATCTGTTTGTGATGTTTCTATTAAATTGTGAGTGTTATGCTGCATTTAGTGTGCTCTGTCACAGAAAATAAAACATATTTCTTCAATAAAGAGATCATAAGAAAAAGGTTCATATTATGTTATTGGCTACTGGTTTAGAAAAGGAACTAAAAGTTTTAGCTTATCCCTTTACTAGTGTGAGGCTATGTATATATTATCCATATTACAATGTTTCATTTTCAACAGTCAGTGTTCAAAAAGGCAACCCATGCACTTTGGATGCCTGTGCGCTGCGTAACGACAACTAATGCTTACGCATACGCACTATACTTATATGCACCACCAACACAACAGGGCAGTCCTATTGACTTTGCTTCTGTGGACTGAATATGACCAGCTTCGTTGTGCGTTTTGGGCAGCTGGATCTAATATATAGAGAAAAATTTAGATGAGTTCATCTACGTGTACAAGCTGAGAGAAATGCAACGACTCCTCGTTTGCTGGACAAATGCTTTTTTAGAACAAGTTTAGAATTTATACCGTTGCTTCTTCCTTTTGTGCGTAAGTGGGAGGTGAACCGTGACGTCGAGAGGACCAAGGAAGAAATCTTAGTTCGTCAAAGAAAGAAAAATAAGGAAATACTGTTCCACCTAAAGCAGCTTTGTAAGTTTTCCACACTCAACATTTCCATCTTAATGTATTAATAGCCAAAACTGCATGCTGAGTTCAGGCGTGATTGAGGTTTGATGGCCATAAATTACTTCATGGTTTTCATTCCTATTTTTTCAGGGATTTCATCACCTCCAGAGTTGACAGAGACGAGGGTCAAAGACGATTAATCACCCGTTACACAGCAAGGTAAAATAAAAACAATTGATAAAATAATTGGTAGACAGCAATATTCGCTGCACTTTTATATTGTTATATTTAGTCTATGCTTACACACGTATACTTACAAACGAGAAGTTAATAGTCAAAGTAATGGCAATTGCAATAGGATTGAATATTTACGCGGTTTTGGTATTACTTACTGAACTGAGGGTAGTAATGGAGGAGGGTGATATTCTCTTCCCAAGCTCTATATCTTTTCTAAGATTTTCTGCCTGGCAATTTTTTTTTGCAAATCTTAGTCCAGTAAGACGATGGAGAATGAAAGTAATTGGTTAGGGTCCTGTACTTAGCTACGTGGGGTGACTTGTGATTAGCGAATTAATTAGACTTGACAATGTGAAGGTCGGGGTTAGGGTTGTGCTTGAAGAAATTGAATGATACAGTAAGCTTCTAAGCTCGGTTTAATGGTAAGAGATGTTATGATCTGCCTTAAGCAAATCCATGAATGAAATATTGCACAATTCTGTTACACTTATGGTAGGATGAAGAAAGTTGAACTACTGTTTTGTATCATATTGATGTAACCAACACACCCGTCTGGCTGCATATGTAGAAAAGAGGATTGTCAGAATTGAGACAAATTCAAGCCATTCCCTCATGCTCAGATATGGTTTCAGGTTTCATTTTAAAAGAGGCTTTTAAAGAACTATTTTGAACATGTCGTGTTTCCTTGTCTTGTACGATAATGAGGACTGGTCATTTACTTGCAGTGATAAAAATCTGCATCAAAGATCTTGCATTATCTCAGATTTCAGTGATTCAATTCTTTGTTCATTGTCGCTGCAAATGCAAACGGATATTTATGTTAATAGTGAGTATTACTTATATGTCATGCCTTTTTCTGTTTTTGGAATGCAAGTTGCAACAACAAAGACAATTTACACATGATGCGCAAACACATTGTTGCAGATTTATAAAGTTTTTTTAGTTTCAGTAGATTTAATTTTCGTAAAATGTTATGCTACATAAATATGAGTATGCTATGTCGGTAGATTTTCAGCTTTCTATCGTACTGATGTGTCAAATTGAATTCTAAAGAGCATTAGCATTGACTACTTACAACAAGAGGTGTAAGTTTAAAAGAGTAGTTTCCAATTCCATATTAGCTTCACATTTTACAAAAAAAAATTTAAAATTGTTAATATCATCAATATAAGCATAGGATGCATAGAGGAATATGTTGAACGTGAAGCACAACAGGTCCTTCTGGCATCTTCATTCAACACTTTTTAAGGTATGGCAGTTCGTATGAGATTAGATTTCTGTGTAGTGGATTTTTTTTGCAAAATATATCGTTGCTATATATATATAAGGACTAATACCTTCCTAAGTGCGGAACCTAAGGGTGTTCTTTGGGACAAAACGTATGCATAATTCACAACTTTTCGTTGACAATAATAATTATTATTATTCTGGATCCTTCATGAATCTGTCATCCATCATCCACAGAATACCGAGAGCATCGTTCAATGTCTTGTAATGTTATAATTGACGGGATCTAAAGTCTTAAAGTTCGTGATGGAGATTCTAGCAAATCTGGTTTTCCCAAAAACCATCACAACGAACTTTGAGATTTTCTGTAGCCAAAACGGTATTAGAAATTAAAAAACCAAAGAAAACCCTACCTCGGCAAAGTGATTGAGAGTATATTAGAGAAAAAATCAAGTCAATAGATGCAACCATCTTATCCCCAGCCCTCGATAAATGAAGTAACCATTTTCGCACAAAATTTGCAAAAACTCCAAAAACACAAAATTTCGAACGAAATGGTTTTGCGTACAAGGAGTTTTTAATTGAGTACTAATTAATGACAAAAAATGGATGATTTCGATTTTTTTTCTGTCTGAGGTTAGGCGAAAGCTTATAGATCCCGTCAATTATCTGTCATTCCTTTACCTAACTACTGGTTCCTTGATTTCTTAAATGTGTAAAATTATGGAGTCTAAAAAGCTGAAGCTTATAAACCAAATTGGTAGAGAATGTACGGTCTATTCCCCTGTGACCTGTGGTCGCCAAATAAGATTTTTTTGTTCAAAAGTAAAATTTCATGCTCGGATTTAACACATGTTGGCAACAGCATAAAAAAGACGGTAAAGACGTAATAAAATGTTATTGCACACTCTCATTTGCAAATACAGCTTTTCGAAGGAAGGATATAGACATTTAGAGATTTTGGATTACCGTGAAAATATTCCACATGAAGAACCTCCATACAAGTTTTTTTGTGTAGCTGTCAACGGAGATAGGGCTTTCCTTTGCTAACTTCTCTCGCTTACTTTAGTATGTTGAATATTTACATCACTAACTTAGCTTCTGCATTGAGTCATACAATACTGTATATGTACTAAGCGTGCGTAGCAAACAGGATTTATGGGATGGATGGAGGAATTGCATTACTCGTTCGATTTATTTACATTTGTTGGATGTTGGAGTGTCAAAGTCCATTCAAGCACATTTTTCCGAAAAGGAGAGAGAGATTGCAGTAGCAAAGTAGTATTAGCTGAGTTTCATCTTGCTCATCCTAACTTGACGTCATTTCATAATCCATCTTATTGAGCATGCCATTTCCCCAGCATCTGCTAAATTTTTGGAGAACGAATTTGTTTCCATTTGGAACATTTATTTGCTATCATGCCGTCAAGTCAAAATGAAATTCTCTGGAATTATTACTATTTATCATAGACTATTCTGCCATTTTTTTGTGCATTTTCATTATGCGCTTTAGTTTCCGAAAGAAAAGGCTAATGATGCGAAGAAGTTATTATGACTGGAACGATATTTTGCGCTAATGCACTCATAGCAGACTGCCTACATATGAATGAACATAATGAAGCCCCTTCGTCGACGGGAAAGGAAAAGCCATCAAGGCAGACTAAAGTTCCTCTAGTAATTGTGTGAAACTGCTGTGCTACCATGTTTTGTTTCATGCACAAGAACAAAAGACAATAATCAACTTTCACTTCTATTTCCTGCCAAGCCAATGTACTTCCACATTCAAATACTAAACGAGAAAGAATATGCAAGCGCAAACCCGAGAATGCCAATATATTTTAGGGACGAAAACACTGGAATGGAATTAGAGGGAGGATAGTCAAAATGGTAATAAGAAGGCCCCCATAAATCCTCCGCCAAATGAATCGTGAACTGTTTAAACTTATTTGTTTCCATTATACAAATTATCCATTAAAGGCACACAGTGACAGCTGAGTACATACAAAAAGTGGCTATCCAATTTCCTTTGACAGCTCCCTAAAATTATCGCGTGACTCCTCACAAAAACAACAATAATAATATAAAATAAGTAGCAGTATCTTCGCTGAGCCATGGAGAAAAGCAAATGCTGAAAATACAAAATTGGAATCTACAATATCTTTATAACTTTCAATAGATACCGAATTCAGCATTGCTACAGTTGAGTCAACGCTACTCTTTATTCTTGATCCTTTTGTGTCTCCACCCCTATTTCTATGTCGACATTTTTTTTATTGCTTCAGGCTGAAAGAAAGGGCCCCTTACAAAGGGGGAAAAGAAAACAAGATTACCAAATTACTATAGCTGTCCTCTGCCTCTATTTCTTTCTTTTTTTGCTTACCACAGCTTAATATATCGAAGCAGAGAAAGCGGATCTTTTTTCATATTCGCTGAAACAAAACTCAACTCAAAAACGATATTAGTTAAAGTTAAGGTTGGTATACATTCTAGTACATGAGATTTATGATGATACAGTAAATGTGATGCACAATTCATTGCTTCATCTGAAGTACAGTTCAGGAAACAACGTTATTAGGATATTTGTATGGACGCGTAAAATTGTGTTGTTGTATATGAGGTATGATTACGACTTCTTCTCTTTACTGCATATCATGCTTTATTAACCGGATCCCTTTATAAAAAGGGGTTGGTTTCTGATTTGACTATGATGGTGTCTGTCTGTCCGTGATCACATTAGTGGCCACACGGTTGTCAAGACCGATAAGACCTTTCTTGGGAAACGAGATGGATGTTATCGGTTAACGGCAACCAGATCAAAAGTCAAATATTTTAATAACAAAGTATAGGTTGTAGTTGTAGCACATCAAAACGATGCTATTTGAAATTTTCAAAAACCACATCACTCAAGATTTTTAAATAAGTTTAATTTGAACAAGCTGCCGGTTCTTTACGCCTGTTGTCGGCTTTATTTTTATTCTGTTTAAATTTAATGAACATTAATCGTTTGTTTAGGCTTCCATTCAGCGCTCTGCTACAACCCACACAATGGACACCATTACTACCATGACTGGTTCGTTTGAGGATTTTAATCATTTGCAAAATGGAGAAGAGGTAAGTCGAAATAATTACATAATACCATTATATTTAGGAGATTTTTTAGTATTAGCATAACTTAGCATTAGGGAACTAATATCAGGAGACTAGCTGATCCTTAGGAAAACATGAATTATTTAAAGTCGAAAGTTGATTTAAGGTTACTTTTTGGCTGGAACGGTTGGAACCAAAACAATTTGGTATGCAACTAACGCGTATATATAGCGTGTATGCCACAAACAGTTGTAAACCAGCCAGTCCCTAACGTAGCTTGCTCTTGTTATACCTTCTGTTAGTTTTGCATTAAATTGCAAATCCTTGTGTAACAACCCAATCTATCCCCGTTTCGGACATAATTTTTACCTTGAGTATGCATTGTTGTTATTATGCATGCTCCAGTGTTAGGTCCACTAACATTGCAAATGGCTAGTTGCTATAAGGGGGCAGCGCGGCTCAGTAATCAATCAATACTGCTGGAACGTGCATTGGTTGTAGGTTCGATTCCTACGGCCCCTTACATGAATGGGATTGGCATTTTTTCTTCATAAATTCGATTATGTGAAATCCTTCAAAGGATCGTACTCGCCTCAATACGCAAATGTATACCCACTGCTGCACAACTTAGTCCGACCGACTCGACATCCTTGGCCTACTCGGTCATTCGAATTCATTGGCCAACCGGGCAAAGAAAAAGCCACTATAGCTTGGACATGGACGATAGATGTATGATCTTCGCATTTGTGTAATATTCATGGAGACACTGAAACGAGCAATAAAATGCTCCATAAGGAGGATATGTAAAATGGAAGACACGTACGAGTAAAAAGAAACCCAACCGAAGTCTTTGGAAATCATTTAAACAATCCTCTCTTGCTCATAATGGATCATAAGGCCTTTCGTATAGTTTTCTCACACATTTAATGTAATACGTAGTAGCTACATCTCTCGTAGCGATATAGCCTACTGATATTGCAAGACATCATAGATGCCCCTTGAAATCACACATCTTCACTCGACAATTCGTCAACAAGAAAGGCTCGGATATGAAACCAACTAATACGCTATTACCTAGACATGTAATTCGCTGCACGAAAAACGCATTGATAGTGAAATAGATGCACTAGTTACGGCGGGACATGTGTTTTTAAGCTAATCGATAATTTCTGTAACTACGCAATTGGTGAACAATGCCGAAATATTTAATATAATAATTTTTTGTTTTCAAATGGTTTAAATCTTCAGATTCCAAAGTCACAGGATCAATGGACAATGGAGGATCTACACTTTTCGGAACTTTTCGACCGATTCCCATCGATTGAAAGCCCTCATGACCTCTCTGAACCATCTGTGGAAATAGAGCAACAAACAACCTTAAACCGAAATTCCCGCAAAAGGAAGCAAAGTTTTGATGAAACCAGGATTGACACGACTGAATGTAAAAGCGTAAGAATTCGCCTGTACGAATTGGATCCGAACGGCGGCGAATATTCACCAGAGATGAAAGCAAAAATCCTCAAGGCTAAACAATCAAGGAATTTTCGGGAGGCGCAATCCAAAAAAGAGACTACAAAGAACAATACTATCGAACGCTTAACTCAGGAAAATCGACAACTTCGAGCAAAGTTGGAGACGATAACGATGGAGGGACAGAAAAAGGATGACATTATACAGCACCTGCAAAACTTGCTTCGACAACGCGCAGGTGACTGAGATTTACAGTGAAAATGTTCCCGGTAAATATTTTTTGCATTCGTGCCAAAATAGTTTAATTAAAACTTAATTGTTGGTTTGATAACTATGTTAAAATAATAACAATATAATATTAACCATTAAATAAACATTTACAACTAAAACAGTCGTTTAAATCCCTAATAAAATTATTTTTTGACATCTGTTGCATAATTGAGATCTTTACTAATAACGTCATAACTAACCAATGAATTATATAAGGACAGTAATATAACATTTTTAAATCGTGAACTACAATCTCTAATACATCTATTTATCAAAACAAAGAAATACCCAAAATCTGGCCGACATAATTGAAGCAGCTAATAAACGCAGCATATGGCTTTAGAGTGCGTTTAGTAAGCATTCACGCTTGTACCAGCCATCAGCAAAGTATGTATGTAGAGAAAAGAGGAGTAGAGCATATCATCAGCAGCACATTATACTATGCTTGGCTTCAACCATACATCTAGCATAGCAAAGCAAAGAGAAACATTGACAACTCGCGGCAAGAGTCTTGGCAACGCCGAGACGCGATGGGTCTCCGATTTCTGATGATAAGTTTTGCAGGGCGAAATAAGACTCTATTATGTTGGCGTGGGAATAAGAAACGGAAAATTCCAGCTGGCAGAAAAGTCAGTGTCAAAGAGGAAAACTGTCCATTTATGCAGCATCGTATTCATATTCCTGTCCCCTAAGGAGCCATCCTCGTGCTTATTAAACACGCAATATTTATAACATTAACAATATTATTTATGTATAAACTAAAGCTAACTGGACCATTTGCACTGCCCTGACAAATACCTCTGGATAGATTATAGCACTTGTCATTTTAGTCTATTGTGAAGACACGGTTTTTCATATTTTCATGCGTAATATTAACAAACCAATGTTCAATATTATAATTATACTTAAGTTTTTTAACCAGTGTATTTTGGTCAATAGAATCAAAAGCCTTAGAAAGGTCTATGAAAACTGCGCCTACTTTAGTAGTAGTCTAACACTTAAATACATCATTTGTAAATTGTGCCAGCGCAGTATGGCACCATTTATTTTTCCTATATGCGTGCGGGTTTAATCATTATTCTGTTAGTAAAAAATTTCTCGAACACCTTGCAATAATAAATTAACAGAGAGATGGGCCTGTATCTTTTGCTACACAATCTTGACCCCTTGCCTTTAAACAGGCATTTTCTTTAGGCCTGTTGTCAGGTTTATTTTCATTTGAAGAATATCTCTAGATTATTCGAAGAATATGGTCCGTAAATCGAATGGTTTAGTACGGTTAGCTGCGTTCCCTAAATTTTAACAGAATTTATTACTATTGTTGTTATGATTATTATTGTTGCACTGCGCAAGGTTGCGTTGTTGTTCTACGAGTTTTACTGTTCATTGGTGTTGCTTATTAACCGGCACCCTTTGCAAAAGGGGTAGGTTCTTGATTTCACTAATGGTGTTTGTCTGTCCGACCGTTCGCACGATAACTGTTACACCGTTGAAGAATTTCGACAATTCTTTTTGGTAAACGACACCTTAGGTCAAGGCCTTGTCTGAGTTCGAAGATTAGGTCAACGAGAACTGGGTCAACGGTCAAATATTTTTTAATCACAAAGCATGGGTTATAATACATTAAAATGATGTATTTTTATACACATATATTCAAACATGCTATTGCCAAAGCTAATTGTTGACTCCAGTGTAGCGTTAACTACAAACGTTTAAATGTCAAAATTTGGAATTTTCTCAATAGCAGCCACAATGATGAAAATCCTCAAATCTTTCGAGTTTTTCGAAAGATTCGGAAATCAAAGTTATGTTGCACTCTCCATTTCTATTGTTCCTCTATGTTAGAATCCACCTTTCTTCGAAGCATGTTACTTAGAAACCTAAAATTCTCATATATCGTATGAAGTTATATATGGCTACACCTTTCCTATTATTACGTAGGGTACAAATTATTTCGATCATTATACACATCGATTGACAGAAACCATTGACTTTGGTCAAGAGTTTTCAAGCAATAAGCCTACCTCGTAATACAATTTCTGATATTGTTTTACTGATAACGAAACGCTACCATAATATATTGATTTCCAATTAGTTAGATTATTCAATTTGTAGAATACTGTGGTGGAGAGGTAGCTAGCTAAACATCAGTGGTGAGTCATTAGGTTGACAAGGTTATCGTCGTTAGTTAAATGTTTTAATCGATGGTTGGAAGTCAATTTTTTAAGAGGCGGTTGGTAATCGGTGGTACACTTTATTTATGGTTTTGTAAAGGTAGTCGGTGGTCAACACCAATAAACGTTTAAAATCTAAGGTGACCCGTTCCTCCAGCACGAAAAATAATCTGTGGATGCATCGTTTCAGCCAAATCGATGACTTTTTTAACTTTCGAACTATTTGACCGATTTGTCTGAAAATTATTCCAAGAGGGCCTCGTGTATGTGCCAAATTTGATGCCAAT
The DNA here is from genome assembly GCA_964034955.1 of Orchesella flavescens. Lineage (NCBI taxonomy): Eukaryota > Metazoa > Arthropoda > Collembola > Entomobryomorpha > Orchesellidae > Orchesella > Orchesella flavescens. The sequence continues at coordinate 33,505,563 of OZ035954.1, read as the reverse complement.
TGGTCAAGTATGTGGCCAGGAGAGTGAGAACACACGGACAGACAGACAAACTTGGTGAAACCCTTACTTCGCTGAATGCAATTATTCAGCTGCGTAATAAGCCTGATAACAGAAGTAGAGAACCAGCACACTTTGATATTTAACGTCTACAGTTTACGCTGTGGTCAATCGTAGAACTTTAAACATAGCATGTCTGAATTGTCTAAGCAAATGTGATCATCATATACTTTGCTAGTAAAAATATTTAACCTTGACCGTGTGAGCGCATTGTGCTAACGGACATACAGACAGACAGACACCACACGTGAAAATAGAAACCAACCCTATTTTGCAAAAGTCGGATAATAAGTAGGATTTCATGACACGTTAATCGAAACCCATATTATTTTAGAGGTTCCAAATATTTATAGAGAAACACATTGAAGGATGCTGTTTCAAGGTTCATTTTATGACCATGCGGTGGAGCATTAAAATATGATTAAATTCTTGATCATCGAAAGTGTAAAATCAACATTATTAAGTACACAATTGAATATCTAAGCAATGTTTACTATTTACGCATGTAGTTTGGTGTGAGTATGTTTAGGGGATTTTCTATCGTGAATGTTTAGTATTTAAGGATGTTGTATGGGTTGGGGTTTGATGATGATGATGATGAACTATTCCCCAATTTTGATGATAATTATGAAAGAAAAGAACACATTTTCCTACTCAATAAATGATATGAATAGGCACAAGAAATATTAGGTTTAGTTAGTAAATGAATTCCAATATGTTCACTTTAATTTTTAGGAAACGTAGAAGCTGGAAGTTAGAAGTATTTATATTTTAAATTTAGATTATAGAGAGCCAATTGGAAATTTACAACCACGCACGAAGACAAACGGGGAACGACTCTTTGCCCTTCTTCTCTTTCTCATGTTGAAGGACTCACATTATGGGTATTATACCTTCCCATATAGAAAACAGATTATACGCCTTAACTCCTCCTCTCAATCACATAGTTTTACGCGTAGAGAAATGCTAACACAAGAATAGCACCTACAAACGCATTTGTCATAAAATCTTTACACATGAACATGGTTATACGTTCTGAAGGAACAAACATAGTTTAAGCATCATTTTACATAACACAGGACAATAATAAACAAATTGATGTTCTTTTTTCTGTATTATAGATTTCTGGCAAAGATTCCAGCTGGGGTCTGAGCGAATTGTTTCGATGTGGAAGATGATTAAATTCTCGTAAGTAAATACAATCAATGACATTTTCGTATTTTATGAACTGCTGCGTCTCTGCTTGCTTGCTTGCACAAATAATATAAAATAAAAGTATAAATTAGTTCATATCTGTTTGCAGAAGCATGCATACTTTTGATAAGTATGGATTAACTATATTAACGTTCTTACTTGTAAACCCACGTAGTGTTTGATTGTTTTCAATGATAGCTTTCTCCGTCGCGTCTACGTAAGTAGTAACGGTGTCAATAGTCATGCGATTTTCGTAGTTTTTGGCTATCGTGAAAGTACAATACATGGTAGTTTCTCATGATAGGGTTTCTCGAAACAAAATGTTATGCCAGACACAATATAAATCACACCACAAATCCCAAATAGTTGAACAACGCGATCCGTAAGTTGCAAAGGTTTCACGAATAAATTCTTGTAGGTTCCAAAGTATAGTTTGGAATGAGAGTTGGAAGATTTTGACACTTTTTCATATTCTTGCATCCACTCAAAGGTACGTATCCACCACAGTAGCAACCCATTTCCTTCTAATTTGATCGCAAACCGAGCAAGCTCTTTATGATTCTGAAATGAAATAGTCCAACCAAATGCTTCTCTTGAGAATTCATCATCCACATAATGGCAATGTATATTTTTGAAAGTTGAAAATTCAATTTTTGTTGAAAGTTTATACGCAGTATTTCGTATTACTGCTAAATCAAAATCTAGATTCTCAAAACAGTCTCGTCTACTAGCTCCACACTTGTTCTCATTGATTAGTTCGAAAAATAATAGTAAATTCGTCTTTTTCATCAAATATTTTTTTCCTAGCCATTTTACAAACCCAGAAGGGTACTGTGGGGCATAATCAATTAAGCTTTCCAAGTTGGCTTCAGTAACTTGCTGAATGCCTCCACCAGGAGTTGTTAATGTCTCTGCAAGAACCTTGTAATTCTGGTCAAACAATTCACGAAAGTTTGAATATGTAGCAGGTGGAGAAGGCATTGTTAATAGAGAAGTAACGATTGCTTCATAATTCAGATTTAATATCATAAAAGAAGGCCCCACTATCAAGTAAATGAAATGTTTGGAGCTATAATCTTGTCTGCATAAAATTCGCCAAATCTCCAGAATGAAATTGATTGTGGATTTAACATTGCACTTTCCAAATAATACAGTTAAGATCAAAAGTACAAGGGCCAACAGGGTCCAAGTTGTCATGTCGTAAGGTTCCAGCCAGAATGTGATGCGGGTAGTCTTATAACGGAGTTTTCTTTCACAGTAGAATGCCAAGTATGACGTAGCCCCATAAATCACAAAAGACTCTTGCTGAGCTCCATATACGGCATATCTCAAATCAAACCTTGAGAACACAGTAACTGCTCTGCCAAGGCGTATTTCCTCTTCTGTTTTTGGTTTAAAAAAATTTATTATTTGCATTGAAAAGTTGTATCGTTCACTGGCAATCATTACCAGTCGTGTTAAGGGTTTACATGTTGCCACTGCTGGAGAGCGCTTATCACAGTCGTCTTGCTCCGAATTGTGTACAGTATTCCCATTAAAATTACGATTTCCAATTTCTCCAAAATTATGGACGCATGAAAGCAAATACGAAGCTTGAACAGTTATTAAAATGTCCTCTTCTTTACATATTTGACACAGTCTGATTAACTGACTCTTCTGGTTTGTTTCGTTGGTCCCAATCAGAAAGAATATGGGGGATGTTGTTTGGCGAAGATTAAGAATCAAATCATGTGAATCCATTTCTTCTGTTTTGTAACGGAGAATTATGTGTACAGCATATTCATCGTATCCGTATCCAAAATTCACTACATTTCGTAAGCGATGATATATTGCTTTTAGTGGATAGTCCATGTGTATAATGCTAATGCGACACTGATCATCAGAATTGAATCTGCTGATAAAAGGGTGTTCCCCCTTTACTACAGAGGAGTGGCGAAACACTTTTCCTATAGGTGCTACTGTCCAGGTGTGTAGCATGTTTTGGGATCTTGATGCGTGGATAACTAGTTGGATTTGGTCATTCAGTGCGTCCATTACTGGAGTAGACTTGTTCAATTTAGGCCTATGAAAGATAAAATCACACTGCTTTCTGAGATGAAAGCTCAAGTTAACCAAAGGGTTCAAATCAAAGGTGTGAGAGCCTGAATGTACGGCATGAACTAGGCTGGATAAAATGAGAACACCAATGTAAACTTTAGCCACAGTCGACATGCTTTTAAATAATTCGAATATTTCGTGCTGCGACATGATTGTACACTTCTCCCTAAACTAAAACTTCAGAATGAAAAGCATTTAAACTGAATTAAAATCTAATTATTGACCTCAACGTTTTTAGTTTCAAATGAAAAGCAACGATTTTTATTTATATCCAAGCTTTGCTGGATTCTGGTTATGTCCAAAGACTGATGTCCGTCATGTCGTGACATCCGCAAACAAAGCACCAGCAAAGAATTTAAAATGCAAGACAAAGTGAGAATTATGAATTAGGACAAGATATGTATTCCTTGAAGCAGTATGCAAACAAACTGAGTTGGAACTGGAAACCAAATGCCATTTCAATACGAGCTTTACATTTTTTTACAATTGACAGCTTATCAAAAAATTGTATTGACATTCGAAAAGTTTAAGTGATACTAAAGCAAAGAGTATTGGGATAAAAAAAGTAAATAACACAAGATTCAATTTATCGTTGCGTTGTGTATCGACTGCGCGAAAAACTGAACATGTAAACATGTAATATCAACATGCAAATAATATGCAATGCTGTTTACACGATAGAAATTTTATTCTTATGTACGTTCGAAATCATTCGCTTGAAAATTTCAAGCAAATTCTCAAAATGGGTAAACATTATCAAATCATACATACTTTGCTTGGAGCTAGTATTTGTGGATTTATTATCAAGAAACAGCTTAGCGATACATTTACATACATGCAGGCATGAAGCCAAAACGTGAAAATGTTTATACAGACGTCGTTGCCCCTTGGTTATGTTTGAGGATTCCCATCGTCATCATCATCGGTGGCCGCAGTTCCACCACTTGATGCACTCTTCCTTCCCCTACCAACTAAACTTGGGGGTGAAGAAAACCTATCCTCTCCATCACTTTCCTCACTTTTTCTCATACTGCCCCCAAATCCTTTTCCTCTCGTATTGAAAGGCGATGCTTCACCTCGTTCCGATCGCCAGTCGTCTTCACCTCTGATCCTTCCATCATAGCCTTCACCCAACCATTCATTCACTTCTTCATTGAAGCCATATGATAACTCGCTTGGTGGATTGCTTCCTCCTAAAAATTCCTTTCTTAAAAAGTCTCGCATGTAAATTTCTCCTGAATACTCTGCTTCCCTCATCATCACAACCTCTTCCAACAAAGAATCAAACAGATCTCGACTCTCTTTTATTCTATCCACTTTGCGTGTAGCATCTTCATTAATTGGTGGGACCATTGTCTCTTTCACATGTTCATACAACGCATGATCAGTTCGACTTTGTATAAAATGAGGAGGAGCAATATCTCTAATTTTATCAAATCCAACTTCCGCAATGACTCTATCCAGGTCTTCCTCCCAAGACTTGTTATTTTCAAGATATCTCTTTCTTTCCTCGTACTTCCTTTGGGCTGTTTTATATTTGGCCAAAAGTGCCGTTTCACGGTTCTTAAGGAATTGGTGGAACTCGTATTGCTTTTGAAGAGAATCCAATTCACTTTCTTCTTGAAGTTGTTTCAAAGACTATACAAAGTTTTAAACACGCAAATGCATGTATAGAATGAATCAAACAAAATACAAAATGTGATTCATTTTTTCAATCTATCCATTATATGCCAAACATAAAACCTACCTCCATAATAACGGCATCTGCCAAGTTAACTACCACCTCATCAAAAGCATGATCCAAATCTGAGAAAACCCACTCATTCAATTGTGTCTCGCTTGACGCGTGTTTCTGATCTTTGAACGTTAGCTCTGTAGGCTGCAATGGTTCATCGTATATCGCATCACACTGCATTTCTGTAGTCTTAAATTCAATCTCGTAATCTGTAATGTCTTCCAACCAAATATCCGTTTGTGTGACACAATGATGACGTCCACTGAGAGGAGGAGGTGTACCTGGCTCTTGAGGAGCTTCTTCTACCATATCCCTATGGTCTCCTCCAAGAAGGAGTACTCCATGAAGTGCCGGCTGTTCATGGAAGGATCCCGAGTGAAAATCATAGTGCTTAAACTTCTTATTGCTCCCTCTCATAGGCCTTTTCTTACTTTTGAGCTCAGACGCAAACTGTTTACGAAATACCGCTGGCATATTTGATAATATCCGTTTGGCTTGGTGGCTGTCAAGAAGTTTTCGAGAACTATGGCCATATTGTCCAATACTCGATTGCAATGTCTTGTGTTTTATTTCTGGAAATGTTGTTTGGGATGTTTGTGCCTTTTGAGTTGCTACATTAAGTTTTGAAACAGACAATATAGGCAAACTTAACCTTTTTGGGTTCATAGAAGGGTCTGGATGTTTTTCCATGAAAGCTCGACCAGGCCCTACATAGTCCGCAGGAGGATTGAAGTCTGTTGGTGGTTGAGAGAGTATTACTATAGGCATTTCGGCTATTAGAGCTGATTTTCTGGATGGTGGAGGCCTATTTGGCCTTGTATGCATGACCATAGTGTCATATCGGGGCATTGTGCTGCTGTTAACGTTTTGAGATGTATCGTGGAAGCTTGTTTAATACTGCTCTAATACTTCTTAAACAAGAATTTTTCATGAAAAGATTAGAATACTCAAACTCCCATTAAAATATCTGTCTTTAACCTAGTCATAATGTCATCTTTGTATTGCTGTTTTATTGTTTTCAATAGTTGCATTTTTGTAGGCTGGAAGTTTGGTATATTACGACGAAAGCGACCCCTCAAGTTCAGCGATGTGTGATATGTCATTCGAAAGGAAATTTTATGGAGCACAAGGGACACCAAAAATTTAGTTGCGGCAACACTTCATTTTTGAGAAATGACCCGATTGGGTACCTAACAACCCTATATGGTTTGGTGTATGACATCGTCGGTAACCCATGTAACCCTTTGTAAAGTACCTTTGTAAAGTCAGGGTTTTGTAACTCAGAGCACTTCTTTATAAAAATAGGTTAGGTTATTTTAGGTTAACACTTTGGAGGCGTGTACAGGGTTTTGGGGGTATTTTAGGTTAACACTTTGGAGGCGTGTACAGGGTTTTGAAGTTACTTTAGGTTAACACAATGGAAGTGTTACAGAGTTTTTAAGCAAGTGTACAGGTGCCATGTTGCTGTGAAATTAATGTAGTACAAAGGGGTAACTATAGAATTTTCAAAACCCAATAGGGTCATTTCTCGAAAATAAAGTGTTGCCGCAACTAAATTTTTGGTGTCACTTGTGCTCCATGAAATTTCCTTTCGAATGACATATCACACATCGCTGAACTTGAGGGGTCGCTTTCGTCGTAATTTTCCGGAAGTTTATAATAATATAGAACAGCTTAATACAGGGAATCAAATATTGTTTTATATGCAGATACCTTACCTGAAATTGGACTGTGGCGAGCATTCAACAAAGAATTGACTGGTGCGGTCTGATGACGCTCCTGACGGGCTGCATTTCTGGAATTGTTGACAAAAAACCGAAACATGTATATGTGGTTTCCCAGCGACGGAGTTCAAAACAAAATGTGCGTCTTGAGCATAATGTCTATTTACAGGCTTACCAATGGTAAGTTACCATCCACTCCACACTATTCTACCCTACCTCCTCTGCTACTACCCACTCACACACGGCCTGATTTCCTATTTCTATATTACAATTCCGTAATACTTCTACAAACAAGTAGTAGACCCTTTGTTAAATCCGGAATTTGGTTATTGTTATTGCATACCCAAGAGAAAGCTAGGTGCAGACTTCGTGGCAGTATTTTTATGATGAATCATTTTGTCAAAAACATATGTGTATATATTCTTCTATATAGCCATACATATATACGTAAATGCACGTAAAACGTAGTATAATGAAGGACTGGATAAAGAAGCATGGGAGGAAATGACTAAATGAAACGGAACGTGACGGTGACGCTCTCATATGTCCATACTAACTGGATACAAAAGTAGGGTACATTACCGAGAAAATATGTAGAAAGCCATATTCTAAATTTTGACACACGATGTCAATACACAACATCCTTCTTTATCAATTTCTAGCTTTTCCTAATAATAAGTTTAGTCAGTAGAAGTAGAATGAACCAATTTTTGAAGGCCACACAAATTGAATTGTAGGGACATCCATATGTAGTACATATTAAATTCCATAAGCATCACAGTACAAAAACTCCTCCAGCTACTCCAGCAGCTGTGGAATTCTCCTTGTACGAAAACACATATTATACATATTGAAAATGCAGAGTAAATGTATGAAAAAGCTTTCTCTGTAATTTATGTACAACGGGAAAGTGCTAATCATTGCGATTGGATTTGAACAATATACTAGTTTTTAGACATATTTATGCAATAAAATGTTGTGAACGTGAGCCATTTCAATGAGTATACTGTAATAGTGTTCGAGGTGATATTATGTTGTAGACTGTGTAGAGTAGTTTCAACATTATAGTTTTTGTAATTTGTGGAACATGGTGTAAATCAACATTTTTTCACCTCTTCTTGCTTGACAACTTGAAGTTTATTGATCAAGCCATTTCCCAACTTTTTTTGGCTGCTGTAAATCTACGTATGCCGTGCAAAATCTTTGAATTTACTGACGTACATACAGATAGATCTTATCGAGTTAAACTTTTTACGCTGTGACTGCACTATTAGTAGTGAATAGGGGAACGGAAACCAGGGGAATTCTATGTTTCTCATTTAGAATGAAATAATAATTCAATATTTCCTAATCCTTCACAGTTTAACATTTTACACAAAAGAATAATTTATTGAAGCATGGCTAGTTATGACTCACCAATAATTTTTCATTGTCAAAAGTGGTTTAAAATCATTAAAACTGCTTTGTAATGTCTTTGAAACAGGAGAAGAGAAAGGTTGAGTAAGTTCTTGATAAGACTACAGCTAAGATGTCGTATCGGGATTTAAGAAGTAAGAAGACTAATTCAATTTCATAAATTATACACATGAAATAATTCATTTACCACTATTATGACGAGCAGTGACTAATTTGACGATATTTAAAATGCATACCTATATTTTTATCAATAGATTTGGCGGAGATGCTCCGTGCGGTAGGATACCCACGGATGGTATCTGTAGAAAATTTTCGAAATCCAAATTTCCCCTTGGTGGCAGACATAGGAAGGTGGTTGGTCAGCCAATACGAGCCAAAGACTGATTTTCCTCATTCTGTTGAAACGGAACATGATCGTGTCCTTTTTGTGAGACTTTTTGCAGAGTTTATGGTAAGAAATAAGCTAATAATGCAATAATCCCCGCATTCCATATTTAATATTTGATCGAGTCTAATATAAGAATTGCTATCATTTTGGGAAAAAAATAGGTTACAAAGGTCCAAGTTAAGTTGAATACGAAAAGATTATACCAAGCGGATGGCTACGCTGTGAAAGAGCTGATTAAGGTAGTTTCAGTTTTGCACAATGCCATGCGTGGAAGTGAGAGGGATCCGAGAGATGCGAAATTTGATGATAGACCTTTTGACATGCTAATGCATGATGTAAGTCACCCTTTTTCTATCAATGTTAAAAGCATGGTGTAACTTGAATATAATAATTTTCATTGAACTTCAAAATATTTTTGTTTCTTCAGCTCAAAGAACTAAAAGGGGTACGTGAAATAGCTTCCGCACTAACACAACGTGGCGTTACTCTGTATGACCTCCTCAACAAAGAAGTTAGCCTTCGTGAAATTCGTCAAGCAGCCTTATCCAAAGCATATGAGCATGAAGAGGTTGAACGCTTACTCAAAGGCTCCGTTCAAATGATGTCTCAAGAAATGAGTAAGCTAAATGGAATGATAGATTCAGTCCAATCCAACCTAGCTTCACTAGATGGAAAAATTGAGAAGCGACGTGGGGACTTGGACCGGAGTCAAAAGAGGTTGCTAACCCTGAAGAAAGTTCGACCTGCATTTATGGACGAATTTGAGCAACTTCAAACAGAATTGTCACAAGTATACAAAGTATATGTGAATAGATTCCGTTGTCTAGCCTTTCTACAAAATCGAATAGAAGAAATGAACAGGGAAGACTCTGAGCGAAAAGCAGAAGAAAAACTGAATAGAGCAGAAATGAATTCATTTGGTGGAGACGACTTTCTTTACAGTGGTTTGAAGGGTGATGGGATTTACTCGGGTTCGGATGACGAATCAAGTGATGAAATGCACTTGTTGAATGATCCCAACTTAAACTTAACAACGGGAAGATCTTCATTTGTCCCTTCAAGAGCAAGCAAGCAAAGTCAGTCTGGCGCAACAACAGGGATTGCACCCAACGGTGGTAATCGTACAGCAACAGTGGTGGGTGCAGCAGCAGCCTCAGGTGCTGCCATCAATGGGTTACGACAACCTGGCACGATGAATGGAGGTGGTGCTCAGTCGTCCCGAGCAAGAAACAGGCAAATGTATGGAACAATGATGGGTCCAGAGGAAGACTCGGAAGAATCGGAATCCGATCTCATTCTCGTAGATGGTGATAATGACAACTCAGAATTAGGTTCTGATGAGCCTGATGATGATGACTTGGTACAAATCCAAAAAGCTGGAGTGAATAGTGGCAATAATCGGAGAAGTAATTTGACTTCAAGACAACAAAATAATGAAATGAATCATTACATGAATGGGGGCATTGGTGACCCACCTCCGGTACCAGCTGCGAGTACTAATCCTAGTGCAGAAATGATAAATTATGGTGGTGGAGGAGATGCCTATAATAACTATGGAGGGATGGGTAACGGTGATCTAAGTCATAATACTGGAGCTGGGGGCTACATAATGGGAAATGGTGGGCCGAATCATAGCTTAGCAAATGGGGGGAAGGGATATCCTGTAGATAATTTGAAAAATGGGTCAGCATCAGTAAAAAGGTTGCAAGGTCAAGCGTCAAGGCCAACTACAAGTGGGAAGAGGAGAGGTCCGTCACAACAGGCTCGACGCGTCACTGATTTGGATGATGATGATGATGAGGACTTCTGATCGTACATGGCTCACCGTGATTTTGTTTATGAGACCAAGTTCGCACGTAATAAAAGGGAAACTGATGTGAAGCTGAGTGAAGGGGGAAATTAATCTAAAATAGTTTTTGCAGTTTGACCGATTATAATCCGTAAACGAAAAATATATCATGTCCAGTTTTCAATATGTCATTGCATGGCAAAAATCACGATAAAGTTTTGCTTCAAATAATTATTATTATTTATAAAAATTCTATACATGCATGTAGGTACTGTTAAAGTAGGGTACACTTACAGTTTATATTTGAAATGAAATTGGTAAAACGCGAAAATTGAATGATAAAATTTCGACATTCCGATGCACCTTTGTAGTTACTTAAGTGTCATAGTCATGTATCATATCATATATGTCATGCCATGTCCTTCGTAATGTTGAAATGAATCATTAAATAAAAAAATACTGCAAGTTACAAATAGTATCCACGTTCCAATAGTTTATTTAGCTAATTTCACTTTCTTCGATGTTTGGTTTATAATAGCAAAGCTGTGATCAATAGTCGCAAGTTCATAATATATGTACACATAATTTTTTCTGTTGTTAAAGATTTATCATAGAAATATCATGCATCATCATCAGTAGGTAGATACATACATAAATAGCATTCACCATTGATGGAAGATGGAACAGCCAACGTCAGCAGTTACTGAAACGCTAAAGTCTATCGGCAACGTGCGTAATAATAATCACTGGGCTTTTAATCAATTAATAAGCATTAATCCCTTTATGTCAAAAGATAATCCATGTTCGTAAGCTATTATCATGCGCCCATCAGTTTGCCCTTGTGTTATCCTAACTTCAAGACAAAGGACTTTTTGCAAACATTTCATAATTCTTACATCATCCATAGTTTATCTATAATACCTACCTGTACCAGAAGCAGGCCACGCAATGGCATTTTGGCTGGAACGCTGCTCTGGAGTTTTGCAAAACAATTGTTTGTACCATCCCAAAAACTTTAATTCCATCGATCTAAACTAACAAATTAAAATATGCTGCGAATAATCGGATTCTTGACTTTGGTCACCCTTGCTAGTTCACGTATTGCAATTATTACTAATTATTAAATTAAATTTTTAAAATACCAAATGACCATTTCAATTTAATGGGTTTCAAATTTTGATTATTGTTCAAATAGTTAACTGTGGAATTCAAGGAGAGAATGGAACTACACCTGTGTTGCTGCCGTCAGTGAAGGAGAGTCAACTTGGTGGAGCCCTTCTTGGGTAAGTAATTTTAGTAGTAATGGAAAGTAGAATAATGGAAGGAGAATTTTTTTTTATACAAAATTCAATAATCAATTTTATTGGCTTTAAATATTAAAATCGTGCAGAACATTTCCTATCTTCAATGTTTCATCCACCGGAGCAGTTTCAAGTCCACATGCACGTTATCTGAGAGTGCTTCGATATGAAAGTAGGTATGAAATCCTATCTGCAGATCCCTTTCCCGAATTCGTTCAAACAGAGCGTTCTCAACTTTTGGTTCGAGATGTGATTTTCACCTGCTCTGATGGTGACAAAATCCAATATGCAATTCAGCTTCCTGTTGAAGATGAAAACACTGAGGCAGTAAGTGCATGCACATATATATACTATTTAGGAAATGTCCTTAAAACATTTGATTGACACTAATTAAATTTCAACACTAATCTTTTCCATTTCCTCTTCATTACACAGCCTTACTTCAACGCAGCAGAGTACAGGGTCAACGTGACGTCATCCCAAAATGGATCCCTCGTCCCAATCGATACTGGAATCTTTGTATATGACGCAGATGTAGATAAACGCAATGCCAACCTTATTTTGAGGTCTAGCAATGCAAGGCTTGTTCCACTTATCGTGGAGGTGGTCAATTCTGACGCATTCCTGTACAAGTTTGATCTGATGGTACCGGATGAAATGGACCTGGGAGATTACCAAGTTATTTTGACAGCTGATGATGGCAAACATTCAGCGTCAGCGCTGCTAACCCTCACTATTAATGCTGATTAGATGAAGGAGCGTCATGATATCAACACCATAAGCCATTTCAAATACATTCAAAATTAACGAAGAGAATATTGAGGTGCGAGTGCACATGCTTTCATAAGTCAAATTTGTATGAATTAAAATCCTTTAATTTTAATGTCAAATTTAATAATAAAAATAATATGCGTTGTCATTCCTTGGAAATTGCAAATAAACTCGCATTATCTATCTATCTTTTATCTATGTCATATTCTGATTCTCACTTCCTCTGACCTTGAAGTCAACTACAATTACGGAATTGAAAACCAAATCAAGAATTTATTTTCCTATATAAGAGACCTAAGGCATCAGAGGCGTCCAGATCAAATATTTTCCATTTCATAGACTACCAACTTGCCACTCGAGGTACTCTGATTTCTTAACAACTGCTTGTTTAAAAGCTAAAAATGCGTTGCATCTTATTCGTCTTCGCTTTGATTGTAGTGAAAACTACAGGTTAGTTAAATGGTCATGATAATTAGGCTACCACGCAAATATTATTTGAATAGCTATTTAATATCATATAAACAAGTCACATTGTAACCTGATGGAAATTTTATACTGGAATTGTTATACTGTCGTAATTTTATATTTCAGAAGCTCAGAATGTGTCAACCTGTGGATTGCAAGGGATCTCAAGCACACCAGAAAATCCATACAGACTTCCCGAATCTTCAGATAACCCGCTACTACGAACAATGATATGGTGTGTTTTCAATCCTTATAACTAAATTCCAATAAAATAGATTGTAGCTTTGATTAATATGCCTTCAAATTGTATAGGCAAGTTCCTTTGTTTGGGGATGTAAATTCCACTTCAAGCGATCCTCATCCACATTTTCCGTACATTGAAGCTACACGTACTACATCATATTACAGATTGCATAGTAACAGTTTAACCAGAACCTTCCCACGGACCTTCGATTCACGGGAAATTGTCAGAGTGGTTAATATTAACTGCCTAAGCGATACAGTTGCAAAGTATTACTTAATAATTCCTTTGCAGGACATGACTGCGGTAAGTTGAGGACTATAATAATTATAATTTATTTGTCCCATCCATAAAGAGAAACTTCTAGGGACTCCTAACAAATATTACATGTAGTTGAGAAACAAAATGTCAGGTCAGTGTTAAAACGGGTATATTTTTTTATTACTAGCCTGAATTTACAAAGCCAATTTACACAATGCATATCACAAGAAACTGGGGTACGCAGAGACCAATATCCGAAGAAGAATTTGTTATAGTTAGTGATAATGATTATGAGCTCGGGAAGGAAGAACTGGGAAAAACTCTAAATTTCACAACACCAAATAATGAACTGAGAATTGAGTCTTTAAAACTATGGATGCACCCAAATCCCCAAAGGTTTTCCTATAAACTGGATCTGTACCTTGAAAAGGATTTACCACCTGGAAAAATAGAGATCCCTCTCTACTCTTCAGACGATTTTAATTCCGGGTCAACAATTATCGAAATAATTGTAGCGTAGCGTAGCTTATCGATTACAACTTGAAGGTTACAAATTGAAATACATCCACTGAACATTTATGTATGTACTACAATATCAATTTTTGGATGACTTTATTGGTTAAAGTTTATTTAAAGGTTTAGTGTGTAAAGTAAAGTTTTTATTTTTCTGTGTAAAAATATAATCCAATAATTGTACATTTAAATGAATTTTATTGCTATTTCATATCGGTGCTTTCCTTGTTTCATCCTTATTATAAACTAACCATTACTTCAAAAAAATTGTGATATGCTCACTGCTGTAATTTTCCAGGACTAAATGTATCGGCCTTCAGTACGATAGTGGTCACACCGTTGAAGAATTTCAACAATGATTTTTGCTAAATGACATCTTATATCTAAAATGGTCTAAAATCAGTTAACGGCAACAGGCAGTGTTACAATAAAATATGCTATTTGCTAAGCACAATTCTGTGGGGCTATTTTTGAAGTTCTGAAATGAACAGTGTGATTATACGTCCGTAATTTTTTTAACTTTCCGTGGTAGTAGCCGCACCATTACAAATTTTCACATTGTTTTCTCTTTTTACTAATTGGGGAACATTGCTTAAAACGAGCTTAAATATTTATGAAATTGGTGAACATTAATCGGGTTAAGGTCAAATTAGATTTTAATGTACTCACATTAAAATGATAGTATTTGCTGAGACTAATTCACCCATGTTATTTTCAAATATTTGCAATGACTCCAGTGTCTATTAGCGCTTAAACATCAAAGTATGGAGTCTGAGGTGTCAAAATGAAAATAGTGAAAATGCAAGTGTGGTTCGTTTTTGCCATCCTAAGAATGGCCCCATCATATCTAATCAGACCTTTCCAGGTGTCGACTCTTTACTCATGTTGTCAAATATATTTTGACAGCAAAATAATGACTGTTAATGCTGATTAGATGAAGAAGCGTCATAGTCATGATATCAACATCAGAAGTCATTTCATCTTCAAATTAATGAAGGGAAAATTGAGGTGCGGGTGCATATGCATTTGAGTCAAATTTATATGGATTAAAGGATTTCAATTCAATGAGTAAACAAAAATACGCTCGTTATCCTTCATTGGAAATTGCAAATAAAGTCGCTTTATCTATTTTTATCATTATCCATGTCATATTCTGATCCTCACTTCCTCTGACCTTTAAGTCAACTGCAATTACGGACTTTTCCTATTAAGAGAAGAGAACTAAGGCATCGGAGACATCCGTCCATATGCAGCTTCAATATTTTCATAGACTACAGTTCATAGACGTTAAAATACTTTGATTTCTTACAACAACTGTGTGTTTAGATAGTTAAAAATGCAAAAATTACATTGCATATTTTTCATCTTCGCTTTGTTTGTGGTGAATACAACAGGTTAGTTAAATAATCATGATAATTAGGCTATCACAAAAAAAACAATTGAATAGCTGGTACTGGTACCATATATAACAAGTCATTTTCACTTATTACATTATCATCGCGATTATTATCTATTAACTTTTATTTTTTAGAAGCTCAGAATGAGCCTACCTGTGGATTGCAAGGGATCTCAAGCACACCAGAAAATCCATTCAGACTTCCCGTATTTTCAGATTATCCGTTAATAAGAACAATGATATGGTGTGTTTTCAATCTTTATTACTAACTATACCAACCAAATGCGTTGCGTACTTAAATTGGAGCTTTAATTAATATGCCTTCAAATTGATTAGGCAAGTTCCTTTCTTTGGGGATGTAAATACAACTACAGGCGATCCACATCCGCATTTTCCGTACATTGAAGCTACACGTACTACATCATTTTACAGATTGTATAGTAACAGTTTAACCAGAACCTTCCCACGGACCTTCGATTCACGGGAAATTGTCAGAGTGGTTAATATTAACTGCCTAAGCGATACAGTTGCAAAGTATTACTTAGTAATTCCTCTGCAGGACATGACTGCGGTAAGTTGCGGAATAAATTATAATTTATTTGATTTGAATTCATAATGAAAATTCTATTGGCTGCTAAACAAAATGTCAGGCCAGGGTTAAAACGGGTAATATTTTTTTGTATTACTAGCCTGAATTCACGAAGCCGTCATACACAATGCAAATCACAACAGACTGGGGTACGGAGAGACCAATATCCGAAGGACAGTTTGTTATAGTTAGTGATCATGATTATGAGCTCGGGAAGGAAGAACTGGGAAAAACTCTAAATTTCACAACACCAAATAATGAACTGAGAGTTGAGTCAGTAAAACTGTGGGTTGAACCAAATCCCGAAAAGTTTTCCTATCGACTTGATTTGTTCCTTCAAGAAGATTTACCATCAGGAAAACTAGAGATCCCTCTTTCCTCTTCAGATGATTTTAATTCAGGGTCAACAATAATTGAAATGATTGTAACATAACTTACCGATTTATTATTTAGAAGTTACATTATTGAAATACATCCACTGAACATGTTCTATAAATTATATGATTTATATGACGGCTCGAAAGTTTATTTAAGGGTTGCGTTGGGTGTGTGTTAAGTGTAAAGTAAACTTGCTATTTTTTTTGTGTAAACATAATCCAATTTTAGATTTAAATTTTATTGCCATCTCATTTCGGTGTTTTTCTTATTGTTATCCTTCTTATTATAAACTAACCATCACTTTGAAAAAATTTAATATGCTGTAATTATATTGACATTTTCATAAGTGCGTATGCACACATAAAAGACTTGTACACAACCAAGCTGCAAGTGATATCTTCATGCAAAGTATATATCAGTCTTATTACTAAAAGCATGTGTTTAAAAGTGAGTACTTCAATGCTACAAGAAAAGGAAGCAAAAATTCTCCAGAATTTTCTTTTCTCAGAAACACCTTATTATTTAAATTATTTGGATTATGTGAACTTTGTAGAATTTAAACTGTTTTGTTTACACTCATTAAATAGTTGCGTAAGCTATTTAAACGTTTTGTACAAATCATTCTAATTCGTTCAGTAGTGCCAAGTACGTTTAACGGCAATGGTGTTGTTACTGCTGCTGACTAAAGAAAAATTGTTCTGAAAAAGCATTTTAAAATGGCCATCTTTACTATAATTTTGAGTGTACTACCGCGACGACCAGTTTTCTCAATATTTATAATATATTGTCATATTCTGGCCTTGTTAGCGTATTCAAATTTACAATATTTTCAAGGAATTAAAAACTGCGATCTGCAGTTTCTTGGCCACTATAGCACAAGTGCACAAGGTTTTATTCTTCCAAAATACGAATCATTAATAGTAGACTCAAGTAAATGGGATCAGCAAAACACTTGGAATTTTCCAGGTGAACCTAGTAAACTTGTTGGACACAGTAACAACTCAAAATTAACAGCGAATCACGAAGCTTATGAAGCCATTAATCGAGAATACTTGTTTCATTTTAGAGATAAGTTTAAAATCGCATTCACAGACAATTTAGAAGGGTCTGCTGCGGGACTAGAGATCAATAATGCCGTACTTTACAAATATTGTCAAGATAATAAAGTTGCTTACATAATATTTGTCAACAACGAATCAGTTATAAAATCTTCGACATTAAGGCGCTTTCAACATTTCATTTTGAATTGTAACATGCTAACACTATTGTTTGTGTACCGTGAAAGTCAAAGCTTTCCAATCTTTCCAAATTCAAAAGAAATCTTAGCACAGCCCCATCGAATTTACCATGCTTGTCAGTTCAACAAAATTTATGCTGATTATCAAGATCTCAAGATTGAAATGAATGAAATTCCTACCTCCCCAACCTCTAGGTTTAGTAAACAATTTCTTTATGAAATTAGGGAAAAATATATGAGACATTTGTACAATGGGAAAGTAATTGTGCGACACAACGTAGAGTGCGACCTGTCCAAAAAACACATGATTTGTGACCCATTTAACAGTTTCATGCAGCTGGCAAGCAGTTATCTTAACTTTACAGTATTTTGGGACCAATTTGGAGCAGTTTTTGAAATAACAACATTTATTAAGAAATACACAGAGTTTAAATTGGAGGGTTGGTACTCTTCCAGGGATTTTTCTGTTTTCCCAAGGAAGAGCGTCATTTACTACATGATATACTGTGAGAACGCACTGCTTCCACTCCACTCTTCATCAATGGGATACTGGCTCTGTCCATTTGATATTCAAACATGGTTTATGGTACTATTAACCTTCATACTGATTTCCTTAACTTCTTCACGATTTAAAATAGATGCCATATTCTTTGGCACACTAGACCTAATGGTGAGATTTGCTCTTCGACAGAATGCAAAATGGAAAGGGAGATTTCATGTCGTTTTTGCTGCGTTAGCTTGTGTCATTTTGAGTAGTGGATATGAAGCAGTGATAACAGCATTTTTGATAAAGCCACTCTCAGAAAAGGTTTATGAACGTGTCATCGACCTATTTAACGATGGCTATGAATTTCTTGCGGAAAGTGTTGAAGCCATTCCTGGTGTTTTTATGGTAGTCAACTGTGATCAATTTTATGGGGACTGGGTTAGCAAAGGCGACTTTAGTGAGCTCCTTGTTGGTCTAACAGCCAGGAAATTTTCTCTTGCACAAATTGTCGGTGCTATAGAAGTCTTCAATGAAACTAGATGTGGAATATCGAGGGAGCAATGCTTCCAAAACAAGGAATTTAAGTTGACTACTTCAGTACTAGAAAGTGAAGCAAAGTCTGGTTTGTTGGAGATGAATTATGTAACAGCACCAAACAAATACTGTCATGTCATTCCTGAAGTTTTTGCTAGGATTAATCAAGGGTGGATGATTAGCTATGCGTTCCGTGAGGAATTATCTAAAGCAATGTATCTTATGATGGACTATGGACTAATTCAAAAGTGGGAGAGCAACTACGAGTGGTTGCTGGAGTACCAAAAAATTGTCAATATCATGTTTGACTCGTTTGACTCAAGAACACATGACCGTGACATTTGGAAAGGATTAGACCTCAATGGGAATGTACTACATGTATTTTTTATTTATATTACTTTAAGCGTTATTTCATGTGGAACGTTTTTGTGTGAAAAATTGCTGCTGGGTTATTCCAATAGAAAAATTATGCATAGTAAAGAACCATTAAGCTACCATTTTTAGGAAATATTTTAAGGTTGATTGTACTTTCTAATTCTAATGGAATGATTCCTTAAAAGCCGCTGTTTGGTTGACGAAATGTGTGAAACCTTTTAGCTGATTTTTGGTTAGTGTATATATAGTACACCAAAATAGCTCGGTGACGTACGTATTCCCAATCGCTCTTAAATCTAATAAAAAATTTTTTATTCACTTTAGCGTGGTGGTACTTTTCCAAGACCTATGCATATTCAATGTTGGTTGGGGTAATCTGAGAAACAAGAAAGCTTAATTTTGTATATAAACATCGTGCCAAAATGTCTGTATATAAATACATATATATACTATGTACAATAATATAATTTATCAATTTGTACCTAATTTATATTTTATGTGAGCAAGTGATGCAAATCGCTATCGTTTTAAATGACTTGTATTTGAATTTGAATACTTTCCATACAAAAGCTATATCTATCTAAATACTAACGAAAGTTTGTGCCTAATCGTCTGTACCTGCCTAGCTTGTATGTACAAAAATGTGGATTGATTATAAAAGCATATTCACAATTGTAATGTTATTAAAGTATGCATAGAGTATATAAATTGAGAGTATATTAGTACACTAATCTTTTTCTTTTGTAACTCTTGTTATTCGTCACTTGTGAATCATTTTTTATAAATGCATACGCACTCGCATCTCTGCCATTCTTTACTTACATTGTCGGCAACTTTCTACTGTTGGGTTTTACTCTTTACAAAAGCTACTACCACATAATTTACAATGTACGAACATTTTTCTTTTACCTTCATGTTTGTGCTAGCATTAACCTTTGATATTAATTTTCATTGTGGTGCAAATTTTGAAAATAAAATTGTTTCTCTACTAATCAAAACTTTCCTCACAAACTTTCACCACCAGCGGAAAATCACTGAAAGAGATTGCTTTCTGAGCTACATTTTTCCCAATAGTGCATTACAATCTTCGAGTAATCCTGAATGGGACATGCTACCAATAAGCCTGCAGTATCCTTACAAACTGTTATATTATTACTCATCTAGCTATGGCAATACCGTTTCAAATACTCAACTTTATTCCCTTCCCCAGTCCAAATATCAATCACATTGTTGGACAACCGTAATCGCATTACAAACTCAACTTGATTCTGCTCTTGTGATGCAAAATAAAGTAAAACTTGGGAACCCACTTTATGATCAATTTATTTTTGTTTCTACATCAGGAAAGTTGTTACGCTCCATTTTAGAAACCAGTCAAATAGTGAACAAGCTCGTGAATAAGTATGGAATATTATATTACGATAATAATCAAATTTCTTATCTAGTTGACCCACCGTTATACACAGGCTCGTTCTCCGAATCAAGAAATTTGCAATTTAAGAAGATAGTGAAAAACTTGAATGGACAAACTGTGAGCATAGTTTATAAGGATTATCCTCCATATATAATCCTTAAACCTGGTAATCTTGCTGATGTGGATGGTCTGCAAATACATTTCCTTAAGGAAATTGCCAAACGAACTAATTCAACTTTTATTTTTGTTCCAAAAATAATCATACCTTTTGGAAACCTTGAAAATGGTAACTGGTCAGGAATGATGCAGGAAATTGTCAGTGGCAGAGCTGATATAGCTGCGTTAATGATTCCAAACACGGATCGCTATCCTTATGTATCCTTTTCGAATCCTACTTATAATGAAGTTTTAACATTTTCTGTGATGCAACCCCCAGTTTCACGACATTGGAAAGCCCTGATTCGTCCATTAACTCCAAGACTTTGGTTTCTAACTTTTTTGACATATCTTGCATTTGTTGCAGCCATTTTTGCGCAAGGAATTATAGACGGAGGAAGCAGAGTCTGGGTAGAGCTGCTACTTGAAGTCATTTTTAAACTTTATGTCATTTTAATGGAACAAGCTTGCAAGATACCAAATAATATATATTTTCGTGTGATTATCTGCTTCTGGTTTTTCTTTTGCTACTTCATCGGTGTAGCTTTCAAAAGCAACCTGGTGACAAACTTAACTTTTCTAGAAAAGAAAGCTATTCCCACAACTTTAAATCAACTATCGGAAAATGCTAAATATGCCGTTGTTCTTCAGAGCATTGGTGGAATGGAAGTAGATTTGATTAAAAAGTCTCATACTCCTAAAATGCAAAGGATAGCAAAAAGAATGACAATGGATGGCAGCGTTCTGTCCTGCTTGGAAGCATCAGCAAACAGCATGACAGCTTGTGTTGGATGGAGTTCAACCATTTTCAGTGGAATCGCAAAACATTCCGCTTCCAATCCTAGGCTCAAGTCATTATTTGTTCCAAAGCAGGCAGATACACAATTACATGGAAGTGTCGCTTACAAAAAGGGTTTAATTTTTCAACAAGAAATAAATAGGTATATTGGTGCGGCTCGAGCAGCATACTTGCTCGAGAAATGGTATAAAGATTACATTAAGAAAATCGAGGAAGACTCTGTCTCTAAAGTGTGTTCGGAGTTGCCTGTTTGGGAAGCTGAGAAAGAGAGTGAAAATGGGGAACACCCTCTCACTATCGGTGATTTATATATTCTCTTCGTTTTGATTACAGCGGGATGTCTCCTCGCGTTGGTTTGCTTCATTATGGAACTGGCAAAGTATAATTACTGTACAAAATGTCTAACTGTAGAACTAATACTTTTTTAATTACAGAGTATTGATGGACGATTGATCAATGATTAAAGAAACCATACGGAATGCGATGCGGAGTGATTTAAATATGATTTGTTTTATAGACGTACCATATTATTTGCAAAATTAATTTATTTACACAATTATTTTTTGGGATACAAACTATTTATTAGAAAGGATTTATATGTATTTATACAGACAAGTGTACTTATTTATATAGACCTCTTGGAATATTAGTGTAAGAGTAAGCTGAATATTATAGTTGATAGCATTAGAATCTAAGAATCTACGTGAAGAAGACTCGCAGAATCTCTTCGGAAGAAGAACTTACATGCCTACTACAACAATTAAATCTGCATATTTATGAGAACTTGACACTAATGCTATTAGTATTATATTGTACTTACAAATGAGATTTGGACTTACATTATAATATAGTAAGATTCACTAACAATAAGTACTGTAATTTATGTACGACATGTATGTATAGCGAGTAAATAAATAACTGCTTTGTAAGCTGAACGTGTGGTTCAATCTTTGTCATATTTTACCGTTCTGACAAGCATTTAAAAATAATGAGACAATTTTTTTATTATACTGACGATGAATGAGCTTATCTAGCGAATCTATAGCCTAAATTATTACTGATTATTTAGAAGGTCTCGTACAGTGGCGTAGTAAGGAAATCTTCCAACTTTGGTGCAACAGCCAACTGGGTGAAAATGTGGGCAGCCTTTTCATACGGGAGTTTGTCCGTTGCTCCACTCTTTTGCCACGCTGCAACCTCTTCCTGTACAATTTGTTGGACGAGATCTGCCGTAATCTTGCGACCATCCTCAAGGACACCTTTGGTGGAGTGAATCTGTTGCCAAACTTGACTCCTACTGATTTCAGCGGTTGCTGCATCCTCCATCAAATTGAAGATTGGAATGCATCCCTTCCCAACAAGCCAGCCTGCCAAGTACTCAATCCCAACGTGGATATTATGTCTCAACCCCTTTTCCGTAATGTTCCAATCTTCAACATTGAAATTGAGGAGGTCATCCCTCGTCACGCTGACATCAGGTCTTTGTTTAGTTATTTGATTTTCTGCTGAGCCCATGACCTTGGTAAACTCTTCGAGGGCGAGTGGAACAAGGCCTGTGATTCATATCAAATCATAACAAAATAATAATTAATAAACCAAATCATACGACGATTTTCGCAATTCGCTGAAACAAATAAATGAATAAACAAGAAAACAAAGACGACATTTACCTGGATGGGCAACCCAGCTACCATCAAATCCATCTTGGACGTCACGCAATTTGTCATCACGAATGCCACCCATTGCCTTCTCATTAGCTTCAGGGTCATTCTTGATCGGGATCAACGCACTCATTCCTCCAATAGCTGGTGCACCGCGTTGATGACATGTTTTTACCAAGGACAAACTGTATGCTCGCATGAATGGAGTATTCATTGTGATTTGGCTGCGATCAGGAAAACAAAATTCTTTTCCTGGTTTCCCCGTGAGAGGATGTGCTTGTTGAAATGTTTTAATGCAAGAAAAAATATAGTCCCATCGTCCAGCATTCAGACCAGCGGAATGCTCCTTGAGTTCAAATAGAATTTCATCCATTTCAAAAGCCGCAGGAATTGTTTCTATCAAAACAGTAGCTTTAATGGTTCCTCTTGGGATCCCGAGTTGTTCCTGTGCGAAAAGGAAGACGTCATTCCAAAGCCGAGCTTCCAAATGGCTTTGTAATTTTGGGAGATAAAAGTAAGGTCCAAGGCCACTGTTCAAGAGCTCATTGGCATTGTGGTAGAAATACAAGCCAAAATCAAACAAGCTTCCGGACAACCTTGAGCCATCAATGGAGCAATGCTTCTCATCCAAATGCCAGCCTCGGGGTCTAACCAATAAGGTTGCTACTTCGGGGTTCAGCTTGTAATCCTTCCCATTTGAAGCTTGGAAGTCGATCTGCTTCCGAATAGCTGCTTTCAAGTTCCACTGCCCTGCCAATTGATTGTTCCATGTTGGTGCGGTGGAGTCCTCAAAATCTGCCATGTAGCAGTCAGCCCCAGAGTTCATGGCGTTGATAACCATCTTCCTGTCTACGGGTCCGGTGATCTCCACCCTTCGCTTTTGCATTGCTTTCGGAAGTGGCCCAACTTTCCAGGATTTGTCCTCCCGAATATTTCTCGTTGATTCGAGAAAGTCCAGCTTGCTCCTCCCCTCGTTGAGTTCCCGTTGCCGCTTTGTGCGGGCGAGGAGCAGCTCCTGACGCTGAGGTTCAAATGTCATGTGGAGTTTTTTTATGAACTCGAGAGCATCACTGGTGAGTATTTCTTCGTGCTGAGAGCTTACAGGAGCAAGAATTTGCAATTTCTTCTCAGCTTTTCGTGCGGGAGCAGCTTGGGAAGAGTAGTCTTCCCTTCCCCAAGTACTTTGCATCATTCTCGAACGCCCTTCGTCACTGTTGAAAATAACGTAGCTGTTGCCTCGCTGTTGAATGTTGATGCAAACTGCAGTATATTTCTTTAGCTTCCCAATAATCTGAAACAGTTTGTTCGACGGGAACTTGACTCCTACGTGTCTAGTTGTTGATAGCATGTTGAAAGTGTTCTGTAAAACGAATATTTATAGTCAAATTCAAATGAATCTACGTCATTTCTTTAGCTTTATCTCTAAATATGACACAATGTATCCTGTTAATCCTGTATAACCAATTCATACCTTGATGATTGAGTTTAATGATTTCTGGATCGCTCTGGATCGCTCTGGATTTTCTAATGGATACTGTGAAGAAAATGTAAGAACATCTTTAGTTGGTTTCTTTGCAAGCTTGTGACTAAGACTGAAGACCAAGGTTATCATGTTGATTATATAGAGTATGAAATCCCGTTACTTTAGGTTAATTACCTGTTTTTTGCATGTACTGGACTGGAAGACTGAGGTTGAATGTTTGCTATTGCAGCTGCAATTGGTGATGATGGTATTTGTAAGTTTAAATCAAGGATACAGAAGAAATCAGCAGCGTGATTTATACTACACCACTGCTTTGTCTTTGAGACTTATGTTTTTCAAAAGACACCGTGCTCTAACTATACTGGAGTTTTATCCACAACCGTAATCACTATTAATGAATGAATGAAGTGAGCATGAGCTTGCGCTCAAGAAAATAATGTGCAAGTGAGTGAAGTGATATCGGACTTATCACTGGAGCTGCTAGTTAGTATGTGGCTGCTTGTTTATGGTTCAAATCAAATGGTAACCTTCCACTCTGATGATTCTGATCGGTCAACAATATCATATCACAACACTACATGTTTGGTTGCTCATGTGGGAGTCTCGGATTTATATAAAGAAGAACTTATAGGCATATGACAAAAAAAAGTCAATCAGTCAGTGAATGAGTGAAACAGGGAACAAGAAGCACGAACTAAACATGCATTTTCCACTCACAATTTTGTCAAATATTATATACTATACACTTTTTCTACATTATATGTACCTACCAACTTCTAACGCAAGTGTCATTGATGGACAGGTCAATATAAATAGCCTTTTAAGAACACGTTTTTCTCTGAAATTCAGATTCATCCAAACCCTGAAGGCTTTTAGGCCTTTGACAAAGGTGTATATGTATCTTAGTATGTATTACATGCGTTGCGTACAACTTTCCGCTTGCTATTACTCTTTCTACGGAAAATTTTCGAGGATGGGTTCATTTAACCGAAGAAGACGAGTGGTTGAAAGAACCACTTGCTTTGCCCTTCTGTGAATGTTAAAATGTTGGAGATGGTCAAAACACACGGATTATATATGAGAGTAAAAGAAAAAAATTGTCATAAGCTTCGATTCATTATTTAATTGTCCATTAAAATATAATTACATAGTAGTTTGTAAAATGTTGATGAGTTTATCGATCCAGAATTCTATAATTCTTGGTTTTGAAGGTCTTTTTTCACAAAGAAAGATCTTTTAGTAGTAGTATGTTTTTAATCTTTTTAATGAACATAAACATGATGTTTTAGTATGTGCACGTGAGCTTCTTAAGGATTATTATCATGAATAGTATATGATGTATGGCGTGTTATGTGTAGTGTAGATATTGATTGGGAAATAAGGAAAAAAGGAAAAGAGAATCAAATAAACAATATGTAGGCACATACCTTCTTTCTTACAAGCTAAACTGGTCATTCATTGGTGCAATACTGTTTTCCAAAAGGTTCGTTAGCTGGAGGCTTGGTTTTATTCCACTGTTGCTTCTTTCATTCTCCTTCTCTCTCTCTCTCGCATCGCAAAACAAACTGTACTGTCGGACGACCTAAAATCATAAATAACTGCCTGTTTTCATCTCAAGTGTGTGGAAAAATGTATTAATATTGTTTAAAAAGCATGTACATATTTCATCTGCGACTTTTCATGAACCTTCAATTCAAAGACTTCTCAACTTTAAGATTTACCTAGTATATTTATAAAATAGTTTGTAGTTAAATACATACATACTTCTCTTCCGAATTGAGACAAAGAAAACGTATTAGGTATGGCTTTTCATGGCATTCATAAACTCGGTGTTTGCCTTCAAATGCATGAACTGCATACGACAAACGACTTATTGACTTGTAAATTTATTTTAAAATCGTCTGGTTTAACAACAGGTTAGAGTTGTAACCTCCATGTTCATCAAATTTTCTATGCTGTTTTGGTAAACAAATCCAGACTTCCTAAATCCTGTTTCCCGGCCAAAGGTCATTAGGTGTCATGAAAATGCTCCTGTTACTATATTGCTCTTCCAAATGAATTAAACTTTTTCTCCAGCGTGACAATTGATGTTCATTTTTGCAGTATAAATATATCTACATCTCGTGTGATAATTCATTTTTTGCATTTGTGCAATTTCACATTTTATCTTCCTGGCAGCCAGCATGGCCTTTCATGGAGATGGTTAACCTCATAAATGCCTGGCAGAACAGTTTGTTGATGTTGATGCATAATATAATGTGTTATTTCTAAATTTATAAGTTGGAAACAATAACAAGCCATCCTGATAAATCTGTCCAGAATTGAGTTAGAGTGTCATAGTCCAAAAGTCCATGCCTCATGCTCATTTTTTTGTTTTGATGACGCTTCAATACGTAGCCTTTAGATTATGATTCAATTTTTATTGTCGAGGACAAGACTAGAATTTTTATTTGATCAGCCTGACTAATTAATTTCTTGTCAAATGACAGAATTTGATGCAAAATGGTTCCTTGCAACGTAATTCATGTCACCCCATCATAATTGTCAACAAACACGAAAACTTTTCGTCCAGATGGGTTAAACAAGCAAAGAAGAAGATGCATATAAGCTGTTACGTGGAGGCTTACACCATACGACCAAACACATTAAGTTAAGTTTGAGAGTACATCCATCGTGCTATATGGCACACGTGCATGCAAGTGGATAAAACGGTGAGTATCATTAGTGTATGTGCAATTTAAAATGGATTAATGTCGCTTGAAACGTGACTATGATGATCTAATAAAATAATGATGATGATATGAGTTGGTTATATATTAGTATGAATCTGCCTTTTTCTTGAAGCGACAAATGCCAATAATCAGTCAAAGGGCAAAGTCGAACGAGCAGAGAAGGGGTGAGAGTTAAGAGATGAGAATTTTTATTCGAGAGTGAGGTCAGAATATTATAGATGCAGCAGAGGAAATGTAAATTAATAATACTAACAAATCACAACTTTCATAATATTCTCAAAATTAGACACACACCACACCATTTAAGTTGTTTCAGACGTCAATCAATACAAAAATAAAAATACATTTTATGAAAATGACGCTTGGTAAGCTTAATTACTCCTTCATCATCCATTAAACTTTGTGTACTTCGTCTAAAACAACTGCGTACTAAACTCGTTACACAACGGGACATGATATGATGATGAGGGCCCTTATCTCCTAAAAGTTCATCTCTAGTAATTTGCTAAGTACCGCTATGAAAAAACCTAAGATTGACCAACATAATATGAAAGGTTTGTATATAAGTACTAATGATTACATAATTGCTTTTATAATGTTTTTTCTGTTGTTTTTATATTGGAAACATTGCTTTAAGGAAATTTTTTGACACGCTGGTTTGAGCTTATTGACATGCTCCTCTCAAAGGTGCGAAATTTTGGCCTCGTATTGTCGTCGGACAGTGCAAAAATCAAAGTCCAATGTTCATTTCCATGCAAAAAAATTGGAGTTATCTCATGGAAATGCATGTATGATTTTGATATGAATATACACACGATATAAATATTTGTGCTAAAGTGCAGTGTGAGTACAATGGTTTTAATACCCCAAGTTCAACAAAGTTCGGGTATGTTGATGTTGACTTTGGCTATGTTCATACAGTTGTCAATAATATTGACGTTGACTTGGTTCTGATGTCCATGTCAATGTCGAATTACCATGCAGTCATAAGTTTCCAATAAGCTCCAATCTTTATGAAATCATTTTCGATGCTGATGTTTCAAAAGTACTTGCAATAGTTGCGATTACAACAATAATGTTGAGTTCTGAAAAATAATTTATTGTGGAACTTTGGGGAAATGTAATATAAGGTTACAAGTAGGCTTGCCAGATTTTTCGAGGCCGAAACTAGTGCATAAAAATTTGAAATTTTTTAATATGTACATATTTGAAATATGTTGAATTTCTTTAACTAAAAGGCATTGTTAAACTGAGTCAGATACACATTTTACAAGTAAAGCGATCACATACATTGCATTGTAAAAATTTTCACCTTTTATCGCCAAATATTTAAAACGTATTTCAAATATTTAAATTAATTTTTTAATGCACATACTTTGCAAAAAAAATAATACTTAACTGAAAAAATTCCAACTATGCGTATTCAGCCAATAAAATATTAGATTTAGACTCCATTTTAGTGCATATATGTTGAAATTTCCCTCAAAATTTAAATATTGTTGCTAAAACTGGTTTCAAAATCTTACGTTTTGAATAATTTAAGGTAATTTTGTATATTAAATTACGGTTTTGGGGTTTGAGTTATTGTTGTGCAAATTCAAGGCATTTTAAGTTAAATTAAATTTCACCCGCAAAAGTAAACTGTCTCAAACTCTTGAGCTTATCTAGGGTAAATCAAGGGTCAAAAATAAGAAAGTTGCACAAATTTTGCAAACCAAATCCCAAGCTCAATCCCACCATTTAAGTGGACTGTTTACTAACTGTTATTGATAAAGTGAAGCATGTATGACAGCTAATTTATTAAAATAATTTGAACTTTAGTTTATCAGTAGAAAACTGACAAATATAAGACACTTGTCACCTTCAGTTGGCAAGAAAAAGAGTAATCGTGCATAGAGGTACACCATCTACACATTGCGAAAATTTGAAAAAAATGCAGAGAATTAACACTTTTTTTATAAATTTTGTCCTAAAATTGGATAAAAGTAGCTAAAATTCTGTCTCAAAAAATTCAGATTGGAAAGTAGTACTAGTAGGACACTTTCTTCAAAAGTAGTACTGTACTACTTTACCGAATTTTCAGGGCTGAAAACTAGTACCGTACTAGTGAAACTAGTACGTCTGGCAACTATATTACAAGAAAGCCTTGTTTTCATCTCCTGTCAAATGCTCAATTATAGACTGTAATGCAGTTAACACTGCAAAAATGTTAAAATAGAAATATTATCCAGCTGTACTTTGTACATCATTTGACATTGGTTTTATTGATGCGTTATTAATTTACAAGTAACATTTAGCAGTTAAATTATCATTGAAGACAGCTTTGCACAAACTAATTTAAAGTTATCCTTATGGCATCTGGTACTAAAGTTGACTACTCGCTTGAACTACTCAAAGACAGCTAAGGCAAGTTCTGAATATCATTACTCTAGTTAAAATACTAATGGATAGATGCAGCTGCAGTTAACACTCACTACATTCTACGCACTGCCACACCAAACCACAGGAGGTGGCTACAAAAATACATTTTTGGATCTACTCATGCAGAGTGTCTGGGGCGTAAGAAAATGTTTTGATGTGCTTTAAACCCGATTCTGAAGGGAACCTGGCTCCTGAAAGGATACTTCCCAGGAAGAAAATTAAGTTTTTTTCTCATAAAGTTATCGATTCATATAATCATATGTTTGAAACCATTTCCCAAACTCAAACTGAATTACTTTTGAATTGAATTGAAGTTTCTCTTTATTGCAAATATGTTGGTTCATAAAAACGCGTTAAAGATGTAAATACAATAATTTCACACAACCCTTTTCATAACATCAATCGTTTTTGTTTATTTACTAGCACTTTAGCTATAAAAATGCGCTAAATATGCAAGTATGTCCATTGATTCGGCGTCTGGCGACAAGAATCCTAGGCGCCAACTGGTCGAAATCATTGCTGTAGTTGGCATCATGTCAATTAATGTTTGTAGGTACGAAAATCAGAAATCAAAAAGTGGTATGTCCACAATCTTCATCAACGCCCCATGTGCATTTGTATTATTGCACGTAGTAACTCATTCAATACTCATACTCTTTCAATACATTTTGTTGAACATGCAAAAAGTTAAAGTTGAAAAACCAGAAATGAAAATGATGTGGATATGAGGTGGAATGAGCAAACTTTTATATATATGACAATATTACAAACTTTTTATAGCAAGTTTGAAGCTATCAATAAAATCGCATCCCAAGGAATCACAAGGACCTTAAATGATAACACAGAGAGTGAGCGCAGAGTGCAGTGACATTTTTTGAGGCAAGAGTGAAGAGAATAGCAATGTAAACATTGCATTTTTTCAATTATTGTAGCTTTCATGAAGCAAAAGCATGAGATTTTCATTGTAACTGCATGATCATCAACAAACAATATGATAGCTCTTCATGATTTGTTAGAGTTGAAAGGGAACATTTGACGAAAACAACAGAAAGCTCACGCGTTCACCTGTGCCAGTCGCGTCGTACCCATTCTTGATTACATTACGTCTTTATATATCCAATTCATTGCAAGCTTCTAAAATAATATATAGGTTAGCAAAGAAACGACCAATGATTTCGAATGCATGCCAGTTCATCAGTAACCTCTCTCAGTCTTCAGTCACATGAGGTGCACATGATTTCTACTATGGTCAGATGTTAGATCACAATGATAACATCCAGCATGCTTTTATTAAAATTTATTATACAAGTTTGGGTCATGCAAATGCAAGCTATCAAACTATGAAGCATCATTAGCGCATAATATTTTTTATTGCAGTAGCAAAGGCAAATCCAATACTTCAAGTCAGTCATAACAAGTTGCAGTTGTTGGAGACACGATTTTTACACGATATTAATAATAATTGTTGTTTGTCTTCCAAAGCAATAAAAAACCACTATATACTGGTATGAATACATAATTTTTTCAGCAGACAACATTATCATTAACATTATCAAGAATGCCTATTGTGCGGCATCAAGAAAAAAGCTTACCATTTTACATTCTTGTTCTTTCTGTCACAATGATCCAATTATATTCAGTAAAAATGAGTAATATCTGGTTATTTCTGGTTTCGTTCAAGGCGTGTTTTTCTTCTGCTTTGGGTTTATTACATGCAACTTAAAATGTGGGCATGTCTCCAATCACATGGTGATGACATGATGTTTGATGGGACACACCGCCAACCAAGGAGTCAATAGGCTATGTAATATATACACATTATATATTTTGATATTTACTAGTAGCCAGGCCTGTCCAAGTCCGCTTCTATTTTTGTGATGGTCTTCAAAAAAAATCTGATGCAAGGCAAACCTGAAATGAGCAAGAGTGAAATGCAAATGCACTCAAAAACTGAGTGGAAAATTCCACTCGATACATTAGAATTCTAGTCATATTCAAGTATACATATGTACTTCTTTTATGCATTCAAATCTATTAGGGTGCATTGCATACCCTAAAAATGCATCTTGTAGTGCTATAATCACAGTAATCACTACGAAATCAATCATCAATACTTTCGTAAGTTCTGAGAAGTTAAAAAAATATATGGCTGAAAATAACCTCAATAGAGAACGAGTGAGAAGGTATAACCAAACAGAATTGAAAAAAATCAGAAAGTTAATTTTAGATAGGAAACGGTAAATAAGATAATTGTAGATGGAAGTTTCATTTCAGAAAAGGATCAATTAGAAATATTATTTCCTCATCCGTAATGAATAGGTATGTAGAAATGTAGGTATATGTATGAAGTGGATATACATATGTAAACGCATTGATTGTGAGTACAAAATGCAGAATTTTTTTTCTGGAGTCGCATCACAAAACATACCTATTTCTCAGAAGGTGACAGATTAGGCATTGCATTAGGAATGTATATAATGTTATGAACATGAACACTCTTTTGTAACAAAAGTCAAAAGTGGGTATGTAAAATACATAAGGAAGGCGTATCTGGTATCTCTGTTTGAGCCGATTCTTTTTCTAAGGAGTTTAAACTGGAAATATCTTGTGGAAAAATACACAGTAGGCTTTATTTTTTTTAATCTCATGACTTGTTACACCTAATAGCTCTGGGTTTTTCTAGCCTGCTGTCACTGATCCTGATCCTTGCCGGCGCTATTTGCCCAACTTTTGTCTGGATATATGCATATATCAACCACCCATTCGTTTCATATACCTTATAAGCCTATTTTCAGCACGAAATTTACAGATTTCTTGTTTATGCCTTGCCCAGCAGTTATTTATATCTTGGATGGCATAATGGACTAGTTTTTGCTGTTGTTGTTTTTAATCTTTTTGATTGATTGTTGATTCTCGATTTTTTAAATAAATGTACTGGAAATGCCTAAACTAGTAAAAACTGGACAAGCCCTGTTTTTTATGATCCCCAACTTAATCAAAAATATGCTATAGTATAGCCTATTTTAAGATACAATGAATGGAATTAAGTTTTGTTGGCTCCGCTCCACATGCAGAAAACAAGTTGACACCTTAAACAGGTAAGCACTCCACTGCCAGGATGAAATGATCTGTTTTGCACAGACAAAATAGCCTTTGATGCAATAAAATTGTTTTGCAATTATGTCATGCTTGAATTGCAACGTGTGTTTTGCAAAATTTCCCTTATCTCTATTAAAACCGGAGGCGTGGTTGGTATCCAGTTTACATCTCCTGATCAAAGTCTCAGATTTATGTATTTATTTAAAAAGCTTTCAACAAAGTGGCTAAACTTGCAAAACAGTCTCAATTCAAACTTAACTGAGAACGTAGTTATGTCAAAGAAAAGAAGCACATGACATGGTACATCCCGAGGAGATAAGCAATGCAAAAAAAATGCTGACAAACAACAAATTAAAGTTAGCATCATGTGCCTATAGTCACACAACCTTTTCCTTTTTCCTCATCTACTAATCATTGATTAAATGAGTATTGATAGGAATAGGAATTGGGAAATAATATCCTTGTGGCCAAAGTATTCGAAAAATAGACACAGGTTTTGGTCAAACCTTCTTATTTAATCTTCGTATTGGCCTTCGAAAAGTCAAAGTCCAGTTTCAAGTGCGCGTCAGAAGTCAGAATATATAAATATAGTGTCATGCTTGTTGTGGTAGTTCCAGCCAAACTTCCCCTTTACCACGCATTACAAGTTCCGTAGTGATAAACAAACAACACGCTGGAGACGGTCCACTCACTGTCCAGGATTGAGTCGACGTCATGCACCACTCCTCCGTTTTATGGTTGGACTTGTGAACTGCGCGGTGCAGTTAGATAAAGGTTTGTTTTTGATAGTAGTGGTTTTAAGTATTCATTACATTTTGTGTCTTGGTTTCTGTTTATATGGATATATGTACATGACAAAATATACACATTTATGCGTGAAAAGCAAGAAATGCATAAGTATTATATAGTGTAAAAGACGAGCTTTAAGCTTTATGGTCAAGGCTGTATCTCTATTCATGTAGTGTGAGCCCAAATCTCTCCATCCATTTGAATCTGGAAAAATCTGCTGTATGCTTGCTGATTCAAATAGACATACATATATCATACACATCCAAAAGCAATACAAAGGTCTTTGATAATAGATACGTTAAATATTAGTCATTAAAATGTCGCACGTTTTGCCTCAAAATCAATTCATAGTGTTAATTCTGTTTTCTCGAAAATAACGACCTTTGGATCCTAAGCCCAAAGTAACATCAATAGGCAACTCCAGTTAAACGTAATTTTGATCGTTGTTTATTATTTTGTTGATTGGGTTGCATTTAAAGAATCATATAGTTTATATACACATCAATACCAACGTAGACACCTTTTCTTATTGCCATACGTCCTTATTATTTTTGCCAGCTTCAAGCTTCATAATACTGTTTTGGGTAAAAACCAATATTCTTCATGATTTCGTCGACAAAATCAATTCATCAAGTTATTAAGACCACCATCATCCAAATATTATTATCACCACTTTTAGGTAGCCAATGGTCAAATACATACATACCATCATCATACCTATATGTGTCTCCTTGGCCAAAACAGCAGCATTGTATGTATTTTATTTTGGGACACAAGCATATGTACATATTTCCATTCATCAGCAGAAGGTGTCCAAAGTCCACCAGCTAATCACATTGAGCTTTGAGCTTAAAATTGAACCCATTTCTTTTCCCATTGTTAATGGTTTACGTATTTTCAGATATTACCTTATATGCACATTAGTATATGAGAATACCTCCCAAAATATATGGGGTGTTTTAAAATTCTTTCAAAATTCATATTATGATGTTCATGAGGTCCGTATGGAACTATATGCATGTAGCAATGTAGCTTTTTCGTTTCGTAAGTCAACTTTCGGTAAAATGAAGGACAAGAGAAACCTAGAATACATAGAAAAATTGGATTTTCATACCCAAGTCACATTTTCCTAGCTTGGAATTTAGATAAACAATTATGAATGCATTGTGCGGCATGAACTGTCATTGAAGTCTATATTAAAGACACAAGACAATGGTAAACTTAAGGGGATTTCTGTGAACTAAACGGAATGCTTGCTTCGTAGACATCATCGGCTGATGAAATAAAAGTTTCGTGCGTATGTAGAATATCATGGCCATATATGCACGTAAAATTTGTGCACCACACACACTTAACTATATACAAGATTACATATAATGTCTGATTGCATTCTTAATCATTTCCTCTCAGGAGTAACACGTTCATTCTTCTTCTTCTTCTTCGGAAAAATTAGCTGTTAACTAACTGATAAAAGATTCGCTGTCATTATTGAGTTCGCATCGTACCCGTGTAGAGGTGAAGACATTTGATAGACTCAAAAAAAGGTAAAAAAAATGGCCCACGTAGTAGTCAAACATTATGTGTGATTTTAAAGCATAAGTAAGTTTTATTTTTGCTATAACATTTCATTATTGCAAAGATTGTCATTCTAACTGCTCGGCCATAATTGTATTAACTGTAGTTTTACTGAAAGTGTTCGATAATATGTTAAGATATCAAAATATTAGTTTAATTAATTAACAGCTCTGTCGAGGTCATTTTGGTTGTTGTAATATCGTATGATCCCCTTTTTATTGTCTCGGTTTTAGGATATTGCGTAGTTTGTTATTTTGTAGGGTCTATTTAAAAAATAATTAGAATTGCCAAATAACTCAAAAACCAGTCTCGGTATTTTTTAATCCAACATTAGTGTCTTGAATGCTTTCTAGTAAGTACATTTACTATAGGTATATTCTTACAAACTTGCACACTACTGTATATACATAACGTTACATCAGTCAGGTTTGTATTAGATTTGGCTCATCAAGCATACAGTAACGCATTTAGCTACTAGCTTTATTGTGCTGCAGCTTGCAGCAGCACCAGATATAGGGAAGCTATATACATACACAAGCATCCATCCAGCCTTGCATGAGTTTCGTGAGATATAAAGAGGGCTCTTTCAGCCCTAGGGTTCAGTGCAATTTACAACCTCTTCAGTGACACAACCAACTAAAACGACTTTTTGTTTTAATTTACTAGACGAAATAAGGCTTCCAATAAATCACTTTAGTTGATATTGGATTACGAAAGAAAGCAAATATAATTAAATATTTTATTAAAAAAAGTGAATCTTTTTCTCATTTTAAACAGTTTGACAAACCAAATCCAAGTCGAGTTTCTCCAAAGTGAAAACTTTTGAAGCAATTTTAACCCCAGATTGAATAATCACAAGTAAGCTAATATTTATTTTGCAACATTATATAAAAGCATGAAATAAATGTGGTGTACGTTTTTTGTACAAAGTATCTAATGAAAATATTTATGATTGTATGATTTTTAGGAAATCATGAATACCACAAAACTCTTAGTTTTCAACTGCTCTGGGATGAGCTCTGCCCAATTGGGGATGATCCGCCAAATC
Organism: Orchesella flavescens; assembly: GCA_964034955.1. Classification (NCBI taxonomy): domain Eukaryota; kingdom Metazoa; phylum Arthropoda; class Collembola; order Entomobryomorpha; family Orchesellidae; genus Orchesella; species Orchesella flavescens. Next base: position 33,469,438 of record OZ035954.1, on the reverse strand, counting down.
TCATCCAATGTGACTATGCGTCCCGTCTCCCAGCAATCTGCTGAGCGCATTTCCAAGTTGGAACGGGATTGGAAAGAGAATCCCCGCTGGTCTGGCATTGAGCGACGCTACGGGGCTGCTGATGTTGAGCGTCTTCGTGGCTCCGTTGAGATTGAGCATTCCTTGGCCAAGCGTGGATCTGAGAAGCTTTGGAAGCTGGTCAATGAAACCCCATACGTCAACGCCCTCGGTGCTCTCACAGGAAATCAAGCTATGCAACAAGTCAAAGCTGGTCTCAAGTCAATCTACGTTTCCGGGTGGCAAGTTGCTGCTGATGCTAACATCTCCGGAGAAATGTATCCAGATCAGTCCCTCTACCCAGCCAACTCTGTTCCATCCCTTGTGAAAAGCATCAACAAGGCCCTTCAACGTGCTGACCAGATTCATCATGCAGAGCAATTCGAAGGGATTGAAGACACCACCGGGGTGGAAGACTGGTTTGTACCACTCGTTGCAGACGCAGAAGCTGGCTTTGGTGGCGTCCTCAACGCCTACGAGCTGATGAAGGGGATGATTGAAGCTGGAGCATCCGGCGTCCACTTTGAAGATCAGTTGGCTGCTGCCAAAAAATGTGGTCACATGGGTGGAAAGGTCCTTGTGCCCACCAAAGAAGCAGTGGACAAACTCGTCGCTGCCCGACTTGCTGCTGACGTGCTCGGAACCCCATCAGTCATCATTGCTCGTACAGATGCTCAAGCAGCTAATCTCATCACATCCGACGTTGACCCGAATGACCAAGGATTCCTCACCGGAGAGAGAACTCCAGAAGGCTACTTCCGTACTCGTCCCGGTCTTGAACAATCCATTAGCCGTGGATTGGCATATGCTCCATATGCAGATCTTCTCTGGTGCGAGACTGCCACCCCTAACTTGGCATATGCTAAGAAATTCGCTGAAGCCATTCACACTTACTTCCCTGGAAAGCTTCTTGCTTACAATTGCTCTCCAAGCTTCAACTGGAGAAAGAACTTGTCTGATGCTGATATCGCAGAATTCCAAAAAATTATTTCCACCATGGGCTACAAATACCAGTTTATCACCTTGGCCGGATTCCATGCTCTCAACTACTCAATGTTTAACTTGGCCAGCAACTACAGAGCCAGCGGTATGACTGCCTTTGTCAATCTTCAAGAGAAGGAGTTTGCTGCTGCTAAATATGGGTTCACTGCCGTCAAGCACCAGAGGGAAGTGGGCACAGGATACTTTGACTCTGTCACAAATGTGATTCAACAAGGCATGAGTTCCACCACCGCTCTCAAGGGATCAACAGAAGAGGAACAATTCCAGCATTCCAGTCCTGAGGTGGAAAAACAGAAAGTGGCAGCGGTTGGACATTAACTCTTCTATGTTAGTAAATAGGGAGGTGAGGTAGAATATACACAATATTTTAATCAATGAACTGATTACATGTCTTCCTTGCAATAATTCGACTGTTTTAGTGATATCAAATGATGATGATGATGATTGCTTTTTGTACTGATGAATGATTGGGTGATTTGATTATGCATGATAAAAGTCATATATCTCAATCTCATTAGTTGTATATATATAATATTCCACATTTACAGATGTGAACTTGTTAAAGATTTGTATTCAGTCACTCATTCCAGCTAACAAACCCCAATCAAACACTTACACACAATATGCTTGTTTTGTTTATATTACTTGTTTACTGTCGCAGATTATCGTTGTAGAGGAGCGTGGCGTGGCGTGGGTGGAGTAATTTATTTTTAAGCGTTTGTATTTCTAAGTATCAATATCAATAGGTTTATCAGATTAAGATTTTTAAAAAATGTATGTACATTCAATATTTGGTATATAATGAGTTGGGTATAACTATAAAAGTTGTGCTTGCATCATTATGTATTTTTTATAATGACACTTTTTATGGTACAACTACAACTGTTTTGAATGGGAGAATGAGAGAGAGTGGATCGAGTGTGTGTGAATGTATGTAATGTACGTATCTTATATAGATTTTAATGTTGTTACAGAATACAAGCCATTGAATCTTCAATGTGAAGAGTGTAATCTTCTATTCAGTTTTAATTCCCATTTTATAGTAATTCCATTTTACTTTACATTTTAATTCAATTTTATTTTTTAAATAGTCTACTTATGATTGATTTTTTTTGGAGTTTGAAACAAATAGAGTTTCATTTGTTCAGGTACAATATTGAATATATGGTCTGACTGAACAAGATTTTAGTGGTAACCTAATGTGTAAGGTCGCACTTGTAAATATGTACATGAAATGAAGAGGTTAATAAACCATTTTGTCGTGATTTTAAAAAATATTAGCTTTTGCTTTTAAAGTATCATCTTGTTTCCTTACAAGCATAGGCTCCATTCATAGTATTCATTTTTAATAGCTCTTGCCTTTTTAGCTCAAGTATGAAACCTACATAAAATACATGTGCATATTAATTAACTCTGTTAAGCATAGGTTATAATTTCGTTTCGCATATAATGTGCCACTATTTCTTGTTCATATCATTATGCGTTAGCAGAATAGGTAAAGAATAGATAATGGAAATCACAATGCGTTTTAATAATATCAAAAGCTTAAATATCAGTAATTTATTCAACGATAATAAATTAACAAGATCTGTTCTAGGACAGATAATAATAATAGACGAGCAACAATTCTAGCCGGATTGTGGACATGGCTGCTGCACGAAATCAAGACAGAATCCCCTGTTATACTCATCAGGCGCCCTGGGATCACTCATCTCAAAGTCATTGAAGTGTATACGGAGGTTAAAGGGTCGACTGAAAGCTGCATTGGAAAGTATTATATATTGTATTTTTACATGCTTGTATTTTTTCATTTCGCATATATATTTTATATTATGAACTTACAGTAAACGGGAGCATGAGATGTGGACCCTGACAGGGAAGTGAATGTTCCTCCACAAACCCGATCCACACAGGAGGAGCCATCCGTCTGTTGTTCACGACCTGTGTCAGTGGCACACGCTATGCCCACCCAATCTGAAGGACACTGCTCAGCCCCTGTCATTGTACGCTGGGGAATTGACATGTTTTGACTTGTGGATGAGATTTGGAATGCCTCTGTAAAAATGTGAGTTGATAATCCGATTAATGTTAATATACATTATTAAATTTGTTTAAAATATAGTTTGTATGAAATTAATTATTTGTTTGTATACAAACCTTTAAGCTCAGCAGAATCTTTGCAAGGCACGTAGACAATCCCACAAAATCCTTCTTCAGCTCGCACACATGTGGTATATTCTTGGGCGGAAAGTTGCATGCCAAATTCTGGACCCATCATGGTGGGATCGCCATAGTTGAAGCTTTTAATTCGTCCAGACATCCCAGTAAAATATTGAAGACAACTGTCTCCAGCTCTGTATTGAGCGTTACATGGAACCTGTGAGATCTTGATGCGCCATTTCCTAGCGTAAGATTCTCCACTTGTTACTATATTTATTTTTATGTTCCCACTGCTTGGACCAGCATCAATATACACTGTAATAGGAAAATAATTACATGCATATTATATGGATTGATGTGGTAAAATTCCAGGCGACAAAGAGGAAAGTTTTTTGTGCCTACAGATTCAGTTATAATTAGATTGGATTATAGAAATGAGATGAATAATTTTAAACCATTCATTCACATACTGTGTTGTCCTGCATTCTCCCCACAGATTGGTGGCACCGGCCGTCCTCCAGCCACAACGAACACATCTGACTCACAAATATGGTCTACCGGCTCAGGCTGAGCTAATGTAAATTCTTCAAAATCCAACCTAACAGAATTAAATAGCGTCAGTTATAACTAGTTTTTATACATTCAGAATTTTATCCAAACGTCAAAAGACGTAGAGGCAAAATTATTTTGTAAAAATTGGTATATTTGTGCATTCATGCGTTTACCTGTATTGGCAAATATTAGAGTCGACTTTCTGCACAGTTAAGGGACATTCGATGCTCCCATCGTAAGTTCCGGGCCATTCAGGATTCACGAAGTACGTTACATTTTGGTTCGTTTCAGAATTGCATGTCTTTTGGACTGTTATAGAATTTTATGACAAACAGATTAATATTCGACTACCTTAGGTCAGTTATATTTAAGGTGTCACTTTGTAGATGACAATGTAATTCTACCATTTTAACAAATTTATTTCTTACAGACACAGCAAACTCCAAAACCCGCAGCGCAAGTGCCAAATCCTTGACCACCAAGTTGTTGACATTGAGCTCGTGGGTAGCAAGTTCCGTTTCCATTTCCTTCCGTAGCGCAAGGGGCATTTTGGAGCCGGATCATCATCAACATTGAAATCACTGTTGAAAAAAAAGAATTAAGAAATGGAATTTTTTTTTAAAAAAATGGATTACATTAAACTTATTGACGTATAAAGGTAAACTTACATCTTGGATCCTTTGGATCTAGATTATCCACATCGACAACCCTCCCATCATCAATCTCAATGGTTTCTGAGCCGGAACTAGAGCTAATAATTTCTGTCCTACCACCCCTCGACTCTTCAATGATTACTGAAGCTCTAACATAACTAAAAATACTCAACAGTATCACAGCTACAGAGAAAGGACTCAACTGCCAAACTGATCTCGTCCTCTCTGTTAACATGGCTATACTTAAACCTAGTCAACAGGGAACGTGTATAAAATGATATATAGCGCTTTCCCAAAAGCTCTTTCTATACTTCCTTATTTCCTAAAAATGTTTGCAAATTTTATCATGCAAATATATTCAAAATCAAATTTTCAGCGCACAGGATTTCTCGAGCATAGCTTCATTGCTCAGAGTCAGCAGTCAAATGAAAAAAATAATAAAAAATTCCCAAGATTTGATTGAAATCAAATTGTTCAGAAATTGGTTTCTCTCACTTTCAGGAGCTACCACAATTAGAATTGCACCAGGTAGGGTTGATCGTTGATGACTGAGCAGAACTTAAATCATTCCCATCACTTTTTATATGCTGACCTGCTTTTCAAACCTCTTTGACATGATTCAATCTTCAAGCTGTCAACATACTCCTTCATTTCATCTGCCGTTGACGGTGGTGGTGAGGATGACGAGACAAATTAACTACGAGAAAGGGAAAAGAGATAGAGAAGAGAGGAGACTCGTTATATAGGATCAAACGAATGACGGATGATTTAAAGTGAGCGTAGTATGCAAAAATAAAAATAGAGTTGATATTTTTTTTTGTCAGGAGATGTTTTCTAAAAATACATACCTATACCTTATGTTGTTCACCAAATCCTTAAAAAGGTACTTGTAAAACATCATTAACAAAATCATCCCCATCCTTTTTTAATTCCACTTCCCTAAAGATGCCTGTAATTCAATGCAAACTTATTGACAGAGAAATAATTTGATTTCTCGAGGATCGGATGAACATTAAAATTATCATTTGCATGCTGGGATGGGCACATCCCTTTCTTTGACCCCAACTTCCTTTGAGAGTTCAACAAGTACGCATAAGGAAGGAGTGTGGGACTACTGGGAGCTTTGTAAATCCTTTTCAAATCATGTAATGTCATCTGAGTTCACTTGAACCCAAATTTGAAACATGTTCATATTTTGCAGCTGCAATGAAGATAATAGTGAGTAGCATTGCAAATTTAAAAATCAAAGGAGCAATGTTGAATTGTTGTTGAATGTCAAGGCGAAAAATTGATCTTCCTTATTTGTCATCTGAGAAAAAAATGATAGTGTACACAGTAGGATATCCATTTTCTATTCAGTAACAACAACCATGGGAGAAAGAAAAGCAGGATGCAAATAGAAACACTCAAGTCACAAGTAAGAGTAGGCTTCTTTTTTTTATCATGAATTGAAATCAACAGTCACGACGACCACTCGGTCGTCATTATAATATTAACAGTAGAGAAAATAAATAAGTTGCCTTCTATCATTATGCATCTATATGGGCTGCGTGTACATTAGTTAGTTTATTTTCATTATGACTAGAAGTCGTGTTTTCTATTTATTCTGCGTGAAGGACTAAGATAAGTTGTCAAGTTGTGAGTAGCCAGCCAGTCACCAAACGAAAGTCATTATCATTATCAACTGTAGAAATAGCATAAATCCGATGTGATGGTAAGCTGTTTTATACCATCCTTTTAGAGTCTCAAGTTTCATTTTTTATATCCGCTCCGTCACAATAATAATACATGAAAGTAAATCTTGCTGCATCATCAACTCCCAAAAAATTGTTAGAATTTTGGTAATGATGGACTCACAGCTCTGCATCAAAGCTTTTTTGGTGTTTCATCAACCGACACTGAGCACCTGGGCTGCATGACAATTTGCTTTGTAAAAGTTTGGGAGTTGAAGTTGAGTTGACATTTGAGATAACTACATGCAAAACCAACGCGTTTTAAGGAAACGAGAAATTATTTCGAGGCAGGATGGACAAAGGAAGGCCTTAAAACTTTTTGGGTGATTCTTCATTCCTTTCGCAGCTGTTGCAAACTAGACAATGCAATGCATTATTATTGCATACATAAAAAAGTTGCACATGGAACAAAGGATAATTTCGTTTTCTAACGCTCTCATCTTCAGCGTTCTTCAGGGGGAAAATTGGAATTTGAAAATAAATATTTTTGTAATTGCATTTTGGTGCGCTTTGTTAGGTGCACGAATAATTTCTAGGTACTAGTACATGCATAACTTGTATGAAGGTATATGGTTTATTGCACAAAAAGTAAAAAAGAAATCACATTTCAAATAATAATGTGCATTGTCATTAGTTTTCAATTCAATAATAATATTATTCTATTGAGATTTAACTTCAAATATTAATGCTAACTAAACTTAACTTAACATATAAGTTTTGTTCATTCGTTCAACGAAATTGTCTACAAATAGTTGGCACACGGTGCATTTATAAGGTCAATTTTTATCACAATCGAATAATATCATGCTGTTTTTGTCTAGTCATTTTTTCTGATATATTCATTTATCTCATCTTACCTGCATGTTCTCAAAATGTCTATGCATTACATATTGTCGTCACTATATCATATCTATATATATATATACAAAGGTAAATGTACTTATAATTGAACAAACATTTAGTTATTTACTTTCATTAACTACATGTAAAGTAATACCCCTTTTCAAAAAAAAGTTTCATGTTAATATTTAACCCGTTTCAACATAACACCATTTGAAATCCCTATAAAAACGTCATGAAAATATGCATATAACACAACAGAGACAACATTGAACATAATATATATATAGTAATCATTCGACAGGCTTACTGGCAAAATTTGGTTTGGTAAAAAAGCTGTATTGTATCTGCAACGTCGTTTATCAGAGTAATTTCGTTATAATATATCCTACACTAGTTTTTTTTAATTTGGCTTTGGTGCAAAGATAAGGTCATAATTGTCAAAGTCTTGTCTTTCCATGTCAATAATCTCCACCTCGTACTCTGGCTTCTTCAGAGGGTAGTCAGTTTTGTTACCAACTTGTTGTGGGAGATAGTGCTTATCATCATGTTGAGGTCCTTCATAGTAAGGACAGGTAATACCCTGACTTCTCATGTGAGATATTGGCATACATTTTTCTCTGAAAAAGTAAAAATCATCCGGACAACGGTAACGGAACTTGGCGAACAGACCACCAGCCGTTGGAACACAACGCACGAAATGGAAACAGCTCTTCTTGATAGCAAACATGCCGGGTGAAGAGCATCTATCTTCCCGAGTTATGGACGGTCTGGCATTCTGTAGGAAAGAATCATAAAACCAAGAAAATTAATTAAGGTCCTGAATGAATTTAAGGTCTAAATAGCCAGCCAACTCATTACAAGGCAAATACAAACATACTAAATAAAACTCAAGATACTTAATAAAGAGGTACATTCTACATATATTGCGGTAGTTCTATGTATACTGTATAAGTGTGAGTAGAGGTGGGTTAATTGGTAAGTATATATTTGCATAAGCTTTGTCAGCGTTATTAGTGTCAGTGTATTGAGAAGCAAGTGTTTAATACAAAATATCATACATGGTTTTTCTGTGTGTATATTGTCACCTTGTCATACAATGTGTAGATTTTGTGGACGGTGCTTTTTACAAGTTTGTACAAAATATTATTTTAAAACAAAGGATAAAGTGCAATATGAGCACAGGATACTGAGGATAATATGAATGAATGGTGAAATTAGGTTAGGAATTGATTGATGATATAGAGCTCTTGAACGAGATCTAATTATTGTAAATTTAAGAAATACTAGGTCTAGGAGGAGAAGATGGAGGATTGGAACTGGAATTTTTGTTTGTAGCAGTTTTAATTGCATCACGAAGTAATCGAATATCAACGTTGTCCACGTGTGTAAGTAGAGCACCGAAGGGCTCAGGTGTTTCCTGTAAGGAGGAGGTAATATAAATTTACAATAGGTATGGTTTTGTAAAAATTAAAAAGGTTACAACTCATCTGAAACATAGATAGTATGGATGTATGGACATGGAATTATAATAATTATATACAACATGTGAAATCAACATCAAGGTATAAATATTGTATAATACACATCTACAAACGATGGAATAGTTATGCAAAAAATTAGGAAGAATGTCGAATCCAATTTGCATCAATGATAAGAAATGCCTCTTTCATCGATGTAAATACTTACCCATTCGTTCAAAGGAGGTTCTCCTCTTAATGCGGCTGGAGGCGGTGGGTTTTGTCTGTTGTCCCCATAAATTCTTTCGCATTTTTCCTTCAAACGCTGATCCTCAGTTGTTGTTACATTGCATGGTTTTGCTTTTTCTACATTTAAATAACAGATTTTTTTAGAGACTCGGACCTTTTGATTGCAGCATGTAAAAGTACACATGTTCCACGTTTCATACCTGCTTTTATACATTCCTGTTTGTCATATTCAAATACATCGCCATCTGGACATTTCATGACCTTGATCAAGAAAGTGCCGTTGACCCAAGTACATGTATAGTATTTCTGGCAATCCAGTGGGTGTGGACGCATTGGGCGCTTTCCATTTTGATTCTGGTATAAATCGAAAATAAAACTTGATAAATAATTTGATTTTTGGCTATATGAAACTTAAAATGTAATAATGTACCTCGCAAGTAATTTCAAATGGTGGTGGTGGCTCCTCGGGTTCTTCCGTTGTAGTGGGTTGAGCCTCTGTTGTACCAGCTGTGGTGGTAGTTGTTGTACCTTCCGTTGTGGTAGTTGTGGTAGTGGTTGATTCTTGGGTGGTAGTTGTGGATGAAGCCATCGTGGTAGACATCATTTCCTGCAAAAACATTTCCCATTGATTCATATTGAGAAAAAATTGCTAAAAGTTAGAATTAAAATCAAACCTCAGGAGGTATTGCGGTGGTGGTGATCGTTGTTCCGGAAGACTCCATGAAGCTTGGGCAGTAGGGCGTAGTGTTCATAATCGCCTCAGCGGTGGTAGTTTCTGGGGGCTTGCTAGTTGTTGCAGGACTTTCTTCTTCGTTTTGTTGGGCGTGCGTTGTTGTTCCTTCTGTGGTAGTAGTTGTGGTTTGAGACGTGGTTCCTTCGGTTGTGGTGGTGGTACCTTCATTTAAAGTAGTAGTGCCCTCGGTAGTTCCTTCTGTTGTCGTTGTTGAAGGATCCTCTTCATTTTGTGCCGGGGGAACATTGTTATCATTGTCACATGGTTTGGAACTGTTGCTCTGCTGGTTATCACCATTCATACATTTAGCACATTTTGGAGGTGGACTTTGGGCTCCTGCGTAGTTGCAAGTTGTAATGGAGTCATCCCACCAAGTTCCTTCCTACAAGTTAAGAAAAACATGAAAAACTACTTGAAAACACAAGCATCATTTGAGAAACCTTAAGGCATGCTTTTAATAATAACAGTCTCTCTTTACCCCACAGTCAAAGTGGAAAAGTGTAAATGATTGTCCTTCTCCTTGGAAGTCAACGCAGCGATAGAATTTGGAACAGTTGTTGGGATTTCCATAATATCCTTCATGTTTGCAGACTATCTTCTCATTACAATTGTCTCCTCCTTCACCGCCGCCCTCACTGTTATTGCTCTCGCTTGATGATGGAGGTGGACTTTCTGTAGTTGTTGTGGTTGTTGTAGTGGTCGTAGTTGTTGTTGTAGAGTTGTCCTTATCACATGGTTTTCCACCAGAATCTCCTTCGGAAGGTGGTGGACTACTAGTAGTGGTGGTGCTACTACTACTACTTGGGGATGAGGTGGTTGTAGATGAGCTTCCTCCTTCACCTCCACCTTCTTGCTGTCCAGTTCCGTTTCCTCCTGATCCTTGAAGACATTTGGCTTCGGGGTCTTGCTGCCATGGATGAACGCAAGTTACCCTACGGAACAGATGAAAATTAAATTGAGGCATACAAGGTAAGTTTTTAGTTAGTAATATAGTTTCATGCGTTTTAATTTACTCTTTGGCATGCCATACTGTTCCGGGACCGCACTGGAAGTCAAATTTGGTAAAGGCGCCGTCAAAGTCCACACATCTACATTGAATTGAAATAGTTTAAAAGTGATGTAAAAGGATAATTTAAATATAATATTTATGTCAATTGCTAATGAACCTGTAGAATCTGGTACAGTCATCTTCATTGGGAAAAAATCCTTCCTCCGTGCAGGTAGAATTGGAAGGTGATGGCTTAGAAGAGCCTTCTTGGTTATTGTCTCCACCTCCCGAGGAGTCAGTTCCGTTATTTTTGTCACAATCAGGTCCACCACTGCTAGGTTTTTCTGAAGATGGTGGAGGACTTTCAGTTGTAGTCGTTGTGGTGGTAGTTGTTGTAGTGGTAGTAGTAGTTCCTTCGGTTGTAGAGGATTGGCTACCTTCAGTGCTATTGTTCTTATCACAAGGTTTTTCTGGTGGGGGTTGCTGATTTCCTCCTCCACCATTGTCACCACCACCTCCTCCGTTATTATTGTTATTATTGTCTTCATCACCACCATCAACTTCATTATTATCTGGGGGTGCCATGTAGCATTTATTATTGGGAGAGAGTGCCCAAGGATGATTGCAGTGACCTGGGGGCAAGTCAGTGTCATAAACTGTTCCAGGTGGACAGTCAAAGTCGGCTCTCTTCAATCCTGCTTGCTCGTAGCATCTATAGAACTTCTTACAATCCGACTCATTAGGGAAATATCCTTCCTCGGAACATTGCTTAGAATTGGAATTCGAACCGCCACCGGACTGGTTGCTCGATGATGGTGGTGGTGGTTGCTGCTGCTCTCCGTTATCCGGATTATTGGATTCCGAACCGTCATTATCATTGGGCTTTGCGGTTGTTGTTGTTGTTGTTGTGGTGGTAGTTGTGGATGATTGATTGTTTTTGTCGTTGTCACATGGCTTTTCATCTCCGCCGCCCTGTGAAGATCCTCCTCCCTGATTGTTATTCGAACCTTCTTCGTTTTGATTGTTAGAGGACTCCCCTCCATTGTTATTTTCAGAGCCACCTTGGCCTTGGTTTTCAGAGCCACCGGAGCCCCCTCCATTCGAACCGTTGTTGGACGACCCCGATTCATTTTGATTGTTGTTAGAAGATTCCGACCCTCCCTCATTATTGTCACTGGGAATGGTATTGTCTTGATCCCCTTCGTAACATTTGTTGGAGGGGTCAAGGGCCCAGGGATGATTACACTGGCCTGCGGGTTCCAAATCTTTGTCATAAACCGTGCCCGGCCCACAATCAAAATCAACCCTTTTGAGGGACTCTCCTTCTTGGTAGCACCGGTAGAATTTTTTGCAATTTTCTTCATGTGGAAAGTACCCTTCTTCTGAACAACCCTTTGGTTTCCCTCCACCACCACCTTGGTTGTTGGAGCCACCATTGGAGCCTCCTTGATTATTTCCAGATCCTCCATTGTCACCTCCTCCTCCTCCTTGGTTATTGCCTCCAGATCCGCCGCCATTATTTTCTTCGTTATTTTCGGAACCACCACCTTGATTGTTTCCACCATTGCCTCCATTGTTTGATCCTTGCCCATTGTCTTTGTCTTTGTCACAGGGTTTGCCTTCTTCATTATTTCCAGAGCCATTACCACCCTCATTATTGGATCCTTGGTTGTTCCCTCCATTGTTGTTGCCACCGTTGTTGTTTCCTCCATTATTATTTCCTCCATTGTTGTTTCCTCCATTGTTGTTGCCACCGTGGTTGTTTCCTCCTTCATTGTTGTTTCCTCCTCCATTGTTGTTGCCCCCATTGTTATTATTGTTATTGCTGCCACCATTATTAGAACCTTGATTATTTCCATTTCCACCTCCCATATAACATCTGGAGCTAGGATCTACGGCCCATGGATGATCACATGTGTCAATTTCATCATTGAAAACGGTGCCGTCCTGCAAAGATATCATCATAATAATTTTGTTCCCTAAATGAACTAATAAAACTATATTTAGTTGCCAATTAAAATGTAGGTCTCAACTTACCCCACACATGAAATTGTAAACATCATATCCTCCATCTCCTCTCAATACGCATCTATAGAAAGCCTTGCAGTCTTGATCGCTTCCGAAAAATCCTTCCTCCTGACACTGGTTACCACCACTGCGCCGAAGATTGTTATTGGAGGCACTCCTGCGCAAAGCTCTCGAGGATTTTACTCTTCCTGCTTGAGCTTTGAATTCAAAAGAAATGCAATGTGTAATTAGGGTAGGTAATTTTTTACTCGAAGGTTGATTAACATAGGTCAACCGTTAAGCAATATGCATATGCTAATATTTGCATTTACGAGTGTTAGCAATAACAGCCTTTAGTTGCACCTCATATTCATACATTATATGTTGCGTGTTAAACACCCATTAGTATCAGAGATCAAAGACCGAAGTGAAAAATTAATATGTAATCCTCGTCCCTCTCCCTATTGACTTTTCACCTGAATTCATTTAATACGCTTTTTTTAATGTATTTGTTTTTGTGTAAAAAATAGACAAATCAATAGCTCTTGTTACCTCATATCATAAATTATGAAGCCATTAAATCAGAAAATCTCAATTGTTCGGATCTCGTTGAAAAAAAAAACTAAATTCTTGAGCAATCGCTTTGTACACCTTTGTCATTTAGGGACAACTCAATTGAATCATGACTCATGTCTGTCTGTGGGTGATCTGATTGTGATTTCTGCGAATCATTTAAATGTAAAATAGACATAACCTGACTCGCAGGATTTTCCATTCCATAATAAAATGCAATTAAGATAGCAGCAAGGAGTAGTCATTCGTAAAATTACAACAGACGGGACTGGAATAAGTAACCCATCACCCGTAGAAATAGTCAACAATCAATGATTGCAAAAATGCATAAGGTTTGCAAAGGTGCATACAAATGTACAAATAATGCAATTGACATTCACATCAAGAATTCGTTTGATTATAATATTTTACCATGTCAGAAGAAGATATGGTCATTGGCATGTACAAAATTATACAAATAGTCGCTCATGCTTTATCTAAATTTCAACTTCGTTGTTGATATGCAAAATCAAGTCTGCTGAACCAAAAAATTGGTTCTCTCTGACAAAATCTAACCACGGAACACATCTGTGAGATAATACTAATGCTTAAAATTCCAGTACCGATTTGATTTTTTGTACTTGTAATTATGTGGTTTGTCTAAGGTATTATTGCTATTGAGCTTATGCTCTTATCTTACAAAACCTATTTTTAAATTTCAATGCTAAAGTTTTACTTTGATGCATACTTGTGTTGGATTTGTGGGTCTACATTTTTATATAATCGAAAAATAAGTAAAAGATGGTCACGAGAAGCAAATAAAACTTTCGATCTATTAAAATCATCGCTGGATCTAATGTACTTATACTTACTAGTATGTAAAAGTGAGTCTGAAAACCCGACGCAGCTTGAACAACCTTTATCTATTCATTTGGTTTGGCTAAGAATTCGATTTCCTGCATCGACCGACCTCGACCACATACTACATTTGCATACATTTAATCTACTATACAATGGAATCACCTGTCATAAACTATTTAACTCATTATCCTTTTCAAAATCGTAAATTTAAAAGCCAACTCGGAGCCTTTGCCTTTTAAAAAGCTTTTTGAAACTGGTATGTTGTTTTTGTTACTTGTGACTTGTGACGTAACACCGCACTAGTGTAAACATGCTTCAGAAAGCACATGCACAAATGAAAGCAATTTATTGCCACTTGTCCCATAAAAAATATTATTTTCGTTCCTTTGCATTTTTTTTGTATATATTTCCTCGATATAAAAAAATCAACTCACGTAATCCTGACGAAAGATCCGCTTGTTGAAGTGGAAGATGTTGATATGAATCTGGCGGAGCGTCTCCTCCTGCTGCATAACCGGAGCTACTAACAACGCCGGCACTGACCTCCCCAAAGAACAGCGTAACAACTTGAGCGAGTATGAGGAACACTAAAAGTGAATGGTTGAGCTTGCTACTACTGTGTTGATGGTAATTTGACCTACGACCCTCTCTCCTCCTCTCTCTTGTACTTTGGTCGTCAGATTTTCCTGAGAAATGGCAGTCGTCATAATTGTGGCTAATGAGATTGCTTCTGAGATGGTCACAACAAGTGTGTGTTATTCTTCTCTTTCTACCGGGCTCCTCACTTTGGTCCGTCGTCCCTCCTGTGGATTTTAAAGACAGAGAACAATGCAATATTATTCGTAATTACCGTTCTATCCCAAACAAAATAAGTCATTAATTACATCAGCTTGTTTGTTCGCATAAGAAATGAAGTCAGAAAAAAAACTTTTATCAAGCAAGTCCATGTCCAACTAACGTGAAGTTGAAATGAAACCGCAACCGATTTTGATTTTTTTTTCTCGCAAGAATGTAGTATATATGAGCCGTTATATGAGCATGAGCATTGTTTTTGTACGCCTCAACTGGTCACCATAAATCATTCCGGACACTTAATTTCCCTCATCATATTTGTGCAACATGCCATTTATGGAAATTTCAGTGTAGGTAACAGCTTAATGCATGCTTAATGCTAATTTTTGCAGACTTTCCTCCAAATCCAAAACCCGTGTAAATTTTATATATTTTATGTTCATTGTAGTTTTGTGATGAAGATGTCTTTATAAGCGTGGGATTACATACGGTATCCAGTACTTACATTCCGCAGTTTAATTAATGGCTTTAAAACACGAGTTGAAAACAATTTAATCATGATGACAATATAACCAACCACTCGACAAGGAAGTACAAACATATTGGAGGCGAGGTCTTAAAAGCCTTACCCTTCCTACATGTGTGTTGACGTAAAAAAAACTAACATTACATTAACCACCTACGCAATCCAACAGGTATTTATTTTACAACATTCCTGGAGTTAACAAAGACAAAACCTGAATTTAAATGTAAGTACCAAATATTTATTTTTGGTTCATCGATTCTTGATTCTGCGAAAGGTTTGTTATCAGTCACACGTGAAAAGTCAAGTCAGTTCACAGGCATCCATATTTTAAAACGAAAGCCAAACCTATATATAATGTTCTTGCTGCTGTTCCAAGTAGTAACGGAATCATTCTATTATGCTGTGATTAAGCACAAGTCACAAGTCAAGCCTTTTCTTCAATCCTCCACATCCCATTTTTCTCTGCCTTTTGTCACCTTTTTCGCATGCAAATCTTAAATACCTTGTCAAAGCGAGAGCTGAATTAATAAGAGAGCTGCAACAATCAATCCTTCAAGAGAACACTTCTTGATCCTGACATTAGCACAACATCAAAGAGTATGTTTCGGAGGAATGATGAATATTAAATGTTATGCATGTTAGTTGTGTATGAATCACTAGATACGCAAAAAAAGCTCCTTTCATCAGAGAGATGAACTCTGTGTGTCATTCAACTGGATGACGTTTCACGTGCCATGTGTGGATAAACCCGCAACTACAACCATAATATAATTATATGCAATGGCAATATAGATATATCTATATGATAAGCAGTTGCATACGACCACCTTGTACTTTATTATTATTGCTATTATTTTAAAAAGAATTTGAAAAATGTCCTTACTCAATCTTGCCTTCTTGATCCTACCTCTTCCACCATGTTTTTTTGTAGCCAGAACCAGAAGTAATAATTATGCTTATTGTTTGCTTGATCTCAGTATAATGGCACAAGGTGAATGTCGTTGCAGTTGTCACTGTAAACTGTAATATAATGACTATATTTTGGCTTTGGCTACAGAATTGCAGTCAAACCAAAAACAGCATATCTCTCTCTCTCCGGTAAAATTTTATTTCTCTTCATTTTTTATCTCCATTGTTGATTGTTTCATGATAGTGAATAGTGGTCAACATTTAAGAAAAGTGATGCAATCTCGTCATCTTGACTCTCCACTTCACCAAGATAGTGGAGAGATGGAATTGATGCAAATTGTGAGGGTTTGTACAATAATGAATGCCCGTGTGAATAAAGTTTCCATTGTTTTCCTTGCACACTATAGAATTACTGGTCAAAGTTGGTCAGTTCAGTTCTTAAATGGCATGTTTTTTTATCTCATTACAGCCATAATCCAACCATATAGCACGAATGATTGGATTAAGAATTTACACCACAATGAATACTATAGGATGCGCAAAGAAAGGCTTCCTGGTGAAGTGTATTAATGTGAAATGTCAGAGGATTCAACAGAAAGACATTGTGGACAGCGTGGCTGAGACTCCCACGGATGCAAAAATAAAAGATTGTGTTTGGATGTCTATTTGTTGTGACCGAAAGGGAAAGATGCTAAGAAAAATCATTACTTGTCCCTTCAAATAACTAACCATAATATTATTTTCATTTTCATAACGGGATAAAAACTTTTTAAGACCCTGCTTGGGCAGTAAAAGTCAAAAGCAGGATTTAGATTGACAAAAGGGATTTATTACAGGCCATTGAATATTTCCAACCGGTTGACAGACCGAGTGCCATCACTTTGCCAAATACATTAACATTGCAGCAGGACATATAACAAAGCCTTTGGTGACAGGAATTGTCCATTACCACACTAATATGTAATAGTACAAGAAAATTATATGGCGAAAGTATCCAAGTCAGACCATCACAAATGTTTTCCTTTTGCCTTTTAAGTATTACTCAAACATCATCTTGTTTTAGTGAAATAACTAGCCATTACATTACGCTGCCAAAGCCGTAAATCAACAAGGAATCTTCTCTATAATGAAAATTTAGTGATTGTTTAGATGCACATTTCATCCAATCTCCATAATATTATAACTACTGCATCTGAAGCCATTGATTGTATTATTATTTTATAGATATTTTGGTTAAGCCTTTGTTTGTTGGTACTGGAATTCGACAATGTAATAATTATTCTTTGTATCACCGTCGTCAACGGGTCGTGCACTCTGCTTCGTCTTCTTATTTATAAGTTGGTCAGTAGCATGCATTTTAGCCATTCACAATTTCTTGGTGAGTTCATAACCATTCATAACGCGTGCTTACTTTATCCATTATCACATTCCTTTTTACCGTTGGCTCATGCATAATGTAAATAGAAACTTGCATACATAATTTCCATCCGTCAGCTTAATGACAGCATGAGAAAGATGCTCTTATTGATGAGGATGCTGATGCTGATGACGTAACTCAATATTTACAGGAAAATAATATCTTGGCCACATTGGTAAAAGAGGGTTGAATATTCACAGCACACAATCACATCCTTTCAGCATTCAACAAAAGCATTATAATTTAAACGGTATGAATAATCGGATAACCCCAAAGTCTTCATGAAACATTTTCACTTAACTGATTCAACAGGTTCTGCATATTATTCTTGACTAAGTAAGTATCAAACAAAACAAAAAACAGCTACTTCATCAGAAAAAAGTGAATTCATACAACCGAAAAGATGAAGGGTTTATTTAAATCATTTGAATGTAATTGGACTCTTCAGTAGAGAAAACATAATAACAAGACAAGAACCTATATTTTTTATACAGATCTGACACGCTGCCTGTCTCCCGTCAATTTACCATATACATACCTAATTGGCTACAGTTGAATCTTCATAGTTTTAAAAAGTGCGTGTAAGACAATGTTCTACACTTTGTTAAGCCTCCTCCGTTTTGTAAAACCTGGTAGTTGTTTCAGAGCAAATGAAGGGGAAAATGCTTTTAAATCTTTCACTTTTGTCAGCCTTACTTATATACTAGTCAACTAGCCACACTACCGTAATATATTTTGTGTTGTTGTTTGATGCGAATCTTTGCTCGTTCATTCATTATTTTCACTTGGCGAAAATAATAGACTACGACTACCTCAACCCTCTGCTTATCTTATTGATCAGATCTTATAACAACAAGTACATTAACTCATATCCTGAAGGACTGATCTGACTCCTCCGAGAGAAGAATTTAAAACGACGCGGAAGCTTTTTTTTGCTTAAATTTTTTTTACACCGAAGAAGACTAATTTAAGGAGTCAACTTTGTTTTTCTTTGTATTTTCTTCCTCAAGATGATGATGCAAATGAGAACAAAGTAAAACATGCTAAAAGGCATGTTAAAATATAATGTATGGTTGGTGGTTCCTCCAACATTTTTGTCATGTAAACTACAGACGACAGTTTACTAATAAATTCGGTGTGATGATGATGGCTGAGCCATTGTTACTGTTTGTAACGACTTCAAGTGGAAAAGGAGAAGAATGAATTTTTGCAGTAATAAACCTGTCAGAGGTTTGGACACACACGAACATATGGATTTAATGGCTAGTTACTCATTAGCAAATTTTAGTTTGACCTGCACTTTTCCCTTCTGCTTTTTTCCCTTTTTTGTCAAAATTATTTTCATGGTTGTTTTGTTGCCAGCAGGGTTGCGCTCACAGTATGCATACAAATTCATTATAAATATTAAGCCTTTTGATGGGAGGAATGTGATGTGATAATGATGTAAAAACCATTAGATAAGATTTTAACGGCCAGGAAAAAGCCAGTTTTAAGTGGTTGCTTTCAGAAAGTAACGTCAAAGTTGCTAGTGAAAATATTGGATATAGCTGATCGATCCGTCAAAATCTAAACGGTTTTGGCTGCTGCTGCTGCTGCTTATAAAAACAAAAAAATACTACTTTTTACCTATTAATTTGTTCATGAATTTCATGACTGTACTTGGCATTAACTTAAAAAGCCTTATTGGTACTTACTTATGATATGATATGATATGGGGTCATGACATGACAGTCAATTAGATAATGGGATAACTTAAACAAGACACCATGAATAAAAATGAGAGGATATTACGACTCGTTTGAGGTGCTAAATAATCAAAGAGAGGAAGAAATGATAACCTTATAAAGGAAATTTATGTTAGGTTTGAGCTGCTGTTGCTCCTGCCACATGATTTCTTGTTGGATGGGTGTGTTTAAAGTAAATTATCAATGCGTGGCCTGCCACTACATAAACAAAGACTATGAGGAATTAAATTGTGAAAACTTCTTTTCATCCTGCTGTTGCGCTGATGATGAACGAACCTAGCTGAGCCACACTAGCTTCTGGAATTGAGCACCTGAAGTTCTGAAGATGAATTGAAATGACATGAACAGTTTTTGAATGCAGCGAAAATGAATTGGAAGCTGATTGGATATAAAATGAAAATGAAATGCAGTTGTTGGGAAGTTGAATTAATGAGGCGCAACTATTCATGTTTGAAAGATAAAGATAAGTAATTTTATTTGTTTTAGATTGTCATATTGTCTGACCACGCCGCTCTCCGGTTATCAACCCCTCTGTATTTCAGCTGATAAGGGAAAAACAACTCCAGGCAACTCATACTTCATTCATTCCAACTGCTGACTAATCTTAAAATACTGTTGTTTTACAGAGAAGGTCGTTGTTCTTCTTGTCTTTACGTCAAGCCAATCTTTCTTCGTCACTTTTTTCTCTCAAAAAATAGATGCTCACTCATGAAGGGAGTGCGAGAGTGTATCACATCACCCAAAAATTCCTTTCCTCAAAGGCAAGAAATAATTAGATGTATATATGTAAAATGACTTGGAAAAGGTTTCTACCCTAAAGGTAGCCACACCACACCACAATGTAGGTACTTTTTTGATTTTGATATTGCTGCATGGTCAACCACAAAAACCTCAACTCAAATGAAAATGAACATCTTCAGTATCAAAAGAAGATGAGAGTTGGAGGTTGAAGTACATATGTAAAAATGTCAGGTATGTATTTTGTGGTTCGCATCTACCTGATCATACCATGTTTTGTAATTTTGTATTTCCAGAAGGGTGCAAACTAAGGGCGGTATCCACACAAAACTATAATGATAATATTATAATTGCATAGTCAACTACGCAGTTTTTGTATGCTTGTATTTATGATTATGTTGTTTCTCTCTCTCTGGTTTGAAAGTTTGAAGAAGATTAGGTGATTTAGGGAATGATCACCAATAAATTGGCAAGTTAGCACAGATTATATTATATTATCACATATGGATTTGAATAGTAGTCGATCGAAATATACAGTGTGTTGGGGAGTAGTAGTAGTATGAACTGAAACAGGTTTGCAAATACAAACTATTGCAATCAAGATTGGGGAAATGGGAGCTGCTTTACAAAGGATAGCGATAAGAATAAAAAGTTCGTTTCGAATATTTCTCGGTTCTTTGACCGTCGCCAGCTTGTCAGTTTTTAGGTTGTTACGTTAAGAATAAATTTTTTATGTTGCATATAATGCAGTTTTTTTCAATCTGTAATTCCTCCTATTTTAGATTTTGGATGCAATTTTTCTAAATTGTGAAAATTCTCCTGTGAAAGTCATGATGTCATGAACTCCCAAAAACCAAAATAAATCCTAGTCATTATAGTACTACACACCACACCATATACATATTCTTCTTCTTTTGAATTTTATACAAATTATTTATGCTCCCACTTTGCGAAACTCGTCGCATTGTTCCTATTATTTAAGTTTATACCTACACGGATAACTTATTACAGCATTTACAACACCGTCCATGTTTCTTCACGCTCATTTGAAACACTTTAAATTGGCAAAAACAAACTAGTATGTGAGAAATTATGATATTTTGATGATCATGTAATGATGATGGCACTGGTAGTCAAAACTGGAGATAAATAATTCGTCTCCCTTGATAATGAGAGCTTCAGCCAAAACTTTGTTTTGTAAAGCCCCATCCACATTCACCCCACACCACAGCCGTGGATCCTGACAGACCATTAATTATCACCCGCCCTTTCATCCCTAAAACAGCGTTTTTTGCAATTAGAAAATGAAATATTATAGAAGTTTTTCAAGCCATTACAACAATCAGCATTCATTTAATCTTTGGTAATTCAAGCACTCAAATGAATCACGAATGGCATGTGTATATCGATCCAGCTGTGTTTGAAATATATCCACATCCACTCTTTTTTCAGTTACTCTCAATTAGAAGAGAATGGAGCGGTGGAGCTGAATATAAGTCCATATAATACATTATGGGGATTGTGATGTGCAACTAATGAATTTTCCGTTGAAGTTTATCAATAATTACCTATCGTAAATTTACGGATTTTCCAATCCTGCTGCTTCTATTATTTACAACTCCACACAGGTATTAATTTACTTTTGCACTTTTGTGAATTCTTTCAGCTTCTGAACATAAATTTTCCCCACTTTCTTCTATTGTGCTTTCACAACACAACCAAACCAGCGCCAACGGGCAAAACCAGAAAGGTCATGTTCATTTAAAGATTTTAAACTCTTTTTTTTGTATTCAAACACCATAACAAAAATCATGTATTGTATAAAAAAAGTGCATGTATGTACAAGAAATAAATTAGGGGAAACTTGCATTCACCTCATCACCACAAAATTATTTTTATGACTTTGTTGCTTCTGCTGCCAAGTGCCAACATAATTATTGATGTATGTGTATTGTATAATATCATAATGGCAGGCCAGAGACCGCATGCACTGCCTACCACCTTGTTTTAATTAACATCCCACATCAAGAATTCATCCATTTACTAATTCTCCATTTGCATTTAATTACTAGTTTTGGGCTGCATATGGATTAGGGATTAGGTACAAAATGCAACTCAACGTTGTGCTATGCTCATGTTTTCAAGATTTTGCAAAATAAGTGGAAGCGTTTTTATTGACGGCCAGGCCAGCCCGGGTCAGTTTTGGTGCAAAACTTGTATATATGTAAAAATATACATGAATCAGAATCACACTGTGCACAGCTTCTCCTTGGCTTCACTCCCTACCATTAAACTGTCTCAATTTAATTGTCGACATTTTAAGATATGATTACTAAAAGTGAAGAGCTGGCAGGTGATGATGATGATGACGTTTTGGAGGAAGAATTTACAACGCATTCTTATGATAATTTCTTCCGTATTAATATTTATTTTTTGAGAGGATTATTATTGCAGTAAAATGCAGGCTGCAGTCAGACCACTTATCCTAATAATGTCTTGGTGCATACAATGAATTAATTTTTGCAGTTTGCAAAAGGAGCCAAGTCGTGAAGTAGTCAGCCAAAGGTCATTCAATCATTGAAACCGACACCATCACCAACTGTGAGTGAAGTAGTAAAAGAGTACCGTTTTTAAGAGACGGTTTTTGCTTGTAGTTAGTAGGTACACAATGTTTTAAACTTTTAAAGATGTTGTAACTTGTAACACAACTCATTCAGCAGTCGGGAGTCGGAATGGAAAGAATGAGCTTTCAAGCCTACCTTTTAGTCATGGAATTCATTAGCTTCTCTTTTTATATAGCATTTGCTAAATGCTATTTCTATGTTCTTTTCATATGGCAGTTAATTCATATTCTATGGAGTATCATCGTATCATATCATACTATCATCCCCCTCCTAATGATCAGGTAGGAGCTTATTCATCATTAAATCCTCTGCATACCTCGAGGTTAACAAAACTTGCACTTTTAAAATTTATAACTTTGTATGCGTCTTGTTCGTCGCCTAGTTGTGCATACAGCTATATCTACGTACAATTGAGAATGATGATGGAGGAAAGACATGGTGAGCAACAACAGCAGTTTGCAATTTTTTTATTGCTCTTCATCAATCAGAATTTAAAATTCTTTGTTTTTTTCCTTCTAACAACCATCGAACCAACTAGTAATCCCCTGGAGCATAATGTTCTTCATATCCATATTTATTTTTCAATTCTCTAACGATAAGTCCAAATTCACGATCATTACAAATCTCCGTAATTCCATGTGTTCCTTTTGTTTTCAAACAGCAATCTTTGATGTATATCTCTAGTTATAAATGTTGCCTAATAAGGACCAATGCGACTTGTTTTTGGATAGGACCCGTACTAGTAAAATACATAACACATAAATTACATTTGTGAGCAAAGCAAGGCAAGGTTAGACAGCAAAAGTAACATTACACCTTCGGATTCCATAACTCAATCTGGATTGAACAGATATATATTTCTCCCTGTATTTCCTCATAAGTGAAGGTGAAGGTGGTCACTGGTTGAAACGGCTAAAACCGGGGACGTTTATGCTCATCCTTGGATTGTTAAATCAAAGTATCATGCAAACTTTTCTACAAGGACACCCTGCTGCGTCAAAGATATTTTTGTGAGGTACAGATTCAGAGTATTATGAATGTGACGGGATGGGGGCTGAAATGTTGATGATTATAATATAATGCGGACATTTCGGATATCCATAAATGAATATGCAAAGGCCGTGTGGCCGTGCCCTCCAATAATCGACATTATATCTTATAGGGAAAGTTGGGATGCGATGCGATTTCGATTCAATCTTAAGCTTGGATTTTTTTGCAACGTGATTTGCATTTAACTTGCCAAATACACCTAAACTGTATCATCATCATATTATATATGCATATCATCAACGTTTTGCAAGCAGATATGATATTGTGATGATGATGCTATAAGCCAGAAAAAATCGTCAACAATCATAAATTTGTTGAGCCACAGAGCATGGGCAGACAAGTGTATTCATCCTCCCGAAGAACTGAGAATGCAGCCTGCCACTGAGCTGCACCTTTTTAAAAATCAGTTTTCAAAAACATTCTGCCGTGAGCGCATTATTTATGTATGATTCGCACAAGAAGATGAGGACTAAAAGGAAAATATAAAAAAAAATCAAATGTTTTTGGATATGGTCACTACCACATTCGGGTGATTACCATCAACCAGAATTCAGCTGTGCTTGACGTGTCAGAGCTCATTTAAACGGAGCATTCATCACAATAAACCAGTCTGAAAAAGAAGAGGATACATAATAATATTTGGAGTATTTTGGCTTGAAGGTACAGAAGCAGCAAAATGCTTGTTTGAGCAGCCTGCGAAAAAAACGTTGTCACGTCACATCCTTTCGGTACTCGTAACAAATCTTCACTTTTTTTTTCTTAGTAAAAAACAGAGATATCTACAAGATTCGACACGTTACAGAAACCCGCACTATATCAGCTCTCAACAACACGGGTTTTTTAGGTACTTTCAAACCCAAGTGCAATGATGGCTATATGAGTGAAAAATTTACATATAAATCCTATAAAAGTGACAGAAACCGTCAGAAGAAAGTTATGGCGTACCCGTGTAATTCTACACTTGACTGATGAAGACGATGACGACGACAATGAGCTTCAAGGGACAACAAATGAAAAGGATAGTTTTACACGCATTACCTTCAGTTCATTTTTATATGTAAATGCGCTGTACAAAATGATGCATAGCCAAACGTAAAAAAAAATGTCGACTTTTCTATTGTCTTAATTAGGATCTCATGTTTGACTATGCTGACAATGGGAGAAGGTGTGTTTTGTCAAACAATATTGTGTGTATTTACATATAATCACAACATATCACAACGGATGTTGATCAATTACGTCAAAAGGACATTGTGTAAATAGTAAATACCTTGTTTCTATTTGTTTTTATTGTTTTACATCTATTTTTCATGAAGGACGGAAGGTAAATGCTGTAAATGTTTGCACGTATGAAGGTCAGTTAGTCGGCTTGTACTTGTACATGCAAATATATTTGAAGCAGAATTTTATAACCGTTTCAATTTCAGTAGCAAAAATTATTACATCATGAAACCGTAACTTAAACTGACATTTTTGTCTGTCATTCATGTGCTAATATATTTACTTTCTTTGGGAGGCACTAAAATTTTATCCCTTTTGCTAAAACCTGCTGCTTGCTTTTTTACGGAACTTGTATCATATTTCAGTTTCAGAGCAGAGCATGAATACTACTACTACTACTACTAGCTGGGGTACAGTTATGAATTTGCATGTTTATAGCCTGCATGCAAAAGCGTAAAATAGTTTAGGTACCTACGTCAAACGTACTTGTTTGTAGATGAAAAAACTTTGGTGCAATTAGGATAATTTTATTGACCGACTGTCTTTCTACGTCTTGTAAATAGTACATACATAGTACAAAGCTACATAAATAATATAGTGCATGCATCACAAAAACATATTATATGGGCTTTCTGTCACAGGAAAAGTGCAGATTTTTAGATAAATTATCAACCAGATAAGTGATATAGGTAATAGATAAGTTCATTCAGTTCATTGCTTTCTAAGTTGCATGATGCACTCATCATTAATTTTGCACCGGCACCGCCTTTTTGCTTTTAATAATTTTTTTGATGATCTTTTTGACTTTGTAATGGTTGCTTAAGATAAGGACAAACATGTTGTTTTCAAAAAAAAATTCCAAGAAATTTTAGAAATGAATATGTTTAACCTTTACCTTCTCACAACTATCTAGATATTATGGAGGAGTAGCAGAATGATGTACATTTGAACTTGAACTGCGGATGAATGGATACATATTCTGTTTCGGGATAATCTGAAATATTCTTCTTTCACCTCTGTGAAGTTTCGGGTGTCGCTTTACGAAGAGAAATCCCAAAAGAAATAATAATTGCTAAACGACTGAGAATCATACATTTCTTGTACATTATTTGATATCAGGTTTTGAACATGACATAATACGCTCAGATTACTATCTTCGTGAATCCAGTGAGAAATTATAGAGCTGAAGCTGTAATTTTATTAGGAGAACTCGTGGTGGGATGGAAGAATTCATGTCAATCATTAAAGTTTAACACATAATTCAAGACAGGATACGCTCACAAGAACAATAGGATTCTCGGTGTATGAGATTTGGTTACATTATACGGATCATATAGTTTATCGCCCAAAAAGTCATTTGACTTTGATGATCCTTTATAACTGGAATCTACAATCCTTATTGAAAAAAATGCAAACACACGACTTAATACTACAAGCAGCTTTCCCATAAAAATATTGACGTTTCGCTACAGTAAGTACTTTATTAATGCCATTTTTTTACATAACCTTGCTACTCACTTTCAAAAGTTTTTCAATTGTTTTTTTTTTCAATCTGATTTTTTAAGATAAATATCGTAATTTGATTGATTTTTTGTTTGTCTTGTGAAAACAAAAGGTGATATTAAGTCGGGTAAAAATCAATATCGGCTCCTTTTTATCCGCCCCGTCAGACTGTTTATGACTTGAATCAGACTATATATTTTAAAATGAATTGGTTACAGACTGTATAACATTATTTAATCAACTCTGCTGCTCTTCCATTCAGTTCTGCATCAATATTTGAGTACTTCACAAAGTGAGCTTCAAACAAGCATGCGAAAAATTGATTTCATATGCAAGAACGGGTATCTCTTCTGGAGTAACAATGGCATTAGCAAGCCTTATTGCAAAGCTTGTAACAATTCATCAATCATCTTGTGTGTAATAATCTGTCATCCTCCTGTACTTACTCGTCTTCAAGACTTTGAGATAGTTCCCGTTCTTTTCTTTACGCACAACTTTTTTTCCTACGAGTCTAGAAGCTACAATCAGGCAACGACCGTCTGTGAAGATGCAATGTGATCGAGCTTATATAACATGCGACTGCCCAACCCATTAAATAGCAGAACATCTCCTTTTTTGCGAATTGTCAACTGACTTGAGCAACTAATCAGCTTAATTATTTATATATGTATAGCATGACATGATCAAGTTGAAG
The DNA here is from genome assembly GCA_964034955.1 of Orchesella flavescens. Lineage (NCBI taxonomy): Eukaryota > Metazoa > Arthropoda > Collembola > Entomobryomorpha > Orchesellidae > Orchesella > Orchesella flavescens. Next base: position 33,442,372 of record OZ035954.1, on the reverse strand, counting down.
TGCATTCCATACAAAGCACGCATTTATTCTTTCTTTATATTCAGCGTGTGATTGTGCATACAACAAAATTCGTCTTCACCTCATCAAGTCACGTAATTGACATATCCTTTAGTTGTACTGCATTGCAATTCAACTTTTAAAAAGACCAGCTTCATATGCTCATAACACCTGTCACTGTATCTTATGATATCTCATCCCTGTCTTCTCAGTTTCAGTTACCGTTTTCATGTTTCACTATATTACATATCATATATCCATAAATTCTTAAATAAAGAATAGATGTCTACGGGAGGAAACTGTAAACCAATCATTAACAAAAAAAGCTACATGTCATCTCAACAATCCCGTACACAATTGATGCTGCCAAGCTTCTTTTCAATTTTCCCAATCCTCTCACTCAAAGGCTTGTTAACAACTATCCCCTCAAGAACATTACACACTGTGTGAGTCAACATTGTACATTGTAAATACACAACACATTCTTAGTGACTTTTCTCTATATTTACTTACAACACTTGTTCAAATAGAGTGGTAGGCTAACAAAGACTGGCACATGTTCCATGCAAATATGTACTTAATACAAGTACAGCGGAACTTGGAGCTTAATACACCCATTAAACGAGCAGTTACCTTCTTATTAACCTTTTGCATTGTTTTTACTAGTAATTCAAACAACTTTTAGTTAGCATAGCATCATTTGCTTTGTTTTCAAATTATCGATCATGACTTGCCGAACTGACTCTTTTTGCCTTATGTTTCGACTATACCAACAAGTTTGTGAGTTGACTATGAAAGGAAAGGAAAAGTTTGTATGTATTATTAAATGGAATCAACAGAAGCCCGCAAAATAATGCTCAATTCAATGTCGATTTATTGTATTGTCTTCATGAAACCTGCTCCCAAGTCTCTTTTCTTTCTCCATAATTGACTTTGACTTGACTTCAGTAGAACAATAACAATCAATTGATAAAGAAATCCAGTTTTGTCTCAGGTAACCCCAGTCATTATACATCATCAATAATTAATAATTACCCATTTAAAGCTCCCTTATAATCATAATGATTGCCCGGTTTGCCAAAAAAGAAGTATTAGGAGTAATGGGAGACTTGTCTGGGATTTCAATGAAATAATTATTTATGATAGCTAAAATCTTCATTGCATATCATATCAGGTGAGAATTACACTGTACCGTGAAGCTTCATTGTTGTTACAATGATGATATATGTATCCAAAATGCAATGAGAATGAGACGAGAACAGATGCAAATGTACTTTATAGACGTTTTAAAACGTAGAATATATGTATATGGAATAGTTTGTAAGAAAGGAAGAAAAGGTCAAAAGTTTAGTGGTCATAATGTTATGTCATAAATAATATGGCACTTTCAACTTCTTTCATTTCATCCTTACCCATTTTTCTCTCGTGATTGCCTGCTGGCTGCTACAACTCGCTTCCTCTTTGTTGCAATGGGATGCACTTTTTCTTTTTTATCCCCTTTTTGTTCAACAACACTAAAGATGAGAGTCAAGGACGAAGCAAGGTAAAGGATACAGAAAGCGAGCGAGTCCGTTTTTAACGATCAACTTTCACAGTCAGTCAATCCCTCATCTTTGACGTTCGTGTTTTTCTCTAATGTTTTATTTTTTCACAGAAGCTTTTATCTCTCAAAAGCAAAAAAAATTCACTTTCTTGGAACTCTAGTCTGAACACGATATATAGAATTGGGCCACTTTCTTTCAAAACCCTTGAAAATTGTATGAATTTTCAGGGACAAAGTGAGACAGTATTATTATAAACCCTTTTCTTTGAAAGTTTGATGAGCACAACGCAATAGAACAGCACCTGCTGATGATGAGCTCCCGGTTGCAAATATTTTTGCAAACTGGCACCAACTCTTCCGGATCAGATGGATTTTACAGGCTAAAGGATTGGCTTGGCCTGAATCATCCTCAACATTTTAAAGAACATGATCGTCATCATCCTCATCCTAATCATCTCCATTTCTTGATTTGCAAATCTGCAATATTATATATTGTATGTATATATTGTTGGGTTGGATGTAAGGCCAATGCCAACATTTTAGGCCATGAATGGTCAGTTCGGGATTTTGCAAGGAAGACAGAAGGTAGCCGTACGTGTAACATGATGCAGGCAAGCAGTCAACGAAAACGAACGGACCCAGACCCACCGACAATATTACCACAAGCCTACAACCCATCATATTATCACATCAGTCAACCAGTCCATTCCATACATTAAAAAACATGCATTCTAGATACAGTGGAAAACACGTATTTTAACCCTTCATGAGTATTTGTTCCCAAACAAGCAAGTGATAGTAGATCCACTTACATTATTTAGAAAAGACAAAAACACCACCACACATTGCATTCCACCATTCCCCACACACATGGTAAATGTAGGAGGAAGAGAGTAAAGTGAAGAAGATTTCAAGTTGAGTTTGCAAATTTTTCTGCAAAAGAGAGAGATTGAGAACAGTTCAGTGTTTAGTCAGAGACCAGACCTGTCTTATGAACAAACACAACATTGTAGTTGTAGTAGAGTCTGTCTGAAGTGTATGACAGGTCCATTAAGGAAAAGCAAGAGGAGTGCGTGTAATGAAAACTATGAGGACCTACCTTGACCATGACAATGGGAACTGCATTATAAAACAATCTAACGGCCTTTTTACATATTAAGCATAACATAAAAACACGATTGGTGTTGCACCTTTTTGTCTCTTTGCAAAAATCTTGTCATTTTTCGTCTATTCACACCAGAATAATATGAGCATTATCATAGCATATCAAACAACAATAATAATCATCATCATTTAATGGGAAATCCTCTTGAAAATTTTACTCCAACGCACAATTGAAAATTCATAGTTTTCCTAGTGTTTTTCTGTCACAGAAGGGGAGACCACACGAAGTTCCTAGATATGAGGTTTGCACATAATGTACATATATATACATTGTAATTCATTGCCCATTGCATCATTCCGCGTAATATTATAGTGTCATCGTTTTCTACTTTTGCAAAATGAAATGAGCACCATTCAAGAGCTTCTGTTTCTGTTTCTCTCTGACTTTTTGTGTTGTTGCCACTCAGGTGGGGAGGAGTGCCGAATGGTATTTCATTTTATAGTGTTTTGAGTGTGAGTCCAAGTATCATCATCATCTTCATCACTCTTCTCATCTTCTTTCCGTCATGACATGAAGATGATTGTGATGATGCCGGCTCATATAAGATATTTTCATGAAAACGTTCATGTAGCTAATCGCTTTTTATCTTTTCCTACACTACTCATGGAATGGAACATCTTCAGTTTCCAAGTTAGCTGGTAATGATATCAGAATCACATTGTAATCAGTAAAAAGAAGTATAAAAAAGGTGATGTGATATGTGATATGATGCATGATGCAAGAAGGAGCAGTGCATGATGATGACGATCAAAAGAAAATGTCAAAATTAATATCACCTTTCATTTTACTCCCTTCATCCTCTACTCCATTAAAATACTGGAGTGGAGTTTGGAATCACGACTGAGTTCGTTAGTCATTTCTTCACGTCATCAAAGTCATCATATCAAACTTTTGTGCCATCATCATAATCATCTTTTCATCAACAACTTTTTTTAGGGTTTTTATATAAAGTTATACAGCTAAACATTGAAATTAAAAGATTTTAAGTACGCACGATTTTATCAGGATGGCATTCATAGTTTTGTCTGGTACTGGTTGGTGGTATTTTTTTCCAATGTGATTTGTTTTTGGACAAAGAAATAAAACGACGCAAATACTACCTAACTACTATAACTAGGGATCTGCACGGATTCTGTATTCAAAAACAATGAGTCATGAATAATAGTTTTCAGTTTAGTCCGGTCGGGTCATTATATTAAAGAGAAGTGGAAAACAGAATGTATATGAGCATGAGCACATTCAACATTGTTTGCTTGTCTAACCAATAAATGTCCGGTCCCTAGAAAAAGTCCCGGTATATGACACTGAAAAGAATTTTATGAGAAAACAAAAACAACTGTTTTCGTGTTGGAGAAAAATATTTCAACTTCTAATTTGGGAGTGTGAAGAATGTTTACGCAGAGGAAGAAGGAAGACATAAAAATAGAATAACAAAGTTTGAGCTTGACTTATTTGTGTGCATTGCATTGTTTTGTGTAAATAACGTGCATGCATTCTGCAATTTAAAAGTCAAATAGCATATTATTATTTTTGGTGCACCGTTAACCGTTTGAGAATGTGGTGCAATGACTATATTATTGTATTATCGTTTACTCTTGTCTTATCTCATAATCATAACAATAAATGATTCCCTTTTCTTCCTAGGAAGGAACAAAATCATAGACAAAGAGGCATTATGTGAATAATAGTAAAGTAACAATGTGAATCGTTTTGTTTCATAGCACAAGCGCGTACCTGTGATTAGACATGAATAGCAGCAGAGGCATGTCATTGTTTTTCTCCAAGTTTGTTGGTTTTGTTCTGACACTCGGTTTTTTTGAAAAGGTAGCTTTAGTAATACACAACCATTATCCATTGTTATCTGAGGGATTTCTCATGAGGGGTAATACATTCATAGCATTTTCTTAGTTGGTAAAGCTGACGAGATTCTTAAATCAAACAAACAGAAAAACGCGTAATATCGCCTTGAGACCCATTTAGGCCACTGACTTCATACTTTTGCTCATCCCCTTCTCATCATTCATCAGCGAAATACTTACTTAACCGCAACCGGAGCCAGTGGAGTTTATGGAAGACAAGCAAGCAACTCGCAGAGCCAAGTAAAGTAGGAGCAGTCAGAGCTGATCTGCATTCACATAACGAAACAAAAATGAAATACCACAAACACAAAATATGTCTAATAAATAATGACGACAAACCATTAAATCTCTTCGGTGATCAAAGAGTAAGCAAACGATAAACATTTCTAGACAAGGCACGCAATCGAGATGAAATGGTAGTCATCACTTTGATATGATATAATCCAACGGATGGATGTACTATACATAAGTACAACGGTGAAGACAGGTATACCATTACTTGGAAAAACTACGCAAAATTTCATGCTGCTGCTGCTACTTACACAGCTACTGAACTTGAACTTTTCAAACATTCTGCAAAAGGTAAAGGTAGGTAGATAGATATATTTACACGCATAGAAGAGGCAAAATGTCGTAAAGGAGGAAGAGGTACATCTTCAGGCAGATTGATTGAAGATCATTTTGATGATGATGCCACTTTACATGTACTTTTTGGGAATTTTAGCATCCACACTTCTCGAGGCAAAGTAAATCGAATCGTAATATCAGATATCAAAAAAGGAGTTGAGAATTTTAAACTAGATGATCATGATGAAATTTGAAGGTGGAAGAGTGAGCAAAAAAATATATTAAAATAGGTGTACACTGTTTGATTTTGTAGAATTGTTGGTGTTTTTGTCCTAAACCTTTTATCTCTGCATTATTGATGTGCCCGAAACAAGTTTGCAAGTCCTCGGGTAGTACAACTTGCAACAAGGAATGAAATTAGTATTAGGCTTGACAGTTGGTGTTCCAATGCATGTTTCCCGTATTAAAAACCAAACCGCAAAAAGGTTCTACATAAACCTGGATTGAAAAGTTATTGAAAAGTTTTTGCTACGTGATGCGTGAGAAGATATATTATCTAGATGATCGATATTACCAACCGGCCTTGCACTGGATAAAGCCTTTTTATATTGTAAGCAGATACATGTAAATGTCTAAAGAGTGTCATTTATATTTTTATTATGTCATGAAATGGAGTTTGAAGGTGATGAAATTGTCCCTAATGTGGTAGTATCTGTCAGATCCAAATCATATCACACTTTTTGATAGCTGAATGTGACAACGAAAAATCTGAAAAGACAACTTTCAGCATGCAAATTCCTTTTTATATGCCTAATTTTTAGTTTAATGAGTATGTGCTTCATCCCTAGTAAAAGTGTGAGCTGATGGCTATCTCAGGTCAAAATTGGTTATTTTGCATGATGATTACCTTACCTTAGTATGGAAAAAATGTTGATATTACCACTACCACCATCAGCGAAGCTTACTCAGAAAAGAGATGTGACGGATGTTGACTTCAGTGTTTGTCTTATTACGTCAAGGTAAGTAGGTAGGTGACGAATCATCTCTTGTCTTAATGGACCGCTGTCGGAATCGGGATGGTATAAGCACAAGCAGGTTATTGTAGAATGGATGGATGAATAATTGTGAGGATGCTCAAGAAGATATAATGATTAAATAAATTGCATCACCTGCTCCGAGATTATCGGAACAAGCTATTAAGTCATGAAAGGTGTATGAAATAAGCATGTTTGTAATACGCCAAAGAAAAAAATATGCTAATCCGAATTGTTTAAATCGGCTTTGAAGAAAAATAGTTTTTTGATTAGATGGATGAAGATGAGTCTGATGCATATTATTAGCATGTTTACATGAATAAGTAGATTTTATTGATCACGTCAGTCAACAAGATTGATTTTAATTTAAAGGTTGATGATCAATGAAGGTGAAAACCAACTGGTGCTGGTGGTATGGCCATGATGTGTGTTTATTACTTGGGCTAAAATGATATTCATGTATTGTATAATACACCTTAAACTTCATGATGATAAGCATTCAACCGTAAGATATTCAATCTATGGGGTCTGGTCTGTGGTCTTAATGTATTGCCGCTTTGAAATAATGCAATTTTATTCTTTATTGATTTTTGCACATCAAAAAGTTCCGCTATTCATGGTTCGGTGAAATAAGTACAAGTTTTGGTGCTTTATTTTCCGCAGACTTTTTAGTTCTGGAAAACATACAAAAGAAGCATCATCATCATCGTGTGATGTGATAGTTTCAACATCTACACGACATATTATTATACATAGTTAAGTCAGAAACATATTATGCGCTTTGTTTTTCATTTTACAACAGGAAACGGATCCAGGTGCCAGGACTCATATGACAAGCTATTGTTCAACGGAAAAGTTTGTATGAACCAGTTTTATCCACTGAGATTTTCATTATATTTATTATATGCATGACATATGTACACAGGCTCAAGTGCTTTGGTAAAGACAACACCTTTCATGTCATTCGAAACCTTCAAAAAGTTTCCTTTTAACAAAATGCTAATTAACTTTTTTTTGTTAATACCAGGAACAAGCCTTTTTAAACTAAAAGTAATTTGACTAGATTTTTTTCCTGACGCGCACTTTTCATTCAAGGTCCCTTCAAGTTTTGCAATACTATGGATCGTCAACTTTTTAACAAGAAAAACTAATTTATGCCGCAGCATACAACAAAGATAAAAACACAGGCATCAGGTATTGCCCTGTAGCATTCCTAATAAAAATATATGCCTGTGTATCAGCACAATCAAGTCAAGAGTCAAGACTATAAAATTATTTTGGCGGATTGTGACAACATGGAGAGACGAAAAGGACAAGAAAATAAGTATGAATGTAATATATAAACCTGATTTGCAATTCTAGCTTTAAACTATTTATTATCTTCAAATCTATTGTATATTTACTATCTACATTTAAATACAAATAAAAAGTGTTGATAACAATAAGTAATTCCACAAGTCCAAATTTGTTTAAAAGCCTCTAGCCACGACTTCAGAGCAGCGGTAGCATTAATCATCCATTTATCCAGTCAGTCGACACTCTCAACTCTCACATAGCAAAAACAAAGTGAAGATGAGCAAAAGGGGTCAAAGAGGGAAGGTCACCAGTAAGGAAGAATCAATGTGAGTCACGACATCCAACACGTTTTACATTACTTACTTGATTGCATCATCGTTTATCCATTACGTCTTAAACTTAATAATATGTACATATGTATCATGCACTGCTCTGCTGCCATACATTTTTCGTATAGGTAATAGGTATGACGGAATGGAAAATGCCATGCAAACATTTGAGTACCTAATTAGATGATTCAATCCACAAGAAACACTGGACACAATAAACATTCAAATTTGTCCGAGTCCAACTGACAATGATATTTATTGCTCAACAATAAGCATTTCAAATAGCAACCATTTTTTGCTCTGATTATTCAGTCACTTGTCTTGTCTCCTATCGCGAGAATGACATCATATACTAATATACTAATATTATGTTGCCTAAAATTCGTAATATTGGAACACTTGAAATTAGACATCCTATTATTATCATCTTCCATCGCACCACATTGTTTTTACGTGTTTATCCTTGTCCGGTCGGATGGTGAAGAGTAAAGATGAGTATATGGTCAACCAAAAAAATATGATGATCTAGAAGAGATAATATGGTAAAGTGAAGAAGAGACGGATATTATGCAAGAAAACAAGTCTTGTCTCATCCTTAGATCATGTTAAACGAGGATTTTTATTGCAGCTTTATTTTCAACGATGACTTTTGATATTGTTGTTGTTGAGTATACACTTATACTTATTCCTCCTCTTTATTTATGCAGGGCGGACAGAACCTGTCCACCAAAATAACAATAAAGTAAACTAAAGCATTCATAATATAGTGTTTAAAACGTAGAATTGGAAAATTTACGCTCTGTTGTTTTGTTATGTTATACCTGAAAATATTCAATTATGTCGGCTAGACTAAAGATTATTATTACTTTCTTATGCCCTATATGTACCTTGGAATCTTCAAATCATAGTATTTGTCGTCTACCTTGACTTTTGAATCAGCAAGCTCAAAACTATGATGTACGGCCATCCCTGTTTTTGTAAAGGGATTATGCATCTTAAGTATATCAAGCAAGATGTTGGATGTGATACATCACTTAAACACATTGGGAAAAAAGTGAAGATGTTCCTCGCTTGTAGATGATATACTGACTAAGCCATACCAAATGCAAACGTGTGGTCCGCCGAAAGTTAGTAAATATATGGATTTTTGTATACATCATAGTAATATTCATATTTATTGCATAATCTCGTAAAGATGGGATGAATAGATTAGGCTAATCTAGTTTAGTCGTGTGTTTTCTCGTATGCAATAAATTACATTATTTTTTTACGATGCATGATTTTTAAAAAGAAAAAGCCGGAGACAGGATAATGCTTAATCATGAGAGTTCCTACTGTGTCGCTTTATTTTTTTGCCAAAGACCAAAGTGAATTATCCACATGATAAATGCGCAGAAAAGTTTAAGAACAAAAAATCTATCAGTAGAATATGTCAAAGGTCTTAGTCTTGAGTTAGAGTTTTGGGATACCAATTATAGGCATGCAAATCCAATCCAATAACCAAAACCAAGCCTTAAAAGTATTCATAATGTTCAAAGTGCTTTCGCTTGTTAACATTGAAAAATGGATTTCGATTTTGTTGCTGTCGCTGTTTCTCCTGATTCCTCTTGACATTAACTGATGATGGCAATTGCAATTGTGTTTGTACTGGAAATGCAGATGATGGAGTTAAGAGCTGATGCTGAGGTGATAAAATGGCATACACGATCATTGGATAACCTTGTCTACCTTCCTTTACGGGAGGTTGAGCTTGAGTATTCTGTCAAGAGAATAAAAAAAATAGCAGTCAATAAAACACCACGAAACGCGAATTTTGGCAATGCAAAAATGAAATACTAAACTCTAACAAGATTATCAATTTTTAATTTCCAAGTCACTCCATCACCACATTATAAGCTTACCATTTCTGAACCGTATTCGGAACGCGCTTTGTCACGTTCATTTTCTGTGATGGTGGTGGTAGTAACTGCAGCTATTGGACTAGAGTTGGCAAGGTTGGTTCCAAGATGAGAGTAAATTTGCGAAGGGTTAACCGGGTTATATATTGTTTTTCTAACTCCAACTCCTAAGCCTCCAGCTACAGCTTCGGATGATGGAGGTCGAAGAACAGGAACAAGTAAAGAATCGTCAATGTGACTGGCAGGAATGGTAGGTTGAAAATTAATTGAGTCTGACACTGTCACCTGAGATGCTCCTGTGAAGAAAAAAAAAGCATTATTTATTATTGCTTTTTGAGAAGTTCATCACCATTATTTAATAGCCGAGGTATACTTACCAGGTGCTAGAGAGATTGGGACGGGAGCCTGGAGAGTAAGTACACAAGGAAGTTGGAGTGTCTGAGGTTGCCCACTTGGCATTAATCCGCTAGCTATATCAAAACCAGATAATTGAATTGGTGGCCGATACATTGTTGATGATAATCGATTGGCAAATAAGTCGGATCCATATCCTAATTGGGGTGAAATGTTATTTAAGCCTTGAGATTGGAGTTGAATTAGGGACGGATTTTGGGTTAATATTTGATAAGGTTGCTGTTGCTGCTGGCGTAAAATATAACGCAGGTCAGTTACTGGATTGGTTGTTGCTTGGGCAGATGGGGGAATCAAAGATATTCCTGGGGGTACCTGAATTGTTGGTAACGATTGCTGCACTTGCACTGCTTGTGCATCAATTAATTTCAGGATTGCCAACAAATAAATTATATTTTTAATCATTGTGAAAAAACCATCAAATGGAAACAGGGACAAAATTTTACACTCAACTTAAACTCAGTAGATTACGCACTAACCAGATTACAGAAAACACCTTTAACTGACTGAATTTCAGACGCTGACTTGTCCTTTTATGCTTTGAGTGCCCTTGCATTGAACATGGATCCAGTGACTTTTTTACGTAAAGAATTAAAGATTGTTTCTCAGTCAGAGTTAAAAGAGTCAAGGAAGCCTTATGGAAAACTTTCTATTTCTTTTCAACCATGATAAATATTTTTTTTGTGTTTTTTAGTACATCCTCTGTGCATAGACATCAAGAAATATATGTGTAGCATCTTTAAAAGAACTTTATGAGCGAGTCATAAATGTCCCGTTATGATTCATATATGGGTTTCCGTAAGGAATTCCAGCAGCACAATAAGGCAGTAAAGAAGTCCATGTTTTTACGAATAAATTCCAGAACCATTGTTGTTGGCTCAAAACCTTTCTATGAACCAAGGTTGACTAAATTCAGAGAGAATCGGGAATCGGCATCATGTATTATTCACCATTTCAAGCATTAAATGTTTGTCATAATTTTTACGGTATATTTTTAAACGTAAAACTTAGCTGTACCAATAATGCATTTGACAATATAAAAGTAGTTGAAAGCCTATTTATACAGCCTGTTTATACTCAAGGATTCTAGGTGACAAAGGAAACAAAAAAACAACACTGAATTCAATAGCACCAAGCGGGAGTGAGTACCCTTTGCTTTTTACTCGCTAAGGCTTTTGTATTACATATAAAACGCGTCTGCTATGCATGAAAGCGCTCTCGATACATTTACACGTTACGTAATTTCCAACTCTTAGGAGTCCAGTATTCCATGTGCAAGTACTTAGTGCATATTTTTCGCGTGTGCTTATACTAAACATTTGTACCATTGTAGTAGTAGTCCACTCATGATGCACATAGGCGAGTTAATGGCCTTGTAAAAGAGCGCTTGCTTTCATATGCCTCCAGTACATAACATCGGGCTCGAGAATCCCAGCTGTAGTTTGCACTGGAATCTTGAAACCACAAATAAATTCAACAAGACTAATATATTATTTTAAATGTGAGTTTTCAATCCTTTACAATGACGGGAAATATCTGTCACGATCCTCCTGCGGATAATAGTGCTGGTTAGCAATAATAAAATAATATGTGTTATATAAACAACAGTTTTTATAAAAAAAATATTGTTTACATAACATGACTAATGTATAGATATGAATTAATAATTAACAGGGGACACTATCTCTATCGGGAACTCGGTTATACCTGTAGAAGCCATTCTGTCATATCCTTCCTTCTGGCCACCAACTACCGTATTTGCTTTCTTGCGAGATGCCCACAATAACATTAAAAATGATAAAGAAAAAGCAAAAATGTTATTGGATAATGATCCACAATCCTCAAGAGCAATTAATGGTGACTGGGTGAACGTCCTTGACCAAAGCCACTGGAAAATTTTAAAAACGGTGAAAACAAATAGTCGCAATAATGTAAGGCGCGACAAAAGTGCCAACTCTGTCGTAGAATTATTGCGTCTCATTCGGAATAAGACTGAACACTCTAAAGAGTTTGACGAAAGCGAGAAGTGTACACTTGGGTGGTTTACTGATGGCATGCTTGACCAACATAAATTTGTGGTCTACTGGACATCCAAATTTCCACATTTTTTGCCTTTTATATGGCGTAAATTTTATCAATTGAAGTTGGAACCTACACTAAGGGAATATTACATTTCTCATTCACCACATGTGGATACTCTACTTCTTAATGTAGAGTTGGAATCTCTTGGGGCAGAACTCATCAAAACTTTGAATGAACACAAAGAAAATGGTATTTGATGCACATATACATCCTTATTAAAACATTTATTTTCTAGAATTTATAAATGCTTATCTACTACGACTACAACCAATGCTTTTTTTTCTGTTTGTTCAAAAGGGGGTCTCTTAAAACGGTATAAATGTAATCCTGAACACTCTTGTACATTGGAATTCAGAATTTTGGTTCCACAACTACTTTCTTTGATGACGTCCTTGACACGTACACTCAAGGTGGATATTAGTGAATCCCACATTTCTTGCACATGGATCAACTCCAGTTTAGAAGGTGGCATTATCAATGAATTCACAAAAACTGCCAGCTTCCGGGTGGACCAAGACAATGCCAACGCCAAAAGTTTCCAGCCCATTACTCTTTTTATTGACACCGACTTCAATGATAGAATAGTGAAGGAATTTTGCACAACCAATGCAGCTTTACATGACAATGTGATATTCCTGGCAAGAAATGCAAATTCTTCAAAAATACAAAGACTTGTTGAAGAAATCTGCGAAGTGAATTCCTTAATAAATTTATTGGAATGCGAGTACAAATTTTGTGAGCTGTCTTCTAATAAGCAAATCGAAATTTTACAAAGAAACGTCGTCTTTCAGAAACAAGAAGTACAGCTTCAAAGTTTACTTCCAAAGTCATACCTACAAACAGGCTCTCTATCATCATCAGACCATTCATTACTTAACTGGGTGGGAGGCGATTTCCTTCACGAGCTTATTACCAATAGTCATCCTTCAATTTTTAAGGAAACTATCGTTCCTAATTCAGATTTTTATATTGTTCGACGCATTATTAGCAGAGGAAAGAATCTAACATCTAAAATACTTCGTCACCTGTCCTCGGCAGACATTATTCTAGTCACCAATATAAGTTGTGAACTGTTAAAAAACTTTTGCAAGACTGAAGTTGCATGTGGGTTACCATCAAATCAAGCTGAACAGAAGCAAATAGTTTGGTTGGAAAGTGAAATTGATGGCTTTCAAAATATTCGTGATAAAGTGCCTAAGTCAAAAAATTGTCACGTGCTCAAGTACATTGAGGAAGATTCATTTCAGTGGCTGAGATCTCATGGTTCCGTAAAGCTACTACAAAATCAAAAACTGCTTGATAAAACTGAAAACTCAATTTTTGAAGATGATTTCATATCTCAACTCATCCACCAAAAGGTGAGGCTCCCTGTTATCATCGCAGATAAACCAGGAATGGGAAAATCTTGGTTGTTGATGAGCCTCGCTGAGAAGATCTCAAAGTTGGGTAATCACTTTGTCATTTTCATACCCTTGAACGACTTTATGAAGGAGTTGTTCCATCCCAAAGGAAAATGTTTAACCAAAACTGCCATCATAAATGCAATCTCAAACTTTGTTGCTGAAACAACTGCAGAGAAAATACTTTTCAAATTGTGGGCAGACTCAGACATTTCAGAAATCGGAATTAAATGTGAAATAATGTTTGACGGAATGGATGAAGTGACAAAATACAAAGTAGAAGCGAAAAAAGTACTCAAGATCCTTTGTAATGAATGCCCCTTTTTCCGTCCATGGATTACCGTGAGAGATTACATGTTGGAGGACCTGGAAGAATTGCTAGGTGTTCTTGGTCATAAAATAGTATCGTTTGAAGAAACGGATCAGGTTCGCTTTCTCCGAAAGTATTGGCAGAAGGAGTTGGGTGTCAAGTCAAAAGCATTATGTGAGTTTGCCAAACAGTGCACAAAGTCCTTGATACATGGAAGTGCAAACAAATCCGCTTTTACGAGTGAAATTGCTGGAATTCCTCTCCAGTGCAGGATGGTAGCTGAAGTGTACAAAAGTCTTGCCGAACAAATCAGTAATGCAGGTGTTAGCAGTAATCAGAATAATTATTATGATATACATATATCTCTCACAGACTTGTATAGTAAAATGATTGATAAAAAGTTGGAAGAGTATTTAAGGAAAGGTAATCCTAACCTAGATTTGGCTTCCGGTTTCGTAGAATATGTTAGGCTAGGAACAAAAAAGGACCATTGGTATCTAGCCATCAAGTTATTATTCCCCGACATTTGGGCTGATAAGTTCAGCACTTTAGTTAATGGGATTAAGGCACAAACTATTGATAGGATTTCTGAGATTGGGTTAATTCAGAAGCAAAAGCCGCTCACCTTTGTTCATCGAACTTTTGCTGAGTATTTCATTGCTCTCTTTGTTTTTGAAATTATAACAAGTGAAACTGAAATAGATCCATGTTTACAAAAGGTCTGGGCAGAGTTTATTTTTGAAATGGTTTTGGATGTTGTGGCTGATAGTAATCCTGTTACAGCTTCTACGGAAGATAGTGCCACATTTAGGTTTTCAGTAATTTGCTACTTTTTAAATGCAATGTTACAAAATCGCCCCAAAATTGACAAGAATTTTTTAAAGTTGATATGCGGAAAGTGTCATGATTTTCAAACCGCCGTGCCATTTAAATGCAAACAATCTGTATTGCTTGCTGCAGTAAGAAACGATTTTTTAAGCATTTTCCGACTCCTATTTGAATCAGTAGATTTAACGGAACGAGACAAATTCCTTGGTAGAACTAAAGCTTCCCATGACACAATACTAAGTGTCAGTGTCAAATGCTCTAGTGTCGAATTTTTCAAGCACATTTGCACCTTGTTAGAAGATTGGTACATGAGAACTGAAAATATTAAATATCAAATATCCAAAGAACATTTATACACAGCTATACGGAAAGGTAGATTCGAAATTGTGAAATTTCTTGTGTTGGAAAAAGGTTTTGGTAAGGACACTTGGGTTGAGTTACAAAAACTTGACAAAAAGGACAGATTTGGGCTCCTTCATCATTGTGTGAGGAAAACAAGAGGTGACAAAAGATCAGTACTCGAGGAAAAGAAAAAGATTATTGAGTTTCTTACTGGACTTGATAAATCTGTTCTTGAACTCAGAGATACGCAAGGAAGAACTCCCTTGCTACTACAAATTGATGCATCAATCATGCTAAAAAGATTACTTGTTGAGCAAGGGGCAGATGTAAATGCGGTTCGTTCCAAATATGGAAATACTGGTCTGCACTGGCATGATAATACTAATTTTAAAAGAGCCATTTCTGCCCGAGACTATCATGAATTACTTGAACTTTTCATTGGCAAAGAAAATAATTTCAATATAAATACCATTTCAGGTGGAAACACCCCATTACACTGTGCCATTAAAACATATTATGATGAGCTCAAGTATGACTCCTTGGTCTTGTTTCAGCAAAGGGGGGCTGATTTCAATTTACCAAACGAAAACGGTGAGACTGTTCTTCATTTAGTTGTAAAAAAGAAAAATTGCAATTTGGGATTTATCGAGAAGCTAATAATTTTGGGGTCAAATCCTCATGTCAAAAATAAAGCAGGAAATGATGCTCTTGCCTTGGCTAGCGGAAACTCTGAACTAGAAGAGCTAATTAGAGTACATTATTAGATGATTATAATTTATGATAATTCCTAAGCAGTTTTAAAACATTATCCTGAATTGTTCGTGTTTGTACACACACACACACACAGATCTACTTATGTATTGAAATTCAATAGTTTGAGAGCTCATTTTGATCAAAATATTTATATTGTCTTGCAGCAAGACTCTTGCTTGCTTTCTGTATTTTATTTATCTCCTTCTTCAGGATATACTCATGAACTGATGTATGTTGTCAATCAGTAATCCATGGAAAAAAGTGACGACTTAATAATTTTATTCTTATATAATAAATAACTAGTTCTATACCAAAGATAAATAAATTAATAAATAGTTCAATAGTACGTAATAGTTAAATAACAGAATGTGTTTTGTATATATTATCGCAATGTTCCGTAAACCTAAAGGGTTTTCGAAATTTTATCTTTTCATGCTAAAGCATTTTAAAATAAACGATTTTTTGTAATCCGATCCTCCAAATAAATAATAAAAAGAGTTCTTTAATTTTAAATCCGCACTATATGCACAAAATACAACTTATCATCATCAACATTTCCATTCATCCTCATATTTAATTAACACAGGGTTGTAACAGGATATTTTAAGAGCTAATTATGCTATAAGCATTTCTAAAAACAAGGTCATGTTGCATGCTTCATGTAATAATAATCGCCTATTTAGGTAAGGATTGAGGGCCACAGCATCCATTATGCCAACCTTGAAGTTTCATTTTATTATTCAACCATATACCATGTAACGCTGCATGGATATCACATCACTCAGATCGGTTTCGACTCTAATGGACAAACGATGTTGAGAATTTCCTCAAGCCAAATGTGACCAAGCAAACATCTATCCAGTTTGATTTAGAGTTGTTTGTGTAAACCAAACAAAATTAATAATAAAACATCCCACATCCCATCCCATATATTTGCATGTATCAGAGATAAAAACGATGAAATTGAATGCAAAATTGTAGTTCTATACGGTTTCTGCCACAAATGTTACTACTTACCATTTCCAGGAAATACATTCTCATCCTATAATTTTGCTATTCCCTTCTCTTTGATATCTACAATTCTCCAACTTTGATATTCTATCCGTAACATTAGATGGAAACGGAAAGTTACACCTTTCGGAGAAAAGGACGAAAACTTTATCCTAATCCTTTCTCCGTGCACATCACTTCTAATTTCACGTTTGTTTCATATCAATCTCCACATTTGTACGTTTGTTCCCCTCATTCTCCTGAGCAAAAGTTTTCAGAGAATAAAGCATTTGGAAAATATGGAATTTATCAAAATGATGGATAATAATTGTAACTCGATCCTGATCCTCCGTCTGTCTACCTGGAACTAAAATACTGTTTTTGCTAATGACTTCCATGTAGCTGAATCTACTATAATATTAAATTCATAAAAACACTTACAAGGTATACATGAAATTTAGTATTACCAAGTAGGAGAAAGTAGCAGTTCTTAAAACCATGTCATTTCATGTCATTTACATAAAGGAAGTTATGGATAAATATTTTTCGGCAAAAGTATACTCATTAAAAAATTATACTTTTAAGAATTTTCAATAGCAAGTGTATTCTCATGAATTTTCTTTTTTTCCAACAAAATATTTTTAACATCTGGCCCCACTGCACACATTTGTCTTCAGATTCAAAGCAACAAACTCTCAGCAATATATATTTTTTGGAAAACAGTTGTCTTACAAAATGTGTGATTTGTCAACTGCTTGGCACAACACATGTGAACCAAAGAAAAGTATTAATTAATTCCAATGCGTAAGTCAGAATTTTCTTAACTTAAAATCTCCAGTACTTTTCCATTCTTCACGTAAAAAATAACTCATGCATTAAACAACTCTCTCTCTAAACCATTACGTACTTATGTATGTATTGTGAGCTTATATCAGCCTTACACGCACTCCTCCCAAGCGCTTTGGAATGATGTTACTTATCGCACATGAATGAATTTGCCTTTTCTCGGGTTGAGGATATGATGAAGGAAAAGGCTAAATTGTTCCCTAGATGTTCATACAAGAGCAAATTTCTTGGAGACATACACACAGCCCCAAGATGACAATAGTGTACAAGCTCAGGAAGGAGCAGGAAAAGTAATAATGTCGTGTGTTGTTATGTACCTACATGAATGGAGATCAAGAGCTCCATTTAAACTTATAGAAACGCACATATACTTTCTAATCCAAAATGAAGCTGTGTCCTGGACCGTCCTTAACCAAAAAGTAGAGTCAAGCCAACTATGTTAAAAGGGGAGTGGGACTAATGGGAACAAGTTTTTGAGTTTCTTGTGCAAATTGCAGCTCCTTTTCTCTTTAGTCAGAAGTAGAAGCCAACAAAATGGCTCGTAGTACATATTAGACCAAAGATTTCCGTTTTTTACTTTCATTGGATAAAAATCATCTCAAGTGAAAAAGCAAGGATATTGAATACTGCTTACAACTACAACCCCTCCAAACACCGTATATCTTGTTCCTGTCTGCCACTTTGTCCCTGCGTTTGGCGATAAAAAATACTCAAGACTAAAGAGAAAAAATTTACCAGGATGGATCGAAAAAACTGGGTCTTGTATGTTATGTACTACTTACTACTACTGCGTACTTGCTTACCCTCTAGTACTATTTATTATGAAATTTTCTCTGCAAACTTCTTTCGAAACACTCATCCCGCATTCATCTTCCCTGCATGAAGAAGAAAAAAAAGTTGCGAGAAAGAAAAAAAAATCGTGAGTAAAAATGGTAAAGTACGGTTTTTAGGTCCCCAACTCGGTGAGTCTCTTCTTTCTCATCCTGGATTCGTGTAACTGAATTCAATGAAGAGGAATAAAGGATGCCATCATCTTAGCACGGATCCCTGTCGGTACACACATAACACCAGTGAAACTATCAAGCAAGCATTACCTAAAAAAACCGGCTTGTCGAGCAATTTTTTTTGGTGAGAACAAAAAATGCGGTGTAAGCCGGACTAGTTGAGAAGGGAAAGCAGAAAAAAAGGATCCCGTTTAAGAGAAAATTTGTACTCATACACACGTACCTATGTAATACATAATACAAAATAATCATAGGATGAGATGCGGTTGTTTTCAATGCGTTTTTTTTCTCCCTCCCTCCCTCTCCTCAAGGCTTAGTCATTGGGACTCCCAATTTTTTTTCCTGCGAGAGTCGTCTCCATTTCCTCCAAGCTGCAAACTGGGAGAGATGTTATTTTTTTGGTGATGTAAACATTTTGTTGGGGCAGCAAGATGAGGAGGTGACTAGTATGTATACATAGCTACGTACTTACACTTCCGTACGATATGTTATGTTTCTCCACATTTTATTTATATGGACCATTTCCATGCCGGAGGAATGGGGAGCGGAGACCAAACACCAGAAGCCAAAATGAGAGTTGCATATGTAGTTAGCAGCTGTAATAGTATCATTTTGGGAGACAGCAACTGATGGATGCTGGTGCCTGATATTAGAGTCGACTGCATGGAATCTATGCACATGTACATGTACCGCAGCACCACCAGTTCAGATCACAAGTATGGAGAAAGAGGCGATGGCAATGGAAGATGTATGTAGTAGAAGTTGTAGTAGTTCTACTGCTACTACTGCTCAACCTTTCAGAACAGAAGAGGCATCAGCTCGACTTACATTACACAAAACCTCTGTTTTTATGCTGGTACAGAGAAATAGAGAGAGAGAAAGAAAGGAATTTCTTTATTCATCCTTTTCATCGTGGAAGACCTCAACATGCTTTCCCTCTTCTTGTTTCCTTCATCCCGGACAGATAAATTTTGCTGAGTGTGGCTTTTCGGGCTTCAGTCAGAGCTGCACCATCGTGCTAGCTTGTGAGTTTAAAGGAGTGAGTGTGTGTGTTATGTTTGTTCGAGTTATTATAGCTTAGGGGATTGAATAGTTTCACTTTCACTTGACAGTTCCTTTATCCTTCTGTTTCCTTCGAGAATGTTGCAATCCAAGCAAAGCTTTAAATCTCAAAATGCTTATGGAATAATGGCATTGAAAATCCAGTGAAGTTTCCCCATCATTCAGATATATATATTATTCGCATCCACATCATTTTAATGTTCAGTTGTGAATGATTGTTTCTTGTGTCTTTCGCAAGTTTGTGGTGCCCGTGGATTTGATGTCATAAATTTAGTGCATTTAGTGAATTGAAATTTTTTATCAATCACTTTTCTCCTACATCTGCCTAGCTGTCTATGTACACTTTCAAGAAATGGACGTAACCTTAAGGTAAATAAAACACCTTACACTTTTATATTTTTCATTGCTACAATAAAACATACAACAATTCGTTTCCAAGAAAGTCAATGATGAGTCTGTCTGTTACTGATCGATGTCAGAATTCAAGGCAGGCATCTGGGTCGTAAGCAAAAAGATATATTTTTGCATTAAATTGAATTATTATAGTTTGTTTTTTGTCAGATTCTGTGGTTTATAAATAGTTAAGTAATAATAACATCAAGAAGTCGAAACTTAATCACTTGGTAAAAGTGACCTTGATTCAGTCAGTTTGGCAGTCCCATTGCCCCCAAGGCACTTAGCAAGTGTCTCTAATTTGTTCTGGTATTTTGATGAAGTATCCGCTTTTATACTTTACCCGACCATTCTATTTTCTATTCTACTTTTTCCCAGACAGCAATACAAAACACAATAGTTCATAAATCACATACAGTATAGTATATGGGTAGCTTTGGCAGAGAGTGTATCCCATTAAAAGTTTTTGTCCGACGAATACAATGGCAGTCTACATTGTGGGATGCTTATCAAGGCTTTCTTTTCATTCGGAAAAAATAATTTCCTCATCATTTACCAACACTCGCATAGCATGGCACACTTAATACGCGGGGCATTCCCTAAAATATGTTGCGCAATAAAGGAACACTTTCCCCCGTAACCCTTTGTCCTATGATTTGATAAGCATAGACTTTTTTTTCTTCACAAGCTAGTAGGTTTTCCATATTTCTATATAAACTTAATAAAAACTCCCATTCTGACTTGTTTTGGTGTTCCTTATAAAATAATTTTCTCATGTCCGTCCCAACAGACGGAGAAACTATACACAACTTTCTCCACAAAAATATTCTTTCAGAATCTGATCCTTTCTCTCCATTCCAATATATTACTGTTGGGAAACGTTAGCGAAACTTCTTTCTTGCCAATGAAAATCCTTAACAACTTCATTTCTTCGTTCATTATGGCACCCTTGTGTATAACCCGGTAGTAGTAATATAGTGAGTAGTGGTAGTATTTCATGTTTCTTGGGAATCTTTTTATATTTAAAAAAAAGTTAACTACAGAATTGGATCCGAATCAAACGAGCTGGGGCTGAAAGAAACATATGCCATCATTATCACACTGCAGTCAAGTAGTCTTCCTTCTTTCTTTGTAAACGTCAGAAAGGGAGAAATCAGGGGGAATCCAGTGAAAAGGCATAGTGTAATTTATTCTCTTTTTTCACTTTTTCATTTCATCCTCAACAGGGACTATACAAGGAATGCACCCGCATACTTTTCTCACTGAACTAAAAAAAAGGGAACTTGTGCAAAGGACGATTATGAGAATAAAAGGGAATAAAAATGCAGCTCATGACAATAAAGGGATGCGGAGAGATACGTGAGAAGTTATTATCACAGCATCGTCATCATTCCCATCCCATCATCATCATCTGCTCCTTCAAAAAGAACTTTTTATAAGCTCAAACAACTTTTTTTTGGGAAAAAAATCTCTGACTGACTCGGCCAAAAACACACACACTTTTTTGTTTTTTTCGTCAAGAGGATATAGCTAAAAACGAACAGAGGAGATTCCTTTTTGCTCAGCACTAACAATATAATATAACGCAACCAAAACCAATTACGAAATATAGAGACCCTCTCACAAAACCCCCCGCTTCATTCTTTCCATCCTAGTATTCTGACTGATATAATTGTCAGACAATAATGGGCACAAAGGCTTTGTTGGAGAACAAGAACTCGCTGTCAGCTCTCATTTCCCCGGTATCCCCACCAACGTCTGCATCATCCGTGTCCGATTTCTCTGGTTTCCATCTTCCACCCGTGACAACTCGCATCACTCCCTATAACATCAGTGGAGCATGTGGTGGCAGTGGCAGCACCCCACACTACTCCAACTTGAACAACAACTATCATAGAAAGGGTCGTCCACTTCCAGGAGGAATCGCGGGGCTGAGTGCCAACGGGAAGAAAGGCTCTTCATCTTCCTCTTCAAAAAGTAAAGCGTCCGCGTGCTTCTGTCGATGTTTTGTTGGGTTGGTCCTCATCCTCTTATGGATTCTAGTGGGGATTGCCCTCGCCCTCTTTGGAATCATAATTATGAGACAAAATTTGAACTTTGATGTTGTCGAGCTGGGCTCACAAATTTTGTTCAAAACAACCCATCAAAGGATAATTATTGAAGATGTTGTGCCAGATGATGATGATCATGATGGGAAGGATAGTCACGTAAAATGGTAAAGAAAATTTATTTATATGGTGCTGGCGCTGCTGAATACATTCATGCATAATGTTCATATAAAATCATATACATACACATATTTTATTCTTCGGCCTCGGCCCCTCTATTTTCTAGGAGTAAACCAATTGCGTCAAAGGAAATTCCTGACCTTAATAATTCCCCGAGTAATTACAGAAATCGTGTTCGTGGTCCAACTAGTAAACACCACTATAATGTGAGCAAGTATGACTGGGCTGAAGGTGGAAAGTCTTGTGCGACTCCAGCTTGTATGCAAGCAGCAGCGAGGCTCCTTCACAGGCTAGACCCCAACCACGAGCCATGTGATGACTTTTACAAATTCTCTTGTGGGAACTTTATCGCCCGAAATGAGATCCCTGATGATAGCTTTCAACGGTCCACACTTCAAGAAATGCAACAAGGGATTCTTATTGATATCAAAAGTAAGCTGAGCCATTTGTCTTTACGCTTTTAGTTTATGGGAGGTGGTATGGCGGTGACCTTGTACACCTTAGTTTCTTCGGGGCTTTTACTTCTGTTTGAATTTGAAAGCAAGGGCTTTCTCGACGATGAGTTAGTTGCTAGCTGCTGATGCATTGAGAAAAAAAATGTTCAAAGACGAGTAAGTAGAGCTACTACTACGATCAACGATGGGGAACCCCTATAAGATTATAAGAAGACTCGAGACATATATATAGTTTTATATTGAGCATCCGACCAGGTCAAACTAATAAAGGGAGGAACGTGGTGATAGAAGAAACATGATACCCAGATAAAAGCATTGACGACCAAATTCTTTTAAGTAAAACTGGGTAGGTTAACTTTACTTGCTACTGCTGCTTCTACCCTTGTTTTTCCTTTCCCTTTAGCCTTATTCTCCCTTGTTTGTTAATGCGAAAATATGGTCTAGACAGGATGATTTGTGACTCTGTAATTCTCTTCTTGCGCTCTCTCAGTTCTTTAGCAAAAAAATGTAGGCTTCATGCTGACTCTCCATATTTTCTTCTTCCTTGGGATCCATATTTTACGGTCCAATAATGGTATGAATATCTTTTAAAAATTCCAAGCATGAAAATTTGTTTGATCCCATTTCCCATCGTCGTGGACGGTCGACATCCCATGTCCCATATTAGACCTTGATATGCCCCATTTTTCTGTCACTTTGTCAAAAGCAAAGAGAGCAGTCAACTCCAGTATCGACATCAACATCAATCCATGTATTATTATTCTATAATGATCATAGGCATGATGACGATGACGACTGCCAAATTTTGAATTCAATAGAAAGAACTAGTTTTGGAGATTGTTGAAGTTGCTAATACGTGCGGAAAAAGTGCTTTTTGACGACTACTTTTAACTCCAAAAATTTCTTCCACCTCAAAGAACTCCTTTGGATATAAAGGATTGGAATTGGATGGGTAGCGTGCTTTGTATACGAAATTAGTATGAAAATAATATTTTGGTGTATATATACGATGCAATGATTCGTACTGCGCATAATGGGCTGAAAACATTTTTACTGTAGTTTTGTGGATTTTTCATGGGCAACATGAGTCGAAAAATGCAATTATATGGGTAAAATTGTTGTGTCGTCTGCAGGCAGTCCAAACAGAGCCCGTAACGTTCATGAACAATAGTGAATAGTATAGTTGACTTGTCTTACTTTCACTTGGCATGGGGAGTGCAGTGGAGGGTATGTCACAATAAATGGCAGTTTTATAAAGTTACAATGGAATCATATATGAAAATGAGAGTCTGGCTCTCATGATTATGCTGACTATATGACGATGATGGTGATGATGTCGACAGGGTTAATGCAGTAGAGTCTGCAGAAGAATGAAAAAGAAATAGCTCATGAAATGATTTTGAATGAGCCTATTTCTGAATTCTATAATGTGTACGTGTGTAGCTACTACTACTGGAAGGTCGTAACTTGATTTGATCTGGAATTTGAACAAATGGAAACAAACTGTATACAATAATGTAAGGGTACAATATAGTAAGATTTTTTTGGGGAAAAAGAGGAAATGGAATAGATTCATATACGCGAACTGAACCCGGGTGATGGGTTGAATGTGAAAAATGGTATTGAAATGGTATAGTTTCGTTGAATCATTTTTCTCCAGTTTATGGAAATACTTTGTGAAATTCGTATGAGCATAACGTATATGAGTATAATAGAAATAGTCAAAATACACATGGTTATCTTTTGGTTTTATCATCGTCCAGAGTTGGTGGATAGACCTGGTACAGCGGATGAAAGCATTGCTATCCAAAAAGCTCGAAAGTTGTATACATCGTGTATGCACAATAGTTTCCGCACCTCCCATTTCTCCTCATATAAAGATTTGCCCATCTACCAAGTCTTGAGTGCGGATGGGATTGGACAATGGCCAATTTTACAAGGGAGCTCTTGGAACAGATCAGAGTTCAACTTGGAGCGACTTCTCAGTCATCTTTTTACGCATCAAGTGCAAAGCATCTTTGAGCTGTATGTAACACAAGATGAGGTGGAGCCGACAAAATATCTATTACAGGTACATTATATATCATTTTATTACGTCATCAAAAAAAAACTTTATACTTTCACTAGAGGGTTCTCTCTAATGCTCAGTTGGGAAGAGGGGAATAATAATATGACTGTAATAAAATACGGGAGAAAGAAAGAAAGGAAGAAAGAAAACACGATTGATATTATTACACCGCACTACCTACCAACTACTACTAAAAGAAAAAGTCGAAAAGGAAACATTCACATTTGTCTTTCTCTTCTTTTTTTTTTGTTGTGACAGTTCTTCCGGGGCGAACCTGCGATGTCGAAAACTTTTTTTCTCAACACAACAAACCCTGATTACATGAAATATCTTCGTTCCTACAAGCGACTTATGCTGGAGTCTGTCCTTATCTTGAGTCAAGGGAGTCCAACTGTTTCTTCTGACGTTGAGGCAATCCTCGAATTTGAAACTAACTTTGCCAAGGTCTCTCTTCTTATTTTTTTTTACTCTTTTTTCTTCTTCATCTTAAGTTAAGTGCTCGATGTATTAAAGGCTTCTTGTAGTTTTTTGTTTTAGAGATATTTTTCTTGATACACAACAACACATATTGCAAGTTTGAAGTTGGACGTGGTGGTGGCAAACTTTTCATTTCGTATTCAACTTGAGACGTTCAGTTCACTTACCTGCTACGTCCAATCCACACTCTTGTGTTTAGAAAAAATGTATTCAAATTGGGGAAATTGTTTGAAACGTGAAGGAAAGAAAAAGCAATGCAGCATTGAGAATTTGAGAAAGAGAATTTTTCAAAGTATCACGTATTTACATAGCATGAAGTACGTGAAATCAGTAAAGAGCTTAAGTGAAGCCACGTTCCTTGTTTGTTTTTCTGTTTACTCTTACATGCGTTTCATCTATCCAAATGGCAATACTCTCTCTCTGGCTCAGTTTCTGTCTGATTTCCTTCAAGATTTCTTTCGTTTCTCTGCTTCTTCTTTGCTTTTTGCCGTGAAAAGTCAGAATCAAATTTCATATACTATTTTATTTTTCTCTCCTTTCCCGTCCATTTCCTTTCTCTCTTGTTTAACTTTTTATTAACTGCTGACAGCCATGTATGTAGTTAGAAAATAATGCTTGTGTAAAAGAGCTACATGTGCATTTCTTGAGCTGCTTTCTTTACTTATCCAAGCGAAACGCGACATCAGGCATCATCATGTCATGTTTAAATAGCTATTTCGCTGGGTGACTACACATCCTGTTTTGTTTGTTCATACACTTTACTCTCTGCTCTCTCTCTCCTTCTTTTGTTCTAACAGCTAGTCCAACAATCCCGTTGTCATTTTGATGGTTTTGATCTTGACAACTCGGAAGACGAGACTAATGGACGGATCACTGTTGCTGATGTGCAGGCCAAAGTACCTCAAGTACGTACTCTTGTTCTTTAATATGTCTTAAGTAACAACTAAATCTGGAGAAATTCCTGAGATCAAGGAAAGGATTTTTTGAAGAAATCAATAATACATAACATTACTTATATATATGATATACAAAATGCAAAAGTGCACACTACTACTCAAATACAATACACAAGACAAGTCCCTCTGCTCAGCTCAACAAAGCTCTTTTGTGTAGCACACATGTCATTGTGTAACAGATTAAATGAAAATTTGTTCCGATGGATTGTGCTAGACTCAGCATACAAAATCAAATCCCATTCCTTTTGCTCATTTTGATATAGTAAAAGTGTTTTCTCTTTCTTTTCTCCTTGGGCTCCTTTCAGATCGATTGGGTTCAGCTCATACAAAACATTTTCAACAATATCGGGATCGAGACGAACGTAACGAGTGATATGTTTGTGTATTTCCATTGTTCTCAATTCTTCCCGAAACTGATTGCTCTGGTGGAACAAACGGATAACAGGTATATATATGGATGGTGATAGTGATGATGATGGTGCAGAGGGCATTGTTAGTTAAGGCTTACATCTTTCATCGTCTCGCCTCATCGCTTCACTTTTGTAGTGTATAGTGTGTGTGTGCTAGTCACCCGCATAATGATGAGGGTTATTACAATAAAATGGATGAAGGAGAACAAATTTGTGTCATCATTTCCAGAACCGTGACAAACTACTTGGTTTGGAGATTTGTGTTCCGCTACATGCCCTTCCTGGGAAATAAATTTCTACAAATTTGGAGCGAGTTTATGAAGGATGTTCCTGATACAAATGAGGAAAAGTTGTATCTTTCCAGGTGAGAAGTAGATTTTTAGATTTCCGCTCAGCACACACATAATCATACAAAACTTTTTTTGTGTTGTGTTACATGTATAGACTTCTTTTCGGTATTGCTCTTGGCCTTTCTTTCTCAGAAGCGTGCCGATAGTGAAACTTTTTTTCCTGGTTTAAATCGAATTTTCACTCCTTTATTCTTTTCTTTTTGGGATTTTGTTCGGAAAAGAAAGTGACATATAGCATAGCTGTAGACTAGAATGTAGTATGAAGTATGATACAGGAGAATCTCACTGTAGTTTTGTTCTGTTCTGTTCCAGTGAACACCTAACCGACAACCAAGAGTCTTTTTACTTTTCCTTTAGTCATCTTTCATCTTCATTACATTCACGTAGTCCCCTTTTCTTTGATTTTCAGGTGGAAGTACTGTGCAAATATTGTAAATGACGGGTTTGGAATGGCTGTAGCCTACCTTTACATTCAAGAGCATTACGGGAATACAACGGAATTCAAAGTGAGACAAATGATTCACTACCTCAAGAAGGCTTTCGAAATCGTTGTACATGAGCAACCGTGGCTCCCCGAGTCATTCAAGCATGACCTTGTCGAAAAAGTAATTTCCGCTTTTCTACCTTATTATCACTCCGAGTTATATACTTTTCAAAAACAATGTCATTTTTTTCTACAATACACACAACCTGTTTGCTTGCTAACTTGCTTCACACAAAACGCATACAAAGAAGGAATGAAAAAATTGTCCTTATGTTTGCACTTGATTTTTTTTTTTAAAATCTGGAAAAACAAAAAAAAATATGCCTTTGAGCATCGACATTGTAGATAGTGGAGGAAGTAGAGAACTCTACTAAAGTAAAATAAACTTTCTTTTCCATTTCAAGCTTACCAACATGGGGGACAAAATCGGATACCCAAGATATATAATGGATCCCGACGCACTGGAACTTGAATACGAAGGGGTAAGTATAAAGCAAAGATCACAGGAAAGAAGCTTCATCTTCATCTTACCTGTCTTTTGGTTACATTAGAATTTTGCTCAAGTAAACAAGTTTATTTGTTTGCATTTCACCGTTAATCCCTTTCCTTCACAGTTCATTTACCTTCTTTGATCTTGCCAATTTATAGTTGGGAAGACTGAACTAAATGTAATTTTGGTTTTTACGTGCGGCAACTCACAAACTACTAAACTATATAATAATATTATTTTGCCATACGAAAATGTGAATTCAGCAGAAGAAGAATCGCATGGAAGAGTAACAAACACTGGCATTTCATCAACAGTAGCATAATATGCTTTCATTCGGGAAATTATCTCATTTTCTCTCCCCTTGTGTAATCTAATTATTTCATTTCACAGCTGGAATTCAACGAAACCTACTTTCTCATGAATATCCTCAAGTTGAGAAGATACGAAGTGTTCAAAGAAGTGCGGAAGGTTATTCGCCCAGTTGATAAAGACAGGTAAGAGCATAAAAAAAGTACTGCAGTAGTATAGTAGTCGGTAGTAGTTGCTAGTAAGAACCAAATATTTTATGGAATACAAAGAGAGAAACTGGAAATAACGAGAATATGGAAGGTAGAAAACGTATGAACGTACAATAGAAACCCTGACAAGATAGCATGTCGTGAACTTATATACTTTTAATCCAATTCTAAACCTTGTAGTTGTAGTTCTTCTTCTTATAGCAGCTACTTTCTGAACAGGAAAATTGGTTTCCTTCAAGTGAATCCCTTTTCACTAAATTCAACAGAATTCTCGTGTTCTGTATGCCACTAATTAGAAATTGGATTGTGGAGTTTTTCTCTAGATATGTATAGTCTTCAGCTAGTTGGAGCTGTCGGAGGTGCTCACGTTTTATTTAATGAATTAACAAACGGCTTAAAGAACATTTAAGATTTCGCCCTGTTCACTTGATCCGTATTTCATTGTTGCTCTCTTTTAAAGTGCACGCAAGGCCACGCCACGTGTGTGTACCTTAGGAATACATATATTTTTTTGTCAAATAATATATAAAATGTATTAAAGACAACGGTTTGTCCTGTCTATTCATTATTCATAGGGATTGGCTTGTGCAGCCTCTGGTAGCGAATGCATTCCACAACCCTACAGCTAATGAAATTGGTAAGTGCGTGTAGATATGTACCATGTTAAGTCATATTTTATTTGTACAACTTCTCTTTCAATCGAGCCCATAGAAATTTTGCTTGAAACGAATTGGTTGTTTAACTATCTTTTTTTTGTGGATAAGTGTACGCTTATAAAAACGCACCTTTATATAGAGGATTACATAGTAAGATGTTAGACTTTCTTTTTTCGCCATTGAATTTTGTTTGCTTCCGGTGAAGGAATTGGCCCTTTTGATTCTCCCTTCTGTTCCGCTCCCAGCTTGTCAATATATAATGGAGCTTTTGATGAAGATAAAGATGGCGCGTGATAATGTACCGTATTACGCAGCATAATGGCATTTTCTAAGAACACGTTAAACATAGTGTATAAAGCTATGCCTGGCTCTGTCTGTCTGTGCTTTTTAGAGAAATATGATGTTGGATTGAAAGTGATTATGATGAAACCGCAATATTGATGAAAATTTTATCACTTTCCTCTTTGTTCTTTCTTCATCTCACTCCCATTTTCTTGTGTATATATAGTCATTCCTCTTGGGATTCTACGGTATCCAATGTTTGTCGAAGAATACCCCATGTACCTCAACTTTGCCAACTTGGGAGTAGTCATCTCCCATGAAATCACACACGGCTTTGATCATCAAGGTACGTTTTACTACATATTATATGATATTACATATAGGTTATGCTTTCTACTTCTATAGCTTGTGATAAGTAGTAGTAATGGAATGAATGATCTTGCCGGAAGTGCTCAGTCATGGAATTGTAGTCATTAAGAAGAATGTGCTACTAATGTTGAATTTTCAATTGCTGCCGTTGCATTACATACAAAACACAAGAACAGCACGTTTTATATATTTCTCCTGTAAAAATCCTCCAACTACCATAAAATGTAGTGCATACCATTTTCAGCATTTTCTACCACATCTGCGACAACATTTACAACAGAATGTTTTGTTGACGGTAGACATGTGGTAGGTTGGAACTTGTATGTAAATAATGTTATATGAGATTTATACAAACAAACTGAGTCAGGAAAGCCGAAAGGGAAAAACACATGTGCCTTCATACTTCATGATAATATTATTCTGTTGATACGTGAATCAAAAAGTAAAAGTCGACTGTCGACAACAAAAAGTTTGTTGACTTCATATCTCATTTCATAAATATACAGTAGATAATATATGTACAGCATATTGACACACATCCTTGAGCAGCGCAGTAATACATTTATTTTAGCGATTTTGAGCTCTCCACACAAGGTTGTGCTATTGTGCGTTAGGTTACGTTACACACATATTCCAGTTTTTGGAGTTAACATAACATTCACATTCACTCAGAGACTCAGTTTTTGGTACTTTGTTCGTCTTACTCATTCTACCATAAAAGCTTCATTTTCATTTTATGACATGGATTTTTGTGCCAGGTCGACACTATGACAAAGATGGGAATTTCACAACAACCTGGTGGCCCGACGACGTTGTCTCCGCTTTCAAGACACAAGCCATTTGTTTTGCAGATCAGTATGGAAAATTTGAGATGCCAATGGTGAACGAGAATGTGGATGGGAATGAAACACTTGCAGATAACGTTTGTGACAATGCGGCACTTCGCATCTCTTGGCTAGGCTATCAGCTCTGGATGGAGGACTTTGGAACGGAACAAAAACTTCCTGGTGTAAACTACTCAATTTCTCAAGTGTTCTACACACTATACGCACAGGTATTATATGATTTTTGCCTACATCCTATTATATGCTTGCATGTATATTTTACAAATAAAATTTGTCCTGCTAAGCGGATTTGTCTACTGACTGAAGTAGACTGGAAAGAATAGGATTAAACTTTGTGACACATTCTGTCAATTTAGAAACATTGTTTTATGCATCCACTATATAATCTTTTGTATGAAAACAGATTTGGTGTGAAGTCCTCAGCAAGGAAGGGATCCTCCAATATATTGGAGACAGTCACGCACCCGGCCAATTTAGAACTTGGGGAGTAGCCCAGAATAATAAACATTTTGGAGAAGTGTTCCAATGCCCAGTTGGGTCCCCAATGAATCCCAAGGACAAGTGTGTTCTTTGGTCGTAAGGAGACAAAAGCTATACAAATTACAGTAGCTAAATAGTGTGTGTGTGTTAGCTCACTTCTTGGCTAACTTGATACTGGATGTGCTAAAAAAAGTACAATTTTGCTTATGAAACATGTGCGGATGCATTTGAATTAAACCGGTGCCAACGGCCATTTTAGTTTTAGAAATTTAAATATCCTCTATACGGTAAAAGATGAGAGAAACAAGAAAGAATTTCTATAGTTAAGACATTTACTCGTATCGTGGATGTATAAATTCATGATATTGATATGCATTTAAGTTACACTGTAAATGAAATGGATGCATAAGAGAGTTGCTGGGTCAGCTCCTTAAATTTGTCATCTCGGATTTGCAAATTAGGAAATAAGTTAAAGAGCTAAACTGAAAATAGTCTTCAGCTGGATTCTGAGTGAGTGAAAGCATAGCTGCACAATATACATACATATAATATTATATATATTCTATTCTAACAGTATAATTTAAATATTACGCAAAGCTACATATAAAATTATAAGCTGCGGTAGGAAATAGAAAATATTAATATAAAAATAGATGGTTATTTAGTATCTGTAAACAAATATGGATCCGTAGTATTAATTAATGAGAGCTAGACGCACAAGTATGTTGTCAAGTTGTCATTTTATGCTGGATATGGATATGCTACTACTACCAAATACCAACCAAGTTGAAATACAGAAGGAAGCGAGAGCTAGACTGGGTTTCTGTGTGATGCTCTTCTACTAATTCATTATTGAAAGTTGGGTTGAAAGTTTTGAAACTGTCGGTTTGTTTCCCAAAGTTGTCAGACTAGAAGTATAATGATTCGGAGAATATGTATATGTTCTGTGTTCTTATTCTAGTAAAGTTGGTAAGAAAACTACTGAATATTAAATTCAAACCAGTGTATACAACATTCCTTAGAACGAATACGCACATATTCCTTGTGATTTACAGGATTTAATGATACTTTTTAGCTGAGCTATAATATTATGTATCATCGTGTACATGGTATACTATTATTATTATGCTTGAATGCTGTGTTACGAATGTTGACATATAAAGAAATAAACTCATAGCATAATTTATTATAACATTCGGTTTTTGAATCATGTTCATCTGAAGATGACTCAACATCATGCATAGTATGTCATTATGATTATGAAGCATATATACTTTCGTTGGTTTGAAATGTAGAGCTTCTTCGAAGCAGGAAAAAAAGCATACAATTTCTTATATAATGTATATATTCATTATATTTTTCCGTTTTTACTAAACTTCCATTTATTACATTCACTCAACAAAAAATGATCAATCAAAATAAATTTTATCACATCAACCTATAAAATTGGATTACTATAATCCCATCATCGTTACGTAAACTTTGATTTTTGTAAACCTCGCGCTACGCTTTTAATATGTATAATCATATCATCATGCATCATGGATTATTCTACCGAGTCATTATTACCCTAGCTTTAGCTTGGGTTATAAAAAGGGTCGTGGTCGTCATCTCGGATGTAACATGTAACATGTAACATGTAGCGTGTAACGTGTAATGCAATGAAAAGGTATACCAAAATATACAGTCAACAGGGGAGCAAAGCATGGACACAGATACACACTCAAAAGTATGGTCGTGGTCGTCATCTCGGATGTAACATGTAACATGTAACGTGTAACGTATAATGCAATGAAAAGGTATACCAAAATATACAGTCAACAGGGGAGCAAAGCATGGACACAGATACACACACAAAAGTATGGTCGTGGTCGTCATCTCGGATGTAACATGTAACATGTAGCGTGTAATAGATGGATGGTCAACAGTCAGCATGTATTTATATAAATACACTCGGGTGAGGCATACAAGAAGGTTAGGCAAGGGAGACCCAAGTTAAGCAAGGCTTCACCCCAAAATAAATTGGATTGGTGACCCGATATGGCTGCTGTCAACTTTTTTCATATTTTTATGCGCTATTACTTCGCTTCACACATCCACCACTTCATGTCAATCATAATATGAGAGTAATTTTTCGAAAAAATATTGTAACAGGAGGACAAATCTGTAATTTATATTACATGCAATTTAATGGTTTAGTTCTTCATTTTAGTTTTACTTCCTGGTATTCATGCATCAAATTTTAACTAGTTTTAGATGACTAGTTATTTTTCATGGTGAATTAACTGATAGCATTAGATTTCAAATTCACTGACGAGGGAAGGACCAGGTCTGTAATACGTAGAATTGGTTGAAACTTGGCATAGAAGTAGCTATTACTACTAAATGATTTTATGCCAAATATCAAGTTCGGATGACAAACTGTCTCTTAGTTACACTACCTTCAATATGTGTAACTGGAGCCTCAAAAGCCTTTATACGTACATGCGTTGGCTTATATATGTATAGTTTGCCATCGAGAATAACTAATTAAACGATATTGCGAGTTTTACAACTTTTCTACCTCAAAATATTTGGTTTTCCTACTACTTTCAATTTTTGAGCCATTTTAAATTAATTGAACAGGGGGGACCCTGTTCAACCTAAATTTCTCCATGTTAAATCCCATAAGAAAAAATGAAAATTTCAAAAACTGAATCCTAAAAAATTAAATCTGCCATAACTCGGAAATCTGGACCCATTCGGAGAAAGTGTTCGGGGGGTACTTAATTAATCCTAGAAAGGTACTCACACACTGATTACCAGCCAATTCTACGTGTTACAGACCTGGTCCTTCCCTCGTGAGTATTTCGAAAGTAAACTCGCGAAAGTTTAAAAAATCAATCGATTTAAATGAAACTCTGTATCTGCAAGTTATTTTTCATGGTGAATCAACTGATAACATTAGATTTTAAATTCACTGAATATTTCGAAAGTAAACGCGCGAAAGTTTAAAAAATCAATCGATTTAGTTGAAACTCTGTATCTACAAGTAATTTTTCATGGTGAATCAACTGACAACATTAGATTTTAAATTTACTGAATATTTCGAAAGTAAACGCGCGAAAGTTTAAAACATCAATCGATTTAGTTGAAACTCTGTATCTGCAAGTTATTTTTCATGGTGAATCAACTGAAAGCATTAGATTTAAAATTCAATGCATATTTATAAACCTTTGAGCGAGAAAATTTAGAAAATTCGTCGTTTTGGTTGAAATTCAACATTTTTAATTAAATTGAAATGAATTCCATGTTTGTGGTTTTACTAAGCTAGGGTTCGTACATCTCTTTGACGAGTTTATTTATCCACCAAATGGACCTGCAGGAATATCCCACAAACTGTATTCCTTACATCGACAGCAAATGCAGATGAGTATGCGTCCATAATACAATCCTGGAGGTAGTAGCATAATGCCTCCCATAATTATCACAGCGAAGGTGGCCGTATTCTGTAAAATGAAGCAACAACTACAATAAACCCTCTGCTTAAAACCTACTCTAATAAGCTCCCATTTGCATCAAATCAGCAAAAAAAAACGTTGTAATTGAGAAAATGATATGGTTTGATGGACAAAAACCAATATCAAACTATCAAATACGACGAATTAAAGTTACAGTTTCAGCAATAAATTATTTTATTTCCTCTGGAATCCTTAATACTTACCATCCACTCAGCAGCACCAAAGATCTTCATGAGAGCCAAGATTGCGCAAGTGATGCCAAGGACCAGAATCACAACAACGTAGGCCATTCTCTTCCACGGGAATCTCACATGACGCTCCTGATTGTGATTGAGTAGCATAATATATAACAATACATAATATTGTAACAAATGATCAAAACTTGCTCATTCATTTGAAGCCAGTATTATTACGCAAATTTTGAGTACCAATTTGAGATTTGTTAGAGCTAATAAGGTACTCCAACTACTATATAGTTCTTTCTTACATATTCAGTATCATAATACGTCTTCCAATTTTGAGAATCGTCCCCATAAGAGTTGGTCAATAGAGAGTATTTCAAATTATTGTTGCTTTCAATAACGTTGTTGTTAGCAAATACTGTTTGCCCAATAATGCCATCTTTATCTTCTTGCTTTGGTGGTGTCCTCAACTTCAAAGTTGCTTTCAGCAGATCATCAGCATCATCCACACTAGTCGTATTCAAATTAGCGTTGTTAGCATCAATGGTAATGGTACTTTCCACCGTTTCCTTCCTCTCCTCAAGAACGTTGTTGGTAGGGGTAGATGAGTCACCGCCAGACAAAAGATTCTTTCCGTTATCCACAATGTTATCATTTAATGGGTTGTTGGAGGAGGCTGTTTTCTCATTCATGGAACATGACAGTGAATAATCTAAAGGTTGTTCTGCTTCTGCTTTATCGCATCCGTCACCTTCCATGTTGCCATTACTTGTGCTCTTGATCATATCGCTTCTGGATCCCAATATCGTATCGTATCGTATCGCTATCACAGCTTGGTAAGAACAGTAATTTCTCACGATAAATCAACAACAACCAATGCAAAAATCAATAGCCTCGTGAGCACCTAATCCAAAAAATTCTCACATTATTCACCCCGGAATGGTGTTGCAATAAACTACTAATAATATTATAATACGATATATTTGCAAGACAAATGTTGCTAATATTATGATCAAACATCAATCATCCTTTTTGTTGCTTTTCTTGTCTTTGCCGTAATTATCTCTTCTTATGTATATACCTTATAATCTGTTTACTCCGGAAATTCCAAACACGTCTGTGATATGATGTTGCGTGTTGCAATGGACAACAATAAATGAAGCGTGGAGTAAAAAATTGTTTACTACAAGTGTATCATGCTTACGACCGCGCGACCTCTTATACTCTTGAACGTCTCATCAACACAGCTCAAAAAAAGTACGGGATAGCCCAAGATGAATTGAAAGTTGCTGTCTTATATTCATGCAATGTATTTAGGTAGCAGGAATAGGGATAAAAAATGAAGTTTTTAAGCTGATTGCACTTTTAAAACAAAAAAATAGGCATATTTATAATCACACCTTGCCTTCTTAGAAAGGTTTTTAAGTAAACATTACGGCTCACCGTCACATTACATATTTGAGACAAGCTATAAAAAGTTGTATGCGCTTTGGTGTGAAGCTTTTTGTTAGCTGCTTCTGAGTCATTTTTTGTGGTTTGTTTGTGTACAATTCAAAGAATATTTTTTAGTGATAAACCGAGATTTCATCTTGGATGGGCAATGATACTTGATAACTTTGTTGAATTTCTCGTACCCACTGGTTTTTTCAAGCTATGACAAGTAAATATTAAACCTACGCCTATCATCCATATTGCTTCACAACAAGAACGTTTCGTAGATTTTGTAGAGACTTACCTATATATTTTGACTGATTCAGAATAACAAAGTACAAAGCTACTATACATAATGCTGAATTATATTTGCATACATTAACAAGGGGAACTCATCTTCGGTAGTCTCCATCAGTTGTTATTTTTCATTTTTATCCATTGCAGGTTTTATTCAAGCCCCTATAACTATCGAGTTTTTGTGCACACCTTGGTCTTGGTCATTGGTAAAAACTTTGAATAATGCAGAAATTATGATAACGTCTGACGTGTTGTTTTTGTATTTTTGCATGGTTTTTCTGAATGCCCTTACTGGCTACAACATATGTGTACATACATTGCCAGCATCTATGCAGCGCTATTATTGGCGACATGACTGCCTACGTTAAAAATCAGGTAGAAAGGTAGATGTGACAGGCAGGCGACTTGATTTGCTGTTGAATAATAATTAATTTTTGCAAGCTTATGTCTGTGACATTTACGAAGGAGTGGATTTTATGTTGAATGCATTTTTTTAGACTCAAGAATCAAGATTGGGCATCTTGCGACACGTGACGTGATCTGTACATTATTTTTACTTACATTGGTCAAGGCCCAGGATGGAATACAAAGGGTTCTAATGATTTTAATCTGGATTAAAAAGTTTTAGTTTTGGGTTGAGATCAACAATGTCATACCATTCGAGGAGTATAAAAATAATTCACACCTGCACCTGACAAGCATTTTCAGTCCGCGTGTAACATAATTAAACCTTTTAAGTATATAATTGTATGCGTAATAATGTGGAATGTCTAGTGAAAACCCCCATTTTATACCTCGAGCGTGTGTGGATTTTATACAATGGTGAGCCTCGGGTTTCCTTCAAATTCTTGGTTCCATCATCCATGAATAATAATAAAAGTTGTCTTGTAATTTAATAAGCAACTTATTTATCCACAGGTGACATGAGGAAGATTTTTGGTATTTATAAAATATTGCTTTACTTCCGTATTTACATGAAACTATTCTTTATAATTTTCCGGCAAAAAACTTATTTTTGGAGTTAGGAATTTAGTAATTAATTAGCATAATATAAAGCCTGTTTTCGACTTTGTACCAGTGGAAAAGTCGGATCATGAACGGAACTAAAACCTGATGAATGCGAATATATATGATCCTACATAGACATATATTAATATATATTCTGGTTGTCTGTCTGAGTGTGAAATTTTAAAATTTATCTCATGGTCCATCATTTAATAGAACAAGTTATTCACTATTAAGAAAGCTACCAAATAAATTTGCAGAAAATGATTTACACCATCTTGATAGTCGCAATGTGTAAATGTGTAAGTAGTACCTATGACAGAAGGCAATCTTCTGATTAAATGGTAACATTTTGCAACCTGTGGGTGAGCTCGTGGGAACCTCATTATTCTGACGCACATCCTTAGTGCAATTTTCATTAACAATTATCCCATTGTTTAAAAAGCACACTCTGCGGGTACACCAAGCCAAATTCACCTAACTTAAAAAAGATTTTCGAAGAATAACTCTATAAGCATATACAATCACATGGTTGGTAAGTATATAGCGAGCAGTTCTCATTAAAGTTAGCCTCATCATAAAAGTAAGCCAAGTAAATAAGATTATCTGATCTGGGACTATTCATATAATGATAAATGATAATGCAATTTCATATTCAAGGCGTATTCTAAGCATTCTGGATATTATGACTAAAGGGGAAATCATTTCAAAACCTGGAATCACTTGTCTTCCTTTGAAATTCACAGTGATGGGAGTGGTGTAGGTCATCAACTCACAAGTCTATACAGCATTAAACGTATAATTATCTTTATGTAAATATGTATGTACGTACTAATCAGTTACGAATGTGCTTATCGCTAGTTTTATTGATTATGTTACATACGCAGTCTGCTGACGTGGAAAGCTGCTAGTTTTTAAACTTGAATTTAACGGGCATGCGACACTATCAAACCAATCTCAGTCATATTGCGTCGCGTCGTTTCGTATCGTTCAGGATCGTTATGAGCTATTGAGGGAGATTGTATTAGATTTATTACCAAGGTCATCATTCATTATTATGATCATCAGCATTTTGAATTTTTTTAAAGCAAAAGTGTTGCTTTATATTCCAAGGGGAATCCCGTGCAAATCTAAAATCTCCCATCAGAATGAATCCAAAGTTCCACAATATCTTATTACCTAATACAGCAGAAAGAACGCAAAGTTATGCAAAATGCACCCAAACCATGGTGTGTGTGCGCATGCTAAAGCAAACGAAGTGATAGATAGCAGTTCGTATAGCAAACAAGCTGCCACCATTTATAAATACATAAATAAAATATTTGGAAACAATTTTCCTCCCTGAAGTTGACGGTCTCGAAAATGTTGACCAAAGTTATAGGGAGAGATGGACTTCTTGGAAGCGTGGGAAAATAAACTACCTTTATTGGTTACGGTTTGTAATGTAATGAGCTTACTCACATTCCATAAAAACAAAAATTTAATACTACACCACCTGTAAAGGTTAGAGCTTCATACGAATGATAATTTACGTTCTGCTTGAATGGCATGTGAACTTGTACAAAGAGTGAGTATGTTGGTCAAGAAAAGGGAAGAGGGACTGGCTGGTTTAATCTTCCTTAGACATCTATCAAACGTACGTACTTGCTAATTACAGTAAACAAATTACTTTAATGCATGTCTCATTTTCGTTTTGTAAAGAGCAAGATAGGTGGAATGATGGAATAAAAACCTCCCTCCATTCTTCCTTAACTAATTTTGTGCTGCTTCACTGACTTCCTAATTACTCACTCTAAACACATCGAGATAAAACGTCTTTGTCTAATGTCCAATATCCATAACATTATTGATAACTACAAGATTACAACTAAAACAAGTAACAATGTTAGTCGTTAGTCATCAGTAGTTGTAATCTGTCATCTGTGGCTACCAAATCTCTGTAGATGATAATCAAACTATTATACAACAACCAATAAAACATTTTATGGTATCATCTTGAAATATTGCCAACTATTCTCTGTCATAAAAACAGGAATTCCCTTTGAGAAATGTGACTTTATATATTCTACCATTTTTTGTGCTATACTGACCGGTTTTTTGAATTTGAATGAGAAAAATATGACCTTTGATTTTGATCTGTTAAAAGAATTTTATAGGTAAATACGTACATACATATCTGTGTTTCTAGCTGTTTGTGTACACATTGTAGGAAACTTTCTAGGTCATTTCTATTTGATATATAATCAGGGTTGGATAAAAACATGGAGAAAAGCTTTTCTCCATATTTCCATGTAAAAAATAATAAAAACATGGAAAAAACATGGAAATACTTGTATGCATGGAAAAACTCCGTTCGCATGTTTTAGACACTCTACAATGGATATAATACTTTTAAAATGCACATTTATACTCGGAGTAGCAAGACTGAACTCCTTTTCAGTGATTTTTAAGATACTCCATCATAACTTTTAGCAGTTTCCAATCGAATTTATTTTCAAAGATAGGGTGATTAAATTATAAACGATAACTATAAGTTTCAGCGAGTATTGACGCAGTATTATGTATATTCTCAACTATAGAAAATATGAAAGAACACAACGCTCGACAAAATAAGTGAAGTCGTATCTCACCAGAGTGTTATTTCTGAGTTTTTGATTAGTCCAGCAGCATTTATCCATTTTTCCATGTAAAAACATTTATCCATGGAGAAAAGAATTTTCTTTTCTCCATGTAAATACATGTTTTCTCCATGTTGTTTTTCCATAATATGTTTTTACATGTTCCTACCCTGTATATAATAACAGATTTCATTGACGTAAATTCCAATCCTGAATCCAATCTTGTCTTGTCAATTAGAGTGTGAAAAAGCCCACTTTTAGAATACAGGGGAAACGGGAGAGTTTTACTTTTCATTAGCAGAAACAGCCGTCATGTTGTGGGATGGGAGAACTTGCTTTCACATGCAATTAAGTGTAACAAATTACGGAGTATCGTTTAAATATACTAGTTATTACTAGAGCAAGCTTTTTCATTTGATGTATTTTCGCCTATTTTGCTACCTTATTTGTTTCTAATTTTTTCAAAGTACCAAATTTGAGTAGAATCCAAAACTAGTTGCAAAATCATGTAAAATCCAACTGAGCAGCTTTGATGATGGAATAAAAACTACAATTGAACCAGCAGCTAAACGATACACTGTAATTAAATTTTACTAGCCATATATCGTATCAGTTTGGTTGTGGGAAGTTGACTGAGCAAAACATTTGGATCAGGAAGTCTTGTAATATGATGCGAACTGTCTATACGCATACCTCAAATTCATTATATATGTACATCTACAACAATTGAATCAGATCATTCACATATGCAGACATTATACTAAACATGAACATTAAACACCTCAATTCAAGCGAGTTCTATACTCACAATAGTTTGTTACATTTTTAAACTGCTACACAGCATTTCATTTAAAAAAACAACAAATATTAAGCAAAAGGTAGCAGAAATCATAGGGATGTAGATATTTGTTATTTTGCAAATTTATGATCTTCATTTTTCATCTAACTTACTTCATAACATCTATGTACACACGTGCAAGGGAAAACTTGATCCAAACTTATGATAACAATGACTTTGGTTTGAGTTGGAGGGTTATCGATTACAAGGCTCTTTTGTTTAATGGTTGGTAAACATTCCACAACTCTCTCTGGGATCATGATCACGAAGCTCATTGAATTAGAGAAAACTGGGTCAATCGAAATTAAAAGGAATTTGTAGATTTTAATGGAGCAGGATTCAGCAGGATTGAGGGCTATGAGAATTAATTGGGCGTATTCGTATTCACATAAGATTAAAGATACTTAATAAATTCAAGTGGATGAGCCATCATTAAAATTCTTATTAGTCTTTAATGATACAAACATACGCAAAAATAAATCTTTTCATGTCACGAATTCGTCCCCCGTCCACTCTGCTGGAAAAGTCGGCTGCAACACAAACGAAATGATTCTTATAATGTCTACGACATTTCAATTGACTCCTATTAAGAACAGAAAGAGACTAAAAGAGTTTTAAGCTAGATGCAAAATTATGAGCTGCAAGAAGGTGAGATTTACGTCACAATGACGAACATCACAATATGATATCAAATTGTGAAAATGATAAGACAATAACTACATAAAACACAAACAATTCCCCATGTTTGATTCATCTCTAGAGGAAAAGAATTCGTAAAACCGGCTACTATCATTGAATTTGTTAACCACTCTACTAAATACGCAGTATAAAAAGTTTGGGGAATCAGTTTATATTCATCTCTGTTTGAGTTTCCCTATTGATGTAATAAGCTTATGGTATAAGTCTTTCTAAGCCCATTAAAAATGTTGTTCCTTTTCTTTTGTCGTAAAACCAGTATTGCCATTTGCTGGTGCTGGTTTCCCTGTATGACTTACGTGATGATAAATGACACCCAGTTGTATCAAATCACATGATCTCGAGAGCTCAAGTACAGCTTTCTTTTAATGCATTAACATCAACACATTCAAAAATCCCAATCAACTGCCACATAACCCTGAGCTACTTGTTCCAGGGGTCAATCATTTTTCAGATTCCAGTTTATTCATTCAATCAGGGGAATCCCCACATCGAAGAGCAGTGCGGTCCAATTTTTAAGCCCCGAGATCAACTTTGTTCTCATCTCATCTCATTCACATATTTGTTACCTTTTACATAACACTACACCGGACCGTGCACCTCATAAAAGTAATTGTGAGCAACGAATATATTAAAAGATCCTGCCTTGCCATGCACGATCTGCTCTTTTGGCTGTTGCTGGTTTTGGTTAACTATCAGCTTTGTTGCTAGTTTGTCGTTTTTGTTTTTTTCTGTCCGTTCGAGGTCGAGCTATCTGAAAACTGTTTGACAATTATTTCAATTTGCTTTCTCTAATTCTTTAATTCAACATGACCTTCATTTTTTCAAGCGTCAGGCATATCATGTAGCATATCATTCGAAAGCTAATTACTAGAAAATGATCTATTTCATGGACTTCTCCCTTTTTAACACTAAGTTGCTAGTTCGTTACACTCCTGTGCTATCACTAGCAGGTTTATTATTTGCATTTTTTCGTAATACAGCTTTATTTTTGAGATTGATTATGGCCATTTAATATGGACGCTACTTTAGATTATAGCTTATTTCTTTGAATAATCTGACCAATAATTACTCTAAATTTTCCTTCCAACGAAGCTGCGAGAATGACCGTATCGTAGCTCCAGATTTTTTTTTGTAGCAAGTAACATGCGACGTTGTTGATCTGATCTGTCGACAAAAAAACTGGAACCAGAAACCTGAAATCATTATATTAATCGAGTTGCATGAGATCTGATCTGAAAGATAGTGGTTAAACTAGAAAACTGGAACTACACGATAAAAATTTGTAACTAGATCTTTCATCTTTAGGATCACATCATCATCGTATCTAAGGGAAGGGAGCTATTTAATTATAAAACAGAAGGAGCATGAACACATGGCAAACCCATACGAAAATTGGATCGAACTACTTGTCCACATCACTGTCATTATCTTTTGAAGGTATGCCATTGCCATCATAATTATTATTGTACTTTTTTCTTCAAAGGTGTTCATAGTGCATGCACTTACTATGCTGAAGCATTAAATACGATTGATGTAGGTCTCGTAGTCTCGACTCCCGACTCGCATGACCGATTTCTACTGAACAAACGTCATCGTCATAAAAAGGATAGTATTTGGTGAATCTGATCAGATGAACTCTAGGAAATTGGTCGCTGAAAGATTTACCTATCGCAATGCTAACATTGAGCAGTGATCATAGGCGGCAAACTAAATCTTTAAACAATGGGCCGTCCAAAAATTATGGTAAATCGAAAAGGACTTAACCATGGGTGGACAGTCCAACTTTTTAAAAATGATAGTTAGTCTTTAAATAATATATTAACTCCGCCGAGAATCACCCATCTCTCGTTTTTGTTGAAAACTAAGCAAAACACATAAAAATGAACAGCCCATGACGTAATTTTTTCGAAATTTATGTCAATTTTCTTTTGTACATAACTCCTGGTCGCCTGAAAATTACTCCTCAGTTTTTTTTGAGTGGGTTCTTAACGGCTTGAAGGATTTTATTCAATCATAAAAAGGAGTAAATTTTCAGGCGACTTGCCGTTAAAACTTGTTGAAGTTTACATTGGTAACGGCCAAAAATTTCGAAATTTCAAATTTTCAATTTTTTGGCATGTGTATCAATATTATTCATAACGTTTTGGAATAGCCAAGTTGTCTAATACTTTTTAGTTTTCATGTAAATAATTATTTTATGTTACATCATAAATTTGAAAAACTACTATATTTAAGTGAAAACTACAAATTTCAAAAAACTAAAAGCGCTTTGTTTTTCTCCGTTAAAAACTGTATTTATCTGCATATGAAACTCCCGAATCAAAATTTTGT
The DNA here is from genome assembly GCA_964034955.1 of Orchesella flavescens. Lineage (NCBI taxonomy): Eukaryota > Metazoa > Arthropoda > Collembola > Entomobryomorpha > Orchesellidae > Orchesella > Orchesella flavescens. The sequence continues at coordinate 33,398,294 of OZ035954.1, read as the reverse complement.
CAGCGACCAATAATCTAGAGTTCATACGATCAGACTCTGGTACTAAAGTAGCACTGCACTATAATATATAGCTTGTAGTATTTTGCATCTGCAATTTAATTGATATTAATGCGCCCAAAGGGAAATTAAGTAGGAAACGCCGAAGGTTGAAGGACTTGAACTTTAGGTTCATATTTGTCATGCAAAAAAAAATAGTCGAGGCACTACAATTTTTTTTAAACCTTTAGCAATATTAATCATTCACTTCCCAAATGAAACTAAAAGTACATGGTACAAAATAAATGACATTAAGCTCAAATAAGTTGTCAAAGGTTAGTTAAGTATTAATATACAAAACAGGTAGGTATGTACTGACATTTGATTTACATTACACAAGAATTTTAATGAGTTTTTCGACTACAAACCATGGAAGGTCATGTATGTTTCAGGTGTTAGATATTATCCATTCGATTGGAAACTATATGTTTCAATCACCATAAAAACTCGTCAGCAATACAAAAAAATGCTTGAGATTTTTAAGTGATGATAGAGTGAGGGAACCAGTATGTCCAGGAAAATATTTTAAATGTAGCGTACGTGAGCCCCAAAGCGCACCTAGAATTAATCGCGATTTCAGGTTTTCATCGCCAATGAACACTACACATATAATATATTTTTCTATTTAAAATTCATCTCTGAAAATGGGAGAAGACAACTATTCATATCTCATTCTACGCCTGACTGAATCAATTTGCATGAAGCAATATAAAAATGCAACTCAAATTGTTATTGCACTGTCAGCTTTAATATATTCTTAATGTAAATTATCATATTGCAAATCTTGTTGTTGTGTTTTGCAAAGATTCACAATATATAATATCAGATTTACAGAAAAAAGTTGTCAGTGTCACCTCTCCATTTACAGACACGGTAAAAAAATTTGGTTCAAGTTTTTTTTCTAAGTTTCAAATAACAAGTGCACCTTTGAGAACACCGTTTGCAAGAAGGAAGGTCAGCAATTTTCGTGCAAAACTTGTTAACTAGGTATTTTGAAACAGGGATTAAATGCTAATGCTGATGAATGCTGTCGTGCAAGAAAAATTAAGCATTTGAAAGTAGTCACAAGCTCTTTAATTTTTTAAAAAAAACTTCAGATAATATGGTATTGCTCAATAGTTGTGATTTCAGATGATTGCGCTATGCAATTCAGTTTTTGAGCTACCAAAATCGCAATGTTAATACATTCCACTGGCTAAAGTCACATTGTCTGAGTAAGATGAATCAAATATATTGTGATCGTAAAACTGATTGTGTAAATCCAAGCTTTTTCCTACCTTGCTTTTGCCTTACTAAACAGTGGTTTCAATATTTTATAAAAATTCAGCTCCAATGGTGAATGGTTGAGTTTTGGATAGCATATCTAAACAAGACTAGCGTAACATGTAATTTTTGTTTATGTTACAACCAAACAAAGCGTATAAATACAATAATATACGAAAATTTTCCTCGTGGTTTTATTTATAAAGTTACAATAAGTAAATTTGGCTTTATAAAATAAATAGTTTAATCTTTTAGCACAAAAAAGTTCTTAGCAAGTCAAAGCGACTTGTCCATTGTCAATGACGCATAAATCAGAGGAAAAGAACATTAAAATTTGTGGCATAAGACCTAGCACACGTTCGTTTAGTTAGTGTGCTTGTATAGTTCTTACAGGCCACTCAAGTTCAAGTATATCGACCATAATATTTTATGAGTAAGAGGATTTCATTGTTGTTGGGTTTGTAGAAGTTCATTACCAAAACTAACTACTTGCGTTTGCACCGCAACTTCTGGGCTGCCACACTTTGTTCGGACAATTTTTATTTCAACACTTTTTCCCTTCCTTGCAACTTTTATAGCACAACGTACACGGCTTTTCCATATAATATATCCCACTATATATATTAAAATATGGTCATACAAATGTAATGTTTTGAGAGTAAGACTTTCAAACGATGAAATGATACAAGAGACAATGTAAAGTTGCATTCACAATAAAGATGATACCATTAGGAATTTAAGTAGGTAGGGATAGCATCATTTTATTTCATTGTAAGCTTGTTAAACTTACGTGTGCATTGTATTATGTTATATGCGATATAATATATGCAACTTATCACGCAGTGGTGTAGTATCAATAACAATGCATGGCAGTTTGCATTTTGTTTGTATGTTTTTTAACTATAGTGCTGATATTCATAAAGAACTCGCACGTCCCCAACAAGAAGAAGAATATTACAGACAAACACGGCATAAGCAGAGCAGAAAACGACTTGTGATAGTTGGGTGAGATCTACATGAAAAAAAAACAACAAAAATGAAAAAGGCAATAAGCTTTGCTTTTAAGTCCACATGGTGGTTGGTACTCATAATTATTTATGCTTCATCAGACTCACTCAACAGTCAGAGCCACAATTGTGCTCGGCCAACAAAGACCAAATAAGCTTATTGTAAATCGAAACCAAACCAGTTTCAAGGTCCATAACATAACACAACACATGAGGTTGGACATTGGAATGGAACGGTTCTTACTAATTTTGTTGCACCACAGTACATTACAATAAATCAGGTACTGTGATAGGTTATTTTGGGTACTCCCCAGCAGTTCAGTAGGGAGTGGAAATTCGAAGAAACGCTTGGAATCGGGGAATTTACTTTCATTCCTCGTCAGGTACTCGTCAGTAATGTGGGTAGACTGAGGCGGAGAGTGCATACGGAACAGGAAAATTCAGTTCTTCATGCAAAAACAACAACATTTGAAATCGACTCCAACTCAAATCATCAACAAGTTGTTGACCACCACTCGTGCGGTCGGGGTTTTATGGCATTTCATGGAACTTTGAGTGAAGAAAGTTGATGAGCCATTATTTATAAATTGTGATTCACAAACCGATTACAAATTTAGTGTGAATTCTGGTACAGTATGAGGATGTGGTTTTGGTGAGAGAAAAAATAGCAAAAAGTATTTTTGTGTACGCAGCAACCTTTAGCTGCGTTTCGTTACTAGTTCCTTGGAAAAGTCATGTAAGCTGATGCGGAAATCACATCAGTATCCTCGTGTTAGCTTGCCTTAAGTAATACACTTCCCTATGTTCCTTAAAATTGGTGATACCTTGTGCTGGTGACTGTGTTACAACAATGGAGTCAGAAACAAGGGACGTAATACCACGAAAGGAAACTTCGTCGGTGCCGGTGACTATAAACAATGCTGTAGATTTGGGTGGTGGTGGACATACAATTGTGCCCATTAATACTCATCGACCTAACCGACTACAGCAGGTTAGCAACAATGCAAAAGAAAAGAATGCTGATGTGTCAGCAATCCTAGTCCGGAATCTTAATAAGAGATATGATAAAAAGGGTCCTTTGGTGCTAAACAGCCTTTGTATGAATGTGAAAAAAGGCACAATGTAAGTTCACTCGCATTTCTCAATTTCTCAAAATGTTACAGCTTTTTTGTTAGAAACTAAAATTATCATTATATCCATACTTCATGACCATGACCATACACACATTATTTTTTGCGAGTTAAATCATTATTTTCCCAACACCTATACGTTGAAATGAAAAGTTAGGAAGTGTTGAAACAATGAAAGACACAATGAGAGCTTAATTGTTATATAAATGTTTCGTCCTCTACCAGTCACTTCAAAACTATGATTCATCATCAAATAAATTAAAGTCAAATCAAAATGCCTGGAGTTTCCTTATGCTTGAAAAGGCTACTGAACCTTTCAAGTTCACAGCATCATAATAATTAATATGCAAATGAGCTCTCTAATTATTTCCTTTAAGGAGTAAATAAAAACACCTATTCAAAAATTGCGAAATGAGTCAGATTATCCTGTTAAAATTCTTAAGCTTTTGATAGCTTAAAGCTAAAACGAATAAGGAATTAGGAAATGAAAGCCATAATTATTATATTAAGCATTTTTGTCAAAAATGTAAAACTACTGTAAAGTTCATTGTTTTTGTTTTTCAGATACGGTTTACTAGGAGCTTCAGGTATGACACATGCTCGGATTTCCCAGTTACAAAAAAAGGCAGATATGGCCTGAGTATGATTGTGACAGGTGCAATAAAAGTCATGTACTTATTGTGCCTACTTACATTTTTTTTGTAGGTTGTGGGAAAACTTCGATCCTGTCTTGTATTGTAGGACTAAAGAAGTGGGAATCAGGCGAGATACTAGTGTTTGGAAAAACGCCTGGTTCAAAGGAAAGTGGCATACCAGGCAAGCGTCTTGGTTATGTTCCTCAGGTACGTGCGTCATCCATGCATTGACTTCCTTTTTTGCTTTTAAAAAAAGTCTAGTTTTTAGTCATGTCAAGTCAAATGGTCACACAGACAGACAAGCCGCTACTTGAATAAACACATGTTTAACCTTTCTACTACCCTACCACTTCGAAACCGTTAAACTGACAGCATTTGCAACAAATTTGCATATAATATATCTTTCAACTCTAGCCGCAATACATATTGATGTATATAGTTATCAATAAAAACAAGTTTTGTTGTCTGTGTTGAGAGGATGAGGATGACTTTTTCAACAATTTTTCAATGTATAATATTTGATGGTATTTTATATTTTTTGCTTTAAAAATAGGACATTGCCTTATATGAACAGCTTACAATCAAGGAAAGCATTCAGTATTATGGAAGACTGTATGGAATGAGGGAATATGAGATATTAGAGAGATGGCATTTCCTAGTCAATTTGCTGCAACTACCTACTGAATTCAAGATGGTGGAGAGCTTGAGGTTTGTAAATGCATCTTGCGTAAATCTTTGAAAACTTAATGAACTTGCTAGTCTACTAGCAGCAACAGTAGTACTGCTCTTTAATTAAACTAAAAAATGCTCACGTAGTTGCATTACATTTTCTATACTCACTCGCTATGAAATGAGCTAACGAACAAAACCACAGAAGATACATATTATATTACATCCAACATTATTGCATAATCACAATCATTTCTTTAAAATAAAGTATAATATTCTACATCTTTGAAATTGCAGTGGTGGACAACGCCGTCGTACATCTCTAGCGCTTGCATTGGTTCACAACCCAGAGCTTCTCATTTTAGATGAGCCGGTAATTAGCTATTTTTTTTAGTCATTTACGGCTTCTAGAATAGTGTAAATCAATGCAAACACAAACAAATGTTACCTAACGGTTTATTTCATTGATAAAATGTCAATTTTTTTGCTTGTGTTTTTTGCTTTAGACTGTTGGATTGGATCCATTACTGCGCGAGAGGTATGAGCACATGATGCCTTTCTGATTAAAAAATGACTATGAATTTTTAACGTCGATTTGACATATTATGATAAGTAATAAAATATTGATTTGTAATGATGGTTTTGATTTCGCTAGCGTTTGGAAACATCTTTACAAACTTGTGCAAAATCATGCAACAAGCATCATCATCACCACTCACTATATAGAGGAAGCTAGATATTCTAATACGGTAGGGTGGAGTTGCAATAGATGTATATTGTTATATGAAAAATTCTAAAAGGTCATGCCTTTGATAGTAAACTATAAAAAATAGTAAAATGAATGTTGCAATTAACGTTTTGATTTTTAGATTGGAGTCATGCGATACGGTCGACTCCTAGTAGAAGACTCGCCCTCATTCCTCATGGCTCAGCATAAAACTGACCTGTTGGAAGATGTAGTTTTAAAACTATGCTGGGCAGACTATACAAAGAGAAGGAATTCAAAGCGTCTAAATAATAACAACAATAACGCATCCCCTACAATCAACAATCCCCATGTTGAAGACGATGACATTCTCACCCTTCCAGATCATGATGGGCCCGAGCTCAACAAGGGGACAAGTCGAAACAATAATTATGTTGCAGATAACAATGCAATCCATTCTACACAAGTGGTTCCTACAAATAAACGAGAGAGAAATTCTGTGACTACATTCCACTCCAAGTGGAAGCAAGATTTGGAAGCGGTTGTGACTGCATCCACAAGCGTTCCTGGAAAATATAATGTCCTCTCTGAATTTGATTCCTCTCCTGTTCCTATTTCATCGAATTCTGGTACAATCAAATGCAGCAGGTCTGCAAGCATCAGTTATCAAAGGAAAGAGAGCCGAATGAAAAAATTTATTTCCAATGTTTTGGAAAGTGCTCAGCGGATTGCAGCCATGTGTTGTATTATTTACTTAAGTCTGATTAGACACCCTATGTAAGTCAACAACCTACGAAGAACATAAACTCATCAAAGAAAAAACATGATTGAAAGAGACCAAAAATCCAATTAAGTTATTTTTGTTCCTATTGTTCAATTCAATTTCCAGATTTTTTCTAGCAGCTCTTGTACTTCCTGCGATCGAGGTGCTTCTCACCATCTCTTCCGTAGGCAAAGAGCCGAAAGGACTGGCGATAGGTGTTATAAATGAAGAAGCCCCTGACTGGGTAACTCAATGCTCAATAGGGAAATCCCTGGAGACTCCTTTCGTCAACACGTCACTAATGACTTTAGACCAGTATCCTGATTCGATGACGGAACCCTGCAATTTTAACGAGCTCAGTTGCAAATTCTTGAACTTGGTTTCAACTTATGATATACTAACCCTGGTAAACATTTTTACAATTTGTAAAGAATTATTGTTTAATTTACTCTGTCAAATGACATGGAATGAAAATAATATTTAAAAAATTGATGCTTAAATAGGTTCCTTACATAACGACTGAGCAAGCTGTTGATGATGTACATAAGGGCAACCTCTGGGGATATATCCACTTCAAAAAGAATTATTCACAGCATATGCTGGATCGGTTGTCCCTTAAACAGTTTTCTTTGACTGAGACAATTGATGGTTCCACGATTAGTATGAAGTTGGACATGTCTCGTATGTGAAATAGAAATAAATTATGAACATATATTTAATTATTATTAATTTTTCAATCAAACATGAAGTTCGTTTAAATACGTAAAGCAACTCATGTAAAAAATTAATTTATTCTCACAGAATACTTGGGCTCCGTCATGATAATAAAACATCTTTTTGACGGACTAGAAGGATATGTGAAACAGCTTATAGATTCTTGTGATTTAGGAGCAGAACAAGCTGAAATACCTTTGCACGTAAGTAGAAGATGGAGAATATTTTGTAAAGCTGAAATAAAATTTTAACTTTTTAAACAAAATTAAAATTAACGTTTTTTATTTGAAAAACAGTTTCGTCCTCCCGTATATGGAACATTGGAGCCCAACTATCACAACTACATTATTCCTGGTGTTCTAGCCAAGTAAGATTAGTGTACAATAATATTATTATGTACAACAATAGCAAAATTATGTGATTTTAAAATTCACTTTGCTCAAAAATACCGCAAATATTTAATTTGGTGTATTTATCATTTTTTTTCAGTATCATGTTTATGATGCCCTTCGCCATTTCTGCGGTAATGTTCATCACCGATCTGAAACTGGGAACTTTGGGTAGATCTAGAGTGGCTGGATTAGGAACTTGTGAAATAATGTTGGGTTATGTTATCACCCAAGGCTCAGTTGTTATTGGACAAATTATTATTTGTACAATTTGTCTAAAAATTGGATTCAATTTTCAAATTGTGGGATCTACATTAGTTTATATTGGAATTACCTTCCTGCTTGGGATGTGTGGTCAAGCTTTTGGTAAGCCAAACAACATATTTCTTAGCAGCACACTTCACTTCAAAATACTATACTTATGTTGATATATTTTATGTTTATGTAAAATGTTTTATACCAAAAAATAGGATTATGGATTGGAATAATTTGCAAAGACGAAATAGAAGCCCTGATAACTGCATTGTTTATTTTACCCACCATGCTCATGTTTGGAGGTAAATATATACCACTTTATAACTTTAGGAAATTAATTTTTTGAATTTATAATTGACGTACCCATTAATTTTAGGCGTACTTTGGCCCGTTGACGCGATGACTCCGGGTTGGAAACTGTTTGGACAAAGTCTTCCGACCACACTCATTACAGAATCCCTCAGATCCACTGCAACACGAGGGGTTGAGCTAACTCATATATTAATGTGGCCAGGTCTGGTAGTGACCCTAGGCTGGGGTATATTTTTCTGGATAGCAAGCATTGTTTCATTTAAACTTTTTATTAAATAACCAATGTTATTTGGTAGCTTGTAATATAATTACTATTGTACCACCGTAAACGGTAAATATTATACATTACCTAATCCTCATTATCCTATAATTGTATTAGTATTTTTGTCACTGACTGCTCTTACAAATAAATGTGACACCATACGATGAAAAAATAAAACTTTTGTTTAATAATGCATGGAAAAAATATTCATTTTAATCATACATATCTAATGTAAACTAGAAATTATTCACAGAACGACATAATCCTATACTTTCATCGGTAATAATCTTATACCTAACTTAACTAAACTGATGGTTAAAAATAGATTACTCGTTTTTGCAATGGATTGAATTGATATTACGAAGCAAAATCAAAGGTTCCCCAAAGTCTGATTTGCGAGTTTTTATTTTCAGTTAAAATATTTTATATAAATTCAGTAGTTATTCAATATATATTTTCGTTCAGGCAATTTGAAATACTACTCGAAAATATACAGATTTAAAATATTATGAGAGACAAGAAAATTTATTTTGTAACTATAATGGAAGTCCGGAATTCCAATCAATTTCAAGGAAAAATGTGATTCTACAGAATTTAGAACCAACCAATACAGATTTCAATTCTTATTATTTCGTATAAAGACGTTCCAAAATACTTTTCCATACTGATGAGATATTGTATAGCGTACATGTATAAAGTGTATGTCATTAAATTTTGATAAAACACCTTTTTCTCTTAGAATAAAATAATTGATGTCCTATGAGAAAATTTAATCACAGATAAAAACTGTGAGAATTAAAAGAAGTAGAAAACCAAACATATGATGTGTGGTACGGATATACGGATATACACGTTTGTGAGGTTTCTTTGCTGGAAGAAATGAATACATATTTCTAGAAAAATCAAATGTTCAGTTACTAAAATGCATCATGTGCAGTAATAGAAGTATATACTACATAAGTATGTACCTATTTATAGCATTATGCGAATGAAACCAAATCAATGTATGACCAATTTTATGATCTCTTCCCGTCCTGCTTCCATCAACCAAACTTTTGAGCAATATACGGAAAATGGAAGCAGATTTCGTTCAGTCTAAAGACTGATTCATCATAAATACATGCAATACTTCATATTGCAAAAAGGGACTACATAACACATAAACCTATATACACCATCCTTATCGCTTACCTATAATCTTTCCAATTTTTGTTCTCATTGGATTCTTTCTTGAAAACAAAAGCTCTGTACTATATCTCTTTCCCATATTGTGATTTTGTGATGATAAGGTTGTAACAACTTCGTTTCGTATACATATGTATACATTTTCCGTCTCTGGAAAGCTAGACTTCCGAAGTTGTTATTGAGCCAGTATAAGAGCTTCATAGTGCAGTTAAAAAGCATGCCATGCGAAAATACGGAAAGAAATTATATCCAGAAAAGAGATTGCATTCGTACATAATTATGAATGTATTGAGACCTGGATGGAAATGGAAAGAAATGTCTACGCACATTGTATCCGATTTCACATAAAAGTCATAAGTTACACACATAGCAGCCATATAGCCGCACCGTACCCATTCATTATTTGTCGTTTTCTGCATTTAACAAAAGTCCAAACTATAGGTTGTGGCAATTTATTGTAAGTATAATGCACCAATCTAATTGTTTTCATCATGATTGTCTATACTCCTCCTATGCATCATCATTTTTATAATGATTAAAACCAGTATGTAATTCATGTTCTTAAAACAAGAATATGCATCGCAATTTGCATCAACTTCTGGAGTTGGAACTAAAATTCTCATGGGTTGATCTGGTTGATGAAACAGGTACAGGTATAGATGATGGTATATATAGGCATACAACCAATCCCGGAGAAAAATTCCCACCAACTACACTGGGATCGACATTTATATGTAGATTTGTATTTTATATACCTATATTTAAAAGCCAACTCTCACAATAAATTTGTTGTCTAAAAGTTCTGAGCAATTCTTTTCTTCTACGTTCTGGACTCGACCATATAAATTTGTCCGGTATGGTGATATGGGTGATGCGATGATGAAGAATCGAGGAAATACCCAATTACACATAATACAACGCTATGTGCGTTCATATTTGTTTTACACTGGTCACGTTGGACTTTGCGAATGTTGCTTTTTTTGTAATTCTCACCACACTTGTAATGTTGAATATAATTATTGTAAATTGTAATGGAATATGTAGCCATGTGGGGTATTTGAAACCGTGCATGCTGGTCAGTAATATGAACAATGAACATGTTGTGAAATATGAGGAATAATTTGCTTTACGGAATTTCATAGATTAATTTGATAATATGCAAGATAAGTGGTAAGAGTTAATGGATAGTGGTGCAAGCCCATGGGAATTAACTGGCTTTTGACTTTGATTCCGTCTTTTTGGAACTGAACCTCAAGTCAAGCCTAGTTGTGTGGGTGGCAGTAGAGAAATGCTAGTTCAAGAACAAGTTCGAAACCATTCCTGACACCATACCAATAGCTCTGTGACTGAGTGTGTGTATTAATGTTGGTTTTTTGCAATATGAAGTCGAAATTTGATTGATTTGAAAATTGTAACGAGTGATATTTAATTAGAATTCATACACATTTGAACCATGGATTGCATTCAAGGTTCCGGCAGCCCACTGGTCGTCACTCATAAAAGACGGCAAAAACTCAGTGTTTCGAGTGCCAACAATAATGGAAGCGAAATTGAAATTGTTACTCCTTCAAATTCAGCCGTGTATATTCGTGAATTGTTCAAAAGCTACGATGGATCACCAGTCATTAAGAATCTCAGTATGAATGTGAGAAAAGGAACTATGTAAGTCTAAAACCATTTCTCTTTTATCTACTTTGATTCATTAATATGAAGTGAAGGTTAACAATGATGCATGTTCTTTTTACTGCATTTTCAGTTATGGATTACTTGGAGCTTCAGGTAAATATTGAATCAATAGAGAATGCTGTATGTAGTAATCATAATTATATGACCACGGCTGTAATGTTTTGATTGAAGGATGTGGTAAGACAACTTTACTAAGCTGCATTGTCGGATTGCAAAAGTGGGACTCTGGCTCTGGGGAAATCCTGGTATTTGGAAAACGGCCAGGTACAAAGGGAAGCGGTATTCCAGGAAAGCAATTAGGATATATGCCTCAAGTTAGTCATTTTCTTGCAAAAATCATTATGAAAAAAATGCAGTAATTTCTACACAATGAACATTTGTATAGGATCTATCATTATATGGCACTCTGACGATCCCTGAAATTGTATCGTTTTATGGGAAAATCTACAACATGCCTAGCAGTGAAGTAGAACATAACATGCAATTTCTTATTAAGTTATTACAACTTCCACCAAAGAAACAACTCATTGAGGACTTAAGGTTTGTCCTTGAAAACAATATTTATATTCTTTAAAACTGTATACTACTGAACATGACAACTGACTATAATTTGGTAATTGGGGGGAAATAGTGGAGGTCAAAAAAGACGTGCATCTTTAGCTTTGGCCTTGGTTCACTGCCCAGAACTTCTTATCTTGGATGAACCTGTAAGTTTTTAAATACTTTGACCTCAGTCGTCTCTGACTCATCCATTTATTAGATGCTTTGGATCACGACTTAACCGGAAACACACGAATCTAATGAATAATGATATTTCTTGTTTGCCCATTTCAGACCGTGGGTCTCGATCCATTGTTAAGGAGAAGGTTGTTTTTCTGACATTCAAAAAAGCACTATAAAAAAGGAAACAACATTACAAAAATTTGTAATTGACAAGTTATGATGACAGATTTTAAATTATTTTTTGTAGTATTTGGAATCATCTTTACAAGATTGCTAGCACCCTTAAAACTACTATTATTATAACAACACATTACATTGAAGAGGCAAGACTATCCAACACGGTATGAATATGAAATTTTGGCAACGTCCACATCTATACAAGCCATAATATTAGTAGTAAAAGTTATGACTTGTTATCTTTATCTATCAGATAGTTATCCTGTATTTTTTTATTATTTACACAATTATTCAGATTGGCGTGATGAGAAATGGTCGACTGCTAGTTGAAGACGCGCCAATAAATCTCCTCCAAGCCTTTAAATGTGAATTACTAGAAGACGTAGTTTTAAAGCTTTGTCGAGCGGATGAAAGCAATATAAAAAAATTATCAAATCAGCCACCCATCTCAGAAGGAAACAAGGTAGTTTTTAGATCCAACTGGAAGCAAGACGTTTCAGAAGTAGTTAATCAAGATGAACTGGATGGAATATTTCGCAAAGCCGTTGGGTTTGATTGCGAACTCAGTGAAAACTTGAGACGAAGGGATGTTCCCAGAAGGAAAAGCTCTCTTATATTACGCACAAGGAATAGTGCAATCTACCATAATATTCAAATGATTCAAGGATACACGGCCGTGATGTGGTTGCAATTTATGCGATATCCATTGTATGACAAAATCAATCCAAAATTTAAAGCACCTAATCAATTAACTTTTTATGTGAAAAATATTCATCTTAAAAAAATATCGGATTTTTATCATAGGTTTGTGGCAGTCCTAATACTTTTGCCAACAATTCAAGGTAATATTTTCTCAATAATTAAGTTGGCTCGTGTAACATTATTTCATTGCTCCAGTTGAAATGACTTTCCTTAAATTTAATTTTAAAGGAAGCATAACGCTTCTGACGATTGGAACAAAGCCCCACGGAATGGCTGTCGGTGTCATTAATAATGAGCTGCCAAACTGGAGCACAGAATGTAATGAAGAGCTTGGTGATGTGAAATCTTGTGATTTTTCAACTTTAAGCTGTAAATTCATCCAACAAATGAAATTAGATGACCTTCTTATCCTAGTATGAGCTCATTACTGCACCAAAATGTATTTTATTGCGAAGCTACCTTCACATTGCCAAAAAATTGATACATTTTGACTTTTAAAGCACCAATATAACTCAACGGACGAGGCTTTGGCTGACGTTCATTTGGGAATGTTATGGGGCTACATAGAATTGGGAAGTAACTACACTCAGCACACCTTGGATTTGGTGACTGCAGGTAGATTCGCTGAAAATGAGACGTTGGAAGGATCAAGAATTCGTATGCACCTGGATATGTCACGTAAGTTTGTTTTGTCTCTCATTAGCCACTTCCACCAACCACCCTCACCTTCATCCTTTGTCTCAAAGTTTAATTTTCATTAACACTCGTCTCGCCAACAAAAAAAATGCTAATTTTGTTGTAATCTCTTGAATATTCTTGTTCTTATTTGATTAGAATACATTGGCTCATTCTTCATGATAAAAAATACCTTTAGCGCATACGAGGAGTACATAAAACAACTTGCAGAGTCCTGCCATACAGGTCAAAACGCAACAAATCTTCCTATTCACGTAAAGTACCTTAAAACAAAAACTAGGCTGTTGTATAATTAACTTTTTCTTTTTATAAGTACATTATTCCTGTTTTGGGCAAAACAACTGGGCGTTTTTTAACAATCTTTTTACCAACCTTCGGGTTTTCTTAGTTTCGTAAGCCCGTGTACGGCACTCTTGAGGACGGCTACACTGAATTTCTTATACCTGGCTCGATATTGAAGTAAATATTATATATAATTTCATTGAGATGTACCCAACTTTCAAGATCATGTTATGTAAATACCAACAAAAGCTCTTTTGTTGGTGAATGTCAAAGTTTTGTAGATAAAAAGTGTCCTTTTTTTAATCCAATTTGTAGTAGTATGCTCGTCTTACTCTCTGTAATGACTTCAATAATATACATCGGAGGTAAGAAATATGAACAATGCTCCTATTATTATTATTGCAAATTAATGATGCTCCGCATGATCGTGTATTTTCCTGCGGCTGTATTATATACCTATATGTACTTTACTGGGATTTCCTTCTTATAATGAGACCAATTTCCCCGAACTAATACCTGTTTTAGATCGAAAACAAGGAACTCTAAGTCGAGCTCGTGTAGCAGGACTAGGAACAATGGACATTCTTCTATCACACATGATAACACAAGGCTTTGTGGCTCTAGCACAGATCATATTGTGGTCACTCACATGCTACTTTGCGCTTAATTTTACTATACGTGGGCCAACGTGGCTGTACTTTCTGATCTGCCTCGTTGCAGGCTTCTGCGGAGCTGCTCTTGGTGAGCCAGTTTTGAGTGGTTGCATCAATTTCAACCTTTTGATTTGCTATCTATGTATTTATTGTTGACAATGAATGAAGGAATGTTGCAAAAAAATGATTTGGGAAACCCCTTTATAGCAGTCATCGGCCGATAATTTTTTCATGAACTTGAATTTTTGTTTATACTTCATTTTTCTAGGAATGCTAGAGGGAATTTTGTTCTCGGATGAAATTATGTCATTGATTTTTGCGATATTCATCACTCCCATTCTTCTGTTTTTTGGAGGTATGTACATATGCGATTAATAAAAATGATATGATGACGACAGCAAAAAATTATTCTGTACAAAAAGAGTAGAATTCAAGATGAAGTGGCTAGTAATCCATCTTTTTTTTTATACGTACAGGTGTATTTTGGCCAAAAGAAGGTAAGAGCCCGCTTTGATGCTTTCAGGTTTAGCCTTTTTTTGTGAATAACACGTGTAGACCTATGTCAATCTGAAAGATTTATAAAATGAATGTATATCTGGATATTTCCAGCAATGTCATTGTTTTGGCAGCGTTTCGGCTATATACTTCCAACCACGCTACCCATCGTCTCGCTGAGGTCGGTTATCGTCCGAGGTTTGGGTATAACACACCCTCTTGTCTGGCCCGGTGTTGCTGTCATTATCATTTGGACTTTAGTACTCTCTATTTGCGTCATAATAGCTTTTAAAAAGTCAGCCAAATGAAAATGACCCTCAAATATGAATAAGATGTATTTTATAATATTCTATGTACGTACGAATGTTGCAGGTGAATAAGACTATAAGAGTTATGTCTTTTTTGTAACCTTTTGTATTACGTCTAGATTAGCATTAGCAAAAACGATGACCACGTTTGATTCTACATCGTATTTTCCTATTATATACAATAATATTTGTGCATTGTCCTCAGTCACCTTCATATGATTTTTTAAGAAAAGTACCAAATATTTTTTTTTGTAAATGTACGTAATAAATTAGTGCTCGTGCTCCGAATCTAAATATTAAAACTCACGGACAACATTCAAACATGATATATAATATGTAGCAGGAAAAGTACATGCTTTTATTTTTGGGGTTGTACTAAAATAATATCATCTACATTCTCGTAACATTAAAAACTCCAAAATTGGACTGACATGTAAAACTTAACTTAAGTATAATCAGCAAATTGTCTTCGTGTGCAATCTTCGCACCACGGAATTTGCATGATTTCACAAGCATCTTTTTGTACAGCATCCAGAATGAATTACACAGAAAATAATGAAATCTTGAAGGTATGCAACTGACGTAAACAAGTTAGACAACTTTTTTCTTCTTGTTTCTCTTGAACCCTCTTGGATTCAGATTTAACTTTTTTTTTGGAGGGCGGATCTATAAGTTGTAGTTTCATGTGCATAATTACTGGAAACTGGAGGATTGATCATAGAAATGGCCTTTTTCTCTGTCTTTCCATTATTTCTCTTCTAAAGACGCGTCAGGCAGGCTTCGCGTAACAGCCTTCGCAGCATTTTGTACAATGTTTCATTTCAAACGAAAATATAAGAGTTACATTATTACTTTCGTATTGAACCCACATATGTACGTACTGACCTAGCCTTTACTTTTACTCACTGCGCAAAACGCGAACTACTACCATAAAGTTTAAAAAAAATATTTATCCAAAAACGCTTGAACTGGAAACTGAAAAACTGGAAACTACGAAATAGTGATTCTCTCTTGATCATTTTTTTCAAACAAGTGGAAAATATTTTTTGCAATAAAAACGTACCATCTCAACTAGAACTACAATAATAAACATAAGTGGATGTTATTTTTTTTACTAATCGTAAGCTTACAAAAACTTTTATCATAGGATCATGCAGCTAAAAGCATAATTGCTAGCATTATTTTCTTTGGAAAATGATACAAAACTGGAAATAATATACTCAAGTGTGCATTTCATCTTTTCATCACAAAGTCCAAAGAAGTACGACGTGCGGTGAGATGAGTGGGCAGCAAATAAATGTACAAGAACCGCTTTTGGCAACAATAAAATTTTCATCCGCGACAAAGTCAAAGAGAGATGTGCAACGGATAGGTAGTAGTAGCAAAGCAACACAACAATATTATGTATGTTTAGATCTGGCGTTTTATTACTCTCACACGAGAGATAAGATTACCAGAGATGAGATGAGATTGATCATGCAAATTACGAGAAAATTAAGCGAGTATGTATAAGGTATTAGTCATAAGTACATAGTATACCTACTACATCCATTCATCACATGGCTGAGCATGGTGGAATCTTAAACTTATCAACAAAAGACAAAAGGTTTACAGCAAATGTTGCCCTTCGTTTTGCTCACTCGTTAAGAGTTAAATTAGTCTCATACTTATTTGACTGTTGCCAGCAAAAACTCTAGTTAGCAAGTAAATATAAGCTTCCTAGAAGAGCAGCACATCATGATGAGGTGATGTTGTGATGCTAGTGCTTCGTCGTCGTATTCGGATGGAACAATACTGCCTTACTTGACTTGATGGCTGAGAGCCATGCTTCTACAATGATATACACCTCTGTTACTTCCATGCATGATAAGGTCTTGTAAACAGAAAACGCGTGGTTGTGGAGGTTCCTTCATTTTGATTATCAATGAATAAAGTATTTTGGTTTGGTATGGCTCGATGGCTCATCCTCCTCGTTCTGCTCCATGATCTGCTGATGCATAAAAATGCCCTTTTCGTATCCTTATAACTAAAAACCAGTCTATTGGAAATTTTTTATTGTAAGGTACTTTACCAAAAAAGCACCCAATCCAATAATACAAGTTATACTCTTCTTATGTACCATCACCTTAAGCTAGATTCTAGGATTTGATGAGGATGATGGTGGTGATGATGATGATCATGATGAAAAACAAGTGCATTTGTGACTGACTAGCGTTATGCATTACATCATAACATGGATGATGTATTTCCCTTGTACTGATCTGCCAAACAATCGACAATGCTTTTTTAGGCTAACCCTGGCATGAATACTATCATTCAACAAGGATTTCCCGTGTTTTTTTTGGTGACGTCGTAGCACCAACTATAGGACTCAGCGATGATAATATGGTTATCATATCATGTGGATGATGATGATGATGAGACGATACAGATGAAATTTTTGTTATTTAGAAATAGGCTGACACTGATCACAGTTCAGTTTTAGCTGAGCCATCGGCTAGTAAACACTTCTTCGCTGGATTGGATAATACTTTTGCGTTCTACGTTTCCGTTACATTTTTACCTACAAAATATTACTACTACATACTACGTAAATACATTTCGACTTTATCATAACCTACGAAAAAAATTTCTACCAATATCATTTCCCAAAGTCCGAAGTCTGAATCTCAAGTGCTACCTTTGAGACCACACGCTCGGACAACGAACGAAGACAAGGTTTTTTGTTGGTGCATTTGCATACGCGACTGGACTACAGGTCCAGCAACAACTTTTTTTACCGCGTCTGGTGGAAATAAGTGGTAGTGTGCCTGTGCGTGGTGTCATTTCGCATGGATTGCATGACATAATTAAAGAGACAATCTTTTACAAATCTACATAGACTTTCGTTATCACGCTTTTTGACTTTCCTTTGGCTGTGTTGAAAAAAAGTCAATTTGTCATATTATACAAGTTTGTATGCAAATTTCGCAGTGTCTTTGACTTACATGATTCTGCTGTTGTGCACTCAATTGAAACTTATATAGCATTGCAAATAAAACCCAAGTAGTGCGGATTCTGTGGACTTCCCATTACGAAGATGAAGCTACGGGGTAAGTTTATTATATGATTCATATGATTTAGTGATCAATTTTTTTTATTTCCTGACTTGTGCATTGAGAATGAGTGGGCAAATGCATAATTTGCACTCTATATCCTGTTAGCGTTCTACTAATCATAGGTAATAAGTTACATGCAAATGATGATAATTTAAAAATTTTCCTTATAGGGATGAAAAATCAGGTGTGGGTGACATCCGCAGTCACGGATGATGAGGCGAAGAAAAGCATCGTCCTTGTGAACTCGCTAAAGCGAGTGTTAAGCAACCGAAGCGTGGTTGTTTTGGCGTCTAGCAAAGTCGCCCCCAATTTGAGGTTAGTTGCTAATTTTACCTTGCCATAGAACTGTATGGCTCATCATGCATAATATTAATAAGGAAGGCATATGAAACCAGTTAGCATTAACATCATGCTCCTTGAACTTGCAGGGAAAGGTTGCACTATGAATTTGACCATGTCTTCATATTGGAGGAAGACAGGAACACGTCTCGCTTGAAACCGGAAGAATTTGCCAAGATCTCGGCTTTGACTTTGAAATCCTTTGAAAAATGCATTTTCGTTTCGCCTAACATGATGGTAATGAATTAATAAATCAACCTCTAACGTGTAATGACATCAAATGCTGCAGCGCAGAAAATAGTTTTTTTAACCTATAAAATTAACAAATGTTTTTTTTTTAATTTTAAATTCCAGTTTCTTAAAAATGCGGATGAGATCTTTGATAGCTATGAGGATTCCCCGTTTGCCAGCCCGGATAATGACACATCCTTGCCAATTTTTGCCTACAAACCCTCTCTGGAATCATACAATGTGTTAATGAAAGCTTTGGGGTCTAGAAACGGAAGTACGTCAAAAAAAATAATAGCATTACTCATACATTCTATAGCGCGCTTACGCACCAGCGTAATTTTGTGGCTATCGCACACGTCAATCTCCTTCTATGAATGACTATTAACCGTGTAATTGCTCTCCTTCTAGCACCTGTGGCAAAGTACATACAAAACTGGTTTCGCAATCAGTACAATCAGGAGCCCAAGCATCTTGAGCCAAAATATAATAAAAAGATTTCCTTGCAAAATGAACTACGCAACCCGTAAGTCACCGCATCTATTTTTACTTTCACACTTGTACTTTGTTTCGATTAATTAGTCTTAAAAAATTATTAGAACCCATAATTTGTTAAACTTTTAAAACTACAAATTACATAACTATTAATGCTCAAGGTTAAAGCTTAGTAGGCACTTTGTGCTGTTGTCTGGTCTAAAATTTGAGATACCTATTGTATATTTCATTACCACGTGCTAATATGATTTGTGATATTTAAGGAAAAGAAACACATTTTTTGAACTTTAATCTATCATTGTCTAGGGATAAGATCGATGCCGTCATCGTCAACTTCCAGAATGATCCATTGCTCTTTCCAGAAGTAGACAACGCTTACCTTGGCCTAATTGACTGTGTAAGCAAAACACAAAAAAAAATTAGATAAGGAAAAATCTACTGTATTGGGTCCATTTATTAACGCTCATAAAATTTATTATTTTAGCATGCTATCAAGATTTGGAATGAACTGCACCGAAATCATGTCGAAGGTCGTTCTTCTTCTGAAGTGGTAAGATTATTTCTTGAATCTGTAGTCACTAGATCATTAGATTATCACATTGCCCCAATGCAAATTTTAATTGGACCAAATAATTTTAGGATCTACGAGCAGAATCAAGCTTGCAAAACAATGTGGAATACAACAAGGAGCCTGTTGCCATTGTTGGGATGAGCTGTAGATACCCAGGGTCCAACAACCTGGAGGAATTTTGGAACCTTTTGTTTAACGGAGAGGACGGTACAGGAAACCCACCACCATTCCGTTGGTTGCGAGAGCAGTCTAGTAGAAACAGACCAGATTGCAAGAAAACAAATGCTGGATTTCTCAAGGTTCCGGTTGATGAATTTGATGCCAAGTTCTTTGGCATCAGCCCAAAAGAAGTTTTGTTTATGGATCCGCAACATAGACTCATGCATGAGCTTATCTGGGAAGGACTTGAGGATGCTGCTATTGATCCGCTTAAGCTTCGTGGAAGCAATGGTGGGGTATTCATGGGATCCTGGACCAACGACTTTAAGGATATCCTGGTTCACTCTGGGGTCACTGAGTTCTATCGAACTTATATGGGAAACTCAATTGGTGCAGCAGCAGCACGAATCTCCTTTCTGCTTGGTTTGACAGGACCAAGCGTGGCAACAGTAAGTTGAGCAATTTTACTTTATTACAAGACGAAGTATGTTACAGGTACTGCTAAAAATTACCAATTAACACAACTCAATATTTCTTTCATTTAGGAATCTGGCTGCTCATCTGCAATGGTTGCAGTTCATCTTGCGTGTCGAAGTTTACAGCTGGGTGAAACGAACCTGGCTCTTGCCTGTGGAGTGAATCTTTTGCTTCATCCATTTGATAAGGATGAAATGCCCATGGTTATTTCTCCAGAGGGTCGTTGCAAAACATTTGATTCAAAAGCTGACGGGTTTGCCAGAGGCGAGGGATGTGGTGTTCTGATCCTCAAGAGATTTTCTGATGCCATAAAGGATGGAGATCACATTTGGGCTTTGATTCGAGGATCTGGTGTCTCTCAAGAAGGGACAAGCAGGAGCATGGGCACCCCCACCGTCCACTGTGAAGCCCTGGCTATGCAGCAAGCTCTCAAGGACGCCCAAGTAGAACCAAATCAAGTTACCTATGTTGAGGCTCATGGAACTGGAACAGTAGTTGGTGACCCTATGGAAGTCTCAGCAATCGCAAAGGCATATGGAAAGAACAGGAAGGAGCCACTGATCATTGGTTCAGTGAAAACAAATGTGGGGCACACAGAGTCTTGCTCTGGAATCACGGGAATAATGAAGGTCGTGCTTGCAATGAAACATGAAGTGATTCCTCCCCACAGGAACTTTGAAGAGCTGAACCCAACAATTAATTTGGATGCTGTGCCTGCCAAAATCCCCCTTACACCTTTGGAATGGAAGAAAACACACAACAAACCTCGTATTGCGGGCGTCAGCTCTTTTGGAATTACTGGCACAGATGCTCATGCCATTTTGGAAGAAGCCCCTGTAATCCCCATGACCGATATTAAATCTACTCTTGAACGACCTACACACATTATGAAGATTTCTGCAAAAAGTGATGAGGCGATGGCTATCCTTCTTGAGAAATATGCAGATAATATAGAGGCAAGTCAAAGCGATATTGCAGACATAGCCTACACCGCTAATGTTGGTAGAGCAAACTTCAACTGCAGAGCTGTCATGATTGGCAAGACGAAGGAAGACATTGTTTCTAGTATCAAGAAAAATGCTGTGATGAAGCAGGAAGTTACTGAGGAGCTGGGATCCATCTGTTTCCTGTTCACAGGTCAAGGCTCTCAGTATCCAGGAATGGCAAAGAATCTTTATGAAACTTCACCCGTTTTCCGCATGCATTTTGACTACTGTGATAGCATCATGAATGGCAATTACAATATTAGCATCAAAGACGTACTTTGGTCAGAAGACAACAAGGCTGAAGTGAGCAGGACGATTTACAGCCAAACATCAATCTTTTGTGTGGAATACGCTCTTCTCAGACTGTGGGAATCTTGGGGAGTCAAGGCGGATTTTGCTCTTGGTCACAGCTTGGGTGAATTTGCTGCAGCCGTTTGTGCTGGAATTCTAACACCTGAAGATGCCATCAAGCTTGTTGCAGAAAGGAGCCGTCTCATTGACGAACTCCCACGAGGAAAGATGCTTGTCATCAAAGCTGACAAAGATACGGTTGCAACCACCATGAAAAAGTTTGCTGGAAATGACTCCACAAAAATCCTTGATTATGCTGCCGTCAACTCTCCACAACAGACTGTGGTTGCTGGCGACTCTGATGTGATTTTGGCCTTTGCACAATTTTGTACTGACAAGAACTTAAAATCAATCGTTTTGGAAGCAACTCATGCCTTCCACTCAAAACATATGGACCCAATGCTTGAGAAATATCGGGTGGTTGCAGAAACAGTAAAGAAGGGGGAAGGAGAAACGATGAACTGCACCTACATTTCTGGAATGCGAGGCTCCGTCGTTGAGCCTGAAGGTGTTGATGCCGAATATTGGGTTCAACATACCCGTCAAAAAGTTGACTTTCTCGCCGCCAGTAAGACAGCTACCAGTCTTGGCTGTCAAGTTTTCATTGAAATTGGGCCACAACCTGTTCTCTCCGCTTTGACGATGATGAACAATGATGGGAACCTCCTTTGCTTGCCATCCCTGAAGCGAAATGAGAACGAGTGGGATACAATCCTTCAAGCAGTTGGAAAACTTTATCTGAAGGGAATGTCCATTGACTGGCAAGGGTTTGACCAACTCTACTTGAGAAATAAGGTTCGTCTTCCCCATTATCCGTTCATTGGCAAAAAGTTTTGGCCTGATTTATTGGCTGTCACTGGAAACACCATTCATCCCTTGTTGGGAAGTTTGATTCCTAATGCTTCCTCCACAAAACTGTTCCAAAATGGGTTGAATCTAAGAAGCCTTGAGTATGTCAAGGATCACGCTATCGGAAAAAATGTCA
Organism: Orchesella flavescens; assembly: GCA_964034955.1. Taxonomy (NCBI): domain Eukaryota; kingdom Metazoa; phylum Arthropoda; class Collembola; order Entomobryomorpha; family Orchesellidae; genus Orchesella; species Orchesella flavescens. Next base: position 33,375,557 of record OZ035954.1, on the reverse strand, counting down.
TCTTTCCTGGAGCTGGCTACTTGGAAATGTGTTTGGCTGCTGGACTTGCTACTGTTGAATGCAACAGTGATTCACTGAGCAAACCCTCACGTCCCATGAAAGTTGAGAAGTTGAGTATTGAAGCCCCTCTTTGTCTTGAAGAGTCCAAAACTGCCCAAGTCCAAATCGTTGTCAACTTTAACAACTCAAGCAATGATAACAAGAATGATTGGAATGACTTGAACATCAAAATATTCCATAAATTGGATTCCAGCTCAGAAAATGTCAAGTGGCTCTCTCACGCAAGTTCATCCTTTACCCCACTCCCATCCGCTGAAGAAAAGAAGGTTGATTTTGACATGGCCGTGTTTAACAAGCTCCGTGAACAGACATCCGACCAAGAAATGATTGCTCAAGTTTACGACAAGCTGTCCTCAGTTGGTCTCAGATTTGGACCAACATTCCAAAGTTTGGAGAAGGTTTGGAAAAATGAGAGTGGAATGTTGGCCAAAGTAAAGATTCCATCTGGAGGATCAGGAGATGTCCAACAACAGTACATCATCCACCCAGTCGTACTAGACGCCATGATCCAAGCCGTGATGATGCAGAAGCATGCTGGAAACATTAAAAAGAAACTTTATGTGCCAATCTCCATTTCAAAATTCATTTGGCTTGCAAACGCCGTGGGAGATGAGTTATACATTTACTGTAAAAATACACCTGATTCCTACCCAAATGAAGCTATTCTTGTGGATGAGGTGGGAACAGTAATTGCCATCATGTCTGGCATTGAGCTCATTGACACCACAGTGAAAGCAGTGGAATCTGTTCTTGAGCAGCAAACCTCAGCACTTCCAGACTTGTGGGAAGAAAGTTGGCGCGGAAAGATTGGCCCAATGCAACACCGAGTTCCAGACCATGTCATCGCTGAAAATATTTGCACTCCAGAATTCCGAGAACACATTGAAAAAACATATAACACAGTGGCTGAAGACAAGGAAGAAATATTCACAAAATTGGAAGAGTACGTCTACTACTTTGTCCTCAACTGTTTTTACGAATGTGAATGGAGCCCCAAGGTTGGAGATTCCTTCACGGTAGACCAGCTCGTCAAAGATTTGAAGATTGCAGAAGAGCACAAAAAGTTTTCAAACTACTTCCTGGAAATACTAGAGTCTGAAGGAATTTTGAAATCTTCAAATGAAAAGAAATGGCAAGTTATTTCATTACCTCCTACACATGACGCAGTAAAGGCCCACCTAGCATTACCAACCTTTACCACCGAGTTGGTACGTAAATTTGATTCCACCAGATTGATTGCTAGAGTAGGAGAAAATCTTCACAGCATATTTAGAGGAGCAAAATCCGCCCTTCAGGTCCTTTTCCCAGAAGACACCAAGAAGGACGCTTCAGTTGGTGGATTTTATGATGACTACGGTAATGTCTTTAACGTTGCTGGCAGTGTCTCTGACCATCAGCGACACCGTATCAAACACTGGCTTGATAAAATGGGCAGTGAGAAAAAGTTTGTATTCCGAGTAATTGAAATTGGGGCGGGTACTGGTGTCTTTACTGACAAAGTACTTCCAGTTTTATCTGAAATGGGAATTGATTTCGAATACACCTACACAGATATCTCGGCAGCTTTCTTTTCTGTAGGAGAAAAGCGTTTTGAAAACTATACAAACAGCATGAAGTTCAAAAAATTGAACATTGAGGAGGATCCCATCGCCCAAGGTTTCGTTCCAGATTATTATGATTATGCGATTGCGTCTGACGTGATACATGCCACCAAGGACATTTGCCTATCATTGAAAAATGTTAGGAAGGTATTGCGTAATGGCGGAAATTTGGATATCATGGAACAAACCCAGAAGAACCGGGTCATCACGTTCATTTTCGGTCTCATGGATGGGTTCTGGAGATTCGAGGACTCAGAAATCAGAGATGACCATTGTATTCTCACGCCACCAAAGTGGGAATTGGCTCTTGAAAAAGCCGGTTTCTCCAATACAGTCACCTTACCCTCCTTCAAAAGTCGACATGGGCTGATCACCTCTTGTGCTGTTAAGGATGTTAGCAATCCCCCAAACAACATTGGAATGCCTTCATTACCATCATGGCTCATTTTTACAACTCCAGACTGCAAGCTAACGGAATTCATTATTAATCAATTGAAGATGGCTGATCGCCGGGCAATTTGTGTTCAACCTGGGGACATGTATCAAGAAGTATCTTGTGAAGACTTCCGAGTGAGAGGACAAGTCAAAGAAGATTTTACGAGTTTGATGGAAACCTTTAAATCAAGAAAGACTCCAATTGAAGGAATTATCTATCTCTGGGCTGCAGACAAAACCAGAGCTGCTCAACAAAGTGAGATACTCCAACCATTCTTTTACATTGCTCAATCGGTTTACTCCCTGAAACAGAAATTTGCACCAAGAGTGTGTGCTATAACTCAGGGAATTGCTCCCGTTGGAGACAACGACCTTTCCCACTTCCACCCAAGTACACTTTGGGGTTTTGCAAAGTCTTTTAGGAATGAAAACTCAGACATGAATTGCAGATGTATCAGCGTTTCCGCAGACGTAAACAAGTTGTCAGAAACAGAGCAAAAGGAAGTTTATCATGAAATCTGGAGTGATGATAAAGAACCACAAGTAGCCTACACAAGTGGTCTCCGACATGTTGCTAGATTCCAACCTGTGAAGCAAGTTGTGCAAGACCTGACTCTCCCTTCGGGAACCAACAGATTTCAACTGATACTTCCTGAAACCAAGGCCATTAGTGATCTTCAATTTGGTCCATTTGATCATCTGATCCTTGAGGAGAGGGAGGTTGAAATCCAAATCAGAGCCTCTGCCCTTAACTTTAGAGATGTACTTAGTGTCATCAAGCCTATTGACAAGTTTAAGGATATCAACACAGTTGGCTTTGATTTTGCTGGAGTAGTCAAGAGGGTTGAAAGCAAGGTTACGAAATGGAAGGTCGGAGATTTAGTATTTGGAGTCAATGTGAATATGGGAGCTCTACCCAGTCACGTTAAGGTCAATGAAGATGATGTTCTAGCTGTACCAGACCACATGACGCTTTGTCAAGCGGCGACATTGCCGGCCGTCTTTGCAACCGCGTATTATTGCTTGATTGACGTGGCTAAACTTAAGCCCAGCGACATTGTTTTAATACACACTGCTTCCGGTGGTGTAGGGCTTAGTGCGGTTGAGATTGTGAAGAGCGTTGGCTGCACAATCATTGGTACAGCGGGCAGCAAGCGCAAACAAAACTATTTGCGGTCTCTTGGCATTCAACACATTTTCAATTCACGTAACACCAACTATGGGGATGAAATCTTGAAGGTTACCAATGGGCATGGCGTGGATGTGGTCCTCAACTCATTAACCAGCGAAGGATTCAAAGAAGCATCACTGAAAGCTTGCGCTCAGGGTGCACGTTTCGTGGAAATGAGTAAGTTGTCTATTTGGGAACCAGAAGAAGTAAAGGCCCTTCGCCCAGATGTGGAGTATACAATAGTGGATGTGTCAAGCTCAAAACCAGAAGAGTGGAGGAGATTGATGAATAACTTGAAGGTTTATTTAGAGAAAAAACTTGTGAATCCAATCCCATTTGTACAATTTGATGGAGTTAACGTCAGAGAGGCTCTACGCTACCTTCAATCTGCCAAACATATTGGGAAAGTTGTTTGCGTCTTGCCTGAATTGAGACTAGAAGGAGGGGAATACAAGCCATACACTGCCATGTTTAGTGACAGGAGCACCTATTTGATCACAGGGGGATTGGGTGGCATTGGCTTCGAGGTTGCGAAATGGATGGTGAATAAAGGTGCCAAGAACGTTCTGCTTGCTAGCAGACGAAGTCCTTCGCCATCCGCACAAGCATTGATCACTCAACTGAACTCTGAAGGGGCAAATGTCATCCCTGTGAAATTGGACGTGGGCAACTATGAAGAATGCAAGAGATTAATGGAAAGCATACAAGATCCAAATGGAATGAACTTGCCCCAACTACGTGGAGTCATGCATGCTGCAGGAACTTTATCTGATGGTTTGATTGCCAATCAAGAATGGGCTAAATTGTCATCCACATTTAACACCAAAGTGAATGGAACCCTTAATTTACATGAGTTGACCAAAGGTTTTGCCCTGGAGCACTTTGTCGTGTTCTCGTCTGTTGCTTCTCTTTTTGGATCGCCTGGACAATGCAACCATGCTGCTGGTAACAACTTTGAAGATACATTCATACATTACAGACACTCCATGGGTTTACCTGGAACAACAATCAACTGGGGCCAATGGGGTAATTTGATTTGATTTAAAACTTTATTGTCGGACTGTTTGTGTCAACTATAGACTTGTTGACTTGTACTAAAATAGCAATAACTTGTAATAAAAAGGCATCTTTTAATTACTTATTTTTCTTTCTTTACTTTCCCAGGTGAGGTCGGAGTTGCAACAGAAGTAGATTTACCAGGCATGAAGGCACTTTCTACACTCCAAGGAATATCTGCTCTAGAGTACGTTTTGAAAACACAGCGACTTCAAACATGCGTCGTCAACATGGAGTCCTTTGTACTCTTTAGCAAACTCTCTCCACAAACAGCCGTGTATTTAGATGAGCGCATTTGGAAGGCTGGAAGTTCTTCCACCACCTCAATGACCATCAAATCCGAAGAATTTTGGCAACAGTTTGAATCCAAACAGGAGCGTTCAGAAAAGATTGACATGATCAAAACCCAACTCAAGGATATCCTCAGAAACATTTTGAAGTTGGATGCTGAAGAACCAATAGATGACGAAGCAAATTTCCAAGAGATTGGTGTGGATAGTTTGATGTACGTTGAGATAAAGAATGCAGTACAGTTACTATTAGGTGATAGAGTTGCTCTGAGTGCGAGTGCCTTGAGAGATTGCAACAACGTGCGACTCTTGTCTGATGTCTTGATGAAGTTAATTGAAGGAGATGATTCCGTCCAAGAGGAGAAACCACCAACACCCGAAGAAGTGTTGGCTCTCTTACGTGAAGATTGTCAGCTTTCCGAGCACATTACTGCGGTTGGTCGTCCACACAAGGAGATTTCCGAAATCAAAAATATACTTCTCACTGGATGTACAGGCACGCTTGGCCCATACATACTCAAAGAGCTTTCAGAACTCCCTCAAATCAATGAAATTTACTGTCTCATGAGACCAAGCAAAGCAACTCCTGAGGAAAGATTACAAGCCATTCTTGAATATAGAGACCTCTCCAATTCAGTCAACATGAGTAAAATAAAGTTTATTGAAGGAAATGTGTCAAAGACAAACTTAGGAATGAAAGACAGCGATTGGGAACACTTGTCCCAAACGATTGATTCTATATTCCATTGCGCTACCAAAGCAGACCATACTCAATACTACAGAAAGCGAGAAGGTTTGGAAGATGTGCGAGCCGTAAATGTACAAGGTACCAAAAACATAATGGAGTTTGCTTGTGAAGGCACAGTCAAGCACATTTTCCTCGCATCTTCCCTCCTCTCCGTTGCAGCGACGGATGAGAGTGACAACACTTTATCAGAAAGTTGGCCAAAACTTGAAGATTTTGATGGCGTGACAAATTTTGCCTATGCCAACTCCAAATTCGTTAGTGACTACCTAATCAAAATTGGCGTGGAACGGGGGATCCCTGCAAAAGTATTTAGGCTCCCTCTGATCTCAGGGGATTCGAAAACTGGAAAGTTTAATGTAAATCAGAATCACATGATGTTGAGATACCTTTATATAATGAAAACTGGCACGATGCCAACGAATCCATTCCCGCTGGTCCTTCTTCCAGTAGACATTTGCGCTTCCGTATCAGTCAAACTATTTTTCAGGGAAGATGTGCCAGAGTCAGAAATTATTAATATTACGCACCATGAGCCTGATATTGACCAAGAATTCCCGAGAATAGCAGAAGGCCTTGGATTCCCCGTGGAATTCATTGAGTTTTCAGAGTTTACAGAAAAACTTGTTAATGAACCAAATGACTCGTCATTTGGAATGTTCAAAGAAATGTACAAGAATGAAGGGGATTTGACCGCAATTTACATGATGACTTCTTCCGTACAAAGGTGGTTGGAAGGTACGGAAAACTTTTGGGTTAGCAAAAAAATCACAGCCCTCATGCCCGAGTATTATCCAAGCCTTGAAAGGACGATTAATTGCTTAGAAAGAGATCTGAAATTTGCTCAACGGGAGGGTTGGTTTCAGAAATTTGGTGTTGTTCAAGCAGACAAGTAAAAACCATAAACTACTTTTTTTAAACGTTATTATGAAATTATTACACAGATTTAGCCAGTCTTATACAAGAAAAATGATTCCAACAAAATTACCTCTGATAATTATTATTATCAAACTGTTTTTCCTCGTTCCTTACCCAAAATTTTACAAAAATGTTTAATTGTATATGTATTTAAACGCATGTTATTATACCTATTTTCATAATCCTTAAATGTACACATGCTTAATCATTTTTATTATGGTGTTTTGTATTAATAATGAGGTAATCGTAATAGTTATTATTAGATTTAAGTTTTATACAGTATTTACCTTTAGTTATTATTAAACGTATCATAGCAAGTATAGTCGATGTCGTCGTATTCGTAAAAGTAACAGAAATCCAATCCAATCCAATCCAGCTTAAAAATGTATTTAATAAAGTCGATTATATTTGCAAAAATCATACGAGTTTACTCATTTATTTGTCGGGACTAGCTTATCACTCATTGAATGGTAAAGTAAGACAAAGGGAGAAAAGATTGCCTGGAACTGGCCATACTATTCGGTGCCTGTATCCCAAAGGACCTTATTCTCGTAATATACGAATTCACGTTTCTATATGGACTATTTATTATTATTCCTTTTGAATATAAATAATGATAAAATCCCAACAACTTTTTCTTTATACCATGAACCCAGGCGCTATATACTTACCCTCTTTTAAACACGGCATACATTTGGAATTTATGAATTTTGATACGAATCATCATCATTCCGGTAAGAGCAGAGCATATATATTGTACTAAAATTTAACTGTCAACCCTTGATAGAAACCGCTTGGAATTTATATAAATACCCGCCGTTCTTGCGAATAAATTTAAATTATGGACTTAAATCGGGCTCAATCTCGTGTTTCAAAGAACTCTCCGCGAAACGTGATATCGAAAAATTCGAACACACCAACTGGTAGAGTTACATTTTACAACCATGATTATAATATATAATTTTATTGAGTGCGTAAACAATCTTTATTAAACATTAAACCAAAAATGTTAGTTGTGGTAGAAAATGAGAATGGAGAGGTTCAAAATCAAAACCGAGCTGGATCAGAAAATTTACATCTTCAGAAAAAGAAGTTTAAAAAAATGAAGAAAGATAAATTAAAACCTAGACATTCAACAAGTCGTCATTCCAAGGCTGCTTCCACTGCTGCAATTGCTTCGGCCAAACTACTGAGAAAGGAGACTGAAGAATTTGCTTCAGCAATTGCAATTCGGGACATGTGCTCAGTCATAGCCGACGATTTTTACGATCAAGCGTGGGAAACTTGCTCAACGAGATTTCACTTTCAAAAGGCACTAGACATAATCGTCGCTGATCTAAGAGATGCATGGCTTAGCATTATTGAAATGGAATTTTTGGACACTGACCCTGACCTTGCCGAAGAGATTTGCATTCCAGACCAAATAGACGTTCCTCCTTTACCCCCCAAATTTGATACGTGGGCACATGGTGCACTTGAGGTTTTGCCAGGGAAATACAGGGAATCAGTTATGGATCCATTTTTACGAGAACCTCAAACCTGGATTCTACAAATGATGACTGGCAGAAACGACAACTTACCTTATCAGGCTCCTTTAAGTTCATTGGAATCTTCTACTGACATATCAGAGCAAAATAACGAAGAGGAGGAAGAGCAAGAAGAGGAGGAAGACGAAGAGAAAAATTCTTTCAGTCGCTCCTCTGCCAATAATAAGTTAAAATATGAGCTTCCTTTGAACAGACCAACAAGTCCTGTTTCTTCTGAGTTTTTTACAGAGAAGCAACTACTTGCTAAGGAAGCAACTTGGAGTACAACTACAACAGCAGGTGGGAGCATTGTCAATGAGGAGCTTGACTTTGAAAATGAATTGGACATTCATTTAGAAGCACCAATAAGCGCTGCGACTATGCCTTCAAAATCTATATCTGAATTTTCTGAGCCCATACCACCAACCCCAGCACCTTCACTTGAGCTCTTATTTCCTTCAAAATTTTCTCGTATTCCTGAAATAAAAGCGTCTTCGGAAATGGAATACAAGATGGGTGGAACTGGAGGCGTTACCGAAATCGGGAAAAGCAGTCAAATGATAGCTTTCAAGCTACCAGGGCAAACTTCATCCGATGCCCTAAGACGTTCTAAAAGTTTACAACGCATTAAAGCTAAAGAAGCAGAATCAGGTGTAACATCATATATTATTAATGAACTACGTATTTTTTTGCAAATATAGTTTATTCATTTTCTTATATTGTATCTTCCATATAACAGCCATCAAGTTTTCCGCTGTTAATAAAAACTCCACAGAAAGTAAAAACCACATAAATGAGATCTCGAAGGACGAAACTAAACAGTCGCTGAGGCGAACCATTAAGTCGACTCCAGAAATGCAAAGAAAAAAAAGCTCTATTCGAAGGAACTTAGTCACAGCGGGGGCAACAGTCAGTCGACAAAATTTGCTGGAAAGTGACGGAAAAACTAAGAAAGACGAATATAAAGAGGAGCACAAGCATAAAGAAGGAAGAGTTGAAAGAATGAATGAGAGAAACCAAGAAGTAGGCTCACGTCAATAACCATCCCAAGATAACTCAGAATCGCATATTCCTACTAACTAAGCAGTTTGATTTAAATATGAATATTGGTAGCACTATCGTATATAAGTACTTCTTGACTTTATTATATGCAATGTGTGATCGGATAACTGCACGAAATTAATTTAATCTAACCGTAAGAGTTCTTAAGTACTTGAATCTAGCGTTTGCACTAAATAAGTATGGATATTGCATTTAACATAATATACTGAAAAAATAAAGTTGATAATACCTGTAACTCATTTGTCATTTATTATTATTGTTATTATTATTAGGAGTTTATTGCAGACTTCAATTGTATAACATATTGCATAATTATATTATTCAAATTTAAAATGGACCATGGAATTGAAAGTTTCATGTTTAATCATTGATAAAATTGTTCGATAAATCTTGGCGTTTGCTGAATGAAACTAGCATTTGATTCCATCGTTGGACCCAATTCATCAAACACTAAATTTGACTATAATTTACAAGATCACAGTAAATGCCAGAGTATTATCAAAGTCATGAAACTTATTGAAAGACCTAAAATTTGCAAAGATGGTTCCAGAACTTTTGTGTTGCTCAACCGGACAAGTAAACAAATCAGCTATTTAATGTTAGTTAGAAGTTACACAGATTTAGACAGTTTTATGTCAAGAAATCGAACAAAATATGCTCTGGAATAATAAAAATCTTTCCTCCTTCCTCACCAAATATATTACAAACATATAATTACTGGTGTCTTGTTTTATAACATGCATACAACCTAAAAGAATGAGGTAATAATTTAGGTTTTGGTTTTACTGGATACTTTTGATATATTGGATGATTTGCCCATAATGACGTAGACGTATCAATATTAAATACACACTTGCGTGCTGCAATGAACCAAGAATTTTATTCACTTTTCCCTGATTACTTAAACCAGAAAAGCTCATTAGATGAAAGGCATAAAACTGGTTTTACAGAGATACAACTATATCGTGGTCATATTTGAGCCATATTATCAAGATTTTACTACAACTTACCTACTGTAGCGGGTTCAGATTCGCTTATATGCTGTTATTTTTCGAGATTTTTTTTAATTGCAATGGTACTAGCTACGCTAAGTATGGCAAAAAGCGGTTACATAAACATGATCGCAAGTGAAACGATATAGGTTATTATGTCGCGTTTATGATTCAGTACGGTAAGGTGGATAAATAATTAAATTTTAATTATTAAAATGAATTTTACCTGAAAATGCTTCTACCTTTTTCTTAAATAATATTGATAAATTTACCAGAACCAGATGCAATATTTACTAGCATTTGTATTTTTTTAAAGTTTAATAAAAACTTGCAGGTATTTACCAATTTATTATAGTCTTCGATGTAAATTTGAAAAACCCTTGTATACATGCTTCCAGAAACACGTTCCTGTCAATCATGATCTATGCGTATGTATTTCTATACAGAGATAACTGAGATTATCTGATCAGTATCTGGTGAATCCCACATAGCATGCAAGTGTTTCTTTACATAGTTTTGTAGTAAGTTATTGATCACAGTTGACAAGCGTATTTCAAATTTGTTTGTCTGCAGCACTTTGTGAAATGGCAAATAATATGTCCCTTAACGAAGATCCAATACTAGCTGGCTGGAATCACAATGCACACTTTTCCCAAAGTAGACAGGCAGAGCCTGGTTATCCTTCAGTTCAAACAGTTGATACATTATCAGTATTAAAATCGCCACGTTTGCCTCGAAAAAATATACTTTCACACAACAATGAAATCAGTTCAAAAATCGATTGGAGACTTTCTTCTGAACAAAATGTTTATGAAGCTGCAATTAATAAGCCTTTAGCTGTTTCTGTTCGGAATCTTTATCAGTCGTATGAAGAAAGTCGTCCCGTCCTTTCCAACTTGTGCATGAGCGTCAGAAAAGGGACAATGTGAGAATGTGACTTTGATTTCCTAATACTAATCATTTTATTGTTGCCAAAATATGATTTTTAACTTGAAGCTTTTGATTTTGACAGTTATGGATTGCTGGGCAGTTCTGGTTGTGGAAAAACAACCTTGCTTAATTGTATCGTAGGATTAAATAAGACATGGGATAGGGGGGACATTCTCGTGTTCGATAAACAGCCAGGATCCAAGGGAAGTGGTATTCCAGGACGAAGATTAGGGCTTATGCCGCAGGTAGGTGACTATTTCTACAATAAATTTAAGTCCATACTATGATATAGATTCTTATATTGTACCAAAACATTAGGATACTGCTCTCTATGACCCTCTATCTGTGAAAGAAATGATTGAATACTATGGACGATTATACGGAATGCCAGATGCGGAAGTAGCAGAACAACTTAATTTTTTGATCGAGTTTTTAAAGCTCCCTTCCGAGTTCAAGCTAATAAGGGATCTCAGGTTGGGTTTGGTTGGGGTTAACGTTATTAGCTCATGTGTTGAAACTAAAATGCTGAAAAAATAACACTTTTTCATTGGTTCACAGTGGGGGGCAAAAGCGCCGCGTTAGCCTTTCCATCGCATTAGTTCACAGTCCGGAGTTGTTGATTTTGGATGAACCGGTAAGGTTTTTGAGCCTCCATATGAAGTCAAAATCAACCTGTATATATATATATTTTTTACGAAAATGAGTACAAATAGTATGAAGTACTTTGCATAACATTTCGCTCATTAAATCTATTGACGCCATTGCTTCTTCATTTTTTCAGACCGTCGGACTAGATCCAGTTCTTAGACAAAGGTTAATTTGAATTGCTAAGAGAAGCTGATAAACCCAACTGCCAATAAGCATACCAAAGCAGCTAACTTATAATATGCATGCGATTTCACAAAAATATTTAGTTTGAATTGCAAATAACAGTTTAAGTATTGAAATTCATCATGCACGTTTGTGGTTATTTTCAGTATATGGGAATACTTATATAAGATTGTTGATGTTCGGAAAACTACTGTGATTATCACAACTCACTATATTGAAGAAGCCAGATTTTCAAACTCGGTAATTAATTGAGTTGAGATGACCTTGGTATGCCGTTTGAGCAAATGTATGCATATAAGCTGCTCTTCTTGTTTCAGATTGGGGTAATGAGAAAAGGTCGTTTATTAGTTGAAAGTTCCCCGGACGTATTGCTGAAACAATTTGAGTGTGTCTTACTTGAACAAGTCGTTCTGAAATTATGTCAAAAAGATGAACTGGTTGCTACAAGTTCAGAAAATCAAGAATATTCTAATAATTTACAAGATATAAGCCCACCCCCACCGGATGCAATAATCATTAATGAACGAAACAAAAATGTGAAGAATGGCATTTCGAGTTTGAAAAACAACTACACTATTTCTCAACAAATTTGTAAAGAAAAACGTTCGCTAATCAACATAGAATTTGGAAAGTATAAAGAGGACACTCCTAATTTTAGTTCTTCCAGCATGATTCAAAGAATACGAGCGTTATCAACAGTGATGTCATTGCTGCTCCTCAGAAATCCGGCGTAAGACGAAATATGTTTAAAATTTGAAGCTCTAACGATAAGTAATATGGGAGCAGAAGCGGAAGCAAAATAACAAAATGTTGGAAATTTTGTTTTGTTCCAGTTTCACATGTATTACAGTGATCGTTCCTACACTTCAAATTTTATTAACGGTGATGATCATCGGTAAAGATCCGAAAGGGATGAAGATTGGTATTGTCAATCATGAAATTCCTGGACTCATTGATCCCTGTCATACTTACAATACTGTAGAAAATCAAACCCAGATTTACAATGGGTTGAAAACAAGCTTATGTGATTATAGCCAACTAAGTTGTAGCTTCATTACAGAACTGAAACTGACCGGCAATATAGAAACTGTAAGTTTATGAAAATTTCGCATTCCATGAAAAATCACAAAATTGCTTCTCGTTAGCGTAACAAAACAATGCTAGATGTGTTTGGAAAAAAAGACTACTATACACTTCCTAGTGGCAAGATTGCAGTAATCCTATAATCATTTTATTTCGCACAAAATTTTAATTACTAACTTTTAATAAAACACGATATAGTTTCCCATACAATCTTCTGAGCTCGCTTACCAAAAAGTCACAGAGGGAAAGTTGTTGGGATATATTGTCTTCCCCAGTAATTACTCGCAACATGTTGCCAACTTGAAGGTTGAGCAAATGTTTGCTGGAAACGATACGCTGGATGGGTCACGAGTCAAATTAAGAATGGATATGACAGGTAAGTGGCTGCTACAGCCTACAGCCAGTAGTGACAGAATAGTACAATACAATCTAAAGACATATTATCAACTAATTAAATGATCTTCATCCTAAACAAAAGACTATTTGGGGGCAGCGCTAGCTGTACGCTCAACCTATGAGGCTTATGAGAACTTTGTTAAAAAATTGGCAATTTCGTGTGGAATAGATCCCAGGGAATTTTTGATACCATTAATGGTAATTAGTAATAATACAGAATATTGAAATGACCATTTAAATATTATCAGCAAAGGATTTAAAAAAAATTAAATGTTTTAGTATCGAGAACCAGTGTATGGAAAAGCTGAAGCAACAAATCATGACTATATAGCACCAATTATATTTATAACGTAAGTATGTATGTATATGTAGGTGTTCTGGAAATATATTCATGTTGAATGTTGTTACTGTATCCTATGCAATTGTGACTTACTTTTCCATTTGAATTGGACTAGGGTAATATTTGAGCTTCCAATGGTGCTGACCGCGATGCTTTATATAAGTGGTATGCTTTCTTTTATTTCAATTAACGACATGGCAAATTTTATAATATAATGGGCTGAGAATTCTTGATGAATTGAAAGATCGGAAGCAAGGAACCTTAAGCAGGGCCAGAGTGGCTGGTCTCCGTTTTAAAGAAGTTATGGTAAGCTATGGGATAACTCAAGTGTCCATCGTCATGGTCCAGGCAGTTATATGCTACTTTATGATGAGGGTTATACACGGAATGCAAGTTTTGGGCTCCATGTGACTCTTTTTTGGCTCAATTTTGCTACTTGGGGCATGTGCGCAATCCCTGGGATTATTCTTAGGAATATTGTTAGATGACGAAGTTGAAGCACTGATAATTTCAGTGTTTATCGGTACCGGAGTAACATTTATTGAAGGTTAGTATTTTTGTTTGCATATAGGTGTATATAGGTCGTCGAAGGAAATTTCAGAATTCAAAGTTGATGGAAATGTTTTTATATGATTTTATAAAGGTGCGTTATGGCCATTAGAAGCCATTCCTTGGATTCCTTGGCGAATTCTATCTTATGCATCTCCAACTACCCTTTTTTGTGGATCTTTCAGATCAATTGTTTCTAAAGGTTTAGGCCTAACCCACCCACTTGTTTGGCCGGGTGTCGCAGTTGTAGCTGGTTACACTGTGCTCTTTTGCACGTTATCAGTATTGCTTTTTGTTAGGAAAGCAAAATGAATGGACTTTTGCTAGAGAGATTACATTACACAAATTTTCATTTATGCATGCATGTATGTATGTAAATATGCACATAATTCATTTGCAATCTCTAAAATATTAATAAAAGCCTATTTGAGTTTCAATATAATTGTTGCGTGATTAAGTATTTTTTGGAGAATTCATTCATAATGTACAGTTGAATTAAATGAAATTAAAGCCATTCCAAAAATCGATATGATGTTAATCTATATGTATTAATAAAGTTATTTGACGTGTGTTAAAAACTTCTTGGATAAGGTTAGAATTGAAACGTTTCAGGTCAAGGCCAAGTCAGGTTACCCAGCTAGGTCAGGTCCAATTGGCCATTTCCAGAAATGTTTTACATTGATCAACGTTTATAATTCGGTTTTTTCTATTTCTTATATTAGATTTTTTTTCTATCGTTTCCAACAGTTCAATAAAATCAAGAAGAGTTTTGTTAATATTATTCAATTTAAAATACGATTGCTGCAAATTTATTACATGGAAGAACTTTCATCAACTACTGTTGACTATATCCGTATTATATGCATGCACCTTTCCAATATCTAACAAATTAAGCTTCGCTTCTTCATACTGAAAATTGTAGTTTTGTTTTCAGGTAGTTAGTTGCATTTGTATTGCATGGTATGGGTTGTTTGTAATTACATGTTGTACATGTGTATTAGACTGGAAGATTTAACACTCAACAAACTGTTTGCATTTCTTAGGGCATTGTATTATTTTTATTATTTTCCTTTTGAATGTCTATGGACAAGATATTTTGACAAGGCAACGGGTAATAAATGGAGTATACACGCATTGCCTTATGTCTTATGCCAACACTCCATTTATAACCAGTTACCTTGTTTACCGATTTTGGTCTATGGATATATCATATATGTATGTGAGCATAAAAATGAAAGAAACTGGGAACTTACTTAGTTTGTAATTGTTCGTCGCATGAAAGATTAACATCCAGAATTCCTACTTTTTCCACCTCGATTTGCCAACAATATTTTTAAATTCCTCACAATTTTCCTTTTTTTAACCTAACGAATTATGACCCAGGTATCTACCTATTTATGGTTGAGTTCTCACGTATCCAAATAAGGTACAGTGTTCTTCACTTGGGTGCGTATAAATAGCATATTCTACACCTTTGAAAACGGAAATATTATAAAACTGGTGCTGAGGGAATTCGCAGTATCGAAACTGGTTATACAGGGGCAGCTAGATGTTCCAGCCAGTGTGGCATTTTGCAATATAACAGGGAAGATGACTGACCTAAAAGGTGTAAACGTTTTTATCAAAGTGCGCCCTTTGTCCATTTTCCACCCCTTTTTGGGTGGACAGTACGAAATGGACGAAACGGAAAAAAGTGGTTAAAACGGACGAAATGGACAGTATCACGTGCCAGTGGAGCCAAATTTGAATTCCCCATCTGCTACTAATGTAAATCATGAGACGAGTATTGTACAGTTGAAGAGCTGATAACTAACCACACACTGAATTAGAACGAGTTGTAATTGAATTTAAAAGTTATACTACATTCAATTTTCAATTTAACTATCTGTTTAAAGAAATTGAATAACGTGTACCATAATATCATTATGGTTCATGAGTGAAGATGTGTGTACGTACATGATAGTACGTATCCCATTAGAGGGTTGATTGCTTGATATAGAAAGTAAAATATAGTAAAACAATATAGTTTTAGTGACAAAACTTCATGCTTTTGATGATAGAATACTTCCTATAATATTTCAATTGGTTTATAAGCTAAATAGCTTATTTATTGAATTTTGTCCGTTTCGTTCATTCCGTCCATTTTATCCGCCCCAAGTTTGGTGGAAATTTCCGTTTCATCCGGGGTGGAAATTTCCACTATCCACTGGACGGGCGCACTTTGGTTTTTATAATGCCAGTTTGATGTGCCAATTTTTCTACTGGAGGCTGGCCAGTATAATCAAACACTACTCGTTAGTCAGTCACACCAAAAATGGTTATGATCACGCAATCATTAAAATAAGGTGTCACGTCACATGACGAATCAATTTTGGAGTAAAGTCAAGAGTGTAGAAAGAAACTCTCCTACATCTATAAAAGATTTGCAATCCGGAACAAGTTTTTTTCTCAGCTAGAAAGAAATACATTATCTTATTATCTTATCAGTTTAATCTTGCATAATGACACAGTTTCTATTAAAACCTCAAGAGATTGATGGTTTCATACAATCAATGCGTTTGAAAAAACTCTTTTTTGTCTGCGCAAATCATAACGTCTTTAATAAATACATTATCATGGAATTTAATATTGGTGCCCCATAATTAAGCAAGGAAAAAGTTTGGGCCTTCTATCACATCACAACCATTAATTTATCAATTACTATATAGTGGTGTCAGGCAGCGTCTGAAATGTGAATACATAGGAATGGCGATGAGACGATTCATAAGTTGTAGGTCAACTGGATCACATAATTGGCAACATGTTTTTCCTGACATATAAAACGTTTTTTTCCGAGAGGTACATGAAACTAGAATAATAAGAGAGGACGAAATTGCACGAATGCCACTTTTAAGGAAATTTTTATATGATACAGTAATCATAATATGCTTTGTATTCAATTATTGACACACCAAACCAATGTCATTAACTCTTTTATTACACTACTTTACCTTGTTTCAATCTATACATATTAAAATACTACTGATGAAGAGCACTTCAGAAGAAAAGAATCCCCGTGGGTCTAAAGTTGAAAGAGAATGCATTATGTATGCATGCAAGCGCCAGAAATTAATACAATACCCATTCTATATTCTTTCATATAAAAATTAAACGCGTTTTATTTGCAGGTGATGAGGTATAAACTGTGCTGAATTTGTAACCTGTTGTATATACATTATGTAATATTCATTAAAATAGTACCTTTATCACATAATATCTTATATCAGATAAGGAGCGTAATAATGAGCTCAACTTCATATTATTATGCCTCTTATGGTAGAGCTAATGAGCTTGTTCCAGCAGTCATCGTGAGAGTTTTGAAAAGACAACAAACAAGGAAGCGAGTTTAAACTCCGTCGTTTAAGCTCTTATTATTATTAAGTTTTGAGTTTCTAGTCATCCAAAGGCATCCACTTTGCTGAAAAATGGCATTGGAGAAAGGTGATCCAATTTTGTTACGATGTACAACATGCAGTTGTAGTGCTCACAATGGAATTGATTTGCAAGCATCCTCGAAGCAGCAAAGTTCAGAGTTACATTTACAGCCTTGTATTCCAAATGATGTTATACTTGGGAGCGGACATTCGGAGGAAGCTATTCATGGGGTTAAATCCTTAGCCGTTTCTGTTCAGAATCTATATTTATCGTATGAGGATAATCATCCCATCATTTCCAATTTGTGCATGAGCGTCAGAAAAGGGACAATGTAAGAGGAAGTTACCCCTATCCAGTTTAGTTCAACTTTGTTTAGTTTATAGCTTGTCAAAATGATCATGTGAATTTTTTTCTTCTTAATTTTGATAGATATGGTTTGCTGGGTAGTTCCGGTTGCGGAAAAACTAGTCTACTTAATTGTATCGTTGGTTTAAAGAAATGGGACGCTGGTGGGACAATTCATGTATTTAACAAACGTCCAGGAACCAAAGGGAGTGGAGTTCCAGGTGCAAAACTGGGATACATGCCACAAGTATGATGACTACTTATTAAGTAAAATAATAATAATATTCATGCTCAAAAAGTTTATCGTTCACTTACCTTTTTTTTACTTTTGAAATTTTTATGAAAGGATATTGCATTGTATGAACAATTATCGATCAAAGAAATGTTAGAGTATTATGGGCGATTATACGGCATGTCAGAGAAGGAAGTGGCAAAACAATCCGAATTTCTGGTTGGATTCTTAAAGCTCCCTTCAAAATTTAAGTTGATCAAGGATCTTAGGTTGGTTTTGGTTGGAGTTAACGTTTACTAGCTCATGCATTGCAAATAAAATGCTAAAAACATAAAAAAAAATTTCATTGCTTCACAGTGGGGGCCAAAAGCGCCGCGTTTCACTTTCCATCGCATTAGTTCACAGTCCGGAGTTGTTGATACTTGACGAACCGGTGAGAGATTTCACATGATCCTAGGAACAACAACATTAATTGACGTGCGCAAATTATAATTACATTTTTCATTATGATTGTTTACAGACTGTGGGTCTGGATCCATTGCTGAGACAGAGGTTATAAAGTTTAAAAAACTACGATTTAGTTGCTAAAACTGATTTTTAGAATCTTGCAATGATACTTTTCATATACTATGTGTTATTAACGCGTACATACATAAATGTTTAATTGGGGGCTGCAAAATTTTACTATGCTTTGAGTAGAACAATCAAGTTTGGAGCGTATAGTTATTTACAAGCTAATAAACACAAGTCTCAATAAAAATTTGCATGCCTATCTTTCTAATTTCGATTCCTTTTTTTCAGTATCTGGGAATACTTATATAAGATGGTTGATATTCGGAAAACTACTGTGATAATAACAACTCATTATATAGAAGAAGCCAGATTTTCAAACACGGTATGAATGCAATATGTTATAAAAGCTGACGAGATATTCAGGCTTGACCTTGAAATGCACTTTACTGGTTTTTCCATTGAGTAAAGTATTTATTGTACAACACATAAATTGTCTGTTGTTCCATTTTATTCAGATTGGTGTGATGAGGAAGGGTCGACTTTTAGTTGAAAATTCACCAAATGCTTTGCTACAGCAGTTTGGTTGCAACTTACTGGAACAAGTCATTTTAAAGTTGTGCCAGAAAGCTGAAGCTGTTGTGGTAGGTAATGTTATAACCACAAGTCAACAAAATCCACTGCAAAATTCGAGCTTCGCTTCGTGTGCTATAAGCCATTCGAAAGAGTTGATGCCTTTTGATGTAAAAATGAATCATGGGAATCGGAAAGCAAACAGTAGCAAGAGAAAGAATAGCTACGATGTTTTTGAGAAATTCCAAGAAAATTGGCAATTGAGTAGGAGAAGAAGGTCTTCAATTAATATGGATGAATTTGAAGTGGACACAAAACACATTAGTTCTTCCAACATGTTTCAAAGAATACGGGCTTTATCGACAGTAATGTGGTTGATGCTCTTCCGACATCCTATGTGAGTTGATGCTGATATGATCCCCTATCTCTTTAATAACTGATGCTGATATTAGTTAAAATTTCAAATATGTTCTTCTTCCAGCTTCACCTGTATGACTTTGTTCTTACCTGCCTTTCAAATTTTGCTAACGGTAGCTGTAATGGGAAAAGATCCGAAAGGCATGAAAATAGGCATTGTCAACCAAGAATTTCCAACATTACCCCACCCCTCCCATATTTATGAAGCTATAGAGAATCAGACTGAAATCTCTTCTAGACTGTCGGAGATTTTATGTGATTTTAAACAACTTGGTTATAGCTTTATTAGTCAATTAAATCTGGAGGAGAGTATAGAAACCGTGAGTTGATGTTTATTTCTCTTTCATTCTATAACTTTATGAGATAAGAATAAAATTGATGACAATTCCATCTTCCACAAGTTGAGTAATCTTGTGCGAATTATCCCTAATTAAAATGCAGTTTGTGTAACACATACAAACAAAACATATGGGTATTTATTACATGTTATCATGAGAATATATTATCACAAACTTCCCAGGTTCCCATAAATTCTCCAGAACTAGCTTACCAACAAGTTAAGGATGGGAATCTGTGGGGATATATTGTCGTTCCCAGCAATTACTCACATCATGTTGCTAACTTCGTATTAGAGCAAAGATTTGCTGGAAATGAGACGTTGGAAGGATCACGCATACACTTTAGAATGGATATGTCCAGTAAGTCAGAAATTTCTAATTGTGAATGTATGTTTACATGTATTTATTTACTTGTTTAATCTCATTGAATGATTGGAATCTTGATTTTAAGATTATCTGGGAGCAGCAATAGCAATACGCTCAGTGTTTGAAGCTTATGAGAACTTTGTGCGAACTTTGGCCATTTCCTGTGGATTAGATCCCAGAGAACTTTTGCTTCCTATGCTGGTACTGATTAGTTTCATTAATCTCGGTTTTTTATCAAGATCTTGCGAAATGTTTTAAACTTGGGGAATTTGCACCTCTTTCCCCAATCCTCACTCCAGCAAGATAAGATTATTATGCAAACAACATGATTATTCCATGTTTATGTTTATGTATGGAATAATTTGTTTTAGTTCCGAGAACCAGTTTATGGAACAAATGAGGCTACTTATCACGACTATGTAACCCCCATTATATTTATAACGTAAGTTATCGACCTAAATCTCAACAAGAATTTTTAGGTTAATGTTTGTATTGAAGCTCAAAGGCCAAAATAATTCGTTGTTTACTTGTTTGATATAGAGTGATTTTCGAAATTCCTATGTTGGTGACCTCCATTCTCTATATAAATGGTAAGTAAATTCTTTTTTCATTGAGATGATTTGATGGAGGCCTCGATGAAGGTTTGAGCAGATGAGATAACTAAATAAATGTGAGATTTTATTACTTTTTTTACAGATCGGAAGTTAGGAACATTAGATAGGGCAACGGTGGCTGGTCTTCGGTTCAAAGAAGTCATGAGTAGTTACATGGTGACTCAGGGATCCATCATTATTGTCCAAACAGCCGTATGCTATGTGTTAGTATGGTTTGTGTATGACTTTCGGGTAGTTGGGTCAATGCCACTCTTTTTTGGAGTTATTTTACTTTGTGGAGTGAGTGGAGAGTCTCTGGGACTACTTGCTGGAATCTTCTTCAGGGATGAAATTGGAGTTTTGATGTTTGGGATTTTTCTTGCTCCTACACTTCTACTTTATGAAGGTTCGTCTTTTTCAACAATCTTACAATGTGTCTTGATCGCGCTGTACGATTTTCGTATAATTTACTAATGAAAATTCGTATGTGCTGGATGTACAGGTGTACTATGGCCATTAGAAGCTATTCCTTGGATTCCTTGGCGAATAATATCTCACTTATCTCCTACAACCCTGTTGTGCCAATCGTTTAGATCAATTGTTTCCAGAGGTTTAGATCTCACTCACCCACTAGTTTGGCCGGGAATTGCAGTTATGAGTGGTCACACAATATTATATTTGATATTATCCGCATTGTTGTTCAGGGTAAGGAGCAAATGACGACTTTTTTATTAAATAAAATCGACACAATAATTAATTTTTTTTCTACTAACTAGTTCAAAACCAAAGTCGTTGTTGCTTGAAAAATGTTTTTTTTATGTCCACAATAAATGATGCATTGGCAAATTTCCAGTAAAGTCGAGTGGAAATGTGGAAAAATTAAATAAATTGACCGTTAAAACTTTTAATTCGAAAGAGGTATGCATGTAGTCAACTTTTTCCCATCGTTCATTAGGAAACTCATATAAGTCTTTGGACTACAACCAAATGGGAATTGAATTTTGAAGCTAGGTCCTTGCCAAAGGCGAAGCAGATGGATAGGTTGGTGGTGGAATGATGTTAATAAAGTAAACTAGAAAAAATCCGGTTCTAGATACACTCGTGAAATCTAGCAATAAAATATACTAGAAACTAAGCTGCCAACTATTTTTCTGCATGTGGTTTTCTATACAATATTCATAAAAAATGCAAATCACGAAGAGTAAATAATGCCTTGCAGACAAAGTTTCTGCTTGCTGTGCTGTCTGCTGTGGTTTCGTTTCTTGAAATTGCGTCTAATATTTGGGCATTTAATTCGTTAATTGTACAATCAATTCCCTATAAACGCAGTCTCGACTTGCTGTATCGACTTCATCTTTATCATTAATCGGAATCCAATCCAAGTTGGCTTGGCCAAGAAATGGAACCGGTTATGAACATATCAAATATTTGATGAACTTGCTTTTTATTGTTACATGATGAAAATCTAGAGATATGTTGTACACTTTACATAACACAGAGTTACAATACGTCTCTGGAGCCTGATTGACATTTATTTCTGCACGGTTAATTATTGCCAAAATTTTCAGTCAGCAGGTTGATTATCAACCTCTGATTGCTATACAGACCTAATTAACCCGAAAAAAGTTGTGTAAGGAAAGACGTAGAACTGCCTAAAATTACAGCAATTTTATGCAACGAAATAATATGCAAAACTAGAATTAAACTCCGTGTAAATCATTAGATGCCAACAAAAACATAACTACATAGAAGTAAATCGCATTCGCCTTTGATTGTTAAAAATACAAAAACTCCTGACATAAATTCCTCATTCCTCCCTTCATCAGCAACAATCAGCATATGAAGTAGGAATTATCCGTACCCACATTCCATCCACGATCCAGCTAGCTTCAATTCGGGATGTCTCATCGTCAAAATGATGGTAAGCTAGCTGAGTCCTCTAAACACGTAAAAATTTCATATCTTTACCAACTTTACCTTCCTCATCTCAGAGCAGAAGCAAACAAAGAAATGAATACTAAATGAAAAAGAAATATTTCGTGTTCTCACATCTGTCTACTATATAATTAAGGAAGATTTTCCTACCTATATACTTAAATAAATATGTTAATGTAAAAATTACATTTCAATGATTTCACACTGACTGAGCTATGCTATTTGTAATGAGTAATAAATATACGTTAAACTTTCACAATGCGACTTCCCGAATCATCTTGTAAATTTTTTGCACATTGCAAAAAATGTGTTTTCGATCACAACTGAGATGTTGTGATCAGGAATTGTGGATACTTTTGTAAAAAATATATTTTACTATATAATGATATAATGATAAGCCTACTTCCATCTTCATCTAATTAGCATTCTGCATATGCGTGTATATATTATTATTGTGAGAAAATTTTCGAATGAAAAAAATGAATTATTCACAGACGTCAACACTCATTGACTATCATCATAAAACACCTCACAAGAAGTGAAGAATGTTATGACTAGAAATGATTTCTGGAGTAAGAGATTCTCATAATAACATTAAAGTGAGTATATTCCAAGTTCTTTCATTTTATTTACAGAGGTTATAATTCAAACTCTAATTCTAAGGGATGTTGTGCTTTGTGCTAGACATGTAACCAATTTGTGGTAACAGACAGATAAGAACATGAGAAAACGTAAAATTGTATTTTTCTTCTTATAATAATTCATAGTTTAATAGGTACTATTGTAAATGCTTCTGGAAAAAGTTCTGGGTATTGAACAATATTAAGTTCAAAATGTGAAAATGATGACTTTAATAAATTGTGTTCTAGTTGCTGACGTTTTTTCTACTCTTCCTTGATTTGAGATAAGAAGCGTAATTTTCTGTAATATAAAATTATTAAACGAGAAATACGCATTTCTTATCTGTAACACAAACCACGAGGTAAAACTGGAACTATGTACTCTCACCCATCTTAACATAATTAGACATTAGACTGCTGTAACAAGTTATTGTAGGCTGTAGAGGCAACCAGGCAAGTTTTTGCAACTGATGAAAATGTGACGATAATCGTACAAAAAAGTTGTTTTGGCTTACAATGCATTAATGAATGTGCAGTCAACAGTGCCTCGTGTCATTTATACAAATACACCATCTTTACATATACATTCATAAAACCCTTTCTATACTTCATGCTAAACTTTTTGCTCTGGAAAAATTGTATTATCTCACATTGGGTTCAACTTGATATGGCATTAACGTTTTTTCCGGAGTTCACATAGAAAAGGTTGCTCTGGGTCAATTCGTGTGTGAAGGAAAATCCACAACAAAACAACACTTCCTTTGGGAAAATATGTTGCTAATCAATGCTCCTACCTTACAAACTGAACTGAATTCATCACACGAACAACAAATACAGAAATAGAAATACAAAATACTCTTACTATAATACAAACAAATTAAGTATTCGCATTATTGTTGCAACACAAAATAGTTATCATTCAACCAATCGTAATTTTACAAAACACTTTGTGTGTAAATCACTTTTGTTAGATCCGGCTTTCATTTGTTAAGAATCTTCCACTGGTTCCGAATCAGGTTAAATGAACCACGTAACCTCATAAACATATCTCATTTTGTAAAGTGACATTAAAAAAAATTCATCACAAACAATAAAAATCATGCACGTGTTTTCAGAATTTACATGAAAGTTGGTTCCTATATTTTTATATAAATCTATCCAGTTCTAGAACTAAATTGAGAGTCAAATTGTATGCTTGTCCTGCCTTGATTTACTAGTTTTAAATCGGCTAAAAAAATCTCATGGAGCAGTCTGACCGTCAGACTCTGACCATGAGTGAGTCAATACTATACGTGAACATCGATGCCTACTTCTGACGCAAGATCTAAGACTTGCGCGTTGTTGCACAATCGTGACATAAATATAAATGCATACCTATTTTGTGATTGATTGAAGTAAACCTATGTACTCAATGTACAATATATTTATGTATGTTTCCAGGTGTAATAGTTTATTCGTAAAACGCCTAAAAGTCATTCATTAAGATTTAATTGTAAATTCAATCAGTAATGCGGATTTGCAGTTAGGACAGGAAATTCGTTGACAGCCAGTAACAACAGGTCCATTTGACTGTCTATTGTCACATTTTTCCCCTGGCTTATTGGTGGGAGAACGAAAGGAATCAAGATGGTAATGATATGGTGTTGATGTTAGAGGCTGTGGTTGTGATGATGGGCGTATTCCTGAGCTTGTATACGTACTATTTTTATTGGGTGTTGGTATATTTTTTATATTAGTAGGATTTGGAAGTATCCGGAAAGGTTGATAAGCAGCTTCAGGATTCTACGCAAAAGAATCGTAATGATATGATTGGATTTGAAAGTAGTTCCGGTAGGTGTAGATGAAGTTTAAAAAATAATTGCAATAATGAATTACGTTTTCATCAGTAAACCTTGAGGGCTTGCGAGGGGAGCCTGTGGGATCGACCGAAGAGTAATATCCGGTTGTTCTAGGATTGAATGAAGTATGCCTACTTTGACTTTCATCAGCAGTTCTTTCCTAATAAGATTAGAATCATAAATGAAGCAAGCATTGTTTACGATTTTTTTTGAAAGCTCAGCAATACTTTATAAATGAACCTGTTGTTGCCTTTGAACTTTTCTTGCTTCCAACTGACTGACTCGTTTCTCCAAGTACTCACAGAGCCTACTATTTAGTCTGAGAGCGTCATGTATCAGGAGTCTAAATTCCAGCAGTCTCTGCTGCATTGAATTCGCTTCTGAAGGGTCTGTAGTTGACATGATTTTATTTTCTCGGCTTTATTCTTACTACCAACTACACTAACTGCAGTTTTAATAACCCTTCCACAATATGTTGGCAAATAATTTCCATGTGCTAAACAACTGTTCATTCCATGTTACAATATTTTATACGCGAAATTATTCAAAAGTCCAGAATGAGTTGCTATGCATGGTAACCCTTCCTCTACCTCCTTATCCACCTAAAGAATGCGTAGAGTAATTTGTGTTATATCATCATGCTACATGTGATTCGGATGCAATAAGGATTATTGCAAGTGAAGTCCAGAAGCTAAAAGCATTTTTACATACATAGGTGCTCTACAATAAAAAACGACACACATTAACAGAGGTTTGCCATCGTTTTCATGCTCTCCATAAACCCACCTCTTTCTTGTACGTCAAAACTGTTGAATGTTGTATTGTACCGTGTAACAGCTTACTAGGTTTAAGTTCATTCATACTTCATGCTAATCGTTCTTTGCATCGTACGAGAAGATTAAGAAAAACATTTGCATTGGTCTTTTTGAGGTATCGTATATATATGCCATTATACCTACACATGTATATCGACTGCTATCAAATAAACCCATCCTCAGATTTATACTCTATATGCATTATTGCATAAGGAATCCTTTATTACGCTATTTAACCTCTTTGTCTTACTTTTGGCGTTCCATTCGTCTTGATAACCTCAAAACGAGTACAATAGTCTGAAATCAGTCAGCGAGATAAAATATTATAGCCTGATATTATTCGCTCTATGTTCATAACGTCATATCATTTGTGTCTTTTTTGCCAAGCGCTGGAAAAAAATCCAATCGTTCTTAAACTGTATTAATCATGGAGAAGGGCTCCTCTAAAGGAGATCCTGTTTTGCTTAAAACAAGCCTTGTTTACAGAAATGAGCGAAATTTAGCGCTCAGTCAAGTAAACGGAGGATCTGAGGTTCAGTCAAGTGTTCAGAATGGTATTTCTGGAATTAATTACAACAACAATGGATCCTCTGTTGAATGGATTTACAATGGAAACATTATTGGGGCACCAGGAGACTTGGCAGTTTCCGTCCAGAATGTTTGCAAATCGTACGAGGATGGAAAGCCTGTTCTTTCCAATTTATCCATGAGTGTCAGAAAAGGGACAATGTGAGACAACAATCTATTTTGTTGATAGTTATATGTGATAAAATAAAGTGATATAGTTGTGCCTTATCAAAAAAATTATCATTTTTATACGTTTTTGTATATTCTTCTTGTGTCTTTCATATATCCAGATATGGTTTACTCGGAAGTTCAGGATGTGGTAAGACAACTTTACTAAGCTGCATTGTCGGATTGCAAAAGTGGGACTCTGGGGAAATCCTTGTTTTCAACAAACGTCCTGGAACTAAGGGAAGTGGGATTCCAGGGCGCAAACTGGGGTTCATGCCTCAGGTATATTTTGAATTGATCATTTTCTTTTTCCAACTTTCTTGCCGTAGACGTTCTGAAAACTAATAATGTTTTAATACTTTTGGTATAACCCCTGAAGGATATCGCATTATATGATCAACTATCCGTGAAGGAAATGATTGAATATTATGGGAGATTATATGGAATGTCAAACAAAGACGTTGCAGACCAGTTACTATTTATTGTAGACTTTTTAAAACTGCCTTCAAAATTTAGACTAATTAAGGACCTCAGGTTAGTGACAAGACAAGTGATAATAACTGTTAACCCTAATGCATTATATTATAAGAAATCTTATACATCAATTTTTTCATGAAAAGCGGGGGCCAGAAGCGCCGCGTTAGCCTTGCCATCACACTAGTCCATAGTCCTGAGTTGTTGATACTTGATGAGCCGGTATGACTTTGTATATTATGTTTATGGCTAAAAAATCCATGATTCCAATAATGAAAAATTGACTGGGTTCATTAGTTGAAGCTCAAAATGACTTATGATTGCTTTATGTAAACAAAAAAAAGTGATGTTATTCTTCATCTGATTACTTCCAGACCGTTGGTCTCGATCCAGTTTTAAGAGAGAGGTAGGCAAACAAATAATGAAATAACCCGTTTTTGTTTCATTTGCTTTTGCTTTGTTGCATTTGATTAACAATATCAATTTTGCATTGCAAAAAGAAGTTCCAGCAAGTTGAACTTTCATAGAGCTAATGTTTTTATCTCATTAACTCAAAACATGACTTCATGCGTGTTTCCCCTCAATTTTTTCACAGCATTTGGGAATACTTGTACAAAATAGTGGAAACTCGAAAAACAACGGTCATTGTAACAACTCATTACATTGAAGAAGCTAGAGGTGCAAGTACGGTAAGAAACCCAACCAAATGCACTTTTTTTTATCGAACTTTTTTTAATGATTTCATCATTAATCATTCTTATCATTTTAGATTGGTGTAATGCGAAAGGGTCGGCTTTTAGTCGAAGATTCACCATCCGCTCTACTCCAGCAATATGAATGTGATTTACTGGAAAAAGTCGTGCTTACACTTTGTCGCAAAGATGCAAATATTTCTGGAGGCAGTGACTATGGCTCAAATAACAATGTTTTCATCACAGACCACCAAAAATGCAATAGTACGGCTTCTAAAGACCTTGAGAGTGGGGCTAAGGGAAAAAGTAGCAAGTCAAAAAATAGCTACAATGTCTACGACAAATTTCAAGAAAACTTGCAATTAAGTAGTAAACGAAAGTCATCCATAACAATGGATGAAATAATTGACAATGCAAATGATATGCAAAGTATTGTAAATGTTCTCCAGCGGATACAAGGCTTGACCATAATAATGTGGCTTATGCTTTGGAGACGTACTGCGTAAGAACCGTATTACAAGAATTAATTATTGTTTTTAAATTTCTTATATTTATTTCTGTAGTTCTAAACGACTAGATATAATTTGCATTATTTTTCAGCTTCACAATTATGACTTTATTTCTACCCACCGTGCAGCTCCTTTTAACGTTAGCTGTGCTTGGAACAGATCCCCAAAACTTGAGAATTGGTGTAGTCAATCAAGAAATTCCAAATTATTTTGAGCACTGTCTTGCTCATCAAGCTTCCAATTATTCATCTGAAATTGGAACAGCGGTGGGGCCGCCATTATCCTGTGATTTAAAACTTCTCAGCTGCAACTTAATTGCAGAACTCTCTCGAACAGGAACGATTGATACTGTAAGTGATTTTACTTGCTATTAATAATAATTAACGCGCGTCATACGAGATTGATTAATCATGCCATTTTTAATTGTGGAAAAAAGCTTTTAAATTTACAATGGGAAAACATTCTGTAGCATTCTGAAATTTTTCCGTAAATTTATTACGAGGTAGTTTTTCCACGTGCCGAAAAATGATATGTGCTACACCTTGAGTTTGAAGTTTGCAGTTGTCTGCAATAATTATTCATTTATCAACACATCTTCATCATATATCACATAGGTTCCCATGCAATCTGCTGAATTGGCTTATAGGCAAGTCCAAGAAGGAAACCTTTGGGGATATTTCGTTTTCCCGAGCAATTATTCCCAACACGTTGCTAATTTGGTAGCTGAGCAGAAATTTGCTGGAAATGAGACGCTTGAGGGATCTCGCGTCAGACTGAGAATGGACATGTCCAGTAAGTGGCCAATAAAATGATTAATTATGAAATTCAGTCAAACAAAACTTTATATTTGGTTTCATTATTACTTAACTACTCATTCTTCCACTTAAATTTTACCATTATTGCAATATGAAGGTTATCTTGGAGCAGCAATAGCAATCCGGACAACATTTGAAGCTTATGAGAATTTCGTAAAGAATATAGCCATCTCCTGTGGACTCGACGAGAGAGAGTACCAGCTACCGATGATGGTAATTTTTTTTAGTAAATTAATATGCTATGTTCCTAAACGGATGCTGCTAGTGTAATTCACAACGTGATAGAGGCGTATATTCTGCATAGAAGCTTATAGAAGAAATAAGCTTGGCATAATAATAGCTAGTGGGAATTTTTTAACTCACTAAGCAAGCATTAGATGTAAAGAATAGCAGCAGCAGCAGATGGTATTAAAAGCGTCAATTATATGATCTATCTCTCTATATTTTTATTCCAGTACCGAGAACCGGTTTATGGAACTGAAGAAGCTTCATATCACGACTACGTCACTCCGATAGTAATCCTAACGTAAGAAATAATACAACTTGTCACACATCCTATAATATTTTGTACGTAAATTTTGATGTCGGGAGAAATTCATTATTATTCTTATCGTTTAAACAATTTCAGAGTCATTTTTGAAGTTCCTATGCTAATCACCACAATATTATTCATAAGCGGTACGTTATCCAATAATTTATTCTTGATTGAGAGTATGTCACTGTTACATTTGAGTCTGTCTAGACAAGGTTTTAAACATTGATTGATGACATCACAAAACCAGTTCATTGCATTTATAAATCACACGTCATTTTCACAGATCGGAAGCAAGGAACTCTTGACAGGGGTAGGATTGCTGGGCTAAAATTCAAAGAGGTGCTCACCGGCTACGTTTTGTCACAAGGATCTGTCGCAGTTGTTCAAACCATTATATGCTACATTGTGATGAAGGTCATTTATGACTTCCACGTGTTGGGCTCCCTACTTGCTTTCTTTTTAATACTTATCTTGGGTGGTATTAGCGGACTTTCAATGGGATTGGTTCTTGGAATATTATTCAAAGATGAAGTTGGAGCCCTAATGATGGGAATGCTGATAGGGCCGACGCTTATCCTTTGGGAAGGTAACACATGCCTGATGAAACTGACATGATATTTGACTTGAAGCAATTTTCCCCAAAAATTTCATTGATATTCATGCACGTTCTTCTCTTTGCAAATTAGGTGCAATTTGGCCCATAGAAGCTCTTCCATGGGTTCCTTGGCGAGCATTAGCTGTATCTTCACCAACGACTTTGATATGTTCCTCAATTAGGTCCGTAATTTCAAGGGGATGGAGTGTAACCCATCCCTTAGTTTGGCCAGGGATAGCCGTCATGGGTGGCTATACAATTCTATTTTGGATAATATCCATTTGTTTCTATATGATGAAATATAAATAACTTAATTTAATTTAAAAAATGGCTAAAACAACGGAGTTGTTGGTTGCGATTCAACTTTTATTATAAGGAAAATGTCATCACGTTTTTTTAAACAAAAAAGACTGTGTAATCAATAAACTTTTTTGTAGTACGAAAGACAACATTATTACATCTAAACTTATACAAATTTCTGTTTTTTTTAGATAAAGACACATTTAACATAATATCATTTACAATAATAGTGAAAACAACATTCGATTGTATAATATTTTGTATGTAACAATAAAAAGAGACATCGAGATTGAGATTTTTTTATATCACAAATATAGTCGAGTAAAATAGCGAGAGAAATACACGTACAATATATAAGTATATAGTTTCAAACAACACACATGTAAAGCACAATAATGCTCAAACGTAATAATGAAGCGTAGTAATGAGCAGTAAATATAATATTTGGAACTTGCTTATTCATAGGCGTTGTTGGAAATCATAATAATTTTTTAAAATGTAATTAATTGATATATATTTAGAAATGTCAGCCAAGTTTTGTGAAATAGTAGCACCATTGGTTGTTGTCGGGTACCCGTTGGTTAAAGTATTTTTTAGGTATGTAATAATAATAACATTTTAGTCAAATTTTATTAGGGAAACAGATTTTATATAGATTTTTAATTATGGGGTGAAATGTGTATAACTTGATTTCGAGATGGTAAATTATCATTCATATTCCCTTTTTACGTTAGTCATCCCTTTTTTATTCACAAGTTTTGACTTTGACTTTGGAATTTACAACTGCTCATAGGGTGGTGGTGGTGTTTCTGAGCGATTGTCTTGATTCCCTTCCCCATTTTCATCCGTATTCGAATCTCTGTTATGATCATTTGAATTACTTCCACTTCCACTATAATTAACGACGGCTCCAGCGTCTTGCGCATCCTTAACGGAAGAACTATCAATAAAACCTATGGCATCCCCAGTTTTGTTTGATTTATTCCTATCCTGCTCATTGTTGTTATTTCCTCTAGTTTCATCTACAGGGCTACTCCCACCACCCATTCCGTCAGGTAAGGGAAGATATAGTGCAATATGATATGGAGGTGGCTTTGACCTCCCATGTCGGGAGCTATTTCCCCCGTTGCTACCATTATAATGAGGAGGATAATGGATGGGGCCTGCCCCATGGAAATTGGGAGGAGAAGCTAAATCCCCTTCACCATAATCTCCTTCCTCCATCAGAGAGCCAACACTGCGTTGATGTCTGTAGTTGTGAAAACCTCCGTGGTGACTATGATGATGGTGATGATGATGTGAATTTCTGTTTGGAGAGCCAGCACCAGCAATCATGGAAGAGGGAGGGTGACTCCCATCATAGTACTCAAAGTCGTAAGCATCTTGACCTGGAATCCCTCCCATTGCACTTCCACTTACGCCAGTAGTGGCGGACGTGTTAAGAATGTACTGGTTAAATTGACGGAGCAAGTAGTCATTGGTTCGCTTGCGGAGACAAGCTACTCCAGTAAAGAATAATGCCATTGCAAATGCAACGAATATCAGCTCGGTAAACAGGAAGTAGGCGGCAGCCTCTGCTTTTCCTGTGCGGCTTGTGTCAATCACGCCCGGACCTTGAATCATGAATTTGGCACCCACAGTGCCGAGGAGAATGAAAGCGAGGAAGCAGAGAGTGAGCCCCACTCGTTTTGTACATGCCCAACTTGGATCGTTTTCGAGAGAGGGACGACCGCTGGTAACGCGTGAACTTTGGTCACCCCCGGTTTCTGGACTTGTTAGGGAGAGGGAGCGTTGAGGTGTGATGGTGTCGCGGTCAAACGAAGTGTGTTCGGAACGTGTGCTCTGGAAATTCACAAAAAAATGTTCACATTATATTCATCGGTTAAAATACACAGTTATTTGCTTGCTTTTTGCACTCACTCGATCAGTCATTCCTTCAGGAGTCTCAGTTGTCGCGTTTTGGCTATGATTAGACGCGTGTGCAGCAGTCCCAACAGAATTTCGTCCAAGTCCAGAGGATGAAGAACTGGAAGTTCGGCGACCTCTTGTTCCTCTAGATGAGGATGCAGAGGGGCCAGCACCAAATGAATTGGGAAAATCTCTGGAATACGCTCTGCATCTACTAATTGATGTTCCTGGTACATGATACGGATTCCTCCATGAAATGTCAATCCCTCCTCCTGAAAATATTTGGGAATCACAAATATGTTATAGCATGTATTATGGCTTCATGGAGAGAACAAGCACAATAGAATAAATTGTTGAACATTAATCTGAAAACAGATTACTATCGTCAGGATTTATGTTCAGACAGGAAATGAGCTGGACGTTAATTGAATTACTAGGATTGACAGTGACAGCTCCAGGTGGCAATGATAAAACAGTCGTAGACGAACCCCCAGCTCCATCATCTCCAGAAACTAATGCCATTGGTGGATTCATCGAAGCTGCGGCATTTACTGCACTCTGAGTAGATCCTGAAATGGATAATATTCCACCCCCAAGAATTGGCTGTTGTTGAGGTGGATGATTGAATAAAGAGCTGGGATTGTTATTTTTGTATGCTTCCTGCTGACTCCTTCCCATCCCTAAATCAGATAATCTTGTTGTACTTCCTGTGATACTGTTACCACCACCCCCTAAAGCTCCGGAGTAGCCTGCTACTGACGCGATAACATGTTGCTGTTGGACTTGATGTGGTTGTTGATGAGGATATTGGAGTGCAATGTTTGCTGAGGAGGAGCTGGGTGCAGGATGGTTCTCATTGTATGAATGAATATTGTTATTTGAGTTAGTTGACATTGACACGGTATTGTTATTGTTAATAGCATTGTTACTACTGCCGCTCCCTGAGTTTGTGATGGCGGCAGTTGTGGAAGTGGACCGATTGCGTATTCGGTGTTGGTGACCAAGTGAAGGTGGAGGGTGATGAGAACTCCTGTGAGTTCCAAAGTTTTGACCTTGGGGGGGAAATCACCAAATTAGTATATTCATGCGGGTAAACACGACATTTAATTTGAATCATAGGTTTCAGAAATGACGCAAAAGTTTAGGAATAAATCCACGATAAACCATGTACTTAACCACGTACAAAAACATGCATCTGTAATAAACGTAAAGAAATAGCAACAGTATTGAAAAAAATGGTTAAAAATATGACTTACTGTAAAATCCACCTGCCCCTGCAGGTCCTCGTCTTCCTCCCCCATAATGGTGAAGTTGACTTGACCGTTTGTCAATCCAAAAATGCATTTAGGCTTGATTACGTTTTAGCACCTTCAAAATCTCAAAGAATCTAGCTAACAGTAACACACATGTATGCAGGTCGAGTTGCTAATTTATTTCTCAGAAAAAAATGTTGAACATTCGAATAATTGTTTGTGGTGTTGCTTATAAGTTTGTTATATCATAAATTTATTTTAAAATTTGTAAATAAATCTGACTACACAGACAGGTACAAAGATCAAAATTTTTGGTCTAACGTGTTTAAACAGTTAAATGATGTCTTTTTTAAGGTTTGATGATGACATTGCTCTTAAAATTGTACAATGAGGTGGTGGTGGTGGTAGTAGTAGTGCAGTGATAAGTTAAGTATTCTTACAGGTATCATTAAAAGGTAATTTTAAAACGTAACTATTTCTGATTTTTCATTTCACTTTTACTTGAACTACCTACAATATAGCCTACCTATGTATATATGAAGCTATTCACAACATTAACAATTTGTAACTACACTATGAAAGACGTAATAACAGGGGGACATAAGATCAGAGCGAGCATTATAAACATTTTCTAAAAATCTCGGTTAGACATATAGAATTGAAACTTATTTACTACATAACGGTGCAAAGTTGTAATACTGTTTAATTTCTCATACAAACAAATGCACTATCCCTTACATCCTTACTTGCATTATTTTAAGTATGTTTTGTGTATTGTAAATATATATTGGAAGATAATTTTATTTTTTGTGAAGCCAATAATATCAAGTGAATATTTTATTTCTGGACTTGAGAGCTTGAGAACTACAAGCTCAAACATATATGCCTATCTAGTTTCACTTTTTGTACAGTACTTTGAACATATGTGCTCCCAAGTATAATGTTCTCTCTCTCTCTTTTTTTTTGCTTCATACATGGAAATGGACCATGGACCTATTATGCTACGACGACACAGTGAAATGAAATGAACACAGAACAATGGAGTTGGAGTGTATATTAAATTTTTGGAGGAATAAACAAGCCTCTCTCTTCCACAGTGCTGCTTTTTCAAGTTTCGTTTCATTACATTACATTACAACACAATCCAACTTTCAATATGCTTTCACCAACAAAACATATTTTTTCTTCTTTGGTTTGGAATTTGCCTTCCTGGCAAAAGCAAGAGCACCCACATGTGGGACATACTCAATATATTATGTTGAATGAATGATTTCCAAGGAAAGTGCTTCAGCACAACATATAGCACACCAAAAAGTATATATGGTACACCATTGAATTAACAAAAGGGAAAACAGGAAGTTGAAGCAAGAGTGAAGTGTAGTAGTAGCAATATAATAATATATAGTACGAGTGGTTTCGATCTGCTCCGAGAAAGAAAATAAGGGAAATCGTATGAAACGTAAGTATATATAAGTATATATTGCTGCTGTTCAGTTGAGAGTTTGAGCTTCCATAAAAACATCCTACGAGGTCGTGATGTGATCTGTATGTAAAAGCTTAGGAGAGCTGTACAAAATGCCAACAACATTTTGCTCGTTTGTGACCTTTGAGTACATGGAATTTGTTCAATAGTAATGGTAAATGTTGTTGGAGAGGAGAACGAATTTTTTATGTCCACGTAAATAAATGAGTTTAGGCTTGTACCAAACGCAATACATATTATCCAATTGTAAGTACATGTGCATACATTCATATGTAATTAAACATTTTATGCTCATTTTCATTTCACAAAGCGTTCTTTTTTCCTATGCGTAAAGTTTCATTATTTTCCAAGATTTGAAATGAACGTGTGTCTTGCAGATTTTATTACTTGTGTAGGTATAAAAAACGTGGAGGAATGCAATCACATTTTGGACATAAAATGAGTAAACATAGTTTTACTCTTTTTTGGCTTATAAATCTAAAGATGTAAATTACATATTTCTGCCTTACTCCATTTTACACATATGAAGTATCTAATTTTTTTAGTAAAAACGTCAATGATTTCGTAAAATCTTTGGTACTTTGGCATCCATATGCTTACCTATATAGCGTCAAGGTCATTGAAATCAGTCACATCAATGATTTTTAAACATAAAATCTGTATTTTACTATAAAAGGTTTACAATTCAAAAGTCACAGAGGTTTATAATATATATGTATACAATCCTCAATTCCCTTTAATACACCTAAATTAGTAACCTTCTGTTTTTTTAAAAACTAATATTAAATAATTTTCACCCATCTCGACATTCTGGTCTTATTGCTGGCAATAACTTTAGCGTTTCTTCATCGTGAGAACACCACTATACAAAATTAATTTAGAGTTGTAAATTAACTTCCTCAATTATCACTGATCATAACTAATAATTATTTTGATTAAAATAAATAATTTCTGTCGACAGCGAGTCTCTGAGTACCATTGGTCCATAGCCTTTGTATTGAGTCATTTTATTCGCAATGATTGCACCACTCATTCCAAGAGCTGCTAACAAAGCCAAACCAAAATAAACCCAGAAAAGTAATTGTCGGCAGGTGAAACCCTAATTTAAAAAGATGATCGTGTGATAATCCAAAAGTTTTGGAGCTTAAGAGTTTTTTTTGTGGTTGAATGACACATACAGCAGCATCAAAGTCAGAGTCTTCACGGAGTACTGGAATTGGCGCTCCGATAAAAGGAGGAAAATACTTTCTTGGACCTTCCACTTGCATATCATGGTCATGCGTGTGTATATGAATCTTTAAGGGATAATGCATATAATTTAAGTATTTTTCAAACTGCAACAAAATAGGAGAAATATTACTTACGGTCATAACTACACCCATAACAAATTCAATTCCTATCCAGATCCCTAAAATGACGTATGCCTTATAGATTTTAAACTCATCTCGATCGTGAATGATCGACTCGTCGTGATCAGAAATAGGACATCCTGGGATGTGAACGCTACTAATTATTGAGATAACTGATCCAAAGATAGAGAATTTTTTTTAGACATTGTGTGAATGTAAAAACAAATAGATTTAGAGAGAATTTTTTAATTTCATGTAATTACTATTGAAAACATAAAGCAGATAGCCCAGGACCCAGTGCAGCCCAATTGAATATTTCCTTCCAGGATCATCAAGCATTCTGAACGGTCCACTTATGGCAATGATAATAAAAAAAATCAATGTTATCCAACCAATCACTCTGTGAGCGAGCCCTGCATTGTGCAAACTGGCACCAAGTAGGGCACGGCCTGACAAGGCAAGTAGCATTCCCCCAATGTACAAGGCGATAATCCAAAATACACCTTGAATATGAATCTATGTGAATGTGATAAGTTACATATGAATTAAAAATATCCTACAAATTGAATTGTACTACACGACGACTGGAACTTACTTGAAACCACACTTTCGCAAGAAGAATGCTAGAATCCATGAAAGTTTCTTTGAAATAGCGACTTGTGAAGCAGATAACGGGTACAAAAAACATTGATACAACAACCATCAACACACCATGTCCCTTTCGAATGGACTGAACAAACACCATAAACAAAAAAGTTACTTTGTACAAAATTTGTACTATAGATTATTATAAAATGCTTGACTATATATTGTCATGTCATAATTACATAAAGCAGAGTTCCAAATCCAATCCCTCGAATTCCTCTCGTATTAATTCGCTTTCTCAATTGAGCAGGATCTCTTATTTCAATCCCTGGACCACTGATAATAGTCTCATTGGCCCTAGGTTTTCGGTAGACCTGGATAACAGTATTCTCAGCTTCATCTTTGGTAAGTTTGTTTGCACAGCCTGATTTACTCATCGTGAGATTGTAAGCATCCAGACACTCAAGGAATTTAGTCTTTTTTTTGTTGAATTTTAAGGGTTCATCTGCAACTTCCGAAGTACATATCCAGGGAAAATCCCCCCTTTATTGATAAGAGAAAGTTATCAAATTAACAGAAAAGATAAAGACTGAAATTAAAGAAATAGTTGTTATATCACAAAGTAAAATTTTGTACATACGTGCATCCAGTACATTTAATGGTTGTCGGACTATGCCATCTTGGTATTTCACCAAAGCTTGCTACAGGCCGTTTTTCCGTTCCCGACAAACGGTTTTCACATCGTGTATGGGTACATCGACCACCTAAAACGCGGTGGTAAAAAATTTTTTAGGGTACATTTTTCGAGCATGAAAAATTCGAATTAATCATTTATTTATTATGTCTTTTTATGTGTAAAGTTATTTTGAGTTGAATCAATTTCACCATAAAATTTAGAGGTGCATCCTGTGTACTTATGAATTCTAGCGTACCACTAAAATTATAAATAAATAAAAGTGTAGTATCCTTCTCCTTGTGATAAATAATATTCCATGAAATATTAATACGAATTCAGTAGATATATGATATAAATAAATATATGATGTTGGATGTATTTGAATATCAAAGTAAAAATAATATTTTACATGTTCATTCAAGTCTGCAATTTTATTTTCGATAAAATCGTTGAGAACTTCATTACTAAACTTTTCAATAAACCATTGTGGACTTTCTCTCTGATCTCTAATCAGGTTTAGATTGCAATCCCTAGCAATGACGTCTGTGAGCAGTGGATCTACACATTGAAAATTAAATTCCAATGGATTAATAATAACCAAATAAATGCATTTCCTTCACAGGTTTTTAAGTACCTGTGGCCCCTGGAACATGGCCTGTTTTAACAGTGAACCATGAAAGCCCAGCATGTAACGATTTCGCTGTTTTAAAAAATGAAACAACTTTATTGTACATGCACACAGACAAAATGATTATTTTCAATCCACACCGTTTTAAGTTGGGTACAATGTACTCACTTCTTTCGATTGTCCCCATACCTATATCGTCACGTCCTCTCCAGTCATAGTTTTCGTTTAACTCAGCAACGAATCTAGTGAGAATTCAATGACAAAATGCGTATAAGACTTGTAAACAACATTTGCTAGCAGTTAGTCAGATAGTTATAAATACCTGAATACAAAGTATTTTATTTGGTTTCTGTTCGCATCTTGCAAACTGTATCGGAAATAAAAATGAAGAATGTGATCTTCGTATTCTGGAACTATTGGTCCATGCTCTGGATTGAGAATAATTTAAATATTGACCAAAATCTCAACTAAATTCACAATTCGACGAGGTAACTAACTGTATATTATTAATTGGTAAAATCCGTTCATCTAACCTCCATATTGTTTATCAAAGGTGTTTACCTTCCTGCTTGCCCAGACCACCACGCTTGAGACCTAGTGAACCCAAATTAAAATGTTAAATCTTCAGATTGGGTAAGTTTATATTTCAAAAATGTAATATAACAAGTATATGTGAGTGATCTTACCGTAGGTTCGTATTTACCTTTAATGTTAACACAAAATATAGGTTACGTTTATAATATTGTCATACTAATATTAATGTGCTAGTTTAATTTAATAGTAAAATTTAATAACAAAATAATTTAATTAATTATTTAAATTAAAATAATTTACTAGCGCCACCACAGGAAATAACCATGTACTTCGTGGCGTCATTGGGAGGGCAAGAAGCGCCTTTGACGCCGTCAAATTCCGCAGAGGTCACAAATTCCCCGATAGGATTGTGTTGCTCATCCGTTACCATTAGAATAAAGCTTTTCACTATTTCATCAAACCGACCAGATCCATGTTCCAGTCTTACTTTAACTAGATACCATCCATGTAATGGCTCTGAACAACAATGAAAAAAATAAACACACAGTTGGTAACTTGGGGAGGATGCCGAGGATAGTGCTCGCAATACAAATTCAAATATGATTACCTGGATTCTCATCTACGCGACCTCGTATGGGAGCCACATCTATAGTAAAGATGGTACCTCCACCGCCGAGATCATGAAGAAAAAATTCCATATTGGTGTCGTTAGGGAAGTCGTGGTCGAGGCCGTCTGTTCCAAAGGCATAGAAGTACTTTTTCCAAATTTTTTGAGGAAACTTTTCCATTCCAACACTGGCCACGTCCCCAGCGCCGGAATGACTGTAAGCGCTATCTGGAAATGACGCGCTGGGAAAGCGAATGCAAAGGTAGGTGTGGAATCCCGTTGCTTGTTGAAAATGATGCAGTATGAAAAATAGTAGGAAATTAATCACTGTTATACGCTTCAAATTGATTCCCATGTTGTCCCGTTAAGATTTTACACTTTTTCAGCCAACTATTTGAGAGACCGAGTCGAAAAAAGCTAAGACGCTATGTGATTTTGTGAAAAACCTGGCATAACAATAATTTATTTTGCAGTCACTCAGCATATCAAAATTTTAATTTCTTGGGAAGCATGGTTTCGGTGGTAGCCGTTACTGATTTGACCTTGGATACATTATATGCCATATATGAGATAAGTGTGCATATTTCTTCGACACAACTTTGA
Organism: Orchesella flavescens; assembly: GCA_964034955.1. Lineage (NCBI taxonomy): Eukaryota > Metazoa > Arthropoda > Collembola > Entomobryomorpha > Orchesellidae > Orchesella > Orchesella flavescens. The sequence goes on along the minus strand of OZ035954.1, from coordinate 33,335,295 downwards.
CACTGGTACTATTGGTCTTACTTCCAAGCAGTACTTTGAAAAAGGAATTTGCGTTTGTGATTATTAGCTAATAATGAAAGCTACTAATTTTCAATACAAATTTCATTGAAATATATAGAATGGATGCATGTTATTCATTTAATTAATGAAATTACATTTTACAATTCAAAAGTCACAAAGGTTTTTATATATATATATTTATCCTATCCTCAACTCCATCTAATACACTTACATTTGTAAATCCAAATTTCCCTTTTATATTGAAGTAGCCTTCTGTTTTTAAAAAAAATTGAGTATCACAATTTCACCCGTCTCGACATTCGGGTCTTATTGCTGGCAATAAGCTTAGCGTTTCTTCATCGTGAGAACACCACTATACAAAATGAATTTAGAGTTGCAAATTTCAATAATTTCCTCAATTTTCACTGATCATGGTTAATAATAATTATTATGATTAAAATAAAATAATTTTTGTCGGGTAGCGAGTCTCTGAGTACCATTGGTCCATAGCCTTTGTATTGAGTCATTTTATTCGTAATGATTGCACCACTCATTCCAATTGCTGCTAGCAAGGCTAAACCGAGATAAACCCAGAAAATTAAATGTCGGCAGGTGAAACCCTATTTTTAAAAAAATGAGCATGTAAAAATCCAAAAGTTTTTAGAGCTTATAAGAGTTTTTTTTCTGGTTGAATGACACATACAGCAGCATCATGGCGAGAGTTTTCACGGAGTACTGGAATTGCAGCTCCGATAAAAGGAGGAAAATACTTTCTTGGACGTTCGACTTGCATCGAGTGGTCATGCGTATGGATGTGAATCTTTAAGCGATAATGCATATTATTTATAATTTAGGTATTTTTTAAATTGTAAACATTATAGCAGAAATATTACTTACGGTCATAACTACACCCAGAACAAATTCAATTCCTATCCAGATCCCTAAAATGACGTATGCCTTAGAGATTTTAAACTCATCTCGATCACGAAGGATTGACTCGTCATGATCAGAAATAGGGCTTCCTGGGATGTAAACGCTACTAATTATTGAAATAACTGATCCAAAGTTTGAGAATTCTTTTAGACATTGTGTGAATGTAAAAACAAATAGATTTAGAGAGAATTTTTTAATTTTATGAAATTACTATTGAGAATATAAAACAGGTAGCCCAGGAACCAGTGCAGCCCAATTGAACATTTCCTTCCAGGATCGTCAAGCAATCTGAACGGTCCACTTATGGCAATGATAATAAGAAAAATCACTGTTAGCCAACCAACCATTCTGTGAGAGAACCCTGCAATGTGCAAACTGGCACCAAGTAGGGCACGTCCTGACAAGGCAAGTATCATTCCCCCAATATACAAGGCAATAATCCAAAATACACCTTGAATATGAATCTACGTGAATGTGATGAGTTACACATTAATTAACAAAGATATCTTACATGTTTGTCCTACATATTGAGAGATACTGGTACTACGCGAATTGAACTTACTTGAAACCATACTCTCATAACAAGAATGCGCGAATCCATAAAAGTTTCTTTGAAATAGCGACTTGTGAAGCAGATAACGGGTACAAAAAACATTGATACAACAACCATCAACACACCATGTCCTTTTCGAATGGACTAAACAAACCCCACAAACAAAAAAACCTACTTGTAATTTGTACTATAAATTATTATAAAATTATTGACTATAAATTGTCATGTCATAATTACATAAAGCAGAGTTCCAAATCCCATCCCTCGAATTCCTCTCGCATTAATTCTCTTTCTCAATTCAGTAGGATCTCTTATTCCAATCTCTGAACCACCAATACCAGTCTCATTGCCCTGATTCCCCTTATTGCCCCTAGGTTTTCGGTAGACCTTGATAACAGTATTCTCAGCTTCATCTTTCGTAAGATTATTTACACAGTTTGATGTAGTCATCGTGAGATTGTAAGCATCCAGGCACTCAAGGAATTTAGTCTTTTTATTGTTGAATTTTAAGGGTTCATCTGCAACTTCCGAAGTACATACCCAGTGGGCATCCCCCCTTTATTGATCAGAGAAAGTTATCGAATTAACAGAAACGATAAAGAATGATATGAAAGAATAGTTGTTACATCACAAAGTAAAGTTTGTACATACGCGCATCCAGTACATTTTATGGTTGTCGGGCTATGCCATCTTGGTATTTCACCAAAGCTTGCTACCGGCCGTTTTTCCGTTCCCGACAAACGGTTTTCACAACGTGTATGAGTACATCGACCACCTAAAACGCGGGTGGTAAAAATATTAAGGGTACATTTTTCGAGCATGAAAAATTCGAATTAATCATTTATTTATTATCTCGCGTCATGTGTAAAATTATTTTGAGTTGAATCAATTTCACCATAAAATTTAGCGGTGCATCCTGTGTACTTGTGAACTCTAGCGTACCACTAGAATTATAAATAAATAAAAGTGTATTATCCTTCTCCTTGTGATAAGTAATATTCCATGAAAAATTAATACGATCTCAATAGATAAATTATGTTGGATGTATTTAAATAACAAAATCAAAATAATATTTTACATGATTATTGTTTGTAACTTGATTTTCCTGATAATCGAAAAAAATTTCATTACTAAACTTTTCAATAAACCATTGTGGACTTTCTCTCTTGTCTTTAATCAGGTTTAGATTGCAATCCCTAGCAGCGACGTCTGTGAGCGGTGGATCTACACGTTGAAAGTTAAATTCCAATGGATTCATAATTTATAATCAAATAAATGCATTTCATTCACAAGTTTCTACATACCTGTGGCCCCTGGCACATGCCCTGTTTTAACAGTGAACCATGACACCCCAGTATATAACGTTTGGGCTGTATTAAAAATGAAGCAAATAAATTATTGTACATATACACAGATATATATAATTATTATTTTCAATTCACAACGTTTTAAGTTGGGTATAATGTACTCACTTCTTTCGTCTTTCTCCACATTTATATCGTCGCGTCCTGCCCAGTCATAGTTTTCGTTTAACTCAGCAACGATTCTAGTCGAAATTCGATGTCAAAGTGCGTATTAGACATGTAAACAACATTTGCTAGCAGTTAATCAGATAGTTATAAATACCTGAATACAAAGTATTTTATTTGGTTTCTGTTTGCATCTTGCAAACTGTATCGGAAATAAAAATGAAGAATGTGATCTTTGTATTCTGGAACTATTGGTCCATGCTCTGAATTGAGAATAATTTAAATATTGACCACAATCTCAACTAAATTCACAATTCGACGAGGTAACTAACTATACATTATTGGTTATTAAAATCCGTTCATCTAACCTCCATACTGTTTATCAAAGGTGTTTAGCTTCCTGCTTGCCCAGACCACCACGCTTGAGACCTAGTAAACCCAAATTAACATATTCGGTCTTCAGATTGGATAAGTTTATATTTCAAAAATGTAATATAACAAGAATATGTGAGTGATCTTACCGTAGGTTCGTATTTACCTTTAATGTTAACACAAAATATAGGTCACGTTTATAATATTGTCATACTAATATTAATGTGCTAGTTTAATTTAATAATAAAAAATTTACTAGCGCCACCACAGGAAATAACCATGTACTTCGTGGCGTCATTTCGGGGGCAAGAAGCGCCTTTGAGACCGTTATATTCTGCAGAGGTCATAAACTCCCCAATAGGATTGTGTTGCTCATCCGTTACCATTAGAATAAAGCTTTTCACTATTTCATCAAACCGACCAGATCCTTTTTCCAATCTTACTTTAAGTAGATACCATCCATGTACTGGCTCTGAAGAACAATGAAAAAAAACACAGTTGGTAACTTGGGGAGGATGCCGAGGATAGTGCTCGCAATACAAATTCAAACATGATTACCTGGATTCTGATCTACGCGACCTCGTATAGGAGCCACATCTATAGTAAAGAGTGTACCTGTAGCACCGAGTGTCCGAAGAAAAAAGTTTATATAGGGCTTTGTAGGGAAGTGGGGGTCTTTGACGTTGCCGTCCTCGTCAGTATCAAAGGCATAGTAGTACTTTTTCCAAATTTTTTGAGGAAACTTTTCCATTCCAACACTGGCCACGTCCCCAGCGCCGGAATGACTGTAAGCGCTATCTGGAAATGACGCGCTGGGAAATCGAATGCAAAGGTAGGTGTGGAATCCCGTTGCATGTTGAAAATGATGAAGTATCAAAAATAGTAGGAAATTTATCACTGTTATATGCTTCAAATTGATTCCCATGTTGTCCCGTTAAGATTTTACATTTTTTCAGCCAGCTATTGGAGAGACCGAGTCGAAAAAAGCTAAGACGCTATTTGACTTTGTGAGAAACCTGGCATTATAATAATAATATTTATTTTCGCAGTCACTCAGCATATCAAAATTTTAATTTCTTGGGAAGCATGGTTTCGGTGGTAGCCGTTACTGATTTTACCTTAGATACATCTAAGTGCATATTTTTTCGACACAACTTTGACACTGGTACTACTTGTCTTACTTGTAAGCAGTACTTTGAAAAAGGAATTGGCGTTTGTGATTAGTAGCTAATCATGAAAGCTTTACAGGAAAAGGACCTGGTGCTAAATGACGGAATTCCCACCAGACATTTTTTATTTCTTTCTTCACGTGTTTTCTTGTTATCATTTTAAATGCGCGTCAGCAACGTGGAAACTTCCTGTTCAAATTGTTATAAAAAATACATTTGACCGAATGGAAACTTTTGAAAAATAAACAGTATATAATTACATGTTTCTGCAAAGAGGACTAAATTTCTTGGAAATTTGTTGAGGTGTATAACAATAATAGCATGATTGCAAGCAATGCTCAGCTGCAGAAAGAGTATTTATTTTCACGGGTTGATGAGCAATCATAATCTGCAAGCTTGAAGATGTGCATCCACACCGACATCAGGTTGGCTTTGGCAAGTAAAGTTACAGGCGAGTATACCTGATGTTGGGAAATTTCATAGAAGTACTTCCTTCATAACAAAGTAAAGCTTATGCATGACCGCACAAAATCGTAATCATTGATAAGATATACCATTACTTAGGATAAAAGTGGAAAGAAGTGCTTGTGAATTATTGAACTTGTTTTAATATCATTCCCGTCCTTTTTTATGTAACACTCATCCAGCTCATTTCAACCATTGTACATGTTGGATTGTTGGTTTATTTTCGCACTTTATATTCAACTGTGGGTTTCGGCAGTGGAGAAATATTGCCAAAGAGTTTGTATCTAAATTAAAAATCTCGAGTTGTACACGTGTATACGTACAATAATATGCATGTGCTCACAATGTAAAATTTTAGTGGAGCGACTATAAATAGTATTATAAAAATACTTTAGCACCATGTTTTTAATTGGGATAGTTTTGGTGATTGAACTAGTACTATTAAAAGGTTGCATGGTGCATTCTCAAGTACGCTATGAATATCCATCAGGACGTGGCTACCAGCACCACCGGGATAGTGGGGAAGATGGACACTCGCTTCAAGATGACATGGAAGGTTCTGAATCAGCTTCGTTTTATCGGTCCATCTCATTTCAAAAAGGGTTTGGAATGAATGGAAGAAGTGGTGGATGGAATAGTGGTAGTGGAGGATGGAACAATAATGGTAACGGTGGATGGAACAATAATGGCAATAGTGGATGGAACAATAATGGCAATAGTGGATGGAACAATAATGGTAATGGTGGAGTGCAATCATCCAGTTCTGGAGGAGGTGGTGCCGGTGGACAACAAATATATGAAGGGAATGGATGGACAGCGGGACAATCGATGAGAGGGAAAGGGGGGTGGAAATCAGGAGGTGGATTCTCGTCCGGTTTTTCAGGAAATGGAGGTGGAGTAGGAGGGGCATCATTTTCAACAGGCAATGGAGGAGGTGGAGGGCCTGCCACGGGATACACAAATGTTGGGGGTGGCTCATTCAACCATAATGTTGGAGGTGCACATGAGTCGACAAATGTGAACACTGGTGGCTTCAGCGGTCAAGCTGAATACAACAAGGGTGATGTTGGAGCGGCTGATTCATTTGTTAGAAAGGAGTTTAGTAACAATTTTGGTGGTGGAGGAGGTGCTGCAGGTGGTAGTCATAATGGCGCTGGAGGTGGTGCCGATGGACAACAAATAGCTGGAGGTAGTTCTTGGACAGCAGGGCAATCGATGAGAGGGAAAGGTTGGGGAAAATCAGGAGGTGGATTCTCGTCTAGTTTTTCAGGGGGTGGAGGTGGGATAGGAGGTGCTTCATTTTCAACAGCTAATGGAGGAGGTGGAGGTTCTGCGACGGGATACAATAATGTCGGGGGTGGCTCATTCAATCATAATTTTGGAGGTGCACATGAGTCCACAAATATGAACACGCAAGGAGTCACTGGTGGCTTCAGCGGTCAGGCAGAATACAATAAGGGTGATGTTGGAGCTGCCAATTCGTTTGTTAGAAAGGAATTTAGCAGTAGTTTTGGTGGAGGAGCTGCTGCAGGTGGTAGTCAAAATGGCGCTGGGGGTGGTCACGGAGGGAATGCTTGGACAACAGGGCAATCGATGAGAGGGAAAGGTGGGTGGAAATCAGGAAGTGGATTCTCGTCCGGTTTTTCAGGGAATGGAGGTGGGATAGGAGGTGCTTCATATTCAACTACTAATGGGGGAGGTGGAGGTGCTGCCACGGGGTACACTAATGTTGGAGGTGGCTCATTCAATCATAATTTTGGAGGTGCACATGAAATGACAAATGTGAAAGTGACAGATAATACGCAAAAAGCTACTGGAGGTTTCAGTGGTCAAGCGGAATACAACAGGGGTGATGTTGGAGCGGCTGATTCGTTTGTTAGAAAGGACTTTAGAAGTAGTTTCGGTGGAGGAGGAGGTGGAGGAGGAGCTGCTGGTGGTGGTGGTAGTCAAAGTAGTGGTGGGGGATTTACCATGAATTTTAATAAAGGAGGGAAGGGCAAGGGAGGATATTATTCTAGTGGACAAGCGGCTGCAGATGTTGAGGACGTAGGAAAATCATTCGGTCGAGTCATCACGAGCTTCCAAGGCATGTCAGATTCAATATTTGGCATGGTTAGAGACTTCTCAGCAGCTGGAGAAATTGCTGCAAATAAGATGAATAAGAAGGCTGCCTCCAAGTCTGTATCTTTCGGAGGTGAAGCTCGTACATTTGCAGGAGGCTACGCAAATGCAGGGTCGTCAGCAGCTACAAATGCAGCTTCAAATGGTGGAGGAGTTGCAAGTACTGCAGTCGAAGGCCGATCGTATGGTCAGTCACGTGGCAAAATGCAACAGCAAGGTCAAAACCAACAAGGAGGTTCAAACGGATGGCATTGGCAATATGCATGGAATAAGGGATAAGAAGTAATTTTGTAGAATGTGTAATTTAATTCTAATTTAATTAGTCACCAGTTCTCGTCCGATATAATCACAGCTATTTCGAAAACTAAAGGCATCGTTTTTTAAATTGTACCTTAAAATATATTTCGGCGACAAATATATGGTATCACATTATATAATTTCATGTATATTTCTTCACGGTGAAATAAAAATAATTTACTAGGTATTATAACCTACGTCAAATACATTCATCATCATCATCATCATCATCATAGTATATTCATGCCTACCTGGTATTTTGCGTCGAAATCTTGTTTTGCATGGGTGAGAAAAACACTCTTCATCGCGAAATGTTCAATTGCCTGAAAGGATGGTACATGGTACTCTCATTCTCCATTTCTTATCGAGAGTCATTGCAGTTGCAGGAAATAAAAAACCCCCAACTTACTTCAGGGCATGGGGTTTAGCATTCTAACCTAACCATCTCTAATTCCGTTCAAGTCGACGAATAATTTTATATTGAAGCATGTTGCGAATTTTTACTAAATTAATCCAGCTATAACAATTCACAAGGCTGCATACTACATATACTGCGTATGACCATCATATCACGCTAAGAAATCCTATATACACAATATATATATACATATATGTAGCTGATTTCTACAGAAAACTTCTAATGTGAATTTATTCCATGTTTATAAAAATGCATTTTGAAGAGCTTACCTTTTCCTTATAGGTTTGATTTAGGTATCTTTACTTCAAATACGTAGTGTAGAATAGTAGAAGCGTACATGTATCTTGAAGTTCTGTGTTAACTCCTTGTTTTCACATTTTGCATGCATCTGAACAAAATTTTTGGCAGCATTAACACACACACTATAACATAATCAATTTCTAGTAAACTACTTTAATATGTTCAATAAAGGAAAACAATGTTTGAGTAAACTATATTTTCCACAAAAAATCCAATCAACCAGAAATATAAAAAAGTTTTTTTCTATCTACAAGTATAAAAAGTCTAACGAAAGTGTAAATCCATATTAAATATTTTTACTTCATATAAAACAGAGGTTGAATGCTGCGCTGTCTATTATTATAAGGATACATACGCTGCTAGTCTAGTCAACTTTTTTGTCTAGAAAGTATTTTGACAGGATTGTGACAATCGGAGTGATATACCCGTGTTTTCAAAATGAATTGTCTCACAACAATATCCGTTGGTATATTAATATCAATCGTGTTGCTAGTTGCTGTGTCCGAATGCACAAAGTATACTTCCAAAGAATTGGAGGAGTTACGAAAGTTTTATTACGATACCGAGCCTTCAGAGGAAACTCAAACTAAGAAACCTCACAAGGAGCCGGAGGCTCGCTCTTCCAAACCTTCAAAGAAGACAAAAGAATCCTCCAAAGAGGAAGAAGAAGATGATGATGATGACGACAAAATCATAGGACCAGGTGAGCTTATCAAAGATGCAAAGAAGTACTTAGACGCTGGAAAGAAGACAATTAATAGAGAAGCCCAGCGCATTCTGCCTCGGATTCTATTTAGACCCATTCGTGCAAGTGATATAGAGGACGAAGATACTAGTTTAGATTATGACGCTGATTCGGAGAGTGAAGAACCAACCACATCCACTACAACGACGACAACGACGACAACGACAGAAAAATCAAAAAGACGAAAACCCTTTAAAGATCGTAAACGTTCAACTACAACTGAAAGAAGTTCCCTCTTTGAACCACTGGAAAAGGTTTCGGAAGATTGGTTTAATACTGCGCAAGATGCGGGTGGAAAAGTTCTCAAACTTTTGAATACCCTGAGACCACCGTCACCATTTCCTACACTTCCAGTACCAAACTTGGAAGATTTCGGTGGTTAATGAAATGAAGTATTACCACAATGGTTACAAGCAAAGCAGTATTTATTATATTCTCCAGAAGCCATGTTAAATCTACTCCGTCGTTGTTCGAGCTATGATTTGTAATACTTTTCGCTAAGAATATTTAATTATTGTTAAGAATACATTTCATAAATAAACCAATTTTGGAACTATTATACGCTACATCAAGGCATTACTGCATAAAATACTAATTAATTAAGCATTATGAACCATTCTCGCATATATCAAAGGCAATTTGTAAAATTACTTCAAACCAATCGTTCATTTTGATTCATTTTAGATAAACACTTGTGAAACGGTTTTCTTTTTAGTTATTTCAGACCATATTCTTAACTTGACCAATAATAATAATAAAGGACCAACAAATTTTTCGATGGTAGTTCAGAAGATTTATTTGAGAATTAAAAAAATACTTATACATATAAATTATAAAACATTGTTGAGACTATTAAAAATTATAATGCATTAGGTTGATAGAAAAAATAATTATACAAGAATTATATTTTTTAATGCTTATTTTACAGATCTGTGCAACCCTTGTTCTTTGTTTATTTAAAAGCGTTGCTGATCCTTTGCTGGAAACACATTTTCAAGGTAGGCATTCGGCAGGTTGCCGGCTGGAAAGTATCTGGCTACAATGTAGTGGGTGTATCCATTAGCACACTTTTTATTTGCGGCCATGCCATATCCAACCTTTCGAGTACCTTTCCAAACACTTTGGGTGAATTGATCCACTGGCAAATTGCTTTTGCTTGCTCCAGTTGCGAAATCATAATTTACCATTTCTTCATACCATCCGGTTACGGCGACATTTGCACTGTCTTCATCTCGAAGAAATGCGCCTCCATTCATTGCAATGTTTTCACCTGTAAATTGACGGTTGTACAGGCGGTCTCGAGCCATTGGATTACTGGGCTTGAAAGAACAGGTACGAGCCAATTGTTCAGCATATATTTGAGCGTCTTCAGTAAGCTAAAGTTGGAGGTAATTAAAAGTGAAATGGAATCCAATTTGAATACTTTAAGGGAAAAAACCAAGTTATTCATACAGTATTGAATATAGACGTACCAAAGAATCTAATTCAAGGTTGGAGACGTTGTGTCGAGTACGAAATTCATTTTCTCTCCTGAACATTGTTTCCCTCCAGTATCTTTCACCTTTCAAGCGTGATTCCTATAATATAGAGGTATTTAAAGAAGAGTTATTAATCATTCACCCTTATCACTCATTTCCATAAATCAATATAATTAGCAGTTTATTACCAAAGCAAGCATAGCTGAAGCTCCATTGGTTTTATCAACTTCAGCAACAAGACAATGAGCGAAAGCCTGGAATGGATAAGGCTGTGAAAAATGTTCACCAATTACGGATCCATAGTTGGTCTTTGTAATTCCTCCCTTGAATGGACGCTTAGGTGCCTTCAGCATTTGTAAAAAAAAAAATTTTTTATCTCGATTCAAAGCTTTTTTTATAGAACTTTGGCGAGTTTTTTACCTTAAGAAATATATCACACTCCCTAACATAATTGGGAAACCACTGTGGAAGACTATTAGCAAGAGCACCTCCAAAAACCACCTAAAAATTGATCGGAAAGGAATAGTTTCATATTAATCATGCATGGTGGATTGGCACTGCCAATTTGGCGAATATATAATAGTCATTTTCTTACATCAGGAGCTCCTTCATATCCATTCTTAATTTTTTGCACTTGATTATCACATCTCAAGAACTGGTTCACGTCCGTTTGAATCTTGTCCATAAACTCATACCAGCACACTGCACGAACGACTTTGGTTATAACCTCTCTGCAAGAATTTGAAACAAGCCTAGGTATTTTACAAGGGAGAATAATTATTTTGATAATAAATATTTTAAGTTTGACAATTAATTACCTGCCATGCTTAGCTTCCCCAAACTGGGCCGATGATGACACTATTAGAAATCCTAGCAGAAGAAGCAGCCGTCCCCACAAGTTTAATCCCATTTTATGGATTGGATGTATGTTTGCCTCTGTGACTTGCTAACTAATTTACGTCAACAATGAATCAAAGTAAAATTGAAAATAATGTTCTTAGAGCTCAGTTGAATTAACTACCACGACTCGTTTTCGCTTTGAACTGGATAGAGCTTCTGCCATTAAGATTCTGAAACTGAAGGTCTACATTGCTTCCCGTTATATTCAACGGTAAATATATATTCTAAGGAAATTGAAAGTACAACTTTTTTACAGTTAAGCATCACGTTCACGTAACAAGGATAAGGATAATATGACTAAACAAAAGTTTATCTTTGTATGTTCCAAGCGAATGCTCTTCCGGGTTATCAAATTAATATATGTATACCTATAATAGCTTTTGCAAGCATTACATTTACTTATTATTATTATTCTTTTATTCATTCCAGCAACCAGGAATCATTTCAGACTTTAAATTTTCCATTCTTCTACTTTGGAACAGGTAATAAGTATCGGCAGGATAAAAATTACGTCATTAGTTGCTATTATGTGAACCATGAAGCAACATAACAGTTTTTCTCCATACTAATTTAAAGTAAACTGTAAAAAGTCAAGCTATTATTTTGTATGTATTCATTGAAGCGATCACTGAAGAAATGATTAGCAGACGGACAACATCACAATATATATATATATACCTATAATGTGAGTGAAGTAAGGAAGAAGATTTAGTTTTTGTTGTAAACTCTCCTTCTTTTGTAACCGATTAAAAACAGTAAACACATTTTTAATTCCAGCCTACATTTTTTTGTTTTTTGAAGAGATGTTATGCATCTTTTCATACCAAGTTGGTTTCAATTCAATATCCTAGTTAACTTTTTTTTTGCAAATGCTTTTGTTTTTACTTGTTACTTGAGATGAGTGCATCAAAAACATGAGTACCTGATGGATTTCGTAATACGAATACCTACCGTATTCGGCTTCACTTAACTACTCAAAGATATATAGCAGTGAACCAGATATATTTATACACTGATTTTTGCTGTAATTCCTCGTGGGAAAATTTGGGAATATTATTAGACAATGGTATCAGGCTACTATATAGTTTGAACACACGTAATTAATTTTTCATGTGCTGTGTTGTAGGTTGAAGTTGTAGCCACTGGAGTGTGACTATATATAGCACAACTGAGGCAATACAAGTTGTCTTATGGTCTATACCGGCATTGCTAAACTAATATAGATGAAGCACAAGAATATAGAGCATAGTTTAACTTTAAGACTTCAACTATGTGAAGTAATAGGTTAGGTTCGGGAATCATTGAAGAGAGTTCATATTATGGTCGAGTAAAATGTCAATCCATACAGGTAAATTGCTCCACACCTATGTGACCATGGGGTGGATTAAGAATGGTCATGGTCTCATGGTGTTGAATATTGGAAATAATTCGGACCAAAATTATAATGACTCGCAGGATTTCAGGTAGATTTTTTTTAAATCTTTAAACCTGTTCCTCGTTCTTGTCTTCTGCACGTAAAGTTATATACTCTCGGTAGCAGTAGAGCGTGGTCTAATGCACTGAAAGTAATAGGATATTATGTTAATTTTTTTTGTATTTTGGCAGCCAGCCTTAAACTCCTTGTTTTTTTCGTTTTTATCATCCTAATTTTATTATGAAATGGAAGTAAAATTATGTGAAACGTACATACATATGCACATACTTTTATCGAGCTTATCATTCACGGACAACGTGCAGTAGTAGTATCCACATGTAGTACTACGACTAATTTTTTTTATTATTTCATATTTGTAGTTCATGATGAAGTTTTCCAGAGTTCAAAATCTGTTGCAAATCTTAACAAATAAACCGAGCTGTATACATCCTATGAAAATCTGCAGATCTGACCTTCAAGATTACTGGACTGGAAATTACGATGGCGTACGGAAAAGATTTTCTCAACCTGAGCGCATCCATAATATATATTATTGTTTTCGAGCTCTTAGATAGAGTCGTAGTATGATTGAAATGCAGCATGACACCGACTATTCCTTGATGGAAGGTAAAATGAAGAATGTGCTTTATTGTAAAAAAAAATTTCATGTAATGATTAAATATTAACATATGACCAACATAACCATATATAATTCACTCAATATCAGAGATAATTTTTGAACAGCTAATATAATATTATATAATTCATAAGATCCTAAGTCACTTTTTTTGCAGAATGTAAATGTAACTGTAAATGAAACGTTTTCTAAAGAAATACGACTTGACAATGCTTAGAGCCTACACTTTAAACTTACTCGACTCGGAGGACTTAATTTTGAGAACCGTACCGTTTCTTCAATTTTATTCATAAAAATCAAAGTAAAATCGAGCTGGTTGATTCTGAAGATCTACGAAATCTGGACTGGGATATTCAATCCTTTTTGGTTCTGGCACAACTTCCTTTGAATCAGCCTCAGGTTTAGCTGATGAAGAGTCTGGCTTTTTTGTTGTTGGTTCTTCTTCCGAAGAAGAATCTTTCTCTTCTTCTGACCCCTTCTTTTTGGGAGGTTTTTCTGTTGAAGTCATTTCTTTCATCCTTTTCTCCATAGCTTCTGACATGTCCTCCATAGACTTTTGCATCTTATCTCCTGCTTCCTCGGCTTGCTTCTTCATCGGCTCCATCATCTCTTTGAAGGGCTTGGGTATCCCCAACTGCAAAGGTCGTACTTGTGGTTCATCATCAGCTACAGGTAAAGCTCGAAAGTCGGCTCCAGGGTAGAATTGAGACGCCCGATATTGGTCCTGGGCAGGCTCCTCATAATAGTAACCGCCTCCATAAGGATCCCTTCCTCGATAGTTATGCTGGCAATTAGTGATAACCAGGGAGGCGAGCACCACAAGCAGTGTCACAAACTTTGCCATTTTATTCCTAAAAATCTTATGAAATTTTGTCAAGATTTCTGCTTCAGCTTTTTAATAGTGACCAATCCGACTGCCCTGCCCGATGAATACTGGACGGTTTTGAATACTAAGATTTTAATTAAGGTAAAAATTTCGCTCTAAAACAATTTCTACATCAAGGTAGGGATGTCTCATAACTTTTTATGATCATGGCATGTACTATTTTATCTTTTTTCTAATCTTCCAAATAAAATATTAACACCGCGAGTCATGAGTAGGTTTTTTATCTAGGTGCTGTCAACCATGTTAAAAATGTTAAAAAAGGTTCCCATAATGTACCTAATTAAATCCAGTTTGTGTCTTATTCAGGAATTTAAGCTAATAATTAAACTGGACCAACCAAAATGCATGATATTTTTAATCTTCGAGGTGTTCTTATATGAAATAGGCTTGTGTTGAAATGAAAGAAAAGAAGGGAACGGCAGAATCAGGAAAAAAATTTCATGTTTTAATTTTCATATATTCAGCGTGCATAAAAAAACCAGATGACTAACGACTACACAGATCTGGAGAGCAGATTGATGCAGTTGGATTCTTAATGAACATCCGATGTAAATTACAAACTATGTTTTCAACCTTTGGTTTTTCCAGACGTAGACCTATTAAAATGGATGCATTTCAGTATTTTGTTGAAAGAAAGTCTTCGAATGGGAATTTCAACATTTATGGTCGAATGAATTTCAGTGTTATCCGTATGACTTATCTTGTAGTTAAACAAAAGAACTCATGACTTGCAAAACTGAAAGTTTATGGAAAAAACAAAGATGCTTCATATTTCTATCCTACTATACACAAAGTCAACAGCAGATAAATTGCAAATGAGTGTGAGTCATTTTAGCATAAGTCACATGAGATCACGAAATTGTGAATTGGATTTAATTATTTTAAACAGTAAATCATATAGCATTCAATTATTGTACTTATGCTAATTATTAAAGGTTAGCACATTCAAGTACTGTAGTTATAAAAAATCTAATCATAGTCAACCGTCCTTGTTTCAGAATGATATATATTTTCTTTTTACAAAACAGGGTAAGTTCGTTGATATTGCGTTTCCAGCTCTCCTTCCAATCTCTCCACTTCAGAGCATAGCTTAACCATCTTCCGGTTCAAATTACTTCGTAGCTGAATTTCAGCCGCTCTATAAATTATTATTATTAACGAATCCAAATTAATTTGAGAAAAAAAGTACAGCAAAACATATCAGAATATCCTATCAAGTAGTCCATACCTTTTTTCCACATCATCTTGATGAATAATCAACTCTGGAGGAATTTTTGTGACTTGGCTGGAAACAAGAGCTTCCGTTTGTTCGAAAATGGCTCCCCTGTACCCTTCGTTCAACTCATGTTTATTGTAGGTTAGACGTTGGTAAAATCTCAGCAAACCTCGTTTGGAGCGCAGGAATATTTTCTGATACTACAATATTTATATAATAAGAAGCAGTATTGAACGTCATTGCATAAGCCTGAAACCTAAAGTTTATAAAACGCACACCGAAATAATACTTACCTTGATGTAGGTAGTCCTCAAGTAATCAACAAGAGCAATTCGGTCTGTATGCATTGTGTCCAAGTTGATTCCTCTGCGTAATACTTCCAGTAGCCTCTTTGTTGGCTATATAACATTATAGTGATAAGAAAGATGCTATATAAGTTACGCCATCCCCACATCACCACCATAAATCTTATAGAGATAATATTTGTGGAAGCGCAAAAGACTACTGACCTTGAAGCTCATAACATCATGTTTAATTTTTTTCAAGTCTTGTGTAGCCATTTCTACCACCATAAATCTCCATTCAATCTCTTTAATGTCTCGATGCACAACTGCGGTTTTCGTCATCTCTTTAACGAGTTTATCTGAGGCTACCTATTTTTATGAAGCAAAAAAAATGTTTTATAGCTTTGTATTTACTTTTTAAGAATATGAATGCTAACTTTGCAAGATGCAACTCAACTCACGTAAATGTTTTCGTTGAGTCTCTCCACATTATCAATCAAGATGATGTTGGCGTTCGTATGCTCCTTAAAGTTCCAACAGTCAATTTCACATTGCCCCTTGCCCAAAATCATTTGGAACTCCACATTAGCTACAAAATACGTTTTCAAGTCATTTTTATGTGAAACAACACCTAAAACGGCTGCGATTGCTGCGGTTCCGGATGCCTCCTTCTTATTACAGTCTGTTATTGCATCATTGAGTCTCTCTATCTCGTACATTAGTGCCTTCGTCTCATACTCACAAACTAGCCTGTCCCTACGAATTTTGTTAAACTTATCCCAGAACGATCTGGGACAGTCTTTTGGCATTAGCATAGGGTCTTCCATGTCGTAAATGGCCATCACCACAAGTCTGCCAATTTCCCCATTTTCTCGAGCAAACACTCGGATATTGTCAGAACGAAGGGCTCGTACCATGTTTTCATACACTTCAGATTTATTCAAACCTTTCATGCTGAGCTTTGGCTTTTTCCTAAAACATTTAAAAACATCATTACCAAACTCTTACGAAAACATTGAAGTATATGACAACATATGATGATATTTTATATGTACCTGTAAGTTTTGTAGAAAAACTCAAAATATTGACCAACATCTCCCAAATCCTTCCTAAAACTTCTTTCCAGATCTTTCTCTTGTTCGGTAAACTTGGCTATATTTTCTTCACATTCAATTTTCTTGTTCTCCATGTGAGAAGCCATATTCTGAGATCCTTTCATTGAAGCTTTGAGATCTTGCACTAGACGCCTAAACCAGAATTGATGAACTTTATATGAGAAACCAAGAAAGCCAACACAACAGATCGAATTTACAATAAGCATGTATAAATAATATACATATATATTTTCGTACCCAACTCGTTTTTCTTCCTTGTCAAGCTCTTCCATCATTCGAAGTTGTCTTACAGATCGGAGGATTCTTGTTTCCTCCATGATGATATTTTGATGGAACTGAAACTTCATCAAACTTAACTCCACAACCCTTAGATCGATAGTATTGATATCCATCTGAATAAAAGTAAACAAAAAAACGTAATATGGTCCATTGACTTACGATTGGATAAGTTAAGCTACTACATAACAAATCATACAGCATTAGCTCTGTATAAGCGTCCTAGTTCATCCTCCAATTCTTTAATGAGCTCAATCCTCGCTTTGTCTAAAGCCTCCACTGCCTCCGCATATTGCAAGGATGCTAAATACTCTTCTAATGTAAATTCTAAAGGATCTTTTTCCAACATGAAGGGGGGTTTAGGAATATCATTTATCAAAATCTCCTCCCTTTTCACTTCTAATCTATTATCCATCATGACGTGGAGTGCCTTTTTCCGAAACTCTGCCATTCGTGTCCTCCTTCTAGCAAGATCCTCCAAACGCCGAATTTCCTCTAGGCGCCTTTGCTCCGCTGTCAAATATCTCTCAACAGGAACCTACACATGCACGTGCGTCAGAGTTTAATTAAAACTTTTATTTAGTGAATGATCAAAAAGTTTTACCTCTTCTTTTGTAACGGTGAATATCTGTGAAGGGTCCTCTTGCAGTCTCCATTTCTCATCCAGAATATCAAGATCCACTTTAAGATAGTAATAGATTTCTCGAATTCTCTCGTTTCTATCAGACATCTTTCGCAAGTTGTATGCTTTGGCATTTCTCAGAAATTCAAACTGACGGTTGAAAAACTTTTTCATTTGATAAACTTCCGACTGAGGAACAAAAAGAATCAGGGTTATATAGCCTCCTGTGATAAAGTTTACACAAAAATTTCCTTTGCTCACCATGATTATATGCTGATGTCTCCAGAGCTCATGTCGAGAAGCCAACTCAAATTGGGAGTACCTATAGGGAGCCGGCGTATACTGATACATATCAGTGAGTTCCGACACGCTACTCCCATAAAAGATATTGTTCACAGTTTGAAATCTTTCCTTGTACTCATCATCCATCTTTTCAAACTTTTCCCTTTCTTGGCCCAACACAGCCTCATCTTCAGGACCACTTTGGTCTTCCTCCTCATTAAAAATGACGTCGTAAGTCCTCTTAAATTTCATTTTCTTTCTTTGTTTCACCACCATTCTTAGCTTGGGCTTGTTTTCAAGGGGTGGAAAGTCCTTGGCTTTGTCATCTATCTCGGTCTTTCTCCCTTTTTCCATTGAAGGAGCATGAGGCTCCATAAGCGTTTCAACTTCTTTTCCATCTGGAGATACTACCCCGATATTATTATTCCCTTTCGTTGGACCAAAAACTCCTTTGGGGTGCACATAGTTTTTGGACGGTTTAATATTTGTCATGAATTCTCGTCTTGACTGAGCTCTGCTTGTTTCTTCAGCTTGAAATTCGGATGATTCTTCGGCAACTGGTCTTTCTACTTCCTCATCAGTTTCCTCTTGCAACAACCACTTTTTCAATTTATCCCCGTAGGCTTCTCCAGAACTGTCTTTTTGTTGCAACAACTTTTTAAAATCAGCTGCAGCCGTTTTCCCTTCTTCAGTTACACCACCTAGACCTTTGGCATGCTTTTTTCCTGCTTTTGATGGGAGTGCTCCAAGGGCAGAGGCTGATTTTGCATGCTTTGAGGGTCTTGCTTGCTCTTTTTCTGTAAGGTAACTTCCCCTTGCCAAAGTATTTCGACTATTCGCCTCATCTGGAATTTGAATACCAAGCTCTTCAAAAACTTTGGCAAAGAATTCTTCATCCGACTGCTCAGAATCACTGGCTTCGTATTCATCAAAGCGAACTGATGGGTCAATATTCATTATGCTCCTATTTTCAATTAATCAATAATTTATTAATCATGGGATATATACCATCTAGCAAACATATTCTTCATGACGAGGAAAGTATATATATTGCTAGTACGTACTTCATGTAAAGTCTTTTTCGCACTGCTGGAACAAATTGCATTTCATGCTGAAGAACTCTCAAGGCATGTAAATTGGCTTCACGGAGGGCTACAATTTCTTCAAGGGCAAGCCTCCTTTCGATACGTCGCCAACTGATTGATTCTGTGATGGACCCTTGATGGAAGTCCTTTTCTGGAAGCAAAGGGTAATTGCTCACCTCCAATTTCTTTCTAAATCCCTATAAAAATCATTAAACATTAAGTCTAGTCATACTAAGAACAAACACATTCAATTGATTGATAACCAACCATGACTGTCATCCCTTTCGTGTCAAATTGTTCCCACACTAGAAGCTTCATAGCATTGATTTTGGCATGTCTCAGCTTATTTCGAACTGTCATTTGAATGTTTGCAATTTTTTTCAGCTTTTGAGCCCGTTCTTGAAGTCGAGGTTCACGGTCTTCGTCAAAATTAAACTCTTTTATGTCCACCTGGTTCCCTGCCTCTCTTTGCTTGTTAAACATCATGAGATCATCCATCTAAACTTGCAAAATTGCACATTAAGTACAATTTACTGGGTAAGGGTAATTCGAGTCATGAAGGCTTACCATTTCTGTAAAGTTTCCAAACTCACTCCGAAGTGCGTGGGCTTTCGGAACATGCTGTCTATATAAAAGGGTTTTCTCAAATTGTGCAAAGAACTCTGCCTCAGTATATTCCTTTTTTCTGATTTCTGAATTTGCAAAAACAAATGTGAAGACCAACGCTATTGGTATAAATATAAAGCAATTGTTCAATGAAAATTTGGAAAGGTTATTATTACTGTGTTCAACTGTGAGAACATCCTCCACATCCAAGCCTTCATAAGGTTTGGCTTCTTTCTGAGGCATCAAGTAAATGGCTGGATCTTGAAGGACTGAAATCTCCAAGTTTTTCGCAGCTTCTCCTTCCATTAACAAAGCTTTGCTTGCTTCTGACAAGTCATCCTCCCTCTTTTTCCTCCCTCTGTCCTTCTTATGATGGTCGTGAGGTTTGGAAGGCGTGGGTGGAAGTGTTACTTTCATTTTGCCCTTAGTGGGATCAAATCCTTTCTTCTTTTTTAGTTTTGACAACGGATCCAACACGTCAGCATCATCCATGAGCTGTTTAACCATCTTTGACTGACCCATTTTGTTCCTCGCAGTTCTTGACGGTGGTGGAGCCTTTGCTTTTGATGTAGTAGCAGAAGCTTGAGCGGCTGCCAGTGCCTTGCTAGCCTGCCCACCTTGAAACTTTTTTATCTTCTTTTTGCTTTGCCTCTTTTTACTTTCAATTTTTTTAGGTTGTTCCTTCTTCTTTCCAAACAACATGCCCATAACTTTTGCTGCTTTCTTCATTTCCCCTAACCTATTCTTTCCTTTACTCCCTGAATCACTTTCTTCTTCGCCTCCCTTGACATCTTGGTTTTCTGCTTCAGCAACCTCAACAACTTCGGGTGGTGGAGGTTCTGCTACTTCCGCTTCTTGTGGAACTTCCTCCTTTGTGACCTCAACCTTTTCTTGTTTCGTACCCTTGTCTTTTGCCATTTGCTTCCGTCTTGTTCTTTCTGACAAAATCCCTTTTAGGGCTGAGCTCGTGGGTGCTGCAGTAGCAGTTTTTAATTTTGAAGCAACAGGTTTAGCTGTGGGTGGTGCTGGCGTCAGGGGTGGTACTACTGGTGGAGGTTGCTCACTTTGTGGCGTATCGAGAACTTTTGAGAGGAGCTTTTGCATAGTGCTAGATACAGCTGTGGTAGACTCTGGTTCAGCAGTTGGTTCTTTTGGAGAAGATTCAGTGGGTTGAGAAGGAGAAGGAGGAGCAAGGATGACTTCCACTTCTGGGGCACTCTTTGCATCTTTCATGGCTACTGGTTGCATTAACACATTTGTTTGAGATTCATCCGGCAGTAATAGTTGCTCTTGAGAGACATCCTGTTTTAATGCTTCTGCCGCTGAGATTTCTTCCTCAGTTTTGGGCTCTTTAGCAGCAGCAGTCACCACTTCTGGTGGGGTGTCAGAGGACTGTAGTGGGTCAGACTTTTGAGAGTCTGAGGATTCTTGTCCTTCTTTTTTCTCATCAGCAGTAGCAGCTTCAGGATCCTTATTCTTTTGTTCACCAGAAGACTTTTCAGAGCCATCAGTATTTGGACTGTCTGATATGTTTTCTGATTGGGATTGCCCTTCACTTGATTTGATGTCGTCTGCTTTTGTTACATCGTCTGTCTTCATGTCGTCTGCTGTAGGAGCCGATGTCTCCAATTGTTTGGCCTTGTTTGGATCATCAGAAGACGTGTGAAGTGAGACATCATCAGCTCTGGTTGTCTCTCCTCCACTAATGTGCCCTTCTTCCGATTTTATATCGTTTCCTGCAGCCACCTGCTGATCCACAATTTCTTGGATTTTCACTTTTTTAGATGCACTTGAAGTCGTGGTGGTTGATGTTGTAGTTTCTTTCCCACTTGAATCAAGAGCATGCTTATCAGTTCTTGCATGTTTCTTTCTTGTGATGGTCCCCTTGAATGACCTTCGAGGACCGTATTTAAACTTTTCTCCATTTGTTTCCGCCTTTGGAAGGTCAGAATCTGGCGTGGCATCCTCTTCTTCGTCAGACTCCTCTCCGGGTCCATAAAAATTGACAGGATCCAACTGGCCAATCTTTATCTTTATGTCTGCAATCCTGTCAATAAATTCCTCTCCAGATTTGTAGAATTCTTGGTCAATGAGGTATGTCCCAACTTGGTAATCAATTAATTTTGACCTTTCGTAGCCCAACGTTTGCCAGTCTGGTTCTTTTGGTTTTGCACTACAAAGTCGCATAATAAATTATCATCACATATTGTTCCCATCAAAATTTTATTCGTAAAAAAGTATTTTTCGTAGCTTCTCACAAGAATCTGACGCGAGCAAATGTTCCATCCTTTCCAAGGGCGATAATTTGAGATCCATCCAAACTGACAATACCTTCTTTGATCCCTCGATCACTGAAACAATGGGTTTGAGCTGTGGCTATAGTGTTTAGCACCATCGGAAGTTGATTTTTCTTTTTGGGGATAATGGGTGCTTCATGAACTTGAATGTAACCATCCTCACCAAATGTATACAATCTGTTTCCTTGAACAGTCATGAATGTCACATCGTGTTTAAATCGATTTTCAACGTAATGCTCTGGTTCTTGGAGATTTAACCATTGATTCTATAGAATTTGATCAAACAATTGAATGATAAGACACAGGCTTCAAATAAGGAGGCAACTTTCATTCTTACATCATCGCAAAATGGGACAACGCCGAGTCCTTTCTTGGTGGGGTAATACGCATACGAATGTTTTTTCATTGGTGTCATGCACATTGCCATCACAGGTTGGTCCACAATTTGGGATGCGATAACCATCAAACGATCATTTCGAAGGTTGAAGTTAATCACAAATGCCACAACTCCTTCATCAGATTCACTCTTTCCACTCATAAAAACTTGGAATCTATTGTCATCTTTTCCACATCCTGGAACGCTGATGTGAGATATCCGAGCCTATTTATATATATTACAGAACCATAAACTGTTTATATTTATCTTGAAAAATGTTCATAAATTTTAATGTATTTTAGTGATTATGTCCTTGTTTGTGAGTACGTACAGGAACTTTGGTACTGTCAATGAAATCGAAAGACATGAATGGATATCCATATTGGACAAACACGCGACTGTTCGTTACATCAGCGGAGATTACGTAACGTCCTTGGGATACAAATCCGAATTTCTCTATTGCTGCAAGAAGAAGAAGCGATATTAACAAGCTGAATTGCTTCTATGATTAGTGAATAATGGGTTATTTACAGCAGTTGGACTCTCTAGTTAAAAATCTACGGTTAACCAGCTTCGGTGTCTTTAGATTTCGAATGTCCAAAACAATGACGCAACCATATGTAGTCCCACAAAACATGAAGGGCAGAACTGGATGACATGCAATTCCAACAACTTTAAATGGAAGCTTCCATTTGGCAATCTGGAAACGGATCGTCAACAACATTCTTTCATTTTATTATCCAAAGCAGGAGATCATAGTAGACAGTTGCCTAAAACTCGTTTAACTTACGGGCTCTCCACTGCTGCTTTCCAGTACAACCACTTTTCCGAACTTGGTCACAATAGCCATGTAGTCGGCGTGTGGTTCAATGAAGCAACAAGACAGAATGTTGGAGTACATTATGTCTGGTATTGAAAATGCATCACGAAGAAGACCATGGGTGACCCCTTCAACAACCCCTTTCTGTTAAGAAATGTCATACATAATAATAATTGGACTCGAAGTCAAGATTTTATGTACTAACTGAACGATAAAAAAATTATGCTTCCCATACACTTTCAGTTATTGCAAAAAATGACTCTGGACTATCGTGGAAGTGCATATATCGAACCACATTTGAGGATAATTTGTATGCACTCAATGCTTCCAAAATGCCACCAGGTCGTATTGGACCATAATTCTAAGATATAAAGTAACAATTTAGAAGATGCTGTAGCTAAACTTAAATGGATTAACATGTACTAATTTCATTAGTTAGTCTTTTTATTATTACAATGAACCATCCTTCCTTTGAAATTGCAGCAAGGCCATCAGAGAAAGGAACGATTTGGTTCACAGTGCAACCCAAAAAGGTTTTTGTGAGGGAACAAACCCACTGAAGTATCTTTTGTTCAGGAATATACTACAAGACAACAAATGTAAAACTGTCAACTAATATAAGTTGAAATAAACTTGGTAAATGATCATCAGTTCATGACAAAACCTTGTGAATTCCGTAATGCTCATCCAAAATGAAAAATTCATCAGTATTTGTCCAACAAGCGGACACAATTTTGATCGCCAAAACTTTTCCCATCAGAGGATCCGCGTGATCATACTGAATAATTCGTTTTGGAAGATTGATTTTTGTTCGAATCACATCCGTTCGTGACAAAGATGGCATGTCATAGACAAACATGTACTCCTCTCCATACTCAACCCAATGGCAAGGATTCATTGGACTGTGAAATTAAATTTTCTTTCGAAATAATAGCCTCTCTCAATACAATTGGATAGGACTTAAATACAAATACGAGTTTTACCTGACTACCAGTCTTGAATACAAGGAAGGATCCGAAGGATAGCTAGTCATTAGCTCTTCATTTGTGCTCCATCTGAATAAAACAACATTGAATGTTGGAATGCCGGTTAGCACAACAAGCAACTCTTTGGATATGAAGGTCATTGATCGAATATCCCAAGAATTTATACCTTCAAAATTACATTTAAAAAAGTTATCACTTTCAATAAAACAAGAGATCATTACATTTTATGTATATATATTAGCACATCCAGCTCACGTTTTAATGAATGCATGTAGTTTGGTTCAAGTTCACCACGATCAGATTTATGAATTTGGAAGAGAAAGATTCGAGGTCGAAGTCGCTTCTCCGCCATTGCATAAACATCTCTGTAGGGATTACCACAAATAGCAGCAATCCCATCCACTCCATGATTAAAGGCTCGAACAATTCTAGCTCTGTAATTAAGACCTCCTTCATCCCTCTCAAGACGGATGTACTTCATCATACAGCCTACAACCATGATGAAAAAGTCTTCTTTAAGAGCTGTCAGAAAATGGTCTGGTTTGGGAAGACCTCGAAACCAAACATCACCCAGAGGTCCGCTACAATTATAAACACAAAGTCAACCATACTTAATATACTGCAAGAAGGAAGCAAGCGAAGAAATATTATGCCATTCATATTGCTGGCAATTTCATGCATTTTTCACGTACCCATGATGGGGCGGAGCGTTACTGTCCATTTCAGAGCGTAACTGATGAACACGTATATAAGTTTAGAATCTATATGAACTACTTTTCAATAAAATATAAATATAGAGTTTGCATAAGTCTTTCATCTTTTGAAATATTTGAAGTCAGAATCAAAGAAGGGCGAAAATTGACAGCGCTGCACTACTTGCCTATAACCTTTGTTTCCACTTTGGAAATTTCCTGGAAATTGGAAAACAAGAATTTCCAGTAACCACGGAATTTTTCTGGAAACTGTTACAGATCCTGTCATCATGTATGTTTATTCCATAAGTACCTTCATAGGAGCCTGGCTCGTAGCGTGGAACAATCCCGTACAACGTGCACCACCTTTAAAATAGTCTTCTTTGCAAGTTCAAGGTGAACTGTATTCAATGGGTTAACAAGTTACTTGGTTAAACTAGATAGTATAGAGGTTGCCTACACTAAACACTTCTCTTTTGTTGAGAGTAATGAGAATGAATGTTGATTAGAATCAGCAAAATCTTACGTGTTAGGAAGCTAGAGTTCATGCTTGCTGACAACAAAGCATACCTTATTACCTTACATATGTTATGTATAATATTTTTAGTTCAGACTCTGTGAAATAAATCATCATTTCATTAGTATATATGCGTGTACTTGTTGAAACATTTTCCGTTTTCTGTTTGATCGAATATCGAATCACGTAAAATCTCCATGCTCGTTGGAAGTCGGAAAGGAAACCTCATGTTCATGTTCTGCTATTTTATTAAGGTATACATGGTTCAAGCTTGAAACAATGATGAAATTTATTGCCACCCATGCGTCAATTCCGTTGATAACATTTGCTACCACCACCCCCATTGCTATCTAATAAATGATCAAATCAACCGTACCCGAAGACAAATGTTGACTTTGTGTATCTAAAACAAACGGAAGAAACGCCCATGCATGTCAAAAGAAAGAGTTAATTCGGAAGGAAGGACCTGGCTGCACAAATGAAATACTCAACTCATGAAACAATACAACATTGGTGAAGGTAGTAGTAGTGGTAGATTACCAACAAATTCTCCAATCAATATAATTATACACTTGGGTTTGAGCATTAATTTCATTACCAACAAGCCTTTTTGAGCATCCAATAATTTCTTCCGCTCTGATACTTAAGCCCATGCTTTTCATATTCATGACGGAGGAATGCATCGGTACATCCAGGAAATCCTTTGTTTTTAATAATGCATGGATATAGTAAGATATTTTGGAAAAAATTAACATTTAGGCAACATCAAGTAGTAGTAGTATAGTAGGTGTGTCATGTCATGTTCATCCTTTGCATAGGCCAGCCCAAGATAAACCAATACGGAAGTGTTTCAATCCATACTCAACATTTTGATGTTTTTTATATACTTTGAGTGACTACAAGATAATTGCGCGTAAGAGGGATGTGTATTTGTAAAAAAAACAATGTTGGTAATAGATTTTCTGTTCTGATAACTGTGGAAAACACATTAAAAGATTTCAGACTTCAATCTTGCATCCAAAAATGATTCGTATGTTTGGCTGCTGTTAGATCAGTTTTTTTTTTAAAAACTTTTTTTCAAACCATACAATGATATAATATAGAATAGTCCAACACTCATATTCTAGGAAATCCTAAGCAAATTGAACATTTTTATTATTTCACACTTGCCAAAAGCGCCTAAATGATGTAAACAGAGTTGACCTGGATTTTTAACATGAAACCAATGAAATTTCCGGTGTCATCCAAAACTTTGAATACAACGTTTCATATCTAACAATTATTGTGGTCAGTTGGAGAGTGGGAGTAAGATGAAGTGGGTGTAAACCAACACCAAAAACGTGAGAAATTTTGGGGCAACCAAATACTAAATACTTATTTTCACATTTTTTATTAATTCTAGATTCTAGTGGATTTGTTTTCACGCCAGGTTTGCTCTGAACTAATAATGACTAACAATGACTAATATAAACTGTATAGACTCTCATTTTTTCAGCTCGTCGAACTCAATTGAACAATTAATAACATGTAAATAAAAACCAATTTACACGCAGTAATCATTAACAACATTCAATTTGAAAACAACTTATAAAAAGTTATCTATACAAATTAGTTGTACGTTATGCCATCGATGCAATGCTACGATATTTCCGTCAGTCACTATAATGGTCAATACAATGAACTAATAAAAATGTGATAAGGCAGAGAACTAGAGGGGTGGAGGCTATAACATATAAAACTAAATAAAATTTAATTGTAGGTATATATAGGCTCATATGTTGGTTAATTTCTTATCAAGATATTTATGTACATACATTCTACAATAAAATTATTTTACACTAAAGCTTAAGGCTAAACACAAGTACGGCTAGTCGATTCTCAAGTCATTATTATTAGCAATATTCTACCCATTTACCATTGAAAACATTTTATTTATGCACTGTAGAATTTAGTCCTGCATCACTGAGCACGTGTATCTTTAAATCTTGTTTCGTTTTTTATCATATCTTAATTCATCTTTAAGAAAAGTTATATAAGAGAGTGAGCTCAGACCTATCTTAAGATCAGTCTCTTTGCAGAATGCTGATTGACTGGCTGACTGATTGCTTATTACTTGCAAAGTTCAAAACTAAAACTAAGCTCGTGGTGGTGCACAAAATCAATGAACAATAGGAGTTTCCTTCCTACTACTGTGCAGTGAATTTATAGAAAACATAAATTGTTCTGTTTGATCATATTTTGTGGTGGCTGGTGGAGCAAAAGTATAAGAACTTACATATAGGTGAAGGTGGTGTGGTGTGGTGGTATATACTCGTGCTGCGGTGGCTACACATGCTAGATCAAATTAATCACTGCGCTCTGTCTGCCACGATATATACGATAAAGTTACAGCAAGCTTATTTTTTTGATACTTTTGTTTTCAAAAGATAGCTACCTAAATACTAATACGTAATAATTTTTTCAAGTTTCTCTTTCAAAATCAGTGAGTCCCTTATTCATTCTGATCAAATAAGTGTTAAAGACGGCCACCACTTCAAGACTGACAAGAAGGTATAAAGCAGAAGCAGAAGGTATTTTGTAATAAAATGTTGAGCTAACCATGTACCATATCATCATAATATTATTACTATATTCTTCATATGTGTGTGTGCCTAAACTTGGGCTAAGGAATAAGGCTAAAACAAAATTTTCTTTTTTCCCCTTCCTCAGTCAACAGTTGGAGACGGACGTGCATTTCATTTTTCTCATCAACGTGTCATTGGCTTCATTAGTTTAATTATTACTGGCAACAAAAAAAGTGCAAGTGTTTGGTTCTTTTATCAGTTTGAAAACCAAAAAGTTACATAAAACAAGATGGACACGCTTGTGATAAAGTTGGCTGTGGGCCTAGGCCTTCAGAATTATATTGGATGGTTTGCCCCGGTATTCCTGGGAATGGTGAACGTGGTTGCACCATTGTTAGCACTGTTTTTCTATACCGACAAAAGCCAATCTTATAATGAATACATGAACCATAAGGAACACAGTGGGAGTAAACCTCCGGAATTGCAATACGACTTTATTGTTGTTGGAGCAGGCTCGGCTGGATCCGTTTTAGCTAATCGACTTAGCAAACATTTTAACGTCTTGTTGCTGGAGCGAGGAGGTGAGCCAAATCCATTAACCGTGGTGCCGGGTTTGGAGTCCTCGATGCTTGGTAGTCCTGAAGTTGATTACAGATATATGACAGTTCCACAAAATACTTCTTGTCTTGCATGTAACAATCGGGTACGTTGCAACAATGCATATCAATGTTTATTATTATATCTAGATCCCCCGTTTAACTCTAATAATATATATTCACTTTCCAGCAAAGTTTATGGAACTCTGGGTTTGGTCTGGGAGGAAGCTCAATTTTAAACGGTACCTTAACAAAGAATAAAGATATCCACAAGCTAATTCGAACAAATGTTTGATCATGAATTAAACCTTCAATTTTTGCATTTATCTTGTTAAGCTATGGTCTACATAAGAGGGCACCCGTTCGGTAAGAAGATCTTTTTTGTTGGTTGTTCTTTATCTCTTTGTCGGTTTCCTTTTATAGCGGGTTTTTATTCTAGATTACGATCTGTGGTCATATTTTACCAATGACGAGAGATGGAAGTACAAAAATTTGGTGCCTTATTTTAAGCGCTCAGAAGGATACTGTGATAACTGTGAACGGACGGCAGGAGTCATTCCTTCAGTTAATCGTATGTTTATATTAAAGAAATTGTATCATAATATATTCATAATATTTAGTCAAGTAATACACGGCATAATCGGAATATTTCATGCTTTTTTTCTCAGCAAAATTTCACAATATTGAAGGAGAAGTGCCAGTAAGACCACCCCCGGTTTCCCCCATGGTTAGTTTAGCCTTACATATATATGATTAAGACTCGCTGTTCACAGTCAGTTTCACTTTAACTTTTGTTTCCTGTCATATTTAGGTACCAGATTTTCTAGAGGCGATGGAATGGGCTTCCGTTACGAAAGGAGATGTTAATTCTCCTTACTATAAACGTGAGATTTTACTCATACTCACTCATATTTACTTATATTTCATGCAAGTGAAAAAATAGAAGCCGGTGATTCAATTGATTATGTTTTAAATAGCTATTGCGGACGTCGCATCTTATACACAAAAGTTTGGCAGAAGAGTAACATCATACAATGCATTGGTAGACACAATTATTGATAAGCGACCAACACTCAAAGTGATTAAATACTGCAGAGTGATTCGGGTAAGCTATCAATCAATAAATCTATAAAATGACTATATAACTGTTTTTTTTACAATAAATGCTTACACTCTTCTGATTCTTTAGGTGCTCTTTGAGCAAGGTACAAATACAGCAATAGGTGTCAAATACGAAAGATTCGGAAAAATTGAGGTAGCAAAGGCAAATAAAGAGGTGATTCTCAGCGCCGGTGCTATTGGAACGCCAAAGATACTCCTTCTCTCAGGAATAGGACCAGAAGATGAATTAAGAGCTTTAAAAATTCCAGTCCGTGCAAATCTTCCTGTTGGAAGAAACTTACAAGATCACATAGGAACTTTTGTGGGACCATTTGTGATAGATAAACCCGTTTCCATTCTTCCTGAAAGAGATTTGAATGAGGAAGCTGTCTACCAGTTTTTGAAAAACGGGACAGGTCCATTTACCGTAACTTTTGCAAGAGCCGTAGCACTATGGACGTCGACAAGAGCTCTCGGTTCCGGAGAAGGTGATTGGACGGATGTGCAAGTAAATTCATAACCTGTCAATCAAAACTCATGTTTACAACTGTACTAATCAATCACAAATCACAAAAAAATTGTACAAATTACGTTTCTGAACTAGAAACTATAGAAAAATAACACTATTCCGAATGCTTATGTAGCAGTTTGATCGCAAGAGCCCTCAGCTCAGATATCACTGTTGATGTGATCACATTTTAATACTACTGAAAAAGGAATTTGATAGTAATTACTTTGGTATTTAGCGTTTGTCTGTTAAATGAATAGTAATTTGATGAATTGATAGTACAAAAACTACTACGGAGAAACACAAAAAAAGTGATACTTTTTTTCAACATTGCAGGTTGGGATGTCTTCCAATGGCATCAGTCAAAACTTTGATGAGGTTCTCTCTAACCTATACAATTTGCGAGCGGATATCATGAAGGAATTTTTAGACCCAATTAAAGGACAAGATGCATTCTCCTTCATTGTTGACTACTCAAGACCCAGATCCAGGGGCGTCTTGAGACTCGCTTCAGCCAACTACATTGACGAGCCACTGATTGATCCACGTTATTATAGTGATGCAGATCAAGAAGACATTCGGGTAACTGTTGAAGGTAAGAATCAAATTCTGATTTTTTTAAAACCTTTCCCTAATCTGGCAATCATCCTAAAAATTTAAACATTCTCCAATAGCTATCCAACGAGCTCTGTACATTGGAGAAAATGCACCAGCTTACAAACGACTTGGGGCAAGACTTTCTCCCGTCCCCTTTCCACCTTGCAAAAATATCCTATTTCGTTCAGCTGAATATTGGGAATGCGTTGCAAGACAGTATTCATTGACATTACATCACTTTTGTGGAACGGCTAGCATGGGTCCTGTTGACAGCCCTCATGCAGTTGTTGATTCAGAGCTGAGGGTAATTGGAACCAAAAGACTTCGAGTAATTGATGTCAGCATCATGCCTTTTATCATTTCCGTTAATACTAATGCAGCTGCACTCATGATTGGAGAGAGGGGGGCAGATTTTGTAATCAAGTCATGGTTTATTGAATACTTACCTGAGAATGAACCTCATAAAAAGTAGAATTGTACTACTAACTACTACATATACACATTGATCAATCTAGTCGATTTTTTTGTATTTTAGGCCATAAAAATAGTTTGTAATATTGAATATACATATAGTTATGTAATTGTATTTTTATGTAGTTTTTAAGGTTTATATAGATTTTATTCATTGGGGCTTATTGCGACTACCTGTATGACCATATATGCCTCAATTGAAATAAAGCTCGTATTTCCCGTACCTTGCCATTAACTGGTCATGATTAAGTTACAAGTAATAAAGAAAAAAATAATTCAACATTTAAAAAGATATGCCTTTTTGCGACATAAAACCCTATTGGCTTTTTTAAGTTTTTACTTGGAAGCCTTAGACTAAGAAAGGCATTATGCGAAATTTTTTAGTGTTTTTGATAAAAATCAATCACTTTTCATTTCCTTTCATTTCGTCATATTGCATTGCATAAAACCCTTGATGAGGTCATGAAGATTAAGTTTTATCATTGAATGATGCAATTCTCATTTATTGCAATTATATAACCTTGTAATACATTGCTCAACAACATTCCAAAAATAACTCTTGGTTTTTGCTCCTTAATAGCTGTTTTTAGTATTTGCAAATAAAAAAAACTTTATTTTTTTCTAGGAATTTCTATACACAATGGACGTTTTCTTAATTTTATGACATTACAATAAAAAATAATTATTACATTAGAATTACCAATGATCTCTGCATATATGTGATTCTTAATTAATGTTGAATATTGAATTTAAATACAAAGTGACTCGATTTATAATAAGTCATTTAGCAGCCAAACCTGACCACCAACAAATCTAGTTCATCATTATCATCCCAGTGACCTAAATAACCAGCTTTAAATTAGTATAGTTCATGAAATACAAATGACAAACACAGAAATAGTTCAAGTCATCGGATACTTATTACTTTATATGTATCTTTGCTATGGATCGCTTCCTTGTTTCTAAATCAGTTACATACTACATTTGACTATTATATCTTTGACTTTTTTTGTTTCGATTTCTTCAGTATATAGCATGCATTCTACTACAGTGTTAAACAAAGTGCCCATTGTGCCCTCATTAATTTGTTCCCTAATCATTGGACTATTTCTTGGGTTGTGCAATTTGGGCAATGCTGATATCAACGACAACAATGGATGGTGTCTTGTTAAGAAAGCTGATAAATTACAGATCGCATTCGTTCTTGACCGCACCAAGTCATACGAAGAACATGGAATAAAACTTGCCAAAAATATTCTGCCTAAAGTAATAGATATTTTGAAATCACAATACAAAGAAGTAACTTATGCCCTCACGACCTTTGCGGACTATACGGATGCTCAAGGTCCCGTAATCGTACCGAGAACCGATCCTAAATCCAACAATATAAAAGGAAGGGATGATCTTGATGAGATGGATGAACGGTAAATATTTATACTTTTGAAGTTCTTTTTCTTACGTCATATGTGTATGCTATTACATAACCCATGCATGCCCCACACTTTAAGTTAGTTCCCATTTAATTACCATTTTGGGTTTTTAACAGTACAAATGAAACAGGATGCTATGAATTTAAAATGGATTTTAACTCTAATCCGGATCCAGTACTGGAAGCTATAAGCACAATCAAATACATCAAGTCTGGTGGTAGCGGAGAGTCTTCATTCACTGCAATTCTATTTAGTGCAGCGGACAAAAAGCTGAGCTGGACTGAAACACCTAAAGTCGTGGACGTTTTGCTCACATCCTCAACTACATTCAAAGCCGTGGTTCTATTGACAGAAGAGACAAGTACCCAGAGCTTAACAACAGATAAAGTCCGCACCCCAGTAAAAGGAGATGGAACGGATTCTTGTGAGGAAACAAAGTTACCAACTCCTGCAGATATAAAGAAAGTGTTGGGTATGTATAACATCCACGTGGCTGCCGTTGTCAATGAAGTAGGCACTAGAAACAAAATTTGGGAGACTTGGGTTGGCCATTTCAAGTCCTTTGACATTACCAATCCTCAAACCAAAGTTTATCTTTGGGGAAATGGCACGGATACAGATATGGATGATAAAGATGCAAACGGAATCGTTAGTGCCATCACAAGCTCATTAGGAGATGAATGTGAAATGGCAGATCCGCCCGGCAATAATATGTTAGGGCTATAATATTCCTGCCACCGTAAATTCGTAAGCCTCCAACCTGTAAAAGTCAACAAAGTTGACTAGAAGGGCTCATGAAATATTCATATTTGCTCGTAATTTACATAGATACGCATTTGTAAAGCATTCAAAGAATTAAAAGTGTTTTATGAAAATGAATATGAAGACTTTGCAGAAACTATTTGCATATGTACCATTTTTTTATCTATGCACATACATGGCATCCTGTGCATATAAGTATAAGCATAGCTAGTTTTTAGGACTCGCATACATTTAAACGGACAAATTTCATAAGCCACCACCAGCCAAAAAGTTTGTCTCCTCCAATCCTCTAATGGTCTAGATATTTTTGATTTCTCCTCATCCCCTTTGATAGAAGGAAAATGGCTACAATAATGTGTTCAGTGTGGTTTTAACAGTTTCTCTCCATTCATCCTGCTCAATTTAAAAAAAACCTCTAACCTCACTGAAAAATAGAACACTCAAAGCATTCATCTTGATTTTACAATAATTAATATCAATAATTATTATTATTGCTACCAAAATTATGGCCCACCAAGGTCCCTCATCAATTGCAGCAGTTGATATCATCATTCCCATCAATGATGTACTTCCAAATGAAGTAAGTCACAGTTGCACTAACTGTATACAGAATTCTGAAATGATAACAAATGTGACTATGATATAAAATAGTATCATAAAATACCATATTATTTAATGATTACGGTTGATTCTGACAGATTCTCGAGCAAGTTCTCAACAAACTAACATCTGAAGCTGATTTCTGCACTGCAAAATCAGTGTGCAGACGCTGGAATTCCTTGGTAGACACAATGGTGGGGCATACCGTAATAGCAACATATTTTTATCCCATTGTGTCCCTTCTTCAAAAGGAACTGCCACAAAAAAACCTTCCCAGCAATTTGAAAGACGCCAGGAAGCTTTATGAGTATCAAAATTTGGGGATACGCGAATTGACCATAGGAGTATGTGGAATGCTAATTGATGACAGCTTGACAGCGGCCATTAAACAACTGTCTATATGGGAGAATACTGAAAATAATAAAGGATCATCATTTCTGTATCCCCACATTTTGAAAAGGTTGTCATGTTTTGAGCCAATACCACCAGACACATTTAGCGTCCTATTAAGACCACTCTGTACCTTGAGCTACTTGAATCTCAGTTTACTCACATTAGCAAGCATGAAGTCACCCAGCTTCGCAGCCTTTGACAAACTTCGCTGTTTAACCACCTTGATTATTTCCAACACACCTGCTTATCCAGAGTTTAATTCCTGCTCATCTACAACTCAATTGCAAACTTTGTTGATGGAGCTTAATGCACCAAACTTGATCCACCTATCCGTTTCCTACCCTGTGAAGGATCTAATAAATATTGAAGCTGACTGCACCACACATCTTATGACCTTCATGAAGCGACACCTCACCATCTTAACGGTATTGGTGGAAATGTGCAGTCCTAACCAAGACATCAAGGGACCTTCCAAAGACTTTCGCTACCCTCAACAACTTTTGGATGGGATGGGAGATCTCGGGAAATATGTTAACTTGAGGTCAATGACAGTTAAAGATAATCATCTGCACAGTCTTCGGCCATCAGTTCAAGTGAAGGGATGGACAGCTTTCACGAAGCAACAAAATAGCCTAAAGTCCTTGCGACTTCTCCTAAAATCCTCCGTTGAACTAAAAGAAGACGTGGCTGTAATACTTGAAAACAACTCAAAAACTCTTGAAAGTCTGAGTTTGTCCTGTTTCCCTTGTGAACTTAATGAAGAAAATGACATATTTTTCGTCCCCGTGGAATGCCGCCTACTGAGCAATTGTTTGACTCTACAAAACCTCCGAGTTACGGATAGACTCTTAAACACCATGTACCTGCCAAACACAATAAAGTCCATTTATGTTGACGCTATGCTAACAAATGAAGATTCAAGTCGGATCCTCCTCTCCGACACTGGAGTTTTAGAAACAATCGAATTCAGAGATACTCGGGGTGGTACCCCAAAAGGTTTTGGGTTCGGTGTCACCGTCAACAGCCTGAAGCAGTTTGTGAAAATGCACCAAAATGAAGAGGAGCCCAACAGGAATTTACGATCCAAAGTTAAACGACTCTTAATTTTAGCTGGCTCCACCGACGGAAAATTTCCACCTGAAGGAATTCACAACTGTGACTCCATCAAGCCTATTCAACTTCGAAAAAGGAGACCACCTTCAGCATTGGCACAAAACTTGATAGGAGATCTGAGTACATCCGCAGTAAACCAAATTCTCAATTATCCTAGGATAGATTGGCAACTCAATGAAAGGGGATTTTATGAAGAGAATTATTCAAAAGCGTCACCAGCCGTATCTGAGAATAATTTTGAATGACACGGCCACAGCCACGCTGACTGGAGAAACCGTCATCCCAATTGCAATCATTTAGGACTTTCATTTTCAATGTATTTACATCTGCATATTGTAAACAAAATGTGGTTGCATTAAATAATGCACATTTGAATCACAAACTCAGAAAATATATAATTTCTGAACTGTTTTTGAAAATTAAGTCTGAAATAAAGGAAGTCTGTGTAAACTCTTCGTTTGTAATATACAAATCATGTATGAAATCTTGTTCTGATTTAATACACTCTGTATACAATTTAAGCTTCTCCCGATCAAGGTCAAGTCAACGAGATTATTACATTGCATTGACTTTTGCATTATTACATAACTCTGAATCCACACCATCCATACTCATGCATTTATGAGATTTATAGAGTAGGTTACGAAAGTGTATTCCATGATATATTTTTCATTTCATACTTATTCCATCCCATTCCCATCCAGTCATTTACAGATATCTTATCCTGAAGTAGAATTGGAAGCTACAAGAAGCTGCCCTATCTACTGTGGAGTGGAGTACACTTTTTTATGAACATGAATCTTGTACATGTACATGTATCAATATACGCGGATACACAAAATCCTATGAAAGTGTTTTGTGTTGCTTTCAGTCATGCAGCTCCATACAACAGGCTTTAGACTTGAAATATGTGATTATGTAAACATGCACATTTGATAAGTATCTCAATCAAATCGCAATATACTCAATCTCATCAATATCTACTTACAACTTGCACTTAGGATTAGAAATATTACTCCATCTCATCGGGCTCACTGTCCATGTCAATTTCGGCAAATAAAGGGTTGACACATTTGATTGCTTCCAGTTCTCTCCAAAATCATTTTTCACTCGGATCTAACGTTAAATACATCAGCAATTAAAAGCAACATATTTGGTAAGGTTTGGCATGTACTTTAGAAACAAGGGTGACATATTAATAAATGACTTATTATGATGTCAATGTCATGCTATCTCTGGTGTGTCTTGAGCGAAAAACATTTCATAGAAGCATCGAAGTGTAATCAATTTTGTCATTTGTGTTAATTTTTCTAGTTCATTGCTGCCAGCCTAACTATATTTGGATAAGCTTGGACATAAAATGGCAGGTGTCATTAGAAAACTGGTCTATAAGCCGGCTACTTTTTCAAAGTATTTTACAATCAATTCAGTTGGAATCAACAGTAATGTCGCGGGAGTTCAAAGGCTCTTCTCAACAGGTTGGTTAAATGGTTTAGCAATAAAATAATTGTTTAAAAAGTACAAACATTATAATAATACACCAAAAGTGCTGTTATGTTAATGCTAGTCATTTTTTTCCTATTTTAGGAGCAACATTGTTCCAACGTGAATTTGTATTGACTGAAAAGACCGGCAGCAAAAATAATATTGGATTGATAACCCTAAATAGGCCGAAAGCTCTGAATGCATTGTGTGATGGACTCATGAAAGATTTAGGTGATGCTGTTGATGAGTTTGAGAAGGATAATGAAATTGCTACCTTGATAATTACAGGAAAAGGAAAAGCTTTCGCAGCAGGTAATATTTAGTATAGCACAAATCCAATCTAAGAAGTAAACTTTAGTTGCTAATTCTTAAATTGTCATATCCTTTTCTTGAACAGGTGCGGACATCAAGGAAATGCAAACGTTAACATTTTCGCAAGTAGTATCCGGTGGTTTTCTAAGTCACTGGCTTCGTGTGTCACAATGCAGAAAGCCTGTAATTGCTGCAGTAAATGGTTTTGCTGTAAGTCGTATTGTGGAGGAAATGAAATAGGAAGCTATTGAAATGGATGTAGATAATGATATATTTATGTCAGTAACCAAAACCAAATATTATATATGTTGTTTATAACTTGCAGTTGGGAGGCGGATGTGAGCTAATGATGATGTGTGATATTGCTTATGCTTCCGAAACCGCCAAATTCGGACAACCTGAAATTCTCATTGGTACTATTCCGGGAGCAGGTGGCACCCAAAGAATAATCAAAATTGCTGGAAAATCCAAAGCTATGGAAATATGTTTGAGTGGAAATCAGTTTACTGCAGCGGAAGCAGAGAAAATGGGTCTTGTTAGCAAAGTTGTGCCGCCAGATCAACTCTTGCCGGAAGCAATCAAACTTGCAGAAAAGATTGGTAGCAACTCTAAAATTGTTGTTGCTCTGTGCAAAGAAGCAGTAAACCGAGGTATGCAATGTGATTAGTAATATTTAAATGCGATTAATATGCCACGGCCAGATAAGGCTAGAGATCTGTGTTAAAAATGGGAATCTGTATTATAGTTTCAAATTTAAAAATTTTCAGCTTATGAGACAACTCTTGCCGAGGGATTGAACTTTGAGCGCCGTATTTTCCATTCCACCTTTGCCACTGAGGATCGACAAGAAGGCATGAGTGCATTCATTGAGAAACGACCACCAAACTTTCAAGATAAATAATCCATCTTATGCAATCATTCTCAATGAATCCAAATAAAATGCATGCAATCTAATTGCAAATGAACTTCCAGATAAAATTCATCAGGAGGTAGTTAATAATAACCCAATGCATGATGATCATAATAAAATGTAATCATTCATGAATAATATTAGCAATATTATGTAATGTGTTTGATGAAAAGAAATGAAAATACATATATATATTTTGGACAGTGTACTGAGTTTTATTTTTCTTACCAACATCATCAGTCATTACACACTGCGGTGGCGATAAGAAAAAGACTAATTAATTCTATAACCACAAATGGAGTCGATATTGTAAGGGTAGTACTATTACACATTTCTCCTCGTCAAAAAAGTCTTTGGGGGAAAGATTGGCCAAAGGTGTTCAGAATGTTGATTGACATAGCCCTTTTTGTTTCTTTATAAAAGAGCAATTTTTTAACGAAAATACATTATTTATACGTCTTGCTTTGCCCTAATTTTGAATAATTACTTGTAAGCAGTCGGGTTAAAATACATGAGATAAAATACTAAAAAAACCGTATCAGAAAAAAATTACAAGTAATAACATGTGATGTAGTCTTCTTCTTATGTTATTCCCTTTGACACATTACAAATCGTAAATGAAGAATCTTGCAAAAATTATATAAAATTCCTACTACTTCAAGTAATACGTACTAATAATAACGTCCAACATATCAACGAGTCCTAGGCCTATAGACATTATGTATAATAATAATTATAAATGTATGATAATAGCTTTTGTTTGACGTTGTTAAACGTTTGAATTTTTAAGTGGGGTCACTGAGATATCAAGTGAGACGTAAAACTACAGGTTCTACCAACTTCTACTCAGCCCCTATTGTAATAATTAATAATTAAGACCAAGCCGACAAACGGCTAAAAATCATCATGTATCGTTGCATTGATGTTTACTCACTTTAGTTTTTCGTGTTTACTTTCACATGATCCATAGTAATAATAATAATAATTATTATCTGCATAACAAACAATTCTGCGATTCATTACAAACTAAACATTCATACTCTGATTCGATATTTTCAACTTCTGACTATTAATGCTTCCAGTGTGTATTATTTCTACTAGAATAGTGGTGGCTAAACAAAACCGAAAAGTATAGCCTTCCGAACCAAATGTTCAGTATATCAGAACTTAAATTACGATGAGTTGATTGCAATTTTCTTTCAAGATTTGCATGGTAAGTGATTCAAACACGTGCATAAACTTTTAGAAATGGTATACAAAAAAAGTAAGTAGTTTGAACTTATAAAAGAATTAAACACTGTAATTATCATATTCTTTCAAGACATTTCTTTTTCATTCGCTTGACATCCCACAGAACTCAGTTTCACATCCTCTTTAAAATCACTTTTCGGAATCACGTCCTACTATTGCAACTATAACATTCCTGTTTGTTAAAAATATACACTAAATGCAGAGATGAAAACTACGAAAATCAAATTTTTTACTACATTATAATAATGTACACTCATTTTCATCAAACTTGTTGCTGTCATTGTTCCCATCATCACTTGATTGAAACCAAGAATATCATGAAATAATTTCCTGGAATCAATCCCTGAACGTTTCAATCAAGCTGTTCCGATCTGATAAGCTAGTAAGCTTCACAGCACAGTGTATTTGGCATACATAGCATACTACGCACGTATATTGAATACTTTCACAAATCCAAACATCAGTATTGAGTTTAACCTAGGTATCTTAACTAAGTTCATTAAGTGTATTCACAACTATCAATTTCCACCCCCGATTGCAATTCTGAATTACAAGGGAAGATCGAGAGAATTTAAATTTACACGTATCAGTACTCTGCACGTACAAATGTGTAGAATATAACACAACGATTACAAATGACTGTATTTTACTATTCGCAATATTAGCGTGGTGAACTTATTTAACGCGATGTTTGTTTCATTCTCTTCCTCTTTGTTGATAATGAGGATGGATCACACTTTCAAATGAGCCCAGAAGCTCGAGAGTTGTTGACCGGAGGTGGTGGTCGGCCATTACTCAGGTCCATGGTGGACGAATTTCCACCTTGACTTTGGGACATGCTTCCAGGAACGCTTGGGCCCGTTGCTCCATTCTGGACTAACATATTTCGAGTTTGTAGACGTAAACTACCCCGACGACCTGATGCTGGGGGTGGTGGTGGAACTTGGTCCAAGGATGGGGAAACCATGTCAACTAAGCCTCCTCCTCTACTTCCTCGCGGCGAGGCTATTAATATCATATCATAAAGAAACTATTGGTGAATTCACTGAAGTTGAGGATGACTGTAAGTATTCTGTATAATATGCTACGAAATTAAATACTGAAATTGATACATACTGTAACTGAAATTACCAGTAGAATTGTTGTTAGTCTGTTGCTGACTATTGGACGGAGGTGGCGGAGGCATGATGCCAGAAGAGCCTACCAAATTACTTCCACTTCCTGATGGTGTAATGGGCATATCACCCCTTGCTTCAACTCTATGCTTTGCAATAAATCCTAAGGGACCTTGGGCTCCGGCTGACTGGCCTTGCATTTGTTGTGCAGAACCACCAGGCATACCACCACCTGCATTTACTCCTGCAGTGACCGCAGGAACGCCACCACGTGCACTGTGTCTACGCTCTCTTTGTTCCTCACCTTCCCCATGACGAGATCCACCCTATTAGAATAGAATTACGGTCATAACATTAACAAAATGTTCAACAATACGGAATAGTATATGGGATAAAGAGTTGAATTAAAAATTATTGTTAATCGTACAAATTTGAGCATATTCCAGTCAAACACGTAATCATATGTAAATCCTTGACGGTGAAACAAGTTCCGGAATAGTTGTCTGAGGTAGCCATAGTCGGGTTGCTCTTCAAAACGAAGAGCTCTGCAGTAGTTCAAGTATGTAGCAAACTCGGCCGGGTAGCCTTTACAAAGCTCTTCTACTGGAGTAGACATCTTCTTTTCACTAATTCTTTCGTACTTTTGTCGTTTCGTTGCAGCTTTAAGCCCTTGCCAAGGAAGCGAGCCTCGGTTGAAATACATAAGTACATATCCTAGAGATTCTAAATCATCTCTCCGGCTTTGTTCTGCAATTCATACATAATTCCAAATGATTATCATATACTACGTATCGTTATCGTAAACAAAAAGTTTCTTTCGAGTTTGAATACCTTTGCCCAGATGAGTGTTAATAGAGGCATATCTAGCAGTTCCGGTCAAATTTTTATTTTCCCTATAAGGTATATGTTGATGTGTCCGATGCTCTCGATACTTTTTGGCGAGTCCAAAGTCAATAATATACACTAAATTTCCTTTCTTTCCAAGTCCCATCAAGAAATTGTCAGGCTTGATGTCACGGTGAATAAAACTCCGCATGTGAATTGATTCAATACGGCTTACCTGAAAACAAAATAAAATTAATCCTGTTATTATAATGCGATTCAACCAAATCAAAACATTCAGACTTTTCGTAATTGGATCACCATCCTATTTTGTTTTATTGTTTTGCTCATACCAATTGATCAGCTAAAAGTAGGACAGTTTTTAGTGAAAATCTGCGATTGCAAAAATTGAACAAGTCTTCCAGAGAAGGTCCCAATAATTCCATCACCATCACATTGTAATCTCCTTCCGTTCCGCACCATTTTATCATGGGAATACCGACTGTCGAAATCAAATATAATCATTATTACTTAGTTATTGGACGAAGTTAAAAAATAATAATTGCAAATCAGCTTTCATAATTTCATATATATATAAAACGAATAGCTTACCTCCGCCCTGCATTAATTTGTAAAATCTAGATTCAATGTGAAGTTGAGGATGCTTAGTTTTGACACATTCCAGCTTAATTGCAACTTCTTCTCCAGTGGTAATGTTCGTTCCTAAGTAAATATCCCCGAATGAGCCACTCCCGATCTTCCGCCCAAGACGGTACTTATTTCTCACTCTTAATTCCATTTTGACACAGAAGGATTACGAGTCGTTGTCCCTGAGACTGCTAACTCTAGCTACAGATCGGGTGTGAGAGTTGAAAATCCTCTCGAAAGCGTGATGTGCTAATTTCCAACAACTGTGCACCAAAGTAAAACTTTGGAAATCTGAAAGAGAAAAAACACAAATTACATTAGGAAAGGACGTAAATGAAAATGTTTTTTACATTTATCATGCCAATGTCAATCAAAATTTTTCTACCTTTGCTTTGTACGAGATATTACCCTAAATTTTGTGTCTAAGCCATATCTAAGCCTGATTTAAACTGAACTGCTTGATGAAAATCATAATTTTGCCCCTTCCAAAATTAAATTCTTATAATAATATTTTTAACAAAGCTACTCCAATTAACCTTAGTGAAATAGAAGTGGAGCTCTTAGAAACTGGAAACTATCGAACCAAAATGATTACCGGGCGACGTGAGACGATGCAAATGTTAGAGATGCACAACAATATATGACTGCTTAAGGTATGGTATGAATGAGCATGATTAGTTCTTTAATTCCAGGAACCACATTGCACTTGTTGTGCTTTGTTCACGTTACTCATTACACAGCATCCTTATCTGAAGCACAAGACATCATCGCACGTCATCACCACCAAAAAAATAGTATAACTACCAAACTAATATAAAAATTATCACAACTACTATTAAGAAGAGTCCTTCGTCATCACTTTTAAACCTAGAATAAGCCACGAAGAAAACCTAATACCAATATATAATAATATTATGCCTCTTAATAACAGTTGCCTATATAGAGGCTTCCTTTCTTTAGGTACACCATCCAACAACAAAAACAGACTACTACTGCTGTAAATATAACGTAATGCTATTTTTTTAAAGCGTAAATACATACGGTAGTAAGAAATTATACATCATGTAAGTACATATACATAAATCAGTTAAGAAGTTGAAAACATAAACTGCCCCACCAGCAGCAGGCAGGCAGAGATATTTTTGTGATATAATATTTATCAATCTATCACCGAGTAATATTCTTCTGTACAAACCAACAACGCATCAAAAACAAATGTGAATGAGACGAATCTGGCAAATGCACTATTACCTACAAATCGTATGCAGCACTGTCGAATGTAACTAACACAGCGCACAATAACATGTGCAACCTAACCAACAACCCTACTGTGATAAAAGAGGACAAGGACAATATGCGAAGAGAAATCAGAAAAACGCGATGAAAATGTGCTTTATGCACACTTTACTAAATAGAAATTCTACTTTACCATTGAAATTACATACGGCACCATCAAGAAATATTACTATTTGCATGTTTATGTATGACTTTGACCAAATAATACGCTTCAGAAGCATATGAGCATTGAGCAACAGATTAGCTCAACACGCTGAACGTATGTATGTAATGGATCCCTGATATAGAGTGCCTGGGAACATGAATGAAGTGAACAAATGTAGGTAATTTTTGATATATGTATGAGTAGCACACGTTATACAACTACTCCTTCACAATTCGAATATGATGATGGACGTAAGCTAAACGGTGTCAACATCAAAACATTAACCATGCAAAAAGAGCAAGAGCAGTTGTAGCTCACTACGCAAAAAAAATGAATGTTCAGGCATAGCTCAGCAGAAGATTCACTTCCGGGTTAACATTTACAATTTACATATTGTTCT
The DNA here is from genome assembly GCA_964034955.1 of Orchesella flavescens. NCBI lineage: Eukaryota > Metazoa > Arthropoda > Collembola > Entomobryomorpha > Orchesellidae > Orchesella > Orchesella flavescens. The sequence continues at coordinate 33,291,445 of OZ035954.1, read as the reverse complement.
GGTTTTTATATACATAGATAAACACTATATAGTCATGCCTTTTTATTACTGGATTTGATCTGATCAGATTCCCAACAGCAGCCTTTTTGTGCACAGCCAACATACATACAAATAAAGTCGAAATCTTTAAACAGCATAAAAAGCAAAAAGGCGACAAGAGTAAATGTCTCTTGTTAGTGTCACTGAAGCATAATAACAGCACACGCCAGTGAAGCACTGATTCTGGCAGTGGTATGGTAGGTAGAGAAAACGGTATGATGCGACGGATGATGCAGCATTTTGGCTCTTCAATCCAATCAAACAACAACACACAATGCTTTCGCTTTAAATACCAAGACATAATCAATTAAAACTACGATTTTAAAAGCATATAGACTCAAGTTACATCAATCTACAGACAAAGTGAAAAGTAAATCGTACCTCCAAGATGTCGACAGTTCCAGCTTTTACCATACCATGGCACAAAATCTGTACGAACTGTATAATATTTTACTTTTTATTATTCGCACAACGCCCAACTTTAAAAAACTGGGTTGATTCCCAGTGTGTTTGTATACATAATGATAATATCAATAAACACAAAGTGCAAAGCTGGTTCAAATTCAAAATTTTAATATGGAAAATTAACGATGTAAACATAATTTGGAACATTTGAATTCTCCTTTTTATATTGCATTATTTAAACGTAAAAGACAATGAATTGCATTCAGTGGAATAGACACTTGAGACACCTTTCGAAAAGATTAAGCTAAACCTTTCCGTCCGCACTCTTGCATTCTGTCTACACAATCTGGTTGCATTTATTTTCTGACTTGAGAGCTGCTGCTACGCTGCATTTAATGCAGTTTATTATCGCAGCCATCTGTACAACATTCAGTCTTAATTTTTGAAAGGTACTCATACTCAAGAAAACCCCACGCGTTTAGCATAATCCCAAGTCGCTACATAAAGTATTAAGCTCGTAAAACGATGCATAAAATTTCATACTTATAAGGGTTTCATACAGTTCTCATTCTCAAAGCAAGCTTAGCTCAATATAAAAAAAAGTGCAATCATTGCATGTGACTGTATAGAACTCAAGACTTTTTCTGATTGTGATAGTGAGAGCAACTAGTGTTAAAAATATCCCGTACATTCTCCTTCATGAGAGATGCTACCTTCTTGCCGACATCATCATCAGCTTTGTATAACTTCTTAGGTTCACTTCATAAAAAAACATAAATCTCAGAAGAAACTGTTAAATGAGGGACAACCACAAAAATACTGTTAAAAACCAAAACGTTAATACACAATAGATATGTATTTTTCTCAAACTCTTTCCGACGAAGTAATCGTATTTTTTTATATTTCATGCAATTATGAATGATGGATGGAAACAGATTGTAGAAGACATTGCATAGTTCAATTTTGCTAACTATCAAAATCAACTCTAGATATTATACCAGTCTAACTAGTTTCGAGTTACTAAATTATTCTAAAACTTCTGGAGTAAGAAAACTTCAATAGACAATCAAAAATTAAAAACAATATTTACTTATGTGATTTGCTAATACGGACAGGAAACGTTATTCTAATTCATTATTCACTCAATAAACTTACAAAAATATTAGCAAATCCGACTTTCCTGTAAATTAAATGTACATAAGCGTTTGCTAATTACGTAATGGGAAAAATTAAACATTCACAACAACAAGTGTGTAATAATTTGATACTACTGAGTAGGTATGATCTTGCAACTATTATGTTACTTTTCTGAAGTTAAGCTCTGAGAGAAATAACACTTGGCACTTGGAAATTACGCATGCACAATATGCATATAAGAGTACATTATGTAATTTACGTATACACTTATGATTCTACTTGTTAGATATTACTATTACGCATTTTTTGGTACATGTATATAAATATATGTATTTTAATAAGTTGTATGTATATGGAGCCGAAGTCGACACATAAAAACGCTTGGTGTATTTTAAAATCAAGCAAACCTTTGTAAACTTTTTGTTAGAGTTAATAAAACTAAAAATCTTGCGAAAAGTCAGCAAATGTAGTACCCATGTCCCATGTAAATGATTAAATCGATTTCATATATTATTTTCAATTTTTTCCATACTACCGTTTACTGAATACATGCATTAAACCGCCGCTAGCTAAAGAGACGAGCCAAGTTGAAACTGAAACGCTTTGATAATTTTTACGAATGTAAGTAAACTGGTGTCAATCAAATCAACAATACATTGCAAGTTACTCAACTGAAATGGGAGAAATATTCAGAACGATATTCGCAAGCGATAGGGTGAATTTGCTTGTATAAAACAAAGTAATTACGCTAATACTGACACTCAAGAAAATGAACAAAAATTCTTACTTTACGGTTAAAATTTAGTTATAAAAATAATGATGTCAATTTCAACGCACCAAAGAGGCAAGAACTCTATGAAAGAACATGCCAATCACTTGAAAAGAAGAATGAACACATTATTGTAAATTTCACAATTAGGTATATAAACATGATGATAATACTTACTTACTATGTACAAGTAAGAGGCACCTTGTATATATGACTGAGGCATATTTTTTTTTATTTAAATGTCTTTTTTCAACATTTAACCCAGCAGCCGAATGTAAACTGCAGTATCTTAAGTTAGAGTTCAGAAAATGTTAAAAGGTTAAGATCGTGATCTTTTGCTCGTACTAATAAAACACTCAAACAAGTATTGAGTAAGTCCAAGTCAGCAGTTACAGTAGACTGATAACAGCGTTTCGACAAAAACTCTTATCAACACAGAAAAATAAACAATTGCCCAATATCAACTACATTCTGCATTCACCACCATACATAAGTACATATATTTGCAGTAGTAGCCTTTTTAACCTTTCATATCACGTCGTAGTACGAAGCGGTTCTTTAATGCACGCACGTAATCTTCGTTCGTACTTCTGTCTAAGCTCAAATCAGACACGTATAAATGAAAAAAACTTTCTTTTATCAATATCAACCAAGGAAATTTCGAGATCCATTTAGCAAATTATCAGAAAAAGTAAAACAGAAAATACAGTTAGTATTAAATATATATATCTCTCCTCTTCTGTGCATTGCCAATAAATCATGCCAATAGTAATTGTTAAAACTCGATTCAAAATTTTCCAATCAAGACAAAATGTCCTATCAAATTAGAAGCAACTATAAACAGTATTAACATCATACATTCAAATTTCAAACATTATGAATTTTCAGAAGAAAAAAATCTAGTGTTGAGCGAGGATTGTATTGACCTTGCCGTCTTTCTGACTCATTTTTCATTATTAATATACAAATCATCAGTAAACTATATGACCAATGTTCTTTCCTACTTCACGTTTCATCTTAATCCAGCTAACTAATATCAGAGTTAGATTTTCAAAAGGACAACTTAATAAGTACACACCTCTTTTTACTACTAAAAGCATCAATACTATTATCAAGTTGCAAAAGTATTAGATTTTTCCGGGAACCACTAAACCATGATAATAATTAGCCTTAAATTAAAACTGTATACCTATCTGTCTGATTGATTATGATATGATTATACATAAATACATACACCCATCTTCGTTCTAGTCGTTCTTGCAAATCATAGCACTGACCTTGAAACATAAGACCATCTTCCTCATCTACGACATATTGGAAACTTCTTCATCCCAAGCCATTTACTTGTGATAACGAAGTCATAAATTCACTGATTAAGGTACATTAGTTTGTATTGGTTCAACACAGATTATACGCTACGCAATTTCATTGACGATTGGATAACTACAGGTGTAATGACTATTACAATGTGCACATGTGCAATTAATTATTCCTCATCCTATCCTCACTCACACTAATTACTACTTTAGATTAAAACAACTGCGTACCTAAATACACTATGTTTGTTAATCATCATGACTCATGAATACCGTAAAAATATTTCTTTAATACAATATGTCTTTGAAAAGGTTAAAAGCGAAATGATGACCACCTAAAGGTCTTACCATATACAAGTCCTAAAAACCTTAATTTTTAATCCCATTTGAATATCACTAAGATCAGTTCAATTCTATAATTATGGAGACTAACTGTAACTGTCACTGTGTATGGTACAGACACATTAGTGAAACTAAGTAAAGTAAATGTTCATACTCAAACAACTAAAGTTTTCGCAAAAAAAAATCTCCAAGTAAATTTAAATGTTGGTTTAATCAATGTAATACACCTAAACGGAAATGGAGTCCTTGAATTAGGTTTCATTGTTTGTTGGTGTGTAATGTTGTGATTTGTTACAAAGCGTTCTTACTTGTTGAAACGAGATCCTTGAACTTCGTCTTTGTTCACGTATAGCACTACAACTTATTTCCTTTGTTCTGCTGCTATTTCTCAATCCCAGATTTTCCAATAATAAAAAATCTAATTGATGTTACAGCTTCTGCTCTTTACGAACACAAGTGGGATGATCTTCCTATAAGCGTTGATATTTGATCCTTGGACACAGTAAATTTAGTTTTTTTTGCACTCCAGTATTTGGCAACGTTGTTTCCAAAAACGCAGGGATTAGCAATGTCAGCTTCTCTATTCACATTTATAGGTTTCCAAATGGTAGGTTCTTCCTAAATACAGTAGTATTTACTGCACTGCAAAAATAAAAACAAGGGGTCCCATTAACAATTAAGACAATTTATTATCATTCTAATGTTATTTTATTAATGCAAAATACCAAATAATTATTAAGAATTATGACAGCAAAGTTGTTGTTAGTGCAAAAAAATCCCTTTATAAACTGCGTCGAGGTAATTACTTGTAAATATCGCAGTAGGCATAGCCCTATAGTACTAGTACACAAAGAACAGCAAAAACAACTAACACAAGTTCGAGCATTTATGATTTATGCTTTTGGTTGATACTTCATCATCCTTCATATTTTGCACCAAATAATGTAATCAAAAGTCGTGTCGCAAATCGCAAACTGGAAATTGTAATCGAGCGAAAGTGCTCAAGCTAAATACTCCACATAATACCACATTTCAAAGATTTTTTTATATGATAACATATTTTGTGTGAGTGCATCGAGGAACAACAACGATTTTAAATCCCGATAAGGGACACATTCCTAAACATACGTATACGGATCCCAAACGTCACCATCAACAAATAGAACAACAAACAAAACATTTTACATCAGGATCGCATCCATATTTATTCAATATCCAGATGCGAACATACATTATAGTACAACAACGTTACAACAGCATTCAAAAAGATGTGGATGTGGAATGTAAAAACTCTATAGTATCCCGTATACCATGATCTCTCATTCTATCTCTACGTAATTTTAGGTCGCTTTACGCTTTTGTTAGGATAGGGATTCTATTACAGATGTTACATGTTGTTTTTCCTAGCTCGTTGTAAGTGACTGAAAAAGTGTACATGTATATAAACCATATCCTTGCTAAAGAAATACCACTCAACTACTACTTGCGTATGAAAGTTGAGTTTAGGAATGGACGCCAGGTAGAAGGTGGAAGGAGAGGAAGATGAAGGCGACACACAGAGAGCCTTGAGAATATTAATGCTTTGGTTATATGTTGTATACACTGTTGCTGCTGGAGAAGCGGACAAAATGAAGACGGAGATAGAAATAGGTAATTCCCTTTCCCTGACAAATTCTAAGACCTTTTATCAATATCTCTCTCTCCCTAGTCCTGACTGATGTAAAACGAAATGGAAATAAATATATAATATAAATGACAAAGGCATGTACCTGCATTATTATCAATGCAATGTTTAATGTTGGTATTTAGCTTTTCCTATTTACCCCTCTATGATTTTAAAAGGGAATGTAGCTACTCAAGTAGTATTCTGTATCTGTACATAATGGTTTTCACACTTAAAATGGTTGCATGGTATACATTATACGGACAATTGAGTTCTCAATACGTTTAGTACCCTTCAAGGAACTAACGATAACAGTCCTACACCAATATACACTTGCTCTTATTGCTACGGTTCATCTCTTCAATGAAACTCAAGTGACTAAAGTCGCCCAACACGCCTGTCTACGATATATACACGGGCTCGGACATAAAACTTTTGTTGGCTTTTTGCTTTCAATTTTACAATCATCGTAGGGTAAGGCAATGAGAGAAAGGTTCTATGATTCTATACAACCAGCTAGCTATACAATTAAATGCATGAACCATTTTTACGGAAAACAAAGAAATGGAAAGATGATTAATTAATTATATCACATCAAGCATATATTATGTATATTTAAAATTGCAAATATTGGAGCTTGGAAATTTATCAGATACCTACACCCAACCACAACCTGTGAAAGGTATTATATACATGTACATACACATGGTTCCATTTTTTAACTAATAAGTAATACCTTATGACTTCCGGACTTGTGACTTATTCACGTCCAGTCCAATGTTCTTCAGTATGCCAAAACAAAACTTATAACCTAACTAGTTATGATTTTAGCTTAAATAAGAACTTTGACGCTTTTCTATTTGTCACTATTTCCATTTTTCGAAATCGCATTCCTACCTCACAGTAACTGGACTTTGAACATCCTAATATGCTACATTTGCGTACAAAAAAACTTGTTACACAAATTAAATAGAACTAAATACAAATGAGACTCGACTGTGGAGTGAGGACTAATACTAATATTAATAAAACTATCAACTAGTAGAACGTATCATTCTCACTTTCAACTTTCAATTATTATATTGTACCTATTTTAGGTTCTGCAAAATTTTCTTGGTTCGTGGTCTTTAAACACATTTTTCCTTTCCTGAATTCTATTGAAGGTTTTCATGCAAAGGGGAAATGCAGTAGACAAAAAAATATGTGTCGTCTGTCTGATGACCTTCTCTTGTGGCTAGCTTTGTTGGACATGGACACGCATTAAAATTTAATATTATTAAAGTTCTCATAAATCACTACTTTTTAAACCTCTTCAGAATAGGATATTATATCAGAAAATATTTAAGCATTATTTCTTCCTCCACATATACTAGCATTTAAATTTTAAAGAATGATACAAATACAGTGTACTATAGTCAGAAATCAAAAGATTTATAGATACATACATATGCATAACTACATACAAATCACAAAACAAATGCCATTTATTACCTTGTTTTCCAACCAGAGCCCACAAAGTGGTGAAGCGAATTCAGTTTTTTGGATAATACTTTCGTTTTAGTAGAAGACTTTTGTCACTTCAAGATACAAAAATACAGAGTAAGTCAACGCTGCTTTAAACCAAACACACAAATCACAATCCACTTTCAAGGTTAGATGGTAGCATCCAAGTAAAATATATCTCTTATGAAACTAATTGACCACTTTTAATTCATCAAAATATATATCGATAGACTAAACTGATCATTTGATTTGAGCGTGATAACGTCAAGAATACGTACTAGTTGGGGCTGGAGAGCACAACTAAATGCTTTCTTGCACAGCCTATTCAGTTAACTTCAACAAAAAAAAATCTGGAATGTTTCACTAGCTCCACCCAATCCCAATATTTGATACTATCCTAAAACTATTCAAAACACTCGGTCCTCAAATTGCACTCCATTGCCTTTGTCACGACCAGGTTTCGTTAGTCATAGTGAATAATATCAGAAGATTGGGAAACATTGTCATTGTTCCATCCAGGAAAGAGACGAAAGCCAGAGAAGCAATACGTTTCACTTCAAAAAGCTTTCTCTCCCACAACTAGCGCTGGAACATGTCAACACACCACCACCACTGCCTTGTCACCTTTCACATCCTTTTAAATCAACACGATATTTTTAATTGACCTAACCAATTATTCTTCTTTCCCAAAGTAACGGCTCTAAAACTGCCACCGTCCGATCACACTCAGCTCACAAAATCTTGTAATTTTCTTTCGATAGTTATTGTTATTATCATTATCATCCTGATTTCGCTTCCAATCAAAAAGGATCCTTTCACACCTCTCATCACCTGCCCCTGTCGATATATTATGGTGGAGGACCAGGCCTTGAAATTGATTTCCAAAGCCTCTGAAAATAAACAAAAAGAGAAACAGGACCACAATTAGAAATTATTTTATATAAAGCCATAAACAATATATATAAACATCTGAAGTACTAAAAACAAAGGTACGGTTAAATTGACAACTAACATCTGCCTTATTCTCCAGTCTACTGCCTGCCCTTACACCTTAGAAATGGTCAATGGTACCTTTTGGATTACCAACAATAATAGCTACATTTTTTTAGTTATTTATAAACTTGGAGAGAAACTCAAGTAGTGACTTGACTTGACTCGCTACTACAATGCACCTGAAATAAAGTATGTACGTGCATTCATCCACCACACACTAATATATTTTTAAAAAATGCACCTTATACAACTCCACTTGTGTTCTTCAAGTAAAAATTGTGCAGATGTGCATATATACTCTACAATCTACAACTCTCCTAGTCATATTATTCACGTACTTACCTACCTACGGAACAGAATTACGGAAGGTAAAAAAATCTCCGGACCACCAAAACCAAAAGGTAAAAAGGCCAAAGAAGTATTAAAGTTGATAAGTATTACAAAGAAAGGAGAGAGAGAGAACCAGTGCCAGATGCCTGAAGAATGCAATGCCAGCAGGCCACCAACACCACCACCACTACTAAGTCTTAAAAGAGGTCTTCTTTTCTCAACAAACCAACACACTGGGACTTTTGGGACTGACTTACTCTTTCATGACTATACAGTTACAACAATATTCTATCTAAAAAAGAGCAGAGGAGCTATATAGAGAAGACGAAGAAGAAGAAAAGAAAGACGGATTTAAAAAGTATGTATTACTCACTTCACGACTCCACTCTACTCCTCCGTTTCATAAAGTCGACGTCGTCGTCAGAGAACTCTATCCACAAAACTACCAACAGTTCTTCTTCATGCAACAAACAAGAAAAAAAAAGTTAACTAGATTGTAGATACATAACATCGCATCGCATCGTATCGTATCGCATATCGTTTCAAATGCACTATATAAAGTGTGTATGTACCTATCTCCACATCCTTTTGTGTATCCCCGTCCACAGTGAACAATCTTTTATGTATCTTATATTCATACCATATTACGATACGTCCTCAATATCAGAGGAAAACGACTTTAATCATCAGATGTAGAAACTATCTTTACGAACAACGCATACAATGTTTTCAACCGTGTAGTACGTACGTACGTACACTTTTAGGTATATATTTCTATTTTCTACTAACAAAAGCATGACGAGCTTAACTCGTATTTCAACGAAAACCAAAAAAGATTCAATGTTGAATGTGGATAGGAATTCACCTTATAAGTTGTGCATAACACACGGACATGGCCACACACGCATAAAAAATCCCCCGATACGTAAAGCTCTTCTTCACATCAAGTTCATTTCATTTCATAAACATACCTAAAAGCCCAAAAAGCATGGACAGGAATACACATCTACCTACATGTAATCGTACTGTACTGTACAGAAAAAGTCCATTTCCCAATTGAATTTAGAATTTGTATACAAATACAACGTAAAAGGCAATGCATGCATGCTATGCCATGCCACACACAAAGCCTATGATATTATGACCATTGTATTCCAAAAGCACAAGCACTTACATGTGACTTGGCTACTTGGTTTCGAATTGAATTTAACGTGACATGATATCCCCCCAGCAATCCCAGTCAATATTAATATCAAGAGCTCCCATTCAACAGCATGGCAAAATATACCTAAAAGTCATAACCACACACTACATAATAATGCCTACTACATACAAGTTCTTAAATGCATAAGTATATTTTTATCCATATGATGACAAAAGACGAGAACTGAGAATATAAAGACATAGTCAATTTTATGGCGTATACACATTGGATTGCATGTGCACAATTGGATTTTCAGGGGTATATAGATACTACAACTTTGTGGTCTTGTCTAGTCTACGGTTCTGATCACACTATGCATAAAAATATCCTTATGTTATGAATTGTGAATGTGTAGTATTTACAACCACTACCAACTACATCCCTTTCGCTTCATAAACCTTTTTCTTTATTTTTTGCTATATTCGCAATTGCAATATCTTATCAATGTACTACACCACGTACGTAATTCCAAATCCAACTATATATGAGATGATGATGATGCTCTGTATTCTCATCTTATTTTCCATCTCAGCCTGTGGTCATGTTCATAATCCAAAGCGTTTAATTTTGCATACCCCCTACGCTACACTACCCCGTACTACAATTACTTCAATTCAATTCCAACATACATAAATATATTTGATATACCCTTTAAGACTTTTAGAACAAAAATGTTGAATGTATAAAGTTGGATGACGAAAACAACGAATGTTAAGAATCCCTTTTACGAATATATGAAATCCTTCATTCGGATATGGGTACTACGACAGAGGATCTCGTATGAACGAAAATATGCACTATTCAAAACCACTCCTACGTATATACCTGGTCCTATAATATTTTTTTATGTATAAATCGTTGTGTGTGGCGCAAATATGAAAAGGTACATACATACTGTCATATATGTATATCCATCCTTATGTATGTTCATTTTATGCTGCTGCTGCTGCTTTATATGTATATCCAATTTCTGGTCGTATGTTTTGTGTTATTCCACTTACTTTCTGATACAAATTCGTCGACCCTACCTCTCTCTGCCTGACAGAGATTTTTGGTCAGTGTGAAGTATAAACGTTTGTTTTATACACATTTTTTTAATATAATTATAATTATTAGTAAAAAATAAGTGCATTTAGCCCATTTAAATGAGGCTTTGGAAGGATCCATCATCATCAATCTTGGAGTAATAGCTACGAAAAATCATCTATTTTTAAAGTGTTTATGTATATATCATCCAATCAAAGGTGAAAGGATAAAAAAAATCAAGATTACTAAGAAGAATTAAATCCAATCACCAATACCAATCCACCCAGAAGAGGCATTTAAGGTGGATAAGACACGAGGTAAGAAGTACCCACCTCGTGAGAATTTTGGAATTAAAGCTCATGAATAATCACTGAAGGCACCCGTCTGGACCTGTTCTGATTTGATTGAAAATTCTTGTTGTCACATCTTGTATTTTGTTTTCAATTTTGTCCCATCAGATTGTTGGTAGTATTTAAGAATTTAAGTATAATAATATTATTGGAACGTGGATCTACTCCTACGAGAAGTAGCTACATAAAGTGGTTGTATCCTTAAGTTAAGATATTTTGTGTGGTCCTATTTTTGAATTGACTTTTAATGTGATTAGTGTTAAGGAGGGTAGGAGGGCCTAGCTCAGGGCATTTATATTTGTTTCTTATCGAATCCAATTGATCCCCTGAGAGGAAGGTAGTTTTAGTAGGAATTGTTCTTCATATATTCTTCAGTCTGCAGTTTTCACTAACCAGCCTAGCCAGGAACGAAGATGTCACAGTAGAGCCTGATTGATGAGATCATCGCGCTAGGTATTCTAAAACCATAGGAGGTACTCCTCACTCACCACTCACCTAGAATTTCCAATCACCAATGACAATTTTTTCAAAGTTTGTTTGAAATTTGAATTCAATATTATTTTCGATTTTCGTCTTGTGTATCTTCTTAACGTAGGAACATTTCCAAAGTGCATTTCGAAATTATTATTCTCTAACCCGGGTTGAGATTACTCGTTTTCTAAGAGTAGGCCACAGTCAGTAATTGAACGTATAGAATAATTCTGATTTCGTTCAGCCAAGTGCTACGCTCACGGTAATTAAGCTTAGAGTTTTGTTAAATAGTTTGTTTTAAGTTTCAAGTAAGGGCTTAGAAATAATTTCTTGTTTAGACCTGTTCAGTTGAGATTGTTTATGTGTGTTAGGTAGATTTTTTGTGAAATTAAAATTGTATTAAGGTTTAGGTTATTTTTAAAATTTTATTGGATTAGTTATTACTATTCTGTCGTATTTATACGTTAGTGAAGTAAAGCGGGCAAGATTGTTGTAATATTTATTATAATTGTTTTGGAAAGTCATTAAAAATTTCCTACAACTAAGTCTTTCTTCTTACTTTTGTTAATGTTAATTAGTTGTATCACTACTAATTAAAAATGTCTCAACTTGGTGATCAACAATCACTAGACAAAGCTGCAGAAGCAGCTCAGAAGCTTGCAGCTTCAACTAATACTAAATCCAACCAATCTACTGCTGCTGCATCCCAGTGGCAGTTTCCGTATGGATTTTCCCCGTAAGTTATTGTTTTTTTTAAGTTAACGTTATCCACACATTATAATAATATATTGAGACCTTTTGATTGTAATTCATCCATGGTATGTTTTAATTGTATTTATTGTAGCTATATGGCACCACCAGGGTATGGGTACGGAAATTTTGGCTATGGACAATATGTAAGTTTCACGAAATTTTGACTTTAGCAATTTAAATTGGAATATCATGTAAATGAGTTTAGTCTAATTTTTTTAATATTTTGGTTTTGTAGGCTATGCAGGGAATGAATTTTTCTTGTCCAACTCCTGCGCAACCACCAGCAATCCCCCAAATGCAGCAGGTTGCTGCTCCCAAAGATCAAGCAAATGCAACTATTTTACCTCCAGGGTTTAATCCTGCTCAATTAAGTCAAATTCCTCCTCCCTCTCTTCCTTCTGGAGCCAGCAATGGTTCTGCCAGTTCCTCAAACTTTTCCAGTTATTCTTATTTCGGGAATTTTTCTCAAACAAATCAGTCTTGGGGTTCCAATCAGCAACAGAATAATCGTAATCAGCAGCATCAAAATCAGAGTCCCGGTGGTGCCGGTCCTAAGCCTATTAGATTCAGCCTTGGTCCCAAGCGGGGTGGGGCTCATGGGTTTAACACAAAAACTCATCAGACCCAAGCAAATGCAAGCCCATCTAGTTTAGTAAATTCTTCTAACAGTTACACTGGTAATACCAACACCATTGGTGGCATAGGGGGTCAGCAAAATGGAGTAGGGTATCAAAATTCCGGTTCAACGTATGCTAAGGTGGCTTCAGCATCATCATCAAATAGCACTCCGCAAAACATCGGCACAGAATACCGTAATCAAAATAATTTAAGTAATGCGTATTCATCAAATAGCTCTTCGTCATCAGCACACACTACTCCTTTCAACAATCAAAACCAGAGGAATAATGGCGAAGGTCCAAGTCAACCCACGGCCAGGGATATTAGTCAAGCTATGGATCCATCTGTATGGCCACAAAGTCTCCAGTAAGAAGTCTTTTTTTTTTTTGCTTAGATTTTATTATTTATGTACATTTTATGCTTGGTTATCTTTCTCACATTTATTTTTTTAATATTGCAGAGACTACGTGTTTCGATGCTATGATTTGTGCAAGTCGGATGTGGACAAGGACCGGGTTGACATTATTTTGCGTGGGAAGGTAACCAGAGCCGCCCAAGATGGTGTTCTTCAATCAAAAGATTGGTCCAAAGAACCTCTGCCTGAGTAAGTGTACATGTATTCGTAATAATAATTATACTAGTTTAATAGTTTAATAGTAATTAATTGATGATAACTTTTAACTTGATAATAGGATATCTGGTGGACAAGTAAAGATGTTACCATTTGCTGCGATTGGTCCAATTAAAGGTAAAATATCGGGTAAGCCAATTAAAACTGAAGAGTTCGGGGCTGGTCGTGGAGGTAGCAACAATATTCGTGGTGGTCGTGGAGGTGCGATTGGAGCCAATGTTGGAAAGGTGCCAAAAGGAAGAAATAGTAATAATAAGTGGCCTGCCGCTAAGGGTAGGGGTGGTAGAAACGTTTTTAGGTCTACTTCCAAAACCGGGTCACCAACGCGTTCTAGATCTCGATCCAGGTCGGTTGATTCCAGTGGATCGTCTTCATCGTCGTCTTCCGAATATTCCCACTCTAAGAAAGCAAAACGAAGGAGAAGGTACTTTACTTACCGCTCTGCTTCGTTCGTGTATATGAATGAGCTATTTTAATTTTTTACATGAATGTTTGTTAATTGTTGTAATTTTTAACAGATCAAGTTCGGACTCTAGCACTTCCCGCAAATTCTCTCCCAAGCAGTCTAAAAGTAGCAAGAAGAAAACTCGGCGAGCAAAAACTAAACAGACTAAAATCAATAACATGTGAGTTTATCTAGATTAGTTGGTGTATAAATTAAGTTTATTTCGATTGTCTTATGAATTTTATTGTATGAATCTTTTTTTTCAAAATTAGGGAGAAGAAAGTAAAGGAGGAACCTCGTGGTAATGTCCATATGTACAGTGAGTATGGCTTAATGCAACTTGATGAGGATTGCAAGACTACAGCGAGAATGAGCGCACGAGCTGCCAGATTCGCTAAAGAAAGTAAGTGGTTTTGGTGGTTAACCACAATAACTATGAGTAAGGTTGAGCACATGAAAAAAATACGTGCTAATCAATGTAAATTTAAATCATTCATTTTTTTAGACAAAAATCAAAACTCATCTGGTGCCAAGGGGAAGGGTGGTCCTCGCCCCACAATGAGAAGTCGCCTTGGTGGATTTGCGGATCGACCTGGTTCATCAGGTTCTAATGGTGCGCTATGGACAATCGATACGACTGGCACTAACAACATTAATAATAATACATATGAAGATACTGATTGGTCGGAAACTGTAGTTATTGGAACTTGTACTGATTTGGAGAAACGATATCTAAGACTCACAACAGTAAGTAAAGACTATAGTACTCAAAATTATAACACATTTTATTTTTAAATTGAAACAAATACTCTTTTCTTTAACTATAGGCTCCAGATCCGTCTACCATCAGGCCAGAAAATGTGTTGAAGGGAAGTATAGAACATGTAAAAAGAAAATGGAAAGAAAATAAGGATTACTTTTACGCTTGTGATCAGTTAAAATCTATTAGACAAGATCTTACAGTCCAAAGGATACGAAATGATTTTACCGTATACGTTTATGAAACGCATGCTAGAATAGCTTTGGAGAAAGGTGACCACGAGGAGTATAATCAATGCCAGTCACAATTGGTTCAGTTATATGATACGTTCCAATCCTCACCAAATAAAATAGAATTCACTGCATATAGAATTCTATACTGCATATTTACTGCCAATACCTTAGGTATGTGATTCTGGAACTTATTTGATTTTGAGCAGGATTTTATTTTTCAAAAAGTTAAAACTTACAAATTATTTTTACTGTTTACAGATTTGGGAGATGTTATGTCAAAATTGACAGAAGATGTGAGGAAAGATGCTTGTGTAGCTCATGCGTTGGAGTTACAAGGTGCTTGGGCGTTGAAAAACTACTCTAAATTCTTTAAATTGCATGCGAATGCACCCAAAATGGCAGGGTATCTAATCGATTGGTTTGCTCATCGTGAACGCAAGCACGCATTGAAAACCATCTTGAAAGCGTAAGACCTTGGTTGAAATTAATTTAAAATGCAATAATAATAAAACTCATTGGACTGATTTTTTCTGGACATACTACATACATATATGCCTAATAATCATGTACTTCAAGAATTAATGCATTTAATGTTTTCAGGTCAACTTAAAGATATTGAATCATTTTCATTTTTTCATGAACTATTAGGCAATTTTATTTTGTGAAAGTACTAAATGAATTTGATGTTGATGTACAGTTATCGTCCGAGTATCCCTACATCCTATGTTAAGGAACAGCTAGGGTTACCGACTGAGTCAGATTGGACGGAATTCCTTTCCACCACCAGCTTGGAAAACACGATTATTTATATGGACTCTCCAATTAATTCAAAAATTAATGCAAAGGACTCGTTCCCTCTCGTTATGTCTGCTCTTTCATAATATTAACATGTCGCGATGGCTCTCGTGTGTAGAATAAGGAAAGTAACTTGTCTTCCTCTTACATTGTTGTGCATCTAATTTCGATCATCGATGGTGTCGGGGGTGGTTCACTCAAAGTGCAAATTGTATGAGAGGATGAATGTGTGGCTAGATGTTCGTGTCCAAGACACCTTTTCCATCTTTTAAGCTTATCATTTCCTTACGTCTGCTGCTACTGCTGATTATTATTATTGCTGTCGCCCCGTTTGTCAAAGGAAGACATCTTGTGCCAGATTTGCGGCTCTGTGTACCAGTAGTAGCTTCCATTGTACAGATTATCAAATAATTATTATTAATATATTTACGTTATGACGAAACAGGGGAGATGAAACCATGATGAAACGTTCGCCTTCGATTCGGATTAATCGTTTTTTAAATAGTTTTATTGTAAACGATGTTCAGTATGAACTTGTCTAAATACTCTAATATCCACCAAAAACCAATACAGTTTACAAAAGATAAAAATGGGCGGTGTGTACACTGCTTTATATTACATTACAGAATTACAATAATATATTCTACTGGATTGTACAACTACAAAGGCACTTGGTTAAGCTGCATATTAAACCTAATAATAACAAGATATGCAAAAACCAAAAAAAAAATGTTTTCAAGTTTTTTGTCATTGTAAGTAAGTGCATACACTCGTATACTCATATAATAATATTTGCATCTAACTACACGTACTCTTTGCAATCGATATTAATAGTTCTTTTGAAATAATAATAGTGAGCTTGTTTTACAGCCAAATATATATGGTACAAAATTAACTCATAACAATTAGTGCTCAGTTTTATAAACCCTGAACCATTTGGTTAAGTATTAGTTTTACAATTAAAAAGTAGCACATCGTGTCTATTATATAGCCTTATTCTATGTAGCTTGCATTGCATTGTTAGAATAGAGTAGTTGAGAACATTTGGATTGGACTTTGCTAAGTAAAAACCCGAATTGAAATAAGTACTGATTTGAATCATCTTCGTTTTATATAACGATATTATTCTAAGAAACGTCACTTGTAAGTACCACAGTTACTCTTATAGTCATTTCAGCCATTCGTGAACGGGCATAAGTACTACGGCACGCGAGATCTCAGGATGTCACAATAGGTGATTCAGATCTATTCTCATCTGCTTCTGCCAAAGGTGCCCTTACTACAGTAGTTGTTGACGAAGAACCCCCAGATGTGGAACTGGCTGATGATGTTTCTACCGTGGGATCTGATTTGAAAAGACAACACACTGTTAATTCCCAAAGAAATTTCATAGAGTAGCAAAATGATCTAAATCATTGTGTAAGCTTACTCTGAACAGAATTTGAATTAACTACTGTAGTAGTTGTAACAGTTGTCACACTCCTAATTTGGTTGGTTACACTCACCGGAGATAACAGTGATCCACCATCAATCAGACGTTCTTCAACCGTCCTATTAACAAAATGAGAAAAACATTAGTAGGCCCTTTTTTCATGCAATGCAAACTAGAATGCAAAAAAATATGAGGATAAAGACATTTAGTAAAGTATAAGTAATTACGTGGTATTCCCATTTCCAGTGGCAGTAGTAGCACTGGGAGTCGAATTTCCGTGTGCTATAGTGTGATCTCGAACTGAATCGATTGTTATATCAGCAACTTCAGAGCTTACATCATCCACACTAGCTTCTCTATGATTCGTTTCTGCAGTCCCACCAACATCGTTATGGGTATCCACATGGTTAGCAGTCTGTGCTCCAGTAGTAGATTCATTCTCAGTAGTAGTTTGTTGAGGACCAACTACACTACACTTTGGTCTGTTTAGCAAGGCAGCTCTGGTGGAAACACTTACGCGCTGCAATTGACTGGAACTTATTTGATAGAAAGCCTCGCCAGTTTCATTAAATGTAAAACTAGATATTCCAGTAATGTCTTCCCTTTTAATACATTGACTAAAAACGATTTGCTTGCGGAGATCTGGTACCGTAATTATAAAAACATCGCCCTGGTTAGTTATACATGAGAGACATTTTTCATGATAGGCTTCATCTGCTGTTGATACAAAATCTTGAACTGCTATTTTTCTTGTTCTAGAGCCTTCCTGAGCAGTTAGCTTCAGCTTTCCAAAAGGTCTTAAAGCAGGCAATGTAAAAATCTGGCAAAACAATACATAATATACGATATAGATATATATATGACAATGATTAAATGACAGTTAACCCAAAATGAAGTAACTAATTTCAATTACTTTGATTTGCTCCTCGCTGGATATTATAACTTTATGTGGTCCCAAATGATCATGTTGTGGCGAAAACCCATCAACAACTCCAGCATTGCAATCTAAAACTATAACAGATAATACTGGTGCTCTGTGCTTCAACTGAATTTCCTTGGCTATTTGACAAGAAACGTCTTCTTTGGATCGTCTTTCTCCACCAGGAACCCCTACTGTGAAGACATAAACAGTCCCAGCATTCGTTCCAGCCCAGAGAGTTGGAGTTGTTGTTTGCACTACAAGCACATCAAATCAAAATTGATATGTGTACATCATTGACTTACAGTCACGGTAGTTTAGATTTGAAGACATTTAAATGACTTACAGCTAACAATGTAGGTTTTCCCAAAGGTCACCGATCTCACCATCGATGACATTGCATCATCCGCACCTCTGGCTTCTATGGCTCTTTCAACTGGCTTTGAAGGTGGATCACCCCCTGGACTTTGCACGGTCGAAAGGGAAGGACTTTTGATTGGACTACTTCCACTAGGTGCTCTCTGGGATCTACCTTTCCTCAATCGTCGAAATGATTCTCTCAGTGATTTCTTTATAGACTTTCTTCTCGATATTGGTGTATCTCCAGCAGCCATTACATCTATGGAACATTTTATAAACAGACAGTGTCAGTCAGTGCAGTTTAAGCTTTAATCTAAATAAAATCGACGTTTCAACTTAAAGGTATTGCCTTACCATTTGGATTCAAAGTAGACTTCACCATTACAACCTTTTTGCGGAAAAAGTCAAAGAGTAAAACTCCATGTGCTGTGCCTACAGCAGCCACACCATTCGGAGCTTCGAGTGCTAAGGCTGTAACTGCTGCAGGAGGTTTAATTTGCAAAAGTGCAGTTATGGTAAAGGAGTCCTCTCCATCTCTATTACCAATATTTGGATTGTTCTTTGGTTTGTAATCAAGCGGATCGTGTCCTTTCCAAACAAATCCATCTTTGTCTGCCACCATGTTACAACTTATAACCTAAAAGAGCAGTTATTATCATATCATTAAGAGTGTAAACCATGTACAAACGTGCTGCATTTTAGTATATTGTTGAAACTTTTATATGATTTACACTCTTACATCAAGTTTGGACGGCTCTTCTGGAAGTATGCCTCGTTTAACAGAGCTCACTATTACAAGTTGCCCCGCTGTACCACCTAGGACCAGAACTCCTGATTTAGGACAAAAGCTAATCTTCTTAACTGCTAATCTTGGGTCATCAGAATAAGGATCAAATGTTCCAACTTTTCTAAACGGTGGCCATTCTTCTTCATCATCATCTCGAGAATTACTTGTATCCAAAGCACTGTTCGGTAACTCATCACTAGAACTGAATAATGCAGACGAAGAAAATTTGGTGAGAAGCGTCAAACAAATTCCCGTTGCATCCCAGAAGCGTATAGAGCCATCTTCGTGTCCAGTGATAAGTAGAGATTTTCCAGAGCCTTTCGCCTTATCTGCGTTCTTTTTTGGAACACTCTTTTCTGGATTCAATTTTCCTCCTTTAACAGGCCATGGATTTTTAGAAAACTCTCCCGACAGACCAATGCTTTTTAATGCCGCATAAGCTTGGTCCGAAACATTTCCAACATGATGAAAGCACGTTACTGCAGATGGATGGATAGCATTTAAGTAGGGATGTGGATAAAATAATGGCCAATTTTCACTTTGCAGGTCTATAGCGATTAGTTCCTCCTCTGCTAAAACAATGAGAGCAACTGGCGGTCCATCAATAGAGGCATTATCTTCAAACTGAGGGACAAGTACAAAGTCTATAGCTTTTGAGGTTAAGTCATATGTCACATGAGGCGAGTCCGAAGATCCTATTAGCGGAAAAGAGAAAAACGCATGAATTAACCATTTTTGCTAGACTTGAGTAAGCATGATGAGCATGAGCATGAAGTTTCAAAACAGAAGAACAACGAACCTTCAGCTTTAACAGTAACAGTAAAGTGATCTCCGTAATCGCGCCTTGGCATTCCTCCACTAAAGGCACACATTACTTCTTCGTCATTATCTTTCCAAAATTTTAATTTGCCTATCCTTTTGCATGGAAATGGTCCATATGGAGTTGTTGCATCTTTTTTTGGTTTCTGTCCTACTTCAATATCCCAAACAATGTAGGAACCGTCATTATGTGCTGTTGCAAAAAGCTTTTCATCTTCATCTTCAGAAGGATACCAACATATATCTTCCAACTGCTGGGTTGATACAAAGTTCTGGAAGCATTAAAAGTTTTGATAATTAAATACAATACTATAATTTTATTCAATGGTGGAAAAGCCCGACTTCATTCAAAACAACATCTTACCCTAATATTCTTTTGCTCTTTCGCATCCCATAATACAACAAGGCCACGTTCATATCCAATTAGCACTTGTGATTCCTGTGGTAGCTCCAAAATGCATTCGACGGCACCAGGATTTACTTTGTAGTTTTCAGGGCCACTATTAACACGAAAACATAAATCGTAAAGTAAAATTTATTACAAATTTTCACGCAGATAGATATAAACACATGTAAAAAGTTCGATTAAAAAACACTTACTTTTGTAATACCACATCCAAATATATAATTTTATCTGTAATTTCAAATCTATTTATGTCCAACATATAAATATTGCCACCCTCAGTGCCAATAAACGCTTGTTTACAGTCCTCTTTTATTACAATAGAAGATATCCTTTTAAGTCTGAAAACAATGTAAAGCCAAACATGAGAACGAGTAGGTTCCAAATCAAATTTAGACTACTGTAAATTTATAAAAGTATACATTACGACTTACTTTCCGTCTAATGGATAAGATTTAACTAGTTGTAAAGTAGAACTCTGAAATCTCCATAAATGTAAAGAGTTATCGTCACAGAGAGTTATTATACGGGCCTGTCAATATATAGAAATAAAAATATATTTAGCTGGTCCACAAAATGCAGGAAAAGTAAGACTGATAAAGTAGGAAAAAAGGAAGCATACCAGTTTTGGCACAAAGCATATTTTTGTAACCGAAATGTCGTCTTCATGTGGGTGTTGACCTGAATACTCAACCCCAGGTTGCCCAACGCTGAAACAACAAAAATCAAAAGCTTTTTTAATAGCTATCATTGATGTTCAACGCAAGTACTAAAAATGTGTCACAGTCACAGCAAATATTATCATCAATTTATTGCTCAATAAAATACTTACACAATTAAAGCTCCATTTTTGTTAGCAATCGCTAAAAGTCCAAGTTGTGGGTCATATGCCAGTGCCGTTGGCTTTGATGGAAATCCATGAGTTACAGTCTGTAAAAGAGAAGATTTCTTCATCTAAAAATTGTACCATTTCACAATATTACAAAAGTTAGATGACTAGAACCAATCAAAAAGAAAATATGAAGCATACCTTGGAGAAAGCAAAAAGTTCCTTTTGAACCTTCACCCGTTCTGCAGATATGTGGGTGCCTTTGCCTCTAATGAACTTCAACATTTCGGCCTGATCTAATGTCCCACAGGACGGAGATGACGAAAATTCAGTATAATCTGGTATGTTGACAGCCTTTCAAAACACCATTTATAAATATGAGCACAACATCAACTTCCGATGACCTCTTAATTTTCAAATCACACTTCTTCAGCAAGTCGTCGTCGTCGTCCTCTCATACATTAGTATTATCAATTATATTCAAAGCAGTTGCATTTTCCACTAAACTCAACACTGTTGTCACACAGATTTCATTGAAATTCTTCTTGATATTTGTTGTAAATTTTTTCATATATATCCATACAGATCCAGACTAATAAGACACTGCACTGCCATGTGCATCGATCAAACAAAGATAATAATGATAGCTCGTTGAGTCCTCTTAGACGCAGCAGTAGTAGTATACAGAGCACAGTTAATCACTTCTTTTAGTCACAACTCCAAATAGCAACATCATCCTCATCCTTCTTATAGCGTCAACGTCAACTAATCATGTTTTGTGTTTGTATGAATCCACTCATTATGGTCTCTGCTAATTTCCTCATTCTTTCCTGTTAAAAAAATCAAATCAAGTCATTCAAATTAAAGATTAGCCAATATTAATATTGGATTGTATGAACAATGAACCAAACGCAAACTTTTCACATTTGACAATAATTATTTTAAACCACATAACGTCCAGGACATTATTAATTTATTAACCTCTTCCTATCATCCTTTAGTAGACTACTAAAAAGCTAAGGTGCTTTTTCAACAACAGCTTGTTGCTTTCTTCATCATATTTTTATGTTCATCTCTTTTCATCCTCTAATATTCATTCTTCCTCGTCAGTAAAAAAAATTGTTTGTAGAGATGATGATGATGATGCTATTGCTATATCCTAAAGTGATGGGCAGTACTCACTCAGTAAGGATCTATCATCATCTATAAAAGGACATTTTTTACCAGACCCGACCAGACCAGCCAACCATTTCGCTGACTATAACTACATGTAAGTAATGTAATCCTAATCCCCAGGTTGGCAAAATCATTCACATAAAAACCATACTAACAAACAACCAAAGCAAAAACCATACCACAAATTGAATGCATTTTAATAAAGGTAAGGATTGAAGGAGATACTTACACATCAAAAAATACACCACAACACAACACATTCACTTTGATGGGAAAATGTTCCTTTTGATCCTCTCCGTATCCGTCAGTAGTAGGATGCTTTTTTATAAGGAGAGATTGAAATGTGATGTAAACAAACTCGGGAAAAAGGGTTTTGGAATTTGGATGACGGACGGGTGACTGTTCTCCTCTCTTGTATGGGATGAGATGATACCTCTTCACTCACCTCAGATCTCACAATCAGACTTATGGCTTTGGCTCTGACAGAAGCTGAGGTGAATTGCCAAATTGCATGTAAATGCACAGGTAAACTAAAAATGCATATATGTGCGTTGGTTATAATAGAATGGTGAGAAGGAGAAGAGAATGGTTGGGCACACAAAAAAATACAAACAAGGCAAGGGAGGAATATAAGTATGAAGAAAAAGGGGGATGATGATATGATGGTGGTATTATGATGAAGTTGGAGTTGAACTGACTGAACCGACGAGGGTTACTTCTAATGACGGATAATATGCAGAGTAGCTAGAACACATTGTGTATGAATGTATTTATGTATGTATGTATGTATGTACTTATGGATTATTGTTAGATAGGGATGAAGAAAGAAGAAATAATACACATAGATGAATAGAATGCAACGTTAAAGGCAAGAGTTGATGTTGCTGCAAAAGAAAGGGGCAACGGCAGTAACACGACAACGACAACTATAACCAGACCAGTTAAGCCAAAGCCAAAGCCAAGCCACAGAAGATAAGGCAGTTTAGTCAATGCACCCCATAGATAGGATACCATTCAATTCATTGTAAATCGACGAGAACGAGACAGGTAAGGCATAAATAAGGTAAGGTAAAGCTAGATTAGTCATTGCATAAATAAAATCACATAGTTGAATAATTTATTGCATACAAAGGGTAATGATTTACGAGATATATGTAGATAAAAACATGCTCTTTTTCAGCCATTTCATTTCACACAATGTTTGTGTATTATTTTATGTATGTATGTATATGATTCACCATGATGTGAGCACCAGCATCAATATGTAGTGTCATTTTGTTATGAAATTGCATGTGGTGGTAGTAGTAGAGTAGTGAATTCAATAGTAATAGTACCCTTCTCATTCTCACATTATTCATGGAAAAACTTTTCAGAGTCTGGTATGTATGATGCCATCATGATGTTGTGTTGTGATATAAAAGAAGGAGTTAAGTTTCATAGTACCAGAATCATTGCAATATCAATATGCTATACCACCAGCAGCAGCATGCATATTGTATTTGCATGAGAAATATAGTAAACTTTTTTAACGTAAGAGAACAGAGAGAACAACAAAACAACATCAAACATAAAAAAGATATGATGCACACGATATGGTACTGGTTTGGTTTGGGACTGCTGCGTGTGAGTGAGTGAGACCCGAAGAAAAATACATAAAGCTAATCTACAACACTCATTGAGCAATCCAACAACGATAATGTTTTACGACAAAAATATGGTCATAGAATATAGAAGGGTGGGTGAGCAGAATAGGATGGGATTTGGGATACATAAGAAGAGTGGGTACGGAATGCAATGTGAGCTCTCTCTCTATCTACTAGAAGCACAATATTGTGGGTGATGCATGTTTTAACAAATATATGAAAGTATTATTATTGACTGACATAATGTACCTCAACACAAACTAATCAATCTAACTAAGAATGTTGAGAGTTGAGGCTGTGTAACATAAGAAGGGAATAAGAGGTTGAAGTTGAGTTGCAAGTAAAGTATGCTCCACGATACGGATAAGAATAATAATGTTTCTTATTGTTCTCCATTCTCTCGTCCCGTTCGGGTGGTGGTGGTGGTATGGAAGTAGTAAACACAGTATGCAGTTTAGATTTATAAGCTTAAGAGAGAAACGCAAACGGTTGAACGTACAGAGTGGAGTGGTTATAAAAACTTTTTTTTTACACCTAACCCTTTTCTACATCCTTTTGTTAGCGTCTGGCTGATGTTCAAACTTCAAACAATGAAATGAATGCGTGAAAAGGCTTGCTTGCTTTGTTGGTGATGTGATGTGTGTACTGTTGACTGTGTACCAAGTATATTAGAGACTACATTATTATTTGTATGGTGATTTCGATCGAGGTGATATTAACGCATTAAAACTCACCTTATTCATGCATGCACATCACATTCAATGCACAATTGGGCTTTTTACTAGAGACAGACTTAATATATGGAATTAGAAGTAGAAGCATTTTAAGGTTTCAGGATCTTTGTTGGCTTTGGCTTTATAAAGTGTTTTATCAAGATGCCCCATGTTCACTACGCTACAGTTTATAAAAGGTCTGTCTTTGTCTGTCAACGTCAACCACAATTCAATGCTGCTTTTAAGTAAGCATGCAATTATTACTGTACTGACAATTGAACCAAGAATGGGTTGATCTTGATTTGATTAGTGTGGTGGAAGACGCTTGGTTCCCACGTGCATAGTTGCAAATTCTTATTCATGATAATAATAATTATTACTGCACTCAATTTGACATGCAATTTTGCATCATTTGTTTTAAATCCCGCAAAATCAATAGTAGTAACAGTCAATTGTTTCAACTGAAACCATTAATTGCTTGAAATAACGCTCATTCATTAAGCTAGCTGTAGATCTGTAAGATCAGCGACGACGTGACGTGACTTCCGCTTCCTGCACAGTGTACACTCCCCGAACGCTCTGTGCATTGTATATAATATGTAAATGCATCAATGATCAATGCCAATTTAAGACAAGGCACAATTTGCTGGAATAGAATGCTTTATGAATGGAAAGTAGGAATAGGAAATGGATGTAAACCGTACCGTGTGAAAATCTAACTTAAAAACTAAATATGCCTCTATATCCATCTCAACACATCACTAAACATTTGAGAGCGGCTGGTCACTGTTGCTGTATATACTGTTCCGTGTTATAACTTATAACTTAAAACCTGACAAATAGCTTAGCTCAACATCAAGCAATGTATATGTTGCTCTGTCGGATGATGTATATGTAAAGCCCACCCATACCGTAAAATACCCAATAAAAAGTGAATGCCGGTCTGGGTACTCCACCCTATCAAACCACACCTCTGCTATCTCGCATACGCTTTTGTATATATGGCCTGATCTTTTTCAACCCAATTCAAAATCCACACAAGTGCACAAGAACAGCTCTCTCAGGTATACGGTTATGGTTTATTAGTATCAACAGACACAGAACAGCAGCGTTTACTACTACTACTACTACTATTACTCACTTTTTTATATAGAACATATTGGGTGAAATCAACTTCAATGCTGTCGTAATGTTGACATGAGGTCATGTGCGAGTAAATAAATTCCGCAGAGAAAAATATCGATATGCTAAGTGGTAATCTGACGCACAAGAAATTCTTCAGGAGACACACTTATTTCAGGAATTTTTGACATTTGAAACTATTGAAAATATCCCTCCTCAATCTCCTATAATACATATTCAGAGAAAGTTGGCTATAAGGTTATATAGGTTTGTAGTAAAACACGTCTACGTATTGTGGTTACTAGTTAGTGTTGGGGTTGTATTTGGGTATATGGTGTGATGTGAGCAGACATGCTATACCTATGCACGCTTGAGAGTTCTTTTACCAGACATACGGACGTTGATGAATTCAGTCGACTCACAAGAAGGGAGTTGTAGCGAGGTGTTCCATCGTGTTTCATTTCTCCAGCAAAAAGTTTGCATTTGTTAACCGGTTCTTCTGTTGACACTTCTTCTAAATCCTGAATGTTTATTTTAAAGTCTGGAGAAAGTTATGGTGATTGATTAAATGAATATCAAGTGACTAGTTTGGAAAACTCTTTTTATGTTTTTGGATCATTATTGGATACGCATTATTTTGCTGGGAATGCTAATCTTGAATATCCAAATAAGAAAAACACCGAGATAGGATAGGTGTGTGCTGTCGGTGAAAGAAGGCGGATTTAAGATATTGATAATGGACTCCCGAGAATATTAATGGGACTTTAACAAACCGTTGGATCTGGAGTTGTGGGCAACGAAGAAAGGTAATTCATTTTATATTTATACTTGTCACCATTTTACACTTTTGCAATTAGTAGCCTCAATGACCCCAATGTGCAAACAAATATTACAAGTTGAAGTAGGATTATTGCATTCAATAGTGATTTGATTGATTGAAAATGTTTCGTATATTCTCTCTCATTCATGAATTTAGTAATTGAAAAAAAATAATGATGATTACGTTGAATAGTTGACTTATCCTTCGGTAAAAGTTATTGCAGAGTTGCCCTAACCATTACTTTATAACTGCCTCTCTGACATTGAAGGTTTTTGTTGCGCATTTTACCTGGACTGTGACTAGCAATGGTCCTATATATTTGTTCGTATGCAGAATTAAGAAAATAGTCTTCCTTTCCGCAGAAGCATCCAATTTATCCAGTAGGAGTAGTAGGTCACCTTCTGAGTCGTTCGATGTCCAATGCCAATGCATTTTTATTTCCTGAGTATTTTTTTTAAATTTATAGTTACTGTGTAATGTAGGTTATTGTAGAAACAGATACAAATTATGTATGGGATGCAGTAAACTATATGCGACTATAAACTCAACGTGATAGCGATATTATCACTGTTTTGTTGGCGTTTTCACCCCTTTCTCCTTGGTTTGTTTATATTTGACTTTGGCATGCAACTCTCGAGCACACGTTTGTATGTGAGTGAGCTGATTATGATTTTAAGTCATTAGAAGAACATTTTGAAGAAAAAATATTAAACACCGACCTTCCCAAATGCAGCGCTTGTATTCTAGGTTGCAATATAGTTTTTCAAAGCTCTTGTCGTGCTCGTGCTCTCGTGTTGTTGGCTCTGGTATATATCACAAATTGGCAGTTAGAAGCTAGAGTCGAAGCATATGGTTTGTTTGCTTGGTCAGGGCCACTGCTATTAAGTTCTAATCTTTACGTGATCTGGATTACTGGAGCACTCACTCACTGCGTTCCTTTCCCATGTTCATTATGTATTGCGCGTCATAAATGGAAAGTGCTGACCGCTGCTGCTGAGCTAACAATAACTAGAGCAAAGCCAGGAGCTTTCATTCCCTTTTAATTCCATTGATAATATGATAACATATAAGTTCTTCTGACATCAGTAGTTTGGCAGTTGTGTTATTAAAGCACTATGCCGAATGTTGTATGTGTGCTGGCTGGCAATGTACTTATTTTTCTGCGTCAATTGCCTGTTTATTTCCTGATTCCTGAGACTTTCACATAACATGTACATGCGTGTTCTAATGTTCCTTTGACAAAAACACTAAGCAAGACAAGTTAGATCTATATTGGAATACGTAGCAATTGCAGTTTTGCTTATTCCTCCTTCATTAAATATTCATTTTATCGTCTATGAACTCCGAATTTGCATGTTTTTACAATTATAATGGAACATGTGTAGAGTTCCTGTTTTATCATCGAATTGAAGCTTCGTATTGTATTCTCTTCTTGTAATGAATTATAGAAGATTTTACATGCATTGATTGATTAATTGCCGTATTGATATAATACGTTGTTCTACTTTGCCAACTTTTAAGTTAGTTCAAACTTCAAAGGAAAGGATTGAGTTAGGTGAGTAAGGTGAAATTCCCAGAAGCCTTGTTAATGTCAAGCCGATATTGGCGATATTGTCGGCTCTTGCAAAATCGGTACATTGACTGGAGTATATAGTATTCTGGCTCAGGACTATATACCACACGGATATTGCGTTCGTTTATGAGTCACATCGCAATATAGAAGTACATAAAACCATTTACGTATACATTCATCTGGAATGTTTATAATGTAAACTTGTAGTTTAGTTTTTTAAGTCTATAGCTTTGTAGCTAGCGTTAAATTGAAAATGAAGAAACATACGCATACCTAACACTTTTGAATTGACTATACATACACTATTTCATATCATGGTAATGCGTATGTACCTCACAAATTGTATGTTTATGCATTAAACATAGTATACAATCCTTCGTTTCCTTCCTGTTCCCAAAAGTAAAGAAAATGTTTCCTATAAAGATGGATAAAACGAAACAATGTGCTTTGCTCCATCCATACTCATACGCCTTAAAGATTATATCATATATAGAATCTGCTCTCATATAATCTCAGAAAGATATATATAATTCCGTTATATGAAATCCCTGATCCAGTTCATAGTCATGAGACTCGGGCTCCGAATTTCGATGACGTGTACAATGAGAAGTCGGGTTGGCTGTATGGAACTGGTGGCGTGTTGTGTGTTTGCCAGTACCGGCAATGAATTCGGAAGCGTAAATGAAGACTGCTGTCCCTATAGTGGGTTTCTTCCATTATGTTCCTATTCTATTCATGAACTCATGGTTCTCTAGAGTATTATGCCTTTTAGTATGTACCAATTTCACACAATCTGCTAAAGAGTATGATTATTGTTCTGGGAATCGTGTGTTTCCCATAAAAAGGTGTAGCAGCAATGAAGATGGAAAAATGTTCTTCTATTATATTATTCACTTTCACATGCTGATCAGTTCAGCATGCCGTTGTGAGAGATAATGGATTAAGAGTGCATTTCCAATAATCTAGTAAGTATATGTGCACACTTCTATGCATACAAAATAGAGTGTAGACTGTTTTTGGAACTAGTAGAGCTTTGGTGTACCAAGTGAACTGTACACGTATACTTAACGTCATCACATGAGTTGCTATTGCATCATTGGTTGTGAGTTCATGATGGAGTTCTCATGCCACGATACGATCTGATCCGAGACTACTATAAAAGATGCAAACAACTGTTAGATTGTGATTATTTACAAACCGACTTTGTTGGAGTTTCCACTTCCATGGGACTGAATTTCATATCGTGTGAAAAAGAGAAAGTGGTTTAATGTTCAATTATTCATGATTACTGTGACTGGAGAGTTTTTGTTAAAAAGTGACGAAAAAGTTTACGTTGTCATTTAATGGAAGGAAATTGTTCGCATATCTATACAAAGGTAAGCAGAAAATTGCTTCCATAAATTCATACCTTACTTTTAGCAATATTTCTTGTTGGGAAAATAGAGAATCGGAATAATTTGTCAAGTAAAAAATATATTGCCAAACACGAATTTTTTTAGTGCATACCGCATTGTGGTATAATATAATGGCCGTGGTTGTCATTTAATGATGTTATACATTATCTTATATGACTGCTTAATTGTTTTTCTAAGCTATACTGACGAATAGTTTGATCATTGATGATAGTCACAGCTCACTACGTTGCTCATGAGGTATGTTGACATTGTCGTGACATTGAAAGTTACGGATAATATGAAATTAGGCATGCGTTTGTCTCAAAACAACGCAGTAGTAGCTGGCAAACATTTCTAGCATTCAACCTATAATATTTCTTGCAATTTTATACTTTGATCAAAAGGATATTTGTATAAGACAAGTATTATTCACGGTTTAATGAATAAGATTAATGAGCACGTGTAGGCAAAGCAAAAAAGAAACAGACAATTGTGCCAATACTATACTGTTGTGTTATAACAAGCAAACAATGAATACTTTGAAATTAGTAGGTTAAATCTACAATATACAATGTCAAAAAACATTGATCTGTGTGTTTTAGGTTGTTTATATATACGCATGAAATGTTGTGGCATGAGTTTGGAACATAAAGTCGGTGTAAAATTTAATTCGCTACCTTTCACGTAGTTGTCTCATAACTTTGCTACGATAACTTAATGATTCTTCCTAATTATTTCTCGAAAAGACATATCCGGCGGCTGATATTTAAATGAGCTGATGTATTCGAAGTATTCGACGTTGGTCAATGAAGCTTACAGACACGTGTACTGACGTTTTCTTGATTCCACCTGCTAATGGCGATGCTCTTTTATGCTTTATGAGTTCTGAAAACTCAATTAGATTACGCATCGCGCCAAAAACACATTATTGGGCATTATTACGTTTCCTTATCTCGTTGCTTTTATATCTATATAACATACTTCGCATTCGACTATCGATCCGTACATTATGTACGCAGTGAATAAATGTCAACAAGAATTGAAACATTTTGTTTGCCTATTTGGTAACTGTGTAATAGGTGGCATACTAGGAACCGTGAATTGAATCGATGGATACATGGTTTCAAGATTACTTTCACGACATCAGCGAAGCTTTCATACTGTTATGCTATACATATATTCTTATGCCATGGCACGTGTTAATGCTGACAAGACAATGGAGCCCATGCAGTGAATGTCAAAGAAGCATAATGCATTTGATGGGCACATTATGAAATTGAAACAGAGATTGTGTGGTTGTACAGCGTCTCTTAACACAGATTTATGTACCATAAATAGCATTAAATTGCTTATGATCCGGATAATTGCGGTTCTGTGCTTTGATTTTGAGTACTTGTACAATTCATCCTTTCTTTAGCACTCAGTCATCAAATCCCTACCACATGCACACGCTGGAGATGACTGGAACGAGCTTCCCCTTCCAAAATATGCTGATCCTTTAATGGTTCTTCTTGCATCTTGTAGTAATGTGAAAACATGCTTTATTTTCAGAATCTTGAGCTCGTGCGAGTACTTATCAAGTGTTAACTTAATTGATTATGATATTTTGGGATTGAGCAGGACGTTTATTGTACTTGATTCATTTTTATTACTTTATTCTTTAAAAATAAATCTTCAAAATCTCAGTTGATATGTTTTTCAAGAACTTTTGTAGCCCATAATCACAGCTTGAGTATAGCTATGCATTCACTTTTGCTTCTCCAGCTACACTCAGGTTTCAGTTTACGTCGTAGTTACATACGACACGAATGCCACTGGGTTTCAAGTTTAAATGTCTCCAGAGTGTTAGTATGCCATCATTGTCATCATTTGTATGAGTCATAGTTAGAGTTGCATAGCGTACGGTTATGACTTGCCTGACTATGCCTATATATACATACATAGCCCGAAATATTTATATCGTAGCTGCCTTAAGACATGTGCGGAGATTAATATTAATCTGAATATTACACTATTACATACCACGAACCATTTCCATACTTTAGAAGTATAAAAGCATTTGGAATGATCTAAAATAAGTGCAGTTATTAGCATGCATCTACAGATTATGTGTTAACAGTTCCGGACTACGAGGAAGCCTAAATTTATCGTCATAATTCTGGCATATTACAATTGAAGAGGCTATCATCATCTCGAAGGGATGGATGAAGTATTCTCGTTCTGATTTTGAATAACTGTTAAACAATTTTTTTTAATTGAATAGGCAGAAATCAGATTAAAATTGGAATTTACCAATTATACTTTTTGGTGCCTATTGGGATTGTTTCAAAGAAAACAGTATTAACATCAAAACTATTCTTTTTTATTGCTCAGTTTCCATTTAAGACTGTTTAAGAAGGATAAATTTACAAGGTCTTTGAGTGCTAATTGTCACGATACTGATAGAAGAGTTTTAACTCTTTTAACGTATACAATGCTAAATACCTTGCTAAATTACCTACATACTACACAATAGTATGTATAGCTTCTGTAGAGCAAAACGTCAGGTTCAGTTCTATAGATTAAGAAATAAAAATAAAGTTATCATCATGAAGGGAGTATCGTGACATGAATAATATTCGGCGAAGTTTAACTAATCTTTCAAACTTTTATGAACGGATTTTCACTTAATGGAAACATCAACGTGACGCTGCGCTGCTTCTATGATTCATAGGTGTTGTTACGTAATTCTTACGACCCATTCATTCTTCGAAAACTGAAGTGGGTTGTATGCATGCACATGACTTTGAATTAGTAAACAAGGATTCACCGTCAGCCATCACATCATCAACTGCTTACATATGTTGCTGCTCGTTAGCACTGATGATGCATACAATTAGTTAGTTGAGCTATTTAGTTATACATAGGTGCTTTACCTCGTTCGTTCCATTTGTGTTCGCACTACAATTGGATTACACACTCAAGCATTCCATGTCATAAAATGTCTCCGTCAATCCATAATCTTTTTTTGTGCTCGCCCATACACTACTAAAAACTCCTACATCGTACATCGTATGATCATCATGACGGTCCTATCATCAGTACTGATATTAGTATCACAAGCCCACAAACATTGATACACAAAGAAAACAGTCTGACTACAATGTGCAATGTAATGGGATTTTTATGAATGCCGTGGTTTTGTAATCATTTCTCGAAACGCTACCCTATAACAGAGATTTGGATGTATGAACTATAACATACATTATGGAACGGAATGGAACGGATATAAATATTTACAGTAAGCACTGCACTGATAAGACAAGGCTGTGTAGCTTGAATGATTGCAAAAGTAGAATATGTCTGTTAGGCTGAATCATGTAACAAGAAAAGAAGTCTGGGTTAGCTAATATCTAAAGTTGACGTGTGTACCTTTATATATAATTTAGCTCTTCTGTCTTTCATCTCTCAGTTTCATCTTTTCACTCATTTGTGTATGACATGTTTATGTTGTATTTAAATCAAGTGCATTTTTTAATACTTATTTCCTTGTGATTTGTGCAGAACAGCCTTAACCCAGTGTCTTTTTCTTGCCAGTTTTAAAACGACTGCATGCATTGCATACCAAAAAAATAAGTAAGTGTTTCAGTTTTTTTTGGGTGAGATCTATTTTGGCAAAGGATACTCAATGTTTCTATTTTCAATTTACAAAGTAGAGAATTGTTAGCTAGCACCCTAAAATTGTCTTTTTGGCTCAACACTCAAATTTAATAATATACGATGCTGATGGATTTTTTGGTGACTTTCTTCTTATGGTTATTTTCCTTTTCTGTAGAGCATGTTCTATTTTAAATTGGCACCTCTTTGGTAAACACATTTAAAATTACTACTGTGCAGTTTTGATTTTCTTTAATAAATTGATAAAATATATCGCATCGAGATCATCATCGAATCTGTAACTTGGAACAAGGAAAGTCTGGAGTTGAAGAAGTGAGTTAGTTAAAACTAGTTTAGTTTTCGTTTTCCTTGTCATACTACAACTTGTTCCAGATAAAAGTTACATTGTTCATGGTATAGCCTTACATCCATTTATCTCCTAAGTACGATGTAAAGCTTGTGTGCGCGTCTTGATTACTTTCCTCTTTTGTCGGCAAAAACGGTAGTCTTTGAATTAACTTAACTGCATGTACGTAAGTATTGATGGACATATACTCAGGCAAGTTACAATTTACATACAAGGAGTTTAGGAGGATTGCATCAGAGCTGAATGATTTTGCAAGGTCATGGTTAGTTTTGGCACTGGCGTGCGTCTGCATTTTTTGGGGACTTTTTCTTCACTTCCAATTCCAACTATATATAGCTAGCGAGTCTTGTACATGTACATCTGTTGATTCTGCTGCTCTCGACGACTCTGAAATAGACTTCTAGCCACACTTTTGTGGTTCCTGTAACTTGTTGTGAGTTATGCATCAGTTAAGCCCTTATCACACACAGCGCTTCTTACCGAAAAAAGCTGGCTTTTCGCCGAAAAAAGTGAGATGCGTGATCCCACTAGTCAAGCAGCTTGCTGCGGCAGCTTTTTTTTTTGCTGCCGCTTTTTTTATTTTTCGGTCGCTGTTTTTTTCTGCAAGCGTAAAAAAGCTCGAGTGATCACACATCGACTTTTTTCGGCTCAAGCAGCAAATTTTTTTTACGCGCCGACAAAAAGTTGTAGCTTCTCCTGAAGAAGCCGAAACAGCTGGTATGTGGCTTTTTTGTTTATTTTTGAAATTCCCGGGTGTTGTTTGAGACAGAATGAGAACAAAGAAGCAGCTTGCTGCTGTTGTGATCACACCAATTGATGACGCAGTTTGCAGCTGGCTTCTAACTTTTTTCTGCCAGCATGTTACTTTTTGCTGCTAGCATCTCACTTTTTGCTGCTTCGTACTTTAACTTCAATGGGATCACGCAGTTTTTTGGTGAGATCACACAGTTAGCTGCTGGCTTTTTTCTGCTAGCTTTTTTCGGCCTCGCTTTTTTCGGTAAGAAGCGCGGTGTGTGATAAGCCCTTTAGTCGTAGGTTACATAGTACATTTCATGCCTAAAAAGCCTTGAAGGAAGTCATGCAATGACATTCAACATCAGTTGAGTTAATTTAAAATACTCATATGAGTTAATAAGATAAAACATATTATGATACACATGAAGAAAATTTATATAGTACAAAAAAGCAGATGTGAAGAAATGCGTGATTATCTAAAAGTCTAACCTCGACAGTTCACTGCACTGATAGTTGGAAGTTGTAAATATAAACTGGAGCATTCTCTTATCATAGTCCTTTACTCATCAGGTTTGGTTTATGGTTAATATTGATTGCTCATTCATGGCATGACTAGGATGGCGCAATCTACCCCACAAAAGCTACATATTTACGAAATGGCTTGGAAAAAAGAGGATTTTCCACTAATAATTTTCCTGTACTTTTTTGCACAAATGCAATTATGTAGTATAAGTATGAGATATACTTGTAGGTTTTTGATGTACGTACGTAAGCAAGCAGGATGGTCTTTGTGCAACTTTTAGGAAAGTGAAGCCAAAGCTACAGTGCATAAATGTGCAAACGTGAACTGCAGTCCTAAAAGTCAAATGGCTTTTGCGTTTTGCTGTTGTTACTTCGCAGTTTGGCATATGAATTGACGTGGTTGGTCATTCAGTAAAAGAATCGTTTTTAATTTTCAATTTTAGAGTCAAATTCAATGTCCTCTGATTAAATTCCAAATAGCAATGGCCAGAGTAGCAGCGTTTGCAAGCAAAAAAACGAATACAAAAATTGTATAAAACTGAAGCACCCAATTAAAAATAATTTGGGGTGAGCGTTCAGCGATAATCCTTCGAATCTAGATCCTAAATCCTATTTTTTGTGCATCATATCATGCATTGGCAATAATTGACGTATTTTTGATTCCCATGAAATAAATAGGATAGTATGATGCATGATACATAATAGGAATGGATGAGTTATTGCAGATTTTCAGTTTAGTTTGCGTAGGCAAATGCAGATTCGATAGAGAGTTGAAGTTGAGGCAGTTGAGCTTGAGCAGAAAGAGTTGATGCGTGCACGCTATATATACAAACATTTTGCTCAGGTAGGTATTGTTTTGCATGTTTTTGCATGCCATCCTCATGCCAGAATCTAGTTTTTTATACTATTTTGTATTGTATTGTATTGTATTGTGTGGACAGCCAGCCTTTATGATTCTGATACATACGCGTACGTAAAAGGTGTATCATCAAAATCATCACATCACATCACGCCACACAAATCTAAGATGATGATGGTCATAATGCTATACCTAAAAGTGTTAGTTATCGGCATGATTTGGTGTGGTAAGCAAGCATTAAACGGGTTGAAGTTTTAAGGTATTCAATTACAGGGTTGAAACTAGCTTTTAGCGTAATAAAGTAAGTGCACATTAGATTAGGATTATAGACTGAGGTTATAATATAAAATATTTACTGATCTCCTGCTCATTTTTGCAGTAGTAGTAGTGTTAAGTGCAGGATCATGTGTTTTTCTTATCATGTTCATGCATTCGTTATCTGACGTGACGTCGTGGAATGAATCTTTGAGTTGATATTGATGATTGATATATATCTGGGATTTTTCCTTCTTCTTAGGAACATTTTGACATTGACTTTGACCACTGGACTGGAGAACGGAGTGAGTGATCGGATTTGGCTGGAAGAAAACAAGATCCTGACTTTATGATAACAAAGAATGGATTAGTGACTCGCCAAAGGATTATAAGACCTTGACCGGAATTTGCTGTCGGATCGCCAAGAAATTGAGAAGGAAACCGTTTGAAAAAGTGTCTTTGGCTTCCTTGGACATTGGAGAAGGAGTCTCACTGACTGAGCGTTAGTTCTTGGTTCGAGTCCGAAGAAGCTACAATTAAACTGTTAAAGTAAAGTTATAAGGAGAGCGAGGACTATTCCTCAAGTAAGAAGCAACCACGGCTCCCAACACGACTCAATTAGAAATGGCAAATACACCTGGAATGGTGTCAGCGGCTTCCGCCCAAAGTCCCACTGGGAATGGAGCTGTTGTCATTCCAGAGGGTGAAGGCGTTGGGAACAGAATACCAACAAATAAATCCAGCCAAAAATTAGTTAATGAAGATTATCTACAGCCAAGTTCAACAAGGAATAGTTTAGGAAATGGAGATGGAGGAGGTGGTGACTCAATAAGCTCTATAGATAACACAAATGGAAGAAGAAGAGCTAAAATTAGCAAAATGGAGTGGGCCACCGTATTTATTTTATTTTTTGTAAATTTAATAAATTATATGGATCGCTTCACGTTAGCAGGTAAACTGGAACTCCAAGCAGTACACATTAAAAAGCAACGAGATATGATATTGAGTTGACTTTAATAAGGTTTTTGTTAATCTTTCGTAGGTGTATTAGACGACGTTAGTACATCGTTTGGCATAGACAACGGTGAGCAAGGTTTACTTCAAACAGTATTTGTAGTCAGCTACATGGTTTTTGCTCCTATATTTGGATACATGGGAGATAGATATTCCAGAAGAGCAATAATGGCATTTGGTGTTATTCTTTGGAGTGTCACAACGTTAGCTGGATCTTTTATGGTATGTACACTGATTGATAATCGAAAGATAGTTTTATTCTATTTTAACCTCTCTAATTTCTATAATCTATTTCTTTATAGGAGGGTAGTTTTGGGTGGTTCATTGCCTTCCGTGCTATGGTTGGTATCGGAGAAGCCAGCTATTCTACTATTGCTCCAACTATAATTAGTGATCTTTTCTTGGACGATGTTAGATCTAAAATGCTTGCATTGTTTTACTTTGCCATTCCAGTTGGAGGGTAAGACTTTCTAGTTAATAATCTTTGTGCAATTTACATTCGAAAAGTTGTATTTGGATATGTTTTGATTATGTTATTTTTATTTAAACTTGTAGGGGATTGGGCTACATTGTAGGTGCACAAGCTGCACATTTTGGAGGAGGATGGTATTGGTCTCTTCGTGTTACGCCAGGATTAGGAGCCATTGCCGTGATACTTATACTTTTCCTTATGATTGATCCACCTCGAGGGGAAAGGGAAGGTTCAACTACGCTAAAAGCAACTTCATGGGGAGAAGATATGAAGTACTTGATAAGAAAGTATGGAACAACTTTTTACATTACATCTTTGCTTATTATCAATCTTACTTACACAACAATTAGTAACCCATTATTCATAACTTTGATCCAATTCAAGTAAAAAACATTGTTATTTTTATGATACCGTTCTATTTACAGCAAGAGTTTTATGCTATCAACTTTTGGATTTACGTGTGTCACTTTTGTCACCGGTGCTTTGGCGTGGTGGGGCCCCAAATATATATTTTATGGATTGAAGCTTCAAGAAGGCGGAGATGGTGTGAAGCAAGCAAAGTAAGTATGCACGAGAATGTAAGCAGTAACGCTGCCAAATATGCTTAGTTGGAATTTTGCCCATTTTAAATATGTAGACCGAATGAACCCGTCAGTAGTGACTTAAATCTAGTCTTCTTGGTTTATGCATATTAATGAAAATGTTGATTTTTTTGTAGCGTGTCATTTGTTTTTGGCGTTGTCACCATGATGTCTGGACTTATTGGCGTGCCGCTAGGAGCATTAGCTGCGACAAACTTGAGAACGAAATACTTGAAAGCGGATCCTTTAATTTGTGCCTGTGGTTTAATTGTCAGTACACCGTTGATTTTTGGTGGAGCTATCCTTGCCAAACACAATGAAGCCCTCTGTTTCACTCTGATATTTTTTGGAGAACTATTTCTCAATCTAAATTGGGCGATAGTTGCAGATATTCTTTTGGTAAGAGAAGTTACATATTTACATAGTTGAATTCAATTTAACAATGCATATATTGAATATCAATATTCACATTGGCAATTCTATCGTATCAATTTGTAGTATGTCGTGATTCCAACAAGAAGATCTACAGCAGAAGCCTTCCAGATTGTTTTGTCGCATGCATTAGGGGATGCTGGTAGCCCGTATTTAATTGGAAAAGTTTCAGACTGGATAAAGCCGTGGCTTCGTGAAGGTGGTCCTGTGAGTGATACGTACGTGGAGTTTACAAGTCTGCAGTATGCATTATTTGTAACAGTCTTTGTTCAAATATTTGGAGGGATACTCTTCCTCATAACAGCCTGCTACATTGTTCAAGACAAGCAAGATTGTGACGGAATTATTGCAGCATCTTCAGGTGAGTCAATAAACATTAAACCAAAACCTGATGAGAAAGCTAACCGTGAAAGTGAGACAAAGAATGCTGGGCAAGGTGAGGGTGTGCGAGAAAATAATAAATGATGCTCCTATAAGCACTATCTAGAACAAGAGCAGAAATAGTGTACCTTTGTTCCCTCTGAACTAACTTGATTTCCTTACGAATTCCGTGACAAAAAAAAAGCTTTAATGAAATATGTATGATTTCCTATTATTTCCTGCTATTGACTTAACTTTTGTGTTTGTGATTAAACATATTTAGCCTTTTATGTTTGTTTCCGTTTACCGAGCCCATCGCAAATATAATCGCTTTGTAGCACTACCTATTTAGAAACCTGTGATAATATTTGATGTGCCTTATTCTAGCATCCTTACTCCATTTTGTACCTATATTATTTCGCTTTATATTTCGTACGTTTAGTACAAATGTGTCGTAGAAAAATGACTTATATGCAGTACCTTGTAGAACCGTAGTTTTCATTAAAAATAGTATATAAAACAGCAATGTATAATGTATTAATTGGACTAGACAATGTTGAGGAATTGGATAAGAAGGCAACAAACAATGGGACGGATGCTGACATGGCACGTGTAGGGTCAAAGGTTGGTGTTGGTCCACTTTTCAAAGTGACTCAGAATCCAGGTTCAGTTGAAAGTGGGCTTGAACTGGAAACGCAGGTCGTAAGCACTAGTTTATAAATTGCTGCCGCAGCCGTATCGCATCGCATCGCATAATTAGAGCCTTCGCCTTCCCAATGATTACGATTTATTTCAACTTCCCTTCTTCTATTAATGCCGGTAATTCAGTTATTTTAACTAAATGAGAAATTCAGAGCTTTACAGTATGTTAGTTGATAAAGTCTGTCCATTGCTTTGAAGAATGTGTGCCATGTGCTGTTTCTGTTTGTAAAAATACATTTTTTGTGAGCTACAAAAAAACTAACCTAGATTTAATATAATTAAAGTACATTATTATTGCTGATTTGATTGGTAGTGACTTGTATGGAGCGCTTCAGTTGTATGAACTTATGAACCTATCAATGACAGTATATATATATTATGTATTTTAGTATGAGCTACCGTATTTTATATTTTATTTTATTGCACGTTGGACCTTACCTAATGAATGAAAATAGACAAAATTGCATATTATTATTTCCTTTTCTACTGGAATGTCAAATGTACTCGGTAGTACTAGGAAAATCAATGGGCAGTATGTGGTCACTAAAGGTTGAATCTATTTGTTATTTGTTCTTTTTTTATTTGGTTTACTGGGAGTTAGGGAGTTTACTTCATTTTTGGCTTGGTTAACTCTGTACTTTTCAGTAGTTGAAGACGAAATTATTATCAGAAAATGGTTGTCTTGCTGTGGTATCAGTGAATGCACTACTACTATGGGATTGGTGATTGGTTAATCTTCTGTAAATGTTTTGATCAGTTTTTATATGGTGTACTGTACACATACCATACATACCACATAAAACGGGGAAGGGAAACCTTCGTAATAGAATAGTAATGAATGTAAATGGGATCTCACTGTTCACAAGAAATAAGTTTATCTCAAGCTCCAATGATACTTGAGAGGCTATTATTACCCCTAGATAAAAAAAATGGTGTTAGTTGATAAATGAAAATTAATAATGTTTTTGATGATTATTATTGCATTTTTTAAATTAGGTGGCCATTTAATGCCTGATGAAGCCTCATCTTCTCAAACAGACGATGAAGACGAAGAGAGACAAAGTATTGGTCGTCGCCGCCAGCCATCATCCTACAGATAAAAGCTCAATTGCCGCTATTGCTAGGTCGTCCAAATTTCCGCTACTTACAATCGCTGTTAATATTACTGATAAGTTGTGCGCTAGTTTTAAATGTTTGGTTTCGCAGACGTTACAGTTAGTTTTACTTTTAAAGTACTCTTGTTTGGAAAGGGTTGACCTTTCATGACTGAAAATCTTTAGCCAGACTTTTTTTTTTCAACAACTATTGTTGCTGTATTAATTCTGAGAAGGTGTTAGATTGCACTGAAGCGAGTATACTCTTTGAAAAAAAGTAATTCGTCGACACGTTTGTTTACTTACATTTTAGTACTGAAACTGTATGTAATTGATCTCAAGCTCTATTGAATTAGGAATGGTAGTGTGGTTTCTAATCAAAGATATCATTTTGAAACTGACCATCCTTTTAAACTAAGACGAAGTACTGTACTCCATATATTGAATATATATTTTGACACCAATATTGCTACACAAAAGGGGCACAATTACTTCAAATTTAGATCGTGCATGTACTATATTCTCTGACACAGTCACAGGACTTTTAGGAATGATATCGAATGAAAATGAAATGTTGCATACACATGTTCAGTTCATGTCTTAAAGTTAAATCAAGTACAAACTGATACTGAAAATTGTTTTCTTTGACATAAATGAAACAACTGCTTTAAATTGGTGCTTAATATAATTCATGCAAATGATGATACGAAACTTTGCTGACCACTTGATTTACTGAAGAATCTTCCGAATGTATTTCTTAATGAGCAAGAGCAAAGCAAGGACTCCATGTCTTGAGGATATTAATATATATTGATTGTTGGATTTCTGGATATTTATCTCAACTGACAAAGAAACGTAAAGCGAGAAAAATGAAAACTCAGACAATAAATAATCATTGGGATAATTACCCATTTTGCCGCACTTATCCGGGAATTGCATTGTGTTGCAAATGGTAGCGTTGCAATATGGAGTTGGCGTTCAGAATGTGAGGATTGAATTGCGAAAAGAGCTGACCGAGGCAGGCATTGAGGCGACCAAGACTGAACTATTTGTATAACTATAAGAATAGTGTTAGATTAACGATTACTAGAAAACTGATGCGATCGGCTATGACTGTAGAATTTGTTAAATATAAGTTATAGTAATGCTTTATAAATTACGTGATAAGTTCTACATTAAGTAGTAAGCATATGGCTGGAGAAACTGTTATGTATACATCCGCAAAGCTTTAATTTATTTCAAAGTTATCTTTTCATAGTTTTATATAGTTATTCTACATATTTTCGTCACAATAAATGGACAGGCTCGTTAATGTGAATACAGGCTTTATTTACTTCCATTTACTATTGCTGTACATGTTTGTATCGTAAAGGAGAAAAGTGCCGACACCTCGTTTAGTGAATTTTCTAGAGTCCTTATTCCATTCCTTACATATTATATATATTGGCATTTCTACTAAATCTTCCTAGAACACTTTATAGATATGTTATGTAAAGTTGGTCAGTGGTTAATTTATAAGAATTATTGTAAAGGAAGAAGCCCTAAAATCAGACTTATCCAGTTGTTAATCTTTGAATTATGGAAGTGCTGGAGTATTAGTGTTGTAAATGTATGTATGCGAATTGCAAACTAGTTATGTAGAAGAGGAACAGGTGCCAATGCATAAAGAGTTTGTATCGTTAATTAAATTAATTTATTGTAGATAACTTATCGTTTAAATGGCTTACGATGAATGTATGGTATTTCAGCTGATATTTGAAATATGACGAAAAGATATTATTTACGTTACGGGAGGAAAAAAGGACTTATTATTAGATTTACTTGTTATGATGATCAAAAAATGAGATGTTATACCTAAGTCTTCACAAATACAAAAAAAAATCCTACTTGTTCAATCAGATAAAAAAGAT
This sequence comes from Orchesella flavescens, assembly GCA_964034955.1. Classification (NCBI taxonomy): domain Eukaryota; kingdom Metazoa; phylum Arthropoda; class Collembola; order Entomobryomorpha; family Orchesellidae; genus Orchesella; species Orchesella flavescens. Next base: position 33,248,733 of record OZ035954.1, on the reverse strand, counting down.
GGATAATTATGCCGAAGAATCATATTTAAATACGTAAAACCAAATATCTGACTTGAAACAAACGGATCAAGAAGCCATTGATATCTTGATAATAAAAAGCCAAAGTTTTGTAAAATCAAACACAATTATGTAAGTATTGAATTCCAGCAGTCTGCGTCATTTGCATACTTTCATTTCTCCAAACTTGACAAAGCATTGTGACTTGCATCGGTTCGTAAAATATTTATTTGGAATCCATTTTGTGGAGACGGGGGCATATTTGGACGTAATTTATTTTGTTAACGTCAACCAGAAAGACAGGTTTTATTTCCAAAATCTCTGATTTTGAATACCAATCAGCAACGTAAGACGCAGTTGATGCTAATGATGAAGATGTCCTTCCTGCAAATTTGAGCAGAACTCGAATTTGACGTCATATCAAAGGGTGGCGTATTGAGGATTTTGAGTGTGGTGTAGTGTAGTGTAAGTTGTAGGTGCTTCCTGTGCATCAAATTGGGTAAGGCCAATTTGAATTTTTTATGTCTGATGTATTATTAAAATTTCAATTTTGAGATAGAAACAGGAAGTAGATTGAAAAATGAAAAAACAAAATATCCATGATAAAATTACAAAAAAGCATAGTATTTTCAGCATACTCAGTTGTATAGTGAAATAAAGGCTTCCTGGTAGAAAAATACAGTCCAACTAACTTAATAAGCTTTATTATGTACTTAAACAAAGCACGGACGGAAGTCAGAGTTGCATATTTAACTGTTGAAGGCGCTTATGAAATATACATATGTGTCTATAACAGTAACATGTACAAAACTTAATGACTAATTCAGCATTACCATGAACTGCTTCCAAATTAAAGAAGATGGACGTTCATTAAAAAATAATTTCTTTCTGCATCTTCGCTTTCGGAGGCATTATTGTTTTAATGAATAGAAAAGATGTGTAAAAAGAGTGGTTCATTATTCATTTGTGCTCCAGCAAGTCCGTCTTCACTTCAAGGATAAAAATAATTTCGTACTTTTCCTTATGACGGTGTAAGTACAAGTAGGATTTGCAGAATGTAAATTTTATACCATCTAAAGTTGAAATTAATGATGTTTCAAGGAAAATATCATTTGCGTGTATTATAGCATATCAATGTGGAAGAAAGGGAATATGCTTTGATCACCACCGAGTAATGAAATTTAATTTTGATTTGATATTCCCATCATGAAGCTGTTTATCAATCAGGCACCGTCATCATCTTATACTTTCTTGATTTTATTTGGGCCAGGCTTCATGGAAAACCAGCTTCGTTTAGTACACGAAGTTGAAAGTGTATCTGATGTAGTCGCTACCAATCCCAAACAAATACCCGTGGTTCTAGTTCATAGTTAGCAAAGCATTGAAAGTTATCCAATTATGATGGGCCAGTATCTTTTAAAGCCAAATCTATAGATTCTAGATATACTATAACTGACACTAGAAGAAACCTGTTGGTACTCCTAGAAAACTAGTCATATTATTGTTATGCATTGTGTGACGTCTGACGATCAGAATTCAGGATACATACAAAATCGAAAAAGATTAAAATATCTGTGTGCTATAGCATAATTCCTGTTGAATTCGTTACAAATAGGTGAGTAGGTAGTAGGTACTACGTAATCCTGAGATTACTTCTGCATTTGACTTGAGCTGCACGCTCATACGAGCATAATGTTGGGTTGGAGCTATAGATATAAGAATGCTTTATATAACAACAAAGTCACAAATAGCAAGTTGTGTTATGAGCCAGTTAAATTTTACGTCAATCTGCAAAAGTCTTCAATGCAGTTAAAAGGAACCAGTTGAAGAAGGGAATAAAAGGAGACACATCAAGCATATAGGTAAATGCATGCATGGGTGCCTTCAAGCGGAAAACAAGAACATGGGTATATTAGCTAGCTTGACATTATATGAAATTCTTTGCTACAATACACAGCTACATTTTTGATTGTTATTTTGTTATGTTGGTTTCGTTCGGGCCGTATAATCATTTTTGCGAAATGATGAAAATCCTCTTACTCACATGCATGAGCATTTAACAGTGTGTTTATATTCTGTTCATTTTACACTCACATTAAAATGTAACATAAACTCTCTTTGCATCTTGCACGCAAAAATGATCACAGTTAAAATTATTTTGTGTTTTTTTATATGCTCACGAACACATAGATAGGGACCTCATCTTGTGTGTGCATATCTATCATCAATTTTGCAGAAAAGTTGTAACAGTAACCATAATGTGATATTGAAAAAACGTAAAGCAATGTGGTAACATTCTTGCCGTGTCTATGACCGGCTCATGCATTATATACTCTCGCATGAAAAGGCTGAATAGAGGGCCTTTTTGTTGTTTTTTTTTTGTCTGTCAATACTTAAACATAATTGCAGTTTTAGTTAAATTAGAGACCAAAAGCTGTTAAATGTTGGAACAGAAATCAAATAACTTAACTTTGTTAGTTCAAGTGCAAAAACTGTGTTCAAGCCGATGAGGTGCAATAATAACTAGAGTGCATTGAGTCGAACAATTGTAATGGGTAGGTATATAGAATAAACGCATGCACTTTTACGAATGCACATTGAAACCAAAAGATGTTAATATGTATTAACTTGTCTGGTTGAAACCCATCACATCACGGCATGGGACGTTAGTTTTTTTGTGGTAGTACTCTGTAATAAGGCAAGTTTCAAGCTTTGAGTAAGCTAACTCTTTTAATGGTGCGGTTTGCGGGTCACTGTTGGTGCTGCTGGTTGCGTTACGAGTGTGTTACAAATCATGAGTATTGTGGATTCGAAACGTGTCTGTGAATGAAGATGGTTCTTTGTTTCACCAGTTTCATAGTAATCCCTAGCTCACATCATCATCAGACTGTCAGCAGAAGAGAGAATGCTTCACCAATGTGGACAAGTGATGAGCTTCAGATTCAGACCCTTTTAAGTGTAAGCATTCATTTCAAAAGTCGCAGTAACGATGTAAAGTGACTACGGAAATAATACTGACTCTCTTCTGAAAGTGTGAACGTTTCTTGTGCTAAGATTTTAAGGAGTTTTAACAATATTTTTATGTGAGTGAGGAGGGTTTTGGACAAGGACTTATTTGGGTAAGTCACGCTCACATTTGAAGTTGTTAATTTTCATTTTAAACGTGTAAATTATAAGTTACTCCTGCGAATCATTGTGACTTGTGAGTTATCCAATTCAAGTCATAAAGATTATTTCAACATACCAATACCAGGCATTGAAATTGTTTTTCTGCCAACACTTTGGCAATGACTTGAAGGTATCCTCCTATTTGAATAATAAAAATGTGCACTTGAGTGAGGACAATATTGATGTTTAATTAACATTCTATCGAAGATGGTAAACAGTCATTATAGATGTTTGGTAGAAACAAATATATGGTAATGTTAGACCTCTATAATCCCAGCTAATAAAGAAGCTGCACAAAAGAGCAATGTTGTAGGTGATGATAAGGGTTGAAAGGAAGCATTATTTCAGCTGTATGCTTACTGTTGCAAAACACAGCGACATAGTGCTGGTCATCAACTATATATGTAGTGTAAACTCGAATAGTTAGCACTTTACTGTAACTTCATTATATAAGGAAAACATGTGCAGTGCTGGTGCACTAAAAAATGTACGCATCAGCCGCAGCAGCAAACTTTCAATGTTTGCAATATTTTTTATTGCAAAAAGTGTCAAATAAATTCTATGATATAAAGCAGCATAAAGGCCATAACCCTAACATTAGGAAAGATTCTGATGGCCGATCATTACAAAGCTGAGCAACGCATGCAGTTCACTTCACTTTAGGGATATAACGTGCGTTATAGGATAACAAATAGGGACCATTGCATTCATTCAAATTGTCTGCAAGACCTACAAGGTGCGGTCACTAGCTTCTGCGTATCGTGAACCGCAGAAGAAAAGATATAATATATGCATCCATCTATACAATCCAGGTAGTGCATGTGGTACTGCGGACAGGTTGGCAATACTGAAAACTACTGATGATAGATTTGTCAAAATTGGACCAGAACCAGATGGAGATGGCACATAAAAATACTTCTTGTACGTGTACACATTTTATGGTATCAGTTCTGAATTTTAATTTATGTTCACGGCAGTTTACGTAAAATGATGGTTTTGGTAAATCATCCAGTGGTGGTATACTTGCGATTGAGTACTTTTTGGAGGGAGTCTATGAGTAAATTTTTGTGGTCTACACGAAACAAAACTAGTGAGGAAGTGAAATGGCTAGGATGTTTTTGGGGCAAGTAGCTGCATTATGACATATTTTCTTTTCTGATGATTCAGTAATTGTTCAAAGTTATGTAAGGAACTACTTGATAGTGTAGAGATGAGCAGAATGTAATTAGCAATTTATTTCACGTAGGTATATGCCATGAGAGTCGAAAGGGTAGCTGGCTGCTATCAAGAGCAATAGTTATGTAGCATAACCATACATACTATACATTCAAGCATGTAAATACCTATGAACTTCATTAGTTGCATAAATATATACAGAGTCCACAAAACTGTCTCTATCTATCGAATCAACAATCCCTTTGATATGTTTGTAAACAATCATGAGGTCCAAAACATTATTTTGGTTTGGAGCACGACGAAAACTTATGTTTGATTTATTTTGAATACAATAAAAAATCGTTACGTATCCCAGTATCCCGAATTCTGAAGCTTTCGAGAATCTTGATAATTATTTTTATTGTTATGAAATTGATCACAACAACTGAACAACATGTTTATTATTATGAATATGAAATGAGCTGTCAGAGGGGAAGTAGTGAAAATTTTATGGCTTAGGCTTACTAGGTACGTATTTTATCTAGGGCTAGAAGTTCTGATCTACGTGACTTTGAACATGCAGCAAGCACCTGATACGTCATTCGTTCATGCAGTACTTGTTTTTACCTTCTATATGGTAAAACCCGATGTTTTCAAAGTATGATATCTGGTTTTTGTTTATCAGATAAGTTCTAAGTTATTTGGCTTCTTATACAAATGCACTCATATTCTAACGAGTTTGCATTACCAGGTACGCATCGCTTTTACTATTTACCGAGTTGGCTTATGACGTCAAAAATGCATCTACCTTACATTGAAATAAAATTTAGGTTTTGACAATAATCTTATGAATCTGTATGCTGTCTTATGCGCGTCTAGCTAAAGTTATGCATAAATGCATCTAAATTCTTGTCTAAAGTCTAGGCCAACTATATACTAGACTCATCTTAGATTTTACATGCAAATTGTGCAACATTGATTTGCTTCGAGTCCCAAGTAATTAATCTTGAACTTGTCATTCATGCATGAACTATGATCATGAGAACTAATAAGGGTTGCGAAACATGCTTTAATTCTTCAGTATGTAAACACGATTCAAAAATTATTTCACAACTTGATTAATTTTATTCGTCTCCTTCTCCTCTGTTTTGTTATTGCACACCTTTATTAAAAATATTTCGTGCAGGATACATCATGCACTTTCTTTATCGGCTTATCTGATCTGATCTAATTTTTGTTAGAGATAACACACGTTGCTCCATTGCAACATCTTATTAGCCCACGCACGCTCATCTGCAAATTGCATGAGGCTAAACTAACTATAACTATTGCATTTGTCGTCAGAAACTCAAAGATTTCTGTTGTTTTAACTTGCATGACATTTCACCTTGAGTTGCTTTATAACTTTTTTAAACCTTTAAGTTTTTTAAATGCCAACTCAAAGCAATAACAATATTTTTTATTGTCCCAACAAAAAACTTCCTTCATGGTATATTTTGTTGTTTTAAAACTTTTTGAATGCAGTCATCTTGAGGAAAATGACGGTTCTAAAACTTAATGTTTTTTTATGGAATTCTGTAAAGCGATCATTAAATTAACAAAAACAACGTTATCTTGGCACGGTGATGGATGCTACAAAAGATCGTCTGATTAAAGAGGCTTAAGAGCCGAAGCGTCATAGCGTGATGTGATATGATCCAAGCCGTTAATTTATCTGCAGTAGCGAATCGATCCACAAAATAAACTACGTTACTAGAAATACGAAACACGCAACTGATTTCTTTGATCGTGTTGTTGATCTCAAGATCAACCAATTTAATGAACGCAAGTTCAAGTTGTGAGAGATCCTATCTTTCAATCTTCATCAATGCGATCAAATGATGTTACACAAGAGGCATGTCGGCATGTCCGATCTCGAGAAATTAAAATTAAGACTCGGACTTATTGCATTGTTCATTGTTGTCGCATTTTCATATATAATGGCAGAAAACCATTGAGATAATTTAGCTAATAAATACTAGCATGTGAGCATATCAGCGGTTGGTTAATGAAGCCATGATCTTCTATTAGTCATACATCACCGAAGTAGGTAAAACTAATATACTGTGAAGCACGTACGCTGACTTGCTGACATGAAATTATGATATGCATCATCTTTCTGAATAAAAAAAACTTTTATCATGAATTATGTATTTGTTAGTAATCATGTTGTACATTTTAACATGAGAAATAATCTGTAAGTAAATGCATATTTGTTTCGGTATATTTATTTAGCACAAAGTCTACTGGCATATTAATGAAGAAGTGAGAATAAGGACTTTCATGGATGAGCAATGTCCCTTGACTTAGGCATGCTAATTTTGGGCCAAATATATTCATTCACACACATAGTGTCAGTCTAACTTTACGTAGTTTATCATAATCACTAGTTAAGGTTTTATCTAAAAAAAAAGTCTTGCTTGTGGGGGTGAATCATGCATTAAATCCAAAATCTGCGTGCTAGTGTAGATCTCCTCCCTACAGTGACTTGAGCGTAACTTAATAAGTTGTAAGTAGAAAGTGCATTACTATATGCTTTTTATGAACTATCTGTGTAGAGAGATTGGCAGGTTTTAGATGACAAATTAAGGTCACCTGTATAAAATTCATAATGAGTCTCAACTCCACTAAATCTACTACTTGTTACGCCTACGCCCACAAGTCACAAGTGCATGTCATTATCGTACGTATCATCAGTGAAACTCAAGTTTTAATTGCTTGAAGTACTTGCTCGTGCTCGTGTACTGTAGTCACAGTCACTTGAGAAAGAAAGGTACAAAAAATGTATACATGCATTATAATTATTATATGAGACTATTAAGTTTTCATGCTGGTTTATTCCATGTCACCGACCGTCCAGTAAAACAAAAAAGTGTGGAAACAAAGGCCTAGAATTCCTTTAGCTTTGAATGATATACATATATATAGTTTCGTGACTATTGACCGCTTAGAATCTAGATTATATCAGGTCGTGCAACCGTAAAAGAAGTCCATATCCTTCATCCTTATCCTTACTAATACAACATGTATAGACGATCATTTTTAGAGTTGTCCAACTAGTTAAACTTGTGGTGGCCTTTAGAGACATTGGAGGACGGCAAATGTACCGTTTTAATCCTCACCTCTTCTTTTACAAGTTCTGCATGGGGGGATTTTTATTGCTGATAGAACTAACATAAGAAGACAGAATATTTACCAATTACTTAGAACCTGATTTCTAGTGTGTGCCTAATTGTTTTTAGTGAATGAAGTGCTAATCTCTCAAGGTACCTTACCTGATTGATTGATTGATTGGAATAAAATAAATTGACACTGATTGAGTTGTTAGAGAACTCTGGGGCAGTACAGACTTATTGTGTCGGATTAAGCTTATTATTAGTAGCTAATGTACTACATTCCACAATTTTCTTTAGTTATGATCAGTTTAGTTCTTGCGATGATTGTGTACTGATAGGTATAGTGAGAATTTAATAATAATTATTCAATTACTTTGGCCCTTGCTAAGCTAACACATTTGTTCTTGTGATTTGAATAGGAGGCGCCCGTGTTGATTAACTGCTGTATCCGGATATTGTGAAAGTGTAAAGTTAGTTAGCTAGATGTGAAACTAGTTATTTATAAACTGGACTCTGTTCAATATCCTTTACTACCTTTGGCGTTGGTGAGTTTGTGATGCGTTAAAAAAAGTAAAGTGCTGCTGCTGCTAGTTCTGTGGAGAATTTCCCAAAAGACATTTTTTAAATGGCTTTCTACACTAAGGCTACTGTAGCTGGACTGGCTGCAGCAACCACTACTCTCTCAGCCACCACCGCTACTGCCATCACATTTTTGACAACTCTCCTTGCTACCAAAAGTAGCTTTTTTGAGAATCAAAAGTTGGTTCAGCAGTATGAAGCCATTTTTCAAAAGCATCTCAGCAACTTCAAAACTTTCTTGGAGGATGCAGTCCTCTTTGTGTTCACAGCTATATGGCTATCCATAGCCGGCTTGCCTTATGGAGCCCTCCTGTTCTGGAGATGGGCTAACTTGATCTACCTTCGTGCACGGTGGGGACGCTTCACGGACCTGGTGGATGGATATGACATTATCGGAACCATTGATGAACCAACTTCCAAGCAAGTTATTATGTCGCTGAAAGTTCTTAAAGGGGTTGTTGATCTAGAAGATCTACAATCTCGTGTTGAGAAAACTATTAGCCGAAGGGACGAGCAGGGCAACCTGGTATTTAAAAAGTTTTTTCAATATTTGGACATGATTGGAGGATACTACTGCTGGATGCCTGCACATTTTGATATTAAACACCATGTCAGAATTGTTGACGGTCTTGAGCCTGAAAAGGTTGTGAGTGAGAAGGAAGTTATGGAAATTTTGTCGCAACATGCAAACATGCCATTTGCAGCTGAAAGGGCTCCCTGGGAAATTCTTATTATTCCAAAGTTTGTCTATAATAAAGAAATTCATGAGAATCCAGAGGATTTGGATGAGAAATTTGGAATGGTTATACGAATTCATCATGGCATGGGAGATGGATTCTCTTTGATGAAACTTATCATGAGGGACATGGCTGGATTAGACCCAGATAAATATAAACCACCAGTAAAGGACCAAGGCAAGCCGTGGCCTTGGTGGTATAGAGTGTTTGTTTTCTTATACATTTTCTGGAAAAGTCCTCGCTGCTTTTACAATGAAATGCGTAAAAAGGACTCAAATCCACTTCATGATGCCTTAACAAAGGTCAGCGGAGAAAAGTTTATTGTGTGGTCAGAGCAAATCAATGTAAAGTTTGTGAAGCAACTGAAAAACGAATTTGGAATTGGAATGAATACATTACTTCTTGGAGCTGTCAGTGGAGCTTTGAGATCTTACATTTTGGAACAGGTATGAAAGCCAACAGGATGTTATTGTTGAAATTGCATATTAATTACTATTATTTTTTCATTCTTTTCAATAGCAACATGGATCGAGCAAGTTACCTCAAGAAATAACTGCTCTCATACCAGCACCTGCTCCAAACCATCCAAATAACACGATGACCAACAAATTTGCAATTGTTATGTACCCACTTGAATGCAAAAGCAGCGATCCACGAGTGCGATGTGCGGCTATAGCAAAAACTGGCAAGGAAATTGCCACTTCTCCAGAGCCCCACGTGAACTTGTTTTTGACACAGTTGATTGGCGTAGCTCCTACAATTTTTTCAAAATTTTTCATTTACAATACACAGTCAACTGTTGTCATCTCCAATTTACCAGGACCTGATCGTACTATCAAAATTTGGGATAACTCACTTGTTGAAACCATGTTTTGGCTGCCAAACGTTGGCCATTCTGGTATATCAGAATCAGATATATATTATTTGCTCCTTGATTCTAGATTTAAAAACACTCAGGTAATTTTATGGCTAAGTGTTTTTTTTTTTACTTTTTTCCAAGGTGTATCAGTATCCATTTTGTCTTACACGGACACTCTCCGAATCGGGATGACAGTTGATAAAGGCATAATTCCAGAGGGTCAACAAGGAGCTAGGCATCTTATCAACTTGGTTGTTCGCGAGCTTGAGAAGATGGCCCGAGTGATTGGAATCGATCACAAAGGGCACGGAATCAGCGAAGACTTGCTCTTAGAGCCAGGGGTCCGTCGTCACAATTCTGAGGACGAGCTTGAAGAGCTTTTGCTTCCAGATTCGTCTCCACTCCTCTCAGGAAGGAGGAGACGAAGAAACAAAGGATTCAAAGATACCGACTCTTCTACCTCTTCTGAAGATTATGGGTATGGAGAAGAGGAGAGTTTGGATGGTGATGAAGAAGATAATGTTGACGTGCATGCAAATGAAAATGCTACTGCAGCAGCGTCAAATATTCTTGCTGAGCAATCCCAAAGGAATGTTACTACTGTTCGAGAGCGTAAAACATTGTACAAAAGTGCAACTCCAACATCCACATGAACTCGTATTCGAATGTTATGTGGTTGGGTATTATGGATTTCCATTTCTAATGTTTAGGAACTTAAGGCTGTCAATAGATTATAGTTTTTGTGGATATAATGGATTGTGTTGTGAATGTAATTTAATGAAATCCTGCGCTTCTACGAACTACAAATATTACGCTACTATGCAGATATATCCTTTTTACAATGTTTGTTGTGTAAACTATAAGCATCTTCAAAGTGTTTATGATTTACCTATTTGATCTATTTTGTAAATGATGTTGTATAAATGTTGTGATAAATAAAAGTTAAGTAAGTTATTAATTTTTCTCTCTCGAAAGGATGCAATACTAACCCTTAAAGCATCCCTGCCGAATTTCCTGGGCTGTCGACTATTTAGGTGGTTTAACTCCATACTTTAACTCTTTAAACTGCATAAAAATGCAGTTGAGTTAAAGCTGGTGACATTTGTTGTCGTCCTCGGACCAAGAGATAAACTGCATCGTTCTTTTATTTATTTATACACTTAGGCAGTAGTTTTCGAGCTTGCTGTTGTTCATGTTGTTGCTTTGATTATGCTACAGTTACAAAAATGTTTAAAAAAACGTAACCACTTAAAACCCAAAGTGTATGCATTAAAAACCAATCATTCACCTTGAAACACATGGCGTATCAAGCATGGAACTTTTTGCCTGTGCTTCACTTATATTCACACTAACTAAACAAGGAAAAAAACTTTGCACTTTCAATTTGCATTATAGTGATCTAGATATTATGCATGTCGTAGGGAATTTGGATCTATGATGCCATTTTAACAACTTGGTCGCGGTCACATTGTTCATTTCATCGACTCAATATTGCATTGTCTTTGCCACCACACCGCACCACTGCTGCTCATAGTGCTCAAACACAATTTCAAAAGGGTTTCGTGAATGTCACCATTCCACCACCGGTATTGGTATTATTGTATCGTATCCAAAGGGGCAGACTGCTAACAGTCACGTCACGAATAATTGATATTCAATAGCAATTCACAACCGAAATGGCTTTTAACACACCATTGCATTTACATTGACCATACAATAAAAGAACTGCATGTTCTTAAGGGAAAAGTGCATGCATCGGATGTAATCTGTTCAGTGAACTATAGCATCGCTGGTAATAAAAGAAGGTTTCAAGATCATTACATCTGAAAAATGGCTTCAAGAAAAAATAATGTATTTCATAGGTAATACGAAAGCGTAAATATGTTTTTTTTTTGCCATGAAATGAATGCATAATAAAAAAGTGTATCACAACACCTGTCACAAATCAGGCTACCTACAACCTACATCAAACAATGCGGCTCATTCTCAACGTGGTGGTCATAAACCTACTAAATAAAATGCAAAACATAATAGGTAGCCATAATTTTCTCTGCTCCTTTTTTTTAAAAAAAATGGACATTTCTTATTAGCAATTAAAAATATTTCATTAAATCTTTTGAAATTCTCAATATTTTACTGCTCCATTCATGTTATTTCATGTCGCCTCGCACTTACTATATACGTACTTAATTGTGTCCGTTGTGAGGAAAACAAGAAAAAAAATGAGTTGCGAAAAACTGATTGATCACTGATGCATAGCAGGCTATATATTTTGACGCCACGCCATACCATACCACAAAGGCAAAAGCGGAACAACGCGTGCTAATATAAAATATTGTTGTTCAAGTCTGAAACTCTGTCGCAGTTTGCAATAATGCAGCAGGATTAACAAAAAGTCAACAAAAATTTTAGCAAGAGGAACCTATACAAGTAAAAGCAAACGTGATGTGATGTGAATGTGATCCCACAACGAGACTAAAGCTTTTATTTCTCATTTTTGTTACGTAATGCCCTTACGATACACCATTCTCACATCCCTCTATATCCTTATACTCCTACATACATGATGATGATGATTAGTAACATTAATAGCAGCAGTTAGAGTGTTTTTATCAAAGAAAAATTGTTTTTGTCAATATATTATATAGTCTCTCCCTTGGCTGTGTGGCATTAGATTAGATGGTATAATTTTTGTGACAACTACGACGCGTACCAAGAGCGACCACCAAACAACTCTCCTCCCCATTCCATTTGTATTCTGTAATCTATTTAAAATCCTTTTTTTTATTGACGCTGAAAATGAAGGTATGGGGAAATGCATGCAAAAAACAAAGGGGAAGGGAATGACCTTTAAAATATTGTGGTACTTTAGTTTGTCAAGACATTTTCAGTGTGTGTATATGCATTATGTTAATGTGAGTAGTGGCCCATGTTTTGGTACTTGTCATGTTGCTAGTACGTACTTTGTATATATTATATGTAATCCATAATGTTGTACTCATGCGTATTCATTGAGTAAGTTGTATAGCAAGTAGGTATGGAAGTGAGCCGCATTGAGCTGCCTGAAGCAGTCTCAATGAATATAATATATTGGTTGGAGAGCGGTGAGCTCTCATTCCTGTTTCCTGAGTCGAGTGAGAAGCAACAATATTGAGTCAAGTGCGGAACACCCTTCTCTTGTGTTTCCGTCCCTTCATTTATATTTTTGGTTTCTGAGAAATATTGACTTAGAATAAAAGTCAATTGTCTATAGTATTCCTTATCGTTTAAACCATCATAACTTATTTCGTTACATATCCTGAGCTACGGTTCCCCATCCAAGTGGATTGGTTTGTAAATGCATATCTAGTACAATTTCCACATGAGCATCCCAAGCCAACGTCCACAATAGACGGCGAGTAACATCTCACCGATTTCGAAACCTTTCGGTAAGTTAAACAAAAATTTCGTAAATCTAATAATTAGTCTTCCTTCCACGGTGGTAGAAGCGAAAAGTTCCTCCTCTCGTTTGCCAAGCGATAATTATTTTTGTTGTCTTTTCTTTTAACTCTAATTGGAAAATTATCAGAATGTCATGCTAATACTGATTTTATTTTGTGAAAAGTAGATCCAAACTTGAAGCCGAGTCTGAGGTGGTGTCGAGTGACCTAAGTGACAATTCTATTTTTTGGCATCACATTTCCATTCTAAAGTTAGTTTTGCTTTTGTTTTGTTTCAGTAAACGCTGCTCTCGAACTCGTTCTCTCAACCATTCTGCACAGCCCAAATCTACCTCAGAGATTAATATGGATGACGAAGGTAACAATGTTGATAATCTCGGTGGTGGTCTTGCTCTGCATGCACCAGTATATTTTAATGTCGATGCTTTAAAGCTTATCAGAAAGTATAATGGGCGTACGGACGTCGATGAGTGGATAGCCAAGTTCAAAACTGACCTAGCAGCATTTGGAATTACCTATAAATACGCAATCCTAAGTCTTGATAGATTTTTTACAGAAGATGCTGCGAATTGGTGGAGTAGCGTTAGTCATAGGTTTCTTCCAGAAGAAGAAGACGGAAATGATAGATGTGGTGATATTTTTGATGAGATATCTACAGAGATGCGTGAATTTTTTGACCACTCAGCTCTTCAATCGGTCAACAGACAGAAAAATAAGCAAATCACATTCAAGTTAGGGATAGATCCCCAGCAGTATGTAACCCAAAAACTTGCAGTTTTGAACCAAATTGATCGTGAAATGTCGGAGGAGAAAAAGATTAGAAATTTAATTCGAGGCATTCCCCTAGATTTGCAGCTCCAATTCTCCACTCAAGAAATAGATAATACAGGGCAATTTTTAAATCGCTTAAGAAAATATGCTGAGATATTAGAAGAAAACAAAGGCAAACAATCCCAACCTAGCGATACCACCCCAGGTGGCAATAAAAGTAGCAGCTCAATGTCCTCCCCAATCCCAAGTCAAAACAATGAAGAATCGTTAAAGCTACTTAACAATCAACCAGGTCAGGCACCCCAAAATATGTATAACCCGCTGGTTTGCTTTGCATGTAATGAAATTGGTCACATTGCACGAAACTGTACAAATTCTAATGGTGGGGGACGAGGAGCTCGAAATGGGCCACCTAATCCTAATTTTAGAACGCACGCTAATTTCCCTCAAAACCTTGTGCGAGCACAGGGAAGTGGTAATTTTGCTTTTCGTGGAGGCAGAGGAAGAGGCAGAGGCATTCCTCGTAATTTTCCATTCTTTTACCCACAAATGAATAATCCATATTTCTACCCTCCGGCAATTAACTCATTTGCGTACCCTCCTTACTTTAATTTTTATGGAGTACCACAAAATTTTTCCAATAATCCAAGACCTGTTTTTAATCCCGAGAACCAAAATGTGTTGAGCATAAATGAAGTCCCGGAAGTAGTTCCAAGTATTCAAAATAGTGAACAACAGGGAAACGAGTAGAGCTGCTGTGTAATGAACGCAGCAGCAGTGAAAATGCCCCTTTTGTAAATTTCTTTCCTTTTCACAATTCTCAATTTGTCCCACCTCATAGTCTAATTGAGCATCTTAAGCCTCTTAGCACGCACCAGGCCAAGCCTAATTTAGGCAGCGATGAAATCCCTTGTAATGATATTCAAGAATCAATGCCTTCTGTCCTCAACAATTCTATTACTTCAGCTTTTCCTGTTTGTGAAATTTTGCATGATGCATGCTCTGATGGGGCTACGTGTGCGTCTACGGAATATACTCAACTAAATGGTCGCAATTATCCTGTCTACTACAGGAACAAAAAACATAAACGTATAGTTTTACAATGGCCTGTGGTAATACACAACGACTCCTTTTCTGCATTGGTAGACACAGGTGCTACCATAAGTGCTGTCAACCCAGAGGTTTTGAAAAAGATTCACCCCAGTCAATACAAGAAAACAAGAATAGATCCATTTTCCATAAATTTGTCAGTCGAAGAAAATAAGCAATATGTAGTCGAGGAACAAGTAGAAATTCTAATCACAGTAGAAGGTCACGAATTTCTGTGGTGCTTTTACGTGATCCCATTTCTATCAAATCAGCTAGTTTTAGGCATGGACTGGCTCTCAGCCATGCAAGTAAATATTTGTTGTAGTTCTCAGTCTTTAAAAATTGGAAAGCTAGTTTCCTCTATCCCCACCACTTCTGGTTCTCTTGAAGTAAATGAGTCAAGTTGCACTCCTTCCCTGCATACTGACGCTTCATCATTCAAATATTCAGATATCTGTGGTATCAAAGTAAATAAAGCAACTTTAATCCCCCCTATGTCAATGACCCGTGTTCTAGTTAAATCGGCAAAGAAATACAGTGGAGATGTAGTAGTATTCCCTTCTAGTTCCTCCGAGGCTTTAAAACATATAGCAGTGGGATCTTCCATTATTTCTCTGAAAGATGGTTATGGTAGTACCTATGTCCTAAATCCAACCAAAAGGAAAATCCAGTTACGGCCAAATTCATTAATGGGATTTTTTAAAAAGCTGGAAAACAATGATATAATATGCAATGTAGACGATGCTCTGCACGAGATCAACGCTAAACCCCAAAAGCCAGATGCACAGTTGTGCAAGGTAGACAAACAAAATGATTCTGAATTTGAGCAGTTAGAAAAGCACTTTAAGTTTGGTGATTCTCTCACTGCTGATCAAAGGGAGAAAATTCGGATCATTCTTAAAAAATATACAAACTCCTTTTCTTCCCCTGAAAATCCCAAAGTAGGACAATGCAATTTAGTAAAGCATTCCATTGAAGTAGGAGAGACAAGACCCATTAAACAGAGACCCTATCGGGTGTCCTTTCGTGAAAGAGATATATTACAAAACCAAGTAGATAATTTATTGTCACAAGATTTAATAGAACATTCTAGCTCCCCTTGGTCGTCCCCAGTAGTTTTAGTTAAGAAGCCAAACGGTGGCATACGGTTTTGTGTCGACTATAGAAAGTTGAATATGGTTACCAAAAAAGATAACTATCCCCTCCCTCGAATTGACGATGCCTTAGATAGAATGCACCACGCCAAATATTTCTCCACCCTAGATTGTGATCAAGCTTATTACCAAGTATCAATGGAAGAAACTAGTAAAGAAAAGACAGCCTTTGTCACCCCCGACGGCCTATATCAGTTCAAGGTCTTGCCCTTTGGCTTATCTAATAGCCCCGCCACTTTTCAGCGTCTGATTGACTCTGTTTTAGGCCGCCTCAAGTGGACCATTGCACTAGTTTACATGGATGATATTATTTGTTTTTCGAGTTCCTTTGAACAACATTTAGAAAACCTAGAACTAATTTTATCAGCCATTTCTAAAGCAGGGTTAAAGTTACAGGCAGCAAAATGCTCTTTTGGTTTTACAAAACTCAAATACTTGGGTCATATAATTTCCGACCATGGAGTAGAGGTGGATCCTGAAAAAGTTCGTGCAGTTAAAGACTTCCCCATTCCAAAACGCGTCAAAGATGTACAATCGTTTGTAGCCTTATGTAGCTATTATAGACGCTTTATACCCGATTTTGCTCGAATAGCAAAACCCTTGCATGAGCTTACTCGAAAAGATGTACCATTTAGTTGGAGTCAATGTGCTCAATCCTCATTCGATCATTTAAAAGAACTAATGTGTAATACTCCTATTCTAGGCTACCCAGATGAAATGTCCCCTACCGAAATTCATTGTGATGGATCAAGTCATGGCCTTGGATGTACACTGGTTCAGAATCAAAATGGTAAAGAAACGGTAGTGGCATATGCCTCGAGAACCTTACGAAGACATGAGCAGAATTATTCTGCAACTGATCTTGAATGTCTAGCAGTTCTATTTTCGATTCAAAAATTTAGACCATATTTATATGGAAGGCGTTTTAAAATAATTACAGATCACAAAGCCCTTTGTGATCTAATAAATTTCAAGGACCCACACGGTCGCGCTGCTCGTTGGTCAATGGCATTACAGCCGTATGATTTCGAGGTAATTCACAGAGCTGGTAAAAAACATGCTGACGCTGACGCCTTATCAAGAAACCCTGTAAAAAACATTCTTTGTCCCGATCCTGCAATCTTTTCAAAAGCACAAGATTTAAACGACGACCTTTGTAATTTTATTGATAGTAAACTCCATTCCCTATGCGCCATTCAGTGCGAAAATTTTGGTACCATGCAATATGCTGACCCCAAACTGAAACTGATTATTGATTCCTTGCTGATATTAGATCAAAACCCTGATGCGGTAACCCCCGTGAAAAAAGTCCGTTTACACGATTTTAAAATCGATGCTGATATACTTTATAAAGCCAGTTTTGAGCCCAATGGTCGCCTGTGGCGACTTGTTGTCCCAGATTCCCTTCAAAAAGTAATTTTAGACGAAGTCCATGCCCAAGATGCTAGTCACTTGGGCATTGATAAAACATGGAAGTTGGTACAAGAGCGTTATTATTGGCCCCGCATGTTTCGATCCGTGTTAGAGTACTGCAGAAGTTGTAAAACCTGCCAGCTATACAATCGACGTATTGGACCCACTCCTGGCTCCCTTCAACCTATCCCCCCTCCCACCTCCCCATTTATTCGAATTGGTGTTGATTTTGTTGGCCCTTACCCCACAACGTGGCCGAAGCGTAATACATGTGTATTAACGGTAGTGGATCACCTCACTAGATATTTAGAGGCATTTCCGTGTAAGGGAGAAACAACAGCAGTGGCGATAGAAGTCCTACGAGAAAACGTGTTTTTAAAACATTCCATTCCAAAAGAAATTATTGTGGACCAGGGTTCTTGCTTTGTTGCTAATGAATTTCAATCCTTTTGTAAAAATTATGGTATTAAACTACGATTCTGTTCCACTGCACATCCAGAGACAAACGCTGTTTGTGAGCGTTCCCATGACGTGTTCCAGCGCAGTATGGGTAAGAAAATTGGCTCCAATGAAAAAGATTGGGATAAGTTAGTCAACAAAATCGTTTTTTCCTACAATATTTCATATCATCGTGTTATAAAAATGAGCCCATTCTATGCAATGTTTGGTAGAAACCCCCGTATTTCAAGCGATAACAGTCTCCCAGTTTCACATTCGTACGTGGATGATGAGAACCCGGATAATATTGCAGACCGAACCCGTTCTGCAGCACATAAAGCCCACGTTAATACCCTTGCTGCCCAACAAAAGGCAAAAAGAGATTTTGATATGAAGCACCCTGACATTAATTTTCTCCCTGGTGACTTGGTCAAAGTCAAAATTACCAATAAAGTTAAAGGAAAAGTCCAGAAATGGCAACCCAATTGGATAGGCCCCTTTAAAGTTGTTCAGCAAATTGGTCCTATTACGTACAAGGTAGTTGATGCACGACCCATTCATGAACGCCCAGTTCACGGAAAAAGTGAAAGAATAGTTAGTACACGAAAACTCTGTCGTTGGTACAATTACTTTTCAGATTTTGGTTCAAATAATGACCTTTTTCATTCAGATTTTGATAATTCAGAGATGCAGGCTGACTCTGATTTTTATGCTGCGAGTTTTACGTCTTTAGATCCTAGTACTAAACCTATGGTACAGCGAAACCCTTCTTTACCTCGTAGCCTTTCTGTAAATAGTAGTTTTCACTCAAATAGTGCTAGAAATAGTGACATGTCTAATCTCCGTCAATCTAGTTCTTCTTCCTCTACGGATAGGTCTAATCAAACAGTGTACGAAAGAAGTGTTTCTTCAACTTCTAGTACTGCTTCAGTCCTTTTAAATCCTTTATACGAATCCAATTCGCCACCCCCAGAAAACGAAACTCTAGCGGGTTCAGATAGTAGTGGCTCAAGTTCAGAATCAGAAAGTGCACTTCCGGCATTGCCAAGTACTTTGCGACGAAGTGCACGCACACATACAGCTCCAGAGAGATTTGGGTATGATCAAAATTATTTTCAGCCTCGTCATGGTTCGAGAGTGGTGAGAAGAACGAGGTCGACAGCAGATAGTAGTAGCAAGACTACATAGGAGTAGTTGTTTAAATTTTTTTTTATTTTGATTGTCAAATGGAAATGTGATTAATGTGGGTTTTGAAGTTTAAATTCTAATTTTTGTCTTACAATTTCATTTATTTTTCAGTATGAGTAATTCCTTGGATATAAACGATGAGTTGATAAGTTTTCCATTAGATGAGGTGGAGGTAGCCATTCCAAAAGACAAGGAAGACGAACTTCTGATGGACACCGAGGAGGCTTTGGTCGTCTCACTGCGAGATATGACGCTTCCAAGCAAGAGTTCTGAGCCTGTTGCAAAGTTATCGGTGACTCCCGTAGTTGCAGAACAACTACCTGTAATGAAGGAAGCGATTCCATCATCGCTTCGGATGAACCAGCGGCGAAGATATCGTACTCGGTCTTTTCAGCGCCCAGCTCGTGGTTGGCCTGCCTCAGCACCTGTTCCGTTGATGTCTTTAAGGATTCGACCCCCAACATCATCATTTATATCCCCTCGTATTCCTAAATCTATTTTGTACCGTTCCTTGGAACCTAATGGTGTATGGGTCGACGTGTGTTTTAATTGTAATCAGAAATACCACAAGCAATATAATTGTCCATATAGAACATAAAATGTATGTCGAGTGAGAGGAAACATCCTTTTTTCTTTTTTCAATTTTTTCTTTTTTTAAACAACGGAATAGTTGTGGTACTTTAGTTTGTCAAGACATTTTCAGTGTGTGTATATGCATTATGTTAATGTGAGTAGTGGCCCATGTTTTGGTACTTGTCATGTTGCTAGTACGTACTTTGTATATATTATATGTAATCCATAATGTTGTACTCATGCGTATTCATTGAGTAAGTTGTATAGCAAGTAGGTATGGAAGTGAGCCGCATTGAGCTGCCTGAAGCAGTCTCAATGAATATAATATATTGGTTGGAGAGCGGTGAGCTCTCATTCCTGTTTCCTGAGTCGAGTGAGAAGCAACAATATTGAGTCAAGTGCGGAACACCCTTCTCTTGTGTTTCCGTCCCTTCATTTATATTTTTGGTTTCTGAGAAATATTGACTTAGAATAAAAGTCAATTGTCTATAGTATTCCTTATCGTTTAAACCATCATAACTTATTTCGTTACATATCCTGAGCTACGGTTCCCCATCCAAGTGGATTGGTTTGTAAATGCATATCTAGTACAATTTCCACATGAGCATCCCAAGCCAACGTCCACAATATATAAGTCGCACAGAATGTGGAAGTAGAATAATAGAATGGTATCTACCATTCATTCTTGGTGTTATGCAAGATAGATGCAAGTCACACAAAATTGACGTTGACTAATATGCATGAACTTATTTTTGGGGTCTATAGCTAGTAAAGTAATCAATGCTAATGTCCATGTAATTTGCATACGCATATATGCATAAATGCATGCAAGTACTTTTTTTGGGGAAAATTATTTCAGTAGCAAAGTGCTGATCTAGGACTCAATTTTTTTTATGTAACATTCACTTTTTTGGAAAGAAAACGGTAATAACACACAATACAAAAAATGGATTAAGTAATCCAATCCACTCCACTCCACTACGTTATGTCGCTCTGTTTTGGGTAAAAAAATTAGAAAAAATGGTAATGTATACATGGCACATGCATATATATTCCTAGTTAACAATGTCGATCATCGGTAAATGCTGGTTTTATAACAACACAAGCTATAGCTGGTTGATGTGATAATAATAACAGCGTGGGAACTTCTGGTGCAAGCTATAACTTATGCAGTAACAACAGAAGACAAATTGCACTTTGAAAGGTTTGGCCGATTGAAAGTGACGACGACGACAAACGGTACAGATTAGAGTTGCAGAGCATCACGCTTTCATTGTTGAGGGATTTGTAATATACACATGCTATACGATTTATGGCGGATATAAGAGGGATGTAGTGTCGGAACTCGAGACTTGAAAATTAAATACTGAAAGTGGCCATATAAAAGGGAAGGTTTTGAAACCTTTTGGTCATTCAGTGTCAGTGAGCAGTGAAGTGAAGACAAGAACAAAACTCAGGTCTTTATCAAAGGTTGAACTAACAACATATAACAACATAATAACAACTTGAAAAATTTGAAAACCTATTCTTAAAACCAAAAACAAGCCAAAAACAAAGAAACAATCATGTTCAAGCTGGTAAAACAACTAACTATATAAAGAAATGATACAATACGATAAGATTTCTGACATTGGAACACAGGAACAATTGGGGAACTTACTTTTCCACTCATTGTTTGTATAGATCCTTCTCGCTGCTTTGTTCGCCGTTGTTGCTGCCAAACACGGATATGGTGGATATGGAAATTATGCTGTTCACTACGGATTTACTGCTGGAGGTGGACATGGTGAGGGTGTTAAACGGGTTAATAATTTGAGGTTTAAAGGGCTGTGCTAAATTTATTTCATTTAATATGTTTAGGTGGGTACGGTCATGGGCACGGACACGGGCACGGAGTTGCTCATGTACAATTAAGCCAAAACCCCAGTCATTACAACTTTGGGGTATGACTACATTTGAAGAATAATACTTATTAATTTATTTGAAACATTACTAACGATATTGATTTTCTTGGTTCAGGTCAAGGAAGGTGGATACAACAACAGATACCATTACCAAACTGCTCACACTCCATACGGTGGATATGGACATGGTGGAGGTGGATATGGTCACGGTGGTAAGAAAAATTTTGAAATTTTCAAAAGTATTTTATGATCAAGCACGATTTTGATGTGAGAATTTTTAAATTTCAGGTGGTTACGGATATGGACGTTAAAACTCCAATCTTGTACTGCAAATGTTCTGGTCAATGCCTTGATGATTTTGTATACAATAATACTCATGTGTCAACAAACTTCTGAATACAAACTCATTTGAAATAATTTTTATTTATATCGAATACTATCTTCTCCAACAATACATTTTTATTCTTGCTACTTAACATTCTTTTGGTAATAAAAATGTTTGCAAATTTTGTTTCCAATAAGAAACACTAAAACTAAGCCCAACATTGATGATGATTTTATTTTATCTGTACAACATTTGGAATCGCTTTAATGCGCAGTGTTAATTTCTTCATAACTGAGTTTGCCATCCCCATTCTTATCATACTTTTTAAAGTTGTGCTCAAAATCAACAACTTTTTCAGTGTAGTTTCCACAGCCTCCACTGAGCAAATGAAGATGGGCTTCTTCCTTGTCAACATGCCCGTTTCCATCCTTGTCCATCCTTTGCCACCCAGTAGGCTCAAGGGCACCACTGACATCTCGCTTCCGCCTTCCATGACACTCTCCGCAGTTACAGCACCAAAAGTTGCAAGGTCGTCTTCCGCAACATGGAGTTGAAGTTGACTGAAATAATGGTATCAAAATAATTGAGTAATAATCGAAACCGTTACCGAAAAAGTTTCATAGTGGAGAAGGACAAAATTTACATACTCCATCTCCACAGAATCCAAATAGGGAAGGGCAGCATGCGTCCCATTGACTTGCCACCATGCTTACAAGGAACGCTGCTATTACAGCAGACAGCAGGATAAAATGCGCAGATTTCCCCAACATATCTAGGGTTCAGTAATGCCTATTGGAAGACAAGGTATTTTAATAATTTTATAAAAAAAATTGTAAGTTTCTGTAGCTTAATGAATTACCTCTAAAAGTTGAAAAATCAAAGTGAAGGTTCTATTGGGATCTCACGTTGTGCACTAATTTGGAATCCGTACCTCCAAGATTTTATAGTGAACTGCAACCTCGCCATACAAGCCACAAAATATTTCCTGTCCATGTTAAGTTATAACTGTGTTGTACTACATATAGGCTTCAGTTTATGGTTAAAGTGATACCACATTTTGATCAGATTAAAGCTAGAATTTAGAAGTTTTAATATTATTATCGTCAAATCCGGCACAATTGTGTCAAAAAGTTTTTCTAACTCTTCAATGTCAATCATAGGGAATAAATCGATATTTTGTTAGCGACAAATTAGTGGTTTGCCGCAGTTAGTTCCATTTTAGAACAATTTTTATATTACATCAAAAAGAGACCACATTTTACTTCTGCACGCTAGGATTGCATAGCTGCATTCCAAAACGCCAAATGGGGATCCGAATTTATTGAAACCCTCAAAACAACTTCCGAAAATTCATAAGGTGCATAAGTACAAAGAGTGAGACATATTATTATGGATCTCTATTGCATCTTCTTGCATAAGTCTACATACATACGGTTTAAGTTAGATTAGCAAATTTTTATATGAACCTCTAGTAAAATACTTTCACTCTTTAGCATAGGAAAACTATTATGCAGCATTTTTCGAATACTTCATAAAATCTAGAGATACCGATTTGCATTCGTGGAGTGAAAGTTTGAAATATATGTTAATAAAAAGTCCTTATGCTTAAATTTTGGAATAAGTAGAATACTGGAAGTATGTACGACTAGTTTTAAAATAGAAACCTAAATACAACGACGTTCTAGTTTGTAATAATGGATTTATGTTAAATTCTTTGAAAATAAAAAGATGGAAATTTATATTCTAAACTACAAAATATATTATTTTTTCAAAAAATTAGTAGAAATTTGGGCTCCGATCACTAGCTATCTGTAGAAATATTAAGTAATTTCGTTTCTGTCAGTGTGAAAGGAGTCATGCAGTCCAGCATATATATATATTTGCTTATTCATACAATTTTGTTTGGACAATTCTCGGATGCATGCATGCATATGTAACGCTGTTGAAGGTGCTTGTTTTCGTTAAACCTCTTCATACCCATTCTTAAATTAAATTCCTAAAATGTGCGAAATAATTTTTTGTTGACGTTGATAGGTTATGAACCACGCATATATATAGTTATAACTATATATAATATTATGAACCAATGCAAGGTGAATACTTGTGAGGAGAAGGATGCAATACTCATATTAAAAGAACACAAACATATTTGATTATGCAACAAAACTAATACACCAATGCATTTCATTTATTTTTAAATTCTTTATATTAATGTTACAAATTTTCATTAGAACAAGCCTCAGGGAAACCATTTCAGTAAAACATTGTATTGATTGAATTATGTTAATGCGCACTGTTAAGCTCTTCATAACTGAGTTTGCCATCACCATCCTTATCATACTTTTTAAAGTTGTGCTCAAAATCAACAACTTTTTCAGTGTAGTTTCCACAACCTCCACTGAGCAAATGAAGATGAGCCTCTTCTTTGTCAACATGTCCGTTTCCATCCTTGTCCATTCTTTGCCACCCAGTAGGCTCAAGGGCACCACTGACATCTCGCTTCCGCCTTCCATGACACTCTCCGCAGTTACAGCACCAAAAGTTGCAAGGTTTTCTTCCGCAACATGGAGTTGAAGTTGACTGCAATAATGGTATCAAAATGGTTGATTATAGTAATCGAAAAAGTAAAGTTTCATAATGAAGGACAAATTTACATACTCCATCTCCACAGAACCCAAATAAGGAAGGGCAGCATCCGTCGAATTGACTTGACACCATGCTTACAAGGAACGCAGCTACTACAACAGATAGCAAAATGAAGTGGACTGATTTCCCCAACATATTTATTGGTTGTCAGTATTGCCTATTGGAAGACAAGGTATTTAATAATTTTATACAAAAAATTGTAAGTTTCTGTAGCTTAATGAATTACCTCTAAAAGTTGAAAATCAAAGTGAAGGTTCTATTGAGACCTCAAGTCGTGTACTAATGCGGAATCCATACCACTTCAAGATTTTATAGTGAACTGTAACCTCGCCATACAAGCCACAAATATTTCCTGTCCGTTTTAAGTTCTAAATGTGTTGTGCTTTGTTCTACATAAGGTTTCAGTTTATGGTTAAAGTGATACCACATTTAGATCAGATCAGATACATAAGATTAGCTGGAAATTGCAGGTTTTAATTATATTATCGGGAATGCGCATATAACAGGGAACACAGGAATAAACCGATATTTTGTTAACGACATATTAGTGGTTTGCCTCATTTCCATTTTAGAACGATTTTGATTACATCATCCACATTTTACTTTTATGCCTACACTGTCAGTCAGGGATCACTGTGCAAATTGCAAGCTAGGATTGCCAAGTTTCACACCAAAATGTCAAATATGGATCCGAATTTATTGAAACTCACATAATAACTCCCGAAAATTCATGAGATGCATAAGCACAATGAGAGAGAGAGACGTCAATCGTACATGCTCCCTCCCCACAGAACCAAAATAGGGAAGAGAGGTGGTCGCCAAATTGACTTGCCACCATGCTTACAAGGAACGTAGATGATTACAGCAGAAGGTTGATTTCCCCCAACATGTTCATGGCTTGATAATAACTAGATTTAATTGGAAAATGAAAATCATGCAGTTAACCGATCCTTGAGCACCAGGCTTTTATACTAAACATGTATGTATATACCTACTTATGATGGCCACAAAAGGTTTCCTGTGAATTTCTGACATATGTTATAGGGTTTACGGTTAAAAGACACCAATATTTGGTTGTTCTTGAGTGATAACGGAAATTGATTACATTCATACATTTCGCCCACATAAATCCGAGATGAAACCAAAATCGTCAAAATGATACGTACATAATTGTGGCTTAAAAATGGGACATGGGATATTTTGGCGATACACTCATACTAGTCATACTTTGCTTTCATCTAAATTACATTGCCCAAAGGAATAACCACACTCGTACTATTTGTACAAATTAAACTATAAGATTAAATAACTTGTTCATTGTTATATGGTCAAACTTGAGTCAAACTGGGTTCTTTGAAAATGTTTAAGACCATTTAATTTTTGAGGATTTAAATTCACCTGTCGGATCAATTACTCTGGGATCCATTATGTACAATGTTCCAAACGTGTATATAGTTCATCGTGTATGGTAGATGTGAAATGAGTTAAATGATATGAAGTATGATTTGATTAAGCCAGTCAAATTAACAATTTATTAAAATGCTTTCAAATTATACCTATTCAATTTTTTGCAGCATCTCAGCCTGAGTACACTTCAAGTAGCAAATGTTCAAGATCATGACGAGCAATAGTCATGTTAGCCACTACCATGTTGCTATTACAATTAACCATTGATTTCAGCATAGCTGAGTTTACCATCACCATCCTTATCATACTTTTTGAAATTGTGCTCAAAGTCTGCTATCTTTTCGGTGTAGTTTCCGCATCCACCGCTAAGTAAATGCTGATGAGCCTCGGTCTTATCAATATGTCCATTGCTATCTTTGTCAATTCGTTGAAAACCTGTAGGCTCTAGAACCCCACTGACATCTCGCTTTCTTCGTCCATGGCATCCACCGCCACAATTACAGCACCAAAAGTTACAGGCCCTTCTGCCACAACATGGGGTGGCCGAGCTTCCTAAAAATACAAAGAGCTTGTTGAACAATATACATGCGTAAAACATGGCAGAAAACTTGTTAAATTTACCGTCGCCACATGTCCCGAAAGCGGAGGGACAGCATCCATCAAGCAAACCTGTGTGTTTCAAATAAATAAATCATAAAACAAAATCTCTAAATTGATTATAGTTTAGTCACGTAAAAAGTTTACATTTTTACTTACCACCACCCAGAATATCTTTCCACCCTGCAGAAGCAGAGTTTATGATAGCGCAAGTTACTATCAACGATAGTACGCAAAGTTTTATAGTATTGGACATTTTATGTATGCAATTCTAGATTGAAAATGTTTAATGTGTTTTAGCTTTTCCTGTGGAATAATTGATACAATTTTAAAGACTTTGGCTTTTATAAGTTTCCATCTTTCGAATTGTAAATTGTAAGCTTTCCTTTTAAAACCGCAAATACCAAATCATCTTAATCATCTACTTTTAATTTAACTTCAGTTCACTGACACATGCGGTCATTTGAGCGGTTTCTTCTTCTTTGTTCCATTTTTCAAACACTCCTGTTTGTAGTTGGTATTAGCCAAAACATCATAATTCACCGCAACCCAATTATTTTTTGGATGAATGACATCAGGCATATCATACATTACATTTAGTTTGTGCTTGTCAATGTCAATCGATCAAGTATCATTATGCCCCAAATGAAAAGAATCTTGAAAAGTTGGCAAGTAAAACTAACCTTGAATATTATTTGTAATTAATTTTAATGCTCTGAATCGGCCACAATAATACATTCATGTTCTGGTTTACTGAAACCCAATTCAGGTTTTAAAATAGGACCTGGAGCAAACAAAATCTGGAACAGTGCGTAACCTAATACTAGTACAACAAAAATAATGAAATATAGCTCAAATCATAATTTTTTTATGACTGCAACCGGTTTTGATGATCTTCAAATCATTTTGCTTATATTTGTCGAGCTGCTACTTCTGCATCATAACAATCTAAATTACAATGAAGAAAGAATCAGCAATCCAACATGTAATCACAAAAGAAAAGCATGACACCTAAAGGAAGAGCACATTGACAATGCCATAAACAGGTCGTGGAGGTGGATAAATGATGAATGCATTCATTCGTGTTACCGTGTTGCTTGCAGAAAAACAAGTCTCAATTTGAACGACTGCAAAAATATATGTTTAAAATGCAGGTCACAATACATATGGGCACATCTTCCTTTTCTTTGCCACACGTGCAAATACTGGAGAATGATGATAATTGCTTGGCTGTTGGATTGATGTTGACGTGTAAGCAAAAGTACTTATAAAAACATATTAGTTAGCAATATAGCATACAATGATATGGAATGGAAGCCAAGTAGGAAGGTACACTATGAGGCGTGGTCACTATTATTATCAGCATCAGAATTGTGAGTGAATCACTCTTAAATTTGAGTCGGCCAACTATTTTTTTTGTTGTTGCAGCCCAACCTCTGGAATTATGTAACAAATTACTGCATGTGGATTTGTTGTAGATGCTTCCATACACATACTGTCCGGCTAGCTAGCTCCTATAAATAGATCAAAATGATCTCAAATCAGTATCAGAATCATTTTGCAACTTGCTAGAACCTCATCCAAATAACAACCAACAAACTCCAACCATCTCCAAGATGTCTCGCCTTGTAAGTTTCTAGCTTTATCAGATTTTCCTAAATCCAATTGAATATATACGTTATTGAAAACCATAATATTAATATTTTCATCTTTATGTATTTTTCCAGTTCGCTCTCCTTGTCCTCGTCGCCGTCATTGCCGTTTCCAGCGCCCAATACTACGCTGGATATGGGGGATATGCTGCTTACCCATCTTATGGAGGATATTCTGGATATTCTGGATTAGGGTACGGATATAGCGGACTTGGATATGGTGGTCTTGGTGCTTATGGATACTACAAGAAGTAAACGTCTTCGTCTCTAAATATCGCTAGATGTTAAGATCCGCAATTGGCAAAAAACCACAAAATTTGTACTCGTCAATTCTGACAAATATTGGCCTCTCAAAAAATAAACTTTTATGTTTATCACGTTACTTTTTATGATTTTTATCTTTTTCTGATTTTAAATTCATATGCATGCTATATACTCAAACATTTCGGCATTCGGGCAGACCAATCCATTCATAGAAACCACAATATAAATACGTATAATATATTGGTATATTATTTTGTTTCATCAAATTCATAAAACATTCATGTATAAATGCGACCACAAAAAAATAAGTGGGCCTTTGTCTTGGTTTGAATATTGTTATATGCTCCTAAAGTCACCTAATTTTTACAGCAATACAAACTCTTTTCATAATATATGGAAGAACAATAAAGTAATTTTATTAGCAGAAACTGTTTTCTATCCTCCAATATTACGTGACAATGACAATAATTCCTCGTCTTTTTGTAAGAATAAGAATACACAAAACAGGGCTGGTTTCTATCTGTCAAGTACATTTCCGTTTTGAAAGTCAAAGGCGTGCTTCCACTAATTCAACCCCAAAGGCATAAGGAACAGTTTTATGCATGTGTTTGCATACAGAAAAGGAAATATTACATCCATTGTGCTGGACGTGTAAATATTTTTTTCGAAATCGACCTTACTATTTGAAATAGTTCGTGTTGATATTTACCAGTTCCAGATGAATGTGTTGTTAGCCAGCAAAATCGAAAAATCCAAGATTTTTACATTCAACACGTTGCCGCGACGTAATGCACGATTGCATGTTAACAAGAAAATGCTTTAGTGCGATGCTTCATCCTTTTCAACAATTTAGTTGAAATCACAAACTTGTTTTAATAAAAATATTGTTTTGCATTACATTTTTTCTCTTGATATGATCTATAAAACAATGCGTCATGCTTTAAATAATGGCCTAGTTTTCATTTCCAACCAACTAGTGTGTGATGATGGTCGGGGTTTGGAGAAAAAAATTTAAGATTACTATTTTTACGATCAACATCATCACATGGAATGTACATAAATGTGGGTTGACCCACGACTGGCAAATCACAAGTCGTGGACCAGTTTTTTTAGCAGCCACGACCATATGCCGCATCTCGATGCAGTATATTCCTATAAACTATAAACACTATGTTCAGGAAAAATGCAAAAAATTTACCTGCTTTGGTGTTTGATGAACGAAAGGATCGTAAATATAGATACATGAGCGAACAAAAGCTAAATGGCTAAATCCATTTTTGTTCGTTGGGCTCAAGCACTCGCTAAAGCATCAATGTTTAGACGCAATCAAGATCATTTTTCTCAAGTTTTTCATTGTTGTATCGTATCCGTCTTGAATGCATGCATGAAATGTACCTTATAACAAGATGCTAATTAGGTACGTATATATATATGTAATGTAAAATAAGATTTCGTAACTTTTGGAGAAGAGGATTCATCTCATCTCATAATATGCTCAATATCATATACATTTTATGTTTCATTTCATCTCGCTGGAGTATAAATAGGTCGATTCAACTCTCATTCGATATCAGTTAGCTTGCAACGCTCACCAAACAAACAATCATCAAAACCTTTCAGTGAAGTCTCACTTCCAAAACCAAAATCAACATGTCTCGCCTTGTAAGTTTCAAAATTGGAAACTTTCTTGCTGATATTTCAAACTGAAATCATCATTTAACCATGTAACATTCAAACTAATCTGTTTATACTTATTTTCTTTCCAGTTCGCTCTCCTTGTCCTCGTCGCCGTCATTGCTGTCTCCAGCGCCCAATATTACGCTGGATATGGAGGTTACGCTGCTTACCCATCTTACGGATATTCTGGCATTGGCGGCTATTCTGGATATTCTGGACTTTCCTATGGAGGTCTCGGGTATGGAGCTTACGGATACTACAAGAAGTAAACTACTTTAACGATTCGAAACTATATTTTTACCCAAACCCAAAATTCATGATTTGGAAATTTTCGCACCATTTAAAAACGATGAATAAAATTGGACTTCATTGAAAATACTAATACAAATGCTATATTCTCGATCATAAATGTATTTTGTTCAAAATCGGTAGCATTTAATAATACTGCATATTAACTCTGATCGCATATCGGTATTGTTGTACTGCTTCTTAATTGTTAAATATGGACGAAATGTTCTTCTCAAAATGCTTTGCAGAAAAGTGAGCACATTCTTTTTCCGAATGGTAAACATATTTCCGATCATAAGTCATTCGACTTACAAGATTTTGTAATTTTTTCATAACAACGTTCCCAACGTTTCAAAACTACGATATTCCAGTAAATTTGAGGGTCCAATGCTGATTTAATTTGTAGCAAACTTAAAACCATGCAGAAACAAACCATGGGGAACAGAATTTCCAAAGATGCAACATCATTTGAGTTTCGATAAATGCACAACTGGATGATAAAAAAATCTAGTATGGCAATAGGAAAATGATATACATGGACTATCCAAGACCAGCAACCTTGCTATAGTAAAGTTGATCCTTTTCGAAGTCCCATGTTAAGGGTGAAGAACCGAAGAATGTTTGAAATAATACCAAAAATTGAGAAAGATAAATGATTGCAATTTTGGTAGGCATGATTTTTGCTGATTATTTTTATTCACTACCTTAAAACTTTAGAAAGAACAACAGGTAGATAATGTGATAATATAGTCTATTAAAAAGCGTTTCATTCATAATTGATGCTTTTAGCTAATTTTAGGTAAGGGTGAAAGTTTTAAAATAGTTATAACATGTAACTTTAACTCAAACTTCTCCAACCTTCAATATAAGCGTAATTTTTCATACATGTATGCTTAAACCTACACCACAAAGCTCCCTTTAATTTTGTACATATATTTCACTTCATGGTTTAGTTAAACCAGCTAAATTATAATATGCTTACGTTATTATAAGTTAAGTCATTGTACAGTTAGTCATAAAACATGGACACATGAACAAGTGTACAAGATTTAGTAATTAAAAATAATACATGGCGATTCTCAAGTTTTTGCTATAAGTATCAACAAGCATGCAAGTAATCGTACATTCGATACAATTCCAGATTTATCCTATGTCGATTTCAGCTTAGTACTTAAAACATTACAGGCATACATGGTTAATAGGTTTTGAAATATCGAATTAAAAGTAAAAGAAATTACAGTGCATCAGTGATTTTTACAAGTTTTTGTAACATTTCAATTTCTACATCTCTTAAATTAATACTATGAATGTTAACAAGCTATATTGTGGAAATTATTACTAACATAAATCCCTTCATTCATAAGTAAATTGGTTTATGCAAAACAATAAGCAAAAATGTATACACTACTACTATGTCACATAAATATCATAATTATAATATAATCAGTGGCTGGAATAAGAAACGAAATGGATTTGCACGGAACACGAACGGATAGAATATGTATGGGTAGAATAGAGTACAGCCACTTGTAGGGTAAAGTATATAAGGTAGAGTATAGTCCAGCCAGGCATTAAATCTGTTAACCAAAAATGTCATTACAATAATCCAATAGCTGTAAAAAAAATTTAAACTCCTGTTTGTTAGTTGTAGTATTTACCTCAAGTTTTCACGTCCTTCGTTCACTCCTACGAAATGAGATAATGATCAGTCAAGATGCAGTGTTTGAACTGTTGAAAAGTTTATAGATACATCACATTGTGCATAAATTATTTTAAAAGTAGGTGAGATTATGCATATGGTGTATGGGTTTAAAAAACATGAATCATGTACTTACTGCTGAACAAACAATCATAAGCGAGAGGATTAAGATGGTCCCACCACCTAACTGCAAGGCGGTGCTTCTGGAATAGTAACGTACCATAAGATCGTTGAATTTACAGGTACCGTTGGCAGTTTCAAAAAAAATCGGTTCCCTACAAACACAGACACCATTTCCAAACCTTTCGCCCCACTGAGTGTAGCACCTGGCCCCATAGGGGCAACGTACGCTGGCAGGGTCGTCCTTAGACACTTTTGTGTTGCAAAAAGCTCCTAACTTGCCCACACAGCTATTGCTATACTCATTGTATTCATATCCGTATTCATCATGACATTGACACTTTCCTTCCACGCATGTCAGATGATTACTTTCATCGCAGACAAGTTCATCATTATCAACATCGCAAGGGTCACCAAAACCAATTACACACTTCCTGAAACGATTTGTGTGAAAGGATGAATGACATACACAATGTGATGATTGAAGAACGTTCCTGAAGGAGTACAACTGTATTTCACATTCAGCTCCTTCGATGCACTGCGTGTAGTTGTTAGAAATATTGTTTTCGCTTTCACCAAGTAGTTCTGTACTGTTGTCTGAGCCTGAGTTGTCCACCATATCACAATATCCACCAACAAGACTAACACATTTCTGCTTCACCTTTGAATACACCTGTTGAGTAGGATTTTTGCAGGGTGAAGGAACACCGTCGTGACATTTAACCTCCATGAACATTCCCGTCATAACTAACGCAGCCAGAAGAAGTACAGGAAACCCAGTATTAGTATTGGGCTTCATCGTGACAATAGAAAAGTAAAATTCTTAATCACAAAAGGAAGATATATGGAACAGGTTCTTTAAATAGTGGGGAAAAATTAACACCAAAGTTTTCACAAATGATTAAGAGTATGATGTGCTGAGTATAAAAAGGAGATAAAGTAAACTTTGTTTAAATCCCTCTGCAATATCAAAGGAATGTGGGAGCGATGAGTTAATAAGAATAATGTTCAATTAATGCTTGAAATGATTACTCAAAGATAGTTTGCTGAAGTATTTCCTGCGGTTTTCTGCGGTGTTGGTGGTATCTTTACCAAAATGCAACTGAAGTAGTTCTTCTTCGTTCTCTGGAAATACTGTATGCTCATCTTCTTACCCAACAAATGATCACATGAGAAGGCTATGATCATCTTCCTACTCTCATTTCAAAACGTTCTGCATACTGTACTCGAAGTATGACTCATAATAAAATATTTACAGCTGCATTCAAAGACTTCATTTAGCACTTGACTCCAACGTTTATCGCATATGCCGTACTGGATTACACAGAGGAGGAGGAAACAACACCAGTAAGTATGTACCCTCCAAACGTTCGGTGAATGGAGCATGGTTTACGTTTGCCGTTGCCTCATACCTTTCTTCAGAAAATTTACCTCGTAATAAACACAAACCGACTCTGGGTTTGTATATGTAAATAATCTAGTTTAAATAATGAGTAAGGAAAGTTACTATGCTTATTTATGCTCATGGAAGTAATATCAAACTTTGAAGGATATGGGACAGTCGTAAAATTTCCATAGAAGTGACATCGTTATGCTGTTGTGCATTTATGCATGATATGATTTTATACGTCAATTGGAGGTACATACTTCTAATAGAGAGGATGAGAGAAATGTATCTGGTGTTAACTGGCTGAAGAATGTGCTGGGCTGTGAAGAATTAATATTTTTTTGCAACCCTGGAAAAAAGGGAACATTATGTTCTAAAGGCCCGTTGAGAAACTGAGACAAGTGATACATCAATCGATTGGAAATTTGATCGTGATCGTTTTTTGTAATTGGCGACTAGTTGCGGAAACGCTCTGATCTCGAGATATTTTCGATCCAACTTGGTACCAATCCTATAGTTACCCATACCCCACAACGTGTATGATAGTCAATATTACGTTGGTAATTACACCGTTATACTCTACTACTACGTACCTGCTAACCTATTCCTTGAATTACCCTGTCCACACTTTCTAGCGTTTTAACCTATTCCTTCAAGTACCCTGTACACACTTTCAAGCGAGTTAACCTACTATAACCTAACCTATGAAAAACAGTATGAAATAAACTGCTAGTAAGCAGGCCAGAGACGTAGCTGAAGAGGGCGTTGAGTGAGCACCTCCAAACCCCCTCATCCCATGTCCACCAAATCTCCTCCACCACCTCTCACTCTCACTCTCTCTCTCTCTCTAAACCCACCTTCGCGATCCTCTCCCAACGTATAGTGAAAGCATTCATTCCATGGTTTATGTACAACCACCTGATTCCGAATTTATACACAAGAACATCCATACGGATGCTGGGCTCTGCTTCCGTATACGTTTCAGCCAAATCGATGAGTTTCTGAACTCTAACGCCTATAACTTTTGAACCGTTTGACCGATTTGGCTGAAAAGTATTCCCAGAGGTCCTCTTGAGTAATGCTACCTGTGTATCTAATTTGAGCCAAATCGGTCAATGTATGTGACCAGGAGAGTGCGCACAGACAGACAGACAGTTTTAGTAAAACCATTACTTCGCTGAATACTCAGCTACGTAATAAAAGAAAGCAACCGAATTACATAGTAATACATACCACATACATAGTAAAAATGATCGGTTTGGGTCAGGTTTAACTTAAATTTTCTCGGATTGGGAACGTTTCCGCACAAAATAAATGATAGATAATTGATCCTCATTGAATTTCCAATCGATTGGTGTATCACATGTACCCATATCTCAACGGGCCTTATTCTCATAATATACCGAAAAAAGATGTGATAATTATAATATTCATTGAATACCAAATGCATATATGCTCATTTTATAAATATTGTTTTATTATTAGCTCTATATCAAAATGAAAGATATTATAATGTATCCACCCTAAAACTCTTACTTTCATTATAATTTTAACCATCAAATTTACTTGTAACGTTCAATCAGATTATAATTTAAATCTTTGTGTGTTTCTAGCTTGAATGAAATTATTTTGCTAATCGGTAACGTACACATGTGGTACCTTCATCAAATGAGCTTGAATTATAGAAACTTGTTTGCCGTCATTTTGAAGCCCACTGTATATCACTGTAACGGCGTGGGGCCTTTCGTTCTCGCAAACTTCGCCGTAGTAGGACCTCACTTTCTTGCCTCGGTAAATCTACATTCCACTCATGATCAAATCTTTGAACAAGCACTACCGGCTGTAAGTCTGGCTCCATGTTAGCTTGAGCTCGGTTTGCTTGCATTCGTAACCCATTTACCTGTGGATTAGCGACAGGTCCTGGTTGAGGTTCAGCATTTTGCTGATTATTGGCAAGTCGAGAAGTTTGCTGAGTAGGTGAGGCTCCAGCAACGGCCCGATTACCAAGACGTCTGCCAGGTCGCCGAGTAGATACTGATTCAGAAGGCAACTGATCTCGAGTAGCTGAAGAGCCAGCAGCAGGTCTACCACCTCGCCGAGGTTGTGTAGCTCCAGCAGCAGGTCTACCATGTCGCAGAGGACCAGGTTCTGCAGCTCCAGCAGGCCCGTGAGTAAGACGTAGCCTACCACGTCCATTGGCAGAAATAGGCGCTGCAGTACCATTATTTAGTCCTCCACCTTCAATTTCATCTTCATCATTATCATCATACACGGGATTCGGCCACATATCTATTTGTCTATTAACAAAAAATATAGGTTACTAACTTTTTAATAACACATCCTTCAATACATTCTAAATGTGATTGGAAATGTATCTGAAACCTATAAATTGCATAAAAAATATTAAGCTATTTGCAAATCGTCTACATTTGACGCAAAACTTACCCTTCCTTTTCTGCCGAGGATACGCAGCACCATACAACTGCTACTACCACACTGAGAAGCACCAACAACGCAGCAATGTGACGCAGTAACTGCTCAAACAGTTCCAACGCTGCCCAGTAATTTACGACTTGGTTCATCACCATCATCTTGGTTCGTAAAGGTTTGAACAAAATCCGGAATATGATTAATTGAGATAACGAAAAGTAGATTCTAATAAATTAGATAGCAGTACTAAAGCACCACTCCAAACCATATAACCCGAATGTCACGACTAATGGTTTTGCAGTATTATTACAGATTGTAGGTGATCTAGACAAAGAATATTATTTGTAGCTTAGGATATATGAACGAGACCAAAAGATAAAAAATGCAGACTCGGTGTAAGTCTGGAAGGAAATGATTAATGATTTTCCAGTATATGCTTGCTTTCAAAAGTTTTAACGCAAATTTTATTCTTTACCAGCCTAAGAAAGGTATGGAATAAGATGGTGTGATAAAATTGTGTGGCAAAATGGCTATCGAAAGGAATATTAGGTAGTAAAATTCTCCTTCTTAAAGTTCCAAGAAGTCATAAAGTGTATTGTTGCATGTACTGGGAATCGGATCGGGGAGCAAGCCAACTTACGCAAAGTGTAATATTTTGATTGGCCAAACCTTGAGAAGAGTATGAGATAGGTAATTACACCCATACCACTCGTATATAGAGCCCACCGTGACTTTGTCACACGGAGTTACAAAATGCTTATATATCTACATATCCAAAAAGTAGACGAGTTTGTAAAAAAAATATATATGAATTTATTGATACTGTATTCCTTCCATCTATACGCATTTTAATTTCCATTAGAAATATGGCGTGATGATTATTGAGCTGTATGGTACTGCTGGCTGTGCGTACTTCTGAAGGAAATTCTGTGAGCTGTACAAAAGTATGGTTATTCTATTCTTCATGATGTACGTAAACATTTTTGATAGAGTTCCCACAAGGTGCATGCAAAACAGAGGAGCTAATAATATTATTTACATAACACTTTTCCAGACTCCTTCTGTCGCCAAAAAAATATTAAACTTTAAACGTATTTTATTGCATACCATGTTATCATCATACTTCCATACTTCCTCTCTGCATACAATGGCGAATGGCATTCCTTCCACCCGTCAAGCAGGATATAATTAGACAATTATATATATTTAACTCGATCTTGTGATTTTCACATCTTAATGAAATGCGGCCATCTTCAGAGTACATTTTATGCTATGTAGCTACCTTTAATTGATGATAATGTAATGCAAGCAGAGAAAGCTCAGCATAGCTAACCAACAGCATCCCAAATCCCAAATTCTACACTCTCTTCCGATTCGGCCTTTACACGCAATAAAACTATACAATTTGGCCATATAACTAACGTCTTATCAATCCATGCATGAATCATCATTTTTACTAAAATACGATGGATTTGCTGGGCAAAGAATGAGTTCCTCATTGGTATTGAAAAAACACATTTAAATTGGACTGCTAGTCGAAACTTGCTTTGCGATAAAAAAAACTGAAATTTCTATCTGCATGTTTAAAATGCAAACTGCCGAACCAAAAGGTAGTTGTATCTATAAAAGAGATTCCAAAACTTTGTAGTACACACATTACAAACCCACGTCATTTTGTTTTCAATCAAGTTTAATGTCATCAGAGTACACAACGCGCTCAGTATTAATACAGATAAAAATAAAGTATGTGTATGTAAATGTAACACACACTTCTTCAATCGACATTATAAGTCATTTTTTGATGATTCATCCATAAGGAATCCTTATAAATATAGTATGTTGCTGTTATTCCAATGCTGGAACCTACTCAAGACCAATGCATCCTATTCTTAATAAACTTTTGCCTCCCTCCTGGTATAACCTTTAAGTAGTAAGCATCATAATGGACTTTGCGAAAACTGGTGTTATATGTTTCTGTTGTAAGCCTGGACAGTCACGTATATTAAAAAATGAACAAACATCTATCTTGGTGTCCTATTTTAATGTCAACTGGCTGTCTAAATCCAGCTAGTTTTAAA
Organism: Orchesella flavescens; assembly: GCA_964034955.1. Classification (NCBI taxonomy): domain Eukaryota; kingdom Metazoa; phylum Arthropoda; class Collembola; order Entomobryomorpha; family Orchesellidae; genus Orchesella; species Orchesella flavescens. The sequence continues at coordinate 33,210,543 of OZ035954.1, read as the reverse complement.
CTTGCATGTATGTATACTTATGTGCTAAGTTTAAGAATATTATTGTTTTCATCACATATTTAAAATATACAGAGGTACAGGCCAAGGTTCAAGAAAAGTTATTGCCGAGAACTTGAGTGCAAGCAAAATTGAAAGAACACAAAAACTAAATAACATATTACTTGAATCGCATATATAACAGCTACAGCTATATATAGGATGGACAAAAAATTCATGATGTTCCTTTGTTTTTCTTAAAGAATCGAGTATCAAATAGACTTATTGATGGAGGATGTATGCGTAACTTGTCGTTTTTGGAGAGCAGTGACTATTATTCTAGCCTACGTACGTAAGATTAAATCGTTCATTTTGGGACACTATACTCATTCCATGTAAACGTACAGTGAAGACCGTAAGAAACTGTACTTGTGCCGACTTGTGGTCATGTTCTCTATTGAAAAACAATATAATTGATCGCTAAAACCGTTTTAATTGCAGTATATCTATAACATGTCTGTTTTTTTCCAGTGGACGATTCATAATTTTCATAAAATTATTACTTTTGTTCGGATGAAAAGATTATTCATATTCAAAGCCATAACATGCCTACCAGCCTTTGTTGATCGCTTTATACGCACCAACTACTAGCCGTATGAATATGAATTTTAACGTATTCCAAAATATATGTTCCGTTTTCCTTAATCTTTTCTAATAATGAACCAATGAATACGGAGAAATATATAGCAGATGGCTGGTGCACGCTTTACCCTCCACTCCAACCAAACATGCATAGCAGCCTCGCCTCGCCACTTCCACGAAGCATTTTACATTTTCAGTGAATGCTTTGTTTTCTGCTTATGTATGTTGGAATCCTTCTTAGATGCTACTGAAATAGGTATTCATTATCATCTGGATATCCTTTATGGTTCTTCTTACCCAACAACTGATAATTTGAACAGATTGTGTTCTTGTTCTTCATCCTCCTCCTTACATTCATAGTTCAAAACGTTTTGCACAATGCAATGCACGCAAACGACGATTCAATGATTCATACTTGGTACCATAGACATAGCTCAGGACTTTATATAATTTATCGTAATGGTTTTAGATAAGCATTACTGAACATTAGATCACTCGGATGAGGTAACGACACCAAACGTTTTTATAACCTGTGACCTGTTTAACTAAATCATTTTTCACCCCTCAACGTTCAAATTTTTCAAAAGTAGCTAGTACCAACATATGGATTTTATGTAACCTTTTTGTGAAACCTCTAAAATCTGCAATAAACACAATAATAATAATAATAATAATAATAATAAACTTTTTTCGGTGAGTACTACATGGTTTTTACGTTTACAACACAATTCATCTCATAATTTTCTTCGGACTCGTGATAAATGCTTTAGCATTGGTTTTATATAACCTTGTCTGAGCAACAACAAGCAGAGATAGCTATTATGCTCATGGACGTAAAATTAAGCATTTAAGTCGGGTACGGGTCGTGTTATGCATGTGTGATATGATTTTATACTTCAACTGCATGTACTTTTACGCTTACTTAACTATAAACAAGAACTTTAGCTTTCGTTTCGGCAAGTCAAATTGTATCGTTGTAATCTCTGAATAATAATAATTGTTATTTGCATAAGATTTTGAAATGATTCTTTCCAACCATTTCTTTGATCCACAATAAAATCAAGATTACTAAATGTTAGACACGTTAGACATAAGATTTGTAACTTGTGATAAATGATGAAGATATGGACTCAATAATATAATCCCCTTGTGAAAAAAGTATTCTTCGTTATATGATATTTGTATATATACTAAATTATCCAAGATGTATCGTAAAATAAAATGGCTTTTCTAATAATAATCCATATAAAAATACATTGACGTAAGCATGTTTGTCAGAGTACGTGCATGTGACAGCTGTGAAAAAAGTTTGCCTCATAACGAAAATAAACAATTTGCTGAACGTCAGAATGGGAAGTAAGAGTCCACTTTTAGTAAAAGGAATTTCAACAATATCATTTTACAGAACTGTGAACCTTTTGAGTGAACGCGATCCCCTGACTTTTTCACTGGAAGGGGAACGCAATAATTATTAGACTTGAGCTCAGAATCAGTGATAACAAAACATTATGAGTAAGTAGTCGTAATGAGTGACATCATCGTCAGCGCGTGTCGGAAATTTCTTCGAAAAACGAACTTTGACATCATTTTCACAAGTATAGAGATAAAAACACGAACAAAATGTTTAAAATAACTTTTATGTCAAATGGACTGTCATATTATCATATATGTATGTATGTAGTCATCAGAATAAGAAAAGTATTTGGAGGTCTCCACATCTTACCTCGGCGGTAGACTCAGGGGGATGGATACATACACATCTTAGAGTCCGAGTTGCAGCGATTTGCTGTATTGCTTTGATTATTATACTGTAATTTGTTTAGATGCTTACTTAACGAACAGCCATTTTTGTACAAAGTAATGCAACATATATCGGTGAATGAGGTGAAATGCTAATATGAATGAGGATTATCGAGGACTTACTTAAAAAAGAAATTTTAATGGATGAGCGAAATCATGATGTTTTGGTTGGGAGTATCAAGTAAATTCATGGTCACAACGAAAATCCATGCAGATGCTGTCAGAATCTGCGTAAAGATGAAGGAGAGAGTAATATTATGTCATGAGTCATGCCATGCCTAAAAAATGAAATTCTAAATCTTGAGCCAAGGAAGGAAAAGATTAAAAAATAGTAATTGAGAATTGTGTTTTGAATCTCTAACCAAACTTCTCAATAACAAGTTTATTGCTACCTAATTATGAATGCTTTATAGCCTCAAAGGTCAATAAGCCATTAACAGATGAAAAGTATCATTTACATTTTGTCTTTTTATGGTTTTGTTTATTTTAGAAAGAGCACGAGCACAATGCGTAAAGTTAGCCTAAAAATAAAAATCATGATGATGGTAAAACTGCCAATGGTGAATGGTAATAATGGGTTGCTGGAAAAAGAACACACACAATACAAAGTATAATTTCAGTAAATGCATAAATTCATACTTTTTATATCTTTTCATAGTATTAAAGACACAGGATTAGTATACCATACAAATTAGCTCAAACATAACAGTTATTATTTCAATCTACAACAATTTTGTAATTAATTTATCCTCCTTAACTCTCCACTCCCACATCATATATTAAATCAAATTAGCAACAAATATGTTTCTCATTCAAATTCTTACTACGCAAATAATAAAGTAACCTTCTTACTACTTGTATCTAACCTTTTAAACAACATTGTTTCATCTTGAAAACAGGAATTTAAAATGAAAGATTTGGAAACTCAAACTTACATCAACAACTTTGCCAAAAAGCCTTGTCTCTTCACAAACACGTAAAGGACAATCGCAATAACAATCACGAGTACAGAAGCTCCTGCTACAATCGCTATAATCATAATAGGTATGTTATAAGTACCACATTTTCCTCCTCCGATTTCCCTTGTTACACATTTGCATATTCCATCAGCACCCCCGTTATCGTTATACACACATACGGCATTTTTGGTACATTTTGGTAAATATTGAGCTTCTCCAACATTCTTGGACATCCCATAATCAAATTCCAAGCAATGGGATCCTACAGATATCACACAGATTTTCTCCTCCTCGTCATATAGTGACAAAACGTCCTCACATTGGCATTTGTTATCGAAACAACCCATTCCTCTCAAATCATGGCATTGGGAAATAAGAACGTGATCAACAGCTATTTCGTGGTCATCATCAGTCGAACACTCCATCCCATATCCAAGATCACAGCCTCCGTATTTGTTCTCAAAGTAGCCCTTCCTGCAGCTGCAACTACCGATCATCACTAAAGAATCAAATTCCAATACCCCATCCTTTACTGCTGTTTGATTTAATGTATGACCCTGACTCGATTTCAAAACACATTCTGCCCCACTAACACAACCAACGTTGAACTCTTCGCCTGCTTCAAATGACATGGGTAGGTTGCTGTTGCAAGGTCCATTGACCATGGACACACAAGCTTCCTTCCTTTTATCAAAAACTTGAAGGGTGGGATGATGACATTCACAAGCTCCGGAATCTCCGCATTTGAACCATGACTTGCAACCTCGGTCTCCATCACATTTGATATCATAGTCTTTAGCACATTTACCAGACTTTGTGGGATTATAGTTATCATTGCATTGGCAAATCTTTCTAGTTTCATTTAAAGTATAAGTTGGAGTTTTCATTGAGGTGTTGTTGGCGTGGTTGAAAAATGTTGATTCATTTTCTCGTCCATCCTTCAAGTCAAGGAACCACTCGTCTGCTTCAACACAACTGGCATGTTCAGTACATATATCGTAAATACATGGCTTCTCAGCTTGCCCCACACAGCCGTCAGGAGCTTGTTCATCTGTGGTATTGTTTGGGTCACACATGCAGACGTCCTTATCACAAACTAGCCCTAGATCTTCTCTACATTCGGATGAAGTTGAACACTTTTCACCAAACAATAGTTTAGCAACACATGACCCGTTCTCTGAAGGCATGAAGAACTTATCACATACACAGAGTTTGGAAGTAGGGTCACAGTTAGAGTTTTTCACACATGGCAAATTATGCGTGCCAGGGGCCTGAAGACTGACAGGTTCGGTAAGAGTTAGACTCACGGAGTTTTGGATAATGCAGGTTTTATTCACTTGAACAACACAGGTTGAGAGTTCATTGTCAAAAATCAAGGATTTTGGGTCGTTACAGTAGCAAACTCCATTGAAACAATTCAAACTTTTGGTCGAGTTGCAGAACTCAGTTTCATTACATAACTGACCGAAGGAGCCTTTGATTTCTTCAGATTTTGCTGATAACACCGTGCCAAAAATTAGGAGTAGGAGTAGCCCACGAATCGCTAAACCCAAATGCTTGTGCATTTTGTTGGTCATTACTTGTATTATGGTGACCCAAAATAATATGATGATTAAAAAATCAGAAACACAAAATTTGATTAAAAATAGAGATTTCAGGTTGGCTTTTTTAGTGAGTTAAGTCTGAGAAGGTGAGAACGGCTATGAAATGAGATATTACGCGTCTTCTTCCTTCTACTACTAGCAGCGTGGTCTTGGCGTACCTTTTGGTTTGTTTGCCACTTCTTCAAGAAGCTTTTCTCCGAAATTAAATGACATATGAGTCATCCATACTGTCAGTATTGGTTTCCTATGTGTAAAATATGTATATGTAATACATGCATTCGATGGCAGTGTTCACAACCAAATATTAAGGAAGGAAAAGCATAACAGTAATGTGTGTGTGTAGCATTTCAATAGCATTACCTTTGTAATAATAGCATTATAATGAAAACTAGCAGGTATCAATAGGAATCGGTCCAAACCAAAACTTCATGAAATATATTATGCATGTACAGGATTGTCAATTATTGTTCTTGGACGCTTCCATGTTTCTTATGATATCTTAATTAGTGAGTTTTGCTGTACTTACCGTATCAAAAAGTTTGAACAGATTCACGGAGTCCCGTTACTACCGAATTTCAGCTTGCTTGTTTGGTGTTGCTGAAAAGTGTCATTTTGATGTTCGCAATCAGTGCTTATATACATACACCTACCTTCATTATAATGTAGCTAGCATGTACCCATCTATGTATATAAAGCACGTATCAATGCATGCAACGAAGACCGGTGAAGAAACTGAAGCCTAACAACAGTGAATGGGTGAGAATCGGAGAAGAAATGCAAAAACAAAAAGAAATACACATCCAAACTATGATTTATCCAATGCTCCATCTTTGTAATTCATCTACAAAATTCTATATTTTTATGAAGCATAGCCTTTTATACCTTTATTATATCAATCTCATTATGAGTAACCGAAACACAATTATTGCTTCCATCTTGAGTAAAGTCCAGCCTTTTCCAACTGCACATTGCCCCATAGGAATCCATCCGTGCTATTTCTTTGGAACTTACCACATGCATAGCAGGGGTAGTGGAATAGTATGAGTATGACAGAGCTAGCGGAGCTGCTTGCTGATAGCGCCATGAGATGCAATTTTATGTATAAGCGTGTGTATGTACTATGTACCTGTTGCATAGCCAGTGTTTTTGTCAATGACTTTTTTAAATGCTGCGACTTACGCAGACCAAAAGTGATTAAAAAAGTAACGCTTGAAGTTATGGAGCCTTGATGCATCTAAACACTGTAATTGTCTTCCTTAAGGCAAGAAAATTAAAGAAGTTCGTGAAAATTTGCAATGGGGTAAAATGAAAAATCATAAATTTATTGACACAATAAGATCATAAAATCATTTTAAGCATGTCAATTTACCAAAATATCTTTGCCACAACTATTTAATACAAATAAACAGAAACACTACATAAACACAATATGATTTACCACCAACCATGGAAGTGGAAGGGTGGAAGTAAAGCATAACAAAGACAAAACTAACTTTATACTAATGTAATCAACATCATTATATACCAACTTCCTTTTAACACTGGCAGCAAATTAGGCATCATCATCTGCGGCATGATAATTTGTTGCGTCATCATCTGCGGCGTCATAGTTTGTTGCATCCTCAGAGTCATCCTATACAAACAGAATAAAACAAAACCAGACAAAAAATTACAAATGATATCTATATGCCGTGCCCAGAAACATCACAAGTGAAAGTTCCATTACAATTTATGATCACAACCTACAGAAAACTACAGAATTATTACCTCTTGTTGGTCATCTTGAGCCGCCTTAGTGTAGGTCACCAAATCTGTTTCTGATTGGATTGGCGTATGACGGCGGTCCCTGATGACATCGCTTATGAACTCCAAAGCCAAGAGTAAAAAACATGATACCACTAAGAGCAAGATTGCCAAAATCCATGCCACAGGAGAATCATCTTCATCTGGTTTCGCATATTTAATACATTGGTCTCCATCTTCTTCAAATCCGTCTTTGCATTTGCAAATTCCCTGTAAGTTATTGACAGCATTGGGAACACAATACAAACCAGCAACACAAAAAGTGGATGTTCCACGGGTATAACCGTCTTCTTTCCCAACCGCGCAGTGAGCTCCCAGGATCCCCCTACATTTCTTGATATCATCATCATAAACATGAAAGTCATCCGGGCACTTGCACATCCCATCAACACATTTTAATAGTCCTCGAGCATCACAAGGTCGAGTGGAGTAAACACCATGTTTGAACAATTGTCCATACCTTATCGGGGTGCAGTACTGATTATATCCCAAATCACATTGACCATCCCCATTTTCAACCATGCCTTCAGGACACACACACTCTTGCCTTTTCCCAACTTTGGAGCATGTTGCGAAAGGGGCACAATCAAGTTTTGTTTGGTTAGGTGTTGGGTAAAGTTGGCAAGGGCCTCCTAAATTGCTGACGCATGTGGTACCGTTAAAGTATTGATGTTTAGGAAAAGGGCATTCGCAAATCCCGTTCATGCAGACACGTCCAAACTTGCATTTATTCCAATTGTCGCACAAAACGTTGTGGTAAATGCAATCATCTGCAGGGTAGTCGTTTTTGAAATTAAGGTGAATAACTTCACTGACATGATTGCGGGCTAGGCATCGGCACATTGGTTCGTGTTGCCCGTGGTTGGCCGGTTCAATCACACAAGCAGCATTTTTTATGCATCCAAAATCAACGCAGGGTTTATTGCCCAAGCCCAGACATTCTTGTTCATTTGAAGGTGAGGGACGCTCAGAAACTTTAGACAGGGATGAGTTGCACACACAATTTCCTTCCAAACAAACCAATGGATAGTTTTTTGTACAGTCTTTGGTTTTATTACACTGTTCCATTAAGTGATTTCCACCATGACGCGCAAAATTCGGTGCGCCTGAACTGAACTTTAGGTGCATTAGGAGAAGAAAAGCAACAACGCACAAGTAGCGAAATGGCTTCATTTTCACTAGATTTAAATTTTTTGAAATCAAAAAATATTTTGCACTGACTGGAGAGTTATAAAATGAAATTAAGTTGAGAATAACTATTATGATATGGGTTGTAAAAGTCACTTTTTACACTTTTTCGGCAAATATCAAAATGCGTCAAAACTTGTTTGTCTTTATTTAGATTCTTAAGTTTGATTTGAGTCTTTAGTTCAGTGTACAACTATTTCAGTACATGTAAACTGGATAATCGAAATATCAAAGTACTCCTTTTGTCTATTTGAGATTCAGAAAAACTCGAGTTGCAGTAAACTCACATAAGGTCGATCTTGTGTGACAATGACAATGTCGAAGGCAATATTATAAAGAGCTCCTCTGGTCTACTCAAGATGTAAAAATGAAATGATGCTAAAGGCTCAAAGTATGTTATACAGTACAGCCGTCTACAAACCGAGGGTGTAAGCACATGCAGATAGATGCTCATTTAAAAAAAAGATCATGAAGTTTATACATACACACAATTAACACATACACAGTAGCATTCTCCAAGATCCATAGGGCAAAAGTAAGAGACACTTGTTGTGTAGAATTGGTAAGGCATGTGTAACACGAGATTAGAATATGTTGGTGTTTCATATCCAGATATATATCACGATACGTGTGTATATAGCTCCTGATAGTTCATCAGCTAATAATGCCCATAATTTTTATGCACTCTTTGTACTCAGATGACTAACTATATGCTTAAAATATAGCATACGAAAGCCGTAATGAGATTTACGTTTCTTAAGGGTGGATGACTCACAAAACTGTATACTTTGGGCAATGCAAGTTAATCTTCCAAAATGATTTTCCCTAAAGATTTGTATCTTATTCATTTCATGCATGGGAATGTCATTCTCATTCAATTCAAACAGTGCAATCAATATATTAAGTACAGGACTGTATCTATGATTTCATGTTTTACAACAAACAATAATATTAGTTTATTACATTCTAGCATAATTTTTTCGATGTATTATTATTAGTACTAAAATGTAGAGAATAATGATTTTTCACACACTGCTATTATGCTTTAGACACCTTCAGATATGTCACTAGAACACTTGTAAAATGTTTTGCGTCTACTCCAAACGTTCCTAATGTCTCCAAAACGAATCCAAATCCTCCATAAAAGTATCGCGCTCCACTCCAACATCCAAAGCTTTCAAATACCATGGTGAAAGCTTTCTCTTCTTCACCCCGGCATTACCCTTGGTCCTACAGGCATTGTTTTAAGCATTTTTGCCAAGAGTATAAAATTATATAGGTTCTCGTATTAAAAGTTCTCCGTGATCTTGACCAAACCCTACCCGACTTCACATATTTTGAGAAGCATTGTGCTCCCTTTTGTTGAACTTTCTTAATCATTTGCTGCAATTTTTCTTAATTAGTTTGTAATATTCTAGAAGCAATCACTGTTCAGTTTTTGTATTCGAGAACAAATTCGGTACATAATTAAACACCTTCTTACAAGTCAAGAACAAACAGCCAATATGAGCCTGTTATCAACCAGCATTAGGCTAGAAAATGATGGCGCCGGTAATGGAGGTGAATCTAATTTCCAACAAGTTTTAAAAGTTGAGCTCGCAAAACTTCACAAAGACTACCGAATATTGGAAAACAAACGACACGGATTCGCCCAAAAAGATGGTAACATGCGAAAGGCAGCCAGTAGACTACTCCCAATGCTGGAGAAAGATAAGACCGAATTAGATCATGAGATTAGGAACGCAAGCTGTAGAGTTCATCGTAAAAAAGCTTCAGAGCTTGCTCACGACATGAAAGAAGCTTTGAAAGTGTATGAGCTGTATCAGAGCGAGATAAAAAAGAAAATCAAGCAAATTCAAGAAATTGAAACACATGTGGATAAGATTACTGATAAGATCATCAAGCAAAAGTTGAAATTGCAAGCTGTCCAAGGTCTGAATAAAACGATGGAACACCGTGAGCGAGAATTAGCCAAAGCAGAGGATAAGCTTTATAACGTAATGTTAAATGTTTTAGTGTTTCCGCCCAAAAAAGCTGACATTTGATCACAAAACTTATAATTTACTCAGATCAATCTTTTATTATTTAACATTTTCAGTACAATTGTGCATTCAATATCCAAATTCATGATAACAAAAGGATCAGGCTGGAAATAATGGATCTTTTGATGACAAGGGAAAGATTTTACAAAACTCACAACTTGCTGAAAAGACAGTTGGTACAATCTAAGGAGAAAATGCTTCAGATTGTTCAGCATGCTATTCATACTTATGACAATAGGTTTGCATTTTGTATATTTTCAAGACTATTTGTTGATTTTATCGTATTGTGTCCATGCTTCATGCTGTCGTTTTTTATAGTAACCTAATATTAATTACCTACATATTTCAGGGACGAGGCAATGTCAAAAATAAAATCGCTGAGGGAGAGGGAAGCAAAAGAAATTAAGCAGCATGGAATGGAAGCACAAGAATTTGATCGGACACTTCATCATGACAAGAAGGTTTTAGACTTTGTAAAAACCAAGCTGAAAGAGAGATCATTATATGAAGGAACTACAGATCGAAAATGTACTTTAATGCATTTACATGAAAATTTTTCATGTACTGTATTCAGCTAATAATTGTAGCAACATTAATAGAGAAACATAATTTTCATCCTGTTTTTAGTTCGTATCGGAGCGGCAAAAGAAATGGAACTTGACCAAATCTTGAAAAAATATCGAAGGAGTTTTAAACGTATACTTGCCTACTCCCAAACAAGCTCTATTTCAGAATTGGTGAAAAGTTATATTGATTTGGATGCATACAATTTTGAGCAATTTCGTTACATAACGAATGTGAATAACGAGGTACGGTATATAGAATTTAATTTCCATTATAGGGGAGGCTTTTGGCTAACTTTAGTTATGCACTTTTATATTTTAGTGTGAAGTGTTGCGTGAAGCAATTGAGATTCTAAGGTCCAAAATTGAATCTGCCCATGCGGAAGTGGATGAGAGAGAAAGAAATCAAAAGCAAACCCAAGAGAAACTTCAATTATCCATAATGGCAAAACAAGAGTTGCAATTTTATCTCGAAAGACAGAAGTCCCATAATAAAGAGAATATCAAGCAAATATCCAACTGGATTGCTGCGTCATTCAGTTTAGCAAAATGTGAAGCGTCGCCAATCATGAAATTGTTAGGTTGGAAAAGTAGTGATTAAATGAGTAGAAGAATCTATCAATTCATATAATTATGTATGTATCTACCTAATTTCATTTCATGACATTTCAGGAAACAGCCAAGGGATATCAAAGCATAATCTGCGATTATGTTTGCAACAGCTAGACTTTAAAATAACAGAAATGAAAACAGAGCGAGATAGTCTTCAAAATTACAAGAACAGTAAAGGCCATCAACATTTTAAGGCAGCAGCTATGAAGGTCACCAAAGGACAAAACCATGGTGGGCCCTTTTTCCCAAGAGTAATAATTGGGGGGCTGCTCAATGCAGACTCGTTGGACGAAGATGACGCGAAAATAATGGAACAGGAGCCTTACTATTATAAAGACATGAGGGAATATTTGTACCTAAAAATGATAGAAGAGCGAGTAATTGACCCAGGTCTTCGCACAATTTCCACAATCAAAATGCCTCCTGGGGAGCCCGCAGATGGGGATACAACCAAACTAACCCTTGTGCAAAAAATTGGAATTTTTAACAAAACTCACAGCACCCCTAAAAGTAGACATACGTCGGCAGCTATTATTGGTGGGAAATCGGATAGAATTACTGGTGCTGGTTTATCAACCCATCCGTCAAGAGATGAAACTCAAATCAAGAAAACAACTGCGTTTGATGGTCCAGGTGGAAGTATTGATGTTGAAGACCCACTTTTAGGATATAGAATGCAGCAGCAGCATCAGCAGCGCAAATCGACTGCACCTTCTGATCCTTACTCAGAAGAAGCTGAAGCAGGTACGGATGAAATCCAACCAAGTACAGATGAAGCTCAAATGACAGAATATGAAGGTGACTCTCAAACAGAGTCAACAAATTATGGTCACAAGCAAACAAGTACAGAGGCAGGTGGCTCACCAGCAGTGAGATTCAAAGATGATAATGAAATTAATGAATGAGCTGGAGCTCAAGAGAATTTTATTGGCATTATGTCATATGAGTGTCAGAATGCCCCCATTGAATAATTTTGCATTCTTATACAACAACTGCTTATTATTGCATTTATTAAAAACCAATGGACGGCCGTTCTTGACGATTAACCTAAAATATTCCAAAACCAAATCTTTATTTTATCATTTTACTTATTCGTAATAGTCAATATAAAATATCAAAACATGGAGGTCATCAATAGTAAATATTTATTCAAAGTATACATCTATGATATCTTTTAGTATCAAAGTAAAAAAAAGTTTATTTCTTCCAACTTAATAATTTTATCAATCCTCATCCTTGTCAAAAATTGACCAAACTGAATTGGCAGAAGCATTCCACCCTTCCCCGATACCCTCAGTTCCTCCAGACTTGACCGTCATCAATGCAGGTGGCAAACTACATGATCCGTCTTCATTTTCTTTGTAGTATGTCAGACACTTGCAAAATCCTTCTAATCCGTCTCCACCCCTTCGTTCTTGACAGTAGGTCCCAGCTACGCATTCATTTTTGTTTTTGAGATTGCACAAAGCTCCCACAAAGCCCTTACACGTACGGCTTGTTTGATCATATACATGAAGCTCATCTTCACAACGGCAGCTACCATCAATGCAATAAAGTCTTCCAATTCTATCACACCTTAACATCATATTATTTGAAGCCAATCCTGAACCTTGATGCCTACTAGATGTTGAACTATATTGTGTAGTTGTACGACATGCATGTCCAAAAGCTAGGTCACAACCTCTTTCCTTGTTTTCAATGTAGCCCTCTGGGCAACCGCAATGAAATCTGGAACTGTCCTGCTTCCTGGAACAAACTGCCCCAGTTACACATTGTATTTGTGATAAAGTTTTGTTGCCACTGCTGTCACTGTTCCCATCTGGATTTGTACAAGGTCCTCCCACACGGCTTAAACAAGTTTCCAAATTCTTGTCATAAACTTGATGAGCTGGATAATGACAAGTACAAGTGCCTTCTTTACATTTGAGCCAATTCATGCACTTTGCTTGTTGATGATCACACTTTCCCCCAAAACCAAGTTGACAACGGGCACCAGTAGTGACCCCAAATGCAGTCCGACATTGACATCGTCCCACACTTGCAGGGTCCCTCAAAGTTTCTGCATATTCATCCTCATCTTCAGCAGAATCATCAGAGTCAAACTCAACTGTAGGACGGTAATAAGTTCTTCTTGGCTCTTCACGACAAATCGCATTTGCTGTGCAGAGGTCGTTGACACATGGTTTATCAGCGAGTCCCACACATTGATTCATTTCCTCACTGTATTCTGATACAACTGGGTTGCAAACGCATTGGGAATCTTTGCACATCAAGGAAAAATCTTGTTTGCAGTCTGCAGAGTTGACACAAGCCTCACCATAGCTTTTCTTGGGAATGCAAGTTCCATTGGCGAGTTCAATGTAGCCTTTGTTACAAGCACAAATGCTTTGGGAAACGTCACAATGGGCGTAATTTACGCAATGCACTTCTTCTGTCCAAGTTCTGTAGTCTTCCATCACTGTAAATTTACATTTTTCTCTTACTAACGCGGCACAAGAGCGACGACTAGCGTCGTAGACCATACTTTCCGGTTTTAGGCACCCGCAAGTGTTATTCCTACAAGTTAGGGATAAACTTGAGTCACAACGGATGGAACGGTTGTCACAATATTCATTGTAATTTGCTCGAGCTGCTCTCGTTCGAATTCCTTGTATTGAGCTGATTACAATCAGCAAAAGAAAAACCAAACAATATAAGTCGGGAGAGCGCATTTTACCCCCAGAGTTTTCACAAAATGAAAAAAAATAATGACTAAAAACTCAGCTGCAGTTTACGTACTCAATTACTTATTCACCCCTATCATTCAAATGATGGATGATAAATGGTAATAGAACTCAAAAAGACAAAGTTTTAACCGACTGCATAATTTTAATGATGTATTGAAATGGAACTAATATCTTTGAAGGAAGCGAATGAAATGTTGAAGCAACAAATGTCAAAGGTGCATTTAATACATTTTTTATGAATGTAGAAAACCAATTTGATAATGATATACTTAATACACAATGAGTAATAACATATTTATGTATGTATATGTGTGTAACTTTAAGCATGTTATTATTACCCACAGAGTATTGAGTACGATAAGATATGTCATACTATACAAAGTTAGTATTTTTCCAGCTCATAAAACTTCTACAGATTAGGAAGTTATATTTGGACAGAAATATATATGCATAAAAAGATATAGTGTTAGTGCATATACGAGTGTGTATGTGTATATATGAAGCTTTTGTAGCTGACAGCGGTTAGTTCTCAGTTCTTGCCCATAAATTGTTTTTTCTGTCAATTACAAAGAAGGAAGGGAACCTTTTTTATGCATAGAAAATAAACTCTTTTCATTATACATATCTTTATCCCAAACTTTCCAGCTATTTTAAGGATTCTGATTCTAGCTATTCTATTACAAAGCATGATTTTTTGGAAATCGAAGGGTCTTTGTGCCTGACTGATTGATTCAGCCATTGCATTATTGCTTGCATATGATTATGAACCCCTAAAAATTATGTCCAACGATCAATATTGGGAATACCAAAAACGAAAGGTTCGTTCTAATAACAGTCTTCAGGTTGTGAGATTTCTCAGAAAAAAATAAGCTTCTCAAGTCATGCTATGCTTCCCTGCCTTCCCTATACCTTTTGCTTAAAATCTCCAAACTTTGCAGATGAGTAAGTCATGTATATAAGTAGTACTTTATGCAATGTAAAACCCTATCGCATGCAATACCTTCTGTGCATGTATTTCACATATATAAATGTACACTAAAACTTTTCAAATGGAAATTATTAGTTGCTTCTTATATAGATGATAGAAAATGTTTTAAATCATTTGAATGTCTACTAGAATGAAATTTCTACAAGACAAGCTTCGCTGTATATTAGGTCATTGATCAACTTTATTTATTGGAAGATTGGAACTATTATATCATTTCCTCAGTACAGTATATAGCAGACAGAACACATTATATTATAATATAACATCATAATAATAATTATTATATGAAACTACCAATAGGCAACACGTACGTATGGGAATTGAGAATGTACGAAAATTGTAACTTCCAAGTTGGAAGTTCCAACCTTGGAAAACTAACGATCTTACAATAAATCAGTTCATCAAACTTAACAACTATATCAACGTTAATTGTACTATCTATCATGACATTAAAAATATTTCAGACTTCAATTTCTTGAGAACAAGCAATAAATAGTTAAACAATTTGAGCAAATGCTATTACAGCTTAAGTAATGGTAAAAAAGGTAAAAAGGCATAATCAATTAATTTTTTGACCAATGACTTATTAAAGTTGACTGCATATAAGCAGCACTACTGCTCACCATCACCAGAATCATCTTTTGACTTCTGCTTCTCCCCTTCCTTGAGGGCTGGCTTTCCAGTGAAATTGATTGGAATATTGGTTGGAGTTGCTGGCTTGTCTTCAATCATTCGCGGAGCTTCAATGTTAAGAAAACCATCAGAGCTGAGGTTGCACTTGACAGTTTCCGGCTTGACATCTGGAGGAAGCTGGTATCGTCGCACGAATTGACGAGAAATGTAGCCATATTCATCCTGCTTTTCCTCGTGCTTTCCCTCAACAATGATGAAGTTGTCCACGAGCTTCACATCCAATTCCTCTGGAGCATACTGTTGTACTTCCATCTTGACCTCAAACTTGTCACGGGCTAAGTCAGCTCGTTGAGATGCCAGGGACTGAATGAGACGAGGCTGCTGATTATCTCCAAGTTAAATGAGTTGATTGAGCGTATTCATAGTTTCCAAAGCTGGTCGAACAAAGTCAACATCCCAGTTTGGAGACAGAAGTTGGCGACGACGGTAAGTAGGATGAATCCAGCCCAAGGGATCACGCTCCACAAAAAACGCCATGATTCTTATCCTAAAATTTAAAATCAGACACCCAAGCATAATTATTTAACTGCAATTTAGCCATTTTTTCTATTTATCGTACTCATATTTTAAACAGGAAATCAAATACTTAGAAATCAATCAAAATAGTTTTTACTTTGACTTACAATTTTGTAGCTTGTAAAAAGTTCAATAAAGAATCCAAAATGTATGGAATTATTTCTTTCCTCCAACGTTCACGAGCTCGAAACTCTAATTGAATACTTAACTTAAATTGACTTTGTTCAAAGTTTGAAATTACGGCACACTTCCGAAGAGCGGATCGTTAATATGTCATACGCAAAGATTACTCGTGTTTGGTGTCTTTTGGTGTAGGTATTACAACTCAACTTCCAAAACTGACTGTAACATCGCCCACTGCAACGCGGCTTATATACCAAAGGTGTCTCATGCAGTGTAGTAATAGAAAAATCGAGTAACTTGTGGATGCTACTCGCTCTGGCTGTACTTTGTTCGTTGGGCACAGCGCATCAGCGCACGACAAGTCTAGAATGAAATAGAAAACGTGAAGTATGTATGTAGAGCGTGTACTTACTATACCCCATAAGCATGTACATACGGTAAATCCGATCAGACTATGCACCCCTATAAGACGGAACGGAGAGAGATTCTAAAATTCATGTACATTCTCTCGATTTCTCAGCTCATCTTCATGTTTCCAGAAACATACGGAAAACTTTCAAAACTGCATTACATTGCACATTGCAGCAAGAGAACAGCATTAGTATAAACATGTAAATGACATCGAATACGATACGACCTATGCATGAATGAATGCCCAGATTATGAAATGAAATTGTGTAAAGAAACTGCACGTTATGTAGAACCCTTTTAGTGCATTTCTTACAGTTTTGATGCAAATGAGGAATGCTTTGCAAAAGTACTGCGCATTTGGCATTTACTGAACTGGATATGTGTAGTTCATTAATCATCTAAAATGGAAAATGATATTTATTTTGGACACCATCCATGTTCGTGCTCAAGGACGCATAATGACGTGTCACCAGAAATGCAAGCAGTTGTGAAATCTTTGCTTCTCGAGCTGAACTATTACAACGAGAATTTATATGATATTCATTTTAGACATAAGGCACATAAGGTAAGAATTATTATTCAATCGTTTTGAAGTTATAGTTAAAATGTTACTTGCTAGTTTATTTTTGTCGATGATCGCATCGTTGCGAATGTTAACAAATATTTAAATGCGTTTTAACTATGAGAAATCCAATTTCGTACAACAGTTTTACTTGCTAGTTTATTTTTGTCGATGATCGCATCGTTGCGAATGTTAACAAATATTTAAATGCGTTTTAACTATGAGAAATCCAATTTCGTACAACAGTTTGGGAAAAAACTGATAATTGACAGTATTCTGCGTTATTTATGGGCAAAAATAAAAATTCGTAAAAAGATATCGTTCACATTTCGACTGCCATGACATGTAAGCAGAATTTTCTTTACGCTGCATTCGCTTCGTAACGCTTTGCAACTGTTCCAAGTATGTTCTTTCCTTCTCCTTGTAACGGCATTGAAGGTTGTCCTGTGTAGGTGATCGGAATAATCTTTTCATTTCTATTCTTCTCCTCAGTCGCTCTTGGTGCAGAAATTTGGAGAAAGCCATCTGAGCTGAGGTCACAAGTAATGGTCTCAGGTTTGACATCAGAGGGGATGGAATACTTTCTCAAAAAGTGTCTGGATATAAAACCATGCTCATCTCGCTTTTCTTCATGTTTTCCTTCAATGACAAGGTAGTTGTTGACAACTTTCACATCCACTTCGGAAGGGGCGAATTGCTGCACTTCTATTTTGATTTCAAATTTGTCACTGCCCTCCAACCCTTTGTTGATAACCCATGGGATAAACGGTGGACCTTGTTCCATCAATGGCTTCATGCTCATGCTGTTCATGTTCATAGGGCCTAGAGTCGGAATGAAAAAATCATCCCAGTCGGTGAGTAGTGGTCTCCTTCTGTAGAAAGGATGAACCCAGCCCCAAGGATCTCGTTCAAAGACAACAGCCATTTCGTTTAGACTTTAAATTGGAACCTGGAATAAAGATTAAATTTCTAAAATTTAGCTATCATGTTTTTCAAATACAGTACTCTACTGGACTTTTTTTTAAATCTGTTACCTAATGAATTGAAGTTCCCATACAATTCCCTTCCTTCCTTTCTTGAATCTTAAGAGTGACTGATGTGCTGCAAATCGAAACAGACTATTTTTCTTTATTTGTGAAACTGCTGTATTATATCGGTCGCTTTCTCGGAATCTTCTGACCACACAAACCTTGAAACCTTTTGTTTATATCTAAAAAGTTTCAAGCTCGGGAAGCTTCTTTTGATGTATCATTTTAGTAAACATTTTAAATAGAGCAATGAAGATGCTATTAGATTACTGCTGGTGGTGATGTCATAATATGGTACATTTGAAATTACACATAAGACCATGAGTGTAAAAATGAAATGTAATTATAACTTGCATAACACGAGATTACGTTTTCATTCTCTAAATGGCTGATGATATCATACATCGGTTACTTAAATCGGTTTGTTCCACGCTCCAGAGAACTGCGCTGCTGGCATTTCATAGATTACTCTTATAGTCTTTAATATGTATATCACATCATATCCCTTCTCGACTCGCTCATAATGAAACACTATACAAGCAAATGTGAGAAAGACGAAAATAACCATGCAGAGAAACTTCCTATATAAGAAAGCAAGTAAACAAAGACTCTTTAGTGTTGCGCTTGCTTGCGATGTAAAGAAGTGATGAACATGAATGTATGAAGACTTTGTTTCTAAATCTTCTTTTGCATTTAAGATGTAAATGTAAGAAAGGCAAAAAACGAGTGTCTTGTATGAAATGCCGTTTCATGTCATGTCATTCTGTGACATTGATCAGCATGAATGACATCATCCTTCTTTCAACCCACCTTCCAACTGTCATTCCCAAGCTACTAAGCTACTGCTATTTGCTAGGAAGGATTCTAAAAATGCATATTATTGTACCAACTCACTATGTACATAGTACATGCATATTTTAAGTACAAAATTTTGCTACTAGGGAGGGTTCGCAAGGCGTACTGTAAGCCATTTTGAGTACTGTGATGGTAGCATTGTATCGTAGCGAAGAAGCTACAGTAAAAATCTACCGTCTTTTCCCAAAAAACTGAAACCCGTCTCCAAATGGTATTGTGATTGTAAACAAGTAGATTCTATACGGATATCATTGCTCATTGAACAATCCTCAAGGGAACTGAGAGCGCCTAACCCAGCCTAACGACATCTTAGGTCAAGAGCTTTCTTGGGAAGCGAAATAGGTGTTATCAGTTATCGATAACCCGGTCAAAGATAAGATAAAATATTTGTAATAGCAAAGTATAAAGTGTGATACATCAAAATGGTTCTATTTGCTGAGATGAATTCAGTCATGCTATTTTAAAAATTCTCCAATGACCCCAGCGTGACCTACGAACGTTTAAATGTCGACATTTCTTAACTTCCGAGATAACAGCCGAACCATTCAAAGTTTTCAAATTCTTTCTTCACAAGTCAACAATTTGAGGACAAAGCTTCAAATGGTTTGAGGCATATATGAAATTGGTTACCTGCAATCAGGTCAAAGGTCACGGTCAAATACTTTTAATAGCAAAGTATAAAGGGCGATGCATCAAAATGACAGCATTTGCTGAGAGGAATTCAGTCATGCTGTTGTAAAAGTTGTACAATGACCTCAGCATGACCTACGAACGTTTAGAGGTCGAAATTTCTTAATTTTTTAATCATTCAAAATCCTCAAATATAAGTTCAATTTTTACAAGGTGCCAGATCTATAGACTGTTGTTTGCGAACCCTGCGAGCTTTACAGTACCATATTGTGACGGTGATTGTACTACCATCACGATCACGATCACAGTACTTCATTTGCGAACGGTCCCTACTAGTCGAGTGACGTAAAAGTATTTTGGCTATTCTCAGGAGGGAGAGGAAAGGATCTTGTCCCCTAACTGTGTTGTTCAATACCAATATACCCCATCGCTTGGACATTTGTGTAAAAGCAAATCAAATTGTATATTCACAGTAAAAACACCTAATGAAATGAAGCTGTAGGTGTCTGTCTTCTGCCTGATTTCATTCCAGTACTTAATTTCAAACCCCATGCAATTACATGCCTATACCACTATCAAAACTTTTTGGTCATCCTTATCTTCTTGTCTTCGTCTTGTGGTGTTGTAGAAATATTTAGAGTGTGAATGTGAGTAAGAGTGCCTTACTGATGCTGTAGTGGTTTCTACTCCCATCTCCCATCTCATCCTCTTATGCCATGCTTGTTTCCTTCCACCTTACTAACGCGTTTTGTGTGAAAGCACATAAGCTCCTCAATTGTCAATGCCGGCGAACGACTCTTCTCTTTATCCTAACAACATGCATCCTTATGTATAAACACATCCGATGTGATGTACTCCACTTGTGTGCCTTTGTTAGTATGTGAAATGAACACAAAACCAAAACCACCTATCACATACATTGTGTATCCTCTTGAGATAGAAGCGGTAGGTAGGAATCTTGAGATGTAGAAGGAATATCCTATCCGAAATCCACAGGACAAAACCAAAACACCAAAAAAGAGATTCAAGATTTACTTAAAACATTCTTCTTTGGGTTTTCGGATTATCTTTATTCGTGATTTAAGAAGTAGTATCTTGTGTACTTACTTAAATCATAACTTAAATGCAGTACTGACTGTGTGTCAAGTCAAACTTTTATCTTACAAAGTGAAGGACGAAACTAGTCAAAGTTGAAAGTGTTTTGCTGTTTAATTAAGTTGTTAATTCCATTGGGAGTAAGATTCTTCCTCTCAACTGGTAAGCCAATCAACTTTGTGGAATCAATATAAGATGGAATAAGTCCATTTGAATGTGCTTTTACATTTTAAGTCAGCGCTTTCCTTCTTCTCCCACCCAATACTGACTACCGTTTTTGTTGTCTTTCGTGTGTCTATATTTTTCTCATTATTTTTAATTTTGTGTTTGGATAATTAAAGAAAGGTATGAATAATTTAATCCACTGACAGGTCTCGAGTAGTGAAGGGGCCAATTCAATCATTAAAAGACGTTACCTTTTGAAGAAGAAGCACTCAAACTTCAACCTTTAAACTTGCACTTCTAATTACAAACGGCTCAGCACAGGTCAGTCAGTTCAGTTTTGCAATTGAATGACTAGTGCATGATAGTTAGAGTATGATTTTTTCATTTCATTAATTTTGTGATCTGAACAAACTCGTAAGTTGTAGACCACGACCGGTCAAGTTGTATATTAACAAATTGTTTTTGTTGTCTAATAGGTGACAGTTTTATTTTATGCTTGCTGTTCGTCGACGAGGAAGAGGCTGCTCAGTTCTATGCTTTGGTGACGGTTATTAATGGATCTGATGCGTTAAGTTGAGGTATGTAACATGATTAATGCTATGAAATCTAACGAAATTATATGATGTATATGTATGAGCAGACTAATAATTCTGTAAATTTTATTTATTTAGTTGTTCATTTGCCAATATGGAGAATAAAGAGGGCCAGGAACCGAAAAAAATCGTTGCATTAAAAGTCCCCTCCCTTTTTATAAAGGCAGCTCCAAACACCGGCAACGAGTCCGGCTCCTCTGCAAAACAAAGCGATGGAAGTGCAACGAAAAAAGTTAGCCGTCCAATGCCAGCTTCAGCTAGGAAAAAACTCGAAGAGTTCAAAAAAAAGGACGAAGAAAAGGCAGATAATGGAACTGAAGACAGCAAGAGCGAGACTAGTAATGGAAATGAAAGTAACTCGTCCAATAAATCTAGCACTGCTCGACCAATGCCAGCCTCTGCACGACGGAAACTTGATGAAAACAAGTCATCTGAACCAACGGAGGAGTCTGGGACTCCAGTTATCAGTAAAGAAGTAAAGAAACCGATGCCAGCCTCTATAAAGAAGAAACTCGAAGGAATGGCTAATACTGAAAGTTCTGGGTCTGACCTAAGCACGCCTAGTAAAGATGATTCTATTTCTGAGAAGAAAACTGGTAGTAAGCCAATGCCTGCTTCTGCTCGTAGAAAACTTGATGAATCCAAGACTGAAGAGAAAGTTACAGGCCATGAGGATGATAATTTATCTACTACTTCGAACAAAGGAAGCAGGGTATCATCGATTGGGTCAACCACCAGTAGTACAGCAAAAGTCAGTAGACCAATGCCAGCATCTGCAAGAAAAAAACTGGAAATGGAAAAAGAGAGCACAGGAATCAATGAAAACTCGCTTCAGGCTGATGAAAATGTACCTAAAATTACTCCTACTCAAAATGTGAAGAGTAGACCCGGACCTGCGTCGGTTAAACGGAAGGTGGAAGAAAGCAATCAAAAGGAAGGAGAAAATGGGGAAACGCCGAAAAAGCAACCGCCTATGCCTGCGTCTGTCCGTAAGAAACTGGAAGAAACGGGCATTAACAGCGACGTCAATGTGGAAACTAAAACCGCTACTGTGGGTTCCGGTGATGCGACAAAACCTGCAAATAAGATAACCATATCTTTGGATGGAATCAAGTTTCCAAAATTCAGTAAGCCTATGCCAGCATCTGCTAAACGGAAAGTTGAAGATCAGGAGACACCTACAAGGAGAGATAAAGATGGTAGTGTTTAATTTTGTATTCAATTGTTAAGTTATCAGCTCAGTTATTATTAATGTCATTCACAAGCTCCTTAAGCCAATATTTTCTTGCTACATGTAATGACTAAATGTTAGATTTAAAAATTAAGTGGAACCTTCATTTGTTTAATTTCGTTTGTAGATCTAAACGCGACTGAAAAGTGTGAAACCAGCATTAACCATGAGCAAAATTCAGACAAAGCTGATGAAACCGAAAATACTACTAGCAGAACTCGAAGATCTGGCACTAGTATCAAAATGTTGACTTCGTTAATTACGGAAAAATATCCGTGTCAGTTTTGCGGAAAGGAATTTTACACAATATCTAGAAAGAACGAACACGAAAAGAAGGTTCATACAGAAAAACAGGAAAGTGGAGCTGAAGCTGTAAAAGTTCCAAAAAGTTCATCAAAGCAGAAGGCCAAGAAAGGAAACGCGTACCCAGATTACAAATGTCCTCATTGCCAGAAATATATCAGGGACAGAAAGAAGTTGAGTAATCATGTTTACAAATGCGGCAAACCATTTGCTTTCAGCTGTCAACATTGCGATAAAAAGTTTCAATTTGAGGCTAGATTATCTACTCACTTGAAATCTCACTTTAAGACTACGCCAGCACCAGTAGAAAACCAAGAAGTACCCCAAAGCAGTGAAAAGAGTGATTATGGCAGTCCTGTTCCAAGCCCAATGTCAGTGGGATCGAATGGTGGTACATCAAAAAGTTCCAAAGTATCTGTTGTTGAAAAAACAAAGCCGATTCCAAAGTCTGTGAAGGCCAAATTAGACTTGAGTAAGGACAATCAAGACAATCTTCCCCGCAATAAAACTGACTCCACTACTCCGTTTAAACGCAAAATTTCTGAGGTTCTTTCAAATCTTGCATCTCGCAATGTTTCTGGAGGAATGGCTTCCAAAAATATTGAAAGCAGCGAAGAAGACGAAGAAGACAAAGGCCCACCCAGAAAGAAAGCTATGGTTTCGGAAGAACTTGAAAGTATCCAGGGGCGTCCAATGCCAGCTTCGGTTAGAAAAAAGTTGGAAGAACGTACTCAAAAGGAATCTGTTTCATCCTCAACGAATAAGAAAACTTCTGATGAGACTAAAGAGAAAATCAGCAAGAATATGCAATCAGTTTCAGCTTCAAAAGGGGATGATCACACGGATTTAGATGTAGATGATAACGAATGTGAAGTATGTCACAGAATATTTACATCAATTCATAATCGGATCAGACATGAAAAAAATGTGCATAGCATATTGGAACCAAGAAATAAACCATCAATAAAACCAAAGTCGTCCTCCGAACCAACAGTGAGTCAAAGTTCAAAGCCTGAACAAAGACTAGATTCATCAAAAACATCCGGCACAGATTTAGATCTGCTCACAATACCAGCTAAAAAAGGAAGATGCCCAATATGTAAAAACTTTTATACAAAATTAAGGCAACACGTGAGGAAAGTCCATAAAGTTGGTACTAGCGATGGACCCACAACGTCCTCGGTTAACATTTCATCTTCGACTTCTGCACGGCTAAGTGCTCCAAAATCTTACAAAATTTACAAAACTGCTGCCAAGAAAGCCAAACAGAAGCTGACCACCCCAACATCACCTCCTACTTCTGTGAATAAGTCTGTTGTTTCATTAGCGAAGCTCAGTCCCACTGATGTGAGTTCCTTGGAACAGAAATCTACCCATAACAAAGTAGAACCTGTACGTGACATTGAATCTCATCCTGAAGCATCTGTTTCAACTTCAACTAATAGGTGTACGTGCTGTGATAAAACATTTGAACTACAAGGAGATTTTCATGACCATATGGAAATGCGACATCCGAATAGGAAACGTATAATAACGTGCAAACTTTGTCGTCACATGTTTTCTCACGAGGAAGACTTTATCACACACATCCAATTCAAACACAAGGATTTAGTATCTGGAATTCAACCAACTCCTAAAGCTGTCGATAAGTCTCCTGGAGAAGGTTCCAAGCAGAAAAGTAAAAATCATAGCTCCATTTCCACTCCATCAACAAGTGGTCGAGTCACAAGAACTTCTGCTTTGGCTAGTAGTCACCCGGTTGATCATCAGCAGCAATCTTCTAATAATACAACTCCTGTAAAGGAGCAAAACAAGAAAGTGGAATTGTTACCTTCCAAGAAAGTTAGCGTGGTGATTTCAGTAAATGATCGTGAATTAGCGGAAAAGGCAAAGTCGACACCTAAAGCAGAAAGTTCAGTTATGACGTCACCTGACTATTTCAGTAGAACGGAAAGAGCTAAAAGAAGAAGTTCTTTCAGAGTACAAACTCCTTCGCCGGAACCAGAAGTAATGGATACTTATGATGATGAACCTGACAACTACGATGACACTATGGAAGTTGATTCAGATCCGGTTGATGAAATTGCCATTACGTCAACATTTTCCCAAAGACCCCCTAGCCCAAAAAAGAATGCACTTGGACTAGATGAAATGCCATGCAGCACTTGCACTGAAGTATTTTATAGTTATGAAGCATTGCGAAAGCATGAGCTTTACTTTCACAACACGAAACTTTCAAAGATGTGTCCTATTTGTGGTGTATACCCAACAAGGTTACATCGTCATTTGTTGGCCCAT
Organism: Orchesella flavescens; assembly: GCA_964034955.1. NCBI lineage: Eukaryota > Metazoa > Arthropoda > Collembola > Entomobryomorpha > Orchesellidae > Orchesella > Orchesella flavescens. The sequence goes on along the minus strand of OZ035954.1, from coordinate 33,185,137 downwards.
GAAAATAAGACTGTACGATGCTCCTGTGCTCCTTGTCGACTCAGTTTTCAACACTTTGGAGAGTTGCTCAAGCACAATTTGGAAAAACATGCTGGACCCGAAGGAGGAGCACAATGTGCATCAAATAAGCCTAGAAGTGTCGCCAATGAAAATGAATCATCTACTTCTAGACAAGAAGAAAGCCTTAGTGAAGTTCAACAAGAAAACAAAAGCGAGTCCATCTTCTGTAAAATATGCAGCTCATCATTCGTCTCAATGAGGCAAGCTAAGCAGCATGTTTGGCGAGTACATCCAGAAAAAAATGAAGATGTTGAGATCTATTTGAAGAGATCTTGTGATGACGGAATCGAATTAGACGTGAGCAGAACTGATGACGCTGTTGTAACAATCGAGTCTGATGATGACACTTTTGTCAAATCTACCGTGAAGCAGCCTGGGAAACCTGCAAAGCCTATGCCTGCCTCTGTGAGGTCGAAAGTTGAAAAAGTGCCTAAACCAAGCAGACCCATGCCAGCTTCTGCAAGGGCAAAATGTCAGAAACCCTTGGACGTTATAGATGTATCTGATACTGATACTAACAACAGTGACGACAGACGGAAGCCAAGCAGACCCATGCCAGCTTCAGTACTGGCCAAGTTGCAGTCGCAAAAGTCTCTAGAATTGGAAGGCAACAACAGTTCAGACGATAACAAGGCCCAGGATAAACCAAAGCCAAGCAGACCTATGCCAGCTTCAGCACGTGCCAAACTCCAGGAATCTGTGGAAGTTGACAGAAATGAAGATGTGATAAAGCCAAAACGACCCATGCCCGCTTCAGTGAAAGCAAAGTTGCAGAAATCTGTGGGATCTTTAAATCAAGTAGAAGACGGGAACAAGCTAAAACCCAGGCCTATGCCTGCATCTGTACGAGCCAAAATGAATATTGAGAAAATATCACATGAATCTGATTCTAATTCTGAAAGTAATTCAAACAAACCAATGCCAGCTTCCGCCCGTGCAAACCTAGTCCAAGATAGTCAATCATCAACAGATCCTAGCAAACCCCGCAGAGCAATGCCTGCTTCGATGAAAGCTAAACTAACGGGTGACGGGGATGGCCAAGTTGTTAAAAAAATTGAACCTGTTGATCCCGAAGAAGTTTGTGATAATGATTCGACACATGAAGAGCTTGAAGATGACCGTGATGACATTCCGTCAGATGTAGAACAAAACGATGAGGATCCTGAATATATTCCTGATGAAATTGAACCCCTTCCTCACTCCATTCCTACGTTTAGTATTGCGGATGAAATCGCTGAGCATGACAACGCCGTGAGAATGGCTATGGGGGGTGAGGATTTGTTATTAAACTTTAAGTGCAAACTCTGTCATAAAAAAATGGATTCAATTGAAAGTATTCGTCGCCATATTCGGAGGGATCACACTGAGTATGGACCAGAACATATGGAAAAGTTAATTGAACCCCTATATGCTCCTGCTAGTCATTCCTTGAGAACTCGCAAAGCTAATGTTCGGTACACTGAAGACGATGATGAAATCGATGAAGAGGAGGAAATTATTCGACCCCAAAAAAGCAAAAAACGAAGTCAAGGATTAAGCGTAATTGGCTCTAGCAAAGCGGACACACCAGATAATTTAGCGTATGCGTGTAAATTTTGTGGAAAAAGATGTACTTCCTCTGCTAATGTAAGAAGACATATTTCAAAAAGCCACAAGTATGTATCTGCTGAAGATCGTAATAATGGGGTTATAGTTTTTGAAACTGGTGAAGTCTCCTACAACACTGAACCTGCGTGGAATGCTACAAATGACAAAGGTATGTGTTATATCATTACATTGTATATTTTTATGAAAGCATGTTTTTGCAATAAATTAATAAACTATTTTCTTGTCAAAAATTTTCAGATGATGCACCTCTGTTTTCCTGCTCTCATTGTTCATATCGGTCCACAGATGAAGATGAATATGTCCGGCATTTTAAAACTCATACAGGAGAGTCTCCCTATCAATGCCCATACTGCTCGGCTAGTTTTCTAAGAAGTCAAAAGCTTGATGCACATGTGCAAAGGGAACACAGTGGAGCTGACTTTTCAAATAATGAAGAGCCAGAAATATGCTTAGAGGACATGACTGCAGTTCCTCAAATTAGCGTTTCTGTTTCCTCAAGAATCCAAATAGATCAACCACAAACTGTCTCACTAGATCGGAGATTTTCAAACGAGAGCAACGGGCATTCTAATGAGAAAGTTAGACTTGCTGGACCAAAATCTAAAAGAGCTGCGACCAGCGTTAGTGACCCTATACTAGTTTCTACAATCGCTGATGATGATAATGATGATGATGACAAGGATGCTGGCTCGTCTTCAAGTCCAAGTAAGGATAAGGACGAGGAAGAAAACTCTCAAAATGAGCCTGCTTCTGGAATTACCTATCAGACAGATTTGTCGTCACTTTTTCCGTCTCTACGAGAAGCACCCACTGGGTTAGATGAGATGGATGACATTGAAGGTGGAATGAGCTTGGATTAAGACTTTAACTGGAGTGTTGTTTAACGTGGTATGACTTTCGTTGTATTATATACTTTAGAACATTTTTAATGTAAGAGAAAAATATTGTTTGATAATTGATTGAATTTGTTAATCATGTAAGACAAACGATAATAACCAGATTCATTCCAAAACCACCAAATTTTTAAATAATTATTGTTGTTATTCCGATGATTATTATTCTATCATTTTTACTTTTTATTATTGTTAAAAAATTTATTTGAGAACCTGAATTTTAGTGTTTATGCGTGTTCTTTTGAGCTGAGACATGAGTTAATACATTGTATTTATGAATAAAAACTCAGGTTTTTCATATTGACTAAATAAATACCCGACTTTTGTCACTGATTTATAAAGCTCATATGATGTTTCCCGAATTTTCGTGTTGTGCGTAAACAAATATAAATCAGACCCCCATACTTGTGTTCACTATGTAACCTTGATGAAGAAAGCTAATCAACGGGCACAATATTCTAGAATATAACATAATATAATGAACTGAAGAAGCAAAAGTGATCTACTTCATACCTTATATCACGCATGAGGCGTAGAAAGAATACTTTCCTGCGTCAATTTTTTAACAAAACAAGTTTTTTGTCGCAAGCAGCTTTGTTTATTCCAATGTAATTTCAAAACATGCAATGCAAGACGAAAACAACAAGTTTATGATAAGTAAGTATAGTACCATTACATGATTTAGTATATAATTTTATATTTGATGCTTGGTTAAGTGTGTATAAGCGTGTTGTTTAGATTCATCGGTTTTAGCCTCGGTCGGTATAAACTAAATGTTATTGTTGGAAGGATGGTGCGTAGTGTACAGGATAGCTGTACTAACTAACAACAACAACAATAAGAACTTATTGTTATTCATTGAATTTTTTTCATTTTTACAAATTACCACAATTTGGTCTTACAATATGTTGTTTGTAAGTACGTTAAAAAGTTGTAGACAATTCAAAAACATCTCTTTTCCATTCTATCTCTGGCTGACAGTTTACGAGTTTCGTAAATAGATGTTGTAATGTATTGTAATTCATAGGCTATCGTATCGTGTGTAGTTTTGTCCTTGGCAGATATTTTTGCGCAACTGGATTACACGGGTTATTTCATAACTGGAGAGACATACTTTACTTGTAAGCAATAGTCCACCATACCAATAGACGAAAAGTATACAAGTAGTTAAACCTTATACTTCATTTATCTTTGCATGCATCAAACTAGTATTAACTTGTCTAGACATTATTAGCGTCTCACCTTGCCCCCTTCCGAAGACTTGGTACTTGGGCTTAAGTATTCGGTGAGCTATATTTAATTGTTTCACACCATCTACCCTTAAATCTTATCGACTACCATAATTTCTTATCTTGTGTAATATTCTGCACTACAATAGTTTATTAAGGCATTTGTTTGCATAAATTACGATGAATTTGAGAAGTTTTCCCAACAATTAGAATTGTGAAATGAAATGTAGCATGAGGTTTTAGTGACGGATGTTGTGATTTGAATTGGGACATGTAGCATCATTCCAAGTGTTCCATGTAGAAAAACCTGTTTACTTACTAGATTCTTAGGGGGATTCCTGAAATAGAATAAAATTATTTTTTAACGAAGAGCATTGTCGTTTCCTGCTGAAAGTTTAATGGGTTTGGAGTTGCTTTTCTAAGTCATAGTAAACTACTTTTCGATTACAGCATCAAAAATGGTTATAAAACAAAGCATTTTTAGTAGTTTAGTTTTTTCCCACAGTTTGTTATTAAAATGTGTAACCAAAACACCCTTTGTTAGCCAGCATTGTCTTGTGAGTTGTGAATATGATAAAAAATTGAGCTCTAATTGTGGCATGTGGCAACGTGAGTCAATTTCTGGAGCCGCCTTTGTTAATAATTTCATGCATGTGAACGACGCACGTTCTCTTTCAGTTTTGAGTCATTAACACATCAGGTATCAGGGTTTGGTTTAGGGTTTTAGATGAGCATTTATGATTTCCCACGGTACTTGTTTGTTTGTTGTTGAGATGTCCAAAACTCGAAATCCATACTATTTTATCAAGATCTAGGTTGGAAGTTGGAATGCGCCTACTATTAGCAACCAAGTAGCACGGTAGGTTATACGCTGTATCTCGATGTGTCCTGGACCTTCTCAATTTTTACCTAGATGTGTACGCGTAGGTAGATGTAACCCAACCAGTCTTTGTTTCTTCACACTTTGATCAGATCGGATCATAGACCGCAACAAGGGCACGGAATACTGGTCACCATTTGATCCTTTCTCTTTCAACAAACGTGTAAAAAATTAGGTATACCTAAGAAATTAAGGATCCTTAATCATGGAAGATAACCTCAACAATAAGTTACAACTTCACCAAAAACGCAATAAACTTCCGGATGTTGTTGTAAATCTTAACAATCTTAAAGTTGGATGGAAGCGTTTGCCTTCAGGTAGTAAAGGGATTCTTCCTTCGCCTTACTCCTACGCTGTGAAAGTGGACGATGTCTCTAAAGCCTATGGATCAACAAAAATCCTGGATAAATTATCCATGAAAGTCAAGCGAGGGGAAATGTAAGACAAAGTTTAGATCTGCAATAAAAATTGTTTCAATAATCAAGAAAAATAAAATATTTTTTTGCATGTATTTAAATTAAATACAGATACAGTTTATTGGGATCCAGCGGTGTTGGCAAAACTTTGTTGTTAAGCTGCATTGTGGGTCTGAGAAAGTGGGATTCTGGCAGCATAATAGTGATGGGTCGAAAGCAATCTGTTTCCGAAAAAGAATTCATGGAAATTGGAAAGCGTGTCGGATACATGCCACAGGTAATCACTAGCAAATGCAAATTGCATCCTCAAAGACTCCTTTTGTTACGAATGTATAAAATAAAACTACTGACGAATTCTCAATTCCAAGGAACATGCCCTGTATGACCATCTCACAGTTAAAGAAATGTTTCAATATTATGGTAAACTGTACGGGATGAACAGCACAGAGGTTGAAGAGAGGTGGAAAGTACTTGGAAAGCTGTTGGAACTCATGAAAAAGCGATTAACTGAAATTCAAAACCTGAGGTATAGAAATATGGAGTGGATTTTAAAAAAAATTTAATAATAATATGCAAAACGTTAAGTTTGGTAATTATATTTCCAGCGGAGGTGAAAAACGACGCACTTCTTTGGCGTTAGCATTAGTACACAAGCCTGAGTTGCTGGTGCTGGATGAGCCGGTAAAATAATAAATTTTTACATTAGAAGGAAAATATGTCGCCAGTTTAAATTTATCATTTTTGATTGTTTATACAGACTGTTGGTCTTGATCCACTACTAAGACAAAGGTACATTTAAAGTTTAATGTTAGGAGATAAGTTGGCAGTAGTGCTTCACTTTGACTTGCTTTTGACATGATTACTTGATTTTTTGGGTATTTAAATAGTGAAACATAAAAAAATATTTCCTTTCACAGCATTTGGCAACATCTTCTTGAACTTTTGATTACCCAAAAGACAACTGTTTTATTAACCACGCATTATATTGAGGAAACGCGATTTTCGAATACAGTACGTTGTAACGACTTTGAGTCAGAAACTCCACAAAAGCATTCGAAACTAATATTTTCTACTTATAAACAGATTGGTATAATGAGAAATGGTCAACTAATATTCGAAGACTCTCCCAAGACCCTTCTCTCCATATACAAATCAACTGGTTTACAAGACGCTATTCTTAAGATATGCAGAAGCAACCAAAAGACACTTCCCAACAATAAGCTGCTTCAACCCCATTATATTTCTGAAGTCAAGAAACTCAATGGAATTAAATTTCAGTATAGAGGAAGAACTAGTTCAATATCTTCTGTTGAACTACCGGATGGAACAACTCCAGATAGTAATGTTGCATTCTGTGGGATTAAAGACAAAAATCCTGATGAAATTAATGAGATCCCTTGGGTGGAGGAAAATGCGTTTAAAAGGGGTGGAATGCATTGTAATTATCTAAAAAGTTGTGCACAACGAACGCTGGCATTTTCAACTGTTATATGGATCTTCCTCATTAGGCAACCTATGTAAGAACTCTATTGCCTCAACAATCAACATTTAACATACATTTTAAAATCGGAATATTTTTAAAGCTTTCTACTTCCTTTTTATTATAGATTTGCGTTCATTCTTCTGTTCATGCCTGCAATTCAGCTTTTCATGACTTTCTTTGTTGTCGGGAAAGAGCCCTCGGACTTAATGCTTGGGATCTTAAACAATGAAACATCAAAATTTGGACAGAATATTTGCAAGAATGTAACATTCACTGAAAGATCTTGCGATCTGCAACTGTTAAGCTGTCACATTGAGAATGACTTGTTAAAGAATGATCACCTTAATTTGGTAACACCTCTTCTGAAGCTAAAGTATTTTACAACTTTGATTCACAGAAATTAAAACAATCATTTATTTGGCTTTTCTATATGTAGATCACCCTGTCGTCTATGGATGAAGGAAATGAGTTGCTCATGCGAGGTTCCATGTTTGGAATAGTGGCTTTTCCACTTAATTATTCTGAAAATTTGGTCAATCGTTTTATTTCAGGGAAGTTTGCCACAGATGAAGAAACATTGGAAGGGTCAAAGCTGATAGTTACTTTAGACAAATCAAGTGAGTTGCATCGTATGAAGTTATGAACGAAAAAAAGAACTGAAAAAATGTATTTTGTCCATGGCTAATGGCTAATGAATTGAATATTTTTTGTTCATTTTGTAGATTATATGGCATACCATTTGATTTTCAAAGGAATTCTGGACTCATTAGATAATCTAAGGAAAAATTTAGATTTTACATGTGGATTTGATCGAAGCTACAATGAAATACCTCTTTTTGTACGGTTGAAATTGAACTATATACAATATTTTATACATTTTCTGAATTGATACTGGTTGGGTGGAAAAGCTAATTAGCTACATATATATTAATTTGTTTCAGTTTCGAAAGCCAGTTTATGGAGAGTTAAATGGAACTCATCAAGAAAGTATTATACCAGCAATTGTCGCACAGTAAGCATAGCGCACTTTAGGCATTTGATTCAGAGTCGTCGGATTACAAAGTACTAAATTGGAAGCATATTTTTTACTTTTATAGGATTCTGTTTGAAATTATATACGGAATTGCTCCAATTATCTTAATTAAAGGTGAAATGACAGATTTTTAAGTGTACCATCGTAATAGTGAGCTAAAATTTCATAAATCGGAAAATTTGTATCTTACAGATATCAAGCAAGGAACAATGTCACGAGCAAATTTGGCTGGTCTTCAAATCTCTGAGTTTATGCTTGGAATCTTCATTGCATTGGGCCCTATCCTTATCCTTCAGTCAATAAGCTGCTTTGTTGTGCTTGAGTTTGGATTTAAATTTCAAGTTCATGGATCTGTGTTCCTGTTTGTGTTCTTGTGTGTTGTGGCTGGCCTTTGTGGGCAAGCATTTGGTATTGCATAATATACCCTGTTTGACATTTTTTTATTAATTTTTTATACTAAAAGGTTGCTAAAACACATTTAAAATCTAATTTAGGTATATGGATGGGAATTTTAGTGAAAAATGAAGTTTCCCTGATTGTGTCCGCCATCATGATTATTCCAATAATTATGACGTGTTCAGGTAAAAACTGCATATTATGGAAAATGTGATTTCAGCTTTGATATGAATATGACTTATTTTGGATACTATTAATGATAAATGCTTTCCAGGTACTTTATGGCCTCTGGAATCACATCCACCTTTTCTCACCATTGTCTACTACATCTTTCCTTCAGCCCCAATTGTTTCATCATTAAGGCTATATCATACCTATGCCGCCTAATCCACCCGCCTCATATGCTTTGCATATGTTCCCTCGTCTTCGATTGTCAGTTTTACACATTGCAAAGAAACTGTGAAGTCAGGAAAGGTGCTGTGAAAACAGGTGAACGGAGATAAGTTAGCTGAAGAACTGGTCTAAACATTAGTGCATTAAATTGCGTGATTGGAAGTCTATTTACGTCAAACGACGGGGTAGAAGTTTAAGAAGGTAAATGTTCATTTAACTATATGCATTTTATAACTGAAAGAATCCCGTCGTTTAGTGTGTTAACATCAATAAAACATTAGCAAAAGTGGTCAGAAATGTAGTTTAAGAGTTGCTCTTTACGATCTCCCTTCAAGTTAGCCTTCGAGAACCTCAACAGTGACGTTATTAACTAATTTCCCACTATGTATAAAACTCAACAATTTATCACGTCTTTTGGCAATTTGGAGATGTTCATTCATTGGTCATCTGCTGATCTAATGGGGTTCGGGGGTTGAGCACAGAGTGTAAACAAAGGTATTCCCTTAAGATCTGTGGTGAGCAGAGGAGTGGGTATCACACACTCTTTGGTTTGGCCTGGAGTCGTAAATACGCTTTTATGGTCCGGGATATTTTGGATGCTAAGTATTTTTATGTTCAAAAGAACTGCTAAATAGCTTTTAAACATGATACATCATGTAAATTAGCTAAAAATTCCAATGAGACATTATATGTTTAGCTAACACTGCCAATGATTTGTAACATGTACAAAAGAGAAAGAAATGTAATAAGATATTATTTTTGTACTGCACCAGGTAATTTGTAAATAAATACCCAATATTACTCGTTTTTATAATTTCAAATTGTTTGCGTGAGTATGAATCAGTAAATGAAGTTCAATATCGCTGACCGACAAATTAAATGAAATTATGCGTATTAATGTTATTTTTCAGATGACTGATAGATTTTTGAGAATGTCTAGGCACGAGACGTGGACGTGACACGACAATGAAATTAGAGAGGATTAGATCAGGGACAATGAACTAATAATTGACAAAAAAAGCAATTATACAATCACTTTTTACTCCAAACCAAAGACACACACACGTTGAGAAGATTGAAAGGAAAAAAATACAAATATCAGTTTGGATAACTTCTTTTTGTTTCTTTTTTTAATGATTAGAATGCACTTCATAACACCATTACAATAATGAAGGATAATATGATAATGATATAAAAATACATAACACGTTAATAGTACATAGTGTATCGTATATCCCCTACCTACGGACTACCGATAGTACCTACTTCCGCATATTAAAATAATAATGATAAATCCACGAAATACAACATTTTCACAATCATGATGAGCTACACCTACATAACATCTTATCATCGAAACATTCAAACACGCATTCACAACATCAAACATACACAATCACAATCATTCAAATATATCATATATCTCTTGAGATTATCTTTTGCCTCCCTCTAAAGTCAAAGGAGTAAGTAACAAAGTAACCCATCGCATATCCGCAAAAAAAGTTAATGTTACAAAGTAAAAGACATTCATTCAAGTCACATTCACAAAAAACATACACACTCTCGCATTGACTCACCACATCACATCACATTCATGCATTCACATTCATCAAATCAGATCAGAGACAAGAAGTTTATTAGAAAAAGAAAAGCTGCTCGAGCTCTTGGCTTTGCCTCTGCCGTAGGTGCAAAGGGAAATCGCAGTACCAATCCCCATACTACTACTACTACTACCAACCACCACGCATGAAGCTTTCAGCACGAGCAAAATTAATTTTTCTTCTGTCCCCAACTATAAAACTACCTATAAAAGTGCTACATGACTTTTTTTTTTATAAAAATTGTCAATCATATCTTGAAAATGATAAAATGTCGAAAAAAACTGGTAATGAAAGGAGGTGTAGGATCTATACTGGCGTCACATGCATTGGATGAATGCAAAATGCAACCCTTTTTAAAAGTACAGAAACACACCGATTCTATTATGCAAATCCTCGATTTTTTATCAACTTCTTCTCATATAAAAAAATCTCTTTCACTCTTATTCTCTCATCTTCTCTCCATTGTATAATATATATATATATGGCATCACTTATTGTACTACAGCAAAAGTAGAAGAAAATGAGACAATTAAGGAAAAGGCTGCCAAAAATTGTCCTCTCTTGGTTTGGTTCTCTGGTAAAGTAGATAACAGTCAAGTGCATTTCTAACTTAACTCACGGGAATGCTAATTTTTTCTATGCAATTCAAAAATCCCTTGCATTTGCCGAGATTGAAAGTGCTTTTCATCATCATCTAAAGAAACATGTCGTACGACTTGAATATTTATATAGGTATTGAAGTAATCTCTTGTTGTGTGGGTAGCCAGGACTTGTTCCAACTCCAACAACCGCCTTCCTGCATTTATTAGCTGCGGTGAGTTGTGTAAGTAGCGTTAAATAACTGACCGTATATACAAATATATTGGTTTAAATGTACTATACCAAAAAAAATGATATATGTATTATGGTGGCTGCAGTGTAGCACGTCTAAACTTAATGGTGATCTATTATCCTCGAACGTGTTTATATAAATTGCATATTACACGGTTCGGTTGTTATTCAATGAGCACTTTCAATTTCAGTTTATAACATGAGGTTGTGTGACGTGTGTGCTTTGTTTCAAAAATTGATTTGCTTTGCAGAGAGAAGATATTATCATTTTTGCTTTTGACAAGCAAGAAAGCATGCGTCGTCCTACGCACCATCATATCACCGTTGTCGTACTGGTTGGGTTTACTAATGAGTGAAACCTCTTGTTGAATTTCCGTAAAAAATCGTCTCTACTAATGTGCGTACTGAAGGGGAAGAAACCAGATTTGCTGTCATCTTTTTTACACTGATGAAAAATGATGATTGCATATCTCATTGCATTTCTCATCAGTCAAAAAATAATAATATTCTAGCCACGTTTTTCACAGTCTTGCATAATTATATTACATACTACCCTAATCTTTTGGTTGTACCTTGATTGCTTATCTAACTAAATAGCAGACATTTTTGTGATTACGGTAGCCATTCCTTTAGACACCTCATGAACCGCTGTGCCACCCATCATTATGCCTTTTGCGACAGCTTCTCCAGTCATCTTTGACACTTCTTTTCTTGCTGCGTGAATCCCACCAGCGACTGCGTCCACAGTGCTTCCCACGGCTGTGAATATTCTTGGCCAGTTATTGTACGCGGTTTTGTACTAAATAAACAAATAATACGGGGTTTGATTTAGGTTTACTGAATAAATTCTAAAGAGTTTATTAGATTAGATTAAACTGCTTTAACAACTATAACTAACCTCTTTCTTTTCGCGTTGATCCCTTATTTGCTCTCCATTATGGTTTTTCTCACCTTCCTCATCATCGGCTGATGATGGGCGAGGTAATCGAGATCCTGGAGGAGCCTGATGATGATGGGGACCTGAAATTCCCTGGAACGGATGTGGACGCTGGTGTGGTCTGTCACGAAGTCCTGTTAAGCCAGCGAGTCCACCCAACAAAGAAAATGGTCCCGCAGGTGGTGGATGATGAGGTCTTGGATAGAATGGTTCTCTAGGGCCATCCATAAAATCTAGGCCTCCGGAAAGACTATTCAAAAGGGGGTTATACGCGTACTGTGGTGGATGAGGAATGACTGGTGGTAGAACTGGTGCTGGTAGATGTGAATATGGATGATGGGGTGGTGGTTGTGGTGGGGAATGCTCTGGAAGATTTGCATAAGCCCTCTTGCTGTCACGATCTCCTCGGCCCAATAATCCTCTCAAAATATTCATTGGGGTGTGCTGCGAACCATTTTTATTCTTACGTTTAGGTTTACGCTTATTTGGTGAGTATGATGGAGGGGAATAGTAGTTGTTAGATGGGGGAATGTAATTAAGTCCATGGTGGTGAGAAGGAGGAGGGAAATCGGGCCCAGAGGACATTGGTCCAGGGCCTAGTCCGAAACTGTCGAAGGAATATAGCGAGGATGGAGGGCCAACGGGTGAGAAGGAGCTACTATAAGGTCTATGTCCAGAATAGGTTGGTCCACTACTCATCGAATAGCCGCCACCAGGCCCTCCACTACTGAAAGAAGATGAGTAACTAGGTCCACCGTCACTAGTGGAGTAACTAGGACCCCCTCCGGTTCCACTACTGTAGCTTGGCCCACTACCCCCACCAACTGAATAACTAGGCCCATTATCCCCACTACTATATAATGGATCTGAAGAATAGTCCGGTCCTGAAAATGAGTATTCCCCACGGGCTTCCTCATACATGTCAAGTGCTGAAAGTGGTCTACCTTTACCGGGAGGTCGAGGACGTCCTCTTCCTCCTCTTGGTCTTTTACTGTAGTACGAAGGTGGTGGTGGTCCAGAACCACCTTTGCCGCTAGTTCTTACAGCGGATGGTCTTGGTCGTGGTGGTCTGCTGGAGGAAGGTTTTGAGTGAGGAGGTCGAGAGGAAGAGAAGGAAGGTGGAGAGGCATAGTCATCTAATTCTTCATCAGTAACAATAATAGAATTACTGATTGAATCACTTGCAGCAGCTGCCGCATTATTATTACTCATGCTACTGCTACTACTACTACCATCACCACTACGTAGGCCTGAAACCGTATTTTCTGCACCAGGCTTGTAGTCATTGTAAATGTTACTTAGCGTTTTGGCAAAGTTTCTGTTTGTACTTTTACCAGGTCCAAAAAAGTCTGTCTGTGGATTGTACGTGCGGTAATTTGGTTTGGAGTTGCTGCTGAAAGTGCTACTACTAGAAGGCTCTCTTTTACTTATTCTACTTGTGTGAACAAAACTAGTGCTGCTACCATGATCACTACTACTCACGCGGCTTGGTCGTGCAAAATTTCTTGGTCGGAATTTGTCACTGAGGTCCAGCCATCCCGCAAAGTTTTTAATGTTTACCAAGTCGGATGAAGCGGAAGGTGTTTGTGACACCGAGCTATAATGGTCCATGTAGTTTTTCACGTAGCCGTCAATAGATTTGCTTGTGTAAGCGTCATTGTAAAAACTGTCACTGGTCGGGTCAAATTCAGCGTAGGCGCTTGTGTCTCTGCCACCACCACCACTATTGTGAGATGGAGATGGGCGTCTATTTCTTGAACTGAGCTTAAATTTAGATAAAGTACTTACAAGGGGTTTCAGTCCTGGAGCCCATTTGCCACGGGAGGACTGATGCTGATGATTTTGACTGTAAGGTGGTGACCAGTCACCTCCCCCACGATATCGTGGAGGACGGTTTTCTGGTTGTGCACCTCCAGATCCAGATCCTCCCCACGGACCGGATCCACTAGCAGAGGAGCTTTGGTGATGAGATGGTGGTCTGCTCCCCCTGCCATGAACTCTTGGGTCATATTTTACACCCCACCTGTTATTACCCCATCTGTCTGGATACGGGGGACCTGGCATTTCTGGTAAATTTAGCTGAGCCCTTGTCAAATCGACAAAGACTGTAAATAAAACCAACAGAAATGGTATGGCCATGGCTATCAAACACTTATTGCTAGTAGTAGTAGCCATGATTCTTGCTTCACTTTTACTTCCACCACCGGTTTTTGGAAACTTGCATATGCATTAGAAACCCACACGCACACTACTACTAAAATCTAGCCAAATCAATTGAGTTGGGGAAGGTGAAATGATGAAGCTAGTCACATAGGTCAACATTCACCAAGAGCACTTCTCACTTGAAGCACCACAAACCGACTAGGCTTCTTTCACACATGAGATTCCCAATTTGTATGATGAGAAAATTGTTTTTTTTTGTAAATTGTCAACAAAAATTGTACAGAGATGAATTACGCAATTTTCTCCAAATCGACAATGTTGTTAAAATTGGCAAGCTTTTAAAGAGCAAGTCAACTAGAAAGCTGCTGCTGCTGCCCTCCGTCTGTTACCTTATACTCATATGTAGCAAGTGATGGGATGACAGACCAAAAGAGAATAGAGAATGTCAAGATCTCTCCTTGGATCTCGAGTATCTTATGAAAGAATATATAATATGTACAGTTAGTTAGTTAAAATGGTATATGAATTTGAAATAATATATTTGCATGTTGTGTGTGCATTATGGAAACTATTAATATGTGTATATCGCATCATGTATTTGCAGATGATGAATGCTCGGAAAGGCATTTAGCTCACTACTCACTTCCTATAAAATGTAATTTTTTGTTCCTGAAGGAAATGCGCTTTGTTGCATTTGCAGGATGTTATTGTAATAGCCAAAGACTGTGGCGATTTTGTATAGTAGCTCTGAAATATATAGAGTGAATATAGCAAAAAGGAGATCTGTCAACTTTTTACCTGAGCATTTTAGGCTTTTGCAAATAATGCATAAAAAATCATGAATATTATCATGTACATGTGCGCAGGCCCTTAAGAAAACTGACTTTAATGCTATGTTTATGAGCACAACATATATAAAAGAGTTAACCAGCAACAATATAATATAAAAAGGCTTGACTTGACTAGTTGTTGGTTAATTGAAGAAATGAGTAAAGGTACATATTATATGATATCATTGATAGGTACAACGACTAGCTGCTGCTGCTACGCTATGTTTAACTTTTTATAACGTTTGTGTATCGAGTTGCGTTTACTTTGTTCAAATGCTTGTATTAATATTTCTACCTTTGGGTTGGGAAGTTTAGAAGAAGGAGTGCATTTAATTACATATAGGGAAACAATACTGTGAAAAATCTCATGGCTCTTTGTTACTTTGGTACAGCACAGCTTTATGCTTATCTCATTCTCATCTCATCTATCAGCCCTACGATCCCAATATAGGATAGTAGTGTGGTACGAGGTAACTCGGTACAGGTAACTCCTTTTCATAATCAGACATAAATGGCAATTTAAGTAGGTACTACAAAAGTTGTCAGTTGAGGCTAGTTAAGTACCTAAACTCAAATTGACGTAATTTTCAAACTCTATTAAAAGAAGCGACAATTTAGAGAGTAGAGGTGTTAGTCATACAATTAATTTATCTTCAATTATGTCCACTTATCTGAGATAGTAACATGGTATTTAATAGCATGGTTGTAAATGAATATTATTATTTAAAAGTTAGCTTTGCAACGATTTTTATTATTATTGAAACTGGTGACAGACCTCACGAGCATTTTATTAGCGTATCAAAAGCAGTTCATAATTTTTATTGTGAGAAAAGTTAATCAGCGGAACGAGTCAATGCTTTTGCTTACAGACTTCGTAGTTTTGTATGAGCTCCTCTGGCTTTGGCTTCTTCGAGGCATGAAAATAGTAGAGTGCGTTAATGGGTGCTCTTAGATTCATACCTATTTTACTATAAACATAGACTATTGTAACTTTATAACTATATACAGTTTACGTATGTTAAGACAAGGAACTCATGTTTAGAATACCTCAATCGAAGCATCGATAATTTTTTTATGCAGAATTTTCTGGTGTCTCTAGCAATAGGCTACTACTACGCACACACGTACTTTAGTTTACTTCTTCCGGTTTATCAACAATAAATAAAACTATTATTTATATTTTATGAAGCTCTTGCCTTGTTTACATAAGTTTGAGAAAGATTCAGCCCAAAATTGATAGATCTTATGGTTCTTTCAACTAGCACAAAAAAATTAAAAACAACATGCGAGTATTGACTATACTGTGCTAATTAATTTTATAGTTTCCTGTAGTAAAAGAGAGCTATTGGTAATATATAGAAAAAATACTTTTCGGTCATCGGAATAGGTTTATTGGTTATGTCGTTTTGTCTTTTCTTGTCACATAATTGAAAAGGATATTATTTTTGTACATAAAAAATTTAAGCAATCAATAAGGTTAAAGGGTTACTATCTTTGGTGGAGTAGGAAGAGAAAACAAGTTTAAATTTTTCCAACTCCCAAAATCTATCCTTTCAACTTCCTGTCAAATTAAATTGTTAGTAAAATCATGCAACCTTTTCATTTGTGTATTTAGTGGGCTAGCTAGACACAGTTTGAACTTTGGTTTTAAAAATTAAAGAAAGTGATAGTGGTTTAACAGCTTTTTGATTTGCAAAAAGAAGCCAGTATCAACACTTTCAACATCATTCATTCACGTCATTTCGTCTTCAACTACATTTCTTCACTCACACCATATTGGAATGATCCCAAAAAGTGCGAATCACACATCACCACGATCGAGAATAAGCTAAATTGAATGTGCTAAATTGAAACTTCCCATTTTGATACATGAAATGAAGTTATATAGGAACTCCTCTCAATGGACATGACATGACCAGTTGAGAGTTGAGGTGGTCTAGAAAGAGGAAGAGAAACAGTTTGTTGGTGTATATATATACATATGTTGATATTTCACTCGCTCCTATAACCCAAATTTCAAAATGCAATCATCACTTTAACATAATAATCTAGCTAATAAAATTTTCTAGAAGAACCTGTCGATTTACGTATTCGCACTGTGAGCTATCCAAACAAAGGAAAATCTTTTGTGGTGTTACTTGCAGCAGTACCAGTTGGTCGAAACGTTACTGTACAAATCAACAGGTCCCATTATTATTGTCATGTCATGTCCCTTATTTAGGTGTTCTGCCTATATAATTCGCTTTCATTTGTATACCTGACCAATTCAAAAAGTACTTTTATAGATGAATATTGGCTGTAGTATATATGTATATTATAGTATCTCCTTAAACCATATCAATCATCATATCATCATTATTTCCTAGCTTACATGATTTATTTTTGCGTGCACGCACGCTCTTAAAGTAAAATTGCACCTACGAGTTTACCAACAACCAAGGATTTGTGGATGTGGAGGAAAGAGACCTATTTCAAATTATGCCTGCAAGCAAGTGAAGCAAGCAAATGAAAGGCTTTGTGATTCAAGCCGCTGACATATCGATTAAAATCATCCCATTCAGGATGATCTAATTACAACGAAATAATTACAGCGTTGAATTCAAATGCGTGAGCATTTTGTAGCCAACTTCAAAAATTCATGATATTTTTTGGGATCTTATCACAGAAATGAAAATGCAAGTACAGGAACTGAAAATAATTATTAGCACCCCTTTGCTAATTGAGGTAGTCACACAAACATGTCCCATTTCGAATTGAAAATTTGTATTTTTTTTTGGTTCCTTGTTCCTTCCTGTCTTTTGGAGCAAATCTAACAATGTTGCAGTGAGGAGCTGAGCGTTGATGCTTATTGTAATTTGTAATGTAATATAATGTCAAGTAGTAGCTAAAATGGCAACAACTTCCCGTAATTCTCCATCCTGCTTACACGACACGACCGAACAGAACATTATATAGCTAATTTAATTAACCAATGGAGTATTTAACAAGACCGGAAGTCATCGTTTACTTCCCTTGATTTTCCCTCTATTATTGATATTTTTGATTTTTAAACATGCATATGGGAAATACAAAGAAAATTCACAAAAACATTGATCGAATCATCATCGAATGGACACGACGTAGAAACATATATAACTGTAAACATGCTTTTAAGGTCTTTTGTTTTTTGTTGTTGTTGGGAAAGGAAATTAATGCCTTCCTTGAACTCTAGCCATGCCGGAGGTCGAAGCACCGTAAGGACTCACATAATAATAATTACATATAAAAGCTGACAATTTTAATTTTTTACAACCAATTTTCATAACAATAATAATACTTGTAATCAGATTTGATTGTCAAGTACACTTTGTATTGTTGTATAACATCTAATTCACATACATATATGGTAAGAAAAAACATCATCATCTTCAACTTCATACTTCATATGTGACAAGTATTACGGCATAATAGCAAAACGTCTCAAGTACAAGTGATGATGCGATCTCAGATATTGAACGAAAGGAAAATGTGTAGCATCATAATCAAATTGTGTTGTAACTTCAAATATAAATGTCATGCATGTAACTAACAGCCACCTTAATCAGTTGCAAATTATCCAAAAAAAAGTAGTTTCCTTTTTTCCTTTTACATCCTTTTTCTTGATTCTCTTGACTCTACCTGTATTTTTCAAACGCTTCGTGGTGGACGGCGTTGATTAGGCAGAGGCATGTTTGCATTTTTTCTGCATATAGTAATGTGTACGCGTTGTCTATTTATCAATATGATAAATTATTATGCATCATGCATGCAACGTCAGAGTTGAGTTGAATAATTTAAAGCGGCTCTTGTGACTTCTCACGTTGTAGTTTCAACTTCCATATGTAATAGCTTGGTAAAGCTTTTTATAATCTCAATCGATAAGGTAGAAAGGAAAGGGAGAAGATGCCATTAGCCATTAGTAAATGAGCAACATAACAGGAATCACAATATAATTTGTTTTTATGATGCTCACTCTATCAATTGTCAGTACTGTCCAGCCCAACCCTTATCGCTCATATTGTACAAATTTGTACCGTGAGCAAAGTTACAAAGTGCCTTAGGTTGATGATACCAAAGATGGAGAAAAAAGAGAAATGGTAAATCGTCAAAAAAATTAATTCTGGTACAGGAAGTGAAAACTGACTGCTATTTTAAGACTCCTCTCCTCTCTCCTCTTACTCTTCTCTTGCCACTTAAAATGGTGATAACATTTTATGCTCAAAAGAGGTATCATATTATCATATTGGTATCACATGTAATGAATGTTCATGAATATGAATATTATGAATCGTCCGTGCGTGCATACTTTAGTATTAGTTCCTTCATATTAGTCATCCAATTAAAAGTCATCATAAATTAATTGGATCTGTTTGTTTACCAGCTCAGTTTGCTATTTATTGGTGGGTAAAGCTACATAATACGTAAATTAAAATGATATGGAAAGAATTTTACTTCAACTACTGAGATAAATGCTCACACATGCACAATGCAATACTTAAGTGTAGCAAAGTAGATAATCATCAAATCAAAATTTGCACTCATTATACTTTGTACTTTGCCAAGGCAAGGCATCAATTATGGGGTTGTAGTAGTAGCGATGTCGGCAATTTTTAGTATAATACAGCTTTATAGTTTTTCACCGAGCACGTATAATGTTTACTTTACACTTGCTCAGCAAATTAAGCATTAAAGTCAAGCGCAGCAAAACGGTTGCAATCAGATATATTCCTCTACAAATGCTAGGTTAAGGGTTAAAAGGAAATGGAAGTGTCTGTATGAGTTGAGTTGTTACTGGTTTTGGTGTTAGTTAGTTGACACGCATCAAAGAAAACTGCTGTAAACAAACAAATATGTATGTATATATGTGCGTATTATTATTAAGTTTAAAAGTCAAAGTAGGAACTATGCTCGGATAGGTTAATCATGTATGTACATATATATTATACGTGTCTATACTAATTGCCTACAATAATAGTTGCCTTTTATATGTATTACTTTTTTCTACAGAAATGGAATGGTCGATGTACGTAGGTAGATAGCAAAAAATGTTTAATGATTTTGTTAGCACATTATGCCTCAACGGTTGCTTCGGGTTGAGCAGGCCCACCCGTGTCAATATCCTCACCACCTCAGACAAGTATGAATTTTCAGTTCCTCTTTTTTGGCAACTCTATATCAGAATATGATTTGTTTTTATTTGTTACCTCACCACATCATATCACGAGCTTGAATTACTTAATAAACGCATGAGCACTACCACGATCAGTAATGCAACATTGAAGCAAGCCTTAAATGGAATACATTTCCCATAAATATTAGCTGCTATTATCATCTATTATGCTCTAAACTTTAAATGGTAATTTGCATGCCAGCGACGTTCTTTCTATGTGCGTATGATTTATGTGCGTCAAATATTAGCGAAACTGCATAATATACTATGAGGGAGTTTTACTTTAATGTATGCTATGTGTGTGTGCATACTGCATATTATGTAAATTGCGCAAACAAATGGAGGCATTCACTAATTCACAGTTGAATGACCAAGATCAATGTTATATTGCGTTTCCGAGTTTGCCAAATTTAGTACTTCTTTCAGTCTTTTCGACTCTTTTATGCATTATGCATTAAATTTGAAAGAACAACAAGTTTTACAAAATGAATTGATGATAGAGTACAGAAGGTGTCGTATTTTATTATTTTTTTTTCAATCTCACCAACCAAACATTCATTATATTATATGCCACATTTTCAATTCTCACTCAGCAAATATTATTCATTTTCATTGTCACCTATAATAATCATACGGAGAAGGTACTATTTTTGTATACTTACTTGCTTAATCCAATCCATTCTTTACAACTTTATTTTCAACCACTGAAGACAATAATGAGTGAAACAGAATAATATTGACCTGTAATAGTTTTCAAGCTATTTAAGTAATGGCAAATTCAACTAGTAGTGCATTATAAGTACTACACAAGAATTATTTAAACTATCCACTTGAAATTTTTGCATACTAGTAGCTCTTTCATACAACAGCTTTTACAGAACACCACCATAGAATTCATCAATCATCACAAACTCAAAATTTACATTCTTCCAATTTCAAAAAAAATGATTGCCTAATTATATCATGAAAAAGGAGCACATAATAAGTACTATATTATGCATGTATAAAAATTTAATACTGCAAAACAATCATTATTTGTCATTTCCAATCGAAAACAAAAAAGGAAATTTTGGGAAAAAGAAAACATTATTTTAGCTGCCTGAAATTAATCAAATCAATAATGCATACAACATTTCACAGCACGAGTTTAAAATATGATTAATTTTACAAATAAATGAGTAGTAAACTATAACTGACTTGAAGTTTTTAACCAGTCTCAGTATCATCAGAGGACAATTATTTATTTATTTATACTTTACAGAGGATCAACCGGGGACAATTACTATAATTTCATATGTGCTGCTAAAATATTTGTGCTACTATATTACTATGTACTATATACTACTCAATCATTTTATTACCGCTACCGCTCACCTTCATTTATATATAATATATATGTACATAATATGTAACATTGAAATCGAATCTTTAAGGTTGCACTCTAGCAAAAACAATCAATTCCCGCAACTATCATCCATAATCATTCTTAAACAAATAGGAGTACAGTCAACAGTAGTATTCATCATTCATTCATTCATTCAGTGGTTTATTATTATACAGGTAGCATAATATAATATTATGCGTTTCAAATCATATATATTATTTGATGGTCTGCCAACTACCGTGTAAGTTGTCATTACAGAAAGTAACAATAAAAGTGAATCTTTAAAAAAACAATAAAATCAAATATAATGTGATTTACATAAGTATACATATTATTATGTTATTCTAACTTCCAAATTACTGACTTGACATCCTGAGTTTATGGTTATAGCAGGCTAGATTTTATTTGTTTGTTTTCAAGAAAGTTCCACATCGCTGCCGAGAAAGTTATGTAGTTTTTTGATACTAGACAAAAAGACAAGGTAAAAGCTGTCTCAAGATATTATTATGACATTATATTTTTTTACTTAATGTAGTTTTATAACTGGCATTTACGACAACATATAACGTAACGTAAGGTCAACCAAGCCTGAACATATACTTTTTTTTAATAAATTGATATCACAGGCAGCCGCAACGCAACATCCGACGCTATTGTTAGAAAATAATGCACACTTTGCGAGTAGGCTTTTTCAAATACAGGACATAATGATGATGTTACATTTAGATAAAATTATAGAGATACTGTTCAATAACGTCACCTCTCTTTATTGACCATGTATCAGATCAGCATATTATAGTTTTCGGAGGAAAAAAAGTGAACAAAAATTAACAATGAAATATTACTGCTAAATACTATAATTACGGTTTACATTGTTTCCTTTTTTATAGACAGTCAGTAAATGCAGCATATCTACCCATAATTTAATATAATAATAACACTTTGTGAGGTGATGATGACTGACTGAATAAATTCAGCGCAACAAACAGGACGTGTACAATTGGTAGTGTCAGCGTAATTGCAAATACATCAGTGAAATGTCAAGTGGGCGACTTCCTCCCCTACTTATACTAGCAAGCTTTTATAGTTTTGTTTTTACATAACTGCAGGTCACTTTTTTAAAAAATAATTTAGGCCTTCACAGGCTGCTGATCACCGCTTCCATTATTTGCGGACTGAGTTTCTTTGCCTTCGCCAGCAGCAGCAGCACTACTATCCACCTCCATTTTTTGGACTGCTGCTTCACCGTTGTTACTGGGCTCAGGGTTAGGATTTACTGTTGTTGTTTCAGAGCTGTTGCCAATCTGTGAGGGAGTATTTTCGTTTGA
This sequence comes from Orchesella flavescens, assembly GCA_964034955.1. Taxonomy (NCBI): domain Eukaryota; kingdom Metazoa; phylum Arthropoda; class Collembola; order Entomobryomorpha; family Orchesellidae; genus Orchesella; species Orchesella flavescens. The sequence goes on along the minus strand of OZ035954.1, from coordinate 33,162,484 downwards.
ACTTAATAATAATTGTTGAGACCCAGTTTCCATATTTTCAGTCTCTGCAGAAGGCTGTGAACTTTCTACAGGTGCAGTCTCCATTGTTTGTTGTTCGTTATCACCTTCCATCACGTCTGGCTGGGCTGGCAAAGGATGTTTCTTCTCCAGTTTGGAGATGCAGCTTTGAATGTATCTAATGCAGTCCTTCCTGTGGGTTCTGACGTCATCCCGACCTTCGGATTCAACCACATCTAACTTGATCAGACAACGGGTCAACATTTCATCCAGAATCATGTATTCTCTATCTTCCCGTGAACTCCCTTGAAATTCATCCACCAACGTCTCCAGGTCTCTGACTTCCTCAAAAACGGCGTTCACTTGAGCGAGAGGATCTTTTGGTGGAGCTGGCTTCTTTGGTGGTGGAGTTGGAGAGCGGTCAGCAGGTCTAGAAACTTTTGGTTGTTGGGGCCCTTTTGCAGAGCTTTGACCTGGACAATTTCCATTCAGATTTGCGCTGTTGAAAACTGGCGCTTGTCGCCCTTCAATAATAATAGGGATGCTGCGACCACCGTTATTATTACCATTGTTAGCAGGGGATTCTGCCTTTGGAGATTTGCTGCAGTTGCCTCCCACTTGGGTTGCATTTGGTTTACTTCCGTTTGTATCAATGCTTACTTTTGATACAAACTTGTCATTCCCATTCTGAGAGACTGGGGGAGCTGAGTGAGCCCGGGCATTACGGCTATCTTCTAAAACGATTGGGTGTGTTGGTTCCGTATTACATCTTTGGGGACCTGCTCCAGTTTGTGGCTGGGGAGAAGACTCTCGAGCTACTCTGATAGGCTCACTTTGTGGGGGAGCTGGGGATTTGCCTCGTGGTGGTGCTTTTGGAGTGTCATCTCTTATGATCTGGATGGGAATCACACGCTCCTCACCCGTGCTGGCAGTGGAGGCACCAGATCCTGCACCCGATGATCCAGAGTTGTTACGTTCTCGTGGGAAACCATGATGACCAAAGGGGTCATCCAGATTCCATGGGGGCGTATTCCGCATTGTTGAAAACATTGGATGGCGATTTGCAAATTCGTCAAACCTTGCTCGAGCACCGCTTCGGAGATCTTCAAAGGGGAAACCCGCCTGCTAATAAACAAACAAAAGAATTATGAGTAAAAAAATAATTCCTACTCAGCCACTGATTCTATTTATGATTTACGCTTGCAACAAACAATTTAACTCATGGTGCAACGTCTAGAATATTTCATATATTTCATCTCATAATTTACAGTTTATAAGCTAATAAAATTGCACACATAAAACAATTACGACAGGATCACCTCAGCGTGTTTATAACTTTATCTTGCCAAAAACATTATAAATTTTATCTGATAACAATGAAACACAAAAGGGAGACAAAGAATATGAAATTGAATTCTCTTGAATGACAAACGACTAGTGATAGAGAGGGACCTGTTGTTGGCTTTTTGTTACCAAAGTGTTCCCCATTGGCTGTTACTTTAAGTCCTTCCTAATATGGTATCCCTTTGGACTCAAATCAAGAATATGCATGCACAATATGCACATGACCAATCTCAATCTCTTGCTCATTTTCTAGTAATCTTCACATCTCTAAATGCAAGCTGAATGCAAAACAAAAGACACAAAAAACTTTCTCGATAAAAGTCCATTTTTGCATTTCCATTTTCAGCCAAAGCATATAATTATTTACTGCTGTCGGTTCAGTTGTTGATGGCAATAACTCACTGAAATAATCACAGACTACAGAGGCTGGTGCCAGCTAGGCAGGTGCCCAACGTCCCTTTCATCTTCCTTAATAGTTTTTTCATGATTAGTAGCAGCAGCAAAACCATTGAAAATCCCTTTCAGGAATATAATTAGTTGAGCCCACTCTAAAATACTACGCAAGTTAATAATTTATGTTACACGCATACGCATAAACTAACATTTTTCAATCACGCTGCATGTATCATCCCATTAAATGAACAGTAAAAACTGCAATGCATATACATACTTCTAAGCATCATTGTGATTTGATTGGTATATTATATTATGGGCAACCTCGATGATAATATGATGACAAGATACACAAATCAAGTTTTAATCTTGCTTCGACTTTATTTCATGCTTATCCTTCACCCCAAGCCAGCCTCATGACCTACATACATAGTTTCAGCGAAGTTTTCGTCATTCTCAGATTCTTTTTTAGAAAGTTTCCTTGTTTCAAGAAGTAAAATTCTCCTCGTTTGTCACACTACAAATGCAACATGGACTGTCACACTGAAATTAGAATCCTGCCATAGCTATAGCTATGCAGTATGAGTTTTCATACATCATTGCATATGCCCTATAGCATAGCATGAGATCAATAATTTTCAATCATACACACGTTCTATATTCGTCGATATGCTGAAATGTAGATTGACGCATAAAACATAAGCATAAAAAATCCTCCTACGCTGTCTCTCACACGAAGGAGGAAAACTATGACATAACACTCGGTTGTGTAACAAGGTCCAGAACGAACAGAACAACCCATTGGATTGGTGGAAATACAACTAGAAATGTAAGCTACTAGTGGTTAGAGAATTTCATGTCACCTCATTCAAGGTCACTATCGACTAACAATTGTACATCATTAGCTTGTGTTATCTCTCTTGAATTCATACACACCTCGATCAAAGTTAGATATATAATCAATGAGGTAAGTGTGTTGAAGTTGAATGTTATTCTAATTGTAACTTCTTATGAAAGGATGCACTTGTTCTACACTCAGGCTTCTGCATAAATTACCTCTCCGACTCTAATTGCTTAAACATTCAAATCAAGCATCAAGCAGATGATTACTTTGGTCTAGAACTCCAACATTTTCATTCTAATCTTTTCACACCTTCAATTGAATCTATTCTTTCTTCTATCTATCTATCGACCCGGTGAAAAGCTACGGCTGCTTTTTTAAAGCATCACAACAATAACACATAGGTTGCGTAATCATAATAAACATTGTATAAAGTATTAAATATACAACATTTATTATCATGCATCATGCAATCACAAAACCTTCAACTTAAGGTATGACCTCATCATGGCATCTCTTGAAGAAAGCAGAACTGACTCGACGATAAATAACGCCCAAATAAAAGACGAAAGTATACCAGCCCTCGGCTATGAAAAATTAAAGTGGGTAGAAGAATGAATACAAAAATTTATCATTGAGTCTGTCAGAAAAAGTGATGAAGTGCTTCCCATACTTCACCTTCACGATGTTGTTGATGTCAAACCTCCAGCAAATGTTCTAACAAACCGAAAAGATTATGGATGTGGTCCCGTGTAATTTGCGAATGATTAAATAAAATGATGATGATGAAAACGAGTCATGGGCCTTTGCTATAAGAAAATGTATGTATACAAACTTATATATTATATCTGAGATAATTAAGAATAGAATAATTATATGAACAAAATAAAATAAGAAGTGGGTGGAGGACTCGATTTTCCATTAGTGATTAGAAGAAGCGAAGAATGGAACGAAGATAATATCTAACATGACATTCTCATCATTTATGCATTAAATTTCGAATTGTTATACTAGCCTGATCTATTTTAGCTAGCAATAATAGCTGTGTGCTTGTCCTATATCTTAGTATAGTATGAATATTACTCTTATTATTGCACCATGCCAGTACTCCTCAATTCGTAATACAAAAATATACTAATTGGACTTGATCCCAACTTCTATTATGGTATGAAATTAACTAAACATAGTAATTGCAACATTAGAGTATAATAGAAAGAAAAAACAAATGGGCCAACAATTACTAAAATTTGTCGTAGTCAGTTATGCTTAGAATGACTTTTTACATGAAAGCATGGATGGTTGATCAACGTACATCGCTCCATGGCCTTGATATAGATGATAGAGTGAAATAAATTAACCAAGTAATTAGCAACATAAAATGCAGTTCCAGTTGTCCTATTTTAGCAATATAGATGCGTACATAGTACACCTTTACAAAGGCTCTGATTTGTAAGCTCAAACAAAAGACACAGTTTATGATTCAGAAGCCAAGCCATCAAGCCACAACCTACCATTTTAATCCTCCTTTATTACCTCGGTTTCTACTGATTTCTGCATTCTTGTTTTATAGCTCCATTTTACATTCCACCGAGCACGAGTCTACTTTTTTTCCTACCACACAAGTGCTGCTAAAAATCATTAAACTTTGGTTTTGGCATTGTATGCAACCTTTGGAAAAAGTTGGAAAATGAGTACGGAGCACCAAACTCATAAGTTAAGACAAAAAGCTACGGACGGACGCAATTCTATCTAAACGGTTCTAACGCTCTGGTTGCGTTCAATAAAACATGAAACAACCATGACATTTGGCAAGGAAAAACGGCTGTTGGCTTGGCTGTCGTAATATGTGATCCACTTTCGGGAAAGGCTTTTTGTAGTCCTGTTCCATATTCATGACAGTATATTTACGTATAGAGTGGAAAGAGCTTTTTGAATTCTGGGCCAGCTTCCACAAAAAGGTTACACGAATGCATGCAGCGAAAAAATTGAGACATGCAAATACATACAAGCAAAATGAAAACCGAAAGGATAGTTTATTTGCTTGTTGTCGACCCGTTGCGATTTTATATGTTTGCAGTTTACAATATTTTACTGCATTGCAAGATGAAAGGGAAAAAGGCAACGACCACGCATATCTAAACATTCTAAACCGTATACACTGCCATAAAATTTCTTCTTTGACTTGGTTCTCTGCGTTATAGCATGAACGCAAATCTTGGAAGAAATACACCAAAGTCCTACTAATTTATTTCGTGGAAAATGCCCTAGTCCCACTATCCTAAATTACAAATACCTACTCTGGTTTAAGGTTTACATGTGTCTGCATCATAATTCATAAATCACTAATGACTTTCCTAAATACTATTAAACTCTGAAACTTGCGTCAAAAGATTGAACTCCTACCAAGCCATCTGCTTACCAGTAAATGCATATTTTTGAATCTAATGTAAAATGGTGTGCTATGCATATGTATGATGTAACAAGAACCTCGTCCGATTATTACGCATTCCTTTCCAATTCATTACGAATTCCTGCATCTTTCAATAAAATTTATCTCTTTTATTACAACAAATTCCCGAGAGCATGATTGAAAATGCATGAAACTATGTTCACGCCAACGAAAACCTTGTTGTGTCGTACACTCCGCCTCGTCATCGTCATATTATCATCACGATGCTCAACTTTCTGCCCATCATCACGTCAAGATCTAAACTATTGAATGAGCAGTCAAGTCAGTGCCAACTTGGAATTTCAAGTTCAGAATCAACACATCGAAAAACGCAAAAACGAAAGAAAAAAACTAATTTATTTTTAAACTGAACACCAGAACTAGAGAGGTTGAAATATATATTCATATGTATAAGAGTTAAATTACATTTTATCATAACACATGCATACTCATGTATGTGAGTTGGAACCTATTTGACAGGAAAATAAAAATCACGACTTTGGTGTGTTCGGAAGAACCGAACTAAAACTGGCGATGTGTACGTACAACATAACGTTGACTGCAAAAATCGCCCACCGACTTGGCCAAGTTTCAAAATTTTTGCACGAGCACACAGAATATATCGCCCCCTTACTTTTTTGCACACTGCTCCTATATTTATAGTCAACGTCAATAAAGGAAATGTATATGTAAGTACGTTAGAATTGCATATAGTATCGATGTTTCATAAATATCTTCATCGATACGCATTCTAACTCAAAGTATTTAAATTAAATAAATATCAGCCATCGTTCTATTTCACTAAGAACGACAAAGCCTTTAAATAGACATGACTGTGGATGTGGACAGACACGCAGGGTAAATATATGAGCAGATTATATGAGAATTGATAGTAAAGTTTTGTCTAAACTTGGACCTTAAATCCTTTGACTTACTTTGCAAGAAGAGACGTTCTATTTCCTTCCTAGGTCGATAAAACGAAACCAAAATTAACCTTATTGAAAGATGGCTACAACTACAAACAAATAACTGTTTACCCAATAAGGGTTTGTAACTGAAACTGAGTGAGATATGAGAGAAGACAACTCTACTGCTAGTTTCAATACGAACAACTCTCACACACACGTAACAATTATTACTGGTGCAGATAAATTTTGTCTTGCCTCAAATAAAATCACATAAAGATTCACAATTCTACACACTTCCAAATTCAGCAAATGAATGTGTGAGGCTAAAACACTCCAGCATGCCAGCAAGTCATTTTCACAAAGTGATTCATGGTCACCTTCAGATAATATTTGGCGTTACGTAAGTAAGTAAAACAAGACTCTAAAACGATGTTGCTGATAAAATCCTACCAATCGTACGTATGATTTTTGTATGATGAACAAGATATTTATTATGGCTCACGCTCAAGTTCAAGGTGCACCTGTTTAACGTAACTATACCAGCTATACCTTGGTAGCTAAAGAATCTATTACGTCGATTTCTCTTATATATGTGTCCCAACGTACTGTATGGTTTATGAATACTGAAATAAAATTATCTATTACAATCCCAAGCACTAAGATAATAAAATATCTCTCTCTCGTATGCTTAAAATATAAGAATTCCAAATACTGAAAGAACCTTACGTGATTGTCTTTTTCCGTTCGTCGTCACTCCGAAAATTTTAACTCAATTTTCTCAAAGGTGAGAAGTATAGATACTTGTAAAAACAATTAACTTAAGCTTTAACTATTATTGCAAAGGAAGTCTTAAAAATAAACAAGACGATAGGAACAACGATGATATTATCACCACCGAACACTACACGTTAGTTTTATTTACTGCTTGAAACTGCACAAAAGGAATGCCAGAAAAGCTTAATGTGATTTCTGTTGTCTTCCTTCCAACCAGAACATTTCCACACAAAATTCTAAATCCAACTGAACAACTATTGCATGCTGACCACAAGCTTATATTTAAGAAACCATGTTGATGATGATGATGACATATGTGTCATCATCTTTTTTGGTAATGTGAGTCGTCGCCTTTGCTTCGAGGGTATTCTATTTTCTCAAATACACGACTTTTCATCTTATCAAAGATATACCTTGGTATAACAGGCTATATTATGCTGCAAATATCTTAACACAATTCCTCTATCCATCATATCACATCGCTTTAGAAGTACAGACCCACCTGTTCTGTTTTTAACATTAGAATAGAAAAAATTATTCATTTCATGCAAAAAAAGAGAGTAGGCAGGCAGTCGTTAATGCGCTTCACTTGTGCAGAGAGACAACCATTTCCATTTTTGGAATACACCTGAGATTATAATGATGACTTTTGTGCCCTCCCATAGCCAAATTCATCATACATGAAATAGACACCTAGACACCTTTGCTATACTCTGTACCTTACCGCAACGTCTATCTATTTGCATATTATGAAGGTGCATTTGTTCGATGTATAAGAAAAAGTCAAAAGTGCTATGAGTTTTTGCGTGGTCGGTTTTCTTTTCACATTGTAACGCAAAGTCCGAGAAAAGTTGAGGAGAACAGAGCAGAGCAGAGCAAATCAAGCTGAACAATAACTTTGCAAAGGTTGAAGGTTAAAAGTCCAAGCAGTAACAACAGGACACAAGTAAGCATTGGAGTCGAGGCACATAAAAGTCTAAAAATATAGGCAGTTTTTTGTGGTTTGTGTTTAATATAATAATCAATATATCAAAGCTATACAGTACGGCCTTGGATATCAAGGTGAGTCCGATGGACGGGTTGTGGGTTACATGTGTAATGTTCTGTCACAGATATACATAAAAGTGCACCCACTGGAACTTTTTCTTAAGTTGACATGTAAAGTGTATGAAACCATTAACTCCGAAATGGATTTTTTATGCGAACCATTCAGTCAACTGCCTTTGGCCCTGGCTACTCACTCTGTTATTTAAATGTCTCACTCACTCACTCAAGTCATTTCTACGGTTAGTGGCCATAATAATAATAATAAACGACCGAGACGAAATTCAGTAAGTAATGCATAATCCATCACAGAGAAGATGCATGACGATTTATTGTGTGGTTTGACTTGATGACTTCTACGTACGAGAAAATTTTTCCAATTTTGGAAGGTGCATAAAATGACATCATCATCTCATCATTATCAGTTACCTGTCTGTTAGCAAGTCGCCATCACCTAATCAGCATCACGCTAATTTGCATCCACAAATTTTTACACAAGCGTAAGATCGGATGCTGTAATAACTGCAAGCAAACACGTGCGAAACAAAGGTACTAAACATCAAAATACCAACGCTGCTGTTGTAAGTGTTGAATTTGGTGATATGGGTGTGCTAAGCTTTGCGTAACTATTTTTCACGGTTGTAGGTGGTATTATTTCATGGTCTACACACAAAATATAGATTCATAACTATTTTGAAGTATGTACAAGTATGTAAATCGTATAGTAAATTCCAGGGAATTGTTTGTGGTACAAATATGTACATAGTACATATACTACACAGGTAAATACGTACGTCATTGATAATTCAGTATCAGTAATTACTTATTAATTGAGGGTTCACTAACTTTGTCCTTTTTTAAACTAACATGAAATAAGTATTGCAGGGTATTTTAAGACGAGCCACTAATTTAATGCAAATAGCTGCTACATATTATGCATATAATATACCTTGTGCTTCCTAACCAGTTCTAACTTTTAGCATTGCTTATAATGCACTATGTTCAAATTTGGAATACAATGACACTATTACACGTGGAAATACCGTATTATAAAAAATTTAAGGTGCATTTACCACTCCTACGTTTCAATCTCATGCTACAACAAGCTCTAGATGACATCATTTTTCACCAGCAGCAGACCCCCATTCCTAATATAATGCCACGCAAGTTACATTCACCCAAACTCAACAACCAACATAAACATCATTTAACAGTACTAGAGTTTTAAAGAAGAAACACCTTTACTTGGCAAACAAGACAAGAAGTGACATTTCGAAGTAACTGACCACGATCTCCAAATTCCAAATATGGTTAGATGTAAACAAACGCCTACGTGCAAAACCAGTTAAAATACATGAATTGTATTGGTTTCACGTGGTATTCTTGTCGCCTTTTTCACATTACTAACAATATGATAATGATATCACCTTCTTCTCTTCCTCTACTCCCTTTGCATGTTGTACATAGATATTTTATTTTCTAGTTTGTAATATGTAGCCAGCGTCGTAGCGTCCAAGTAGACAACTTGTGACAGATATTGACAATTGGAGGACTGGACTAATATTGGAAAAATAAAGTATATATAATACAAACGGAATTTATCTGGGCTTTGTGCTAGTTTTAAACCTTGCTAAATACAGGAAGCAACATATTTGGAAATGCTATGCAAATACACAGTAATATGCTTTAGGTCACAGATTAATGATAGTTGCAGCAGCGCATTGGGCGCATATTATCAGCTAATCCCAAATACTTGAAAGTAACTTGACTACTGGCAAGTCATGGTTTATGATGAGCAGAAAAAACAAACTAGGATCACACCAATTTTATCTGGTTTGTGGTTTTTCTAGAAAAATTCGGTATTTGTGAAATGAAAATGAGAACGCACATGGCAGTTGGCAGTAAAAGCCGTTAAGTGCTGTGTAGTTAAAACTTCAACATAAACCATTCAAAACAAACAGATCATCTCTCAACCCGTTCGCACATTTGACATTCCATTCTGCTTAGTAGCAGAAGAAAATGAAGCATTCCCTTTAAATAACTCGTGCATTCATAGTTAATAGTGAGCGATATGATGCTGAAAAAGCAAAATCTACACTAAATTATTGCCATTTATCAATTTTACAGCTAGCCCCAATTACAAGAACTTCCGATGATAACTGCTACATAATGAATCATATAATTGTAACTTTACATTTTACGACGTCTAATGGAAGATCAGATCGTGATTGATTATACATTTCATGCCATTTGTATCTATATACCTAAAAGTTTATACCTAACGGGCTCCAAGAATGAAGACGCTAGATGCTTGACAAGAAGTTTAAGGAAAATGGATCATTATTTATTTTTTCGCAATACCATGGATGACGGACAGCTGGCCACTTCTGCCGTTTGGAACGACCTTATTACGGACATGACTCGTGTAGCAACAACTGTAAACTGCTATGCTGCTACTACGGTATTCGTGAATTTGACTGCGCGACCTTGAGAAACTTTCTGAATAGTTGAACAACACGTACGCTACAATGTACTACATATACATATTATTAGCAAATCGGTCATAATAACGTAATGATAACGATCATTATATCGATTTTGTCCTCATCATCCTCTTGAGCCACAAAACCCAATTCTACTAACAGCAATCACAAGCAGAGAGCTAGAGTAGAGTACAGCGATTGCTGAGTTGTTGGCTCCACATTGACTTGATTTGATTATGTACATAAAAGGAAAGTAAGTTCTGATATGTGGAAGGGTAAAGGATAATGGAGATCATCCGTGAATGCTTCCCTTCTTACTGAAGCGGAAGACAATGAGACGTGTAACAAAAAACTAGAACAGAGGTGTCTGCTGCTTATCTATAAGCTTATAAAGATCGATCTTTCTAGACGTTTATGAAACTAAAATGAGACTAAAAGACATGCAAATTTTAGGTACTTGACGAAACCTTACGTGCAGTCAGGCAGTCATATCCAGTAACTTGGTAGGTCTAATTGAGTTTCAATTCCGTTTGTTAGGTAAAGGTTATACTAATGCTAATGTTCATTTCCTGTCTTTCCGTTTTAATTAGTATAATGGAGCTCAGCTTCGTTAAAAACCGGATGCATATGATCCGAACTTTATGAACATCTTTCCTTCATCCTATGTATCTGTAACTCCGGCGTATAGCTTTTTACCAGAATTTTTTATATGCTCACTTCTGAAAACTATTTTATGTAGAAATAGCACGCAAACACATGCAAGTTTTTGATGTGGATGAGATACATTTAACACTGCTTGGGCTCACATTTATTTCTTCGGTAGTAAAAGTCTTCGTAAGTTTGCAAGATGAATGAAAGTAACTTTTTACAAACGATTCCCTGTGTATGTTTCTTTTTACCCACTTAAAAAACCCAACCTGGGTGCCACAGCTGCTGGCCCAGTTCCAGTCATCGTTTTAGAATTCGTCATCGCAAATTCCTGATTTGTGAAATCCCCAAGGCCCGGACCAGACTTGATGTGTTGTGTATAAAAATAATATGACTGCAGCTTACTCATCTTATATAACATAATACGTAGTGCGAATGCAAAACGGTACAAAAAGATGCACTTACTCATCCATTTACAGATTATGTACTTCAAAAACTCTGCCTGATATGTGCTACCTATATTCTATAATATGTACATTTCATGTAGCATCCAGTTCGAAACACAACAAAAATTATTTATAAAGTTTCTGCTGCCTGTTATGCTAAATTACGTACTTTATTTTATCATTTTGATATGATACAGCTAGTATTGCACTGTTACATCGAATCGAGTTATCAACATTTCATCACAGATAAATGCTCCGACTGAATCATTCAAACAAACAGGCAATGGTCAATGGCGTGCACGCAAAAGATGACTCATACTCATATTCAACTGAAGCGTCCAGCATGTTATGCTATGCGAAACAAAAAAATGAGCTGGATGAAATCCTGGCTTACGCATGAATATCCAGCAAAACTGTATGTAAATAGCACGCTGGCATTAGGCCTAAATAGGCTTCCTAACCTTAACAGTGTACCTTTTGTTAAAGCACCCTGTTTAATACTTAATATTGTACTGCTGACTGTTATTTAGCCCTACGCATTTATAATTTAAGTAGTACTGAATATAAATTAAGTAGTATGCTATTGCTGCAACTTACCCTTCCGGAACTACCTCCAACAGGAGAAGTGGGTCTTCCTCCAGCCCCAAAAGTAGAGGCAAATGGATCAGCACCTCCGTCAAAAAACATTTTCTTTTCCTCTTGAATCTTTTTCCTCAAGTCGTCAACAAAACTGTCGTTGTCAAAAACCGAAGCCCCCTTCTTGTTCCCAAATATTCTTTCACTTAATCTGGGCCTGTTGGCAAACCTCTTTTTGAATTTGCTCGTCCTCTCGCTAAAGAAAGGGTCCTCAAAAAAGTCTGACGAGTCACCACCGTCACGGTCACCACGTGGAAACTTTTTACTGAAGAACCCACTACCAGTTTTTACGTTCTCTTGATTTTGAGAAGGCGACTGGGGCTTTTCACGCGGACCTCCACCTCTTTTCGATTCCTCCTTTTGGGATCTGTTACTACTACTGCTGCTGAAACCACTGTCACTTGACGATGAATTGTCAGTATTATTAGCGTTGCTCGCTGTTTGTAAATTTTCAGATCTCTCACTGTTCTCTCCAGCAGACATTGAGCACCATCCAACAAAGTTGCAAATTTTATTTCTTGGATGGAAACAAGAAAATTATCTTCTTGTAGATTGCAGACACGCGTAATCCAGTTAAGATTCACAAAAACCTCAAAAAAATGAGATGTTTGAATGCGTTCGCTTCTTCTTCCTCTGAATTGAATCCAGATAAGATGAGATGTATACTGCTTCAAATAGCACTGAAATGCCGACTGCTTTCTGCTTGCTTGCGAGTGATTATGAATTCATAAAGTTGATGACGAGCAAAGAGATATTGAATATTTTTAACACAGTAGCAATATGCCCATGCCTGTTCTTCAGTTCTTCAGAACAGCTTGATTTGGTTTTTAGGTATGAGATGAGTTTATCCTGTATTCCTGTCCTCGTTTTGTATTACGAGATTTACAAAGACCTGCAACAGCACTTGGATTTCGTCAGAGAAGAAGATGAGAGTGCAAATGCAATGAATATGATAGTGTAAGTGGAGTCAGAGATATAATGATGATGAGAGATGAATATTATTATGATGATGCTGATGATGACGACAAATGGATCGTATAGAGAGTGAAGTTAACTTGGATTTGGATTCATGTGCTTAGTGCTTGGTCTGTACTCTGTTCTCGTTCTCACACAGTTTAGCAGAGAGATATTCACACACACATGGAAGGAAATACGTAAAAAAATATGTAAAAGTCTTTGGAAAATGTTCTCAGACTAGACAACACACACACACACACACGACATATTACTGAAAGGAGATCATCATCATCTAATCTGTATTGGAATGAATGGGTGATGTGCCATAGAACATGCCCGAAATGCTTTGCAGCTTTATATTGCATAAAGAAGAGTTCTTGTGTGTGTGGTACATGTATGTTAAGTATAAAGTATAAGCATGTAGTCACAGTGTACAGTGAACTGAAAGGGGAACCAAACATGATGAAAAGCTTAAAAGCATGTTGCTAATATCCAAAAGAAAAGGACAGGATATTCTACAAACCTCTAGTATTTGCTTGAAGAATATAGTATTATGAGAATTCCTATGAATATATATAATATATACCTCATGCATGTGATTTTGCTTTTGTGAACGTACTAAGGTCACATCACATCATCATCGTCATGCTTTATACATAAAATTTAGGTACATAGAAAGTGACTTTCATACAACTGAGTTTTTAAGCATGTTTTCTGTACATATAGTTCGTTATATGGATGACTTTGGGAGGTATTATTCACAATAAGCGTTACATAAATAGGGTACAACATTACAACTGGAGAAGGTGTCCTTCAACATATCAAAAATTTGTTGAATTTTAACTGTACTGGTTTTTACCCTTTGAATGGATACCACCGCTCTTAGGACTCAAAAGTACTCAATAGTAGTTGAAGCTATCCTTTTTATACCACACATTCTACTTCTTTCCACATGCTTCTGAAATATTCTACGATAAAAAAAACGTCGGAATGACTAAGACTGCGTTAAAAAGGAAGCCGCATAGAATTTGGAACATGTAATATAAAGATATACAGACTGAGACTAAACAAAAGCAGCATTTCATCCGTTCTGTATCAGTACAATATTGCAGTAACATCAATGAACAATTATCATACATTATTTATAGGAACAAAGGTTTACACTATACTATTGCTGTAATACCGCAACCAAATGTTGTGCTCAGATAGAAACTACTAAATTGAAATGACACAATGCAGAAAACTAAGTAACAAAGTGCTGGAGCTTATGAGCTTTGTGCCTAATATGAACCTATAAACTTTTAACTAAAACAGCCAAAAAGGACATTGTTACGTCCATAAATCTATTGCTGATATTTAAAGTAATCCGTTTTTGGTAAACACTATTAAACTTTTGACAGTTTAAAACATTTATTTAACTTACAAATAGGCAAAACGTTATATATATACATAATCAATTTTACTAAATTATTATTACAAAAGTTTCAATACAAGAAAAAATCATTTCATGCACTAGAATCTCTATAATTGTAAGTTGTACACAAAATGAAACATGGCATTCTTTGTATAAGCGTATAACGTAAAAATGAGTTCATAGTTCATATCATACAATTGTACGACAACGACATAATTAATTGGCAACCAAACTAAGTAAGCGTAAAAATTGCATTTGACAACTGAAAAAATCGGAAACAAACTTTTTGAAAATGTTTTCTTCATAATTACGTTAACCATAAAGCACATAGCCCAAGGGAACGTTAAAGTATAAATGCACAAAATTAAAATCCTACGAACACGACACAATGAATATTTAAGACTAAAACTAATATTACTTCAATTATAATTTTTAAGGCTGTAGAAGAGTTTCATTTCACTCTGGTGTCAGCTGCAGCAGTCTGATTCTGAGTCTAAAAAATAGTATGCGCGTAGGAATTTAGTTTAATTTCAATGTTCAATCCGTGGATGATAAAACTATTCAATTGGCACTTACCAGTTTATTTAGCCCCCACTGAAGATAGTCAGCTTTAGTTGCAGCTTCATATTCATCAACAAGATCTTGAACAACGTCTCTTGAATCATCTAGCTCATTAAGATCTTTACAAAATATCTCCTCCTTTCTGAACTGGTCTAAAAAGGCTTCCCGTTTCCTTAGCTTGTCATACTGTTTCAACACACCCTTAAATAGCTGTAAAAAGGTTTAAAAATTAGGTCCCAAAGCTACTCTAGAATACTAGAATATGGATGAATCATTAATGAAGAATTTGTTACTGACTGAAGATATATTCGTGTGATTAGCCAACATTAATCCTGATACACGATGCTGAGTTTGAATGTATGGGGACTTTCTGGACAATGCTACTTGAATACTAGCAGGGCTCCATGAGATAAAGTTGGCTAATTTTCTTTCTCTTATCCTCTGTAATGATTTGTGAACCTGCCCAGGATCAACTTCTCCCTAAATCAAGAAATGAACAACACCGGTAAATAATAATATCCTAAAATGAGTAGTTTGTCATACTATTGTAATATTATGCAACGCATACCTGAATGATATTTAAAATTGAGATATACTTATGATGAGTACTGCGGTCGTGAGCAGTGCTAACCATCATATTTTTTGGTTGCAGGAGCC
Source organism: Orchesella flavescens (assembly GCA_964034955.1). NCBI lineage: Eukaryota > Metazoa > Arthropoda > Collembola > Entomobryomorpha > Orchesellidae > Orchesella > Orchesella flavescens. The sequence continues at coordinate 33,146,932 of OZ035954.1, read as the reverse complement.
TTCGCATTACGTCTAATACAGTGGTTTTCCTAATTGATGTACCTTCTTGATCCGATGTAAGAGGAGTGTAGCCAGTCATAAGAAAATGTAATCTCGGTGTGGGTATTAAAGGTGAAATCAGTCCAATGAGATCGTTGTTCATGTAGGATGGATATCGAAGGGTTGCTGTACTGACGGACATAATTGTTGATACCAGTGAGTTGATTTGAGTAAATGTAGGCATTTCGATGTGAAGTCTATCAGTTGCAATCCTATTCAACGCGGTATTATCAAGCACGACAACGCAGTCAGAACTTTGAGTAAGGCGTTTTAGAGTGAGAAGGGAGTTGTACGGTTGAACGACGACATCGCTGAAATAAAGCATTTACAAAATTCTATAAATTATGAACAATGTGTAATATTAAATGAGAAAGTAGGCAGAGCAATCCCCCATTCATTATGTTTTAACAAACCTAATTTCATCTTGATTAGGAAATACACTATATGTTTGCACCAATTTCTTGGGATATCTTTCAGTTAGCTTTTCCAAGATGTATGATCCCATGCCAGAACCTGTTCCTCCCGCAATTGAATGACACAGCACAAATCCTTCCAAACTGTCACTTCCTTCAGCTTCCCTATCAATGATGTCAAACACTTCTTCATGCAACTTGTCCCCTCGTCCATAACCCGCAGCCCAATTATTTCCAGCCCCTCCTCCATCCTGGGATAAGTACACATTTTCTGGGTTGTATAACTGTAGAAAACCAAAACAATGACAATAAAATAAAACTGGATCAATTTTAATATACACATTCCCCAATTATTGTAAACACTTGTAAATTGTATTTGACTTGGACGAAACATACTTTGGAATAAGCTGACGTGAGAATCGTATTGATAACTCTGGGTTCCAAATCCAAAAGTACAGCTCGAGGAATGTAATGCTCATCATCTGCTTGATAGAAAAATACATCCTTTCTGTCCACTCCTTCCCGAGCAAAGGACTCCAACGTACCCTCCGGATTTATCCCATGCTCTTGACATAGTTTCTTCCAGAACTCGAAACCGACTTTAAAAGAAAAACGATTAATTAGTACAGGAAAATCAAAACAATTATCAAATTATGATAAAGTCCAACTTTGTTAAACAACAAATCTTACTCTGATTTCCGCACTGCCCCAGCTGGAGCGTTATCATTTCACACGGCATCTTAGCACAAAAGGATTATAGTATCCGTTACAAAAACTTCATAAATTATAAATTTACTGCTCTCCACTTCACGGAAGACTAAATGATTAGTTCCTTTACACTGTGACTGTCTCAATCACAACAAATAATAATAATTATTACGATTTATAAACCAGAATGAAAGAAACTTAAGCTTTAATAAAAACAGCACAATTTAAGTTGACCCGTAACTGGAATTTCACAAACAAAAACAGAGATCATTTCATGACATATGACATCTTCAATTTACGGCCAGTAACCCAAAGATTGTTTTTGTATGTTCCAGAGAAGGTACAAAAACATAGCGAATGACTAAGGAGAGAGGATTGCTTTCAGGAACAAAATGTTGATAAAGGATAATATATAGCGAGCGGTGAGATTTCCTTCGCTCCATGTTCATGTAAAAATATGATATCGACTCCTTCGACTCTATGACTGTCCCACTATTCCTTTCATGAGTAAAAACGGAGCAGAAGGCGATAGATCCAGATCAAACACAAAAGAGATTTTTTAGCTCAGCATCAGCAACAAAGGAACTTCTGCCCATTACATTGGCGTTGAGTTGAAGTTGGGTTATGAAAGATGAAATGGAAAAGCACCTGTCCTAAATCTCATTATTGTGTCAATTTGCGAGTTCTTTTGCCAGCTTTGTTTGACAGACCAGTACAACTAATTTAGCATTTCCGAAAACATTTACAAAACTTCGTTAGTCGTAGTGACAGCAAACAGTGACTGTCATGTGTAATTCTTGCATTGTTCATTTCATATAGCCCCAAATTGGAATGTCATTTTATTTTATCTTCGTAATCATTTTATTATAATAATAGCTTAGTCATATTGTGTAGATGTTAGATAATCTAGTTTAAAATGTAGAGATGCTGGATGAGGAGATAATTCAGTGAGATTTATTATTTAGAAAAGTCTTGATCTCTTTATTGTTTCATTTTACCGTATACCTTGAATATCTAGTGGTTTGCATACATCGCTTGTAACAAGAGTTTTAAATCAGATAATGTCAAACTAAAACTTCTCTAAGAAAGTTATATTTAGGTCTTATTTTCACAAGCATATTTACACAAAGCATGAAGTCATCTAAAACGACCCTTCGCTTTATATTAGTTTTAATGAAGTTAATGAATAATATAACAGCGATTTCAATATTTGTATTGTATGTATATAAAGGATGATAGTTCGATAACTGATGCTGACAGCATTCAAGACTTCTTAGTATTAATGTAGATAAAGGAAATGAAACCAAATGTTTGCATAGGAAGAATTTTTGTGCTTGTGCTCATGTCATGTTCGTTTGACGTCATCAGAAACAATAATTTTTTGTAAATGTGAACAACGTCATCAAAAAAACTGTATTTTATCTGAAAACGAAAAATAAACGTTTTTATCCTTAGTCTGAATATTCAAAGGGGAAGATGCACCATGATAAGTTACGCTTGCTTATTGGACTTCTTAGATTTAGGTACCCAAAACATATTTCTGGCTGCTTTAGAGTCTAATGACTCTAATCCTTTACCATATCATTTACTTTAAGACCAGTGACTTCACATATCGCTGTTGAAGAGGGTTTCAGGTTTCAACTTTTGGATTATTATGGAACCTAATGTATTATGTACAATATGAAGAGGGGGAGAAGTTTAGGAAGATGAACCTTGATCTCGGCGGTGACTCATATGAAGACGCATGCACTGTCTTTTTATTTCTGGCTTGTACAACTTGTACACATGCACGTGTTAATGTACAAGGTGGTATTATCTTCGGTCTTCAGCTACATATATACACATTCAACCAATGAAGCTTTCTTATTTTCATGAAATCGGAGTCGAGGTTCCAGATTAGAGACTACATGAGACACATACCTTCGTCTCCTTCCCTCATGGTACATTTATTCGAAGTTTAACTCTCAATCAAGCAACAGTTGTCAGCTTTCCGTCCTAAAACCTAGAACCATTTTTTATAAATTTTCATTAATTCAGACGTTTTTGTTAATTTCTATACTACCCTGTCTTCAAACTTGCAAAAAAAATCTTTCAAGATGAAATTCCAACAATTACTAGGTGTTGTGTTTGTTCTCATTTATGGGACACTCGTTGGTTTTGCATCTGCTCAAATTCAGACTCCAGCCCTCAACAAAACCTTAACTGTTAACAATCCCTGTCTGAATCATTCCGACTGTAATTCTGATTACAACGATCGTTTGAATAAGACCACCTTTGAATACTGTGACAATAGCAAAAAGTGCCGTTGTGGAGTTTCAACCGTTTTTGAAAATGATACCTGTTTGATGACCGTAGAATCCCCATGTGGTGCAGATTATCCAGCTTGTGCACGGAACGCTGAGTGCAGACCATGGCAAAGGGGACTCATAAAAAGATGCAAATGTGTTGAAGGCTTTTTCAAAAATGAAGATCAAAAGTGTGTCCATGGGTTGGCAGAAAACTGTACTAGTGATGCTGACTGTGACTTTTTCAATCAAAAGCTAAAGTGTGGCTCTGCAGGAAATTGTAGTTGTGCATCAGATCAAATTTTTGATAAGAAGAGCAAGCAATGTAAATCTCGACTAAGGGGATTATGTCAAACTTCATCTGAAGAAAGAAATGTGTTGCATTGTTTGGAAGGACTTGCTTGCATCCAGGTACGAAAAACATGCACAATGAAATATCCTAAAGAAACAAAGTTCAACTGTGTAGAGGAAATGAGATGCCTTGGGGAAAAGGGAGCAGCCTGCACCATTTTGCAAGACACTTGTGTTCCGGGAACATTTTGTGAGGCGGATCGGGAAGGAAGTGCTTTCGGTGTTTGTACCAGTATGTTTGCTGACTTTGATAGATTTTGGATGTGGTTAATCGCTGGAGGAATACTATTTTTGGGATTAAAATTTGCTGTCACGGTTTGGGAGGTAAAACGTTTTCAAATTTTTATCTTTCAAAGTTAACTTATACTTGTTGTTGTAAAATCGCATTTTGGGAAGTGTACTTTTAAATTAATACAAGCGTTCGTTGTGGTTCTTTGTTCACAGCAAAGCGATTCTAATTCCGAAACAACACAACCCAAACCAGCAACAGCTACAACAACGGTATGAGGAAGTTTCATTTGCTGACAAGGCTGACAGCGCCCCAGCCCCTACTTTCTCAAGTCTTAAAATGAAGAATTACAAGTTATTTATGCTACATTTAAATTCAATTTAGAGCATGGCATAATAATATTATGAATAATTGTAAAAAAGTCTTATTATTTAAAGTCTTTCTATGCAACTTATGATTAACTGATAGTTTTGTTTCGTAGTATAAAGATCGTTTTTCAATGATAAATATTTTTACCGTAGGCTGATGGAGTGATAGCTTAACAAACTAGTTAAATACACATTTTCTTTAAACTTTTACAATCTTTTAGAAGAAGCACCTAAAAGCTTCTTTAACTTGTTTATAGTCTCAAACTGACAAACTTATCCTACAAAATTATATAGACTATATCCAATTATTTTCAATAACATGTGTATTAGGAGTGTACATTATAACTTGAGTTGGTACTTCATAATAAAACTATTCAAAACAAAGTAACTATATGGAGTTTTCATAGTCAAATTCAATCTGACCACGCTACTAGCTGTACTGTATGTACAAGTAAACTTTATTTGTAGCCAGGACATAAAGGTCAGCAAATTCTCAATTTAAGTACTTTTGCTGTACCATTCCATCCTGCTAAGATAATTGCATGCAGTTGAATTAAAGTCAACTTGGAAAAAAATTTAAGTGGCATAAATAAATTCATTAATAAATATTATTGCATTAAAATGGTTAAATATCTTGATGACTTGATGGAAGCGGAAGGAATGCACTGAACTGCAGAATGTAAAGGTCATAACAAAGTAAAGACTAAACTTATTCATATTTCATACAATCAAATTGGTTCTTCAATTGGCAATGATAATCAAGCAAAAGTCGCATTTCATTTTTGAAAGACAAAAAAGTTAGAACCCATTTCGCTTTCAGTTGAATCGCATTACACGTTCAACTTCTAGATACATCGGTTGATTGTTCTAATCATTAAATATCATATTTCCCCGTTTTACAAAAATCAAGAAAAATGACGTTTTTTACAGCAGCGAAACTCTTTCTAATGTCATTTATAGTTCCAATATTCATTCTCGGAATAACAAAAGGGGATGTTTACGCTGCAAACGTTTACTTCATTGCTAACGCCGATTGCTCCAGCCATTATTCGTGCACTGGTGAAACTCGTGATATTTCTGTGATTTGTCAGAATTATAAATGCATTTGTGATCCCCGACTTGGAGTGTACGACTCATTCCGTTATCAATGCGTTGGGAAAGCCAACCACTCATGCCTTGGTGAACTTTGTACGAGGAACTCTGTATGCGATCCATCCACCTTTACCTGTCACTGTCTACCAGGCTATGAGACGAATTCGGAAGGAAGATGCGTCCACAAGTTCAATGAATCCTGTGATGAAAATGAAGACTGCAAAGGGAGCCTGGGCTGCTATGATGGATTATGTGAATGCAAGTATCCCACTCACGAGTACTATCATCCAGAAAATGAGACTTGTTACAGCATTGCTCACTCTTGGGATTTGCACATGACTCAAATCATCTCAAGAAAGGGCCATCCAACAGAAGGCCATGAACACGATTGTCAAAACCAGGATGGAAAGACGAAGTGGGCAACTTTCTTTGATAATTTGGTGTCACTTGCCAGAGTAGGAACTCTTGTGGTCATTGCTGCAATTCTGTGGACTATGGAAAAGATCTTGAAGGAAATCACAACCAGTATTAGAATTCAAGGATACTTTCTACGATCAGGTATGCACTTATGCACCTGCATATATGGTTTCCCTGCAATAATAATATTTTGTTAACTCACTTCGTGAATTCATAGATTCAAACAAATTGTGTGCTTTCTTTGATAGATACGGGTGATCGAAGCGAAGGAACGTCCATACAACTGGAAACTTCCCTCATTGATGCTAAAGTCTAAGGATAATCAATATCAAAATATCTTACCAATTTCGAGCCAAACTGACTGAGTCACAGTCAGAAATAATTTAAAAAAGAAATGTCCCTTAATAATAGTACCATGAAGTAGTAAAGATAATATTTTACTCTGAATCCAATCAATTTTTAAACATTTAAAACATATATTTATTATGATGCAGTATATATAGTTCATTCCTGGGGTTACTTGCTAATCTAGATAAATGTAGCTGATGCTGATAATGAAGAAAGATTTCTACCTAATTAATCTGTATGCATAAAGCTAGCTCTGCAAATCATTTTGAGCCCTGCAAGGCTTTCGTACTTAAATGACCAGTTAACTATTTGTTCACATCATTTCAAGTCGTAAATACAAATATATGAAGGCTAAAAAACAGTTGAATCGACTGCTACCATAAATTCCAGTTGATGTCGATGAGAAAGCATATAATGTAATGACACCAGTCTACTTCCACTACTTTGTTACTGATAATAGGATAGAACAAAAACTGAAATAGATGCAGTTGTTGGGTTACTTGTACATGTACATTATACTACCACAATGTAACATGTCTGTCAATTTTACCTCATGCCTCATACTAAGTTCCCATATTTTGAGGTCGTGATTTGTGAACTTGTTCTTGTAATAGACATGACGTGGCTACATTGTTAATGATTGTTTCCTTCAGGGCTTATACATCACCGATACAAAAAGGAATTACAAGTATGCTTGCATATTTACATGATATTACATTTTTATTGATATTAGACTTTAATGCATTATACAACCGAACCCCTGCTGTAGCCTTTACAAAAGAGTCTGATAGTGAGTAGTAATGGAATGAAATTCATTAAGATTTGCGATTTGATTAATCTATTAAAATTCTATTTATCCATCCCTATGCATTCACATTCACCAAGTACAAAATATTGCTTCGAACTTACAATCTTACAATGCGCAATGTACGCTTGCATATATGTACCTTGTGCTGGGTAAGGGTATGTTATTCAACCAAACACATTTTGATGATGATGATGATGACTCAAGAAAAGTCAGCGCAGCAAAAAACTGCACGAGCGAAAACGTCTCTCTTGGCTCTGGCTAACCTTGTCCGTCCGTGTAACGTAACCGTATCCTTGCAGTTAATTCAGCGATCAACATGTGGCAAAAAGGCATCTCACTCGATGAAGTTGTATCAACATGACTTTTTGATGAGATAAGCATGCTCAGAAGCCAAAGCCAACACATAAAGTCAAAATAAGCAACCCAAAACCCAACCCAACCATGCTATGTTACCTTTAAAAATCTATTCTCATCTGTGATCTGAGTCTGAGCTTATGTAAAATAAATGTACACAGTAAATGTTCTTGCTCTCGTTTTCAGTATAGCCGTGCCGTCCTGTCTCAAAGATGAAATTGTGTACATGGTCTAAATTTTTGTACTACTGACGTAGGCTTCATTTCATTATAGACAAAGATTTCACATATAAAGCATCTTATTTTCAAGAGCAGGCTATAAGCTTGTAAATAAAATTTGCAAAATATTTAACTAAAATCAGTCTTATACCATTAAAGTTGAATCTGTTTTTAAAGACCTAATGAAGCTTTCTCCAAAAACACTTTAAGCAAATTATGCTTTTGCAGTAGAGCACAAGTAAACGTGATATATACAACATTCGATCTTTTCGAGCTAGCTGTTTTAGTGTATAACTCTCTACCTCAACGTTATACGACTTCCTAGCTATAGCTTCATACATAAAAAACACTTCAGTATTGCAATTCAATTGCTTTTAAATCTCTATATCAGTGACTCAGTAAAGAAACGTCATGAACTCATTACAGCGGCTTAGTAATTTAATTGGTGGAACAGTCCTGGGTACTCCTTTATCCGGAACTAGTGTGGAGGCATTATGTTGGGATATTACGTTAGGGGCTGCTGGTACAGGCTTGGGGCAGAAGCTTCTCAGTAAGTTTTGTAATCAAACATTTGTGCACCATCTCTGATGCACTGAGGTGGATTTACGTTATATATCTAATTTGTTCTGTCATAAGGTGTGACGAGCAGTTCCGGAGAAATGGTTCCAGAAGCTGTTGATCATGTTGGGATTGTGGTGTATGGTCACTTGTATGAATACGGGGATCTTGGGATTTTAAGAACTGTGGTAAGTATGCAGTTCCCCAGTCTCGTAGTTTCTGAATTAATGACATCTTCAATCTTACCACATTTAATTGAATAAGGTTCCACTGGAAAGCGACCCCAAGTCAAAGTATCCGGTGTTTCAGCTTCGGGAAAAAGAAACTTTAGGAGAAACTGCTAAAACTCAAGAAGAATTCGAAGCATGGGTAGAAGAACAAAACGAAGGACCATTTCAGTACTAATGATAATTTTTCAAAACGCCATATAATTCACGTGGAATTGGAACATACATTTTAGACTGTCCTCTTTGCTTTTGAAATTTACAGAGGCTCAAATTATGACGTTGTCACAACTAGCTGTGTTGTATGGGCTATGCATGCATGCGAATTTTTGGAAGTTCCGTATCCAGAAAACTGGGATAAATTATGTGACTGGGCTGAGGAAAAGTTAGTTTATCGTTCATTCAATAAGTTTGGCTATCATTTTAAAGCTTAAACACACATTATATGGCAACCTTTAAACCTCTTGTAGCAAAACCGTTGCGGGATGGTTTGGTGCCTCTGGTGTTACGTCTAGAAGGGTACAAATAAAAGTTCCTCAGAAAATCAAAACTTTTGCTAAAACCCACTTTAAACGAGATTCCAAAATGGAGGAAGCTGATGGAAGTAAGGAAGAAGAGGATGAAAATAAAGAAACCGATGAAGATGATGAGGATAAAGAAACGGAAAACAATAATATAGAAGAAAGGACTGCTGGTGACGGTGAGGAAGAGATTAATGATTCAACACAAACTACCAAACTGTAGAATGTTGTATATATAGTAATAGTGAGTTAATATAGCTAATATGTAGTCTAGAGTAGGATTTTATATTGAAAATGAAACTGAGGAAGGAGAAACCAAACATACTCGATAATTTTAATACAATGTTGAAATCAGGGCTACAAGAATCACTGCTTCCATACTCATTTACCTAGAAGTATTAATTTGTATTGATAGCTTGTGAAGACAAAAACGTAGGGTTTTACTAGGAAAGACAACGACAAATCTTCCTTTTCAACTGCATCCGTCCACAAATGATATTTCAGTTGAATAAATCCAAAAATAAATAAATAACTGACAATGACAGTAATTGAAACTATATTACTGTATGATTTAGGAAAACGGACAACGAAACCACGTCGGAGAGACAGAATACGGAAGATTTTCCAGTTTTAAAGCATTTTTTATTTGGCTCAAATAAAAAATTAATACTTTTACAATATGATTATTTTGTACGTTTCTACAATAAGGGTCATTATTGACTTTACGACTTTGACTATAAACTTGCAGGGCAGCTACTTATATAGAGAATCACAAAAGATATTCATATAGCTATTGGAAATGTTTCGCATTCAACATTTGTTCAATCCTGTATGTATTTTATATAAATAAAATAAATCCAAGGCCAACAGTATTAAAATTTTCACTGTTTACGCAGCCCAAATTCAATTAATTTGTTAAATCACAATAAGTACATACGCAAAAATCTTTTTATCGCATAAATCAAGAGGATTGCTCATAGTTTTCGAACCTGAATTGAATATTACGCGATGTCTAATCTTACTGTAAAATTATCCTTAACTTGGTTTATGGTTCTGGCATGCTTTTCTGCAGCTCCAACTTCTCCTTCATTAGTTCACAATAGCGCTTCCTAATTGCTAAACTTTGTTGCACTATGCTGGCTCGCTCCATAGTTTTCTCCAGACATTTTCGAAACTCCGTCTTAGCAGACTTCAAAGTGTTTGATGAAAGGAATCCAAATTGCTTGTTGAGTTGAGTGTCTAATGCGGAATCTGGGTTCACTTGTAACTTTGATAGGGGATAGATTATGGGCGTGGCAATGGTAGAATCTGCATCTTCTTTTTTGGTTTCTAAATCACATTTAGTGTCTTCTCTTGTTACGGAAATTATAGCTTCTTTTTCATCTTCGTAATCTTCAGAATACAGACAATTGATGGAAACAGTATGAGACCCTTGAATGTATCTGGCTTTGGCAAGGTTCAAAAAGCCAGACTTTTGATGAGATTCACATTCTACGGTAACATTGATGTAGTCCTGAATAAGGTCCAGTTGCTTTATTAAAAGTTCGTCGAGAAGGTCATTGACTGTAGCTAGTTTACTCTCCATCATGACTCCGCAGATCTGAAGTTATTATATTTATTTCATTAGTGTGTTGTCTATACCTTTTTGGCATGATATAACATATTCCAAAGTATTTGTATAATGCTTTTAAGTACGCAAAGTTTTCTTACGTTTTTTTCACGCCTCCAGACACCAAAGAAACTACCTGTGGATTCGTCTTGAATTTAGCTTTAAATTTTTCAATCAATCTCACTGAATTATGCGATGTTGGCTGTTGCGGTTCATATATCTCACCTGGCTTAAAATCACGCATTTAGTTGTGTAAAATGTGACGCCTTCTCATGCCTTAATTTTATAAAGGTACTGTGTCACTAGGTTTCTATTATAACAGAGTAGAATGAGTAGATTAATAATTAGAGTCGTGTATATACTGTCACCTACTCCAAGTGTTTGCTTTGTGGTGGCTTTGTATTTACTTCTCATTCTCATGTACATTCAAGCTTTCCTCGCTGATCCTGATTTCTATTTTCACATTATACCATTGCATGGGTATATATATGCTTACCGGTCTCATTATATAGAGAACCGGCCGCTGCTCATCACGGACTATGAATATAAAATACTACTATACTAATTATATAAAACTCAGCTATTAGTTCTGAGTTAAGTACAAGTTATTCATGACTTTTTTATGCATAATGTATGACACAATTCTCAAGGCTTAATACACGGAAAGATGTAATTTAAATTACGGTTCTGACAATAAGTTTCAATAAGTATTCCCTCGTTTAAGAAGCTCACAAATAAAAATGATCGCTCGTTTTACAAAAAAATCATTTGAAAGGTAATAGTCTTACCTGTAATTACGGTTTAACTCATTATCATTAAATATTACACAAAAACATATTGCTTAAACGAATTTCTCATTCCGCCCCAAAGTTGCATTCTTAGTCGACTGCCTGACGCAACGATAATCCCTGAATGAAGATAAGGAATGGTTTCTATTAGATAATCAAGCAGATTCTCATTAAATGATAAGTGATATAATATTCATCTCCTTCCACCCCCACCTACCACAGACCAACAACAATCCACATTTAACTAATGAACTAATAAATCATCCACAAATTGACTTTTTTCACATTTGCAAGTAAAATTTTCATATTCTTAATAATTTAAATTGAACTTACGAGGGAAGGACCAGGTCTGATTCTTTTTTAATTGGCTGGGTCGCGGTGTAGTAGAACCTTTTGGTGAGAAACTAAACCCTGTAACGTGTTTTGACTCCATGGCCACGAATTTCCGAGTTATGGACATTTTAATTTTATCGGGGGGTCAGTTTTTGAAATTTCCCGTTTTTCTTATGGAGTTTAACATGGAGAAAACCAGCTTTCACGGGTACCCCCCTATTCAATCAATTAAAAATTCCAAAAACTTCGAAAAATGTCTAAAAACCCAATATTTTGATGTAGAAGCATTGCAAACCATGAAATATCGTCAAACGATTCAATTTAGACAAACAACAGCTATTAGCGTTCCTATGCATGTACCCATGCTTGTATTGAAAACTCGAATTTGACAAATTGAAGGCTCGTTAACTCAGAAACACTTTGCCATGGAGACCTCGCATTTGGCACCAAATATTTTTTTAGTATAAGGTACTCCTACGCCAAGTTTCAGCCAAATCAAAAAAAATCTTGCTTGGTCCTTCCCTCGTTAGTCATCATGAAATTACTTCAACATTCAAGAAGAGTTAATGTTTTTATGGCATAAAAAATTAAAGCATACACTCATCACAATTCATACATCTTGCAACTTTTTATGACCGCATTCCGTAAAGATTCCCGTTGCATGTGCCTTCAAAAGGAACCTGAAGAAAGTTTAGGATTATTTTGTATAGACTATATAGACACAACAGTAGGACAGGATTCACTATAGCGTGCAAAAGAACGCATATCCGATATATCGGATAAGCACTAAAACATCTTGCAAAACAAGAAGGTTATGGTTATATTTTATATATGCATAGGCTCGTGCATTTTTTTGTTTTCATGACCGTATGCTTATGTTTTATACAGCCTAAACAACAAGAACCAAAACGATACTTACTTACTCGGATTCATATCTTCATTTGTATGTCTTCATCTCTTATGTACATCATCCACATCCAATATCAGTATCAGTTTTAGTACATTCCCATCATATGTCAGCTGCAAGGATGGCAGGAGCAGAAATCTGCAATCTGCGACCTTTTACAAATCAAAACATTTTAGTGATTTTTTTGTGTCAATAGAAAATTTAAGAATTTTGATTGTTTTTGTATTGACTCCAAGTGTTTACACACACATTTGACTGTTGATAAGATAAGTGACAAGTCTAGTGGGCTGGGCAGTGCGGTGAAGAGTACCATAGTTTTAGTTAAGTTGGGGGTTTAATTAATTTGACAGAAGAAGGTTGACATATAAAAGTAAAACCAAGATTGAAGATTAAGGCTGACTCAAGATTGTTGATGACTTGTACATAATAAATATGATATATAGTATACAACTCAGTATTTTAGTGACAATGATTATGGTTATTGGGACGCACTCACTAATTTGAGTTCAAAGTTGATGGAAGATAGAAATTGGAATTATTAAAGGTTAAGGTGAGTATGTTCATATTGATAGTAATCTAAAGAACAAGCAATATAACTAAGTAATCTTTTACTTTATCTATTGTGCAGGTTTTAGCGCACTCATACTCCAAACACTCCAAAATGTTTTCGGCCTTTAAACGGATGACAGGACGGGGAGTAGGTGAAGGGCAGCAAAATGGGGGGAATGGAACAAGTACCTCCACTCCGCCTGGTCTGACGGCGATGTCCGTGTCACTCCAAAAGAGATTAGTTTCCAAAGGGATTCATTATAACAGTAAGGCTCATACTAGGATATGATATATTGATGATTATGTAGCTGGTGTCTCTATTCGCAATGCTGACATTGATTTTTATTGTATTTTGCAGTGAAAATTATTTTGAAAGGAGATCGTAATGTTGGAAAGACACAAATGTTTAGGAGATTGCAAGGACAGCCGTTTATTGAAGAATATACTGCAACAGAGGAAATTCAAGTGGCCAACATAATGTGGAATTATAAAACGAGTGATGACATTGTCAAGGTCGAAGTTTGGGATGTTGTGGATGTTGCAAACAAAAAGAAGCGTTTGGTTTCTGATAAGTTGAAGATTGAAAATAGCAATGGTGAGGCTGGAATGGACAACGTTCCAGAGTATGGTTTGGATGCTAATACCATTGATGTTTACAAGAATACCAATGGAGTTATATTCGTCTTTGATATCACCAAAACTTGGTGAGTTAGTTTTTAAAATATTTGAAAATTAAGAAGGCGGACTGTTACGAAATAAGAGTTCACAAATTTATAAAATATGTATGATATGATGTTGTAGGACATTTGATTATGTTAAACGTGAAATCGAAAATGTGCCTGAACATATTCCCATTTTGATTCTCGGAAACAGACGTGATATGGGACATCACAGGTTGGTGTCGCAGTTTCATAGAATCATTAGTTACAATTTCATTGGTTTGAAATACACATGGCTTTAACAATACATACTATTTTGTTAATTTAGAGCCATTGCAGCAGATACGGTGATGTTTTTCATTGAGAATCTTGAAAGGTAAGGAAATCAGAGAGCACGTTAATTTAGAAGAAGGTTGTTTAAGGGTAGAGTTTTAATAATTAATCGATTTGTGTATTTTCAGGGGTGGTTCTGGGGCTGTACGGTATGCAGAAAGCAGCATGCGAAATGGCTTTGGTTTAAAATTTATCCACAAATTCTTTAATCTGCCCTATCTTCAGTTACAACGAGAAGCTTTATTAAAACAACTGGAAACAAATCAGTCTGAAACGGAAATATGCTACCAAGAATTGGATCTTTATGTTGAAAGTGACGAAGCAAACTACGATTTGTTAGTTGCAAATTCTATTTACGTTATTTATACTAAAATAATTTTTCTTCTTTAGATTTCACTAACCGATTTTTTTGTTTAGATTCATTGATGGACTTTCTCAGAAAAGAAGACAAATTGCTGACGCATTAGCACCTCCGAAACTTTCTTTAGCGCAAGCTCAGGCTCTTGCTAGCGAAAAAGCTTTGAAAGAAACTAAAGAACCGGAAGCTGCAGTTGTAGCTGCCGCAAAGTTTGCAGTTAACTCAGATCCTTCAAGTAATCGTCCTCCCGTACAGTTACCAAAAGGGGTAAAGGTATCAGGGACATCACCAGTGCCAAATAACGTACCATCCAGTTCTTCCACATCATCTCCTAACCAAAAAACTGCTTTAAAAGACGATAGATCTAGTAGTCACAGTCGTACTGGAAATGCTACATCAGTCCTGACTCCTAGACATGGAGGTCGCAGTGGAATTGATGATTTTGTACCTGACACTGATGAACATATCAATGCTTTTTTGAATGACGCTTCAGCAAATCCTTCCGGTGCGTCTGGAACGAGGCTGGAGTTTGAGTCCAGTGATGACGAATCAACAAAACGTGGAAACCCATTGGTGGTTTCTATTGAAGAGGATTTTGACGAAGGTATTTTAAGTACAACTTCCACTAGAATAATTGTACCGGATAGCATTGTGAATGCCAAAGACACGTCTGATGATGAAGAAGAAATTCTTCATCAAGCCAGTCCAATTCCCACAGAAAACGAATCTAAAGACATTGGTGCTAACAAATTAGGCTTTAGCTTATTCGTAACTGATGAAAATGCCAAAAACAATAGCAGTTCGGTGGAGGAAGAACAACCGTCTTCCCTCGATTCAGGAGGAAAAAAATCTTCCAAGAAATCAAGTCGACATAAAAAGTCATCTTCTAAGAGTAAGCATAAAAAGTCAAGCAAAAAGGACAATACCCATCATCACATGGATTTGGAAGAGTTCTTATCTGGAGATACATCAGTGGAAGCTGTTAATGTTGATTCAAGTGCATACGAAGCTCTTTAAAGCTAAATTATGCAACAAACAAAATCGAAATGTTTGATAATCTATGAGCGTGCAATTTTTATCAGCACACACACATATATATATATCGCTGACATATATAATATATATATATTACTTATATCCGTACTTATAAAATTGTTTTCTCAACTTAACTTACTCCATTCCATAAAATCATTGTATACTTGTACATCACATCACATACGTTGTATTCAATGTTTGTTAAAATTGCTAATTATTTCGTCTACTCCGTCTAAAACTGTAACAGACTTTGTTGCTGATGTTTGCTAAAATCAAAAGAATGTCTCGAATCAGATTTTTGTGACTTATTTAGAGCTTAACTAACAAGTTGATGCGGGATAGGTGTTGGGGACGCTGTTTTTTGTTAATGATACACAATAGGTAATGTTGTGCGTGCTAACTTTTCATTCATATGCAGTTAAATATCATATCATTAATAACTATATATGTAATTGTTATAAATATTATCAATAATTGTCAAAACATTTCCTTTTGCTGCCGCAAAATATATGACACTCGCTACAGTGTAGTAAGTCAATGTCAATCCAAATCAGCGAGCATCAATTAATGTTATAGTAAGTAATCTTAATTACATGTAATCATTAGGTTTGTGTGTGTTGTCTACTAGTGTCGTGTACTGTACTGACTGAACAATTATTGTATTGTGTGTGTGTATACTATGTGGTGAGTTGATCAGACCAAGAACTTCGCAAATTATTATTATTATTACTACTGATTACTGATTATAAATAGAAAGATTACGGTACGATTGATATTATTATGTACTTAACGTAATAATTAATATTTGTGTTCAGTTCAGTTCGAATTCTCAATTCTAAGAATCATTCAGAGATTCAATCGATTCGATATACATAAATAAAAGCAAGTTGACAGTTAAAGAAAAGTTATCACATTTTAATCAGCATCAATTCGTCAGTTTAGCTAACAAAAAATTATCCAGCCAGGAAATGCATAGAGCAGACAAGACGCTTTTATGTCTTGTCTCTTGTGCATGTGCATCTGCATATACAAAAGAGCATCATGAAGATTTTTTGGATAGCGCGAGACGCAAAAGTTTTTTTTGTTGTGGTAAAAACTCAAGTTGTAAAATGCAACGAGTTTTCTAAAACTCTTGAAGTGATTTAATTTTGAGTTAAAAAAACGATGTCTAATCCAGGTTCTCCAGTTGTGACTACTGGAGGTAACAACGGCGTAAGTCAAGCATCTGCTGTTGGGCAAAGCGACATTGAAAGTGGAATTGGAAACGGTGGAAGTTCCTCAAAAGAGTCATCATCAGTTGAATCTCATCCTGTTGCTCGTCTTTCAAATCCTTTTCAGATTAGTGAAGCCCAGTTGCAAGCTATAAAGAGGAAGTCAAGTGTGGATAGTAAGTCTGGGTCTGTGAAAACCAGTGGTGTTGGTGAAGCTGAAATCGTCATGTCCGGAACTGAAAATACGGTGTCAGCGATGATGATAGATCAAGCTGATATCAAGAAAGAAGCGGAGGAAGAGGGGACGGCCCAAAAACCTCGTCGTCCATCAGTTCATTTTGCAGCGAATTTGGTAGAAACGGAACCTGAACCTAAACCAAGGTTAACGACGACGATGGCCGAAAGACCAAGTGGTGGTGGAAGTAGAAAACATCGGTCTCGGAAAGAAAAACTGGTTTGTCGAAGGTAAGTAAGATAATGAACAATTATTGTTGAAATCCGGAATAATAAATAGAATGGTAAATGATAATGGATCTTTTGATTTTCTTTTCAGTGAAAGTCCCACGGAAATGGGATTGGCCACTGCTGTCACTCAAAGTTTAACTTCAATCACTATTCCATTACCAGTAATGTCAACGGCTTCAGCTATTAGTGGCAGCAGTGCTTCCGTACCATCAGTACCCTCGCCAGTCACGATAAAAGAAAGCTTTGTTCAATTAACGCAAAGTGATTGTATAGCTCCGCCACCCATTGTGACTAAAGCTTCTCCAGTAGTGGTGACACAAGCTACTGCTCGAAAGACCCCAACCCCTCCAGTTAGCAGGCCTCATAAAGCCCCTATTAAGCGAACGAATTCAGTGAGCCTTTCAGGTGGAGGCTCCCGGAGGAACAGTCCTACTACAGCTCTATTAAGTGGGGTTAGTGGTGGCAGTGGTAATTTTAAAGAACCAATTAAGAAGAAAAAAGTTATTGAGATCGTGAGTCCTAGAAAAAGGAAGATGGACCATATTGACTTGCTGAAGACCTCTAGTGATCCAATATGTGTTAGGGCTGCTAATACTTATAAGTTCAAAAATAAATCTCATCGTAATCGCTTAAAGTTTTCCAGAACAAGTTTTAATAAGTCAGGTCAAAATGGATCTCATCGAATTCGTCGTGAAAGTCTTCAACAAAATTCGCTGGGGGCTGTGATTAATAAGCAAAGAATGAACTTTTCACCTATCAAGAAGGAAGCGGATAATGAAACATGGCCAACTACTATAGTGGATGATTTATTATGGACTTTAGAGGTATTATAACTAGTAGTTGTGATCATAGTTTGATCAGTTTGATGTATACATATGCCAACAGGCTATAATTATTACAAATATACGATTTATTTGATTATAGGAAGCGGATAAAGAGTTTTTCAGTCAACGAAGCTCATTTCAGGCTACTCCTTCAAGTACTCTCCAATCTGGAACATCGGATCCTGTAGCTGGTTCTTCGTTTGGAAGTACAAATAGTCCATTTGGAAGACGGCGAGTAGAGTCAGAACCTGCGTCAGCGGGCAGTTTTGAAAGGGCACCTAATAGCCCTTCAGGATCACAATCCTTTTACCATCTCAGAAAAGAGATTTACTTCTCACCTTCCCCTCAATATGCAGCAACTGGGCCAACGGGAAGAAGACGGTATTCAAGAAGGCGACATGCAAGAATTCATCCTCCTTTTGATAATACAAATTGCAGTTATCAAGGGCACCATTGTCCAAATACTAAAACGCCTGGTTCTCAATATTGTGAGAAGCATCTTGATCAAGGGCCAACGGCAGGCTATAGTCATTGTCGGTTTATGAAAGACGGGCGTCAGTGTGGAGCTGTATATCCAAGCTATGATCCTGCTGTGACGTAAGTGGCTCATCCAGTAGTATACTGGATGTCATGGTCCTTAATTGTAATTCTAGTAATTTCTAGCTGTACACCATCCGTGAACTTCATTTAACTAACATGTGGACTATATACGAAAATTATTTACTTTTCAGATTTTGTGAAGAACATGCATTCAATGTTGCAAAGGTAGAATATGATAAGCGAAATCCAAACCCACAGCCTGATGCTGGAAAAAATATAATTGCCAAGATGAGTAAAATTCTCGCTGATGGTACATATTTAAAGAATAGAAATAAACAACAATTTCTAATCCAAAATTTTCTTCATTCATAATAAATTTTTCTTAATTAAGGTTTAGTAAAAACGGAAATGGATAAAGTGGAAACCTCCAGCCCTGTAATTTTGCAAATTGCTGAAGAGCCAGACATTTTGCAAGAATTTTCCCTTGGGAAATATAGTGGTGGCCAACTTGAAGAATGTGATTCTGAAGGCGAAAGAAACGTCAATCCAGAAAAACCAGATTACGATACGTTAAAGTAGGTGACTAAAAATATTTGACTTTATTAATGTTGAAGTGTTATTTTATCCAGTACACCTTTAATGTTTTTTACAGAAACGCTGGATATTATACAACAGAGGAAATCATACAAATTCATATCAACAAGTTGAGAAAACTAAAAGCTCTTTATACACGTGAAAAAGAATTGGAATGGTTGACACGTCAGCAAAAATTCCGTTTTTTAAAAGATGGTTTAGAAAAGTTAAAGCAATTTGGACCACGCTTTACGACTAATCCATACCGTATTGACAAGTTGAGCAACGAACTTCCCAAGGAGTACATTGATCATCAGATTAAACAGTATGAAGCAGCCAAAGCTATACTTCAGTCGGCGTACCGAAGAGATGGGCAACGAGGTTTGTTAAGATTGAAGATGCTAAAAAAGGTTCAGGTAAGTATTGGATATAAATATTAGTATTCTTTGATCCTGATGAACAATTTCACAATTTTTATCATTTTATTAAGGATTTGGAGAAAATGGCGAAGGCTAGTGGTCAGAAGCAACACGACGCGTTTGACATTTATGACTCTGAAACTGACGTAGATTCAGATAGTGGAGAACCAAGGGACAGACGAGAATCTTCAAGATTTATTGGAGCTAAGCCATCAAAGTGTGCCTACAACGAGGGATATGCAATCAGTGCTTGTCCAAACCCACCAATTTATCGCTCTCATTACTGCTTTAAACATATTTTGAGCGTAAGTGAAACTAAAAGTATATATATACTGATTAATCAGATCAATATACAGTTTTTATTATAAAATATAAAATATTGGTCTTATTATAGGATTCCAAGCAAGTACAATGGGTTCCTTGTAACCGACGGATTGGTCCTGATCCAATTCAAGATGTTTGTAAAACGCCAGTGTTTAAAATTCTGGAGAAAAATGGATGTGCTATACATGCACCTCTTGTATTATCAAAGCATAAACAATTACGAAGATCAGAAGAAGATTTGACAGCATTGCCTGATTCAGATGACGAAGAAGAGGAAATTACACTAGAGGTAGATTGGAAATATGTGCTATCATGATTTTATTATTAATTTATACAGGTGCCAGGTATTTAATGATAATTTATTGTTCTTGCTGCAGGATGAAACTGAAATACTGGAGAGTTTGGTTACCGATGAATGCATCTCAATATCTCATTTAGATGAAGCAATAGGAAAGTTGTCTAATAATCGAAGGTGTCTTGAAATAACTGATACAAGTGACAGTGAAGAAACGGATGAGGAAGGTGCTGCAGCTGGACCTTATATTCCAAGTCCAGAGGAGACTCACATTCCGAAAGCAAGCTCTAGTTTGTAAGGAGCGATAAATCATTTACGTATTACATGTTTTGTTTGTCTTGACTCAGCTTTGCAATGGTCTTATTTGTCTGACTTTAATTTGAATTTAATAATGGAAATGACTTATGTGCAAAGTTTATGTAATGTGGCTAATAATGCCTTGCTTGCTTGCAGGCGGTATCAAAATGTACCGTCCATCTCAAATGGTAAGTTGTTGAGGAGCACAAGAACCAGAAGGATTTTATGAGCAAAAGTTGATCTCTCTGAAGAAAATAATTTTAGTATTAAATTAGAGATATTAGGAAAATAACTAATCATTAAAAATACCTTCTTTGTACATGGACTTTGCAGAAATTATGGAATGCGTTACTTCAATATCCATGTAATATTAATCTTTATCTAAAGAAAATTAATGTTTCGTTTGATGCACGAATGTCAACTAACCGCATTATGTTAGTGTAAAATATAACTATAATCTAAACTCAATAAAGTTTACTTTTTGAATGTTATATATGTTGTCGGTGAGTTACTTCGGTTTATTATACTATAATTACTAAATTACTTCGAATTTGAATATAATATGGAGATCTTATAGTTCATTATAGTTAACACATAATATCTTAAAGAGTACAAGGACGATGGATAAGGATTAAATTTTAGGGCTTTCACATTGAATTGTGAATTTAAAATGCACTTGTGCACTCTGCATGCAGAGACGTCTAGACCATGTCTAGACTGGGAATGAAGTGCACCATCTGCAACTCATTGAAAGAATGTTTTGTAGCGCGTTTAGAGATAGAAACACTGTCTCATGTTGTTTCGATTTCAGAAATAAAGAAAGAATTCACTCAAAGTCGAACGAAGCATTTAAAAAATCATAATTGTTAAATTAAAGGAAAGGGTTCAAGACAAAAAAAACCAGGAGCATTATCATTAACACGTCATAATTAAATCAGAATTGATTTTTTAACCTCTACTGCCTCTAGTCAGTCCAGTCCGTTTTGTCAGTGTCTTTAGTCTTTAGTTTTGTTGACAGTTGATACAGCAGCTCTACTCTCCACTTGTTGTGACTTATCATCAATCATCGCTGAAAAATGGTTCGGTTAAGGCACAGGTAACTACTCTGGTTTTTTTACTTCATAATTAGTTTCTTCAGTCAAGTTGGGAGTATATTCAATTTAAATTTTGTTGTATTTACCTACCCGCAGATACTTAGTGACAGAATATTCAATAGTCGATGGTAGAGATTCAGCAGCCAATAATGCAGCTATACGCTCAAATTCAGTGTTAGAAGCATTAAGCAGTTCGATCAAGCGCTTGCATGGTGTGCATGGAGTTGCTGTGTCTAAAGCCGGACTTCTAGGTAATTAACTACCATTTAGCTGCATGCAAATATTTTTGAAAATCAAGATGAAATGAAAAGACAAAGGTTTTGGAAAGCTTAAGATAAATATTTTTTTCTCTTTGTGCAGTCAAATACATTAACAACAGCACACAAATATTGTTCATAAGGATGAGGAGATCCGCACACACTATCGTCTCATCAGCAATCCCTTTCATTAGGCAAGTGGATGGGAAAAGTGTTACGTTTAGGACGCTATATACAGGAGCTACAATCAACCATTGTAATAAGTTTTTGGTAAAGTATCAAAGAAAAAACCTGGAAGAACAATATGGATCGTTGAAGACGGATTTACAGAGACAATTATTTGAACAAGAGTTAAAAAATTTGAAGCCGTATAGTGTGCAGCTTGGAAGTTAAATAAATTGATTGACGAATGTCCCAGGGGCCAAGAATAAAATGCTGTGGTTGTAAGTAATTGTACAAAAGTCCGGTTTTTGTGTTTTCTGAAATAAGTTTTATAATAAGGAGCACAAGTCGTTTTCATTATTTACTTAAAAAAGATACACGCATTCTTTTATTTCATTGTTTTGATAATAGTTTTCTAACCAGGTACAGACAGACACATCAATATGAGAAGATACATGTAAATTCTAAATGATGATAGTAATATCTCTAGAATAGTAATGACAATTTAATGTGTACATAATAATATAATCTAGTTTAGTATTATGTACTAATGATAAGTTTTTTTATTATTAATAGTAGTAGATTATATCTGAGTAGTACTACACTACGCATTGGTTACATTTGTGAACTAAAACTAAATAAATTAAAGATGCAGAAATGGAATTGTAATGTAAGGATTTCGCTATGACAGAAAAATTGAGATACACAGGGCGATTTAAGGATGATTTTATATCTATAATGGTTTATAAACTTGTACAGTGTGAAATACTCAGTAAATTGAAATGACAACTGATGACTCCATTTGATAAACTTTTTTTGTTTGTAAAAATACGACTAGCTAATACAATCCAATCAACCTGTAACTTCACGAGCTACTTCCTACACATAATATTAAGATTACCAGAATTCTTCACTACCATTCACTTTCAGTTTTCTAAACTAGTAGTTCTACTCTTTACAAATTTATTACGTTGCTTTACATTTTTACTTTGTCCCTACCCTAGCTTGCCAATACTGATCATATCTCCCAATTGTGTGTTAAGAAACAGCTACTGTCAGTCTAAAGTACTCACTCATTCAACAACTTTTTAACCAAATCATGTCCTCACAATGCTTCCTTCCTGTGTCCCAACATCTTTCGCGTTAGATCTATACTTTCTAGTTTGATATCATAAGTACTGAATTGCTGATATACAACGTGTATATAAAATGTACGTGTACGCAAGGAAGAAAATTTGAGGA
This sequence comes from Orchesella flavescens, assembly GCA_964034955.1. NCBI lineage: Eukaryota > Metazoa > Arthropoda > Collembola > Entomobryomorpha > Orchesellidae > Orchesella > Orchesella flavescens. Next base: position 33,123,725 of record OZ035954.1, on the reverse strand, counting down.
TACTAATTGTGAAGTATTTAAAAAAAAAATTTTTTTTTGCTAATAAATTACATTGAAATTTAATCTGATTGCCCTTCTCTTACTTCCCAGATTTTCAGCTACCTATAAAGTGAATGGAAACTATTTTACTGATTATATGATACGATATACATGCGTACGAATTGACAGTAATATTTGACTTGAAAATTCTACTAATTTTCCGAATGCCTAAATTCTATCTATCTATGATCTATAATGTTTTTACAAAGGAGTTATCATCACGATTGTACATTAAGTATGATAACATGTATTACATACGAATTATTAAAGGATTGATTGTACTTTCCATTATTCCAAGGTTTATTTATACCAACTAGTGACAGGTTAATGTTATCTACAGATTTTCAGTAGGGATGCATGGGGATGGTGTGTTGTGCATTTTATAGCACTTCTTCGTTGAAACGGTACTCGTTTTTTAATAAATATGAAGTTTGGAACTCCTTTGGTACCATTTTATCATTATCTTTTGATTTATTCTTATGTGCTGATCTCATTAATGCTTCTAAATTATCTACACTACTACCATTTCATTTTCATAATTGTATAATAATTAGCTCTAGTTTCGATTAAGTAGTACTAAGGATTCGAAAGATATAACCTATGTATATGTATGATTAATTTGTTCACAAAATTCCAATATAGTGTATCACTTAGCCCCAAATGACAGTACTCTACTGCTTACGAGTAGCTGTGTAGTTGTGCTGTGCATATTAGTAGTATTCGATAATATTTAATGCATATAACTAAAATACATCATGATCAATCGTTCGCCATTCTTACTTTCAATTTTTCATCTCATATTCTCTAGGTGCATTTAAAGTACCTAGTTAACTTCCAAATCTAGAGAATCTCGTTTTATATAATGTGTAGTTGTACCCTATCATTCTGGTTTAACAAATCGTTGTACATTTAAGTACTAGGCCCATACGTTAATGAACTAATATCGTAGTTCTCACTCACGTAATCCCACACAAGTCTCATGATCATGTAACAAAAATAAAAATATTTATCATATTTACATAATATTGGTAACAACGATAACAAAAGGTTTGCAGGACTCGTATCAATATGTTTTTATTATTTACGGAAAATATACAATTGAAGTTTGGTGGTTTGGTTAAAGCTTTCACTCATTGCTCGGCCCTGTTTTGCAATCCTCTGCATACATATAACAAATTACAACACAATTAAATATTGACTATACTATATTATATTGTTACTTCAAAAACGTACATTATATTTACACAAACTATATACTATTTTAACGTATAGAAATACATGGAGTAAAAACATCAAAATAACAATGAGTATCGGTTTCTTTCACAATGGTTGTGATCTTCCATTCGAGGATATATACATGAGTGAAATTCCATGAAGAGAATGTGGTAAACAAAGAACAAGGTAACGAGTTGTTTTCTCAGCATATACATAAGAACCTTTCAATTCGGAGAAAGGTGAGTTTGATGAGGTGGTTTGGTATGGTAAGAGAGGTGATGCGAGTGATGTCTCACAGCATGAGAGGAGAGAGTAAACAACAAGTTTTTCCCTTCTTCAAACAAGCATGAATGGACAGGAAGGAATTTAGGAAGTAGGAAAACAGGTGGAAATCTCATTAATGATCACACTCAACCTTATTCTACGTAAAGAACAATATTATGTCATGTCATGCATACTTGTGTTTGACGAAGGGAAAATGGGCTTCCAATTTATAATGTTTTTTTAAAACGGACAAATAACTCTTATTTGTATGCGAGTTTGGAGTAGAAAATTTCTCAACTCATTGTTTGGTGGCTCGGCTTCAATGTATGAGCTCGGAAATGTGTGGACCTTGCCTGTGTGGACAGTATGTCATATTATTATAATAAACTACGCATTTACTTACGTGATCTTTTTACAAAAGAATCTCCCCTATTTAATTATATTATAATTATATAATGCATAAGAATACGACTTAATATAGTCGAGCTGTATTGACGTATACACTCAATTTTATGAAAAAAATTACAAATTAAGGTAACCTGATAGAACAAGGGTTTCTACTGCCTGTTTAGAAATCTTTCCATTTCCTTGCTCTTTGGTGAACTGTTAGATAATAAAACAAATTAGCACTATAACTAACTTACTAAAAACATTTTCTTACTAAACTAACTTAATGATCGGCAGGAAATACGACATTTACTTCATACTTTGTGCGATGATGCTCTTGCAATCAAATTTATATACATTACGTATACAATGTCACAGAATAAGTTTAGCCAAATGACATAAAATTACCTTACCGGTTTACAGTTGACGAGCAGACTAGCTATAATGTTTGTATATTTTTCATACTCTATCGGAGCGTGGAATGATAAAAATTTGTTGGTTAGTTAAACACGGAATAGTTAAGTTACATGATACTTTATATATATATATGTATATATATACATGATATTTTTTAAAGTTTGATGGATTTGGGGTATCGTTGGGCAATATGCTCACGCACCGTCAACCACGTTAGTTTTTAATGGATGATGAATTTCTCCAGAGAAAAAATATGAGACCCTTCGTTTAATGATATATATTTTTTTCGGATTGACAGTCACGCTTCATGGCATACCATATAGTTTTATCAAGCCATCCAAACTTACAGGGATGTGACATGGAGACCATCTTTAACAAAGGTTTCGTTTGCATTCCCATTCTCATTACTTCCACCACTCACAGGCGGTGAGTTGAGAAAGCTAGAGGTACTCTGAGCATTCTGTTCAGTTGTATTTAGCCGAGTCATCTTTGTATTGAAACGCTTGTTATTTCTAAGAATAGCAGCTCCCTCATCATCCGACTCTTCCCCGGAATCATCAATATCACTGACTGGTGATGGTAGACCTTGTGGGGGTGGAACTTGAAGGAGATGTTTGGTTGTAGGGGTAGTTCCAGTTGTTCCTGTAATCCCACCATTTGCACCCCCACCAGTTGGTCCTGACCCAGAGGTGGCTGAGACTGCCATACCCTTTCGTGCTTTCTCCGACTTTCTCCCGCGTGGGAAAACTGAGTTTTCCACATGAAGTGCTGCGTTCACATCCTACGTACATTACACAAGAACAAAATAGTCAAAAATAACAATCACAATATTATATATATCAGAATCATTACTAAATTTACTCAAATGAAAGCAGATACGGATATACTATACAAATGCAAATGAAAGTCACCAAAACAAATTTGTTTTCGAAGCGAAGCGAAATAAAAAGCTATTACTACTAGTTTGGTGATGAAATTATACCGAGAGTTGAATCGTGTCATTGTGTTTGTGAACACCTACAGTTAAATAAGTACCAAATATATACAATCTACGTAAATTACGACGCGGGGGCAATTTGTCATAAAATGATACAAATAATGAGCACATATCTTTGTATTAGTAATTTGCTCGTTTACATAAAACTTTCACCTCCAGTTCTTGTGCTATATAGTCTATAAATAGATAACTTTGTTTGGTTTACCCCCAGCATTTTTGCGAATCAGACCCACGTCATGAAAGCAGTCAAGAAAGTAAATTCGATATAAAGCAGCAGTAAAATGAAAAGTCATGTTCCGCGTAATAGCATTTTATTGTTGGGAAATCATATATATAAGGTAACACTGAAGTTGTTGCGACATTAAAACTCATTTTTGTTTCATAACACTCTTCCTCCAATGTTGAGTCAATTAAAGGATTCGACCCTACTCTTCATGCCAATCACACTGTTCCTTCAGTTCAGTTTAGCATTAGTAGTAATGCACCTACGCAAATTTCATTTGCTTCATGTCATTAAATAGTTATAGACAATGAAAAAGTTTGCTCAATAAATTGTTTCAGAGATGATGATGTGCCCGCTCTTGAGAGCAATCTCATCATCTCAAGGCGAAACGATTGATGAACTCATCAGTCAATAACTATTTTATTATTGCAAAATAGTTTGTTAGTTTCAAGGCACGGTTTTTCCCAACGGCTTTATTGAATCAATTTACTGACTTTTATCTACTAATTTTAGAAAGTATGTCTGCTAGTTATGTATTTGGTTAATTGGCAAAATAAAAAAACTGATAAAAAACTCATGGAGTCCAACACTGTATTTGAGAGTTCTTTTTCCTTCCACCTTTAAAATTTGAATGTATGTATAAATAACTTACAATCGTAATTTCGATTCATACTTTAAATTATATGCGTCATAAACCCCTTGATGAAAAATACTTCATCAGTAGCAGCAAGTACATATTGTACTGATGCCAACAATGTGGTGTATAATATCCCGTGTCGTGCAAAATATTAAGTAGAAAATTGTACATATATTACGTATAAGCCCTTCACTATTACTCGCTTCCTGACCTATCGTTTTAGTTTTACTTTGGTTTCCTCTTTCAATAAAATAATTCGAGTTTAAACCGGAGTTTTCCGCTGCGCAATAACTTTAATTTAGCTAAATATAAGGTTTCGAGGAAGAATGAGCGAAAAACAGTTGAGTATCTCAATCCAAGCCTCAATATAAAAGATGAAAGAGGAAAAATGAAACAGGTAGAAAGCAATCTAGATACCCAACACAGTCTTTGAATATAAGTTAGTCAACTTATATATGACTTAACGAATGAACCTAATGGGAAACAAATATGACACAAGTACTACTTCTAACGACGTCAAAAAAAGTATTATCGTCATGATGAAGAGAGAACCTCATTATTATCATCAACCGTTACAGCATCTCCTTCATCTTCATCGTCTTCTCCACCGTCGTAATCATCATCATCATCATCATCCGTTTCTTGTTCCACTCCACGGGACTCTCCAATTCTTGTTAAATCTGTCATGGTCATATCATATTCATTTGTGGATTCGCGAAAGTCAGCAGTAGATCCAGAACCTCGAATGATCCATCTTGTTACAAATCTCAATACACCTCTTGACCAGCTCTGATCATGTTGCAGTTGAGTTGAGATGAAGGAGTCACTCGAGAAGTAAGTTCAGATATAGTGGATATAGAGAGAAAAATACAAAAAGGGAAAAACTAGATCAGCCAAACTATGCTACATTCAAAAGTATATCGTCCACTAAAAATAACAATAAGTATAACAGAAACCTATTTTTCTTGATGTCATAACCAACTCATGCATTTCTCATACAAAAAGTTTTTAAAAGCAGAGGCTGGGAAGCAGCTAACTTTACATTTTGAACCACTTTCAATAGTCCATCACAATTATCAATGAACCTGAAAATGAGACTGCTTAGTTAAGGGAAAGAGGAACTGTACATATAACTAAAACGAGATGTACGTGACTTCAATCTTGAGGATATACTATATATAAGGATGTTGATTTCACACATGCTACTTTAATACATAACAATAATTTCACATAAATATACATACGCATAAACATTCTACATCAAATATTATTAATTACGAGCAAAACGGAAATGAATAAAACATGACTTATAAAAATAATTTATGTGAGCATAATATCAAACATATATTTATGCATGTTATTACATTGATTCACTAATTTCACACAGATTGCTACACGCACAGATAACATACAGAAATAAAACTACTCTTAAACATTATTTGATCTAACTTAACTCTATTTTCCAAATTATAATACTATATATTGTAAACATTTATTTCGGACTCGTGTACGTGGGTGGCTATGTATGCTATGAGTAGGACGTTTACTCGTACTCATAAAATATATTAGATACCTTGGGGGCATTGTGAGACCTCTCAATATTACACATTGACTGGACTTGTTAAAGCGTTTTTTCAACTATATTTTCTATTTATAGGTGAAGTGAAATGACTAAATGACTAAATGACATGACTGAGAGATATATTTATATAATGGACCTCGTTATTTACATTTATTGCACACTGAACTGAATGCTGTTTGCTTACATAGAACCACTGAAAGACTTGAAACAGGGTACTTGAGAATTTGAAATAAAACGGAAGCTGTAAAGGAAAACTGACAGCAACAAATAATGCAACAATAATTGAGAGTTATTGTGAAAGGAAGTATGAGACTTTAAATATGTTAAACAAATAATCAAGAAAAGCAGAAAATAGGAAGAAAAAACGATAAAACTTGTATTTAAAGTGCAGCAAATAGTAAATAATATGGCATGTATATATTTATTATGTTGTTTGTTTGACATACCTGGCCTCTGGCACAAGTGCATGCCTTGAGGAAGCTCTTTTTGAAATTTTCCGAGAGGAAAGCGTAAAGAATGGGATTCATAGCTGAGTTTGAGTAGCTTAAACATCCACAAAACAGGAATAAAAAGAGCATCACTCCGGAATGACGAGCCTGGTCTTGTGGAGTAAATATCAGAGCCAACTATATAGAACCAGAAAAATATGAAAACACTCATCAACTCATGTCACCCAGTAGAAAGAAAGTTTCCTGGCAAACATTCAATTTCAGGCAATTTTTATTTACATTTGTTATTGAGAGTGATGTATTTTTTTTAACTGTCAAATTATTGTGAGCAATATTATATTCATTCATACAAACGTACCTGCATTGTCCAATATGGTGCCCAACAAAGACTGTAAATAATTATAATAATAGATTGTAATAATAAGAACTATTCTTATTCTAACTTATTCTTACAGTATAGACTGTAAGAATATAATAATAATAGACTGTAGACTTACAAATACACCGTTATTACAGTGAGAACAAGTTTGGTAACTTTCCGATGAGATTTTTTACGGTCCCTCGCCCTGTTTGCTTGTTGTGGTGTGATTACCACATGATTACTGTTTGCTGTTGTTGCCACTCCGCCTGAACCATTGTTGTCCGTTTTATTTCCGTTAGAAGTTGTTGCCGGTGTAGAGGGCTGAGGTGGCTTTCGCTTAGGACCCACCGTGCGCAATTTCCGGATGACGAGCACATAAAATATCATGATCAAAGAGAGAGGGACTGCAAAACTGATGATGAGTGAGTAAACAATAAATACTGTTTCTCCAGTCCACCCGCCAGTGTCGGGCCAAAAAATGTTGCAATTTATCTGTTACAAAATTTAAAAAAATAATATTATGTACTTCAACAACTTGAAATCTTAGGGTCATCCCTTAAGGAATATTTCTCATTGTTTGTTGAAAACTTAAGTAAAAGGGCCAAAAGGGTTTCCTTTGTTTGAAAATGACAGCAGCTAAAATAATGCTGACTAAAAAACTCGTTGCCTTTCCTTTCACCCTTTTCTATAGTCCCAGAGATTCCAAAAAAGAATTTGAGAGTGACAACACAGTGCCCATTTTTTTACGATTTATTTTTCATCTGCAAATGTTTTTAATACCAGTTTACTGTCAAGTTTAATACTTTCACCAGACGTTTTATGGGCGAATAAGCTGAAAATGATATTAAAAACTGCTGCGTGCATTATCTGCATTTCGAGCTGGAATATGCCAGCATAATTTTTTGGCTCGAGTTTCCTATTTTTGTCATTTGATTTAGAATTTATATGAATAACTGACACATTCTTTTCTTTCATGAAAGAAAACAAAGTTATGAAAAAGATGTTGCAGAATAAAGTTGAAAGTAGGACGATGGAGTGCACTTTCTACCATCTCCATTCGTTTTGGCTTACCCCTTTCAGCTATGCATAATCTTTGACTTGGTATGTAAAAGTAAAAGAAGAGTTGAAAAATTAAATAGGGCTTTGAAATATTAAGCCCGTTATTCACATGCGTCTTCAGACGTAAAACGCTTTTTTATGAAGCTGCTACACTACTTATTACTTTTCCGTTACGAAAATACAAAAACTGACACTAAAATATAAAACCAAAATTCTTAGCCAGTGATGATACTTTTCTCTCTACAGAATTGAAGTAAAAAAAGCTTACCGCTTCATCCACCTCCAGTGTATTCGCATACATAAAAATTGGTACCATGATGAGGGCGCTCAAAGTCCATGCTGTTAGTGCAACCAGTTTTGCTATGAAGGGTGTTCGCCATTTTGGTGCACTGATGGGATGACAAACTGCGAGATATCTATATACAAAAAAGTATACCCACATTTCATACATTATTTCCTTTTAACCCGCCCCCGCAAAATTTATAAAATGATTTGATCTGAGCTAAAATTATCAAAGTAAAGTTTCTTCGCGAAAAGTTTTCCATTGTGTATCCTAATTAGTTTGTTGAACATATGCAAACTTTTTCATCGCCAAAGGATTCTTCTCTTTAAATCTTTATCTTTTCCCCTCAAACAAAATAACAGCTAGGAAAACTTTTGTATGATCCTGTTATTTCTGGTATATGTAGAACAAAAGTCAACAATGGTTTTGTTAATGAATTTGTAAAGTGGGTGGGCATTTGGTCTGTAATGGATGAAATCAAAAACTGGCGTGACTTGATTTAACCCAAAAACAATCCTAACCCACCCACACCTTGACTGGTTTTTATTGCAAACTAGGGAAAAAGTCAAAGTTGGCCTTCATATTGCTTGCGTGGGCGTGTTACCATTTTTACGCAGCATTTTGGTTTTATTTTCGACTACAGAAAAGATGAAGAATGTTTGTAGTTTATAGAAACCATATTTGGTTTGATGTAAGAGACATGAAATGACAACTTGGTTGGTTAGAGAAGATTGAGGCGTGAAAATGAAAATGCCAAGGTTCTTTTTTAGTGTTTGCTTACCTGTCCGCCGACATGATGAGCAAAAACATCGAGGATGTGATTTGGTTGATACTTGTCGACGTGAAATACGCTTTGCAGACAATATTTCCGAATGGCCAGTAGCCCAAACTTGCCGTCGTCATCAGGAACGGGATTCCAACAAGGAAGCACTCATCCGCAATCGCCAAGTTGACAATGTAAAGATTTGTAACAGTCTGCATTTTAGAGAATCGGACAACCACGTAGATAACCAACGTGTTTCCACATAGTCCAATGAGACAAACTATCCCGTAAAGAATTTGAACGATCATGTGAGCCCACCAAGGGTTAGATGGACCTTCTAGATATCCTCCAGGTAGCCCATTCTCATTCCCATGAGGAAGGGAATGAAATGTTCCATTACAATCAGCCGACGCTTGGGCTGCCGCCGCTGCAGCGGCATATCCTATTGGATCACGTCCTGTCGATGCGACGGCGCTGCTCAGACTTTTTAACAATGCTGAGCAATTTGGTGAGATCAGGGTTGTATTTTCAAGGAGGGAGAACAATATGGTTGTTTCATTTGCTTCAGCCTCCATTGGTATTATCATGCTGGTTCCCCCAGTTAGTCACAAGGAAGAAATGGATTGATGATTGTTAGAACAGCTTGCGGTTTGGTTTGGTTGGTTTTCTCCAAAAACCTAAACAACATCAAAGAACGGACGTGCTATTACTTGGTCGAAAATCAAAATGAGAGTGAAATATGTGGGTAGTGAAAGAAAGAAATAATAAACAACATAGTCTATACTGGCTGGCTACTATCAACTATTTACACCTTGCACCTACTCATCTATGTTTTATATACATAAAAACTATGTTGAAATACCCAAAGAGTCGCCATGTTTTACTGCTTTCGCCAGCCAAATTAATTTCATCAGCATGGCGTTTTCCATGGTCTTTCGTGTGAGACAAAAATAATTTATACTTTCTCTTGCATGTTGTTTGTATGTCATACAACTCATACATCTTTTTTTTTTAGTTTCGCCTCATGCTCAATCAACACCTACACGTACGCTTTCACTACATGATCAAGTCGGCAAAGAGATGCGGAAACAACTACATCTTGCACGGGCCAATGTGGACCTTATATATAGATGGAGTTAGATTAGTACATTGGGTAAACCATGCATGATGAAGGAAACTCAGACTTTGATGATGATAATGCCCTGATGACTTGGAGGTGGAGGTTGTGCAACACGAGTGATGGTGATGGTGTGCAAGGGAGAAAAATTTTCCTTCATAACTTGACGAGGAGAGAGGAAGGAAAAGTGTTGAGTAAACAAAAAAAATATAAAGATTTTTCTTTTTCTGCTGAAGAAGGGAGAAAGTCTACGAAAGATACAAACGTGATTCAAGTTACAAGAGAGATTCACTTGTAGTTCTCTTACACTCGCATGTTTTTCATCACCGGGGGTTTTTCTCTTCTGTTATGTATATAGTAAACTTTATTACAATTCCGCATAAATGCACATTTCCACTCCGAGTCACGCAACACGTCAAGCATGACATGTATAAAAATGTATACGCATATCATCATCATGAATATATTTGCACAATCTAACCAACCCATGTATCATTTTCTATACTTTCACCATTCACTAAACACATACTCTGCCTTGTGTGTGTGTTGTCCTCTGTGCTCCTCATGGGATCCAGTAATATCTTCAAATCTTGGAGAGAAAGTGTGAATTACAACTGGGAAACTTACCTACTGGAATGCACTGCACGTGAAAATATTTGCTGTTTCATCTTCCTCACGTCCCTACTCTTTCATCATGATCTTTTCGCAAAATAATCTCAGGATTTAATGATCACATGTAGGCAGGCAGTATAGTAGGAATTGCGAGTGGATGAGATGTTTGCAAGAAAAAAGTGATGAAATTCTTTATTAAAAAAATGGATATTCTTTCAACCATAATATTTACTGAGAAAATGTTTGGAAATATGTGTGTTAGTATTAATATTAATAAATCCATCAAAGCAGTGGTCATGTTCGATACTCTTGAACAGAGCTTCATATCCTTTTTTTCTTTCTTCTTGAAAAAGCAATACTCAATACGTTCCCTACTGTGTGGGCGGCACTATGCATTTCTTTATTATTGCCAAGGTTGAAAGAGTTCTCATCATAGTTGCTCACTGAATACCAATACCAATATCAGTTCAGAAGAAGAAAAACTGATTTTTTACCCTACCCTGGAGAGAGTCCTTTATGAATATTGAATTGTGATTGAATTCTTAGAATTCTAGTGGAAACTCTAAAAAAAACGAGCAGCACAGATTTACAATCTAAATAAAAGAATGTCAGTCTCACTGCATGGTGGTTTCAGTTTAAATTAGATGTTTCTTTGGATCGCTTGCCACCCTTTGAATTGCCACAGAGCATAAATAATTTTGTTTGATGCACATTTAAAGAAATTCAATGTAATAAGAAGACACCCTCCTACGTTCCATTTATTGCTGTTCCCCTTAGACTTTTAGTGTAAGGAAATTTAAACTATTGTACTACTAAATTCTTTTAACTCCTCTGATCATAACAGTAGTAACATTTCAAGAATTCCGCATTCTTGTTCCATCAAATTCAATAAATTGAATCTATGTACGCTGGAATGGTTGTCATATACAAGATAGGCATGTTTTATGCAATTGTCTCTATTGCACTTTTAAGCAACTGCGTAGAAATGAACAACTCTGAGATTTGCACAAGATGTGTATGTGTGTGTGTATATTTTGGTGAAAAACTAATTAAGGAAATGAAATTGTATGTATTGTACAGGAAGTTCGCGCTTCTATTTAAGTCACCAAAAACTTTGTATTACTTTACTGTAAAGAATTTAGTTCAGTGAGTCTAGCTCTGTTTTCTGTCCTTCTACAAGAAAAGTTACAACTCAAAGCTAACAATCTTATAAAACCGGATACAAGAGCAGCAGCACAAGACACAAGCCGCTTTTGAACAAGGGGACGTATAATATTGTATAGTACATAGCCCATACTCTTGCCTAACTGACGTTCTAATTTATACAACCATGAGTATTTACTACTTGAGCCAAATCTTGTGACGTGGTGAATAATTCAATGTCTTTAAAATTTCTCCGCCTGAGGAGTAAGTAGCCTAAGTAAAAGGGAAGGATGGAAGCCTTAGAAAGACTTGAGTTCAAAGAAAGCAGTGTAGTGCCCTTTTGTTCGTGTACAAAATCTACTTACATGCATATTCTAAAAGGCCTAAAGAAGATGACATAAATTATGAAACCAAATGTCGGCCTTTGATCATGATAAAATGTACCACAACAGTAAAAGGTCAATATAGAATTATTTAAGGGAAGGGGGTTGTAACGTACTTCATTCAAACTTACCATCTCTTTACTTTCGCATCAACCATCTCATGATCAAATGCAAAATTTTGATCGCCATACAATTAATTTTAGTTACTTTCCTACGTCCAAATTATAAATTGATAAGATAACAAACACACAAAAGGGAAACTCATACGTGCATAATTTATAATACGTGTTACTTACTCACAACTTTGGAAAAGCAAATAGCATTAAAAATTGATCACTTACTACTGTAAAATTTTAAGAGGATTGAGGTTGTGAATTTCAAAGATTATTCATTTCTCTGCAAGTAGTTCGGCTTACGCTTGAACAAATATCTCTGAGCGCAACTTACAATATTACTACATTAAGTTATGTACCAATTTATGAGCATCATATTTGCTCTTGGTCATGCGTCATGCGTATTACTATTACAGTTTGCCTAGTGCTGGGAATCAGCCAGTTTCCGTGTTCCAGCTATATTACGCAATATTTGATTTTTTCTCAATTCTCAGTACAAGCTTATTGAAGAGAAAGTAAATTTGCACGGAACTCTACATAATATGTACATTTTCCATTATACACATATGAAAAAAGGCGTCATCTTGAGCTTTCTGTATTGTGTATCGCGCATCATCTTGTGACATGACAAACCAATGTATATGTATATCATCCTCCTCTTTAACAAATTTTCAAATCCAGAGAAATGATGAATAATCAAGTTTCAAATAAAAACTTTCAACAATACCCCACGTAATCTTCTTGGAAATGTTTGGTAGTATTGTCATTTTTATAAGAGTATTATGTGTTTACTTAAGTATACATATAAAATCACATACCAGTTCACAAAAGACGAATAGTATCTTACTGTGAGCTTTAAAAAATAGATATGTATTCAACTTACTTATCGATTGGTCAAGTGAGGATTACTACTATACATGTCACTTCTATATTTATGGAATGAAAAATGAAACGCCATGCTTCGAATACCAAAAATTGGAACAATATTTAGTTGCATGTAACATCTCATAAACATTTATATTCAAACTCTGTAAGCCTGTATCGAGAGAAAACTTCACTTTTACAATGTTTCAACATATTGGTATGGTACCATCTGTGGAACTGGATTCTTGTATTCCAAAAAAAACTTGTTCGCTTCAAAAAAGCTCTTATTCGTTTACATCTCGTTTTAGACTTGTTGAATAATCAATGTTCGATGGTTTTATCTGCTTTGAAAAATATGCTGTAAAGTGTAATAAAATAAAATGTTATGTAACTGATTGCGAGTTTCGACACAAGGAATTTGTGCAACGATAAAGAGTACATCATTGCATTATGTATGAGCTCGATGAATTTATCAAATACGATAAGGATATTTGTATTTACAAATTTTGATTTCTCTGAAATGATGTATGTACGTATTGCTTACATTTAAGTTTAATATACATCTATTTCATTTCGCTTTATTCTCCATAGCCTTGGGCAGGGTGTGTATTGCTAAAATGCCAATCACTACAAACACCTATACAAAAACAAGTCGAAGGATTTCAGCATAAATAAAATACACAGTGTACCTCGACTACTGATTTCCCCCCGAAAATTGGATTAACCGGAACGAATAATGATTACTGATTACAAAGAAATTTGTTTGAAGCAAGGGGTTCTTGTTACAACTGAAAGGATTGAAACCACGATATTCAAGTTATTGCCACCACCACCACAACACCACACCATATGTAATAACTTTTGCACAAACACATATTAATAGCTTTCTCCAACTACAATCTAAATCTATACACTTTATGCAAAAGTTTTGAAGGTCTGTTGCAATTATTTCATTTTCTACATGTTCTAACAGCATCCACAGTCACCTTCAATGAGGTCCTGCTGCTGCCACTTATGTTTACCAGAAATTAATAACATTTACCACACACAATGTATGAAAACAAAAAACTTTCACTGCTGATCTATGGAAAAGTTGGTAAAGTATATATATATGGTTGGTATAGATGTAAATTGATTAGTGATAAACGAAAACCTGTTGGAACTTTGAATTTCCAACCTTCACTAATTAAATCTGATCTACGTAGTTTGGTTTGGTTCTTCTACTGCACAAACAAATATATGTACTAGCTACAAAATATTATTTCTAGCCCTTTAGTGGTTTCGAGAACCGCTGAGTGAACAACAAAAAACTAATTGTTGATTGAGCATCGCTCTTGATGAATGTGAGATGATTTGTAAACACACATAACCTACTTCCCCAGGATCCCCCCTAAATTGGTATGGAGTGCAGCATTGCAAATTTGTTAGGTAGAAAGTCATTACGAAAACAATGTCAATTTCCGATTTCTCAGACTTTATTCCAATAAATATATGAGCCTACATGTTTGTTTGTAGACGTCATGTCACGTTGCAATAAAGTATTCTCTTTTTCTGCTGACAGAAAGCAATTTTTCCAAAAAAAAAAAAGAAAGCAAAGAGTAAACACCAACACGTACCTATTTTAAAGCAAGTAATATCCGATATGGACGGAAGCTAACAAAAACAATATTTGAACCTCCGGTTATGTTTTCCTGTAGTTCCCTGTTTGACGATAATCCATAATGACAACGTTTGGGGCTGTAGCGTCCGTGAATTGAAACGAAAGACAACGCGAAAAATCGAAAAAGTCAACCAGGCAACTTTTTATATGTATTTTTTAAAAGGTATACGTGTAATACGTATCATGATGAGATACATCTATTTTGTTCAGTCACATATTATATATTGTATGTCTTATTTCAGAGGGGATCCATGTTAATGTAATGAACCTAGATCTGTCTTCCTTTGTTAATTCACCGTTTTATAAACGCCTGTCGTAGCCTTTTGCAATCCTACGTTACGTAAACAGCTTTTAGTTTTCGCTTCTTAAGATACAAGACTGCCAAAAGAAATTTAAGAAAAATAGAACACAGTAAGGTATTTCAGTTTTTCTTGTCGCATGTTGTAAAAAGTGTGGTAATGTGTTTTGACGCGGTAATTTGTATTCAGCATTTTCCTCTTGAGTATTGAAAGACCGACGGCCTAGAGAGAGAGAGACAACCATATCGAAATGCTTCGTGAAACCTTCCACATTTTTCATAAAACCCTTAACAAAAAATCTTCTGCATTCTCTACTATAATGCAAGTATACATTACCAAGCAAGAAAATATGTATGTATACACATATCATAAATTTTGTTGAACTTTTCCAAATAAAACCGAGGGGAATATGGCTTCTGAATGTTTAAAATAGACATTGATAGACATTGATAGACATTGACATTGATATGTAACATATTGAATTGAATGACATATGTATTTTGTTTTAGGAGTAGAAGGGAACGCAGGAATAATATTCAATATATAGCTGGACCCTCCTGAGGACAAGTAAGTGATACATATGTTTACCTTTCCAATTTCAGGGATTTCCTCGGAACATCAGGGAAAATTATGAAATATTTGTGTCAGATGCCATTTATGATTTCGTTCTCTAAAAGGAAAAAGAATACGCGTAAGCTTAGCCGTAAGCTGCTTGAAGTAAGGCAGTTTATGAAATGCTAACAACTGACGGTTGCATGAGAGGAAAAGTCTGAGTAATTAGGGACCACGTATTATCCCTTTGAAATCAAAATTGTTTTTTTTTTGCATCAGAGTTGATTACTTTTTAGGGGAAATGGGAGGAGATCAAATTCAATAATAAATAGTAATGACAAGTTTGTTTGGCAATATCGCTAGGGAATGAGGCATAATATGCTATTCCAAAGATATATAAGAGACCTCTTATATATCTTTGTGCTATTCAGTTTGTTTCGGATTTATCTACAATTCTATTATTGTTCGCGGTTAGGATGAAGATAATAATCCATATATTTTTCACATTATATGAAATGAAACGTAAAAGGATTTGGTTTTAGATCTTTCAATATAATTTGTCCATGTCGATAGCAATAAGGATTATTTGTAGTATATTTTATACAATAGCAACATCAAACGTTTTCCTTTGCAAAAAAACACTTTTGGTACAGCAGAGGACAAATGGTTTTCACCGACTTACCCTACTATTAGATCAATAAATTGGAAGGGGTGTTTCTTATTTAGATTGTCTTCCTAATTCCTAATAGAAAATAATTTTGTTTGAAAATCGGGAGAGTAATAATTATCGTTTCCTTTTGAAGAAACTCCGAGAGAACTTATTCTGATACAAAAATCGAATAATTGGAATTGAAATATTTAAGATCTGGTAATTTTATATGAAGACGCTTTCTCGTATTGATCTGTGACTGGAGTCTACGGACTGACATACATCGCAAAATAAATACATCTTACATTTGTGAGTTTCTAAATGTGAAGGATGACTTAAGCAATTTATTCTCTTTTTCGCTGTTTTCACCACATACATACCAAACTATACTGAGTTCACACAATAAATTCCTCCTAATTCTTTCCTAAGATTCCAATAAGGAGTTGCAAAGCATAACCTGGAATTGTTGTGATAATTGGAACTTGCCAAATATTAATTCGAGACTATAATATGTTACATAAACCAAGATACATAAAATATAATGACATATGTTAATGACGAACTAATGTATTACATACTTCACAAACTTACCATTTTAATGAGCCACATGCCATAATTGGACATGAGACAACGACACAAATTACACAGTCGAATGGATTCAATTATATATTTTTGAGAAAATTTCATCACACCAGGCTCCATTTCGATCCCACCCAGTTGGCTAACGAATATATATATAGATGATAGAGAACACAAAGCAATCTTTATAAGACACACAAGACATGGGAGATACGTGCTCCACAAAATGGGCCGTGATAACTGACTACTAAATCATTTTCAAAATTTTCCTGTTCACATAAATTTTCAGCTGCCACACCGGAGAGAGAGAGAGCAGTTTTTAATCTACGAGAAAAGGCAAATCCAAGAAAAGTAGCAAACGGATATTGTCAGACAGCGGAAAACTGGAGCTCTAGATAGTTCAACACCAAACCAACGACGGCTGTTTTACGTGTTTTACGTTACTCCCATTCTAAGTCCACCAAATTATACGTTCATACATATAATGCCTTCATAGTGCAAACATACAAATCGCTTCCTAAAAGAAATTAATTTTCTTATATTTTGGACCCTTTTGAGCACAAATTTCTAAAGCCGATCTAAAAAAACCCGTTTGTTTTATAGATTCGTATGAAATATGTGTGTAGGAAAAGTAAATACAAAATGAATCCTTCCTACTTAATCAAATGTTACGCAAACTATCAGCTTTCGGTTAATTCAATTAGAACAAATTTGATTTTCAAAAAACATCAAATATTTACATTCTATATAGTAGTAAGTTGTAAATCTATTTCCTAAAATGTAATAAAAAGGTAGTAAAATAATAATACTCCAGCTCCCAACTTTTTAGGTCAATAACGATGTTTAATTGAAGTGCGTTTTAGCGTTGAGATGAGTTGAAATGAAATATTCAATAACATTATCACAAAGTCATGTGAAATGGAAGGTAAACCTATCTAATTTGCTGTGTCTGAAGTGTGTATTTAACATTTTAATTTAAGCCATGAATAATTTACAACAAACTAACATCACAAATAGTAATGGTATGGTGTATTCATTGTATGTACGCATCAGATTCTGAAAACAATTATTCTTGTTCAGCTTCTCAAAGACGTCATATGCCGTAAAATTGAAAGTAGCTTTTAATAGATACCGATGTGAAGTAGATAGGAGTGCAAATAAGATTGGTGCGTTGCGTAATATTTCCCAATTTTCAGTTGGATAAGAAAATTTGCTACTGACATTGTTGTGTAAGGCTATTGTTAGATTCTATACGGACGGATGTAGGCATACGACTAAGAGCATTCAGGTAAAGAGTTCCTCGATTCGATTTCTGGGAGTGTGCATGTACAAAATCAATCGCATCATATTACCGTTCATGAGGAATATGTAATGCTGAAGTTGATAATTTTTTCAACTTTGTGTAAACCCTTCGCGGTGTTTGTACTGCTTCCCCTTACATGAAAGTTTCGAGTGTCTGAGATTTTGTCAATATTTGACCAGAAAACGGGATACGAAGTGTATTTATTACTATAATTAGTCAAGAGTAATTTAGATATACAAGGTCGAGTATCATTAAATTAGATCATTCAATTATTGACAAACTCTGAACAAACAAATTAGTGTCAGAAACACTGCGCATAGTTATTTATTTAAGCATGTTCAGAATCTGCCTCAGACAACGAAATATAAATTGGAACATTTTGATATTAACAAGTTATAAGTTTGTGTACATTTTGATGAAAGCTAAAATCCTGTCAGCGTAACAACCTTGGATAAGGGTGCTGGTGGTGTAATAATAATAATAATAATAATAATAATAATAATAATAATAATAATAATGTAGACATATACTTGATGAAGGTGAAATTAATCAAAGTTTTAATGAATTGAATACTTCTTGACTTGATCATTTACACAGCTCTCAAGTTTTTCAAATAAATGTTCATTCGACCTTGAGTTGAGAAGGCATAAATTAATGCTTTCTATTTGTGATTATCGTCACGTATAAAGTAAACAAGCAATTCAATTGAATTGAGTGTAATACTTTCCGTGAAAGAATCAACGCTTTCATTTAGGTACGCTTTTGGAACATTCCCTATAGTTTCAACTTTTTCAAACAGTAGAGAAACATATATTAGTTACAAACTTCAGCATCTCTACTCTCCAAGTAAACAACTTAGTAAACTAGAAGAGTGCGTCTTCAATTTAGTACGCGATGCACGTAACTACATCTGTATCAACACTCTCCCTTCTAGCTCAAACTAGATATCTGTACTTGAGAAATCAAGTTGTTTTGAAGAAACAGTGTATCAATCTAATAACAACCAACGAAAGAAGTCTGTCGAGAAAGGAATGTTGTAGTTGCAGTTGTAAAGAAAAGAATGCTTTTCAGTATAAACTGTATCACTTGTTGGCTTTCCCTGCAAGGTTGGCGTTTGGGATACGAAGAGAAATAGAAGCGAAGGGAAAATTGAGACTTTCACTTATCCTTGCATGCAGATATATATACATAATGTTTACCCCTCGTCACATCTTTACATTATTTTCCCCTTTATACATACGTAAAGCGTCAAAAGCCCTTCGCTTTTGAAATACTGATTACTTTGCGATTACCTTCGAGCTATAATGCAAAAGGAGAACATTTGCTTTGTTTCATTCATTGTCACTCTCAAGCTAAATCTAATATCAACTTCGTTTTCAACTAGTTTGAATATTTTAATGAGAATATGAAACAGAATCTTATGCTTGACATGACGTGATTAGCAAGAAGTATTGTGTTTTGTTAACAATGAGAATGGGACTCATATGGAATTTCAATGATTAAAGAGGTTTCATATCATCAGCCATGAAGAACATCACCATCAGCATCACAAATTGCAGAAACAAGTACAATGCATTTTCATTTGAAATCCATGCTTATGTATGTGTATTTCCCAATCAGGCATTGGTTTCTTTCAGGAACAATAGCATACACATAACAAGGACACACATTGAATTGGTATTGCTTGCCCAAAGCAAAATTTCAAAATCGTAATTTTTACAAAATCGCAGTAGCATTCTGAATTTATTTGTTCTTTGCTTGTTTTGTTGTATTCTAGTAAGTTTCAGCATCAATTTCTGAATAAAGATTGAAAGGATACAGTTTATGTATAGTATTTCAAGTACCATGAAATCGACAGACTTTTTGTATGTCTACAAATATGAATTGAATGCTATACTAATGCTAATAAGTGATATCCTAAAAGTGCCAATACAATAAAATTCTAGAGTCAATTCCATGATATTTCCTTTATCACGCCATGTATGTATAATCTCTGAATTTCCTTTGTTTGTGGTCCATCCGAATACAATCAGCATGGCATGTTTGAAATAAATGACGTGAAATCGTCATAAAGAACAAAGACGATAGATAAAGGCAGAGAAACCTGTCTTAAGTTACCCTATAAATGTATTACACAATATATGAAAAGGGATTAAATGAAAGAGGAAAGTGTAACGCAATATTGTTTGATATTCTTTCTTTTATGGTTTTGTTTGCGCTAATTCAACTGAAAGAATATCAAATATTGGCACATTTTTAATCCTCCCACTGACAGCAAAGGAATGACAGCAAAAATATGTATATATACAGATGTAATGAAAAAAATGAAATGAAGTTTTGCGAGTTTGCCTTTTTCTCGGATTCCAAATGTTGGTAGACTCAATTGTACTATAGATTTCTTATGTTGCTATCATCCTAATGAACAAACCAATAATAACAAGGTATACTATTACCCTTTTTGTTCCGCTCATTAGGATAAAACTGGTTGTATACATTGAAATAGCTTCAGGAAAACATTGGTTTTGGTTAACCCGTTCGCTGGCATCGGTATCTTTGTCATTATTACTTTCTCCTGTTTCCCCTTTACTTTTGTAATATCCTACGTTCCACTTCCATTAACTCCTTTGGCGCTAGAAATAGTGATACCACATAAACTTTTGGATCTGTTCTCTGCTCTGTTTTCTAATCAAACTGCTGCTAAAAGTAATAAGAAAACCAAGTCGGTATCTTTTTCTAGCTCAGAGAATCATTTCATTATTTTTTTTCTTGCAATGCGATGATACAATAACACAACCACACGACTGGCATGCCACAAAGTACCATTTTCCTCCGTGAATCAGGTTCTTTTCCACTCGTGCTTTGAGCCTAATGGTGTAATTGCAGTAGGGATCTGGCAAACTTTCAAATTTCCCCATGCGACATATGTCACACGGAAGTGGGGCTAATATAAGGAAGTTTATAATGGATGTACGTAATGTATGTATAAGCATTGTCGTTCATGACTTAATTACTCACATTAGGGTTATTCAAATCGTCATCCATTTGCAGTTATAATTAAACTAGATCAAAGAAAGTGAAAGCAAATGGGATACGGGATATCAGAGCAAAATAGTCGCTCGTATGGTAAAAAATATACTAATTATTACTGTAATTCGAGAAGTGTACGAGCAGATATCAATGTCTCTCATGCTCTCATCTCATCCTCTCCTCCCCATGACATGGCTGATATAGTGGTGGTGCTGTTAATGGACATGTGGATTGGAAAGCAGCCGCACTCTGTTGAAACTTTGAAAGAGGTACAACCGTCAGCCGCAAACGAACTATTTACTTTCACTGCCAGAGTGGATTGGAACTCGAACTGAACAAACTTGCACAAGTTTCAAGTGGAAAGGCAATATGCACATACTCAATTAGCGGGTCAACTTCGTATATTTAAGGATCGTGTTTGCATGTATGCCGTGTTTACTTTTACTTTGAAGTTTATAAAACCTCAAACCCAATTGTAAATACATTTGCAAATGTACATTCAAAACCATTACGGCATTTGATTCACAAGTTTACATTCGTAAAATACTAATTGGTCTTTTACTAACTTCTTTTACAAAAACTCCTCATTTGTATTCCATGTTTAACCCAAATAGATTTCGAGACTAATTAGAATCCAGTTTTCCAGTTAACTCTTTGCGTAATAATGTATTAAAGTGATGCAATTTGTGAGAAACATGTTGAATGAAGGACCATTATCCCACTTAGAATAACTAAGGACGTACAAATTGTTGATTAGCTTTCTCTTTCTGTTATGATTAGAAATGGATCATTGAAGACCTAAGGAGTTTTAGATGGCAAAAAGCTATATATGCTTTAAAAACGACAAAATTATCTAAAAGATCGTAGACGATGAGTATGGGTTTTCCAATTTAACCTTGCCTATTTAATTGAATTTTGATTGCTAGTTTTCATCGCTTTGCCAAATCACTTTAAGCTTTTGAAGTATGGAAATAAACCCTAACTGTCCTACTTTCCTTTGAGAAGCTTAAATGAAGTCATTTTATTAATATTCGGGATGACGATATTCATATGTGGGTTGATTAAAGGAGGCTCAGAACGAAATGCGAATGGAAAATTCCAAAATAGAAAGTATTTTTTACATGAGGCATCCATAAACAAACTATCATCAGCATATGTAGTTAAAAACAAATTTAGTAGACATGTCATTCATTCAGTAAACAACTGCTTTGTTGTCTGTCGACGAGGAAAAAATAATCTTCATTCTTGTGCATTTGATTCATTTCATGTCAAAGACCAATTTGGGATTCCAATATCCATGATAATTTGGAGAAGAAAAATACCCGTCTTGATCATTCTTTGAGAAATTGTAGCTCTTTGTGAATCACAAATTGAAAAGCAGTTTCATTTTTCTTGTGACTAGACACTGTGTATGCTTTTTCATTAGATGAATACGTGGGCATCAATCATTTCCATATTCAAGGCAATTTTAATGTAATATTTTCTTCTAATATTTGGTCTAGACTAGAGTCTAGAGTGAATGATAATGTCAGTAGTAGCGTAAGCTCATCGTCAAAATGTATGTACCCCAACCGATACGAAAATTTATACGATTTACGAAAAGAAATTTTTTATTTTCACTAAATCAATAAACAAAATAGTAAACAAAAAACTCGTATGAAATACAGCTGGAATTCGCGTTACTAATGAGTCTAAATCCAGCAATAAAATGAACATAGTAAACTCCCGTAAACTAAAAAAATCCCCAAGCTACTCGATAAATATACATTTCGTGTAATCTCCTGGGTGGAATCCAATTTGCAACAAAAACAAAATCTGAATACTGGGAAAGTGTTCTGGAAATTAGGTAGTCTTATAAGAAGATTTGTTGAATAAAGGATATATATACACATGATGGACATAAACATAAATCAAATTCATAATTTGTATTGTATATTGCCCTGAGTCATAATAAAAAAGTTTAGTAATTTGTTATCTTGAAATCCTACATATTATATGTTTATATAAATAAATATATGCCAATGAGAAATGTACTAATGGACTTTTATTCTTCGTTAGAATAGATATTCAATCAAACCTCAAGTAGATTTCTACTAAAGTGGAAGTAGAAAGGAAGTCTGCTGATGGCAATTTTCCCTGTGAATCGTTGAGACAATGAACATATCCACAGACTCTAAATCCAATTCTGTAGAATTGCAATTTGTTTTTGTTAAAATCATAAATGCTACAATTTCACCGATTATATAGTTATATTGCTCATATCATAAGTTTGAAAAGCAATAATAGCTATGCAGAAACGAATCCAAAACAAATTTTCCAAGCCTGCTTTGTCAAAGCTTTAATTTGAAATCACGTTATATACAATATGCACACAGTACGTGGTATTCAAATTGAAAATACGGAACCAGAGGTGCACCGATTACTATAAGCTGGTTTAAACTGGTTAATAAAGATCACAAGTAAACAATTGTATTCAGTTTGTTTTAGTTTTAGAGAGAAATTGGAATGCTGTTACATATAGTTGACAGTCAACTTCAGCCCTTTTGTTTGTATGTATGAACTCTCCACTCAACATTTCAATACTATACATGCAGAAATGAACGACTATACTCTTTACGCTTTTCATATTTCATTCCCATAAGTTTCCCAATAGCGTCAGGAGATGTAACAATAAGTCGTTCGCTTTCTTTGGCTGTTAAAGTTTAACGGACGTCAGCTCACAATCTGCAGCCGTGAAAGTTAGTTCTAAAAGGTTTGATATGGCCACAGACACAGTGCAAGGTCAACTGGCTTTGTTTCACACACAAATTAACAAACTTTTCACAAAAGTTTACTTCAATAAACTCGGTGGTTTATAGTACCAAGAATTTATTCCATGTATGTAAATAAATAGGCTTTAATGTGGGTTTTAGTTACATAGTACAGTACATAATACATTTAAAACGAATGAGACTAATGAGAGCTATATATATATGGTTTTAGACAAGTTTATAATGACTTTTTCTTGGGTCAACTTTTTCTTTTTGTAAGAACAAGAACATTACCAAAGGCTATTCGGCAGCATACCATTCCCAGCAAAAGTCTGAAAGTTTTGAGAACAGAAAGTTAATTCCGTCCTTTGTTGGTTAACTATATCACCTGTGCTTTATTGCTATCAGGTATTTTTGATTCTCTACAACTTACTTACAAAGCAAGTATGCGAACGAAAAACAAGAGTATGCGAAAATGTGAAAACAATTTTCAAAGGCATTTTCACCGGAATTTTATGAATGCAAACCAGCATATGGTCTAGGTCTAGAAAGCAGGTCTAATGCGGATGGACTGTGCAGTTCATCAAAGAAAAAGCTGTTGATCATAGGCGGGTATATGGTCCCAAAGAAATATGAGCTGAGCCATGGAAAGATTGCTAGTTGATATTTATGCAAACTAGTTACATCAAAACGAGTAGGTTAACAAGTTTACAGCGGCAGCTGAAGTGGCTTATGAAGATTCCAAAAATCTAGGAAAAGACTCATAAGCCACGTGCCATTTCTCACATTTCCTAAGAACATAACCATATAATTTAAACATGTCATAATGACAACTGTTCATTTTACAAGAAAAAGAAACAGATCCTTTCATTCACATCTACGAGTAAATACACACAGACACACACCCTTCCTCATGATAATATTAGATGAGAAAATATACGAAAGATACAATCCCAGGTTTCACATTCTTATTAATGATCATTACCAAACTGTAAAACAAACACTGTTATTTCCATCACCATGCACCTACCTCCCTATTTACAGAAGCATTATATGAATGTACGTTAATTTCCTGAGAGAATATATTATATAGTTCTTCATCTACCTTCACTTTTTAGCTTACTTCGCGTAATGAAGATGCCATGTGCCCACGCAGCACAAATCACTGTAAGATTGGAAGAAGCTGCTCTTCAAATAGTGTAGTCCAACTATTGCATGTACATGAAGACTTTTCCACATTTCCACCGTTTGTTTTTCACTTGGTTTCACCACCCAGACTTTTACTTTATGTACCTGCATAGTTTCCTCCATTAATATTGGAGTAAAGTAGCGAGTGCCACTATATAACAGCATATAAACATTATAGCTTTCCAACTTTAGGAAGCCGTTCTTGTTCCTTTTCCTTCGTTACTTTACCAAGTTGGCTAGTTTTATGACAAACATAAAAATTGTACAAAAGTGCTTGCCTTTACAACTTACACACATGAATATAGGCAACACAGACAAGCAACCGAAATGCATGAGCCCAGTATTGGGACAACAATACTTTGTTGGGCAAACTTTCAGGTATAGGCACATATATTAACCCAACAATGAAAGATTATACAAGTCCGCCACAAGTTGTAATAATGTTATAAAGAGCATTGCAGCATGAGTAGAGTGGTGGTGGTAATAATAGCTTATATATAGCATATATTCTTAACATGAAAAAAACGACAGCACATTACTTACGATAGGTTTACTTTTACTTTGCTTACCTTTGCTTTTTGTGGAATAGTATGGGTTTGGGAAGAGACACAGATTCGGATTTGTCAGTTCTGTTGTTGCCCCCAAAGAGTCAGTTGTTGAAATCAGTATTTTCACAACGCGTCAAAGAAACCGTGCCGGTAGTAGATAGGAGGAAGTGATGCGTGATGATTTTATGATGCTTCCGTTAGTTTTTAAAGAAATTATTGCTGCTTCCGGTAAGTTATAAACTTCTGGTTTTTTTTGGGTGTCTTGTTTTAAAGGTACGTATAGTTGTATATTACTTATTCAATACCGTTTTGAGATCAATGACTGGTTATTCTTGTTTTTGTCGGAATAAGTAAGTATTGGCAATGAAAAAACGTTGTTTTTTTGGGGGAAATAGATCAAAGTTCTTTTTAAATGTTGTGGAAATTATAGTTAATATTCATTTCATAATTACACTGCCGAGTTGCAGATGCAAAGGAACAAATGTATAGTATGAAAAGAGGGAAAGTAAAAGCTAGGTCAATTCTGACGAAGAGTCAAAAGGTCTGTTGTTTTTTGGGTACAAGTTCTCACATAAGAAAGTTTAATGCACGTAATAGAGTGCTCTTTTTTGTGACAAAGAAAGGCTCTTAAAAGTTAGTCTTGGTTGGTGTTAGAAAAACGTGCCTATTTTTTACTGTTTTTATATGTGCGACAATAAATCGTAGGTGAATGAGCGTCTACTGCAACAATAGTGTTGGTAATTTCGGGGTGAAAAGAGGCGAGTTCTGATTCTGATGATGACGGTGATAGTGACAAAAGTTGGTGGTGAAACGGTCCCATTGTCACCATTAGCAGAAGAGTTCTTTTTTATTACTTGCCCACTACTATTATTCACCTCGCCACCACATCAATGCTTTATTTTGGCCTAAAAAGAACAAAAAAGGAGAAACTGAAATTAATTATTAATGTATTGTCTCTGTAAAGTCACTTCACTTTAGATGGTATTTAATTAATCCTATATTTGCATTATCCCTTTAACCAATCAAGTCGGCAAGAGTGGGGTTTCTTTCAAATTTTATGAAAGCCTGACTACGTTGCCAGTCATTTTAACAATAATGGGAGTTGGAACTTCTTTTTGAAAAAAAACGATGCGGAAAAGAGAGATCAGAAATTTGGCAAGAAGCATGACGGAGCTCCCTCGAGACTTTCAATCTGAATCGACACTCATTTTTAGCAGTCCTGGCACGAACCCCACTCCATTCCCGTCTCCTTTGTTATCCAATTCCCATTTATGGACAACGTGCAAAATCATTTAAATGACATGTTTCCCAACCTTTCCGGAGATTGAAAAACTCTGTAACTTTTGTACAATTGAGTTGAGTGAATAAAATCAAAGCCATCAAATCAAGGGAGTAGGCGTTTAAAAATATAACACAAATGGAGAAAGCAAATAACCCATTTAGTTATTATTTTAAAAGGGTTTTTCAGTTGAATCTTGAAATGATTCGAATTTCTCCAACCTACTGTAAAGATGTCGGAGTCATTGGCTGTATGAACTTTATAAGAACGGTACGCGTAACACGATATAAGAAGTTATGGTCTTGCATTTGCTACCTATATGTATTCCCCACGGAGCAAACAAAGAGGCAATAACCCTTCAAAGATGCTGATTGCCTACTATTGATCAATAGGCTACACGCGCATTTATTTATGGAGGATGGATATAAAGTACGTTAGGTAAAAGGTTTTGAAGAACCCCACATAAGAGCATTTTCCAAGAGCAAGTAAATTGGTAAATATATACATATATATCATTATATGATCACACATGCTTTCATAAACATAATCTTACATCCTGCCTTTTCTCCAGATTATCCTATTAGAGAAATGGTATATATATGGCCGCAGTTGTTTCTAATTTTCCCAAAAGTGACACAATACATCCTGCTTGTCATCATCACAATAATGGTCATCCGTGTAGCACGTTTGTTCACTTGTCACTTGTGGATGGATCAGGAAATATTATTTTTTGCCATCTGCCTCTTCCCAGTTCATAAATCTGAACGAAACTTGCTATTCGTAAGAAATATTTACCCCCGACCCACACTATATTTTCTGAAAATAAGGTGGGATGTCGTGGACGGTCATGCGACTGGGAAATGAGTACGGCACAACATAACACATGACAAGACACTTTCCCTTGACGCACCCTTCCTGTCCTCTCTCATAATCATCTGCCTGGAATCTTTAATTCA
This sequence comes from Orchesella flavescens, assembly GCA_964034955.1. Classification (NCBI taxonomy): domain Eukaryota; kingdom Metazoa; phylum Arthropoda; class Collembola; order Entomobryomorpha; family Orchesellidae; genus Orchesella; species Orchesella flavescens. Next base: position 33,096,027 of record OZ035954.1, on the reverse strand, counting down.
TTAGAAAAAGGTTGACGTAACAGACATGTGAACGTTATGAATGGATCGTTAGACCAATTGGACAAGAGGATGTTTTAAAAGAGACAAACAACACATAATATGCTGTGATTGTGTGTATATGGATTCACTCCATTTGAATTGTATAGTAGATACTTGCTATACGTACGTTAGTTATGCCAAAACCAATCGGGTGAAATAATCATTTCTCGAAGCTATAAATATTCATACGTGTCACTTATTACGCTATTTAGCCATCAACATCCTCCTTTCATTAACATTTCTTTACTTTCACGCCTAAAGAAACTGAAACCCGGGTCAGCTCATTAATTCAACATCAAACTGGAGAAAAGTTTCGCAATCATATCATGGTTGCGTATGCATACGTACATATTATTTCTTATTTTTTCTATACTTCAATCTATTTACGACGGAAGATATTAAAGAATAAAAGTACATGCTATAGTAAGTACGCATCACACATTACCAAGTATCTCATGAAATATACAATATGTATTATACGTCTTTCTCTAGTTAACTAGCCTCACAAAAATTGTTTTTCATGTTCTGGCATGTTGTATAATTTTCGCAAAAATTAGATGCCAGGCTTTCAGCTTTCTTTTAATCAAAAAGACCCACACATAATCAGAATGGAGGGGGTTGAAATATGGATTAAGTTAATCTTTTGGTAATCATTTCTCCAAGAATTTATATGTTGTGGAGTACAAGATTAAGCAAGAATTTACACCCACCACACTTTTTAAGCTCGTCTTATACACCAGATACTCGCATTAATCACCATACCATAAAATTTTGAGTAGTTAAAAGTAATTCATTGATTAATTTCCATCAGTTTATTATTTTGTATCAATTCTTAACAGCACTTTCAACGGATTTAATGCCTACCCCTCCAGTCACACATAAAATTCACAAACATATACATGTGAGGGAAGCAAACTCCATTGCACATGTCTATATATACATATCTCGAGGGCCTTCGTTACATTAGCAAATTAAATACGTAAATATTACGTAGGTGAAATTTACAGATTCAAAAACCTTTTCCTAAAGAAAAGACAATAATTAAACTATAAAAATTATATTTACCTCTGTAAATTTATACAAAAGTGGTTATTGCGACGCTTCCGGACGAAAAACAACGATAGATATTTTGTGCCCTTGATCCGATTTATGATAAGTTACATATATACGAACTTTCCAAGTTAAAAAATTCTAAGCTTTGGAGTGACTTTGATAAACAATAAAATGAAATGTCATTTGATGAGGAAACACATTCGATAAGGAAATTTTGAGGAAATATTAAATTTTTATTATTTTTATCAACATTACGCATTACGCTCTACTTCATTTTCATGCTAGTTTTGTTTCTCATATTTGCTTCAACGTCACTGTTCTTGCGTAATACAGAAAGTTGCAGACCTATCTAAACAGCAGCGGAAATCAAAATGAATCTAATTAGCACAATTATGCTAGTCAGCAACATCAACCAATATTTAATTTACATTTACATAAGTGAATCTAATTTCACCGAAGGTTATAATCATTTGAAGCTCGTTAAGCATAAAATATAGACTTTGTTCGCGTACACGGAAATAGTACGACACGTGCGTTCCATTTCCTGTACATTTCTCTCAAAAGTTACCGGAAGCAACAATATGTACATATTATAAATGGGGTCCTCAAAAGACAAGGTTCTTTGCTTGTATATACAGGTACTCTTGCTTTCTCCATTTTCAAACAATTTATTACCCAAATATCTAAATACTGATTACGCAACTAACTGCACTGTAGCTCCATCATAGCATATGAATGATAAACAAATCCCAATCAGCTCTATTTATGGCTGGCTTGAAAATCAAGGTTGTCATTTCGTAAGAATTTTGGTATGTTGTATTAGAGAAGCCAAAAAGGATGGTCGGAAACATGGAAAACAAGGAAAAATCTATATGAAGTAAATATGTATAAGCCTATTGATAGCACGCTACTTCTTCCATCATTATGATTCGGAGAAAAGTTTAAGGACGTCGTTACATCAGAGCTCAGAAGAGGCGTCGTATCGTTAAACTGATGACCTTCTTTATTTTTAGTATTTTGTAACTGTGCAAGCAGAGATAAAAGATTAACGACAATGAGGACAGGCATAGCTAGCTCACCAGATTTCACGACTTTGAAAGTTTTCCAAAAAAGGGATTGAAAGTTTCGTAAAGCTACAGTTAGTAGTAATAGTAAAGTAGCAGATTAAATTTGAAATTTGCAGCTGGATTTCTTTGCATTTGATTGTGAAATGCTATCCAAACGTACGAAGACTTCCGGGAACAATAGTTTTGTTTGCAAGCAAGGGTTTAAAACTCTCGTTAAAACAAGATTTTTTTGACACTTCCAAAATACTTGTTCAATCTGTATTTCAAGAAAAACTCTTCTTGGATATCATAATGACGTTGGAGGATGAACAAATATCTCTCAATTCGCTATTTGTTTGCCCAATTTGTTCAGTGATATCCCTACCATGCCTATATTTGAATTCTTGAATGTTTTGGAAAACGACATTGCTTCATTGGCGAAAGCCCAAAAATGAAATATAAAAAGCGCCATCCAAATGTTCACGGCTGAATACACGTCCATTTTACAGATTATAGTCATATATCGTAATCTTGCATTTCCAGGTGTGAACCTTGACTTTTTATTATTTTAGGAAAAGATAGCTTCCAACCGAATAGAAGTTTACTAGAGTGGAAACTATTTGATAACTTTGTACCATGTTTTTAGAGAAAGATTCAAGATTCGGAAACTTCTACTTTCAGTTTTATTGACGACCACTCACATCAAAACCAACTGATAAAAACCTATAGTTGCATATCAAAAGAACATACTTTGAATTCGAACCAGGAAGTAGTATTCTTCTAAACTTGGACATTTCATGCCTTCCACTTTTGATAATACCATAATATCCCTTATCGTAATCAAGGAGACCATTCATATCGCGTGTAATTTTGGTAGTTGGATACTTTTCCCAATGGGAACAGTCTTTTTCTCCATGGTATAACTTTCGCTGATTGTGATTGTACTGTCGTTATCTGCGCAATTCTAACCTATTCCGAGAAGGCAATAGATCGAATAAAAAACTCAAATAAAAAATCTTTTTCCTCCATTTTTATTTAGTACTTGCATGAGTGATCCCATTACATGTATATAGTATTGCCATTGCCTATTCCCTATATCTCTGATATTCAAGATACATCCCATTCCAGTTCCAACACGCTTCAATTCCTTTAATTTGGTCAGAGAACTGTGCAAGGGTTATCTCTTTTCATGGTCACATGCTCACATGATCTCCTATTAGGAAACATTTCATGTAATGTATGCTCAGTTACTCATCTTGTCTTTTAGGTCATGTAACATTAATATGTAGTCGCATTGTCTCAATTCCCAAACACAAAGGAAGCAATAACTATTTTCTTTGTGAAATCATGTGTACCAGGTACAGGTGCTAATAAAGTGAAGTCACCCTCCCATGATCATAATGCTCCTGCCCATGAAAAGTTAAAAACTTTTTTTTTGTCCCGTTGTTCATCCTCATTTGAGATAGTGATGATGATGATGATAAAGGAAAATGGTAATGGTAAATAGATCCTTTGTTAATGGCGCATTGATCTAGATATTTTTCAAAGAAAGTCCTACCTCATAGGGAGTTTTCAATTAAGCCTCATTCCACTTTTGAAATTTGCTCGTAAATTCCAACTGACTATTTATAATATGTATATACATATACCTTCCTGCTATTGAAAGTACGTGTGCAAACGACTGTTTTTTAAGATCGCAATAATATTCCCTTTCAGTTTTGCTCCCATGTATTGTGTTTTTGAGTTGATGGTAGTCAATTTATCAAGCTCAACGGAGATTTAAGAGACATTTGAGAAATTTATTGCTTGAAAAACAATTAGCTTTATAGTCGGTTCTTTTCTCCTTTTCTTTAGAGTCAGTTCATGAAATGAAAAGGGAGGACAAAGAAAATAGTTCTATACAAAATGTATGCATGTACACAGCTCCATTGAAAATGTTCTTTATTAATGAACTCCTTAAAAGAAAGTCTTTCTCAGAATGTTCCCTCGGTGCGAATCTTCTTTTTCTATTCAACTTACTTTCAAACTGGGAGTTATTGATGCATACAACTTTCACATTCCGCATTCATCAAGATTTTCCCACGTCGTAGTTAGTTTAGAAATAAGAATAAGTAAGTACAAAGGAAAATGTAAATCATGTACATTCTCCATTACGTACCAATACAATTCACACTATAATTAATGCAATAAGAACAATTTCATGGAGTTGGAGCAAAATCAAAGTATAAAATATTTTCTTCTTTTATGTTAAAAAAAACCTTCTTAAAACAGCAGTATATCTTACCTTTTTTTAAAGGTAATAAAACCCTTTTAAAATACAATTGGGTACAATTCAAATTCAGGGAAATGAAGACAGCCACTAAATTCTCGTTTATGGGAAAAGGCTTAGGGAAATGGAAAGCGAAGAATTTTTTTCCCTCACTTTCTAGAAGAAAAAATTAAACCCAAGCAATTAGCATGTGTCCCTGGGCAGCTGATTTTAATGTACAATTAGTGACAAAGGGATGAGCAAAGGGAATATCCCTAACACGAACGAAGGAATGGTGCTGCCACTACTGCCAACACCATCAACATGTGACCATGATCACAACCAACGCAATTTTGTATAGAGAAAGCAAAGTTTTCTTTTCTTGAATCCTGTATAATAAACGGGTAAATTACACTGGTTCGCTCTGTTGGTTCCTTCCACTTTTCAGAACGAAGACTAGTTGCTCTGTAGTAAAGAGGGATTTTGAAAAAGGGTCATTATCTAAAGCCATGTAAGGCATCAGGCAATGGGATGAAAAGAAGAAAAAAACTCCTTTTTCCTATATTTTTCTTCCCATCCTCCTTCTTTGCACAGTTGGTGTCTTTAAAACGGAGGTCTTCTTTTAACGAACCCACAAAAAGGACTAAAATGCGTTTAGGACCACCGCAAAGCACACGCAAGAAAAAGTTTCTCTTTGGAATTCTAACTATTTCATATAAAAGTATCTAACGTTTCTATAAATTATTTTTCCTCCACTTCTTCTTTTCAAGACAACTTCACTCACTCTTAGTACTTATTTTAAAGAATACAAAGTATAAGTAATCTTAACCAGAAACACGGCAAGTGCTCGATCACTACTACTTTACCCTTTGAGGAGACGAACTGAAGCCATAATTATTTTCGGCTTTTGCTCAACAATGTCATCATCATCCTACTTCATTTTTCATACGCATGCTGCGCACACACGTAAATACTATATTCCACCAAAAATAGTTTTCTTTTTCATATCAACGTTTGTAATAAAGTCCTAGATAAAGCCGGAATTTATTTGTTTCCTTCACATTCCTGTATTCCTAGTGACTGTCTGGAGGAAATCTTAATTAGTAATTACATCTTACATATAGTTCCACAACATAACAATGAAACTACTACTGTTGTTATTTTGTTTTCACCAAAACAGGCAAGGAAGAGAACAAATGGATGAGAAAAACTTTTTGGGTTTTCATTATTGAAACGAGTTTAATTACACTTTACACGTTTCCGTTGGCGTTCCCAACAACAGAAACAAGACTTGCGTTGCGTATTATATGCATTAACATTAAATTGGAACTAGGTTTATTTCGAACACGCGTTATATCCACAACCCAATTATGTCCGGCCTCATAATCTTTGAAACTTTTAGTCTATGATTCTTAGGATTTGAGATGATGTCTGTGTGTGTTAATGCTTTTGTCTTTTACATGCACACTGGACCACATTACAAGTACAACAACATTACAAGCTTTAGTTACTAACGCCCACATTAAAAGAAAACAAACAAGGGTAATTTCTCTGGCCAAACAAAGTTACTAATAAAAGGGTAAGTATGTAGTACAAGATATACAATCCATTGCTTGTCTTATGTAATATATTATATCCCAAAGCATAGTAGTAAAAGTTTGCTTGATCATCTAACATTCTAATTCCGCTTTTCACCACCCTCGTCTCGCCGCACTATATTATTTACCTTTCGTAGTGGGAATGGCGAGCAACGAGAAAGAGAGACAGCACAACTCTTTCAATACATAGGAAAAGCAAACACGCATTTTAGAGATTGGTAACTTGAGTCCAGTGTGATTTATACACCAGTGCTTTTTGATAGTTATTATTATAGTTGGTTTGGAATTACACTTAATGCTTCAAAAGAATCAAGTCAGAATAATAGCATTGTAAATTGAAGGAAAAAAGTTTCACTTTTCATGGAACTACCAAAACATGTCGTTTTTTTGTACTCCACCCTCACTAACTCACACGCAGACCAGGCCCAGACGCATGAGATTCTATAGAGAGCAGAATAACAAGAATGGCATGATGTTTGCCTCCCTAAATAAAAGTTTCAAATGAAAGACTAGAATGGAGGTAAGAGCAGGAGCAAGAGCAAACCAGACCAGTGGAAATGTCTCAATAACTTTCTTTTGCTTAAAGGAAAAGAAAGAAAGAAGAATACAAACTTGGGGTGTGTACACTGAACGTACATGGTCACGCTACGTTTAGAGTTGAGTTGGTTGCGTTTACTAGTTTTGTTGAAATGGGATCGTTGCCCCATTTCACCATCCACCCACAACTCAAATAAAAAATTTACTTGATGATCCTGATGCGATGTCTATCCCATATCAGAGTTTTGTTAGATTCATGTAAAGTGTACAAATGGGACTTGAAAGCAATGAGGAAAGAATTTCTACATTGCTTTTGATACCGGTTTATTTTGTATGCCTAAAGCATGTAATAATAATAAATACGTATTTTCTTTTATCCTCCCTTCATGTGTCACTAAGGTCATCACGATCCTCTTCATGTATTCAATGAAGGCAATAGATAGAAGATGAGATGAAAGGAGAAAGCCCATGTGGGAAAAGTAAAGAGAAGGGTTTCCCTCTTTTTGATTGTCTCGCATTTTCATTCCAAAAAGGAAAGCGGCTTTTAGGGAAAATCCAAGAAAGGAAAAATTAGGCACGTCGACTCTGAAATAAATTTTTAACTTGGGCAGTCACTTTGAAATTTTCAACATGACATAACAGAAATCTAAAAAATAGGAAATACGAATGCATGCATGCATGTGTATGTACTGGGAATAACATTTAAAAGCAATTCGACCTTGCTTGCTTTCACCTGAACAAAAAAACGTATCATACATTAGAACTAGATCATACACAGCACAGGCGTCTCAAAAGCCCCTCTGCTCTGGTCAGGTTTCCGAATAAAAGAAGGCGCACTTTCTCAAAAAAAGAAAATAACTGCATATTCGTATCATCCACCCACCATGTGAGGAACATAATACTTTATGGGAGATTATAGAATGACGAAAAGTGATATGAGGAATGAAACGAGAAAACTTTTTCTTTACTTTCTCCGTTCTTTCTGATGGAGACCACTTCTCATGATGACTCCGTACCGTAACTCAATACATATATCATATGTACACATATCCTCCGCACAAGTATTTTAAGGATGAGAATAAGAAACGTTTTTTTGATATCCACATGAGGAAGCATGAGTAGTGTATTATTGATACATGTTTTATCCCACCATGTACACACGAGAAGTGTATGTAAAGTAAAGTAATACCATAATACCACTGGATTGCATATTTCTTACATTATCTCTGAGAGCCAGACCAAAGTGAAGTAGAGGAAAAAAACTAAAAATGGACAAAAAAGAAGAGAAGGAAAGCCGAGAAGTAATGTTCGGTCGGTGACGACAATAAAAAAAAGTTACTCCAGTTCTAGTTCTATTACTATTTCAGAAAAACGTGGGCTTCCAAAGGGAAATGTGTGAGCCAATGCCAATGCTGACTGAATTTTATATGATATATGTACATACGATTGACAATGAATACATATAATGTATGTCTTCTTTAGTATGGTAGTTATTGGTAGCAGGCAGAGAAGAAATGGAATTCTAAAAGGGGTAAACAGGTAACCCCCACTTTAAGAAATCAGAATGAAAACTCTTTTAAAGACTTTCATCTCCTCTTCTTCTTCCTTCGAATATTATGCAGTACGCAAAAAAGCCGGCCAAGTCAAAAGCCACATTATATACTAACACCATGTTCTTTTTAGTACAGTCTCTCTGGATCAAAAGGCATTTCTGGTTGTGTATTTGTTGGCCCCTTTCTCATTCCAAAGGAAATTCATGTAGTAGAAGCTGAGTAGTTCTAACCAAATCCTTTTGAAAATCCTTTCCCATTTCACTCAACCTTTTCCAACTGTTATTATTGTAACAACGTGCAGTGGTGGTGGTGGGAACGAACTAACCGCTTTTATGAAAGTTTCCAATATGTAACCACCCGAACTAAATTACACCACCACATTTTGTCACCTTTTGTCAAAAATGTGAATGAAAAAGGTTTTTAAATGAGATGGAGAACTACATCAGTGACATGAGAAATACGATCATTATACAGTGGAGTAGAGTGCATAACAGGAAATACTGATAATGACATTTTTGAGTGTACATTACTCGCGAGTAATCTTTTTGTCCTCTGTACGTAATTTACGTAGAATTTCCAAATACAAAAACTACTCAAAACTAATCCAAAATCCTTAACAATAAGTACGTCTAGCCAGTCTATAGCGTAAATCTACCTAGAAATTTTTGCATGTAGAACCGACAGTGGTTTAGAATGTCAGGTACAGCACGTTGTTCAGCTCAAGTTGTACTATAAATTACTTTTCGTCGAATTTCATGTTACGCAGCATGCGCTTCGTTTTTAATTTTTTCCACTTTTTTTAATCATACTTTTCGATTAATGTACGTACATGTACGAAAAGTCATTTGATAAAAATATACAACATTTTGTAACGGATACAAACGTGATGGGATCTTAAAGCAAACCTAAATAAAGTTGGTTGTAGGAACAATAATCCAACATGGTCTTAAAACAAAACCTGGCCACCTATTCTCAACCTTATTTCATTTTCTGAGCTCAGCAAAGCCAAATGTAATTAAATGTCTAGTTTTCCAGTTAAGAGTGGAACTAGATGAAAAGTGTATATGCTTAAGTTTTTTCTTTGAAGTTTAGAACAGAAGACGTGTCTATGCTAATTGTGTGAAAGTAAAATTCATGCACATTCATATATCTAAAGTGGAGTGTGAGAGGGCGGGTTTAAACGTTCCAGAACTACCTGGAAGTCCTCATGTGCCTCCTTTCAAAGTTGAGATCAGTTTCCGTTTACATTTCTTGTCTAGTGTGCAGCCTTCGCCCCATATACATTCATACTACTAACCTCGCAGTCCTTAATTCCTTCAGACACTTATACTTTATAGTCATGTGGAGTACACACGATGTTATTACTGTTTCCAACATAATTACCTGCATGACAAAAGATTTCAACCCCATTAGATTTAATACCATTAGACATCACATGTGCTGAAGGCAATCAAGAGTAGCTCTGACAATGCAGTAAGTGTTTTCCTCCGACGAATGTGGGGTAGTTAGTTGGAGAAGGCTCATTTGCAATTCCAAAAATATGATAATGGGAACCTGAGTACAATAACTTAGCACGGAGAAAGTAGGAGTGACAGTTGTCTAATGTTCCAACAAGGTGATAACATAACAACCATGTCTACTAGTAAAACAAGTCATGTAACGTAAGAAGACAATTATTCCACAAACGCCAGCTTCAATTTCATAAGCATTCGTGGAGCTTCTTTCATCAGTAGACAAAACAACCTTTGAGTTCATGAATAATGTTTAAGGATCACTTCACCGTAAAGAGTAATCATGTCATCAGGCTAATAATGTACAAATTGGCAGTTACCTAATGACTTTCCTATTGAATAACTCTCAAAAAACTTTTAAAATTGTTTTGAAGCTACCTGAGCTTACAAACTGGAAAATACTTACTCTCACTGCAATAGGCCAAGTTTGAAGTTGGCTTTTAGAAAGAGGAAACTACACATTTATAAAAGTATAAAAATGTGATGCTCTGAGAGAGTAAGTTTTCCAATAACTTATAAAATACATCTTCATTCTCCTTCTTTTATGTATTCTCAATAGCTTGTTAAAAAGTCAGCGAAAGAGGATTACTTCAAGCCGTATTCATAGAACACGTATTACGTAAGATAATATCTTTGTTCGAGTGGGAGGAGAGTAAAATTTTGTCTTATCTTTCCAATTTATTTTCCCCAATTTCTTCAAGAACATTGTGTAAAACAAATGTTGAACAAGAAGGCGAATGGAAGAACAAAATAAGAGTCATTACATAACAGCATGGGATCATATATGAAACATGACACGCTTTAGTACATCGACAAAAAAAACTTTTATAACAAATGAGGGAAAGTAAAACATTTTGGGCATCTTATAACAAACATAACAGCACAAGAGTATATTTCATAAGATGAAAGTTGGCCAAGAAAAAAAAAGTGCCGTAACTCATTACTCTCACTGTTTGTATCGACACTATTTTATCTTCCCCCAATATATTTTGCATTGCCCAACTTTCATTTTCCCATTTCGGAAAGGGGACAAGAAAATGGGAGAATCCTTTCAAGTTTTTTTTGTGTGTGTACGTCCCAATTCCTACCCAACAGGGTACTCATGATGTCCAACATATTTTAGAAAATAGATTGGTTGGGTGATAGGATGCACATTTTATTTCATACCATTACCACCACCACTGGAGGACTAGGACAAGGAGAATGCCATTAAATATAGTATTGGCCAGGACAGGATCCACATATGGGAATAGGAAAGTTTGCCAAAAAAATGGAATTTTTCACTATATTAGTGAGTGGATACTCTGCGAGAGGAGAACTGCAAAAGAGCAGAAGGTCCAACCCTAATGGCTCATTCAGAGGTTTGTTTGACAGATTTATTATGATTTACGAAATATTTTCTAGGGTGTGCGCGTAATGATTTTTCTACGCTAAAAATTGCATCCATATATTGTGATTCCTAGTGTGTTTTGTGTGTAAGGAATTTTGTGTGAAATATGTTCTTGAGAGACGAATATAGTTATGGTATGGTTGGTATGGTGGTACACCACGCCGACACGACAGTCAAGTTGGAATCGTGACGATAACTATTTATTGTTGTGTTGGGTTGTGGTGTGGTATCAGAGAAGGTTGACGGGCTTGTCCCCATATCCATTATTATTACGTTATATACCGTGAAATTACAGGGTGGTGGGAATCGAAACCATATTACCAACACTATATTTCATTTTGTAAACATTTTGACTTTATTGAACTACAAACACACACAAGCACAATTGGAAAAAAATAAGTTTTTTTGGGGGAAAAAAATGTCTGGTTTGTTTATGTACGTGCTTTATCTCGCTGAAAGAAAAATTACAGGACTTGGCCCAACCAAAATGATTGGGTTGGAGGAGTATAGTTGGCTTGGCTTGTTCTTTTCTAGCTTTGGCTTTTGTTTTACCATGCTTTTGTGCTACTGGCTGGATAATGTATATACTATTCCTTTTTGCCCCACAATTTATGGACGAGTTTTTGTTGGTTCATAGTAGTATAAGAAAAATAAATTATTTGAATAAAGAACTCATGTGTGGGAGTGAGTAGAATAGTGTACTTAAGGCAAGAAAGAAATGGGCATGTAAGAAATTTCATGCATACTTAAGTATTACGGGAGGCTTTGTATAAACGTTACATTTGTACTCATGTCGATTATACACCGATTCATACTTGGTCTATAGAAAGTACAAAATGTTACGGGTGTAATGACAGCAGAACAGTACAACTCAACTCGTTTCCACCTGTCACTAATAATGATTGATTGTTGGTGAGCAAACATGAAAAGGTGTTTCTTGGCAAACATTTACTTTACAGCCTTACTTTTTTCCCGACTCATTTAAGATATTTTTTGTGTGTGTACATATGTAAGCTTACGAACAACGGATATAAAAAGAATTAAATATTGCTTCGCTATATGCTATATTATATAGCATATACTATATGTATATAGCCTATATACATATAGTATACTACCACATAATATTTGTCACGTCACTACCTAACCACAATATTTCATTCCATTATGTTATGCGAAAATTTGGTGTTTCGTTTGTCATAATTTATGGATACTTACCAGCACCAGTCAATTGTATCCTGTTCCGGGAGTTGAAAGCTGGGAAATGTGACAAGTTTTCTCCTTGGAAGGGGGTCAATTTCAAAATCAATACTGTAATTTGGGTTCCAAAAGTACCTTTTTTTGGTGCTTCAGGTTCTGGATCTGAAATCGAAATTAAAACAGCATGAAATTACACGAAAAGTCGGATACTTTGATTATACAAACTTTGAATTTAATATGTTGGCAGACATTTAGGGAAAATAAAATTCTTTAAAAACAAAGCATTGAGAAATACCGTTGAAAAAAAACTTAAGGCTTGAAAATTTTCATTGCACCCTTACCCGTATTTCCCCTTATTTCGTCTCACCAAAACCATGCCACACATTAAAATATCTACTACAGTGTAGGACTTGTAGTGACAAATGCATAAGCCAAACTGTATGAAATATTTTTTTATTCTTATCATCCAATTCCACAGTTGAATGTCAAAAACATTTTGTGTGACAGGACATGAAACAAAGTGGAAAGTGAAAGACAATGATATTCTCCAAACCCGAGAAGAAAGACCAAGCCCCTGAAAGCCTAAAAGAAAGTAACATTGTCGGTCTTTCACAATTTTGTTTCGTCTATAGAAATAGAAAAACACAAAGTGTTTCCTTTGTTCTCAAAAGGATACATGCAATTCTCCTACAAAAGAATAAAAAGAATACATTTTCATCCACGTCTGTTTACCATTTTATTATATGTATGTGTAATTTCATTGTTCCAAAATATAGAAAGTTGAAAGTACACAGTAAAACCGTCAGATCAGTCAAGATCAGCAACAGCGACATTCATATATTTGATAAAACCCGAAAAAATAGGAGAGTAAACTCTTGAAAAACTTATTTGATCCTTTTGTACTTTAATTTTGTCCACTATATAATTCGTCCTCGAATCGTCATATACCCTTTCTAGTAGATATGTCATGCCGAAGAGCCGAAGTGTATCCTTTTTATGAACAAAGTTGGGACCAAGAACATAAAAAGTTCAACATGCTCAAATAAACTCAAGAAACCACTTTAATATCCTGGCGTACACACATACACACACACTGCACTTTCATGTACATTTATGTGGTTTGGTTGGAAGTATTTAGGTGAAAGTCGCGAATATTATAATGCAATATCAGTATCAACATCCCCAGGTTTATTTTTCCGTTGGAGGTTGGAGCAGTACAAAGCTGTACAAGACGGAAAGGATGGAAAACTCTCTTTGAGTCTCCGAAAGTAAAAGGATACAGTGAAAAGGAAGCATATAAGATATATTTTTTTCCTACACCAGAGTCACAATCCCAGTGTAAATCCCACTTTATATATTATATCTTATTTACTCCTTTCACCAAAACCATTCACCATGGGTGGTCTCTTTCACTTGAGTAAAAGTGGGAAGGATTTATCTGTTGGAGAAATCATATATGAGAACAGAGTAGTAGTCCATGAGAAGAGGAAGAGTGAAAATGCATTTGTTGCTGCTACCACAAGAGAGGCGATAAGTTATTTGATGATGGAAGCAAGGGGAAAGTAAGGGGAAGGGCAAGGAACTCATTTCTTTCTTACTTTTCCTACACATACACATGTCGCGGTGTGGTCTCTTGCATTTGAGTCTAGTCTAGTCTAGCCTGGGTTCCAAACTAACCAACTATCCCTATATATCTCTTGACTTATTGCCGTGGGCACTGATCTGATAGAATAGATGGATGGTTTTACGATCTATGATCTCCTTTTGTCAGCTAAGACCTAGAACACCTTTCAATAAGTAATGTTCAGCTCCCAAATTGAAATATCCCCAGCCGGCAAGTAAATAAGTAAGTAAGTGAAACCATATTATTATGAAGCGCAAAACAAGGTTTACAACACTCTTGTTTCTCTTCCAAGCAACAGCTGCAGCTTGGCTCTCATACAGAGACGGGGGTGATGAAGGAAAGAAGGTCGGAAATTAAATGCTTCTTTCATGTTCACTTATCCGATAGGAATAAGATATATTGCATATAATACGTATGTATCATCTTTGTCTCATATATAGTGCTTGCCCAACTGGAAGAGTAGATCTCATGAACTCAACACTCATCAGAGTACTCGTCGCAGAGGAAAATTAAGCCATATGTTTATAATATTGCGTTATAGTTGGTATAATGAAAAGGAGTAACGTGTGTTCTTTGAGTATTTCGACCACTACATTAAATCATTTGAAAGATGAGAAAGTTACTGGAGGAGTAATGAACCAACTGTACCGGAAATACAAAAGAGGGTAACCTGCACAGTTTATTTTCTTTGCCCGGAAGTGATTGTGAAGTCATTATAAGAGAGGCTGCTCCTCTTTAAGCATCATTGATTGTGTATTTTGCCAAATTAAATACTTGCTGAGCCAACATCATCAACAGCCTCTCTCTTTAGTTTGCTTTAGCTAGAGTGTTTCAAATGAGTCTAGAATGAATTAATATCTTTTTCGCTTAGAATGCCACACATAAGTCATATAAAGCTTCCTTTTAATGAATCATGTTTTACATCTATAGCCTATACATGATCTATTCGTAATTTTCTCTATATGTTGAATTCTTAATGGCAAATGAATTGCTCATTTTATTAGAATATCATCATTCATTATTACACCTATCTCATCATCATTCAAGTTCCCTTTCCATGCTTAATTAAGCAGTTCTTTACATTTTAATTGCATCAAAATAAACTTAGAGAGAGGCGCCTTACAGAGAGGCGATTTGTTCTACTAATTCTGTTTTTTGTTATTAAAACCTCAATGCATGCACTACTTTTTTTAGTACAGAAAAAATTTATTCACAACTGCAAAAAATATGCTAATTTTATTTAATTAATTAGCATGGTTTAATTTCCAATTTATACAACTTAAGTCCGGACTTAAAAACGAAGTGCCTATCAATTAATTTGCAATTTGTATTTATCTTCAAGCATTAATACAAAATAGGCTGCGAAAAATCCCTAACTGCACTCCGAGTTCTGCAGAACCTAATATTCTTCGTAACATGAAAAAGCTTCATAATATCAAACGAAAATTTGAGTAAATATATGCAGAAGCAAAACAGGTACAGTGCCCCAGATGATGATGTTGCAGAATCAGCAACTTTTCAGAAAGGAATATTAAAAGCCTATAAACAGGATCATAAAAGATGTGTTTTGTTACTGTTGCATTATGACTATAGTGTGCTGAGCTGTACATTCAGGACTAGCTCAACTGCTCAAACTGCTGCCACTGCAAATCTTTCTGTCTTTCTATACAAATTGGCAAAATGAAGCCAAACTGACATCTACAAACATAACATTACAGTCAAAATATAATATTTTATACTATATTATACTTGGACATGTGTATATGTAATTCTTTTAGAGTTGACACAGTATGCTAAAGTTTACATGCTAAAATCCTCATTTCTGGCGTGCAATTTCTTTGATACGAATCTCTCACGAAAGGGAGAGAGACCTATAAAACCAATGTCGTCATTTGCGTCGTGAAGTGACATATGGGCTAAAAACCAAATTGCAGATATCATTTCTCCACTTTTACTACCCTCTCCTTCTACCATTTGATATACGAGAAAGTCAGATAATTTCCGGTGTTTCAAAAAAAAGCTGCTTGCTCCGTCCAATTTTCTGAGTGAATACTTTTACAACGGACTATTAAGAGAGCACTTTCCGCAAGAGATCCATTTAGAGCCCCAATCGTGTTTTGTAAACATGTTGTAGTAGGCCACATAGTAGGTCATGCCGTCTGTCTGTATGTACTTACATGTGACAAAAGGGCAATGTACACGTTCCAAAGTTTATTGCTGGATGATCAAACAGCGAATGACTGATCAAAATTCACAATAATTTCGTCGAACTATAGTTTCCATTGTTTACCTTGAGCTTTACTCTCTCTTTATAGCCCCATTCTTTTGTTGATCCTCTTGGGATATATTTTAATGTTTGGCGATTTTAACGATTTTCTCCACTTTTAATATCACCCATCATCCATTTCATTCTATATCCATCTTTTATGAGCTATCCTTCGTGACTCTTTATTACGGATAGGAAGAAAAAAACAAGTTTCTTTTTCGTATCTGTTCATTGAAAAAGAATTTCATATGCGACACAAAATGAACTACACATTTCAACATTTCCCACTAAAAAATTAATGGAAACTGGGGAATACAACCAAGATATAGTATAAAAAGTGCCATTAAAAGTCATAAAACAACTAGTCCCGCTACGGTTTAGTAGTTGAAAGTTCTACTACTTTTACTCTTGACTTTATCTCATATAGTGGCATATAATCATAATCATCAAGATATTTTTTGCAGTGTATCATCCTCATCCTCATCATATCCCATAATAAAAATAGGTACGTTAAATTCAGTTTGGAGTTGGAGCAATAGCCATACTTTTATCCAACTTCATTCCCGATGATACATTGAGTAATAAAGTTCCGATGCTTTTAATGACACCACTCCATTTCTCGGTAAAGTTAAACTCTTTCTATTTTGGGAATCTTGTGTGTGTGATGTTGTCGGTTACCAGTAAAGCTAGTGAAGTAGCAGAAACTGCAACCGTATTTTCCGCGGTGCGGTGGTGTATGCTGATGATGTCGCGGCTTTCTTTGTATGTGATGATCCTCATCCATGCCTCCATGCTTGTGTTTTCTGATTATTTTAAAGCTTCACATCATCATCATACAGTATAGTGAAAGCTGATCCTTCTTTTTGTAAAAAAAAAAAAAAAGAAGAAGGCAGAGGATCGGATGATCTCACAAAAAAACACATATTGCGTACATAAATACAAAATGTATATTCAAAGGAAAGCCTTTTAGACTTTTATGTTTGCTTTATTTTTTTGTATGTAGCCGTTCTAGATGAAATTATTTTTGAGAGGAGGAAGAAGGAAAAATGAATGAAGAATGTTTTATGACTGGCCATATGAGTATAAAAAGGATTTTTTGGAGTTAAAGGGTAATTTAATAGATTTATGATGCCTTAATACATGTAAAAGGAGTGGATTACATCGCACGACCAAAAACCAACCACTACCACCACCACCATCCATACACACAATATTGTAAAAAACGGGGCTATATTAGTGTTATATATTTTTACGGTATCACAAACTGTGAGCCAGTTGAGCATGCAGGCAGGCAGAGTTTTTTCTCTTTCTTTTGGTAGTTTGTAAGTCGTGTATGGAGTATGAGATCCTTCATAAATTTTGCAAATAAATCTAATACCGTACGTTCCCTTTTTTAGAGAAGAGAGAGAGATTCACGACTACTACTCGACGGCACGTTATATAGTGGCCAATAATATTTCGTGATATTATTTTTATGAGACTGGAGTAGTAAAGACTGAGGAGGATATTTTCTTCTTATGTTATCAAATTCATTCGCTACTTTGTGTGATCAACAAATAACAAAAGTAGGAGAAAGACAAAATATTTAGAGGGAAAGGGCAAAAGTAGAAAATTAGGAAGTACAAAGATAAAAACTTGTAAAGACAGATGCGTCTCGACTCATTGCGTTGCATATGCGTGGGGTTTAGTTTGAGTTGAGCTGGTTTGAGGCGTGAGGAAAAGAACTAAACACTACTAAACTGTACATGTATTCGACTTGTTTATGTTCCGCTGCCGTTAAACTATACGCTTTATGTAACTACCATCCATGATGTGATGTAAATGTTTCGTTGCTTCCTCCGTCTGATGATGATTATCTTGGGATTATTTCCTCACTAAGGAAAACCCCTCATAGTCTAAGGAAAAATCGAGTATCGACCACACTCATAAAGGAGATCCTTCTTTCACGATATCAACATCATCACCACACGAACCAGCGACATTTGGTTTACTGATTCATGAGGACGTGGCCCAAAAAGTCGTAAAATATATGTGGTGGTTTATGCGTTTTAAGCAAGCCTTATAGTGCTTTTAGTTAGAGTGAATGGAAATCCTGAGATGAGTTATGATCAATGTAAATCTCTTCCTACTCCTCCTCTCCTCATGCAATGGTATACTATAAAATGTGAATGGGGTAACGACGACCGTAATAACTTTACAACTCAACGCTTCGCGTAATAATTATCAAATGATGAGCACATTATGAAATACCAAACCATGTATTGGATGAGTTGTAGACAAACAAAAACATACACATATATACATATGTGTATTAAGAAAATCTGAATAGAAAAGCGCATAATTGATTTCTTCCAATAATCGTGTGTGCGCCTCAGAGTTTCGCTACACGCGTACATTACAAGCACATCTACTTTTGCCATGCTGGAAATGTTGCCTCAAAGCGTTCGAAAGTCTTTATTAGTTTTGATGGTTTCAAGTTTCTCAGTGTTTATATTTATTTAGGTGGATGTGGATGCTTTTGCCAAAAACATGGAAAGGAACCGCCGACTAAATTGTTTCATGGTAGGTAGTCAAGCGTTGGTAGATAATGAAAAGATGAGTATAATAAATCATGCGAGCAATATTACATAAGGTGTACGGTCTCCATCCGACGGAGTAATTTATAGATACATATGTATATACTGCTGACTGCTACTGGTAAATAGATGTAGGAATTTGAAGAACACACAGACCAGTGCACAATAATCACGATTCTTCGGAAAAAGAGGAGCGTGTGGGGAAAACTAAATTTAATTTCTTGGAATTACACCTCCCTTTTGATTGCCCAGCCTTGAGGTATGGAACGTTGAAAATGAGCCATGCCTTCGTTCGATGCCATGAAGCATCGACGGTGATATTGGATGAGAAATGGTTGCAAAGCAAGTTCAGTTTCATGAAAGGATATCCGATGGGTATTTTAGTTTACGTATAAGGTCTATTGATTTAGGATTGAATAGTGAAAATTATATATTAACTATGATGATATCAATGCTTTGTAAATAAACTGTCTAATCATATCATGGGATATGGTGTGAACATTAAAAAGCAATTACGAAGAAGCAAGTAATAAACATTGGTCGTATCGTAATACTGCTGATTATTTTATGCTCACCATAGGATAGCCATTGAATAAAATGATATCATAAACAATATCTTATTGGTTTTCATATAAGGTACTAGTAACACCTCTAATTATGTTTCACCACAAGGAATAATTCATCGTAGTTCTTTTCCCTGCAGGATAAACATGCGGCAGATAGCAAGATAGGTAAACACACGAAAAATTTATACAGAAAAAGAAGGGCCTACTACCAGTTTTTTTTTCATACTAATTTAATACCACACTTTCCCAGGAAATAAATGACTGTTGATTACTGATTTCATCGAGTACAAATATGAGATTTCCTTTCTCGACAATATGGTATAGAAAAAAAACTTCATGGAGAATTTTTTCCTTTGCAGACACACTATATACGGACCCTAGGCCTAGGTATTACTAGCAGAGAAGAATCCAGTCAAGTGGAAACAGGTGTGCACACAAAGGAAATGGTTGGTTTGCTCGGCTCTTACTTGAAATACTGGCACACGGTTCATTTCTCCAAGCTGTCGATGGCTTTTACATTTTTTCACGTCATGAATTGTATTACAGCCAAAGTAAACCAGCAAGCAAGTAGAACAGTTCCCAGAAATCTTCTCTACAAAAATGTGCATGATTTTTATTGGTACGGGCAAGGCAAAATATGTTTGTTTGTGAGTGGTTCTACCTCTCTACCGTGTACCACAAAAGAATTAAGTAGCTTTGAAAGGAATCTCATGAAATAAGATGTGATGTGCGTTTCAAAGAAAAAGAGCAGAGGGCTTCTACACCGACTACACCATGTTAAAAGAAAAAAAACTCGCGTTTGATACGAGCTGGTGTACTTTGTTGAGATACATATTCCATGGAAGTGAATTAGCTAGATGAATGGAAGACAACAAACACAAACAAAAAAAGATGTTGTCTTCATCTAAAAAATTGGTGAAAGGTTTGGTAAAATGGAAAGCCTTTAATCCACTCTCCCGCTTAAAAGAAAGAAGATAACAGAGTTAGACATTTGAGTTTGTTTCTAGGGTTGAAAGTTAATCTACTCGTTGTTTCCATTTCCCCACTTCATCCAAATCCAAACTCAACTCACCAGATAGATATTTTTTGAGGAGCGATAAACCAGCGAAAAAAAAACTCGTGAACAGAATACACACACCCTAAAAGAAGATCACAGGAAAAAAGAAAGAAGAACTAATGGGTAGGTAGTTTATACAGTAAATTGAACAACAACCGGGTAATGTTGTGAATATCTTAGCAATTGCGTACCGGGTGAAATAATAGGAATGAAAGGGGAGAAAATTCGTAACTGTATCCGTTCTTTGTTTATAATAATAATAATACTGTTGTACTGGAGATAGGTATATCGTCGCCAAAAAACAATGCACATGCAAGGATGAAGGAAAGATGTAAACATCCCAAGCTCTCCTCATCTGGCTCGTTTCTTCATTATAGATATTTTCCTTTTCGTTATTTTTTTTACTGAATCAAAAGAACAAAAGAGTAAAAACTGCCTGATTCTATAAGAACCCTGTATGGTTGACCTGTAAAGCGCATGAAGCAATTGATAAACACATACATACATATGTAAAAAGTAGTTGCATGTAACAAAACTTGAGCAAGTAGCAGCAGCGCTCTAAGAGAAGGGCATAGACCAGCAGCTGTCCTCCCTTTCTCTGGACTTCATTGTCGAAAACCCTCCTGCTGATCGTTGTTCTTGTGTACATTCAACTACCTATAAACAAATGCATGCATACATACATGTACATACATGCTCTTGTACTTTCTCCTACAAGATACAAGACTCGATATGATCCTTTGCCCATTTTGCCGTAACGAATTATTTTTTTCTTTTTCCTTCTTTCTTTTTCTCCTTTCTCCCACTCCCTGTCTCTATTTGGTCATCTCAGCAAGCACAAACTAAAACCCAGGAGGATGTTATGTTATTTGCTTTACAATAATGATGCCATCGCTATTTTGTCCTACTTTTATTACATGTCGCTCTTCCCATTCTACCAACTGCTAAGAGTACACTTCAACATTTATCTCTCCTGTACACTCGCCACCACATTTCTTTTCCTTCTCTACGGTGGTGTGTGGTGAGTGGTGACTGAAAATGTATACTTATACATGGAGCTTAGCTTAATATATGAATGTATATTATGTATCATCATGTCATCCACGAATCCATGCATGTGGTAATAGTAATATAGCAATATGAGATGAGAGAAGATGATGTCCACACAGAAAGAACTGGAGAGGGCGAAAAAGAAAAAAAATAAGGAATTGGAGAAGCTTCATAAAAATGATCGTTTTCTCCTTCTCATCTTTTAACCGTGTGTCCTTCTTACTCGGCCCACTTGCTTTTCATCTCATTTCATTGCCGATTGCAGTGGACCGTACGTATGAGAATGATACTTGTAAAAGTAGTGTGGTGCGGTGGATGGATGACTGTCGAAAATTTTTGGTTGCATAAGAATCCAGAGGATTCGGTTACAAGTATTTCGCAAGAGAAAAAAATACGGCTTCTGGGCAATCATTACACAAAAGACTACATATATCGATCAAGAGGAGACAACCAACATTCTTTACGGTAAACCTTTTCCCTCTCGATGTTATTACAAGAAATTCGCTGACCAATCTTTATGTATGTACACTTTCACTGTGTTTCTGACCCTCATGCATTTTCCCTTCTGCATCACAAATTAGAAAGTCTCTCTTTCAGAGGAGATACTGCATAAAAATTGGACGCTAGCGAAAAAAGGGATCAGCCAGGTCGTAAAAGAAGCTTTCAACTAACTGGAATTCTCCGTTCCAAAACGAAGAATAAATTATTGCCATGTACATCCTACACATCGAATATGTATGTATGTATGTATACTTACGAAGCTGACTATTTTAGTATTGCAACAACTACTAGTAATTTTTATGTCCTTTGGAGCTGAGTGAATGTCAATAAAAAATTGGGGGGAAAATGTCACCCACAAGACATGAAGTTGGATGCTGGAGCAACTGACGAAAAGAAAAGGAATTCAAGATTGTCTTTGGGTTTGCGCAGGAGCTATTCTTAAGAACATCATTGATCTACCACTCTACCGGCGAACCGTTGTAAAAACGTGATTCTGATTGTGATTATATAGTGGGGTTAGATCATGTCATGGCACTGGAAGGAAAAACATGCATTCATCTCGCGTGATGATGATATGATTATATGATCCAAGTTTATCAGAGAAGGATTACGTCGTAAAGATATGAAAAGTCCTACTCTACATTCAACCCTTCAGTTTTTGCAAGACACGCGGAAAAACGGAAATTATTGTCGTTCCTCACAAGCGTAAATATATTCATGCATGGAACCACGAAACGAAACGATGAAACGAGTTGAGTTCAAACTCGAAGAAAGTCGCTGCATTGTATGATCAGATAATTTTAGGGTTGAGCCGCCGCTGCTGCAGCTCAAAATCTGCTCTGATTTACCTATTTGTATTCCAAAATGAATTTTCTTTACCAACAAAGGGAAATTTCTGACTAGGGAAGGAAGAGGTCACAAAAGTTATTCAAGCAACTCCCGTCTTCTTTCATTCAAAGGTACATGCTTCCAATTCCGACCGTGCACTGCAACCCAAAGGCTTTTTATGACCTTTGAGATCCCATCCCACGAAACGAAAGACTGAATAACATAACAAGGCAGAGAATAAAAAAGGAGAAAGTGAGTGAAGAACCATGAAAAGGGAAATAGAATGCTGATGATATGAAGAATACGATGAGGAAAGATGATGATAATGATTATGATCTTTTTGCTTGTGCCATTTCACTATTTAATATATATGCATTTTAAGTAAAGCTTCTTCCTTTTCCACACACACTTCATTCCCATTTCCTCCTTTTGTTCTTACTTTACTCATTTCTTTGGAAGAGGTTAGCTAACCGGTATAAAAGTCACCGACTTTTCCCCACTTAATCTCAGAGTACCAAGAAAGCTGGCAAAACGAAGTCGTAGTATAAAAGGGGTAAAAATAAGTAGTAGGAGAAAGGAAAAAGGCAAAATGGATGTGCTATACATACACTCAAATCTGCAGACCTCCCTACCTACGTATTGTATGCGAGCCTCTAGTGGTAAGCAGTCTTAAGAAAATGAGAGTGACCTTATTCAACGATAATAGAAGAAAACTTTTTTTTCTTCTTTTGGGAGGGAACGGAAATGCCAAAAAGAAAATCAATATCAACTTTGGAATCTATAAAATGCAATGCATTCCCATATAAAGGGTGGATATATGCCTAAAAAAGTGTGTGTAAGGATATACCTATATTGTGTGGATGTGGATTACACAGTGCTGGTGCTACTAACATTTGGATAATATGATGATGACCTCCACTAGTATACTCTCTCTCTCTCTCTTCACTCTTCTGTTGATAAGTATCTACACAGAAGTTCTACGAGTACTAAAAAAGTGCCGGATTCTATTGCTTGTTGGCTAACTTGAATTGATGATGAAAACGATGATGATCATAATAATATTCCACGTCGAGGAAAAGTAAAAAAGAAAAGTTTCTTTTGACTGTTTTCTCCCGTCATACACTCTCTCACTACGAAATATAGTTTCATATTGACGTTTGAATGATATGCAACGGTATGGCGATGGCATGCCATGTGTTTGTGTAGTAGTTCTACTTTCAGGCGTTTCGTCAGTTCAAAAGGTGTTATTACGACCTTACATGTTTTTTCTTCACGAAAAAAGGCTTGTATATGTGTGTGTAACATACGACGTCTGATGTTGATGTCAGTTTGCAAAATTCTGAATGGATTTAGTTTCTCCTCGTCTAGTATACATATATTATACAAGAGTTTCTCTTTCACTTTCTCGCCCTACATTTGTCTCAGACGAAAATGAATGAATCGCACTTTCACTTTGTCAGTTTTCTCTCAACTTACAAGAGTAATCCAAATTTTTTCCAAGAATTTATACAAGATGGATCAAGGAAAGAGTTTTGAACTCAATTCTGTTGACAAGGAAAAGGAAGGAGAGTGCTGATCAGTCAGCAACAACCCTACCCGTATCGAGGTAACATTTATGTACGTTTCCACGCATTCGTTTACCATCACCACATGGTTGCTTTCTCTCGCTGAAATGAGCAATGCATCTGATATAAACTTCCAACTAAAAAAATGTAAGAAAAGGGATTGAGCATCTATAAACAAGTTGAATATGTATGTCAATGGTTAAAAAAAGAGGAAATGAGATGTCAGACTCTATGTTAAATTACTTCGTTTCGCTCTCTGCTCTATATATGTAATCTACTTGTCGACTGGTTTCTCCAAAAGAATATGTTACTTGTTCTTTTCTGTCACCGAGACATTTCGTGTTGTTGTCCTCCTTCTCGTTCCCTTCCCCATTTCATTCACTTGTGGGCTGGTTGGGTAGGTTCTTTAAATGAGCTTGAACTTCATGGAGGAAAACGGTTGTTGGAGAAGTCTCTATGAGTTCTTCTGTGCGTTATGGGATTTTTGGAGAACATTGTACTCTAAATGGGAGTTTGTGTTCGTGTTCTCATTCTCTGGGAAAGGAGAGTCAACTCTCTGCAATATGTCTGTGATTTTAATGAGCGTAATAGAACGTACACTCTATTACCCATTTGTGGCTTGGCTTGATACTGAACTGATATGTAATCTCCTCGGGTGAAATGTACGTGTGTAATGTAAATACTGAGAAACACACGTAATGTAATGTTATTCCACCATGCATGATAATAACAGCAGCTCTAACTTTGTGAAGGGAATATGGAGAAAGAACTACTGTATAGTAATGTAGTCAAGTGCGAGCAGCACACTACCGGAATGAGATAATAACAATAATCTTCTCCAAAATCTGAATATTGTCGCAAAACTCCATTGCTCATAGAACTATACAACGTACCGCAGGCATGCCCTAAAATGGATGGAAGAATATGGGGTTTCTACACACCCAAATGATTCAACCACAGTTTCCCATTCTGGGAACAAACTTTATGGATGAATATCTCATTCTTGATGGCCCTTCACTTCCGGACATACCATGGAATCCAAACGTCACATCACTTTGCTACAGTTTTTCCAGAAAATGTGAACACATTTGAATTCTAAAATAGATTTGATGATGTATGCTCACAAAAAAACGGATATTTGAAACTGAAACTATATATACACAGTATCAACTATGTACACAATTTTTTTAGACATCCATATATTTTTAGCCACTTACAACATAGCATATAGTAATGTATCTACTGAGTTTTGTGATCAAACTTGGATATTGCAACATACTATCGCTGTTATGCCATCCCCTTGATGTTGAAATCCAAGAAGAGGAGGACTGACTGAAGCTGAAGGTAATATGATTTCCATATTCCGTGCGTTTCGCAATAAAATCGTTTCGATTTCAAACATTTGGATTTTTATTGTTTTTTTCTTTCCATACTGTTATCCAGAAAAACAATAGAAAGACGTTACCAAATATAAATCCTTCCTTTTCTCCTTTCTTCTTCTTCAACAATGCCATAGTTTTACTATGCTGATTTGCATATTCCAAAATGAAATCGAATGAA
Source organism: Orchesella flavescens (assembly GCA_964034955.1). NCBI lineage: Eukaryota > Metazoa > Arthropoda > Collembola > Entomobryomorpha > Orchesellidae > Orchesella > Orchesella flavescens. The sequence continues at coordinate 33,070,259 of OZ035954.1, read as the reverse complement.
GCCTATCAAAAATAAAAATGCACATACAAAGGCTATAAAAGTATTACAACACAGCAAGGTAGTGTATATATGAATATAAACTGAAGTCATAACCCGTAACCATATATTTTCTAGGGAAGCCGTAAGCTGTATCAATACAATGGAATCTTTGGTATTTTTCGTGGGGCGAAAAATTCCCCACGCGAAAGTAAAAATCTTTCATAATTTATTATGTATTCACAATTTTTTTCTTCTTCTCATCCGTTTTATCTTCTTCTCTCTGGCATAGTTTCAAAGTTAAAGGGAGAAAAAACAAACATTGCAACAGCGATACGTGTATTTTGCATAGAAATATACAAATAGAATGGCTGTGCTCAATGCACTACAGGCAATTTTTTTGTGTCCATATAAAAAATCCTACGGACGTTGTTTCCTGAACTACTACAGTTATGCTAAAATTGCATCTTCCAATCCCTTGCACTCAACATAAAAAATAGGTTGGTGTGTCTAATTTAAGTAAGAAACATCAAAATATTGAAACTCAAACCACTAAAAGCTTTAATAGTAACATAAAGCCACATGAATGCAACTGTTAACAATAAATCATGCAGTTATTAACTTTAAATTAAACTGTGTTTGGAAAGCGAAGTCTTTAATTGCATATGAGTAAGGGCATTCTTTCGAGATTTTTGTCATTCTTGTAGCTCATCATCAATCAACGTGTATGGCTTTTGCTTGATTTCTGACGCCTTTCTTTTTAAGCTCTCTTGCTTTCCTTATGGTCATTGTCAAGCTTTCGCTTTGCATTCCGTACACGATTTTACTTTTTCATATGTGATCATAATATGTTGGTTGGCCGAAGATCAATTGTGACATTACTAATGTCTTTGTAGTCAGGGATATATGGTCCGTGGATCATTTTATATGGATACAAAATAAAGTCTGCATGTCCAATCTCGTCAGGTTTATATCTCTGGTATTTTGTATATTACCCAACCAACCTTCTTACGATTTTTTTCTTGTTTTACTCATTCCAATGATATGATATTCAAATATTTTGATATGGAAAATGTTCAGCTTATATAACTTTTTCCATTTTCAGCTTGACGATACAAAAATCATCTCCGTTGTACAGATATCATATTATCACACACGCAATTCAACTCTGTCGTTTTTTTACAAAAGAAAACAAAAAGAAAACCGGGACAAGACCGGAGCAGATAGCTAGAACTACGAAGAAACTGACTCGTAAATTTTATTTGAGAGTGAGAACGGCGACTAGAAAGAAGAGAGACGAGGCGAACATAAAATAATATATTTGCATGGCACAAAAAAAGTACCAGCAAGAATTCATTGTACACTATGCCCTGCCACATTCATTCATATTTTTTACAACCATATCCATGCATCAAAAAGTACACGAGCCCGATCAAAACTCTGTTTTCGACCAAAAAAATACACAAAGTATACTCGAGTAAAAATGGAATTTCTCATAGCAAAAGTGACAAACAGCATCAGTTTCGGATGTTGCATAGCTGACCTTAAAAATCAATTGAACCAAATTCTTTGAAAAGTAGGTCAAAAGAACCAAAGGTGGAAAAGAGCAAAATCCTTTCAATTTATGAGATCACGTAGGGAGAGTACTTCATTATGAATTTCACAACTTGGAAGTTTTTTTTACTCACTCTCACTTTTACCTGTTAAAATCATGCTCAAAGACATACAAAATCCGATTCCAGCTCTCTCCAACAAATTGAAAGGAGAATTTGTTCCTTTTTTCACTCTGATTAATTTTGAAACAAGGGAAACGTATTTCGCATAAAGCCCATATACTTTTTATTTCATCCATCTTAGCAATTAAATCGGATGAATAGAATGCGAATGGGAAGCGGATGAAGAATATGCTATTAAGTCTTTTTAACCTTGTATATGACAGCACGTATAGGAAATAAATTGCTTGTAAAGTAGTAGGAAATACATGTCTGTATGTATATATTGAGGAAAGGAGCAAGCTGTAAATTTTTCACTGAAGATTATCCACTGGAATGCAGAGATGCATACATAAAATATTTGGTGGAGAGCTACACACAGAACAAAATAAATTGTCAAGATTTTTCCTCTCATCCTGCTTTTTCTTGTAGCACTTGGACGGAAAATAGGAGCAGGGCCCTTTTTCACTAAAGTAATAGAGCAGAGAACACAATTGTGAAAAATGGATATAGATGTATGAATGGGTTACCACACTATTTCCATATGCACATAACATAACATAAAAGCCCATGTACTTCTCTTACACTTATTCTATTCTGTGAGCACAAGCAAGCAAGCAAGCATGAGTGGATGCACGGTTGGATAAACTTTCTTTAACGGCAAATCACACAAAAGTACGTAGAAACTCCACAAAGGACAAGTATTGCACTAGAAGAAGAAAGAAAAGAGGAGAAAACTGAAAAGCGGACAATTTTTATTTTATGCAAAGCACATTGTCATCATAATACATGGTTTGGTATATGTACATTACCCCTTCATATTGTAGTCTTACCCCAAATGGTAAAGGAAACCAAGAGAGGATAATAGTATTTCGCATAAATATCACAACGACAGGAGGACAGGACAGGCCAAAAGCAAAGAGGCAAGGCAGGTCAGGCCATGTGAGGTTATAATATAATGTAACCAACCCCAGCCAAAGATACGATACGAGAGTATAAAAAAATACAGCTATATACTATTTGGTACTCTTCCCTTCCGCCTTTGTTCATGGCTCTCTTCAAAACACTATACCACAAAAATGCACAGTTTTTCCCTCCTTCGCATAGGAAAATGTTATCCACAAAAAGAATTTGCCTTTTTTGTGGTGAAGGAGAAGAAAAAGAAACGAAAGAAAAATGGGAAATGTTATATAAACGTTATGTTACCGGTATTGCTACATATTACAAGGGAGTTTAAACTGTTTACGTGCTGGTCGTCTTCTACTCCACTGTAACAAATTATTCTGGAAAATGATGGGTTAGATGCTTTTTCGTCACTGTCTTCCACTATTTCATTTTTTTCTTGCTCGTCTTATTCAACCAGACGTTCTTCTATATGTAAGTAAATATTCCATATTTGTTTTTTCTCTTTCCATATGAGATCCAAATGATTACGGGTTAAATATTTAAAATATACTTTTCGCCAAGGATGCTTCGGAAGCAAATGGAAGAGTAGGAAATCGAATACCGAGAAACATTCGAAGAATGATATTACTTTAGTTATAATATTATGTGTTATCTGCTACGGAGAAAGTCTAGTACCATCCGTGGTCCGTAACATTTTTTTTTCGTACGACACAAGCCAGCAGCCTAGACACATCATGCATGACGGAATATTTCATGAATGGAGAGTACTTGCTATTTCTCCACTGACTGAAGGAAAGATACTATGCATAATAATCCACTTATTTCCAATTTTTCAAAGCAATTCACATTTTATGTGGAGAAATTCCACGTAGCTAGGTATGCAAGAATCAAATCTACTTATAAAGAGAGGGCATGCAAGCATACAACCGTGAAAACAAGAGACAGAGTACTACAATAAATATTATCCTACACAAAAAGGTAATATTGCACTAGCTATAGACTACATAATAATATATTCCAAACCCCCAAAAATTCAGGTTGAGTAGGAAAAATCGAAACGAACTTTGTAGGGAAATGGAATAATGTATACGTACTTACTTGCATACGTTATGTTATGTGGGACAACTAGCTACAGTGAATGACAATGAGGCAATATTGACATTTGGTGCACCGGCAGAGATAGTCGAAAAACTAACAATATGATTGCAAAATCTTGTAGCAAAAATAACCTTGAGATCTCCTCTCCTCAAATATATGCTCTCCTGTTTCTACCTACCACCACATCCTACCGCATCAAGTGGAAAAAAATCAAATAAACTAACATTTTTGTTGCTTTGTCATTCTGTCCTTGAACACTGTGTGTAAATCTGCATTCCATAATTGTATTTACGGTATGATGGAGGATATAGTTTAATATTTGGATACCACAGGTGAGTTTATATGCTAACATCCTTGACAAAGTAAAGTGAGTTCCTTTCCCCATAATTCGATCGTAACTGTATCTACTTTCAGAAATCAAATTATTGTGCAAAGTTTCTTGCTAAAATGACTCTTAAGAGAAAAGGAAGGAAAACTCCAAAAGAAAATTCGACAAAGAAGAATGCCTAACTGATACGTAGTGGGATGCATATCTGGATAACTGACGATAGGTTATATCTAGGCATTACTACAATTACGATTAGTACACAGAAACAAAAAACTATGCATAACAATCCTGATGCAAAACTAATACGTTCCTTTACAGCTTTTCCTTTCTTTGTGTAGTGAAAGACAAGAACAGACAGCAATGTATCAATAAATATTGAATATTATATACACAATGTGCTTAGACTCTAGCTACTGTGTTCCCCAGAGTTATCCCAATCATAGCCGTTGCATCCGTGCGAACCAAAAAGATTGGTTGGGTTCATATCAACATTCGACCAGCAGCCTTAAACCAAATCTTATACCACTTTTGCTTTCACTCCTTTCTCTTATACGGTAAAGTCAGTGTGGACAACGAGTTCTATAAAAAGGCTTCAGCTATATCCTACTTTATGAGGCATGACCACCACCGCCCTCATCATCAGAATACGAAATACCGCCCATTGTTTTAACGGCCAGTAATAAACTGGAATGGCTTACCATGAGCATGTGTGTGTGTGAATTGTCTAGTGTTAAGAAAGGATACATACACATAGCTATATAAGAATGTGGCCGTTAGAACGTGTGTAAATCTCATATTTGCATGCCAGACAAACAAAATCCCTAATCCATTACGGGCAACAACAATGGCATTAGAAATCCACTCACTTTCCTTGTCTCCTTTCTTTCACTCTTTCATTCCAAACCAAAATGTTAGGACGAAATGTTTGCCAATTTGTTTTACAAAATGCCCTCACGTGTTGTTTTGTTCTGTGGTTGGTGAGTAGTGTGATGTGTGGGTGACGGACGGAAAGCTTTGAAAGAAATGTCGCTTTTGGGAAGTTCAGAGATCAAAATACCGTGTCCATTATCATTATATTGTGTGACTGTTTCTAGCCTTGAGTTTTGAGGGATTTCAAGCATTCCGTCATCCTCAAACAGACAGATGATCCTCTCAAAAGTTTTTTTTCAGGGTTTGTCTTCATTCCATTACGAGAAAGGTTGGAGGTTTTATGCTTTGTCACTTCAGCCCTTTTAACCCTTGACTTTATGGTTATGCCTAAAACTATATTTGCATAATAGCCACTTTTCCCCACAAAATGTGGTTTTAAAATGAACTACGAAACTTAAATGGGAAAAACTATTCTTGATTCTGTTTCTCAAAAGTTATCATTTCGCTCTCGTTCTTAAATTTTGCTGGTTGCTTGTAAAAATTGAAGTCTAATCCTACGAGGGGACTTGGAAGACTTTTTTTTGCATCGTTTATAAAAGCTTCTCCAGAAATTACTTCAATCTACTTTGAACACTGTAGCGTGAGTCGTCGTTGCTTTTAGGCAAAGAAAGTTTTGAGTGAACACATTTTGTCATTCTACTTATAGCTAGACATAATCTGAAAACTTAATCTGTTATGATGGAAAAGTATGACTGGAGAAAGCATTTGACACATATAAATTACACACAAATAAGGTTTTTACTTTCAGGCTGTGTACATCTACGCGTATTCTTTACATATCAGGTAAATACGTACCTTCCCCCTTTCCAAAATACGATGATATGTCAATCAATGTTCGACATAATGCCTAACACAAAATCCTACTCGGGCTTTGCATAAATGTAGGCTAAAAATAATTATTTTAAAAGTATCGAATTGTGTATGCATATGCAAGTTCAAGTAGGCTACAAAAAAATGAAAAAGTGTCATGCACCAAAACGTGAAGGGTGAATCCTGAAACTCAGTTTTTAAAGGTGAACAGAAAGTTTAATCAATTCAATACAACTTCTCAATAGAGAATGACGAAAATCTTTGAAAACTTTACCTCTCCTACCTTTGTCATCCTACCTTTAAACTTGGAGTGTTATACATCATTATTTTTCATTTGTGATATCATACTTTCAAAAAAGTCTGACAAATTCTAAATTCTCGTTTTTGAAACCCGAAAAAGGTATGTATAACTCACTCTAACTTCCCCAAAAGTTTTTTTGTCGTGTAACTAACTATATTTACTTTTACTTTACTCTCCTCAATATTCAGAAATGAAATAAAATCTTCGTAATAGGAAGATTACTTTCATGTTTTGAAAAGAAAAAAAAAGCATATGCATGAGCATATAGTACTCACGCTCAAGTAATCATGAAAGGGAAATAACTTTCTCTGCACAACAAACAGAATGGCCGGAGCGACAAAACTAATAAAAATGTAGGTAGTATGAATGAGTGCTGTTCTTTTTCTGCTAATGTAATATTTTGGTACTTCACTTTTTGTTGCAAACACAAACACAGTTACATAACGCTGTACCTTGCCTTCCCACTGCATTTTTAAGTATGTAGTTGGTGCGAGCACGATATATTATTGCGAATACGATAAAATTATAGGTACAAATTTTCTCCTACTTTCTTTCTCACAGAGGAAAGGTTTTAGACTAGAATGAAGCAAGGGAAAATAGGATGTATCGTGTGTACAGTTTTTTTTGAAGGAGACATTTGCATTTCCGCTTCGACAAACTCGAATAACTTATTTATCAACAGTGCTCTTTCCGTGTTCAAGACGGAGTATGGAAACGACAACTTAAAAAAAGCTTGTCTCGCTCCCTTCTCCCTTAAAAAAAATAAGTTCCGCTTTTCTTCCCGTTTCTCTAGAATGAATAATGAACTTCTTTTGTGTGTTAATCCAACTAAAGAGGCGGACTTCCTTTGCTACAATGTAATCATCATCATCATCATCATTTTAATCATTGTAGTATCATCATGTAAACATATCCAAGAACTACAGTAGTACTTTCACCATCTCCTATTCTTTCCTCATTTTTAATTTAGTACTTACTTCACTACAAATCCAACATTAGTGCTCGTACGTACTTCATTCATATACTTAAATACATTTGCAAACTTATTCTTTCCGCGAACCCTAAACTTGTATGCGTTGGGTAATCTCATTTCGGGAAAAATAGTCTTTATTGTTACAACATTATCCTTAAAAATTGAATTTTGTTCATGTAGAATGTATCCGTTGAGATGTTTTTTATTAAATTCATGTGAGGAGTAGGAAGCACACTGTATCCGCAGGGAACTAACTCGACTATCATAACATAACTCTGACATATAGTTATTATATACATATTAAACATCAAAATGAATTGTAATCCTGCCGGCGGTGGTTCGTACATATCTGACGCTTTCGGTAATTGAAAAATATAATCATACAAAAAGCAAGCGGCTAATAGAAACTCTAGTTTTTGGTTACATATGCTACATTGCAAAATAAATATTTTCTCATAATAAATTGTCCACACAAAATGATATTTTGAATTCATGAATCATCCTTTCGCATCAATGGCCAGCGGCGACCACTTATTACTTACCGTTAGTATAGTACTATCAGTACAGAATAAAATAAAATGTCGCCAAATCATTTTTCCAAAAAACCACATGCTTTTTTTCAGCACATGCTTACTTCGCGGGAATGGAAATAGAGAAGATTATTGATGAAGTTTATATGCCTCAAGGAGAATACTTAGAAAATAATAATTAAATTTTTAGAAGTTGGAAGTATTCGTAAATGTAATTTAAATTTATTGTGCTCATTTTTAGTTACTTCGCCTCGTAATAAACAGGAATGAGCCGCATGAAAACTATATTAATTATACCAAGCTTTGAGTTTAGTTTACCGTGTACATTCATAGTTTTAAGGTTCACTTTTTGTGAATCTAAGAGAAAAAATGAGACACCACAAGGTTTTGAAGAAGCTGAAATAATGTCATTTTTACGGATGAAAATTCATGTAATGAAACAAAGAAATTATAGAAGCACATCCACATTTCATTTCTTTCACGTCTTTGAAACGAAAAGAACCCAAATTTGATCTACTTTTTTGTTGATCTCATTTACCACCTGTTCACAGAGCTTAGGGGGATGATGGAGCGGAGGCGGTGGTTTTTTTAAGACTAAAAGGTTGCCCAGCAAAGCCTTATACATCATTCATCAACCCAAACCCGACTGCTGTTGCACATCATCTCAGGATCTTGTCAAGACACTGAGAAAGTATTGCAAAATAATATTAAATTTTTCCCCTACATTCCAGCTACACGTGTATTAATATCAACATCAACGGCATGTGTATGTGATATAGGTAAGAATGTCACCAGCTGGATAGAATGTGAACGAAATTGTAATACAATTTTTTCTCTACTCTTCTATACATTAAAAAGAGCTTTACTACATCAGCACTTTTCGCTGGATTTTTTTTACCAACATGCTTGTGAAATGGAAAAAGTATGCAGCACACCTTGCACTTTTATTATTAAACTAAATGCGTGGGTAGTAGTAGTGAATAAGACGAGGTGATGATGAGATGAACTTGCACCATGCCAGAAAAGAGAGAATATATAAGGTGATTAGATTGATATTGTCCCTTGGATCTTAGATTTTGTTCCTTTCCAAGAAAATCTTTGAGGAAAGTGCAGCCCTCGTATTTACATTATTTCTCAATACATCATCAACTTGTCTTACTTATATAAAAGTCAAATCACTTTACTCTGATATCCAATGCATATCTTAAAGCAATAATTTACCATGAGAAAATTTGTTTTTTTTAGCTAAAAGCATCACGCCACACGTGCTCCTCGGTTGTTTTTTGTACGTGGTGGTCGCAAAGCAAAGTAAAGCTGCGTCACTTGCTATCGCATCAGTCAAATCACGTCGAGCGGAAAACAAGGGAATGAAAAATGAGGAAGGAAAGTCTACCCCAAGTGTACATGCTCCACAGGCGAGTGTACATAACATACTTTGTGTTGGTTATATTCGTTGGTCCATATGTAAAACTCGTACGTACGTAAGTTTGCCAGAAAAATGCACCAACGCGTAATTAATTTCAAAAGCTATTCTTTTGGTCATCTATCTCATCTCACAAGGGAATGTATGGCATGTCTTGGCTTGATTCTGTTCTATTGTGTAGCATGTTGAAGGATATGCACGTATATAGTGTCACGCTTTCACCCACTCGCTCAGTCACAGTCAACCCCATTCCAAATCAAATGGAATGCTTCCTTCTAATTGACTGACCATACTCAGGCCCAGTCATGTGGATGCTATCTGTGTGGTCGAACAAATACCATAAATATTTGAAACATTGCTGAGCAGAGGGAACCTGATGATGATCATGACTATGACTGTTATTCACGGATGGGTTGGTGCTGGTACAAAATTTTCTATACGATGATGCTCATATTCTTTCTCCCTTCAAATGTCACACCATAACTAAAATGGTCCATATGTTGAGCATTTTTCTTTGCGACTGAAAAGACCAGAGCAGAAAGGCTGGACTACTCAAACCTCTCTGTATATTCAACGTTGCCATTTGCCATTATCCTCGTGACCACAATTTACTACCAGCCATGTGGTCTTTGACTTATGAGTGTACTCATCTTAATAATTTGTGGTCGTTCACTCCTCGCTTCTCTGAATTTACTTGCCTTCACTTTGAATTCATATCCCTTTTTTGAGCATCCTGTCACAAGCATATTTTCCAGGCTAGCTCATTTGATATTTTGTCTCATATGTGTAGATATAATTTTTTCTGAAAACCAATCTACTTTAGCCCTAACGGTTTTTTCCTTCACTTCTAAATCCAATCTAACAATGCAGAATCAAATACAACAACGCAGAACGAATGTATATTAGTTCAAATGAGTAACAATGGGCACATCAATCTGTCACCCCAATGGTAAAGAACCACACATCGCATCGCATCGTCATGATCATCAGTAACAAGATTTGGCATTGGCACAAATACGTGAAAGAGGGCTAATTCTTAGGAAACAAATATAGTTGGAGACCTTTAATTAATGAAGATACGCCACGAGTCTGAGTTGCAATGAAATGAGGTCGAATTCCGAATGAGATTAGAATGCATAAGACATTTAATACATGATGGTATGGTTGCATATATAACTTAACTCCACACTTTATATGCATATCATACACACGTGCACTAAATTTGTAAGACAAGTGGAAGGAGCTGAGCTGAAGGATACTTAGGCATCAGGCTATCTCAACAAGAAGCAGCTTTCATTTTCAGATAATTGAAGCGTGCATGTTATAAATGTGTAGCTGGCCATTGCTCTCTGTCTGTCATTAATAAGTTTTATGAAAGAATATTGTGTGAATATACTCATGTTCCCTATGTTATGAATACCAATTTAGCAACAGCAACAAATGCTATCCCAAAAAGTGTATATACAACGATTATATAGAGCAGAGCAGCTGTATTATATCAGTAAGGTTGCGTAGGCATGTATTTTTGCTTCAGTTCTCCCGATCTCTCGTGCCTTTCCTCATCCTGACAGCTTTTGTGACATTGACAAATGTGTAGGCATTAAATGACAGTGAATCTATGCTGCTCTCATCCCGAAAGTAAAAGGGAGCTGGCATCTTTACTTTTCTTGAATCATATTTTCTTCAGAGATTTATCGTTAAGTAGCTAGTAGCTCTCTTATATTTATACCTTTCTTCCTCGCTCTAGTCGCTCTGCTACGTGTTCCTAATGTTGTTGATGCCGTTGACTGACGTTATTGTTGCGAAAATTGTTCCTCGAAGCGTATACGAAATATATAGTATGTATGTCGTTCTGAGCATTACTGATATGAAACCGGATAATGATGATATGATGATGGTTTATGTAAAAAAAAAACTAAAGAAAAATTCATGTCCTGTTCCAGCTTCAGCGCCAACTCACACAAGAATTTCAGTGGGTGATCCATCCACGTAAACAGAGATGAGTTGTGTGGGATTTACAAGGGCTCATTTATATTTCACTTGAATTATTCTCCAGGGATGAGTTACTACAGACGTACGATGGAAAGCGAGGAAAAGTGAAGTGTGAATAATAAATACGTTTAAATGACAAAATGTGTTGTGCAAGATGAAGACACAATTTCTCATTGGAGCAGGTGTGTGTTGTTCACCAACACCAATATGTGTTCTTTACATACACATTTAACTCCTAGACATACGTCCTACCTGAGACGAATATAATAGTAAAAAAGAAACAATCAACTGAACATGTTGCCAAGTTTGGAGTATGTATGGCTGCTTTTACTTGCAGGTGGTCGATGGATCTCTAACGACCATGATGGTGGTTTTATCACGCGCTGAAACTAGTAATTCGCAAACCCATTCAGTTGCTACTGAGCTGTTTTTAATTATCACTACAGAGGAAACAGATGTGTCCCAGAATGGATAGACAATATCCGGATAAAAATTCAGTTTGCTCAAGCATACCCATCCAATGCTTACATACATATATAACATGAAACCAGTATAGGAAATTCATATAGCTAAATGCTTGGAGCTTGGATTTTCATTCATGTTTGGTTGTGCGGTATATATAGGAATAAATGAGGGACATGATATGAAAGAGTTTTCGAAGCTCAAGGTGACTCCATCCAAACGACATAGAAAAAGCGTCAGTCACCTGTCATTGAAACCCAAAAGATAGGATGCAAATCAGGGCGGCATATTGTGCTAGTAATTTAATACGCCACATGAGTTACTCTCAAAAGAAGCTCAGACTCAGCCACCCATCATCAATTAATAAACGTCTATTTACTATTTACTCAACTATACTGTACACATAATGCATATGATACTAGAAACTAACAAAGATTTATTCAGCGACGAGAACGAAATAAATATGCTCATACATCAAATCATGTATCTTTTTAACTAAATTAAAAAAAATCTAAATCATGCTGAAGAAAATTCTAATTTTTTCACAGAGCTTATAGATAAATGAACTGTATTCCTAAGTGGACCAGAAAAAACGGTGATGTGATGCAATGGAAATTGGATTGATATGTACTTATATATGTACTTCCTTTACACCAAAGGAAGTAGACATACCACACACCATGCATGCCACCACAGAAAGCTGCATGTTTCGGAAGAGAGAAAGTTTGTGAAAGAGTGAAACCAAGATGTAATTCAATCAAAAAGGCTTTTCTTTCCATTTGCCCTGAACCAAGTGAAGAGGATCGGAGAGACCACTGGTGTGGTGAAGTTGTGTGCATCTGTCTGGATCTCTAAACTCAAATACTTTTACTTCTCTAGAGAGTCTATTACACACACATGTGTGTGGTAGTGGTAGGACAAAGGCGGGTTTTACACAGCAAACCAGCTGAGCCAAAAGCTGTGAGATAATATTTGTAATATGAATGCAACCGTCCTGCTCCATAGGTTCACCTACATATGTACATATATGCCTTGAGCAATGTAAGTTGCAAATAATATGTTCTTATGCTTTAATGGTTTCACACTTTCCCTGTTCTCTTTTAGTGAAAACCCCCACAGCATGATGTAATACAACGTGACTGCGTGTAATCATTACCACTAAAGCATGAACTAATCCCATGTTATCCCTTCTTCTCGCCGTATTGCACATTCACTCAGTTAGCATTTCCTACCAACACAAAGTGTAAGAGAAAATGATATTGGTACAGAAATGAAGGTGAAATCTCATCCAATTTTTATTATTTTTTCTCTATTGTAAATGCAGATATTTATTAGATTATTGCACTATTTACTGATGTGGAAAGACAGTATGATTTTGTCTAGGTTAATCCCGTATGGAATGCTGTTACTTACATTATACAGGCCTACCTCATTACCTTCTTTTGTTCGTCATAAAAATGGGATTTATTTAGGTGGAAAGTTTTTTTCTTTTATGCAAAGCTGTAACAAGACTACATCAGGCTTCTTCATGTGACTTTCTAATTTTACAAACTATATATACGCATTCAATTTTGTAATCACATTTTCTTCCAAATAAAAACTGTCCTTCAGCTACGAAAGTAGTGAATGCGAGTTTACATAAGGTAGCAAGCAGCCTTAGTCCACATGAATAGTTGTGAATTATCTGTTTCCCCATTGTTGTTCTTTAGCATATTATGTATGATATGATAGCTAATCTTATCTTCCATTCCTCCCATCTCATCTTTCTTTTCTTTAACTAAAAATTGGAACGAGAAAAAAACAGGTTCCTCTATAGAACGGCTACTGATATACATACTATATTGCGTACATGCATACCTGCAATAAGAAATCTTTTCTGAATTACCTGTCAACAGCATCACCAAAATTTCTTACCAAGTAGCCCATCCCCATTCTGATAAAAATGAAGTCGTGTATACAAGGACGACAAAAGGCGTCAGGAGACAAGATAACAATGCGTTGGCTTTCTCTATTCATCCGATGAAAAAGTAGTAAAGACATTCTTCATCATAATATATTTCAGAGTCAGCAGGAGGGATTGCATTTGGGACCAGGGATACACAGAGAGAGAGAGAGAGAGAGAGAGCTAAGGCAAAGATGTAAATGTAGAAGGAAATGTGGAAAAAATATATGCATACCACCTAGTAACATATACATGTTTTTGTAAACGAAACTCTGACTATTCCTTTCTCCTTCTAGTTTTTGTTAACCTGTCCACTTCTAATTTTGCAATCTTAGAAGAAAATGAAGTTTTCTTTCTGTGCCATGCCAGCATGAGCTCCACTCTAAAAGCAATCGTTAACAACATGGATAAATATATGAATATGTTACCCTTTTGAGCTGATGGAGGATAGGAAGCCTATTGTAAAAAGAAAATCTTTGCTACATTTTTATTTCCTTCCCTTTTTCTTGCCATTTTATTAGATCAAAAAGGAAAAGAAAAGAGAAGAAAATGTGTGTGCACATACATAACATATACTAACAATTTATGATCCATGCAGAGCATGCCACACAGAGATAATGTAACTGAATGGATTATAAAAAATAGATGTCAACAAGATAGACTCATTTTTCTCCGCTTACTTTTGACATAGTTTCCCGGCATCCCTTTTCTCGTCTTCATTCTTGTTATATACACGTATTATGATACCCGTGCGGTTGGTTAACTTATATTTGCATGTGATGCGACCAAAAAAAAGTAGATCTTCTTTCAATATAGGAAATCTCAAGGAGAGGAGTAACATACAAAAAAAACATTTGGGAAAAGGAAGCGGCTTATTATGAATCAAAAAGTGACAAAAAAGGAGGCTAGCAAAAGAAAGAAGAGAGTTCACCGTTGACTCGAATAATCGTCCCCATCTTTGTTATTGTCGTGGATTCTTTTGGTGAAAAATGGGAAGCGGAAGTCATACGGGAAAAAGTTTTCTAGTTAGTTTGGCAAAAAAGTGGAGAAAAAATGCCAGAGCTATCATACGAGAGAGAGCTATCGTACTTATATGTATGTGATAGAGAGAGAGGATGAGAATATGTGATCTCAACAGCGAGACGATGTTCATAAAGGAAACGCAATATTCAGCAATGTGTTGTTATCATTGCATTGCCAAGTGGGATTTTTTCTCTCTTCAAATCCCTTCCAAGGTAGGCTTTTGGCTTAATGCACATGTATGTAGGTATAAACATCACATCATCACAGCTCGTTCAGGTTACATGCTGAAATTTCTTTGACTATGGATAAAGAAGCGTAAAAGAAAATATAAAAAGAAATCGCTTTTCATATAAGTTGCACATCAAAACAAGGTGGGAGAGTAGAGAAATGGAGAAAGTTGACTTATTCAGCTGCTCAGGAGTTTTTTTTTGAGAAGATGCAAAGCCCGGTGTAAAGTTCTTGTTGCCGGAGGGTTCCATCCCAACCAGAACCACCTTGTTTGATTAAAAGGCGAGAGAAAGGACAGGAGAGACGAAGACGAAACTTTGTAAAGACAACCTTCTTCACAACATTTGATGCATGAAAAAGGATCATATCAAGCGACTTAAACTGGATATATGTTGAGGAAAAAATATGTCCCTAAAAATCCTTGCTTCAACGTGTATTTTAAATTGGAAATCTTGTGAATATTCCGTTCGTTTGTTAAGCATGAGAGTTCTCATACATCAGTACAGAACGTAATAAAAAGCAGGTTCGTGAAATATTCTTGTGACCTCTCAGAGGAGAGATGAGTGACTTTCATAGGGTCTCATAATGAGTTGCATTGTTGGAATGAATGCATACATAAGTATAATATATACATACTTCCGAAAGAAATCCAACAAAAAGCAAGTGTGTATGCACGATATGTTACACTCTTAAAATAAAATTGTATGGAAATGAAAGCAAGGATAGAATTTTGAAAGATACTCAGACACGGGATAAAACCCATGCCATACATGACATGAAGGCAAAAAATCGGCCTGTGACTTGCTCTTGCTTTTATCCATAAAACTCCAGTCAACTTTCTTTTTGTTCCTTCTTGTCTACTTTCTCACCTGACGGTATACTTTTTTTGGGGGAAAAAGTTTCTTCTTTCAAAGAAGCGATTTGTGGTTTCAGGCGTTGTGTGTAGCTTTTGTACCTTGCATCATCGTCATCTCATCTTACCTCCTACTTACGTATGATGCGATAAACCCATTTGCCAAATAGTTTCGTTACATCTTTTAGTATTCCAAAGAGTGCAATATCAGGTGAAACTTTTCTCATGTGGTTTACTATAAAACAAGTAAAGTAGCAAAGAATAATATAAGAAATTTTGACTTTTTAATTAAATGGTTATTCTTGTAAGATGCGGTTGATTCGCAAACCCCTTGTTTTGATAGCCTCTAGTGAGTATAGTCTATACGATCCGCTATTAACTAAATAAGACAGGAAGAGAACTGTTTCTTTGCTTACATAATGAAAGAAAACATTGAATTTTCAAGTAAACACAGTTATGGGTGCGTAACGCCTGAAGATATTTTTTAGTTTGTGCCAATACTTTATATAAGGGCATAAAACTTTAATGTTTTTACTATTCTGCGTTTGATACGAAGCAGTTTACTGTTTACAGCATAAAACGAATTGTTAAATGTCATGGCATGTAATTATGCACACTTTCTGAAATCTTAACGTCATTTTTTCATTAGACCAAGAAATAATGATGTGTTCGTAATCTTAACAAACCATACCTAAACTGAAAGAATGTCATTATGAGACTATAATGACAAGTGCCAGCGAAAAAGGAATAATTAAATCTAGTACCTTGAAACTGTTTCTAAATTTCTTTGCTCAATTTTTTAAAAAATTCCAAGAAATCCACGAGGAATATTCTTAGTGAAAGTTACAGCATCCTTGAGACTTCGAATAAAGTTTTACTTTTGAATTTGCTTGAGCTAGCAGAAATCTTATCTTCAGTAATAAATTGATGCATTTCGTGCGCATAAGGCAGAATATGGAACAAGAAGCATGCTGGCTGACAGTGACATCAATAAGAGGACTTTCTACTTCTTATCAAAAACTTCCTATTATGTACATAAGCTTGCATCTTTATGAGAAATCATGAGAAGTATGAAAACCTTATCTGAAATTCATAAAAGTACGCCCCCGAACCGACAGACCCTCTTTCCAAGTATTACATAGCCACATACGTCTATCAAATGCATTCGCCATATACAAATAATGTTGGAATATCATCGAAATATTAGTGTTCATATAAGCAATGCATTTCAACGGTGACTTTTTTTTCACCCTAATTAGTTGGATGTTGCATCCACTCTTCAGCTTCTTGCCAAAAGCATAAAATACGGCGAATTTTCTACATCCCAAGGATGAAAACGAGGCTATGCAACGCAAGCAATCATATTGAAGGTTTGATGTTTGAAGCTGCTGCATTTCAACAAAATCTTTCTATGGAATAGAATTTTAGCGATAAAATTAATTACCTTTTTAACTTGGCATTTGACAATTTTTCATCATTCCTTCAAGTATTAAACAGAACCGAAAACTAAGCCAATTCTTTAGTTGGAACGGGATCAAAGCGAGTTCACTAAAACAAAAGTGCTTTAATCAAAGTTTTCGGCATGGATAATTAATAGCCTACTGAACTGGAAAGTAATACGATTCGAGAGTATAATATATACGCGCATCAATGCATACGATTGGAGAGGAAACCGTCAACGTCAAATAACGTCACAGCCATATCAAAATAAAATATCTTTCTGAAACTTTTTGACGTCAGTCGTTTCTCCCCATATATATTATGTAATCAACTCCTGTTTCCAAATTCGTGATGCTATTGTCAATCTGAGAATTGAGAATGGGTTGGCTTTAGCTTCCTTCAAATCGATCATGACAGAGACATGTAATGCTAAAACTTTTGTGAATACTTACAATTCCTACGAAGGTTTTGTGACTTGATTCCAAAATTCTCTTCCCACTCTCTCCTGCAATGATAATAATAATGAAATGTAGCCTTGCATATTGTTTGATTTTCTCAGATTTCTGGACGTAGGAAACTTTATTCCACATCATTACTTTCATAATGATGTGGTTAGAGTCACTGCATAGACTTTCTTGTCTTGTGAAAACCACTCAATCTATATCTTGATGCTTGAAATAGAATGAATTTTGCAAAGTGTAACTCAAACTCGCTTTACGTATTTTCTATCGAATTCGTAGACTATATAGTGTAAAGTCATTTCATTTTGACCCAAAATTTCTTGTGATTTTGAATGACTAAAACCAATTAAGTAAACTCGTGTACTGAAGCCAAAGGCAAGAGGATCAATGTGCAACGGTACGTTGCACACCTCCTGCATTAATAATGAAATACAGCTTTGAAACTATATATGTGACGACCAACATTTCCAACGTTGAAGCTTAAATGTTATTCATAGATTTTAATTTTATGCAGCTTTAAAACCAGAAACGTATTATGCATACATTTAACATATATATACACGGAAAGCAGATTTTCACCCTAAAGTACAAGTTAATACTAGGTTAGAAACAAGGCCATATCTTTAACATTTTCCACTTAGTGAAGAGTATGGGTCTTGGCACAGGAAAAAGTAATTAGTTCCACCTTTAATTACTACAATATATCACTATTTCACAAACGTATTCATTTTGGATGGTAGTTTAGTCAAGTGTTATCGTTATCGCATATTGCCAGAAAAAGTATGTACGTACAGTTTGGTGCAAAAGGAAGAACTTTTTTATGACGTGTTCTATATATTTCGCAACGTGAAAACAGGGCAGGGTGATATTTACATGAACCAATTTGTTTCTAGTATGTATGTATTACTAACATGCATTCACATGCACCTAAAAAATATACAGCAGTTAGGGTAGCACAATTAGGAGGGGAAAGCTTGCATAAAAATGTCATGTCAGATTCTTACCTTGCTTAACCAGAAGCCCAACCCACGCACTCAAGTCACGTTGACTTTCTCCGTTTTAGAAAGAGTGAAAAGTGCTTAATATGCATATCATGTTTCAGTCAGCGCTTCCCCACATCTAATATTCCATCCGGTGTAAGAGGCTCAACAACAGTATCGCAATACTATAGGGTTGAAGGCGGCTTTGTTGTATACCTATAAAATTAACGAGAATACTATTATTAGTTAACATTCTGGGAGCGTGTGTCTACTAAAATTTGTCCATGTATGCATATTTGTAGGGGACGTAATTGGTGTCGCGAAACGAGAGAAAGACACAGACAATTAGGTAATTAATGAAAGCAGCCCTTGCCAAAAAAAAATGGGGGCATAAAAGGGAAATGGGTTATACCTATATGACTTTCTAGTACGAGCAGCACTACTTACTCTCTTCCCGTTAAAGAAAGAAAAGGGTGGAGTATTCGCATAAAATGCGCCGGATTTACATGATAGTAAAGGAAGCAGATGCAATGCGTGGATGGACAATATAACTCTACAAGTAATTAGCAAAAGAGGTTGCCACAAGCCATAAAATCCTTACACAATATATATGAGAATGAGATATTCATGCTCATCCTAATATTGTTCGTTTGCCTACTAACTTCACCCCACAATCACCATCCTAGTGCTCAAGCTCAACTCATAATGGAAGTATGGCATTGGCAGTAAAAGTAGGCAAGTAGATTCCAATTATGTATTATAATCACCATCCTCATAATTCCAGTATGAAATGCATAACCTTAAAACGACCAGGACCTAACACACCACGCGAACACTGAAAGCATACAAAAAAATATGCAGGAACGCGGGTGAAACGGTATGAAAAGCAATATATTCTTGTAAAAACCTAATATACCTACCTATACACTTGGCTAACTTTTTACACATTGTCCTGGGTTCGGAATTTTCTCCCATTTAATATGGGAAGCAGGCATGCAATGCGGGATTAAGCAGGGGATCTGTCCTAGAAAAAGTATGTGCCAAACAAAGGCGCAGAGGCATCCATCCAAAGCACGAAATTTGTCTCAAATTACTTTCCACTCAACCACTATAACCGTATTTTTTATTCTGTAGTATCCACATCCACTACTATCATCATCATCATCTATACCTACATACCTTTTTACACCACGGAAAGTAGTGTAGTAATATGGGTCATCCTAACATGAGCGACCTGACCATGACAAGTCATATCAAGTTATGAAAGTTTTTGCAGGAATACTTATCCTATATTTAGCACTTTTTTTTCACATACGATGAGAAAAAGTAGTCAAGCCAAAAAATGTAAAGCCCAAGCCATTATCTCCTTGTGTACGTGTCGAAGCTCCATAGCATATTCTTTTTAAAAAAAATTAGGTAGTTTACTTTCCTACTTTAGATCTTTTTTTTGGAGTAGTAAATGCGGAGCCTAGAACACAATGACACCCTTTTCTTCCCCACTTTCACCTACTTTTCTCCTTTCCTTCCGTCCATTCACTTTTTGAAAAAGAGACAAAAAGAAACCTGCTTGCTGTTTTTTTTATTCTCTCGACAGTCCTTGCTCAGAAAGACAAACTTTTATGTGTAATCAATATATGGGGGAGCAGGAGTAGAAAGTCATTTAAGAGGAAACGAACAAGATTCTTTCTTTCCAGGAGGAATGTTCAGAGAGCACCGAAAACGAAAAAAAAAGAATAGATGGGTGAAAAAGAAAAGAGCCAGGAAATAATGTAATGCAATGTTGAGGACGACGATGACGACGACCTGGGATAACACAAGGGTGAAGAAGGAAGAGAAGGAGAGGCTGAAGTATAAGAAGCATAAACACTTACTTCACTTTATGTTGGTCTTGGTCTTGTTACAAAAGAGCTTTTCTTTCCCAAAGCTTTTATTTCCTTTAGTCAAGTACACACCACAAAACGAAGGGCTTACACTACGACTACACACTTGCAAGCAAGATGGTGATAGGTATTAGGGTATGCATGTAGCCTACTTTTTATACTCACCAATTGGGAGTGAAACTGCACGCCTATACTTTTGTGCATGTACTTTGATATAAATGTGTTCATAATGCACTGCAGTAAAAAGGTTACTTCGATGACACATCTGGCAAAAAGGTGTTGATGCCCTTTTATCCCTAGTTCTCATCAGGAGGAGCAGACGACGTTGTCATCAACACATAGCACTGCTTATGCTATGCTACCTTCCCTTTCTAGGCACTAAAATTTAGCGCATGCCGTTATGTGTTCATTATGGTAACCTTTAGTATATGGCCTACATTTACATAACGATTTCCGCTTGTTTTCACGTAATGCCAAACACAAATCCATTTCAGAGGACAGGACACGTAGGCTTTTTCCATAGTATGTGTGTGTACTATCTCCAATTTATCAACCTTATTCAGATGTAATATTTCATAAACAATACAACGCCTAATGATATGCCATCATAATTATTATTATGAGAGAAAACAGCTTCGAAATTACAGGAAGTTTCTCCTGTTTCAAAATTGGGCCTCTCATCAGCAACCGGAAGCAAAAGGAAACTGACACGTAAAGGAAATGAAGACAAACATCGGTGTCAATTTACATTAATAACTAAATGTTACGAGCTTCAACGTTTTTTACCTTAATTCAGAAAGTTAAGCTATTACCTTTCACCAGCAGCTACTTGAGCCCATATGAACCACGTTGTAACTCAGTTTAATCAAAGTGTGACATGAAATGTGTTTCCATTCCGTTGAATTGCTCATTTAAAAATATTTTTATTTTGATAAGTTGTTTTGAAAACAGATTTTGAATTTGAAAATGCAGATGTTTTGCCAGTTATTTAAGCATTAAAAGTTCATTTCTTTTCCTTTAGCTCACGAACATCATAACGTTATAGCATTTCAGCGTCTCAAACGACCATCATTTTTATTTCATATATCTTGAGACATGATCTCAATGGGATGGGGGAAATGGAATCTACAATGAAATTCATGTTATGAGCAGGCCTCCACCAATGCAATGCAATGCAATACTCTGTTATGGGAGTTTGCTGTGAAAGTAGCTTTTTGAGAGAAAGTTTCAAGTGTCGTAAATGACAGAAGATGGCTTTTTTATTTTTATGCATTTCCGTTCCATATTCCCATTTCCCTGTGCCTCTCACTATTGTAACTGTTACACACAATCTTCATGAATCACGTTCAGATTACGAGATTACAAGTATAAAACCCAATAATAGGAAAAGGAACAACGTTCGGGAGTAAGAAATGTTGAGCTACTCCGTCCTTCCAGTACAAAATCTTCCTTCAGGATTGTTACTAGAAGCAAAGATTATTCCAGTAGTTCTGAAGAACGAAGGAAAGTGTAAAAGGACTGTTTTTAATGAGCTCTAAAAATCCCCACTCTCAGTTTCACATTGTTAGTTCTTCCTTCACTTTTCTGGCATTTAGCACTCCCATACAGTCCCAAAATCCCAACCCCTCATGTTTGTATTTTGCACGCCAACTAAAATCCTTCTAAACTTTTCAATAGTTTTGTCGCCTCCCCTTTCAAAATTTATAAGGGAGCCGCCAAATCTCCAGAAAAGTAATTACTTGCACACTCTCTCACGTACTCACAACAAAACACTTTGTACAATCAATGGACAGCCCATTGATTTGATTCACAAACTTTTTTAGACAGTTTATCAAATCAAATGGGGAAAGTGAAACTCCAGCTCTAATGATGTATGCCAAAAAAAGAAGAGCTGCAAAACGGTAATGACGACTCAGTTTGAATGCTTTACGAGTATATTACGTTCTCTCATTTGCGAAAATATCACAATTTTGAGATTGGGATAGGGTCTTGGTTTCTTCGTGCAGTGTGTGCAAATGCAAATGTTAAGTATGAAGAAGTCACTTTGACGGTTTGATAACAGAAACTCAAGGGAGTATAATACAATAACCAGTGGTCGGTGTCGGTATAGCTTCAAGTTTCACGAGCAAAACTTGTTTGTGACTTCATTATCATTATCACAAGTGCCTGTCTTTAATGCAGTTTCCAGGAAGAGGCGATATGTTGATACTGATGATGAAGTAGCAGTATTCATTTATGGGATCCAATTACTTTGTTTTTGCACACATATTTTTATGTCAGTTTCGTGTGCATGCAAAGTCCTACCGAGAAGGAAAATGGGGAGAGGAGAGACTACAAATCATAACGTTAAATTAGCAAACAAACAGCACCATACACCATGACGTAATGAGAGGCATACTTGAGAGAAGAAAGCGAGAGTTGGCAAGGATGAAAAGTCATTTTTAACATGAAATTTAACCCCACCTTTAGCAAACCAAAAATGTCTGCAACGACATGAGAATTCATTTTATCAATTGCAGTTTGAGAAAACAACAATTTAGTGTACATGCTCAGTACACACAAAATGCATAAGTAGCATATATATCATGATCATGAGCAAAGGGTTGTGGGAACATTCCAGGGAAAGAGAAAAACAAATAGATAAGTTAAGACGGGAGATGGGCGTTTGCCAAATAACACGCCACACAATCTAACACAAAGAAAACGTCCCCTGTTGGTAGTGTGAAAGTCAAACACATCCACTCTCCCCAAAAAATAATGGTATTATATTACATGCACTAGTATGGTTCCCCGAGACGTAGAAGGTTGAGAAATTTTATGTTATTTACGTTTACGTAATTTGACTATATGATCAACTCAAAATAGTTGTAGGCAACTGCATTTTGAGTTTCATATACAACAAACATACCGGCGTTCCGAAAGACCTCTCATATTTCACATTCTCAGATAGTTTGCTGGATCCTAGCGAGAAATGATTTAATTTTGCGAGCTTCAACAAATTCAAAATTACACAGCTCTTGTACAAGCTGCCTTAATAGAATCTGGGTCTCCTCGAAACACTGCGTGTGTCCTCTTCCTTCCATCAATTTCGAGGACAAAATTTACTGCGTTTCTCCGAAAGAAACTTTCTCTAGAGAAATGAAAATTGTAAATTGGTATGGATAACAAGGTTCGAATTTTAAATCAGAGGCGCTGAAAACTTGTCGAGAAATAAAATTCGTTACGTATTTGCATAAATATTGGGGAATAGAAATGGATGTCATACTTGTACTTTCCACTAACCTTGTTTCGTTTCAAATAAGTTTTGTCTTTCGTTCATGCAGTTGCTGCGCAGTCAAAACTTTTTCACCTTCGAAAAGACAACAACAGCAACAGCTTTAGTGGATAATACTAATTCTATGTCTTAAATCTTTGTTTTACACTCCTCGTAATTTTCTTGGATTGGGCCTTTTCCAATAAAAAAAACGGATTTGAAGGATTTCGCTCAACCAAAAAGGAAAGTGTTGTAAAAATGATTTGGAATCAATAATGGTAAACAATCATTGACCCTATTTTAAAAGTTAGAGATCCACTTAAATCCTGCAATTTCTATACATTTTACTACACAAAACTAATTTTATTGCAAGTAAAAGCCTTTTCACTTCGTATTGGCAGTCAGTAATTGATCATTACCTACAATTAAAGTCACGTTTGAATTGAAAGAGGCAAATCCCCAAACGACAAAATATTATAGACATCAAACATTGTGTGCATTTGACTTTTTGCTATCCCAATCCTTTTTTAAACTGATTTATGAATACACAAGACGTAAATTTTGTCATTCGTATCATATGCATCAATAACTCTCGTTTCATTTTGTCGTCGTAAATACTTAAAAGTTTGCTTTTTGATCTAATTTGCTCGAGAGTTGTGTATAGTCTTCGA
The DNA here is from genome assembly GCA_964034955.1 of Orchesella flavescens. NCBI lineage: Eukaryota > Metazoa > Arthropoda > Collembola > Entomobryomorpha > Orchesellidae > Orchesella > Orchesella flavescens. Next base: position 33,046,087 of record OZ035954.1, on the reverse strand, counting down.
GTTTTGAAAAAGTCAAAAGTTTTTCCTCTCCTGGCTCCTTTTCTTCCTTTCATTCGCTAAAGTGAGCCTGCCTGCCTGCCTGGTGGTACTTGGTTTGCAAATAAAATCGCAAATGAATGGCTTCATTTTCTTCTCAACTTTACGCTTTCTTTCATGACTCTGTTTATTACAGAAGCACGTCGTCCCATCCTCTCTCGTCCTACTCCTACCATGCAACAATAAGACAGAGAATAAAGAAAAAGTTTAAAAAGGCTTTCCATTCAGCTGCTATTATACAGTCTAGCTGTCACAAAACCTGGTGAAAGTGTGAACTATCGATAAAATGTGAAGTTGACACGTAGCAGCATGAAGTAAAAGGAGTGTGAGAGAGAAGAACGAAAGGATAAATAAAGTACAAAGAAAAGTTCAAAAGTAAAAGCCAAATCAAAAGTATATACCCAAAGATGAAAAGAATAAGCTAAGCTTAAGCCTTTTATCAATGAAAAGACGCGCACACACACACGTCGATGAATACAGCATTTTTTTTTGTTTCAAGGAGAATATTGGAATATATGTATTTATATTACGGAAGTTTTATGGCTTCTATACAAAGCTTATAATATCCCGATGAGAGCTTATCTATAAATTTAGTTTTCTGCACATGCCTGATATATTCTGTAATACTAGTTTCGTTCACCATACATAAATAAAAGTACTTTCGATTTCGTGCATTAAATCTAAGATGGATAAGACGGGGACAGGCTTGGATGCTTTTACCTCGGCTTTCTTTTCTCTCGCTAAAAGTGTTGCGAACGAGTTGTGTCAGGAGCGTGACTTGATTTTCTGATGTTGACTTTTGTTTTAAGTGAGTTAGTCAGAGAGAGAGAGAAAGAGAACAAAAAATGTTCTTGTTGTATAGGTGCATTGCATGCATGCATGCATCCGTTATAGACTTCCTCTCTATATTACTTGACTCTTATTGTGTTTTGGAGATGTAATATGGTGAATTTAGAATGCCTAACCAGACTGAAATTAATGAGGCACGCTCACCACGTCCATTTTCTGATCCATCGATCGATGATCCGTGTGATATTAGGGCTGGTTTTGTGATAGTCAGCTTTATAGTCTCCTTTTGTATGCACTACTCATAAGCCTCTGCATTGGATTCTGAGCCACATCACATTCTACTACTCGAGAACTAGACCACGCAACAATTTCACAATTTTGCTGCAAAATCTTGTTTAATAGTATTTCAATCTGTCTGTATAGTGCATAAGTAAGTACTTGTTCAAGGAAAAAAATAAGTTAGGAAGTTGATGGATGCTGTAATCATGTTTACCACCCGTAAATTTTCCTGTGTGCACTACATCTTTCATCAATGATGCAGAAGTATCAATTCTTCACGTCTTTCATTTCCTTCCTCAAACATTCTTGGAACCATCTCCTTTACTTCAGCTAATAATCTGCTGGCATGGCGCTGGCATTACTTTTTGAAGTGTTTGCAACCAACTTGTTTTCAAGAACTCAAATAAGGCAACGATGGACTAGTTTCCAATGCAATTTAGACACCCAAGGCAATGTGAATTTGTAATTTGTTTGTCGGCCCATCACTTAAAATGGGAGAAAGTCGTGTAGCCAACTAATATCCTCTGAAAGCATATTTGTGTCAGTGCATGTTTATCAACCGCTCTCATATTAAAATGTTAACAAAGCAATATTACATTCTTGTCAATCCTTATAGTATTTAAAAGCAGTGCTTTGCTTATTCGTCCTTTTTGTTGTAAGTTAGCATAACGTGACAAGCTCACCAACCAACTTATACATTATTATTCTTTCCTAAAGGTCAAAGTACATTGGAAGCTGCAGTGCAGTTTTTATTGCAGTTTCTAGTCTCCTAAAACAGGACCGAGATGAAATGAAACTGCATAGCATAGAATGGAGATAGCGTAACAAATGAAACTAAATGTATATACTGCAAAAAATGTAATCCTGAAAATAAATTGAGTACAAAACTGCAAATGGAATGCAAGCGACAATGTATTTTTTTCTAGCACAAGAAAGCAAGAATTTGGAAGAAAAACAGAGCTGAACATAATAGCTTTGCATATTTATATCACACACAAGTTGAACAAGACAAAAATGCGGATGCACTTTTTGTAATCTTGCAATCACAGAGAAAAATGTTGCCATCCAATTTCCCCTAATTTCATATGTGACTATCTGTGCTGAGTCTTTTGCCAAATTGTGACAAAGTATGAGTTTTCTTTCAATTCAATGAACAAGGAAACGTTCTGCTTCTGTGAGAGCCTTCCGTATTTTCATTTATAAATTTATTTTCTGACATCCAGAATGACATTGAGAGTAGGTTCAACAAAGCCATTTATTTCAGCTTTGTAACGAAGGAGTGCAGTATTACTACAAACGAACGAGGTGAGTTTTTATAAAAAAAAACTCAAGAGCTGAGTTGAACAATTAAAGAAATGTGTTTTTTTGACAGGAGAGAAAACAATACGTATAAAAAACTTGGGATATTTTTGACATTTGCCATTTCCTCACGGGTGGACGATTATGGTGTCAAGTGTTGACATATTTAACACGTGTCATCAAAACTTCCTCTTCATTTTTCCTAACCTACTTACATCCTCCTTTCCAAAATCGAATTTCTTATTTGAACAAGAGTTTCCTCTAGCTGTAGCACGGAAACGAGTGTATGACAGGAAGCTCATGGGACTGAACTGACTCAAGATTTGACAACCCAGCAAATGTTAGTATCAATACGGAACATTACCCGATTTCTCATCCGCATTTCATCACTTTCAAGATGAACCGAAAACACTTCATAAACTAAGTATAGAGGATTCAATTCAAAAGTCATCCAACAACGTTGTCATATCTTTCTCATGTCAACTGACATTATGAGCTTTTCCTCTTTCACTTCCGTAGAAATCTCATTTTAAGCCTCAAATAATTTCAATGAGTCTCTCCAATCCTATTTTTGACTTTGGAACGGTTGGAAGTGACGGGAATTGAAAGCAAAATCATCAAAAGGTTCCCACTGCTCTTTCAACCAACCTCAATTTCATAATTGAATTCCTTTGCTCTTTATTCTTCCTTGCGGAAAAAAAATCTTTGCAAATGTCGGTGTGGATAAAAAAGTACCATCCTGAGTGTGAAAATAAACACGCAATAATACAAAACTACAATGTCCTTTTTATTCCGTTTTACTGCCCCAAAATGATACATTTTGATACAGGCAAAGTGGAAGAGAGAGAGAGATGAAAACAACAAGAGGGTATCAAAAGAAGCTTTATAGCTGTGTGGTTTAGCGTCTAATCAAAAGAGGAGCCAGAAAACAAGAGGAAAATGTAAGAGTCTCATGAAGCTCGTTTTCGTTCATTCACTTGTGCCAATTGCAATTGCAGAGGAAGGGAAGCACGTACAAAAAACCAGCGATGCGTACACACTTTTAACCTTTTAATGATAGCCCTCTGTTCTGCCCTCTCTTTTACAACACCATGATGATGATACCAGTACCAGCCTATTTTTTTACTATAAAGTATAGAGAACAACAGCAACCGGAGGAGAGAGACCTTTCATTTCATTCACAAGTAAAGTAAAAGACGGAGAAGAAAAAAACGGAGACAAAGTTGCAACTTGGGAATTAGCAGGAGAGCAGTAGTAGCATATAAAAAAAAGAGTTGAGCATCCACAAAAAACGCTGGCTTCTCGAGGAAAACCAGGCTATAAATTCTAATCGTACCGCTTGCTCCTTCGTAGGACTACAAAAGGAAAAACTATACGCTTCTTTAGTTTCCTCGTTTTTTTCCTCCTCTTCCTTCTAAAAGAAGCAATATTGAGCATGGCAAAAACTGCACTTGAGAATGCATCCTAGTAAAAAAAATACACAAAAAAGAAGGAACCAACTAGTGAACGTAACAAATTTGCAGACGTCGGGCTATATGGCTATGGACTTGCCTATTCCAAGAAAGAAGAAAATATGAGTATATGGCTCAGAAGGGGAAAACACGCGTTGTGAATAAGCTGCTCACATTCAACATTGCTCTCCTCCAAATTCTAAATGTTTTTAGCCATTACAAGAAAGAAAAAATAATATTCCCATGTGTGAGGCAAAAAAAATGCCCTAAAGAAGAGCTGAAGCACACACACGGATGGTATGGCATGGCACTCATAAAAACCTCGTCTGGATCATTTATTTAGACGAACTGCCTTATAATACTGGGCATAAAGATACTTTACACACACTCTAAACTTAGGGAAAAGGAATGAAAAAATGGTCTCTCAAGACCATTCCCCTATAAAAAAATAAGCATATACAAAAGTGGCACTGGAAAAGTGCCCAAACACTAACTGGAACTGTCAACAGCTCCCATCATCACCATGTACAATAAGTTTTTAGGCGAGCATTGCATCGTATCATCATATGGAAATTCTGTTCCTTGATTTTCTTCATACAAAAAGACATGCATGTATGTATGTACATATGACATAAGTACATCAGATGGAAAATGTAAATACTTTCCTCACGCTGTAATACGATGCTCATTAAGTTATAGCTTTGTGGTATAGAAATACTACAGCCCAAAGCCTGTTACTTAAATGAATTTCGTCTTTTTGTCCTCTGTGAACAATAACACAAAATAAATACTTTACAAAAAACAATCTAACAGCATGTTGATTGTTGTGGTGTGGAGTGTGTAAACAAAACACAATGGGAAGAATAACATGCGCAAGAACCAAGAATTTTTCCGGTTGGAAACTACATACGTGGAATTAGAAACATAAACACTAAACAAACGAAACAAACACTTGAAGCACACATTGTCGGCTCTATAGATACTTATGTACTAAACTCATAATACTTTGTTACGGGCGAAGACTGAAGAGAAAGCTAAGACGAAAAGTGGATTTGTTCCTCAAACGGAGTTCTAATCAGAATGGGAATGGACTGTCAGTCTGTGGAAAGGATGGAAATGCAGACAGAGTCGTGAGAAGAAAGGCTGCAAGCAGGATATATGTAAGTACATATATATGGGGAAAAGCCAAGAGGATGAAAAGGAATGCCACAACAAAAACTTTACTTCTTGGAATTTAATGCTGCAATATTATTTTAAGTGGTGGATTTCAAACTTCAGAGTATTGTGTATAGGAGGGTACAAATAATATCATACACATGCATAAGTTATAAACATAAATAAATTAGTGTTATGCAAATGAAACTTGCTTCACTCAACAAAATTCAAAAATCCTTGTGCATTGCTGTCCTAGCCTTACATTAGATTCTGTCAGTTGCAAAAATGAAATTTGCTGACTTGGTTTAATTGCAAAGATGAGCTACCAAACAGCAACGTTTGCACAAACTTGGTTGCATAAGAGAAGATAAATGACCAAACTGGTTATCGGTGCCGTTGGTAGCTTTTGAGTTCGTGGTATCAATCCCATATGAAATTTCAGAAAGGTGGGACTCAAAAAGCGTGACAGATAGACAAATGCGACTTCATTTTCATTCCTAGTCATTTTACATCCAAATTCAGTTCTTTTGTATTCCCTTATGGAAAAAGTATATACGGGCTGCAGGCTGCAATTCTAGCATTATTAATCAAATGAAAGCAATTACAAACTGGTGAGACTGACAACTACGTCGTTTTAATAACGATATCTTGAGGTGGCAAGAAATTTCATGATTGTATTGCAGACACGCTAATGCTGTCGGTTGTACCTATGTTATATATGTTCGAATGGAAATAAAAAATGGGGGCATGTGGAATATGTGCAATGGAAACTTATATTTTCTTACAAACTTTTTTTTGTGCACACTTCTAACTATGATGTCGGCTGCCAGACTTAATTTCTACTCCTCCTTTTCCTCCTTGTCGTTTTCAATCTAGCAATGCAGAACAAAGCTGGAACAATTCACGAATGACACACAGACAACTTTTAGGTGCACACTACTTTTTTTTCCTCTCGTCTTCTTCATGCTCCTTTTTTTGCTTTCGTGTAACACAAAAAGTCGTGATGTTTGTTCAGCCTAATTTAATTCATACGTACGTGTTCGTTCCTATGTTTGTATATGGATAGATACATACACACACCACACTCATGTAACATATTGTGACAGAAACAGAGGAACAACAACAAAAATTAGCAAGAGTTTTTCTGACCCATTAATAAAACTGCAAGGATGTCACATCACAATGCAAACTGTGAAACACGTAGTGTTCACATGCCTTTCCTTGGCTTGAGGCTACGATTCCATTTGTTTCCAGACTTTGCGAAATCATACAAAAAAGAAATATACTAGAGAGAGAGAGAGAGAAAATAATTGACGGAATTTCTTACATAAAAGACAAACGAGAGTGAGTTTGAGGGAGCCGCAGGAATTTTAATGCTATTTTATTCAATATGTCAACAAAAGGAGTGGAAAATGCAATTAAAGGCTTCTTTTTAGCAGCTGTTGACTCAAGAGGATATATGTATTTATATATTTTTGCTATCAGTCAATTTGACATGCTTTCTACTAAAAGTAAACTGTGAACACACATGGACTCTCAAATACAGATGTTACACTTCATGAAAAATGGAAGGAGAATATATAGGATCTGGTGACGACATGATTGGCAACGTCAGAAGACAAAACAAGAGATGAGAGAAAATAGAGACAAGAATTTGGAGTGCGCTTCATTTATTACTTCCGAAAACGAAAACATGTAGAATCAAACAAACATGTATTTCTCCATCTCCATTTGATATGGATTTATAACAAACAGAACCACAGTACGGAGAGAGTGTTTATTTGTGTGGTTCATTAAATGCCAATTCATCCACAAGGAAAACTTATTGGTATTGTATTGGTGATGCTTATGCCATCCGCAAATTCTTCAGAAAAATAACCGAACCGAAGCCAGCAACCTCGACATCGTCTGAGGTCGCATGATAGACTTTATGTATTTTGTTTCATGAGGCGTGTGCGTGATTAATGAGCAAGATTCCAGGTAAGGAATCGCTTTTTCAGACCTTCGCTCAAAAACTGACACCTGAAAAGAACCGTCTCCCCACTTTACGTCTGGGTAAGTGTAAGAATACACTCTAACCTTCGGTTTAAGAAAAACAAAAAGACGTCTTCTCATGTATATCCGTGTACTCTAAATAATTGCAACGCGCGGTTTCCGCTCGATTTCTGGTATCGTTTGTTACACCCAGTTTTTGTTCGCTTTTGGTTATCACACTTCTTCATTACATCTATCGATATATATATACATACATACATAGATCATAGATATATTTGCCGCTCATGCAATTATCGATTATAGTTACATATTTTCTGTTCTGGTCATAGTTTCATGTTTAACCTTAAGTTTCTTCTATGAATAACTGACAGGAATTAGGTATTTTCCATTAGTTATACAACAGGGAAGTATTCTATTAAATTTTGAAAAGGGGACAGGACATGGCATGGCATGACATCTTATTCTTTTGTTCGGTTGGATCATTTGTTGGACAAAAATTGCAAGATTCACAAATGCCCTCCTACTAAAACCAGCTTTTTGAGAAGGGGGATTCCATTTTTTATTGATGATCCTATAATTTATCATAATATTTCGACATTCAGCCTTCACTCAAGTCTCAAGATGAACTATGAGCCCATCAAGATACAAGCATATTTTTTTTTGGATATATGGCATTATCTCTGCGGAAATGTTTTGACCAATAATAGTCTTCAAACTTGGAACTTGTTTCTGTTCAGTCCATTTGACCGACGGACACTGTGCCTCGTTGACCGATCATTACAAAAGCGTTGTGTTGTACAGCCTCCGATTCGAGATGGGCATTGTAATAAAAGAAGAAAAGATTAGAACAGAAAGCGTTTCGGTGGCATGCTGAATGAATGATAAATTACATACAACCTACCTCCTCGATTTATTCAGCTACTGCGTGCCTGCATCAAGCGAAAATTGAGCTTCATGAATTACGACTTTCGATTGACAATGGCTTATGTATGAAAACGTAATATATCAAACTTTTTTTGATATTTAGATAATGATGAATATGTCATTTGTGGTTAACGCTCAAATTACACTCGTCCAGTCGTTAGCACTAGAAAGCATGTATGTAGTTTATGTTTGAAAATCTCATCATATCTTTTTCCACATAAATGTAGGGTCCATTTACTAAATCAAAAGAGTTAGCGAAGAAAGATTGTTTTTCTCTTCCTCCATTTGATCTACTCGACCCAGTTGGAATGCGTAGGTCAATGAGAAAAGAATCCGACCAAACCAAAAGCGCCTTTGTGCAATTCTACTCCAGTCATATTCACATATTCGACTTCTTATATTATGCAATATACATACATACATGTTTTTGCTTACATATTTTTGCATGATGCTGATGAAGTTGAAATCATGTTTTGTGCATTGCTTTTATCTGTCAGCAAATGATTGATTACACTTCCAAATCAAGAGCGATGAGCTTTTACAAAAGATGGGGAAAGCTAGTGAATATGAGGTTGCTCTTTGTATCTCTTTCACTTTGCTACTTTCCACTCACAAAACTACACAGCCAGCTTGGTATCATGTCAGCAGCTTCCCTTTGATTTCAACAAGAGTATAGTCGTTTGTGTGTGTATATAATATTTATGTATTGTATATTAAACAGATCTTTTGCAGGTGATATGATAATATAATATAGTATTCTAACTTTAATATAACATTATTATCAAGGTATCTGCTTACACAAAAGCATCTGAAATCCAAGCGAGCCAAGGCACAAAGCTTAGCTTACTATGTATTCAATCCCACAAAAAGGGGGAGCTATGGCTTGCATCAAGTAAAAACATGGAGTAATATGCTTATCCATGCAAGCCAAGGATTGTTCGTATTTATGGTGCTCGATCATCACCCACAACGTTACTTTTTTTACGGCTTTGAGTAACTTACTTGCTCTAACTCAACCGAGAAAAAGTCGACACTCCACAAAAACACAAAATGTAGGAAGTGAGTGCATGCAGTAAAAATAAGAAAGTTGGAGTAGTTTGAGAGTAAAAGGAGGAAGTAAGTAACCAAGTGCCGAATGGCGATTTCATATCTTTCAAAACTTTTGCTTCTACATACATGTAGTGAATTATACTTGATATATCCATCCAACAGTACAATATGGATATTCTTCATATTTCCTTTACGGATATGACTTTTTCTTACGTGTTTTCGAGATAAAAAAAAGTGTACACAAGACACAAGCAAAGATCAAGATTTATGAATTTCATACTTTTTCCACACAAATTTTGTTTTTCGGTGCCTAATAAAACGGAAAATATTTTGTACAGTTCAGATTAGATGTCATTCCTTGAGTACATTTTGAGAGGTGATGTTTAGCACACTCACTGTCTGAAGCATTCACATGAATTCATCATGAAGCGAGACAACGTCAACAGTTCTTAGGAAAGTATTGAGATGAAAAGAACTGATGTACTTTTTGCAAAGTTAGCGTCGAATCTCTGATTATGATTGACTGCCATATATATATGAGTGAGTGAGGGTGACATTTTCTATGCTTTCATTCGATGCTCCAATCCTATCCAACATTAACTTGTCAATTTATAAAGAAACAAAAATGTTGATAAAATCTTTAACATCATACGAAAAAATTTCGAATAGAAAATGTTTCATATGCATAGAGCAGGCAAGCAGGTGCATGTTCATGCTATTAGATTGAACATCTTCAAAATCTCTTCAGTCCGAACTGACTGGATAGTCTTTCTTACTTTTTGAAGTGGAAGTATAATAGAACTCAATCATTATTCGGGGAAATTTGGACAAAACCGGATACCGTATTTGATTAGAATGGAGCTCTTCAGTCTCGCATTCAGCATATTAGTCTATTCAAGCTTTCCATCTTGACAGATCTACTATCTCCTTGAAGTTTTTTTTAGACCAAGACCATGATGATGATAAAACGATATAATGATGATGGAGAGGCAAAGCCAAAAGCTGCTTAGTATTTTTTGGCTTAAAAGGGTTTATTATCAGTTTTGAAGTAGCTTTATGTAAAAGTTATTTCCTAAAATTTAATAACGAAAAGAACCACCAAATATTTTCATGCCAGAAAAATTGGATTGAATTTTTCCCCTGCAGAGAAGATGATAGGTAGACAAAGAAGTACAAGTAGGAATCGAGGAATCTAATCAAGTTACGTATTTTTGGGGGAAAAGGAGAGAAAGAGAAACGGCAGTCTCTCCGGATATTTTCCTTATGACTGATTTTTGGCAAGCTTGAAGTTGAATAACATTTATAAAGTAAGTTCTGTCTGTGTGGTTGTGGCCTATATATACTAGGCAAAAAAGCGTAAACAAAACTATAAGAAGAATGAAGGGGGCTTAACGAGAATGAAATAGGATTTCTTTTTCACTTTGCTTACCTTCTTTCTCTTCTCTTCTTGTTTCTTTTGCTTCGGTTTTTGCTGGGACTTCGACTTGGCTTGGCTCTGATGTGAAACCACACGGATAAGGAATGTTTTTGCCTGGTTGCACTTGCCCGTCCTGCGTTTGACAGAATGACAAAAAGAATTTTTCTCTTGATTGAGATGCTCCTCACCAGATCAGATAAGTTTGTGACGATGATGATGACGATGATGATGGGTAGAGAAAGGTTTCCGGAAGCGAGGAAAGCTTTAATGTTCAAGAGTTTTTGACTTGTTTTTTGACAACAGATGACAGCTTTCTTGCACGTAATTACTTGAGATGATTTTGTCTCTCGCTGCTCGATCAAAAAGTGGCGTTGATGATAGAGATTTTTATTGGATTTTCTCTTGTCTTTTGAACCTATTTTTGGAACCCGAGGTCACATAACCATGAAAAATCTTTAATATAAACTGCTATTGTTTCGATATCAATTATTATTGTATATACTTCTAAAAAGATTACTAGATGGGATTGTAACCGTTTTCAACTATCACTCACTCGTTTTCGTTTTATTATTATTATAGTCAAAAGTTAAAGTTCACTTGTCCCCTTTGAAGTCAGGAACTGAACGTCTCAAGTAACCCCAAAGTGTCCCCGTGTCAACTCAACTTTGTGTTTTTCTTGTCCACCCTTCAATTTTAACTGACGTAGATAATGTCCCCAGCCAGTTTTCGCAATGTGTGGAGTGGAGTAGAGCCGAAAATTTCAACTAGTGTTTCGTTTTTGCTTTTTTGCACAACCAAACGTGAGAGATCAACGCCAAATGTTGTGCTGTTGGTGCTGGGACTGGGAGAGATGAATGTGTGTTTTGATGAAGTACAAACAAACAAATTGAATTTGCTATAACGCGAGTGACAAACTACATTAACTCTGTCTGTTAGAATAGGAGTTGGTGAAGAAGGGGAGAGAGAAAACTAGAATCCAGCTGTGTGTCAATGTCAGTTTATTTAAAAGTAAATAATGTAAACTTATTAAGCCCGGCAGGCAAAGACACACTTACTTACTTTTTACTTCTTCAGCCGATGCGAAACGATGCGATAGAGAGTTTAGTTACTTGCTGTCTGCGGCTTAAGAAATAATTTACTCGCTTCGTCTTCTATACTTAGTTAGCATCATATCACCACTATCCACATAAATAAAGTCTGCTCTCCTCAGAACATTTTAGAGTAGTCAGGCAGCGTTTTATTCACACGTTTTTCTATTTTCCAGTTCAGCAATTAACTATGCTGCGCTGGCATTTAATGCCCAGCAGCAAAAATACTACTGCTTTAGCTTAAAAGGGTTGTATGCTACTCCTTTACTTAATCAAAGTCAATAAACCAAAATTGCTAAATATAGTAGTCAACCCAGTTGAGTATAGACGTATAGAACTTACAGAAGAGAGAGGCTGATGAGGGGGAGGAGATCTGCAACCACCGTGCGTTTTCAGGTTTTGCTTTATTCTTGTGTTGGGTAAGGTCTATAACTATAACTTTTCTGTTTTTCCTTTGAAATGGAATACTTATTATGGTTATTTTTGTTGTTGTTGTTGTTTGTTAGAAACAGCATCAGCATCTAAGGCCAATATTGCTTAGACAAAAAAACAAGGAGACCAGGGGAGGTGAGGGAGAGGGGAACAAGAGAAAAATGATTATATCTGCTGTTGAGTTAAATATTGGCTGCATTCACATGTTGATCCTGTTCCTTATCTCAAAACCAAACTGCCTCTTCTTGTTCGGCTAATAGTTTTTTTTCTCTGAGGAAGAAAAGGAGGAATTGTGAAGTTGTAGATTTTTGTGAATGGGTTTACGTTCTTGGACGCTTTAGAATGGATATATAGATTTTTTGACGTAGTAGTAAAGTAAAAGTAATGCTTTGTGATGTGAGTGTGTGTGTATGAGAATGTGGTGGGTATTTTGTAGCTTACGGCTTTTTTTCGGATGCTTGTGGGCCAAGCATGAGTTTGTAAGTGACTGGAGAAGAGATGTGAAATGGTTGGAGTTTATATTGCAACTTGGAGTTGTTGGAAGCAGAGGAACTCTGCTTATTCCTTCCTCCTTTTTCTGGCTGTTTATGCTAGTTGCTAGTAGATCGGAAAAGACATGCAAAGCCCAAGTCAAACTTCAGTCTGTCCTAACTTGCGATCCGAACTCGGGCTTTAATATGTTTTGAGGCAGAGGATGGAGGAGAAGGGAGGCAGAGGCAGGCTATGTAGATGGTAGGCTACACTTTTTGTGTGTGAACTTAACAATTGAGTTGTGTGAGTTAGGAGGAATGAGATTCGCACAGCTAAAACCGAGGCTTTGCATAGTTCGCGATAGAGAATGGAAGTCTCTTGGTTGTTGGGTGTTCGTATATAATTTTTCTCGTTTGGTAAAACTACACTGATCTTGTTAGCGCACTCTAAAAAACTCTCTGAATGGAATGCTGAAATCGTTCCGAAAGTCGGAGACTGACAGTTAACACACATGCATAATATATGGCAGCTCTTAAAGGATGAATACTTGAACTTCCACTAGTTTTCAACTAATGTGCTAGAAGCCTTTTTGCGCATGAAGTTCGAGTTGCTTGAGTTTGAGTAGATTACACCACATCGCATCAAACACACACACAGGCTGTTATGGAGTGTACAGATATTACAAGTTACGTATATAAATGTACACGCAGATTTGTGTGCGAATATATTTAGCCATATAACTTGGAATTTATAGCGATTCAATTTTTGACTTTTGATGGCTACCTGCTGTATTTGAATTGGATGCTGTTCTAAAATGCTCAAAACGAGTCACAATAAAAATGTACTTTTACCAACCAGAACACTACTTTACGGAGTGAAATAAAAATGCATAACTTGCTTAAATTCACTTACTATTTCTAACTGGTGGCTGTGATTACTGACGCTACTGCTAGACCAGACTTTTAAAATGTAACCTCCACTCACTTACATACTTATATTATATTAAAGGTTGTGTTGTGGTTATATGGAAGTTTTAGCATGAATACAAACAGCTTGTCTGACACTAAGAAATGTATGCAATACTCATATATTATGTATGTATATGCAATGTAGTAATGAATGAAGATGAGTGGATTGGACTCATTCCACCCATACAAACATAAAAACAGATAATAAAAAAATAAACAAAAGAGACTTATGATATTTCAGAGATGGTGTTCTGTATAACAAATATGATTCAATTTTTACAATTATGGCAGAAGCAAGATTGACTTAAGCGAAAGGTTATTACTCTTATTTGGTTATTCTACGTATTGTAATAAGTCTGCAAAAGTGTGAGTGTAGAAATGTATTTACCCACAACACAACTGCTTATATATATTTCTTTTGCATGATATCATCATCATCTTCATCTGCCTGCTATACGTTATACACCAATACCAAGTTGACATTGACACAAAGCAAGACATTTGCCTATCTAGAACAAAACTAGACTAAAACACAGCTAGTGCATAATAAAAGACAAAAGGAAGAATAAGTATATCTACCAAGTATTCTACTTTTCGAATTATGTAGTGGGTGACGTGTTCCGCCCGAACATTGCAGGCCATAATATTAAATGAGCTTCATTAAAGGTTAGGGCGTTAAGGTGTCTACTTACAATTTAAGCTAATCCCCGTCTTTATTAATAAAAAACGAGTACAATACAGACATACGTATCTATACAGGTGGATGTTGAAAGGTCATCTCATCATTGATAATTGTACATATTATGTGCAATGTAGGTGTACAGATGGATAACAATGCTCCTCTGATTAACTTTTTTTTTATCATATTACTTATTCTACATATTTTCTACCTTGTTTGCATTTGCATAGATGATTATAGAGTTTGCTTACCAGGATACAGGACTAGCGTACTAGCTGTTTATGAATGTATGTATATAAGCATATTTATGTCTATGAGGTTGTATTACTAATGCTTCGAACTAATAACGGAAATAGCAATACAAGGGGAATTCTGTGTAAATAGAAAATAATTACTATTTCTCTTATTACTTCACTTCACATTACCGCAGCGTGGCCTTTATTCAAATGGGGGAACTGCCACCGGCTCTCGACTCAACTCCCGCAGAGTAGAAGTATATATACTTGTCCACTGCAACAGAAACCAAATAAAGTAAGTAGAAAATGTGACTAATGACAACTTCAACTTGATGCAATGTTGAAGAATGGGTGCTTACATATGTTTGTATTCTCTACATATTTTTGCAAAAACACTAAAAACACGACCACGACAATACGAGACCATTAGCTAGACATGTAGACTAGCGTGTACACGACGAGTTGATTAGATACGAGATGAGAGATATCTAAAATAGGAAATAAAGAAATGAAACAAGCATGTCACGCCAAAGTGAAAGGGAAAGCTGGTTTTGCCAACCTGCAGAAATAGCTAGAAAAATGCCATGATAAGTGTTACTATTGTACTGCTGTTGTGCGTTGCGTGTGCAAAGAGCGAGGTTAAATGGTTGATCTCAATACGTTTTTAACCGCCATTACTTCTCGCATGAAGATAAGCAAACAAGCCTGCTGCTATACTGAGCAGTATGAGTATCCATTTCAGAAAAGCAGTGGCATTTTACTACCAACTCGTTTTCTACCACCACATTTTTTATATATGGGTACAACAGGTCGAAAGGCTTATTTGAATAAACACTTTTTCAACCAAATTGCGTGAGAGCCAGCGCGTGCAGACCATTTTGAGATCCATCAGTTACGGCAAACCACTGCTTTTTTTCATAAAGACTCCTTCCACTCATTCAACTTTGAAATAATGTTTCAGAGTGAATGGGAGTGTTCGGGTATATGTTGCAGTGAAACGGGAGGGAAGGGAATTCACTAGTTTTATCAGGGACATAAGAGGATACCATTACATAAAATTCTAGTGCTCCTTTAAATTTTCGGGTGAAAGATAAGCAGAAGGTTTCAGACTGCTTGGTAGTAGTAGTAGTACAATGTAGTGGATTCTCATTCATACATAAATATGAACGTCCATCGTATTGAGTAGACAGACTGAGACTGAAAACAGCTTTCAAACTCACACCTTGATTCACTATATCACTTTACATAAGTATTTACTATATATATTACTATAACCATTCCCTTACATTGTACGATTTACAGTGAAATGGAAATTCGGATGGAACTACTATCATCATCATTATCACCATCGTCACAATAGTCATTGTTTTCTTTGCATCAGAATGACTTCAATACGGTCCTATATAGTATTTCCGTGGTCCGTCAATGTTCATATGGAGTATATATAGATGGTACGGATAGAAAAGATGTATTCCAGTGAAAGTAACGAACGGTAAAGTGAAATGGAAACAAGAATGTCATTCTACAGCAACAGACGGCAAAGGTGGTTCTATGATATGATATGTGACACGGGGTGTAAGCTAAATTGGATTCCTGGGAAAATGTGTGCGGATCTCATTATATACACTTATATCATTTTATCTTAATACCTTACACATAAAATATGAATGATAATCTAGCAAATATATCCGAACAAACATGGTGTGTTTCATGTTCATTTTGGACCTTGAGAATGACATATCATATTTACATATAGAATGGCGTTTTGGATGAGAGTGAGCCAAATAATACAAGCACAACAGCAGCATATAGCAGCTCAAGCTTTGCAAAAAAAAACTTTCCAACTTTTCCTGTACAAACAACTACCGTAGATTTGTTTAGTGGGATTGGAACAGAGAAGTGTGCATGTCATATCATTTATCTGACATTGTAAAAAGTTTGGATGCCACTGTAAACAACGCCTACACGCGTGAACTAAAGTCATTCTTTTTCTTGACGAAATTCAGGCTTGGTGTACCTATAAAATAAAATAAAACGGAGTTTTCATTCTATATTTCAAGGTAGAAAATGAATCGATGAGATGAAGTTGCTACTTGAGCCACAATAAACACCTCACCAGACCACATCGCATCATAGGTGCCGTCAACACCTTTGACGAGAACACCGAACTCGGAGTCAGTGATGTGATAATGATTAATTCTGATGGAATCGGGATCATGATCATATCTAAATGGAAATTCGATATAGCAGAGAGCAGATGCCTTTGGTGTGTTTATATGATGTCCTTCATGCTGAATTAGGAGGTGAAGTTGAGACCTTGAATTACACAATTCATTTCATATGTACCTACGAATGACCTGGTAGAATTGTATGCAATGAGTCAACGAGACAAAGTAATTTCCAATTAGTTTTGGTTGTATTTTTAAGAGGATACAGGGACAAACATGATAGAATGGAAACAAAAGCCAAAGTTAAAAGGTTTTCTTTTCAGAGGGCATAACCCTTAGCCTTGTCGTTTCAACATTGTGATCTTGAATTCATCTTGGTTTGATCAATTCTAGTCTATACCAGTCTAGCAGGCAACCAATAACCTTCATGCCCAGATCAAAAAGGCGAAAATCAACAGCGGTCTTTGAAAATGAAATACCAAACCGATTATACTCGTCACTTCTCGTCATTCATTTACTATTACCTAATTTAAAAAACTTCCGTGAACATTCCAACGACTGATTTGACTCATTTAATACAGCGGATCAATATGAAACAAACGAAATGTGCCGGTATGCTTGATGACCTGATCTATCATTTGAAAAAGTTTCAAACAGAATCATATCGATGATATATGTGATGCAAAATATTTATGATTTTAGTAAAAGGCACAATCAAAGAAAGTGAGTTGTTTTCTGTTTTATCATAGATGTTTGTGAGTACCGGCACCGGCCTCAATAATGTCTTCCTTTTGGGTAGTGATGATGAATGCTCTCTCTTTTTGCATTATATTATAATGATGATGATGATGATGAGCACTTTGCCTTTATTTGAAGCAATGAAGAACCCGAAGAAGGAACGACTCAACTTTTCGTGAATATGTGGTTTTTACGATTTCTTGTGTTTGTCTGCATGAATAAGAGTGCACTATAGCAGACAGACAGTCAATCTTTCCAGTTGCTTACTAAGCAAACCACTTCACTTCCAACTTCACTATGAAAGATCCAATGCAATCATCATCATCAGTTTATATGAGAACAACTGCCAAGTCAAATTTTGGCAAAATCGCTACGTAAATATTAGTTGTGAGTCTAATATATTGTCATCCTTCTATCGCTTCCAACCACATTTCATGTATAGGTACATGAACTAATTTTTTACGTACGATGAATCCTGGCGAAATATGCGGAATCAACCTTTAGATGACAGAGTCGTGAACTTAATAAACTACAAATTTGTCTGATTGGTTGTATCCTAATATTTCATTCCGTTTTTTATCTCTCATTCAAGAAAACTACGCCACGCTAAAAGAAAATCTCTTTGTTAAATTGAATTTCTGCATGTTGTTTGAATAGTAAAAAAACACTCTAAAATTCTCAAGTTGGGACCAAGTCTCAAAAGTATAGTGATGGGATGGGATGCGATATCATATGATAGCATATAATATGTAATGAACTAGAAGTAGACACACTTTTGAAGGTTAGATTATTCAGCTTGAGAAGTGGATCTCGAAAAAAATGATGATGGAGTACAGTGCTCCTTTACACAAGGTCTCTCTTGATCTTACTACTCGTTTGTATTAAATTGGCTTTCTCCAAGGAATTTCCCACAATTTTGTCGAGTGTTGAGATGAAATGTGATGGGGATGCATGATGTGATGTGTTCAAATGAATGAACCAAGCACCAAAAGTGTACATTTAGAAGACGGATATTTCCTTAAAAAATTGGCAGTATAGGTACCCTCTTTAGTTTCGTTAGATGTGTGCTATGTCGCTGTCATCATTGCCGGATTCTAGATAAAACCTTGTAGCCCCTCATATGTATACACTATCTATTCTCCACATCCATATCATAAAATCAACCACATCACTCAAGGAAGGCAGCAGTCGTGAAACGAGGCTCACCTTGAGATAGCTGAGGAGCTCCAGCTATTCTCTATATATTACTTACATTACTTATATACACATTATTCGGCTCTACTTTGGGCTCTTTCAGTCTTCCCATTCATGTAGAAATTTACGCCTTAATAAAAAGTACTTTCCATGTACAATAGTTACATATAAAGTTGTCTCTCCCACAGTTATTACAATCAATATTATGAACATATTAATATTTTCATACCGAACATTACGCATGACAGCCTAAACTTCATTAAGTAACCTTTGGCCTGTCACAACCTATTAAGTATTCAGAGCAAAAAAGAAGAGTCTTTCCATTCTCAAATGGAAATTGACAACATACCTTTATGCAAAATGCGTTAATGAATAGTTTTAATAATTTTAGTTTCCAGGGATTCTGACCTTTATGATCCGTATACATTTTTTCGCCTTGATTTTTCCTGACAGATGTTTTGCTATTCACTATATGACAGTGGTATATGATTGTAGCACATAAATTTTAAATGAAATTTTTCTCTCGATCTGCTGATGTGGATGTCGGCTGATAACAAGACACGGTTGGTGAGGCAGGCTCACACGGTACGATTATATTTATGACGAATAACATACTTTGCATTTACCCTCTTCAAATGAAATCTTGGGCCGTCTAGTTTCTCTAGTTCATTAATGATAAACGATTCTCCTAACTGGCAGTGTCTCCGCTTGTCAACCTAGCTCCCCCAAGTCTCCTGTCATTTTTTTTCGTTCAGTAAATAGATTGCGAAAATGAAAACAAGCTATACGCATTTTTTTTCGCAGAAACCTCAATTACTGTCACTGTGCTTGATCCTCCAAAAAAAACTATTGCTGGCTTGGTGCACAGCAATGGGATTGCTGGTTGTTGCCATCCTGTCACAATAACTTTGTGTGAAATCTACCGGAAGAGAAAGAGAGAGTTGAGATGCCGTTGCTTAGTTCGCACCAGGAAAGCGGAATGAATGTGATGGGATGTTTTACAGGAAGTGTGTACATGAGAAAGCCTTGTCAGGCATAGCGCATCATATTATGTCAATTTTGTTATACTGAAAGTAAAAAAAGAAACAAACGTGACAAACATAAGCTAAAACTTGGTGGTCACCTAGTACATTGAATTGATGAGCTAACCACGAAGGAAACATTACAAATAAGTCAGTCACCAACTTTAGTACATTTTCTGATAAGAAGCTGTGAGCTCTGATCTAGCAAAATGCTCAGGAAGATTAACTAAAAAGTTGATGGAGACGGTAATACGTTCTTGCAAACCCGTCCACAGTTATAAACAACAGGTTCTCAGAAGTGTAAGGCAATCTTCAATTTTTGCAGTTGTATAGAATCCATTAAATGTATACATAAGTACATGATTTCTTTATTACTAGTTATTAAGAAACTTTCTCCAAGTAAGATAATTTATCGTTAAATCAACCCCAACTGAGCAGATTATCTTTTAAAAATGCCTGACTTCCCGAACGCTTCTTTCCCCTAAGCATTTCGTAGCCCCAACTATAACCATATTCCATGAAATCTATTTCTATCAGTAATTTGAAGCAATTTGCGTTCTATAGAAATTCAAGTTAATAGTCTACGAAGGGTTGCTCAATAGTCAGTTATTTAACTGATTCTTGTACTATTCCTCATTATCGATGCTACACAATGCCAATTTCGCAGTCATATGGGGCTTGCGACACATAATAATATGAACCATTATTTTCATATTTCCATAATTTATGTCTAAATTTAATGAAGGAAGTTGTGAATGAATGAATGAAGTTATCTGTGTATTCCAACTTCCATCCTACACCTAATTGAATAGTAACGGAAATAACCTTTAGGGCATACGTATAACATAACAAGCACACTTTCAATCAGCACTGCTTTCACAACATTACACGTTCCAGAAAATCAACATCATAATCAAGCAAAAGGTCTTGCTAGGTAAAGATGCTGAAAATGGCCATGGTAAATGCATGACGTGCGTCATACTATAATGATTTCGAGTTTTCTACATTCCCTTAATTTAATTTGAAGAGAATCAATCAACTCAAATTGCCAAGTTAAGTAACTCACATTTTTACGGACCAAGTCACATAAAATTGAATTATATATCAAGTGGAAATACATAAGTATGGGGTTAAATGATGGAAAATGATACAAGTTTACATTGCCCATAAGTGCTTCTTAGGAGCAGACCTTGTTAAAAATTACAATGAAATCTAATAATATATTCAATCAAACCTGAAAACACGTGTGTAAATACAATAAATGTATGAAAACAATGTAACATGACACCACAGGTCATCAATCCCTGCAACGAGCTATCAAATTTAATGTTGACACGCCACACATCTGACTTTTTATTCACCACAGACGCACGTGTCAAAAGCCTACTTCTAAAGTGCAGAAAAATTTTCCAGTCCGGTTGTGGAGCGTACATATACGCTTTGGGGCAATTTTTAATTAAAAAGTACAAAATTCTTTCAGCCTTTAATTCATTTTTGGCAGTAATAAAAACTGCACTGCAGTGTGCAATCATGCAAATTTGATTGCATGATCAAATTATTTTAAAGTTGAAACAACGAGCTCTACTTTAATTTTAATACCAACCAGCCAACCTTAATTTTAGTAAATGACTGAAGGCAAGGCCTTTTTATTCCAACTTCCACGCTCATACTCCACTGGGGTATCAATGAATTCCCAAACTGCAGCCGCAGCACATTTGTATGCTAAAATTTTCCGTGCCATACAAACCAGTTTAAATACAATAATTACATACTTCAAGTCACCAGCGTGTGTAGTTTATGGCATGGTCCACCGGTGTACAAATACGGTATTTCATTTCGCATGCATTATATTTAAATGGAATCAAGTGCTACATGCAATATACATATGCATATGGAAGCAAAATATTAGTAAATATTAGGTGACATTATGATTATACTTTCCGGTGGAAACTTTCCTTTTGCAATAATGCTGCAGGTTGAGAAAGCTATGTATGCATTTTACATTGAAAGGAAATCCTATATAGCCGACGATTTCTTGAAGTCAAGTCAATGTGTAACAATAAGGTTTATTAGTTTTGACTCGTGACATGTGTGCACTTTATAAGTATAAATTAGAGCACGGCTTCTTTCTGACATTATTTTTTGGTGTATAAAACATATTCCACCTAGTAGTCACTACTACTGTCATATGAATGTGAATGTATGGAAAAGTTTCATAAGACTTCATAAAATGCTATATTACGTTTTTGCTACTGCTGCTGTCTCGTTCTCCTTGTAATAAAGTATTGCTGTTCGGTCAACCATCCTCATAAATCTCACTGGATTAAATTAAATATGGCATGAATTACTTGCATAAGTTTAACATATGGTACACTCACACTCCACTTTACTCGGTGACTACATAAACTTTCATGCCGACAAAAACGGAAAATCTGTGTGAGTGTGTGTGTATGTGTGTTGAAACTAGTGAAACGCAAAAGCACACTTTTCTTGACGAGTGCATATCGGATCGGCAAATATATTTGTTGGACCTCACACTTCATATTTTCTCATATGGATGCCGAAACTAGGGCTTACGGTAAATTCCATCTAAATCCGCACTTGTGTACCACCTTATCTCAGTGCGTAAAATATTGTATGTCAAGTATGTCCCACTCTCTTTTAGTTTTCTTGGGGAAAGTTTTCCAGGATTATCTTAAATGAAACGAGCTTACTGCTACTAATCCCCAGCTGGGAACTTACGATGAATACATGGTCGGAGTTATTCCAGGCTCTGTTCTAGCCTCAGCTATTCTAAAATGTTGTTGTGCTGTACTTTTGGTTGACGGTAATTTAAATTTCTAACTTTCATTTTATGGATGTTTTTCTTTTTCTTAGGCATCCAGTTTTTATGAATGTGTAAAGACATTTAGTGTGATGTATGGGAAAATATACAATTTTGTTAGTATTTCAGAAGTCCGAAAAAAATTCTACTCCAGTTCAAATTTGGAGCAGGGAAATCAACGCTCCTGAAAATGTGGAATATTAGATGCTATTCTTGGTTTAAATGAGGCATGCAACACGCACTTTTCTTTGGAATTTATGGCCATTGTAACTGCATAAGCATGATGATATCGAGATCCATAAACGAATTGAGTGTGACCACTAGGAAATAAAAAAAAATAATCATAAAACATTCACCAACGCGTTCTTTCTTGGCACGATTGTAAATGTTGATGTGGTGCAAAAATTGTATAACTGCATATTTTATTTTGTTTAAAGCAAAGCTTTTTATTTTATTTAAAAAAACACTGTCATGCAAATCTGTATTCGGATGTCACCATACAAGTTGCGTGCTCTTACGACAGCATAATTTGTACGTTGGAATTGCAAAACTTACTACTTTGATAGGAAGTTCAAAAAATGTGTTTTATATGTAAACCTGCAGTTTCTCGTGCCAAAAGGAGTGGCAGCTTCAGCCTTCTATCAGTAATTTTCATTTCCAAGATTAATTTTGATTCTTGATGCAGATGAGCTCTTACCTTTAGAATTGTATAAGACTATACCATGTACTACAAGGCAAGTAACCAAATTTCATAATATTATATAATATTCTTAGATGCATGCAATTGCATAGGTTGTGTAGTTTTAAATGACAGTTTATTTCTAACCTTTGTTATCGGTCATAAGTGTGGGCTGAAAACCAATGATATCCCGGCTCATAATTTAAACGGACGTGGTTGTGCATTTAAAAAAAATCTGCGTATCCTTTTTATAGCTCTGTTGCACTTTCTTCCAAATCTAATGCTGCAATAAATCACGCATATACATCATGCTCATTCTGCAAAGTGGCAACCGCAGATTTTTTATTATTTTGTCTCAGACCAGCAACACTAGTATCTTAATGAATCATAGGATATATGTATGTTGCGCTTATCGACCAACGAGTTGGATCAGATGCATAGATTCATCTAAATTAACCTGAATTTGATGCTACTATAGATATCCCACAATAATGAATGAGCACATCATCACAAATGGTGAGAGATGAACAGGAAGCCACAAGGAGGAATAACCTGGGTTAATAGTCCCTTTGACATTGGGAGAACCAATATAAACTAAAATGGTATAAAAGTATGGGACGTTTCCAACTAAAGTATGGAAGGAAATGTTTGGCAAAATTTAGTTTTATCAACTGAGTTTTAATTTTTAAATAATTTCATCGATTAATCATGGATTATAGCGAAGAAATTAAGTTTGTTTGCCTATTGGAGCGCATTGGCGAGCCCTTGTATATAAGTCCAAGAGGACATGGGGCAACAAAATACCTTTACAATCTTCCAGCAGATCATTTGGTAAAGAAAAAAAAGATTAAGAAATAGTTTATGTACATGTTGATTGTTTAAACTTTGGGAAAAAATCATTCTTCATTCCAGCAACCTTATGAGACACAAGCAATGGTTGAACTTCGTAAGCTAATACCTGCAACGACGGTCATTGTCGAGGTTCCTGTTTACAAGCCCAGTGTTCCTTATGACTTGACAGGGATACAAAAAGCAGTTCCAAGAAATACCGTTTTCAGTGAGATGGATGAAGGACACCTTCGTGCTACAGATGAACTTACAAGGATACTGCTCAGTATGACATAATATTCAATTTTACTAGAAATTTTTTTTTGAAAATATATTTATTGAATATCATCGCATAATTTGAAATCTTTAAAGGTCAACCTACCAGAGCAGATTTTTTCAATGCTTGCGCTCTTTGTAGGGATTCAGTAAATCCTCATCTTTGGGTAAATGCATTCAGTAAAGCTGTTCTTCGAAGACCTGATATGCGAGGCTTTCGTTTACCGTCGATTTGGGAGGTCATGCCTGATCTCTTTATCGAGGCTAGACCATGGCAGGAGGCGATAAAACAAGCAACGTTTCCAGCTAGAGAACGTGTTAGCTTCCTTTCATCTTATATATTCTCTTCACCCTTGACATCTCTAAATTTCGTAGGTTTTGTTACATAATACGTATGAAGTATGCGGCTTTTTTGTATATTTCAGGCAATTATTGTCATTGACAAAGATTTCACTGGAACGAATCTGGATCCAAATCATAAAGTCGCATACTTTATGGAAGACGTTGGGGGCAATTCCCATCACTGGCATTGGCATATTGTGAATCCCTTCAATGCACCAAAGGGAAGTGTTGATAGAAAGGGTGAAATTTTTTATTACATGCATCATGGGATGCTGGCAAGGTATACAATGTAACTCAACCTTTTTCCCAAACATGCCATAACTTTTATGACATAACCATATAACTTTTCTAAACATTCGCCAACTCTTAAAATATTTAGGTATGACACTGAGCGGTTAGCAAATGGGTTAAATCGCGTAGTTCCTTTCGAAATTCATAGAGACCTGATTGAAGAAGGGTGTTTCCCCAAACTCACAATTCAAAATGCTTCCATCAACTTTTCTGGGAGGCAGGCAAATAGCGTATTGCATGTAAACAACTATTGTAAAGTTTAAATGTTTGAATGGGATACATGGAATGACTTTGTAGTGGCAGACTTAAACACTATATATGATCATTTTTTTCATTATTTGTGTTTCTAGGATTTTAATCGAACTCGAGAACCGGACAGTAATTTGAACATCTTAACAATGCAGGATATAAGAGCTTGGTGCGATCGAATAATTGAAGCTATTGATGCTGGCTTTGCCATACAGGTTAGTTTGTTGAATAAATTTAGTTAAATTCTTCTTTACTTTCATTTATTTTATTGGTTTTGTTATTAGGAAGGAGGAGGCAGAGTTGATTTGAGAACTGAAAAGGGTATTGATGTTGTTACCAACATGTGGGAATCCAACTTTGACACACCACATAGGAAATATTACGGGATGCCCCATAATTATGGCCATTCAGCATTTGGATTTTGTCACGATCCTGACTACCGCTATAAGGTTGTGTCCTGAAAAGAAACCATAATATATTGAATTGCAAATTAAAATGGAGGAACTCATTAGCTAGTAAACGCATGCATTATGGAATGATATTTATGATTTCAGGCACCACCTGGCGTAATGTTTTTACCTGCTACTTCAATGCGTGATCCGGTATTTTACCGATGGCACAAATATTTGGATCTTATTAGTCAACGGCAGAAAGATTACCTTCCACTGTATACGCAAGCAAATGTACGCAAAAAAGCAACTGTGGATAATAAAATTGTATTTGGAGCAAAAGGCAAAATATTAGATATTCATATGGTACAGTAACTTTGGTGTGTATGTTGGTAATATATGCAGCTTCAATGGACTGGGATTACCGTTAATGAAGTCCAAGTAGTCCGTGGAGAAGAAAGTCGTTTGCCTGTTGCACTTGATCCTGTAAATAATTTGGTAACTCACTGGATGCAAAGTGATGTTGAGATGTCTCGTGGGCTAGATTTTGGGAGAACTAATCTAAATGGACTGGGATCTATATGGGTTCGTGTTACCCACTTGCAGCATCTTCCCTTCATCTATCGAATTCGGGTGGGCAAAAATTCAATAGAAAAGAAGGAAAGTAAAAAATAGGTTTTTATAAAATGTCGATATTTTCCACAGGTCACAAATCAAACGAGAGGTGATGTGCAAGCCACTGTAAGAATTTTCATGGCTCCCACATTGGATGAAAATGGTGACAAACTTCCATTTTATGAGCAGAGACTTTTATTTTTTGAAATGGACAAATTCACGACAACCGGTAAGAGTAGAATATAACTAGTAAAATGAAAAACTCCTGTACTATATGAAATAACCATTTTAATATTATCAAATGAAAATTTTGTTAAACTTCACTCAAAGTTCCACCTGGTGAGCACATCATCATCCAAAAGTCCGAAAATTCCACCTTAACGGTTCCCTGGGCACAGACTTTTCGAGAAATTGAAAGAGACACTGAATCACTAACTCGAGCTCAAGCAATTTGCAGTTGCGGATGGCCAGATCATCTTTTATTACCGAGAGGTAAAGTAGAAGGAATGCAGTTTGATTTGTTTGTCATGCTCACAAACACAAAAATTGACCAAGTTGCATCAAGCAGAAGACAACTTGGAACACTTACTCCGAAAGGAACATGCCGTGACTCTATTAGTTACTGCGGAATGATTGATGACAAATTCCCAGACTCACGGCCAATGGGTAGAATGCATATATTAAATTTTCTCAATCACTGAGCATTTCTCATTCAAAATTCGCAAGTTTATTTCCAGATTGTCTAATATTATACTGAACATTGTTTTAGGTTACCCATTCGATAGACCTGCTGTTCAAGACGAACACGGTAACGGAATGTTCGTGGAAGACTTTGTGACTCCTGTTTCTAATATGGGGATTGCTGAGGTAAACATGAAGCTACATTTTGTTGATATAAAAAAATCTATAAATTATAAATTTTACTAACAACGTTTTCAAAAAATGTAGGTGAAAATATTTCACGTTGAGAGAACTCTAGTGAGAGGAAACGGAGCACCGGAAACTTTAAGGAAAATTCATGTTACCCCGTAGAAAGCATTTTAGGGACTATTGTACGAGTAAAGACCTAAAGTTGGAAGTGTTTCCTTTATTTTTGGTTTTTACAAGTTCCTGATTTTCGTCACAATTTAAATTCAAACTAATCTATTTGTATGTATATATTAACATCATTCTTATAATAATAAAAAAAAACATGAAAACTGCAACAAAAAAAATTATTAAGCGCACATTATTTTTTCGTTAAAAAATCTCTCAATCATTCATTCATTCTACTATAACAAAAAACATGATATTTATGAAATTAACAAATCAAAAATCGAATCAAACAAACGAGCATCACAAATTAATTAACAACTTAATAGATTTCATACATGATGTTTTAAAATCATACTTGCTTATTAGGGACGTGTATGCAAGAGTAAATATATTGGATCCAATATAACACGTTCTAGTTTATCTAGGATCCACCAAACAATAATTATTCAATGATGACTCTAAGCCAGGAGGAAAATTAGATAAATGCACTATAATAGAACGGACGTGGTTCTAATTTTTTATAAAGTTTTTTAAAGATACAAACCGAAGCTCATTTTCTTTAACCACATTTTTTATGTGGTATCTATGATTATCCCGAATTTTAAACAAGAAACACCCAAAGCATGCAATAAATGATACAGAAATGCATACATATTATATTTACTGAGGATGAACTCTTTTTGCAACATTGTATAAAAGAGGATTTAAATTTGAGGTAACAGTCAAATCTATAAATACGAGAAAGGAAACCACCAAACGATTTTCCTATGTAGTTAAGTAATCAGACTTTAATCTCTGCTTTAAAAAATCATGAATGGGGTACATATATAAAGCAGAGGTATAGCGTACAAACAGGCTTATTTATTTCAAACGATTGACGATTAAAGTTAATAATTTATGGGACATTGTAGAATCCTTGTTAGTCTTGCTTCTACCTAGCAAAAACTCCAATTATGGACTACAGTGAAGAAATTAGGTTTACTTGCATGTTAGAACGAGTTGGAGAGCCTTTGTACTTGAGTCCGCGAGGTCATGGAACTACAAAATATCTTTACAATCTTCCAGCCGATCATTTGGTACGAATTTTTTTATGTATTTTGTATCTATTCTTATCCATATATCCTTATTAAATGAAACCCTACCTCTGTACCTTCAACCTTTGTTTCAATTGATTAGCAACCTTACGAGACACAATCAATGGTAGAGCTTCGCAAACTAATACCACCGACGACAGTTATAGTCGAAGTGCCCGTGTACTATCCAAGTGTACCTTATGATTTGAAGTCCATCCAAGAAGCAGTACCACGAAAGTCTGTATTCAGTGAATTTCATGACAAACATGTTAATGCCGCGGACGAATTGACGAGAATACTAATGGGTATGAATATCTATGAAATTTACAAAGGAGAAGTCACGTCAAATTTTATGTTTTCTAACACAATTTCATATAAATTTCGAAGGTCAGCCAACAAGGAACGATTTTTTTAATGCATGTGCACTTTGCCGAGATCAAGTGAATCCTCATTTGTGGGTTCATTCGTTTACCCGAGCTTTACTACGACGACCTGATATGCGAGGGTTCAGAATGCCAGCAGCATGGGAGATAATGTTAATCAATTATATATACATATATAATATGATATTTATCATTACAATGTGGGTATAAACTTATCTATGATATTATACATAGGCCTGATATGTTCGTAGAAGCCAAAGTTTGGAAAGAGGCCATTCAGCAATCAATTATTACAGCACAAGAGCGCGTACTGACTAAAATATAATATTCAAATATTTCTTTTGAAATGTTTTTATACAATGGACATTCAAAATAATTCTTTTCTCTTAAAGGCTATCATTGTCATCGACAAGAATTTCTCGGGATCCAACGTGAATCCAAATCATAAGCTTGTGTATTTTACAGAGGATGTTGGAATAAACACTCACCATTGGCACTGGCATATTGTTAATGCTTTTAATGCCCCCAAAGGCACTGTAGATAGAAAAGGTGAAATTTTTTATTACATGCATCATGGCATGCTGGCAAGGTGGGTTATCAACTTTTAATATATTAAATGAAGCTATGGATTTGATTTCTCTGGTGGAATTTATGGATTATACAATAATGCATTGAATTAATGAGTCATGCACTTTTTCCTAGGTATGATGCAGAGCGATTAGCAAATGGACTCAATCGTACTACACATTTTGACATACATTCAGATGTAATAGAAGAGGCTTGCTTCCCCAAATTATCTCTTCAGAACTCGAGAGCAAATCTAGCTGGAAGGCAAGAAAATACGGTGATACGTGTAAGTTTTTATTCGCCTAATAAATTTATTGTTGTAGTATGATTAAAGATTATAATTTGCTTAATAAGCTTGCACTTATACATACATTCATCAGGGCTTTCGCCGATCCAGAGATCCAGCATCAAACTTTAGGCATGAAATATTGTCAGTTTTGAGATCTTGGGCTGACAGGGTTATGGAAGCCATTGACGCTGGGTTTGCAATCCAGGTAAATCTCACCTGCTCAACTCATAATTCATTTGGATGCATAAGCGAAAAAAAAAATTATAGGATGAATTTTCGTCAAGTTCAATACCAATTTTAATATGAAACGGTTTTTTTAGGAAGGAGGAGGCAGAGTTGATTTACGAACAGAGAAAGGCATCGATGTTGTTACGAGCATGTGGGAGTCCAGTTTCGATTCTCCTCATCTAAACTACTATGGAGTGCTTCACAACTTTGGGCATTCAGCCATTGGTCTTGTTCACGACCCTGACTTCCGCTATAAGGTATAGCAATGGATATAATATTGATCATTAATCATCTGAATATTTTTATTTTCATGATTATTATGTAGGAGCCACCAGGACCAATGTTTTTCGCTGGAACTTCGATTCGGGATCCAGTATTTTTTCGGTGGCACAAATATCTAGACTATTTCAGTCAGCGACAAAAGGACTACCTAAAACCATACGGTGATACGGTGAGTTAAAGTTTTTACCTTATAAGTTATGGAACGCATTCATCATAAAACTGATAGACATTTTGCTTCTTAGCTTCAATGGAATGGTATTGTTGTAAACCAAGTCCAAGTTGTACGGAGCGAAGATAGTCGCTTACCAATGACTCTTGGCAGAGCCAACAATTTGGTGACATACTGGATGCAAAGTGATATTGAGTTATCTCGTGGATTAGATTTTGGACGAACAAATTTAAACGGTTTGGGTTCCGTGTGGGTTCGTGCTACTCATTTACAGCACTTGCCATTTGCATACGGCATTCAGGTAATTGTGTCCTCATGTTTTGTATATTCAAAGTCTTACAATAATTAATACTTCATTCATTTTGTTATATCAGGCGACCAATCAGACAAGGGCCGACGTTCAAGCCACTGT
The DNA here is from genome assembly GCA_964034955.1 of Orchesella flavescens. Lineage (NCBI taxonomy): Eukaryota > Metazoa > Arthropoda > Collembola > Entomobryomorpha > Orchesellidae > Orchesella > Orchesella flavescens. Next base: position 33,015,765 of record OZ035954.1, on the reverse strand, counting down.
AAGAATTTTCATGGCTCCCAAATTGGATGAAAATGGGGACAGATTTCCATTGGCTGAACAACGAGTTTTATTTTTTGAAATGGACAAATTCACTACAATTCGTGAGTTTTAATTTAACTATTTTTACTTTTGATTAAAATGTTACGCGGATATGTATTAGAATTTTTTTTAACCCCTTCCTACAGTTCATCCGGGTGAAAATATCATCACTCAAAAATCAGAAAATTCCACTTTGACTGTCCCCTGGGGACAAACATTTCGAGAAATTGAGAGGGATACAGTCACCTTAACTCGAGCTCAAGCAATGTGTAGTTGTGGGTGGCCAGAACATCTTTTGCTACCAAGAGGCAAAGTGGATGGTATGCCATTTGATTTGTTTGTTATGCTCACTAACACGCAAATTGACCAAGTTGCAACAAGCAGAAGGCAACTTGGAACACTTACTCCAAAGGGAACCTGTCGTGATTCGATTAGTTACTGTGGAATGATTGATGACAAATTCCCAGATTCACGGCCAATGGGTAAAATTTCCCAGAAAGAGATAAAATCAACTAAATATAGAGCATATTGCTAATACCATCATTTTGAATCTTTATTGTGGCTACGTGCACTTATAGGATATCCATTTGACAGACCTGCTGTGGCAGATGAAAACAGCAAGTTAAGCATGTTCATAGATGACTTTGTATCTCCTGTCTCCAACATGGCTTCCACTGAAGTAATGTTTAAAAAGTTTATCATACAAGATTTACTTGATTAAGTTAAAAAATGAAAAGCAATCTCACAATTTGCTCTTTGAATTTTAAATTACAGATTAAAATCTTTAACATTGACAAAACAATTGTGAGAGGTAACGGTGCTCCAGAAAATGGACGGAAAATTTACGTTACCCCATAGGTTTCATCGTGCTCTGACAATGGTAAACTTCAGTTCAACGAATTTCGCGACCTGATGTTTTGTGTTGGGCCGATATATCAAATCTGGGAAGTTTCCTGCTTATCTTCAGATTAAACTATTTAAATGAGTTAGACTTCACCTATGCATGCGTCATCTATATAATCTTCTATAATCCGTCATTTATTCAATTTATCTAGACCAATAATGTAATACAATGATAATCCTATTAGGCCATAGATTGACAATGAAAAACATGTGCCATTAACCACAACTCCACAAGAATGATGTATGTATATTATATGTGTAATCATTTAAAGGTTTGTTTGCATGTTTAAAAAGATGTGTCAAGCATAAAATATTGTATACCATGTCGTTTTTTTTTTTAAAAAAAATGTCCTTATCAAAAAATTGCGTGTAGAAATAATGACTATAGTGAGCATTGTCTGATATCACGTTACGTAATTTAAGTTTTCAATGCATAATAATATGTACTTTCGTAAGGGGACATTTTTTCTTAAAGTCTGAAAAAATAACACACACTTAATCCCTTTTTAATGTCAACTGAAGCTGTACCTATTGAGGTAGCAAGCATGCCGTAGGGTCATTACATCTAGAAATGCAAACTGTGACTAGCTCAACTTGACTTGATTGACATCACTTTTTAAATTACATTTAGAGTATGGTTTGCTACCCATGTAATTTCAGGTTCCACAGACATAATGTACATCATTAAAAATTCAAATTTAAAAAAATGATCTTATTTAAACTTCAGTAGGCTACGACTGAAAAATAAAGTGCATGTAAAGCGCAAGTAAGTAAATGATTGAATTAAGTTTGTGGACTTAATCAAATCATAAAAAAGTGTTACAATGCTACCCTCTTTTGTTGATGCACTAAATTCAATAAATCAAGCTTAAAACATAATGCTGTCTACTTCAATGAACGAAAAACATTGTTTTTAATGATTAGAAGGAAAAAATGTATTGTATGTGAACTTCAATCAAGCAGCACTTTTCTAGTTTACAAGAGTAATTGCACTCATGTCGTCTCAGCATAAGTTAATACGCACCTTCGATTCAAGTGAAGCTGCTGCAAGTTTTGCTTTGAATTTATTTTAAAAATCACAAAGCATTACTAAAGTTGCCTGCATATTTGTTCCATTTGCATTAAAAGTTTGTAGCTTGCGGTATACTTGCTCGTTTGACAATAATTAATCTGAAGTCTAGAGGTTGCTAATCAGATGACCATTAGCTTTTCCACCCAAGCAATAATAACCAGCATCACACTTTTAGGTACGCTGTAAGAACAACTAATCAAATATTCCCACGGGAAATTGTAAAGGCTCTTTGTAAAATACATATATATATAAGTTAGTTTAGTTTGTACATTAGGCCAATAGTCACAAAGATTGCTTTTAGCTCACAGAAATAAAGCAAATGCTTGAGAAGCAATAACATGCTTTATGTATTTGTTCATAAACATTATGAGCACAAGGTTTTTTTATGAGTTTGCATTTTACATGTATACGTATGAGTTTTTTTCATCAGTCTTTGTTGATGCGTTTTGATGACTGTTCAATTAGCATTGAAAAAGTCTCAACATATAGCCCCTTTGTAAGCCATCGCTAATTATTGGTTTATCAGGGCCGAGATAATACCTAATACCAAAAGGAGACTTTGATATGTTGTATACTTTGTTGGCTTGGCACATGTCAGTTGCATTTTGTGGTACAAATCTATGCATGTTATTGTAAAGAAGTTGACAACTCTTCCGCCCGTCCTAACAAAACTACACTTGATACTAGATTAATTTTATTTCGGAACTAATCAATACAACTTAAAATGCATTCAGATTTGTAAGGTTCATAATGTCTTCATGAATTCAATCGTCACTAAAACTGTGAAGCATGATTACCAGGAGAAAGGGGATTGCTGCAATTCTCTGAAGTTCAATTTATGTTGAGTACGCAACAAGAGTTGAAGTTGTATCATGTTACAGAACATGATAAACGGGATTTCTTGTACAATATCATGAATAAATATATAGGGACACAATCAAGATGGTCAACGGTCATTTGTTTCAGGAGGATTTGCAGCTTTATGTACGTATATCTATACCTGCAATCGTATTCAGAAGCATGTTGAATGACGATGCTCTTAAACTTGGGAATAATTCATTTGTAATTTGTATGATGAAACAGATGTGCATTAAAGTGGAATTAAGATTAAACTGTGAAAGTCGTGCATATCGGATTGGTAAGTCAAGTGCGTATGACAAAACTCCTTGAGTCAAGAAAAGCTTTATTGTTCCTAAAGGTGATTTTGATGACGACATTATTGTGCGTATTATCAACATTACCGTAGCTTTGTTTGAGTGACTAATGACCATACAAGTTCGAGTTCCGTTATGAAATCCATGTGAGTCGGTATATCACATCACATCACCATAATTATGATGACAAAGACAAGTTGAAATCCCTTCGTTGATAATCCTAGTGCTTATTGCTTGCATTATTGTGTGTATATTGACATTCAATTATATACTGTATTAAACATATAGAGTTCTTTTGAGTTAAAACTTTGAAATGCATTACACAACCCAGCCCTTCACACAGCAATAGCAATACAAACCATATAGCACTTATTTATAGCTTTTGAAGAAATGAATCAGTAATCAAGTTATAAAATGAATGAGTCAGATAACGATTTATCACGATTACTACCCCAATAATACTAGTTCAACGATTTTTATACAACTTTTTAAATAACTATTTCACTTTCCTTATAAGAACTTTATCGTTTTCCACTGAGTCTAACCAAAACATCATATCGCCTTTAGAATGGGGATCGTTTATCTGGATTACATCAGAAGATTTGTTGCGTTTTGAAAGAAATGACTTGATGGTTGAAATCAAAGGGCACCTCCCCCACTCTAAGCAATTTACTAAATCCACTATTTTTTTCAATATCAACATATCATATTTACATCATATAATCTATAGTCAGTAGTGAATAGACATGTTCTTTTTCAAAGTTACAGCAAAAGGGTAGACCACGAATCAGCATGAAAATGGGTAATCTGCCCTGCTCTTTATTTTCATATAAAAATTAGCAATAATAATTATTGCACATTGCATTCCTAGATATGTACGTCAATATGTATATCACTTCCACTTATCTTAAGTCTCAAGCCCAATTATGAATTAGTGTTGCTTCACTTACAATAACCTCAAATAGGGACTTATTTCAAGTATTGCACATTCCGTTTTTGTAAAAGCAGGAGGGAGGGGAAATATTTAGAACATTTTGTTCTAAACTGTAGACAGTCAGGTATATGAGGGTATAATATAAAATATATATACGCTCAAATAGTCATCTTCAAGGGGGAAATTACACATTTATCAAGTATAAATAGAACTGTAATATAAAATTCTGTGAAAAAAATAAAACAAGGTCTGACGGAAAAAGGGAAAAGAAAATACATAATATGCTTTATATGTACTTACATAGTTTGCTTTGCTTATACTTTTCAATTCATATCCTTCTTGGGTATGTATCTTCAAGCAATGTGTACGAAGAATCCGTTTGAGCAAAGTATTTTTTCAATCAATTGGGGCCATCTCATCTCATTTTTACACGATTAGTTTTTATAATCTATCCGTTTCAAAGTGTTCGTCGACCGTACCGTCATTTTATACTCTGTTACCTTTAAAGTGGTTAACCCTTCTTCGCCTTCTTCAACAGTAACTAACTGTGTGAGAGAAGAGGAGAACAAAAATATGACGAGTACAAAATATGCCTAATAACCTAAGCCTGAGACGAGATTAATTTCATGTCATTGCAATGTCAGTGCAATGTTTTTTACAAAAAAAACGCCTACTTATTTAGGCATAATTTCTTTTTGCATGTTGTAAAATGCGTGAAGTCTCTGTTGCATATCTCCTCCTTTAATCATCGTCATCATCGATTCCGATGCGTTGGCACATTTTCCCCTCCGTGTGCAATGCAGTGTATTCATGCGATGTGAAACAAGAGATGAAGAGATGCAATGAATAATATACATATCTTTTCTTATGAGTATTGTACCAAGAATATGGTAATATTCTATTTTTGCAGGGCCTAATCTTTTGACGGCACAACACAGCGGCGTAGCATGTTGAGCAGTTTTTACTTATAAGCTTGAATGGCTGGCAAAATTAGCTCGTTAGTTGTTAGTGTGAATAATGCTCTGGTTTTTTTTGCTAAAAACTTTATCTTTAGGTTCAAGGGAATGTTATGAAAATAGGACCAAGTTCAGATTCCTGCTGCTGATAGGATGAGTATATGTAGGTAACTTCTATAATGAGAAGATTACTTTTGCTTATCACATCAATTTCATTTCAGCTCATGTTCAGTTTATGAGTTTTTACAATGGTTTTATTTCTTTATGACAGTTTTAAAATGCAGCCTAATTCTTCTCTTTGATAATTAGCATCTCCCAAAAAAAATTGTCCAATGATACTGCACTCACGAATATAAGTTATCGTTGTGATATGATATGAATTAAGTCATTATGGGATTCATTCAGATAGGTGACGTTAAATACCTTAATTTTTTGCCCTTTCAGTTCATTCATCCCATTTTTTGATGATTGTTTGTAGCAGAGTGCACGTCATTCATTGTGTTCCCTTATCAGTTGACATTTGCATGTACATTTTTTCATTACTTTTACTCTGCCATTCACTGACACCAACAGCCATAACAGTGAGAGAACTTCAGTGGGACTGAAAATCGAATAATATATAATGTTAATATAATGTGCTGCTGATGCAGCAGCTGCAATTCGTAACGTCTTTATACATTTCTATACTTGAATGAATTTTAAACTTTTACAACGTGCAGCATAATAAAATACATTCGTCTTCGTCACCTAAATACATTTCAACTCCTACCAATTCACCTGTCGCATGTCGGTAAAATTTAAACGAGCTATTCAAGGATACAATATACAATAAGTGTTAAAAAATGATTAAGTTTTTTTGCGATTGCTACCAATACATTTTGATCAATCTATTTTATAATTTAGACATTTAAAATCTTTTCCTATGAATTCAAATTTCAACTCAACATTTTATCAATTTCAAGTCCTGTAGTACTTGTATTGTAGAAAAGTTCTTTGAAACGAAACTGTTTCAGGACTGAAACTATGTACTAGAAACTCAAACTTTCAACTTGAAGTTTTTCCACGCTGCGCTGGACGAAAATGCAATGGCATTATTTTTTACAGCATGAAGTTTACATGAATGATCATATATAGCATATAGTTTGGTTGTGGCCCGCAGTGATAAGCATTTCGACATGGCTGACTATGTAATAATCATTAAATTAAAAACATATTACGCTAGTTAAACACAGCTCTCTGACTGTATACCGCACGGTAGTAAAAATGGGTACTCAAAGCATATATATATATATATATTATGAAGGGTGGAGATACAAATTTGTATTTATACAAGCTTTGCCTTAACTGCCACCAACCACTTCTGCACGTTGTGCTGTTAAATTAGCTTGATGAACATATTGGGATGGAAAAAAAGCATGGCAATTTTTAATGAAGAAGGAATGCATGTATTGTAAAAGCATATATAATGATAATGGCTGAGAAGAAAAAAAGACAAAATAAAAAACTTTTTAGCAAAGGAGTAAAACGGGGTGCGGCTCATCAAACTGAGCGAAAGAGTAGCTGCATTAGTGCGACTAACTATCATGTGTATACTATATAATACCTTGGTCGAGCAATGAGCAGAGATAGATAGATTGTGTCTCATGACGTTCTTGATAGTAGCAGTTTAAAGGAACATGAGCATAATATAAAAGTAAATATGCTAACAAACTCTAAATACTAATCCTCCATATCAAATGAAATGCACCGTAACACGGTGCAGTATAATGTGCAATAAAAACAAGTTACAATTTCCTTTGTAAAAATTGTGATGTGATGGGTTAAATTTATTGAGTTCGTCATTCACTCACTCACTCAAGTCAGAGTCCCACAGTTACTTTTTGCCATTGAGTTTAGTCTTGTTGATGGCTATTGATAAGGATGAATTGATAATATGATGACTGACTAGACCAAATCGCTACCTGACTGACTGAGTGACTGACTGATACAGATAGATTTTATTGTGGGACTCGGGCATGCATGCGTTCTCACCTTTTTCTCTCATTGTTCATTATAACACCTTAAAACCCTAAGCAAAGTTGTAAAAGGAGCTGCTACTAACTTATAAACATACATACATACTAAGAGACTAGCTCTAGCTCCCAGCATTTCCACATAACAGCAACTGTCATTTGTTTATGATATGGTGATTTCTGTCGTATTCGTATATATTAGAGATTCATTATACATAATATAAGCTCATGAGCACATGAATGCATGCACAAACTAATATAATATAAAGGCTTGGTGCACTGCTGGTAAAAACGGTTACCACCCTTTCCTCTTGGTGGCTCGTGATGATGATGATGATGACTACTGACTGACTGAACAATGTCGAAGTCGATCCCTCCTCAATAATGCTATTCATTTTCAATACTTTGCAATATCATATCTTATTTAATAGATACATATAGATACATACATACATTAATGTATGGGATAATACAAAATACATTATATCTTCAAGACTTTTACATCCCTGAGCTGAGGGAGCATTTGTATTATTATATTATACTTATTATAGGCTCACCCATATCAATTCTTCAGCTTATCATAGCCATAATATTATGCATGCTCAAATCTTTACTTAACAGCATATATGTACTACCAACTACCAACAACATTCAATCTAACTCCAATCCATCCCCTTCTACTCTACAATTTTCATCTCTTTGTTTGCACCTTCTTTTCTTACGCACTTATTTTGCTACTGCTTTAAAGCGTCGAGTGTCGGGTCCTACCTACCACACCACACCACCAAGTATCACGCCTTATGATGTACATGCATGAGTAATACAATGGTTTTGTATGAAATCCACAATCTTTATTTTATACATATGCAGTTTCTTGAAAATGTGCGATGCTCCTACAGAGATGGTGATACTGATGATGCTTTCATCAGTTTTGCTGAAAGGGGATATCCTTCTCTCTCTCTCCCTCATTTTAAGTGTACTGATGGCTGATGGTGTACCCTATGCATATTAATAAATCTCACCATCAGTGCCACTCTCTTCAGGTAAAGGTGGTTTGGTTTGGTTTGGTTAACGAAAAACTATCTCTGAATATACATATTTTTTTTTGATTTTCTTTGCATTTACACATAGACTATATCATACTTACCTTAGCTATCTCATCCCCACATTACATTAAATATGTAAAGAAAGATAGGATTCTATGCTTTTTCAAATTGTTGAACAACACAAACCCAACTAACTAATGATTAGCACGCTCAGTTCATCTTTGAAGTCTGTTTGTTGATGGTCATCACACTGAAGGCAGACAACAGCAGGCAAGCCGAACAAAAAATACATAAAAATAGTTTAGTGTAAAAAGTATACCTTGTCGGCAGTAAAACCATTATTAGTTTTTTTAAAGTGTAGTAATTAATTGGCAATTTTTAACAACTAACAAAACTCAATAAGTGATTGTGTGTACTTTTGATTTCAGAGATTAGCATCTCTGGATCAAACCCAATTTTGATTGGGTTCCCCATCCACCACATCACAACGGAACACGCGTGTGTCCAACCCACACGTTTTTAGTCAGAACCGGATACCTAAAGTCAAAAGTGAAGAGACAAATTCTGGAAAGTTTTTTTATTTAAGTGGGCAGGAAGTACGTTAAAAAAGTAATTGGTCGTTAGCTCGTTAACATCAAGAAACAATCGCAATTTTCTTCGGATTAGGCGTTCAATTTTGTTTCTCAACCTACGCGCTTGACATTAATTTGGAGAACGCTATTTTGAAGATACGCCTACGTTCCATCACAAATTTCTTCTTTGTGCAGACTTTTACCAGGATATTAAACACGGATTGACAAGAATTTTAACTAAAAAGTAGTTGTTGAGAAAATTCAAGGAAAAAGTTGTTTCATTTCATCCTATTAATTTTGTGACAAAAAAGTTTTCCAGTTTCCAGCAACCACCCAGCAAGTAATTCCAGTATCCAATCAGACGACTTGATGATAGGCACAGGATCTCTTGGAAAACAAAGAAATTGGATAATATAAATTTTCTCCAGGTAAGCTACTGCCACATAAATTGATTTATTTTAGTAAAAAGTAAACGACGTCAAAGTTCCATGTAACAAATCAAATTACAATCCCTTCATTTTTTCATCATTTCTTCAATCGAGAACTGGTCCACTTCTGAATTTAAGTTGCATTAGTTGCAACCCCATTTCCAAAGCTTGAATTTGCTTGTAGTGACACTACTCTCTCTCTCAAATCATAATGATAGCGTGGCTTGGCTAACAAAGAAAAAAGCATGAAGGGGTGATATTTTTTCTTACTTTTTGGAGATACGAAAGATACCAATCTCTGCAAGCAGACCAGAAGTTAATCACGTATTCTACATACACGTTATTTGTCCTTGCAAATTGTGGCAATGCAGATTTTCCTTCGCTCTGCTCTCCTTCTGATTTCATGCTGAAATTTTTTTCACTCGTTTTTTGATATAATAAAACCAAAGCTAAAGGAGAAGGGTTGCAGGCAAGCTGACTGATACAATAATACAATAAAACAAGGAAGAGTTGAAATGGTTCTGCATGTAAAAAAAATGCCTTAAAAATCACCACCTGAATTCCATTCAAAGATTCAACTTACTATCAATCTAGTAGACTCAGCACTTTATTAACATACTGCACCAACCATATTATTCTCTTTTCATTCATTAAGAGTTAAAAGCAGCAAGAAAAATTGCATTCATAGGGCTTCTTCAAGGCAACTCAGCAGCCTTGCATGTTCTTAATTTTTAATTTATCCTTCCAGCAAATGTTTTTTTTGACATGCAAAAAAGGAAGCCGAAAGGATTGGAGTTCACGTTTCATCATCATAATCATATATCATATCGTAATCACTCACTGCTTCCGATTTAACGTCTGTATACTATTTAATGTGAAATGTAATACATATTTTTAATATTTATGAAAGTTTTCTGACAACATGTCTAAAACAAAAGAATGTTGAATGTAGCTGTTTTTGTGAGCATTTTAGCCCTTTAATGTTCAAGGCATAAATATAGCTAGTCTAGTACCATAAAGACGAAAACTATCGAACTCTAGCATACATAATATATATATCGCATCAGCATCATAATCATCAAGGTTCGTTTTTCTTCATTTGATTAGAAAGAGAAAATATTTACTTTGGCTGACTTTTGTTTTTTACGCCAAAGTATTCACTCTTCCCTCAAGTTTTGGCTATTGGCTAGTACTTACTTGACAGCATTATCATGTTTATCGTCATGTCGTATGTATTCGTAAAAGAATGCTCTATCTTTAATCTTGAGATGTCATCGAAAGTCATCATTATGCAGTATACGAGAATATTATGAATGATGAAACAGGAATATGCTACAATAAAGAGTTATCAGTTTCAACTTCGACCAAAGAGTCATTAAATATTTTTTTACTACAGATAAGAAAAGGGAAAAAACTTTTCTTCTTCATTCTTGTAGCTCCAACTCATTTTCTTGACGTAATAAGTCCTCATCTTCTCTGAAAATCTAAATCTTCTCTTTTGCTTTTAGCTGCAATTGCAACTACTACTTCATAAAACAACGTAACGCATTATATTTTTTTAACAAAGTATTCTTACATGAGGTACACAAAGTTCATCTTATTGAAATAACCTAAAAACTATGTAAACATTACTTGATCATTCAAGAAACACCAAGAAGCGTAATATATTGAATCTTTGCAATTTGCCATAATAATGCAATGCAACCGTGTAGTTCTGTACTTAATATTATTTAGGAGCAGGATGTGTGTGCTAGTACTACACTGCTTTATTTGAAATTGAAAGAAGTGATTATGCTGATGACTTCGAAAAAACAAGACGAAAATGAAGGTTTCACTAGCTAAATAACACACATTTATTTTTATACAATTTCTACGAAAATATTTCGTCCACGCCGAGAGTGCATTGTATTATTGCAAAGCTAAATAGGAATATCGTGTAGTACTTCATCGGTACATGCAATTTGCAACAACATCACAAAGAATGCATTCACGAAGCCAATGAAAGGTAAAAAAAAAGTTAAACTCGTCACCACCAACCAACTTAAATACCGCACTGTTACTAAAAAAAGCGAGTCAGCAGTGAATGTTCTTTTGCGGCGTGTACTACTAAAAAGAGAGTAGTTTTTCGCACATTGTATTAGTATTAGTATCGACCGACTACCGAGGCTTAAGTTGTAGTACGATGGGCTAAGCATGCTCAGCAAAATGCGTGTAACGAGTTGCACTTCAATAGCAACAGCAGCAGCATATCCCTATCATTACATTTACATTACAAACAGAGAAATTTGGCTGATTTCAAGTCTGACTCATTCAGTTTTCAATATTTTTTATGCATCGCATCGCATGCCTTGCCCAAGAGATTTAGAAGCGTGTACTACTACAACTACATATATTTTAAAATCAGCTTTATTTGTCGTGATCATTTTGTTTGAAAATGTAAACGTTTTCTCAGTTTTTCCTAAATTAGAGGAGGGTACAAATAAATGTGAGCATAATAATTATTATTATATTCTTATAATTATAAGGGCAATAGGATTTGGATGTACTATTTGTAATCTTGTAAGCAATATATATGCATATTAACGTGTAAAAGTGCAAACGTCCTTTTCACGGACTGATTCACAATTATGACTCGTTCTTTTTTCTATCTTCATCGCTCTTACCTACTTATACTTACAAACTTGCATGTATACAGTTTTAGCTCGTCGGATCTTTATACACTTTTGATTGTAAATAAACTCATGCTTCTCTCTCACTTCAACGCTGCATAATTTACAGCCCAAAATCTGAAACTGCAGTTTTACCTTGCCGTGCCGTGATGGTCGGCCTCAAGAGAGAAAAATAATAGGAGTTGGTGCATTTTGTTTACATTGTAAGACCCATATACATATATATTTATCTATTGTTGCAATCTCAACGCAACAAAATGTAGTTAGTTGCCAGCAGGAGCAGCAGCAGCTTGCAAGAGTCGCAGACTAACTAACTGTTATGTTTTTGCGTTGTCAGTCGGTGTGGATGAACCGCTTCTTAAGTGCATTCTCAAGGATGTTGCATGATCTTTGCAAGCATGCATGCCTCCCTAAACTACCTATATCCTAACAACATGTTGTTGAGATGGAGAGGGTTTGTTATTCAATGAAACGTGTTTTTGTTGTTTTTAAAACTGCTAAACAAATCCCACATGGCGATTTCTTCGATTTTGCATGCTGTTCACTCTCCTAGTAGGGAATGTTATCGTTCCTTTACTGCAATCTCATAGCGTTACAGTATCATATAATGTTCAAACATTGATGTTCTTAACGCTGCTACCAGAAACGCATAATACTGCGTGGTGAAACCGTTACTTTATCATCCCAAAGCTTTAGGCTATGCAAAGAGCTGAGCAAATTCAGAATCCAAAATTTATGGATTTCTTCTTCGAGCCGTTCTCCCACTACTACATTCCATAAATAAATGTGGAAGTAATTGGTTTGTAGTTTCAAGTCAGATATGCACACCACACCCGCGTGTCACGTCACGATATATACAATGTTTGAGGCAGGCAGGCACATTAGTAGTAGTTTACGGTAACAAACAAGTCATTGGAAACGAATCAATCATGTTATAGACTTGATAGCTTGCTGGTGGCATGGCATGGCATGGCATACACATGCAACAAATTGTATAAATAATACCCCCTCATTTATGAACAATGTGTGCCTAATCCGTTGTCCTTAAGGGAGAGGAGAGTCAAAGTATGTATCGAACCATATTATGTACTTTTATATCACCTGCCTGCTCAACTCTTTTTTGGGAGGGTTGGTCATGAAAGGGGTACACTTGAAAAAAAGGTTGTTTTCCTATTGTAACTCAAATAATATCAAAAGTTGAGCTCAAGTGCTATCACACCTTTGGTTTAAATGTCCTTCAAACCAGAAAAAAAGTGAAATTATTGCTGTCACGTCACGTCATACACGGTTCAATGCAGTTGTACAGTTAATCCATTCAGGTTAGGTAACGGAATACCCTCCAGTCATTCGGAAACCAAAATAAAACTACAGAAATAACTTATTTTGTACATCTTTCTGTGTTGTTAGCCGCTAAGGTAGAAAAATGTGACCTTAAAATAGAAGAGGACGCAAACACATCCGCTTCAAAAATAATATCATTATCAATGCCAATCACGCCAATCAGTGAATGGGAGGAAGCTTCTGTAAGAGGAAGTACATACGTAGGAGATTATATGCAATCTATATTGTAAAGCACAATGTGAATGTATTTACGTATGAATATAGAGGCTTAAGGCACAATTTAATGAAGGATATGCACATGTGCTCATATTATGCTTTGAATCAGATTCGGACTGGTAACCTACGATTAGTCCTAATTACACTTACCTTTTTTTCTGTACAGCTATATGATATTGCTGTTAGTCGCAAGAACATTCTTAGGAAGGAATCGAACGACACGATAAATGCCCACATCATATCATTTCATTTGCTATTTATTTGTTCAAATGATAAATATAAGCAGTTTGATTTCTATTCCTATTATCCAAGTAATGAGTTCATCATACGAATCGCACTATTATCCCCATATATGTACTTCACCTTATTACTTTTACTAGGTAGTTTTTTCATACCCAAGCATCTCTTGATGGGACGTGGACTCAATAAGAAAATGTGCAATTATGTGCCATTACTCCATCACAAATCGCCCGATAGCGCAATATTATTGGGTTTGAGAAAAGTAGAGTAAAGTTTAAGTTTGAATACAATAAACAAACATACCCTATTTGAACATTAGGTACAAATTTGCTTTTTGCTTCCATAATAACAGTCCAAAATGCATTTCTTTTCAACTCACATCCAACATCCCCCAACCCGATCCCCATCATCGCTTATCAAATCTATGGCTCAATGAGCAAAGCAAACCAAAGAACGAAATGGCATTCATTCAGCATTCAGCCATTTTTTTCTTTTTGCGACATCGAAATAACAACTGTCCAATGTCGTTTAAAGTAATGGTAATAATTTGGTTAGCATAAAGGTAACATTATAATAATGCCTAATGGCCAAACCATGTTGTGTGTGTGTAGTGGAATGGTGGTATTCATTTGTCGATCGGCTTACAATGCAAAGCAAACTCAAAACCGTAAGGACATCGCCATTGAAGCAAAATAAAAACTTTTTTCCCCTTCTTTTGGTATGAGATGCAAAGCAAACGTAACGTAACGAACATATATAAGTTTGTGCAGCGGCGTTCATGGCAGTGGGAGGTCGTTATCGTTTAGTTTTCAGGCAAGTTTTGTCGACCAAAGCAGTAGTAGCAATAATTGTTGTAATTAACGTTATTTATTAGCAAAGCAACTAAAGTGAACAACCACAATAAAGAAGGGAGCAAAAGTGGAGTAACTTTTCTGTGCTTCATTCTCCGCGTTATACATAACTTCAACTTCTCATCTCGTTCTCTAGCTCTCTGGCTTTGGTTGTTGGTTATTCTTGTAAGGCTGCTTGGTGGATGTGTGGGCTGAGGCTGATGTGATGTTATGTGATGATGATGGTCGTTGTTGTTGTGGCTGCCGTAGTGCTGGCGAAACATAAGCATTAGGCAATCTCCGCTCTCTCACTCCTTCATCTTGTTTGAAATCTCTATTTTGCTTGTTCTTGTTACAAATATACCACAGCACAACACAGCCTCATAACCCATCACATCATATCACAGCTCCTAATTTTTCGACCAGAATTTTTTGGTTAGCTAGCATGGCATAATAAACGAGACGAGGCTGTCGAATATAAGGCAAGGAAAAATAAAATGTTTGAAGAAAATATGGAGCTTCTTTGTTTGCTGATGATCATCACGATGATGTGAAGTGTGGTGTGGTAATGGAATGATAAAGATGAATACAATATATTATTATTCATTGAAAAATGGAGCCATCAACATCAAAATGCAGAGAAGAGCCTACACAAGTCAACCTTGAAGGACTGTTGCCAAAAATGATGAAAAATTTGAAGAGCAACAAGAAGTCAGATATAATTGTGGATTGGAGTGAAGTATGCGTATCATCACATCACGCACGTTTTTTTGCACAAAATGATACATACTTCAAACTACAAATTGCAAGACAAAAAAAATGAGGTGGTGTCACTTTTATCTCTTTTTTTTTTATAAAATATAACAACTTTTAGTTGGAAAAAAGTATAAATTCTGCAGTTTTAAAAGACGTCAGAAAACACTTTGGCTCTGCATGATCACCTCATTATAAATATTATTAGATGTAATTACTCCATCATGATTTTTGCAGTTAAAAATATACTTTTTGATCAACCTTTTCATCACGACAACTTGATTGTTAGATGAAGGATGCTATTAGGATATTTATGTAAAAAAACGACTTCATATATTCAATTTAAAAAAAAGGACAAGTCAAAACAGTTGAAAATTATAATGGATTTTTTCTTGAAAATGGATTTTTAGAATAAAAATTCATAATAATAATAATGTTGTCAGCCTCAGTGAGCCAAAACTATTTATTAAGAAAGACGAAGAAACAAGACAAGGTGAAAAGACCGCAGTGTGTGGAGGCAATCTGACATAGCTTGTAACTTCTTACCAAACATTCCAAAGAAGAAGATAATGAAGACTTTGAAGTGGTTTGTTGGTGTGACTAACTCGATGAGCGAGATTTGTAATTGCTTGTATAAATAGAATGTAGGGAATAGCGCATGCTGTTAATGCCAAGGAAAGGTTGGTAGTTGGTGGAATATACTGATGATTGATGATGATCGTCGGTGAACGGTTGTTTTTTGGTGGCGAGATGTTGCTGGTGGTGCTTTTGTTGATGATGATGGCAATTTAATTAGCCTACTATATGTATTCCATGTAATTTTCATGATTTCGCATCGCATCACAACCAGATGAACAAAAACCATATATATATATAAATTCTGTTCTTTTATGCTGCGAAATACTCAATGCAATCATACAAAAACAGAAAGAAGACATGTTATTGTTTGTGTAACCAATTTCTCACGGAGTGACTGACTTTGAGCAAGCTAATAATTTGTTAAAAACTGTTATATATCAAATACTAGAGTACGTAAAGCGTAAAGGGATATGTGTCCATACTGTAACTTTTTCTCAAGTGTTTTCTACTACTAAAGGTGAGGTTATTCACTATAAATTACAATAACAAGTCGGTGGCGTAGTGGTCAAGGTAGCGGTTTTGAGCATGAGCGTCACAGATTCGAATCTTTCTAAGGGAATTATTTTTTGCAATTTTTTGAAGCATCGACGTACATTGCTTCGTGACTTGCATGCCTATACCATCTCCTTGGGTTTGATTGCTGCATGATGCCATCGTGTACAGTCCTGTTTTATAGTCATATCGTATGCATGCATCCATGCACGTTGGAAGGCTAAAGCATGCACAAATTTCTTATGAAGAAATGTGTTCGTTCGCATCGAACAACTACTACTCATAAGGGCAACCAACAAATTCTTCGTGTTCGTTCGCATCGAACAACTACTATTCTTCATATGAAACGTGGTCGTTCGCACCGATTAACTACTACCAATAACGACTTCCAATTCAATTGGATACCCATAACCTTTGCCATGGGTAATTTTTATTGAGTAATAAGATTTATAGTAATAAGTTATTTTTTAAATTTTAATTGAGGTATGAGACCGTGTTATTATTCACGTTGATTATATTATATTATTTATATCATGCTGATTGCTGGGAGGTGGTGGACTATATTATTTATATTATGTTGATTGCTGGGAGGTGGAGGATAGTTATATGTTAATTGTCGGTGCGATGTCAAACGTTGGTTTTGGGAGAATAATTAAATGTAGGAAGCAGTGGATCATTAAATTGTTTTTGGTGTATTAAGAAATGTTAACTGGGGAAATATTTAAATTCGATTCTGTTTATCGGGGACTAGGAAAGGGTTTTCGAGTGTTGGTTTTGGGGTCCTCCCATAGGGAGGACGGGCCTAACTTGTTGGAGTAGAATATGCTAATTTAATTTAATATCATGCCTTCTTTTGACGATGCGATGTGACGAAACACATGCAAAGTACGCAGATAATTTTCATCAACCTTTAGTGACATATTTTGCAATGAATTCGGCTCACTCTCCCTGATTGGCATATCGGCATGTGCATGCATTTTGAACAGACGTGGGCCTCTCGAGTTAAAACTAATTTTAAAATGTTATGTCGAGTAAGTCGAGTGTGTTGACAAAATAATTATGATCTAATTTTGTTCGTCCAAGTTGACAGAAGTGGAAAACTTGTACTAGACCTTTTAAAAAAAATACATGCCTTTAAAATTACTGTGTTGAGCAATTCAAACTATAACTTGCATTGTCTAAAAACTAATTAGCAATAAGTTTCAGCTAAATACTAATTAACAGGGGCAAAATTTATTGATCAACTATGCAGAAATGTCGTTGAAATTAATTATTCAGGCATGGCATGGGTGACGACATTTATGGTGAATAGTAACGGTGTATTTTATGCTCGTTGGATGGATGGTGAAATTTACAACAACAAAAAGTTTGACTAATTGCTTCACTAATTGATTTCGGAGCTCAGGATAGGTTGCAAGATTCTAGGAGCAGAAGAGTGAAAGTATATAAATAAATTTTGCTTACGTAGTCTTCATAGGAAATTTTGGTAAAGGGATGTCAATAAGAAACAAGCAAGATTCTATATAATGTTAAAAAATAGGTTGACTGATTGATGATGATTGAATTCGACATTAAAAGTATTGTCTGAAATACTCTGAAACTCCATAATTCAATCCAAGCACTCCGATCTTCCATCATCAAGTATTATAATAATTGCTCTACGACTTCATCAATACCTTCGATTCTTTTCAAAAGGAGACTGCAGACAAAGAAATGGAAACCGAATAATTATACATAATTTATTATTAGAAAATGCAATATTAAAACTGTCACACAACCTCAACGCGTAGTTTCACCCCGTCTTTGTTTTGAATAAAAGTATTTGTAGCTGAGAGTAAAATTACTCGCAAAAAGAAAGCTAAAAATGAGCATGACTTGCTGGAAGCTTTGAAAACGTAAAGACAATGTTGGCATAATAAAGTACTTTAGTGATAGCATGGCACATAACTCGAACTGCTGTAAACACACATACAATAAAATTAGATTATAATATGAAATATATGCGGCTTTGGTGTGTTGTTTTGTTACGGAATGAACTTGGTCAGCAAGTCAACATTCTTACACGAAGAGTTGAGAATTGGTTTGTAAATGCGTTTGTAACATGTGACGCAGTGCTACTCTTTCCACCAACATACCATTTCTTGTCATACTGTGACTATATTACTGAATTTCAATTCATACGTAATCTGTACATTTCTATATACTCTGCTGAATATTTCTTCTCTAGCTGCCTTGCAGTCAAGCACAATAAGTGCAGTGTCATACATATATATGATCTTTAGAAATATCATCTTATTCGTATTCTGTCAACGAAGTCTCTACTTGAAAATCTTGACTTTGTCAGTGAAAGTTGTATTTCGAGATTCATTTGCAACAAGACAACTATACTACTATGCGTATTATTGAGTGAATGTAACAGAGCAGACATCTCAAACAAAAGCTTTTTTGTTGCGACTCCGTTGCAATGCTTATGACTAAGATGGTGTACAGATGCATAAATGTATAATAAACATATCAACAGTATATTATATTATGTGGATCGAAATCATTAATTTTTAAATTTGTGAGGCCAATACGTGCACATATGTATCTTCATTGACTCGGGTCTACATTTCCTTTCCATTTTTTTGCTCGGTCAGAGATGATGCGATATCTGATTTGATTTCTCCTTGTCTTGTATTTGTATCATTTCTCTATTTACTACGCACATTCTTTTTGTTTTGTATCAAACATCAACCACTGTACTGTACACCTACATATGAGTCTTTTGTAATTTAGAGATATTGTAATTTACCTCCGGCTACCAACAACGAAGAACGACTAGTTTTACTTTTCGAATACCAGTTAATAATGCATTATTGATGATATAATTACGGTTGTCGAGAACAAAACCACATTGAACTCAAGCAAAATAAATAAAATATGTGTGCTTGTTTATGCTTAACTGTTTTGTTGAAATATGTTTGCAATAGTAGTAGAGCTTTTGCAAATATGCAAATGAGAGATGCAGATGCACTCTTACATAAAAACAAAACATTATTACATGATGTGGTCACCATTGTCGTGATCTACCACAATAAACATTGTGCTGGTTTTTTTGACAAAACCAAAACACTATATAACCAACAACTTCCATTCATTGTTTTGTATGGTGACAACACAATTACTAAATTGTGGTGGTGGAGTACACACAGGTTAATCTATCTGTATGGTCATTATTCATTGCACCGATTAGGTATTATAATAATTTTTTATTTGCTCTGAGAGTTGCCATTCTTTTATGTTGTGAGATACATGGCATTGGCATGAGAAATATT
The DNA here is from genome assembly GCA_964034955.1 of Orchesella flavescens. Classification (NCBI taxonomy): domain Eukaryota; kingdom Metazoa; phylum Arthropoda; class Collembola; order Entomobryomorpha; family Orchesellidae; genus Orchesella; species Orchesella flavescens. The sequence goes on along the minus strand of OZ035954.1, from coordinate 32,996,152 downwards.
CCAACTTGAAAAATGTCATTGTTTCCTGAGGGAAAGTTGAAGTGGGGATCTCCCATAGTTTACTTGTGTATGAAACTGTAACAAAAACGTTTAATAAACATATATTTTATTTAAAAAAAAAAGTCTACATGAATAATACTTTGGAGCAAAATAGAATGTCCACTGCAGCAGTAATGTCAAGTTTTGACTTTAATAAAACAAAAACTTTTGCAGACTTTTGCTATAAAACCATGCTTGACATGACAGCAACTTAAAAAAATCGCAATTTGACTTATATTCAGTCAACTTGACATCGTCTATCGTTATTGTTACTCGCATGTGTATCAACAACACCAAGTAACAATGGTGGTAATTTATTCTCATGTTAAGTATAATTAAACACGGTATCATCTTCCCCAAGACCTCTGTTTTTTTTATAAAAACTATGGGTCTCATGAGACAGTTTACATAAAGTTTTGAAATGACTTGCATGAGCGTAATGTATCTTGCATTTTGCTCCACTAAAATGCAACCTGATTTTTGGTTATTGAAAGGAGAACGTCACCGAAAATAATTACTAAAACATTTACAAGACTTTTATAACAAATCATTTCTTGGGAAAGAATAAATTATAATCCAAATTGGTGCAAAAAAACTGAAACATAATTCCAGAAAGTGTATATAAGTGTAGACCCTTTTCCTATACTATTATTATGCATATAATCACATTCGCATGGACGTTGACTAAAGGTGAGCCAGATATAATTTTAACCACTCTTGTTTGCTATAAACATTAAATGAAAGGAAAACACTGATTTGCAATAGCAATTTGAGCATATAGGATGTACCCAGTTAGCTATTATTTATCGCTGTCCTTTAAGACAACGAAGGTACAGACACATCATTATTTCTTTGATCCATCCGTACCCTTAATCATTACTAACTACATATGAATCTATGTGTATACTTATCGGAATTTATCTTATGAAAAATCTTGATTCACAATTTCATTCAAGTCATATTACTAATTACAACTGCTCTTTTCGTCTGATAGCTTCAAACTTTCCGACTTTCCTCACGTTTTAATTCTTGTGGCATTTTAAAATTGCTTCGCCGTCAAGGAATTAATAGCCTTTAACACTGGCTCTGCCCTTCCATTGAAATTCCATTTAAATATTTTCATAACAAACCACCTACAACAGTGTGCTTTCAGTCACTTTGTCATGTTTTCCTTGAAAGTATGCGAATACGAAATAAATTATATTTATATGCGTGCAAGCACAGACCGTGCACATTAGCTCCAAAATCTCAAACCCAGTTACCCCATTCACTGACTGGTTGGAAAAGAAGAAAGCAGCAAAAGAGTTACATGCAGTTCACAGTCACACCGACATCAACCGTGTGATGATGTGATGTGATGTGAGAGACGACTAATAATGTCATTTTGTTTTTGTAAAAATATGGGAGTTCACCTTTCATTTTTATGAAAACTCATAACTAAACCTTCTAATAGTTAAACCAAAGTGTAAATCTCACTGGTGGGGGTGCTCTGAATCTAATGTAATGAGATGAGATTGTCTCATAATCTTGAAATGAAAATATATCATAATTTTTCATCTGATAAGAAAGAGAGCTGTCTCAAGAAGTATATTTTTTCCATATTATTTTACTTCTAAAACACATTTAACATATTTTATGATTTACTGCAGCATAAATACTTGAAATTGAGAAGTGAATGAGTAAAAGGCAGTACCAGAACACATGCAATGCAAACCAGACTTGTCTTGTCACTTTTTAGAAGTAATCCGGTCATAGTCAAACTAAATTGCTGCAAATCTTCTCTTCAGTTTAAAAGTATAAAGAGACAAGTAATCAAAACAAAGATATGAAATAATGATTAATGTGAAAATGCACCAGCATTCTATCTAGCGTAACTTTCCTAAAAAGATGATTACAAAGTCATATATTATGTGATCTCGATTATTAAATCTTTTGCATGCATGCAAGCGAAAACTTATTGCTGAAGAAATGAACTTGGTTTTAATTACTATGTAGATACAAACACGTACGTAATGTTTCATAAGAATATCATTTAAGTATTTTATGAAGTCAAGTGTTTTTCGTTTAGTTAGATACTGTGCTATGACAGTAAGTGCATAACTACAACAAAGAAGGTGCCGAGTACAAAGTTGAAGTTTGTTGGTAATCTTTTATGATATTGTTATTTATTTTGATGATGCATCGCATCGTCACAAACATACATGTACATATCACTTATATTATGTTTATTCCTTGTTACGATTCACACATAGTAGTATATAGTGTCATGCCTAAGTGAGCCTGAGTCTTTAGCTGTTGAGTAAGTACTTTTATGTTCTTCTGGGCGAAAATGACCTTAGCCCAATTCCAGTTGAGAGAGAAAAAAAAGTTGCAATAATCACCTTTTATTGAGGAATATATATGTATAATATTTTTTCCACATTTTATTCTTAAAATGGTAATTTGAAGGCTGTGACGATGTTATGTATGGTTTTTTGGTGATGTTGATGGAATGATGGGATTGTGTACAAACAAAATGGCTTGGCTTCATGACTATATTTTACAGTGCATTAGGTTTAGGTGCAGGATATGTTTATGATGATACGATCTATGTGCTGATCCTGATGTGATGATGGATGTTGATGTTATGTTCAAAAGGTAAAGATCTAAGGAATCGCCAAGTTTAATTATCCTTCTTTGTGTCGCTTGTTCATCCATCTATCCTTAAAGGTGTAGGGGGTTCACAGAATACTTGTATTCTCAGTGTGATTGAGTGGGAGCCCTTCAAGTAGTAATAATTAATATTTAGTTCCTTCATTCGTTACGTACTTGGTGGCCCTTTGGTTGTGGATGAGTTGTTGATGTTGATTCCCATGCAATTTACATAAATAAAGTAATATTTGCATGTATTGTTAAAAAGAGTAATCTTTTTCATCTCTTGCGATTACGATCAGAGATCATATAGGCATGGTTTGGTGTAGTGATTGCAAATAGACAAACATGATGTAAATGGAATTATAGTGAATGAACAAAATTCTAATTAAAATATTATTTTGATTTTGGTTACCTATAAAGTTATAAGGATTTGAATAATATTTGATTCAGTTAGAGAATGGACATTTAGTAAATCTACTGCTTTATGTCATCATCTCACTAACCACATTATTGTGTGCCGGGTCGAAAGTGGAAGTGAAAGATAATTATTGAGTGGTTATATTTTCCCTGTAATTTCGTTGACCACCTTTCATCAAACATGTTAATATATTTATGCGTACATTTAAATATTATAGTATTTCGTTGCAAATTGTACGTATTTTACACATCCATATCATGTTTCAGAAATCAATTTGTGAGAAAATTGAAGAGCAAAAGTTGCTGGTGCACGTTTAAATCTTGAGTTTTTGTAGTATTATTGCTGCAATTTAAACAAAACAAAAATTGCACCCTGTATTTGCATACCACATTAAAAATCATTTTCAATATTGATATTGATGCAAGATTTTCTGGCATTCATCCAATTTCGGTATCATAAAATCCATGTGAGAATCAATTACGGTCATTCTTCTTGTCTGCGTCTTTCATTAGCTGTCCACGAATATGTGAACGGTGCCATGTATTTTTATGATTGCAAAAAGCCAAAGAAGAAATCCGGCTGCATTTTATTTACGAGACAGAAACGTAAAGAGATTTGTCTGCTGCTTGAAAATAAATAAATCAAAATTAGGATGACTATCTTCAATGTAAAGGTTGAAAGTTCGCTACGAATCAAGACAACAAAAAACTTGACGGCAATATTATGCTGCTCCAACTCCATTAGTTGTCTCATCTTGTCTCATTGGTATTGATCCCCCTGATGAAGATTTTAGCTTGCAAGGCGTGCAGCAAACAAGAAGTTGTAGTTCTTTCTGAAGGCTTCTATTCACTTTACCCCCCAAAATATTTAACATTGGATAATTTTTCTATGGATTTAAAAATTACTAAAAATATAAAAATGAATCAAACGCCTTCAGCTATTCAAAAAAAACTTGCATTAACATTTTGGACACATGATGATTTGATGTCATAAAAGCAGTTGACATGTGACAGGTAATATGCGCTTCTTGCAAGGTGCGTTTACATTACTAAAGAATTAATATACATATATTAATATTAATATATGGAAGGGATGGTGGTGGGTCCAAATTCAAGATCAATAATAACATTGCCATATAGTTGTTCCTATCATTGAGCGAAGAAGTGCAAAATGTCAATGGAAAGGTAACAATAAATTGTATCAAGGAAATATTTAGTAATATATTGCAATGAGATATGCGGATGTGAGGTCGGCTGTACGTACACCTCACATAATATCGTTAAATTTTATACAATCAGCAACTATAGTCGTAATATATACGTACCTATGTATGCTAATCCAATGAGTTTCTGAAAATTGATTTACATGAAATTCCCTATTCTCCGAACTGTAGTAACATTGGCACGAATAAAACTTAGCTGAAGTAGTAAGTAATGTGGATTGGGTTAAGTCAAAGCACATTCCGGGTTACCAACTATACTATATCGGAAGTATGATCAGAATCTCAATGTGCGTCCCAATCCCATTTCCCCTTAATAATCATGCTGAAGACCGCTTTTCTACGTAGCACGTGGTCACTTCATGAAACGATTACCTTGCATCATTAGGCATTTGTACAAAAATGATTACATCTCGCATCACTGAACGCAACTCTAGCAAAGTAATCAGCTCAATCACTGATTACTTGCCAGAGCTAGGATAGTCATCGATTGCATGTCGTATTCACATACATATATGTATGTATATTCCTCTCCTTTGTCCAAAGACACTTTACCTTCTCTCATCAATCTCATCATCCAAGGGAAAAGGATCAAAACCAGCATGCAAGCAACCAACTTGTATACTTAGGTATAACGGGAAACAGATTTCTGTCCATATTCATCAAGAGCGATTAAAAATGGTATTGTTGGGTTGCCATTTATTTCTGGTATGTGGTTAGTCAGCGTGCTCCAGTTTTCCTTGAGAGGTAGGCGCGGTCAACCTTTCTGCATTTGGACTGAGAAGCATATTTATAAGTATGGATGTACTTACCATTTTTTGCCACTACACTATCCACTTCTTGCCCATTTCTTGCTACTAGATATCCAATGTACCTCACAATATGACAGTTGTCTGATAAAGGTTAGTGATGCATTGCATGAACAACTAATTATTCGCAAGGCAGGACTCTTCAGCACGGAATGTAATATATATAGCAAACACAGTGTTAAGGAGTCTCTAGAAATCCGTATTAGTTTTTGTTGCTCTTTGCGTCTGACGCAAGCACAGAACACAGCAAAAACATCCCTATTAATGGATCATCCTTTATTGAACATTTCAAGTTTTTTCTTGAGGTGACATTCCTCTTGTTAATTTCGGCGAGTTCCTGCTCATAGTCTCTGTGTAGTCGTCTCCTGCTTCGTTGCATAATGCAGTACAATTCAAAAATCATTTGTTTCTTTTACTTTGACCACACATTGCTACATGTATGATGACTGATCCTATGACGTTCTAAATATATAGGTTTAATTAACACAGTCAGCATCTATTTGTCTATACTATAATTTCGATTCTCGATCTATGCTCGTCTGCACGTCTTGGCTTGATAGATAATAATATCATCATCATCTAGTTTTACAACTTTATCATCACGCGTACCTATGGCATATACAAAATGTATCAAGTCCGTTGTCCTGCGATGATGAAAAGTTGACTTGATCAAACAAAACTGTAAGGATTTTATTGACAGGTTACCCCACTCATTCACTCCGTCAATAGTATAGAGATTTTTTCCCTTTTAGCATTTCCTATTGTTACCAAATTGCCAATTTTAGCTGTGTAACTCTTCATACATGAGTTGTGGGCTTGTAGCATGCTCACAAGCTAAAGTGATCATGTAACATGACTCTTCCAAAAAGTTGTTGACGACACCTTTTGATTGATTAAGGGCTTACGAAAATAGACACGATTGTGTTTGCGTTTGTAAGGACAAGAACGATAAAAGGGTTGTGGTACTCTTTTCAATGTACTTCTCCTTGCAATCTATTTGTAGTAAACACAGTACTTACAAACCTTCAGAAAGAAGGAGTAAACTCTTAAGTCTGTTATACGTGTTACGTTTGAAACAAACACTTGGTGCAGTGCAATGAAAACAGTTTAGTGTTTTAATAGAATAGTAAACCTGAAACCATGAAATTTTAGTTTTCAAATTGTTCACAAGGAGGCAAGGAAGTAGGTATACTATCTCATTCTATTGCATTTTTTATCAACGCATTCAATCTATTATCAATTAGAAGACAAAACAAGTGTTTCATGGTTTTTGTTCCATATATATTGCAACGAGTTTTTGCTGCACCCTTTGAAAGAAACCAGGAGTAGTAGCACGCATTTAAGTACATCAAACACTTTACGTAACTAGTGCATTTATTCGGTAAACCAGAAGCAAAACAAGCCAAATTGCCTTGCTAAATAACTTGCAACGATAAATAAGCGTTTCAAATTCATTGAACAAACAGAGACATTTACGAGCACTTACTTAAGGAAATTCCTTTTTTGAATTTATACATTATATATGGTATTGAAAATTGTGCAAAGGGGTGATCGCCCAATTCACTATTATATGTTTACCAAATATACTATTGGATTAGTGGTTGATTACAACTGTCTGCCATTGCTTGCCACATTTATCATTGTTTTGGAACAAAAAAATATACAAAAAAGGGCCAACTTTTTCGATAATTATTGAATTTATTTTGCTTTTATCCACCATACTATTCTAAGCATTCTCATGAACTTTTTATTCACATGCAAGTGTCATTATGTTTTACCAATACTAGTTTACCTATTGGACTACCTCAAATTTTTGTTTTTTGTTTGCTTCGAGTGGAGTTGCTCATTTGCATAAACATTTGGCAAATCTGTAGGAAAAATTGGATCATTTTTCATTGCCACATGGTGCTTTTTAGTGGTCACGTTTATTGACATTTTTACAATTTTTTAGTGTACGACATGAGACTACTAAACAGAGAAGTTTATTTGCAGCGAGATTATATATAGCGTGTCACTGTGCTTCAGTTGTACTTAAAGTTGTTAGGCGTTTGCTAGTTTGCTTTTCCAACTAAAAGAGCAGGGGTATATTATTGAGAGTACATACGTAACAAGCTAATATTACAAATATAATGTGATAATAATTGTCGTGTACAAAGACGATGTTGGTCAAATAACCTTCAAAAGATATCACACCGACCCACCGTTGTACATTGGCCTTTTTGACGTTTCGTACTCAAATAGAGCCTTCTGTTAAAGCAATATTGAGCATGTGGTCATGGTGGTGTCCTGCATCCGTCCTTTTTGAAAATATAATCATGTTACACAAAAATGTAAGGCACACTTCTTGTGAAATGTGAATTTTTTAATATCAGCTCAAACAAGTTCAAAAGATTATAAGTATATATAACGACGACAGTGCCAACAGCACTGGTTACATTTTTTCCCACAAAAGTGAGACAAGACAAGAACAAGGCAAGATCACTTTTATCCCTTTCATTGCCAACAAAAACAACAACACATTTAGCACGGCTGATTGAATTGTAAATTATACCTACATAAATATATTGCTCTTGGAAGGATAAATATTTTCATAAAAATTGCTGCACGCTCCCATTCATCAACAAAAAAGACATAGTTCTATCAGAATGTTCCATTTTTAATTTGCTTTTGTATAACCAAGAGTAGAATTATGAATGCAAGTATAAGCAAAGGTACTTTATTCAATGACTACAGAAAATATTTTTGTACGTTCGATTATTGCTTCTAATCCAGTGCATGCGTCAATTATAGGCAAAAACATTTGTTAAAAATAAGTGTTATTTGAAGTACTTGCGTAAAATTGGCAAGGCAGTAGTAGCTTTCAACAAAGCAATTGTGTAGTCCTGTGATGACATTGAATTTGAAGTACTAAGTTGAGCTAAAAGGATTCAATAGAAACTAGAAACTCCGCAGGAGGTTGTGTTTATGACATAAATAAATGGGATATTAGCGTCATTATTATGAGTTGTGCATCATTATAGAAAAACTCTACATTTGAGAACACAATATCCGGTAAGATAAAAACAAAGTCAATTAAGTGTTTCTCATTGAGATTTAAGATATCGAAACTTTTATTACAATTACAGTATCGTTTGATGACTTACTATGTCATCAGTATTAGTGTACAGCAAGTAGTAAGAAATGAATTTTCTCTCTCTATTGAATGATAACCAATTCAAACGTAATCGTTTGTAGGTTATCAAATCCGTTACAAAAGTGAGTGTCTGCAAACTGATGGTAGTCTCGAAGTCTCGTAGTCATTCTACCATTACAATGCATGAGGTTTTCGTTTTCATCCCTATCTTTATTACTTCGGTAGAAATCAGTAAAATCTCGATTTCTCTAACGCATGTCATCCCTTAAATAAATAGTTTCCAATAATTTAGATTACACTATTGTGTTTACGTAGGTGTAACTGCTTTATAGGAAAGTTAACTATCTAGCATAAAATAGTTAATTTGCAGATAATTCTAGTAGTTACTAATGTCCATTATGTTATCTTAAGTTTCTCAAGTTCATTACTTTTCTTTTGGTTGCGACTCGCCGATTGAATACATAATGAATGCTGATCAGGGAATGATAGCAATATAAACTATAAACTTTATAAAGATTATTAATTATTGTTTATGTGCCATCACTTCTTCCGTAATTTTTTTGTTGGATACAACAAAGAAGGAAATTTTGCTTAGCCATCCGAATTAATTATTACATTCTATGGAATGGATCGTTCCTATTGTTTTCCGTACATCACATTATAGCACAATAGCACTCGTGCATGCTAAAAACTTCCAAATATTATAAATACCATTTTATTTTCAAGCATAAATCTGGACACGGAAACAATTATTATTAGATCTCTATGATTTCACGAATTTCTAGAAAAACAATGTTTATGAGTTTTGTTATTAACAGCAGTTATGGAAGATTGGACCCTATGTATTTTTTGCTCTGTGATTTTTATTCCCCAAAATAAAATGACCTAAACATTTTCTTATCAATTGCGGACAGCAGCGTCACATTTGGATACCTACTAATGGGCTCGTCACGCCGACGCATGTAAACTTAAATTACTAAACCTTCGCTTCTTCCGTGTATGTATCGTAAACTTGTAAATAAGTCCCTTCAATATATGACCAAACCAAACCAAATCTGTCCGTTGTACACAATCATTCCTAACAAGAAATATACGGTCGTGACAAAATCCACAGTTTTGTATGAAAATCATCATGCAATGATTTGGCTAAAAACCAGACGTAGTCAAAAGCTTAATTGTGGTTGGTTGCAGAATAATGCAGACATGCGTATTTTTTTAACAAGATTGTCAACGTTGCGTTGCATTTCAAAAGTGTTGCATGAGTTGAGTAGTAATGTTAATAGTAATAGTGTCCTAGTCTCTTTTCTTGCTTCTGACACTTTTGATAACAAGTGTGTAAGTAAATGTGCAATTTTGATTACTGAAATTCGTAGGACAGGCAGGGTTTGGCATATAAATCGTGGAGAATTTTACCTGCTGTGAAACCATTTAAAGAAATCGTTTACCGAACTCAATGAGCAATGAGTGATCGTGATTAATGAATTCATTTGTTGACTGCCTAAAGTAATTATAAACCATTCTACATATAATTCTATACTACTTGCTTCACGTAATCTGCGTCCCCCTTCTCTGACATGGCAGTTCAATTACAAGGCAAAGGAAAAATGTCCCTTATCAACTATCAGTCACTCTCAGAGCTCATGTTTTCGTTAATGTTTTTTTGCTACCTGGTCTGGTCTGGTGCATACAATTTTGCAAAAGTGCAATAGGACATCTCATTCTCATCATCATACACAGTACAAAATAATAATTTTGAAGCATGTCGTGAAGTAATATTTTGCATTCCTCCCATCCGCATTTGCATATCTAATATCTGTTGTATTGTATTGCATTGCATTTCTCCATGCTATTGTTGGTTGCTGCCTTGCACTACTATTTCACAAGAAAAATCAAAATGAATGAACTTACAATGTATATGTCCTACAATGAAATGAGGAGCTCCTATATAGTTATTTCAAGAAACGTCTTCGTTCCTAATTTACAAAAACAGATATGACATGAATTGCACTACACACCTAAATATTAATAGGCACAACCAGAATAAAAAAATGTGACTTCAAAATGCGTTGCACTACTGTAATTATCGTTGTTCTGATTTTTGGTTAAAATTATTGTTCTTCAACTGGGAGCAACAAACAACACAGGTTTGTTTGTAATTAAGGATATCTCTGTTCTGCTTTACATTAAATGGTGAAAATGTAACTTGTTACACGTATTCCTTACTTTGTACAAGTTTCTCTTACCATTTTACCTACTGAGTGTTTTGAAACCAAAACCAGGATATCATATGTTATCAGTGTTCTCATACAAATTCATGTTTTGTTAAGATTTTGGAAGCTAAAGCATTCACATCGTTTCCTTATTAAATACACAACAACCCTAGCAGCCACGATGTTAATTTGAAAGGCTAGGTTTGACATTTTTAGAGAATGGCACCACCTGAGCTTCACTTCACTTGCATATGAATAGGAATGCTAATGGCACTCAAATTGAAATCGACCTGGTTTTCCCTTGATTTGCTCAATGCAAAAATACAAGAGGGGCCGAGGTATAAACGAAGAAATAAAAAAATGATCGAGATTATTATTGCAACGATAAAAATCTATAGATTGTAAAATGATGTACTACTGCATACGTTTAATGAAGTGAGGGTTATTATTATTTTACCAATGACCAATGCAAACTACAATCATTATTTATTTATTCCAATGATGATGATGACTCACGCTAATCGTAATCTGGATCAATTTGCTTGTCCTATAGAGACAAGTAAAAGTGCATTGATCTATTGACAATGGAGCTCTGTGCAACCTGCATATTTTTTCCCATTAATTACTTTCGTGGTCATTTCAATTTGAAAGATTTGTAACAAAAAGACGAGCAGTGTCTGGTAGTGATGTAAAAAATGAAGAGTGGTAATTTTAGTGAATCACTATGTCATGTCAGTGATTGATAGCCGTATAAATAAATGAATCCGTATCTATAGATAAGTCTCACTTTATGGTGATTCTGATCTATAGATTATCGTCTCTATGGTATAAATAAATAAATTCTCCTCCCTAGATCAAGTTATCCAGGATAACACATTTTGAAGTGATCTTGAGAAAGGGATCAGGATAAAGTTTCGTATAAATAATCAAATTTTCATTTCAATCATAATTACTTCTTATCATCATTACATCTTCACTTCCTCTGTCAAACCAATTCAGTTAAAAATAAAAAACACACGAATGCACATAAAAACGCGAGTTTAGGGAAGTTGTAGAGAAGTATAAAAAAGTTATTGAAAGCAAAAAGACTGATTTTGGAATTCATTCAGATTTTTTGTAATCAATGTACACTTACACGTTGTTAGTAAAACGCTTATCAATAGTAATAATGATAAGCCAGAATAGCATAACAGTTTGATTGAAAATAACCAGTCATACACATACACAAAAGAAACCTAGCTGGCGTAGCTTGTTTTATGAAAAAGAGCTTGTAACAGTAGTATGATGCAAAAGTTATGCATTATATCGTTTTTTGAGGTTGTATTTGAGTTTACCATTTTGTAAAAAGAACTTGAATAGTATAAAAACATGATTTTTGAATTGGAAATGATACACATTATATTTCATCATCTCATAAAACTATGTTCGCAATGAATGTGACGCGAAAACTGGATGCACAACATGTTTAAATATGTTTTTATCAGAAACAGTTTCCTTGTTACGAAGTGGTAATCGTACCTAGGGGGGTAGATCAAGATTTTGCATCCTGATCTCCAGATACGGATCACTTTCTATGGAAATCGGACATTATTTATAGGACTGGAAATCCTGATCCAGAGATCACGATTATCCTGATCCTGGAATCACCATGACGGATTATTTATACGAAAAGTCATCCTTATCTATAGATGAGAATTACATTTTTCATTTATTTATACGGCTGTGAGTCAGTTGATGACTTGTTTAAAGTAACTTTTTGTATCACATCCAACATCAGGCTGCTGCACCATGGCGTTAATGAAATACTTCAAAAGACAAAGGTTCATTTTAATGTGAAATATGTGCGTGGCATATGTGTGCAAATGTAAAAGCTTTCAAAATCAATGTTTCGCAAGAGAATTACCCAGATGAGATATTTAGATGTATGTATCAGATGAAATAGTGCAAAAATTGTAATTTGCACATGAGATGTGAAACATGTATGGTAGATATCATGACCAATATTATTTTAAGGTGTAATTTGAATAGTAATGTTCATTTATATTTATAGGTACTATAGTCATAGTCATATACCATCGTCATCCTATCAAATTCCGTAGAATTTGTCAAACATGCAGCTTTTTGCTCAGCTTGTTTATATACACACACCACACACATCAAATTACTTTAATCTAAAATTGACAATGCAAAAAAGTGTGGCTGACAAATTTCATGTCTTTGTACACATCTTTGTGTTTGAAATTTAGTTGTGCAAAAAAGCAAACGCTCATTTTTCGAGGGTGGAACTCATCTTTGAATGAAAATTCTTATTCGCTTTGGGTGCGTGATTAAGGCTGTTGTGCTTGTGCTAGCATGCGGTTGAATATATGTGTATGTTGTGGTCATGATTGAAATACGAGAAAAAACTAGGTGACGAAATGGAAATGAATAAAATAAAAAGTAAAAAATGAGATGAAATGGTTGACAAGATATGTCCTCCGCTAACCATATATGGCAAAACAGCCTCTCTGACTAGAAGAGAGTTCATACAAAAAGGATGGAAGGAGTAAGTAGTGCAAGCGCATTTCAAATGTATTTATTTTATTTATGTGTGCCATCGTGGATTGCAAATTTCATAAGGAAGCAATTTACAAATAGCGTGATGTGATAATGCAATCTTGTAATCCAGTTTTGGTAGTGGCTTAAATCTATAATGTATTCGCATAAATCTTACAATTCTCCTGATGCGAAAGAAGAGAAAAATCTAGGAAAAAATGAAGTGCAATGCAATATACAAAATGTATTGGTTTTGAGCCTGGAAGTCATTTTAAATTCAATTACTTGTTCAGAACTATTTTTCCTTTGTTGATTCTTTAATTTTCAAGAATTCTGACACTTGTGCTGATGAAACAGCCCAAATTGAAAGTTCAGAAAGAGAGAAGCCCTTTCGTTTGAACAAACCAACTTCAAAATTAACTTTATATCAGTTCCCAGTATTCCTCATTTCCAAATCTAACAAAATGAATTTTTCAAATGTGTACATTTGCTATACTTCCGTTTGTATAAGAACATAGCATGAAAAATTGGATTTCTGTCTTTGACAGGAGTACATATTATCTGTCTGTATAGGTATATATGTATCTACTATACTAACAATAAGTTTAAGGTAAATTTTGAATGTGTGAAACCTGATAAAAAAATAGAGTTATACGCTAATAGGTATTCAACATTATGGTTTAGTCACGGTTATAAATTGTTATTTTTCAAACAAGTTGAATTTTTAGGAAATGTCATTTTTGACTGAATGTATGTACAAAAAATGGTTACATAATACAATATTTGATATTTACAGACATCTTTAATCAAATAACGTCATCCACCAGAGTGGATCCCTTTTGGTTGAAATATGATAATTATTTTTTGAACAATGAATGAATTACTTCTGCTCCTACTAGTTTACATGATATGATGGGTTGGTTTTGGTTCAACAGGTTTCCCCCTTAAGAAAAAAAATAGTAAGATTATATAATATGCTAATTAAATATTGAATTCGTGAGAACCAAACATGAGTTACGACACGGCGGCACCCAGAAAAATCTTTTTGTTGTAGTGAGTTAACCAAAAATATTAAAATAAATGTTGTATAAACTTTATTTGCCGAATGAAAATTGAAAAGTGTAAGCTTTAAAAAAAAGGGGGGGGGGGGTTATAAATTATGTAAATTGTTTTAGAATCGACGTGTGTGATGATGAGTTGTACATATTATATGCGTAGTTAGCATAAATTACTACGTATTCTAATTTCTAATACCTATATTACGTATGTGCAGAGCTGCTGTCTGTTAACTTGTAAAGTGTCAAAATGTTAGTAAACACACTACTATTTCTAATTACGTATTTAAATGCACGCTTCACTGCATTTAGCGAGTTACAGAAAAGAGACCTCTTCTCTTCTGCATCTATGAGCTTTGTGTCACGGTGTTGTAGACAATTATTTTCTGGTTTTCTTTCTGCATTGTGATTTGTGATACAAAAAGTTTGAGCGCAGTTGTTTATGCATAATAATCTTTGAACTGTGTGTGGTATATGGTTTAATGAATGGGTCATGAAATAATGATGATGATGTTGATGATGCTGAGTTTATTCGATTCTATTCCTGTCCAATATTCTCCTAATTTATCTCACGTTTGTAACAGTAACCAACAAAAAAAACAGAGCGTATAGGTTTTGGGTGAGGAAATGAAAAAAGAGGAAGGAAAAGGAAGGAAGAAGATTAAGCATGTTGGTTGATGTTATTGCGTTTGAGTTTGAAGTAATGAAAGGAAAATGAGTTTCAACACATATTTTTTGGTGAATTGACAGCGGAAGGAAGGAAGGAAGAAGAAGGGTTGTAAATAAAATTAAAATAACGGAAATGAGTTGAAAATGGAATGATGACTTGATTGAATGCATATTAGCAAAATGATTCTTTAATGGGGGAATGATGCGTGTGAAGGCAAAAATCTTTTAATGGTTACCATTATCAAATTTACATGAGCTTTTGATTGTTACATGGAATAATATGTTATTGTGCAATTTTTTAACTACCAATTTTAGATAGTCATGTCATGTTTTTTTTCTCAATGTACAATCTTTTTTTTGTTTTGTTTATTACAGACATTTGAAGCTGGAGACGACAAGAATAGAGGTGGAGTCTTTAGAGTAGGTTGCTAAATTTACTTTTGTCAGCATCGTTGTCGTTCCGTGCTACACCAATAGAAAATGAGGTGGCCAACGAATTTGGCCATTCTGGCCGTTGCAGTTCTTCTAGTTGCCAGTTGTTTTGCCGAAGAGGCTTCAGATGACAAGAAGGGTAAGTTGAAATTCAAATTATCAAATTAAGTTAAGCATAATAACCCTTTGTTATTGAGTTCATAATAAAATTAAGGTGACAAACAAGAATTATGATATGGAGAGCTGTTTAGTAAATTGGATTGGCTTCCACCCATTTCAATGAACAAATAATATGACCTTCACAAAGTCATTTGGTGGGACGACGCAACTTTGATCAGTTTCGTTTTAGATTAGATTTTTTATTTGAATACTCAATAAAGATCAACTTGAGTTAGTTTTTGCTACTATCCAAACTTTAGAATCATTTTTAGATATAATCTCTTACGTTGCCCCAAATTGATATGCTGTTGGCATTGAAGGAAAGTATTCACCCTGAATTCCGGCTACTCTCCCTTGTTTCAGAGAAAACAAATTTGATTAAAATTAGCCAGCTATCAAACGAAAATAACAAAAAATTTTGGCCCAATTACCTCTGAAAACAAAGAGATGCTACTATACTAAAGCCATGGAAGTGAGTCTCTGACTTACCCTAAAATCTCTTATGTTCTTTGTTTTATGTATAGAAAATAGGTGTTTTCGTAGACTCTATCTTTCTCTCAGTATTGTGTAGGAGTTCTGCACATATATATAGTAATCATTGTGACTGTGATGAGACAAAAAATTCACCAATTTGAATTTTCCTCATACGTAGAATCCTAAAAAAACTTTTTTAAATTAGTTTAGCCCAAAAACATTTTAGCAAACTTTTTTTATAACAATATTAACTTTTAGTTAGCTGAACTTTACTGGTTTGCTCCAAACTACTGGAGAGAATAAGGGATTAGATGATGTTTTGTTCTATACACAATAATACTCTCGTTCTTTTTAATGAGAAAACTATTGACTACGTTGCAGATATGATGGTAGTGTGTAGGATTTTCAAATGAAATTGAGGGCTTGCAACGAACTAATATCCGTAGGATTTCAAGTCATTTTGATGGCACTCGTGTTCATTGTAATCCGTGCATCTGGAATCGTATCAGATGCCGTAGCCATACACAGGACAATATCATCCTTGATACAATTAATTATTAGAAATTTCAGTAAAACTTTTGCATCACTCAAAGGCAATAATTTCTGGAAGTTATATGAATTTCATACCAACATGAGAGGATATCTCAAATTGAATGATATCATTTTTTACGTCTTAGGACTTGACTTTTTTGGTAGAAAAACAATCCCATACACAGGCAAATACTATTACTTGAAATAGTTTGTAGAATAACCTGGATGAATCGTATTTTACCTTTTTAAGTTGAAAATACATTTTCTCATAGAATTGACTACCTCATTCATAAATACGCCCACCCACTTACAAACAATAATTGAGACGCATAAAACTCATTTCACAGTCAGCCATTAATTTTATTGACATCAATGACGAGTTGTTGGAATTTTGGCATTGGTTTCAATGTCTTTGATATATGTTTCAGATTTGGTTCAGGCAACGCGATGGGTAGTTGTTGTGCTGTAGTTTTTAAAGCAAAGTAATGTAAAATGATGTTAAATCTGGCGTTTTTATCTTCCTTGTAAATTTCATCAGCACACAGACTTAAGGTCCGTGGTCGTCGACCCAATTCCGGTAGGACGAGAGGTACATCCTCAAACACATCCAGTACAGCATCTCTTCGCCGCAATGCTTTCACTCGCGGAAGGCCAGTACCCATTGACGCCGAGTCTGATGACCAAACACCAGCCGGCTCCATCCAAACCCGGGTTTCAACCCGACTGCGACCAAATCACCGGCTTGGAACACCAGCCCTAACCACTTCCAAGTCTACTGACAGCGGAAAGAAGGTCGTTTGCTATTACACAAATTGGTCACAATACCGTCCAAAAATTGGGAAATATATGCCAGAAGACATTCCAGCAGATCTCTGCACCCATTTGATCTTCGCTTTCGGTTGGATGAAGAAAGGAAAATTGAGTTCATTTGAAACGAATGATGAAACAAAAGACGGAAAAGTTGGACTTTATGACAAGATTAATAATTTGAAAAAGGTTAATCCCAAGCTGAAGACGCTTCTTGCTATTGGTAAGTATTTACATCTTCAGTACACCAATTCGCTTTCTCCGACTTGCATTCTCATCTCATCCTTAGATCCTCACTCTTCCTATTTGCACTTTCCCTTCTCATTAGCATTCATTACGAGAATGACCTTAATAAATAAGGATGAGATTGGATGCGGATTTAAAAGAAGAAGAAGAAGAACATGAGTAACAATCAAATGCAACTGTTCCATAATTCATGAAAATGCTTCCCATGTTCGTTCTAAGAAACCCCAAACTCTTCTTTTTTTTATTCTTTTGATATACAACATATTCATTTCCCCACTCTTGCTCTTGTTTTTCTGACAGACCAAAAATTTGTATTCATTCATATTCAATTCGCTATTATTATGCATGAAGAAAACTAAAATGTATCTCAATTTTGCTCTCCTTGTTACTTAAGGCGGATGGTCTTTTGGGACTCAAAAATTCAAGGAAATGTCAGCCACTCGCTATTCCCGTCAGATATTTGTGTTCAGTGCAATCCCATTCCTTCGCGAGCGAAATTTTGACGGTCTTGACATGGATTGGGAGTACCCTAAAGGCTCCGATGATAAAAAGAACTTTGTCCTCCTACTCAAGGAACTCCGCGAGGCTTTTGAAGCAGAAGCGGAAGAGACAAAGAAGCCACGTCTTCTTCTCACTGCTGCCGTTCCCGTCGGACCTGACTCCATTCGTGGGGGCTATGATGTTCCTGCTGTTGCCAAGTAAGGATGTATTAAAAAGTAGTGAAAGGAGAAGGTTTTCGTCGCTGTCGTATTCGTTGTCTCTCTCCCATCTATAAAAAAGACTGTCTCTCTGTCTGAATCTCCCTCTGATTCTAAATGCCACTGAAATAATAAAACTAATTTGGGAGAAATTCTGCGAAAGGGGAGAGATGTCGAAACTACGTTTAGAAACATAAAAGTATAAGCTTGATGTAACTAATTGTGATTCATCCTTTCTATTTTATTAGATACCTTGATTTACTCAACATAATGGCTTACGATTTCCACGGAAAATGGGAATCTCAAACGGGTCACAATGCCCCACTTTTTGCTCCCAGCTCAGATTCGGAATGGAGAAAACAGTTGAGTGTTAGTCATGCCGCTGGAATGTGGGTGAAATTAGGTGCTCCCAAGGAAAAAATGGTCATTGGAATGCCAACATACGGAAGATCTTTCGCTTTGTCTGACAAGAAGAACTATACTGTTAATGTCGCTACCAAAGGTGGTGGCAATGCTGGAGTGTACACCAGAGAAGCTGGATTTCTTGCTTACTATGAGGTACGAAATGAATACGGGTGATGGTCCATGTAGGAAATATAAATTTGGAGGCTTATTTTTGGATTGTGTTCCTGGCTAGCACACAATACCTCCAATAAAATTAAATGGTTCATTACTTTTTGCTTCCTAGAATTGACTCACATTTTGCTACCACACATGCTTTCTCCTTGCCAATAACATTTATATATGTACATAAGTATACTTATGCAAACCAATATTATTTACCGTTTTTGTTGGTACCCTTTAAAAACAAAGGTATTTTCGATGTTATGTGATACGGATAAAGAATAAGCCTATTGCAAGATTTATAGCGTAGCATAATTGCCCATGGCAGTTTACTATAAATCGAAGTGACTGCAGTTGATAGTGTAAGGAGATTAGCTGACATCAGACAGGCAGAAACTTTTATTTTACTTCAATAGTCCAATTCTGCGTTCTCTTTCTGCTTTTCTTGGCAGCAAACCACAAAGGATTTATGCTTAATAATTTGCTAATTCTAATTTCTTTGGTCATTCCGTCATTCATAGTCAACTTGAATGTTTTTAATGCAAGATCAAGAATCTTGTCTTCACTAATCAAGTCTTCACTAATAAACTGATAAATATCTTGGATAGATGACTTTTACTAAGGTTTTCTGTCGAGCTTATTAGAGACAAGATGGAAAAATGCAAAATCGTTGATGTAAAAACTGAATAGAAACGTCATTCCAGGAGTTGTAAACTCCCCAAAGAGTAATGAAATTACATTAATGATTTGATATTTTCAAGTAATGACGTAAACGGGGACTGTTTTGGCACAAAGCCTCAGTTTCCTCCACGTGAAATAGTAAAAGAAATTGAGATTTCCGTTTTTTTGGCACTTTCTCTTTGGCTGTGACTGTCGGATTAAAGTCCATTTACATGTTGGTTTCTGCCCAAATGCCGGCTAGTGTATTCCATCGTATTTCTTGAAATCTCTCAAATTATAGTTTGAAAGTGAAAGTCAAAAAGTAAAGTAAGGATAACACAACTTAATTTGAATATATAAAAACCGGAGAGCAACCGCGTAATATAACGCATTATATGTAAATGTGCTTTTGAGAACCCGAGTCACGTTTAAATCCACGCTTCTGGTTGAGTTGCGTGTGTTGTTTAGTAAAGGGCACAATCCGTCACAGACGTTCGGAGAAATCCTTGAAGAATCCGAAACGGAAAGCGTTCTTGCCTTTGGCTACGCCAGTATCATATTCATCATCATCATCATCATCACATACATAGATTATATTACTGTCAGCATGAACCAATAGGGTACGGTGTGGGGTTACGGTTACGCATCTCAGGAAAATTGGGGAATATTTTTTTTTGTTTTTGAATGGAATACTGAATACATAAAACTACCAGCTCATAATCCATGACTTATGAAAGGATATTTGTCGCCCAAGTTGCTGTCAGCCAGAGACCATATTTGCATGTAAAAGAGAAAGAATCCAATGAGGAAATAAAATAAATGGAATATCAATAAATATCCTGGTCTTTGAGTTGGAGCTCCAAAATGAGAAACACACACCAAATGTATTTTGATGAGACGAGTATAAAGTGTGCTCTCAGTGTTCTCTGTCACACGTGCTTTTTCTTAGTCACTCGACTCTTTGCCTCTGCTCTAAGTTTGAGATGTCATTTGCCTTTTCATGATGACATTTTCTGTAATGTATTCCAGATTTGCGAGATGTTGCGTGGTGGTAAAGCCAGATACGTTTGGGATGATGAAATGAAAGTTCCATACTTGGTGGAAGACGACCAATGGGTTGGATTTGATGACGAGCGTAGTATCCGTAATAAAATGCAATGGGTGAAAGATGAGGGATATGCTGGAGCCATGGTCTGGACCGTCGACATGGATGACTTCACAGGGAAAGTTTGTGGAACTGGGGTTAAGTACCCGTTGATCGGTGCCATGCGGTAAGTCTAAAGAATTATTACGGTGTAATAAAAGAGGATCTATGGATTCACATGTGAAACCTCATAATTCTAATGAATTAAGCCAATATCCGTGACTCTATATATTATGGTATCTTGTACCTTTCATTCTCCGAAAAGACAGGAGAAACTCCCAAATCTATCTATCTATCCTACAGTTGATTTATAGATCCGCTACACAATGGCTACATTCTTTTGAAAGGAATATGATTAAGTATAAGCTCTCACGTGTACACACACGCACTTTATTGTACATTAACTTTAACATTTTGTTCCCCATTGTTTGCTTCCATAATTTCCTGGATGAACCCACAAAAAATATATTTGATGATACTTGGAAATAAAATCATCATCCAGAGAGGAGCTTTTAGGTACACCACGTGAAGGAGGCAACGGAAAAGACATTGACTGGCAAAAGATTGCAGGAAAGAAGGTTAAAGAAGACGCTGACGCATCTATTACTTCCGCTGTGAAAATCCCACTTTCAGAAGTATTGGAAAAAGTGAAAGGAAAGAACAAGATCAAGCAGCTCCCTGTCCGTCCTGATGATGATGATGATGAGGCTGTTGACAACACCAAAAGTAAGTTGGAGTTGATAGTTTTCCCTTTTTTAGTTTGGCTAGACAATTATGAAAAAGTCCCCCGTTTCCCACTCCATGCTTTTATTTCAAGATGAGTTTTTAAACAAGGGAATCAAGCAATTTAATTTCATCGAGTTGAAGTTATAAACTTTTTTCATATACCCAAGGGATTTGAGGAGTAAATGAAATCAAGAGCGAAAAGGAACCATGTCCTATGTCTACTGTCATGATATGATCATGATATTATGCTGTTTGTGTGTGATTCCTCCCGTTTCATAGTATTATTTTTCTGTGCAAAAAAAATAAAGAGCGTATTAGCAAATTTGCCCGGAGAGCTTTCACAATTTTTGTTTCCAGCCCATGTTACACAACAAAATGTAACGTAACGTAAAGAAAACTAATACTATGCATAAAAGCAAACATTTTATGAGGCAGAAGCTCCAAGACCAAGAGTCTTTTTCACTAGCTAACTCTAGCTTGTAGCAGCAGCATTGGAGCTCCTGCCTACTTTCCCTCGAGGATTATTATATGTTTTCCAAAAAATGCTTTTACTTAATCAAGTTACCACTTTACTTGAACTACTCAACTCAATTTCACTTTCGTTGTTTTTCATGGTGTCATGTTCATCCTACTCTACTTTTTATTCTCCTCTCGCAACCCATTTAAAGTGCATGGTGGCGCTTTTCTAATGTTACATACATACATGCATATCCCTGTTTTCCATTTTCCTTTAATTAAATTCCGCTGAAGTATAATAATCATCATCCTTTCTTCTAAAAAACCCAGGCCGGCCACCCCAGATGATGTGCTATGTCACCAACTGGTCCGCAAAGCGAGATGGAGCTGGACGTTTCAATATTGAAGATATTGATCCAAAACTTTGTAGCCACGTTGTGTACGCTTTTGCTAAGCTCAAGGAGAACAAACTTACACCAGGATTAGACACGGATATTGGGGATGAGTTCAAGGAAGGGACTTACAAGAAGCTTATGAAGCTCAAGGACAAAAACGCAGATATTAAAATCATTCTCGCTTTGGGAGGATGGGCTTTTGGATCCAAACCCTTTAAAGAGCTCACTTCCAACATCTTCAGAATGAACCAGTTTGTCTATGATGCTGTTGAGTTCCTTCGTGAACATACTTTTGATGGACTTGATGTTGATTGGGAATATCCTAGGTATTCATTTAGTAATTTTAGCAGTCGCGTTTCGTTTTTTATTTGTTTTAGGACAGAAATTCAATTATTTTTTAATGTAATTAGGGGTGAGGATGACAAGGCTTCTTATCTTGACCTTATTCGTGAACTCCGTATGGCATTTGAGGGTGAAGCCAAGACATCCAAGCTTGGTCGTCTTTTATTGAGTGCTGCGGTTCCCGCGAGTGCTGATGCAATAAATGCTGGGTATGATTTTGATCTTGTTTTGTAATGAATATGAATAGTAGGAAATAGCGAGATGTATATATTACGTGTGTATCTTTATCGTTTCAGCTATGATGTTCCAGAACTCTCTAAGTACGTTGACTTTTTCAACGTAATGACATACGATTTCCATGGTCAATGGGAAAAGCAGGTCGGACACAACTCCCCACTCTTCCCAATTGAGTCTGCCACCAATACCGAGAAGAGATTAACCGTTGACTCTGGAGCCAAGGAATGGATGAAACAGGGAGCTCCAAAGGAAAAGATTCTTTTGGGTATGCCAACCTACGGACGTACTTTCACTCTTGTTGACCCAGACAAGTTTGACATTGGAGCACCAGTTAAGGAAGGAGGAGAAGCCGGAAAATACACGAAAGAACCAGGCTTTTTAGCTTACTACGAAATCTGTGATTTCCTTCAAGGAGACAATACCACCCTTGTCTGGGATAATGAGCAAATGGTTCCATTTGCTTATAGGGGAAATCAATGGTGTGGATTTGATGATGAGCGGTCATTCAAAAGCAAGGTACATTATTGTTTGTAACATCAGCATTGTTACAAAATGAGGAAGCATACGATCCGATAAAAGACGGTGGTTATTTTAGGAAACTTTGAGTTCATTGGTTATTGCCTCTGTTTTATTTTAGATGGAATGGCTTAAGACTGAAGGATATGGTGGCGTCATGGTATGGTCTATGGATCTTGATGATTTCCGTGGCTCCTGTGGTGGTGGAAAATTCCCGTTGATTAAGAGCATGAAACAAGAGTTGGATGGATATCGCGTTGGATTAGAGTATGATGGACCTTTCGAAGGAACTGCTGGAGGCCCAGGAAAAAATAGAAAAGATCGTAAGTTAACTAACTACCTATCATCTTTACTACTTTAAGCTCTGGGCTCAGCGCTACTGGATGTCTTTTACTATATATAAATTATTATTTTTTTCCTATAAATAGCTAATGAAGTTACCTGTGAAGAAGAGGATGGTCACATTTCTTATCACAGAGATAAGGGTGACTGTACCAAGTATTTTATGTGTGAAGGGGAAAGAAAACATCACATGCCATGTCCAGCCAATCTTGTTTTTAATGCGAATGAGAACGTATGCGACTGGCCAGAAAATGTTGAGGGTTGCATGCAACACACAGCAGCACCTCCAGCGGCCAAGTAGTTTCATAGTAAAAATTTGTAATGTTAACATTTGTTAACTTTTGTATTTGACATCATTTTTTGTACATTATTGAAAAATCGAAAAACGCGTTTTTATCTAGCTAACTCGTCTAACCATTTTTAGCCATATATTTTGAAATTGAGAGTCTACGTACCTTTTTAGACTACAAGTTTGTATGTGTACATAGTGTATAATTTGAGTAGAGCAAATATAACATAATTAGTGCTGAGGTGTTTGTATAAGTAATTTAGTATAAAAAAATACGTGTGCAGATAGATTTTTTTTTAAAAGATGAAGAATATAATTGTACATGCGTACCCAAGTATTTAATAACCCTTGCCAATATACACCTTACATCATCTACAAGATGTTTGTTGCTTTGCATTATCTCGACCAAGTAGAATTCGTAATGTTATATTGGTGAAAATGAGGAGAGCATGTAAATCTGATGTTTTAAGTGATGTTTTTTGCAAACATTTTTAGTTTCCTTTACTTTTCTCTACATCATTTTCGTAAAACATTAATCAATATTTTCCTTACAAATTGTATCGCAAACATAAGTTTATTTTTTACTTTAACTAAAATCACTTGAGATTGAGAAAATTATTTTGAAAGTTTTTTATTTCCCCAAATTTATTACGAATTTTATTGGATTACAATTGGGAATGCTAATTTTTACTACTGCTTTGATTTATCATGACAATCATTTATCAACATCTTTTTTGATAATATGTAGTTTGATAGGTAGGATCCGAATATTTTATAATAATAATTCCAATACATTTTGTATGATGCTTGGTTTAAGGCAATTGCAAAGCCTGTTTTGCACATATGGACGTTAAGTAAGAATAAGTATAACGTAGTGTTTAGTATTTTTATGGACTTTTGAGTAAAATGTTTTTAAGTTTAATGGTATGTATAGTAAAGTTTAGTTAGATTTGTTGTTTGTTGTGATAAACCCACCCATATGTGTATGTAAACGTAAAGCATAAGAATTACAGAGTACTTAATGAATTTTATTACGATAAATTGTAATGTCAACAGAAAACAATGGAAATAAACAGTTGAAAAGAACTATCTGTATTCTTAATTCAGTTTACAATATTGATATTTTATAGTAATCAAGTTAAGCGTAATTATTTCTACTTTGTTGCATCATTCTGACATATTGACTGACCCTTCTCTACACCTTTGCATTGGCCCCAAGAATAGCCTACAATAAAACATACAGAAGACAAGGAATAAAGTAAAAATTTTCATGCTTCACAATTTAATTCTTAAAACTGGCAGCATTTTTTTGTTTTCAAGTAAACTACATGGGAGTTTGAAAGCCACATTTAATAAAGGATTATTGACTTCATTTTTAATCAAAATCATTTATTGCTGCCTTTAATATTTCCTCATGGAAGGAAGAGGAGGAGGAGTCATGTGACCCTCCAATATGCTGACGCCTTGTTGCCGCAATCAAGTCACGGAATTCGGGAATTGTATCATTTGAAGGAGCCTGCCTCGCAGCATTGACATATGATGCACCTAAATCAGACTGTTGGATACTACTGTTATACGAACCTAGGTTTTGGAAATCAGTTGAAGTTGATGCAACCGAAGAAGCTCTTTCACGGTTCCTAATTCGAGCATTCGACTTGAATCTTCCTGGTGGAATCCCACTCCTAATTTAAATATTATACATCATGCAAGCAAAATACGAATTACATACACGTGAAGATTCAAAGAAAAATACATAATATACTTTTCTGCGAACAAGTACAAACCTCTTCTCCTTTGGAACGGTGAAGTACAAGAGGATTGCAACCATATCTTCCATATTCAAAATCTGGTTGTTGACACCCACATTTAGTGTAAATTCTTCTTGGTCCATCAAGGGGAAGCGAATTGTTCCAACCAAGTTCCGAAGTGTGGTTCGGAGATTTTCATGTTTCAATGGATCAAGACCGTCCCTTTCGCATTTCATTTCACCCCATCTTTTTTCACATACGGAAAACTATATTAAAGTCTTATTCGGGCCATTGTTTTTCTGATAATTTGACACCTACCTTTTAACTGCGTAGTACAACTTAAGCTCACTTGAAACTCCTAAATCATCACGTCTGATAATCTCGTGTACACATTCCTCAGGCAACTCTAGAAACTCAATTGTTTCAATCAGCACGTCAGCATCTCTGTATGGTATAATTCAATGAGTCACAAAATAATGCAGTGTTTTTAGGCTGTGCCGAGTATTTTTTAGCTTTTATATACAAACAATAATTATTAAAAACCTGCAAATTATGTCCATGGCTGCTTCCTTGATATCAACTTTGTCCCATTCATGAGCACATTTGTAAATCTTTAGAGCATTGTCAGACTTGATTTGGTTGATAATTCGTGGACAGAGTAGTCTAATCAGGCCAAAGACTTTGTAGCAAATTGCTGAACCGAGAAGTTGAAGGGATTGATCCAAATCCTGAATGTCCGCCTCGTCAAGATACACGTACTGTAATTTTTTAATAAAAAAATATCAGTTGGTGGAAAAAACGCAGAAATTGGTGGAAATCTCTAGTTTAGAGTTTCTATATATTTCTTTAGAATTCACCCGTATAATTATATCCATGATATGAGAAGGAATATCAGAAATCAAAATGGTACATCTGCCACCCATCAATAACCTCTCGTCAGCCTCTCGGAAGAGACGCTGAAAAACAGGAGATGAGGACTCCATGAATATTCTGTGCACATTATAGCATTTTTCGTTTCCATCATCCGCTGAACTCAGAACTATAGTGGCGTCAGATAGATACTCAGACTCCAATAAGGTCCGCGCACGACCTTTCCAGGTAACCATTGCATTCCAGTCCCATGGTCCTGTGTCATTTCAAAAATACAAATGGAATTTTAATATTTGAGGTAGAAGCTTGTGTTTCTGTACATAAAAGTTAAATATTTTTAACCATGTAGTAATTACTTCTATCCATGTTCGGATCCATGATGAGTCAGAGTTCAAGATTTGTTTGAGTCAAGTTTTTAGCAGTTTTTTCTTTTGTGTCAAAAAAGGTTGTTCATCGTTTTGCAGCCTTCCCAGTTCTGGTCGGTGAATCATAAAACTTCGTGTTTTTTATTTGAATACACTATGGTAAAGTACATCCGTATTTTATACACACATACATATATGTATATTTATTTTAAAGATATCCATAGGTGAAAACAAGATAAAAAAGTTACTGATCTGATAAGTAATAGAGAGATATGAACGAAAATCATTGAAAGTGGATCGGAGTCAAAGTAAATCCATGCAAAGTATTGTGTTGCGTTGAATAAAAAATATGTGTATTCGAGTGCATATTATGCGTCAACATATTTAACATTTGAAAGACCGGTTCGTAATGGTTTTCAATTGACGATAAAGAAAATGGTAACAAAATGCATTCCTCATCAACTCAAATCACTCACTTTACTTATACTTGAATTAATGATAAGCGAGTTGGTTACATTGCGAAACTGTCAGGATTCGGTCTAAACTTTTATGTTATTGCAGGCAGGGAGCATCAAAGATATCAATGTATCAAAATGACTCACAGAGATATTTGTGTTGGGTTAACAATGTGATTTGTTAAAGATAAAGATAAATATCAAATCAACACTCAACGCAAACGTTTTCCAGAGTCTTACTTTAATCCATTGAAAGTCACAAGTTATTTGCTGTAGTTTTTTTTGCGAAAATTTATTTCTAGCTTTACCAATGAATCTTGCAGTAATTTTAATGAAGTTTTGGGTGAGAAGACTGGAAAATGTTTGTTGATGTTCCATTTTGCATACGACGTAGTTGGTGATATTGATATGGTCATCATATCAAGAAAAAAGCTATCACGTGTTAGTGTAATCGGACACCTCAATCACCACGATTTCTGCGGGACATAATAGTTATAATACTAATATATGATTTCCTCTGAAAAGCTCTGAAGGATTTAGCATTACCGCGAACAAATTTGTTCGCCTATGCTAACCCCCATATGTTAAATTTCCTACTGCTAACGCCCATGTTAAATTTTCTAATGCTAACCCTCATATTAAATTTCCCCATGCTAACCCCCATGTTAAATTTTCTAACTCTAACCCTTATATTAAATTTCCTAATGCTAACCCCGATGTTAAATTTCCCCCACGCTAACCCCCATGTTAAATTTCCTAATGCTAAATCCCTAATGCAGAGGAAATGTCAAAATTTCCTCTGATAGGAGAGGATATAAAAGTATTTCCTCTGATAGGAGAGGAAATAAAAGTATTTCCTCTGATAGGAGAGGAAATGTCAAAATTGTATAATGCTAATCCCCACGTTAAATTTCCCTAATGCTAACCCCCACGTTAAAATCGCATGCTAAACCCCATGTTAAAATCGTAAGCTAAACCCCATGTTAAAATCGTATGCTAAACCCCATGTTAAAATCGCATGCTAAACCCCATTTTAAATTCGTATGCTAAACCCCATGTTAAAATCGTATGCTAAACCCCACGTTAAATTTCCCTAATGCTAACCCCCACGTTAAAATCGTATGCTAAACCCCATTTTAAATTCGTAAGCTAAACCCCATTTTAAATTCGTATGCTAAACCCCACGTTAAAATCGTAAGCTAAACCCCATTTTAAATTCGTATGCTAAACCCCACGTTAAAATCGTAAGCTAAACCCCATTTTAAATTCGTATGCTAAACCCCACGTTAAAATCGTAAGCTAAACCCCATTTTAAATTCGTATGCTAAACCCCACGTTAAAATCGTAAGCTAAACCCCATTTTAAATTCGTATGCTAAACCCCACGTTAAAATCGTAAGCTAAACCCCATTTTAAAATCGTATGCTAAACCCCACGTTAAAATCGTAAGCTAAACCCCATTTTAAAATCGTATGCTAAACCCCACGTTAAAATCGTAAGCTAAACCCCATGTTAAAATCGTATGCTAAACCCCACGTTAAAATCGTAAGCTAAACCCATGTTAAAATCGTATGCTAAACCCCTAAGTTATATACTATATTACACGGGGTGATATAATGTAATAAAATATTATGCCCCTGATATGACTTTATACTAATACTTGTAGTACAGTATAACACAGTCATAATAATAATATTTGCATTCCAACGGTTACTGCATGTATTTGAGGGGGAAAGTGTTATAATCGCTGTTGTATTATGCAAGCAACGGGCTTTCAATTTGTATGCTAAATATAAGTATTTTATAGAGTAAAGGACAACATATAATATTTTTACCAATGAATGATTTTATATTGCCAAAGTTTTAACAGTTTTGTCAAACTATCCATTTTTAGATATATTATTAATGTAATCAAATTTTTGACTCTTTTAACGCCTTCAATTGTTGAGGCCTTTCAAATGGTTCCAAAAGGCCTATAGATTGCTGGACCATAGTAGTAAACAAAGCAAATTTGTTGTACTCCAAGATATGATCGACTCCACCGAATATCAATTCCACTGCCCCTTGTGGAATTGCCCTTAACAAAATAAAAAAATAATTAATATTGTGTCTGTACAAGCAATATGTAAAAATGTATGTATTTCAAGTTCAAATAAAATTATATTTACCACTCTGGAACAATAGGATTCCAATAGAACTCCCAAAATGTTCGAAAATACAGTGACCAAAAGGGGATCTTAAATGCATAATCCAAATGGCAAAGATTCCCAACCATATGCCCAGCAAGCCAAACAAATTCAACAATGATATTCCGTGATGGATTGTATCTAAATACCTCGGCAATATTGTCATTTAATTGTTCTGAAGTTTCAATGTCACTCCAAGCTCTCCTAAATTCCTGAAATAGAAGTTTCATTACTTTTGTTACTTTTTTATGTTTATGATAAAATTATAACTATAAGTCAAAAAAATATTATTACCGTTGTCCAGTCAGGCTTCCTCTTACAATACTTTGTGAGCCTAATAAGAGTAGAGTATTCTCTGTCAGCTAGGGAGAACTTGTCTTCCGGGTTAGTTTCCCAAACCTTGGCTAACTTGGCGACAAAGAATTCTCGAACTTTGTTCAGAAAGCTGAGAGGTATCAGGTCAGATGTGACTATTTCCTCCACGATTGTAAAGGTGTAATCCAAGATATCTAATTTCCACCCATTTTTTCCAAGCTTGTGCATCCCGATGAACATTGGAAACTCAAAGTTGTGTGTGATTGCAGCCTTATACAGAGAAAATATAGTTTTGGCTCGTTCTTCATTCCCTCCACAGAGCCCCTCCGCAGATAAGGTTCGCCCTTCCATGTCGTCACTCCTGGGACCAATCAGATTTTCTACAAAAAGTTTAGAAAATTGCTGGAATTAAAATGTTATTTTTTTATGTTCCATCTACAAGTTAATGTACAGTAACGTACGATTTCCGGTATGATTCGTTTTCCCCCAGTAAAGACAATCTTGAATGCGAAATATCAATTCCTCGCTGATATCCCTTCTACAACCTTGCGTTGCCCGCACCAGTTGTTGTTCTGGATTATCCATGTCTGTCGCTTCAGAAGTGCCTATCAAATTTCCCAAATCTCTTACCATACATATAGGGCTTCTTTCCATGTGATCAAAATGAGGCTTGAGACAAAATCTTGTTCCATTTTTTAGCTGAATTGTCCAAGGTACTCTTCCGATAATTATCATGGATGAGGTCTGCTCCATTTTCCGAAAGAAACTGCTCCCAGCATTGATTATCATTGGATAGGCTTGAGATCCGAAGTTAGGCTTTTCGAAAAAAGTTATGCTTGGTGTTCTCGCATAACCCATGGAGCCAACCAATTGTATTGATTTGGTCTAAAATATTAAGCATTTTATGTTTAAATGAGATTCTGTATTTAAAGCTTGTAACTGATCATAAATTAAAAATTAAAGATTATTCTTAACTTACAGCTTCTGAAATCACCATACATGTTCCACGACCAGATATGATTTGAAATGCGTTTGGAGTTTTCACCTCAAACAGTGGACTTTCATACAGGATGAATCTATTTCAGTGTTAACCCAAATAAAAAAAAGTTTGAGTTGTATTAAAATGTTAATATATTTTCATTTTAATTCAAATTGAAGCTTGATTTAATTTATTTCGAATGTATACTAGTCACTAGACTTACGTTCCTTGCACGCAAAACTTTCCTATCGTATAAAATCCTTTACTAGCCACCAATGCGTAGAGATCCGACCATTCGGCGGGGCCATCAGTAAACCTTACATGGATTCCTTTTCCAGATACACCAGGCCACAGATAAGCATCCTGATTCAAACCATGTTCCCTTCTACCCCAAGATTGGGGGAGATAGTTCAGGACTAGTAAAATTGGGAGTATTTGCAATATTTTAGACATTTTGGACTGTACAATAGTATTTGATCGTGAACAGGACATTGTATGAACTACTGCAACCCGTAGTAGCAAGTTAGCAAGTCAAAGACATCAAAGCACAGGCACACAATGCTTTAATACCAGGAATTTCATGTATTTGGGTTATAAGAGGTTGCTATAAATTTCATGTTAATTGTTAATACGGCTTCTCACCTATTTAATGTGTTTTATTTCCGAGAATACCTTTTGAGCATTTGGCAAGTTGTCAAATGAAAATTTGGTCATAAAAAATGAGCCTGTACAATAGAAAATTTGATATTTACTTTACTTACAATACATGCATGCATGTCCTATACTCGGATCGTATTGAATGCCAATTTCCAATATCATGGAAGTTTGATATTACATAGATTTTAGAGCATGTAAAAACGTATTCATCTTTCGTTAATCTCATCATCGGCTTAAAGACATGAAAGTGTTTCTCATTTTGATAATTCCCATTTTTATCGGCAACATCCACTACTTACTTATATTCTGCTGTATACGCATAATTTAT
The DNA here is from genome assembly GCA_964034955.1 of Orchesella flavescens. Lineage (NCBI taxonomy): Eukaryota > Metazoa > Arthropoda > Collembola > Entomobryomorpha > Orchesellidae > Orchesella > Orchesella flavescens. Next base: position 32,964,511 of record OZ035954.1, on the reverse strand, counting down.
TGTAACTTTTTGAAAGCCCTCATAGCAAGATGATGAAAATGATGATCATTGATCATGGGGCTAATATAAATTTTTGGTGAAGCCAAAGCCAAGCCACCACCACCAACCAAGCATGCAGGCCCTACTGTCACAAACCCATGCCATGATTCATTTTTATTCTTATTGTGAAGTAGTGGATCTGTGTGTAAAGGGAGAAAAAGTTTTTTTGCTTGAAGCTTTGATTGGACACCTTACAAACAGACATTAAATTACAACAATCATCATAAGATTTAGTAGTAGCCCATTTCACAACTTAGCAGCAGCCAGAGCCACCACAATGTATATGCAGTGGTCAAGCGAGAGCAAGCTTTACAGTAAACATAAATAGAAGGGCTATTACTTTCTATGATATAAAGAATGAGTTGATCGAGTAAAGTAGTAAAAAAAGCCAGTAAATTTCATTCCAAAACGATGACATCATGATCCCAATTTGAACCTTATAAAGAAGTCACACGTTACGTGTGTAACTCGCGTATATCAAGATCAATATAAAAATATGTTACGTGTGTATAGGACGTAACATTGAAAATATATTTGTTAGCATACATTTTGATATCAATGAAAAGAAGATAAAAAAAATCGTTATCGATCTAGTACAGAAATCTCTTTTACCCCTGATCTACCACCACATAAGATGATCTTTACACTGCGTATGCTAATAATGCTCTATAGTGTTGGATGCTGGTGTGGTGGCTCAATCAATCCAAATTTCACACTTTCCTCGACAATAAAAAAAACGCATCGAGTGAGTATATACATTTCTTCTTGTACCTGTGTATAATTCAATGGCTTTTTGCTGAAGCTTGTTGTGCTTTTTGGCCTATGGCTTTTTTTTGAATTTGTTGGATGTCTTAGCTCCGGTTCTTCTGATGACTGATTATCTATTCAGGCAGACGCACACACCAAACACCATCCAATCCAATCCACCATACCACCTCGACAAAACGAAGAAGAGGTTCATATCACATCACATCACATTGTGTCTCACAGCTACTGCTACTCCTTTTTCTTGTGTTGCTGCTGTTTAAGCCATTTTCCTTTTTTCTTGTCGGATAGGTATGATGATCTCATTCATGAATGAAAAAAGTGAAGTAAACGAATAAAATACTAATGATATGCATAAAGATAATAGTGTTGTGTACATAGGAGGTAAAAAGATGTGAAAAAATTTAGAAGACTTGATTAGTAGTACGTATGTACCTATATATTGTTATCTTTTTAAAAAAATGTTGAATTATTAAGTAGACCTCCGCATATCTCGAGAGTTTCATGTTCTATTTTATTAATTGGGAACCTTTTTCCAGCCTTCTTCATCCTTTGTCTTGTTACTTTTCCTGCTTTTTGCCTTCTACGAGAGTCAGTTTATGACAACATCGCAATCCCAAACAAGTCAGAAAACTCCAACACAAAAAACTGCAAGTTGGTGATGATAGAATATAAATCTAACGTGCACACAATTTTCCCCTGCAACAATAACAACAATAATATTGTGCAAAGCAAGTCCATTTAATTTACATTTTCCAGTAACTCACAAATTAAAGGTAAAAAGTAATGCCGTCGTGCCGTCTTTAAAACAATTAGTAAGCCGCACATATAGACTCTGTAGGTAATTTGATAAAGAGACTCTTGTAATAGACCAGGCAGGTGGTTGTCGCCTTCGTTGGAGATCTAGGCTGGTCTGGTTTATTTATAGCAACCTGGAAGATTCACTTTTAATCAATGAGCATGATGCATACATGTATACTTATATATGTTAACCTTGAAACCCCAATCTACTCTACGATCGAAAAAAGGATTCGGTCATTTGGAGATGACACGGTGTTTGTTGATACAGTAAAAGTATAACAACCCATAACCAGTTTTATTAGTCTTTAAAAGTAAACCTAAGTTTTTCTCAGCTTGTTGTTTGTATATATTATATTATATTATTGTCCCTATTTTGAATAGTTGACTGTCCATAAACTTTTATTTCATTACTCATAAATGTATATGGATATTAGCATTTTAATCTGACCAGCTCATTGAGAAGATTTTTGGCATTTCAATTTTGGGCAACACTTTCACGATTTTTTTTCTCTCGCACCATCGCATCGCAGTCTCCAATTCCATGTGCATAAATGACGTGGGCTGATGACAACATTGACAACTGGAGTCAGACTTATGGGCAACAAAAATAAAAAACATTTTCGGTCTATTTTTGCTTTATCGCTAGTGAAAAAATGCAAATAGGTACGATATAATATGATATGATGATAGCATGAAAGCATATACAATCCACAACCACCACTTGTTTCATATTTCATTCAATCATTGGTGGTTTCAGAGGGGATGGGGCATTATCAGCTAATTTATGGGGAAATGATGACACTAAATGTCTTGTGAGTCACGTATAGTCAATAAAAAATCACAAAGACCAAATATACCCTAAGCCGACACACCTTGACACCTTCATTTTCATACTGTCTGTAAGAAACTACGCGACGGTTGAGGATAAACCAAGTAAGATCCCCGCTCTTGACGCTTGCATTTGCGAATTGTATTGAGTGAGGAGCAAGCTCCAATAAGATTCCGATCACGATCTTTATCATCAAACCTTTCAACACGGGAGCTACATAAAATCACTGCAACTGATAGGGCAGCAATGCAGAAGTGAAGTAAGAAATGAAAAGCAGTGGACAAATTGAAAATTATCATAAATGTATTTTACGAGTCATGAATACCCTCAACAATGCATCTTAAACATTTTTATGGATCACGGAGGCTTGCCTTTATCATGATTCCAGTAGGTATTCTTGACTACTGATATTTAATACTTTTTTCCTTTGCAATAAATAATCATGGATCTACAAGAGAGCTGCTTACACTTATTGGTCTTTGCAAATAATAATCAAACTGCCAAATCGCAATTTGGTATCATGAAAAACTACCATAATCCCTTTTTATAAGCACACCAGTTTCGATTTCAATGTTAATGATGATCTGCTGATGAACTAGTCTGACCTGATTCCAGTCCATTTTCTCTCCAGTTAAACAATAATATGGTACAGTCAATCCCTCTTGTTTTTGTCATCATCACATGCTGTTTCTACTTGTGGTTGCATTTCAAACATAAACCCAATTTTCTCAAATCTCGGTGATTTAATTTAATTTTCGCATCATGTTCTCCAGAGGCAAAACTATTATATTTCTTCTGTCTCTCTCATAGCATAAAAATATCATTGCTTGCTACTAATCAAGGCTCACCATCACTCTTACTTAAGTTGCGAGAAAAAATATACATACATTTTTGAAAGATTATAGTGATATACATACGCTGTGTACAAATATTTTCTTGCATATTACATGCTCATATATATTTGTTATGCAATAGGAGTATATATTGCTTTATATATGTATCATTCTCGTCGACTCTATATAATACTTAATCCAAACTTGCTCAATTCTGATAAAAGTAATGTCGTATAGAATTATGTATGCTCCGCGTATGTAATTTCATAATTAGGATTGGTAGACAGCATGACGACTGATCGCAACAAAAATGCATGACCAGTCTCACATATGTCAACCTTTTGCTTGATATTCATATCTTTCATTCTCGAATATCCATGTTGAATGAGTGAGAGTGAATGAACATATGTATATAATATACATATATAATCCGTTTGCTATACAATGTATGCAAGAACTTGTCTTTAAACTCCTTATAGTTTGTAAAAGTCAAACAGAAGAATTGATGCCAATGTAAAAACTGAGAAATGAAAAAGAAAATATGTGGCATGACATGACTGCATTAAGTGTAAAAATTTTATGCATACACATACATCTCTATATTCCCAAAATAAGAAATGCATTTTCATGGACGAGATCATATTTGTAGTGTCCCTGTACTTCAATGGTATTAATTAGCATGAGCCACAATTTGAAGTAATGGATTAAAATTAATTAAGTTCCAAACTCAAGGATCTCCTATTTGTCACCTCACATAAACTTATAGTACTTCCTTTTAATCCCATTAAGATGTGAAGAATGATTTCAGAACAATGCCCCAACGTTAGAATTAAGTTAAATATGTTTTCAATAACTAGAGAAAAACGGTGAATTGCAACTCGCTTCATCATTGCTTTAATAACCTTTGTTCAAGTCCACACAATATATATAGTATACATTCCATCCAATCCAGCCATCCTTTGAGTCTCTTAAGCTTCATGTGAGATAAACCCAAAATCCCAAAAGGCTTTTCTCTTTTGTCCAGCTTCAATCTTGCGAATGCTTTCAGATGATTTTCCATTGCATGTTATATCATTGTTTGTCCTGTTGCATTTCGTCACCTCACCTTAGCTCATCTCACCTCCGGGATCGACAGACCCAGGATGCAGGTATGGGTATTTGGTATTTCATTCTGAAAACATTTATCGACATCACGATTTAAGAAACGGCAAACTTATTTAAGGTTCTTATATTAACTAGAGACTCACGACTCAAGACGGATTAAAAGCATATAATACATTCCAACAAACCAAACCGCAAGGAAGAGATTATTTGTAGGAAACCTCCTTTAAATATTTCACCATTCTTCCCTTTGTTATGTGGATAATCTTTTACAACACATGCACACAGATTACGGCATGGTTCAGAATGAACGTGTAAAAAATATCTTTGTTAGTTCAAAACTCCATAACTATAACGTGTGTGTGTTTGTGTACCTTTCCAATGAAAGTGAATTCTTTTGAGGTGATGTGATGTGATTCTTTCTACCACACCACACCAGATTAAGAATTTAAAATGCCTTCATTATTTGTCCTACACAAAGTCTGGACTTGGAGTTTTGGAGTATTCAAAGTTTTTGGTTGGTCCTTCTCGTTGTGTGTGGTGTGGTTTGGTGTGCACATACATTATATTTATAAGTACGTAAACGTACCTCTGCGCGTCTAATTGATGTTTCACATCCTGAAAAAAGAAAGAAAAGATTTCGTCTTTGTTACACAAGGGAAGAGCTAAGCTCATAATAATAATGCTTAAGTTCCGAGAAAATTGTGTGGCATAAGCTGTTCTTTTCTTTTTTGACATTTTGTATTTGTACCTGGTTTGGCTTGGGATGATTTGGACGGGTGGATGGGATGGATGCAATGTACATAAAAGAGTATAATACACACGCACATAATACCAACCAGCGCCCACCACACCATCATCATCATCATCATCATCAGCATCATCAAGCTAAACCCCAAAAAAGAAGAATTAGGTAGGTAATATCGCATTATTATGACGTGTTATTGTCTGAGAAAAAGCTCTCCAGGAATTTACTCATGGTCCGTTAATATCCATTCATGTCATCAAAAGAGATTCCATTCATTTTCACAATGAAAGTGTACCGAACTGAAATATAGGGATTGACATGGATGATGATGACTGACAAACGAGAATGTATTGATCATCATGCAATCATCCATATTAAAAGTATGTAGGTGAGTATGAGTTTTAAGTATACGTTTTAAAATGCAGTTTATTATTTCGTCTTTCGTCTCCACTTGAATTTCAATTCAACTATCATCCTCTTGAGATCAAGATCGAAATTTGGTTTTAAAATGGCACCCTTGATCGAGTTGATTATCGCATCATAAGAGTAAGTACTTATCTTGCTTATTGCTGTCACATGAAATTAGTGCTGCATTTAAAAAAAAATACTATTGGTTTCTTAAAGGTCTAGAAGGTTTTTGTGTGGCGATGATTCGAAAAGACATGCGTCTACGTCTACCCCCTCTGACTCAATTTGTAATGCAGTTTTTTTGCTGTCTAGTTTCGAGTTGGTAGAAAACTCGATTTCATCATGTCCACTGTGAACTATATTTCATGGTCCATGACGAGATGAGCGTGATTATAGTAGACCGCCTCAAATCCCAACTTATTTATGGAACTACTTCATCAACTTAACAAAATGACTATTAAAGAAACTTGAGAAAAGGAGCAGTGGACGATGATGATGATGCAACAAGTTAGTTTGTATATTCATAAGCCACTAAGGATGATATGAGATGAGAGATCTTAAAGAAAAATCAGAAATACATTTATTGCAGCAGCCGTGCCCTTTACTCGTCTCAACCATAAACTACGCTAAATGAACAGGTTGTGTCGGAATACTAAAAGTGGTGGAAACACAATACTCTTGTCCAGTCAAATGCAATTACGATGACATTGAGGTAAATATCTTGGGAGAGGGCCGACGTAAAGAAAGCTCTTGATTAAATTCGGTACAAAAATTCAAACATATTATGAGCCTTCTTCTTCGTTTCATGCAATAACTGACACGCTACACATAAATATACACCTTAACAAGTTAAAAAGAAGCATGATTTGACTGCCTCTCCAATGACTTTTTTCTGGAGTTACTTTTTGAGGAAGATAAAAATGTGATGTGATGTTAATGATGGTGACGGTGATGTGATACTATCACACTATATATATGTATACCAAAACGTTTGAAAAAAGAGTAGATTGCACCTATTCAAGCTGTTCCACCAATTTATATTTAGACCCTTTCCTTTTGACATTGGGAGTAAGAAATCGGTGATCTTTGTTCTATTGCAATTTCATGTCACAAAGCCCCTTGTACGCCTTGAAATGACGCAACAGGTATATCCAGACACGAAAATCTGTAATAATATATTTGCGCCATATATCTAAAAAAAATGTCCCAGCTTTTTCTTTTGATGAAGGCTAACCGACAATGACAATGAACGCAGCCATTCCAAAACCATGAATGGGACAACTGATTAGGTTCACAATGGGCCCAAACCACACGGGGTGAGTCGAAAATCGTAACAACGTACGTAACGCTTTTTTCTTCATTACGGGTGAAATATGACCATTTTTACGCAGAAATACGGGACAGAGTGAATCGACCCTTTGAGATGAATGCATTTTTCTGCTTAAATCTTACTAATTTCCTCCATGTTCAGTAGAGGTGCAACACTCAACACAGGGGAAATAACATATTGTTAAAGGATGACATAAAAATAATTACGTAATCCCCATCATCATCATGATCATGAGTTGGGGATGAATGAGAGGATAATGAAAAAAATAGTTTGGTGGATTTATATAAGCGGTTGTTGCTGTTACGCCAAAATACAAAATGTAACTGATATCATGTGTGTTTCACTGGTCACCTCCTAATGAAATGAAATGGAATTTCAAGAAAGTTTTTACTTACTTAGTTATAGTAATCAACTCGGATGGAAGTTAGTTGGTAAATGAAATGAATAGTACGTAGAATAGATGTGATATTGGATTTTTTTTACTTGTCCAACGCTATCCATCCCAGCCAGCACCTTCAACCTTTTCAACCTGTGTAAAGTAAAGTGTAAGCCAACGAAAAACCATAATAATGATGATGATGATGATACTAATGATATGCTTGAACTTGGCTTGGCGATTTTTGTGGACGTTCTCTCTCGGACATACCCAACTTTGTGTGAGTGTGTGTGTGATGATGCCTGATCTGATGCCATATGCTAGCCTAGCAGCAGTCTGTCACACATAATATATAATATGTACATAGAGGAGTAGAAGAAGACCACTAACTTTACTATTACTCTCTCTCTCTCTCTTCTCTTTTGCCATTCAGAAAAAACGCTGCAAGTCAGTTGAGTTGATATGCCGTTGTGGTTGTCGTCATCGTTGTTCCTATCCATCCGCATCAGATGTAAGTCAAGATATATACACACTACAGAAATGTGCATATGTATTTAATCTTCCACAAAGAGAGTATATCCATTCTCTGTCATCTCATCTCATCTCGTATATTGAATATATATGCAAGCAACCTGAGATCCAAACCTCAGTCAGATCTGATTGACCGAAAGAAGACGAGCAAAAGCTGAAGAAAGGTGCAAACAGAAAGAAAGAGAGAAGATATATAGCATCAAGAAAAAACGGTGATGGTGGTATGGTGGTGGTGATGAACGTGCTGTATCCGTTCTTTTCATGAGTCTTCTATGGATTGCCTTTTTTTTTAAAGAAAAACGAAATTTCCTTTTGTGTCTTCAATTCTGAAAAGTAATATTATATATACATGCCTGCTTTCTACAGACGAAAGCTCGTAGTTCCTCATGAGATTTTATACTTATGCGATAAAGATAAAAGTATAAACAAAATAAATTGAATAAACTTCAGAGGCTTGATTTGATGAGATCTTTACGTGTCCAACGTAAGGCGCGTGTACCATGACTTTATCATATGAAATGTTCATGTTCCTGGAAAAAATGTCGTGTGTTAAATAATCAACAAGAGTGAAAATACTGTGAAAAGTTCAAACTAGTTAATCCGTTTTTATTAATCGTGCAAATATATTGCACGTAGTAAGGGAAATCCTTTCCTGAAAATTATTCTTGCAAAAAATACTCGAGCCTTAAAAACATAAAAAAGTTAAGTGTTCGGTTAAATTATAGTGCACTGAAAACTTTTTTAAATTCCGAAATGTTATACTATAGAATGCCAATTGCTCAGGTAAGCATTCGCCTACAATTTTATACTTTTTTCATAAAAAAAATCCTATACTTTTAGATCTATCACACTTAAATTAAATTGATGACACTTTTACTAAAATTGACCTTAGTCAATTCCGTCATCCCATCTCAATTTGTTGATTTTCTGAAAGTCTCAAGATTTACATGGGCATATTGCATTGCCAAGTCAAATAATAATAATTCCTTTGATCCTCTATTGTTTTACTGAGATCTCTGATAGAAATTACGAATTCATGAGCCAATAATGTCAATCAAATTATTGTTTTGCATCCATCCTAATCCTAATCTAAATATTAAGCTCCATAAACTACAACGCTAACAAGTCATGTCGTCCTGTAATTGAATAAACTTTTTATTCATGTAGGACTTTATAGTAGGTAGGATTCATTCATTCGTTGTTGCCTTTGATGCTTTTATTGTAATGTACATTACAAAAACAATGCAAATAAAAAATGTCAGAAGACGTCTACGTGACTTGTTTGATTGGTCGTGTCATGTCGTGTTGAGTTAATGTGTCTTAGTTCATGTAAGTGTGGGTGCTTTGCCCTGACAATGGTACTTGTCTTCAAAATGTATATATATGTGATGGGATGTGATGACAAGCGCAAACCGTGAGGTAAGCAAAGTCATCAATCACACAAAGAGTGTGTGAATGTGATCCTTGGTTCATTCTAATAAAAAACTTATTGCATAAATAAAACACACATATATTGATGATGATGATCTTCTCCACTTCTCTGAGGTCTCATATTATACTACTACTCATAATTACAAGAGCAGCAGATGAGCATATTTATTTTAAATGTATGAACTTTAATAGACATTCATATTATTCATCTCATCCACATACAACTATATGTAGGGATACTTATATATTTCTTCCTTCTTTGATTACATATTAATTTATGTTTCCGTATTTGTGGACGCAGCTTGAGCGAGCATTAAAATAAATCCTAATTTTGCGCAGTCGCCTGGCACAGTTGACGGATTTATTGCAGGATTATTACACTCATGTTTCTTCATAATCTCTGTGTTGACAGTAATTGGTTTATAAGATTATTGTTATTAAAAGATTCTGAAGACTGCGACTGTAACGAAAGTCCATAGTCCAACTTTATACCACACAGGTTTGCATTAAATATATGATCGTCGTGTTGTGGTGAGCTGTAGTGAAAGGAAGAATGAAATGACAAAATTATTTTTGGTACTAAAACAAAATCTGAGTGTGTGAGTGAATGTTTCGGAAGTCATCGTTGCATTTCCCATGAGAATTCGCTCTATATATTGTGATGCATGACACATCCTGATTTAAAGTGATTAAGATACAATACTCTAATGGTCACTGACAAAAGGGCAATGTACAACAGCAGTTTTTGTATGTGGAAACATGACTGCTTGTGCTTTCATCTTGAACTCATATACACAATGTCACCTCTTGTGAGTGTCATGTGAGGGGAAACACTCAAACGCTGCAATTGCAAATATAATTCTTCAATTGTAGAATTGTATGCTATATATATGCCACCCAAATGTACAACGATGCATTTATTATTGGAATGGTAGTAGTAACAAATTACACAAGTAGTGTATTATATTGGTTCGGTCCAAACTTAGTTGTCCAACCAAAACCCAAGCTCATTTCATTCAAAATACTAGCGTTCTTTCTTTTGCAATGGCAAGGCAAAGGCAAACCTGTGAAAAGTAGGAGGGAGGATATGAGATGAAACTTAATGCAATGCAATGAAACAATATGAAGCTCATGTCATCATGAGTTTCCATTTCCGCTCATTGTGGATCCTTTTAAAAAAATACAATGTCATATTCAAATTAATTCTTCTCCCCCTCTCCATTTCCCCATTTGTACAGTCATTGTAAGCTATTTCTACGCAATAATTAAAGCTTGGTGATGACATTTGCAGAACAATTGATATAAAATTAAAATGAACGGGATTTTGAATAATTTGTTACTTTTTTTAACTAAGCCTCGCCCTATAAAAAGTAATGCCCTGTGTACCCATACCCATGTAAAAAATTAAAACACATAAAGTAAAAGCAATTCTGATGCTATTTGTATGCAAATGTACGAAAATGCAATGTCGTTTTCATTTTGAAGAGGATAAAAATAGATCAAAGTCTTTCGATTCCATTTTTAACTCCAAATTTGCAGAATGCAACCATGAAATTAAAATGGAAAAATATGCTAACTATAATAACGATGTGATTTGGTGTGAGCAGTTTAAAAACATGTTCAAAAATAATTTTCCTCTAAATGAAGTTTCCGGTCATTTCTTCCTAAAACGTTTTTTTCTCTTACATCAAGTTGCAAGTGCCATTTCTGTCGAAAAATGAGATCATATAAAGCTCATGCAAATTTAGAAGTAATGTTTTTGGCTAATCGTAAGCTAATTTGAAATCATTATATCCAACAATTTGGTTAAATTGAGAAAGCAAAAGTACTTTCATCATTGCTCTGCTTAGAATTGAATTCCAAACAGTCCACATCCACATCAATGACGTAAGACCATCAAAGTTTATAAACTAAAAATACCATGTGATGCGATTTAGATTTTCTACTTGCAAAAACTGAAGGTAAAAGTGTAAAAAAAATTTAGACAAAAAAAATGGGATCTTATGTGTATAAAGGTGGGTACATTATAAAGATCATTGTTTTGTTGCTCTTCATTGACTATCGGTATGCAAAATAGTGCTCTAAATATAATTATCTCATCATTTTCATCATCATCATCAGCTGAGCTGAACTAAACTGAAGTCATCATTTTTGGCATATGTACCTGTCCCGATGATGACCATTTGTATATTATTATATCAATTTTTCATGAGCCAAACAATCAGAATTAGGCTGGCGTATAGTTGATAGTCATAGTCATGATGTCTCTCACAACCATTTTTTTGTCTCATAATAAAATTGCGCGTATACATACATTTATAATAGATACATATATACCAATGGATGAAATACGAATCTAGTGATGGATTCATTCTTTAAAAAAAAGTAGTGGTTGGTGGTGGTGGTGGTAGAAATTGATGATGATGGTGTAAAAGTCAGATATAAAAAATATGACAATCGGCAATAAACATTTGTGATCCCTGTGAGCCACCCAGTTAGCTTTGTCAGTTAATAAGACAATAAATTATCAAGAGCACCGTCCACTACATGTACTCACGATCAGTTTTGGACTACGCACACATACATACATACATACATATTCTGAATTTTTTTTAAGGTTCGGCTTTTCTGTTTCACTCTCAAACAATATGTATTTAGCTACAGTCTTCTTCTTCTTCTTGCTACAATTTAGCTTAAAGCTACAAAGTAATAACAACAAACAACAAAATATATTATGTAGCAATCATTTTAACTTATTGAATGCGGCTGTAGCATCAGAGGCAGCAGCAGCACCCGAAAAAAATTAAGTTAAATGAAGCGATGTGATGCAGTGTGATTGCGGTTGATAATCATCTTTGAAGATGATTCCCATCAATTCACAATATGTTGGGGTAAGTCAGTATAGTGCGTATAAATATATATAAGTAGTACATATTACTACATGCAAAAGAAATATCAATGAAACATGAATATATTGTAGATTTTTTTCAAAATTGACTTATGGGCACTCTCGTCTGAGTATACAAAGTAAACTTTCTGTGGTAGACTTGTTGGTGCTTCATCGTTTGGCATTTTATTCATCGGAAATGTATTTTTTTAAATGTTGTATTGTATATAATCGCAAAGCGCTTACACCTACCTATGTTACATATGTATGTGAATATAGTACCTAAAGATGCTTTTATGGCAAGAATACTTAATGATGTTAATGTAATGAATTTTCTTTCACTTTGCTCGAATTTTTACGTAGAATATGAGATCATCAATGAATTGGGAAGAGTGATTTGGGAAGAGTGATTTGAGACTTTTAAGCAAAAAATAGTGAATAAGTTACATCTACTGTCTACTATCAACTCTTCAGACAAAATTTAAGCAATCTGTACTGAAATGAACTATTTAATGAGCCTTGTTGAGTATAGAAGGTACTCGAAATACAATTTCAACACGAATCTGAGAAACGGAAGAAATGAAATGTTTATTCGGAGGAGTACCTTAAATGAAATAACCCTTTAAGCTATAGCACAGTTACAAAGTTAAAGCCCAATTCTCCTAAACCATTATATTGCTTCATATCCTTTGGGATATTCGTGTAATACAATCGTTTTATGGAAATAACTTCCCTTCTAAACCGTGATTTGTGTAAGACAGAAAATCCGTGAGATACGGAAATAGTTGGGAGTGAAAGCTAACATAGTATTATATATGGTTACCCGCTGAGCTGCGATCGCATTTTGAAGTGTCAATCTAAGACTGCTAGCAGTTTTTCATTAAGGTTTTTTCCTCGAATTCTACAGATAATATATAGATAGATGCCTTGTTAAGTCAACAATGTACTCAAAACAGGTCGTATTATTGGGTATATGTTTTCCAATAAGAATTTGCACACTCTTTTACCTAAAATCTTCAAACCCCTCTTCCATCATTCAGGAAGAATAAACCCGAATTTCTCATTTCATTGCAAGTTGTATATTAGTTATTCTCCCACTCTGCGTCAGAAAGCTCTTCATTTCTACTTGTTATAGGTTGAATGTAATGTAATAATGACGAAAGTGAGCGTTCTCTCTCTCTCTCATCATCTCAACCAAGAAAAAGAGAATAGACAACAGCCTTTCGTGTGTGCCTCTGTCTAAACAACCTGAAAAAGAAACATGAGCTCATCTCTTTTATTAAAAGTTAAGGGCAGCCGCACCACCACCATCAACTACTTCAAAGACCACCACCACCTTAGTTTCTTCACTGGTTTGCGTGCTTCATTTCATACCTCTATAAAGTTACAATTGAAGAACCTACATGAAAATGTACGAATATATACTTGTATTCATGTTCTTCAGGAGGAGAGAAGACCTGATACGATACTATCACAGATTTGAATATTATTATAATGGAAGCTCAGCATTATAGTTTGACCACTTATGCTAATGCACACAATATTATTATTGCATATACATACATATTACTAACTACAACACGATATATATACGTACTTATTCGTTCATCAACCACCACCACCACCATTTTGCAAATGTGCCTAAAACACTTAGCTTAAAAACCGTAGTAGATTTACAAGACTGCATTTTCACATATTATTTTTTTTAGTGGACCGTAGCCGAGTTTTCAAATTCAAAGAAGTAATAAGTAACAAATGCGAACAAATATAAAATGTTAAACAATATCATTGATGGTAAAATAGAGTAACTTTTTTTTCCAAACAAGACATGTGTCAAGTTTGGGGTTTTTGCACATTTTGATTGCTCCTGCACCAACCTTTAGTACGCATTACATGATGCATTCACATTAATTGCAGTGGCAGTCAGTAAGCAAATCAAGTGTCAACCACAATCCAAATCCCAATGAAAGTACATTGGAAGAAAATGGAGTTGGAGCAGGAGTCGCAAAAAAAACACCCAAAAACAATGAAACATAATCTCAATCAAGATATGAGAGACAACATGGCGCACCACATTTACAGTCAAGTGGAGAGATGATGCCTTTACTTTCTGCAATCTGGCACAGTGCCACTTGACACTGAGTGGGAATTTGTTGTAAACAAGATAAAGTTGAAGCGTTACATCATACTTGTTATGTTTTTATGTGTAAACACCTGTAATTAGTAGACTTCCTTATGAGAAGATATGATGGGGGATAAATGTAGCATAATATCATCATCATCGTCGTCGTCGTCGTCGTCGTTAAAGAAAATCACTGAAGGGACTAAACTTTACTAGAATTATCAGGACTTTGGGCTTTATTAAACCATCTTCATTCATTCATCATCTTCAATAAAATTCCATGCGTTCATTCATTCTCTCCCATCAATGAATTGTTTTAAGGAGCCTGACGTAATTTTATCACAATAATCACGCTGAATTTTTATATCACCTATTTTGCATAGAAGGAGGCGTCCACTTCTCTTCAAAATCTTGAGTTGATTACTTTGCAGATAGTCATCAACACAGAGGGGGAAAAAGAGTTTGAAGAAAATGTTTGCCATTTTTTTCCTCGCTTGTTTCAATTGCCGCAGTACATATAATTTGCCATGCCTTTTCCAAACTCAAAAATGAATGAATGAATGAATGATTATGGCACAAGCTCCTGCACAAATATGATGATGATCTGGTCCGATCCAGTCTGGACTGTACCGCCTTCCCCAGAAAAAATAATAAAAAACCTTTAGGTTATCTTATCATCATCATTATAACGTCATCTTCCAGGTAATTATATTACTTATGGCTTCACTCACCTGCCATACATATACCAATTTCCATCATCCCATGCACATTTATCCGGTCAACTTGCAAAAACAGTTTTTTTGCACGAAAAAAAGGTAGATACTACGCTCAACTCACCAGAGCACCAGCCCTAATCATTGTGAATTAGGTAATAGGGCATGCGGAACGAAAAAAAAATTGTGAATGAAAATTATGAATGAATGAATGGGTTGAATTTGATGATGGATTTCTCTCGTCTTATCCTAATAATATAATAAATGTTTGCCTCATCTCATCTCGTAGCAAAGCCCCAAAAAAATCAATCTCTGTTGGGCTATCATCATCATCCCATAAGCCACTACCACTACCAAATCTTATCTCATTGAGAAAAAAAATATTTTTTACAACTCTCTTAACTTCTTCTGAGCCCCCTACGTTTCCCCTCCTACGGTCAACTCTTTGTAGGGTATATCAATGCAGTTAGCATACATATATATATTTTTTTGAGAATTTTTCATTGAGAAAATAATATATGAACATAACGTAATGTAATGCACGGTGGTAGTGGTGCGGTGGTGGCGGCCGTGCATAGACACCTCACCTTGAAGACAATCTAATTTTCATAATAATATGTATGGGATAGGTCAAACATTATTTATGCATGTACATAAAATGTAGTGTGTGTGTGTGTTTGTGTAGTACGGATAGATGGATTGATGGTGGAATGTAAGTTTTCGGCTTGTGTGCACATTATTTTTGCAAATGAGAGATGAGTGCAAAAGTAATGGAATGTCTTAAGGGTCATATATCACAGTAAAAGTAGAGTCTCGTTTGCGTGATAGCGATGTATTAATACAGACAGCTGATGCCACCACCACCACCAACGCGATGAGGAATGAACGAACTTGTGGAAGAAAAGGAGTGAATCAAATGAAGTTATTGAACAACTTTAAAAAAATAATGTCATACATATATATACATACATACTAGCATTAGTATATATAAAGATTTTGCAAGCAACACTGGCTCAAGTATAGGAACGTTGGTGGTATGGTATGGTGGTGGTTTGAAGTAGACAAGGCGTCTTGCTGTTAGAGTGATGTTCTGCAAAACCCTCCGGTCATTCTTGGTTCATTCATTGATTTTTTGTTGCCATTTATGTAACCCAAAACTCAGACATTTCATTGTTATAGGAAAAGAGAATATATAATATCAACAGTTGCCACAACTTTAAGTATGCTTGATTTGATGATGAAATAAAGTTGAGCTGCAGCAGTCGATATAGTCGACCGGCTTGGAGAAACTCGAAAAGTTCCAGTTAGATTAAAAATCCAGGTGTTTCCTAATCTCCTCCTATTTTAAGTATGTTTTCTGGAAATTGGAATAAATTAACACAAGCTATTTCTATTGCTTACAAACCAAATTCAAACTTTTCTCTAGTCTCGTCTAGTCTCTAGAAACAAACGTCGGGGACTCTATAATTCATTCAGTCAGTTCGTTACCTTTTCCATCCAAAAGTTTTATTGGGAAATATATTGTTTTAAGTTATCATTAATATGTCAACAAATTACCTTGTGAGATTCTCTAAAAGGTAAAGTCTTCCAGAAATCTTGTACGTGAAAACGAGAACAAGATTCATGGCTGAAAAGTTCTCTAATCTCTAGTTCTTAGTTTTTATATTCTTTACCCGTTTTCTTTCTCTTCAACCTCAACTCAATTCAATCCTCTGCACATCAGGCATATATCTTATTAATATGCTGATTAGTATGGCAAAAAAATAGATTACTATTTTTTCAAACCTTTTTTTTTCTGTGACTCACAAAATACCTCCATATACCTTCCCTATTGTGTTCTTCAATTCCTGCCGTCTTGTTGTTTGATGAGAAAAAGTGATTTGCATAATGTGCAAATTCCACTTTTGGATACTTACCTAATAATAATAATAATAGTATTCAAGTAGTCACCAGTCATTCATTCATGCATGCACTCTCATATTTTTCCCATTCATTTTCTATGTTGCACGAGCCCATTCAATTGTCTTTTTACTATCATCATCATATTATTATTATCCCCTTAAATCTCTTTTTTTGCTGGGTTCCCCATCAACATTTGGTTTGGTATAGCCGGTGGTAAGTTTGGCGTGCGTTTGCTCATTCATTCATGAATTTATTTTTCGTTCATTCATAAAAATCCTTTTTCATTCATGAAAAAAAATTATGTAGTCAATCTCTCAAGGTATGGATATATAAGGTTTTGGTTCATTCATAAAAATCCAATCCAAATTTCAAGGGAATAAAAAGGGAGCAGCTCTTTTGATGATGACGATGATGATCTTCTCTTAAAACTTCACAACTGACAGGACAAAACAAACGGAGAATTTGTTTTGGACTGTCGGCTATTGTTTCATGCACAATAATAATGGCTGGTGGCTTACTCCAAGTCATTTGAAGCAGATTTCATTCATTATTTCTTTCAGCGTAAAGGATAATTAAATGTGGGATGCTGTGCACTTATGTTATTTACCTAGCAAGAGATTTTCAATTAGTTATAGAAGTTTGTTTTTTTTGGCTGAAAACACCTTGCATATTGCATACTTTTTTCAAGGTATGAAGACAAAATTACTACAAAACACAGGTGGATTTGGACAAGTAGTAATAATGAAAAATATGTTTCCCTCTAACCTTACCCCATTACCTGTCTTACGTAATGCTGTTGCTGCTGCTACCACTAACCTTTTGATTGTACCATTATTAACGTGACTACCACACTTTTTTTCCATGAAAGAGTAAAATATTTTGTGAATGAAAAAGATGAATGAATGAATGAACGTAATTTACAACCGGCCAACAAAACTATCTCTCTAAAGGCAAAAGTAAACTGAAGAAATGAATGGGAGACTCGTATTTTTCCTCTCTGTTGTTCATCTCCACAACCCAATCCCATCCATCACAGATCATTAGAATATCAAAAGAACTTGTATAGATAATTTTTTTTTATCAATTCTTTGTAGAGAAAAGAGAAGATGAAGGTTTTATAGTCTTCGGGTGATAAACTATAAAAGTACAAGAAATTATCAGGTGTCCATGTCCATGTGCTTTACTATTCATGTTGCATGCATGCGTATATTATACAGTATTATTTGCATATACAAATACAAATGAATGATCAACGACATACGAAAATGAAACACACATATTGTCTTCAGAAAAAAAGGGTTGCGCGTTGCGTGTCAAACTATGTAATACTCATTTTCACCTGCGCACTCTCAAACGGCGGCATTGGCACTTTTTGTCCATTAAATTTATTTGCCATCTACATATTTTATATATATGCATTATGCGATCAAAATAAGAGGATAGTTTTTTTTCATATATGCATAATAATTTTATGCAAAGGAATTATCTCATCTTTTTCTCCAATTCTCTTCACTTCACTTTGTATTCACACATTCACTGATCTCATCATCATCATCGTCGTCATTATCATTATCATCAATGTTCACTGTTCCCTCCTTCATTTCATCCCTTTTTCCATTTCAATTTTCTTAAAAGTCCATAACATTTCCTTTGTCATAAAAAAACTATGTATGAAATGAACTGATTTCGTTTTCAAGGAGTGGTTTGGTTTTTAACAAAAACATGGTCACATTTTGACTTTTACTCGATTTTATTTTTAATATATTTTGATCACCACTTACTTCGTTTAAAAAAAACTAGGTATATTCTTTGGGGATGGCTTTTTTTATTGTGAAATGAAGATAATGAATTTAAATAAAATGACTCATCATCGTCATCACCACATTATCATCCTTACTACTGACTGACTGACTGAGGCAATCAAGGAACAAAAAGGTTAGGATAGGCGTTTTTGACACAACAGGTGCGACTCTTGCTCATCAATGACATCTCACTTTACTTTCAATTCAATAATAATTATCACATGTCAAAGATATATAGTGTAATGCAAATAAGAAGCGTGGTGGTGTGGGCTTGAGTGACATAAAACATAAAGTCGAATGATGGCAACTGATCACGAACGAAACGTTAATACTTGTATTATTTATATATAGTTCATAAAATATTATTCTTTGCACAAACTTCCTAAAAGAGGAAAGACTCAAATGTGGTTTTAAAATAGATCTCTTTTTTATTATGCAATGCAACAAAAAGAATGAATTCATTGAGCATTTTAAAATTTTAGGGGATTGGCCTTGGTCCATGTTTTACTAACACAAATAGCATCGGACGTGACACAACACAGAGTTTTTGTGACACAACAAATTTTCTCTCGAATTGGTAATGATTCCTGTCAACCTCAAAATCACAACAACGTCAGAGAAATGACAGAAAACTGTTTGTAAAGAGTAATTGATCCGAACGCGTCTCTAAATTCTAAATTACATATTTATGAATACACAAAACAGAGAGAGAGAAACTTCACCTTGTTTAAATTATCCTAAAGGGAAGGTAGGCAGGTAAAAATCATTCTTACACATTCTTTTGTTTTGCCTTGCATATATTTTAGGTTAGGAGAATATCCTTTCCAATCCAATCCATTGACTCGCCAAAAGGAGGTAGTTTAGTACTGAGGATATCATTGCAGTTTTGAGTTTGTATAGCAGAATCTAACACATTATGATACGAACCTACTACTACTTTTCTCATTTTTGTAGGTTTCTAATAAAGGCCAGAGCTCATATACGAAATATTTTTCTTGCCCATCATATTGTTTTCTTCTCCTTTTACTCAAGATACTTATTTTGATGTCGCATTTTAAAAAAAACACACATAAGTACATTAGTTTGATGAACTATTACTCGCTGTTTCAATTCACAAAAGCGAGCTTAACAGCAATAAGCAGGGATGAATTGAATGAAGCTTGTCATTTAGTGGATAAGGCTGCTGTTGTTGTTGTTGCTGCTGCTAATGATGATGATGGAAAGAAGAAGAAGGAGGAGGAGGAGAATAGGGACCTCTCCTTGAAATCCATATGTAATTAGCCACTTGATATGGATGAGTTTAGGGTAGGACCGTAAGTAATATCGTCATCGTCATCATCATTATCAAACAGGAGAGCAGCAGAGCCTTACAGCAAACGCCAGTGTAATATAACACCATCTTATTATCATAGTAGTACAAGAGAGCAAAGCGCGACATGGAGCATAGGATATTGCATGTGATCTTTGATGTGATAAAGAAAAGTACAGATAACTTTGAACCATCCAAAAGATATACTTGCTAATCATGATGATTTGATGATGATGATGATGATGATGATTGGGATATATGATAATGAATATAATACGCACTGCACATTATATATTATGTACTTCAAGAAAGTAGCTTCAAAATAAGATTTTACCTTATGAACTGTTAACTAGCCAACTAGAGTGTATTAAACCTTCATGACTGATAAATTTGGTATAAAATTTCAATAAAAACCATCTAATCAAAAGTGCCTGCAACGAAAATGCAAAAAAAAAAATTAAGAGAGCCAGAAAAAAAGTAAGTTGAGTCCACCCCCATAAACACGAGCACTCTCTCACTTATTTTCTAACCACAACACCACACCACATACATAACATCCCCTTCCACCCCCACTATATTTATATGAGATGTATAGGGACTAAGCAAGCCGAAAATTTACAGAAAAAAACATGTTTCTTCATCAACACAACAATCAATAAAAGGAGTTTGACTTGATATGGCAAGTTTTAAGGTTTTAATAATTAACTTTAAGTGAGAGAATGTCAGGATGGAGGAGAATTGGATAGATGATGATGGCGAGGTGAGGGAATATGGGCTTTATGGCTCAGTCTGCCTTGTATTATATATTCTTACATGCTTCTTTTTAAAAACTCAACAGTTTTGTATATACTGCATTATTATACACAGACGAAGACTGAGGGATTTTTTTTTGTGTTGGCTTCAGTTTTGGAATATTGTAGCATGTTTATGGTCTCTCTAAGAATATATCGATGATTAGTAAGATGAGGGCCTCTTCCCATAAACTCTAAAAAAGGACATGTATTTTATTTAAATCTAATAAATATACTCTGAATATGCAGTCAACTGGCTGGTGGTAGTGATGTGATGATGTGATATGTGATGGGTTTCATGTTTCAACGAACCACGCCATATATATTTCCGCTTAAAATGTGAAAATGCCCAGAAAACTTTTTTTGGAGGAAGAAATAATAATTGATGGAAAGGGAAAATTATTAGCTTCGAAAAGGTTTTCATTCATACAAGTTTGATGGACAGAAACATGCGCTTATGATCTTAATGTGCAGGAGTGCAGGCAAATGGGTGTACTAAAATCTAAAATATATGCGTCATCTCCAAATTACATTCTTTTAAGTTGGTATTATTGCACCTGCATATTGTATGAAATTAACTACTTCCTTTTAAATCACGATAAGTAATATTGTATTTTGCCACTGATAAAAGTGCAGATGCTCATGAATAATGCAGTTTCACTTTTTCTGCCAACAAAAATTTCTTTGACAAGAACTGTCTGCATTACATTTTTTTCATTTTCATTTATTTGTCAACAGGATTTCCTTTGGGTGAGCTACTTAGCCGTACTAATGCTCTTCAGTTTGATTGACCAGGAAGGGAGTGCGTTTTTCATTTTGGGAGTCAAAGCACACTCTGGGAGGAAGTATGGGGGTAATGAACAACAATATCTTCTTCGTCCTACTCCAGCAAAAGATTTCTTTCCTATAAGAAAACTACAAGAGCCTGTGGGAACCAAGTACGACCCAAGAGCGGAGGAAATGGATATAAGACAACTGAGAATGAAATTGGGCAAACATTTTGATCCAAATTATATGAGTATTAGACGACCGATTGAGTTGACAACACATCCTAATGGGACAATGAGATTTCCTTTTAAAAGGAACAAAAAGGGACGACTAGTTCCAACTAATGAGGTACATTGTACATAAAACATCTCGGCTGTTATATTCAGTGGCATAGAACCATAGAACGAGCGGTGTGCTAATGACAAATTATCCTTAAATTTTTAGCTACCTGATGAACAAGGAGTTAGTGTCCCAAAATTTATTAGAAAGTTACAATACGGTGCGTTGGCTCTTCCAGACGGCACAAAGTTGAGAACCAGGCTTACCCCCAAGTTAAGGAGAAAGTTAGTCCAGTTCTTATGGGCTTACACTTCCTGTCCAGTGATTGAAAAATGGAGGGATTTGGGCTTACGCTTTTGGCCCAGGTGGTTGAAGGAAGGACAGTGCCATTCAGAGAGATCATGTTCCATTCCTCCAGGCATGAGTTGTAAACCTAGTGAAGCAGAATATAAGGTAAAATTTACTTGAGTGTTTGTTGAATTTTTTTTACACTTTAACTAATCATTTCTAGCAAACAATTTCTAACAAACTTTCTTGACTTACCCCAAACCCAGGTCATTCTCAGATGGCACTGTCAAGATTATGACAAAGCGAAAAAGTGTAGATGGATACAAGTCCGCCATCCCGTCATCACAGCATGTGCTTGTGAGTGCAGTAAAGGAAACAACAGTTCGGATGATGAGTACGATGATGATGTAGAGGAATAGAAGAAGCCCATAATTGATAATAATAATATTCAGCTAATATTAAAATACTCCCATCGACTATTCCCATCTACTTATACATTTGGTGCTATCGGAAATTCGCTTGGCACAACACAACACAATACACCGTTTCTTATATAAGTAGTGAGTGAGTGAGCCAGAAACCTACACTACAAAATACCTCTATCATATCGACACAGTATCACTATACTATTATTATCAGCCGTCCGGAACCATAGATCTGGTTTAGAAAAAGGAATCTATATCTATCATAATCACACAGAGAATGGATTATTGTCAGAACGTTATAAATTGGTTTGGGGAGGAAAATGAGCAAAGTGACAGCAACTAACATATTATTATTATTGTTGTCGCTGTCACAAAAAGGAATTGAAATTGAAACAGCCGTGTTCAGGGGTGGACTCAAGACTTATATTGCATAATTTTATGTAACAAAGTAAGATTATTTAAGAAAGTAAGCAATGACATATGTACAAGCTACAAATGAATTGGAACATTGGAATATAGGCATTTTTATTATTGACGAAGAAATTTTTTTTTTTACATAAGGCGAGCTTGAGTTCCTTTCTGCTACGTTGCGTTACGTTGTTGTTCGAAATGCACAAGAAGTGTTGGTATTATAAAAAAAAAAAAAGATATTACTACTCTCTTTACTCCACATTCCGGTTTTCACAAAAAATATATACCGTATTATTAGTATTTTAAGTCTTTTTTTTTAAATAAAACTTTTTAAGCATAATTTTTTTTTGTAGAAAAAATAGTAAAATATAAAGCAAAAACTGAAAAAAATGTAATGTGTTTTCTACACTGGAAAGTAGAAAACTTGACTGCACCCAGTTGACATGAAGTTAAATTTTTGTCAGTTTTTATCACAACTTCGTGTCAACATTTTCTCATTCCGTTACGTTGCATACAAAGCAAAAGAGGCTACAGAATAGAAAGTAAGGTTGATTTTTTTGTAAATACAATCTTTGTACAGCACTTTTATGAAACTTTTTTAAAAAATATATATTATAAGTATGTTATGTATGTATTATAATTTGAATAGTTATCTATTTTGTAAACGTAGTTAATCATAATACTAAGGTAAAACTCTAGCTCTATACAACATTGATATCATCGATTTCTGTAAATATCACGTGTAAATATTTATGTAGTTACGTTTAATGTATAATGATGATAATATATATGTATTATTATCATTTATCATGCATGAATTCATGATGATAAGCCAATGAGGCAGGATTATAGTTGACTTCTAGCTTTATTGACAAAATGGAACAAGATGCCTTTGATGTTAGAAGAGGTAGAGTCACGTATTAAGTTTATAAGCTAATTATTATTATTATGTTTTTGTGAATGCAATTTTAAGTTTTATAATAATTATTATCATTGCCTGAAACAATATGATGATGATGATGATCTTGTAAGAATAAATGATGTTACTATTAAAAACTAAAACAAACCACCATTTTAGTTACTTTTTGTGCTCAAAAGATTTTATTCACATTCAAGATGCTTATTGCACCAATTCACCTTTAATTACAATTTTAGCTTCTCCCCCAATTGCGACACGATCATTTGCTACCAAAGTACAATATAAATTTCCACCTCTTTCAGAATGTTGCTTTGCTAAAAGAGTTTCTCCAATTATTACTCGACCACTGAAGTATTCCTTTGACCAATATGGGGTTAAAACAGTATGCGCTGATCCACAGACGGGGTCTTCATTGACTCCAAACCAGGGAGCAAAGAAACGGGAGTAGAAGTGTGGCGTCTCTGTCTCCACACTCCCATTTTTTCCCTTGACCGTGACGAGGACTCCAAGCATATCCTCACAATTTTCAATCTTTTTCATTTTCCGAAAGTCGGGACTTATTCTCTTCAAATCATTCTCATTCAAGTGATCCCCCAGTCTCAAAAGTATCATTTTACCTGAGGGAGAATATTGAATGTCTTGAATGCAGTCTGTTGTCAGCTCAGGAAATACGGTTGCTTCAATTAGCTGCTGTACCCATATCTCTCCTTCTGCATATAATGGTAAGCAAATATTTATGGGAAAATTTAACGTGATTCTTTCACTACTGCAGTTATAAACTGCTCCTAAGACTCCACGAAATTTGGATTCAAACTCAAAAACAATTTCTTCCTTCTCCTTCAGCGAAGGATCTTCCAGGAACAAGTTTTCTATAAGTACTTTGGTCGTGGCAATTGTTGCATGGCCGCACAAAGGAACCTCGAAAATTGGTGTGAACCAGCGTAATGTGCGTCGAATCACTGCTATTCCTGGTGATCTATTCGGCTCCTTATCAAGCTGATCATTGTTGTCATCACTTGTAGTTGACTTTCTTTCCCAACTATTTGAAACGAAGGCAGTGTCACTTAAATTGGTTTCATTGGAAATTTTCTGCTTTACGTCATCTGGAATGTCTTCCTGTAAAAAGGATAAATTCACACAAAAAAAACATGATTTGATTTTTAATCGTACTTTTTCATTCTTTTATAATGTGCAAAGCTGTCACTTACGTCAAATTCTAAAATAACGACAGCGGCTGGGTTGCCGGTAAAGGCAGAATTTCCATTGGTTGTAAATGCGTCCACAAAATAAATGGGAACTGAAGATGATGATGACATTATTCTTGATTTTTAAATTTCGATTTCGTATTGTCGGAGTAAGTCAAGTTATGATGATGAGCACTTAACCTTCATTCAAGCTGAACAGACGAGCAGGGTCCAAATGAGTAGTAAAAGTGATATATATATTTATCAAAAGAAATGACCATTTGGATTTGTCATGAGAATTACGTTGACCTTCTGACCATCATCATGAAACTTAGAAAAAGCTATATATATACTGAACTTAAAGCAAACAGTTAATGCATGCATAAGTTATAATCATTATGATATTAGGAATATGAACATCCAATCAAAATCAATAAACGCTGATGATGATGATGCTCTGAGACTGTGTGATACGATGATGATGAAGTTAGGATATTAAATGGAGATAAGAAATGGATAAAGAAAAAGGTTGTCGCAGAAAATATATTTGGATTGGTGGAAGTACGTCAACATCAGAAGAATACATATATATTTCACCCAAGTTGAGTGCTGTAAGATCACTAATGAGTTAAGTTATATATTGATAAGATATTGAAATGACATTAAATGATTCTACCTTTATAGGCATAAGGAGAGGATCAAAATGCATTTTTATGTTACAAGGGTTCAAGTTTCTTATTCAACCAGCTAGTTACACAAGACAGTGAAAAGTTGGTTGGTTTGCTCTGACCTTTAAATGACACCAACCAAAGTTACATAAACATTCAAAATCATGCATTTACATGCTGCATTAATATTATATGAAGCTTTAGAAGTCTCATTATAATATGCTACACGTTGCATTCGGTCATATAGAATGTTTGTCTTGTTAAATTTAATAACGGACAAAGTTATATTGTCTGCTGTCTGTACGAAAGGATATCATGTTGACAGTTACTAATTATCCTTCATTAATGTCCATTTATATGAAAAACCATTTAAAACCGGAAACATGATGTTATATTTAATAATTAACCATAATACGCAAGCAGTGAATCTTGTTTTAATCCAAATCTCATTCTATTTTGACGCTGTGTTGTTATAAATAGAGTATATGTTTAACAAAAGGGTTTTACTATTCTCTTATTTTTTCCTTTTGAAGTGACGAGACTGTTGAGGAGCCAGTTGTACTTGTTTGCAACAGCACAATTTCCATTGTGAATATGACACTTATGACAACAAGCATAAATGCTCTTGTAATACAAAAACAGCCAAGTCCAGTCAAACCAAGAGGACCTGTTCCAAGCATTCTTTCCAGGCGCTCCACCTATTTTCAACGAATAAGCGGTATAAATGGCATATTAGTCATGTTTTAATAGAATGACATTGACATTGGCACTAATAAATAAAATCGTAGTAGATGTGTATACCTCTTTACAATACTCGGTACTAGAACATTTTTGAATGGAAGCCGATATTTGGTGAGCATACTCATTAATTTTTGAAGCCGTTAGGGACATCATAATAAGTCGAAAAATAAGGTGCAAAAATGACCATGCGGAATCCAAAGAATCTAAAAAGGTTCTGTCTGGGGCAGGAGTTAATCCTTGATGTAACTGTCAAATTATTGGACTTGATGAATTAGCATCATAGAATAAATTAATGTTATTCATTATATAGCATTCTTTGGTAACATTCTCTCTAGTCTTACTTGTAAGCATATGAAAAAGATGTTGATGGAGTATGACAAAAATATCAAGGGAGAAAGGAAAGCTTCAAAATCATCAAGTAATTTACATAAAGTTAGATGATCTCTTCGAACTTCAGCCCAAGTGATGCCTGCTTAAAATGAATTCATCCAATAATACGTATTTTATAACATTTTATTTTGTCTAGAGATAACTAACCGTGTAATTTTTGAAACTGATGTTTTTCCTCTGATGGAACAAGCCTTTTTTCCGTTTCCTCAACCAGAGTTTTGAATTTGAAATAGAGAGCTCTTGAAAACACAATTATGATCACATCCGCATAATTCCATGCCAGAACGGATACCAAGTTACAAATTAACAAAACCACAGCTACAACTGAGTGGAAGGGAATATAAAACGCCCAAAATGGGTGCGACCGGTGGTAATAGGTTTCCAACGGTGTGAATCCTCTTTCCTTTTCAATTTGTGCTGGAAAATGAATAATAATGTTTGATTTTTTATAAATTTTTAATGAGCCTACTCAAAATGGTAATGCATCATGTAATTTTACATGCAGTTCTTTGAATGATGGGAAACTGTGTTAAGCTTGACGCAACAAAGTCCAAAAGAGCTGACACATAAATAACAGTAGCGAGAACTTTTACACTCCGTGCAAGAGTTTTGTCGTCATTCCTCAATTTTAATTCAGATGAAACTTTCCTCCAGGTTGAAAATAGGTTCAGCATGGTCTTGGTTTTCAGTAAGAAAAACAAGTAGCTAAATAAATTTTCATAAAACGCGTTAAAAAAGTGGACAAAGTCAATTGTATACGTATCTGATTTGATGTATAGCTATATTTTTACATTAGTAAAACCGTCAAGTAGAATAGAGGACCTTTAGCCGCAAAAGCTAATTCCGTTGCATTTCCTCCACCACTCCCGGCAAACCTTCGGAAAAGGTTTAGGAAACTGAACATGACGTTGATAAACATAACTGATGTTATTGATACAGACATTACTGCAGGCCAGCTTCTCCATCTGAAATAAATTTAGGAAATTAAATGTATTATTTATATATAGAATAAACTATTTAAAATCTCGCCCATTTACCTGAAGCCCAGTTTTCCAACTTCGTCTGAATCGCTCCACAGATTACTTAATGGAATAATTCCAAAAACTCTTCCAAACTTCAGAAGGAATCGAATGCAGGAATAAAAATCTCCACGAGCCGGAGTATCATTTGAAGCTGCTTCGTTCATTAGCTTCATCGTTCCAGATTTCATATTGGACTTCAATTCCGTTGTGCTCAGAGCCTCCTGAATGTAAAACAATCTTGGAGCTGGCCCATTAAAGCCGCTGCTGGATTCTTAAATAAAAAAATCATTACTATCTCAATTTTCAGTTTGGAAAAAGTAAAATATTAGAATATTGTTTAATACACAATTTTACGCGTTTCACTTACTTTTCATCATCTTGATGCTATTCTGAATGGCAGGCATAAACTTTCTTAAATTCAGTGTAAACCCGGAAAGTGATAGGATTCGACTGCATATAGAAATGGCAACTTCCAGTAAGTTCATTGGTTTTACGAGCGGAACTCATGTCATTTTCCACTTTTATCCCTGTATCATCGACCAACTCTCATTTTTCACATCGAAAACCGCTGTTGTCGTAGACGGAATAAATTTATTTTGTCAAGATCAATGATGATGAAATTTTGGAGACATGACAAGGTGAACACTAGCAAGACTGTCAAAACATTCTAAGCTGTCACCACTTTTTTATACTGAGTATTTTTTACCAAAATTTTTACTTACTTTTTCCATTCTCAAGTGGTTAGGTTTTAGGGTTTTATTGATTTGTTACTGACATTCTACATTTATTCCATTGACTACATAGTCATTAAATTGATGACAAGAAAAAATACATTCTTTTGTTGTTTATAGTATTATTTACTCCTGAACTTATTTATTAATAGGACATTGGTATTAATGTAACATAGTTCACACCTACAGTTGACAGTATGTGATGGATGAAGCATTTCCTTTTTTATTGGAGTCCCCATTATACGGACTGGAGGTGGGGCCCTAACAATGTCAGAAAGAAATGACAAAGTTTCTCGATTCCGCACCAAAACATTGACATAACCCAACATTTAGGAGAATACTTTCATAAATGACTCATATGCAGGTACCTAAAGAAAGCAACCGCGATAGACCGATACTTAATATAGTTGAGAAGAAAAAGGAGAAATACTACCATGTTTTAATTTGAATGCGATTGATACTTGTACACAAAAAATTATTGGTGTGCGCACAGTATTGACTATGCTATTTAGTTTTTGCTTATCATTTTTTGCTATAGTTCAGTTAGGAAGAATATATTAACTTTATCCAAGAGTTAAGTGGCCATTTTGTACTAGAACGACTTCCAAGGTGAATATAGCACTGATTATCTATAAAGTTAAAAATGACAATCAAATGAGAATCGTCCAGTTAAATAATAGCAATTCGTAAGTGGTATTTAAAATTTACAGGCATGTAAGCATGCATTTTTTTACCACAAAAACAAAGGATTTCGTAATTACAAAACATCCACTTCCGGTAATTCCAATAATTTGGCTACCCAGAAACCGTTCTAGTCTCCGAACCTTTATTAATTTTCAATAATTTCTCTCAATTATACGTATATACGTAATATATGGTAAGTTGTAAATTACTATAATAACTCGTTAAAAATCAGCTTATACCTCATCATCATATTCATCAGGGTGGCAATGCTGTAGTACCTTTGACATGCGGTGGGCTTCTTCATTGATTTTTGCTGCCATTAGGTTCACTCCTAAGGTCCTTACTATAAGGTGGATCAAAGACCACGCTACATATATTCTGTCTACTTCCTTATCTTGTGCTGGCCTAGAAGTCAGTCCTTCATAGAGCTGAATTTAAAAAAAATGTATTCAAAATAAAAGCAATGCGTTCCTTATAAATAATTTTTTTAAAGAGAATGCCTTCGCACCTGTCTACAAATAAAGAATATGTCTGTGATGTAAGATAGCCAGATCAAAGGTGAAAATAATCGATTGGCTTCATCTAGTAATCCTGTTAGACGAAGAAAATTCTTACGAATTGATTCCCACGATACTGCACCTATAGAAAATGTAGCTGTTACATATCAGAAGCTCATCGACCTATCAATGGAGTAGAGCTGGTTACTAATTTATTTTAATTTGTAATTACCTTTCTTTATCAATAAAATACATCCATCAGGTTGCAACTGACTTTCTAGAAATTTGTTCAAACACAAGTATCGTCCATACAGGGCACGAGATATCAGAATTAAAATTATGTCACCAAAATTCCATGCGTATGTGGCTAGTTTGTTGGTTATTAAAAGAACTATCGACACAGAAGCACTATAACTGAAAAAGGGATATATGTACTCGTTTGAGTGATAGTAGCCATGAAGAAAGTCTACAAAACTGAGAGAACCTAGAGGAGAAGAACAATGAATACTATTACAACATTTGTGCTATTTTCCTTCTTTTCAGTATCCATAAATATTTTTAAAGTACTAAGTTTTCCACGCTGTTCCGATTTCATTGCATGAAAATGATATAAAATGTTTTCCCCTAGACAGTCAAACAATACAAATGTTGTGATTAGGTTGACATCTTTACGGACCCTCCTGTCTGGCACCATGCAGCTTGACACAGCTACTGAGGTTGAGGTCCACATTTTAAAAAACTCGCATAATCTCTTTGATCGCAAGAGGAAAAACATGTAGACCAATGTTCCAGCAGAATAAAACCAAACTCCGGAGAAGGTTAAGATTAAACCTCTTTAAATTAGAAAACAGATAATTGATAATTTGACAAAAAATCATATTAATATCAAAGAAAGATAATTTTAGTAGCAATTTAAAAAAAATACCCTGCGTTGTTCTTGCCACTTGAAACTGTTAGGATAAAGTTGTGTGCAATGAATATTGTGTTCAGGAGTAATGCTCCAGTTACACCAGTCGTAATTAATGTGCGATAGTGTAGCCATCTTAAAGCACGATAAAATATACGCAACATAAAATTAAGAGTTAATTTCGAAAATTATGTTAAGAAAGGTATTTGAAGTTAAGATTACTTAAATTTTTTATTTCCATTCTCCCCAAGCCCTTGAATAGGTATTAAGCCTACAAATGCACCGAGTAGTAAAGGTATGCGCAGAGTTACTGACAAGTCTTCCCCAACGTTGCGCTTGAAATTTGTCAATGTCTCACAAAAGTAATACTTGGCTACATCTTCGGGGAACAAATGTTTTGAAGGTTGTTGCTCCATATGCTGACATGCGTTGTGATTATGTTTGCTTGTTCTTGGAAAGGCACTTTTGAAATCTGGCTTCTTATATAATGCACAACAACGGCAAAACCAGGGTACTCGGGCCCCTTTCCTTCCAGGATGCCCCAAAAAATTGTAATTGTTAATGGGACCTTCCATATGAACGGACAGCAAATGCTCTGTAGTGCCAAGCTGACAACAATAATGCTGTCCAGTTGCTTTAGTTGATGGTAAGCTGATACAAGCAGAATCATTAAAGACTCTCCATCTCTGATTCAGATAATTTTACACAACTGTGTACCACATCGCATGATGAATGATCTATGTATGTATGGTATTAAATGATAGGACTGCGTAAGAAATAATGTCACTGACAATGGAAACCTTTTTTCTCAAGATCATGCTAGAAAACTTGATGTGACAGTTTATAAGAATGAAAGAAAGGTGTGTCAAACACTTGAAAACTGAAAAAGGCTGGGTCTAGAGTACATTCTTTCTAATATCCCATTGCAATACAATATTATTTACTTAAAATACATAACAAACACGTATATCCGGTGAATAAATATGTACTTCAAAAATATGACGCACTAACGGATTGTATATTTTATGGTAAAAAAAACTCACGAGTTTTGCCTCCTTATTTAGCATGAAGTAAATATTGTTTGCCTACTTATTGCAGACAGAAGGAATGACATTTCGGATTTATAGAATTTATGGGATTGCTCATTTCCAGTTCCATCTTCAAGATTCTTACAAATTTTCATGGTAAATTGGACTCTCTTATCTATTAAGACATGCAACTTAATGCTAGCTGTACATTTTACCTCAAATAGAAGGAGAACCACCCCAGCACAATATATGCAGATGAGCTTTATTTTCATAAATTCGAATTATGAAAATGGCCATTATAGACAGAGACACCCAATTTTCCTCCATTAATTCAATGTTTTAACCAATATTTGGTATAAATTTTCGGTTTGAGATTACCTGTGTTGTATTTCGAGTTTTGACTCTAAAAAGGCGAAACTTCTCAGGAGCTTTCATAGAAGAACCTCTTTCCAAAATTTCAGGTCAATTGATCGAATAATTTATTTAAAAGAATATTTTGAGGGAAACAACGAGTGTTTGTTTATTGTAGATTTTATTTAATTCAACGTTTCGACTTTTCCAAAGTCCTCATCAGGAGAAAAAAATTAACAATGAAATTGAAAAGATTTGAAGGATCACTCATAAAAATATTTGCATAAAAATTAAATCTTGTAGAATTAATAATTAACAATAAACAAACACTCGTTGTTTCCCTCAAAATATTCTTTTAAATAATGTATACCGAGTGGCAGAATATCTTCAATGATCGAATAATGTCTGAGAAAAACTCCCCTCTTTATCGAAATCTTCTAGTGCCCCTATTTCTGACGTTTCACCTTGTCCCAAGGCAAGAAACCAATTTCTGGATGTACCTTCATACTTCGAATTTGAAAGTCAATGTACAAGAAGGTTCATAATACTTATATACAAATTGGAAATTGGTACACCTACAGTAGTACATAAAGTTATCTCTATAATTACCGATAAAATTATTACTAACCTATGATAATTACATGTTATAAATCACAAGATTACTTAACTGCCAGCACCTATTCCTTTTAATTGATCATTATAAGTTCCAATCGGACAAAAAGCGTATGACGTACATATACATGTACGCATCACATAGCATTGGGAAGTCACATTGTATTTTAGTCATTTTTCGTTGTCCTCTATTTCTTGCCGTTTCATTGTGATAGCGTATTACATACATGCTTGTTATAATATGAGTATGGAAGCATACAAGGTTTCATGCAAAAAAAACTTAGCAATGAGAAATCATTGTTGAGCAATCAAAAGGAAAAATCTTGCTGTAATTCTTTTATGTGGCAAGCTGGGAGAAAAATTAAGAATGCCATTGTTTAAGCATCCAGTTTGTGGCCATCATCATGGGAAGGATGATGTCAGGAAAATTCTTCAAGATTTTGCTTTATAGTATACCTATAATTTTATTGTGAATGCATCAAATAAAAGTGAAATTACATTTTTTATTGCATTGTATGCACTACCCACTACCCTCATAATATATCATGGAAAGAAACGCTATATTATTCAACTCTTTGAAACTTTCGGAAAGGTATATTGAACTGACGGTTATAGCTTTTGTCACATTCTTATTCGCAACATATCTCAAATTCAGTTATTTCAAAAAATGGGATGGAACCGGAAAGCGTCAGTTGCGGCACTTGCCAGGTATATTAAAATTTATGCATATCAAATATATATCGTACGATTTATACTCATACTGCCAAATTGCTATAAAACTAATTACGTAAATGTTTAGGACCATTTAGTTTTCCCATCATTGGGTGCCTTCCCAGCCTTTTGTATCACATGGGATGGAGTGTTTTCTCAAAATCATCGTTTGAGCTACTAGCAGATATTAAGCGAATTTGGGGCAGTCCAATGTCTCTCAATTTAGGAAGCATAAGGGCAGGTCAGTAAAAATAGAAAAGATATGCAAATTTTAATTCCAAATGGACCGTCTTCAATCCACTTGGAAGAATCCTATAATAATTAGTTGGTTTTCTGATAAACATGCAGTTTTGATTGATGACATGAAAATGGCAAGAAAGCTAATGATATCAGAAGATTGGGCAAATAGACTGGATGATAACCCGATATGGTACAAACGATCATTTGGGGGACACTACGGTAAATGGTTGATTTAAGTATATTTTCTAAACGCAGAACTATATATCCTTAGTTTGTTGATTGATAATGCTTATATACATATTTAGGATTACTCATTTCGAATGGAGAGAGCTGGAAGGAAATGAGGAAATTTATTCACAAAAATTTGACAAGACACGGCTTCGGACGTACAAGAGCATTGGAGATGATTCATGAAATTGAGATTCTCAATTTTTTCGACCATCTCGACAAACTAAGAGGAAAATCTGATGACAAATCAATCAATATGAGTGGCATCTTCAACGTCTCTGCATACAACATTTTATGGAGGATGGTTGCTGGCTCCAGGTTTTCGTACAATAATGAAGAAGTTATTCGAATGATGAAGCTGCTAGACGAATTTGCACGCAGTATTCACCCTCGCGAAATGGGATTCTTGGCATTTCCGTGGTTAAGACATATCCCTGCACTTTCAGCGTACCAAAAATTTATTGATAATCACAAGCAAATGCAAAATTTTTTTCTGGTAATAACTTATGAATCTATGCTAAGAGCAAAAGAATCACAAAAATGTATCAATTTAGATAATTTTGCTTATTTCAGAATATTATTGAGGAACGCAGAAGAATTGGAGATTATAAAGAAAAACAAGAAACATTTATTGATGTTTTTCTTCATGAGATTGACCACCACAAGACTGAAAACATTACACCAAATTACTACACAGGTAAAAAAAAAGTTTTTTTTTTGTGGTTGACGTGATTTGATGTATATGCCCTTTAACACTAATTGGAAGTGTGTAGTTGGAGGCTAAATCATTGGACTTGACCTATCACGACGCATTAAAGCCAAGTAGTTTGGTTTTTGAGATCATTTTTTTTTTGTACAAAGATGAACAATTTGCAATGGTTTTGGTGGACCTGTTCATAACTGGTTTCGTACCTACTGCATCGTGCCTGGAATTCCTGGTAATGTTCATGATTCTGCATCCAGAAATCCAAAAGAAATGTCACGAGGAAATTGATATGGTTATTGGAAGGAGCAGATTCCCATCAATAAATGATAACGAAAAGTAACTGTTTCAACTATATCCTGCACTTACGGTTTTAGTCTTTTTTCTCTCAATGTGATGTAAAAATTTCTGTAACAGATTACCCTATACACAAGCCGTGTGCCTAGAAGTGTTGCGACATGTAACGTTTATCCCAATGACCACAAGAGCAGCCACAAAGGACACCCAAATTGATGATTACTATATACCCAAGGTTAGATTCACAATATTTAGAAAAACCTAGTCAATTTAAGATTTAAATGTTTAAATTCCTTCATAACCCACAAAAAAATGATTGCTAGAACAATCAATTCACACTCATTATTTATTCATACTCTGTTTTTTTATCTAGGGTACAATTGCAGCACTCAATTTGTATGGCATTCATCACGACAAAGAAACATGGGAAAATCCATCAGAATTCAATCCAGACAGGTTCCTTGATGAGGATGGAAAATTATGTAATCAAGACCTCATGCTTCCTTTCGGCACAGGAAAGAGAATCTGTCCTGCTGAAGTTTATGCACGAGTCTCAACATTCACGTACTTTACCTATTTACTACAAAAGTATTCGTTTGAGAGTCCTACAAACAGTATGCCACCAGATCCAACACCTTCCGTTGGAATGGGAAATTATGCAAAGCCTTATCGATGCGTTGTAAGAGATAGACAATTGGTGTCCTCCAATTTTATAGCAAATCATAAAGATTCTCAAATTGAAGATTCTGGTACATTGGTTTGAAATGATTATGAAAATTGTATACAGCCTTACTCAATATTAGCACGTATATAAAGCTTTTTTAATGCATTTACTTTGGTTGTTCTATGTCGTCCTATGTGTTTTATCCTCCTGCATTTGGAATTTGATATAAATGTTCAAAATGTGCAAATAATTCGCAAGTTTACTATAAACTTATCTATTCTCGAAATGATTAAAATCAAATTTTTTCATGATACAGGAAGAATCAATGCAAATTTCAAGTTCACTGAAATCCATCGTAAACTAGGGAAAATATAATTCATTTCAAGTAAAAGTGAGTAGTGCGTAAAAAATTTATTTGGAAGCATTAAAAATTAGCAAATAACAACAATGATTGCTGTTCCTCGTTAGTATGACTGAATCAAAAAACAACTCACGATATGCTAGTCTTTTAGCAGCTTCATTTTATTATTACCTACTATTAAAATCACAGTCAAACATTTAGTTCATTAATTCATGCGGCACTAACTACAGTTAAGAAGTAGACTCGCACCATATCACCAAATTTCACAAAATTTTTCCTTGTATCAACTATAACTAACACCAACTCAGTCATCAAATTTATTATTTTTCTAATCACACAAACCTTATTCGAGCTTCAAAATCGCATGTAGCGTAACAAGTCAAATATTAAATTACAAATTTCTGAATTCCTAACCCACGAATAGAGTAGAACGATAATATACACATCCGTAGTAGAATACAAGTCAATAGTCAATACATAAATCCTAAACGATATAAAGCAACACACAAGAGTCTTGGTTACAGATAATATGTTCGTACAAACGCCAACAGGCTAATTAATAGTAACTAGGTTTAATGTATGATCGCTTGGTTCGAAGAAGTGAGGTTTACTTCTCACAAGCCCTAAAGATTTGTACGTTGATAGTAAGATCATCATTCTCTGAAAACTGTTTTGCAGTATTTTTATCAAAAATTAAGCAGTCTGAGTTAAGAATCGCTGAGGATACACCATCATGTATTGAGATCGGGGTTGCCTCACAAATCAGCTTTCTACGGTTGCAGCTCAGCTCCAATCTAAAGTTACACATGTACGGAATTACCTTTTAGCATAAAGAAAATGTATCGGGACAAGCGAGATTGATAAAATGGTTATTTTAATTACCTGTAAGTAAATTGCAGAGTTTGTTTACGGGATCCAATAAGTTGTACGATAAAAAAAAACTTTTCTTTGCCATTATTTTCTTGCTTCACCAAAACTAGTACGAAATGATGGTCGAAGCAGCTCTGGAGTATTTGAATGCAACCAAATGAAGTTTAGTATTTCACAACGATAAAAATAGTAAATTTGAAATGCATTACGCCCTTACCTGCATCATAACCCAATCGACATCACCTAAGTGCGAAACAAAATATTTATTTTAAAATACGCCCACAATAGCATGGTTCAATGCAGCATGCGATATAAATTAAAATTATGAATTAAAATAACTGCAAAATTACCTGGAAGATTAATATTCGATGCCAGAAAAAAGATGTCTTCGCCTTCTAAATTTGGTTTTGACTTATGACTTGCTAAAATATGTGGCATTACTTGCTCCAATGGTCCTAGAAGACGTTAGAACAAACAAACATTCAATTAGTCGTTCAATATAACTGACAACCGCAATTACTGCCTCTAGAACTAGCTAGAGTTATTTCAGAAACTTTGATATTGTGCTAACCTTCCCATTCGCAATGTTTTTCAGGAAATGGACAACAATATGTGCGACGGTCGCAAAAATCTTCGTGGCCCTGTAGATAAAGACGTAATATAAAGTTACTAAAAACACACAGTTACAGTCAGATTCAGGAAACAAAAAAAAATAAATCATCTATAATCACAAGCACGCTCAATCAATGACATGACACTTACTATTTTTTCGCTATGTAGTAAAAGAGCTCCACAACCGTTTTGTGCATATCGACATGGAAAGTGAACCTGAAGGAAGTAGATGAACATGAAACAGAAACATTTTATTCACATAACAAGTACATGAAAATACTAAGCATAATTAATACTAAAGCAACACGTAGGGACTTACTGTGTCAGCTAGTTTCTCCATCAAAAGATTTCTAATATTGCCTGTAGGAATAAAACATTGTTCATGAACAGTACAGATTAAATATCTCCGTCTATCCAATGTCAATAATATATTTATTCTATACCAATTGGCATACGACACTGGGCACAGCAATTGTTGAGCTTCGGTTTACAAACTGAACACACGAGATGACCCGATTCACATTGAAAAACTGAAAAAAGGAGAACAAATAAAATATGACATGCGAAAAAACCAACAAAAACATTTTCATTATTCCAACAGCACATAAAATGAATAACATATACATAAAATAAAATAATAACTAACTCGGTGGAAAAGCATAGTTGTAACATATCGGACACTCAAAAAGACTCGCTAGATCTGGAACTCCACTTGCCGGCACCCCAGTTGATGCCCCTCCGGCGGACTTCAATTGCAAATTATTAACATTACTCATTGTATTCTAGTCTTGAATATTTTTACCTTCACTGATACTGTTAACTATCCAGGAAAAAACTGGCGTTACGACACGACTCGGTTCGGACTAAAGTTGATTTGCTTTCTCTCTGAAAAATAAAAACAAAAAGGAAAACATTAGTTTCTTTTATCAACAAATAACTACATTTAAAGTCATGCCAAATCAATTATCAATAAATCGGTGAAAGCAAACTGGAATTTTATGAAAAGTTTCGTATAGCCCAACATCCTTACGTTTTGAAAACAACCCAAATCAAGTCTTACTACCGACTAGCGTTCTTTCCTATTAAATTATGAAAGAATCAAAGGATATTATTATTCAGGATTTATATACATCCAATATAAACGTCCTTTTCCTTGTACCACTATCAAATGCAGGGTCAACTAAAACTAACCATTA
Source organism: Orchesella flavescens (assembly GCA_964034955.1). Lineage (NCBI taxonomy): Eukaryota > Metazoa > Arthropoda > Collembola > Entomobryomorpha > Orchesellidae > Orchesella > Orchesella flavescens. The sequence continues at coordinate 32,926,006 of OZ035954.1, read as the reverse complement.
AATTGCACACAAAAATAAAAGGTTGTGAACTACTAAACATCCAAATGCTACGCTGATGCTGATAGAATAAAAAAGAATGCTGAACGGTCCTGACAAATCTAACAGCAACTGAAGCTCAAACTCATACATCTAAACCAATAACCAACTGTCAAAGTGGGCCCAGAAAATGGCACGATACACTTTTCAGACATTTTATGTAGATCAGACATCAAGAGTGAAGATGGATGACGGTGCGGTGATTGGAGGATTCCTAAACCATGTAGTATCTCCTCACTCTTATCCAAACCTAACCATCTCTTAAGACCCCCTAACAAGCAGGAATAATCATTATGCAGCACGATATGGATATATCCTTAGTTTTGATGATGAGAAATGGCGAGGAGTAAATGTTTGGTGTGATGTTGGGTCGAAATAATAAATGCAAAGAGAAAAGACAATCGATAAGGTTTACAGTACAGTTTAGGTTACTTATAATACTTACTTTTAAAGCACAGTCAAAATTGTCAAAAGGTAATTGAACGGAGAGTCTACTTTTTGAAAATTATTGCAAATGTAACATATATAGAAAGAGTGGTGAAACGGAGAATGGATGAAGAATCATGGCTTGCATCGCCCTTTTACAACTTCATGGAAAACTGGACCTTAAGACTAAGTCTCAGAAATAAACCATGAGCAATAAAGAATGCATATCATATCATGAGACATATCATGAGGCAAAAATGCAAAATAATATGGAAATAAAAATGAAAAGTCCCATTTGGGACGCTACATTTAGTATTGACATAATTTATGCACGCTTCTTTTTACCCCATGCAAATTACTGACTAAGTATGATAAAAGTCATCTTCCACAAAAAACCTGCTCGAACACAAAACATTTTTGTCCCATCAAAAAATCCCTATATTTCTTGTACCCTCAACCGAACTATAAGAGAAAACTTCGGCAAGCTTAAGTCCCATCGTTTATCCTCAATAATTTGCTTTGCATCTGATGAATAATCAAGTTATATTTTTTTTATTAAACATTCATACTTCCATACCAAAAACTTCAATAGTCATCGCTGGGTTCAATCTTGGGTTCAACAAAATCTAAGCCATCAGGGTCTTGTAACTCTTGTCCATCAGCATCAATTAGCAAATCTGGTTCAGTTTTTATCATTATTAGTAATTCTTCGGGTTTGTTTGTAGAAACTGGAAATTCTGTCTTCTTCCTGTGCTGCAGTTTGGGTTTCAATTTCCCCTTTTCAGTTTGTCCTTTTCTGTCATGCTTCTTTAGCTTTTTTGTCGTTTTCTTCGGTACACTTAACTTGACAACAGGCTTTTGCTCTATTCCATGTATTGTAAGCATGTGCCTTATCATACTTGCTTCGCACGCCAACTCTTTGTTGCATTCTGGACAACGTTTCTTCTTCAGAGGATATCTTTTCCTTTTCACAAACATTGTTTTGTAAAAGTTGGGATTTTCCTTGCATATTCTAAGGAATACTGGATCGGATCGAATAAGGCTATCAATATCATTACTTTGTCTGTTCACTTCAAAACTGGGTTCATAATCTTCATCACTGTCACTACCTTCATCTGAAAAATATGGACTCACTACTTCGTTTTTAATAATTCTGTGTACTTCTTCATTGTCAACGATTTTGTCATCTGCATTTTTTACTTCCTCTGTCTTTGAATGAAGTTTCATATGATAATCTAACTGATCCTTAGACGTACATTTAATGTTGCAACCAGGAAATTTACAAATGAACGGATTGTTTTCCAAATGTAAAATAAAATGGGTTTTGAGACCTTCAGCATTCCCACAAAGAGTTTCACATTCTGCGATGGGGCAAGCGTATTGATTTACAGACTTGCGTTTAGAACTTTTGCCCGAGCCAGATTTCGAATGAACTGCATCCTTATGAGTCTGAAGATACCAAACATTAAAGTGTCTTCCACATATATCACATATTCCCTTAGGTTTTCCTTCTTTCTTAGGTTCATATGATAAGGACCACTTCACCGTCTTTCCATAATACTCTTCCGTATGATTATCTTTCATATGAATTAAGAAAAGTTTCATAGAGTCCAAAGTCACTGTGCAGGAGTAAGGACAAGGAAACTTGTGATATCTTCCTTTCTCCGGGTGCTCTTCTTCCATGTGTTTGATGAATCTGTAATGCTTTGTATGCGGCAGGAGACAAAATTTACCTAACATACAAATATTCAAGAAGATAATTTCAACATTTATTCCAGAAATAGGTCTTAGGATTGGTATTTTAATATGAAAACTTGAGTACTCACATGAAAAAAATGGAAGCCTTTTGTTGTTAGTCCTTTCTGGAAACTTGTTCCATAGATCAAAAGCCAATTCATTTGCTTCCGCATTTTCATGACGTTTTAGATGGTTTTGAAAGACGAGACGCTTGATAAGCATTCTACAACAAGGAAAATATCAAGTACTCTGTTAATTGTTACGAATATTTACATTGAAATATCTAGATCATGAAACGGATACTAAAGAAAGATTACCTTCCACATATAGGGCATGTGAATACTTCCTGGTTACTTTCATTCTCATGAACCGACTTGATATGAAACTTCAACCTAGCATCCGATTTAAATTTTGTACTGCATACAGTACATTTATTCTTATTAAAGCGGTCGTCTGATCGTCTTTGATGTAAAGAAGCCGGAGTTTTCTTATCTTCACGCTTTCTGCTTTTACTTTGTTTACGCCTTTTCTTCCTCTTATCGTTAGTTTTAGTGCCAACATCCGATTCATCACTTTCATCCTCAAATTCCATTTCTTCACTTTCGAATTCATCTTTCCGAATCTTTGTCAGTGCTCTTAAACTTGACCTTCTGGGCACTACAGGAGTCAATGACGAATTTAGCTGTTCCGGTTGGGAAACAAGCACACGTTCTAAAATCAGTTTCGGTTGAACAAAATTAACAGTTTCCATCCCATAAGCAGTTGCATTACTTCCGCTGTAGTTCTCCTCAAGCAATCTAAAATGATCAGAATAAGGTTATTGAACATTAATCACCACTCATTTGATCCGAGGACAATAATATTTCAAAATTGTGACTCAATTAACATTGGATTATAACACATTGTACATACCCATCGTCTTCCGTTTCTTCAAAAGGGCACTTATCTTTATGAACCAGCAAACCTTCAGCAGTAGTAACAAACGTCTGACATTTTTTACACTTCCAAAATGTTTCGATTTCTTCAGTCATTGTTTTACTCTCGTTATTTTTAGTGCAATTTCACAAAAACCTATGCATGACTTGTTTTCCTTGTGTCTTGAGAATTCAGGGTCCTATGATAAGATAAGACTTTGACTTTTCCCTACTTTTAATTTAATTTCACAAACACTTGAGGACTTGCTGAGATGCTGTTGTCGCTTGCTATTGCTTCTGAATGAATCAACATTCTTGTTTACATTTTGTTCACTTCCATCCAGCTTATAGCTTGGCCTTCCTACATGCTTTTTATAAGTAGGATATCGTACATTTACTGTATGCATGCATTGCATGCATGCCCAAAAGTCAAAAGCAAATGATGCCTTTCTCCCTGTTCTTCTACATTTAAAACTATATGAAAATGATTAACAGCTCAATCCAGCTGTACTGCATTTTTAAATTGAGAAAGCAATTATTATTAGTCTCTTTATTTTTCTTTATGTAAATGTAATGCATCAAAATAATTCTCAAGTATTTTTAGTCAAGTTATAGTAAATGAGTTAGTAAGGCTAAACTCAATATTTGATTGTTTTTTTAGATAAAAAAATATTACCTAGTTCTCCATTTCTGAATATGCAAAACCAAAGTCATCTCGAGGCTCAATTTTAGGTTCCTTGAGGATAGAAGGAGTGGGGCTACCTGATCGCTTTACTTCAATTTCAGCATCATTAAGAATAACATCATCAGCTACATTAGATTCATCAGGCTGGATCAAAAGCTCAGGTTCCGTCTTTACTATCACACGATGCTGCTGCCTTTCTGACCGTGTCCGTGGTTTTGGACCTAAATAATATCCGTCGCTGGTTTCAAAAGCATAGTCCTCATCATCGAGGTCGTCGTCTTGGTCATCACTGTAGATGACCTTCCTTTTCCGGAGGCGTTTGGTCCTGGGTGTTGCTTTAGCTTTCTTACTAACTGTTTTCCTGCTTGATTTTGTTCCAGCATTACCTATCTTCCTGGATGGTTTCGAAATGCGCTGAGTCTTGATTGTTTTCTTTGAGCTCATCTTTTTAGGAGAAACCTTTTTGGTCTCTGCTGGTGGTTTAATACCGTGGATTAGAAACATGTGCCGAGTCATACTTTGCTTGCATGAAAGTTCCTTTCCACATTGAGGACACTCCGGGTTGTTTTCTTCATGTTTTTGTATGTGGAAATCTAAACCACCTTTCGTTTTAAAGGCTGCATTACACTTATCGTCAGTACATTTGAAGGGATATTCCTCATGATTGCTTTTGAAATGTCGGCGTCTACTTTTTTCGCTTGAAAATAAGTCCCCACATTCTTCACATTTGAATATTTCGTCAGGCTCATGATCGTTTTCCAAATGATGATATAGTGAGTCTTCTTTTTCAAATGCAATCCCACAAATGATACAACCAACTTTTTCGACAGGTGGTATAAGGTTTTCTTCTCCATTTTTATTTTCTTCTTTAATTCTTATTGACGACTTATCACTTTGGTGGTCGCAAATCTCCTTGTGTTTATTTAGTGCACCCATGCGTTTGAAGGAAGTACAACAAATTTTACACTTGTACCCTCTCGGCACTCTCCATGCTCCTCTAAACTTTCGTTTATCAGGTCCCAGAATAAGTTCTCGAAACCCAGGACTTTGCTTACACACACGAATGAAAACGGGATCAGTTGAAATGATACTGTTAATGTTGACCTTTCTTCGTTTCTTCACTGTGGTGCCACCACTGTTCGGACGAGGTGACGATTGTCTTTTAAATTTATCACAATTGTCTTTATCAAATTCTCCATCAACGCTATTACTATTCTCATCATCATCAGAACCTGGAGCATCAAGAATTTCTTTTTTAACCACTACGAATTCTTCATCAACACTTTCGCTCGGATCATAATCCTTATCACCACTACCTTCATCAGAGTCAGAAGTTTGGGAACGGGGAGCATCAAGTACTTCTTCTTTAACTGCTAAGGATTCTTCTTCATCAACTTTATCTGGTCCAATTTCATTGCTGGTGAGATCTTCTACAATTCTATTATCCAAAGACGTGTGATCCGTTTTTAAATTATTGTCAACAAGTGGATCAAAGAAAGATTTGTTGTCGAATATTTCTTCATTGGAAATTAGCTCATCTGGGGATAAGTCTTCAAACCGTTTCAATCTCTTATTGGAATAAATTGTTACCACTGTGCCATCATTTGCATATTTTAGCTTTTTTGGATCGTAGGTACAAATGTGACTTCTCAATTTGTCTATTCTAGAATAAAACACTTTACATTTGGAACATTGTAATCCTTTCCCAGTATGAAGTTTCATATGTCGGTCCAAGTGGCACTGAGCATCACATTTAACTTTACAGCCCGGAAATTTACAAGCGTATGGATTATTCTCCAAGTGAAGAATAAAATGAATCTTGAGGGCAGCCACCGTTTTACTTCGAGATGTACATTCGGGGAATGGACAAACGTATGGAAAAGCTTCCGGATTGTTAATACTTTTCTTACTTGCTGAGGGGTTATCGGAGTGCATCTGCTCCTTGTGAGCTCGTAAGTAATACACGTCAAGCAGCTTTCCACAAATGTCACACTTCCCCTTTGGCCTTCGTTCATATTTAGGATCGATAGATAAGTCCCACTTCATCGTCTTTCCAACGAATTTTTCTTTGTGTTCGCTTTTCATATGCATTAAAAAAAGTTTCATGCAATCAAATTCCATTGTGCAAGAGTAAGGGCAAGTAAAATTAAAGAGTCTTCCTTTCTCGGGGTGTTCAGTTTTCATGTGTGTTAAAAAGCTGTAGTGAGAGGTGTGGGGGATAAGGCAGTATTTGCATTTTGACGCAAAAGCAGCCTTAGGAACCTTTTTCCCACGTCGATTTTGTGGCCATTTGTTCCATAAGTTGAAGGCATCTTCAACAGCTTCTGCGTTTTCATGATGCTTCAAATGGCTTTGAAAGACTAGGCGTTTGATCAGCATTCTAAAACAAATAAATAAAATAAAATGATTAAAAAGTCTACCGCTTGTACACAAATCTTATCGGACACATTTTGACTCATATTTTGTTATGTCATACCTTCCACAGATCGGACATGTAAAAACTTCTTCTCCCTTAGTATTCTCGTGAATATTAGTCATATGCCATTCGTACGTCGATTCCGATCTGAACTTTGTTCCACATACATTGCATTTAAATTTATAGTGAATGTCCGTAACTACATTAGCACTAGTCGCAGCTGCCATGGATGAAGCTTGTCTACATGATTTACGCCTCTTTCTCTTACGCTTAATCTTCGGCTGTTGTTGTTGAAGATCATCATCCAGTTCTAAACCCATTTCTTCGTCCCATTCGCTCTCATTTTCACTTTCATACAACTTTGGTTCAATGACTTCTTGAAGTTTCGTAATGGCTTTTAACATTGATGTTCTCGGCATTGAGAATGATGAAATGTCTTCAAGGTCTTTCCCTTCCAATCCTTTCAGAACGGGATCTAACCGTCGTCGCTTTCTCCTCGGATGCGGCTTGCTTCCAAGACTCACAGTCACACTTCTGCTTTCACAACAGCTAATGCCATCGGATGCCATCTTCTCCAGCACTAACTTGGGTTGTACGAAAGTAACCGTGCACATGGTATTGCCTACATTATCATAGTCATCTTCTCCGTGACATCCTGTTGATCTAAAACATAAACATACATTAGCAACAATTATCCACAAACTCAAAACAAATTCTTTGATGATATCTTTGTCAAAAAAACAACAACATTGAATCCTACTCATGCTCATCCCTCCAGCATTTTTCTTTATGCGTAACAGAACTTTCAGTCGTGGTTAAGAACGTTTGACACTTTCCGCATTGCAAAACTGCGACTTCCGTTTCTTCCTCCATGATTCCTACATGTGTCCTTCACTCTTTAAGCGTTGGTCATCTGTCGACGCAAACATCCAGCGTCGAATGAACAGCCAGGACGGATTCTGTCTGTAAACTAAAGAGCAAGTTATTATCAAATTAGGACCGAACAATGAAGTCACACTTAATGTAATTATTGATCTGTAAGTTTAAGACAAGATTTCTCATTTACAGTTGTCAGTGGTGCATTAGTTTAAGCAGTAGCAGTCACTGATGAGTATAGAGATGAGATGGTCAAGATGAGTAGATTTTAGTAGAATCTGATGAAGATGAAAAATGAAAAGCAACATGATTATATTTTGGTCTACTCTTATGTACATTTTTGTACCTTACATTTTGACTAAAAACAAAAAAATATACCTACTACTGCATCTGATACAGATACGATATTTTGGCTCAATGTCCCCAAGCAAGAAGCGGCTTAGATGTTTCAAGTGGTTGGTTTGTTGTGTTGATAACATTTTAAGGAATCGATACATTTTATACTCCGCCAATAATTCACTCTAAAAGTGCTTTTGTTTTTGTAAACAATTAAAATATTTATAGTGCTTTTAAAATTTTGATACACTGGAAGATTGACTGTCAGGGACGCTATAAAGTTGTTTTACTCGATTTAGATCAGGGCAATGTGAAATCACTTCTACATTCTACAAGACTGTTCATTTGGATGTAAAGTTAAATGTAAAGAATAATAATATCGGCGTTGGAGTGAACCCTGTTTTATTGATTGATTTCTTACATTTGTTCAAATACTTAAATTCGAAAAGGTTAAAGATTCTCTTTCGATTGACTTGGATTAGTTTTAGTAAGCTCCGTGGGTTGTTTGGAGGCAGTCAGGTAATTTACAAATGGGGCTAATTGTTAACTGTCACCGTTGCATTAATTTATGCTATAATTTTAGTTTGCAAATGTGGCTTATCATCTATCTATATGTTTATGATTAATGGAACTCATTGTTTGTTTTCTGTTGCAGGTTTTATTTTTTATGAACAAAGTTCCAGTCCAAGCGGCTGGATTCCTCGCCTTAAAATTTCTTGGGAAACGGTCGAGCAGCCTAACCATATCAAAATGGTGGAACCACCGATGAACACAAGTCGTCGGAAAATGATACAAAGCGTTGTATCCCTGTTTGCCCAGGAAAGTGGTTTCCACACTGTTGAAAAACCTGTTCTTGAGGTTTTGACAGAAATGTTTCAAGCAACATTGTTTGAATTTGGAAGATCTACCCGAATGTTTACTGAGGTGGCAGGTCGAGTGGAACCCAATGTAGGGGATGTCACAATGGCTTTAATTGACATGGGATTCAAAGTGGATCCAGGTGGGTTGCGAGCATACTCTAAACGTATTACGCGACCAATAATCCCAGCACCACAGACTCTGCCTTTGCCAAAGGTTCCTACAATTTTATCGGCTGGAAAGAAGAGAGCGCTGCCTTCATATATTCCAGACTTTTTTCCTCCAATGCCGGATCCTCATGCTTATATAAGAACACCTACTCATAAGCAACCAATCACCGATTATGCTGCTTGTCGGGAAAAGACATCGCAGCAAAAGAGGGATTTAGAAAAGTCATTATCAAAGTTTTTTGCAAGAACCTCCTCCTGCTATTATCTGTTCCCAGAAAACAAATCTCTTTTTCCATTGATCTCACCAAAGCCAGCGTCGTATTTGGATGCTTTGATTCCACAAGATCAGATTTTTGAGGAGGAACAGAGCTCAGCACCACTCAATTTTGTGAAAAAGGAAAAACCTATTGAGACAAAACTTGATGATGACGAGGATGGAGACGATATTTTGACTACCACACAAATCACAACCACCTGGGAATTGATTGATAACCCATTTTTGAAACCAACTGTACCTAGAATGAATCCAAAGGGACAAAAAATTAAGTAATGAAAATTCGCATTTTGGTATGAAACATGTATTATAACATAACTTGACACTCCTGATGACGATGCCAGCTAGACATCGAAAGCTTGAGTTGTATAATAAATCGTAAAATTTATTCTTTAAACATCATCCATGCATTCCGCAGAACCTCCTTATTGACATATGTATATTACTATATTGATTGAAAATATGTAAAAAAAAAATGGATTGGCCTACAATAATATTTTAGTTGATTTGATTGATATTACAATCAATTCATTACCAATAAAATAAATTATTACGGAAAATGTATGTTCTGGTTTTAATGGAATTTTTTTTGCATTTCGGAGAACAGTATGTAATTTTTCAAATATGGCATATAAATAGCAGAATATAAGCATTTTTTTGTGCCACCATTGACCATAAGCACTTCATGAGCAGTATTGTCTCATTTTGATTATAAGCTACTACGTTTAAAGGCAAGCGGACGAATGAAACTACAAGAGTGTGGGTGGATAGGGGTTTTGAATCTGCTGTTGGCAGTGTATACGTTTTAACATGTTACTTCCATTATTAGTTCAATGTTTTAAAATGCACGAGAAATGTACAAAGTTATGAAATGCTGAATCATATGCATTTGCAGCCGATTTATCTTATCTTCCAGTTGCATTTAAGAAGTTTATATCTAATTCCTAACATATTCTCTCTAAATCTATTATGTAACATTTACGTTTAATTATTCAGATTTTACAACTAAAATTTACGTACAAACTTTATCACGTACCATAAAGCTGATTTCATTTGGACATCATCACATAATATGACCGAGTTCTTATGTAAACTGGGACACTCGGACTACTATAGATATTAGAAACCTATTTTTTGCTATCACGTCATCTCATCTTTCACAAGTACCAAGGACATCCAATTCTCAATGGCCTTCAGTTTTAAAACTCATCATCATCCTGGAATGGATTTTTTATTCACTTCCAGATTTCATTCTCATAACACCCACATGCTGTGTCGTAATGACTTGTGCAAAAAGTATAATCACCTTCTATTTATGCTCACATACAATTTCACAGTTAAATATGTACTATCTGTAGTATTCTGTAGTGTTTATGCATGCTGTCTTGTTTTATACATCTTCTCCTACAACTATCACCTAATAATGATTAAAGTAATCCTGCTATCATGGTAGTTAGAATTTGGCCGTACATTTTTACATCGGGGAATCAAGATATGTACTCGTAACATTGATTGAAAACGATTTTGAGTTTTCAAAGCCCAATTTGCACTAATTGATCGCTCGATCGTGTCACTTGTGTCTGATTACAATACAATGATAGTATGATAGTAAATAGATAAAGCTTGGCAATGGGCCATAGTATATCCGATGTCATATACAGGGGAGAGAAGATGAAAGCCAGAAGGTAATTGATTCAGACGATCTGACACAAACCTTATAACGTACATTTTTCAAGGTTTCTTCCTGCGATCCCCTGTATATTAGTGTATATACATAAGTTTGACCACAAGCTAATATATAAGAATGGGGTATCCAACGAGAAAATATAGGACAGAAGCTGGATAATAATACGTTTATCCCATTTAAGTTTTTCTCTTCATTTTGATGACCTTGAAATAGAGATTGAATTTAGAAAAACGAATCGCATGTTCGTGTGGCATTATGTTTTACTATATAATCATTACTCATCCGTAACTCCTCCAGACTAGTCGCCAGAAGAATACATTATTGCATGTGAATTAGAGTATACCCATGCTTTGTAAAACACTTATGCATACATACCTACGACGAGTATTGTAAATGTATATAACATTACAAAAAGGATCAATGCTAAGATAGCAACATCAGCAAAACTTATATGCATTCCACAACAATCAGTGTTTCCAGACAGTCTAAGCATAGCGAAGGTCTTGAAACTTTTCAAGTGAAAATAAAACTTGTTGATTTAAAAAAAAACGAGATTTAGATTCCAAGGCTTAAATAGACTCAAAAACAAAATATTTTGAGAGGTGACAACAATGCCAGTAACAATTCATTATTTTAATATCAGGGGGTATGCTGAGCCAATTCGTATGATTCTTTCGTACGCTGGAGAAGAATTCGAAGATGCTCGTATTCCCTATGTTGGAATTCCGTCGCCAATTCCTCCGGAAATCAAATCAAGTAACGACCATCTTTAACATTTGTAATATGAAAAGTGTAAATTAGTACCATGTTTTAATATCATCTACTTAATACTTGTTTACAGAATGCACTTGGGGTCAAGTTCCACTTGCGGAATTTGATGGGAAAAAGCTAGCACAAAGTTTGGCAATCACAAGATATTTTGCAAAGAAAGCTGGTTTGGTTCCTGGAGATGATTTCCAAGCTGCATTGTGTGATGAGTATGTTGATGCTTGTCGTGATTACTTGGGCTGTAAGTTAGCTATCCTTTTGATTTAGTTGAAAAAATTAATCAAAATGCTATACATTACTTATCGTGAGCAATATGATATGAATCGCATTGTTCAACTTTATAGTGTGGATTCCAGCAGTGATGGAAAAGGATGAGGAAAAAAGGAATGAGCGCATGAAGGAAATTTTCGAAACTGCAAAAACACGATTTCTTTCAGTGTTCAATTCTATAATTGAATCATCGGGGGGCAAGAATTTGGTTGGAAATTCATTAAGTTGGGCAGATATTTACCTGTTTCATGTTGTGACCAGTATTCCCATCGTCAATGAAAATGTGAGCGAGTTCCCTGCAATCAAACGTCTTGTCGAAAATGTCTCAACGACCCCAAAAATCAAAGAATGGTTAGAGAAACGCCCTGTGACAGTATTTTAATTTATGAAACTATAGAACTACATGATTTATGTATGGTTTTTTTGGTTGAATAAAGTCTATCCAATTTTCACAAAAACTTAAATTTCGCTTTGCTTTGATGATTACTACAAATATATTGGAGCAATGGCAAGTGACTGAATATTTCCAGTAGTCAGCCAGAATTCAGCAACGCGTTTTTGCCATATATAGGCAAAAACATCCATATCCTCAAAATCCTTCGTCATCCGGCATCCTTTAAATATTTGGAAAATCATTCTCATGTTTCAAAAAATCAACGGACATTCCGTCAGACTCGTATCAAAGTAGATACAACTTTGATTTGGATAAGCCAAAATTGAAAACAGTTTGACTTTCAACTTTGGATCAATACATTAACTCGACTAAAATATTCATGTATGTATGGACTATATAGGTTTAAATCATTAGTAAACAAATTGAAAACAGTAATGACGATTCATATTCATGTTTGCGCTTATTTTAACATGACATTCCACGCGCATGCAAGTGATTATATAACACTTTGGACTTGCAACTTGCAAGAGTATTATGTTATTATCTCTTATCTCTACGCTCCGAAGGTTGACGATGTTAGTTTTACATGAAAAAAACGCATCGGGCGTTTGTGGACTTGGCTGTGTGAAGAATGGATAATGTTGAAAAACGAATCGGCTGCTATTACGTGTAATTATAGTACATATTATTATGAACACGAGTACACATTATTATATGTATGAGCAGTGAACATGAACCTTTGAAGGATTAATGTAATGGTTTTTTTCAAGTTTGAAGCTTAATCGATTTTACTTGGTTAGTTTCCGTGAATAAAAAACGCTGGTGTTGATGATGATGATGCTTTATGTTATGTAATGCTCTTCGGCTCATCTCCACTTCAGTACCAGTTGCGTTTCAACACTGCTAGCTTTGTGCTTCACTAATAGTTGAGTTGATCTCTTCGCGTGGCTTACATTAAATATTCTACACCACTGAATTTATTTTTTTAAAGCATTAAAATGGTCATCACTGTAACTTACTTTGATGGAAGAGGTTTGGCAGAACCAATACGTATTATTTTAGCATATGGAGGAGAAAAGTTTGAGGAAGTTCGTATTCCGCTTGGATTTCCACCTAGCATACCAGCGGAAGTAAAAAATAGTAAGTGAATTCTTCAAACAAGCAATACATTTAGAGAAAATTGAGTTTTTATTCCAAGCTAATTATGTCTAAATTTATGTAGAGTTAACATGGGGCCAAGTTCCACTTGTGGAATTTGATGGGAAGAAACTTGCTCAGAGTTTAGCAATCACTCGTTACTTTGCAAAGAAACACAACCTTGTTCCTAAAGATGATTTCGAAGCTGCTCTGTGTGATGAGTATGTTGATGCTTGTCGGGACTTTATGACTTGTAAGTAACTTGTAATGCAAACCATTTGGACATTATGAGTTCTAACGTTAGAACGTGATAGTTTAATTTACTTTATTTTTCCTTCCTTTTATCAGCGTGGACACCTGTTGTCCTCCTCGTTTTTAAGAAAGAAGAGGGAGGACTAAAAGAAAAGTCAGAAGAAATACAGGCCACCACGAAGCAAAGATTCTTGACAGTATTCAATACAATTGTGGAGCAAAATGGAGGAAAACATTTGGTTGGGAACTCACTTACTTGGGCTGATATATACCTGTTTCATGCTATACAAAACATTCAGTTGATTACTGGTCTCTCACTTGTAAGTGAATTTCCAGCATTGAAGGGTCTTATGGACGAAGTTCTTAATGTTCCCAGCATTAAGTCATGGATAGAAAAGCGACCCCAAACTCCAGTTTAGTCGATTTATCATTTATGCCATTTCTGAATTGATTTTTTTAAAAATTGTCAGGAGCAAATAAAAGATTTCTTTTATACTCTATGAGCATTATCTGGTCATTATTTTTTGGAGTATATAATAATAATGTGTAGCATATCATTTTTTATTTAAATGCGATTTAGCTTCAATCTTTTCTAAGTAATTGCTAGCGTAAAGCTTTAGAATAAAGAGCTTAAGCTAGGTTAGTCAGCTAGATTTCATAATGCCCCATATATGTTTTTAAAGAGCTAGAAAGATTCTAGTTACTCATATGATTGACGTCATCTTCCTTTTGCTATTCTAATATTTGTGAATGCGGCCAATCAACCAATTAAGTATGAATTGACAAACTCAAGGTTGATTTTTTACCTAACACCTCTATTCATCATGTACATTTGGGTTTGTTTGGACAAATAGTCGGGATAGCCCCCAATTCTGGCATACATTTACTACACTCACATATACACATAGCTTCCACTATATACAACAAATGTCAACTAAAGACTCTGGATTTATGTATTATTTCAGAGTTCAGTTATACTATACATACGCAAGAATTATGCTTGATAATGGACTTGTTGGCTGTTTTTACATTACCTTTTTACTTTAATGTGAGCCGATTGGACATGCATGGGTCATTTGGTTGTGGAATACTGAAGCTAACTTCAGCTACAGACGCATATTATGTGAAGCAATAACCATAACCAAACAATTCAGGTCCAATTTATTTCAGGCTGGCTACTTAGCTTCGGATTTACAATGTATTTATTACTGCATGTCCTACGTCGTGTTATATCCTACCAGTTACGACTGCTGTGAACAGCATGTCCTTTATCCAATTTAGTATGAAATTACATGGATAACTTTGAAAGCACCTTGGAATGAGTGTCCAAGAGATGAGAAGTTCCACCGAGCAAACTTGAACCTTATACAACATGAATATGACATCAACTTGAAGTATTCTCACTGAGCCCCACTTATGATGCATGATGCTTTAATTTCTTGACATAAATATGACGTTTTAATGAGTTGTGGAGTAAGTGTAGACTGTGGACGTATCCAAACTAAAGTTGAATATAAAGTGGGAGTAGCACCAAGCAAACATGATAAAAAGTACCGATACTTATACATGTCAAAAAAACTTCCAGAATGTTTGAACGCCTATTCGGTGTAGTGTCAGAATCCAATGTATAGTTATGCGGTATAATGGAAAACCATGTTCATATACTGAACCAGTTACGGTTTGCATCTCAACCACGGGACATCAAACACGCTTAAACAGAAAAATTGTTCTTGGATTCATTAGACAAATTCAGCGAAAATGTCTGTTAAGTTATATTATTTTGACGCACGTGGGATATGTGACCCCATCCGTATGATTCTGACTTATGGAGGCATTGAATTTGAGGAAATTCGTGCTCCCGTTGATACATTTCCACCAAATCTTCCGGCCGACATCAAGTCAAGTAAGTAAAATTAGCTTATATAGATTATAGTTTCTAAAGCGTATGTGAAATGTAATAATGCGGTCAAACAATACTATTTTTCCCCTGTTCAATTGTTTTTTTCTATACGAATCTTCTTTTACGTCTTTTAGAATGTCGATGGGGACAAGTCCCAATGGTGGAATTTGATGGGAAGAGTTTGAACCAATCTTTGGCCATTACTCGCTATTTCGCTAAGAAAGCCAACCTCATCCCTGAAGATATTTACGAAGCAGCATTGTGTGATGAGTACGTTGACGCTGCTCGGGACTTCATGGCTCGTAAGAATTTCTTTACTATTTCATGACATTTTACTTGTGACAGGGTTCATGAAATTAGCTTCTGAATGAAAACTGAAATACTTCTACATGTATTCTTTCATATACAGCTTGGTACGGTCCAGTAAGGGAAGAGTATGAGCAAAAGAAACAGGAAATGATTGAAGAAGTCCGTAAAACAACTAAAACACGGTTTCTGGATGTCTTTGAAAACATTGTTAAATCCAATGATGGAAAACATCTCGTTGGCAAGTCCCTAACATGGTCGGATGTTTATTTGGCATATCTGTTCCAACATTTCGAAATCCTTCTTGGAGTCAACATTTTTAGTGAACATCCTGCTCTGAAGAGTCTTTTAGACAATGTATTGAGTGAACCAAATATCAAGAAATGGATTGACAAAAGACCCAATACCAAGTATTGAATTAACTGCATGTCATGTTGTACTTTGATATAAAATTAAAGTCATTTGCAAACAGTTTAATTTAGTCTTCAAAGATGGTTACTTTACTTTCTGAAATTTTGCATAGATTTTGCATAGGCTTTGCTTATGCTTGTACTGTAAGCAACATAAAATGCAGACCACACACGCACACGTCACTTCACATGACAGCTAGTGCACTCCATGTACTTGTGCAGGAAATTCCTCTGCTGTCTAAAGTAGTTCCTTCTTTTCATTCCAACACTTCGTTGGAGGGTCTTCCATACCAATCTACTACCTAGTGCCTATCTTTTTGAGTTGACTTATGTATAGACAATTCCATCCTCACCCACTTCTTTACCAATACGCCTAGTCTAGCTACATGCATATTATTTCAAGGCCAAACCAGCCTAGCTACCATCACCATGCGGTTTCCACCACCACCATCATACAATACATAATACCGTCAAGTCCAATGGTATTTGTGACTGTGACTACCACTTGTCACACAGATTTATACTAGTTCACATTCCGGTTCTTTCTTTTAGAATCAAAGTAAATTCGAAATAAAAAGATTTTTTAGGCCACTGAGATTATCGACGAGACTTGACTCTCACTCGAATCAAAATGTCTATAAAACTTTACTATTTTGATGGACGTGGTTTGGCTGAGCCGACTCGGTGGATTTTGGCCTATGCTGGTGTTGAGTTTGAGGATATCCGAGCCCCGATTGATATTCCTGTGACTTTGCCCCCGGAAATCAAAGCAAGTGAGTATATGTCAATGTTCAAAATACCGGTAGTTTATCCTATCTTTACCATAACTTCGATGTTTGGTGCTTAAATGACAATTTCATGGTTCATTTGCATGATTGCATTGATTTGTAAGTAATCATTTAATGTTTTTCGCTTCTTTTAAGAATGTACATGGGGGCAAGTGCCATTGATTGAATTCGAAGATGGGAAGAAACTGGCTCAGTCCCTTGCTATAACACGCTATTTTGCAAGGAAACACAAATTGGTTCCAGAAGATCTTTATGAAGCAGCCCTTTGTGACGAGTATGTCGATGCTGTTCGAGAGTGCATGCAAGGTCAGTAAAGTACTAGTGGTTTTTTATGTAGTGTGTATGATCCTATTACGGGTCTATGAATTTAAATAAATATATAACACTTATCCAATTCCCAGCTTGGTATGGAGTCGCAACTGAAAACGACTTGGAGAAGAAGAAAGAAAAGAAACAAGAAGTGTTGAAGACTACTAAGCAAAGATTCTTTGATGTTTTCGAAACCATTGCCGCAAACTCAGCTAGTGGAAAGAATCTTGTTGGAAATTCTCTAACATGGGCTGACATCTACTTAACGACTGCACTAAACCAAGTGGAGCTTGTGCATGAGATTAATTTGCTGAATGATTATCCAGCTTTGAAGAAGCTCTCTGAAAATGTTCTTCAAGAAAAGGGGATTAAGGAATGGGTGCAGCGTCGCCCCGTTTCTAGGTTTTAGTTATTAAACATGTAAAACCATGTATACTATGATAACTTACACATAATTTCCAAGAATAAACTTATACTTAAAGTCAATAACTGGTTACAGTAGTAAAATACTTGCTGCCTTTACTCAATAGTATTTCCATTCACTTAAATACAACTCATAGAAATAATAATTATTATATCAAATAGCATATCAAGTTAAGCCTCACAGCATAATTTCCTAAGATTCACAGTTTTACGTGTAAAGTTCAATTAGTTCGTCACAAACAGCGGTTGGGGTCAACAGACCTCTATCGGTTACCAAAAACGTAATGTATTTAGGCGGAGTGTAGTCCACACGTATTCGATTTGTGATTGGATCCTCCTGAAACAGGAGACGAGAAAAATTATTCCAAATTGAGAAACTTCAACTTAAAATTAAGCGTGTCATTTCTGCATGAAACCGATTCAAAACTTACTCTAATTTCCTGTGGTACATCTTCTTGATTCAATGGATATAACAACGAGAATTTGAAACTTTCAGCCAGAACATACATGGGTTTATGCATTTCCCTTGAACAAATAGCCAGAGGAAGAGTTCCCACCTATGAGGGAGAATGGGAGAAACAAGGGAATTAAAACAATGTTACTTCAGTTGTATCTCATCAACTTTGTATATTGCTTTTTAAAAACTGAATAGAATAGAGTTACTAATATATACCCTATTTATAATTCCACCATTCTTTGAGACAGCTTCTGCGCCAACAAGTACTAAATCCATGCTTTCCATAAGCGTTCCTACTTCCGCATCCCGAACCACTCTGACATCAATATTGTAATTGTCTTCAAAAAACGTTGCCACCTTGTCATTATCAAGAACAACGAAGACCGAAAAGTAAATATTTTTCGGGACACAGCGAAGAGTCTCAAGAACCACGAAGGAATCCCCGTGAACGAGAATGCGCTAAGAGGGGGAGGGGCAAACAAAATCAATAGTTAAATACAAACCTCTCAATAAGATTGGAAGCAGTTTAGAAACTAAACCAGTTATAATCAAACTTTCTTACAGCTCCATCAAATATTAGAGTAACGGCCCATCTTGAAATTTTCTCAATGGACCTCTCACATCGCTTCATATACTTTAATCCTTCACACATCATTTGCTCTCTACATTTAGACACATCTTCTGCTTCAATGGATGACAGCGTCAACGTAGCATATCGAATAAACTGGGCACATGCTGAGTTAACAGCTAGTTTTGACTTGGTCAAAACTGGAGTCCCTTGTTTCACGACATTGTTGGCGTTTGCTGCACTTTTCAGCTCGGATATTAGCCCATTTACTGTGGATCCTTAAAAGTTACATGACATGTTAGGGTAATATAAGGCATATTGCAACCTTTAATTTCGACTCTTTATCTAATTAAGCAGAATGTTACCATTGTACACTTCAATGACATTCAATAATGCCTTAACAGCTGCCAAAACTGGGGATTCCGTCACCAGGATCGTGTCACCGATGGCACTTGGCATTTTGACGGGTTTTAGTTGCACAGATGGAACAGGCGGTTGAGGTGGTGTTGGTGCAAGTGATTGTTTTACTGGCTCACCCCCGGGGTCGACATTCACAGAGGATGAAGGTGAAGGGGCAGCTGGTGATTGTTTTTGATTGGGTTGGGGAGCGTTAGATTTATGACCATGCTTTTTCTTCCCCATTCAATGCAATATGCTCAATCAACTTTTGCACTTTCCGATTGCCGATGATATTGAGTACTGTTCTTTATTTCTTTAAAAACTTAACGTAACGATAATCTTACACTTTTCTTGAAAGAATAAAAATTTAGTGTTAAAGTGTTGACAAATTAACTACACATTATGCTGATGTTTTCCATCAGATCAATCAAACCTGATTCAATACTTACAACTTACGTTCTCTCTCTTGCTATTTCTCTAACCATAACATCCATTTATAAAAGGCGTTTTGTTGTATATACAAAAATGGGGCAATGTGCGTCATTGCCAGCAAATGTCATCCTTTATCTTGAAGAATCTCCTCTGCGGTTCCGGTTTTGTGGGGGGTTATTATCCCTTCGCCTGTCTCTACTTCTGCTACGACTTCGACGGACGACTCGGTCCCGACCTTGAACTGGGTTCCTGTCAATCCTGTCTCTGTTCCTGTCACGACTCCCACTTCTGTTTCGGATGGCACGTTCACCACGATTACGATCGTTATTCCTGTCTGGACTCTTCCTCATATTATCCACCTTTCTGTTGTTATCAACACGACCTTTACGGTTATCCCTTGGATCCACATCCCTGTCTGGACTTCTGCTCATATTATCCACCTTTCTGTTGTAATCAACACGACCTTTACGGTTATCCCTTGGATCCACATCCCTGTCTGGACTTCTGCTCATATTATCCACCTTTCTGTTGTTATCAACACGACCCTTACGGTTATCCCTTGGATCCACATCCCAGTCTCTTGGTGGTCTGTTATTCCCAATACGAGCTGGAGCTGCAGTCATTTTCACCTTGCGATCTTTCTTTCTTCCATCAGAGGATGAGGAAGAAGAAGATGAAGAACTGCTACTCGAAGTAGATGACGAGGAACTACTACTGGAGCTGGAAGTCGAGGATGATGAGCTTGAAGAACTGCTTGAAGAGCTGCTGCTGGAATGGCGTCGCTTTTTCTTTTTGTCGTCTTTATCTCTCTTCAAAGAATCCTTCCTACTTTTCCTTCCTCCCTCAACCTCATCTTCTTCACGCTTCTTCTTTTTGGGAGGACTCTTGCTTCGCTTTCTTTTCTTTAATTTCTTCTCCTCCTCCTTGTTTTTCTTCTTTGCACGCTTATCAGCCTCTCGCTTCTTTTTTCTCATCCCCTTAAGCTTTAGTTTCAGCTCATGGGCTCGGAGTTGGGTGAGGGGGGTTGTGAGGTCATCAGAAAGTTCGCTGTCATCACTGGATGTGGATGAAACATCTAGATGAATAGTCTACAAGAGAATAAAAAGATAATGAAAATCCTTTATCAGTTTAATTTAATTAAATTAATCTTTAAAAGCATTTTTTAGTACAGACAAACACGGATTACTGCAAAAATAAAATAAAAAACTTACATTCTCTGGATTTGTTGGAATAAAATTTCGACATTGGTAGGTCAAGTGTCCGGCGTATCCACATTTACCGCAAGCACCAAGTTGGTTATTTTGAGGTAACTTATCCATGTTAATTGTTAAACTTTTAATTGTTTGTAAACTGGAATGCAATGAGCCTTCTTCCGAAGACAGATACACAAGTATGGGTGGCCACAAGCGTAAACAAACCCTATCTATCTGACAATGAAGTGAAACATACAGAAATATGAGCTTGTCGTTTTTTCGTGTTTGGTTGAGTATAATACATACCTAAAAATAAGGATAAAGTTTTATGTATAACTTGCATGGGCAATGTGATACACACAAGAGCCTCAAGAATAGATGATTTTACAAGTGTGCTGTTTTAATTTTAATCGTTTAAATAAATACACTTGTACTTGTACTTTCCAAACTAGATGACTTTATTGCAATTTAATAATAATATAAAATGAAACAACATCAAGGCAGCTTTATGAATATCCTACACCTTAACACTATTTACATCATTACATAAACACAGTCTATTTCCTTCAATAATGTTTTTTGTCACACATTATTATGTTGATTGAAGAAAGCTAATTTAGTTTTAGGGTTTTAGTTACTAACAAACGGTTAAAATAAAGTACATTTATATCTCTGACTGGAAAGGACTTTTTTTTAGACAAATGTAATGAAAGGAAAGTGATCTTTAACTCTTACTCTTATATAACAACAATTCAATTAATAATGCTATGAAGGAAAAAGTAAAACTGTAGTAAACTAAAAGATTTTGTTTGAAGTGAACAGGTATACATCATCATCAGCCCAAGTAATCCGTCCATTACGTCCATACACACGTAATCCATGAAGGGAAATCTGAAATCAATGAATGAATAAATCACAAAATTAGCTTTCAACAACTTTTAATTGCATCAGGTTTAATCCAGTTAGGTGTGAGCTGTAGGTACTTTCAGCGATCTGTTACAAATTTTCTCGAGTAACAAATTAAAATCTCAGTACCGGATTCAAAATCGCATGTGAAGTAACGAATCCATGCGTTCATTTTACGTGTTACAATAAAGTTCAAGGAATCATTCTTTGATCTTTGAAACAGCAACACGTGAGCTTTCGCGAGTAACTTAATCTTGCATATTGAAATTTAATCTTGAAATTTTACCTGAGAGGCATTACGCTAAAGAATCATCACGGTCAGCAATATAATGCTCTGCCATTTCTATACTGGCGAAATTGAGGAAATGGGAAGGTCGATGAACTTCATGATAAAATTCCTTGGGGTTGGCAAGTACCAAATCATATTTCATTGTGGGCTTGTGTCGCACACCCATAAAGTTATAATTCCATGATCCACTGGACGGCACCATGAAGAAGCCCAAAAATCGATCACTCAAAAGCATTTGCACTTTTTCATAATGTGATGGTAAATAACCCTTTGGATTATTTCCCCGATCTGTGTTTTGACGTCCCCATTCGTAGCCACTAGAATTATACAAAGAAAAGTGTAAATGTCAAATTCATGTTTAATGTGAATACCGTGAATTCAAAGACATGGGAGAATAACATTAAAGCTCTTTGTTTACCTGGGTG
Source organism: Orchesella flavescens (assembly GCA_964034955.1). Lineage (NCBI taxonomy): Eukaryota > Metazoa > Arthropoda > Collembola > Entomobryomorpha > Orchesellidae > Orchesella > Orchesella flavescens. The sequence goes on along the minus strand of OZ035954.1, from coordinate 32,903,965 downwards.
TCAATTTGTACGCTGTCAACGAGCAAGATCCGGGAGTGAAAGAACACGTCATGATAACTGACTTTTCACCATCCCATTCCGGATTCTCAGCCATAACCTTTGCATGCGTTGTGATGTCCTGTGGTGCTAGCTGGGGTAATTCATTTGGTTGCGTATGAATCCATCCAAGTGGTTCATATTCTAGAATTCAAACGTAAAATTCATTACACTTGTTTATGACACATGGACGATAGTTAATAATTTTACATTTGAGCCTAAGTAATCCAAATGAAATAGATAGATATATACCTTTGAGAAGATCATGTTGGGGTAGCATGATAGGTAAATGAACAGTCTGGTGAGTTCCCCATTGAGGTGGTAAAACGATACAACGAATTTCTTTGACTTGAGGATTGTCCGGTGGGCTTGATCCATACAAGTAGCCAGCAATTTGTGCACTATTTTCCAATTAATACAATGAAATATTAATGTCATTTAAAACATTGAAGGAACTACATATTTTTTCTGATAATGCATTTAAATATGTGTGAGCATAATAATAATTACCGTAAATCTGAAATGATGACAAACTTTCGTAGCAAGTTCTTTGGCAAGATATACGTGAATCCAGTCTCCTTGATGTCATCGGATGAAACATAAATGTGATTAGTTCTCAAGTGAAGATTTGTTGCAGATATAGATCGCACACGCCATTCAGTTTTCGAGGAGAAAGTAGAACTTTCATAGTTGGATGTGGTGTTAGTTATAATCTCATCTCCATGCTTATTGACAGTTCGCGTAGTTGTAGCAGTCAATTGTGATTGCTCCTTGCTTTGCTTTTCAATTTCAGCAATTTGTTGTCTTTGTTGAGATGGTGCAGATATTTCCATTCCCAGTAGAATATCTCGAATCTCAGATTGTGTCAACGAGGCAACATTTACATTGTTCTTCTTTCCATAATCAGCAAGGATCAAATCCTTCAACTGAACCTCAACACGAATCCATTCATCATCAGAAAGACTGGGCCAAATGTGATGTGACTCTGTGACAGTAGTTTTATCAGGCTTCAGCACAACCTTGGTTCGTTCATTGTTAACATGAAGGGCTCGCAGGATCAGGATGAGCCGAGAGAATGCAGTGTAAGATGAAATTGTCTTCAGCCAATCATCATACAAATTGAAGAGAACCATTTGTGGTTCGGTAGCTTTCAAAATCAAGTCCCCAAATTTCTCAACTTTGAGACAAGCTTGGAATGGCAACTGAAGTTCGGAGCCTTTGATCACAATATTAGGGAAATCAAGCAAATGGACTTCCAATGGATCCAACATACCTTTCCTGGTAACAATAATTTGTTTCGGTTGCTCCTCAACAGGTAATGATCGAATAAGTGCAGCAACTTCTTCAGCAGTCTTCCATTTTGCAAGCTGTCCAAGACGCTTTTGACCTGCCCATACGCTAGTGTGAATGATTTTAAGGAATAGCTGTCCAGTTCGAGGATTAAAAATGAAAATTGCCCCGTTTATTGGTTTTGTTGTCAAGTTTCCTTCAAATGTCTTGTGAATGGTGACCCGATACACATTGGTGTCATCAACAAACCAAATGATTTGGTTGGAAAAGAGCTCTCCATAATTTTGTGAGGAAAGGTACGGCTCAGTAGGTTCAGAAGAGTAGAGTTGGAGTGCCTTGCGAATTCTTTCCCTTAGCACGTACAAAGCTGGATTAGCCTTCATAATCTTTGCCATTGCTTGCTGGATGAGTGGCTTGCTTCCCGGGAACCAGTTCCCAAATGCGCTGTGCAAGTTGTATGCCAAGTCAATAGCAATGAGGACCCCAGTTGGACTAGGATAAATGGACATGTTGTCTGTAGTATAGTCCAAAAATTTAGCTCGTGCATATCGCTCAATGTCATGGGAATCATAGTCTCCCCAACGTAGCTGAACATCAAGCCAATACTTTTGTGTTGTTGTACTGTCCATCGTATCTTTAGAGTCTGCAAGAAGTGAAGGCCTGGAAACATTCCATTTGTACGCAGCAAAGAGGAGGATATCCGCGCATGATGAATTCATCTTGTAGGACTTCCTAGGATGAATAGTTTCCTTCTGCACTGTTTCAATCTCCAGCGCATCCAATTCTTGATCAAATACTTGACACAAGTCCATTATCACAGATTCATGAATTTTCTGCCACAAATGGGCTCTGAAGATTTGAATGAGGGAGATTTTCAGGGTTGGGATTTTCCCGTGCATGAATATTCCGGTTAAATCCAGTTGTACTTGGAAACCAACGTAAACGTTGGCTCGATTAATGGTTGGTGACCACCACAAAGTAAATCTTCGGTTAGGAATTTGATTCAACCCAGAACGTTGAGCGTTTGTTAGCTTTTTGTATTTCATTGATTCTTCGAATCCAGATGCTTTCTCCCAGAACAAACCTTCCCATGTTGGGAAATATGTTCCTTTGAACAGTGTATGCTCTAGAATGCCTTCCACTCCACCTAAAGCTTGAATCATGTCCGTTCGGTAGTTGTTTAGATTCCAAAGCTTGCCATCATGCCGTTGATGTGTCCACCAGAATGGATTTTGCTTCAATACTTGATATTGTTTAAACTCTGTTCGAACACGCCATCCTTTATCATAAGCAAGTGTGTGACGATCTTTTTGGAAAAGGGTGTTGATACGAGGAATACCACGATCCCAACTGTCCTCCAAATCTTCCAAGGTCAATCGACGATTCTGTGCATTTGCCTCTTGCCTTTTTAACGCGTATTCTGCCCACACTCGCTGAGAATCAATGAATTCTGCTTCCCATGGTTGAACATATCTGTACAGATTAGGAATGAGTTGATCTTCGTCATGACTCATGCCAGACCTGAAATGGGTGATGCCCACATCCGTTTGTTTACTCCAACGTAGATCAGATTGTGGAATCAAGACGTGGCCCATTGACAACATTCCAAGTCCTCCCAACTCCTTTGGAGTGTAAAATACTACAGGGGGAAATCGGGAAGGCATTTTTGAATTGAGTCCAATCTTGATACGGGTTTGGATCTTGTTTTCGCATTTGACAAGAAGGTCCAACAGCTCTTGTGTGTTAACCACTGCTTCTCTAAAGTATGTCATTAAGCCAATTAAAGCGGTGTTCCACTTATTGACGATCTTGGTAAACGTAGTTGACCCTGACGCCATGAGGATTTGACGAACGCGATTATGGAACCGACTCATTGATTCATCATCAACTCTAAGAAAGCATTGAGCGGTTCTCTCCTTTGTTACTTCATTTTGCAGATTCCATACCCCATCTCGATGAGTAAATTCTTCATGCGTGGTGCGACACTTTGGAAGAATACGACATTCAAACCCAGACATGTTGAATAGCATATTTGGATTGTCCTGTGAACACAAAACATGAATTTACTACTTTAAAGAGTACAATAATACTTTGGAAAATCTAATAAACATGTTTTAGGGAAACCATTCACTCCCCAATCAAGTCATTTCAAAACTTACCCTTGAATAGACGCTGACAAAACTATTTTCCCACTCAATAGTGGTCACTGATCGTGGTAAACGATTCTTAATATCCCAAAAAACTGCACGACCAAGATTTACATCGTGCTTCATAAGCCTCATCCTTGCATCACGTGGCCAGCATTTCTTGTTGTTGTAGCCGACAATATTTTCATTATTCGGGTCAGGATGCTCAGTCAGGTACCTTTGAATCAAATCCTTGGCCTCTTCTGCACTAAAACGAAGCAGAATATGAACTCTGTCTACGTATCGAATAAATATTCTAATAGGATGCGCGGATTCAGTTGCCACGTCTTGAAAGGTGGCAAAGTCGTTGGGCATTTGTGGTGGTCCAGCCATTTCTGCAGCTCTTTGGAGACCCAACACAAGTAGATCCAGGACAAGACCGTAGTACTGAAATTCATAGAAAACTTTATAAATGCGACAAACCTGAAAGCATTAATTAAGTAAAGCTTCATATTGTTTGCTAAATACCTGGACAATGAATGATGCAAATTGGAGACCTCTAATAATTCCATAACTGTTCGTGTGGTTCATATCTTTGTAATTAATGACAATATTGTTCTTTGCTGTCATATAATCAGCAATATTATGATCCACGATTAAGCGAAGCAATCTATTCAACAAGGTCAAGTCCATCTTTTCATAAACTTTCTCGAACTGTGACTCCAACAGAACGTTACACTCTCCCTCGCCAGTGTCCCAGATTTCTTGCAAGTTATTAATTCCCTGGCAAAACTTGTAGAGCAATAGTGGCGATGGCTCAGAATCCGCTGGCTTCACCCATGGTGGAAACAATCTGCGTTTATCAGCCTCGTACCATAAATACTGATCCAAGTATGCATCAGTAATTTTCTCGAGGGGCTCAACATCGTACACAGGTACAAGGTGAGAATATAAGTCCATGAATTCTATTCCGACTTCTTTGAATGCTCGCTGAGTTAGCAAGTGACGCTTAATTCTTGACAAGGCTTCATGAGGGTTGTCATACGCTTGCTCAATCAAACCCAGTTCCTCTCGCTGATTCTGATTTAGTCGAGACTTGACACTGAAAAGTATTTAAAAAATGTTGTATTGGAAAAAAGTTGCATAAAAACTTTTTTGTAAACTAAAACTTCAGATTTTTTTTTACCTGTATGCTTCCTTCAATCGCTCCAAAGCCAAGATGAGTAATTTTGTATCATGCTTGTAGGAAAGTGGTGGAAAAGGAATAGGAGAAAATCGACGAGATTCCAGCCAATGCACAGTAGTTGTATAAATAGCAATTGCTTCTTCGGGTGAAATGTATGGGCCGTCCTTTAGATAGTTATGCTGGCGTTCTTGCTCTGACTTTAGGTACAAACGCGTCAACCGTCCAAGATTCTTTTTACATACTGTTTTATCTACAGTGGCACCCCTACGAATTCTTTCTCTGTTGTAGTGAGCAGTGTTGGTCCACCAATCAGATTTCATTTTGACGAATCGTAAGATCATGTTTTCAACTGGTGTAGGCAATCCAGGAACTTTCCATGGAATATTTGCTTTCCAACACCTCCATGCTTCAGATAAGTGCTAAAATGAGAATTGAAAACATAAATTAGTAATGAGTTAAACTCAATGTAAAATCTTTGGATTTTAAATGCAAAGTTATCATGCGTACCTGCAAAATGGTTTTAGCTTTGTTAGCTTTAATCCCTTCTGGCATCATATCAACGATGTCGTGCATGACAGAGGCACGTAACTCCAAATCAAAATGACTCTCAACTCTCTGCTTTGTAACAGTCTTTGCAACTCCCTTGGAATGACGACCTTCAAACTGACGGGATAAGAGATTACCCAACCATCTCTCTAGAAGTGGGGTGATTCCTCTCAAGAAAAACAACCAACATCTCCATCCTGGTGCCCAAAACCCACACCCTGGTCCCTTCCCAACTGGTCCCTATAATTAGTGAAACAATAATATTGTCAACGTCATGTTGTACCTGTCTATAATTATTATTTGACTTGGCGTTTTAATTTAAAACTATTACTACTATTTGTCCTCTTTGTTCTTACCGTATTGAATCGATAGTATATCACATGCTTCAAATCTTTACACATTCTAATTTGCTTCATCAGCTTATACTTGTATCTGTACATTCCAGTCAACTGTCCCACATGAGCAAAGATATACTGCATTCCATCAGCCAGTTGAAACGCATCAACGTTATTCAAACGATACTGGACATGCGCATCTACGATTAACTTTGTTAACCGAAGAATTTCTCGACACAAATGGAAAGCATTTCCGAAACGGGATTTCTTTCGCTCCTTTGTGGTGAGCGTTTTCACAGGTTTCAAGTTGAAATTGTAATCCAAATGCAAATAATTCAAATTCTTTCGATGAATCAACAAGTTCAGCATGTTATAGCCCTGCCTACACACCTAAAAGATATCACACACACACAACATCAATAACTACACGCTATCAAATCGAAAGAAAAGTAATGTTCTAATAAAGTTCATTGAAAAAATATAGATATCTTACTTGTAACCCAGTCTCAACCCAATCCAATGTGGTACATTGAAAGAACTTTGTTGCCTTAAATGAACGGAACAAGTACCGTTTCTTTTGGGGCTTTGGAGGTCTATGTTTCAATGCGTTCAAAACATAGTATTTTAGCAGCTTCTGGTAAGAAACCCTGACTTTAACCGGTTGGCCAGGAGGGCAATGTTCCTGAAAATAAAACACGTTGTCAATTAGATATTCGGTGAGCTAAGTAAAGCTCTTGGCTATTAGATGTTACTAGAAAATATTAAGTTTACCTTGTACCACGTCTTCACCAACGGAATATCTAAAGATCTTCGAGTACGCCCAGATCTCATATTGTATGGGCGAGGAGACCATAACAATGCAATTCCATTTGCTGTGTTGTCGGTATATAATGGAAGAGATGAAAGCAATGGCTCTACAAAGTCCAGCTCAAAATCATCGCTTTCGTCAAAGTTATCTTCCAGAGACTGGAAGTAAAACAAAAGACTAAGATAGCACCAATGGAATGCATTAAATTAAGAAAGTTGGGTTGTTAAGCTAAACACAATACCTTGACTGCATGACGGTGAGAAATCGGGTTAATGAGCGGATCGAAATAAAACGCTGGCAAATCTGGATCCTCAGTCTTAATAAATACCACGTTCGGGGTGTGATACCTGAGAAATATGTTTCAAATCTTAATCTATTTCATGCCTCATGCCTCATTATTTTATCCAAATGTAAAAAAAAAGTTTTAAATTACCAGATAGCGTGGACATAATCCGGCATGTTGTTGTACAAGAACGGAAAAGCAATTCTGTATTCTGTTCTTATAGGCTGTCTGATAATGACTTTATTAATGTCATTAAATTCATTCCAGTCTTCGTCACTGTTCAACACAAAAAGCATTCAATTAGAAATTAGTACTTTTCATACATTTTCATTTCGTCAAGTAAATAATTATTGTCTTTGTCACTTACAGTTGGCTCTGGTCTTTAACTAAAGGTTCAAACTTTGGCCCACCAGGAATTGCCATGTTCAGTGCTTTCGCTGTGAAGAAAGCTTTCAAGTCAAAGAGATAAAAGTAGTTGTCATCCACTAAATCAGTAAGCAACTGGTTTGCAAGACGATATAAGGTTGCCATCATGGGCAACTCCAATTGCCATCTTTTGTAAGACGGTCCATTGACGAATTTTGAGTCAGAGAGGGGTTTATGCTCATAAAACCAATCTGCCACTGGAGCATCCTCATCTCCATCCAATTCAATTTGGATTGCCTCTAAAGGCTCAACATCAAGAATGTTATCAGCATAGTCAAGAGGAGGTTCTTCATCATCAAACGGTGGAAATCGCATTCTCTTGAAATGCCTCCTGTCTCGTTTCTCACGACGCATCATAATCCACATGCTCCTACAAACAAGTGGAGAAAGTACTGGTAATTAAAAGCTGGTTGTACACAGATCATTGTCAATTAAGTCATTTACATTATTCTCAGTCATATTTGCTTACCCCCATTGTGCAATATAAACAGGCTCGATGACCCATGGGATTTCATTAACGAATGAAATTGCTCCAGTGATGTGATACAAGACTTTTACATCACGGATTTGCTCCCACGGCATCGGCATATTTTCAAGCAACTTCAAGATTGCATGTGGCATGTATTTCAGAGCACCAAGGTAAACTCTCTTGTCATGCCTGTACTTTCTTGAGCTCATGTCTCCATGATCTCGGATAATTTTACGGACATGCTCCGGAGGCATATCCTCCTTCTGAGTGTCCACAAATCCAAACTTTCTTTTATCAGCATAACGTTTCGTTTGCAGCTGCTGCCACTTCAAAGCTATAAAAAAATGTATTCACTGTTTCATTAAACATGGTTAGCAAAATAAGATTCGCATTCAGAAAATGGAGCGTCGTTCATAAACTGCTCGAATAGCTAGAAGCTCACCTTTCTCCTGCTTTTGATCTTCCGAAAGCTCATTATCATAAGTTCCTGGAGCCCGCATCTCTTCCGGATCAAAAGGAGTCGTGCCAGGAGGAGCTATATCTTGAAACTGTAAATATGCATTTATTATATCCCAATCCAAAAGTAACTGAGTCAAAACCTGAACTAACCAATAATACTAAGATATTTACTTACATCCATCATAGCTGCTTCTTGCATTCCTTGCTGCTGCTGATGTTGTTGCATCTGATAAAAATGTTGACCTCCTCCTGGAGGAGGTTGCATTCCAGGAGGCATTCCGGGAGGCGGTTGCATTCCAGGTGGCATTCCCGGAGGAGGTGGTATCATATACGGAGGTGGAAATGACATTGTGTCTTTGTTAACAGTTTTCAAGTGTCAAGCATATATATTGAAATAAAATGCTTTCACTGCACTGATAAAAGTCACTGTTGTTAAAATCACTTTTTATTTTAAAGTGCTAACTAATACGGTTAGGTTATAATCAATGTTAAAACAATTGCGTAGTAAATATATTACTGCTTTTTGTTAAACGGTGAACGGGGTCAATTTGTGAGTTGCGTCTATAAACAACAGTGTTTATGGCATTCTTAACAAGGAACACCACCACAACACGTTAGGGATATAATATTGCGGTTTTTGTGTCTACCGCCGCTTTAGAGTCTACCCTTTCCCTGCTTTGTAGATAGTGCTGTCGATTCTTTGTTGAGACGTAGTATGCATATACCTAGCCTAGCATACCTAGCAGCGTCTAGCAAAACGAGTGTCATTAAACGATCAAGGCTTTCTAGTTCGAAGATTATTTGAATATTATTTAATGACAAAGTATGCCATTTGCATTTTACTCCTTGGAGAAAGGGAAACATGAGTTAGTCCCGTGAATAATAAGGTGTTTCATGCACTCGCAGATCAATTAAGTGGCTGCGCTATTATTCTACTCGGAAGTAAATATTAAGTATGAAACAAAATACAAAGAGTAAACAAATAATTTTAACTATTGATTAAAAAGAGACAAGAAATGTACAAGGACATTATTTGACACTTGGACATTGACAGCGTTTTTGAGATGTCAATTTTTCATTGTACACACTTATTCCACTAACTGTCACTAGTTGACGTTTCTAACATGCTAGTAGATTTCATAGAATGAGCAAATAAATTGCTAACGTTCGATAACATTATATTGTAAAACTGAATTTGAAAGACAAAAGCTACTCCTGACTAGCTGACGGCTATATTTATTCCAAATTAAATTGTAAAATTAAAGTATCAACTATGAGAATCATTACAACAAACTAGCTAGAAAATCTGCCGTTTAAAATATTAAATTCCCTTCATTTAAAGAGTATTGAAATGACTTTATCCATCATATCGAAAATTGGGCTAATTCTATACATAAACGTAAGTGTGTGCATAGGCAATGGGGAAAGCAATCCTATCGCATCATTTGCTTTAAAGCCCCAGCTTTCGAAGAACTTACAAAAGTTTCTGGATATTTTCCGCAACTGTTATTTCGTGTACATTACTGATGCTCGATTTGACGCTCCGTTATTTTGGTCAGTGTACCATGAACATATTCATTCTTATTTAACAACCCATAGCCCAACATGGAGTGTTCATACAAATGAAGTGAACCACACAAATTATATTAGTAACGGTGGACTTATTTTAATGAAATTTGAAAAATGTATAGTTTTCATATACCCACATTACCTTATTGGACATCTAGTTAGAAATCAAAATGAACTAATTAAATTAAATGGTGTTCCAACTTTCGTTTGGCTTTTGGTACAATATTATGGGGAAAACCAAGACCATACCGTGCAGCATTACAACACAGCAATTTACTTTCACTTTGAAACAATATTCTTTGAAATAAAATATCATCATCATTTGCACATGATTTGTCTTCCTTGCAAGAGTATCTTGGTGACAATTGACAGCTTAGTGTTTAGTGTAACTACCGAAAGTCTGCAAAACCATTGGACCAAACTTCATTCCAACTTGAATGGAAGATCCATCAGCATCCCTCAAGTGACTGACACTCTGGTTGATCTTCGTCCCTTCGGATCATGCATTGTTTATAGACACGGAATTGAACCTAGAATTTGTGCATTAATACAATCCATGAAAAGCCTAAACTTTACAATTCACTCGAGAGAAACAACTTCATCCAAAAAGGAAAAGAAACAGCTAGATCCCTTTACCTCGATTGTATATTACAGTATTTTAGCTGGTCATTTAAATCGGGCTACCCTTCCTTTGACTGATTATGCTTGGTTGTCTTACGGTGTTTCGATTACTCCGTATTCTTTTATTGTTGTCCTTGATGATGATAGTGTACCAGGAAATTTTCAAACTATGCTTCAGCCATTGGACTTAGCCACCGGAATTTCTGTGCTTCTAACTGTTGTATGCATTTCATCAATATTAACGTCCGTGTCAGAGTCAAAGACGTCTGAAAATTTATGTAGGACCCTTCTCTTTACGATTGGAATGGTATTGGATCAACCAGCAAGAATTAAGTTTAATCCTCAACCATTTAGATACCAATTCCAACGACTTGCTACCGTTTCACTTTGGCTTTCGTGGGCACTCGCATCCCTCCAAATTTCTCAACTCTACAAGGGTACAATATTTTCTTACCTCTCGAAAGATCCCACTCCAAACTTTCCTAAAACTTTAAAGAAACTTATCCAAAGTCGTCTGTATATTGCCACAATGGAATCCTCCGTGCGAAGGTTTAATGAGACGATTCAACTAACTGACTCCCTTTTTAAGGAATTTGTTCTTGCTGAGTTGCTGACCAACGTGGAGCAAAATTCTCTGGATTTGTCATCGAATTTAAAATACCTGTATCAAAACATCCATTGGCTTCAACAAACTCCTTTTTATTTCATGCGGAAATACATTTTAGAGGGATCAGAATTGCCTGAAAAATTTGTATTTTTGGATCAAGAAGAATTTGTTGAAAGTATGCAATTACAATTGTCTACATTTTCTAAAAAATGGGTATCGTCTGCAAATCCGTTGCCAATTTTCATGCGCCGGACAGTTTGGGTCGTTTATCGCAATTATTTTGCAGTTACTTTTACCCGCTGTTTAGCCTACATTTATGAATCTGGTGTGTACGAGAGGTGGGATGTGAGTCATAACTTTAGGCTAAGAGAACATAATGTAGAAACGGTATTTCAAGCCATATATACAAGCAACAAATCTTACATTTTGCGTAACACCAAGAAGAGGAGATCGATAAACTATTTGCTATACACTGAAAACAGAGCCAAGGTTTTTGAAATGAAGAAAATACCCAAGAGTGTTTACAGACATGTTATATTGACCTGCGCAATTATAATTATTTTCGCCATTGTTGTATTTTTGGCAGAGGAAACGTTTAAAAAACGTATGGGCAGTACAATTACAACATTGTAGTATGAATTGTCAACTGAATAAAATTCTTCTTTAGATTTTTAGTTCTAAAATTCATTTGTCGCTTTCACCACCATCATCCTAGAGTTTTAGATTGCATGTCATCCTATTATTATCTGTCAGTAAAAGTGAAACCGAATTGTGGAGCACTTATAGATTGTGCGGTTGAATAAGTTTCATTTTTGTTAATGTATGGCTTTATCCACATGTGGCTGAGGGAGCTGAAGTGGTAGAAATGCTAAAATAGTAGTTAGTAAAAAACCTTATCCGACTTCGAATTTTATTGTTATCTTAAATTTTATTGTATGAACTTGTTCGTTAATTTATGGTCGTCATTTTGATCTGGTGCAATTTTGAATTATTGTTTTAATGATGAGTTATGAATTAATTGGTAAATTGGAAATTTGTTAGTCTTTGATATGTATGTTGTATGTGTACGCCGTATTGTAGGTTTGTGAGTTGTCAGTCTTTGTGTAAAGTATAATTCCTTCTGGAAGCATTCGGTTGCGTTAGTAGAGCATAGTATGTGTGAGGAAGAGGCATGGTACCTCGTGGTAAGTTAGTTGTAAAAAAGTTTTGTGAAGGTTTAGAAAATATTTTATTGGCCCATCTGGTAGAGAATCGTTCGTGGAATAACATATCTTTTTGTCGAAATTTCTAAATGTTAAGTTTTTGAGTTAGTGGATTGAACAGTAATAGTCGCTAATCAAATCTTGATTTTTACCTGAAAATTGTCATTGAAGTTTAATTTGAATCTTGTTGAATAAATAAAAGTCACCGTTCTGTAATAATTAGTATAATCAGTTTGTGCTTTTTTAACAGTTATTGTCTTCATCAGTTGAAGATAAGGTAGACTTAAGGCTAAAGTAATTGTGCAAGGGCTTGATAGCTTTTATAATTGCTGAGTTCTTTTGGCAGTTAACTTTAGTCTGTATTAGTTGATGATTAGCTAGGATAGTCAGTCCGAGCTTTTGCATCATACCCTACTCTCGAGCTGAAGTCTCAGTCGGGAAGTTTCATCGATCCAAGAAAAGTGATTTGGCCTTACAACCCAGATTGCCAATCCTGGAGGCATTGTCTGGCCTTACAACCCAGATAGTCATTAGTCCATCAAGCAGGACAGTCAGTCCGTGTTTGACCCTACGCTCGAGTTGGAGTCACCAGCCCGAGGAGTGTCATTGGTCCTTCGAACCCAGATCCCCAGTCCGTGGAGACGTCCTGGAATCTTGTTTTCTATCGTTAAAATCACCAGTGACTGACGTCATTGGTCCTTCGATCTCAGATCCCCAGTCCGTGGAGACCCGTCCTGGAGTGATTAAATTTGTGCAAATCAGTTGATTAAAATTGAGTTAATCAAGCTGTTTGCTTTTGTGATAGTGTAAAGTGCTTGTGCCTTTATACTTGACATTTGGATTCCAGTTTTGGAATCATTGTTGAACATTTTGTGTTTCGAAAGTTGTTCAAAATGCAAACTGAAGGAGCGAGTCCTTCATCGATTGGACGCGGCCAGCGTCTCCGAAATCAGACAATGCGGTTGGGTTATCCAGAGTTAGGAAACCCGTCCAATGTGCATCCTGATCCTCAAAGCCATCATTCACGGCACCCTGTGTTCGAGTACACCGTACCTGTGACGATGATGGGAACCTGCCCACCTGAAAATGTTATCCAGAACATAGTTCGAGTGCCACCTCCAGTAGTGATACCAGTTCCAAAACCTCGCACATCTCTCTCTAACAAGTCCGTTGGAAAGCAATCGGTTCGTTCAGAGAAGCAGAAAATGGAGGACATAGCAGAACTGGAAGAGACCAAGGAGATGCATCATGCACGTTTGAGCCTGAAATCGGATCTGGAATGTGCTAATGCCAGAAAAGAAAAGATCATCAGAAAGATGGAGATCCTCAAGTCAATCGCGAAGCGTGACCTTACGGAGGAAGAAGAAGAAGATTTACTTGCCTTGAAGTTAGAAGACATTGATGTAGACGAGAAAATAAAGAATTTCGAGTCCCAGATCAGATGCCTGGACGAAAGGCTAAAAGTGAACATGAAGACTCGAGAAGAGAAAAATAAAATCGAGAACGAAGCTAGTGACGATGGATCTAGTGTTGAAGAAATTCCTGTAGACGCGTCCCAGACAGCAAAGTGGATTGCCGAACAGAAAAAACAGGGGATGCGGCCTCTCGAACATGTTGGAATGAACCATCATGTGTCAAATGCTCCACCCCATGGACTCAATGTGTTAGCCTACGGACAACAGCACATGTTCCCTGGAGTTTTGCCAAGTGAGTTCCGGCCAGAGATGGACTGGAATCATGGTTATCCTCATCACGTGCCTCATCAGTTCCGTCTTCCTCCTGAACTGTGGAATACTCCTCCACATGGTCATCCGCTTCCGGTCGAAATAGAGAAGATGCATTCACCTCCACAACAGTGTAATGCCACCTCGAGTCAACCACAAGTGTCTGAAGAGTCATCCCTCATGATGCAGATTATGCAAAAGCAGTTAGAGCTGATGCAGAAACCATCAGGAGATGCCGCTCGAAGTGACAAGGAGCTGCCACTCTTTACGGGAAGAGCTGAAGATTGGGCAGCATTTGCGGCTGAGCTTGATCGTACTACGAAACAGTACGGGATCAAGAACTCAGAAAACCTTAGACGACTCCGGAAGTCCCTGAAAGGAAAGGCTTTGGAGGTAGTGAAGGCCTTGATGGCCAACCCGGACAATGTTCCGGAAATACTGAAGACTCTGTACCTTCATTTTGGAAGACCAGAGCAAATAATTCGCTCCCTTATCCAGAAGGCTCGAGAAACCAAGTCACCTGAAGCAAACAAGCCGGAAAGTTGGATTGCGTACGCCATTGTAGTCCAGAGTCTTGTTGTCAACATCAAGACCTTCAACCTCAATGGAAAATACCTCCACGACACCTATCTTCTTGAGCAACTAGTGGAAAAATTACCAGTGTCCATGCGCAAGGAATGGATTCTCTGGAAAAGAAGCTACATGCCGTATGCACCTGAAGACTTGGAGATATTCAGCCACTGGATGAATATTCAACGGGAGACAGCATGCACAATTTCCAGACTTGAAGTTAAGGATGCCCCTGAAGATGAAGGCACAGTGAGGAAGCGCCGTGGAGCAGGAGTCAATGTTGCAGTTGAAGATGACTCAAGTTGCAAGTGCTGTGCCAAAAAACATAAACTTTCAGTGTGTTATGTTTTTAAGAAGATGAAATTGGTGGACCGATGGGTGTTGGTGAAGGACAACAACCTATGCTTTTGCTGTTTGGATGGTGGACACATGACCCGCAATTGTCCAACTGGGAAAGTATGTGGACAAAGTGGATGTGACAGAAAGCACCATCCTATGTTGCACAGCTCACCATTCTCAAAAAAGGAGAAGAAGTCAGAACAGCCCAAAGATGAAAAAGACGAGTCTCCTCCTCCACCACCACCAGATGGGTCCTTAAATGCAGCAGCCAGCTCAGAGTGTCTGCCTATAGTTCCAGTGAATGTTCATGGTCCAAACGGAACAAAAAGAATTTACGCTTTGTTGGACAGTGGAGCATCCTGCAGCATCCTTGAGGAAAGTGTAGCTCATGATCTTGGTCTCACTGGAGAGAGTAAACCCTTCCGCTTCACCGTTTTCGGAAAAGACGTTCGGGAAGACACCAACTCCAGACAAGTTGACCTTGAAGTTTCAGGAGCTTTCCGAAAGGCGAAGAAGTACGACGTGAGCTCTGTCCGAACCGTACACCGTCTTGGTATTCCTGGATGCAGCGCTGATGTTGACAGCCTAAAGAGGAAGTATCCGTACTTGAGACGGATGACCATGAAATCCTACAACACAGCTGTACCTCAGATGATCATCGGTTATGATTGCAGTCGTCTCTCAGCCGCTCGAGAGATTTTGGAGCATGAGGATGAAGACAAGCCAGTTGCCTACAAATCTTTGTTGGGATGGTACGTCAGTGTTGGTGCAGTAGGAAATAGGTGCTACACCATTTGTGAAGTGACCGACTCCAATAAAATATTGCACGAGGAGATCAAGGAGTTCTTCTCAACTGAGAGCTTTGGAGTGAAGGTTTTCGCTGGAGCTCATCGTTCGATTGAAGATTGTCGTGCTCTCCAGCTGCTAGAGAAGAACACCATCAAGTCTGACAACCGGTGGGAATCTTGCCTGCTTTGGAGAAGCGATTCGCCTGTGCTGCCAGAAAGCTATAAAATGGCTGAGAGGAGACTGCTGACAATGGAAAGAAAAATGGACAAAGAACCGGAGTTTGCAGAACTTGTTGAGAAGAAGTTTGAAGATTATATATCCAAAGGGTTCCTTGTCCAGAAGACAAAAATATATGATGCAAGCAGGAGGAACTCAAAGTTATGGTACCTGCCTTGGTTCTTTGCCTATCATCCCTCTAAGAAGCCGAGACTTGTCTTCGACGCAGCAGCCAAATCCCATGGCAAATCCCTGAATGACTTTCTGCTCAAAGGACCTGATCTTCTGCAATCTCTGGCGGCCGTCCTTATGAGGTTCCGAAGACATCAAGTGGCCATATGTGGTGACATATCTGAGATGTTTCATCAGGTCAAGTTAAAGGAAGAAGACAAGGCGAGCCAGACCATTATCTTCCGCGGGAAAGACAGGACGAGTAAACCAAAGGAGTACGAAATGAGTGTGCTTTTCTTTGGCTCCGCCTCATCACCGTGTTCAGCAATCTATGCCAAAGATGCCAACGCTGCAACTTTTGAAGAAACGTATCCGGAAGCCGTGAATGCTGTACTGTATGATCATTACATGGATGACTTCCTTGGAGGAAGCGACAATCCGGGAAAAGCAGTTCTACTCCGTGAACAAGTTCAGTTTATCCATGCCCAAGGAAGTTTCAAGATTGTGAAATGGAATAGCAATTCCAAGGAAGTACTCGACACCATCCCTGATTCGGAGAGAAGCGAACGGAGCCTGACCTTCTCAGACAAGAATGAAAATTACGAGAAAACATTGGGTTTAATTTGGAATGCTAGTGAAGACGAGTTCCAGTTCCAATTAAACTTCCATCGGGTTCCTCCTGCTGTGATGAGTGGCATCCGTCTGCCAACTAAGAGTGAAGTTGCAAGCGTCGTGATGTCGCTGTTTGATCCATTGGGCTTTCTGTGCCCATTAAAAGTTAAAGCGCTCACACTCCTTCAAGAGATCTGGAGATCAGGAGTGGGCTGGGACGATGAGGTTCCACACTCCCTTGAAGATCGTTGGATTGAGTGGCTACAAGAGCTAAAGATTATAGAAACAGTGGCCATCCCGAGAAAGATGTGTTCGTACATCATAAGTGAATGTGAAGTGCAGATGCACGTATTTGTGGACGCCAGTGAAGAAGCATTCTCTGCCGTCATTTTCTTACGTTTCAACACGGGAGGGAGTGTGAAACTCTCTTTCGTAATGGGAAAGGTTCGTGTGGCTCCTTTACGTGGCCTCACAATTCCCAGAATGGAGCTTCAAGCTGCCGTGATGGGATCCAGGTTGGCTGCCCCCGTGAAGAAGGCCTTTCGTGATGAGTTTCCAATCCAGCGTACTACTTTTTGGAGCGATTCCAAGACTGTCTTGTGTTGGCTGAGATCAACCTCAGCGCGATATAACACGTTCATTTCCAATCGTGTTGGGGAAATCCAGGAGCTGACTGATGTAGCTGATTGGAGATGGATCCCTAGTAAGCAAAATGTTGCAGACGATGCCGCACGATCCCAGAAGACGTCAGAGTTCTCCTCCACATCCAGGTGGCTCACTGGACCTGAATTCCTTCTGAAAATAGAAAGTGAATGGCCAGAAGAAGTGGAAACTGGGAGGCATTCTCAAACGGAGGAAGATTCGGAGGATGAAGGATGTCTCACCCGAAACCATCTTCTCCAGCTCAGATGTGTGACAGGACCCAGGATTCCAGGAGCGTATGATGAAGCAGACAGTTACAGGAAGAGTTGGAAGTATGCTCAATTCCTTGCCGACCAGTTTTGGAACCGATGGCGTAAGGAGTATCTTCCGTTCCTCGTGAAGCGGCAGAAATGGCTCCATCCCGGAAAGGAGGTGAAGATTGGAGATGTCGTGCTCGTCGTGGATGATCAAGCCCCCCGAAACTCGTGGAAACTAGGGAGGATCACCCAAGCGTTTCCAGGCAAAGATGGAAGAACTAGAGTGGTCCAGATCAAAGTTGCGTCAGTGGATCCTTCAGACGCGAAGAAATTAGTCAAGACATCAGTTTTGAAGAGACCTGTTGTGAAAGTGTGCCCCCTCAGCTTTGGGGATAGTGAAAGTGATACTTTCGGGAGGAAGAATGTGGCTGAGGGAGCTGAAGTGGTAGAAATGCTAAAATAGTAGTTAGAAAAAAACCTTATCCGACTTCGAATTTTATTGTTATCTTAAATTTTATTGTATGAACTTGTTCGTTAATTTATGGTCGTCATTTTGATCTGGTGCAATTTTGAATTATTGTTTTAATGATGAGTTATGAATTAATTGGTAAATTGGAAATTTGTTAGTCTTTGATATGTATGTTGTATGTGTACGCCGTATTGTAGGTTTGTGAGTTGTCAGTCTTTGTGTAAAGTATAATTCCTTCTGGAAGCATTCGGTTGCGTTAGTAGAGCATAGTATGTGTGAGGAAGAGGCATGGTACCTCGTGGTAAGTTAGTTGTAAAAAAGTTTTGTGAAGGTTTAGAAAATATTTTATTGGCCCATCTGGTAGAGAATCGTTCGTGGAATAACATATCTTTTTGTCGAAATTTCTAAATGTTAAGTTTTTGAGTTAGTGGATTGAACAGTAATAGTCGCTAATCAAATCTTGATTTTTACCTGAAAATTGTCATTGAAGTTTAATTTGAATCTTGTTGAATAAATAAAAGTCACCGTTCTGTAATAATTAGTATAATCAGTTTGTGCTTTTTTAACAGTTATTGTCTTCATCAGTTGAAGATAAGGTAGACTTAAGGCTAAAGTAATTGTGCAAGGGCTTGATAGCTTTTATAATTGCTGAGTTCTTTTGGCAGTTAACTTTAGTCTGTATTAGTTGATGATTAGCTAGGATAGTCAGTCCGAGCTT
Organism: Orchesella flavescens; assembly: GCA_964034955.1. NCBI lineage: Eukaryota > Metazoa > Arthropoda > Collembola > Entomobryomorpha > Orchesellidae > Orchesella > Orchesella flavescens. Next base: position 32,885,495 of record OZ035954.1, on the reverse strand, counting down.
TTGCATCATACCCTACTCTCGAGCTGAAGTCTCAGTCGGGAAGTTTCATCGATCCAAGAAAAGTGATTTGGCCTTACAACCCAGATTGCCAATCCTGGAGGCATTGTCTGGCCTTACAACCCAGATAGTCATTAGTCCATCAAGCAGGACAGTCAGTCCGTGTTTGACCCTACGCTCGAGTTGGAGTCACCAGCCCGAGGAGTGTCACCACATATACCGTATAGGAAACTTAATTCGTGTTCACATCTGGCCACTTTTACCAAAGCTTAAACTTACAACTTATGGGCAGGCTTTGGTCAGTGGTTACATCAACCATGTAAATATTGTAGGAAAAAGCAAATCAAAAAAGGTTTTTGCATGCAAACAGTATCCCATATTTATTTCCCATATGAAGCCTCAGTTTTCAACCTAAATCCATAACTTTAATTGGAAAGTCATGCTTTCTTTTTATCTTCTCTTCTCTGCTCTCCCCATTCCTCCTGCAAAGCGAGAATGTGTAGATTAATATTCATAATAAGAGTTGGGCAATAAAAATCTATTTAGCAGCTAGTTACGAATCATGGGGCTATTAGCACTACAAACTGATAAGCTAATCTTATTTACCCGTGTAATTTTCCGCATTACGGCGACGAGACAAGTTAGGTAATATGTAATGTCTCCGATTCTCCATTACCATATGCCGCAACTTTATTAGCCGTCTTTGGTTTTTTATCATCTCTTTTACCCCTACCCTCTCTCCTCTCCCCTTCCTTTTAAAAACAGTGCAACATGCAACTCTGTCCACCTTCCATGTTCTCATTTCATTTGTTTCATGACTTATCTCTAGTATCATTTGAGCTCACTTACCTGCACTGCGTTAGGGAAAGATACAGTTTTCCATTATCCGGTGGATACCAAATCTTTGACACATGAATGCATGGATGAGCATTTTGTCTTGTATAAATGACATGACATGAAGTATGAATGAAAGCCTCTTAAGTAAAAATTGGCTCCTAGAACAAGAAGGTATTCATAAGTGGCCACTTCTAAATTGTTACAGAATAGTATAAAAGAAGTGGTACGGCTGACAACAGTTTTCTTTACTCTTTTTCTATCCGCTTTCGTCATATTTTACGTTCATAAAGCAGGTTATACGTAAACTTTCTCTAGGTGCATCAAAATGAGTTCAAGTGCTCCGAATTCAGTTGATACTGAACAAAAACAGTCCAAGGCCAAAAACGGTAAAAGTATTGCGAAACCAATTAAAACAAAAGTAAGACGACACAAAGCGAACGCTAGGGAACGGCATAGGATGCACGGCTTAAATGCAGCTCTGGACAAGCTTCGTAAAGTCATACCGATTCATTCTCAAACTCAAAGATTGTCAAAAATTGAGACGCTGAGGTTAGCAAGAAATTATATTCGAGTGCTTGCAACAGTTCTTGAGGATGACACTCATACTCATTGTCAGCAACCAGAGACGGACACGGTGCAATTTGCGAAGCTTTTATCAGTTGGACTATCACAGGTTCAATTTGATAATGTTGAATGTAATATAATGTGTAGACTTTTCTATTTAAACCCAGTTAAACCATAGTTTTGCTTTCCTGTTTGATAAATAGGGAACAACCAACCTGATAGCTGGATTTTTAAACCTAAATCCAAGAACTATGCTCCCACAGTACTATCCAAAACCAGCACAGTATGCTGTTTTCGAGCCAAACTGGGTTATGAAGTTGTATAGGGCAACTGCTACTACTTCTCAACTTTCACCATGTGTGGGCCCAAGTTCTGTCATTTATCCGCAAACGAATTATGGCTCAGGTGAATCAATGTTCCAACAGGTCTCCCCTGAGTTGGCAGGACAGGAAAATTTTCATTTCTCAAATGCTTCTGAAGCATACACTGGAAATCCGAACGAACCTACTTTGCGTCATCATCATCAAAGCAGTACAAATCAGCAAGAAAATTATTACATTTCTACTGAAAGGACTTTTTCTGTTCCTACGTCTAACATTTCAGATTCCTCAAGCGGAACTTCAGAAAGCTCTCTGAATTGGTTTTAATTTCAACTTTTTGAGCACATTATCTAACAATTAAGCTTGAGCTTTATACAAAAATTCCGTATTACGCTACTTTACAACTTTCTTTCTTCTTGTGCAGGTGTTACTTTCACTACTACTATTTTCCATAATCTACAAGAGTAGAACATAGACATAAGATAAATGCATTCTTTTGGGATGTAAGAGTTATTGCTGTTCCTTTGCTTCGTTACATTTGTAATGCCAATGTTGTCAACTTTATGCATCTATTAAATAACTTTAAATGAAGTAATCACTTTTAACTATAAATTGCAGTTGTTTCAAGCTTAAATACTTACTACATGGTTATTTCGCATTCCTAATTTCACCAACGACTCGAAATTGACTTGCATACATATTTTACATTCCTCACCACTTCTGGAATCATCTTTCATTCCTAAAAATCAAAATCTGGGTATTTCAGAACTTTAAGCCTAACTCAATCAACATGGTATTAGTTAAGATTTCTTAGATTGATTGTGAGTGAACATAAACTTGACAATCGTCTATAAGCATTTTTTACTTGATTCTCATACGCCTTTAAGTTACCTGCAGGTGACTATTATCCACGAGATAAGCCACACTTCATTGCCATTTCCAAGGACAGCTCCCAATGGACATAAGTGGGGCATTGTGATACTCTGAACAATTTCTATTTAGAAATCTCTTGTGCAACTAACGACACACCGTTTTGTCAGAAATGTTCAGTATTTACGTGATTTGCATAACTTACATCCTTGCTGCACCGAATAATATTTTTTTCGTACATATCACCGCAACGTTAATTAACCATCCGCATCCCCTCAGTATTACCTATCAGCTAATGGCCGGCTGTTGACCTCGGTTATAAAAACTCGTCTTAAACATATTTTTATTTATAACTATTATCCAAATAAAAACGACAGTCTTGTTATATAATAATATAATGTATGCGTGATAAAATACCGGCCAACTGCCAAACCCGTCACCCGTATATTGTCTGGACTAGTAAGGAGCACATACCCAATAAATATGAGTTTGTTTTGCTGGCAAAAAGACAGGCTTAATTTTACACACAATTTTCACGACTTCAGCAATCCAATCCTGTCATATATATCTTGGCAATTCTACAAGCATTTACTAGTATTTCTTCTTTTTGATAAGCTAGATAAGAGGATCATTCTTCTGTTGTGTCTCATTACCCCAATTTCATCATATTCATATCTCAGACTAGGATAAGCTTGACAAAGGTTTACTGTACTGTAACTGTAAGGTTTTCACTTTTCAATGCAGTTAAATGAAGATGAGAAAACACGACATGATATCATTATATCTATAACAGAAGTGTGCACGTTAATGGAACGTGACTCTATTCAATACATACTTGGCATACATTACGATTGACTCGCAAAATATATTATAGCCTAATGACAACAACTAAACAGTACACGTCATTTTCTTCACAAGTTCATTATCATGCTAATGCAATTGTCAGTTTGGTCTTTATACACTCATTCCACCTTTTACAATTACTATCAACTAAGTATTTCGTATCTAAATATGAATAACTGAGGGCTTCGATTTCCCAACTTCTAAAAGCTTTTTAATCCAGTAGTGGGCATATTTGCGAATTTCATTTCCATAATAATTCATTGTTAACAAAGGTATTTGCCGTTTTATATATATATATATATATATATATATATATATATATTTATATACATATCATCGACTGATTAGTTCCATACATATGACATAGTTTCTCGACATTAAATCAATCCATTGTGACATTGAACATGGTTCGGAACGAAATTTCATCTTCCAACGGTTTTACATAATACTTTAAAAACCGTATGCAAAACCATAGCTTCAAACTTGGCAAAATGGAATATTATGAGCACCGAGGCCGTTATAGAATCGTTATATGTTTATGCGGGTTCGATGAGCACTACACTACAGGATAAGACTATATTCCATTCTTTATTTATATATTTACTATAATTTATAAACATATTACAGATTGTATTTTGTCTAAAATACATTGGCAGATTGACCTTATATGCACATGCACAATGCTTCTAAATGAAGGGTTTGCAATCTAGCAATCAACAGACAGTAGAAATGTAATGAAACACATAATAGTTTCATGCAAATTAAAGGAAAAAATGTTCAATTCTCCACATGACATTACTGATAATGAAGATTTGACGATGACCCATTTTCATAAGTGAACAAACAAGTGTCATATCATCATCATTATCATCAAATATCAATTCAATGTTACGCTGCTGAGTAAGCAAAAGGAGCATCAATATAAGTCAAAAGAAGAGGTAATGAATAGGTAAATTAATAAGTAACTTTTACGAGAACTAATAGCACTACAAAGTGGAAAGATATACTGCACTTACTTAGACTAGATATATGACGTTTACGCTCAGAACATAACAGCCTTCTTTCTTGAGCCTAAGCCAAAGCCAAAGTCAACCTTCGAAACATCATTACTCTTGTTTTGTTTGATACAGAACGGAACGTAATGTATTAACAAAGTCCATGCATAAAAGTTTAAGATTTATCCTATCCTTTAGTGAACGATATAGCACGAGCACGGCAAAAATACATGATGCATATAAAGTGTCTAGTTATTGCCTGCCTTTATCTGGATCTGGATACCGGACGAACTGACTTCATTCATGCAAAAGAAAGGTTGGTTATGGCTTAAAGGAAAAAATTGGGTGCATGGAAATAGGATAAGGATAAACGTGAATGTTATTGGAGTGGATGATGATGATGTGCTGAAAGGTTGTGCATGATAGTTGATGTGAAGTGAGTCGTGCCAAGCGAGCCGAGCCGTGCCTTTCTGTGTATTTCTTCCTCATGTTCGTCGATGCTCCTTGCTCCTTCATCGTTGGCTGACAAAAATATCTAATAAAAAAAGTTGCTGAAGCTTCTTATCACTTTACTAACTATAATATTTGTATTTGTGCTCGTTTGCATGTACTTACACATGCAGCTTTTTCAGGTGCTTCCGAGGTCTGTGCAAAGTTTGTTATACCAAAAAATATTGCTCAACATTTGAAGTGTAAGCTGTGCAGTGATGTGATGATGATACACATAAACACACGCGTTTTGCATATGATTCAAATTGCATTTAGGGTGCACCAATGTTGAGTGTGTATGTGACGGAGGAAATCAAATCATGATTTAGTCCTTGCATCTTTTAGTGGAAAGAAATTAAAAGAGATTATCACTTTTGACGACCTTCCTTCCTTGTGCCTTGTGCCTCCATTCCATGAGCAGCCTTGATTGAGTTATCAAATCACATTCAATCGATTAATTATGAATTAACAGACAAAAATTATCAAGCAAAGACGTTACTAACAACAGCGGATTTAAGTCGTCATCATTCCTCCAGCATTCTGAAAATTTGTGGTTTAGAAAGACTCAAAAATATATTATTCCAGTCAAGTACACTTTTTTTAACGATCACGTCGTCGTACTTAGCAGTTTTGTAAAAGATGTCCAAGTCAGGATTGACGGCGGATGATATAGCAAGTAAGCGGAAGTCAAGATGGTTTTTCGGAGGACTTGCATCGTCTGCTGCTGCATGCTGTACACATCCCTTGGATCTTATAAAGGTTTGGATCTTATTAAATGATAAGATTTTGACTAGTTTTTGGTGTTTCGAAAATAAGGTCTAGAACTGATGGGCATTTGCATTTTGATTGATTATCCCCACAGGTTCATATGCAAACTCAGCAGGAGGGGAAAGTCACTATGGTTGGCCAATCTATTGCTATTGTTCGAAAACAAGGGATTTTAGCATTGTACTCGGGCCTGTCCGCATCAATTCTTCGTCAATTAACTTATAGTACTACAAGATTTGGAATGTACGAGGTAAACTGTGGTCTAATGAAATTATTATACTCATCACAAAGAGCAAAGAACAATAATGTTTTAATGGTTTTTGTGTGTTGTTATGCTTATGTATTGATAGGTAGGAAAGAATTCTTTGATCCCACCTGGAAAAACCGACATTACATTTTTCCAAAAGGTTTGGCTTGCTGGTGTGTCTGGAGCTTGTGGTGGTTTTGTGGGAACACCAGGAGATATGATCAATGTGCGGATGCAAAATGATATTAAGCTTCCTCCTGAAATGCGAAGAAAGTAAGCTTTCATTTTCATTCAGTTATAATGAAAAATGCTATAATTGATGCATGTTGGATGTGGGGTGATAGAACAGAAAAAGTGTGGAAGGGACATACACAAACGTCAGTTTCTTTACTGTTATTGATTGATTAACATTTTTTTATGTGTAGCTACAAGCACGCAATCGACGGAGTGTTCCGTGTTTTGAGGGAAGAGGGCTTGAGGCGATTATTCTCTGGGGCTTCAACTGCAACTACAAGAGCCGTGTTTGTAACAATAGGTCAACTCTCGTTTTATGATCAAGTCAAAGTAATTCTGTTAGAAACCGGTATTTTTAAGGATAATGTTCTTACTCATTTCCTCTCCAGTCTAACTGCTGTAAGTGAATACACTATTCAAACATGTGCATTAATGCACATTTTATATGTGCATGCATGTATTTACGCCCTTCAGTCAAGTCATATTGTAAATGAAAATTTCTATTATGTTTGTTAAGGGTGCTGGGGCCACCTTTATGACACAGCCCTTGGATGTCTTGAAAACTCGGCAAATGAATGCCAAGCCTGGAGAATTTAGGGTATGTGTGTACTTTTATCCAGTAGTATCTGGTTTATCCTCTTTTAGCAGAGCCCTTGATAGTTTCAAATTCACCTTTCTGTGTTTCAACTTGTAATTGAATTTTAACTCTAACCATTTCTAATTTCAGAATATATGGCACCTGGTCCTATACACAGCTAAACTAGGCCCATCTGGATTTTTCAAAGGGTTCGTTCCAGCCTTCGTGCGTCTAGGTCCTCATACCATTCTTTTGTTCTTATTCTTAGAACAATTTCGAAAGAACTTTGGATATCTTCCAGAAGAGTCTAAGAAATAATGTTGCATGCCATATTGTCATGATTCTTAACTTGCCATTTTAATGACACGGTGAGAATAAATACCAACAGACTGCTCTCCAGTAAAGTTCGCGTTAGCTAGGATATCCAGATCCTGAATATGTAATTTTATAGACAAAAATGATATTAATCAAATAGTAGTCGTTAATTGCGGGCGCAAATTCATGACAAAAAAGAAGAAACGGGAGAGGTAGTAGATACATAACTATTATATTTTATAGGCATTTTGGATTCGATTCGTATTTGAAAGAAGAATCCCGTGTACCAGTCCATTTACGATATATGCGAACAATCAATTTCCTTCAAAAAGTTTGAAGTTATTAGAAAAAGCTGTGTACTTGTAAAATTAAGGCTATTAATTGTAGTGAGTATTATTGTAGTGAGGACTGATAGATTTCATCAGAACTAGTGAAACTGAGCTTCTGGTTAGCAAAATCATGGCTCACAACAACATGGATGAATATTATTATAATGAATTCCAACTTCCAGAAAGAGGTGTATTAATTGCATTCATAAATAGTGAATTCCATGAGAAGAGATGATAATCAAAAAGAAAATATTTGTGATAGTTTATAACAATAAATCATGCCAGTTATTATTAATTTGACATTGAATGCAATACTTTTAGTCATTGTGTCGCTAACTGAGTGCTTAGTTTTTGTGATTGTTTTAATGCTGGCGAGTCATTGATAGTACGATAGTTATAGATTTATAATTACCATAATGAAGTTTACTCGCAAATTAATGTACTTTTAGAATTTAGTTTTTAGATTAATATATATTACACAAACAATTTATTTATGTTACATCGTAAATTGTAAATCAGCACCAAAAGATGAAATGAGATATATTAACACAATCGCCTCTGACTGCCAATAAACTATAGTTGGAACTTTAGTGCGATGCGTGATGCAGAAAAATTGACAACTACACTCTGATTGATTGATGAGCACGTGGTAAAGTCATAAAATTATATATACAACACAGTATTTGATTATTACTTAGGAATACGAAATCACGTTGATTTATTTAATCCATCACCTTTAACACATGAAAATAGTGGAAATACAATACATTAACGATGAAGACAATAAACAATTTGGTTCCGAACTCCCAGTTTTCATATTTTTTATTCAAGAACAAGTCGAAAATGTTTACGCTCTCTCCTTAACTTGCAAACCTGAAAAGAAAAAAACATAAACGGGTGTAACTACATGTGCGACATACGACGCCGTCATAACATACTATATTCCAGCTTATCAAAAATTTACCTGGTGGGAGGGACTGCTTCAGCTTCTCTGCCTTTTCCTTATCTGTGATGACAAGGGTGTACAGGAACCGAGAGCATCTGACCTTGAACTTTACATTTTCTGTGTTCTTCTTTATTTTGACGGACTTGGCGTCTTTCCTCCTAGCCTTCAGCAAGAAGTCTTTGATCTCCTTGATTTCTCTGGGCTGTAAAACAAAAATAAATTATTATTATTAAGTGAGAATTCGAAACTTGCCGTACACACCTTCGATGAAAACAACCTATCACCTAACCACCAACAGATTAATAAGTATGCATAAATTATTCGTGCCCGTCACCTCCAATCAAGATTTCTAAAACATTCTACTTTAACGGATCATGACCCAATAATGATGCCAGACCAGTAAATATAAAATCGTCAGTACATTTAAAATTAATTAAAATTGTAGTTGTAAAAGCAACACTCGTTAATTTACTTACCATTTTGAAAATTTATCTAAATTTACCGAAAAAGTACTATAAAATACTTTTAAGAACCAACTAAATTCTCAGCAATCACTTCCAATTAGCAGAATGAACGTGCACCGATATGGAATGAGCCAAATCTAACAGACTATACCTTGCCTTGTGAATGTTTGAGCTTCGTTTCAAATAGCACGTTACCCCAAATCAACGCTTGTTCACGTTGCTTTTGTACATGCATCAGTTCCTTTCTATTTCTCTTCTTCTGTTGACTAGTTGACTCAAGTTGACTGTATAGATAGACCACACACGACGGTCGATGGGGCAAAATGATATTGTATTCATTAGGATGCTTATGATCATGGTTGTCAAATGTCATAAAATGACATTTTTAGTGAACTCTTTCAGGTTTTTCGTGAGTAGATTAATTTAATGGATTCAAATCCTGAATGATGAGATACCTTAAATAAATCGCATGCTGCAGATATTAAAGAAATTGATGCCATATTTTTTTTTCATAAAACTTTATTTCTTAACTTATAAAAACAAAGCCTCTCAAACAAAGTATTGTCACAACGTTCGTTCACATCTTGTTTGCACACAATGTAGTAGTACAGTACGTTTACCTGTTTCCTGTTGAACAAAATTTAACAAAGTTAATAAGAATGTAAATGCAAGTGATAAAGTTTAAATATCTACTAGGTCTACTCTACTGGATACCTTTTTTGGGCAACATGGTTAAAAACAACTGATTAGCTTCCAATTAACAACCTCAACCTTACCTTAATAATTCGTCATGAACCATGATAATCAGCTTGCTATTGCCTTAAATAACTAACTATATTATTAACACTAATCTAAATACTAAACCTTTTCGAGAAGGCTAACATACATCATTTTGAATTATTATATCTAGCGATTAACAAACAAAAACTCAACCATTCAAAAGTATCCAACAACAGAGCGAATTTAGCAAGTTGAAGCAACCCAATTGTAGGTTACTCATGGTCTTTTAGCAACAAAATAGTTATCAACAGTTTTTTAATAGTAAAAAAAGTAACATGATTAAGATGTATAGATCAAATTGTATCATTGCTAAATTACTATTCATTTGTTGGTGTAGATGAACATTTTTGGTTTCTGAAGCATCAAATTGAATGCTGCAGAAAGTTATAAAAACTTATAGTAATTTACTTTAACTTACATTATGTTGTACGTGAACCATTCATATATAATGATGAGCAGAAGCATTTAGCTACACGTAAACACATAATGTTTGTTTGTTTAAGCCTTAAGCTTCCCTAACCTTCGGTGAACATAATTTTTTTTTGTAAAAGAACATTAAAATATTTGTATCAACTTGAAAAGATAACAAATTGAACAATAATTATATAATATAATCTTCAGAAATATGTATCTCAAGTTCTTAATTGCAAGAAAAGAAAGAATACACTTTATAATAAAAATGTAACTAACTATCAGGATTTTTAGGAAAATATCAACTCCAAAGTACCAGCGAAGCTACTTTCACTCATTTCAGTACACACCAGGATCATTTCCTTACTAAAGGGCACGCGTTCATCATCCAACTATGATTTCTTTGCTGGTCTTAGTACAGTTTGCGCAGCCATAGCGTCAGGGAATAGACTATGATAGTTTAAAAGTGGTACATATGCAGCTGTTATGAGGCGCCCACCAAACCAACGCCCATGCAAACTATTAACTGCGGCAACAGCACTAGCAACTGTCGGACATTTTATGTAAACATTCCCTTGCGGCGATTTTGTATCCACATAGGCATGCACAGCTCCACCATGCTCAAGACAGGCTTCAATGACTTCGTCTTTCAATTCAACTTCAAAAAGTGAATTTTCCGTTTCTCTGCAAAATTTAAAAACAACAACTTTAGTCTTATTTTTAATTAATAAATGTCAATAAAACCTTCGTTTACTTGCATCAATTTTTTTAAAGAAAAAACCTACTTTGCAGGATCGAACATGTTCGATAACATGAAGCATTGCGTGGCAATTGGTGGAGCAACAACAGGAGTAGGTGTTGAGGCTTGTGCAGCTGCATGAGACTGCATGTTCAACGCGGTTGCAGCAGCTTCCGGAAGTTTCAAATCCGTTCCTGAAACACAAAATTAGTGAATTATTTGACTTTTGTTATTTAAATACTTTAAGTATCTTAAAAGGACATCGTGACGTAGAATATTTACCTTCTGCTAGCTTAGCCATAAGTTGCAGCCGACCGGTAACACCAAGATTTACACCAGCACGATCCATTTCATCCGTATCAAGATAGTTTTGAGGATTATGATAACTGTTTTCAGATTTCTCGGTTACGTATCCCACCTTCATTGGTCGACCAGCAATTTCAAAGCCGTTTAATTGCTCCATAGCCCTTTTAGCATCTTCGCCTTCATGGAACTACAAAAACGAAAAGTATATTATGCAATGGTTACATTATAATGTTAATTATTAATATATTATGTATTGTAGAACTTTGATTTGTGCTTGTGTAACATTCAAATGCATCATTCATATCTTACCGTTATAAAACCAAATCCTTTCGAGCGTCCTGTATCATGATCCTTCATTAAAATGATTTCATCCACTCTCCCGAACGGCTCAAATATTCCTCTCAACATGTCTTCTGTGATGTTAAAATGAAGAGAACCAATGTAAAGCTTCATTGGACCAGGATTTGAGGTAGCCATTGCTGCAGCTATTGCCCCCGATTTTGCTACCTGACCAGCTCTATTTTTTTCGGCTTGCGATGGTTGAACAATAATAGGGATTCCCATGAGCTTTTGTCCGTTTAATCCAAGAGCCAAAGCTACAGAATCTATCTCGCCGAATTCAACGTACGCAATGCCTTTAAATCGTCGTGTTTTATTGCATGTTATCATCCTAACATCTCGCACCTTTCCAACTGACGAAAAGAAATCTTCCAGATCTCGTGCTCTAACTCTTTGGCTTAACTGCATGCAAAATACAGTCCTTGCATCTCGTTCTTCAGGTGTCAATGGTGCATCATCGCCTCCCTTCATAGGCGATCTTGAACTTCGTCGCCTTGGCCCCAGCCTCAGGCGTGGTGGAGTCCTAGATCTCTTACGTTCCTTTGATTTAGAGCGACTTTTACCCCGTTTATCTCTAGACTTGGAACGACGTCTCCTATGCTTATCTTTACTTCCACTACGACTGATCCTACCCTCAACACCACGATCACGCTCCCCCCTATCCTTGTCTCGACTACGGCTACGACGTTTTTCCTTCCTTTCCCGATCCCCCCGAGGACTGCGACTTCTCTCTTTTCTGTCACGACTTCTGCTCCTTCTCTTTCTATCACGATCCCGGCCTCGGTCACGATCCCTCTCTCGTTTTGAATCATCTTTATCCCTATAATTTCACAAGTAATAATATATTGTATTATTACATGTATACGTTAGCCTTAGCGTTAGATTTTTTGGATTAAAAAATAAATTTATGAGGAAACTCACCTGGAATGGCCGGAGCCGTTGGAATAAGATGAAATGCCATTTTCTCGTCCACCGCCATCCGCCTGAGGATATAAGCAACAATGAAAAACAGGCCCAAAAGTCGATTCGTCCCGTGTTTGGAATACAATATTAGGTAAAGTAGGGAGTGCAAGGATTGGAATTATTTAAAGGAAGGTTGACAAGGAAGAAAAAGAAAAAAACAATAAATCTGGCATTAGACACTTTTTCCATAATTTTCATACATTTTATAACATAACAGTGTTTTTGATCAGCGCTCCACGCGCTAATGGATGCTAAATATAAAGCATCCTGGTATATGAAGAATGGAGCCAAACGCCTCTCTGAACGCCACCTACGCACGCACCTAAAGGTATCACAAATCTTTCATATGTATGCAAACCAAACCAAATACCAACATCTAAAATGGGATCACCAATCACTTTCAACGCTCTAAAAACTACCTTAAACTACTAAATCGTGGTCATTCTTGGTATCAATGCAGCAAATTTTTATGTCCTAATACATTATTCGTAGAATAGAGCAGACCTTTACAATCTTTCAAAACCCATCATGCTATGCATTAAAGGCTCTGCTACAAGATGTTATTTGTGCAGACAAATTAGGATAACTTACCATAGGTGAAACCAATCATTTACCCGTCATGAATAAAATATTTTTGGCGTAGTAGAAGTGAATTAAAAGAAGGGTTTGGTCTGACTGACTGACAACATCTGGAAAAATATACAGACAATTGTTAAATCTCCGAATTCTACAAATATGGGTACGCACGCTATATAAAGACTACATTTTCATTTTCAACACGGTTCAACCATCAAATTAACGGTAAATAAAATTATTAGTCTTAAATAGTTTCATTTCCCGTTAAAACAATACGGGTTTATGTTTTGGATTCGCTATGTGTTTAAATGACTCTTAACAATAATGATCAATCAGAACAAAGCTTTTAGCACACACTGGCACTAATTTAGAATTGAAACAACGACTGTTACTCTTAAACTGTATGCTCCACACACATCAAATGTATGACAAGTGGCATCAGTATAAAAATACCAAATCATGTGGATAGTCGATAAAAATTTACAACTTTGGACTAAAAACAATGTATGAAACAAAGTGGCACTTTCACACGGCTGAAGATCATGAGGTTTTTTACTTGGTAAACATCCAACGAGTAGATTCTCCACAAGTTGAAAACCAAGTAGTCAGAGACGTTCTGTCAGTAGCACTCACCTCAGTTATTTCAATGATGTGCTTCTACCTGCTTGCTCCAAAACTCAGGACAACTGGTGTTTTTCTTGAAGATTTGATGTCGGGGGGAAGCAAATATTTTCGAAATCAGACAATCGTGTCTGCAAGATGTCAAAATTGTAATCAGTAACAAATATACACAAATACTGGTCTATAAATTATAAATCATGTATGAAATGGTCTGTCTTATAAACCTGGCTAACTGTTTTGCATTTTTCAAATAAAGAAGGCATTGACTAATGACCACGTATAAATTTTGTATAATTGACTAATTGAGTATACTAAAATGACTTGTTTTTAAATTAGTTAATCTTCAAGATTTACTATACCGAAAGGCATAATATTTTACTGAGCGAGTGAGTGATCCCATTTCGATATATATATTTCTAAAATTAAACCCAATTTTTCATTTGGTTGGAAGGTAGAACAATTACACTCTTTAAAACCCAAGATCCCATCGCAATCTGCCTTCACTGCAGAGCGTATCTAAAATATAGTTAGGAAATGCAAGGAATTTAGTTATTTCAGTAATATGTATTTATGTATGCGCAGTTAAAACTTTTAAATAACACGTAACAACAACTGCCTGTCGACTGCGTGGACCGTCAAGGATGGAACAACAAATTCTCGTCGTGCGTTATACCTGAAAGTATACAATGATAACCTTATCGGAAAACGTTCTAATTTTGTTGGTTTGGTAAGGTAAGTACTCACAAAGACAGTTCATCTAAGTTCTTAAAACTGAAAAATAGGATTAAGTGACCATAGATAACTGCTTTACGGTATAACCTCATTATGGTTTCTTCCTTGTAAGTATAAAAACCTAAAGCGTTCTTTATATAGTACAGAGAAAGAAGGAACTGAAAACTGATGAAAAAGACATTACTTTTTAAGCGAATACGCAGGCGATGACCTACCGATTTGACAATGAGTAAAAACAAGTAATAATATAAACTAGAAATGCGTGAAAATTGGCTGAACTTATAATTAGTCTTGGCACTCGGAGATCTAGTGTTTGGAAAACCCGACTCTCGGTTTTTTAGGAATAGCTTAAAATTAACATTGGCTGGCATGCAATGCATTGATAAAATCAAGCCATTTTCTTTCACTATGTATTTCTGATATAGTTAATATAAGTATATGTAACGTAGTTTGTATCGAGTTTCTAAGCCAAATGAAGTAGTTTGATAAAGTGGAGTATCTACATTCTACAATTAACTACGAACAAAACATTACACGGATATCATGCATTCTTTCAGCCCACGCTTGCAATGTATGACATCAAATCCAGGTCGGCATTGGCATGCACATTGCGCAATCACGTACAAGTGGAATGTAAGTTCTTACAATTTACAATACTTAATTGTTAATCTAAAACTTTAAACATGTAATGATTGAACGTGAACGAGATATATAATACGACAAACACAAACGAATGAACATGTAATGTCTACCTTTGACATAGAGTACAATTTCTCTTTAGTTACATACTCTAAATGAATAGGCTCTTACTGAATTTAAACTTTAAACATATCTGGTTAACGTGAGGGAGCTATTAAACTAGTGCTTACGTTTTAAATTTTAAACACATTTGTCCGCTTAATATTCAAAATTATGTTTTCATCCATAAAATTAATTATCAATGCTCCGTTTTGTGATTTCCGACTGTTTCACTGTTGACTGTACAAAACAACACAGTACCAACAATATTATATTATACCTAATTTATGTCAGAGAAAATATTTCAGATAATCACTGGTATGTATGGAGCTCAACATTCAAGCTATTTCCTGATTTTTTCGGCTTCAATACGTAGAACATGTTGAATGTTGGGCAAAAACGTGTTATCTTTAAGCAATTTAATGCTAAAACTAAAACAATGCTCACTAGAAGAAGAATACAATCAAGACTTGACTTGTCATTCCAAATTCATACTCATTTTGTAGCAGTGTATGAAACTATGTGTTAAGTAATCATACACCTCAGTCAAAGTCAGTGAAGGTCCATTATAACGTAAATTATATATCTCGTGATTGCATATTTTTTTGTGAAATAAATTAGAAATTGAAAAATGATGAACATACCGACTTGCTGACATAAGCAGCTTCCAACATTGCGTCGACGTCAAATTCGTCAGCCATTCTACTGCTTGTTTCTTCCGTAAGGCTGTCCTTCCAAGAAGTTTATGTTCAAATAACAATTCAGCAGCTAGCTCTCTTCTCGTGGTATGTACGTACTTGACACGCGTCAACTGTTGCTGAAAAAATGATTATGCAAATGAATATCCTCTTCCTTCCCACACCGTGTGTTTGGTTACTTCCCTGGATGATTACTTCTGGAATTGAAAGAAACCCATATTTTAATTCAACAAATACTCTATAATTTACTAATTTATGATATGAGAAGCTGGCTAACTTATACACCTAACTATACGACTTGACATACTGCATGAAACATTTAACACTTAAATTGTCAACTGCAGTAAATACTCAGTAATAATAAATTACCAAAGCATTAGGCAAGTACAAATACCTTTAATCCCCTTTCCGTATCAAGAACAAGAACACACAAAGGATCACATCAAATTTTGAACTAGTTTTTGGTAACCAAAACTGAAACTAAACTTACTAAACCTTACTTAATTGTTTTAAAATTCATAATCAGGCATCCCTCTACTGTCTCAAGAGTTAGTCACGGTAAATTTAAATAACAAACAAAACAGAGAGCCCAAACCTACCACAGATAACGTAAATAAGATATTTTCTTCAAAAGAGAAATGGCGAAATCTGTACTTTTCCTACTTGGTCCTCCACCTATTATTGACTATTACTGACGATATTACACCAAAAAGTAATACATTGCATTGCCTAAGTTTTCATTCAAAATAATATACACAATACAAACACAAGGCATACCAAACCGAGACCGACCGATCGTGCCTTATAAAAAATGTCCTTCGCATTTACTATACTTATACTATATAAAAAGCACATATTACATACAGTATTAACACACTATAGTAAATGGGTCTTCTCTCAGGCATAAAACATCGCATCACGCATCGGTCTCCCTAACCTACATACATATACAACCAGCCCCTCTTCATACTCTTCTTTCATTCTTAATGATTCCCATCCCATAATATGCATATCATCAAGAACTAAAAAGAGTACAAGAAGAGATACATACACTAAACTCATACACAAAAGCATAATCAATCCTATGTATAAAAATGTATTTCATACTTATCAGTTGATATATTTATAGGAATGGGAAAATGCTTCTAGGCCATTGCCCCTCCGTACTTGGGCCCCTCCAGGTACCTGAGCCCCTCCAGACTCGAGCCCCTTTATACTTGAGCCCCCCCCAAACTTGAGCCCCTTTGAACCTGAGCCCCTCTAGACTCGAGCCCCTCCAAACTCGAGCCCCTCAGAACCTGAAACTCTAATGATCATTATGCAATTGGTCGAATTAATAACACAGAACTAAATTTGTGTACACCGTGTTTGATTAAATACATTAAATACATGTAAAAACGGTTTAAATGCAGAATATATTGGTTGGTGGTGACACTATGTTTTCATATAAAATCTTAGGTAAGTTGTATGAGTGATAAGTTTTACATACTGTTTGTGCTTAAAAATTGTATGATTCTACAAAGTTCAATATCTCATCCAAATAAAGAATCCAATGCTACCAAAAATCAAATCGTAGGGAATTGACACGAAACTTAATAGAAAATCCAAAGAAAATTCTAATGCAAATCCATGTAGAGTACAGTTAACTAGACGAATGTGAAAGCGACGACGTAGGGAATCTTCAACTTTGTTTGATTCCGTTTACGGCATGTTGATGTTGTAGTATTACTAATAGTCGGTGGTTATAATCCTATGTTATGTCGACAGTGTCAAGTGTGGTTTATTTCAAAACGCAATACATATTATTGCAATATTGTGCTCACAAAATTTGCACACATTGTATTTTACCAATAATATTCTTCGATATCTATAGATACTTTATCATTAAAGCATAATAACTTCATCCGAATTCCTTGGAAATATGAATAAACACTTAAGATAAATACAAACTTTAACTTTGCTCCACCCAATTCATGCTCTTTACTTTGCGAGTTTTCGGGATTCTGATTAAATAAAACCCGCGCCAAAAACGAGTGGTAAAGGTGAAGCATTTTATTCAAACCGTAACCACCAATATTATTTTTTTATTCCCTTCTATCTGTGCATATTTGCTTGCACGAAAAAGGTGATAAAATATTATTCATATTGACACTTTCAGAAATTCAAATAACGCTGATAGATATTTGATTGAGTTAAATATGTGTAAGAATGAATGACACAACTTTAAACAAAGTATGTGTTAAGTGTTTAAATGGCACTTATGCCTGGGAAATCCCGACCACTATCTAAGTGTCTCTATCAAATGCAACAGTGCCTTACGGTTTCACAATGCGTGTTTCTTGCGTTGTTAGTTAAAAATATTTATTCCCATGTTTAGAATATACGTGGTTAAATGTAAGGTTAGCTTAATTTCAAAAAGTCAATATTCAAATGAACCTTCAAAATATATATATTACTTTTGCTGTGGAGCTGGTTCAGCCAAGTATGTGTACACATATAACTTCGATTATGATCACATTCATTCGTTCTCTATTATGTGATCTTTACATATACATGTTGACTTAAAACATAAAATCTTATTCTCATATAATCCCGTTTTGACATGCAGCTTAAAAATATATTTAATCAAACACGGTGTACACATATTTAGTTCTGTGTTATTAGATTCGAACAATTGTATAATGATCATGAGAGTTTCGAGTTCGGAGGGGCTCGAGTTTGGAGGGGCTCGAGTCTAGAGGGGCTCAAGTATAAAGGGGCTCGAGCTTGGAGGGGCTCGGGTACAAAGGGGCTCGAGTCTGGAGGGGCTCAGGTACCTGGAGGGGCCCAAGTACGGAGGGGCAATGGCCGGCTACCGGGAAAATTACACCTTACCTCTCGCATCCGTACTTGGTAGATTGGGTTATCCGTCAAGCGGGTGAGCTGCTGCTCGACATCCACAACAATAGTTAGATTTCCTTATCCTTCCCCTTAACGGACTTTGGACGACAACAAAGGGACTCTATAAATAATTACAAAATTTGACTAAAACTTTCAAATTTATTGACACGATGAATCAGATGCATGATGACAAAAAGATGTGACGTACTTACCTTCGCTTCAGCAGCTGCGTTACGATAAGATGTACCTAAAAGTGAAAACACCAACATCCACTTCGATCACTTTTTTACGTGGCAAAAGTCCTTATGGATAAATATTGAATGTTGCGCTTAAGGATCACTTTTGTTGGCTACATGCTCTTCCTATTGCTCGATCGTCTACGTGCAACAATATTCTCTTCTGACGATGAGTTTTTTTTAGCAGGTGGTTTTTCGATATGCATAAAATATAAAGATAAAGATATCAAAGATATGTATGTATTTTCTGGATGTTCTATAAGGATAAGAACGTTCTCGTCTGTACAAGATCTTTTGGCAGACCACACAGCACGGATAATACGATATGTTTATGGAATGGATGGATGGGATAACATGGGAATTCATAAAATCACATGTATGCTTGAATTGTATACATTTTATTTTTGCAACGTACATTTATTTTTAAGGGTAAAATGTACACATGTTGAGAATGTTGCATTGCATACTTACACATGGTAGGATGTAGGATCCTCATTTTCATAACATACGTGTTTTTAGAAACGTATTTTCGGGGGACACTGTGACTGGGCCTTTTTGTGATAAGGAATACAAATAAGGTGTTTGCAAGATAAGAGTTTAACTACGCAGTATATTATCGTTCCATTCCATGATCAATCTCCATCCTAAATCCCAACAACAGAATGGTTCGACGATTTGCTGACTAATTGACTAATCTGATAGCAGATTGGATGACAACAACAAGGTGAGAATTAATAATTTGCCGATTTTTTGCGTATTATCAATGTCACTTTGGGTTAGGTATGGATGACCGCAACATAGCTGATTTAGTGATGAGTCATCATATCACATTATTACACACTTGCAGTCTGTATTTACATGCATTTTGCTGCTTACAGTTAGTTCATAGTTAGCTGAATACAAAGAGGTTTACACGTCATAAAGTAACGTGTGAACACCTAAGCTAAATGTAAACAGTATCGTATCACACCTGCTTAAGTTTATAGCTGGTTGGTTGTGCATTGTGTAGTAATATATGCTTTTTTTGCGTTGTGCATTATAATTTTATGCCCAATCAATGCTTGTTTTTAAAATGGAATTGTGTGGAGTGCATGTGTAGTTTGTTAAATATTAGAATGTTTAGGGATTGCTAGTTGCTCATTGATTCTGATTGAATTTGGAATCACTTACAACTCGTTGTGGTTCCCATCCCACACGTAAATTATTTTATGAACATTATCCTATTTACTTACAAACTTCAACATGTACTTTAGTACTAGTGACAATGAGGAAGGAATCGAGGAATGCCTTTTAATATTCCTCAATTTATTTCTGTTTCAGACTTGGACTTTCTACTTTGTAATCGCGACTCCCCAGAATTGAGCTTCCAGCCAGTGTCAAGTGTGGAGAGCAACACTTAATACCTGTCACTGGGAAAACAGACTGAAAGAATCAGGATAACCTTCCTGTCCTTTCTGTTGGAGTAATGTAGTAGATATGTGATGGAAAGCAGTAGGCACAGCCGGCAGAGCTGTACCCCGTAACTGCCATCAGATTAGGATTAGTCATTCCAAAATCGGATGTTTGTATGATTATGATTAGTTCATCGACTAGATACTGGATATGAGTACACTTTTTCTGGTGTGAGTAGAATGGCTTGGTCATTGCGAATTCTAAATTGACTGATTAGTTCAGCTTCCCCTAATTACGACTAAGAATGAATAACTTGAAAAATAATTGTGTAAAATCTATGCGAATTACGGATTTCAAACAAAGATTTTCAAAAGTGACAGTGATGTGTTAGTAGAATGATTGTATAAATAGTTCTAATCTTGATGTTCCGTATCTAAGTATCTTTCCTCAAAGTGTAGGGGCAATCTACTTTCTTTCCTCTCTCTCATCATCTCACGACTTATGTACTTCCATTTACATACTCTCTGATATGCTGGATGTGACTACACTACGCGGCTCACCTCACCATCCAATAACTTTCAACTTTATACATACCAATGACTTGATTTGTAAGGATCTTACAGCCATATCTGATCAAAACTATGTCTGTTCTTGGGCACTTTGGATCATCGTGCAATCGTTCTCTGGTAGTAATCGGTTTGGTCTGTGTTTGCATAGTAACTTTGGGAGTTGTGTGTCCAGTTAGGGGTCAGATGTCTGAGAATGTTAGGAAAGTCAGGTCACCAAAAGTAGCCATGGGTCATCCGAAAACGTCTGAACAAATGCTTGCAGCAGATACAAAATTGGAATCTTCTGAGGAAGCGGATACTGTTTACAAACATCACCATTTTGATCACAAGGAATATGTCAAGAACCTCGAGGATCGTCTGCTAGAAAATCACAATAGCTTCCACAAAGAGTTGAGTGAGGAAGAATTAAAGAATCCACATTCCCATATATCTGTTCCTCAGTTGCCATTCTGCAAACCTACGAGATCAACTGTTGGCTCTGAAAATGTGAAGGACACAAGTTCAAAGGATAAGAACAAAAGTAAGGAAAAACAGCCCTCAAGAAAAGCTACTGAAAATACTGGAAGGAGTCATGGTCATGATGATGACGCGGAAGATGTTGAGGTTATTCATGCATCTGAAGATGCAATTGAAAATGACAGGAAATTTTTGGTTGCCACCCTTGATGGCAAGGTCACGCTTTTAAACAGAACTGGTCATCAGTTGTGGACGGTAAAAACTGGACCTTTGTTTTCCTCAACCATATCTTCACTTCAGGTAGTTTAAAATGATAAAACAAATAAAGCAATGACGCTACTGCTAATTGATTTGGTTTTTAATGTATGTATTCTTGATTTATTTTATAGTTGAATGAAAATGGCAAATGGATAAACTTAATTCCATCACTTACTGGAGGAGTTTATAAATATGATGGGGATAGCTTGTACCCAATGCCTTTTAATGCTGACTCGCTACTAAAAAAATCATTTAAACTATCAAATGATGTCGTCATCACGGGTAAGTCCCACCCTATTTATATTATTTTTGTTTTATGTAGTTCATCATGCAATGCAGATTTAATTTTCATGGCGGATTTGTTTTAATAGGAGGAAAGGAACTTCGTACATTTGGGATTGATGTAAAGTCTGGAAATATACGGTACGATTGTGGCATTGCTGGCTGTGTGATTCCTGGGGATGTAGAAGTTAATGCATCTGCAAATGAAAGTGAAGATGCTGTGGTTCTGGTTGTCAAGAAGCAGATGCAGACGGTTAGAGCAATTGATTCCTCTACAGGAGCTGAACGATGGAACTTTAGTGTGGGGACACATGAAATGGCTTTAGCAGGAGTTACTGAGGGATGCTATCACGGGGAACAGCGAGATAATACTCGAAGAGTATCAGACTTTTTGAAAATAGTGATTCCAGAAGGGCGGGTGTTTGGAGCTGATCGGGAAAATCAAGTAGTTTGGGATCAGAAATTCGAATCCCCAATCTCCCAAGCATGGATATTGGAAAATGGCCAGCTAGTGTCTGTAGATCCTATTACAAACACTCCTCTAACAGATGTTCCATCCTTGTACATTGGAATCCATAACCAACAATTTTATGTACAGGAAAGTCAGACAACGTCAGAAAAAATGGAGAGAATTTTTGGTCTTGATGAAGCTTCTTCCTTGCGAAGAAAACCGTTCAATATAGCTTGGAAACCAGCAGCTGCTATCGATGGTGTCAGTGGCTCAACTGCTCTTTCCACCATTGCCCCTACACCAAACTGGGTGTCCTTTTCTCCAACTCCCAATTTCAGTCCAATTTTTGTTTATGAAAAAGATTCTGTGGGAGACCCCTTTGAAGATCCGATAAAGTTTCATGATAATGATGATGATGATGATGACCACGACTCACGTTTTGACGAAGATCTTCACAATCCAAACATAAATTTCAACGATGGAATAACTCAAGTTATAGTCATGTCATTGTGGTTTTGGTGGAAAGAAGTGTTGGGAATCAGTCTTCTCACTGCAGTTTTATTAAATTTAATTCTCATGAAGCCAATAATGAGAGCTGTTCGTGGACAAACTATTCGTGAGATGACTGTGTACTTTCAACAACTGTGGAACAGATGGAAGGAGGAGGAAGAGTCAAGGGCACTACTCGCAAGAACATCGTCAAATCTATTGAGTCTACCCGCACCTGCTGAGGAAATTGATAATGCTGCTGAAAGCAGAAAGCGAAGTACGTCTAGCTCATCTACAGGATCCGCTCACTCACCAACTGCAGAGGATCGCGAAGCCAACTTTAGTAGTCAATATTTGAATGAATTTATACCAATTGAATGTCTTGGCCGTGGAGGTTTCGGTGTGGTGTTTGAAGCCAAAAAGAAAATTGATGATCGGACTTATGCAGTAAAAAGGATAACGCTTCCAGATCGTAAAAAGGCCAGGGATCGTGTAATGAGAGAAGTTAGAGCTTTGGCTCAGTTGGATCATAGATTCATTGTTCGGTATTTTAATGCATGGATTGAGCATCCTCCTGCAGGATGGCTCGAAAAAAATGATCCCTTATGGGCACGAACGTAAGTTTCCCAACTTCTATTATAACTACAGAGGCATCAAGTGTTTGTGTAAATTCATTTTTTACAAATCTTTTCATTTAACTTTTTTCACAGATTGATTGGCTCAACCTGCCCAACGGATTATCCATCTGATATTTTTGGGTCGTCAATGATTCTTGAGACTTCCAAACATGAGAGACGAGATTATTCAAAAATATCTGTTCCTAGCACACCAAGTGAACAGCCTAATGATGACTCGTTTATAGTTTTTGAAACCAATTTCTCTAGCTCAGGCTCACAAACTACAGTTTGTTCTTCGGAAACATCTCCATTAATCCATGCAATACCTGAAGAGAATCTAACAGGAACTTCAGTACATATTCCTTCTTCAGAAGATAATTCAACAGATTCTTCTACATCTGGTGTTGGTTTCTTTCGTCGCCCTACATCTTTAAATATGAACTCCTCAGTTTCATCATTCAATGAAGAAGTATCTCATCATAAAGCCTTATCTGTCTCGATAGCAGAAAATCAGTTTTCAGATGAAGATAAACCCAAAAATAAACAAAATCAAGAAGATGAGGATGATAAGGAAGAAATCTATAATGTCATGTATTTATATATTCAGCAAGAGCTGTGCCAAAAGCGTACACTACAAGACTGGCTTCGATCTGAGAGTTTGCGAGACTTGCCATTAGTTGTTAATTTGTTCTCTCAAATCGTGGAAGCTGTTGAATATGTTCATTCAAAAAAGCTTATCCATAGGGACTTGAAGCCCAGTAATATATTTCTGGCTGAAGTAACAGAAAATGGTCAAGGTGTTCTCACTGTTAAAATCGGTGACTTTGGGTTGGCAACCACTGCTTACGCCGAATTAGAATCGGAAAAAGTTTCTCCAACACCATTGGGAGAAGCTGGTTCAAGCGAGAATGTAAAAATTAACCTTACTGGTCATGTTGGAACTCATTTGTATATGAGTCCGGAACAAGTAAGCTAAAGTCACTTTAGTGTATTAATTTTTTCTTACTACTGCTACTATCTGGTTGGATAGTTTTATGACTACTATGTATCTAATTTTTCGATTTCCTTTCCTTACAGTATCATAGGAAGCCGTACGACTACAAAGTGGACATTTATTCCTTGGGACTAATATTTTTCGAACTCCTTATGCCGTTTTCAACGGATATGGAACGATATAATATTTTGTCGGGAGTTCGGAAACTCAACTTTCCAGAAAAATTTAGGGATTCTTTCCCTGACGAAGTAAGTCATTATGGGTTATTTTACACCTCATTTCAATAACTGATAATGGATAATGAAGTAACGGGCTAACTAACTTCCTTTGTTTGATTCTTATAGTACGACTTAATTCGTACAATGATCTCACACGACCCAAATGAGCGACCTGATGCTGGAAAAATCAATTGTTGGGTAAAAACTCACATTCTGAAAGTACCGGACGCTATCGCAGCATCTCGAGCCAGGGGATCTGCAGACGTAATTGTGGGACGCAGTATTTCCAGTCCGGCGGAAATTGTTCGGCAAGCGGACGAAAATAGTTCGCCTGATAGGAAAAAGTTGAAGTTGAGATTTTATAAAACGCAATCAGTAACGTAAAGGAGATGCAAGTTGCGTGTTACCCCTCTCTCAGTACTCTTGGTTCATTTCCATTACCATTAGTAAACTATTTTCTGGTAGTTTAGATTTTGATTGATTTTGTGCATTTCATTAAAAATAGAATTTTGAAACAGGGGACGAGTATTTGAAAATTAAATTCGCATAAGCAATAATCAAACTCTAGTGGCCTTTATGGCATTGTGCCATTTGTGATAATAATAATAATAATTAATATTAACATATTATGAACAAAATCAAATGTTATTATAGTAGTCAACTCATGGAGTTTTAGTTAGTAATAATATTGTATTGTAATATCTTCTCACCATAGTACATTTCGATATAGTATTTTTGACATTGTTGCCTGTAATGTCAATCTCAACGTATTGTAATTCGAATTGTTTGTAAGATGTATAGTATGAAATATTAATATTTACACGACGTTGCGTTTTGTAGACTTAGTTTTATTTTGTAAAGGGCTAAATTTTCTTAAAAAGTAATCTGAAGTAAAGCATTTCAGTTACAATGTTATGAGAATTGTGTTTTGCCCCAGTGATTTCTTATGCATTTAACTGTGAGTGAATTGATAAACTTCAACTTTCGTGAGTCTTTTCTACCAATAAATTAACTTCCAGCACCAATGGAGCTGTAGTAACTTCATTATATTACATGTTTCGCCCTGTTTGTGAGAATGAGGTATTGAAAATAAATGCATCTAACGTGAATCTTTTCATCTTTTGTTTACAAATGTCTTTATCATACTCATGCCATCAATCAGACGCACACACTGTAACAGAAAAACAGGATTTACACTTTTCAAAAGTATTGGTATAAACTTAAGACTTGACCCACCCAACCAATATCAACGAGTTACCAAGTGTTTAACGGTTCACATTCGCATGCATAGCATAAACGCGAAATACATTCTTCAACATAAATATTATCATTTCATTTTAAACCACTTTGGAACTTTTCCCTTATCAACTGGACGTCGTACAGGCTGAGTGCCATTAGACGTTGACGCTGTATGATCTCTAATTTGAGTTTCTGTTGATGGTTTAACTTGATGATCGTCCTCTTCCTCACTTTTTCTAACTTTAAGTTTCTCCTTTGCAAGCTCAAAAGTCTTTTCTGGATCTGAAATTCTTAAATACACGTCTTCTTTAAGCACCCTGTTGTTTTCTGGCATGGCTTCAGATCCAAAGTATAACACAACCATTGCGACTAGGCCTTCGTCCACCATCTTAATATCGTCATTCAGTACTCTCTTGGGTGGCGCAGTAACTATAAACAGCATACTAGTAATAATTATTCTTTAACAAAGTATGAAAAAGTGATTATGATATTTATGTCCTTACATAAATAAAATTCTAGTGTTGTATCCGATAGGAAATCTCTTAGCCAAGATTTTATGCTGCTTATAGTATCACTCGTTCTAAATATTCCCTGTAACACAAATCGATCAGGGAAACGTATCCTAACGGCAGTGTTGGGATGATCATGAAGTCGTTTTAAAATCGCCTTTTCTTTTTCTAAGGCACGGTATTTCTGACCTAAAAGTGGGGCATCCTCTAAGTTCTCTCTGTAAACATTAAATAAACCAATCATCTTTTTACACACTTATCACTTACTTAGCTTATCACAAACCCTCGTCTGTCTCCCTTTGCCCTTATTAGCTCACCTTCTCTGTTGAAGATTCGTGAACATGGACTTGACATCATTTAGAGTTACTTCAAAAAAGCTGTCATCTTCTTCAACCTTCTCTACTTCTTTTGTAGATTTCGTAACCACATCATCTCCGTGATACAAGACAGTTTCATGGTCCTGGCCAAGCTGTGAAAGTCCAGCAATTAAATTGAAGTTAATTAATACTACGTCATTCATTGTTCATAGCAAATCCTGAATCCCTTACAATGTGAAGATCTCCCTCCTTAGAATGTCGAACCGGTTCAACAGGTACTGTTGGATTTTCCACAGGTTCGGATGTATCCATACTTAAATCCATACCTTTAAATTAAATTAGCTGGATAAAGGATTAGCACTAAACAGTTGACTGACAGGGATGATTCAATTATCACAGTACAGTTTTCTGAGACGAATTTAACAACAAAAACTACCACAACCACCTACCTTCAACCTAATCTGATCACAGTTCCGTTTAAACTAACTGATTAAAATTGGGTTCGCACGACTAACAGCTTCATTATATTTCACCAAAAACTCTTCGTCATCTACAAACTCATATTATTACTCATCGTCATCATTCTTGCCAAAACACAATCAGATTTTATTGCCAATCCAATATTATACAGATCCAAGGTAGCGCCGTCAGCTCGATGGTATATAGACCAAAATATACAGATAAAATATACCTAAAATTCATCTGTATACATAAGATAGAGACAGACATAAGATACAGACAGAGCGCATGTAAAATGAATCGTTCAAAAGTGTGAAGAAAAACATGTGCGTTTTGTGCATTTTGCATTGTGGACGTGTTTTTGTTGAGTAGTTTCTTTACGGATAAGGTTTGGGGGTTGATAACCATACCCCCGCTAATTACCCATTTATTAGTGAAGGTGTTTAAGTGTTGACGCTCAACGCTTATCCATTGTCAGTTAATTCAACATTCAAGGATCGAAGTAGACAGACGAGTCAGTAGGTTGAATCGGTGGTGTTGGGGCCAGAGAATAAGGGTGAGTATGAGTATGAATTGAATTATTGAAGTGTTTTTAATCCTTGCGTGGAATAATGTAAATTATTTTTGGTTTGATGATTTTAGTAGTTAGGAAGAAGTTGGGATTCAAAGAAGATATCTTTCGTTTCGTTCGTGGTTGTCCCCAGTCAAGTATAAATCATGGCAGATAAAGCAGAGGAGCCGATGCAGATGGATGAAGACGGTGAAGAAATGATTGAAGATGGAAATGAAGACAGTGACTATGAAGATGTTGAGGATGATGATGACGATGATGATGAAGGGGATTCTGGTGAGGAAGATGATGATTCAGATGAAGACGAAGGTATTCTTGGAGATGCCAGTGTTCGGGCGAAGCCGAAAACTAAAAAGGAAAAACTTAAGAAATTAGGTGTTGAGATGAAGGATGGAGAGTCTAGCAAAGCAAAGAAAGCTCCCAAACCTAAGAAAGCTTATTTACCTGGAATGCAGATGAAGGAAGGGGAAAGTTTGGTTTGTGATGAGAGTGCTTATATAACACTTCATACATTTACGACGATCGCCCCTTGCCTTAGCTTCGATATTATTCCGGATAGCTTAGGTCCAGATCGAACGAAATTTCCTCTTACGTCTTATGTTGTTGGTGGGACTCAAGCTCAGAGGTCTCATGCAAATCATATTATTGTAATGAAGGTATGGAGAATTGAAGTTTCGACATATTAATGAATTATGGACAAAAAACATGATTATAGGTTTGGCTGACGTATTAAATATCTTTTTATTTCAGTTAAGTAATGTATACAAAACGCAACCTAAAACTAGTGATGAGGAACTGAGCAGTGATGAATCAGATAACGATGGAATGGATGATTCGGACATGAATAGCAAGAAACCAGAACTAAATGCGGCTGTGATACCTCATCATGGCTGCATTAATAGGCTGAGATTTAATTTTGTGGGGGATAAACCATTGGTTTCAACTTGGTCGGAGCTTGGAAAAGTTTCAATTTGGGATATTACAACTCCTCTACGTGCCCTTGACAGTGTTGATGTAAGTCAGAAATATGGAATTGAATTGGTTTTACTTTACATTGATACAGTTTATAGTTGATAGTGTGTTCGTTCCAAGGATTTATTGTGGAATATTTCCTTAATTTATTATAGCTTATTCAAGAATATATCAAGAGCAAGGATAAACCTAAGCCGATATTCACCTTCAAAGGTCACAGAGGTGAAGGCTTTGCAATGGACTGGAGTCAAACTATGCCAGGTAAAACTGTCGAGAAAGAACATCATCATCACTGCGTAAATCTTGATTGTGTTATGATGTTATGACCAGGATTTCCTATTTATTTTTAAAGGCGTTTTTGCATCTGGCGACAGCACCAAATTCATCCACATCTGGCGTCCAAATGAATCTTCCTGGATAGTAGACCAACGGCCTTTTTCCGCTCATACAGCATCTGTTGAAGATATTCAGTGGTCTCCTAATGAGCAGCACGTATTCGCTTCGTGCTCAGTTGATAAAAGGTATTATTATTGCTACTTGAAACTGATTTATTCATATATGCTACTTCCTTCTTAAAACTAAGAATTTGATTATGCCCCAATAATTTGAATTATGAATAACTTTTAATATTTAATAATTTATTTCGTTGGATCTGATTTGGTTAGCATACGAATTTGGGATGCAAGAGTAAAGTCGAACAAGGGTGCAATGATAACAAAAGAAAATGCACATGACAGCGATGTCAATGTTATTCATTGGAACAGAAAGGATCCCTTTATTGCTTCAGGGGGAGATGATTGTGCCCTTAAAGTATGGGATTTACGTTCCTTTAGCAGTGGTGAAAGCGTGGCAGAATTTCGTCATCATCACAAAGGACCCATTTGCTCGGTAGAGTGGAGTCCAACTGAATCTAGTGTTTTAACTACAGCGGGAGAAGACGACCAGGTAGCGATTTGGGATTTGGCTGTGGAACGTGATCCTGAAGAGAAGGCAGATGATGATTTGGTATAAAAAAATCTTTCTTGCAAAGCGTTTAATAAACTATTTTGTATGCATAAGTATGCACAATGCAGACAGTTGAAGCAATAATTGCTGATTTATTAGTCGATCTGTCAGATAATTGGGTGCTCTCATTTTGATCTATGTCTCTCATTTTTTTCTTACAGAAGGATGTCCCACCCCAACTGATGTTCGTCCACCAAGGTCAACAAGACATTAAAGAGGTTCACTGGCACCCTCAGATTCCCGGAACTCTTATAAGCACAGCAGCAACAGGATTCAATATATTTAAGCCTATAAATGCTTGATAATACAAATACACAGCAGTAGCAGCAGCAATATTGTATTGCATATTGTGGCAACGAGTTATATGACTATGTACTATTTACGCTACGAAAACTAGCATCAAGTAGTACTTATGGGACTATATTTTATTGATTGGTTTGTCTGAACTTGAAAGTTTTTTTGTTGTATCAAATTCAATCGAGATGGTATATTGTATTGTGGTGAAGTTTCAATCCATTTTAGGATTTTCAGAATAAAGAAGTTGGTTTTTTATTTGATATATTAACGATTTTTGCTATTAAATCATATTTTCATCTGGCATGAATTTTAAGATTTGTTGAAGGTGCGTATAACAAATGCCTGCGTGTATTTTTCACACTTTACCTTATAGTCGTTGTCTGTATCCTGAGCGTACGTAGGAAATGGTCCATTGATGGTAGATGGGGCAGTGTTATCGAACTTAAGTTTGTAACGGACGGAAAGGGATGATGATGTCAGAGAATTAAAGCATAATATAGGAAGTTAGTGTGTTAACTTACCGAAGGTTCGTCAAGAGGTAAAAAAGATAGCGTGCATGTTTTTTAGGAAAAACTTTTTTTTATTTATTTCTTTAAATCCATATTTCCAATCTTTCTTTTTTGCATAGTAAACAGAGATTATCATATCATGAATTAAATTATTACCTACATAAATCGTTACAATTCTTGGCTTCTTACATTTAGAACAGATTTTTTGTTACGATTACATATTGAATTTTTACAATGTACATGTTTGCATGTCAGGAAGGAAAGGTGGTCCTTCACGATCCGATTTAATTTGTCACGATCAGTTTTGTCTAATACTTTACGTAAGACAAATCTTTAGCATTATATCCGGAACTATGAACTATGTAAGCAATATATACACTATACTAGTAATCTGTAAGGCTTGTACGTGTAGATTTATTGTAATCCACTACACTGACAACGGAAAGGGGAACTCGTTTTTCACAAACGGATTGCTGTCATTATGATTTTGAACAGGTACGTTGGTTGGTGTTATCGAAAGAGAACAAACAGTGATAAATATTTTATACAAAATGCAAATCAAATGAAATAATTTATTGTTTTTACAATACTTTTTTTACTTTGGTAAAAGGGTAGCTCGTAGCTGCATTTAGTTTTTAGGCTGTAGTGAAATCTTTTCATCTGGACAATTGCATAATAGGATTGCTTAAAATATTGAGAATAGTACATAATTCAATCAATAATTGTAATGATAAAACCACACTACTACTGCTGAAGTGAAAGTTATCTCCCTACTGCATATAAACACTGTTGTTGGACTCCCAAGCTCTTGTTGTATCACGTTCCCCCGGTTCATTTTTCAGGTTAGCATTCTTTTTTTCCATTATTGTTGCTCTCGTTTTTACATGTCTCCTTCCGTCCACGTGTTTAATTTTTGTAGTTGCTGGAAATGATTGTATATCCCACGCTGCATTTTTAGTAATCACACCTTGGGACTTAGCAGGCCAGTAGACCAATTACACAATGTCTCAGCTTTCAACCCGAGAATTCAGCCAACTGAGCCACTAAGGCCCTTGGTGGATTCTAATTCCTTATCCGATGAAGCCAAATCCATGGTGGGAACGGGGGATGATGGCATGCCTAGAAATTAATGTATTTTTGTTCCGTCCTTGTTTCATTCGAAGGTCAAAAAAAAGAAGAAGATGAACCCATATCTTTAATCTTACATTGAAAACTTTAAAAAGTCAAGCATGCATTCATTTTTAAAATTACTTGCAGGTGAAAATTTCTCCTAGTTTGTTTCGTAAAAATTTTGACTGCTTACTCACGATCAGTTTAATCTGCTAACCTTTTCCCTTCAAGATTAACGTCTTTACCTGTCATGGCCAATTCAATCCTCAATTTGATAACTCCATGTTCACCTATCAGTGGTGGCCAGGCACACATGTCCTTTCACACTTTGGCAATTTCCATTCTCCACCTCCTCCACCTACACTGCAATAATCAAAGAATCATAACCATAATATAACACACAAGCCACTTCAATCACTATACATATACTATATCTTTCAGTAGTTGCTTTTAATGTTTTTCTTGACTTGCCTACTCTTCCATTGCACATAATAAATTCACACTACCTACGTGTAACAGTGTTGCTCCATTCTGACCATTATCATTAAGTATATAAACCATTTTATGTTTCTATATACGTGTGACGTGCCTATATCATGCTTTCATCATTCATTAAAACTCTATAATTATCCAGCCTTAGACTTTGGGAGGAACCCAAAGTGGTCTACTCAAAGTTTGAAAATATTATATACAGAAATTTCTTTGCAGTTTGAAACAAAAGCCACATACATACATCCGTAGTATTTCTTTCCCTCAAAAGTGTGTAGTAAAACTGGCTCATTTAACATCATCATTTTTTAAACATTTCCTAAGGTTAATGAGTTTTATTAAAACATTATACCAATAGCCAGAAGGGTAAAAACTGTGCAAAGGCAGGAAGGAGTTGTAACATGATATGAGATGTTGATATGTGCTTACCCTGGTCTAAGTCAAGTATATATTACGCCTGTCGTTTCCTGCCCAAGCGGCATCATCAATAGTAGAAAACTTGCAAAGCAATTGAGTTTCTTTTGTTTCTTTAAGTTGGAAAATCTAGCGTCTTAAAAACAATGAAATGATGAGTTATGCTTTTCAATGTTTTTGAACGTTCAGGATTTTTCACATGAACAATCTCCATCATGTTTTCATATTTGTGTTTGACCTTTCTCCTCCTGGTAGCAATATGTACTTGATCTAATTAAGACGCATAAAATAATTTGTACTCTCAATCTCAAGTCTTTTTATATTCACGGCTCAAGAGCACTGATGATCATGTTAGTTATCATGACGTAAAATTTTACATGCATATTGTTAAACCTTTCTGATGCTTGAATTCATTTAATTTCAAGTTAACCTTTACCAAAAAAAGCAAAACAAGAGTAAACTGGATCGGATACTGCCTCTTGTGTGCATTCAAAAAATACACATTATACTTTTTCGAGAAAAAAATTGGGTACACACAACACGCCTATAGAGTGGCAAAAAGTTAGTATAATGTAACGGGCAACAAGCTCCAAACTAACCTATTGGGATGTTCCCTGTCAAAATTGATGCGAGGAAAGCACGGCAAAAGCAAACCGTGAGAGAGGTGGCAAAGCTCCTGTCTAAATCGTGGATTAACATAAATATAAGAACCTGCCTATAATCTTCAGAATTTGCATCCATGCAAACATGCAATGCAGAAGATTTTTCAATATCAAATCCAGTGATCCACCTTTAGTTAATAATGATTATCCCCTCGTATTGTCAATGTGTTCAAAAATATTAAAGTTCAGAACCTTTTTATAATATAGCAACTCATCCTCTCTTGAGCAATGGGGTTTCTCAAGTGAAATGGATTTTACTCAGAAAGCAAAGATTTTTAACGTCAAACGTGTCCGAAAATATACAATTCAGCTTAAGCTAGTTATCAAATATATTACAAACGATTTTTATATTGCTGCTTGCTGAGATGTGACTGCCAAATTGGAAACAAGAACAACTCAAGTTGTTATGCATTCTAAAGCGAAGATAAATCCTTTTTAGTAGAACACAAGAAGGCAGACAGTCAAGAAGAAGAAGTCAGACGTCCTTTTCCGTTCGTTCGTCCGACCAAGCATGCATGGCAAGAAAGATGAAAGTGTGTAATAAAGTTTTATTTCAAACATTTGTTATAGACGAAGACGAGGTGTTAAAAATTCCTTGCGGCATACGTACAGTCACATACACACGCAATATGATAATCTTTCCCTTGTGCAAAAAAAATAAAAATCAAACTCTTTCTATGCATCCAAAACTTTTTATGGATACTATTTAAGTATTTAGGAATTCCTGACGATTCAACGATCATGTAGTTAGTAATGAATATCATTCGGATATTCCACTCATATTCATAAGATATATATACACATTTAAACTGCACTATGCAATTTTGAATGATATATACAAACACACTCCTCTATATCTTGGTATTTTTTGGGCAAAGGATTGTTTACCGACTGCGTTGGCCCGCAATAATTGCAGTATTATGCAGAAGAGTTGGTAGAAAGAATGGTATGCAAAGATCATAATGAGAAACGAGTTTTCTTGCAATAATTGCAACTTTTTTCTCTGCCTCCCTCCGCAAGTGTGTTTTTGAATTTGCGGCTTACATTTGGATACATACAGAAAAAAAGTATTATGTTTCCGATTCTCTCTACCCATACACATACCCGTTCTTCTAATGTAATGTCCAGAAGATGATAGTTAAATGATGAAACGAGTGCAATTTAAACGTGTGCTCTTAATCCTCTGTCGGCGGATTGGAAAAGGCTTCTGCTTTAACTACTGCACGTAAATTTGGTACAATTGTTTGATATGAGAAATGAAGATTTATTGTTCATCTTCATCCAAGAGTAATTCAACAGTGCCAAAAATGACTTTATCCACTTTTACGATTTTTTAATATACAATATATACTCCTATAAAATTAAGAGCTACTTCCGCTCATTTGTTTAAAACTGGCTCTGCTAATGACGTCCAGTGTCATTAAATAAGGTGAAGTTAGTCTGGGGTCAAGAACAGAGTAATAACGCGAATAAAACATTTATTCAATGGAGCCGTGCGTTTGAGGCATTCGAATATATTTTTTTAATAGAAAACATAGGACAACCTTTCCCTCTTGTACTTTTACGTTTCGCTTCTCTGCTCCTAGTGTTTTGTCGACAGGTGAACCTGTTAGCAATATGATTGGTAATGGCAACTAGTCTGAGAAACCTAATCCACGTCTCCTTCTCCTTTGCCAGTAATTACTTTTTATGGAGAAATGGTTTATGGAGTAGTTGCAGCAGCAGTCCAACCTATAGTGTAGTTTATGCCATTCATTCAATTCATTCACATTATTTTATTACTGTGATGAAGAAAATAGCATCTCTCAAGAGGATGCCAGATTAGTACTGGTTGTCACAAGATAGCACCTACAACAATCATCCCATATGGCATGCCTTATTATTAAAACTGCCAACTTTGGTTGTAACAAATGATCGTTTAAAAAAGTAGTTATTTCGTTTTCTTCCAAATGTTTTTTTTTGCAATGGGGCATTTTAGTTATTGTTATATATTCTTTCAAATATTTCATTTTACTAGATATACTACTACACTTGAACATTATATAACAATTTAACAGAAATATATCCCCGGGATTACATTGTATATTACTGTTAAACTTTTCTCAATTCAACTCCAATTATTCATGCATGTTCTTCTCTCTCCTCTATCTTCTCACATATCATCACTTGCAGAGCATTTATTTGCTACCTACAAGTTTACAACCTGAGGAAATCAGGAGGATTTTCTTCTTGCGTACTTCATCAGCATAACTATAGCCTCATTATTGCCAAGCGGAGGAAAATCTTTTACATAAAAATGTGTAATGTGATGTTATAAATGTGTTACGTGACAAACAAAAAGCTAATATATAGTGCAAACCGAAAACCTGCTTTAAAATTGATGAGCCCTTCTTCATTTTTCTATCTAGTGTGAAAAATTCCAATTATCTAATTCGTTCACCTTGCCATCAAAGAGAGAGGGAGAGAAAAGGAATAATTTTTTGATGAAAATGGCATGAAATATGAGACGTAGATGCCGACAGCCAACCCAGTGTTGATAAAAACGTAACGAATCACATTGAATCATCATCAACTCAACTGGATGTTTTTTACACATGTCCTTCATCCTTGGTCTTGGTACACTGAAGGAAGGCTAATGCTCTAATTTAAAGTAGCTGTCACTCAAACTATAAAGCGCTATAGGTATATTGGTCTGGCCGTTGGTGAAAGACACTGTGAGAGCATCTTTAAGCTCTGTGAAAGATGTTAAATATTAGTATGTGACTGCCTTGAGCTTGAACTACTATTATAATCTGGCAGATTGTAGATTTTCACACTGTGTCTTCGTGAGGTGTATTTTATTGATAAACGATCCCATCATCCCATCCTACATTTTGACACCTTACATGTTACTATATAGGGTCTGACTGGATGTGATGATGAAAGCTAATATTACCTCTTTAATAATAAAAGTGTTCAATTCCGAGTTATTCAAAACGGAAATCTGTAATGACTTTCCATAACTTTATCATTGTACATGGTGCCCATATTTCTCTAAAACTTTATGGATTCCTTCGAAAAGTACAAAAAGATTATATTCTGGACATGCAGTAGCCATTGACGTACATTGTACATAAAACTTGAGATAAATTTTTAGCTTATAAAGTGGCTACTGTTCTCCATAGTTTATGATGACGATGTATTAGTTTCTTCAGGAGAGTTGGCTTCTGAGCAGCTCGCCACTGGTTTTGGTAGTAATTATTATGGTTAAGGATTAATTATGTTTCTAAA
The DNA here is from genome assembly GCA_964034955.1 of Orchesella flavescens. NCBI lineage: Eukaryota > Metazoa > Arthropoda > Collembola > Entomobryomorpha > Orchesellidae > Orchesella > Orchesella flavescens. The sequence continues at coordinate 32,849,132 of OZ035954.1, read as the reverse complement.
AAACCATCAGAGCAAATCCTACAAACGAGCTTTTTTTTTTATTTCTCGTGCTGATATCCGTTTTTTTGCCAGCCACCTAAAAAAACTGCTCCGTTTTAGCCAACTCCTATTGAGTATATAAATGGTTGCAAAAAAAAATGACTTCTTAGAAGAAAATGCCAAGAAGATACATGCATATTGTTATACAAGCTACAGGATATATATATATGTATGTGTACTGATTTATGAAATTTTTATGCTTAGTCGACTTGAGACTTCAGCTACAATTTTGAATTCAATTATTTTTCCTTGCATAAACAGCTCACCTTTACCTTATCCATGTATAAAAAAGGTGGCAAGCGGAATTGGCTGCGAATTGCCAAAACTATACTATTTTCTCGTCTATCTGACTGAGATACACATTACATTGGCATATAATCATTTGAGGAGTGAAATTAAATCCGTCATCCGTTTGGTTACCTGTAATTTTTTATTAATCTATACTCCTCTATGTAAAGTATGTCTGTGCTATAAGGAATTTTCACAAAAAAGGGCTTGTAAAGTACACCACCGTGCTTTACTACGTGCCTGCTGAATTCACGTTGCACAGCATGAGACTAGCACGAATTCACTTTTGAAACATAAAAAATCAATGCAACTCTCGTAAAATCCATTTTTTTCTCCAAAATTTATTTTTCTCAACAAAAAACTTGATGACTGACGAGATGAGAAGCAAGAGTGAAGGAAAAAGATGATTTCAGATACTATCGTTATATCACTTATTTTGCCCCAGGGACTGGCTGGTCAGGAACTATGCCGTGGTTCGGTTAGCGAATAAACATTTTAGTTTTTGTACAATTATAAGATTGAAGAGTTAACTTGACTTTTTGACTGATTTGAACGGGACCGAGTGATATAATGTTTCTCGCTAAAATAGCTTTTATTATGCCCTTAGGCAGCTGAACATTTCTGTAGTAATTAATATTAGTGCAAAGCGAAATTCATTAGATACGGTCAGTTCATTGTTCACTGTAGAGGCTTTTGGGTAATAATCATTTTGCAAATTAAGAGTACAATATATTTTCTCGCTTTCATTGGACTAATAAATTATTTACTAATTAAAAGGGATGTTGTTAGAAATAGGTTAAATTTATGTGGATGGTGATGAAAGCGCGTGACTGTCTATTTGTGGTAGATTCACGATACGATATATACTTGCAATGAATTTTGAATCATCATGTTCGAGGACCGTGCTAAAGCTAAAATTTCACAGGTCAATAATTCGAGAAAAAATGGGCATGGAATGGAGCACATTTGATTATTTTTGCAGCATCACGAAAATGTTTCAGACCTGCATTCCAAATCGGAGTGGTATCAATTATCAAGATTCTATTGGTATTTTCTGATAGGTTTTGCAATAACCAGATTAATCAATGGATGTAGAAGAGGAACGAAATGCATAGTGAGAGGTTGTTGTGTGTTCACTTTTATATCTTTTAATTCCATACATTTTTACCCATAATTGAAATCCCTACAAACTACATAATAACAAGCAATTTACAAAATAACAACACGACGTAGGCACACACGAAGAAAACACACGATTTGGTGGCTAACTTAAAGGAACAGGTTGAACAATAATCTAAGCTTATTAAATTAATACACAGCTCAGGAGGTAGATTTTTTTTCCTCAGCAGGTAGACTTTGTGCAAAAAAATATTTTTATGTGAAAAGTCATTTTTATGTATGAAACCCCAAAAATCTTTTGCAAGAAAAGTAGAAGGCAGACAAACAACAAAAAATAAAAGTCGTCCATCAACAAAATTATTTATTCCCTTTTTCCTTCTTTATTGCAATTCACGCAGCCAGTTCAATAACTGCTCATATTTAATTTGCACTTTTGTTTTTGTTTCCCCTAATATTTAGCAAAATAGCAAGCTTGATGATGAAAAATGGAGGAGTTGTGCTATTTTGTGGTGTGGCTAAGGATTGCCTTCATCCAGCCAAATTGCATCAAACTAACCTTCATCCGTTCACCTCTGCTTTGCTGTTTAATGCAACGATTATTATTCTTGATACAAATATACAATATAATATACCGTGTACTATTACGGAGGAGGATTACGTTACAAATGATCGTTTTAGGTAAGCATAGAGAAGATTAATGATTTAATTCAGGACTGAAAATGGTACCGAGAAAGCATTATATACGAGTATGATGCTATGCTATGCTACTATTATGATCATTGTTCATGTATATTTGCAATGAGGAAATTTCCCGTATGTATCAATTGTGCAGCTAGCTACAATAATGGTACAGTCGTTCCAACTGAAAACAAAACGTATTACGGATGCGTTCATTAAAATTTACATTTTTACAAAAGTCATTATTAGTTATGAATGAGTGCTTTCTTTCACTATACGACTTTATATCCTTCACTTTGTATGTCTCGTATAATTACCCTCGTATATAATTGGGCACATTTTCAGCCACAGGGTTTCCTCTTATGTACATCAAACATTGACGTGTAGTAGCATACACCTTTTCTTACATATGACGTAAAGCATATTGCTATTAAATGAACCTAATTCTTTTTTAATTGTGCAATTGCTTCTGAACTGCAATCTCATCCTAAAAAGAAAAGTTAGCGGAAACTGCCTTCTGACCGTTCCACCCCTATTTATTGACTGTATACAAATTCAGTTGAAAATTTGAAGTTTAAAGAAGGTATGCATATGCATACATTACATATATATATGTACTTATAAATTTAGGGCACAGGGCAAGATGTTCATTGGTATAAACTAGAAAGTAAAAAAAATCATTACAAATTTGTCGATTTGCGGTTACTCAACACATGGATTCTAGCATAAGGCCGTAAATCGTCTACCTACTAAAGAAAATGGTCAACAAATAGTGACTCGTCAGTCTTCAGACAGCTTCTTGTATATTAAATGAAGACGAGCAATTGATTTGCATTGTGCTGTAAATCAGCACGAAAGCTACAAAAATCAAACTTTTAAATTTGGTAAAATAACACGGTTCGTTTCTCTTGTTTTCCATCTGATATGCAAATCAAAAGCTGACCATAATCATATTAGGGGGCTTTGAAAACAATAATAACCAGCTATAAGTTCATTTAACATTTCGCTTTAACAAACGGTCTTTGAGTTGTAGTAACATAAGAATAGGCGTCCAGAGTGCAAAAAGTCGCCTAATCCTCATGCAAATGAATGCAATTCGTACCGAATCTTGTCTCCACATTACATATTCACAGAAGTTGCTTTATTGCCAACCGAATGTCATTTTTTAAGACAATTGCACATCACATCCCATATAATGCAATATAGATATGTTGAAAAATCATGCAGTTTTCTAATATGGCCAATGCAATGCATTTAATGAAATATGTATTACTCAAACGTTTGCCTAGGTTAACACGGGAGCCCATCATAAAAAAGGTCAACTTTTTTTATTGTACAGTCCAGAAAACAGGAATACATAAAAAGAGTATACAGATATGCAGCACTCAAAAACTTTGCAAATAAATTGGCTAAAAGGGTTTTTTCTTGATGTTCGTGTCTCTTGGAAAAAATGTAGGAGTTTGCTACAGCTTACATTACATACATACATGCAGCACCTGACCTGATGCACAGCATAAAAACCGATTAAACTGGAATCAAACTTAAGACTTGTTTCAAATCTGATAAAAACATTCAATTCAAAAGTTGTACATGTACAATATAAACACAATTGCTATTTCAGAACATGGTGAAACAAACATTGTAGACCGACCGACAGTAACATTGACCATGACTGAGTGAGTAGACTGATTAAATAAAAATATGGTACAGCAATAAGTGTAGTCTGTCAAGGTTAATGAATTCAGATGTGGTTTTTTTTTGTAATGCGAAGCAGAAATCAGATTTCAAATGCAAATGTGCAAAATAAGTCAAATGTAGAACTAGAATAATCGACAATAATAGTAGATTTTAAGAGTTTATGAGCACTTAAATTCCCATCTTGAGTATTATTATTGAGAAAAAAACCAAAAGGTCATCAAGGCCTATTTTTTTAATTAAAAAATGTATCGCAAATATATTATTTCTCACGTCTTCTTAGGTAAGTCGACTACTGAATGACAGCAATCTATCAACTTTTTACGAGTTTAGATAAGCCTAAGTGATTTATATATCTATTTGCGGTGCATGCATATACAACACAACTATCAATAGAATAATAATATGCTGTACGTACCCTAAAAAAGAAATGAAAAAGTCTACGATCATCATAACCTTGTAATTTTATTCAAAGAACAATTATCTAAGTGAGTTTTTAAAGCAGCATTGCACTGTCGTGTCATATGTAAGTGGTTTGGTATTGTTTTTGCAACAAAATTTGCAATAAATGCACCGTGACGCCCTATAAAATCTTTGTAAAATTTCCACAGGCTAAATGTATGTGTATAAGCCTAAAATCTCGGAAAAAATGGAGCAGGTTATGTTTCTTTATTGAAAAACAATTAAGTATAAACTACAAGGGTGTGCTTCACTTTTATCCAGAATGTTAGGGAACAGGATCAGCCTATTTTGAAAGCTGATTGAGCGTTAAAAAGCTCGTTATTCTCCTCAACAAGAGCAGGTTGAAAAAGGTGCGAGGTAAAAACATTTTTCTCATTGTCACATTCAACACTCTCATTGCTATGCACGAAGACTTAAAAAAAAGCTTGAAATATTATTACGAAACCATTAAAAAAGCTGTGATGATGATGATGTCCTGTCGGTAATAAAGTAACAGCCACACAATGTTTTTTATCTGCTGCTTCTCATCATAAAATATGTAAATACACCCAATCATTTAATTTTCACTTCAGGAAAACGTTCTTGACGTAACAGCAGCAGCAAGGTACAAGCAGGAGTAGCACAAGCAGAAGTAGCATCAAGTAGACAAGGTGCTTGCAACAAGACAGCAGTTCACTTAATGATATGCTGATTGTTGAGAAAGAAAGACGAGTATTCTCTCTGCCAGGAAAAGAAATGCCTCTTTAGTTCTGATGCAACAGAGCACTGAAAAAGGGAAGACGTTTGAAATCTGTAGCAAATTTCATCAACACCATCATCCACCATTCATAATTATACATGCAACTTGATACAAGTAAATCTGGTGCAGTGCACTCGCCCAGCTTCACTCCTGCTGCCAACTATTACGGCTAAAGGCAATCGGAGAAGAAGAAGACACTTTGATCTCTTGTGTGTGTAGTTTGTATCGTTCTAGAAAGAACACGCACTTAAGCACATAACAACAAACAACTGTTAATGACTCTATCTTACACACTACATGATACAGTATGTATCATGCAAATTAGACAAGCAACCTATCAAACATTCATCATCCAATCCATCTTCTTTCAAGAGACCATCACACCCGTCCTATTATGAGAATTTGACCGGAGAAGACGTAGAGGAGAAGAAAAAAAGTAGCCACAAAGATTCTCCCCTTTGATTACGTCCATCGATGGGCTCAAACAAAAATGGTAAACAAAATCAATAAGAGAACAGGATCAGGCAGGATCATATCATGGATTCTATTCTACTTGAAAAATATGTCGGTTCAAGATTTAAGATGGTTTTTGGACTCAATCTCTGCTGCTCATGGTTTGCTTTTATATAAACAAAATTCCGTTCAATAAACCGTGCCTTCGTGTGTCTGCTGTCCTGTAATCATCCGCAGAGATCTAAAATACCCATGCCATTTTCGCATCGCCTACTTTACAACATCATGAACAATCTGTCTATATTCTGCAGTTTTCTTCCCTGATCAAAGTTCCTGATCTGTGAATTTGTGAATATCTATGCAAACAACTTCAAAAGAGTAAATGATGATGTTTCCAAACCAAATGTGTAGCATGCTTTTATATATTTCACATGAAGCCACTTTTTTTAACAATTGAGCTCAAATGAGCCGATGAACTTGGAGTTTTACATTTTCTTCCTTTTGTTGAGTCCGAATCAAGGCTATAAATGCCAATACATATCAGTATCAAATGCAAATGCATGGTTGCAAAATATAATAAAATCATACATAAAAAATCCTCTAAGCCACTTTTTTTATGCATCATTATTAACAAGCATATTTAAAACATGTTCCGGATTTGATAATAATAATAAGATATCTACACATTTATTATGAAAAATAGAAATGAGAAAACCTATATTATTATGCATGTATTTGTTCTTTGCCAGATTTCATACATATAATTATTACATGAGATAGGTGCCTTTCTCACTGCCTACATGCACCTCCAGTCTTCATTCTCATTACCATTATGAAACGAGACAAGAGTATAAAAAAAAGTGAAGCCGGCCTTTACTTAAGTGGCAATGGTGTATCAAGTGGTGGATGTGTAAGTAAGATGAGTTTACTCTTCACTCTTTGTCTATCTCTCTCTCGAATAAGTATTTAACATGCATAAAGTATGACATAAGCATCACTAATAACCCACCATACCACAAACAGATACAGTTGATAGTAAACAATCAGGAGGGCGAAGAGAAAAAAACTAGACACTTGACCATGCACGAAAAATACTTGACCATCTATGTATATTCATGTGTATTTATTTTGCGAAATACCATCAAAAATATATATTAAATATTTAACCCCAAAGCTCTCCATCACTTCACCACATCAGCCAGAAGAGCTATGTACTTCCCTGTATACATTTTTCATGAAAAAACAAGCAAACAATAATCAAATACATTATTTACAAGTTGGAACCACACCATCACTATCACTGCACTGGTCGGGCCGGACTCTTTTTCTATTGAAAAGTACCAATTTTTCATGATGGTGAAAATGGGGATATGCCGAGCCGAGCTGAGCTACCTTTGAAAACTTACCCCTTTCTTTTTTCTCATTTGCTTTAAATTTTGTGGTGATTTGTGATCCACAACAACTGAAAAAGATGATTTTATTAAGATTTTGTGTAGATGCGTGCACATTGGATGAGGTTTTATTACATAAAAAGTTAAATACATGATTATTAATGCCGAAGAAATGGAAGGGAAATATTCATTTAAAAGTAATGTACAATCCATGCCCCTCCGCCGGCCAGTTAGCTACCTTTGCGTGACGATTTTTCTCTTAAAAGAAAAAAAAAGACAAGCTGACTGACCGACTGAATTACTCATCATCATAAAAGGATATCTGTTACTAATGTGCAGGAGGGAGAAAAAAAGAAGAGAGCTCGTTACACGGTCGGTCTCACCATCACAAGATGATGGCATATTACAGGGACCATTATGATTATCAAAACAACATGCTTTTACAAGCTAATTAACCAAACGACTTGGTGATGATGATGATCATCATCATGAGGATGAGAGATGAGATGGTGGATGTTGGCTAGTCTCTGAGTTAGTGCAAGCAAACTTTTTACAGCCTTTTGAATTTGCACTCAAAGTTCAGCAACACCAAATTCCAAAAAATGCATCCTTAAAGGGTAAATAAACTGACTGACATTTTCCATCTTGAGAAACATCGTTTTACTTTTAACCTGTAAAGAATGAGGGAAAGATCGATATGATATTTTTTTTTGAAGAATGTGGAATGATTGTACTTTATCAGTCAATCCTCATAGATTTTAAATGCGTGTAAATCCACCCGTAGCATCTGCTTTTGGTATGCTGCACTTGAGTTGTAAATTTTCACCATTTTTGGATATTTCAAAACAGTCATTTGTCTACAGGGCTTGATACACACATATTAACTCTCCCACCTATGTGCGCAACAAATTATGCACTCGTTCAAAATTTCACTAATTAAAGGATAAGTTCATCCGGTGCTGGAAGGTGTAGTTAATCATCATCAAGTCATGACTTGTAAGCATCCATTATAATAATAAGGTGACGGATTCATAATATGCATACTCGTAGGTTTACAAGCAAAGTCATGATTAGGTTACTCCTTTTTATAGACAATACTCGCTTTGGAATAAGGCTCAATTATGAATAAAAAACCAGTAGAAGCTTAAACTAATAAGACACCCCCTGAAAACAACAGATTATGGCTGTCAGACAAAAAAAAATCAGAAGAAATAACAGAAACGTTTCAAGATGAGCGTGTAAGGGGGTAACATAATCTCAATGTTATATTGTGAGCATGCAATAATATATGCACAACATTTCGGAGAAAGATGATGTTGACGATGATGCTATTTCTATGCGTAAAAACTACCATGCACCCTTTTCGTGAACAATATGATCATATTCAATTCCTATCACATCCTTTGATCAAATCAAGTTTTCACGATTTTTTCTTGCAAAAACACATTCTTTTTTTCAACTTCTAGCAATAAAGTTACCAGTGAAAAGGAATATAAAAAATCATTCAGAAAACTTGCACTTGCCAAGAATGTTAACGGCAGCCTTCTGGGAGAGAGCTAGATGTTCTTCATTCCGCATTCCGTAGGCCTTTCCTTTTTGTTTCCATCTTTCATGTTCAGTTTTAGAGTTGGATTGTTGGACATTTCATGAATTCCGTCTTTTTCCCCTTCATGAAAGAAGTAAGCTTCGGGTGATGAATAAGAACACAAATTTTCTAAAGTCCGGCTGGATTTGATCATTCTGAAAACAAAAAAAAATGGCAAAAGTTGAGTCAATAAAAGTTATGGAATGATTTCATATTTTCAAAAAGAATGAATATTATGTAGACTCGACTTTTTCCTCATCCCAAAAGCTTTTGATATGGTTCAGGTTCATGGTCTAATATATATACAGCTCGTATTACATAATATGCATCACCATTACATCATGTTATTATATCGGACAAACAAGCGTCCGAGTAAAAAAAAAAAGTTCTCACGACTTGAACTCTGCTTCTTTTCATGCATAACTATTTTCTCCTGTCGCTCATCATGGGTTTTGGCTTTGGCATTGGCACTGCATGTCAAAAAGGACACTACAGTTTTGTTCCAAAGTGCGCCCGTCCAGTGGATAGTGGAAATTTCCACCCCGGATGAAACGGAAATTTCCACCAAAATTGGGGTGGATAAAGTGGACGCATTGGACGAATTGGACAAAATTTAAAAAATTAACTATTTTAGCTTATAAACCACTTGAAATATTATAGGAAGTATTCTATCATCAAAAGCATGAAGTTTTGTACCTAAAACTGTATTGTTTAGGGTTTAGATTTTACTTTCTATATCAAGCGATCAACCCCTCTGTAATGGGTTACGTACTATCGTGTACACTCATGGACCAATACATGAACCATATAATATTATGGTACATGTTATTTAATTTCTTTTAAGAGATAGTTAAATTGAAAATTGAATGTAGTCTAATTTTTCAATCCGATTACAACTTGTTTTAATTTTGTGTGTGATTAGTTATCAACTCTTCAGTGTAGAATACCCGTCACACGGTTTACATTAAAAGCTTATGTGGGATTCAAATTTGGCTCCACTGGCACGTGATACTGTCCATTTCGTCCGTTTTAACCACTTTCTTCCGTTTCGTCCATTTCGTACTGTCCACCCAAAAAGGCATGGAAAATGGACAAAGGGCGCACTTTGTTTTGTTCCCTTTTCCTCCCAAAAATATACACCGACTAGGGTCAGACCAACCGCTTCGCTTTTCTGTACTCTTTCACCTACCCGATAAAAAATTCGTGCTTCGCTTGTGTTACCTCTTGAGATAAAAAAGACCAAAATTGTTGGGAACGAGTGCCAAAATAAATATTCTCCTCTACTTCCTTTCGTCCATTCTGACGTACTTGTAGAGAGTGAGTTTAAGCATTTTACATGAGATACGTATTTAGATTAGATTCAAAGTAAGTACAACAACTTTGTCTACATTTCTACAATGACGAGTCTTGAATATTTTGGGTCTCGAGAGGTCGTTGCTGGAATGTAATATATGGTGAGTACATCACTTGCTCCTGATTCACAGGTTGCTCACCACTTTATGTTGTTGCAGAGCAGTTAGCACATACTGTAAGATTACATGCCATATCATATCGTTATATCCGATCTTTTGTTCGCCATGTTACGCAAGAAGGGAAAAGGACATGACGTGCATTTCATGGTATCTTCAATTCGGATGAATTTTGTAGCTAGCAAAGTTATTTTGTAGCTAGCTAGCGGACACACAAGCAAAGATGTGCATATAAAAAAATAAAAAGTTTCGCCCGTTTCAATTCATTTGAAAATGTTGACCACAATGAGGAAACGCGGAAAGTTCTAAGGTACAAAACTGAATAATAAAATGAACACTCTGCTCAAGTGTTAAGAGTTTTTGCAATATTCCGCCTCTTCCACTTCTAAAAAAATCTTTTAATCGATAAGCTATATAGCTGGACTTTGGCAGAAAGATTAAGAACTGATCAAAGCTCACCCTGAAGACACCGTAAAGATTTGTAACTGATTCCAAGTACAAAATTTGGTTTTTTATTTTACAAAGGTGAAGTTCCTAAAAGTAAAATCATGAAGTATGGCTCAATAATATGTATTGGATAATAATCTTCATACATATATATGGTCACAGAGCATGTAGGAAAACGACAAAGCGCATTTAAAATCTGGTGTGATACCAAAACCATATTCTTTCTTTTTTCCCACATTTCTTGAACGCTCTCCGTGAAATCAGAGCAGTAAATCAGTGCCATAATTCAATGGAACGAGTTTAGCAAAAAAGGAAGATTACAACGATAATACTATTTCGTTTTTTTTCTTTCAAAGAAACGAAACGGAAGGTATATTCGTAAATACTGCCCACTAATCTCAAATCTGCATCATCAAGTTTCCTCTACACAGAGTTGTGAGAGTGTTACATTCAGTAATGAGCTTCCCCAATTTACAGAATCCATGTTTTGGTCGTTTTACTATCCATTAAAATACTTTATCTACCTACCAAGAGCAGATTCTGATCAATCATCATCATCATCATCTCAAAACAACAAGATTCATTGCTTGCCCAGGAGCAGGGGTACAATAAGAAATGCTTATTGCTTACATTTGCCTTGTGATAGTATATCATATAAAGTTCTAAATATACACCCACATCACACATAATGCTCAGCAGTAATTCCTTTGTGCAATAATGTTCTCAAAAAATATTAAAACAAATGTTATAAAATGTATAAACTGACTTTTATAAATGACTGCTTGGAAGTGAACCAGGCAAATAAATAATGTGTATACATGCGTCCATATGTCCATCTTACCCTCTTGTAACAAAAGGTCGACATTAAAAAGGGTTTTTTCCAAAAGGTTTTAAATTTAATGTAGGGGTATAGCACCTCACCTAGCACACATCGTTTTAATGTATTGCCAAATCGCGTCTAGAATGAGAATGAATGTGTGTGTATGTGTGTGAATGTAAATCTGATTCTGGATATATGGAGACAGCACCTCATAGGCAGGTTTAACGATCCATAATACTCCAACTAAGATGTAGATCAATTAGGAGCAATATTAATTTATTTTTATGATTATTGCCTGTTCGTGAGGTGCTGACCATCATCACATCGCATCACACACAGTGATATCAATCCGCAGACAAATACTTTTTCACCATGAGAAAAAAATCGAGTATCCCAAAGGGAGATTCAAAAAAGAGTAAGACCCACAAAACAAAATGATCAGCAACAGGTTAAAAACCAAAAAAAAAAGGTATGCTCATTCACCACAATTTATTCACTGCTTTTTTGGCTCTGCCACAATATTACTTTGCAAATATAACGATACATTGTTCTGCCAATGGAGAACGGATGCGCGGCTACGTATCTTTATGAACGTGATCAAAATTGTATGTCCATAATATGTTATTTGACCCTTCTTATACTCTTTCTCTCTATTTCATCGTTTCATCAAATCAAGTACATACTAGTAGTGTATATTACTGTAGATTATTTCTTATCAATTTTTATTTAAGAGAAAAAATCATCATCTTGTGATAATAAAATGCACATTTTTTTCCAGAAAAATTGCATCCCTCGCACGGGTGGTTGCACTTTATACTATTTGCACTACAGAATTAAAGTTAATTTTATGTCGTAAAAAAATATTACAAAAGCCCCTAATCCCTATGTTAGTTTAAAAACAATGAGAGGATGATGAGAGCTATATATTGGTTAGGTTAGATGCTAGATCGAGTAAAAGTTATTGCAATAATGAAATGCGAATTACATCATCTCATCATCAACTTCTCCTTCACGGGGAGGATATGATATGATCTGATGAAACGATATGACTATGATCGTAATCTCAGGACTGAGCAAACGATTGTTAAAATTATGTAGGCTGATTTTAAAAATTGATTGTATTTTTATGACTTTACCTTCCTTACGCATACTTACTTTGTAACCTGCTACTTTGCTACTGCTGGCAAGATTGAATTCGTGAAGGCAAGAAAAAAAACTTTTCTCAGGGTAGAAAGCGGACGTACCAAAAACAGGAATTCGATGCCTCTTTTTAATAAAAGTACATACATATGAGGCTTTCATGTCATCTTGCATAAAGTATGAATCAGTTTTAAGCACATAAACTGATCCTTTTTAAGAAAAAGTTTACGGATGCAATATACACATAAATGTAACAAAGTTTTTTCTTCACCCCTTCATGATAATATCAAAAATTTTAAGGATTTTTGGGACTTTTTCTTGGTATTTCCTCAAATACATACAACATCGGCAATTCATTATTAGCTGGAGGCTCATGTTGATTTCAGATTTACAAGATTAAGGTAAAGGACGGCGAGTTAGGGAAAGAAGAAGCATGCAATGTTAGCCTTCTCATCATAATCAACCCTCTTGTGCTATAGGTAATCATAATTTTTATTGTAGTAATGCATTTTTGCATGACATAATATGCGGTCGGATTGCTTCCAACAACTGAATCATATACAGAAAAAGGAGGATGTGACGGGTATTTTGTGAAGTTCGTTCGTATAGTAATCAAATCAGGCACAGCAGGGTCCTCCATACCACACAAAAAATACATATTACATAGCATTGCATATTGCATTACACGAGACCAGCTTGTTACTTATTGTCTACTAGTAAACGATGAATTTTATACGATAAAATGTGAGTATATATTGCTTTTTTAAAGAAAAAAACGAAATTGTTTAGCTGAAAAGTTTCTTCTTGAAAATTGACTGAGGAGGAGCCCACCCTCAAGAGAAACTCTTTTTAAAATATTCAATCCAACATAATATAGAAAACAACAGGATGATGATGAAGATGATGGTGCGTTATCAAAATCCCTAATTACCATGATGCTACATGAAGAAAATCACCAATAAAATTCAACAAGTCTTTGATAAGCCGTGAGCTATTCTTCTTGTCTTGCAGTCGATAGATAATTTTCTCCAACTGTTTTTTTTTTCATTCTGAATCTGATCATGTATTCTCAAGTCATATTTTCTTTCTCTCCTCCTTCTTTATACATTGAAAACCCGCAAGAAATATATATTTGGCAGGGTTGGATAAAAACATGGAGAAAAGCTTTTCTCCATATTTCCATGTAAAAAATAATAAAAACATGGAAAAAACATGGAAATACTTGTATACATGGAAAAACTCCGTTCGCATGTTTTAGACACTCTACAATGGATATAATACTTTTAAAATGCACATTTATACTCAGAGTAGCAAGACTGAACTCCTTTTCAGTGATTTTTAAGATACTCCATCATAACTTTTAGCAGTTTCCAATCGAATTTATTTTCAAAGATAGGGTGATTAAATTATACTAACGATAACTATAAGTTTCAGCGAGTATTGACGCAGTATTATGTATATTCTCAACTATAGAAAATATGAAAGAACACAACGCTCGACAAAATAAGTGAAGTCGTATCTCACCAGAGTGTTATTTCTGAGTTTTTGATTAGTCCAGCAGCATTTATCCATTTTTCCATGTAAAAACATTTATCCATGGAGAAAAGAATTTTCTTTTCTCCATGTAAATACATGTTTTCTCCATGTTGTTTTTCCATAATATGTTTTTACATGTTCCTACCCTGATATTTGGATACATGTATATATTGCATTGTTGATAAGGAGAGGGGGTAGCAAGCAAGTAGCAAATATCACTATCACTTATTCAAACTTGAGAGAAAACAAGAAAGAAAATGAGAAGTATATGGGCAGTGAACACATTAGACCACTTTTGGACTAGCACTTTGGATGATTAAGTAAAAAGAGCATGCAATTTACTTGTCAGGCGACAGGTTTACCTCTCATGAAGAATGATACTGTACATGTATTCAATATCCTCCTTATGAAATCTTTGGAGGACAGAAGAGGAGTGAAACTACACACGGAATAAAGGCAAGCCCGGTGAGTGATATGGTGAGTGACGATCAGCTTCACTTATAATGCTACTTGCATTTCATACCCAGTCCAGTTTTTACTACATTCAAACTTGTATTTTCACGTTATTCTTGAAGAAACCAAATCTGACGCATTTGTAAATCTACTTTTCCTACTAAATTGCATAAGTATATTTCGCAAAGAAACTAAAATATTGATTAATGGTCAGAATAATGTTTAGGCTTGTAAATTTTCATTTTCTCCCCTCAAAAAGTTGCGTTTTGCCCTTTGGGTCAACAGAGATCTTGATTCTACTTATTTGTTGCTCATTTATTATTATTATTATCGGTCACCGGTAATATATATTGCATTGATATTACCTTTCTGCCTTACCGCAACACAACATCTTTCCTCACATGTACTGTGCTCATCAGTATACAACAAGGCAATACGCAATAATGCATTTTTGTGAAAATCATCAGCATTCAAGAAGCTAAACATTTCTTATCCTGTTTTTATTATTTGCAAGCACAGAAGTACAGAGTGAAAACCTCAAGTTAAGCACCGAAAGGGATTGTATTTCATGTAAACGTGTTAAAATGACCATTATTAGGTAAGTTTAAGTGGTGTCTAGTGTTTATTTCTTTCTTTCCTCACTGTAAAACTTGTGTGTAGTGATATAAACTCGTATGTAACAAAACATAACTCACCTTTGATTGTATCGTTTCCCTTGTCTTCCAAAACTACCCTCTGACAGGACAGAAGATGGTAACTAGCTGGACGATGATGAGAATGGTAGGAGTTATATAATATAATAGTAATGGGACTCGCATGACATGACACAGACGGTATCGGGTATGCCTAGTATTCCTTTTTGAATGTCGGCTTCGAAAGAAAGATAAGAGACAATGCACATACGAAAAATCACTTGTTCGTTAAGCACTCATGCATAACAAACACTTTTCTCTTGAGAGTGTTGCAATATTGGATTGGATATTAACTAGTTTGTACGGATATATATACGATCCTGCTCATCGACAACAAGAGAGAAACGTGTGTAAATGCACATTAAATGATTATTTATGGGATGAGCATCTTTTTGCACATGCACTTTTATGGAAGTTATTGGATTTCGCCTTTTAATCATTTTCTGCCAGATGAAAGATTACTTTTGTGGTGTGAGCAGAAAATTTGAGACCTTACAAGGAATAATGCGCAAAAATGCTCAGAGGGATTCGGGAGCTAGAGGAGGAATACAATTTCAAACTATAAAGTTTTATGTAAAATGACAAGATGCATTACATTTCAAAGAGTCAACCGGTTCCCTTCCTGTTAGCAATCTGTTATTCGTGATAAACACACTCTAAAAATTTGTGTTCTCAGTTCTTAAGTGTGATTGGAGGAAAGCTAAGGAAAAAATTACTCAATTTTTACAAAGACACTGACTGGGCCCATCCTTAAAATTTTAATTTTTGCAAGAAACTGGATCAATAGTTTGTGTTAAAAAAGGGATGAGGATACGGGTTCAGATCAGTATCGTAAAAAAAATTGCCACAACCCTAGCCCCCATTCATATACTGGATTACTGAATAAATATCCCTTTTCTCAATGAAATGTTTTTAGACCTAGCCCAACCTCAGGATCATTTAAGAAAGGCCCAGGGCAAGCAAACGGAGCATCATCATCCACCAACAACACTGTCATTAACACAACTTGAGTCCCAATCCCACTTGACTGTCATTGAATAATATAACCACACAAACAAAAAATGCTCTCGCGTAGCTTGTTTGTGTGCACTGCTGCACATTGTAATACCCTCTCGGACAAATGTATTTTGTATAAATATGTAATTGTAAATTCAAAGTTGAAAGTTTGGATGACAGACATAAAAATCATAGGATCACAGGTGATCATCGTGTTTGATCACTTGTTGCAGTTTCCCTCATGAAACTTCATCTTTGTTAATCACGAACTGAAACCTTTTTACTACCATAATATATAGAAGGCACTCCACAGCCAGTTTATGGAGGGATTTATTTTACTGCTTACACTTCAGACATTCTAAAAAGGAAGCCAGTCTACAAAAAAATACTTGCTATGTACAAACAAACACAATGAGCTTAGATTAAGATCATTTACCTCTCCTTTCCATCACCTTTATATCTTTGGACGACGATTGAGAATCAGAAAGGGTATTAAGTTGTCATGCTTCTTGTAAAATTTATTAATCTCCCTTTAACATGTAGATTGCATTAGAGATTCGCCTGTCGTAGAAATGTCAAATATTATGCACTTGCACTTGTCATCAAGTACTTATTATATAGCTATTGCCTCCCATCCAGTGGAGTCGATGCGAGTCTCTTCTCTTGCCATTAAAAATTTAATACGTAATATACCTTGCCTTAAAAAGTAAATACAAAATGGATTGTGGCTCAATCCAAATATCCTTACTTAATCTCTTCATTGATCCCACGTCATTCATTTACCTAATTGCAAATGAAACTAGTACTTTTTTTAATTCGTTAGGGAAAATGCACTTTTTAAAACCTGAGTTTGAATATGCAAATATGCTTTCAATTCGTCAGACTGTTTGGGAGGAGTTGTTAAATTTAATATGAGATTTACCCCAAGATTGAAGATATATTCTCAGCACCCAATCGGTCTTCCTCACCTCCGTCATTTATAATTCATGGATGATATCCCTTGACGAAGACCACACCACATCACATTGTTATCTAGTAGTTTTGATGCATTTTCAGATCATCAAAATATTTTTTTTAAAGTGTAGCATAAATATATACCTACCAGTTATATACATATTACATTTTCTAATGTGATGTGCAACTGATGACTAAAGTAATTTAAAATATCAGCAGGATACGTGAAAACAAAGGAAAATTTTATACTCTGTGGCTTCGTTGGTGAGTCTAATCTTTTGCAGAATGTAAATTACGTATACGTATCACATACACATAAATATCATACACGAAGGCTTACGCTCACACACAGGAATAAACATATAAACCTTTTAGTCCATGCATAAATATTCCCTTCTCTTCTGTTCATCTTCTCAGGGGAAAAAACATATTTTTCTCCTGTGGTTCTAGAACAGCTACTGTGCTACTTTTATAGTATATTTTCAATAGGGTATAAAACTTTCCATGTCTGATACACATTAATCCTGGCACATTTTAAAACTTGTCTTTTCTCTCCGTTTTGCTCCCTATCTATCCATTCCAGTTTTTTCTTGATTTTGAAGGGATGGATGAATGTCCAAGTATATAGTGTCGGTGTCCCCATCATATAAGCAAGCTGCTATCTGTTATGCATGCTGATGTTTTCTCATCTCATTTTCTTCTCAACTTGTGTTTATCTTTCTGTTGTCTTTTGAAAAATACGTTGCTCTTTATTGCAATTTATAACCCCACAGAAAGAATTATATAAACCAGCATGCAATTTTCAACAGCGACGCGAATTAGAAGATAAAATAATAAAATTCTGGTTTAACAAATGTAATATTAATGCAAATACTGACAAATAAATTTTATTCCGTGCTACTGTTCAGCCATGAGAGATCATAATGTAAGCAACTAAAATTTTCATAAGTTTTCGCCAACTGGGGGAATCAGTAAGGGATCTCACAATGAGACCCATGAGGTATTGTGTTTAACATGATATACGTATTCTTATTTCCAATCAACAGTACATTAGGCTACGCGGTTTGGAAAATTGATGGGACAGATCGATAGATAGTGACAAACTGCTTTGATTTTTTGTATAAAAACAGCTCTGCCAAAAGCTAACCCGCGTTGATCCAGCTGAGATATAAAATATGATATGAAAATGAGAAGGCTATTACATCTATTATGATGAAAAAGGATATATAGACTCAATGAACTTTGATTATTTGATTTAGTTGGTTAAATCAAAGATGATTTTTACCAAAGTGTTAACAGCTCTAGCTTCTACAATGCATGGGGAAATGCCAGATGCTTCGAAATCATTTTAAAATAAAATGAATAGCAACATGCAATGACTTCTCTGCAACCAAGAGCAGAAGGATGACAATGGAATTACGTTGTTCCATTTATTTCATCCATTTCGCATTAGAATAATATGATAATGAGAAAGAATCGGAGAGAGAGAGAGAGAGACGACACGATGAGATGTGAATCTTAAACACAAAGTTTTTTTTGTTCAAGTGGATCATCATCCTCATTGTATGTAATGACAGGAGAGAGAAGGAGAATAAGCAAATCGGCAAAAGACTTTAGAAATCAACTCACATCACAATTTTTGTCATTCATTCCCCACGTCAGACACACACACACATGAACACACGTTAACATTCTACTAATCATTCGTCAAATCAGATCAATTCACTGATCTTGTCAAGTTTCATCACGAATGTAATTTTCCAACACGAGTTGTAATACCCTCCTTGATTCAAACAATTAATTTCTTGAAGTCTGACTGTGACTGTAGTTCATTTTTTCAGCTTTGCACAAAGGGAATCAACTAGCACTAGCAGCGGTCAGTTGCAAATGCTCAACTTAATTAACAGCAAGACTGCTATTTTTCATTAATCATCCATGATGAAAAATCAAAAAAATTGTAAATGATGCAAAAAATATGGAAATAGAGCAATTAAGTGGGATTGAGCCGGAGGTATGCAACGGTTCAGCCTGATGATGATGAATAATAATATTAAATTAATATGCATTCACAAGCTTCCCAACGAGGTCCGGATCCATCGACAAAAATATTCATAGCAATATAATAAAATAAAATCTTTTGCTCTGCTTGACTTCATGTATTTGTGTAAGTTGAGAAATGTGCATTCATCTTCTTGACTCACTGGGATGTACTACGTGTAGCAACTACCCACATGAAAATTTCATAAAAATGTATATCTCAATAATTCATCATTTTCTCATTGAAGATTGTTGTTGAAGGGCAAATAGACATTGAAAGAAAGCTCTAATAAAAACCGTCACTACGAGTCAATGCCAGTTTCAATCCATGCAATCTGGCAAATGGGAATTTAAGTTACAAAATCCTGCAACAGGCCACCTTACTTTTTTATGCACCTTGCACTTGCAGACCAGGACACTCAGGACTGCTCATTGTATAATCACAATCTTAAAAAGGCATGTTGAATCTCTTCATAATGATAAATTCAGTAATCTGATGGTTCATTTACTAAACCAGATTTCCGCCAACGACTTTGCCACCATGTATATAGCATGTATGTAGATTTTGATTGTTAATTGAACCATTTTTTAAATACATATTTTTTTCTTATACAGACAACAAACAACAAGAACTACACAGCATGTCCAACGACAAAAAAACAGTACATGTCGATGCGGAATGCATATAAAATGTAATAAATAATTTTATGTCCAATTGATCGATCGAAAAGAATATGACGACGACGGGACGAAAGAAGTTAGCCTGGAGTTGTTTAAGTGTGTGTGGACTCTCAGACGCGTAGGCTGCATATTATTTAACGATAAGAAATCAATGCATTCCCATTACATCTCTAAAACAAGTCTTACATACATAGGGTGCACTCCAAATTTTAATGTCATTTTGTACAAAGTCACATAAAATGACATTCCATTGTTGAGGAAAAGTATACAAGTGCTTATTGTGAAATTTAGAAGATAATTCAATTTACGAGCCTCATTACATTAGCCTTAAAACTGTTAAGAAGTTAAAATAGTTTGATGATGATATGCTGTAGGTAATATGTTTATAAATGTTTCATTTTTCAGTGTGTGACAGCTTTACCTATCTAACTAATACGACAAGTTCTTTAGCGCTTCTTGAAAATAGAGTAGGTACTTAAAAGGTCCTTGTATAAACAAGTTCAGTTTTTTTTTGCAATTATATATCATGAATCAACTTTGGAGATCCGTTTGGTAAAGTTGTAAAAACGATTTTTTTTCTCTGAATGAACAACACTTCTCAAATACGAGAGTTAGAGAACGGGTGCAAAAACTGGATGCCAATCCCATGCTCTGCCATCCAGTTCCAGAGTGAGATGACAAATATAAATGCAAATATAGATTGATGAAACTAGCAGTGGCATTGACAAGGGCAAGAAGATGATGATGATCATGTATAATAAAATCAATCAGAAAAATAAGTAAATAAACTATAGCAGACTCAACAAAATACTTACTAAATGTATGGACAAAGACAAACTTTCTTCTCGTCCCTATAAAGATATACTTGTACTTACTGAACTGAGAAAAACAGTAAAAAACAATCGTGCAAAACATAAATAACATCCACACATCTCCGTATACTCCCTCCTTTTAATTCCAATATCCTGTATGTCAGCAGCAGCCAGTACTCCTACAAAAAATGTTAGGAGTTGCAGTTGACTTGCTTACTCCTAATGCTCCCATTACCATCATAATTCTGGGTGTCTGTGCCGGTTTTGCATGAAAGCATGGGCACACATAAATCATTGGTTGCATCACGGATCATGAAATGACTGTGATGGTCCACTGTCCATTTCTCATCCTTCTGCTTCTCTTTTTCGATTGCTACCCACAATGTCTAGATTGGCTCGGCGCAACAAAAAATCAACAAAAACAACTCGTATTTGCTTCGTTGCATAACTTGGACCTTCTTATATCCTGATCTGTTCAAATAATATACGTCATGCCAAACATCTCATCTCATCTCATGAGAAAATCTTCTTCCTATCCTATCCCACATTTTGTTTGTTTCAAATACTTTGTTTTCAGTGAACTCCCCGGCGTAGTTCATTAATTTTTAAAAAGGCACTAATCGCTTTTCAAGTAAGGAATTCCAGTTAGTACAGATTGTTGTGTATTTCTTGAGATTTGAGACGAATTTAGTAGATTTGCATGCAATATTGATTTAATGCAAATTTTAAGGATAACAACAGGAATTAATACTAAGTCTAAACCTTTCCTTGCCTGCATCGACAAGAAAAAATGCATAATAACATTTGCAGTTTCCCAGCAGCACTCTGCATCATTTCACATACGAAGGTGTAATTGCAGTCTTGGCCAGTACCAAAGAAATTATGAATAATGTAAAGCATGGCGGTAGGTAAGAGGTAACATATATACAGTCAAAACCAGAAAAAATCTTTTGCAAAGATTTTTGCATGCTTTCCCACAAAGATTTATTTGCAAGTAGTCCTATCATCATGATCGTCATTGAGGAAAATGAATACATATTGACTACCTGTCGAACACAATCGAAGCTGACAACTGTTGCGTATCTTATGAGACCTGTCTTCATCTTCTATCCAACGATTCAACTTTGCTTCTGTTACAACAAAAAAACGCATTCGAACCCGGATGTAGGCAAAGTAGACGAGAGCCGAATCTAATTTGAACAAAGTGACAAGATGCTGATTTACATTGTGGAGAAGTGTGCGAAAATTAGCATGAAGAACCTCAAAAACTAAACTTGCTACACATTGTGTGAGTCAACTGGATGGATTACATAATACAACAAGCATGACTACATCATCATATTATATCATTCAAAGTCTTGTTAATGGTTGTTGTAACGTACATATCTTGTTGTTAGTACCTTCAACCTCTTACGATACGGTAAGTGCGTAATTTTACTACAGGCGAATAATATACAAGATTTTAATGCTTTGTGAAACCCATTACATCAGAGGACAATTTTACTAACTTGTTTAATTTACGATATGTGAGTATAGATGAGCTTACTAATGCGAACGCAGACTGGAAACAATTTATAGTAGGAAGGTATGCAAGATCATTAATATTTAAATTAAATGCATGTTAGCCTGACTGGACAATACAACATAAACCAAACTAAACCATTAAGGATCAGAAACAATTTGTTATAAAATATTTTTATTATTGTGGTGAACTGCCTTGACACTGAATCTGTGAAGGAACGCAGGCAAAGGCAAGGGGTATTGAGCAACATCCTTTCCATTATATTCCGCAGATTATTAGACCTAGTAAAGATTTAGTTTTGGTAAACGTAACCCTCGGCTGAAAGAAATTGAAATCTCAACAGATGCTTAATATTTCACAGGAAGTTTACTTGAATTTTACATTAAAATAGAAGCAAAAATACAAATATCTCTTCTTTGAGTGTTCAGATTAAAAAATGCGAATCCACCATCAAATTTGGCAAAATATTGCTGCATCAGCCGGGAATCGAACCCGGGTCGCCCGCGTGGCAGGCGAGCATTCTACCACTGAACCACTGATGCTTGCTTGAAGGATACAATTGCTAAAACTAAACCTGTTTCAAATATTACTTCTTTTGCATCAAGAAACGAAAATGTTGCAAATTGTAAACCTCTTTCATGAAAGCAGTTAGCAGTATACACCATACTGATACCACAAACCGCACACTAAAGTATTCTGAACAGTGTACTGCTTTCAGTTCTAAGCTTACAGTAGAAAGGTTCAGATTCAGTCTCGTTGAAAGATATATAGAAAGACAAGTAAAAAAGGAAGGCTTGAGAAGCAAGTGCATATTAATAGCACAATGCTTTAGGGCAATGTAATACGATACTTTAACACAATTTTTACAAAATACCTAACAACTTAGTACATATAATAGTTAGTTGTAAATGTAAAATGAAAGGAGATCTTTGATGGTTACTAATATCATCACCGGAAACGGCCCTACTGTCAAACCAGCCGGAATGAAACCTTGTTCAGAATAATATTTTTTAACACTTATGGAAACGCATTCAATAGTAGTTCCTAATAGTATACCGTTTCTGTAACTCAACTGACATTTTCTGTTTATCACTGATTGAGTAGTCAATTAAGATATTCAACTTCAACATTCATTCCTTATCTTCACTTTCACACTATACGCTATCCATTATAAGTGAGAGCCAATCTGCGTGTGCATTTTTACAATTTGAAATTTAACATTATTCTGAAATCCCAAAAATACAATTCGCACTGGCAGTATTTGCAAGTTCACGGAGCTTATGATTTTTTTGTTTTTGCATACATGCATACATCACACATCACGCATGAGTGCAGACAGACAGACAGATTATTAGCCTGAAGCGAGGTAATTCATCACTAGCTAGCTGAATTTTCCTTCTTCTTTCTCAGTTCAAGAAACCATTTCTTGTATGCCACACAGAGAGGCTGTTTTTTGTACCTTAACAAAACACCAGCTTCTGCATGGCCAAAGTAATTCTTTGAAAAGTCAAAAGTTTCATTGAATGACACAATGATCTAAGTTGATGAGTCATAAAAAACAAACCTGTACAGTTTATAGATGATATTTTGCAAAAAAAATAAAAAGAAGAAGAAGAAAGAAACAGTTAATGGTGGTCATCATCCCTTTGGGATAACAAAAGCTACAAAGAAAATATGCACGTTGCATTCATAATTGAAAATTATTTTTCACTCCCTGCCATATCACCCCGTATTCATTATCTTTACTCATCAACTACTGATATCTGATAAATTTTGAAAACGTCAAGGCTAATTACAATTGTGAGCCTGTTATGAATTTTTAATTAATATAATGACTCAACTTTGACCTGAAAGTGAAGGACTGCACACAAGGTATATCATTGATTATAATGAAATATACGTGTGGCATACACTACCAACTCCAGAATACCAAACCAAACAATTACAATTTTTAGCAGTGAACTGTGCTGAACATAAGGGAAATGATTTACGTGCCTCTTTAATAATGGTCAAAGTCAAACTA
Source organism: Orchesella flavescens (assembly GCA_964034955.1). Classification (NCBI taxonomy): domain Eukaryota; kingdom Metazoa; phylum Arthropoda; class Collembola; order Entomobryomorpha; family Orchesellidae; genus Orchesella; species Orchesella flavescens. Next base: position 32,825,101 of record OZ035954.1, on the reverse strand, counting down.
CAGCATTCCTGAGGATTAAATCAAATACCGGTGTGATTTTGAAGTGTTATAAAATACTACTCTCGCAGAGAGACAGGATTATGAGCACAGACTCAAAAAGACAACGATGAATTGTTAACTTAATCAGGCGAGAATGTGAAATTTATGCAGACTATTTCCATAAAACCACCATTTCATCATTTTCCACTTAATTTTATGCAAACGAAAAATAAATTCCTTCGGCTGTTCTTAATCAGCCAGGTAATGCAAAAACGAGAAAGATGTACGAATTCGAGTGCAAGTAACAACAACGACAGAATTGCATCATACATATATAGAATACAGAATAGAAAACAAGACAAACTCATTTTACATAGCATTTATATACTTTTTCCCTGCTAGTCTTCATCGTGATAAAAAGTTTTACACTAATTTTACCACATTCCCAAAAAAGTAAGGATCGTTTTTACAGCCACGAAAGTCAAGGCTTGACTACTTAGGTATAATAAATTCGTGCAGAAAGTCAATAGCCAGTCCAGTTGAACCAGTTGCCCCATGCTCATCTTTTTTTATTTTACTAGTGATTCCGATATTTTTACGGCTATTTCTTACGATGCCATAAAAACCTTTTTCACAGCAAATCCTCCCTCAACCAAACTACACTATACTACACGTTTTTCTTTCATACAATGTTTGTCCACTGCATAAAGTAGCTGCTCACCTTAGTCAGTTTCATTATATAAAAAGTTCCATAATGATTAAAACGTAAAGCAAATGGTGATGGTGATAGGGAGCGATGATATAATGAACATTACTTTATCGGGTATTAACTGCAGGGAGGAAAACACTGAAAGCTCAGTGGCTGCTTACATAAAATGCGTCTCGACAACAACAACACGAGAGCAACATTCCAAACGCTGTATCCATATATATATATTAAATTGAATGCCTACCTAATGGAACCAGCGACACAAGTCCTAAATAATCAAAAGAAACAAAAAGAAGCATAAATCAATTGAAAACTCTCCATAAAATGTGAGAGGGGCACAAGAAAGATTTTTGTTGTTTTATGAATACACGTTCACGTTTGACCTTCCATGGGCATTGTAAGATCAGGTGTATATAAGCATTGTGTTGGAAGTATTATTTAGCCAAAACTTTATTGTCTTTGTTCTATCAAAAACATGCATTACAAATGAATAGGAAATTTCTTTACCAAATGATACCACCAACGAGTAAGTGAATCATAATATAAAAAAACTGTTTAAACCATAAACTAAGCTGCAAATAATGTAGTTTTTCTATAAACAATCATTTTCTTGTCGTGATGAGTATGATGTATGAATGAGATCTATCATTCCAATGGAGTCTCATCATCATCATCACATTACGTATTCAAGAAGAGATTGACTGTGTGTGTTGCCTGTCATAACGTTTGCTGTCTTTTTGTGGTTCTAATGTCCACTGTAAAGTCATGCAGTTGAAAAGCCTGCTGAAGGAGAAGACACTGACTTCTTGCGGAGATGTTTTATGATTCCCTTTGACAGACTGTTTTACGTGAATTCGTTGCGTTGCGGGGAATAAGTAAAAAAAACCTATCCCGCTGAATGCAGGAGTTTTATGAAGTTTAAAAGACTGAAAGAATATATGCAACCTATCGCTTTTATGTTTGAAATAATTTGCATGAATTTTTTTGGTGGTGGTTGGTGGTGAGAATCTCGCAGTAGACCGTTTTTTATAGAATATTATTGAAAAATGTTTGCATAGGCACCAACTTTTCTATGATTGACTTTAAAGAGGAAACTTGAGAAATCGAGAACACAACATGGTAAAATACTTTGTTTCAGGGTCTTCTACCAAATCTTTTATCGTTGCTAAAATTTCGGCATTCAAGCTTTGCTTTTCCAGACTCTCAGTCAGACTCAACCTTATACTGTGAACCTAATTCGTTCTAAATATATTCTAAAAATGAGCATCAAGTCAAACACTACACAACAGACATCAAGATTTCAAAGAGATTTCATAAAAAAACAATATCTACAAAACGCTTCTTTATAATCATAAACATTCATTAAACTTATCAGAAAACACGACAATTTAGCAACATCTGAAATCATTTCATTTGATCTAGGCAAGTAATCAAAACCGTGAAAACAAAAAAATTTGCATACCGGCTTGATTCTTGACGGCAAAGTAGGAGTCTAAACTGGTGGTGGTGGTGCTTTAGTGATCATCAGTATAAACTCTAACTGATAGCTTCTCCTTTGGACTATAAGTCAGGTTTAAGTTAGTTCATTGAATGTCCGTCTGTCTACCTGTTGTGCTTTTGAGCTTTCAACCAACATCATCAAAATCTAAGTTTATCTTTCCATTCTAATTGAGAGTATGTACCTTTTCATTCACCAGTGAACAATAGTTAACGCCTCGCCTCTCTTTATGTAAAACACCACCACTGGGTTTTTATTTGAGACGACCCTATTAAATACGACGTTGATGATTATAATGGTTGATCATCATTATCATCATGAAAGTACAAAAGGAACTGAGTATTTTAGCAGCATCTCTCGTCTTCATAATACTTGATCCATTGCACAGCCTCCTTCACCGTGATTCTAATTTCCCTCATCATGACCATTATAATCGTCATCTGTATTTATATATGCAAAATTGACTATTAGGCATCCACAACTTGAGCAGGCAAACAAAACGGTGGATTATAGATTTAAATGATCATAAAGCAACGTCTCAAAAATGATTTCAAGCCTTTCTTCATTCAAGTTTTTGAGCAAATAAACGTCCAAATTGCTTACAAACAAGTTGATCATATCGGATAACTCATCTGCTCTTCTGATACTCCTTATTTACGTTTCTGGAATTGCAGCTAGGCTAAGATGCATAATATAAAATATCTGACTGTAAGTTGACCATTCCCATACATACATAATGTTACAATAGTCTGCTGCTCTATTCTTAACACGATCTAAATCCAACCAAAAATCACAAGTTTGCTTGCATACTATTTATGCATATCAAGTACACAATTTAGAAACACAGGATGATGATGATCATCATCATCATCCTCATCATCATCGATAAAGATGCAAAAGTGTATGGATATTATGCATCATCTTCCCTGCTGAGCCTATATACACGCATGCATCCCCATTTATGGTTGCAAATTACAAACTACATCCATGCAAACGCTACAGATTATGAATATGTAACAAGTTAAAAAGGTTTTTTGCACTTGCATTTACACCTTGATCATTTTTATATGCTGTACCCTGACCAAAACCAAAAAGGAAAGATACATTCTATTTGGTAAACCAGTAAGGAATCCAGACACATAGGTAAACCAAAAATGCCACAAGCCGGATGAATGAAAGAGATGAAATGGCGGCTGGTCAGGATAAAAAAATGCTCTTGTGAGTTGAGTGTGCGGTTTACGAGAGAGAGAGAGAGAGAAAAGTACACAAAAATTTTCTTCGTTTGCGCTTTTTATGCATGTATTTGTAAATAATCATAATTATGTTGATAATAATACGTGCACATTTTGTAGATTATTAGACAGGTCATAATAATAAGGAATGCAGACTTGGTATTTTAGAATATAAGTATGTACATATATATACATACATATATTTACGCAATTTCCTTAATAATCCGTGGTTGCATATTACAAGCAAAGTAGTTGAGTGCAAGGATTATATATTGCAATAGCTCTAGTTGGTTCGTGATTAAACTGGCAGAATAACATATGTAATGCTTGTTACTTGAATCATCATCATCATCATCATCATGCGCAGCATGCACATTTATTCCGGAGGGCATGGAGGATTAATTAGGGAGGCAATATTATCATTATCGTTATTATTATACATTACTTATACACACAAACATGGAGTTGTAGACAAGAGCTTTTTAAGTAGGGAAAAATTAGATGCATTTATGGTAAAAATACAAATGAAATGGTATGTTCGTATGTTAATCTGCTCGCCTGTATATGGTTATGTAAATGCATACTCAGTTCTGAACACCGTACAACGATCCTTGGAGATATAATTTCTTTGATTTAGATTCGGCATTAGAATTATTGTAAAAATAACGAACGCTTTAAAAACAGGATGCTTGGTTTCAGTTACTTCATTAAATTAAGAAAATGAGCACAAACAGGAATAATTTTATGCTGTTTTATATAAAAAAAATAACTTTTTTAGAATCGCTTCGAGGAAGCTTTTCTTTCGATCATACTTATTAATGCATAGTGATTTTTTTACTGTGCTCTTTGAGAAAATTTCCAGATTAAATTACAATAACCATCTCCGATAAAAAATTCAGATAACTAGCTCACTTTACCAGCTCTGTATTTGATTGTATATGTATACATGAATATTAGGACTTCAGAACTTGCAACAGAATACAAAGCTACATACCAACTCAAATTTTGTAAAATGCGGTTCCTAATTTGTAATTTAGCTGTCCTATTCTCATTCTGGACTTTCGTTATGCACCTGTCCGAGTCTCCTTTTTAAATTAAATTGAACTCGCCTCCCTATTTCATTGCGTACCTAGAACATGTGCAATATGATTCTTCACTTCATGTACTTTTACTTAAACTCAAACATTCTTATCGAATTACACATGTAATTACTATCCAAGGTTCAGCCCCTTATTCCACCTTTCTCTTGTAAGATTTCACTGGAGTTATTTATTCTCTCAAGTGCATCATTATGGCTACGTTACTGCCTTTCACATGATATAATATGATGAACATAACTTTCTAGATAAAGCAGATATATACAAGTACGTACATATCTATTTTCGTAAACTATATCTTGTCTTAAATGACATGCACTCCCGTTAAAAGGGTAAAACCAAAAAATGCCGCAAAATATAACACCACTTCACGCTGCTCTGCCAATACATAAATGAAACATCCGGGTCATCTCCAAGCACAGTTCTGTTTAGTGTTCATGCTCAATACTCACACAATGTCGGTGTGCAAAGCATAATGAACGCTAAATCGGTATGAAGCATGATGGGGAATTTCATTATATTTTTTTGAAACTGTATCATGCAATTGCCCTGCCCTTACCTCGCATTCCAATTCTGATTGTGAGATTGAAAAAAAACGACTGAATTATTTAACTGATCCTTATTCAACAAATAATTCTGTGGCTCCACAAAACAAATTTTTCAAATAAAATTGTAAGATATCATGTCACAAAGTCATAAAATATCTTTCAATATTTGGTATGCTATCCTTATCAGAGCACCATTCGTAGAATTGAATAAAAACAGGTCAAAAGTACACCATTATACAAACTACTTCAATGAACCATGTCATGTCGGTATAAGAACAGTGAGATGATGATAATGATGATAGGTGCATAAATACTCCCATCATCAGTATAGTACGCAAATCATCCTTCCAGATTAGTTTAGGGTAACGTTCAAATAGACAAACTGATGGCTTTCTTGTAAAATAACTAACAAACAGATTCAAATTTCCGTCCAATATTCATTAATGCAATCATTTCTTATTCTCTTTTGAAGCTTAAATGTATCATCATTTATTTATTAGGGAAATGTATACATAACAATCTAGTAAATAATGAGAGTGATTGAATAATCGGTTTGATCGAGTCTTCACTAAATAAGCTCTCTTTTCATCTTTGTTTCCTTCTCTCTCACCTCATTGATTTTTTTCATGTTCTGTGCAATGTGCAACTCTGTCAAGTAAGATGTTTCAAAGGGAATTGTATGGAAAGAATGTTAGATGAAAGCACACGAACCAAACAACATAAAATAAAATATATTTTCCAAATGTCAAAATGAAATAAAATAAAACACATGAGAGGTCACTTGTTTCAACTCTTTCTCGGCAACTTCAACTCACTATTATCACTATACATATGAAACTAAAACGTCAAAATCAAATATAATATTGAGTATCGACAATCGACATGCAATTTAATCCGAAAAGTCGAAGTTATTGTGTGGCCACACCTTATCGTTCCTGTTTCCTTATGCAAATCTCACCACCACCACAAGAAGTACACTTGCTCAAAAAGATGTTTATTTCATGATTGAGTGGTTTAAGTCCCAGTAAGTTTGTCAATGAAGATTTCAAAACATGAGGCTAGTGCGATGCACTTGTTGGATCCACTCTACAAACTCATAAACGAGATATAGCTTTTTTTTGTCATGTTCCTGGTACTATTGTTTATACATCCTCAAAATGATGTTGCGCTACATGTAACGTAAGTACATAAACATAATAATATGGTGGTAGTATCTTTATAGAAGCGACGATTATGTGAATTTGTGTTAGTTATGCTTGTTGTGGTTGGGTTGGTGTTGGGTCATCGCCTGTCCGTGTTATCATGACATTCGCATATCAATCAATTGAACATAATGGGGAAAGTTGAGTAGCCGTATGGATAAAGATGACTGTAAGCCAAAAAACCAAGTTGCTGCATTATGCTCTACCTCCTCTCCTCTCAAATGGAACATGTCAACAATATCTTGTCTTGACTAAGACTGAACGCTTCAATCTGAAGGCTTTTAACGAAATTGCGTTACAAGAACTGCTAGCTAGGTTCAATTGTATACAAACAAACAATTTTTAATTTATGGCAAATAATGTAAAATGACAAAATGGTTTTTATTGTCATGATGTTTCAAAAAAAGAGGAACAACAAGACAGGTAGACAGACAGATACTAAAAAACCGGCACGAAAATGAGCAGGCAGAAATTTAGTGAATGAGTATGATTATTAACTTTTATTTTGTATTGTTCAAACCAAAAGCGAACCATCTTCTGCAAACAAAAGTAGCCAGCCAGACAAACGAAAGAATAACTGCATTATTTCTTAAGACAACATGATATAATTAATGTATGTAGTATGAGCTCTCTTTTTGTTGTATGCATTTGCATGCTCATAAAAAAGAGAATTCACTTTTTTTGATGATGAGCCATGAGCCATGTGTCAAAATGAAGACGAAGCAAACAGCGTCATCAGCATCATCATCGACATCAATTGGTCTGCAGAATATGCAATATTTTTTTCCAAAGTGTATGATAGTGATAGGTCCACCAAGCACAATGCATTGATTCGTGTGTTTTATCAGTGCAGCAGTAAAAAAATACACAATCCGCACTGATCAGGATCATCATCATCATCACCAACATTATTGTAGCCAATGGGCAGGGTGTGGCCCGTTTTCTGAGCTGCATGTTAAGGAAAGGAGAAATAGCTATAGTGTGAGAACAAGTAGTGCAACATCCTCAACAGGTGAATCAAGAGAGAATAAGAAAAAAATGTCATGTAACATGCATACATACATTTTAATATGTAATAACAATGCAGGTGTAATGCATCAAAATAGACCATTTTTTTCAAACTCCAACAGGAGCAGCTTCTATTAAGCATCATTATCAAAGAATGAAAACGGATCTTGCTGGACAGCCTTAATACACTACAAAGGTGAGGTATGTAAAAGGCATGTAGTTGAGCTGCGAGACTCAAGACTGACAAAGATCCGTAACATAAAGGAGGCACGCTGCATTCATGAAAAAAGATGATATACAGTGATGTTTTTCAATGTCATGCTGTTTGTCTCACAATTTTGCCAACAGCTCAATATTTGTATGCACACACAGTTGAATTAACCTTTCTTACACAAGTATCTTCTACATATATATATGAGCGTGGATGATCTGTTCTGACTCTGACTCTGCACAACTATTATGACTATGCCATATACATATAACTGAATGATTTCGTTCATTCAAAAGAAAAACTAGAAGAAGAAGAAGAAACTGAGATAGTATCAGTTCCGTTTACGCTCTCTCGACTCGAGCGCACTCCCTCAAGTGTTCTTGTTAAAAATGTTAAAATTAATCAATCAACCACAAACATTTCCTTACCTTTGATTCGATGTTATGTACACTGCATCTCAAAAAAACATCCACTTCCCGCTGGCTTTGAAATCAAAACTAATTCAAACTTATTCTTTCTTGCACAAAAAATACTTCTTGCACAAACTTCTCCAAGAAATTAGTTCGGCCCCTTCTTCCTCTCTGATGTTTATTCCCATGCGATCAACCGAGCGATGATATAGTACGGCATGTGTTTGACTGTTGAAATTCTTCATCCGTATTGCCAGATAAATGTATTTATTATCTTGAAACAAATCCCCGGTACAAGGCGAGCTACGGTATGATAGCCATACAGGAACAATTTGCGACTGCATAAATAACAAAGAATGAGAAATTTCATTGATAAAAAATTAAACAGCATAAACTTACGTAGTTTTAGAGCTTGATTTTCAGACTGTATAATACATACATACGTATATGCTTTTCAATTTAACAAGATGTAATTGATACATTTTTTTTCCTTGGGGCATCACATGACCATAAAATAGAGCAATTGATTTTCTAATCAGATCCTAGTTTTATCTCTCATTATTTCCATTATGTTATTAACTTTTTGGCTGTACTGGAAAAAGGCTTGCCTCTCTCTTTGGTTCAGCAAGCTTTGAACAAATTTCAACAATTGAAGTGGAGAGAGAGAGAGATAGAGCGAGGAGTGCCATAAAACATGATATCGATATCATGATGATAATGTCGTTTTGCATTGCATGCACGTAAATAAGCTTGCATGTCCGTTTAAGTATGTACATGAGGAGATAAACTATGTTATCATATTGTTGATCATCGACTTGGTCTTTTCTCCATCGATAATAATCTGGATGATGATCATCATCTTCTTGAGCTGATTAAAAAATTGATTCAATGATCCAATAACGATCTGCCTTGAGATTAATCTTTCTGTACATCCTATTCCAAATGGTATTGGACAATATTGTGGTAATTTTGATTAGTACGTTTGACCAATAGACCAAAATGCTCCGTCGGATTTAACAAGACTTAAAACAAGAAGATGAAGAATGCCACCAAAGCGAAAAGTACGTTTCACGAGACCGTTTACATTTTATGACTGCACGAATGGATGTGATATCCATACAAAAAGGTTATTAGCTAATTTCATCGACTCGATAAAAAGTTCTTATTTTTACTTGAGAAAAGGAGAAGATTCTCTTTAAACTTATCTTTCACGGAACAACTGCCTTTTAGAAAGGAAGATAGCAAAACACCAAAAACCTGTCACAAAAAGGCAACTAATTCAGACGGAAAATGGGGAGAGAGATAGAGAGAGACGAGGACCAACCAAGAAGGATAACAGGATAAAGGATATATTCACAAGATATCAAAGTAAATGCAATTTGAAGAGAGTTGCAAGAAGTTGCAACACAATTTAGATTTTGCTTGTTCAAGCTTGACGGACACTTTTAAGAAGCCTTTGAGCAAGAACAACGATGTAGCTATTGAACCGCGAGAAAAACTAGAGAAGAAGAAGAATCAACTAATAATCAACTGTTGAAGGAAGGCATCCTCCTCATCATCATCGGAATAAAAAATGAACCACATCAGATTTTCAAGAGGGAGCATACCGGTCAAACTAATATAAAACTACTTACAAGGCCATAGGCAGGATTTCGTCTCCTGATAAAATTCCTGTCGCAGCAACCAGAATAAAAACCCACTAAAAAAGTACATAACCTAAACATATAATACACTCCTCCGCTATGTCCAATCCAATGCAATATGCAATGTACAATTTTTTTTATATGCACGTCTCTTATTCTCTCCTTGGGATAATCAACTTGCAAAGCAAGATTACCTATATGCACCAAGAGATTGATTCCATTTCAATGCCTTCATAAACGCTTTTCGATTCGATGAAAGGATACAGGTGATGTGATGGTGAAGACAGAGAGAAAAAAATATAATTTTTGCTTGCCGGTCGGTTGCTCCCAAAAAGAAGGAGTATAACAGCAGTGGATCGGGAGAATGAAGAAGGCATTTATCTCCGATTTACTCATCCTCTCCACATAACTAATGTCTGTATTATATATTATATATCAATCGCAAATCCTTTCTTCTCCTCTTAGTCAATTTTGCAACAGGAATAGGTGAAAAATGAGCATAATATATTTGCATACATTATGTTTGACTCAGCTGCTGTTAATTCTCCTCCACAGATTTTATAAAATACGACGACTGAACATTTTTTTCTAAAGAAAAGCCTTGAGCTGCGCTGACCATCTTATTTGAAACGACCGATGTATGCACTGCAACTGAACAGTAATAATCATAACCGTAATAATTATAATAATGGCAATAATAGTAATGATAATATGCGAAATTTACCTTGTAATTACAAGTTGCAAAAAACGTCGGTGGAGAAAGACAAGGAGAAAGAGATAGCATCTTTATGTCTTTTGCAAGCTACAAGAATGCTATCCACTTCTTGGAATCTTGTTAAGGAGCATATTATATAAAAATACGCGGAGAGGACAATTTAAAAAAAATAAACACAAAAAAATATATAGTTTGTTGAAATATTCAATCTTTGTTTAAGACCGCATGCATAGCATATAGTCTTATGTGTCTGTGATGAGACAATGTTCGCACTAAAATTCTCATCACATCTCGGCAGAGAAAGATTCACAACTCAAAAGGAGGTGCAAACAACTCTCAGGTATGCAAAGAGCCAAGCGGAAAACGAGGCTGATGCAACAAGAGCACACTAAACAAAGCAACAAGAGGAGACTTGAGAGAAAGGAGAATCGACTAATCTATAATATGCCGAAAGGATGGCTTGAAGGTTTGATTAATGATACAAAATGGAAATGGTCCAGGTGAAAAAAAATGTAAATGAGCTCAGGTGTTGACAGGTTAGCTTTAATATTGTAAACATTTTTCAGTCTGCTCTGCATCGGCTCAATAACTTATTATGATGACGATGAAGAAGAAAAAGAAGATGATGATGATGATGATGATGACGATGATACTTATTATTATTACTGTTCACTAGTACATAATATGCGGTGAGAGAGCACGCAATAATAATGCCCATAACAATAAGGCTTTAACTAAGGAATTGGATGGTTATCATCACTTTCCTCTCGTTCTAATTGACTTTAAGCTATCCATTACACCTTGTTTTGAGAGGCAGGTAGACAAGAGACGAAGGGGGAATTTTTTTGGTTCGCCTTCTTTTTCGTGAGCAGCAATGTCAATAAAATGCGAGCATGTTGTAAAGAAATGATACATGATGTTTCAAGCAATCTGCTCAACTTGTTTCAGAAGAAGATTTAAGGCTCATTTGCTCATTATGCATTCTTTATCATTTTTTTCTTCATTTTACTTCTCTTTGCTATTACTAGTTGGAGATCAGCACAAAGTACATATATATATATCCTCTTATTCCTCTTCAAGTTCAGTTTGTCAAATGTCAGAATCTCAAAGGGAAAACAAACACAGCTCACATTGCTAATTGAGAGATTTTTCTTTCTTAAAGAACACAACAAATAAACAACAGCTTTAATATCTAGAGGACCACAACTATACCACCACCACCGCACATTACTGAAATATGGTGGTGACTAACAGTTTAACAATGAGAAGGACCGAACAGAACAGAAGTCAAGTAGTCTTGTTCTTATTGTTGGTTACAGATTACTGACCAAAAACTATCATGTAGGATTTGGGCTTATTGCCGTTTTTCTTCATCCTCAATCACATTGCCATCAAGTTTCAGAAATTCAATTTAGTTTTTAGAAAAACATGTAATTTGATAGCCACCGGTCCTTACAATTCTTGTCCTTTTGAGATGAGAAGACCAAACCCAAAACTGGCGTGATCCAAGTCAGTTCAGTTCATGTAAAGTGGCAGAAAAACGCGAAACAACTGTTTTGATCCTTTTCACTTAAAAAAAAGGTCTGAACAGCTTTCATGAAGATGTGTGAATGTGCAACGCTCCTTCATGTCTACATTTCATTTCATGACGAGAGCGTTTCTTCACAAAAATTGAATCAGTAAACAGCTCTACAATTTAAGCTTAACCATTTCATTTCATTTGACTTGATTTCAAGGTGTAACATATGCAGAAAAAAGTACCACATAATAAATGTCTATCAATTATTCTCACCAAATCCTGAAATGCTGACTCTCCATCGTCTGACATGATTCAATCCGCCTATTGACAGTTAATTTATGGGGGTTTTATACAAAGACGTTGGAGAAAATTTTAGCATATGAAAGCTTGAGCGAATAATTTTAATAAACAATTTACAAATTAAGAGACCGTTGTCTTTTGTTCCAATTTATTTACACACGTTAAATTGATATTCACTTATCAGTAGCTGGTAGCTAGCAAGATAAAATTAAAGTGTGTATCGCTTTGTTAACAAGGTATGAACAGCTTCTGATACATAAAAAATTAAGTAGGTGCTCGATATATAAAAAACAAGTAGGCATATTTAATGTCTACTCTGCCTAAAATTCTTTTATATTTTCTGCTGGTCGGCTGGTTTTCTCTAACAAAAGTCTAAGCCAGTTAGTTAAGGAGGAGAAAAATGTGAGATGAATAACGGCTAATTAGCATGCAAGCAATCTATTATTTATCACATAGTATGACTAAATTAATGAAACTTTTACCTCTTTAGTAATAATCTAGCGAATAAACTACAATTGTCTGCATGGATTGTGTTTGCACTACCGGCAAGGGGGATTGACTTTAGGCATCCCATCTCAAGCCAGTAATGCCTGATATGAAACGAAAAAAGTCCAAAGCCAATATAATTACACCAGACGACCGGGAGAGATGAAGCAACATATGTAAGAAAGAAAGAAAGAAAGAAAGAATGGAATCAGTTCAAAAGTCTAAAGAAGAGACACGTTTATGGCAATACTTGCAGAATTTCTTTCGTTACCTTGAAAAATATTGTTCTCTACAGTTTTTTTTTCAATCCTGAGCTTCACCACTACTGCAACTACTACTACTGGTACAAGCACTACATCACAATTCCAATCTCTTTTGAATATTATCCAACGCATGCACAAACATAACCATGTCTTATTGTGGTGCACGGTGTGATAAGGGGGCTGTAACTCATGTAACTCATGGTGTCAAGTAGGCCTATTTGTTACGCTCAATTACATGCATACTACAACACAGACGTTGCTTCTGCTGCTGTTTCGTTTTATTTCTCCATCTCGTCCTTTTTCATATTTTTTCCCATGGGCAGATGATGCGCTAACTAAGGAAGATACCGAATCAAATTTCACAACATCATATATAATGCATTTCTCTCTCTCTCACTCTCCTTCTCAATGCAATGTATTCACACCACAGAAAAAAATATTCAACATTCATACAATTTTTGCCTCTAGTCTAGCCGAATCATGACTTTTACAGTTGATCAAAAAAACCATGATAGTCTATGCAAACGCTGCTGTTTTTACAATTTTTCATTTTTCTGTTACACATATCTACATAATATTGCTGTGTTCGTGAAACAAGATCAAAAGGCTCGATTGGCAACCGTACAATTGTACTTTGAACACAATGGAGAGGATTTTCATCTGTGGCATTTTCTTATACCTTCTACACCGGGCCCATAACTCATTTATGGACAGGAAAAAAATTGAGCATCGCACTTTTGACTATATGAACCTTTGTTCAGGAGTCACTAATCCTATTACAATAAAAAAAACTATAACACACTACCATAATTCTTGAATTTGTTCAAAATTATTTTAAACAAGCATAAAAATTTACATTCAATACCTGTCTTTGAGAGGCGAAATCAAAGGCAACCATCAAAATTCGATTTAGTACACATTCCGACAATAGATTTGTAAACGTAGAGTCGGAATAAACAAAGGTTGATGAATATAATAAAAGTTTCTTATGAAATGCCATTTTTGGATTAGATTTCAAATCTTTCAAAAACGTTAATTGCCACTAAAACCATGAGTAAGGTACAAAACACACATCAATTTTATCTATACTAACAAGATTACTCCTAACTGCATGTATTAATGTAGAGCTCTGGCCTAAGCAGGTCTTTTTTCAAATTTGATATCATATCATTAATATTATACCATGTTGACTACTACGTGTGTGTGTGTGTGTGGAGTGGAAGTCATTGCACTACAACAGTCCATTATTGCCATCGGTAAACATAAAATAAATATTTAATTTACTTTCAATATATGAAGTCTCAAACGTGCACCGGTTTTTTTGCTCTAGTATTTTAAATCAAACAATAAAATGCAGAATGAATATAGATGGACTCAACATTTTTTATACCTCTCTCTCTCTTTGCCCAAGAAGTATTGCCGTAGTTCAATTTTTTTAGTGATCAAAAGCAGCAACTTCACTTTGCCAATTGTACTCTATATTGGAAAAGAAACAGTCAGATACATAGTTGATAGTAAAATAAAAAATGAAGAAGCAAAGTGAGATAATTTATTTTGAAACTTTGAAAAGCTCCCCATGAGATCGACAAGTTACAAGGGACTCGGCGTCTGTAAACTCATGTCCTCAACAACATTCAACATCATGCAAATAGTACACGGAGAGTCTTCTTTAAGAATTGGAATGAGAAAAAGGGATGCTTTTTCACAGTGGTGTTGTGAATAAATATCATCGTCATCAGTGTGCTTTCTTCTTCAGTGTTGGCTACCTTTTGAATATTAGCTTATTCATATTAAGAAAATATATGTAGAGCATTATTAAAAGCATAGTATTAGAGCAGTTTGCCCAATTGTTTCCTCAGCTTCTGTATATTATGCTCGCTTCGTTCATCATTGTATTTGTATAAAACAGTAAGAGAATACTTTATGTAATACCATCACCATTTTCTATAAGGAAAGACACTTGGTCTACGTTTTTCGTTCGTACGTGAGCTAAATGAAATTAATGCTTAAAATTCTCTGATGATGATGATGATGATGTATCAAAAACCAAACTTTGGTTTTGCATCTTTATCTTCTTCAACCTCATACCTATAATCACCAATCTCTCAGTTTGAAATACAAACATTCATTCTAGTAATATACCATTACCAATATACCTTTACGTAGGTAGATAGACTATGAATTGATGTAAGTACAATGATAAAAAGGTATCAAATGAAAATTACGATATCAACCCTACTGCTCAATTATTCTTTTGTGTGGAAAAAAAACTGAGTGCTCATAAGGAGACGACGCGGACGCGCGACGACTTTGCTTTGATACGTGAGCTTTGAGTCTATAGTTTCACAACATGATATCTGAAGAGCACGAGCCCCAAAAGATATCAAGTGTTGTTGAATTGCAAGAGCAAGTAGTAATTTAACGCAGGATGGCTCTTACAAACATATTGCATTTTACGGAGGTTTTATATATGACCTATGATACGCACATTTTTTATGCAATAACATGCAACTTTTAGCATGTTACAATCAATTTTGAGTCCTGTCAGATTCCTCTAGCTTGTACTGCAACTGTCAATTCGTTGGTAGTGTAGATATATGGTAGTTTCACTAACTTTTGGCAGTAAAACGGTTTAGTGATTTGATGTTAGAAAAAATTTACATAAGTTATTACGGAAAACTGTGAAATCTTTCGTTTTTTATGATATTCTACCTGTACTCTGTCAGTAAGAGAAAAAGTATTTGAAGCAAGTTTGAGCTCCACTAGTGCATTCATGTAAAATTATGACATTGGAGATCCTAAAAGAATAAAATTATTATACATACATGCAGCAACAGCACAAGCAACTCATAGAAATCGTAAAAAAGTGACCGACAGGCGACAGACAGGATAACGGAGATGCATACACAATTTCAAATTTTTGAAGTTTTAATGAATAAAAAATTTGCTTCTTGCATGCACGACCATCAAGTAGAACATGGATGGATATATAAATTATATATAATTCAAAGTTTGCATCATAAACGGAAACCGTATTGAATTCCGAATGTACTCTGGAGTTAAGTTATCAGATTTCAAATGCATTTATTTTGTTGTTGAAGAATTCCCTACGTATTCAATTCCATTGTGAATGATTGTCAGTATCCAATCACAAGTTGAAGAAAGCTTTGAACAAGTGCAAAATTGCTAATCACCAAACTTGATTAGTATTCACTCAGCAGCAAGGAGCAAAGTGAAGAATCCGTTTTACATGGTTGATTTATTCATTCAAATGCAAAAAGCATTTAGACAATCGAAAAATGCTGATAGTAATATCTCAATTCAAGTGTACACCTCCACCACCACCATCTCTATCCATTTGTATAATATTCAGCACTTCAGCCTTCGCCCAGTCTCCGCTTGCTATCTTCATTCATTTTCATCTAGTGTCAGACATTTAAAATAATTTAAGACATATATATTTATATACATGCCTGTAAGTACTTTGTTCGTGCCTTCATTTCATCATATTTATATGCATTCTGCTGCCTATTCTACTTTGTGTATAGCTTAAAAAACGGGAAAATGGACGGGAGCTCTGTTCCATTCCATCTTTCTTTTTAGTAATCCGCAGAGCCTGGCTGGATGATGTAAGGGGAATACCAACGTACAAATCAAGAGAAAAAGCACCCCCGTGTATTTGACTCTGTGAAGCCGCGTCGTCGTTGAGAAAACAAATTAACAGATGATGACAGGTGAGGATTCATCAGGATTTATTGCAGATGGATTTGCAACGCCTTATTTTGAAAAGAGGAGAGGCGACAAAATGCCAAAATGGACAACATGATGCACACAAGTAATGAATACAAAATACAGAAGACGCGGTGGTGTGATGATGGAAAGAAAAATGCATATATAATACTTTTTCCTTTCTCTCTTCATTTATTAAAGCTTCTTCCTTTTATATAATCTTTTTGGTGAAGACCGTCAACCAAACGAGTGCGTGAAAAACACAAAGCGGCTCCAGTCATAGCACATTTCCTACCATGGCTATGGCATGACCACCGTAGAATATGAAAGAATGGCCAGAAGAGAAGAGCGTCATCATTAAGTAATAAAAATTACAATGAGGAAAAAAAATCCGTGTGTAGACAGTTGGACAGTTAAACAATATATGGGATTATAAACAAAAATGACAAATTGAATCCTCTTTCAGTCTTAAAAACTTACCACAGCTGCACAAGCAAGCCTATAAGCTTATAATCAGAAACATCCCTCTATAGGATCAACTTCCTTATGAATATTAACGAAGTGTAATAAAAGTTGTCATATGAGGTTGCATTATTGCTTTCATTGTACATGCATCATATTTTGTATTGCATTTGCATGAATACAGCTCACTTTATACTCACAATTCGAGGAAGAGGAACGATGATGATGCTTCCCAGTTTAGTTCAAGATTAAGACATCGTCCGACCATTGACGCACTTTTTACTTGCTTGATTTTGATTATCTGGTTCTGGTGGGAAACTGGATAATTGGAGATACATAATTTTATTTAATGCAAGAACTAACTAAACTATTGCATAAACCCCCTTAATTAATGAAGTATCGAATTCTAATATTCAATAATTTTATGATGCCCCTCTTTCTGTATTTTCCATTCTGACTGTGAGTGGAAAATTTTCTTGGAAATTTGAAATTAGGATTTGTTTTGGATATTCCTACATCCTATACGTCATATATAGAGACTCGATGATTTGATACAAGATCTTCAAACAAACATAACGAGTGCCGAACGAAGGATGATGAGATCCTCTACGACGATAGTTCCTGTTTGGTTATGTGAGTGAGTAAAAAATCGTGATTTGATTTTTATCAATTAAGAAGAAAGAAGGTACCGATCTCGCAAAAGAAATGATGCTGATAATGCAAAATGAAAATCATCTTGGATGGCTTGTCATAATCTTTCCCTCTTTTGCATTACGTCAAGGGAAATACTTTTGTGATATGGTATGCTCATGAAAGCAACGAAATGTATGTAATTCATTCTACAACGTTACAGCAACTATAGCTTTAGGTAATGAAATGTCACGGTTCGATTTTATTTTAATTCATTGCACACTGATTCGCTGTATATTCTATATTCACTTCACTCCATTTCACATAAGATATTTCCCAAGACCAAAAAATATTTATTACCTCCTCCAACCTCACATCCCACACATTCTTGTTCGGCAAAAATGTAAAGTTTGATAAGCGTTACGAACATGAGCGGAGCAGACACTGCATTTTTGCATTCTTCACAAAAAAATAGCTTTCATTTTTCCTCATTCGTGAAGTGCAATGTCACGGTATAGGGAATATCTTCGACATCATCAGATTTCTAGGAATTTCGCCAGAAACGGCAACACACAGAATTGGAATTCTTTTCTGTGTCCGTTTTCTTTTCATTACTTGTTCATTCTTTATTTTAAAAAATAGAGCCGGAAGATAATAGCATCACGTATTATTTAGGAAGAGAGGGAGTTTTTGTGGAATATAAAAAGTTGTGATACACATTATATTATAGATCTGGTACAAGTAATGAACATTTACAATAAGTAATGGAACTGGCAAGAATGTGTGTTATGTTATACATTTCTCTCTACTCACACACACAGGTAAAACTGTGGAAAAAAGGAAACGAGGTGTTTGATCCCGGAAATCTTGATTTTTTCTCAAGGTTTTTATTTTTATGCTACATTCATTCATGTAACTTAAGTTTTTTCTCGCATCACATTGCATTCCATTCTTTTAACACCTTGTTCATCATTTCATTCATTCATTCTTTTCCCATTCATTTTTATAGCGCGGAAAAAAAGAAGACCAAGACTCAAGACGAGAGAGAAAAAAGTTGATTACACAACTGTTTCTAATTAATTCTCATTCTCACTCCGATATATTTATAACAATACCTCCGTTCTGATGCCAAGTTTGCTCCAACAATTAATGTGTGAGTGTGAACGGAGCTACTGAAGTTGGTGGAGCAACGGCAAAACGAGGAGGAACACACACTAATGGTAAAAAGATGGTGATGTGATGAAGAAGCCCACCTTAGTTTGAAACATAAAGGAAGTTGTAAAGAAGGATTTCAATGAAAACCGAGTTTGTTCTTTCTCTCACACACTCACTCTGGGTTTTTTTTTATTTTTTCACAACAGACAGTAAAGATATGCCTTGAATAGAATAATTACTTAACGTGAACGTATCCGGCGGGCTAATTTTCTTGAATGAATGAATCATTTTTTAAACTAAAATGGATACAGAGCAGAACAGTGAAAAATATGTATACTTTTTAGTTTGTATATAATTTACAATCGTTTATATGGGAAATATTAGCACGTAATGAAAACTCTATAGGTACAGTTTTAGGGGTTGAATTAAAAAATGAACTAGCTAAATTGTATTTTTAAACGGTTGCTGATCTTTCTCGGGGCTTGGCTTGGGTTGTGTTGTGGTTTTTGCAAGGAAGCGCGTGTGTGGCTCCTGTCTATCTCTTTAGTTTCTATTACACTTTGCTGACTTTTACGGCTTCGTCATTATTACGAAACGTTTTTAAGCCAAACCGTAATGATAATTTGAAGAGCTCATTCATACATACAGAGCAGTTTCTGTCTGGTAGTTGCGCATATAATTAATGCAGTTTCAGCTAATTATGTGCTCTTTTTTTAGAACCATGTTTAATTAAAAATGTTCTAAAAAGCATATTATAGAGCTATGAGCGGTTAGCTCGTTATTTCAAAGCATCCAGATTTCAATTTGTTATACACATCATGAAGCCTGTAGAGTTTATTGATCAGTAAAAAAACTGCAACAACATCCATACATGCACCAAAGAGGTATGAGATTAAATGAATTTAAGAGTTTAAGTAGCTTTTTGCTTCATATTTTTATAATAAGGCTTAATGAGCTCTTTCATTATTTCTTGCAATTTATGCTCTATTCGATCATTTGTAAATAGTTTTCCCTGTCATACACCAAACCGTCCGTCCGCGTCCATGATTTTTAACAACTCCAATTTCAACACTGCTACCAATTGCAATTTCGACTTTTGTTGAGTTTGAGTGGAATAGGATATGTTTTATATTAAAACAACGTCTAACGAAGAAAGAGACTTCAAAGACAAGAGTAGAAACTATAACCTGCCTGTCTAAAAAATAGACGTCCTACACGCTATACACACCCCAAATTGCTTAATCACTTTCTTCATCCTCAAAACCAATAAGATAGCCAATAATTTTCATATTTACTCCACCATCATTAAAGCCCACTCCGTGGCAGTAATTAGTTTTTTATGCAATTAATACAGAAACGGAAGCCTTTGAAAAATACACTTGCCAACAACTTACTATAGTCAGTCTACATACAAAATGGACTCGGGACATCATAATCATAATGAATTTGAATAGAAAATTGATGATCAGCAAAAATACGGAGAAGTGGCGAGAAAACGAGTTGTAATTTCAATTCTTCTTGCACGCATCTAAAAATGCAGCCGCAGCCAGATGTTAATGTTGAGTGCATAAACCATTTTTTTTTTCGTTAAAAATATATCCAACTTCGATAATCATATTCAGCTACTTGACCATTACAACTACTCAGTAATTATGCAGTGCAGCAGACAAGTTTAATGGCAAAACCATGACTTTTATCTTCCTGACTTTTTTTCTTTTCGTTCTGGCTTCAGCCAAAAGTCAAAATAATCAGGAATATCTGCCTTATTATGCCACGACTATTTTTTTGCAATCCCGACAAGACAAACCGAACCTGTGAGTACAGTGAAAACTTTGGTAGTTTGGCTTTTGGTGTTATTGACGGTATGGGCATAATAAATTAGAATGTACAAAATGTGACTTGAACTCAACATTCAATTCAATATTCATCATCAGCAGCAGCACATGATACATTCTCACCATCACCAACAACCAAACTCCACTCCACTACAGTTCACTACACTACAACACAACTACAGGATTCCCATCTTTCCTCAAAAATGAAAAAAAAACTTATAAATTCATGGATCCAGATAGAACAAGGCACAGGACATAAAACAACATCTCCTCTGATTTTTTTTCCTCAAAAAAAGAGATTCTCTCAAACATGGTCAAGTCATGAAAATTATAGTGTATATCGTAAAAAGATGTTATTATTATTGGGCATGACATAATGCACCCATACGGGAAAACACTTTTTGCATACGAATATTTTAATACACATAAAATTATGAGAATAAACCATTCCTCGATCGAGATGAGCTTTACTTACACAGCCGTGCTTGATATTTGTCTGATTTTTCTTTAGGTAGTTTGCTGCTACTACTACCAACAACCAACACCAGCAAAAGCCATTTACTGCATTACATTACATTACATTTTAGATTACCGGTGAAAAGTTCCTCTTTCTTTGTCTAGCTTAAGCCCCACCACCTAATTGCTACAAGAAAGAGCTTAGGCACCCCCAAATCTCCAAATTTACATTTTAATGTATACATCCTTAAAAACACACACGAAACACTTGACCTCCTAACCTCTTACTCAATCTTGTCATGGCCAAAAATTTATGGAAAATTACTCCCCTTCAGCATTATTATTTGATTTGATCGTCTTGTGGTGAAAATGAAATTTGATAATTTGAAAATAAAAAAGAAACATTGTTCCTCTCCAGAGCGAGAGACTTACCTTTCGATTTTTCCTCAGCTCCTCCATTCCACCCTCTTCTTCCCTGATGATCCTGAAAAGTTGTACTATTTATCTTCTTCAGCAGCTCTGATGAATCCTTGAATGATGTTGCTTTTTCGGTTGATAAAAATGATGACGATGACGTGTGATGATCAAGTTCAGATGTCGTCCATCGACCGCTCCTCAACAACGCTCACGATAAATGATCAAAAAGAATGGAAGATGGAATTGAATGTAAATAGACAGTCATTTTTGAAAAAAACGACCATTTCGTCTCGTTTTTTACCTTCTTTTCTTCTTCTCCGTCATCATTCATCGTATCGTGTGTGCGTGTGTATGATAGTCTGTTAGTGTTAGTGCGTGCATGCGTGAGTGTAACCGCAGCCGATTAAATCTTCATTTATTAGGGCAAACTAAAGAGGAGAGAGAAATGTCTTGAATCTTTGTTCATCGCACATCATGATGCATGATGACTGATGAACAATAAAGAAAATTGTATTTAGAACAAGAAAAGAGCTCGTCTCTTATTCTTGCATCTCAGCATCAATGCCAAAATGCACAAAGATTGATTTTTGGAATGTGCCGTAGTTGTCGAAATCCACACAAGAAAAATTGCAGTAATTTGTTCCTTTCTTTACTCTTGACAATTAGACTGTTCATCACTCATCCGGCTTTTTTTTGTTTTGTGATAGGTAGGCTGTAGGTAGCAGACATTAAACGCGTGATCATAGTTATTAGTGATGGATTCCGCAAAGGAACGTCATCACATTCACGTCTCTACTCTGAGATCTGGTCTCTGGTCTGGTCTGATATTACGTATGTATGTAGTAAGTAAACTCTTGAAAACGAAACATGATTACTTATTTCATTCGACAGTTTTGTAAAATTCCAAGCGTCACTTCCATTCACGATCTCATTTGTCGTATCAGTTCAGTTTTATTTATTTGGTGCACACTCTTCTGTTCTCTTTCTCAATAGTTTTTTTGGGGGATGTGAGTGCAAAAATTCACTTGATGAATTCACTTGAAGCCCGTCGGCTTCGACTTGGACTTTCTTCCCACAACAGGAGACTGTCTGTCTGTAAGCAGTTTTTACATTGTTGTTTGCACTAGAAAACTGATTAGTTTCTTGGAAAAAGGTGACTTCCTTTTTAAAAAAACACTTTGCCTCAGTCTCGAATCTTTTATAACTGATGTCTGATAAATGGATTTTGGTAGCGTTGATGAGCGTATTATCACAAAGTAAACTTAATGATTGGACGGTAATTTGCTCCAATATCGATGATGTATACTAATAAATCAATACAAGAAGTAGCCGAAGAGGTTGCAGCAGCATCAGGTGAAAATTATTTGAGGGGAAAATTGTTCTGGTTGTATGGAATGTATGTATGAAATGTGTGTAGTGTAGGTATGTGTCAAAAAGAGTAAGTAAAATATCCCTGAAGGCAATCCACAAAACCTTTTTACTGTTAGCTAAAATCTGTCTGATTAAGTGACCAATTTTGAATGTCATTTGATATTGGGTTTGAAATTACGGTCAGTCTCCTACAGCGACTTCACAATCGGGCGGAACAGACTGGTTGCTGATGCTCAGGTATGTATGGTTATTGATGAAAAACTTTCAAACCCTTTTTAATGGAAACATGATGCTAAATGAATTCTAGAGAAACCCCTGAAGTGAAATGGATTTTTTTTACTAGATGCAATAATGTAGTGCATGAAGATGATGATGATGATGATCGAACGCTAATGATGATTTAGCAGTTTCCATCTGTCCAATTCTTTAATGAATAAAATGCACGCATGAAATGCATGAATGATTACAGACTCTCAAGACGTTATGCATGAAGCTCACCACCCGGCGAATATCCGGGAATGCATTATTATTGGCTTCATCGTGGTATAATGTATGGTGTAGACGAAAATCAAACAGAGTCTGACTGAAATTCACTTATGGGAAAGATGTCAATAATCTGCATAATGATACATGTAACAAAACTGTCTTCACAAATTTACCTTGTTTGCTTGCGGTTGCGTTGCAAATCCATCCCACTAAATGACAAAATTAGGTACAAAATGCAGCACCATGAAATTATATACAAAAAAAATTGTCAAATTCAAAATTGCAAATGCAGAAAATTCTCAGAAAATAACAGTCTACTGGTCAGCCACAGACATTATTCAAGACTTATGTGAGATTTTGCAACATAAGACAAAACTACATTATGTCATTATATGCATTTTTTTAGATACAATTATGTAATAATTATGTGTATTTGTGATACACACAGCTCATTTTTGATGAAAGTTAATGTACAGCCGAGCCACGACGGCCGTCTGCTGCTGAGAAATCAAGTTCAATGTCAACCGTAATAGTTGCAAAGGAAATTCTCTCAACTTATAAATAGATGCAGCGACAACAATGAGCTGTTATGAATATAGCCTTTGTGAAGAGGAGACGCTGAACTGTCTGTTGTTTTCTATCTGTCTGTAGTATATGCAACCCTCTGAAATATGCGTCTGTTTACGATACAGCAGCAAATCGATGCTGGGATGGCACGGTCTCTGAAAGGAGTGTGTGAAGTGTGTGAACACGCGAAATCACCTGTACTGACTGAAGATCAGATCCGGATCTGGTGATGGTTATAAACGAGCGAGCAAAGGGGCATTATTCCACCGTGTTATCAACTTTAATGCAACATATTCACAGCCAGAAGAATGGCATAGCATCATCATCATCATCAACATCACCATGAGCATCAACCACCACCACCACCGTCTTTTATTTAAGGAGCATCAATAAACTGTATGCAATAAGTATATGCATAAAGAGTACACTTTTCAGCATAGCAAAAGCAAGAGAATAAGAAGAGGCATCATCATCATCATCATCATTTTTTCTTGATAGGCTTTATGTATAGGAAGGTAGACAAAGTCAAAACCTGTGGCTTTCGCTTGCTCTTGCTCACTACTCACTTTGATTTTTGCTTTATACTATATTTCTTCCTCTATATCAGGAGATCACAATGAAAACATATTTTTATATCAAGAGGTCTATATAGTGTAATCATTCAAGGATGATTTTTCTCATGTTGCCTTCTTCGGCTGGTGATTTTACATAATAAAATATACAGTATGCAAAATATGTGTGCATTAAACTTTTGTTGGTTTGTTCTATCATTTTTTCGGATAGAAAAATCTGATGCGTGGTAGGTACAAAAAGTAAGTAGTATTAGCAGTAGTAGTACCTACATGTAAAAAAACGTTGCAAATACTAATTCTCTTGATTCTCTCATATTGCATTTTTTGAGATTGCAGTTTAGTTTTGTACTATTATTAAAATGCATTTCATTTTGTATTCTTTCTGAGAGGATGAGTGAAAGATGGATGAAAACGAAGAGGGTTTGGACGAAAGGAAAGAATATACCAACATTTTTGACTATATATTCTGTATATATATATGCTCTCTTCATTTCACTTGAAAAGAGAATAAATATATACAGGGTGTTCGTTTCAAGTGTTATCATTTTGAAGCCACTGCCAAAGAGCCGCTTCTTTGGTAAACACAGAAAGCAATACACCATTTTAATCGGGGGAGTCTGCTCTTCATTTTCCGCTATCGGTCATGGCTTTTGGTGAAGTCCTGCCTGGACACCTTTCACATGAAGTGGAATCTCTCATTTTGCCCTTTCCAAGCCCATCCAAGATTTTTGGTTTTCATCTGAAAAACTTCTGCTGCAAGTACCCAAAGCCAAAGAAATCCATGGGACTTGCGGCAGGGCTTTTCACAGGTATTTTCTAATTGGAGATGATGGTTATTCCTGTTTTTTGATTCACTTGGTGGCGTACGCAGCGGTCAAACGCGTTGTGTGCGATGTTGCGACATCGTGGTGAATGAACACCTTAAAGGTGTCCCTACCATAAAGTTTTGGAATATGACCCTCAACTAGAGGTTTCAAAACATGCTCTACATAGTGGAGAACATTAATTTTGACGTTTGGGGGGACCCTGAATAAAGGAAGCACACCCCTCCCACTCATAGCACCCACCACCATCATTTTGTCACTAAACTTTTCCTTTTTTTCTATACCGAGGTTCTCCACCTCGTAATTCCGCTTAGCATAACAGAAATTCCTCTTCCCGTTGCAGTCATGGAGGAAAAACCATGCCCCTTCAAGGGTGACCACGAACTCGCTCTTTCCACCAGCTAGGTGCTCCTCACAGAGGCCCCTAGAGTTCGACTTCCGGTTTGCACGATGACTGTCTTTCAAGACATGGACGACACTTTTTCTGAAGGTTCGTTTCCCCAAATCTTCATGATTTTTTTTGTGAATTGTAGAGGAGGAAACTAGGCACATTTTAGCCATCTCACATATAGGAGGCAGGGTCTCTTTCTTGGTAAAAAGGTCGACCTTCCTGATCAAGGCTTGATTCCGCTTTCTCTTGACTGCATTCCAGGGCGGTGTGGTGGCTCCAACCGCATGCGCAGGTCTTCTTTTTCCTCTGCAATGGATTACTTTGTAAATTGTTGGTCTCGACACGTTAATCCCTTCTACTTTTAACGTTGAAATTATCTTATTCTGGGTGCAGTTACCCTTGGAAAGCTCCAAAATGAGCGACTCCACTTCATGTGACAGGTGTCAAGGCAGGACTTCACCAAAAGCCATGACCGATAGCGGAAAATGAAGAGCAGACTCCCCCGATTAAAATGGTGTATTGCTTTCTGTGTTTACCAAAGAAGCGGCTCTTTGGTAGTGGCTTCAAAATGATAACACTTGAAACGAACACCCTGTATTATCTGTCCATCTGCTAGTCATCCACCCGTTTTATCAAGTCAGCACGAAGGCAAAAAAAAAGTTTTTTTTTCATGATGATTTTATTTTCTTCTCTTTTCTGGATGAATCCACTAAATTCATACGTGTATCACTCCTAAAATTGTATCACCATCACACCTCATGCCTGTGTGATTATCATATTAGTGCATCTTGAGTACAAGAAGCAGCAGAGAACTAACTGATCAGGGGGAGATGATAATGCTCATATGGAAGAATAGTATAAAAAAATCTAGATTATGTTGTATATATTATATATTCATACAGATATTACATATTACATTACATTACATTACGTGCTTGACGATCACAGATCTTTGGATTTTTTTACAATGCCAAAATAATCCAGTTTGCTTGTTGTACTTGTTTCTAAAAGTACGAATTATCCTATTGTTGCCTCGAGTCGTCAATAAATCCAAATTTTTAAGATGGACTCGCTTCAGCACGGCAGCAAGTATTATTTCCAATATTTAAAAGTATATACGACTGACTACCCACAATTGAGATTGAGATGACGAGAGCAATATGAGAAAAAGAGAATATAACTTAACTGCAGAATGCAACAATTGTGCAGTGTGTGTATTACCATTATTAGTGCGGCTGCTACAAGAAAAGTAATCGATACATAAATGAAGATGATGAAAACGATTTGTCTGGCTGGGCTAAGCATGAGCATGTTGTTAGTAATCTGATATGGAAAAGTAAATCTTTCACTTGAAAATAATGCAGACTTTATAATAAGGAGTCATCATACCTATATAAGACAATTTGCAACGTAGTTTTTTTTATATCTTGTGTCTATACCGTCTACCAACAACGCTATGGCTGTCAAAGTTTATGATTTGCATAAGGAAAGCCTTTAATTTGCAAACATAAACATATCTGCGTCTTGAAAGATTGTCTGTTGCAACACCTATCACTTTTATGGATGAGCATAAGCTAATAAATATCGGCCTAATTTAGAAAGATTGAAATTAAGTTGGTGGAGAAATAATTAGGAGTCTCATATTTCACACCTTAACTTGGTTACTGGCCGGTTTAAGGGATATACATGGCGTACACAACGTATAAGTATTTGTTACTGAGGGATTACGAAGGAAATTATTTCAAGGTATGTAAGAATGAAGAATGTGAGCATACAGGGTTTAGCCTCGCCACGACAAGATGAATCTGTTTTAATTTCAATAATACACAAAAACACAATGCACTTATTTTTAATAACGCCACTGACAGAGAGTGGTGTGGTAGTTTCTATCTTTGTAATCAGTAAGAATAACACGATTTCATTTGTGCCATTATGAAAACAAAGGAAAAGTGGATGGACGGAAAGATCATTGCGGTTCAGCCGGCTAGGGATGTTCTTTCTTACTTATAAACCTACGTTAAGTTAAAGCATCGCCAATAATCGTGGATGGATTGGTACGACTCTCTAGGCTTCTAAAACTACATGACTATAAGAAATGGGCAGAGTTGACCATAAGCAAGATGTTTCACCATCATCATCATACCACAGAAAAGAAGTTTTGTACATTGTATCTCTCTGCAAACGTTTGTATTTTATTTTATTTATTGGTTATTGCTTATTACTTGTGCTCTGATTGCTTTTGTTGATATAAAGAGGGAAAAAAACGTTTTTATAGACTAGGATATCTATATCTATACAATATGAGTATGTAGGTATGTCATATTTTCTGCCAACTCAATCTGCCTCCTTGCTTGTTACCATTTTTACTTTACAACAAAGACTCTCTTCTTGTTATATCCTTGTAGATAATATATATTGCATCCTTATTCTCTCTCTCTCTCTTTCGATGACGATATATTGACTGGGCTGTGCCCTTGCTCTACCTGGATCCAGACTACAGATATTTCATGTGTGTTGGTTTCAATGCTGAATGTTGTTGTTGATGATGATGATGATTATGCATCCTCATTGATTCCTTTCAATCAACAATATATATAAGTAGATACACACACATAATCCAAATATATAAACATCTTATGAGCATCCAACAGTCATCCATCTAATAAAAAAAACTGAAATCCGTTTTTGTTGGCTTGATTGTTGACTGTGTTCTGGTTATTTTTTCCTCTTGTTAGCATATCCTCTTTCTTTTTTGTTGCACTTTGTGGGAGGCAGCATTACTGCTGTTGCAAATAAATGGCCATAAAATAGTCATCATCATCATGATCATCAACATCAACCAAGAGAAAAGAAAAAAAATATCATTCATCTGAAGAAAGAAATTGATTGGACATGTGTACGTCAATATATTTGTGGCAAGCGAGCAAAGTCAGTAACAAATTATATATTTGTTAGTTGGCTGTCGCAGTAGTAAGCATATAAAACTGATGTAAGGATCGAGCATTAAAAGCAATAGCGAAAAAAAAAATTGTATCACATCCAACATCCGTCTGCTATCCACGAACTAAAAAGGATGAGTTGGACATGTAGACAAATCGAGATTAAAATCATTATAAAGAGGGGTAGGGAACCAGGGTAAAACTTTTTTTTTGAAGGTGATTATCCGTGAAATGATGCGTGAGCTTGGCTTTATATCAGGTGATTGAATCAAATCGAATGTCCGTTTTGCTCATCTCAACTCAAGTTCAAATTCATCCGGTTGTGTCTATCAAACTTGGATGTTGAATGTAACGTTCAGCGATAAAAGGGCTTTGTATTAAAGTGCTTTTTCAGTGCACTTGATTGGGAGCTCATTCTCAGGCTCTCAGGCTTTTATCGCATTTATATAGCAAATAGCAATCATACGAGATACGAATATAAAAAGAATTTATGCATGGCATGGTGAGGAAATTCGGATATAAATTCAGAAACATTTTTTTTAGAAAACTTTTGGAGCTCAAAGCTATAATTTTTGCACTGGAACCGGAAGCATGGTACATAGCATAGGGATAAATGTATTTCTTGTGGTTTTATAATAATAATAAGCAGTCATACATCGTACATCATTTTTATGTAACTTTGCAAACTTCATAAACAAAATTTTAACACACATTATCCATGGTACTCCCCGCAGAATGTTTTTTTTCGATGATTAGACTAGTTTGTTCATAAAAATCATACATTTTAGTGCAAAAGTTACTTGACACGTACTCCCATTTTTACAGTAGAATAATAACTGCAAGAAAACAACAAAAATGCAAAAATTGCAGTTTAATTGGTGTTTTTGACTTCATAATGCTTGTATCATTCGCATCGAATGTTCTTAGTATGTACGTAATTTTCGAGATGAGGAGCTAAAAACGCAATGATATACATTTAATAAACATGTTTTCATAACAAATCTGGTGCCTTATCACATCTATTATATCTATTAATGCCTGACCCATCAAATGGCTTCATTTATTAAGAAAGAATACGGAGCAGAAGGTTGCAGAAATTTGCAAAAGAGAGGAATGATATAATCATTTTCCCCGGTGGCGTGTTTCATTGAAAAGCATGTTTTTAACTTTTAAGGTATTTTCTTACTTTTAACTGGTTTGCACAGCTTAGATGAAATGAAAACTCGTCAAGTCACCGCTGCTGTTATTTATATAATAGGGATATATATATGTACACGCAGAACAGAATTATTGTGCTCCCAGATATTTTTATTTGAGAGTTGCAACAAATTAGCAAGCGTAAGAGCTAAATCATGAATTATTTCATTATCCTTTGAACTACACTGAGAACGTACTATGTGTAGACGATGAGAAAAGGTGTAATTTTATTGTGTACGTCTGCTAATCTAAAAAAAAGAAGCTCAGTGTACTGTACACTGCACTCGACAAAGGTCTTGACTGAACAAGGTAATTATACAGTTCACCTTGGCGTGAATAATTTTATTTTTCCCTTTCTCTCCTGGTAAAAGCTCGGGTAAAGTACCTGAGAACAAAACTATAATTAACTCGATATGAGATTTATGAATGAAAAATGATGAATTCATTGACCGATTCATTAGCGTCAGGCCCTGTTTCATATCTAACAGAATCTTTATGAAAAGAAAGTATCAAAGAGATTACTTTCGGATTAAGGAAGGAAAGAATGAGTGTGTGTGAATATGTTATACAATATTGTTATCATGATACAAATCGCAAATTTATATGTTAATCCAAAATAATACGTCGTAGTAGTAATAGTAGCCTAAATCAATTCAACCAGTTGGATACATTAGGCTGAAAAAAGTATGTTCAAAGATATAAACATTATTATGCAAAGCACTATACACTATACATACTATTGTGAACAACTTTTGCAATGACTGCGGTTTCGGGGCAAGAGGCACAATATTTTACTGACTACAAAATTGAAGATATTAAGAAGTAAATCTGATAAATCATTTTTGCAACTTTCTTGTCCTGCCCTTTAAATCGTTAAAAATTGTTAAAAATATATTCGTATGAAGTTAAAGCACTATTGGCTTACAGTTTAGCATCATTATCATCATTATATCTTCTATTATGTAAATAAGTGAAACAACATTGGCCATTTAAACATCTATCTTATTATGAGTGTTCTTTTTTCTTTGGTAACAAATAACAAAAGGATAGAAGAAGGTAGCTCTCCTCTTTCCAGCGCTTCTTATACTCCACATTCCTAATTCCGCTATTATCTTTTTTGAATTGAATGAGTGTCATGTCACGCTATCAAGAATGGGTATCAATCGAGGAGACAAGAGAGTGAAGAAAAACTGACAGATAAAAAGAAAAAACGGGAAAATTTCAGGGATACTTTATAGACTGAGGAGGAACAAAGAGGGATGGTTAAGAAAAAAAGGGAGTTACACGGATGTAAACTCCTTTGTCTATACAAAGTTACCTTTTTACCTCTGTCGGTTTTTATGCAGCTTTTCCATCACTCACTCACCACACAACACACAACACTCTTTTTTTTAACTTCATCTATACTCATCTCCATCAAGATCATCATCATCATCATGATGATCATACAAAGAATAATAGTAGCAGTTCCAGAATGACAGATGAGTTGAGTGAATAAACTAAAGCAGAAATGGAGAGACAGAAGGATGAGGGAAGTACGCAAATGAATGCAATTTTTCAGTGGGTAAATCCTTTTATAAATCTTCACCATGATTTTAATTTCTTTAAAGCTTCACCAGCTTGGAATGACTCAATGACTAGCTGGAAAGTAAACTATGAGGGTTTAAAGCACAGTATCACTCTCTGGAAGAATGTGTATATGTGTATTAGTTTTTCATCCTGGTTTAGTTTAATCGAGTATGCAGCTTCTGATGTAAGAATGACATTGCATAATATAGTGATTTATCAACTAAAAACAAATTATACGTTAGCGGATACGACAGACACTGATTCTTTTACATTTGACGCTAGTAAAACAAGTACATTTAAGTGCACATCCCCATCATTAAAAATAATTTTACTGATTTCGAAAGTTTTCGTTTTTTACATTTGGGAATGAATAATTAAAAAACTCTTCATTTCCTGCCGAATTCAAACTCAATCGGTCTTAATTTTCCGTTTTATACCCAATTTTTTTCTTGTGCACTTTTAAGTTTACGATTCTTTTCGCAAGATTATGGGGAGGGATGACACAATCTTTCTTTGAAATCAAATCATTCCATAATCTTCATGATCCCTTCTACTACTACCCCCTTGTTCCTCTCCACTTGTTTCTTCATCATCTGTTTTATCACAACTTTCATGCTTTACGTCTTTAACAAATGAAATCATATGCTACACATTAGCAAACCAGTATAGTCTATCTCTCTTTCTTTCACCTTCTCAGTCTCTTGCAGCACATTTTTGTTACCTGTTCCACTCCATTTCTTATCTCACATGTTCCAAACATTCATCAAGTTTTAGAAATAATATGAAACAAGATTATATACAATACTCTTTTTTTCTAGCAGTAAGAATGGCCAGTCAGCCTTTGGTAGTATCATGTGGTATTTGGGGTTTTATAAAATCTTATGAAGTAATGTGAACTTATATACATATTTGGTTAGATAGGCGCATACTACATTACATTGTATACTGCTAACACATCACACCGAGAAAAGGAAGGCTTTTGAACTTTTAATTACAAAAATCCTTCCTTAGCCAAACGAAAGTGTCAGACGAATATCTGGGATCTGATAACATGCCTGAAATATCTGACAGGTGACTTCCCACTATAGAATTACCAACTTAATATCTCACCAAATGAGCTGCTGGCTATATTAATGCATTTATTTTTTTTCTCTTTCTCGTCGACTTGCTTTAATTACATTAATGTTAACCACACATCATCATCATCATCATATGTATATATTCTTATGCATTGCTTTTTATTACTTTGCTTATCTGGAAATGAAAAGAACGCATTAGTGCACAAGCACAACCCTAATATTTGCACAGTGTGTTCTTTATTATTGCAAACTGCAATCTATCCAAGAGTATTATAAGCATTATATAGCAAAAGTTAATATTAATGTGAAGAATGAAAAATGCAAAAGCACATTAAAGGGATAATTTTTGCACAAAAAGAATGCGAGCACCACCACCACCAGCTGAACTTTCCTTGAAAAACTGGATTTTTATGAGAAGCCATAGTGGTTTCATACATAATAAATGAATGACCATTTTTACAAAAGGGTAGAGAGATGTGAAATAAAAGAGAAAAGAGTGATATGTGAAGGTCATAAAATATATACAATTTTTTCCGAAATGTTCAAGACAAGGGAAATGAAGCAACCACCACCCTTTGTTGCTCCTGCTCCTCCGATGATGTTGATACGGATGTACTTTTGGCTTTGTGCAGTCTTATGTAACGACGACGAGACGAGAGTGCTCTCGTCACGTTTCATTCTACCAAGAGGGTCTTGTCTTGATATCAGAAGAAAATGAACAAGGGATGGGTGATGTGATCCAATGCTTGTGGCTAAAAGTTGTATTGTGAATCACAACATATTAAGCATTGAACGGAAAAGGTGCTGTTGTGAATGAATGAATGCACAATTGTCCTTGTTATTATTGTATCTTGTACCTACTCAAACTATCAACTATGTTCGTACACACGGTCATGGAGGTAGGTGGATTCTAGATAGATATAGCTATGTAACAATGTCTGTGTGAACGTTCGTACTACTAGTAGTTGGATTTCTGGTGCAGATAATTTATATGTGTCTATTACGAATTAATATGAAATGAACGAATGCAACGATGTGATGTGATGGGCGTCACAATCTCAACCTCCCCCACAGATATTATATCTTTACAAGTTAGGCCCGTCCTTCCCATGGAAGGACCCCAAAACCATTACTCGAAAACACGATTAAACCCTTTCCTAGTCCCTGATAAACAAAATCGAAGTTTAACTATTTCCCCAATTAACATTTCTTAATACACCAAAAACAAAATTTAACGATCCACCGCTTCCTACATTTAATTATTCTCCCAAAACCAACGTTTGACATCCCGCCGACAATTAACATATAACTATCCTCCACCTCCCAGCAAACAATATAATATAAATGATATGATATAGTCCACCTCCTCCCTGCAATCAACATAATATAAATAATATAATATAATCAACGCGAATAATAAGACACGGTCTCATAGCTCAATTAAAATTTAAAAAATAACTTATAACTCTGGCTACGGATGTGGGTAGACCTACTTGAATTCGAAGTCGTTATTGGTAGTAGTTGTTCGACGCGAACGAACTCTTTTCTGAAGAATTTGTTGGTTGCCCTTATGAGTAGTTGTTCGATGCGAACCAACAAATGAGCTTCCTCACTAAAAATTCCACGAAAAATTGAATGATAAAAGGTCTGACAGCATGTTACCTGTCAAGAAAATATCTTTCAGTGGTATAGCAACGGCACTGCGGCAAGTGGCCGGAATAAAGGATGTAACCACGGAGTAGTAGTTGTTCGGTGATGCGAACGAATAAATTTGTTATTCGATGCGAACGAACGCATTTCTTATGAAGAATTTGTTGGTTGCCTTATGATCAGAAGTTGTTCGATGCGAACGAATACATTTGTTATTCGATGCGAACGAACACATTTCCTATGCAGAATTTCTCGGTTCGGTGCGAATACGTGCATACGACAATAAAAACAGGACTGTACATGATGGCAACATGCAGCAATCGAGCGCAAGGAGATGGTATAGGCATGCAAGCAACGAAGCAATGCAAGTCGATGCTTTTAAAATCAGCAAAAAATATTTCCATACGAAAGATTAGAACTCGTGACGCTATAGCTCAAGGTTGCTACGTCGACCCCTACGCCATTGACTTGCAGTTGGCAAATGCTGTGTATATAACCTTATCTGTAGTAGTGGCAACAAAATGAGAATCCGCCGTACGGATACATACGCTACACGTACTCTAGTATTTGATCGTGACGCTATAGCTCAAGGTTGCTACGTCGACCCCTACGCCATTGACTTGCAGTTGGCAAATGCTGTGTATATAACCTTATCTGTAGTAGTGGCAACAAAATGAGAATCCGCCGTACGGATACATACGCTACACGTACTCTAGTATTTGATTGTAGCTGTTGATAGAATGATGTTGATGATGATGAATGCAATTAGATTTTAATTTGCTAAATTCAAATACACATTTTGATGTTGTTGATAGGAAAAAAAGTAATTTATTTCTTGTGTTTTTAATGGAATCATTGTTCAGTTAAGCAAGACAAAATTTAAACCCAGGGAAATCAGCTCATTCGGATTTCATCTTAAACTTAAGCTTGCTGTAGGATTTCTTACCACATCACGGTATGAGGATTTATGTTAAAACTGGCTTGAATGTATATGATTTAAGCAAACTGTAACCATAATTAATGACTTTTGACTTATTTCCTACACGTCATTTCGGATATGAACAGCAAAGCTGGGTACAGCGGTAATCAAAATACTTGTTTTTTTTTTCAATCTACATAATCTTGATAATGCACAAAATTAGACAGGCTGCTACTTAAAAAGGGTTGACGGGTTCATGTTCATGATTACATTTCCTGATTTCCTATTAATTTATAGGGTAGCTACTGTAATTTATTTGCATGCTGTTGCTATCAATTCCTGAAAAAAAAATGTTTTATATACCTGACAAATATTTTCAACATTGTTAACTAGATTTATACTGCCTATTTATAGCTCTGAAATGTACGTGCTTCCCCTAGCCTGGAATATGTTGTATTCGAAAGGTAAACGTGAATGGTATGTACAAAATTGAAATAATGTTATTCTGGAGAAATGCACACAAATCTTACTTAACTTTGCTAAAATGAAAATACTATACTTTTTATGCTTTGCACAGTGGTCTCGTTTTTGTTTTCAGCGTTCAACCCAAAAACTATAATAAAAAGTTGTCTCTGTCTTCTGTCAGTGTCATTTTACATGGTGTGATTAGTTGCACATTTGACATACTTCACAACATGTCACTTTCTTACATGCAAATTACACTTTTGTTATGATTGTCGACTTAATGCCTGTGTTAATATCAGAGATGTGCAACGTATTGTAGACTAAAATTTATCTGTAGTAAATTCATTCACCCCCGGCCTTGTCATTTTTAACTACAAACCTGCGCGTCTGTATTGAGGATGCACTAAGCCCTCCCCAGACAATATACTCTTGTACCTTAGCAGTGGGACATTTTCTGAGAAAATTGGCTTCATTCATGAATTTTTGCATGTTCCAATGCACGCTTTTGTAGACACAGGTGTATACGTATTGTAAACGTAGTTGAATGTTTCGCATAATATAATACATATGCAGTAAATATATGTATAGTCAAAATCTTTTAGAATTTAAAATTATGTAAGGTAGACGTATGCAGCCTCAGCGCCGAGTCATTCACAAGTCATCACCGGTAGCTTTTGTTTGTATTTTTTATTACAGGCTCACAAAAGAATTTAAAATGACTTCTTAAGTGGTAATTCCAATTGTCCTTTTTTGTCATTCTTTATAACACTTCGTACTTATACATACACAATATATACCTAAACTTGCAAGTATGCAAACGAATCATTTGTACTTATGGAAAGCTACTATGTACTACTGTATTGCTTGAAGCTGTTGTGTTGTTGACAGTAATTATGCTCATTTGGCTGAAGATCTGAAAGAACTATAAGCGAGACGGTTGAGCGAGAGTAGAGCCACAGAGAAGACGATACCTCATATAAATACAGATGATGCAAAGAGCGTGAAATGATTATTTTTTTGCAACCTGGATTAATCACTTTTATTTATGACTATTCACAATTTATAAATCTTTCTCGCTGAAACCAGTAGTACAGCACAAAGTTTTTTTTCTCTCTCTAGAGATTATGTTGGTTGTTACAATAAGCATTATTCCAAAAGAGTACAAAAATAATGATGATGAGATACTATCCATCCATTTGCATGCATTTAGTGAGGTAGTATTTTTTAATAGAAAAGATAAAAAATGTATAAAAGTTAATTGCTGTACAAAAAACTTCAATGATTGAACTTTGTATAATCAACATCGGGAAGAAGATTCACGTTGATGAGTTGTCTTATAGTCGGTCTTCCATGAGGGCAGTTCTTTAGAAAAAAATAGGAAAATGTAAAAGAGATAGTGACTGTATGTGTAATTAATGGTGCTGATCAAAAGATACAATCGATAATTTGGGAAGAAAGAATGAGTTACTACAATTTCACTATGCGTGGTTGCATTCTTCTTACCCAAGGCTGATCCATTTCACCCATGTGGTCCACAATAACTCGCATTTCCTTTGGATTCAATGTTGTTCCGATCATGACAGACTTTCTGCATGCGCGAGATGCCAGTAGATCCCTCACTTTAGATGGTCGAAATAAAACTTTGTCGGAAGCATCCTAGACGCAGTGATAAAATTAATGAAACTTGAGAAAAGTTGCTCGAAACAAAAATTCATTATCCATAATTAATTAGCATTTAAATGTACACTCGCATGTAGAGAACACAGCTGCACAGCTTAGAATTTTAGATTAACAACCTGTTGTTGTATAGTTTTAGACATTACCTCCATCATAAATACCAATTCCTCAATGTCAGGTTTGCCAAACTCTGTGTTCTTGGAGTAAGGAATTTTCGATAGTTTAACTCTCTTTGTGGGTTCCTCTAGAAGAATTATTTATCCCGATGGAAATAAAGAATATATGTTCAGATAATGCAGTTATCACATTACATGTTCTCATTTTAGCAATAATATGGCACCATAGGAGGAGGCTAATTTGCGGTCATAAATTATTACCGTCTGGTGATATGATGAAATCAAACCCGTTCTTTTGAAAGAGATGAACATTATCTATGATTATGTTTTCACTAATGGCAGGAAGCTGAAGATCTAAAGGACTGCAGTGGTAGAAAAACCGGAACACAGTTAAATATCCTGCATCAAAACTATCATGTAGATTTAGGTAGACTATTTGTGGGTGCTTTCTCGCACTTGTGTAGCCAATTAAAATCTGGAAATCATAGTTTTTTTTGGCAGTGAGAATTTGGATTTACCGTATCAGTGGTTGGCCTTGCAGTGCAAAATTTCTTTGCAAATCTTCAAAATTGAACTTTTCATCGGATGCATGCTGGTCAACGATAAACAGATCAGGCCCATTTTTCACAATCACAAACCCAAGATTGAATTGGCCAATTATCTCCATCTAAAATCATGATAATTATGTGCAATATTTCATGCTTTGCGAACATCCTTGCAGCATGGTCCGTATAATTAGTTGGGCATGATTTAAATACGATACATATGGTTGAATGCGTACCCGACTAAACATATCCTTTGAAAGTTGCTTCTTCAACTCCTCCTCTGCAGCACCATTATCTTCTGGGGCGATTTTAGCTCTAAAGCGCCTTGCGTATATCAGGCCTTGCGAAGAACCAGTCTCATTTCGCAGATTTAGGGAAGTTAATTTAGATGAAATGTTTTTCCAGTCAACTGAAACACTTTTCTGTAGGATGGACTGACAATTATCTTCACCTAAAAATTCATCATCATCATCGTAAACAATTTTCACGTTTTCGTCACTAGTCTGATCTGATGACTTTATCGTAGCTTCTTCTAGGCCATCGTCATCGTCAAAATCTAGTACTTCTAAGTCACTTGTTTGCTCTTCGTTAGACTCCATGCCTTCCATTTCAACAGTGTTTCTATCAGAGTTACTTGCAACCATTTTATTCTTCTTAACCTCATATTTCCCCAGATAACGAGATTTTCTTTGTTTTTCATCGTCTTCATCATCGGAGAATTTTGAAGTCTCTCTACCTCGTTTGTATGGAGAACTGAAATCAGATATTCTTTTCCTTTGGGTGGCATACGCATTCGTATTACAAACTGCTTTGCTGGCGAGACGTTTTAGAAAGCTATTTGTTTTTGCAACGACAGAAGGTGGAGGTCCTTTTCCACTTGAAGTGGAATACTGAGGAGCAAACTCCATGATTGAGCTTTTGTCAATGGATTCTTCTTGTGATTCCATCGTGTTAACTTCAATATCTGACGACAAGCGATCGTTATCTTCTGATGACGTTTGCGTTCCACTAAAAGTCATTTGAGAACTCTGAGAGCTCACTGACTGATAAGATGAGGCAGCCGCAGTAAAGATGGGAATCAAAGTTGCCTGATAAAAATAACATTAAAATAAACCAATTACTTCATGCAATTTTTTTTATAATTTTATAAAGGAAATTCAAGTGGCACGAAATGAATAATAACTATATAACTAACTTTTAAAATGGCAAGTAAAATTTTCTCGTTCTGAACATACAACGTTCTTTTGTCTGGAGTTACATTTACATCAACATTTTCTCGATTTGTTCGTATATGAAGGCATACAAAAGGATTCTGACTGCGACTAAAACTGTGGTACACTTCATTAATGACACGGTTAATCTAAAAAAAATCGGAATGTAATTTGATAACTACATAATCATTATTAGATATTGATCATTAGCAAAACAAAATGAGAAAAGGAATACTTTTGATGGATCACACGGTCTGGAGTTAATGAAAAAGAATTGTCGATCATTTGAGCTTCGCCCTTGATTCGGTTGAGATATATATCCTTCCAGTTCATACTTTCTTTCATAAGCATTTTCATTTAGACCAAATTCAGATAGAATCTCACTCGGCACGGCATCACTCTGTTTAATTTCAATCAGCGAAGACAACTAAAAAAGCAAATCACGGAGCATTTAATTAACTCATTTCATTCAGATGTTTTACTTGACTGGAAGTTACCAAATGGATAATGTGTTTTCGCACCTGTTTGCTTCCAAAAACAGCAACAATTCTTTCTCTCATGGAACTGTAACCAGGAACCGCAACCACTTGTGAGGATGCACTATTTCCAACAACGTTACTGCATGAGATTCTGCGAAGCATGAAAATAAAATAATATTTCTTTAAGGTGTACAGTTGTCCCTGACCTGACTACTAATTTTTCATTATTTTAATGTACGCAATTCCATACCTGACCCCATTAACGACTAGACAATATCCATACAGTATGTTCACCATACGATGAAACTCTCGTTTGAGATTCTTTATAAATTCCCTGTGTCGTACAGGTAATGTATAAAAAAGATCCTTGAGAATTACTGTCGTTCCACATTCCCGAGCACAAGGATTTTTAGAAGAGATCTTCCCAGTATGGTCATATTCGATCCGATATCCAACTTTCTGATCGCTGCCTTTATGTCTTGTAATTACCATAAGATTTGAAAGAGCACACAATGAGCTTAATGCTTCCCCACGAAAACCGAAGGTGGAGATATTTCCTAAATCTTCAAATTCCGTAATCTTGGATGTGTGGTGCTTCAAAGCTAAAAATAAAAAACAAATTGGTCATATTTTTAAAAACATCCAACAAAAACTTGGCTAATGAGTGTAATTTGCTCGAGTACAAGTCAGGTTTGAAATTTCTTAAAACTGTAAAGTTATGCACCAATATGGGTACTAATAGAATACTTGTTTACCATACCTAATCCTTCAAAGTTAGTCTCGTCTATTCCACTTCCGTTGTCCGAAATTTCAATGAGCTTACTTCCATGCTCCACTAAACGAATATCTATTTTAGTAGCACCAGCATCAATACTATTCTCAACCAATTCCTTCACAGCAGTGCTTAATGTAACAATAACCTGTAACAAGTAGATAAGGTGATCAAACTAAAACCTCCATTGCAAATTGTAGAGTTCGTGTATTGTAAATTTAAAAGAATGATCCCATATTTTACCTGTCCCGAGCATATTTGGTGAACAACGCCTCTATCAATTGGGCGAATTACGTTCGCTCTTGGCTTCTCCTCCCCATCTTCTGGAATGTTTCCTAAAACACCATCTTCTTTTTCTTCCTTGTCCTCCTCATTTTCTACTACTACTAACTCAGCCTCTTTAGTAAGTTTAACTTGGTTGGCGGAATTATCAGGTAGAGTATCAAGTTTAACCTTTGTTTCAGGTATCTCACTGGGAGAATCCACAACCACAACTTCTGGTTCTTGTTTCACAAGATGAAGCCGTCGTGAGCTAGTTATTTTAGAGCTGGATGTCGAAGATATTACACTACTACTGGAACGGAATGCTTGTAAGTGTTTCAAGATGGAAACTTTCGCCGACTTGGGTTCGTCCTTTTTATCCTCATCCATTACAGTATATTCTGAAGATTGTCAGCAAATCAAGTTTGAAACTGCTGAAACAAAAGATAAAAAGCAAATTATGCAACTTTAATCTGTGACGATTTAAATATAGCTTGTAACAATTTTTTAACATTGATGTTAAGCAAACTTTTTGAGCCTAATTTGATTGAAGATTGTTTGTTAATTGCCTGAAGTTAAATGTATTTAATTTAAAATTTGAATTGTGTGTATGATAAATCATTGTTGAAGAGGAACTACAGGTAGTTATTTCTCTTTTTGATTTCAAATAGTTATGCAATTTTATTACCTTTTCAACGTTTCACTTTTTCATACAATATGTAAATCTAAAATACATTATATTTTAAACCAAACCGAACAATGAACATGAAAAGGTTCGATTTTGCTTCCTGTAAAAGATAACGAATGTATGAGTTTATCACTATAAGTAATACAAATTAAATATAAACAGTCAATCAGACATTAGGTCTAAGTTAGTTAGGCTTTGAGGGCGACGCTTCCGCCTCAGCTCCCATTTTATCCATGATTCTATGCTTTTCCATATTGGCAACAATACCAGCAAGGGTTGTCCGCTTTTTTGTTACATTTTTCGGAGTGTTTGATTTACTTGGAAGTTTTTGTGGCAATGGGTCATCGTCAAAGTCAAAATCATAGGCTCCTGAGTCGTCTCTACATAAAAATTTAAAATCCATAATCAGTGCGTAATTTAAAACAGCTTTTGAATAGATGGATAAATATCCATAGACAAGCATTTGCTCACAATAATTCCACAACTGGCTTTTCACTTTCCTCCGAAGATTTTAGTTTCTCGTTGGGGTTCCGTCTGGGAGGTGGCTTCCAGCGAAATTCGACAACCTTTTCATTTCTTATACGTTGGTAAAGGGCTTCCACCTCGTGTAATTTTGGACACCATGTGTTGCCGTGCTATGAACACATATAACATACAATTTGTTACATAAACAGTTAACAAACGTTAAATGTCAAGTGTAGATAAAAAGAAAACAATGTGCAAAATACAAATTAGAATGGCTATTTCGTCAGTTTGTCTATGTGCTTATTGCTTACCGATATGCCAGATCTCGCAAATTCCTCCTCATCAGAGCATTCCGCTAAAATTACATCATCCATTTTCTCTTCCTTCCGTCTGTCACTGCATAAATAGTAAATGTTCATCTTTCTTAAAAAGGAGTGTAAATGTGGGCGTATGACTAGGTATGTCTGTTGCATTACTTATTGTCATTCTTCCCATAAGAAAAATATGAACCGTAATTGTAACCGATCGCATTGCTGTGTAAATCAAAATTACAGTGTTCTTTCTTTTTACTCTTTATGTAGTCAACGAACGAAAAATGAAATTTTTATGGCCGACGATCCACAAATACATAAATCTACTAACATTAAAAAGGTAATCTAGATATAAGTGGATTGGGTACGTAGGTAGCATAAATCCCCCATAATAATTGTATCTATTCCCAATTGCACTCCAATGAAGCATCTTGAATTTTAAAAATTGAAGCTCAACGCATATATGTCTACTAATTATAATATTGTAAAAGAGAAAAATTATAGCTAAATTAATACAATCTCTCTCCGTTCCAAAAAAAAAATCTAAAGTAAAACAGCGGCGGTAGGCAGGTCAGGTCACAGGTTTGTATGTAAAATGGAATTCAGATTTTCAGAACTGCAAAAGCAGTAAGCAGTTCGTGGATTTACAAAAATATTGTTTTGTTTGTAAACAAGATAATTGTTAAATAACTACACAGTTGCATAAAGCATATTTCTCCTTCTTACAGGCTTTTCCGTCAAAATCTCTTTGCCACATGAAATGAAGTTCAGGAATGTCATTAATGTCAAGAGGCTAAAATCTATTACGCAATACACTGGGATTTTCCAGCAACGAAGGACAAGGCGATGGAAACAAACAAAAAAATATCCGAAACTTCAAATAAAAAAATTCATATGTACATACATAGAAGCTTATTTTACACTCAAGGACAACAGGTTTCATATACAAACGGAAATATGCTCCCCTACTGATCTTGTCGGTTTCATTCTAAAACAACTAGAAAAACACGGAACAACATAACAAGGAAGGGTGAAGGGTCTGATGTCTAATGAACAGAAACATAAAAACAAGCTACTGTGACCTCGGAAAAAACCCAAAAGGGTTACATAAAAAGCGAAAATCCCTTCTTGTCTGTAATTCTAATTCATAGCCACATATATTTTTAAAACCGTGATTAACCATGACATGGGGTTGGGAACTTTATGCAAGAGTCAAGAGACTTTACATAACAACCCAGAGCCCAGAAGCAGACAGCTAAAACGCCATTAGTGTCGAAGACCTAAAGCAAGGCGGATATACAAGCGCTGGTCTCACCCTCATTATTACCATACTTAAAATCATAAATACAGTTATGAGTCACAAGGAAGATCTAAATATACTGTGGCCTTCATGTTTAAGTAAAAAGTTATATAATATCGCAGA
Source organism: Orchesella flavescens (assembly GCA_964034955.1). Lineage (NCBI taxonomy): Eukaryota > Metazoa > Arthropoda > Collembola > Entomobryomorpha > Orchesellidae > Orchesella > Orchesella flavescens. The sequence goes on along the minus strand of OZ035954.1, from coordinate 32,781,620 downwards.
AGGGGACCTTTTACTTGGCTGCAAACATTAGTTAGGCAAAGTTACAAAGAGTAACCATAAAACTGTGACCAACTGCCACACTAATTTGATTCTTTGATGAATGATGAAGATCCGGGAGAAAGTTTCCCACAAAAAATTGAAGTTGAGGTAATCACACGATACGGATCACGTTACAACTTAACAGGCATGCAAAGCAAACAGATTCATGAAACCCCAAATATTAAACAAAAAATCAGCAAGTGGTCTATATATGATCATTAGCTTGGCTGACAATGTAATGACAGCTCCGAGTTGACTTTAGTTTTGTCAAGTTATTTCAATGTGACAGCAATAGTGGTACAAATTTAACTCATTTTATTAAAATGTTACAGGAAACATAATCATTTCTTGATCCATGTTGAATGCTGAAAGATTATTCACCTTTTCATTTTTGATAAAACAGAATACGGAACCTAAGTACACACCAGTGTACGATTCGCCCCAAGTTATAGACGAGAATAATATATTATGTAACTTCGGAATCACGGATATGTCACAAGGAAAAAAATGTAACCCAAAACGAAATACTTGTGAAAATGTGCATGCTTTATGTATCATGTAATCAAAGTGCACTAGTGGTTCTGTTTTGTTGCAACTATAAATAAATTATTTTCTGATGTGCAATATGGGGGTTTTACGAGAAGTCGTCATCGTCCAATTCACTTTCCGCATGATAACTTTTATTGCAGCTGACTGATGAAAATGAGAACTAATGCAAAAAAACAATACTTATACAAAACAAAATGACATCATCCCTCACCAAACCATCATCATCATCAACACTTTTTTGACTTCTTGGCGTCATCGTCAATATACTGAGCTGCAATGACAGTGCAGTACGTACTTTCAACTTTGAAATTAAAGTTTTCAAGTAGCGCAGCGCAGTAGTTTGCATATAATTATATAGCTCGTCTTTTAACTTCACACGCAAACGCAAGCTAATAGAATACTCATATAAGAAAGATCAATACACAACAACGGTACGGTACAGCGTAAACAAAACACCTACACCTACACCCCAAGTCCAAACATCAAAACATTCTTCCCTTCATTTGCTTGAATGATATGAAGATGGTTTCAAACCATCGTATCTTCTAAGAACAACCTGCCGGCACCACCACTTGCTTGTTCTAATAAGTTATGCATATTATGCAATATATAATTTTAGGATGTTTTAATTTGTATGCAATTGCAATCCTGCTACAGGCAGTATAGTACTTTTGCAGAAACTTATGTAATGCTTTAAAATATGTGCAAGCTGATAAAGTTGAATTGCAACTTGTTGAGATGTTATCATCTGATACTTTAATGTACTAAAAATAGTGCAACACCTATAAATATTTCTCAGTATAGCATGAATAGCATGCTCATTAAAGTAGCCCCAAAAAATGACACGAAATTAAAATCGAAAAGGTATCTACGCTAATTTTAAAGCTTAAAAACAAAATTCACGTGGCCCATTTCAACGGGGAAATCCGTCTCCTTGTTCAAGGGGCCCATCCAGTCCTCATTTCAACAGGATTTTATGTTGCTAGAATAATGAAGCATAAAAAAGGCTGATAAGCAAACGATTACATAATCGTGAAAACCCTTTGAGAACCTAACCCATTAAAATCAGAGAGGAATGACTAAAAGTAACACTATACGCAGCCACCTAAGCGTCCCACTAGCACGCAAATATGAAATATTTCTAGTGAACAGGAGAATGTATTATTATATAACAAACAAAAGCCACAAGACAATTTTACGTTCTCCTCCTGGCCAACAGGATGAAAGAAGTCAATATGCGAATACACATACAATGCATATAACTAACTACAAATTATTATAGTAGATGGGGATTTCCCCAACAAGCAAAGCCTTCACGCAGTTCGAAGTACTCATGCATAATGTTCCTGCTGGGGTTGCTAACAATGACCAAGTGCCTTAATTGTAAAGTTACTCGCAAGTAGTAGTATATGTGATATGCCTTCTTTGACTGACGCTGACGCATGCTCGGATACTCACTCACACGCTGCTGCTACTAGATCCGCAACACTTAGGGGATTTTTACACATTGCACGACATGCTCTGTTGCTGCAACAATTGGGAATTTTTGACAATTGCAGTACATTCATGAGAAATATACACTTGCAGGTACTAAATGAGATTTGCTATTCCTTAGCCGGTACAAGAACCCTTATGAACACAACAGTTCTCCCCAATTTAGATCCCTCCTTGTAAAGTAAAGTGAATGCTTCACATCATATGGTAACACTATTAATAAGCTTATAGTTTGCATATTTAACAATCTACATAAAGAATGTACAAGAAAATAATAGCATCATCGAAGTAAAGTTTCACTTGATATAAATACACAAAGTACAACTAAGGGAGCAAGCCAGTTGAGGACTGTGAGTCGAAGAGAAGAGGTAACAGTCAGAAAAAATAGGAAGGACTTTTCCTAAATTTATTAATATTATTATGAAAATCTAAAAAAGTCATTCTCCTCACAGGACACCGTATTTTATTAAAGTTACAGTGTTAAAAGTGTTTTATATAAGAAAGAACGGGAGTGGAACAAAGCAGTCGACAATATTTAGGTAAGAACCCTTACATTTACATTCTAATCTAAATCTAGTTTTAAGTTAAGTAAGATTGAAGCCGGGTTCATCAGTCTATCGTCCCTACTTATTTTTATCATCACAGTAAATTTGTCTTTGTCACGAAAGTGAAAGTGGAATAGATCCTATCAAAAAAAAGTGAGCTGGTTCCATCTACTAAATAAGGATTCTATAATTACTGCAGATGCATACATTACGAATCACGACATTAAGTGTCGCTTTCAGAACTTAAATTAACACTTCCAAAATGCATAGTGTCATAATCATATAAATATCTATATCATTTTTCACGTTAAATTTTTTATACTTTCAACAGTCATTTTCTTTAGATTGAATTTTTTATCATCATAATAGAATTTGTCATCCAAAACTCAAGTCATTAAAATCCCATAAATTGATTCTTAATATAATTATACAACTAAAGAAATCATGAGAGTACCTTGTGAAATCCCGACATAAGCAAGCGGAACGTGACTTTACATTACAAATAGTAGCTACGTATCAGTCAAACCTCAGGTCATTTACATACAAATAGCAAACTTGATTTTAAACAATGGCGTTTAATGTTTAGCCAAGTGGAAATCCACAATAATCCACATCCCTTTTGCGAATCTTCTCAAAAATGGTTTGCTCCAATTACTTTCAGTTTCTATTTTTATGTCTTTTGCCATTAAAAAGCTTAAACTTAACTTAAAAGGCCAATTTCTTTGTACGAGTATATTGAATAGGATGATGACATTTAAATGCCAAGTTCTTTCATCGGTCTAGTAATTTCCTTTTGTTCAGCCAATTTTTTTTTTACAAATTCACACTCACAGTCCTAAAATTAGCATGACAAATTTTTCTTATTTTGCGTGTTACTGACATTAAGTCAAAAAAACAACAACAACAGAGCAATGTCAATGTTAACAAAAAATTCAAACACACGCAAAACAATGACAAAACAATGTAAAGATGCCTTAAAAAATCTTTCGTTACTTTGCGTGTGTCATGCTTTCGTATCCTCACACCCAACCTGTGTGATGATTGTCATGCTGCAAATCCCAATATTTGCAAAAACAAAAGCTGTTTACACTTTACAATGTATCAAGCTTTTGTAATAGTATGCGGACATGACACGCAATGCCTCAGTAGGAATTAGTGAAACCATAAACCTACTAATCATAAATTTATAGGAAGACAAGCCGTTCTTCACTCAACAATAGTTCATAACCCGTTTCCGCTCGTTTACATTAAAATGAGATTTTAATTATCATACAAGAGATTTACCTAGTAAGATGATACAATTATTTTTTATCCAATATAATACACATTTCAGTAGAAAAAAACATGACAATTTACAATTATAACAAACATTATCTCGTTAAAGGCAGGACATGATGTTGTAACAGCTTGTAAAAAAGTACATTGTATTGATAGGGGATCAGTAGTAGTGCTACCATCATCAGTCGTTGTTGGTACCACGCATAATACAAATATTACTAAACAATCCATAAAAATTTGTACACATATTTACTATATGCATCGCCTACTCATAGTACTCATAACAAATCAGCATCAAACACAACAAGTACAAAAAGGAAGGAAATGGAAAGTGTCAAGAAGACGATGAACGAACCAAGGCGAAAGAAAGGGAAACTGGTCATCACGCGAGCGAGACCATAGCAAAAAATGCGCATGCTTATCTTTATCAGTCTTTGTCATAACTCAGAAATTGTATATACGTAGCCCACATTATACATGCATACCTTATACCTTTTAGTTATGCGATATGTAACTTACATAAGTAAAGCACATTATCAAAGTAAGCAGGCAGATCTAACAAAAAAAAGATGTTTTATAATGTAATTATCTGTCTATGCAATAATGCGTGTGTGTGAAGTAATAGTAGGAGGACTAGGGGGAAATGGGCAAGTGAGCAAAAAAGGAAGGTATAAATAACATTAAGTACCCAGCCAAACTAGCTTTTCTTTTCTTCTCCTTATTTTGCTTCCCCTCACAATGATGGTTTGCTTATTGTACTGACTGACATTTGAAGTGACTACTGAAAATAGAAAACTTTCCAATGTCTTTTTAAATACAAAATGGAGGGGGATGGGTGAAGATATAAATGTAAAAGAGGTGGCATCAACTTTGAAAATATTAAAATGTCATGATATTTCATTTTAAGAATGCTAACGCCTCGTCAAATACCAGTAAAACTTATTTGTCTATTACGCCACACACAATGCAAATTTATTTTTTTTGGCGAGGAGGAAGACGGATGAGCAAACATCCCTAAATTCTCCTGCCTTAAATAGAACATGAGAAATTATTGAGAGTAAGACAAAATGAAAACAAAGTTTTCTACTTTGCCGATATATGGGCAAACTAGACAAGTGTTATGTGTGGTCGTGGTCATTTTGGTATCTTATAGAGTCTTCAAAAATTGTAAACTTTCCACTATTCCATTTTAAGGTTAAGATTAACTATAAAGATTACGTAACTTGAATGTTAATTTTTGTATTTTTTTTAAAATTTTCCTTACAGATTTAACTTAAACACATTTAAATTATACGATGAGAATACAACAGTTATTGCCGGGCCTGGCATTTGCCTTGCTAATAGCAGGGATCAATGGAGCACCAAATGGAACAAAATCCTTTTTCCCTTCAAGTCCCTTAGTTGATGTGAACAGAGGGCATGCAGATCCTTACTTGGCTCAGGCCTCTGAGTTCTTCCCGAGCACCAGTGATGATAGCATGAAAAACCTCAAATTCCCAGAAGGATCTCAAAAATCAAGTAACTCTGAAGCAGCTCAGGCTCAACAGCAGCAGCAGCAACAACAAGCTCCATCAGTTGTCATTCCCATTGAGACACCAAATACTGATGAAGCTGAAGCTAATGAAGCCATTGATGTTATTCTAAAGTCTGCCAGATCAGGAAAAAGTCTGAACTTGGCTGAAGGTGGAGAAGAGCTTGTCAAAGTCGCTTCTGACCCAGCAATCAGGGAACAGCTTGAATCTGGAAATGAAGCTGAAGCTAGAGGATACATTCGTAACAAACTTTGTTCATTAGGACTTATGCCCGTAAGTACAGCAAAGTAATTATTTTATGAACATACAGAGAGAACTGTGAGTAAATGAATACAAATTCTGTTAACAACAGTGCAATCACCACGGCCAAGTTGACAAACAAGGACTACTTCCTCCAGGACACGGAGGTGGATTTGGAGGTGGACATGGACATGGATGGGGTCCAGGTATTCCAGCACAAAATGTTGCGTTGGTCCAACCAGTTGCTTTGAAACCAGTAGGTCACCCAATCGCTGCTGTGCCACTTGATCACCATAAGCCATTCCCCCCTGCACATCATCGTGGATACGGACCAGGACATGGTAAAGGAATCTACGGCCCTCCTCCACCTCCACCACATCACAAGCCAATTTATCCAGGACCACCAAGGCCATATGGACCACCTCCACCACCACCTGGTCACGGTGGAGTCCCACCACCCGGAAAACCCGTTATTGAGCACGTGCATCATCACATTCATCATCAACCAGCATCTGTTACTCATCACCATGGACCAAGTACGTACTTTAAGTGATATGGGGTTCTTTTTAGACGACTTATCAAGTGAGTATCACTTTTCTAATAATGCCATAATTCCTTATTTCAGCATACTCTGGCCCAGACGGTTTTGGACCACTTTCATCCGTTGAAGAGTATGGTCTCAGTGCCAAGAACCCAATTTCTATTGCCACCCCTGGAGGAAACAACGTTGGAACATTTGGACCTCCACCATCTCAAAAGTCCCAATCATTGGGTGAAATTGAAACTAATAGCTTCAACGCTGGTTCATCAAGATTCCATTCAGCCTCTTCATCTAGCTTCTCAGGCTCAGGCCAAGGCCATTCTGGCTTCAACTCCAACTCTAACTCTAACTCATTTAACTCTGGTTCTGGCTCATCTGGTTTCAACTCCGGTTCTGGTTCATCTGGTTTTAACTCTGGTTCTGGCTCATCTGGTTTTAACTCCGGGTCTGGCTCATCCGGTTTCAACTCTGGGTCTTCCAATTCCAACTTTAATGGAGATTACAACCGGGTTGAGGATTGTACTTGTGTAAGAATCACCGAGTGTGCTTCCTACGACATTGTTGGACAATCAACTTCTGGACGGGAAATTATTTCTGGATTTGGAAAGCCAAACTATGGTCAAGTCGGTTATGGAATCGACCCTAGAAACAAGCTTGCATCTGGAATTGAATCCAACTCTACTGACTCATCTGATGGTTCAGAAGAAGATGATTCTGGAGAATCTGGCGAAGCTCAAAATGAAGCAAGATCTTCAAAGACCAACATTGAAGCTGACAGTTCTGAAGATGGAGAATCTACTACTACCCTTCCTGAATTTGAAGAAAAATCACGTCCAAAGAGAGACACTGAAAGTCAAACCGGTGTAAACGCACCAGCAGCACATGACGAACAAACCGCAGCATCTGGAGACGGCACATCTGAGCCGGTATGTTTTTTTACTTTAGCATAAGCATTCTATTTTGCATTTCAGTATTTTGCTTTTAACAAAACTTAACTAACAAACAAAGCAAGAACAAACCGTAATTTAGAGCACGCACACTAACATAAAAAATTAGTAAGTTTTACGTTTCTGACTAATTAATATCAAACACATATATATGGTGGGCAACAAGACGGATTACATTGAGTTTTCAAATTAATTTTTAATTGATATAAATTAGGACAATTTTTTTAATTTGAATCCGCTTTATCTCAATGATCTCTTGACAATTTGATAAAAAAAAATTTTCAAGCTCCAATTATTTTTTCTCTTTCTCTGGTGGTGGAGGTTCAGATACTCTCTTAATTGCTCTTATTATTTATTAGCCTACCATGAAGACTGATATAGTATTTTGTCTTTTTTCTTTGTCTCCCTTTCCCCCTTCCATTTTTTTTCATTTCTCTTCACCTCTGACTGTCACATGTTGACCGTATACCATTGTTTGTGTGAATGAATGAAACTGATTGCGTGGGTGGGTGAACTGTATTTTGATGCGTATGCGTGAACTGCCTTTACATTTTGTATGATGTCACTCACTACTTTTTCTCTCCTTTTATATGCAATCATACTTTCTATCCTTTGTCCTTTTTTCCGTATTCGCCTTGTATTTTGTCTATGATTATAATGAATGTGGATGCTGTGGACCGACCAAAAACAATTTTTTCAATGACGACAACAACATCGACATCAACAATCTCTACCTACATGTTCTTCAACTTTCTACTTTACAACCATAAAATTCATGTAAACTGGACAACAATTTCGTGCAAAATCACAGAACCAAGCTGAAGGCGAGGGTAGATTTCTTGGAAACTTGTTAAGAGGTGTGCCTGAAAACAGTGTTGTAAGAAACTTGACAAGATTTGCTGGCTATGACTTTGGCGATGACCCTTTGCAATTAGTGAAAATAGAAGACACAAACCTTGTAAGTTGGCACAGAAAGACTGAACACACACAACTAGTCTTTTTCTTTTACAAATTCTAGTTTTCCTTGTAGGATTCAAAACTTAAACTATATCAAATTTTTGATCACGATACTTTTTTGTCTAGCGAATTTTGGGTAAACTGTTTGCAATTGAACCAACATTTGGAGTCTCATTTGGTCTCCCAGGTGGTTATCCTCAAGCCGGTGGCGGCTATCCCCTTAATCCCGTAGGAAATAATCCTGCAGTAAATCCTTATAATGGAGGCGGCATTCCTTTAGGCCCAATTAATATCAATCCTCTTGTTTCCTTTCAAAAAACTAAAGATAAGAAAAAAACTAAACTTTGGAGACCACTAGTTAATCTTCATATTACCCCAAATACTGGACTTTTTAAAGGAGTCAAAGCATTGTGGAAAGCTAGTAAGGGAAAAGGTGGCTATGGTGGAGGTGGATGGGAATCACCCGAATATTTGTATGGTGGAGGTTGGGGAGCACCATATGGCGGTGGTATTGGAGGTATTGGAGGTGGTTTAGGCCACGCAGTACCCGTGCCATATCCTGTACCTATCCCATCCGGAGGTGGATTAGGAGGATTAGGCTTAGGTGGACCTCCTATCCAACATCTTCATGATCACTTCCACCATCATAATGCTCACACCTCAAGCTTCGTAGCGAAACCTAGCTATGGTTGGGCTTCCTCTAGCTCTTCCCCATTTTACGCAGGTTCTGGAGGACACGGATATTCCTCTAGCTCTAGACCATACTCTAGCCCGTACTCTAGCTATGGAAGTGGTGGTGGTGGTAGTGGATATGGATATGGGTATGGGTATAAGAAAGCCGCCCCTTCGTATGGTTCCCCATATGGCACTACATCACATGGTTCCCCATATGGCACTACATCACATGGTTCCCCATATGGCACTTCATCATATGGTTCCGCAGTGGAATATTCACCCTATTACAAGTTAGATAAAAAGGGACCTCTCGATTATTTGGCCACAATGGCAGGTTTATCTCCTTCTAGTGTTAAGCCTCCAACAGGAAGTGGATTTGGTTACAGCACTAACCCAAATCCATTAAAAAGCATAGGCGGAGGAAATGGAGGTGGTGTAGGGGGAGGAAAGCCCGGGAAAGGGGTTAGTGCGGTTAGTGGGCTAACACCAGAACAGGAAAGTTTACTAGAAGCTTTACTAAAAGAGGATGACGAAGAAAAGAGATCAGTCACCAGATTTCGTTCAGGGTTGCAAGAATCTGAGATTGCAAATGCTAATGTTAGTCCCACTGTTAACACTAACAACCAAAATATTTACAAAAATCAAAATGCTTATTCCGGATCAAAAACTAGATTCCCAGAAGAAGGACAAACTAGTTCTAATAGCAATGTCTTTACTACCAATAATAATAATAATAATAATAATGGAGATAGATCTCGTACAGGATTGCCTATAAGTTTCCCTGATTCCCGACTCCCTGTCAATGCCGCCTCATTCATTGCCAGTAGTAGTGACCCTTATTCCCAATCTACTGGATCTTCCATGTCCTTTCCAAAAGAGCGTCAAACCAAATTCCCAGATAGTAGTAGTAGCAGCAGTAGCACATTTAGTGATCAAACCGGCATTGGTAACTATCATTCATTCAAAAACAATGGTGACAACGACGACAATAGCTTCCAACCAGCACAACCACAAGGTTCAGCTTCAGTGACATTTCCATCGGACACGACTTCGACCTCGACTGGTCACATCCGAATGACAAGGGAAATCCGCTCACAACCACCACCAACAGCAACACTTGACGGTCGTGTACTTCGGTATGAAGATGAGGTAAGCATGAAGTACAAAAACTCATCATAACCCAAACATTGAAAACTGAGGTAGTCTGACCAATTTTTAGAAGTACTTACTTTACTACCGACTTTTTCAACTTACTATAGTAGAAGAATGAAATATTTATTTTGGTTCGTAAAAACCAAACTATAGTAGTCAATTATTGATTGGGGTCTTTTGAAGACCCAAAACTATGGTGCTGTCTAATGGTGCTGATGATGGTGGTTTGACGCGAGAATGGCTGGTTGGTGGTGACCGTTGTTAAAATGACTTATCAAGTTTAATTTTCCGACAAACATCTAATTTAATGTAAAATTAATGAAACTTTATATTTATTTATTTATTTAAATGTGTATGTATATTGTTGTTCTATGCAGAGAGGAATAACTTGCTCTCAGACAACCATAATACAACCACAACTGCAACATGCAACCGACAAGACAATTTATTTAAAAACTTAAAGTACAAACTGGACAACCGTACGCCGTACAGCATGACGAGTTTACTTTACAAACGGACATTCCTCATCAAGAGCTGATTGAAAATATATGATATTTGTGTAAAACTTCTCCACAGAAAATCTGATGCTGTATATAATATTGACACAAGCTTTCTCTGCACACACAATGAATTACGCTTGAGCAAATTACTAACAACGCTTTGCATGTCATTTAACACACCTTATGCCTAAGTAGTAGTGAAAGAATGACTGTTTCCAAACAGTTTTGATTCACATGAAAAACCTTACAATTTGCAACAGAGACAACTCAACATTGGTGGAAGCTGCCCTGGTGGATACGTTTGCTGTCGTAACCCAAGACAAAATAATTTGTACAAGCCAAGTGGAAGCGGATCAAATAACTTTCAACAAGTTGCTAATAATCCATTCGGAGGACAAAATGGAATTAACTCCAACTCTTTCAGCCAAGGACAAGGCCAATGTGGAAAGCGTAATGCACGGGGCATCACTGGAAGGATCAGTAACCCAGGATTTACTGAAGGTGACACTGACTACGGTGAATACCCATGGCAGGTGGCTATCTTGAAGAAGGATGGATATGACAATGGTGAGAATGAAAATGAATGGACAACTCGGTTAAATTCATATAATTGACAAGAGTTATTTTAACGCGTGATATTTCTTCTTCTTTTCTAAAGTGTACGTTTGTGGAGGAGCTCTTCTTGACAACAGGTAATTGTTTACACCCTTATGCAATGCAATCTCTCTACCTTTTGCCTATTCCATTTCAATGTTCTAAAACATGGCAATTCCTATTCGCAGACATATCATCACAGCAGCTCATTGCATCAAGGGTCACGGTCCCACTGAAATTCGTGTCAGACTTGGAGAGTGGGATGTCAACCACGAGACTGAATTCTATCCCCATGTTGAACGTGATGTCGCAGCTATAGCTATTCATCCCGAATTTTATGCTGGTAACTTATTCAATGACATTGCTATTGTCAAGATGGAAGGATACATTGATTTCCGCCAAAAGTAAGTAATTTATACTACTGATTGAAAATCCATAGTATATGGCTTATGTATGTATGTATGCAATACAAACAGAATTTCTAATCATTGTTGTGTCTTTCTGTAATAGTCCACATATTTCACCCATCTGCGTTCCACCAAAAGGATTCGAATTCGCTGGAAAACGTTGTTTCGTAACAGGATGGGGAAAGGATGCCTTTGGTGAAGTTGGAAAGTATCAAAACGTACTCAAAGAAGTCGATCTTCCAGTCCTTAATAACTTTGACTGTGAGCAGAAGCTTAAGCGAACAAGACTTGGAGCAGACTTTGTCCTCCATCCAGGTTTCCTCTGTGCAGGAGGAGAAGCTGGGAGAGACGCTTGCAAAGGTGATGGAGGTGGTCCTCTTGTATGTGAGGTCGGTGGAACATGGCAAATAGGGGGGATAGTGAGTTGGGGAGTTGGATGCGGACAACAAGACGTTCCTGGGGTAATTTTCATTTGGTTTCACCCATTTAATAAGTTTCCATTTCAATTATTTTGGATTTACTTAACAAAATGTTTTTTTTTATTTTGATTGTTCCAGGTATATGTCAAAGTCTCACAGTACAACGATTGGATAAAGAAAACTATTGGTGGGTATTAACCCTTTAAATCAGCAACCGATTGTCACTGATCTCTCAGTGTTTCTGTTTTTTTAAACCTTATTACATCACATTTTTAGGATGACGCCACCAACTCTTAAGTTAACTATTTAAACAACAATACTAGATTAGACATTTAATATAAGAAAGCATTGTTATCATTTCAGTCAAAATGCATCTTATCCCTTTGTACGCAATCGTCTCATGATAATAATTTGTTAAAATCTTATTTTTTACTCGTGTTTTACTTTTGAACGTCCACTCTAGTTTTGCTCCCTTGAAAAGGAAACAAAACTATTTATCTGTACGCTCGATTTTATGAGCTGACCTATAGTAAGCAATAAAAACTTTAAAAATATTTCTGTTGTCAAAAGTCTGAAACTCATTCAATTTATTGGCATGCTACGCTAAACTAACCTTTTCATTTGATAAGCCAATCAGTACCTATCACGCTCCTAGCTGTTCCTGAGTATTCGTTCAAAGTAATTTTTTTGGCTTGTATTACGGGACTTTGCGTCGCCCCTCCAAAAATTAAAATTTTTTATAGCAAATTTCAGCTACGTCTCTAGACCTGCGTTACCAAACATAAAATATTATGCCGGTCCGCCGTCCGTCTGTCTGTATTCCAATGACTTTCAGAGGTTTGTGCGGATGTAATTCGTCCGGTTAAACATAAACGACTAGAGAAATTGTTAGCATTTCAATGACAATCCTGTCATCCACTTATATGAGAAAGCCATTTCCTACATTTTTTATTATGCATTCTTACAGTGTCTGCATTAACATATGTACATAACTTAATCAGGACACATATAATTGGAAGTAACTGCAAAAGGTTTGTGAAATTTCTACTCAAAATGAAACCTCCTGTTGAATTTTACATAGCAGCCTCCTCCGTACTATTTCTATGATTTAGCACTACAGCATACCGAGAAGCCGAAGTTCATTGCATTTCCCCAATAGCTTCAAGCTTATAGCTTTTGCCACAATACACTAAACTACAACCACCAGTAACTAGTTAACCTAAACTTAAATTACACACATCTAAACCTCATTTATTGTCAAGTGAATCAATGCATGAAGGTTTGAAGATTAATAGGTTTGAAATTAGGGGCATTTTATGACTTCTGAATTTTCATTCTTAAGTACATAGTGCATGTGACTTTGATCTGGTTATGTAAAGTTGAGTTTTAAAACATGGATACAGCATCAATTCTATAACTCTAAAACCCAAGCAATTATAGGGAGATAATCACAGTTAGTTAGTAGCTAGTTACACTGGCATTAATTGCTATATTGTTGCCTTTCGCCCCAAAGATCTACTAATTACAATCAACTGAGCCAGTCTCAGAATCCAAATGCCGAGTGGAACTTCACTATAAATGGATGAAACACCAGAATCTAATTGTAATTAATGCGTTTGTTTTCAAAGCTGTTTGCTTAGCTTGCTTAACAAAGCATGCACTACATCTACAACCTATTGGATCCCAAATGATTAAAGTGTTACATAGTAGAAATTGAGCGAGTATTATAAAACCATCAAAACACATAATAATAATGAACTTATGAACAACGCATAAATACTATTTCCTTCTTATTTTTATGAATTTATATTTTGGCTTTGAAACTTTTGCCACTTGATTCTACTTTCAAATTCCGGTAAACTTCGAACAATACAATGTTATCGGCATTGATGAAATAACAATCAATAATCAACAACAATGTAACACAACATCCATTATTTGAACGGGACTACTATTAACTAATCATAAAAACAAACTTTCAATTTATCTTGCTTACCGGCAAATACCTTGCAGCAAGCACCTGGTGAACTGTTGATGATGTCAAAATGTGAATCCAATCCCTCACCAACGAGTTTTAAAAAAAACTTATCACAAACCACACAATATCGCAGTTTAAAAACACTGCTAATGTTCGTAAAAAGTAGCGATAAAAACTGTACTTACAATACACAATTAACTCTTTGCGATGTTCAATGTTGGGACAAGTTAAAAAAAGATAAATACATTTTCATTCTGATGTGCAAATGTTATTGATATCTTTGTTCCTTTGCACATTGTGTGTGTACATAAACACATCTGTCTACGGATTTTGTACAGATAAATGCCGCTTGCGCTTGTGAATGCTGATGCTCGCTCGCTCGGTGTTCCTTTGCTGGAATGAGTTATGCTCTGTGAAATAGTGCATTTAGGAAGCCTTTGCATAATATGCAGTTAAAAAGTTGTAACGTGCCTGATCATTATGATAATAGAAAATGTAAAAAAATCAATTATTCAAGTAATTTTTATTATTATTTGACTACATATATGTCATCATCATACATTTAATCAAATGAAAACAAGCATTTTTATGAAACAAACCGTTAATGAACATGATCAAAATTATGAAGAAGTTGTTTGGAGATATGTAAAAAATCAAATTGCATGAATTCTTGAACTGCTTAATGTCGTGGTATTGGATACATATATAGATACATGTAAGATGAGAATAAGACTAGGAAGAGCATCAATCGTTAAAGAAAACTCAAATTAAGTATGAATAGGAATAGAACTAGAAACAATACAATATACGAATACATTTATATGAAAGAATGGTATTGGAAAGAATTGTCAAGCCAAACAATTTGACTGAAATGGGTATGTATGTACATCAATTTTACGTTTATCAAAAGAAATTAATGTTCAAAAATAGCTTGGGTCTTGGGTGTTTGCAATGAAGAGATGGATTTTTTTTTTGGTTTTATAAATGAAAATACTTAAACATGCCAAAATAAGAATAGGAAGCACTCGCAATTAGAAAGGTACGTACGGACATTACGGAGTTGTGGTTGCATGGAATATTGGAATACATTTTTTGCTAATTGCTTTTCGTTTCATTTTCATAATTATTAATTACTCTTTTTTTTCACTACAAATTACTCACAAGTATCAGGTTACGAGTTGTCGCAGAGTACACCGTTTTATCCAACAAACATCACATTTCTAAAAATTACAGATTATAATGCCTATGTAATTTACACTACATTATAGTATTGTGAGATATGTTGTCTTTTTGTAAACTATCAACTATAATATATAGTCTTCACAACAGAAAAAACAGTCCAAAATAATTACTATTTGTATTCAGGCTAAACATTTAAAGCAACTTAATAATATAAGCATTATAAGGATAAGATTAAATTTCTAATTTCATTGACAATTGGCGCTGATTCAGTATTATATACTACTACATGTAGGTGAATAATAATAATTATTAGTCACGTACAATAAATCGATGGATGATGGTCGATAACAGTAAATTAATACTAATAATAATTAATATTAGGTATGGTCATTAATACTCGTTTGAAAATAAGTTATTTAGCTATAACATACATAATCTTGTATTATAATGGTAAAGGTAATATGTCAGTCTAGCACACACCCACAACAAGAAACAATAGGAAGGAGATTAAGAACTGGGTAATATATAATAATATTATACAAATATGGAAAGAAACGATGAGTATATATTTTTTGGGAAATAATTTGGGAATGGAAACAAAAACAACGGGATAACTTTAACTTTAAATAATACTTAATGTTATATTACACAACCTGTAATATATATAGAGAACTACTTACATTGCTAATTCAGATATCCATCATATAGAATTATGGATTAGATTAGGTTAAATATCATGTAGTATTCTGTATTATCACTCTTTCAATGTATGGAAATCTTTCTCAGTAGTAGTCAAGTCTAGCTTGCAAATCTATCTCTCTGCAATTCCACGCAAACAACGGTTTTTATATCAACTGCGACAAAGACAACAAAAAATTCTACTTGAAACGATTCTGAAATGCGAATCACAGGCAAATAAGGCAAGTTTTAAGATATAACCAAGGGCTATGTATTATTATTATTATTATTATTCGATGCAAATTAATTTCGAGCCCTAGTTTGCAAACGCATAATTACACATTATAGCATTTAGCTATTAGTTAGAATTACATGTAATTTCACAGCATGTAAAATGTATATAAGATTATGATTTAGGAATAAGTAATAAAAATCTGGCATTGTCCGTTTTTAGTTAACTGTATAGTATAATGTAACGAGGATAAGAAGCACTCGATTGTGATGACATAATTATAATTATTATGCAACTCCTTGCGTCAACTTCTTAAAGATCGGTGCTTTCACCCGGAGACGGTTTTGCTGACACTTTCGGTGGGGGAGGTGGATGCGGTCTTGGTGGTCGATAAGGCACTCGAGAAGTAGGGGATAATGGTAATTGCTGATTGATTGGAAGTGACTTTGGTCCGCCTACAGTGCAGAAAAAAATCAATATTTAGTTTTCAAACAAAACACGGGATAATACAAAGAATCTTTTATCAAATTAAAAAAAAACATAGCTGCTTACCATTTCTACACACTTCACCAGATTCCTCAGAAATTGCGGTTGATCCTTCGTCTACATTAGATTGACTAGCATTACTACCATCTTGATTGTCACTTTCACCACCGCTTCCACTGCTTAGCTCGTGGTGTTGAGAAACATTGGCACTGCTGGGTGCTGCTGCTGAAGGTATGGCACCCTTATTTTGTGACTGCGTTCGCTTTGGAAGATCTCTAGGTTTCGCCATGATTGACGGACGTTCCCGAGCTGTAGGAGGAATTACTTCCTTTTCTTTACCCGCTGTGGGAGGACTTCCCCCTTGAATTAAACTAGCTCGAGGAGCCGGAACTGGAGGATTAGGTACTACCTGACCTTTTGTGTTATTATTGTTGTTATTATTATGTGTTACAGACGCCAGGTCTGAACTATTCTTATTCCCTTCCTCTGCTGATGACTCTTCTCCTGACTTATCCGTACTGGATTTTCTTACTTCTTGCTCTAATTTTTCAAAACCAATATGAATTTCACTTCCTCTTCGTACATCAGCTTCTGATTCGGTGACAGTGGCAGGTGTAGAAATTGCCATAATATTATTAGTTGGTGGCAAGCTTATAGGTGCTGGAGGGTGAGGAGGAGGAACGCTCGGTGCAGCACTGAATATACTTGGTGGCCTTGGGGCTCTCTGATTTTTGTATGAATTGTCGGTATGAAAATGACGAGGAAGACTACAAAATTGATTAGAGTTGGCAAATGCATTACTAGCGTTGTTAGAACTGTCAATATTATCTGTGGTATTATGGCGGCTAGGACTTGGGTGATGCTCTGGAGCAGGAGTAGTAGTAGTAGAAGTGGGACTATCAATACTAGCGGATGCTTTGAAGGATGACTTATACTTCAAAGGAGATGGTTTAGGAGGAGGTTCATTGGGCTGAACAGGTAAATTGGTAAATCTTGGCCGTGAAGAATCAAACTGCGGCTGTGGAGGTTTTGGTGGAGCCATGGAAGTTGGTCTATTCGAATCCGCGCCCAAATTTAGCTTTCTATTAGCCAGTTGACTAGGACTTGGTGGAATCCACATACCTTCCCGTTTCTCTTTCTCAATACTTGCTGACATTCTTGGCTCTGAAAGTTGCTGACTATTCCTATTATTAAAGCTATTAGTCTTTGTAAGTTGTTGTTGTGCGCTGGAATCTTTCTCAGTCGAGTTGTTTCTTTGAGGAGTGGGGCTAGTTTTTGTTGGATGTGGATGAGTAGGTGGAACTGGGGCTGGCTTATTTTTTCGCCGTAAAACTGGTTTTGGACTACCATGTGGGGGGCTGTGTTCATCTACACTGCTACAAGACTGGGACCGCTTCATATCCGATTCTAATTCTTGTGACTCGTCTATAGTTGCAGGAGTAGCACCAGACAGACCGTTTGACAAATATCCAGGCGTTCTATTCCCAGTTGCGGTACTCAAGTCCTGTTCAACTGGCTTCACACAGGTATCGAAAAACTCGATTTCTGAAATTAAAATAGTATTATTCTTTTAGTCTTCTTACTCCTAAAAAACATAATGGATCCTATGTTTTTTTGTTAGCATGCACTTCCATCTTGCTCACCATCAGGAAAGAAATAATCACAGTATGAAACTAACTGGTCCAGCACCGAACTGTAGTGATGAGTCATGGTCATATTCATACCCATGGGATTATTGTCACCCGTCAAGTCTTCAGCCTTAATATTCGACCACAACAAGTTGGGGCCAATCACAATGGCAATATTTGCAGGGCTCATTTTGTTCACATCTTGATGATTACATATCTCTTTCAAAAACTTGACCAGATAAGCAAGATTATCCAGATTATATTTTGGTAATTTCTGTACTACAGTCCATAAAGCTTTAAGTTTTTCTTGTCCTTCCGTTATTCTAATGGCATTCATCCAGTCATCATAAAGATCAGCAGTTAAAAGTGGCACTGGTAGCTCGCGCAAATAACACTTGAGTGCATTAGCCATCACATGAGGATCACCAAATTCTCTCAGGAGTCCATCCAAATCTAGGATTCCTGCATCAAAGGCAGACTTTAACTTTTTGACTTTTGAGGCACTTCCAGCAATTCTAAACAGGCCCTCTTCATCAAGTCCAGTCTCTATCATCCCACATATGCACAACTCGATAGGATATGCTATTTTACGCTTCGTCGTCATTAAATGATCCCCTAAATCCTCCCCATAAACGGGTTTATGAACCGAAGATGATATGGCAGAATCAACTCTCGGGACTAACTCTTCAAGAATATCATGAATGGACTTGTGGTACTCCTTTTGATAATTAAGCAAATTTACGATTAGTCGAGAAATCTCAGACTCTCGAGCTAATAAGGCATACATTTCGGCAGCTAGGTTATCCTGTAAAAGATGAGAGAACAAAATACCTCTTTAGCTAAACTAAATTCGCACATTACCCTACTACAGTAATTAATTCCTTTTTTTTCAATCCAGACAAACAAGCAATCATATAAACATAAATCATTGTCATTACCCGACATTGCTCTACTTTTTGTTGCGCATCTTCCCACTCTTCTTTTATATTGTCAATTTTCCCAGTCGTTCCCGTTGACATGGAATGCCGACTCGCTTGTTGTAACTTGGCTTTGGCTGCATCCATATTTTCTGTGAGTTTGCTCAGTGTTCTCTTGAGCTTATAAATATTTGGAAGGTCATGTTCTAGTATGACTTGCAGCGGTTTTAAAACACATTCCTCAATTTTGATTTCAAACTCCACCACAGCTTGACCAAGCTTCATCTCGATTTGTCCGCCTTCACTCAGGACTTCCCTGTTGTCATTTAAATCATTAAAAAGCAAAGAGACCACTTGTTAGCATATATCATTTCATTAGCACATCTCAAGTACACTTTACTTAGCCAACAGCAGCGATAGATGAGATGAGATGAGATGAGAGAGAGAGAAGAAAAAAAAGCTTTCAACTCATATTCATAAAAATCACAACTGTCATAAAAAATTGCTACTGAGAGTGCATGCTAATCTATTAAATAAACGGGATGCTCATCTCATTCCTCATCTACCCTGCTGCCTGATCACCAATGAGCATTCCATCATAATCATAATATATAGCTGTTTCAAATCGACTAGCGCAATTTTGAGTAAACCACACTTGTCCATCATCTACTGAGTGGCAACTGCTAAACATTAATTTAAAAAAGGTAATTTTTTCTGCAACTTCAAACTTTATGAAACATGACGTAGAGAATAGCTGCTGCGAACATATCAACTTTCAAGCTTCATCTCTTCTACTACTACCCATTCAATTATTCACATGTCATAAAATATTCACAAAATATTTAAAGCTCTGGTGGTAATGTGAACGTTTATATCCCGAAATCTCCTTCTCTACACACATAATTTTGTTGGCTATTCATGAATTCATTTCAATACTACACGTGTTTATCCTCATTTCATATCATTGCTTTACTTACCCCAACACAGAATTATCACCGAGCTGCTTCCCACTGGTGACCATTGCTGATCCCAAAACAAATTCTGGAACCTTTCTCTGTTTAAAACATAAAAAGGTTATGCATGAAAGGATTGCTCATCAAATCACGTCACAGGTTTTAAATGTATATTTTTAAGCAGGGAAATAGCAGCAAACCAGCTAAATTGATAACGGAAGAGAGAGAGAGAGCAGTGAAAGAGCGGAAAAGGGGCAGACAAGGCATCACAAAGGTATTGCAACAAAGAGTTTACATTCAAGGGAAGAGCAGAAAAAGACGCAGGTTAATGCCTTCCCCCTACAAAAAAACAAGTAGCATTTAAAGAAAAGTAGTGGCAAACAATATATTAGTCCAAAACAGCAGGCACAAAAAAACATGACAGGTGGTAGGCAGGAAATGAATTGGGTTGAGGCTGAAACAGAGAGAGAGAGAGAGAGAGAGAGAGGCAACAGGCAACAACGACGAACGGAACGGCAAATATAAAGTCTCATTCTAAAAAGCATGTTCACATTATTATTTTTATTATTGGGAGACAAGAAAGAAAGGAGTAAATAAAATAGAATTGCTCAGTTAACGTTTTTGTACACCTGAAATTGAATGTTGAAAATTGTACTCACGATTCTTTTATCAATGGACACTCCATCCTTCCCCTGACCCTGCAGACAAGCTTGCACCCTCTTCGCAGTCGTCTCACACGTTAGCTTAATTTGGTCTATTCTCTTCTCCGCTTCTTGCAATCCTTCTGAAAGCACTTCCGTTCGGTCCGGCCTAGGCGTTTATGCACACAAAAATTGAGTTAGAGAGAACAATTCATATCAGAATCAACCAACCGTACAAGCACACAAGGGGCATTTTACTTTGTATTAAGTGACAAGCATTATACTAAAAAACGTATTCAGATGTGACTACTTTCCTATCGTGTGAGCCATATTATATAAAGTACCGAACCAAAGAACCTATGTTGTACAATTTTGAAGCGGATGGTTGCATAAAAACATCACCATGATATGATGAACAAGCTACCAAACCCTTATGCCACTCTTAAAAAAAACCTTTTTAAAAAACAAAGGTTATTGAAGGAGGTTAAAGAAATAATAAACCCGTGTATGATTGCAAAAGGCGAATCAAATCATGTAAAAAACATTTCAGATCATTTCAATAAATAAGATTCTATAATGCGATCATTCTAATTCTGTGTAGGCATATATAAACTAGGTTATGAATCATTAAAAGGAAAGGGATGAGAAATCACAATTTTTTTTAAAACTCCTTCTTACCTTACAAAGGCTTTATCTGCGAATTGTTTGATCCGTTTCATATTGTTGAGATGTTGTTAATACTCTTTTTTTACAAATGGAAAATTGATTGATAAATGCGAATAATATATGGCAAAGATGGACAAAGTAGAAAATACAATGATTCGTATTTTTTATGATATGTCATTCGTGTAAATGAGACCTTCATTCACAATAGCTGGTTGAGGGACACAACACAACTCTCAACTTTAAAACTCACATCTTCCTCACAACACTAACACAGTTATTCTTTCGCAGCAACATAAAAATTATTATATTGACCGACATATTGTCTTAAAAAAATATTTTGTTGTAATGTACACAGAAGAGCTTTTTAGCACTTGCTTCGTCTTCCTCTTCAGCTCGCTGATAATGACGAACTGAGCGAAACAAAACCAAAATATTTATCTATATTCTGTTGTTAAAATCTGGGAATCAAATAAAATCCAATTGAATACTATCCTCAACGACATAATGGGGGCTGATGGTATTGATATTATTATACTGGCACTTGCACTGAGCTCTTCTTTGGCTACCACAAAACTATATCTATTAACTGATACACATGTTGAATCGGTAATAAACTCTACGTCCAGAAGAAACACAAAACTTAAGGCATGGCATGGCCAACCAAGCCGATGCAACGGTTATGTTGCGATCAGACAATATGTAAGGTTGAGGTCATAACAAGATTAAATATTTAATGTAATGTCCACGTCGTTGTCGTTGCGTTGGGGTGTTTGGTTGGTGTTGATTTGATCCAATATAGCACGCATGTACAGATATATGTTATCTTTATGACAATTTTTTGTTTTGATAACAGGCAGAGACGTGTTGAGGCTGAGATATATTTTTCTTAAAGTTTGATATCACTCTATCAGTAGAAAATGTGACGAAAAAAAATGTTATTTGCTTGCTGCACACTACTGCACTGATTCTTATGACCGTGACATCCTTTTCATGGTGGCAGAGGAGAGATCATCTAGTTGGTGTGAACTGAACACGGGAGCTAAAACAACTACTAGTGGGTTGTGTGTCCATATAATCCACATTGGGTGTGAAAAAGTCCTTGGATTTAACCAGCATTATTCTGAAAGACAAGAATAGGTACATTTATAAAAGCTAATACTCACACATATTCATATATTTTCATTTATGTTTTAATTGGATTACTTTTGTGTAACCCGCAAAAGTAACAATTTAAGACCTGGCAAGTAATCAAATGACAGGATATTCCTGGAAGGCTATTATCAAAGCGTGCATCTATTTAGATCTAGACATGACTCTTACAACATGCACCCTCGAATTCATTTAGAAAAACTTTTTTTTGCATAAGTATATCAGTATGGGAGACAAGGACATCTGCTAAGGTACAATACAATACATATGACCTGTGTAACTATTTTGTTAACCAATTCCAAGAAATTGATGAGTTGAGGAATATAAACACTCTTTCACTGACCTTTAAAGTCTTATGAAAAATGAACCATTTTACGTTCCTATTCTGAAACTAGAGCTCTTCATGGAAAAATCATGCGCACACTCTTACTTTATACCAATTTCTGATTTTATCTGGTATTTTACAGCAGAGAAGAACACCCAAAGACATGCAAAATTCTCAATGTTAATAATATAAAAAGTACCTAAACCACGATCACTCATCGCCTCAAGTATTGAGTTAATGTCTAAAAACAACCCAGATCCAAAACAACTCTTATCTCCTCTCCTCAAGACCCATCCATATGATGATGACGAGTGTTATACCTTACTTTGTAAGTATTCCACTATTCCATACAACAATGATATATACCACCAAGAACATGAAGCAGATGTGAAACAAGTAAGGTACAAGCTTTACATCTGCACTACATTCATAAAAGTGCCTTCACTCATACTTAAAAGTCAGCAAGCAACAGAAGCAATTAATAGTAAACTCAAAAGTTGATATGCTGATGATGCGATATTATGGTAAAAGCGATGATTCATCTCCATCCGAAATGTCTAACCCAACTGGCCATAAAATCTTACCTAAGAATGGAAGGAGAAGGAATGAGTGTGCTGCAGAGAAATGTCAAACATGCTCACTTTCAACTTTTCTTTGTACATATGATATTTGCTTCTTCAGCATTTCATTATCTTTTGTACACCCACATATTCAATATTATAGCAACTATACGATGCTTAAGCATACGCACATATAATCAGTACACTTGTACTAAACACTGAGCACTGCATCACACCGCAATGTACTCATACATACGTACGTATTATGAGTGAGTGTATTTTCAATATTGCATGTGACTTTTAGTTGACTGCAGAAGCACAAGACGGAAATGCGTAATGCCAATGGGTACATTAAGTCTATTATGGAAAACCACAAATCGAGTAAAAAAAATAATCTAAACACGTTGTGTAAAAGTAATTAAAAAGCTTTTAAGGTGGTCCTACTATCTTTTACCATTTTAATTTTTCATCACATGCAATGTGATCCAATGTTTGGGCAGATGTACTTAAATGTTTCAATATTTCTGTCGGTAATGTACAAAATTATTAATTTGTCAGAAAAATATCCACTTTATTGACACAAAAATACAGAATGAATATGTATGCTAGACCGTATAATTCAGGCTTCTGCAAAATAATGAGCGTCTAGTCTACATTATATCATATGTGTATTAAAAGTCACAACGAAATGGTGGTATTTGATTTAATACTGATATTAAGAAACCGCACTTCTTGTTCGTCACTCAGTCAGTAGTCGTAATGAGTTTTGGGTTTATCAAATTTTTATTGCGATTTTAAGTTATGGCTTTTGTCAAAAACATTTTGAACCTGCTGGTCAGCAAACACTAAACTAAAGTGAACATGATACTTATAACTTTTAACTCCCTAGCTTACACTGACTGACAAGTTCATGACGACCTGTTCCTGCAGCTGATGCTGCGACATGATATTTTTTATGGGCAAGAGGAGAATGAAATAATTTAAACCATGCATGGTTGCTCACAGTTTAAAGAGACAATAATTTCAACATTTTCAACTAGAGTCATTGCATTGTGTCGTCCTGAACTGTCCGCCCATGATTTTATTAAACCTTTTCCTGTTATGCTGTACGTTTCAACATTTTATATGCATCTATCTGCTCCTGCACCACTTATATAGCTAATCCCTTCTTCAGTTTTACCAATAAACCATGGCTTTCATCCACTTATTATTTCACGACACTAAAACGTAGAATACGCAACTATATATGTGTTGTAAATTGTAAGAGCAAGCAGGTCCACCAGGAAAAACAGTTTTTTCTTTGTGTCATCATGTTCAATACCATAAATGTAGCAAAAGTAAGTTCGTTTGCCTAGTCAAATACCAATAAAAATTAACAATGTCTGGTCACAGTACTAAAAATCTACTATTTGATTCACTCTTACAAAACAAAATATTTGGGCTTTGTACAAGTTGCAGAATGCATTCAAATGTGCAAAAATGTACACATGATGTGAATGTAAATGCGAGGATGATTTACAGGATGTTAGTCAGTTGCACCTAATATGTGTCTTCTAGTTCTATCCTGTTTGAATACAACCAGTGACCATACTGCACCACCAGGACAGGCCGACCGCTCAGCATTATTTTATGCCTTATCCAATACGATCAGTTATGTATAGAAAAGTAGAAAAAAGGTCCCATAAAAATGAATGGAATCACATTCATAACTTGCCAGCTGCAAATGCATATTATATCTGGTCTGGTCTGCTTTGCTTTGGCTCATTGGTTCTGTTGTGAACTATGTAATGCATACAGGCTTGAAACAATTAGTAATCGCTGATTCCATGATATGATGTCATGCAAGAAAAAAACAGTCAAAGTGGCGAACTATTTGTAGCTCTCTTTCTGATAAAGAGAGATTAAGAGTGCATGCGCCATGCGGATACCTACCGCCTCTCGCCACACACAGAGAAGAATAAAAGAGGCTTGGAGCATATACTCACTCAGATTATAGAAGGATTAGAGAAGAATGAACTCTTGACTCTGGAAAAATTGTTAAAATCCGAAATTAAACAAGGTGTGTTCGGAAC
The DNA here is from genome assembly GCA_964034955.1 of Orchesella flavescens. Lineage (NCBI taxonomy): Eukaryota > Metazoa > Arthropoda > Collembola > Entomobryomorpha > Orchesellidae > Orchesella > Orchesella flavescens. Next base: position 32,756,284 of record OZ035954.1, on the reverse strand, counting down.
GCAACCTTCTTTAACTAGAGTGGAGTAGATACCTAACGAAAGCTGTAAAAACACTATATTTGCCGAAGCCAAACCCCACGAAACCCGAATATAAGGAAAGTAGGTTTGCACTGTTTGCAGGCAAAGAAATATGTGAAATAGCTACTACGAGTACTAACTTTTGTGACGAGCAGGATGACGTGAGGAGGCTCTTCGTTGCATTTTTTTAAGTACATGCAATATTATCTTGTTTCCATTCCAAACTGGCTTGCTATTGCTACTACGCATCTAATGTAGAAAACTATTATGATCTTTGGTGAAGACAACGATTATGGTGGGGGAATACAATGCATATGAATTAGGTAAACATGAATTTGTAACTAGATGTAGATAGCATAATGGCTAATCATAAAGTCTGGAAAAACAGAGGAGCAAAATGACTAGTTTACATTTGCTTTAAAGCAAAATATGTTAAATAGCATAATTATCCATGTGTATGTATATGAATGTAGATATGTTAAACCAATTTCCATATTTTGTATTATTGAGTTTGGAATTTTTGGTATTATTGGGTATTCACGAAATAAGGAAGAATCTGGCTCTGACTGCCTGTATTGTTTATGTACAGTTTTCAATACAAATGGATAAGATGAAATGAGACTAAAATTAATATTGATGTTGCATCTCCATTCATCATGGAAGGGAGCATACACACACGAAAAGAAATTGAAGAGAAACTTTGACGAGTGATGTAAGCTACAGATACAATCGTGTATTTGTTTTTATCTATTCACACTCATCATGGGATGTAGTAACTTTTCCTTGAAACAAAGGCACACGTATCTAAACACAGATAATTATGTCAATTCAAAGTTGGGAAAACACATTTTGACATTGAGGTATTTAAACGCGATTGGAATTGATGAGTTCTGTCTGGGAATGTATTACGTAGGTATTTGTGTACTCAGAAGAAATGTAAATAGTACAAGTAAATAATGTTGTGTACTATAGAAGGCATAAAGGGAGGAAATTGGTCAAAGTTTATAATTACAGAGGACATGTGTGTACACAACGGACACGGACTTCCGTTTTTGTTCAAGCTTCCTCTTCCAAATTGAAATTAATCAATGTTTGCTCTCTCTATGTGACGAATGACGTGAAAACTATCACTTCAACTTATTTTCCACATAAGTATCAACCGATTACAAGGAAATGAGCGAATTACTTATAAATTGGTTTTTGGTCAAGCAAGACTCATTCAAATTTGAATATATTATTACTGGAAGGATGTTGGGTTGAAGAGGTTTGCTAATGTAATTGGGAATGGAAGCACATAGGATGAACATGATACGATTGATATCCCTACATTTTCAAATTAGATATGACTATGAGGCATCACGATAAATGACGAGGAATAATGAATGCATCACAGACAATAGAGCAGAGATTTGCTAGATTTATCTTCTGCCACAACTTTACTGCTTGCTAAATGACATAATGTATAATCTAATGAAGAACGACCATTAAAATACCTTTGCCGTTAGCTTAAGTTTAATGTAAATCCTAATAGGGTTACCCTATTCCATTACCACCCTTTGGATTGGCATAACTCTTGCTTAACAAATCGTTCTTCCGAACCTATCCGAAGCTACTACATTGTTTGACGCTGATAGCATATTTTAAACAATGATTTTTAGTTCATATAAATGAAAACATTTAACCAACTACCAGCAACAGCTTCTACCGTTTATAAAATTGAATAATACATGCCCGGTTTGCTTTGTAATGTAAAACTGATGAATAATAGCCACACATCATTAACAAGGCCACAGTTTCATTTTCTTTCCCCCTAATTGACAATTTATATTCAAAGAAAGCTATTAGTTTGTAATAGTTGCGTAAAGCTTACCTGTCAAGGTTGTTTTTGAAGTGACGTCCTCAGAAAATATCTAATAAACCATCTTGTTTCCATATACATGTATTTATGTATTATCTCCTTCCACCAAACAAAAGTTTGAAAAACTGGAAGCAGCTATTTAAATATAAACTGCTTGCTTATTTAACAGACAAGAACTACAAATAATGTTCCTGCTCAATTCTTGCATCGCTATTGCACTTATCACAGAAGAAAAATACTTTTTCTTGGAGCTATACTATAATCAGGTAAACCACTTAAACAATCTTCTTGGACTGTCAACTTCGTCCTTAGATGAACTTTGATTGTAGACTTGTGACAGGAAGAAAGGTGGTACAAATGCAGGTGTAAATTAGAAGCAAGGTATTAATCTTGAGGAATAACGACAATGTTTATCTTCTAAAAGTAACACAACAGGAATGATTGGGACGGTTCCAGCGTCTCTCATCTGCATAAATCCTCCGCTATTGTTATCTTCCAGATCTAAAACGAATTAAATTACGAATTTTATTTATTAAAATGAGTTTATTATTGAAACCGTGATGAAATAACAATAATTGTTGGTATTACATAAATTATTTTTTTGTTTTAATGATTCTGTACTTTGCTTTATTTTACGCTCGCTTCCAAAAGAGGAGACTTCAAACAGATTGTGCTACAAGTGTTGATTGTATTTACAACAACTTGATGATGATAATTCAAAAATCTGAACGTGTAGTCCTTCACTGGCTGGTGACTGGCAATAATGGTAATATTCATTCATTCGTTCTTCGTAGCACAGAAATTTGCTCTCGTTTTGCAAATTTTCCCTTTCACAAATCAAGATGAGCTCTTTCAAAACTACTTATTATTGTCGAGTTATTTTTTCTTAATCGTGTCACTTCATAATTTCGTTTTTAATCTCATTCGCAGGCCCAAAGCGAGCCTTAAACTCAGTTTACATTTTTTTAAACTTTACTCATCCGAACTCAACTTGATCTATTAGAAAAAAGTAAAAGGATCACTTGGATTATATTTTCGTTGCAGTTCTGAATTCAGTTTTAATGATTTAAGCATTAGCCCATATCGTGCAAAACCATCTACAAATATAAGAACAGAACAATAATAATAAAATCTCCCTTTAAAAAATAATATTATGTAATTCAATTGAATGGTGCAATACTGCTTTTGATGAGCCTTAGCCTTGTATTTGTATCTGTTCTGTTGTGTATAATGTTTTTAACATACATAACATAAGAGTATCATCACATCATCAAATCAAACTAATGATGAAAAAAAACTCTCGCTTTTTTATACTTTTTTTTTGCACGGTGAGGTCAGCCTGCCTTTAAGACTTGCTTATGTATGTGTTATGTATAATGCACAAATCAAAGTACAAAACGCAATATTTATACTTTTAAGGTTGTGTTTTAAATATACATGTGTATGTCCATCTTCTACCGCACAAGACACGACAAGTGTATTTGAGATTTTGATGGTGATGTGATGGGTGATGATGATGACCATACAAGAGCTCAACTGTTTTTTTCTAATGCTTCCAATATAATGTAATTGTCCTGTTATACTTGCTTTAAAAATTTGAGAAAAATACTTGAAAATATTCCCATGTTTGTCCATCCACATATAGCTAGAGTATTATGTATTACTAAAGAAGTACAGTAAGTGCAATGGATTTTTTTAAAAGCATGCACAAGTGGATGTCTTGTTTTTCTAGTATCTCATCTCATCCCATAATATTATCCTATTACATATTATTCGATACATGTGTGTGGAGTAGAGTGAGAGGACTGAGGGGACAATAGACGAAAGTGTAGTAATATGTAACATGTACATTGTACACTCTCGTAATATGAACAGATTTACATTGTTATTCCCATTTGCACGACCAGACCAGAGAACTGTCCACAATTAGATGGTGATGGGATGATGATGATGCAGGAGTAAGTGCATTATAAAAGCAATGTAATTTTTTTTACACACATGTACTTACTTAATTCCAACATTCTCATTTTTCTATGTAGTCAGTATTCACACTACTAGATGTTAATAAAAATAGGAGAGAGATGGGCATGCATGAGGAGCTTTATGTATGAGACGTGTGTGGGATGGAACAACTAGAGTCAAACTGAGAGGTTACCTGGTAGGATTGAAAGCATGGAAAAGTGCTTTATATGTAGTGAAATAGAGAAAAAGATACACTGAAAACCATGTGCAAATGAAGATTATTCATTGTCTGCATACATGCATATGACAATAGGAGTACCGGAGTGAATATGGGGAGAAGATATACTTATAAAGCAAGTAGTATTTAGAATATGTACAGATGGACGTAATATATTGGACGTTATGCATATGTATCCTTTTAAAGTAAAGCTGAGATGGGCATTTTCTTTCTGATCTTTAGACACCCTACCCTATCCAATGATAAACTACGTGTGTAGTAATAAATTGTAAAGTGTAAATGTAACTCATGAACTTTTTTCTGTGTCAAATTAAGACAATTTTTAAAAAATTGTCTGCAAAATTTAGACTTAACTGATAGAAAGAACTTCTAATTTATTTTTATATTACTTAAATAGTACAGCATTATCAGTTTTGTATTCATCTAATGAAAATGTTGCGCAGAGTTTGATTTCCCTCTTAATTTTGCCTAACCAAATGCTGTGTATCTTGAATCGTTAGTCAATGAATTCGGTTACAAATTTACTTACTCCTAGCTAACCATACGTCCAGTGGATCTTCATAATTATGTTTTTGTTTCAACAAATATAAAAATGCTAGATGACTGCCAATCAATGCTGATGCTGTATATATACTCCTGTGTGTAAAAACATATCCAAGTTTAATTCACGATGGCAAGCAAGTGAAATATATGGACATCAACTGCGTGTACAATCAAAGCACATTGTCTTTGTTCATAAATGTTCATATGTTATGTAGTGTGGTGTGTAAAAATATGTTTCTTCCCTTTGACCTGCAGTAATTTATATTATTTTTATGCTAGAAAATATTATGCATAACAAATAGTCCAGCTTCGATAGACCTAAACTCTAACCTAATCACTTTTTATACGGACAACGAACTGTGGTATATCTCTCGGAGATGTTTTTTGAGGTCCATAGTATAAGTTTTGGCAAGAATTAACCATTACATTAACCAAGAATTAATTACGGTTGATTTGATACTAGTCACCTGAGATTGTGTTTTACAATTTTTTGATAAATGGTTTCTTTGACTCACCTTAATTATGGGTAGTAAATCTAATTTTGCAATTATTATTTCCTGTATATGCCTATATCTAAATGAAAGCAGGGAGTAATCATTTTTTTTACAAACCCAATTGATTGTTGCCGAAAGCATCATGACCATATTATCGTGTTATTTTTTCGTTTAGAATTTCACGCAGCTACTCAAAAGTTCAATGGAAACTAAACTTTTTTTTAAAAAATTTAGTCATTAGTAGGAAATGTGAGAAATACAAGAAACATGCTTTCGATTAATTAATGAAATTCAAACCGATTTTTTTTACTTGTAATTCACTTTTAATTTTATTGTACTTTGATTTTCCCATTTTCATATTGAACAATCATTCACATACAATTTCCAGTTTTTTTTTAAAGAACATTATTTTCTATTTTGTATTGCACTTAACCCCGTTTGAATCTAAATGAACATAATATTGTAATTATTATAGGATACTCCATATGTGTACTGCAGTTTGAACATAAAATTGGAACCTAGCTGACTCTACTTTGGCAAACAACTGAGTACACAAGCAAATAAGAAACTGATTAACAAAACAAATTGTCAACATTCAAGCACCCTACTACCCTCATCCTACCCGCTTCTCATCATACATCATACCCGCAAATAAAACATTCATTTCTTATATCATGATTATACTTTGGATTACTAAACGCTATTTTGTATATAATGTGTGTACGTATAAAAACCCTTATACCTTAAGCTTACCTAATAGTAGACTACATAAGAAGGTAATATAATATTTCCTTTAGACAAAAATGGCCATCAGAAGAACAAAAAAGTATAAAATCAGACTAGCATCTCAACAACTAAAACTTAGTAATCATATTATGAATCCCATCTCTTTTTTTTCTCCCAACAAAGTAAAAAAATACCCGAAATTAAAACCCTATATTAGACTTACTATGATGGTGGTGGTAATACAAAACGATAATAATGATGATTACCAAGCTCGCTGTTTCTTTTGTTGCGGACGAGTGTATATAAATTTGAAATACCTAAGATTCGCTAAGATTCTATCTTTAAACAACTTCCTTAGCACCACGAATGGCAGTCATGATTTGATTAGAAGCGTAGGGGCAAGCGGGGTAGGTCTTGGTGCAAGCATCCATATCTCCCTTGCGTCCAAGGTTTTCAGCGTAGACATAAGAAAACTTTCCAGCCTTGGAGCTCTTGTCCTTGATGGATCCTTGACCGAAAAGCTGGAGAAGGAGCTTCTCATCATCTTGAAGTTCAACGGAGGGAGCAGCAGCGAGTTCACAGACAAGACGCATTCCACAACCCAACTGATCGTAAGCCATGATATCATCAACAGAGGTGTCCTTAACTTCCACAATAGCTTCCTTGACTCCCTCAACGGCGGAAACGTCACGACGTTTGCGTCCCCATCCGTATCCTATTACAAGAAGGGGTTTTTTTAAATTTTAATTGAGAAAAAGTCTAAACAAACTGATAAGCTGATAAAGTTAATATCAGCATAAATTCTAACCTGGACCAGCTCCGATGTCAAAGTTAAGTCCAGCGTGTCCACCAGTCAAGTAGAGAAGACCAGCAATGGCAGCAGCTTTCAACTTGAACAAAGCATATTCCAAAGGAAGGATAACACTCACTGCCGGTACATATCCCTCAGAGGGAACAATGATGGTGGCGAGGATGGCCAAAACGGCTCCAAGAACTATCACTTTGGTTTGCATGATTAATAATTTTTTTTTCACACAAGTGTGGAATCAACAAAGACTGATTATTTCTAGAAAACTAGACTTTTTTTTTAATTGTGGAAGTTTTGGTTGTTCTCTCTGTTAAGATGAGATGTTCTCAGTAGGCAAGATCTGAAGTGACTGTGCCTTATCCAACGATTCTCTCCGATATTTATTTGAGAGCCAAAATGTGCCCCAAAGAGACTACTAAAAATTATTAAATCTCTATAATACATAAACCATTAGACGCAACCACACTTCAATACAATTAAGTAGATCTGTCTACGAAAAAAATGTGTAGTAGTCAATACATAATATACACGCACCAATTTGCATTAATATTAGCACAAGCCCAATGTTTTACATTGCCTACTTGAGATTTGTGTGATGAACAGTATTTTGGTACAATAAGACACAAGTACTTTTCTTGTACGTGGTTTCAATATAAAAAATTGACCAGTAAATGTACCTAAGCAAAATTAGGATTCGTAAAGTCACTTATACAACCTCAAAAAATTGAAATACAGTATCATATCAGTATCATTAAGTGCACTTTTGCGCACATTTTTTCTATTGTCTAGGCTCTGTATATCATAGCAAAGCATATCATTTTTTGAAGAATGAGATAGATACCCTACAACATACAATAAAAAGGCTTAAATTTAATTCCTCATCATCAAAACAAAAGTGGCACAGGAACACACACATACACAGAGTCAAGTCAAGTCGATGTGGAAGTAAAAAAGATTTTTATTAATTTCAACTTCTTGTATAACTATTGCAGAGATTTACATCAGCTTATTATTACATGATTGATAATGCATGTGAGAGTATGTTGTAGCATTTTCGTTAGTTCCGAATTGTAATTGTAAGGAATAGAAGGAAAAGGGAATAAATAGATTTGCTTTGCATGCATGAAAGGTATATAGGTTATAGAAATATAACCATTTTAGAAAAAATCTAGCTAGTAATTTGTAGTGCATCTTGTAAGATAATGTTGCTTATAAGATACATACGTGCTCAACAAATCCACTTCTTGATTCGCGATTCCAATCCTCTGTACCTACACGCTACATCAAAAAATATGATTACAAAATGGGCGTCTAACAAATCTACACACATTTTTATATTATGTGCTATATCCTATATGAAGCTGCAGAGGATAGTTCGTTATCTTTTTATCTTATAAATAATATGCTTATCTTCCTCTACCAGAGTGCATCCATCGACGACGGATACATTGTTAGTTCATTCATTTGGAGGGATTCCTTTAAGGAACCCATGTGCTGATGAATGTTTATAGACAAACACATCATAATAATAGTAAGATTATGTACAGCACATGATCCTTATGTTATGTCATGCATTTTTTTTGGTTTGTATTGTAACTTGACTTGCTACTTGCCCTTTTTGCACACATTGAAATGCAGAATGCAGACATAAAGGCACATTATAAATTCATAGGTCAATTTAGAAGCAAGAAAGGGGGGCTATTATTATAGACGATAACTACTGGCTACAGGCAAACGACGAGCATTAGTAGGTATATGCATCACGTTGCTTGTTGGTATTGGTGTTGGTGTCATGTTCCTTAATGCTTTGTTGCACCTTCATTACAAAAATGTTATATAACATAACTAATCAAGAGAAACAGTACAGTACTGAAGGAAAAGGGGGTGAGGAAGTAGTGAAAAATCACTCTCTGCATGTATGATCTCTTGAAAGGAATTAGTCTACATAGTTTATTAGATCAGATGATTATAGTGTCGTTGTAACTAACTAACAAGTACTACCGTTTCAAGAAGCTCTGACACCTTCAGGTAATAAATACTTGTGATGGTAAGTCGAGCGAAGAAAATGCTTGAAAAGAGCTTATCACATTAAAATCACAACAAATACTTCCCTCATCATGTTTTCCCTAATCACATGTATGTGTAAGAAAGAACGTTGTGTATGTATGTGATATGTATGATTTTTTTGTCCAAATGTAATCCTAAGCATTTCCTCTCAATTACCAATTTATTGTAATGTGTTATCTTTCTATCAAAATTACTTCCAAATTTTTGGCAAACTAAATACATTGTATTTGAGACGGGCACAGAGGCACTGAATAAATATACTTCCCTCATGCCTAGTTAGTCAAAGGAAGTAGTGCACTTGTAACCCAAATCTTGAAATTACGATGACATTTCAACTTGATACATATAATATTGCATTCCTAACCGAAACCCTAGGATGTCTGGCGTTTTTTATGCAAGAATTTAAATATGATTACATAGGCCACACGAATTTTTAAAGCAAGTTACATTTATTTCATTAATGCTCTCTTGTCTTCTTCTTCCCCTTCATTTTCAGTTGTTGTTGGGACCGGTTTGCCTTTGAATATGTTTGAAATTAGTACATTTAGCTGGCAGGCCTGAAATGGAATTGATTTTTTCTAAACGTGGTAGACTTATTGAACAGTTGGTAGATTTCACTATATAGGCACCTGTATGACGAAAAAAATTGCGAAAAGTTACCTACTTCTTACCATCATGTCACATTTTCTTCCGCCAGACGGCTTAAGTAATGTGAATACAAATTAAGATACACACTTGTCACATTTTTGCACAAAAAAAATTAAAATAGGAGCATCGGGTTGATTGCTGCTGCAATAATTAGTAACTCTTTCGTTTTCAACGTCCCTTTTTTGCACTCATATGCAAAATAACAGGTTTTGTTCTCTGCATGGAATTTTAAAAAATCAAAAAATTGTCCTATAATTGAGAACAAAAAATGCTTCAAACGATTATGCGATGTCGAGCATGCTATTTTGGCTTTGGCACTCTTGCAATAATATTATGGCATGACATACAAACTTTTATAATTTGATTACCGAACACCCTACTGGTCTAACTATCATAATGTCATCACATTCTATCCCATCAATCAGTCTCGGTTCTTATCGCTTAATTTGAAAATTTGAAATGCGACAGAATAAGGAGCAGGTGCGTTAGACATCACCCGTCAGTAGCCGGTGGCTACATGGACAGGATTTACTAAAGGGAATTGCTCCAACCAAACACATAATTTGTAATGCGCTTTATTACTTTCCGTACTTGTTCTGCTGTAATAATGAATGTACCATTTTAATCGGGTGAAAAGTTAAGATGATTTAAAGCTGTCTTGTAAAAGTCATTATAAACTTATGTACCTAAAGTTTATTGCAATGTCTATTTGTTTTAATTGTGACAAGTTGAGGTTGGCTTGCATGACCTGTTTGTAAATGTTTCCCTTTCGTTGTCTTGTTCTAAGCCGCTGAAGGAATGACCTGTATTGTATATATATTGCAATCAATGGTTATATAAAAGTCAAACCCACACACATATATGCATAAAAACCTGAAACGCACAGTGCGTAACTTCTTCAAACGCATATTGAATCGTTTCATTAGGTATGCATTACCCACTACTTGCAAATTATTCATTTTTTGAGCAATCGTCCTTTAGGCGAAAGCGGGTGATGTGATGTAGTGTGCAATTTAATTTGTCAAATCAAAACTCATTGTTTTCTCATGTAGTTCACTTCTGTCTTAAAATCGAAAGTCACTTTTTATCTATTATGATGTAATAACATGTACACTTTGCCCACAAGGTGAGGAAGTAGTATCACCATAAAGTTTATATAACTGCCCCATCCATACTGTCATGTAATTTTACTAAAGGAATAAAGAAATGCGTACGATATGGGCCTGCTCAACATATTTTGGGTGCTGCACTGCTCATGCTGTTGACAGTCCACAATACTGAAATTAGGTAATTGAGTATACAATCATTTCAAATTAAGAAGCTCTCGATTGCTTAGCCCAAGCAAGTTGTTGATAGGAAACATCGTTGGTGATTGGTATACGATGCGACCAATGCGAATTGCCAAAAAAAAGTATGATAGCTTCTAGCTAGTTTGTTAGATACAGGATGAAATTTTTGAATATTATTATTAGAAACCCCATTTTTATTGTCTTTTTTTCAATGGGAAGATGAGGAGAAACACGGGAAGTTGAGGAAGTACGTGAATTGAATTGATTCTAGTTGTGAAAATTCAATCGTAACGTAATCATGCGTTCATATAATGCATATGCATCATAAATTTTTTTGGCTAGTTTTTCTAGCATTTCATTACTTCTAAATTACTACTAACAGATCATGTTCGAAATCATGTTTAAATGAGACACGTTTGCGAGCAAACAGGTGTATTTCTATAAAATATTCATAGCTTGTGATTTCTTAGAGATATGTATATTTATCATGCTGCTATGTATGTTAAAAACTGCTTGCGGATAGAATTGAAATGCTGAATTAGTTTTTATTTCCTCACAAGTCTAGTCATGACTTCCAATAAGTACTATCTTCTCTTGTGGGCTAACCGGCATAATTATTTTGTGCATTCATCCATGTAGTATTATTTTAAAAATCGAATGTATTTTTATGTACTTTTGAGCAAACAAAGCACAAAAAATCAACGCAAAAAGATTTGTGAACCGCTAGTTTTGTTTGACTACCATATTTCATTTACAGAAGTTATAAACTACGGAAAAATAATGTGTGATTTTGAAAATTGGATGTAATAATGAGTTGACACTAACTTCCGCTTTTCGATTGTAAAACTTATCGGTTTATGGTCACGGATTTTAAAAAAGTGAATGTCTATGGCACAATATATTATTTTGATTTTTTGGTAATTTAATTCGATTCGCCACACTTTGAGAACTGGTGCAGTTTGCCTTCATTGCAAACAAATGCGCATCAAATTATTGTTTTATCACCAATGTATACAATAATTAATTAATACTAAAACTTGGTTTTATATTTTTATATTTTTTTGGAATGTAGGTCAAACGATTTCAGAAACAACAAAATCACCCCATCAATTGTATTTCGATGATACTTTAACCTGTTTTATGTTTCATATTTATGAGCATCAATTGAATTTAGGCGCAATGAAAAATACTATTATTTGCTATTTTTTTTCATTCCATTCATTTTCATTTGAAGGATGAAGGAGGTATTCCCTATCCCATTTTGGATCTTAGCTGTCAAATTTACTAATCTAAATTTACGATCCAAAATGTTTTCAACTCCTTATCACCATCAACAGTTTTTTAATAGATGTACCTACATAAATTATTTAGTGCATATCACTCACTCCCTTACAGAAGCTATGTGAAGAGAATTAAATGATATAAAAATGTTATTTAACCAAAAAGCTCCAAATGTAAGCTACTGCCTATTTCTTTAAATAATAAAAATATTAAAAGGATTATGAGATTGTTATCAGTAATATATCGTTTACAATTTCATTACATGTGTACACAATTGTAAATGCTTGTTTGAATTGAACTGTTTGCACATAATGCATGCGTAATCAACTGCACTAATATACATGCTAACAACACTCACCACATCAGCTTACCTCAAACTCAAACCAATTCGCAAATTATAAAATGGATTTTTGCACTTATGAAAAAAAGCAAGTCAAGCTTAACTCTAAGAATATATATACATATATATGTATTTTTGAGTACATGATCATATTTGCGATGCATTCAGCTTAATCATTGTCCGGAAGCTTGTATTGTTGATATCATTATTATATTGCTACCGGTTCTCTGTAAAAATATTCACGTTGATTGTGGTTTGGTTATGACTTATGAGTCCGGATCTTCGATCATTGATTAAGGATGGTTACAATTATATAGCTCATGCATTGCATTCTGCACATAAATAGAAATTGATGTCATATGAGGTGTAAAGACAACATTTTTACACGCATGCTAGCAACTCTTAACGCATGTGCATTTTTAGTGTATAATGCATGTTCCGTTTTCGGTCTAGTTGCTTAAAAAATGGGACTTGCTCCTTTGCATAAAAAATGAAACCAACAGACATGAGAGAATATTATGTAAAATGCAATCAATTACTACCAATAATTTCAATAAAAGGAAGGAGTGAGTACCACTACATGTGTAGCTACTAAATGTAATATTTACGTGATTACTTTTATTAAGTTAGATAATCGTGCATGTAAACCAACACACTGTACGCATAATGTGTCATTTTATTACTACTCTCTGATGTCCTTTGCATATTGATGAGCCTAGAGCAGGTCCGGCTAGTGTAGTAGACGAACCCTTTCATGATGTCTTGAATACTTTTAGTTTTTGTAAGAAGGAACGGTGGGGGTACTTACTTTTGCTGCAATTTGTTTGAATAGGTATAATCTGCGGCAAACTTTGGCACTCATCTCATCACATTTCATTTTGGTGGCATGCCATTTACCACTACCACCAAACATACCTGAAAAGATGCCAGATATCGTAGAATAAACCGTCTATTGGGATCTTATCTGGCGCTACTAACTAAAAGTACCGACGGAAATGCTTACAGACTAAGGTGCAGGCTTTTGTTGCAATATGAACAGTCTTTTAGCACATGAATTCACGATAGGTTTTACATGAGGAAGCTGATGCAGTTTGCAGGATATAATGAGAACTTGCACATTGTCTGTTAATTGCAAGTTAATTGTTAACACCTTGCGTATATATAGTACTATGGGAAGTTATTATAAATACGAAAAAAATATCTCAGAAAATGCGAGTTAGTGCATGGTCAGAATTGGGTTGAGTTGATCTTATTTGTATAAATACTCTATATAATAATAATTATATCCTTCTTTTTATTGCTACTAGAGTTCTTTCTTTTACTGCACATCTTTCCTTACTACACCAAAAAAGCTTGTCTGTTTTATTGCAAATATACATTGTATAATAATTACATATAGTTTGTTGCTTGTATTAGTATTGATACCAAAGCCGGTACTAATCGTCTTTATATTTTGATAGGTATGCTGCTACAAAGTTCACACTTTATTGTGTGCTTGTATAATTCATTAGTTTACTTAGAGCATTTTTTGAGTCTGATCACATTTTTTCCCCAAATTGGGATACAATTTTTTGCAATAATTAAGACAAAATGTACAATTTTTTATACACACAAATTGAATGAAATGCAGTTTAATTTGGCTAGTGCACAAAATCGTAATACAAAAGTAATCAGCTGAAAACAATATATTTTTTATGAGAGGAAAATGGGTGTAATCACATTGATTGATCTTGATGCATCTGATCGATAATCCTAGCTTAGTTCAAAGGGCTCAAATTTTAATATAATTTTAGTATGAATTCTAAAGTACGATAATTAAACAATTCTAGTAATCATAATCAACCCCATAGAAAAAGTTCATACATGTGTAGTACACGTGTAAATCTGCTGTCTGCCTGATCTCAGTTTTGTTATGCATGTGCAGTAAGGGAAAGAGTTCCTGATTGATTACAGCTCTATACAGCCGACTTTTTGATACTTACTCATTTGGACAGGAAGTCTTCGTTCATTAGCAAGTAACAGAGAACGTGTGTGTAGTGTGAATAATAAGATTGGGGTGTAAAGTATAATTTATGTAATTAGTGTGCAGGCTTAAGTACTTTCAGACCGAAACTAATTGGTTGACAATTTAGGATATTATGCTTTGTGGTCAGAGTTGAATGCACAGGTACTTTATCATTTTCTACTTTTATGACAACTTTTTTCAAAGCCTTATAGCAGCACCCACGTGCTATTTTCTTGACAAATCGAACAAATTTTTGTCGCGAATAAATTCCCCCTTGCTCGCTCAAACAGTTTTTTTCCTTTTTTTTTATTAGCAATCAAAAAACTGAAATACGCAATATTTTACATATTTTACAATTTATACAACGCATATATATTTGAGCTAGTCGACCATTGATTAGTAAACTTTGAAATGGCCATCATTTAAAAACTAATGTGATGAAGCATCCTCGAAAACTTTCATCACAACTTTGACAAACAAACTGCCTTCATGAATGTATCTTCTGGCATTGCTAATAAATTCGGTACGTCCCAACCCAAAAGTGTGTAAGTTTTCTGAAGTGTCACAGTCATTTCGACCTTCCTGAAAATGAACGCTGGTCACTGAAAAATTATTAGAACGTAACGTTAATCCCAATGAATATTATCATATTTTTTTTCGTCATATCTATATTTACAATTTCACTTTTAGTAATAATAGTAACGTATTTTTTTTACATTTAAGTCTGGCATCTCCACATTCTTTCTCCGTAGCAGATCCATTTACAACGCATGTCTCCAGTCGGTAGAAAATTGTCTTATTTTCAGGTGATAAAAGAAGAACACGAAGTGCAGGAGGAAAGCCAGGCATGTCAGATTGCCCATCAAACATTACCTTCCATTTCGATCTTCTCGGCAGATGTCTTTCCATTGATCCCAGCCTTCCAACCTCAAACTCAAAATTCATCGCCTTCTCCACTTGTTGACCAAATACGTTCTCAAAATCCTTTATTTCCCAGAGCATGGTCTTGGTCTCAGTAACCAGCTAAAACAAAGTTTATAGAACTAAGCGCTCGTTTTAGTAAAATGTAAATGTCTTATTGCAAAACATTAAATTATAGAGCTTACCTTGGAAGTAAAAACTTCATCATAAAGCCTCGTCGTAGAGGCTACTACAGGAACTGGAGTAGCTGCACCAACTCCAGAAAACCCATTTCTGTTACTAGTTGGAGGTGAACTGTTTGTTGTCCTATCACTTCTACCGTTACTACCATTAGCTGAGTCCAATGAAGTGACGTGTCTACCTAACATACTTGATGGAGCAGGCATGTCCACAAACAAGACAAGGCAAATTTTTAAATATAGTTTTTAATACCTGTGCTCTTTTTCCCTTATCTAATTAATGGTAAAATGAATATTAAAATTTAATTTTTCACTGCTGCAGCACCAAAGAAATTTTAAAATATGCTACTACTACTGCTCGTAGTTTTAACAAACTTCTGGTTGAATTGAACAATCAAACTATACTAGTCCCATCAGCCAGCCCTAACCACTTTAATGTTGTGGTTGTTGTTTTGTCACTCAAGTTTCAGAGATTGTCTACCTCAACTGCGTACAACAATCATGCATAAATTAGTAACAGAGAAATAAACATCTAAATAAGTTGCTCGAGGCAATCCATCCAGCTGAGGTTATAGTCTGAGTGAGTGACCAAACGACTTCTTGCCATATAATACAATTAACAGAGTATATACATAATACCTAGCTAATCTAACATCAACAATGTAGTTTT
This sequence comes from Orchesella flavescens, assembly GCA_964034955.1. NCBI lineage: Eukaryota > Metazoa > Arthropoda > Collembola > Entomobryomorpha > Orchesellidae > Orchesella > Orchesella flavescens. Next base: position 32,740,237 of record OZ035954.1, on the reverse strand, counting down.
CAAGGATGCTTTTCTGGCAAAGCAACATCTTACAGTAACGATCTGCCTTCATTTTCTGTAGAATAAACATTCGAATGCAATGTACAAATCTTTAATGGTCGACAGAAAGTCCGATTAAGTCAAATCAAGTCTTGAGTCAAAACATACTTGTATATACTTAAGTATCTTAGAAAGCAAGTTTAGTACGAGACAAAAAAAATACTTGGATGAAACGTTATAAATCGACTACGTCTGCAAATATGAAAAAATGTGTCTGCGATATTCCGGGCAAGTCTTTTGGAATGGCAGCATCAACATCCCATCCCATCCCACCCCAATCTCAATGAAAGAATGGATTTTGACAGCACAGCAATAGCATATCTGGCTTCGTTTCTTGCATAAAGTGATGATGCTGAGTCAGCATTTCTGAACTGAGTTAGTGAATGAAACCGTTTTTCACGAATCACTTTTTTTAGCCAAACCCAAAAATCTGTATCGGTTAATCTGCCATTTACTTCAGTCCAGTCATCAATTGTCTATATTAGCAATGCAACTTTTCCATTCATTTTGGTGCTATTGCACAATGCATTTTCCAAAAGAAAAAATGATAAGATATTGGAAATAAATTCGTCCACAATGCCAAAAGAATAGGGCATATAACAACATAGTAATAAGTCATTTTTATTCCATCCTATTGAGCACAAAAAGTCATAAAAATCATATATTGCCTCAGCTCTCACATTCTTTCAACTCATAACTCATTCTACAGTTAGACAAGGGTCTTGATCTTGAAAGTTTATTCGCTTTTCGGGGGTTGCTCTTGCTTTTCTCTTATAAAAAAAACTCGGGGAGAACTTGTCGCTTCAACAACACACCACTAGCACATTAGCGATACAATGTATGATCAAGAGTCTCATCCCTCATCTCTTCTAGCAAGTTTCTTACCCTTGTTTTCTAGCATGCATGATTATCGCACAGACTGCTGCCGACGTCGTTAAAATGTGTACATCTACATACATATTATGCACGTACCTATATAACAGTAGCAGTTGTTAGTTAGGTAGCTGACACCATCATATCACCAAACCAGCTTCACTATTTATGCTCTTAATATAATATGCTAACATTGCTATAACCAGAACAGAACCCCAAAACCAGACCGAAGTGAATGTCCCTTTCGCCTGCAGCTGATGTCTGTTTCTATAAAATGTCTTTTCCAGAAACATGTGATGTGATCAAGATCTCACATCAAAAAGGGGTGCTTGTCCTATGCTCTCTCCCAGTGTTCATTTTCATTCATGTCTTGCTTGCATGCTACTTTTAGAGGTTAGTTTCAGTTAAGATGAATTGTATATTCTTTAACTGCACCCCTCTCGAAAGCAAACGATGCGATATATTATTTGCTTGCTTGGTGGTAGTGATCGCGCGGATGATGAAGCCAGAAAGGAAAAAGCTTAACTCTTAAAGCTTCTGGCGACTTGACTACTTATGCGTCATATAGTTAGCGTGAATCATTCAATTTTTGAGCCCCTCTCTTTCTTTTCTAGCTTCCTTCCTCAACGTTGGTTGCCATTGCCATTGCATTTCAGTCAGTAGCATGTGCTTCCTTCTTCCTGTGGAAATGCTGAAGATACACAAACACAAGAACTATATCCTCATCACCATTATTGAAGACACAGAGAGAGGAAGAACTTCCGTATTTTTTTTACATTGCTGTAATGACTTTCATGATCATGGATGGGGAAAGTTTCTACGAGGGTGAAGAAGAGAGGCGAGAGAGGGAATGTACATATACGTACGTAAGTACGTATGGTCACATGAAAATTTTGGAACTTGTTATGTACTCATATTCTTTACTCATCTCATGGGGACACTATTACTTCGGAGAGAAGAGGGGGAAGATCTGCTTGCTCCTTGCATTCATTCTTGTTATGAAGAGAATGAATGAATGAGTGCAACTTGTGCAACGACTTCACTTCCATTGTACAAAAAACATTCCAACTTTTGCCTACACTATGAAATGTAATGAATGAATGCGATGCGATGTTCAATGTAATGCAATGCAGTTTCCTTGCTATTCCTCCGAAATTCCCTGGATATTTTTATGGAGGCATGTAGTATAACAATGCTATGGTGTTCCTCTGAAATGCCGGGATCACAGCAAACTACGTATAAATAGGATGATAGAAATTGTAAAGGAATCATTCCCCCCATTCATCCATGATGAGATGATGATCCAAAGAATATTGTGTTTTATGACTGGGTACGCATAACACTTACGCACTTGGTCCTACGTAACTGCTTGTCAACCTTAAGCTCATCATTTGGAAACTTGTTGTCGAAGCGTTTCATCGTCATTCGATTCCTGGCTTCCAGACTATTTTGAGAGCAAGTGTTTTCTTTTGTCAATGTATTGTGACGAAATCATGTGCTAATTGAGACAAAGGTTTGGTTGGAAACGACTATTTTTGTAAATTGAACTCCAAACAAAAAACTTTTTTAAATATCTCTCCTTCGGTGTGACAAAAATTGACAGAGAAATCATTTTAAAAGGAAGTATTAATTGACAATGAATGAGTCGGTTCTATTTCAATTTCAAGTGAGGTGTGACTAAAATAAAACTTTTCTGTGAGGAAAAAATCTAAACTTGGATTCACCTTCATAAGTGTCTTTCCACGTGCGAAGGTGAAAAGCTTTCAACGCAGCACATCATATCTCATCATACACAACTTACACATCAGAGAAACATTTTTTTCATTTGCATTCTTCTCCTGGAATTGGAATTCAGTGTTTGAGGTAAATAATAAATATAATTTTGAGTGGTGATGCTGACATTTTTTTATATATTTGATACAAAAATTGGCAAGCAGAAAATGAAAAGTGTGGTCTTTCATCAATGTGAAACTATTTTGAAGGTTGGGATGATGATAAAAGTGACATTTAGATGTTGGGAAGATGGAAAATGTCATATCTATTCTTTTGTAGACAACATGCGCATAATGGACTTTTTCATTGGATATTTTATATCTGAAAGCTGTCTATAATTTTTGGTGTGCTTTCAACCATCCATCTATTCATTCATTCATTCATTCATCCCATTAAATTCCATCTTTTTCAGTTCACTCATCCAACTTGACAAGACACGATTTTCTCACATTCATTCTTTTGCATGAGATTCCATTATTTTATAACCATGAATAAGTTTTTCGGATGAAAATAGAAAATCTCTTCAGGTACGTAGACATCCCATTTTCATCTTCATCCAAACCTGGCCTGTTAAGGGATGCGTGGCAGGTGTTCATACAATACATGATGAAAAAAACAAGAGAGTGCGATATGTGTAAGTATACGCATAAAACGATGGATGTGTGTACAAAGACATCACGTGGAGATTTAAGTAGAAGATGGTGACAAATGACAAATGAGTGACAACAATATGTTAGGGGTGACCAGAATATTCCGTTGTCGTCTTATCTTCGTCAGGTGCTATGATTACTCGTCCTCAGTTGTTGACACATGAAGGATTGTAGGGAGTATCAATGATTTGGCAAACGGCTATTGCAAAAGACAATACTCAAGATTTGAAACACCTGCACATTCCACTTATTTGGATGCTGATATAGAACAGGAGTAATGTTAAAGGCTACAATACTATTTATCAAATTTTATTGCAATGGAACGAGCTTTTCATTATAATTTTATAGCAATGGTTTTGAACAAAGCACTCGTATATTTAGCATATTATGTAACATTTCAAATATTTAATATCTGTTCAGATCCGCACATTTATTTGGAACATTAACTCCAAGCTTTTCCACAGGATCCCATGGATCGTTCAAGCAATATGCTGATCCAGTCCATAGCTTTTCACTGTCCAGTGATCGCTTCTTTCTGTGGAAAGCAATACGATTTCTCATTAGCCAACATTAAAATCGCCTTCATGTCATGTATTTCTAGGTTTTTAGTATTATTAGCAACGGCATACCTTTTCTGAGAATCCAAAGTTGGTCTGGACATCCAGTAAGGATATTCCGAAAGATACTTCGCAGTAGTGACACAGGTATCCATACTTGCGGCAAACCTTTTGAGGTCAAATGTGCTGAATAAGTATTGCCATACCTTTAAGGACTCTGGTCCAGGCCTTGTCCTAAAAAACGAATTCGTAATATATAGGGACTTGAATACGTTAGGTTCTGAATCGCTATAAAATGGCAGTATATGTTACATACCATCGGTAGATTATTTCATCATTAAATAATGTCTCCAATTTGACCATCATGGCGCTGTGGTCAGCAGGCTCCAAATGGAAATATTTGGAACAATAGTAATGAGAAAAAATAATCATTTTCCATACAGTTTCAGTTGGAAAGTCGTAGAGTGACCCGTTGAACTTGTCAGTTGGTGACATGTAGAATGCTTGATCATCCTTGATAGTAGTGTTCTCACTTGTTACATTAAAGTCTATGTCAGGGGTGGACGTGTTGTAGGCATATTTGAATCCCACGTTGTGCATCTGATAAAGTTTCCAATAAAAAATTTAGGATTTATGTAGGTAGCACAAAAGTTATATTGCTACAAGCTACAAGGTAGCTATTTCACATCTTTATAAAATACAAAACTAGACTTTTTTTTACCTCCTCGTCACACCAACAATACGTCACGCCTATAGGCTCGTATGGATCATCCGTTAATTTTAGTGTCTGCAGTTAAAATTATAATTGAACGTTTAGTCAATGTTTAGCTTCGAAAGTGTTGAAATTCTAATATGTCTAATAATAACAGTACATACCTTTCGACATTTTGCATTTTGTTGCTTCACCCATTTGTGTTGAAATTTATATTCTTTTGCCTCGTTGACACATGAGTCCAAATTCTTAAGAATCCTTTTGAGTTGCTCCCCGTCATCCAACTCATGACCATTCTGATAAAAGTCTTTAGAGGCTAAATACAACAGGCGGAAAATCCGCATCATGGAGTTGGCCAAGAATTTGGGGGCTTCTTCATTAGGACAGGCTCGAACGAAAACTTCCTTGACTCTCCTCATGATTTTCCATTCTGGCGTTTTAAGAAGGGGTGGCCGTTTCTTGTTGAGAAGCCAGTTGAGTTCGAGCTTTGCAACGCGAAGATTTGCAACGTTGTTCATGTAGTCTTTCTGTTCCCATTTGGCTGCTTTGTCTAGTTCCAAGGGTTCAAAGTCTGGACCTTCATCTTCAGCTTGTCGTTTATGTCTATGCCGAATGAGTTTTGGATTTGTGACCTCTGTTTGAGAAGAACCAAGGTTGGTTGAACAATCAGAGGGGCAGTTATTGCTGGCTTTGATTATGTTTCCACCTGCAAATATTACAAGTTTTAAATGACATGTATGAGGATACCTTAATTTTAATATTTGAAAGCAATTATTATTATTTTTCATTTCATGACATTATCTTACTCTTCATGTGAATTGCCTGGCCAGGTAACAACTTGAAAACTGTTGTTTCCTCTGTGAGATCCTTGATCGCATCAAAAAATAATGGCTTGGGACATTCCTCCGTCACCTTGATATACTTTATTCCAGTTTTTATTTTGTAGATGAGAAGCATTTCCTCTGACCAATCTTTCAATTCAGAGTCAAAGCATACGGGTTCCTCTTCATCGTCCCAAATTTCATTCACGGGTCTTAATTCTTGCCAATCATTATGACTAGGTTTGACCTCCAAAACCACTCGAGTGTTCCTCCCTGGTTTGAGACGAAGAATCGTGCGGTTCGTCTCGGCTGAGTATTCATATGGCATCATAAATTCATCTGAAAAGGTTCGGAATACATGACCATTCTCCTTGGTCAAAAAGTTTGTGGACTCAAATGCATTATTAGCATTTCCTAAGAAGGCCAGCTTTTGCATCTGAAATTAAATATTGCCACATAAATAACTTAAATTAATATAAATTATGCACAAGATGTTTTTGCTCGTTTCTGTACCTTATTGTTCAGCTGAAAACAGTGACCTTTCCCGTACACCACGTAGTAATCTTCATCGCACCAACTTTGACTAATTGCCCATCTATTGTATTTTATACACAGAAATATATATTAGTCACATCTTTTATTCGTGACATATGACAAATTTAATTACTACTAAATTTTTATGAATCTTACAATCCGTTAAGACACACACAACCCCCTGCAAGGCTCTCCGATAACCACGCTCCATGTGGACACTTATCAGCTTCAACTTCGTAATGGCGTGAACTGGACGCACTGTCTTTATTGCAAATCCTCAACCACCCTTTGTTCTCTTGATCTGCTGGATTAGTCAAGCATATTTTTACCAACAGTAGTAAATGCAATACGATTCCCAATAATGGAAATCGTTTCGAACGCCCCATTGCAGGAAATTTTTAGATATTAAAAGTCAATTTGGGAGAGTCATATATAACATCTAGTTGGACTTGTTTAAAATGATCTGCTCTAAAATGTATTAACGACACAGCGAAATCGTTCTTATGTAATTTTTGATGATGTTATAATTTCAGGCTATTGTTTGTTTTAATTAATTTATGGGTTTATATATATTTCGTAACCTCGTCAAGCATTGCTTAATTTAGTAAAAAAAACTAAGCTGGGGATGACTAAACCCTTAATATGCAATACTGAAGACTGAAGGTCATAAGGTAGCACTTGGCTAGGCTTGGCTTGTTTTAAAACATTATTTTATTTTATACTTATATTTCAGGTTGAGGAAATGAGGACCAATATGTCAAATTAATGCTTGGTAATCCTTATGTTATGCCATTATAATTCTATTAAAATTTGTCATTAAAACAAATCATCATCATCATCTTATTGCCTTGCCCAAAAATGCGTTGGGATTTTTTCCGCTATTTGCTCGACATCCAAGGCCTGACAATGGCCGGGAGTAAAGATGGAGGAGGAGGACGGGAGATTAGTGGGCACAAAGACAAAGACAAATCACAGCCACAACTTCTTTCTTCCCGAAATCTTCATCATGATGATCACCACGTTCACCATCTTCATCCTCAACAACATCTTATTGTAAGCATTTCTTCCCCAGCAAGCTCCAATAATGGTCACGACCACCATCGAGTTGTTGGTGATAAAAAATCACCTCATTCTCATTCCACCCTTCCCTCATCTGATAAATCCATTTCATTGTCATCATCACTCCCAACAAAAACCGGAGGGACAAATAATGCCCATGATACAAATTCCCTTTCTTTACCTAATGATAATGATAATGACAATGATACTATTGCTATACTCGATGATGATGAGACAATAATTAATCACACGATTCAAGAAAAGAAAGCCATCCTTTTGTCTCCTTCCCCTTGGCATAATAAAAATTACACGGTAATCAACTACAACGACAATAAAGGAATTGCTAATCAATCTTCTCCTCCTCCTCTTCCTTCAAATTTCATTATTAAAGATAACAGCGACAAAAACTACAATACCTTTCCATCCAACAACTACGACAACGACTGTTTGAAGACTGTAACGGTAAACATAAATTACAACCGGGTTGTTGGGAGGGACACAAATCATGAGCCAGTTGGAAACAATTTGCCATCATCAACTGGAGCAATTTGCCTTTCTGATGTCAACAATCCTGGCCCAAGTCCAAAGATCTATGGCACTGCCACTGCCGCCGCCATCCCTTCACATCTCAAGACCAATGGTCATCATCATCAATACTCGCCTCAAAAAAGTGGGTTGAGTCATCATAATCAGTTCCAGAATCAAAATGAGAGTTGTTCCATAACATCCTCATCAACGGATTCGAACATGGCTGAAGCGAATGGAAATGGGATGATATTACTACCAGGAGGAATTGAGGAAGGGCAAGGTAATAGTAATGAGCCAGCAACTGAAGATGAAGCTAGTTCCATAGATTCAAGTAGTAGCAGTATTAGCAACTCAGCACAAAATGAAAAGCCTTTGGCCCTACTTTCCTCCTTTCCACCACCACCAGTACCACCAACATCTTACAGTTCTTTGAGATGGACAAGGGCAGTTGCAAATCAAGAGTGGAGTAACAGTTTTCCCAGGGCTCAGCAGATCCTTCGACCTATAATTTTGACTAGTGACCGTGGTGGTAGTGGATGTGATTACAATGTGGAATCATATAGAACTTATTCACCTCCAAGGATAAAGGGAGGACGAGGAGAAACTAGGAGAAATGACATCACAAGCATTTGTGATAATAACACCCAGACTGTCAGTAAAAACACCACAACGGCCACTACAAACACAACCGCCTGTGCCATTAGGAAGATTGGAAGTAGCGGAAATGAGCCTAGGCTCCTACTCCCTGCTCATCTCCTACGACCTACTTCTTCTATAATTGGTGGTAATGCAGTATCAGTATCATCATCAACAGTAGTACCACCAGTAGCCATTGCCACAACGAGTGCTAGTGGTATAAGTGTTGGTAGTTGTGTAGCTAATAACACGCCTTTTCTGTATCAAGACAAGTGGCGAGTGTTATTTGATAAGTTTGATCGGGAAGGATTTGGAGAGATCACTTGGACAGATTTTCTCTTGGCTTTGAGATCAAAAGAATTCAAGTCGGCTATCGAGCCTGGAAAACTCCAGCTACTTGAGGATTTGGCGAGAGTTCATTCGGCCCAGACGAATGCCATCAGCTTCCAGCTATTTGTTAACATTGTAAGTAGCCCCTCTCACACATTACACTTTCTAACCTTGGCTTTGGCTTTTCTTTCTTCTCTCTTCTTCTTCTTACTCATTCTTTCTTACTCATACCATATACCAAAACCCTTTCTTTGGTGAAGGAATTTTATCACAGCAAGCAGCATAAAGCATAAAACTTATATGCTTGTACAGTATATAGAAATTAGGGAAGGGAACATAATATGAGTACAAATCAGGAAATGATTAAATGCATCTCGAAAAACTCATGATGATGTGAGGTACTTTTCTCGTACATCCTGTGCACTACGTGACAGGTACTAAAACTAACAACTTACTCTTGACAAAGAGGGACAGAAAAAAACACATTTGGAATTCTACTGATCTTTACCGCACCACACACAAAGAAAAATCTTTGGGACGCTTCTATGTATGTACATATACGCAGCATATAATATTATTATGTCTATTGCGTAAAGTTTCGTGCTTCATCATAAAGCACTGGAGTTCTTATAAGAGAAGCGGTGGTGGTAGAAAATTAATGAGACAGAGATCAGACAAAATAAGTACTTTAGCTTCCAAACAATCCTTTTGTATGAGCGCTCATGAGCAATGGCACTTTTGGTGCTAGAAAATCCATTTCAACTGCTTACGGTTCACACATGAACACAAAACAAAACAATGTGTGTGTACCTATCCTTCTCTCTGTCGCTATACCTGTGGCCCAAAATAAAAAAAATGTAATGCGTACAACAAACAAAAAAGGTAACAATATAAATGAATCACCATCATCATCATCATCATCATCATTTTCCTAGACCTAAAAAATCATGTATGTTTTTAGTTTTTGTGTATGGTAACTCTCCATCTGACTTATGTTCACCTGTCTTTCTTTCTCTTTAACAAAGACAAAAAGTACATGCATTGCATACATAGTTTGGAGAGGTGGCTGGTTAGCTGCTATTATGCTTAGCTTGTTATTTACATGTTGCGCTCAAAATTGATGACTATATTAGAGGAGATGTGACAGGGAAAATGTTTAAAGGTTGGATTTTTAGACATGGAAATTTTTTATGAGGAAAGACGAACAAGACACAAAGTTTAACGAGAGTGAGTATAAGGAATATATGGTGCATGGTACTTTTTGAAAAGATAATATGATATGATGATGATGACCAAGAATTGTTATGGCTATGGTTATTCCATCCCTTTTGCTGGACTCCGTGCTACTACTTTACTTTTCTTTTTTTATCATGCTGAGCTCCCCTATTTTGGTTGTGCTGTTGTTGATAAGATGATATGATTATGGGTCTCTTGCATCTTTGTTCAAAGATTCAGGATGGACTTGACACACAGTGACTTCTGTGTATAAGCTTGAATGATATAATATGGAACTTTTAAGTGCGCAAAGCTAGATTGGATGGTGCTTGGTGTCGGCTCTTGCGGTAGTAGAAGAGTAGATGCACACCATGCCAAATACCAAACCAAAAAGTGAGTTATTTCATTTTTGTTCGTGGTAGGTAAAACTTCATGCTTGTTACGGAAAGTGTGAGGTACCTTGTTTCTGGAGAGAGAGAAGAAAAAACAGGTGAAAAAATATCGTTCATTTCTTTGTCCCACTAGAAAGGATCTTATTTGTTAAAGTAGATTTGATTTGAACGAAAAATCATAATCTTTGAATGGATGGATTGAACGTAACAATTTTTAACGAGACCTCACTTGTCAGAAGCAATTTCATTTTCTTGTTCAAGAAAAATTACACCGACTGTGTGCATATCTGTATCTGACCACTTGTTCCTTTTATTTTTTCCTGGAAATCCAATTACTGTCACTTTGTAGCTCAAACAAATTGTGCCGCACGCACATTGTAAAAAGCATAGCTTTTGGTGGTGGAAGACTATATCGTGCTTGGGAGATGTATGGATGCTCAAATTTATGTTTGTTGGCGTTCCTTCTCTTTCTTTGTCTTAAGTGATCGGACCATACATAATTTGAAGTTAAATTGAGCGAGGAAATGCCTAAGGATTGCATGTATGTATGTATGATGTATTGCTAAAGACTTGAATCTGCCAATTTTCGTTCTTGTGTGTGTCGTAAGCACATTTAAGATAGCGAAGATGTGGTTGCTCACTAACCAGATTCTTGTTATGACAAATTATGTTATCAAACCCACATTGCATAAGCAATAACTCAAAATTTAGCCAACCCTATAATGAGAAGTGTTCTTAGAAAAGTAACTTTCGCATAAATTTTTGTTGACTACAAAAGTCACAATGTAGGTTGTATGCCAGAATTTATTGTCATGAGTTGAATCATCAAATGAAGAAAAATACAAAAATACAATCATACACAGTATCAACTCTGTACTCTGTACCATGTGTAGAGTTTTAAAAGTAGAGATTTATGTTTATGTCATCATTTGTCAGTGTTTCCTTTTAAGTAAACTTGACATCACTATATTAACTGAAAAGAAACTCGGCACCTGATTTGCCTATTATTAATTCGTTAAAATGTCAGTGAAAACGTTTAATTGCATTATATACAGTTGAGCAATCTAAAGACTTGCCGCACTTACACTTTCCATGTTTTTCCCTAAATTACAGATTGTTTACAATTTACACGCATGAAGAAGCGTCTGAACTGAGTCTGGCTTTTATTGTAGGCATTCGGAGGAAAGTAAAACGTCTTCAAACTAAAGTACATTTCTTTCACCCTTTCAAGATAATTTTTAAAACGAAAACTTAAAACTTGTCAGCACTGCCACTGCTTGAATTGAGTGCAAGTAGTATGAGAATGAGACAAGTATACGATAATTTGGCTGAATCATGACGATACGATGTGTACGATATCAGACTTCTGGAATAAAAATTTATTTTAATTTCTCTATTCAGTTCCAGACCCCCTCATTCAAAAAAAATGTTTAGTGGAAACCGACCTGGGTTTTTGAATTAATGACTTAAATCCCTGGATTTTGAATAGGAACAAAACTGAATGAATGTAAAACTAATTTTTTTCGTTTTTTTCTGCTCTATCCTGATATCTATACATATGAATGTTATGCCTACTAATGCAACAATTGTGTATCCCTTCCGACCGTATATATGTAAGTTTCTCTGCACCTATAGTATTAGTATTCACTTAACCGAATATAAATCGTGACTATGCATGAAAATATGCACCAACAAACCGAAGCTTAACCAACTGCTGTAGAAGGCAGAATGATTAGGTGTAACTTATCTACGCGACCTACCCCAAACTAATTGTACATGCCTTTTCATTTGCTACTTCATAATGGAATTTTTAGTAATTTAAATGTTTCTTCGCTGCAATACGGATATAGTATATAAGTGTACATTATCTGTGCTGTGGAAATGGTTGCTACCAATCGATTCGATACACCGAACTAATAAATTTCTTCAAGAACATTGGAAGAACGTAACAGTAGTGAGTAGTGAACTCATCTATAAAGCAATTTAAACAATTGCTTTCCTTACAACATATTTCTTGTGCAATTAGATATTACAAGGATTTAATTAATCTACAACGAGAAGAAAAGGAATGTAAATATCTGCTACTTCTTAAATGTATTACTTTCCTTTCCTTATTACCCCTTTGCTGCTATTTCAAATTACGAAACAAAATGGAGTATAGAAAGGTTATAGCTGTGAGGAGGTTTGGCTTAATGCACTGTTACTACTTGAAAAATGCAATTTTCTCCAGTCTATTATCACATTACAAGTGCAATTAAAGGGTCAACAATGGAGCCAAAAGTATGTTTAAAGGGGCGGATGCGACTTGCAGTAAATAATTAGTCTGATCTTTGAACCAGACTTGCGCTCATGATGTTCATACACATCAGCAATCAACAAGATCCTAGCCAACACATAAATTGCTGAAAAAAGAAAGGGAAGACCATTGTAATTTCTTGCGTCAGTGTAACATAAAAGAGTGAAGGTTGCTGGAATCAAGAAGGGATTGAAATTGAAACCTAAACACAGGTAGTAAAGGGCTGAGTAGGAGGAATCTCTAATCTTCAATCTTGTTGTAAGCAACAAAGTCAAAAGCCACACGTATACCCTAAAATCAAGCGTCCCATTTCGTAAAAAATGGGAAGACTTGTGATGTAGGAGGTAAAGCAGGTGTATATTTTTGTCTAGGTTGAGGAAGGTTTGATGGGATGGGGATATTATCGATGACAAAAAAGAGTAATAATATAAGACTCTGTTTTTAGAAACAATCGTAATTTACTCAACTTGTAGATTGTCTTCGTCGCTTCATTTCTCTCTGTTTTTAAGACGATGATGAACCGATAAAAAATCAAATGTACGTAAATGAACCTTTTGCTCAATTTCTCGCTCATATTATGTTATGTGATGCTGCTGATGCATGTCAGAGATGGGAATGGAAAATGTGTTCACAAATTTTAATGGAAATTCCAATGAAATGTTATTTCATCCAAGTGGGGGAATAATTGATTTCTTTCGAATTCTTAGTGAACACAGTGGTTATACCGTTTACAAAGAATACGAAAATGGGTATCTCGACCAAAGATCTTTTGAAAAAATCAGGCTCAGTTCAGTAACAATGTAAAATGAAATACCTTTGCAGATGCTTGGCTTACCCTAAACTTCAACTGATTTTTTTTTTCGTTTGTGCGTACGTGACATACTGAAAAGAGATGAGTCTTTATTGGTCTTGTTAGAGCCTTAGTAATAATTAACATTTTCTCACCATTTTTTCTTTATCACACATTCAGTCGATTCAGTTAACACGCATTCCACTTCGTTCCGTCCCGTTTGGCTATAGCAGCCTTCAACACAAAAAAAAATGGATGAGTGATGAATGGATCAGTGGAATTATAAACATCATCCCGTTCGTTCAATGGAGACTTAAGCTATACGGTGTTTTGTATTGTATTATATTGTATACATTATACTAAATCCAGTCCAGCTCTTTTAAAGTTAGCTTTAAAGATTTCAATTGGAATTTTATTTATTTCACACTTTTACCTTTTCTTTCCGGCTTAAAATTTTGAGAGATTTAGATTAAAACCGTACAAACACGGACACAAAAACCAACGCATTTTCAATGGCTTTTTATTCTATGGTCCATCACCTTCACCATCCACCAGCCAGCCCATTTATTTTTCTCGTTTGAAGAGAGACAAACACTTTTGTCGACAAACAAGAGGAGAAGACCTACCACAAACCTACCCTGTCACATGCTCCCTTTTTTTCTTACAATTCCAACTCCACCAAAACACTCATTTCTATAAGGAGTAGGCAGCGGCTATAGTTAAGATAAACCAACATACCCAGCCTTTTTTCTTCACACAAAAATCACATGCATTATTAGCCATATAACACGACATAAATATGATTGTCTCAGAAACTGTCTTGGTCCCTTTCCTACTAATCCTTCCTAATAAAGCTTGTCCTTTAGGAGGGCTTCCAATAAAGAGCTGTGAAATTCTGTCAAGTTTATGTGTACTAAACGACACACCTTTTTGTTGGAAATTACTTTTGCTTAATTCAGAATGAAAAATAAGATACGCAAACACTTACTACATTCCAACCAAGGGAAAGGGAAAACCTGACGTAACAGTAGAGTTGTATTGTAAGCAAGTACACACAATAATACACATAAATCTTCCATGATGAAAGAAACCTCTTAGGTGAAGTGAAGAATTCTTACGACTTCAACTGTCTGGCTTTGCGTATGTGTGCGTACTCTTTAGCCATAAGAAATTGTTTACAAAATATATATATACGAGGAATTTACCAGGCTGTTTGTGATGTGCTGCATTTCCTTACATAATGTAACCTTCACTCAAACAGATTCCCATCAATTATCGTATTTTCAATTGGCGAATAAAATCTAGCTGTAATTTATACACATGTTGCAAAATTATTAGTTGAATATTTTTTCTGTAAGCCCATTTGCTTTTGAAGTTAATATTGTACGAATACGTATTTTTGTACGGTTGGGGACGACTTGGAGTAATGTCAAATGTACAAACCTTTCTAATTAATACTAGAGCATACAGAAGCCACGCGAATCCTAATAAAGTTCATTACTCCTAATTTTTTTTTCCATTGCTGCTACTTGAAATGAGTGCTAATTACTGAAACTTTATATGCTATTTTTGCTTTCATAAAAGCATTCGTATCAAGTACATAACACAAATTTTGTATTATTATGTGACGTGAAAAGTCATAGGCAGCGTCCCATGTTTAGAGTTCTGTCAGCTTGCTTATAGTTCTCTACTCACTCCACTGATTGCTGGAAAAGTGGGGTGGACTGAACTGTTTGTAGGGAAAAGCAATTTTTTATGTCAATTCATACTTCCATCCAGTTGGCTAACTTTACATACATATACGTTCGTAGGAATACATAGCGGTGAAAATAATATATGGCACAATGGCAAATAAACATAGGTATATATGTTGGACATGGGCTTTATTTGCTTTGGTTCCTTTACATTTTAGTACTCCACTTGAATTTATGTTGAGTTAGATTTGTGCAGCTTTTTCATAGAGTGCTCCGAAAACATGACGTGAAGCTGAAGAAACGTGTAATAATGTGTGGAATTACTACAATGTACCCAATATACTTACCTATATAGCCAATTCTCCATTCTGCTATAAAGTGCACATTATATTTTTCCCTAGCTTATTCCCCTTTTTCAGGTTAAAATTCAGGCTAAATTGCCTTTTCTTCCTATTCTCACCAAACCTCGGAGCTCAGTTGATTTCTAGCATTTGAAATTGTCGCAGGCAGCATTGGTTGCGTTGTGAGCAGCTTGAGGAATATAAGTGTACATTTCATAGCTATTACGAAACTACAGCTCAGCCCAAGTAAGTTCCCGACACACATTTTTCCTCCTTAAAGTGTACTTGTGAGAAGGTGTGAAAGTGTTTGTTTTTAAAGCATTTTCCTCGTGTAGAATTGCTTTGTGTCCATATCTGTCCAAATAAAGTGCAAAGGAGTAAAATTTCACAAAGGAACAAGCTGTGCTACAATGATAGTGAAGTCGTGAATGATGTGGATGTGAAGAAATCTTACAGCTGAACTGTATTACAGCCATGCGAATTTGGATCATTTTCACTACTTTACGTAAGTATCTCAGAAAGGTGGGATATTGAAGTTTGAGCTACCACCTTTTCAGTTCCTCTGCTTTTGATTGCATACTTTCTTCTGCTTGCTTTCTTTTCATACATTCGAAACTATTGGCTCAAAATCTAGTGCGATTGCATCAAAAGCTCTTTCATATGCACCACTTACAATTTATGTATACATATATATAAAGTAGATTGTATGGATTCATTCAAAGTTGTTCATTTTTCAAATGCCAACTTTGATTATTCTAAAAGTACGAAGTGAAGATTTTAGTCAAATGTAAAGAAAAAGAATACTGTTTCAATTTGGTGATGAACAACGAGGAAAGAAATGAACGTGCACAAATTCATAGGGTTCGTCAAGACTTGTTGACTGAGGTGGTGGCAGAGACGGGTGTGAAGTACGCATGTAAAATATTGCATTCTCGTGTGTATTGTCATGAGGTCGTGAACTTGTCGAGTCTCAAGAATGGAACACCATCCATGCAACCCCAAACTCAATCCATTTTAAAGGAAATGTTCGCATTTCACGTATGACTTTGGGTTCACGTGCCGCTTTCATTTTATTAAGTACATGCCACGCACTCTAATACAACATATTATTCCAGCAGTGAGGTATGGTGTAGTATAGTGATAGAAGGGGAAAACCTTTCAAGAATGAATAGGCATGAAATGTTGGGTGGTTTCGTAGTTGGTGTGCGTGGCATGGCATGGTGTTGGTAAAAGCATTAAGAAACTTCTTCTCCCTTTCCATTTTCTTTCACACAACATTTCTTTACATTCTCCTTTCTTTTCATTTTGACAAACTCATACACAAATGAAATGCAATATACTCTTACTCACTCTCGTTGAAAGTGCGTGAGTTTTTTTTGGGGGGAGCCAAATGTTTCCCAAATTCTACTAGAGAACAACACGAGACGTAAATGGAATACGTGGAAACTCAATATGAAAAGCTTAATACGAAACGCAAGGAAAAAGGTTTCTTTTTCTCAGAAACAACAAAGAAATGCAGCCCCATATCTATAATTTCGTGTGTGGCTTGCCTTGTCTTGGTGGCAGGCTATTTTCACTTGGTATTATTTACCATTTGCGTAGCAGAAACAGTGAAACTAAAACATAATGAAAAAGTGTATCGTATATATTTCCTTTTTGCACTGAATTCAATATGATGAGATGATGAAGCTGAAGCTACACATTTTGTCTACGTTTTTAACGCTGTTCAAATCTTCAAATTGGAAATCTTTAATGTTTTCTCTGGAATTTTTTTCTTTACAAGATTCCTGGTGGTGGCGGTGGTAGCATCAGCAAACTGTACAGTAAAAACTGAAAGTAGAAATACATTCTCTTATAAAAATGATCATCCAAACGGTTGTACGAAAAGCATTTCCTCCTTTGCATTCAACTCTTTTCCCTTCCATATTGTATCCCAGACATATTGTTGTACAAAGAGGTAGAAGAAAACGAAATGGAAAAGCCGCATTTGCATCGCATCATTGAATCACTAGGGCTCTTCCTTTCTTTCTAGTACTAAAAAGGCTTGTAAACAACTTTCCCTTCGTCAGTTGTTCTCTGGAAGTTGCAAGAGAAAATCCCCGTTTGTTTGAGCAGATCAGTGAAAAGGTTCACACTTACCTTCTTACTTACTTCAGCATCTACTTACAGTTTCTCCTTCTTTCTCATCTCTCTTTCAGCAAAGTTAGGTATCGTACAGAGCACAGGAGCAGCAGCAGCTGGAAAAACATAAGCACGCGAGAAAAATGCAAGCCTCCAACCTCACATCACCTCAGATGTGATTTCGCTCTCTTGTTGGCAGGAAGTACCAAGACTGAGGCTGCGATTTTACTTGACTCGTCATCATCATCATCATCATAATCATCATCTTATTTACAAGCGCATTTTGTGTTAAGTAACACAATCAAAGAATCATCAAGGAGAAGAGGAGAACCAATCATACAATTTTATTCTTTGACACTTTACTTTTTTCCTTTGAGAAGCATTAATTACTAAAGTTTGTAAAACTTTGAGAATTGTTTTCGATATACTCACTATTTTCTCCATATATACAAATACTTGACTTGTGAATTCAAAAATTGAGAAAGAGGAAATTAGAAATTTAACTTTTGTGTCAAAGTTTTTTAACACGGAAAAAACTTGAGCAAGGGGAGAACCCGTCTTCACCGTAATAAGAAGTTAAACAGGAAGGAGTTTCTCAAGTGTGGCTAAGTAGAGGGGAAGACCTGCATAAAAAGTCTTGTGCTCCCCGGAGTATATTATTATTAATCAGTGTGGCCAACTAAGAAAGTAATCAGCGGCAGCGCAAAGGAGAGAAACCACAGAGAAAAAAGGTTTTGAGCCACCGTTTGTAGTAGAACACACTATATAATGTTGACTTGTGTGTATTGCTGCTGGAAAGGATTTCTTGTGTAGTTTATACAAAAGTATAATAAACTTTACGTACGTACATTATACCTAGTGAAAGGGGAGAGAAGAAGAAGAAAGAAAAGTTTTTTTTTCACTCCTTGCTCTTCTTCTCCAAACAAGTTTTGTTTGGTTTTGGTTTTTAGTTGGAGAAAACCAGTAATTATACATAGAGAAAGGAGAGACAAGAAAAACGAAGAAAAGTGAGAATGAATGGCTGATGGCAAGTGGGAAAATCAGCAGATGAATGCACTCCAACAACACGGAGATATATAATGTATGGTGTTCACCCTTGTGACATATTTATATACGGACTCACAACACGGAAACTAACTTGCTCTTAGTTAATGGAACTCACTTTTGTGTGAATATTATTAGATTTAACTCTGCTGAATGTGTAACCCACTTTTCCAACTCATAGTCAGATGTGATTCAATGGTTGGGCATTAGCCACACGCCACACTACTACTTTGTATAGTAAAGAAGAACAAGTGATTTACAAAGTTTCAAAAGTCGGAAATTGGTTTTTGAACAGCTCTTGATGATCTCCTTTTCCACCTACAACAACCTATTCTCCTTCTTCAAAACTTTGTGACGGGACTCCCTTTCATTTTGAATGTAAAAATAGGTATTAACATTCATCATTTTGAGCTGCTATATGAAACACGGCTGGCTGGCTCTTTAAAAAGGGACTATACACACATACTTTTAGTAGCATATGGAATTTTATCATTGTCACGATCTCAATCATCATCATCATTGACACTTGACACCAATTGCGTTTCTGCTTACCAAAGACGGAGAAGGGCACCCCAAACCTATAGTTTTTATACTCACTCGTCCTCCTGTCCCTACCTCGTTTGCAAACCGTAAGCTTAAAAAACGAGAAAGAGAAAAGTTATGCTAAAAGTGAAAGTAAAACAAGTAGTAAGTGGATTGGATGAGGTTACTAAAGAGAAAAGAACCTAAACTTTTTTTAAGCATTTGATCGGAAGTAGAAGAAGTTGATTGACAGTGACAGCTCAGCGAGTGTGTACGTACAGATACAGTAACAAAAATCTCATTTTCATTCAGCGTTCACAAACCCTAAACTTTTACGGCAAATTTGCCATTTCTTCAGCAGGTACGGCTCAGTTCAGTACTGTCTGTAATAGCTCAAGAGAAGCTTAGCATTTTCCGGTGAGAAGCTAATACAATGACAGATTACATGAAAATCTGGATGACTTGTGAGAAGTAACCAACTTCACTCTCTTGCTTTTTGGGAGAAGAGTAAAAACTTTTTAAAAAAATGTACTCGTACGACTACTGACTCGGTTTTACTGTGGGAGTACGTAGCTTAGCTGCCAGTGGTTTAGCCCAAGTACACACTGGCGAGGCATTTCATAACAAAGTGGAAAAGTGACTTTGATAACCCCATTCTAGATCCAATTATAAACTTTTTGGTTTGATATATTACTACAGTGCTACCTCCACCACACTGAGACTATACAGACAGCAGACTACAAAGTACAGAGAAAGGACGAACATAATATTGTTGCCTACCTACTCCCACTTTTTTTCTTGAACTCTTTTGTCAAGTTGAGTCAATTCTAGTTGCCGAC
Organism: Orchesella flavescens; assembly: GCA_964034955.1. Taxonomy (NCBI): domain Eukaryota; kingdom Metazoa; phylum Arthropoda; class Collembola; order Entomobryomorpha; family Orchesellidae; genus Orchesella; species Orchesella flavescens. Next base: position 32,720,471 of record OZ035954.1, on the reverse strand, counting down.
TCAGTTTTACGTTTTGAGAGGGTGGTGTAAGTAAGTAGCAGTATATAAAGTTGGAGTTGTTTGCACATTTCACATTTTATTCCCATAAATTACTCCTAACATATATTTCTCATCCATCCATACATTGATATATTTATTATACAAATATTACCTACAGTACATATGTGAACAATGTGATGTGATAGGATAGGTGCAAGCTGCACAATCTGTTTCACCTAGAAACTGCAAAAAGTTGATAATCCCATTATGCAGGTTTAAAATCACATGTACCTAAACACACATCCTTATGGATTGGATGAATGTATGAAAATCCTCTCATGTTAAGCTCCTCAGGTATACGAACAGATGAAATAAGTGATCACATAAAAACCAAAACTTTTTATTCACTTCTATACAAGCCAGCAAGAGAGAAACATAAACCAAAAAGTGAAAACTTTATTCCAGTGTGTGAAAATCAAAGGGAAAAGTTACGTTTTGTAATACTACTTTTCCAAGCTATATATTATTTTTCAACTTGCCAACGCCACCAACTGAGAATACACTAATATGTCATGTTCTGTCATGTACTACATACTGCATTGACAATGCTCTTTAAAAAGAGAAACTTCTTGTCGAGGAAAAGTTTCTGCCATCACCATCATTGTATGTAGTAATAACGCGATTCATGTCATAAAACACACAAAAAAAGTGACTGGACTGGAAAGATTTTTTTGCGGATAAGTTTTATACACGTACTTTTTTGCTTGTATAGTTTATTGTTGAAAGAGAAAAAAAAGTTTCATTTCCCCCTCTCTCTCTCTCTCTCGTTTTCTCCCATTCCTCCCTTTTTATTTATTTGATAATATTTTATTGTGTGAAAACAAGTGTACATATACCAGTTGCAAAAATTGCGTTCCTCCAAGGAAAATCGTCTTTCTTCTCCAAGCTCGCCGGGAAGACGGATCGCGTCGCCTGTGCTGAGCGAGATAAGCCCATTGAGCTGCAAAAGATCCTTTATGTCGATCCCGACCCACAATGGGTAAGAGAAGAAATGTGGATATACAATACTTTCTTTTTGCTAAAAATAAAAGTAGACTTTGTCATGTACATCAGAGGTTGGGTGCTCTTACTGTATGCTACACTATTTTATGCCTTTCTCTTTCCCTTGCTTTCAAAAATTATAAGCACGTCCCAAAGTCATACTCTTCTTCCTCTTCTTGTTGAAATTTTACTGACAACAGGCAACTATATAAGCTTGTTTCTTCATGCTTTTAAAATTCTTATAGTTAAATAAGTATAGCCATAGGCAAAAATATAGTATATAGTGTGCTAAACCCCTGCTTTGCAAACTTTACCATAACGCGATCATTTTTTGAGGAAAAAAATGTGAAACCAAATTGACAGTGCAAAAACCCCCTTTTTATTCATTCCCAAATTCAAATGTGGGAAATGGGAGTATGGGAATTCGTGCAAAGTCAGGTATTTTTTACCTCCAAGCGTGTCTACAAGCTGTACATTTTTCCATGGGGGTATACTTATATATGTATGTGTATATAAAAGGGAAAGGAATTTATTGTAAGTCGGTTTGGTCTGTCAGCAACTATAATACCATTTCATTTCTCTTTCTTTTCCTTCCCCCAATTCAACCAACCAGTTTCATCACCTTTTTCTTGCTGAGCTCCCTTTCGTTCGTTACACCTATTCATTCCATCATCAGCAGCATGGTCTTCTTCTTCGCTACAAATTGGCCAAATTTGCGTAATGAGCGCTTGGAGGTTTCTCCACTTGAATATCTATTATATAGAAGAGAAAGCAGGTCACAATCCCACACAGTGGCAGTGATGAGTAAAAAGACCGACGATTCAAAATGTGAAATTTGCATTTTCTTTCATGTACTCTTAAATTCCTCATGTGGGTTGTGTTCCTCAAGCTACGAAACGAATTTGAAGTGAATTATCTATAATATAATAAAATCCGATTTGGGCTGCAGCTCCCAGGATTGTTGATTGAAATAGGTGGTTTCTAAATGAAGTACGGGAAACGCAGACGCAATAATGTTCATGATTTGAATACCTTTGAAATGTACACCAAACTCATACATTATTCGAAGAGCTTTTATCTTATCACATCATGAGTAGTTCGAACACAATAATTGCTTCTTAAATGAATCCTCTATATATAGTCATGTAATGTGCATTACTTTCGGTATCAGCTCGTACCACTACCACTACCAACTCTGATTCTGACTTTCATACATTATGTATTGTGTCGTAATGGAATTCGCTGGCATTAAGCTTTCGTCGAAAATCCCTTTTCATATCATACACGTCCATTAGTTCAATTAAAATGCTACTAATCTCCAAGTCCATAATCCGTGATGTGATCAATAGCAATCCCTTCCTGCTAGTTAGCTATTTCTATGAGGGGAAAGAGATACACGAGAGTGGTGGGTTGGTTAATCTAAAAATGGGTTTAGTATCTAGAAAATTGCGTAAGCTGCAAAGGTATGTAATAGTATGGGGTTTCAAAGGGCCAATGGAAATGTGCCTTCCTTACTACTTCGTCCTCACACACGTCTTACTTACGAAACAAGGGGCTCACAGTAGTCGATCTCCATTCCCCGATCCCACACACGCAGTCAGTCACTGGCTTAGAGAGATCTGGTGAGTAGCGATAAGTGTGTATTTGGTGAGCGAGAAATTCACTTGGCTCAGTATAATTTACGAGCTCATCTTTTTCCTTCTTTTATGCCAGTGTATTATTGCGTGTGTGTGTCTCAGCAACTTGTGCCTGGTCTGGGTGATGCCACGCTATTATAACAACACCGCTCTTGCTTTGCGGTTTTTCATGCTGCTCAAATCAGGCACGGAGGACGAAGGACGGCATGAGAGAAAGAGCTTTCACATTCACACAAGAGGAACGTTTCATTTATACGGGCATCTATCCACATTAGTATGTAGTTTAATGTGAGTGTTGTAATGTAAGGGGCTTATTTGGGTGGATAAATATCTAAAATATGTAATAAGGGGGATTTGGGGACTCAGCTGAGTAACTGGGCTACTTAAGGAACACGAAGAACCAACAGTTTCACATTAAAGTAATTGGGGTTAGGGAAAACTAAAGATAAAATGTTGGGAAAGGTAAAAGACTTGTGGGTGACGTCACGTTGGAATCACAAGCCGATTCCGGCCAGAATGAAGATGGAAAATGAAAAGTCAAGGCTAATAACAAAAGAGTGGAGGTGGTGAGTTGGAGTTTACAAAGTAGCGGGGTCAAAACGGGGGCATTGAAAGACTTCATTACATCTCCCTCCTTTGTGGAGACGAAGCGTAGGGGAAGCCGAAGCGAAGTCAAAAGAGAGGGGAGGGGGTGGGGAGTTGACAAGAACCAAATCGACAAACCTACCGATACCCTTCTCGACACCGGCGAAGAGCAGCATCGAAAATAAGCGTTCCTACTACGCACAGCTGACTGGGGGGAGGGGAGGGGAACCAGTCAAACAGTGTTTCATAAGTCAGGATACCCAGGAATGCTACTAATCACTAATGGGGAAAAAGATAAAAGGGGAATGCCGTCAAGGGTCGAGACAAATTCGAAGAAGTGTTGTGTTTAGCATGTTAAAAAGGGGAACTTAGAACTAGGACATTTTGATTTAAACTAAGGTGGCATTTTCCGACTTACGCTTTACGGCGGTTGCAATGCATTGCCCTAACCTATAACTTAACCTAAGTGAAATTGCGCCTTATTGTCATTGCACAATTTCCAAAATGAGGCTCTTGACACGAGCAAGAGGAAATAGGGACGGAAACTCTTGACACGAGCAAGAGGTAATATCAATAAATATAATAATAATATAATATAACTTAAATAAGACAGAGGGGGCACATGCTAACACAACACTAGTGGGCTGTAGAGGATAAATTTATAAAATGTGGATGGTGGTAATTGGGAAAGGTAGGGGGAAACGAAAGGTATGTGTGGGTTGGGTATGTGGGTCACGGGCGTGTGGGTAGTACAAAATATTGTAAAAAAAAACGACAAAAAAATTGGATTTTGGGGACGAACGAAGTAGAAGGACGAAAAATTACGGAGAATATAAATAAATAACAAATAAGGGGACTAGTTAAATTTTGATGGGGGTAGAGATACTCACTTTGCGAAACGGGAGGTACACGGGCGGCAACTGTCACCGTAAAAAGGGAAACCGGCGCCTTGTAATGTAAGGGGCTTATTTGGGTGGATAAATATCTAAAATATGTAATAAGGGGGATTTGGGGACTCAGCTGAGTAACTGGGCTACTTAAGGAACACGAAGAACCAACAGTTTCACATTAAAGTAATTGGGGTTAGGGAAAACTAAAGATAAAATGTTGGGAAAGGTAAAAGACTTGTGGGTGACGTCACGTTGGAATCACAAGCCGATTCCGGCCAGAATGAAGATGGAAAATGAAAAGTCAAGGCTAATAACAAAAGAGTGGAGGTGGTGAGTTGGAGTTTACAAAGTAGCGGGGTCAAAACGGGGGCATTGAAAGACTTCATTACAGTGTTTCATCTCATATCATATCATTCTTGATTGCCTGCATTTCTCGCTGGTCCTGTGTGGTCTAGTTTGTCTCGTCGCAGCCCTTTTTCCCTTCTACTACCTCTGAATATAATAAAGCAGTTCCTATAATTCCGCTCTGTCACTTCAGATGAGTGAAAGCGACACGCAGGCAGGCACATGCACACTACTACTGCTCACCATAACCAAAATAAAAGGAATCATTCCATTATAAATATACAAAAGAATATGTGGGCTGTCCGTTCCACACTGCACACGCTTTTCCCACTTTTCCTGGTTCTTCCTACTCTTTTCCCCTCCGCTATATAAACTTTTGCTATACTGTGTTACATACCATAATAATAATTATCTTTGTCGTGATCAAAAGTAAATAGGAGCAAGTGTATATAAGCAGATATTATTTGGTCACAGAAATGATTGACTTGTGTAATACACTTTTGATACAGATATATGTAACCAATTTCTGTAGAATTTACTTTAACCCACCGAACAAACAGAAAATAAACAACTCTCTCAAATTAAACATGATAAATTATTCATTTCAAGAATGAAGTATTTCCCAATGCATATTATATTATACCCTGTGCTATTCTGAAAACGAAATTAAAATATCAACTCATAATATTCTTCTTCTTCTATCTAGTGTATCTAGGTCAGAAAGCAATTCATTTTTTGTCCAAAATGCACATTTGTTATCTCCTGACTGAGGTGACACAAGTTTCCCCCTGTGATCTAATTCTTTCCATCCCATATCTTTTCCGGCTCCTCCGCCTTTTCATTATTTTCTCGGGTTTAGTCACTCTACATATTACTGCAGTGACGACGACACGATGTGTGCAGTAGGAGCAAACACCACACCAAACTCCATAAATTATTCTCACACAGTCTCTTCTCATTCGTCGCATTACTACCTACTACATACACACTTTGTTAGTGTTGTGTGATAAGTGATATAATACTTATGCATAGTAAACTCATGGAGTACCGTTAAGCTTGAAGTCTTCCGCACACAAAGAGACCTTTCCCTCATTTCATTTCCTAACCCACGAAGTAAAATGTAATGTAATATATAATGTCACATAGAGGCGGCTACAATATACTCCAGTTGTAGTTTCAAAAGGAAGAACGAGAGGCACTCCAAAACCGCAATACCGTTTTCCTACCTACTTATTATTACAAAAGTAAAAACTGCTTGTCAAGCAAAATGAGATATCTGGGGAGAGCGAGAAAAATTCTTCTTTTTCGGCTTTGCCAACATTTATCATTCATTAATGCCTTTTAGGTGAACTCGAGCAGTTGCCTAATGACATATAGGATAGTACTTAGCTAAGGTCGGGCTTTCACTTTCTATATCCGAGATACTATTATATATTCTCCTTGTAAAATTATCCACGTTTGAAGGGGGGAAGTGCCTCTGCTGCTAGTTGCTGGATGCTCCACATTTCTCCTTTAATTTCAAAAAGGTTCGGAACTAAGTGTATAATATGAAATGATTCATATCTCTGCGGAAGAAAACTCCTCAGTGACTGTTTTTAAGTATCATTAGTCTTGACAGTTCAAGTCCCCCTTGCATTTGGTAAACTACTCACATTCATTTATTCATTCGGCTTCCCATGTGATATTATATGCGCAGAATTAGAGAGCTGCTGCGAAAGCATGGAATGGAAGGAGTACTCCTGGTGGATTACTGTTATCTGGTTGTTACGTGTGTACCAAACCAACTTAGCAAGAAGAAATCATGCAAAATGGGACTGAAGGGAGTTTTGAATTCAAGTAATGTCTCCCTCTTTCTCTCTCTACCAAAGCGATATACTTACTCGTGTCTCCTTGTAAATAGTGAAAGGAAAGAAATTGGAGAGGAAGAAAAAAAGGGCTATAGAGGAATAATGGAAAGGAAAAATCATGTTTCTTTCTCGTGATCCCTTGACGTTTCAAGCTTTGAGTGGAACGCAATATAAGAAGAGAGAAAGAAGTTGTGTGCCCTGCTATGTGCTTATACACATGCAAACACATATAGATGTGACATGAAAATTGCAACAGGGCAGGGAAGAGGAGAGATCCAGAGCATTTAGATACACGCTAACGATCCTATTCAAAAAACGACGAGGAGGAAGAAAGGATCATGAAAAATGAAGTAAACTTTTCCTCTCAAGGATACCGTTTTTTCCTAAGAAAGGCTAAGTAGGGGAGGAAGAGTAATCGACAATGTTGGAATTGCTATTGTCGCAAATGAGAAAATGATTGGATTTGGCATATTTCTTTCTTCGGGCGATTTCTCCTGAATGAGCCAAAGTATTACTGCCTACCTACCTACAAGAGCTATATAGCTAAAGCTTGATGTGATATGTGATGCGAAGGTAATATATTACGAGTGAATTCCTCAAAATTATTTTCCAATGGTTTTCCAACAAAGCATGATTCCAGGCAGGGTAACAACTGCTGATTCCTTTCGTTCACTGCTCTTCCATTGAGAACAAAAAAAAGAAACATATATAGCAAAAGATGTATAATAATAAGCACGATGGAAGAAGGCTCGAAGAGAAAAGGAATTTTGAAAGAAAATTGGTTATAGGGCTGTTATTTAGAATCGAAGAAGACGTTGAGTTGAGAGTTGAGTTGATGTTGATGTGAGCACTTTTTCTTGTGTGCTCTCTCAAGTATGCAAATTATTAAGATATCAGCATCATCATCATCATCGTCGTCGATAATATGATGGCATTCTGTATAAACTTTTATTTATCTACTAGTTCGTCGGATATCTGAATATACTTTTTCTTTGTATGAACTTTTTTTACAAACAAAACTGTCAAGAGGATGAAGATATAGTGTATATTAAAAAGGCATCACGTATTCAAAGGCAATTTTTTTAGTCAATATCTTCAAAGTACCAACTGACTTTGAATGTTTATATGAGCTCAGTTTTTTTTCTTTTTTTCCATGATAATAATATGATGAAAGCTTATTCTAACGAAAAAAAAAGTCTCTTAAACTGAATTGATATTATATTTTCCAAGAGGAGCTACAGTTTTCTGCTGAAGTAGCAAGTTTTCCTTATTCTGTTGACTTCATCGAATATACTATTTGGTAATAAGTCAAGCTTAAAAAAGGAATAAAAAATAGTTGTAAATATGAGATGCTCATCTTTTCTTTAGCTTTGGCTTTTTCCTTCCCGTTTCTTGTCCTTCATGTGTGTGTGTTTGGGTATGAAGTTGTTGTCGGGCTTTCAAAGAAAATGTCACATTTCATCAATATTTGAGTGGAGTTTTTTTTTCTAAAAAAAAACAGGATGCATCTTCGTCCTCTGCTCTCCTTTTAGAGGCTCCAAGCATTTGTCAAGAGTGTACGCAAAGCAACATTTTTCTTGATATTACATAATAGTTATACAGTATATAGTAACACAAAATGTATGTAGAGTAAATGAAAAAAGATTCACTTTTTTCTGTAGTACCCATCTTTGACTTCACTCACTACCTATTTCTATGGGCTCTTGGCTCTTCCCTTGTTCAAAAGAATTTTTGTGAAAGTCCTTGCCTCTTATGTCAACATGATGACAGGACGGCAAATTTTTTTCTCTGACAATAATATTATTTCTTTTAAGAAACGGAAGTCCATTGAGTTTTTTTTACATACAATCGAGGTCATTAATATACGGAATTCATACTTGCATTATTTGACACCGTTTTTTAAGACAATTATTTTCCGACTTTCTATGCGATTTGAGACGGTAAACATTCCTCATTTAATGGGCTTCCAGATGACGTGCCACTTGGTCCATCAAGTAAAGACGCGCCAGCAAAAAACGCATAAACATTGCATGACTTCAAAATTTTGGTGGTCAAAAATATACAGAATTTTAGAGTAAATTAATATTACAACAAATTTTTTATATTTTGTGTGACATTCCTTAGCTGCAATTACTGCCTAGAGTCTTTGGGGCATTGAGAAGACTAGCACTTGCTTTACATAAGCTCCAATCACATTCAATCTTCTGTAGTGGCCCCTTGAAGTTAGATGAGATTGCGTGGGTGGACGGATTTGTTCTCGAACCTTTATTTCCGAAATATTCCAAGGAAACGGATTGGAATTTGTATCGGAAGGCTATCCAAAATATTTACATTCTACTTTCGAAACAATCCTTGCAGCAGATTTGATATCTGCTTGGAATTTTTGTTCTATGGGAAGGTAGCCCCTTTTCCCAGACCCAGTTTCCTTGCGGAAGAATGCAAATTTTGCTCACAAATGTCAAGATAGACGAAACTACCCATTCTTGTCGGAATGAGCAAACGATATGCTACACCGGAAGCTACCCTGCACCCACAGACTATGATTTTCCTTGAAGTTTGGCACCAAGTCATAATGACCATTTGAATAAGATTTTGTCAACATTTGGCCTGAGCACTAACCTCACCCGTGCTTTACAGCTTGCACGATACAATTCGATTCAAATTGTTCTCACAGCTTCCTCACACACTTTGAGCATCGTGAGTGGCCAAAAAACCAAACTTTTTTCCAAAATCGTGAAGCACGGGTGAGATTAGTCGATAGGTCTAAAATTGGCAAAAATTCTCTCAGCATGGTACGTATGACTTGGTGCCAAACTACAAGGAAAATCATGATATCAGGGTGTATGACAGCTTCCTGTGTAGGAAATCTTTCGCTCATTCCGACAACGATGGGTAGATTCACCTATCTGGACATCTGTGAGCAAAATTTGCATGTATCTGCAAGAAAACAGGGTCTGGAGAAAGGGGTTTACCGTTCCCCAGAACAAAAATTCCAGGCATACTTATAAACTGCTGCAGGGATTGTTCCAAAAATATTCTGGATGGACTTCCCAGTCCCCAGACACGAACTTCCTTGAACATCTTTGGAATATTCTTGGCATTAAGGTTCAAGACCAAGCCCCTCCACCCACGCAAACTCGCCAGACTTTAGGGAGCCCTAAAAGAAGATTAAATGTGATTGGAGCTTATGTAAAGCAAGTGCTAGTCTTCTCAATGCCCCGAAGACTCTAGGCAGTAATTGCAGCTAAGGAATGTCACACAAAATATAAAAATTTTGTTCTAAAATTGATTTACTCTAAAATTCTGTATATTTTTGACCACCAAAATTTTGAAGTCATGCAATGTTTATGCGTTTTTTGCTGGCGCGTCTTTACTTGATGGGCCAAGAGGCACGTCATCTGGAAGCCCATTAAATGAGGAATGTTTATCATCTCAAATAGTGTAGAAAGTCGGAAATTAATTGTCTTAAAAAACGGTGTCAAATAATGCAAGTATGAATTCCGTATATTTATGGCCTCGATTGTACATACGAAATGTTTGTTACTATTAGACTTTTCTCATTTGCGAATCTGTACTTCAAGAGCACTTGAATCGATTTTCATACTAACATAATATACTATATAATTTACTTCTTACTTTGTATAAACCGAAGGTTGTTGGAAGAGATAAGGAATGGAAAAGAAGATTATATTTATTTTGTTAACTGAATGTTTTGTGTATAGAATTACTTTGGAGTTTGTATTTGACCTTTCGTGAAAAATTATTGACTTCTTAGTAGACACAACATTCATTTTCTCTCATATATGTACATTCTCTCATCTCATGTTTTCACAAACAAACCCGAATCCTGAAAATCTTCTGGTAACAAAAGAAATCATCATCAAAAGAACTAATTTCTAAGGCACGTGCTTTCTCCAATTTCTTTTTCATTAGTGCAGTCCTTTCCTTTGTAGAGCTATAGTCAGCCTTAATGGAAATGGAAAGTCACTAGCTTGGATTCTATTTACAGCTATCTCTCAATAGGAAAAAGAGAGTGAGGAAGAGACAGAGAATGAAACTATTCTTCTTTCATTCGTGTTTTCCATGTATCTGTGTAAGCAATATAAGAAAAGTAGAAGCAAGCGTTTGATGAAAGTCCCTTGGATTCGTCGAGGAATGCTGAGCAGAGTGATTCTTAGGAATTCAATATGCAGTTGCAAAGCTTATTGTGTATTGGCATCGCATACGTTACAAACTACAAGATGTGTTAGAATTAAAAGTTGTAGAACAGAAGGTTTTAGCTCACGATCAGAGATGTTATTATACTGCACTGAAACTTCAAATACAAGAATTCCTACAGATATACATACATATTTACGTTCAAAGATGAGAGAAACAGAGACTTTTTCTTGGTACGCTTGTATTCGTACGTGATCACGTTATAATTCGCTATAATTTTATATTCAAAAGTGCACAATGGCAAATGATAAGGATCGAAAAGATGTGCCAAAACCCATATATAATTCTTCAACATAAAAACTGAATAGTAGAGTCTGGTACCAAAGTCATAAGGAAAAGTGCCTAGATTCTTATTGTACTACGTCCGTTACTTATAGGACCAGATTAACTTCAACCAAAAATACGCAAAGCCAGCACACTCCTCCTAAGTCTAGGAGACAAACTAGCGGAGCTAGAAATGGGAATAAAAGCACATGGAAATTACCACAAACATTAGCTTTAATGACACGAACAACGACACTAACACTGCATTATAAAAGCCAACCCAAAAACTTGCTTTGACGCGATAGGATGTTCCACCCATAAGAAAGAGAAGAGTGACTTTTTAGCCAACTTAAAGTAGAAATATATGAGAAAGGGAGAGAGTGAGTATTATTGTATGGCTAACTTCACATTAGCCATTCTTTGTATGTGTAATGTGTGTAATATGGTAACCATTTCATTTCATTGTCTCCTCCAGCAGCTCCAGCCCAAATGTTCATGCTCCTCACTTAAACAAACCTTTTATACTGTGAAACTATATAGAAAGCAAGTCTCTACTTTTCTTTTTGGGTAACGTACGATAGCCCACTATATATCAACCTTGTACAATAGAATAATGGAAGGAAAATGGGAATTATTTCATATGGGAACACTTACAAAATAAAAGGGAGCAGCAGCAGCAGCCTTTTTTGTACTATCAGCTAAAATCCAAAACCCTTTACAATCTGTAAAGTAAAAAGTATGTTTAATATGAGTTTGACTACTTTTCTATAGTATTTGAAAGGAAAAAGACAAGCGTTTATACTTTGTACTCCTCGTGTCATAATGGAATTTGATAGGATGTGCGGATGTTGTAATAGAAAATGGTAGATAATAATGGACTGATTTGGATATATGTATAGAGAGGGAGATATTCCATAGGATTTTATTCTTTATGATTGCTTTCACAATGATGATGATGATGACTATGGCTTTACAAAAAATACTTGAGTTCTGCCATCGTATCGACGACATTGACCAACCTGAAGATTTCTACCCATCGTACTTTTCACAAGAATTCTCTTTTACGGAAAGAAAGAAAGGAAAAATAATCAAAGAAGAAAAAGAAGTTTTATGCCTTCGTCCGTTTTTCCTTGATCATTTTGCCGTTCCTTACCAACAAGTTAAACTTTTCGCTTGTAAACCTCTCTTTAGGAAGAATGTAAACATAAAAAATCATGAAATGGGAGCAAGTTTCAATCAAATGTCGATGATTGTCGATCTTGTGAAACGAAGCCATATAAAGAAAATTCATAAATACATAGAAAACAAATTCAATTGAAGAAAAATTACGAGAAAAGGAAATTTCAAGAGAATCTATGGAAAAGGGGGAAGCAAAAAGCAGTTTGGTTTTATGAAAGAACTTGCAGTGAGTGAGTGCGTAAAGGAGATTCAATGCGTTGACTATTCTCCTTAAAAGGAATTTTGGGATATTATTCAACCGAAGAATTATGCGAGCGTTTCTCTTAAAACAACTTCCCTTCATTCTTACTTGTATGGTGAGTGTTAGTACTTGCACAAAAATGTAATCTTGTGTTTACCAAAGTCAAAATAGGAAGGAAGCAGGTAAGCACCTAAAGATAATAGGGAGTGTGTGCCTTGTAAAAGAGAGAAATGAAAGGTAAATTTGACTGTATGGGAAATGACTGGTAATAGCTATCTAACGACTGCTGCTCCCATGTATTATTCATAGGATGATTCGTGTGAATGTACCAAAAGTGTGTACATGTACATAGTCAAAAGTGTACAGAAAATGGACCTTTGCTTCAATAGCAGCTCTGGTGTATTATTATTAGCTCATTTCAAGTTGGTTGGTGGGTCAGATATAACATTTCCGACTCAAATCTTGATTCTACTTCTGGTCTGGCTCGGGTAGGTACCTCTTTTCTACCAACCCATATCCATTAGTATCATCATACTAATAAACATGAACAGAATATTTCATGAACGCGCAAAATAAAGTTGTTGTTTTAAATGGATATGATAAGTTGTATTTACATTAAAGATGAAAAGTATACAATACAGCTCATCGTCGTAGGTGTAGCATATTTACCTTCATATTTCACTCCCCCAAAAAAAATTTTTTTAGTTTTTCTTCAGCAATTTGCATTATTTAAAGTCACTCAAGAAGAAGCTTTCTTCAGGAGGGAAATTCCCTTCGAATGAAGAAAACATTCTTCCTGTAATTGTGGCAAGGCATGCAAGCTGGGCTCTCCTGTGAACACATAACATTTTACTTTTTATGCGTTTTACATTGGATTTCATGTAATAATGATGATGATGGTGCCGACTTTTTGGGTTACATTCATGTCATGTGTGTGTAATGTTATGTACCTACAAAACAATAAAAAGAGCTTTGCTTGGATGGAGGTCTCTTTTTCTAGCCTGACTTGACTTGTAACGTTTCCTCCTCTTGTTCAATAGCGACGGTAACTGTCGCGTCGTCGTCGTCATCATCATCATATCATCATCCCCATCCTCATATCCTGCATTACATTCCTCCCATGTTCATTACCATGTTCGCTTTTAGCTCATTGCAATATCATATCATATAATATCAGGGTAATAACCATTTTGTGGCTCATCTCTTCCTCATCTACACACAAACTTTTTATGCCACATTACATACACGAGAGTAGTGGGAGTGTGGATGTCATAATAATATTGGGAAAGCAAGAGTCAAAGTCAAGCCCAGGCCAGGCCAGTTCATTTAAGCTACAGGACTCATGACAGGAGGCGTCAGAAACGAGCTAAAATAGAGGTTGTAGTCTATAAATGTTTAAATGGACTAAAACGCAAGTACTTTTTACTCCGAAATATTCACCCAACATTGATGATGAGATGAGAGTGCTAATTATGGAGCCGCGACAAGGTTCCTATCGCGTGGTTTGGTTTTAGGTGGATTTTATATGTTCGTAATTAGTTTTAAAAACAGATTTTTAAGGCAGACGTTGTTTTGAGCACCTAATGGTTACGGTTACAAATCTTTTGCAATTGTATCAAATCAACTATAGCTTAATGGAAGGTAAACTGAACAGGATACAAATTATTGATAAAAAAGATACATTTTATTCAGCTCAAGTAAAACATTGTATCTCGTTAACTTCTCATCATCTTCACATCACACTTTAGAAGAAAACAATGAAACGCTCGTTCCTGTGAGATTGATTCATTCCTACACATTCATTCATGCTTAAGTAAAGTTCATTATTTTCTCATCACATCATATTGCCATTATCTCTGCCAATTTTCTTATTTTTTTGTGCAATCATCATCATCATCATCATCATCGCTATTTATATCTTCCCAGTTTGTTTCTTTTTCATTTTCTTTTAACATAATGAATCAAAAAAGAGTTAGTGCTTACAAGGCGGAACATAAATTGTATCAGGAGGAGGAGGAGGAAAAAGTATGACTTCACTCGCAACTTGTACTCTACCATCTCATTTTATATTCAAATTTACACAAAAAAAGTAAACATTCATTTCAAATTTCAACTCTACTTTCCCGTTGGCTTGCGCTTGCAGCATGAAACATGCACTATTGCATAAACCAAACAAAGCTTTGTTTAATACAACATTTTAAAAATTATCATATCACATCACCCATGCTGCGTGCTGTTCCATGCCCTAATGGTGTATCTCATTTTCCATCCTACTTAAAAATGCACAAATCTAGTCAACAACAAGTATCTGCAATAATCATAATAATATGTGTAGATGTAAAATGTAATGTTGAATGTTGCATTTTCTTCTAAAGATTCAAATAATATTACACCCCCAAAAAAAAGTTTCTTTACATTAAAGCTCACGTCACATCATCAGATCACTGGGACTGCAGAACTCACTACAAACTCTGTATAATTTTTGTGTTTGCTCATTTACAACCAAAAGTTGTTTGCTTGCATGTATTACAATGTGTAAGTTTTGTCTTAAGAGATCAAAAAACAATCGAGAGAACAATCTCACGCTTCTCCTCTCATGTACTGATTGCCTTTTGTAGGCCATGGTTAACCTTTAACCTTTATTTTTGTGTATGTAATCACAATCACGTTGTTAGTTTTTCTTTCATTCATTCATTCGTTTCATATATATTTCGGATAGAGTGATTATCTGGTGTTTGTCGTGTGTGTGCTCAGTGCTCAGAGAGAAACTCTTTGGCTCTGGCCATTTCTATATTAACAATTCATTTTTTTTTTTACTTAAATCTACATTTTTCGCCGTTTTCAGCCTCTAACAATATGTATTGTGATGATGATGATGATGACGGGGATGTTGGATGTGCAGAAAAAATTAGAGATAGTAAATTTGATGATTGAGACAGTCAGCAAAAGGAAAAACTAGCTTCAGGGTGAAGATAAATGGATCTTTGAGCATTCCACTTTTTCATGTGTCTTGATATAAATTTAATATAAAATTATACTCAAGCAGCTCAACGTTATTGCATGTAGTAGAGAGAATTAAGTAGGTTTCAGAGAACTACGAGAAAGAGAAAAAGAGAGAGGAATTGATTAAAAAGCGCCCATGTGAAGAAATTCAAATCCTAGAATATATATCGTTTCGTTTTTTCATGTCTCCATCCATAACATCACACGCTTGACTGAATTAAATACTCATTTGGAAAGAGATAAAAGTAGTCAGATTGAAATCTCTCTCTCTCTCTTTCTCTCTACGTAAAAATGAGTACATGAATGAGAGCAAGTGAAGAAATGCTCTGTCCAAGATGTCATATGTCTTGTCTCCAAATCCCAATCCCATTTTTCTTCCTCATCGCTTTTTACAAGATTGAAATTTTGTTAGAGGGCAAAAAAGAATCAAGATTTGTAGAGATATCCCATGTATAAATATACAAAACGTGTGTGTGAGGATAAGGTTTATGGAAATCCACAGGAGATTCAATCACTGTGAGAAAAAAAAGTGATTTCTTTTTAATACAAGCTCACTAAAAATTGCTCGGGAGGATTTTATAGTATATTATATTAGTGACGGATGAAACGAGTATGACGATAACAGAAGGGGGAAATAAAGTTAACTCGTCAGTGTGCTAGAGAGCTTCCGGAGGTGAGCGTATTTTCATTTGTACTTTTCTTTGACGAGTTTATCTAGTCACAATGAAATTTCTGCTGAGTTTGGCATTCCTCTTAAAAAATGGATGGTTGTGTTATGTTGTAGCGACATGTGCACTTTCAAGATTCTGGAAAACATATGTATTCATGAGGAAAATGAATATATATCTATGGATGAATTCTCTCTTCATTCCGTTTCTGCTCCAGCCATTTGCCATTTCAATTTCCTGGATTGTGCCTGTGGCTTTGGCTAAATTACAATCTCTCCAGGCTGCAATTGCTACGAGCGAAAAACATTTTTTTATTTTTGGCTTACTGTTTGTGAGGTTAGCAAGGCAGATTTGGAAGCGTTTATAGGGTGGCTTTTAGTCAGGAAAAAGTAGAAATGGATGCATGCCATTAAATTGAAATATTTTTTTTGAATCCAAATCTGACTTAAGTAAAACCAGTATCTTTTTAACTCTTTATTTAAAGAAATTTCGTTTATATTGTATCTTTCTTAGAACAGGACAAGATTTAATAGTAGTTTGTAGAAATTTGCCCTGTGTATAAAATTCCTTTAAAAAAATTTAAAAAAGACATGAAAAGCCATTTTAGAAAGTGTAAAATGCTAGAAAAACTTGGAATTGTTATAAAAACTACAACTCGTACACTCGTACCTACCAACATCTTTCTGAAAGCAACATGGAAATTTTTTTTTATAAAAAAATATTTGTAAGAATGCTGCATTGCGCGAGTGTTGTGTTGTTTTACGTGCGTTGTCTCTTCATGAATAATTCCAACAATTGGTATTTATGATGTCTCCTGTACATGGTACATCAAGTGAGCAAGCTTGAAATATTTTCTTTGAATAATTCATATTATGACATGGGATGGGCATACAAAAATACGTAATATCATGCTTGCTTACTGATGTGCTTTTTCTATTTCTTTCTCTCACTCCGACGGACATCATTACATAGTTGTTGAGTATGACTCGTATGAGTGACTCGTTTCCGTTGAAAATATGAAGTGCAAGTATGCAACTGTTATAACTTACAAAAACTACTGCTCTATACAAGTAGCTGAGCTGTGAGTGTCTACGTCTATCTATCATATTATCAGTTAGATCTGTCTCCACTTATGAAACTTGAGTCGATGGAAAAACAGTGATATTCATATATGTATCTATCTCTTTCTGACTTTTTTATCGATTACCAATATCAACGGACGGAAGTATGTGGTGCATATGTCTGACATGACATGACGGTTGTGTTGCTTTTGCTTCAATGTAAGTATACAAAGGGTTGTGTTACGTGAAAGCTACATTTTTTAATGCTGCATTGTTATGATATCTTCCATCATTACTCATTCCTTCACGTAACATGTCAAATCAAGTAGTGAACAAGGAGGTGTTGTATGGTACGTATATGCCTATGTGCATGAAAAATTGATGATGTACCCAAGCAAAATACACAAACTAATGTAATATTCAGCACGTACGACTTTATTCTAAAAGTCAGTCGATAATTTTTATTTTTACATTTATGCTTCTTTCTAGCCCATCTAGTTTAACACGTCAACTTATTGGTATGCTATATCACATCACCACAGTTTAACAAATAATTTTTATGTAGGTAATATGCAACGGAAGCGGATGTATCAAACTGATTTGTTTCTCCAGCCATCCGCATCATTGTCTCGTCAATGCCATCATGGTTGTTTAGGTTAGGGGAAGAAGGCAAGGGAAGAGTTTCCATTTTGTTTTATCTGACTGACATTTGCTTTTGATGTTGTTGATAATGATGTGGCATGCATAACGCACGACATGAGCTCTTGTGTCACATCATCATTTCTGTTGTCTCACTCGGGAAAAGCCCGAATGTTAACGTCATTGTATCAGATTCCTTTATTGTTTGAGAGAAACGCAACCAACAGATCATCATCCTCCTCTTTTAGTATGTATCGTAGTAGTACATCCCCCACGCTCACCATCACCATGTAATATGTAGGATATCAAATTACAAGTACAAATGAGGTTGCTTTTTGGTACAACAATGAAAAAGCAAAGTAGAATAAAGCACAACGACATTGATTACGAATAATGGACGGATGTGAGTGTGACTGGGTGGGAAATGTTGACAATGAGTGGACAAATAATGAGGTGATAATAACATTTTCCGAAATAGCTCACGATACAAAAGTTACATTCACTATAAGCAAGCACACTCTGCTGCGAATGTTTGGAAAATTTGAGATTTTTGGTCCTGTTTGTTTTAGACTTGTTTGGCAGCATATTTACCATTTTTTGCTTGAAAGATTTAGATTTGTTTTTGCAAATGTCATGTTGACTGATTGTGATTAGCATTCCAAAATCCTGGACTGCAGTGTTATACAGTCTGCAGCACAGTCAAACTAGGATCTGCAGCAATTTCGTAAACAATTTTAAGTAATGCATCGCTCTTGTTAAAAATTTGTCAACCACAGCATTAACACAATTCTAACTACCTAACGAGACAATATATGTATAATGTATGTGATAGTCATAAACTGTATTGCTATTATTTACGTGTTGTTGAGCAATTGAAAATAATGAGTTCCTAACGGAAAGAAAATGTTTTTGTCACAAATCCAATACCCATTATACAGCTTTAAGTAGATGATTGGTATAATTCTCACATTGCTAATTGAAAAACCCCTCTAGTATACCGTTCAGTTAATTACAGGCTTCTCAGTCTCAGCTAATGGCCGATGAGCTATGACAATATGTGACAACTACACCGTACCAAAATTGCCTGTTAAATGAATACCACCAACCAGCAGCAGCAGCAGCAGTCTACTCCACTCAGCACTAATTGTAAGCACATTGCCCAAATACAGATGGTATTTGGTTTGGTAGACCAAAAACATTCATTCATTCTTTTCTTCTCGTTTTGCACACTTACTCACTTTCCTTTAACATGATTACTACGGAGCAAACTTAGTTTTGTCGTATTGTATTGTAAGTTGTAACTGAAAAGAATGTCTTCTTGAAGTAATTAAGGACATGAAAATGTAAGCAGAATCTTCAAGCTATCTACTATATCTACCCCCACTACATTGTTATGGTCAGTAAGCACCATCCGAACAAATAAGCAAACGTTCAACTCAACGTCTTGTTGCTTTACTTCTGTTGCATTGCCTGGAACCACAAAAAAACTGCTCGACAATAAAAAAGAAACAGAGTTTAGACTAGAGATACGCCATATCGCAATAGGGTTATCTTATTTCATCGGTTGGGTAGCTTGGTTTGGTTTGGTTTGGTTGCACTATGTCAGTTGCGGATGTTCTCTTTCCAACTTTTCCCTCTTTTCTGCATCAGACAATAGAAACGAAACATGTAGCTAAAACTTTCTTTTTCATAAAAAAGTACAGGCAGCATTGTGTGTACTTGTGTATGCAGCAGAGATAGAAACTCTTTTATCTAGGTTAGGCAGAAGCAGCAGCAGATATCCCTCAAAATTCCAACTTTTCCTTTTCTCATTCCATTTATTCCAAACCATTTGATTCCGTTTTCATTCCTCCGGATTCACACTGGATGATAATATGATATGATATGATATTTTTTAGGCTAGTCTGATGTGACAACGTTGCGTTGCGTTGTCGTGTTTTCTGTTGTTGACGGAAATATTTTGTGCATGTGAGAATGAAAATGGGCTTGTGACGCACATATTCAAGATATTTCGTTATATCTTGTCCATAAACTTTTGTGTATAGATAAGTATTAATATGTATGTATAAGTATCACTACAGAGAATCGTAAACAGTAGGGGCAATACAATGGGAATGGCAATATCAGCAAACCGAATTCAGGAAAATGACACATTAGCTGGAATTGTTCCTTTCAGTTCAATACGTAATGGGAAAGTTGTGACGGAGGGAAAGGAAATAATTTTCCATCGAAACAAACCTCACAAGCTCATTTTCCTTTTCTTTCTTTATCGCCGATGCGATGCATTTTCCATTTCCCATTCTCACTGTTATGGTTGTACTTGGATTGGACATTTTCTAATCCCACATGCAGTTATAAAATAACTTGTGGCTAGTTAGTTCAGTTTGTTGTTAAAGACATGATCCATAAAAATGTTTTAGTGAATTGTGAATAGCTTATCTTTCGTATATTAAGTAGTTTCTCCACACAATTAAAAATCTGTGGACTCGGCTGCAATGCGTGATTTCTTTTTTAATCCCTGCTGCGGATTCACTGCAGCAGCAAGGAAGACTTTATGTGAAAAATACAAAAAAGATGGACAAATGAGCAGACATGCATGACTATGACTTGATGCACCCTTACACTGCAGTTTTAAGAGTTTTTTAAAGGAACAACTGAAACTGGGATATACACCATATCATATAAACCTTAGGCTAAGCCCATATCGTATGAACTTTAAGTATGCTAAGAGATATTAGATTTTAAAGGATGTTTTATGTGCTCAACAGTAGACCATAAAGCTCGACTAAAAATGCTCATGCTTCGGCTTGCTCCCACAACAGTAGAAGTCAATTCCGTTTCGTGATACCTATAGAGAAAGAGAGACAACAGAAAGAGTGTGTTCTCAACTTCACTCAATGTATTATTCCTTCCAAGAAGCTGGGAATTGCCTTTAGATTCACTACGGTAGACACTATACTCCTCACCCTTTTGAAAATGATACGCTCTACATTTTTGTTTCTCAGTTTCTCGTAAAAACGTCCATAAAAGGGTATTCGCTCAGTGGAAAAATAGTGTACTTACTTTTATTTCATCCGTGACCTACTCTTTACCATGTATATTTCACGGGAGGAAAAATGTTGTAGTCTAGTGTGTACTACAACCTATTATTGTAGATTATGAGAGAAAGAGATGAGTTGCCAATTTCAATTCGAATCATGAATTTCCTATACATCCCTTTTCCCTGTTGAGTTCTACTAAACCAAACCAAATACACCACCGTCATCTTATATGTATATATGCCTTATATATGGTGCATGGATAATAAAAAAAGGGGGAAAATCACTATTCCTACAATACCATCACACATAAAACAAAAAGAGAATACTGTGAATGACCTCATCTTGTTATTTTGTTAGGAGCGACTTGACTAGTAAGTTTAAATCCGCAGTATTTCTTAGTTAAAAGAGTAGAAAACGAGGTAATCAAACAGACTCTCTTCTCTCCTTCCTTCTTCACACAGCGGAAATGAATTGAGTGTTGGTGCCTGAAAAACTGCACCATAAAAATAATACGACGTCACAGCAAATGGATATAAAAACCTTGTCGTAATCCAATACAGTTTTATGTTGCGTTGCGCAACCTATGTTTAGTACACTATGTTAAAAACAATCTTTCCCGTTCGTTTTCGACAAGACTAATAGGTAATTCAATACACCCACACATTAAAAAGCTCGTAATTTACTATTTTGTTCAAAAAAACTTAAACCTTTTCCAGAACTAAGCAAATGGATAAGAGTTTAAAGGTAAACGAAGAGCGGAGGTACTCACTCAGGGGAAAACAGTAGCAACAAAGGATTGAACGTATCATATATCTATGGAGCTTCGTTACAAATAATGAGAGAGCACACGTTGATTTCAAGCATGCAAGGAAATGACATAATATGCTAAATGACAAGGTACAAAGAGCTAAAGCACTTTGCTGAATTCGCAGATATATTGATTATAAAGTCATGGCTGAGCTCAAGTTGAAGCCATTAACCTGAACGCTAATAATCAAGTCAATAAACGGAAAGGAGAGAAATGTAAAGAGTGACGGCTTTGCATACATAATGTCAGCAAAATTATCTGACAGACACATGCACGCCAGCTCTCATAACCTGTGCCTAACATTCCATTATGTAAAACAAATGATCTAACATGTTACATAGCAAATCTCACAGAATGTAAACAAAACCTCCGCATTGCATATTATATGTATCTCTTTGTACCTCTATGAAACTACTACTACTTTCTTTGGTAAAGAAGGAGACTTGTGGTGGCGGAAGTAAAAGCCTACGTAATATTATAGGGTACATTGCTATTTTATCCAAGCCAAGCCACCCGGTGCCCATCTCTCATATTATTGCTTTTACAGATTATGTAAACGAAAAGGTAATGTAAATACCTTATAGCTTTGTTAAAACCTCATCCTCATGCTCATAAACCTGATATGATACATTATATGATACCAAAAACCTTGTCTAGCCAAGCACGGAAGAAAAACAAACAAGTCAAAGTGCTGCATCGCAACATTACCGTTGTAGGTGGTGGTAAAAGTTGGTGGTACGCGTACGAGTGAGTGAATGTAGCAAGGAATAGTAGTATAACATTTTATCTTTGTAGTGTATAAAGAGTATATATTGGAGATTGTAGGGGAATGATGGAGGGTAAAATAGTAAATGATAGTTAAGATCGAAGTGATAAAACACACATGTTTCCTCCAACTCATCCCCTTTTTGCAAAAGCCACAGATATATAGTAGCTTTTCTCTTCACAAAAGGATCATCCTAGTTTCTTTGGTTTTGCCATGAGTGAGAGGCAGATTGAGTGCATGATGATGATGATGATGATAAAGTCGGGATGTAATATCATCGTTGAAACGCATTTCACACGTTTCGTTTCCTTCCGCCTCGATATTGCGTTGTGAGCTTATTCCAGTTTGCACCAAAATAAATTCCAAAATCAAAATTATCTGGGATCGAAACTCGTCGTCAGAAGAGAAGGATATTAAAGGGAGGATAGAAATATTTGCTAGGTGGATTTGGTTGAGCTGGGTGCTTGCTTGGATATTTTGCTCTTTCATTTTTATTAATTTTTATTTTCATTCTTATCTTTTCCCTTGTCAAAGTACAGCATATGCGACAGCTCTTCAAAGAAAGGAAGACGTGAAAGCAGAAGGATAGATAAAACAGCAAAGCGTACTTTTTTGCATTTTACTTTTGCGTGGATGTTGTGAATTTTTTTGTTCTGCTTCCCTTAACGTTTTAAGGATCAGTTGAAGACGATTCTTGTTCACATATATTGTCATATCCGAGGCCTTTGCTAGGAATACACATTAACATTCTTAATGGCTACTATTGTTGTTGCTTCAGCGGTACGTTTTTTTATTCTTGTATTTTTCTGGTTATGTCTTGCTGTTTAATACATGAGGGAACAGATGACACATATAAAATTCTACCTCTAATACTCATCCAATGAGCGTCTGAAGAGAATGGGAATGCCAAAAAACTTGTACTGTTGGCTATGTGCAACTATCTTAATAGCCATGCGGTTGTAACACAATGAGCTACCTCTGTCGCCCTCGCCTCTGGGGTAGCCATAACCCGCCGAGAGCACTGTTGGCTTTGCTCCGACAATATATATTATTCTTTTCGCAATTTCTCCTTCTCTTCAGCGTTTTCTTGGGAGAAAAGAAAGAAGGAAAAATAAATGTGTCACTGAGCCTCTTTGTCTTTTTTTCCGCTTTCCTGGGTTTTCTCTATACTTATGTACATCAATGGTTGCTCGTATATAGGCGTATACTTGTGTCTGTCTGTGTCTACCACACATAAAAACTTTTTGGAGAAAGTTCAAAAGTGAAGTGAATTTGTGTTTTGAGAAATTGTCTTGTCTTTTCCTCCCACTTTCACCACACAGGCATCACATACAATCTTAACCATAACAAAAAACAAAGTGAAGGGGACCCTCGAAAGAAAAACTTAAATAGAGCTTATGAAACAGCTGTTGGTGAGAGCTTCTCTGTCTCTCTTCTTCGACTTGTTCTTTTGTATATTATATCAAGAAGACGAGTTAAAAATGAGAAAACATGGGAAGCATACTCTTTTCCATCCAAAAACTTTGTACGTTTTTTCATACCCTTTCTTCCAGTCTTTCCATACGGATCTATTATTACACACACCAGCAAAAGACATCATGGATGAATGAATGGAATGGAGAAAGCACAACAGTTTTGGCTCATTGTTGGAGTGCAAAGGCACAGTGAAGCAAGAGCTTTTCACAAATACTTTTCAAATTCCTCTAAAAACATTTTTTGATCTCCGGTCTCACTTCCACATTAGCTACCTATTTACATGATCACTTTTATTTACCAGTTTTGGAAACACAAAAACACATACATATGGAAGATAACATCGCATAACGTTTTGTATATATATACATACATACTTACATAACAAACAAAATGGAAAACTATCGACTATTGTTAGCTTGTACACATTTTATATACGTACATACTTTAAGCTCTAAAGTTTCACTTGCCCTGAAATAACATTCATTTTCCGTACTGCTGTCAACAAGCCCATTCATGATATTTAAAGTGTTGTGTGAAGTGATTCACTTTCACCAGCAACATTCTCATAAAAGGGGAATATATACCAGCGTATGTATGTATATAATGGTGTATACATAAGTAGCCATTCTACATGTATCACTATCCTCTGACAAAATTCCCTGAAGGGATTCATGGCAAGATTTTTTTGGAAAGAAGAGAAAACATGCATTTCTGTCTATTTTCCCTTGTGAACTGGCTGACGTTTTCAGGATTTCTATTTCTGGTCTTTGTCTAGACTCTTGCCCTCGTGTACACAGAGTTTCACCTTTTCAACCTGACTTTTTCGGTGAAAACATCAGAAAACTACAGAAATTTTGTTTAAACAAACAAAAAGCAGATTACTGACAAGCAAGAGCAAATTTTCATTTTGATTTTAGTTCCAGTCCCTTGCTCACTATACTGGACAAGTTTTTAATTACAGATGAATGCGTAACATAAATTTTCATCAGGGAAAATAAAAAAATTATGCTAATAAAAATATTCAATTTTTTGTAAAACCAAAATAGAATTCAAATGAACCTACGGCTAGGCCTAGGCTTAGAAGGCTTAGGCTAGTAAAATTTCTTCTTCCCGGATGATTTTAAATGGATTTTAAAGACCAAAATGTATATTGCAAGCCTTTAAATTTATGAAAGAGGAAATAAGTTTGGCATTAGCTTGAATAGACAGGAATTTCTTGGAGCGGATTTACTTGCTTGTCGACATGGAATAATGGAAGAACATAACAGAACGTTGAGTAAAGCTATGTATGGTTTAAAGTGAGTTGAGCTGTTCTTTTGCAACCCACGAGCCAGCCACCTTACAATACGACATGGCATGCTGACAGCGAGAACAGCAACATTATGTATTGTGCTTTCTCTCTTAAAAAAATTGTTTTCACAAGCTGCATTCGCTCACGCATAGAAAAACTGCCAGTGGTGCACAAAGACTCAAGGATAATGGATGAAGCGAGCAGCCAGTATGTGTTATTAGAAGCAATATTACATACTGCAAAATATGAAGATTAAGTAAGCAGCTACCAAATTTCAAGGAAGATTGGACGTATTAAAATATTCGGTTTGGTATTTGTTCTACTGCAGTACACCTGAGTAGGTATGACTTTAAATATTAAAAATGCATAATAATATGCCGGCAAAATAGATTATTCAGGCCACACTGCAAGACTCTTGGATGGAACTTGTATGTATGTTACGTATATATTCCCATAAAATTGAAGGCAAATCGTAGAAGTCTTGCTGACTAAAAGCAACGTGGACTCAGCTCTCCTTGCTTTCATTCCAAAGAGAAACCAGAGCAAAATATGTTGGTTTGGTCAGCTCCATTTTTTTCTTGTGGCTTAGCTTTTTTCTATTCCCAATGGGGGTTAACTCACAGCACCTCAACAACTTTTTTTTTCCTTTTTAAAAAGCAGACATGTACCTCCCTATAAAAAAAAGTCATGGTTTATATGTATAATGCATAGCATTCCACCAGAGTTATTCTAAGGAGGTTGAGTAATTTACGGTAGACATAGGGTGGCAGTCAAGTCACTTTCCTGCCACGATCACGATATCCTCTTATAAAAGGACCGTCCAAAAAAAATTTGTCCATAAAGCAAACGCAAATATAATACCAAGACTAAACCAACCAACTGTCCAGCTTTAATACGGAAAATTCCCATGTGAAACTCTCTCTCTCTCTAGCTTTTTTCTCTTGTTTTTTCCCACTGCCACCAAACTCTAAACTTTCTATCGCTATCGCTATATTAATGCTCATTCATTTGAGTGCTTTGTGTGGGTAGCAGTCACTTTCTGAACTGACTGCCACGTACTGTTTTCACCGCTAGTCGCCTAATGGTTTCTGTCCACTCCATTCAATTTGCTACACTTTTTTTATGTTCCCAACCTATTTGAGTAGAGAAAGAGAGGAGAATTCCAGTGGTTACTTTGAGTAACAGCTTTCTTTCTAATAACAGAACATGAGAGAAAGGAAGAAGAAAAAACCAAACGCTTCTATATTCAGTTTCACCCAGTTCGTCAAGTCCTATCAAAAACATTTTAAATAGTGTGGTGCTCACTGCAGAGCACATACGCGTGATAGGTATAACCAGTCCAGACGAGTTTTTATGTTTTCTGAGAAAACGGCATTGCGGCAATATAGATTTAATTGATGGCTCATGGCAAATAGATTTTGAACGACTACTGGCCACTCATTTAATGCACTTTGCACATGTTGGTGGTGGATTTTTTGGGTGTATATATAGGCAAAGTCATGTGGTGTGGTGTATGGGTTTAGTGTGTGGCGTACTGCAGTTTCTACTACGATAAAATCCCATTATTACGACATATATGTTACCTATTACAGTTTCTTATGGAGCTAATATTCGGCTATAAAATGGAATGGAACTGCTGCTGCTGCCGGTGGTGGTGGTGGTGGCACTGCCGTTAGGGGCTTTATGTAATCCATTCCATCCCAGCTTAAACTGGATAAGTAAAGGAAGTTAATGGATGTTGTAGAATTCACATGTCACAAAAGCATTGATTCACTACGTAATGGTATTAAGCCAATAATGGCTGTAAATTTTGGACAGAAAGGGGATTAGTTAAATGAGTCAATTTTTTTGTGCATTGGTTTTTGGTTGGGCGTGGTTAAAATGTGCATTTTTCTACGTGCAAATTAAAACATTTGAGTCATCTCCTTACGTACTTAAGTGCATTTCCTTAATTACATTTAATTATGTCTTTAGGTGTACCTCAGAGATGCATAATGTGCATAACTCAAACATTTATATTCATCAAGTGAGTTGACTACAAAATAAGCATATGAAATCAAGGTGTAGGCCGTGCTGGCATGTAAAGTGGATTGAAATGGCCATCTTAGAAAATTTCAGGACTTCCATTTCTACTCCACTTTAATTGCCATTTCCCACGGTGAAATTCACGAGGGCATATTATGTATGTGTGTACGTCTTTAAGGTACCCGTGCATGACTATCAACAACGCAAACGGCTTAAAATTCCCTTTGTGTGTAAGGTGTAACACACAATAAAGTCTCACTCATCTCCAATCTTGAGGAGGAGGAAGAAGACAATGAGGAATACAAAAAATATGCATGAACCAAAGAAGACGAAAACTTCTTAACGCTGTACTCTACTCTACCATACCATATGCCATCAGGCATTTTCTGGGTGTTCCTTCCTGATACCGTAGTCATCCATATCAATATTCTGCTCCTTTTCTCTCCATTCCGTTTCTTTATATGCCCTTATTTAAAATTTAAAAAAAAAAGTTTTTGTATGGAAATTATAGGAATTGTTTGAGCAAACACAGTCATATTTATTATACCATAAAGGCAAAACTCCACTAATCGTAAGTATAAAATAAACCTTCCCAAAAATAAAATGGGTAGAAAGAAGATGAGTAGAAGCGCACAAAGAGTAAGGACGTTAGAAATAAGGAAAATAC
This sequence comes from Orchesella flavescens, assembly GCA_964034955.1. Lineage (NCBI taxonomy): Eukaryota > Metazoa > Arthropoda > Collembola > Entomobryomorpha > Orchesellidae > Orchesella > Orchesella flavescens. The sequence continues at coordinate 32,692,800 of OZ035954.1, read as the reverse complement.
AAACGTACGTGAATATACTATAGGTTAGATACTTTAGATGAGGAATTTGCATGAATGACTTCATTATTTGATTTGTTGCATAATCTATTGGTTATTTCCTTGAGCTTGACTTGAAAGGTGTAATACTGTATAGATACTAAGTCTAATGTGTATGTATATAACCCAAATCATCTTAATATGGGATTTTCACATTTCCTCTCGTTTCTTAATAACCTGCATTTCCTCTTGACTCATATCACGAGAGCACGAACTCTCTCTCTCTCTCTTTCTTTCATATTTGGACAATGGGTGAGGCTCCAATATCTTCATCGGCTTGAGATTTTGAAATGCTGCCGGTGGTTTGGTGTGATGTAGTGATGATGCTTCGGAAGAATGAATAAAATGATAATGATGTGTACATTGCTCATGGAAATTGATAGATTCATGTGAAAAGCAAGTAAGAAATATGACACGTAAAATCCTTAAAAAATATGAATATATGGTCACGACTCAGAGATGATTGTGCGCGTTTTTCGAGGGTGTTTCAAGAAGAGAGTGAGTATTAGGGCCGAGATTTTGGTGCTCCAATGAGTGATTTATTGGTTGGCATACAAAAGCTGGTGTCTTGTGTTAAAATTCAGAGTGCTTTTTGTAGCCTCCAAGCATGGATATAAGTAAGATACACAAAAAATTATGAACTCATTACAAACTCTGACATTTTTTTCTTGCAATGTTTATCCTCTCTTGCATATAATATACATACATACGAAAATATGGGCTGATACTCTACGAAGATAATAATATGTCTAATTTGCCAATTTGTTAGCTAATCATTGGGTAAACAGCTTTAGGGTAGGATTTGGATAGCTTGGAAATTTACGATTATTTCCGTTATTCACCGCTTATATTTGTTTACCTGCCTTGCTAAACGTCCTGATTTCCTCTTTAATGCGTAGGAACATGTTGAAATCTTAATCCTTCACTTTTTACTCCTTGATTATTTTCTTTAAGCCAGCCACCGCTCGTAGTAGTTTCAGTCTTTGATTGAATCTGATATGAGCAACAGTAGCTTAAAGTTTATACCAAAGTATATTAACCAATTTCCCTTTGTAATTATTGTAGATGACCGGCAAGCGCAGCCGCAGCTTTAAATGTGCAGTCCATCAACGGGATCGTGAGGTTTGCAGCGAGAGTGACTTCCATCTTCTCCCATTGGGCTATCAGTCTCCAACCGGGGTGAAAAGGTCAGTGTGTTAAGACAAAATATAAGATATTATTATTTAACCTGCATAATATACTTAAGTAGTTGTTAAAATGCCAGAAAAAAATTACTCATATGCCATTTATCATCATCATCATCATGTGAAAATAAATAGAACAATAGAAAAGGTCAACAAGAAGAGTATAGGCTGTAATTTAGTTTTACACGTTTATTTCACTGCTCCCCATATATATTTTCAGTGTTTATACTAATATTGTCCTATTTGCCCCTCTTTTTCCGAAAAGAAAGGACCCATGAATCATTTATTTTACTACTGATATATTGGTGCAACTTTGCTGGGACAGTATGAAACTGGAAAGGTTATTGATGATATTGAATTGCATCATCATTATATTATATAAAAAGGGAAACATAAAACATGATAACGTCTGAAAGTGTGGCATGGGAAATAAGGTAAAGTGAAAATGACACTAGATAAGATCCATCTCCAATCTCAACTTCTATCTCATCCATTGTAGCAAGTGGAGCGACGTGTTAGCTCATAGCACCACATCACATCACCAGGCAGGCATTCAATAAAGAAAATTGAGTGTTTGGTTTTGCTACAATGCAATGTGATACAGTCGGCGAAGAGAAATGGAAGGACGGAACGATATTGCGATAATGGTGAATAATAGAATATTGGAAAATACACTTACGACTTCCAAAACTCTAGGTGCTTTTTTTTAAAAAAAATGTTTTACAAAGTTTGGCTTCCCACAATGTATGTATGACTTTCGATAATAATTTTTTTAGCAACTTGTCCCAAATTACACTACGGTAGTAGTAGCAATATCGTTAAGTGAGAAGAGAATGGAGTAATTTTGAAAGCAGTTAATTGCAGAAGGAACAGAGTAGAGAATCGCATACAAAGTGGGATCCAAAGAGTAAAAGTCTATGGATGACTTTTTTTGATAGTTTTTTTGGGGGGTTTTACTACGTTTATTACGTGCGTTCAAGAAAGTATTATCGTTTCTTATTTTCTGGTTACTGTTCCTGCAGCAAATATAAAATTGTGGAATGTTTGCTCGTGTTACTGACATGAAGCATTGAAATATATAGGCTGTTGGTTTGGTTTGATATCGGATATCAGTAAAGGGTTAAAGGATGCGGAAAAGAAGAAAAGTATATGTGGTTTACGGTACGGGAAGCAAGCAAATACGTAACCGCAAGACATAAAACTAAGTTACTAATTAATTAAACTTCATCTTTCTTTCTCGGTCAGATATTAAAACTCTTAGTACGGTGGATTTTATGCCTCCATATTACACAAAATTCTCTCTTTCCTTTGCTTTTTTGCATCACATCACATCTCTCAACCACATCCATGCCTGTTCCACCCTTCACTTTTCTTTCTTGCCGATCCTTTTTGTGTATTGGTGGGGCTTCTTCGTGGAATTTTAGTTTCGTAGAGCTTTTAATATTTGACGTACGGATGAAGTTTTATTTGCCTCCCGGAATGAATATTAGTAGGGAGGTTTCGGCACTAAAGAAAAGAGTTAGAGAGTTTGTAGCAGAGATCCTTGTTCTTCCCTCGACCTCTTGAAACAAAATTGAAGCACTATTACAAACATGACGATGGCAAGGCAAGAACAAGAACCGATCTTGAGCTTCTCTCTCTTTTTCTTTAGCACAAAAGATTTCATAAAAAGCACGCTCTCTCTTGAATGTGATTATGAACACTTTTCATACTTGACTTTACTTTATATTTTCCCTTCTTCCTCATTTTATTTTCCAGCTTTCTTTTTGCCATGAATGTTGAGAGCCATAAAATGTAATATGAAAGTGAGAAGAAAAGCCTTGGAATGTACATAATACTTGACTTGACGTTCATTGTGGGTGACTCAAAGGAAGAGTCGGTTTTTTCCCACACAAGTTTTCTTTAGATATATATTTATATATATTATATATACTATGTGGAGGGAACGGGAAAGTTAAATCGGTTACAAACCTCTAACCCCTAAAATTAAAAACATTTTGTGGCCAGTAAATCCCAGCGTCAGCAATTTTTTATTGCTGGATGAGACCACGTATACAGAAAATTAATGTAAGATCTCAGCAATATTGAAGTTTCTCAGCCCATTATAAAAAGTCGTTTGCTTCTGATTAGGTGGATGTGGATGCATTGCATATGGTCATGGTTGCTCTACTACTTGGTATCGTATCGTATATTAAACATTAGACATTTTTATTCTGGGAAAATGTCAGTCCAGTCTACAAAATGGGAGCATAGCATAATATTTTTTTGTGGTAGAAGAATCATATATGGTATGTGTGGTAGTAGTGGTACGTTCGATAACGGTGGACAGTGGACAGCAGCTCACAACTGGCCAGTGAGAACTGACCGATTTTTGAGGTCAGGAAACATACGTCGTGGTGGTGGGAAATAGACCGGACGAATTCCACTTCTTGCTTTATATGGGCCTCGGCAAAGAGAATTGTACAATTGCACATCATCGTAAAACTTGTAACTGGAAAAGAGAAAGAAAGGGGAAAAGAAGAAGAAGAAGAAGAAGAAGAAGAGAAAAAAAAATGTGTTTGAGTTTGAGGAGAGCAAAACTTGTTCACAATGACAATAAAAATTCTTGTTTTATTGGGTATGTAGATATGTATGTGTATACGGATAGTGGCGACGTTGCTTTTCAGGAATGGCTCCAGTTACGGCACACCAGGTCTCGCGCCTTAACCATTGATCGTATAATTGGTTGACAAAACCTTCATATGCCACTGTGCCACCAGCACTACGGAATGTTATAGGAGTTTGGTCCATAACTTTTGGGAGAGCGTGTGCGACCAAGTGCAAACAGTGCAGTGGGAGTGCTCCAAGGGCCTAATAGAACACTTTGAAGAAAAGGGAAAAATGTGGGTAAAAAATTTATGCTTTCCGGAAAGGAAGACAGGAGCGTTGTAGCTGTAAGAAAATCTTAGTCCACTTCGACTGATGGTGGTAAGGTTCAGTGGGAACTGACAATTGCCTTTTTTACTTGGTTTTCGATGGTTTGGTGAAAAATGGAAACGGAAAAGGACAAAAACATTGAGAGTCAGTACTGTTACACTGGACTATAAAAATCATTGACTAACTAGACCATGCGATCACTGCATCTCTGTAAAGTTTAATTTCTCAACTTCTTCCCATGACAATTCAAAACGCATTCACTTTTGGTCATCCAGGAGCACTGAACATTTCATTATGTATATCGTCAGGTCAGAAACCCACCGTTCGTGTGAAATTGGTATTGCCTATATTGAAGGAGTCATAATAACCTTCACGTGTAGTGTAGGTAAGGTAAAGTGCAATGACTTCGTCAAAGGACGATCTCCAATCTACCCAAGCTCTATTCATGCGTTTCTGCTTATAGTATATTTTATCTGTTCCCAAATTCAATGAGGAAGTAGTGCTTTGGAAAATGCGTAGATCGTGCAAAAAAAACTGATAGGAACGGAAACTGCAGCTGGTGTCACCTTTTTATGCGTGAGTTGAACCAAGATTGAGTCCTGTTTACCATCGGGTTTGGCAGGTTGACAGGAAAAACAATTGCTTCAAGCACATTGCCTATGTATGCACATGGTTCCCATGTACTAAACATACGACAAACGAGTAATGAGCTTTCCAGAGAGTGAAAATTTGAAAGTTAACAGCTTCCAACGATCTAGTAATAGATACGGCCAATGTTTGCTCTCCCTTCAAGCAATCATATTTGCACACAATGGATGCGGCAGGAGAAACTGTTATCTCTTAATGAACTAAACACATATACCCCGCAACCTATTTTAGATATGTTTATCTTTGGCAAATTCAACTTTGACTTGTCTCTTGTCAAGATCTATCTTGCTTGCCTTTGGGTTGGTGTAGTTTTTTGCAATATTTTCTGGAACATGTTTTGCTTGCTGATAGTTACATTGCTCACAACATGCCTGATCCTGTGGCAAACTTCCACCTTTTTTTACATCATAAACATTTTTCACGATGTTTGAATAAGCCTATTTTTACAGTGGAGACACACATTCATGCCAATTAATCTTGAACTTGAACGCACCGAAACGGCGACAAGCACAAATAAGGTTATTTGCTTTGCTATTCGTGTTAGTACTCATCAGTACACTGATTGATGATGACTTCACTTCAGAGACTCGCTTTATTTATAAGCAACAATAATTATTCTTTGCGATGAGTAATGAAGATGAATAGGCAATTTGGGTGATTAACCCTCGTGAGTTTTTTTTTTGGGATAAACAAAAATTTTTTGGTCATTAATTTAAAATGCAATTTGTTTGTTTTACTTATTACAAAAAAATACGTGTTACGTTTTTGCTCTAAATTCGTCAACCACTCTACAATTTTTAATATATGTATAGTTTCTCTTTGATATGAAGTACACATAGGTTGAATTTAATATTCCCATTGATTCATTACGTGTCTATACACAATGAGTTTTGCAAGAAGGCCAATGGCCGAATTAATTTTTATATTTATTGCATGCTGATATATAGTTGATGCACAATATGGATTTTCTAATCTACAAAAGGGCGAGTACGTCAATAACATGCTCATATATGCATGTACCATACCGTAGTTGAGTTGAATGGTTCGACCGATACGAAAAGTTATTACCTTTCATTACTCCATATCACCTGCACGTTTTAAGATAAAAACCCAAGACAAAAATTATAGACATGCTGTCTAGCTGGGCTGAGTTGAGTTGAGCTGAGTGCAAAGAAAAAACGGCATAAAAGCGATTGATTGAACACAAACAGAAAACCTGACAGACCTGACTCGAGTCAATGTATAAAAATGATTAATTTCTATAATTAATAGCCACCAACACTCAAGCTGTAAAACTAAGGCATGGCTTATAATGTTGATGGTTGAGACCAGAAGAAAAAAGCACAGTTGACTGCATTCAACCCTCAACATCGTCATCATCATCTATTTATCGCATCATCCGTATCTATCCTTTTCGATCGATCACAGTCATTAATCGTTACCAAAAAATCAACATCATCCAAAAAATAATACCAAGAGAGTTTTTTTTGCAGGCAAGAGAACAAGATATAATGCAGAGAAAGAGTGCACTAAACCCATAACAAAATTTTCGGTGTGTGGGGCGTAGTAATAAACGCCGTGACTTCCTTACAAGGAACTTTTATTCGGGTGATGTGGCATCTCACTTATTATCATCCCCGTTTTATTTATAGCTTGAACCTTATGGCAAAATATTATTTTTTATGTGGGTTATTAAATGAAAAAAAAATTAAATTGTCGTTTATCTTTTATGATATGACATCTCTCATACTCATCTCTCGATGCATGTTTTCTGCTTTCTGGCGATTTTTTGTCATTGATTGCTGATTATTGTTTCTTTTTATGAAATTCGCCCAAAAATTAAAGCTTTTCAATGTCGAGGACATTCAAATATATAAGTCAAGAGAGTGGAGAAGTTGAAGTTTGCAAGATTTTATAGGAAGATACTAACTATGTCACCTGAGGCTTTCAAAAATTTTCAAATGATTTCTATCGGTCGTCAACTAGATAACTGTTCTCAATTTTTTTGGGAGGAAAATTGAAAGAAATAACTTCCTTAAATGGCGCACCCCCATCAAAGAGAGATTGGTGATATAGTGATGGGTAAGTAGGATATATTGAGTTTACGTGTGTGGATACATGCATAAATATGCAAATGAAAACCAATCATAATCATAAATTGCTGGAAGCGTGTAAGATGAACTTCTGAAGACAGATAATATTTCATAACATCATTACAAAAGCAACCACCACCACCACCACAACCAATTTGCTTGAAAATGGATGGTGAAGTAAAATTTTCATGATGAAATGTGTATTATACTTATTTGCGTAGACACACATTTTTCTCCAACAAAAGACCGTTGGATTTCAAACCTGGGTTTAGTTTATAGTACGTAACCGTAACCCAATATATATATATATATAAATATTGAATCCAAAATCTATCTCTCATCATGCCTGCTAGCTTCCGTGCAACAATAATTTGGTTGAGGCATGACGATACGATACGATGGCATATGTCTCACAGAATCAAATATTAAATCAGCGCAAACAAACCACCAAAACTGAAAACTGCTATCGGTTCCTCATCTCATTTCGTGCTGACTGACTGGTGATGTGATGTGATATTTTATATATTATGTTGTTCCAATTCTCTTCATGATTTTTTTCTCATTTTATACCTTTTCCTGACTAATTAGCATTCATTCCGTTTTAATTCAACGAGAGCAGACAGCCAAGAGCCAGAATTATTAGTCAGTCAGTCATCCACCTCATGGAAACATTTATGATATGATTGTAAATATTATGCATGCCACGTTCATACGCATCATAGCTTACTAATCTGTAGGGAACGTTTGTGAAATGTGCCTCCGAAAGTTATGCATATTGTGCGTAATTAATGTGTTCGGTTTTTGTTACTTGTTATTTTCTGTGGAATACACCACAAGGGAATTTTCTCTCATCTCTTAAATTTCAACATCCGTTATAGCTACAAGCTATGTTTGTAGCGAGACATTCTTATCATTCAAGCAGGGAGATGAACGTTAGCTCATGGTTTTGTGTTGTAGGCAGGCAAAAGCGAAATAATAATATAAAAGTGCTCTTAGTATTATTATTGTATTACATGATTCACCTGAATGCCCACGGTAATCAGTACACTAGCTGACGGAAAGGATTCTTTCTTCTTTTCTGGCTGTCTGTATTGTAGATCTTGAATCAGTTTTGATTACCCTTTGATTTTCATGCATGATTCTGAGAATTATCAGACTCTTTGAATATAATTGCGTATAAAGCCTAGTTTAACGAAGGCTTTGAATATTTGTGATCCCAGGAAATTTCCTCTGCTTTGAAATGTGTGGTCTGCATGGTCTACTATATATATATGATATACGTAGTCCCTTGATTGACTACAGTTTTGAAATTCTCTAGATATTTTGTTGGGATTAGAATTATTAGTAATTCATGCAAACCTTGTAATTATGCGTTGTAAAATTTGTTTTCGTATTCAAAGCTGAGGTGAACTGTGAACTTACATGTTATGAAACAAAATTGAAAAGAAAAATATATTATTTGCTGTCTGCTCCTTTACTGATGATACTGATGCTGATAAAAGCATCAAACTTTGAATTTACTCAAAGATAAGCAAGAGGATGCTCAGTACAAGTTTCGATTTTCTTTTATTTTTAGTTTGATGCAGATCATTATCTTATTTAGAATTCAAATTCTTCCCTGTGGCACTTTTGGCACGCGCTCCTCATCATCAAAATATGAAGTACTAAAAGCTGCAACTTTTTTTAATCTAAGGTGTAAAGCATATGATAAGATATATAATATGGAAGAGTAGAAAATGCTTATCTTATAAGAAGAAGAAAAAAATATTTTCCAAAAAAGTGTAAAGAGCTCGAACAAAATAAAGGATGATTTTTTTCACAGATTATCTTGCAACTAATTCATTATTCCCAAAAGAAAATTTTCCCTCTTTGGTGCCCCAAGGCTCACATATTTTTCATGGTCTATGACGTGATGAAGTTGTCCTGATGATTGTTGCTGAGATGAAGTGAGATAATTACTTAAGAAAATTCCCTGCTCTTTCTAACGAACATAAGATAGCAATCTCCTGTTGCCTGTGTAATGAAAAAGAGTTAAAAAATAATTTTAGACAAAAGGCTGTAGAGAAAAAGGAACGGATTTTGTATCTCGAGGCATCTCGAGGCACCAGTTAAAATCCTATTTACTGCTGCTGCTGCTGCTGTTCCATTCATAAAATCTTCCTGGAAGTAAACGTTTTGCATAATTTTTCCCCTTTCTTTTATCTTCCTCGCTAAAAGATCGGATGCAGATGTGTGGAGCAAGTATAATAGTAACTAAAAATTAAAAAGTATTTGTATAATGTACATCCGGTGAAGAATGAAAAACAAGTTTGGCATCACATCACGTAAGTAAGTGAGCATGCCACGCGTAGATTATGCACCTGCATTAGCATGTGACGTTGCGGAAGAGTGCGTTTCTTCTAATATTTTTTTTGGACAAGACTGGACTTTTGAGCCACAGTCACGAGCATAAGCGTGGCCATTCATTTCCTGTCATAATTATTCAACCTGCTGATTGTGATGACGTATGTCCTCTTCCATGACTTTGCAGCCTTTTAAATTTTGAAAGTTTAGTAAACGGCAGTACAAAACAAAGCGAAATGACTTGACTACTATGTTACCGGATTTTAGTTTAAAACTCTTTTGCTACTGGAAGAGTATATGAATGAGAAAAAGTCACAGGAAAAGGAAACAGTTGGTTTGGTACTGCACGGTCTACCTGACTTGATAATTTGAGCTTTTTCATACTACTACCAACTTCATTCACTTTGAGAAATGTCGCTTTTCGCTCATATTTTCTCTATTTCTATTTCGGAAGCAGGTGTTTTTCTCTCTATACAATATAGTTAGTCAAACCAACCAAACCACAGCGGCTCACAAGCTGCTTCCTTGCAAGCTGGCATGTGCTCGGTGATCCACTTGGTTTGGTTTGGTTTGGGTCGAGGTTAAGTCTCAGAAATTCACAAACAACCACACACTTTGCCCGATGCTCAAAACTCATTCATGCAGTCATTCATAAGAAGATTAGGTCTTGTTTCATTTGAAATGAATGAAATTTTTTGTGACGCGTCTTGCAAAACATGGGAATTTATATATGGAACAGCTTGTGCCTGGCTTAATGTGTTTATTATTTAGTAGGGAAATTAGAAAGACAATCCAGATCCAGAATTTTCTATATTGTTAGTTCTACTAGCATAAATGTAATAAACAATCCAAAAAGTTTTGGGATTCTCTCCAACTACCGACCTTGTTTAGGTTTATTTCTCTATGAAGTTTGAAGAATGGATCGCATTTATTTACTTTCCAACAATATTTATTCGACGCCCCAAATACATACATATAAAGTTTCCCCATAAAATATTTTATGTAGCAAAATAACGTTCAAAATGTTTCTATTCTTGGTGGCTGCTGGTTTTTCGTCGTTACAAAAAAAATAATACCTCATACCATTATACCCATACCTTCAAACTGTCTTACTTTACTTTAAATGGCAGAATTATTCTTCGGATGATGTGGTGGCGACGCAATATACAACAACATAATAGATACCTAACCTATCAAACATATATAAAACACAGATATTTTTGAAGCTATAATGGGAAAATATATAATTTATTTGGAAGAATGAAGGAGCAGTGAAAAAAGGGGAAAAGTGAGGGCAGGTGTGTTGCTGGGCTGCTTGGCTCATGCCTCGTTCTCGTTTTCATCTTGAGCAGAATGGAAAAAAAACAGTTCAAGTCGTAACAGGGTTGCCTTTGCCTTTAATTGCTCTCAAGGCCCATCATCATGATGGCTCATGCCCATATATTTTTTTCTCTCTCTCTCTCTGGACAACTGCTGTTTGCTACTTTAGTGTTGGAAGTTGGAAAAGAGAGGAATTTTTATTAAGGTTTCATCCTAGTCCCACCATTCTAAAGAAAATGTGTTTGAAAGCCTTTAATTTCGGTTTTATTTACATTGACAGATGCAACCAAGTGAGCGGGGGGAAATGTGGCAGTAATAGAGCATGTACAAGCAATAATAACTGTAACTAGTATTTTTATACCAAATATACTTAACCTTTTTGTCATGTGCCACGCTCCATAAAATATTATCTTATGAGAAATAACTACACACTACTCATTGGGTACACAACACAAAACCCATTGAATTGCAATTGCGCACATCAAAAAGAAAGAGACCCAACAGAAGAAGAAAAAAAACCTATTTTGGCATGATGCTGCTCATGATTCATGATCACGATGATGGTGAGCGTGTGTAAGAATAGCGAAATTAAAACCAGAAACGACCATAAGCTCAATAAGATTATGCTTTATGTGTTGTTCAGGGGCGATATAGCAATTTGCAAAAAAAAAGACCACCAAGAAAAAAGTTGTGCCTTTGTTGCAAAACTAAAAAAAAGGTAAAACTCATCCTGAGCTTTTGTGTACACTAGGCAGATGCTCTTTTCTTAGTCTTTGAAGAGCAACTCCCATTCACGGTGAGAGTCTCAGTTTCCATTTTATACAAGCTGATTATTTTAGCCAACAAAGAAAAAAGGACGACTTCACTTTGGTACGACGTGTCGCGTCGCGACATGATGTAAGACACTTTGAAATGAAGGTGACTGTAAAAAAAAGAGTTGTGTACACTACTAGGAAAACTTCATTGTGTAAAATCACAATTCGCAAAAATCAGTATCTCACCTTCCCCCTTGTTCACTTGAGCTGTCATTATATCTTCTTTTTCCGATATGCTTGTAGAACTGGCGACGTTATGGAGCATTATTTTTGAGCAGTGTAATAATGCTTACAATCATTACATGCTCACATCCGTAAGACATTTTAGTTAGCTCTTTGCTTCTTGCTCCATATAAAAATTGTGCAGGGGGGAAATCCCATTAACATGTCCCGTTCTTCAGCACATTCGCCACGGAATGATCTGTGTTCTCCGTTCCGTCGTGCCTTCGAATTAATCATCGTTCATGCACAACGTTTTCCAATTCTGATCCGATACACCACCACCACCACCATCATCGTCCCATCACATCACATCACATCCCAGCAATGTATATATTATTATATTACGCACTCACATAAAAAAACAATGAAGTGCACACTGCTAACGTTTTAATCATGTTGTTTTTGCTGACAGGCTCACTGCATGTTTACAGCTGCTCCTACTGTCCTTAATTCTCCCATCTTGTGTCAGTCAGGTATTAGGCGAGGTTTTGCAAAAATTAAGATGAAGGATTGCAACTACGAGGGAAGTGAATGGGGTAGGAACAAAAGTCACTATCAAAAAAAAATTATGATCCTATCAACTAAGGATAGGTCGCTTAATGATTATTATGGTGAGGTTGGTTGTTGGTTGATTCATGTGATCTTATTAAGCATTACATCATCATCATTGCACCGTCACCATCATCATCCTCACGCTGGTATTTTTATTAGCAAAAAAAAAATCCTCTGTCAAGTCAAGACCAAAATGAAATGAGCATCATACTATTTTCTGTTTTTATCTTGTGTTTTATTTTGCAAAAATGAAAAGCAGCACAAGCACAACGCATTTTTTATTTGTTGTCCCTTGATCTTCCATAAGCCAAAAAATAATGTGCCTAAACCCTAAAGGTAAAGCACTGACCAAGCCTCAGTTTGCTGAATCTCTTCTGACAATGAGCAGCAGCAGGGCTTAGAGGGAAATTGGGAGCTCGAGCTCACAAAGGGCAGGCCAGGCTCTTTGAATTTTCTCGGCTTGGCTATACCTTTCATTTCATCCTCCTCATTATCATCATAATGATCATCATATCATCATCATCATGGTATTTCTTACAGCAGTATAGAAAAGGAGACAAGAGCAAGACACACAGCTGTTAAGTTATTTTTTATATATAAAGGAGAAAATAAGGAAGACAACTGCAACTGCTGTTTATATAAAGAGGAGAAGTAGAACTAACAAAACCACAAGAAAAAAACGAATGAGGAGCAGCACCACCACTACACCAGGCAATATACTTATTACTTACCTCAGCCTCAGCCGTTTTACAATACACGAGCCAAGCCAATGATGATGATAGTGATGCTATCTCATTTCGGAATAAGAACAAAAATGTAAGGGATCTTGGTTGTAATTTGAGCAAAAAATTAGGCTGGTGCATTTTTTTACAGTAAAAAAAAGAAAGGAAAAAGAGAAGCTGTGCGGTAGTTCTAGAGATGCTAGCTGATTGTAGTGGGGTAACCAACATTATATTGGATTGGGATTGGAAGTAGGAGCAGATGACCAAACAGAAAAGAATATATAAAAAAGCGGACGACCGGCTGCTGCTATCTACTCGCTAAGCTGCTGGTGTGATGCATGTGCTAGGCTTAAAAAGAATTAATGTACACACATCTTCTTGTCCCATGTCGAGGAGAGAGCAACGAGATCTTCCTTAATATTATGTTCTTCCGATGAGGCTACCCTGATGTTCCTTCTGATCTTTTGTTGCGTTGGTCTTGGTTTGGTTCTTGTTCCTGGTTTTGGTTCCGACGTTTTCCTTATTGTGAATGCATTTTTTAATAATAATTTTAGTCTTCCTTGGTTTGGTTGCGACTGCGAGGAACACGTTTGTAACGTAAATACATTTGGAAAAAGCTCATGAACCTATTATTGGTAAAAAAAACAATAATACGACGAAGGAGGTTGGTTGTTGGTTGGTGTATTAAAGGAGCAGCCGCGGACCAAAGTCCCGTGCGTATATACGCCAGCTTGCCCAGTTATTTGTTGTCCCATATTTTATGTAGTAGCAAAAGCAAGGAGCTGCTCCCTTTTTGGCTGTTTTATCAAGATGAGATGATGATGAACATCATCATCAGCATCATCAACTTTAAAACATTACATATCATCATCATCATAATCATCGTCTTGCTGTTCTGGTGAAGCACGACTTTTTTAGAGAGAAAATGCCTTTTTTATTAAGAACAATATGTTACTAGCTCGCTGTGACAGTAGGTTAAGAGCTTATGAAATCATCAGAAATTCCGTCTTTTTTTTATCCTAGAGATGAAAGACCTTACTCGATATCAGTTTCAGCTTGAGCCACCAATTTTTTCAACATATCGTCATCCTATAATTTAAATATAGTTGTTACGGCTCTTGGGTAATATGTACCTTGAAAGTTATACATATTTAAGGATGAAACTTAATTTTAATGCAAAAAAGTCACTTTTGTGGCATCAGCTCATTTCATTCAAAAACTTGTCCAATATCATCATCTCCTATCTGCTGAGAAGAAGAAGGAGAGATGAAAGCATGCTGAAAAAGATGGGAGAGGAGAAAAGATAGAGAGAGAGAGAGAGAGAGAGAGGAGATGCAGAGGAGAGCTCACCACGAGACCAAATGTGAAGCTGGGCTGACGCTGCTGACACGGACCAAATAAAATATACACCATATGCAAGGAAACCCATTTTCTGATCTCATCATCAGCATCGTACATTTATCGTGTTCATAAGTACAAGCAAGCCCAACTCTCAAGTCGGGCACAAGCACATGTATCAACTTTTTTTCTTTTTGGAAAATAGATGAGTATCAACACAAGCGTTTCTTGTTAATCGTATGCAATGCCGTTTCCCTTCCTCATGTAAAATTCCCAATGATCCCCAAACAAAGCAGCTGCTGCAGATGATACGATACAACATATTCCTGCTTCTGGTTTGGTTTGGTCTTGGTCTGACTGATCATCACCATCATCATCCTAAAGCTGAATCTCTAAGAACTTTTTTACTCTCTTGCTGCATAGGTTGCCACTTTTCTTAGAAAGATCATTACCACCAACATGATCAATTTGCATAAGAGTGGGCTGCTTTCTTCCTCTACACAAAAGGGTTAAACCCGAATATTGGGTGCAACTCTTCTCAATTCCAAACTTCTTAAAAACTGTCTGTACATACATACTTTCAACTCACACTACTCATCATTCCACACACCGCATAATATGCACCTTTAGAAGAAATAGGCAAAGGGTAAAGTAAAACCGAGAAATTTTCTGTAAAATAAAATCATCTTTCCTTTCCATACTAACTAATGCACATAACCATCCTACTCATCCTAGAGTACATATTTTGCTTTTGCCGTCTTGTTCTTGGAACATTCTCTGAGCAAAATTACAGTTGATTTCAGAACTCGATGCTTGAAATTTTCTCGTTGGGCTAAAGTATCAACAACAACGTTTCTTCACTCCAACTAGAAAACTATATGAAGGGAATGCCATTAGGCTAAGTGACTTTGTCTCTCACATCCAACATCACATTTCTCTCCTCTCAA
This sequence comes from Orchesella flavescens, assembly GCA_964034955.1. Classification (NCBI taxonomy): domain Eukaryota; kingdom Metazoa; phylum Arthropoda; class Collembola; order Entomobryomorpha; family Orchesellidae; genus Orchesella; species Orchesella flavescens. Next base: position 32,677,664 of record OZ035954.1, on the reverse strand, counting down.
GAAAGCATCGCTGTCGCTTCTCTTGTATCTTGTATCATGTATAAAATACAAGAAGCAACAACCAACGATCATAATCTCACATTCTACAGTTGACAATGTACAATGATGATGATCATCATCAGTGATCACCACCGTCACAAGTTAATTGCGTTTTTTGCTTGTACTTATACTTTGTAGCATGATTATGAGACTACCATATTTCACACTGTTTCATTCATTTCAATGTTGTGAGTTTTCAAGATGCAAAATGTAATGTTGAAAAGGATTGTCGTCCTATACAATAATACATACGTTTGATAACTTTTAGTCGACGAAAGATGAGTGCTTAAATTCTGCTTCTGATACAGCAGCAGTCGAAAAACGTTTTCCGGAGATGAACTTGTGTGAAGCCTTTCCATCCTATTGCTCACTGACATTGACTAGTTTGAGCCTAGGATATTATCATTTCCTTGTTGAAATCCTCAGAGTGCACCAATATTATAGGGGACGCACGGGACAAACTTGAAGATTGCATTTGGTTTGGTTGGTGTGCTCATACAAAAGCAAAAACTTTTTTCTAGTAAAACGTATATTCTTGGCAAGAAGTATGGTACATTTACATTATACAGTCTCGGTCTCGTCTGATTCATTGTCAGTTTTTCGAGCATGAAAGTTTAGGAAGGTCGAGAAGGAAGAGTAGGAGAGCAGACGGAAGGAAAAACTAATGAATGAATGATGCATGCATCATCCATACATACATAAAAGCTTCACTTACTTTTGATGGTGTGGTGTGGTAAAGTCAAGTTTAACCAAACTGTTGGTAAAATGCAATGCAATCCTGTTGTTAAGTGCATAAGCAGAGCGTGCTGAACATAATCATATGAAAGGGCTCAAACTCAAAGTATAATGCATGCAGCAGAACTAGCGGCTCACCCGTGCGTTGAGTTGAGCTTGAGGTCTACTCTACTGGTGCAGCTTCTGGTTGCCTATATGATGCCAGAAATTTGAAAGGAGAAATAGAAATGTTGCGATCACAATCCTTCTCTCGCTCTCAAGTTCGCCCTGTAAAGGTAGGCAGAAGAATGAAGCTCACAAGTACAGACACATTCACACTACTCTACTACTTGCTACTATAGCTCATAATCCTTACACAAGATATCCCGTCATACGTCAACTTTTTTGGTTTACCTTCATTTGAGCCAAACAACCAACTCAAGAAAAAGTGAAGACCCAAAGCCAATATTGGGAACGTACAAACGTTCATAACCTTCTCTAAAGGTATAGGTTGGGAGAACCCACAAAAATACCTTTTGCGTGTGTGTAGCCTATCCATATGTAGATATTTATATAGATGAATGTGTAACTTTACGTATAGTAATGTGCCTTAAAAACGTCTACACACTCACACACACACACCAGAGACCGTCACAAAACATTCTCCCTCAACAAGACTTTTATAAGGCGTACGTACGTACACAAGCCGGTTGCTGAGTTTAGTCAGTCAGTCGGCTTCTTGCTGCCAAGGAAGAAGTTGCATATAACCAACTCGATCGAACGTCCGTACATAGATATTGTATGTACGAAGAAGAAACTAAAAGTTTTCAGCTAAACGTGTGGTATAGTGTAACGTAATCTTCTTCTACCTCAGATCAGAGCGTATAATAGTGGAGAGATAGAGAGAGTAACGTTTTTTAATAATGAACGCAAGAGCTGCTAAAACCAACAGCGATGTGTTTCATTAGCTTCTCTCATAGAAAATCATTAGCATTGAACAAGAGTTTATAAAGTGAAAGGTGATCTTGCTGTCGACTTGGGTTGATGGTGATAGTAGTCATTGATCCAAAATATATTGGGCATGGTTCCCTGCTCCACTGTCTGACATTTCAGATCCGATAAAACTTGCGAGAATTTATACTGCCCAACATCTTCTCTTATGCATACTGATGATCTTCAGCAGCAGACGTTTTTTTGGCGATGCGATCCATGCATGTATGCTGCTTTATAGAGTTTTATAGGAAGATTGTCGTCTGCAAAAATTTGTTTTTGCATGCTGCTCCTCTGCTCAACTGCAAAAGTTGACTCACGTTGTTGGCTGGCTGGTAGACTCACGCATGCATTTTTATTTCACAGAAAATAAGGAGAATCTTATATTGCTTCCTCCTCATGTCTGAATTAATCGGAAAATTTATGGATAACAATGAAATGACTGTCTCGGAATCCCTTTGTTTTTTAGAATGGGATTGTATAGTTTAATGTGATGTGAGCTGCTGCTAAAGAGAAGTTCAGTAGTCTACTGCTACTCGTGTGGTAAAAGCTGATCCTCAGTGATATTTGAGGGAATATAAGTATGTTGCTCGTGATATTATTATTATTATACTTTGTTCCTTGAGCAAGTAAAACACAGTGAAAAGTCCAGAGTTTCTTTAGAAAAGAGGAAGAAGAGAAAGACAAGCCAGAAAATCATGGTTGTAGTAACCATTGACCTGGATGACAAATCCGATGAGAGGTAATTTGCTTGTAGAAATTCATTAGTGAAATGATCATGAGGTTTATAATGACAGTGACAACTTGGAAATGTCAAGAGGATGGCTAGGCTACTGATATACCGCTACCACAGTATAAAATGAAATTGAGGTGACATTTTCAAGTTTGTGAGTAGTTGGGTAGAACTCGTCGTTGGATTCATTTTTTTGGAAGGATTTTGGGGAAGTAAAAGGGAGGACAAAATGACAGTCATTATTATTATTATATGATAGTAGTGCTATATGCTTCTCGATGATACACCCAGGTGCAAAAAAAAGTGGCAGTCGTTGTCGTATATTCCTTGTCATCATAAATCACCCTTGAGGGATCATTTAAGATTTCAGTGACTTCATTACAGTCTTATCATCCAATGTACACAGCTCATAATATATACTTAAAGTTATAATATGCCAACTGCCAACGGCAGCGCAGTGGTTAAGCTGCCGTCATCTTATTACGTACAAAACACAAACTCGATTGAGTTGTTCGTAGCGTTGAAGACTTATGGTTATATAGGTAGCCTAGTTTTATGAATGCAATGTAACGAGGAGTAATTATATTCCACATCCACTCCACTGTTGTGGTTGTCGACTAATGAATATGTCAGCTTTCCTGAATTAAGTCCAAAGACACTTGACTTACTTTAATGGTAATGATGTTCCTAATCAGTTTCTTTTTGTTTCTGTTGAATTTCAGAATGGCTCGTCTAATAGCAGATGAGTTCCTCACGGATGAGAGGGACCGGAAGTACTATGCGGATCACTATCGATGCATCCCACCCCCACTTTTCATCATCTCCATTACGCTAATCGAGGTTAGTAACAGAGTGATCTGTTGACAAATGACTTTCATATGGATTTATCATAAACAAAAAAAGTTTTTGGCTCTTTCTCTCCCTCCGGTCAAACTTACCTGTCGTCATCCAATGTATATATATGTGTATCAATCATGCAGTCTTTACTAAAGTAGAAACAACTTTTGAGCAAAGTAAATTTGCACGGTGAGTAGCTGCAATGATCTTTCTTTAAGGAGAAGAATTCACCCGGAACCAACAAAACTGCATATACCCAGCAAGAAGTGTAGAAGATTTCATACATTCTATTAACTTTTCTCCCAACATAACATAAAAACTCTGAATGTATATGACCGTGTGTACTTACGTTTTACGTTGAGTATTATTATTATGAAGTTACACCTTTCTCAAGTCAAGTCTGCATTGGGTGATGAAATATTAATTTTCAAGCAAGGTTTCATTCACCTTTGCAAGGGGCTTTTTGTATTCCCTCATTCATTCCTTTTCACAATTTATAGAACATGAAAATCTAGGATTGTACTGCAAAGTAGGATGCTTTACCGTGTCCATCCCATGTGTTATATTACTTACAGTCTCCTTGTTCATCATTTCATCCTCATCTCTACTCTACTTTACTAGCTAAACCACAATTTCATTTACGTTAATGCAACTTAAAAAGAAGATTCAAAAGAAGAATGGTATCAAATCTTTAGTGACGTATCGCATCCCCCTAATAAGTTATTTATTTACCTTTTTTGTTTACTGTACTTTACTTTACTTCTCTGCGTACTTTACAAGGTTTGCATTGAACGCATATATGAACATAAGTAAAGTTTTGGTAGCGTTGGGTTCGTCCGTAAACCTTTAAGAGGAGAGCGTACGCATGCATGCATGCACAAGAAAGTACGTGCACAGAAGGAGTAACAAACACCAAAAATCATGGACCGTGACAATAATAATAGTGGTAATCTGGTAATAGTCAGTAATAAGAATAACAACAAACTGCTGCATCATTTTTAAATGATATATAGATGTTGAAAGCAAATACGATGAGAGTTGGATGTTGGATCCTCAGAACATTTTGATGATGATAAAAAAACGTTACTTCTTATAGGTAGAATGTAGATATACTTCCTCACTCAAAGTTTGGTGACAAAATTAGACATTTTAAACGTGACACTGTAATTATTTGTTATAAGAAGAAAAAAATAGAAAAAGTTTCAACTCATGTCTAAAAGCAACATATTGATTTACTAGGGGGAATTTTAGACAAGTTTTTAAATGTAAGATACAAATTTGTTCCCCTTCCCAAAAATATTAGGCATGGACAGTCTAGTCTAGGATGCAGAATGAATCCAAAAAGGCAAAAATTATTTCGTCAAAGATGAGAGTAGTAAAAAAGTGAGTTGAACAGGTGTATCCTTTTTACCAGGATAAATGATATTTTTTTTAGTATTTCTCGGGTCTGTGTTAGTTACGGTGAACAGCCAAGCATTACGGACACGCGTCAAGGGCCACCTTGCCTAATCATACTTACTCGGAGAGTTTGCATGGAGCGGAGTGCTTTGCTAATAGTTAAGTTTTTTTATTATGCTTCTATGAAAATCAAAGTTTCCTGTGTGTCTGGTCTCGTGCGTCCTCCTTGCATCACTTACAATGCAATAGGATCATCATCTCATCATTCCTCATCACTGCATTAAGTATATATATAAATCTATGTATATTATTGCAGTTGAAGGAGTGAAGCAACGCTAGTTTAACCAAGCGAATCGGAGGCACAACCAAAAACTTTTTTGAATCATCAAAGTTAAAAACATTCAAAAAATAAGTTTAGGCGGCCACCTATTTTTAAACGTACGTAGTCATAAAATGACGTGCATACAATACACAGGCTACTCTTCAATTAGCCAGTTAAAGTCATAAAACAAATTATACTTGGTTGATATTAAAAGTCGCAACGGTTGTGAAGAAATAACTTTTTTTCTTCTGCGTGACATTCGAATTTGTGTAACGCAAGAAAAATTATAAATTATCTGTGGGAAGTCACTCACGTGTCATTAATGGATGTAAAGGAGTAATAATAATAGATTAGAATTCTATTATCAGAATCAGAAGCCGCCGTAATAATAATCTGTTTTTGGCGACAGATTCAGCTTCTCTTAAAAATTTTGGGAGTAACTTACACCTTACCGTCTGCATTTTTTGAAAAGTATAAATATTAAGTGTATGAGCTACCAACAATAACCTCAAAAAATAAAAAAAAATATGCAGGTGGCAGATGGCAACGTAAAACGATTTTTGCTGTTTTCTTCCCGTCACAAAATGAAAAATGACAATCATTTATCAACCTGCACATTTTCTGTAAAAGCATTGATGGGTGAATATCAAATGTAAGAGACCAAAGTAGCACAGCCTTCAGAGGAAAGAATCTCTGAGTGAGTATCGCACTTATAGAATACAGATTTACACCTTTCTTTTGTTAAGTCAGCTCAGAAACGAATATGTAGCGAGTAAGTCCATGGGTGATGCTGATGATGCTTTAAAATAAATCTGTATTTTCAAATCCCTAAAAGCACTCAGCCACCACCACCACCATCAACCAATCCAAACATGCTGGAGTCAATAACATAAAAAAAGGAAACACATGAGTTGCATTATTATCACAATTTATTTCTCTTCCTCTCATTTAGAGACGGAGAGAAGTGAAAGGGAAATGTGTCACGAACAATATACTGCATTTTCAGGAAGAATTCAAGCTGAACAACTACAATATAAAGGCACACTCACTCTGCTGATTCTTGAAGAAATACGATATATATTTCATCTTCCATCATGCAAAAGCTTTCTGTAACAATTCCTTGTTCCATCCACCAAGGTTCCCATCTAAAAGAAAAACATGTACATTTAACATGCGAAATCATTTATTTTTGTGAAAGCGACCGTATCTTCTTCTCTTTTTTTTTGCACTTGTTTAGTCGCACAAATGAAAGCAGACATTTCCCGGAATATATTATATATATTTGTGTTTGCCACTGCCAAACCATACAATACGAGGCTTTTGGGTTTTTAGAAAGCTATAAAATTACAGACAAAACAAACATGTTAGATGCACAACCAAGAAATGGACTGCCAAATATGTAATGTAACTATAACATAAAATAACATAACATGCACACAAACAAATATTTAAAGTTGAGTACAGTTCCTGGTATCTAAAATAAAAAAATAGGTTTATACTACTCTACTCCATCATGTTTTTACTGGCACAAAGCAAATATAGAAATACATGGGAATGGTAGTAGCACAAGGGGAAAAGAAAATGACAAAAAATATACGGTCTCCATAAACTGGTTGTTTATTCCGTCCTTATTCCTTCATTCATTCACATTATGATGATGTTTTTTTGAAAATAAATGGGATTTTCCTAATTTTCTCCACTACTTTTCCCTTCCTTATACTTTCATGCATGACATGTTTCTTCGTATTATTGAGACGTTGCATTGGATTTCACATACGGATGTATTCTCCAGAGTAAAACAACAACAACAAAAAATAAACACAGGGAAGAAAGCTGGTAAAAAAACACTAAACAAAATATAAGCAGAAAAAACGTACTGTTCCACATCCTACATTCCAAAGTGTTGTGTTTTTTACGTTCGAGCAGGCTATAGAAAAAAAAGATGGAATGAATATATAGTTTTCTTTTGGATTGCATTGTGTATGCGTGTTAGTATGCGAGTTGCGAGTGTAATGTTATGAGGAAATTCTTCATTCTCCAAGGCTTTTCCAAGAAAAGCCAGGAGGAGAAAATGTGTTACGCCATCCTCTCTATATCTACTTCATATGTATTTGAAATTGGATTGCATTATAGAAAAGGGGAAAATAATGGTTTAGAAAATTCCAAGGTTTTGAATGCAACAGCTTCTTCCACAAAAGCAAAGACATCATACAAAAGAGTGGATGGTTCCAGGAAAATGTAGTAGTATTTATATAGTATCACACGATATTATGTTATGTATCATCATCATGATCATGACCAACTTCATGGAATGATATTAGGAGTATGAATGAAAGCAACTTTTTTTCTCTCTCTATTCTTCTTCTTCTTTTCAACTTCATTCAAAGACACTTCTTTTCACGGTCCATGCATGATGCCGCACCGTATCACACAAACAAAAACTTTCTCCGTAATTTTTTCCCCTTCCGTTGTTACCGGCTGTTTGCCTCGTTTCCACAAAATAGAAAAGAAGAAGAAGGCTTCTTTGTATAAATATGTATGTATTGTTTGGGTGGTAGTTTCAATTCTGAAAACTGTGGGACAGAAGCCCATGAAATAATATATCCGCCATCATCACCATCTTCAGCCATTCTTACACGAATAGAATAGATAGAAGGGAGTGCAGTTTGTTTCCGTATCTTTACATTGGGAAAGATTTCGTGTGCTGAATGTGAATGTAAATACTTTTTTGGCAGGAAAACGATCGTGTTGACATATTATGTGGTAATTCCTATGAAAAAAAAGAAAGTTGCTGTTGCCCAAACCAAATACTGGTCAATTTTTGTTTGTTTGAAGGGATGAAATTCAGTGCACCATATTTGATATGGTGACTTGAATTTCAACTAGGTTAGAAAATCGAAAAATTTATAGTACTTTTGAGGAAAATAAAACGAAGATTCAAATCAAGGTGAACTGCAATATATGTTTTTTTATATACCAGAACCAGACAATCATCAATCAGAATTATTCGTGTTCTCCAAAAGACAGCGTGACATGCTCACATGCCTGAATATTTGAGATTGTTTCATTCCTATACCTTCTCAACTTCCGCCCTGTCTTGTACTCAACATTTTTCTTCACACTTTCATGATTTTGACACATGGACGACTTAAAATAGATAAAACAACCAAAATACGTACAATATTCCAGGCACGAGCTCCTAATGACTTTTCTTCAAGTTGCTGGTTTGTTGAAGGCTGTTTTAAGGCTGTGTTAAGTACCCCTCTTAATCATAATAAGCAGAAAAGCCACTGCTTTTAAGTTTATATAAGCATTCACCGGATACACAGTTTGTACCCACACATTCACTATGCCCGACCGCTGCTGCAGCCCCCATTTTATATTTTCTTAAAAACTTTGAATGGCTCAAGAAACTTTACTTCATGTTTCCTTACTCGTTACGCTGATTGACTTTAGAGTGCGTGTTTCCTCTGTGTCTATAAAATGGTTATTTTGTTCCTAAAAATATACGGGCATATGGTGGTGGTGGTGGTAGTATGGTAACCTAACGTGTGGCTGTCGTGGCCTGGTTGGTGTGCCGTTCTTTATTGTATTAGTTTTCTGAGAAGGATTGATGAACACGCGTCTTCCTCGTCTCCCCATTTTAAGTGAGTTGAACTCTCATGTAACATTTATTTTTGTAGCAGAAGGAGAGAGAAGAAACTGTGGAGAGAAAAAAGTTAACCAAACCAAAATCCGATTTTAAAAGCCAACAGCAACCCCACAAGTGAAAAAATATTCTCTTAGAGATTTTCTCTATACTTCATGCACCCACCAGGGAAGAAACTAAAATACAATTTTAAAACGATGGGATCATTTTATTTTCTTGTTGAAAAGTGGTGGAGTTTGTTCCCTGCTGGAAAGCTACTTAAAACATACAGTAAAAGTTTTTTGGTATATTTTGAAGAGAAGAGACAAATTGTATTTGGCAAGAATATACATATTATGTACATATAAGAACATATTATATTTGTAATGAAACACGTTTCATTTTTAGAAAAGTATTCCCGCATGACAGTATGCGTACGTAGTTATTAGTAGTCTTGTGCCCGTGCCCGTCACACAGACGAGTCGAGTAAAGACGATATGCATATATAAATTACCTTGGTTTTATGTGTGTAAAGTTTCACCAGCTCGGCCAGACGAAACACACATGTGAAAACGCGCAATCCAGGATAAGATACAACACAAGAACCAGAACGTGTGTGTGCCCTTACACAAGCATAATGTTACGTACGTGCGTGCACTCTTTATGGATGGAAGTTCATTAAGGAAAAAAGTCATTCATAGCTTGAGCTCATACAATATCATTTTAGGCTGACGGCTGACTTCTTTTTATGCTTTGGTGGCTTATGATTATGATGATGGAGTGCAGGAGCATAATATTAGAGTACTCTTTTTTCCATTCCAGTTCCACTCCTCCTCTTCCTACCCCTCTTGTCATGCTTTTGTAGATGATGATGACGATTTTTAGCTCAGGTTAACTTTTTTTAAACCGGAAATTGTTATTTCCGCTTCATGCTTGTCTCAAGTTCGTGCTTGAAAAAAAAAACAGAGTTGTTTGGGGGAGAATCGAATAGTTTCGGTAAAGCCCATTTTAACTGGCATGACTTTATCATGAATGAAGCTGCAGTTTTATGAAAAAAAATAAAGTCAAACCAAAACTAAATAGGTTCTTTCTGTAATAGTCACGTTGCCTTACTACTGTGGACAATTAGGAATATAGGGCATAATATCAGGGCAAGGGGTAGAAGTATATAGTTGAAGCTTTTCTTAAAATTAACTCTGAATGACCTTTCTGATATAAAATGTTGAATGCCACTGGATTTTTAGGAAGTTGTTAATAATCAAGCATACGCTTTCAGTCGTTTCGTTCTTCTTCCTGCTCCTTTTTTTTTCGGGGAGAGAACAAAAATATATTAAATGCCAAAGCCATCAAGAGCAGCAGAGATCCTTCGGGGTCGTCTAGTTGATTACTTCTGTGACTGAGACTGCTTGCTACTGGTATGGTGCCATATACAAGAGTAATCTTCCCTCTTTTAGATTTTTTTGGGCTCTTGGTTCAGTTCGTTCATTCCATCATCCTTAGAGCTTCGTAGAAATTAACGTCCGCATCTGCTCTTTCTTTCCTGAATATTTTCTGAGATTAATATTAAAGATTCAGAGGAGAAAGCACATGGAGAAACAGGCGAGTTGAGAGAAGAAAAGTGAGCCACACGATCCACTATTTATTAATTAACTGTCTGTCCTTCTGTTGCACACAACAGAATACCAGAGCTATATATACATTCTCCATATTTTTTCTCGCGACTAAAGTCAAGTCCCATCCACTTTAGAAATTTTCCGAGAATCCGGCCGTATATATTAATGCATATTAACTTATTACTGGTACATTCCTCCGCTAGGATAGTTATAGGGAGAAGGTGAAGCTGGGTAGTTTAGTAGAATTGAGTGATATATTGCAATTTAGCTTGGGTATATTCTCCTGCATAATTAACTGGATAAACGGAAGCGTTCGTAAGTAGTATTACATAACAACATTGGATACAAAAGGCGAGAGCCTGCGGCGGCTGTGTTAATTTCCTCAAAACCTAAACCGTCCGTCCGCTTTTGCAGAGAGAGAGAGAGAGAGAGTGTTAGTTTTTGTTGCAAAAACTCACAAGGGAAAATAATGAAATGAAGGAATGGAACCCAGACCCAACACGACGTTGAGTTGAATAGACAAGCGAGGGTCGACCAACGCTTCGAGTTTGATATGCAATATGCAAGAAAAAAAACAGGATACAACAACTGTCTTTTCTATTCCAAGACGTATTTAATTTAATTACTCTTTGTCAATTAAAACGACAACATGGAGAGAGGTTATAGAGGATAAAATGTGTGCCGGAAAATGTTGCATAGATGCTAGAATGTGATAGATCCTTGATGGGAACGTCAGATGATGAATCCAGGCCCAAAAACCTATTTGCTTTTCGTAGCTGTCGCGTTCCCGTTGGAAAGAGTTCTACATTAAACCGTCTGGCAAGTCACTCAATCTTCGTCATATATCTTGAAGCCAGCTAGCGTTTTAGTCTTTGGTCTTGGTCGAATATCCAGCCAACTTTCGGTTTCACTTGATACTTTTCATTTAATTAGCAATGAGAAGCTAGGCTTATTTTGGAACGATGTTGGAATTGGAATAAAAACAAAGGGTAGTAGGAGAGAAAAGCTAGAGTAGTCAACCAAAATTCACCCGTCTAGAAAATACGGCCTTGACAAACGAAATCCTTTTTATATTTATTTTTCATCTCTCACTCCCATTTTACTCTCTTTTTTCAAAGGCGACTCGTTTACTTATTTGTTTTCGATCTTAAGGATTTCACTTTTACTTAATGCAATTAAGTTGATTCCAGATTCCAATCAGCGAGCTGACTTAACTTTTATACTTTCGTTGGACTTAAATTCATCTCAATGTAAACTTCGCCACTCGCAATAAGACATCAAGCATTTTAGATAGTAGTGTTTGGGCTATTGACTTTACATTTGTAGCGTGATATCATTTTGGAGTTAAGGCCGACTGAGGCAGAACATTGTAGGAAAGCATGCAAATAAAATTGACACGCAATCTTCAACTACTGGACGAAATCGAAAGTAGATAGATACTGGGGCACTGGAAGCATGCTTCCGTCCGTCCGTTGTGGAAAATTAAAATGTAATGTTGAATGTATAGCTTCTGTCCTGTCTTATCTTAATTGGGTTAAATGATAATGATGGTGAGAAGGTATAATAATATGCAGAATGTAGTCACTAATAACTTTTCGCACACTATCACACTCCAGAGCAAGAAAGAGGCGTTTTCTTTTTGCGGTAAGCCAAGCAAGACCAAGACCATTCTAATTCTGGAGAGCATGTCTTGTAAAATATAATAGGGATTTTATTTCCAACCCCGTTTTGTATAGCGCTACTGGTTAGTAGTAGTAGCTGTACATGTTCTACAAGAACCTAATTTTTATTAGTTCATTCCCCGCAAATGAAAATGCTTTAACGTTTCTCTCGTGTGATATTGGCATTGGCGTGTTTCGTGCTATGCCATAACATGTTCTGTTCTATTCTGTTCTCTTGATATCCTTCCTTCTTTATTCTACTCTTACTGCCAGTGCTGGTGGAAGAAAAAGCAAATAAGCAAATGTTTGGATTTTAGATTGAATTTTCTGTAATTCCAGTGATATTTGAGAAGAACAACACACTTTTCTTGGCATGTATTGTAATGTATTGCAAATGCGGCAGTTTTTGGAATTGTAATCGGGCAGGAGAGTTTTTGCTCGTTGTTGTTGGAGAGTTGGAACTTGTGCTCATTATAAAGTATTTTGTGTTTCTTGCTTTCAATTTTCCAACTTAATTATAAAAAGCTCAATTCCCACACCACGCTACATCAATTTTTATGCGTATCCAACAACATATATACAGGAGGCAAGAGAATCCAACACACAAAAACTTTACTTTTTCCTTCATGCCCCAAAATATGCTGAGCTGAGACTAAGAATGCCAAACCAAACCAATGTCTCTCTAAAGTCAGCTGGTGCATGACGGAACTTTTAATTGGCAAAATGTTCCGAGAACCATTTCTCCTAAATATGGAGTTGGAGCTGAAGTTAAAATCTTAGGTATTATATATAGAGACCAGACCAGAAGACCGCCAGCCAGACCAACTCTTCTATTAGCTCTTCGCATATATTTCCTTTTTAAAATCACTGTTTCGCCATACGAGTACAATTCAGTACACACCATTAGCAATATGAATGAATTAGAATGTGCTCCTTGCTTAATACAAGAAGCTTTAGGAACTGGGATAAAATAGAGTTGATATATAATGTTCTCTCTATAAATTATGAATTTCTGCACTATACATATGGAATTGACATTACAGCATCTCTAATTGGAACCATTTATTTGATTGTGAGCCCGATAATGTTCAACCATTCTCCATGTTTTTAACTGAAGCGTAGAAAACAAGGAGAGTTAGTTGGCGGTTTTCCTATTTTCTTCCCCATTTAACGCTGACATGATGCACAACTTGATGATTTAAATGGTTCGGTGATCCGGTGGTGGTGGTCTTCTTGAGATTCGTACAATGATCATGACGAAGATGTTTTGCAAAAAAAATGCAGTGCTGCGTAAAGAGGAAACTCACCCCTTGCAACATACAGGGCTGAGGCTTTCTGTTAGCTCTAAAAATGCCTCTCTTTTTACTTTTGCTCATAAATTTGATAAGATTTAAAGTGAAGAAAACTGGCTTTATCCAGCTCTACACCTATTTTTGGTGTAATCACATTTCGATTTTCTAGCAACGAGAGAAAACAGGTATTATCATCATCAAAATGGGCAGTTGTGTGTTGTTTGTGTTTTCAGCGACAGCAAAACCAAACTGAAAGGCTTATATATTGGTACGCAAACATTGTTTCATTTTGTATGTGAGCTGCAAAAGAGGACAATTCATCCTCTTCTCTCACCGTTCTCTTTTTAAGTATGATAGTTTACTCCAGATTTATCACCATAAACCATCCCATATAAAGCTAATCAACGTGGCTTTCGTTTACTTTAATTATACCCATTTTCATCTCATTACCTGAGCCCGTCGTCGTCCCCATAAAAACAATTTTCCAAAAAAAGAGACAACCCAAAGCCAGAGAGAGAGAGACAGAGCAAAAGGAGTAAGGAGAGCCACCCAGAAAGTCCATATACATACATACATACTCTCGTCATATCACATCAGGATCGGGGTAGAGAGAGAGAGCCACTCCGATTAACATGAATACCTTATTAAACCCTTTTAAAAAGATAGAGGGTGGTAAATGAAGTTGTTGTAAATGTAATTTTAATGAAGCATTTTATTGTTTTTTTTCTTCCATTCTATATCCATGTTCCTTGCCCTCGTCCACCTCTTCAAATTACCTCATCTTGTTGAACTCCTTGTATCAACTGAACTACCACTGTTGACGCTGTCCACCATACGGGGATGATGATGATGATCTTCTCCTGATAAAAATGGAAACATCATTATGGAATCTGTAGCTTGGATTTTTCACATACTATACTGTGTGGCATGGTGAGATCTCAAGTTCAGGGCCGCTTCCAATGGACTCGCCCTTTGTATACCGACCTGACAAACGGCAAGAAGTGTGGAGATTTCTTTTCTATATGGTACTTCACGCTGGGTAAGGAAAAAAATGTTGTTTACTACTTTATACCACCATACATTTTTTTATGAAAAAAAAACCAAATTGGTCTGCTCCTTTCTGTTTACTTTATACTTTTTTAAAAAAATCAAAGCTCCATGAGCATATTGCATCATCAACATCAACAGCATGAGATTATAAAAGACGAGAGGGGACAACGACAACCGAATCTAAAGAAAATGGTTATGACATGACACAGTCGATAGACGAGATGGTCTGGTCACACACACGCACACACGTAGTAGTAATGTATACGTGTGTGTGTGTTGTTTCATATGAATGTCTGTGTTTGTATATAACATGGAACTAAAAGCCTGCCACTTTTTTGGCTACTACACTTTTTCGCCTTAATAGACTTCTTCAAAGGTCATAAATCTGTCACAAGGCTCACGCCTGTGTGGGACAAGCCATTGGTTTACTACTTTCGGTTGTCCGACGTCGTCGTGATTTGATCATCATCCTCATCATACACATTGTCTATGAGCACATAAAGTAAGAATATTATATTCCCTGGTGGATATTGTGTGCACGCTCAAACTCCTTAAGTGTAGATGTAATATGATGATGAGGAGGCAAGAACATGCAAAAGCAACACATTGCCACAGCCATCATATCATCATTATCATCTTGAGAAGAAAAAAATGTATTATGAGTTGGTTGTTTGGTTATGCAAAAAAAAATTGCCCGGACATTTTCTATATTGCTTTTGGGTTGGCACTCGCAGAAGCAATGAGATTTCATTTCAAAATTTGGACGACAGACAGGGTCAAAGTCATGCTCATCGGCTTCCCACTTACTTTTTGGTCATTTTTGATCGAATTGCATTATGTATTATATTGTATGCAACATGTATATACTTTGTATGAAAGAAAAGAAGAAGTAAGTTGAGAGCTAATAAGTGAACTCAACCCGTCTCGCTATATTTTAAAGGAGGTATCCACATACATTATTCCGATGTTACAAGTTACTACCGAGAGATGACCAAGTTTGGGGAGTCAATTACTTTATTTTTTTAAATTTATTGCATTTAATAGACATGCCAGGAGAATGGGGATGAATAGGAGGAGAGGAAATGTACAAGAAGTTACATATATTATGCGCCCATGAATATGTATATGTAGGTACACAACCATAATGATTTGAACTTGACGGTTTTCAAACAAAGTATATTAACATGAAGCAGCGAACGTGATTGCGCCTCCGTGTTTGGAAACAGAGCAGTAGAATGGAGTAGTAGACTTATCGTACAAAACAAAAAATATGTACGACAGCCTGACTTGAATTGCTGTTTAGTTTAATCTGATTGAAATAAATATGTAGGGATTGTGCTTATCAAAAAATCCTTGCTCATATTGTGTCTATATGCTTTTGGTTCTGTAAGGTGCGTATACCACTTATACGGTCAGACTTTCATATTTTGTAAATTTTATTTTATGACGAATCAGTAAAATATCGAGAGACAAATGATGCATGAAAATATGTATTAGTAAGTGTTCTACACGTATGAAAATTTTCCAACTTACTGACATCCGGATTACTGAGATATGGGCAACTTAACAAAACATGTCAAATTTCAACTGTATAACACTTATACGGTCAAGTACTAAAGAACCACAGATTCTAATAACACTTTAGCTGGCCATAATTTCCATAGTTTTTATATTGCAACCATGCTTTGATAAGGCATCTTATCCTGGCCATGAATATGTATATACCTTTATATCTATAGCGTTCCTATAGTTTTATATGCCTTATAGTGATTTTTAAAACGGGATGCATTAAACTTGCGGAACTACTTAGCTAAATAAATTACAGTTCAAACTGAAACTCCCGTACATACTAAAACTCTCACAGATACTAAAACCCCACACATACTAAAACTCCAGTGAATGCTAAATATTATTTACTTGAGTTTTAGTATTTTTGGGAGTTATAGTATTCACTTGAGTTGTAGTATGTGTGTGAGTTGTAGTCTTCACTTGTATTTTAGTATATATGGAACTTTTAGTACTCACATGTGTTTTAGTATATATGTAACTTTTAGTACTCACAAGTGTTTTAGTATATATGCGACTTTTAGTAATCACCAGTGTTGGCCACTATAACTAAGAATATAACTATAAGTACACCTCTAGTTAGTTTTAGTCCGCATACAACTAGAACTAGAACTACTTCAGTCAATCAGAGAATGAATATGACTACAACTAAAAGTACCTGAGACTACAACTATGAATACAACTAAAACACCTTGTGAATACAACGTTTTAGTTGTAGTTGTAGTCAGGCACGCATATAAATAGAACGCACAATGCGCATGCATAAGAAAGCTTGAAGCCTTGCTCACGGTTGCTTATCCATATACTTGTATAGGTTATGCATATAGGTTTACTTGTAAGTTACAAGTATTGAAGTGATGATGGTAGGTGATTGCTGACAGAAAAAGCATCCAGGCATTTTCATTTGCATAATTTGAATAAGGCTCATCAAAAAATATTCAAATTTTTTATGCAGTTTTGCTTAAATGGTTTGTACATACTAGCTTAAATGCAAAAAGGTTAAAATTAAATTTTTCTTGCAAAAATTACAAATTATATGCAATCAATTTGAAGGCCAAAATTATAAATTGCATTTGCTTTCATATCGATGCTTAAAATTACCAAATGCTTAACATCAAACTGACGTTTGAATTCAACAATTCTATTTTTTTGGTTCATAAAATTTGTCCCGGTTTATATCTTAAAAATCGTGTTTGATTTCAAGTTTGAATAACGTTTGAAAAGAACAATTATTGAATTTATAATTTTTCTTGTATGAGACTACAACTACAACTGACTATAACTATAACTACTAGAAGCAGGAATAGAATATAACTACAACGTTAAATAAAATATGGGAATAGAATATAACTACAACACCAAATGAAACTAAGGAATAGAATATAACTATAACTACAACACCAAATGAAACTAAGGAATAGAATGTAACTATAACTACAACTACAACACCAAATGAAACTAAGGAATAAAATATAACTATAACTACAACACCAAATGAAACTAAGGAATAGAATGTAACTATAACTACAACTACAACACCAAATGAAACTAAGGAATAGAATATAACTACAACTACAACACCAAATGAAACTAAGGAATAGAATATAACTACAACTACAACACCAAATGAAACTAAGGAATAGAATATAACTACAACTACAACACCAAATGAAACTAAGGAATAGAATATAACTACAACTACAACACCAAATGAAACTAAGGAATAGAATATAACTACAACTACAACACCAAATGAAACTAAGGAATAGAATATAACTACAACTACAACACCAAATGAAACTAAGGAATAGAATATAACTATAACTACAACTAAAACATTCTGGTACTCACATGTGTTTTAGTATACATGGAACTTTTAGTACTCATGTGTGTTTTAGTATACATGGAACTTTTAGCACTCACATGTGTTTTAGTATACATTCAGCTTCTCTGGTATTTTTTAGTTCTTCAGAAAATGTGTTTCCCACACATGACCAGTCTAACGGCTTTAGATTAAAGTTTGGGTATACTCGCTCATTGTAACTCGAATCGCTCATTTAAGGCCGTTGGACGGACAGACGTTGGGGCATATTCATTAATTCGAAGTAAATATCGTTAAAAATTTTTAAAAATGAATATTTTAATCAATTTCGAGTTACGGACGGACAAACAAAGTCATTGTGTGATTTTTTTAATTCACTCCATGCCAACTGTCATACATGCACTTGAATTACATACGTTTGTATGATGACCATAAACCCCTTCAGAAGATCCGGAATATCTTCGAAAGGAAAAGTTACCCAAAAACCAAACTACTGTCATTTGAAAGCCAAGATTCCATTTGTTAAGAATATTCAAAAACGGTTCTTGGGTACTTTTGCCTTTACTTATGGCCAGGAAAAGTGTTATTAGAATCTGTGGTTCTTTGATCTTAAATTTTTGTTCATTGTTATGATATATGGTAGGCTCATTATGATCGTCGCCATTACTCATGGGTCGCATAATAACACTATTCCGAGAGAAAAAATTCTAAGCTGGGTGGTGCTGGCGCGCCGTTGTTTCCCGTGGAGCACAAATTTTGGTTTTTATTGCATAATTTTGCAGTTATGCAACAACCATACGCCCGAGATATCTTAAAAAACTCAGGGCAGACTCTAGTTCCTAGGTGGGTACTAGTAAACCAAAATATGAATTCGGATGCCAAAAAATAAAATGATTTTCAATTATGGTTAACGGTAATATTGGGACATTTAGATAAAAACGAAGCCTACACCACCCACCCACCTAAATTTTTGAAGCTTACTAATGCAAACTTATTCCTAACAAATAAGGACGCTGACTCATGTGGCCACCAGTCACAGATCGGCACATCTTTATGTTTTGTGGCACATACAAGGTTATGACTATTTGCCCATTACAATGCTGTCCAAGACATCATTTTTGGCCTTAAGTATATGGCGTCAGTAGTCCACTATTGATACCAAATATACTTTAAAACTGTTTTTATGCATCATTTTAATATTTGTTAAACCAGACCGCATTTTTGAAACCATTCTTTGTAAGCTTAAGAAATTTCGTTGCTGACCCTTTTTATTTAGTACGTTACGACCGATTTGGGCAACTTGTATCTGCCACAAAACATAAAAATGTGCCGATCTGTGACTGGTGTCCACATGAGTCAACGTCCTTATTTGTTAGGAATAAGTTTGCATTAGTAAGCTTCAAAAATTTAGGTGGGTGGGTGGTGTAGGCTTCGTTTTCATCGAAATGTCTCAATAGTACCATTAACCGTAATTGAAAATCATTTTATTTTTTGGCATCCGAATTCGGATTTTGGTTTACTAGTACCCACCTAGGAACTAGAGTCTGCCCTGAGTATTTTAAGATATCTCGGGCGTATGGTTGTTGCATAACTGCAAAATTATGCAACAAAAACCAAAATTTGTGCTCCACGGGAAACAACGGCGCGCCAGCACCACCCAGCTTAGAATTTTTTCTCTCGGAATAGTGTTATTATGCGACCCATGAGTAATGGCGACGATCATAATGAGCCTACCATATATCATAACAATGAACAAAAATTTAAGATCAAATTTAGTACTTGACCGTATAAGTGTTATACAGTTGAAATTTGACATGTTTTGTTAAGTTGCCCATATCTCAGTAATCCGGATGTCAGTAAGTTGGAAAATTTTCATACGTGTAGAACACTTACTAATACATATTTTCATGTATCATTTGTCTCTCGATATTTTACTGATTCGTCATAAAATAAAATTTACAAAATATGAAAGTCTGACCGTATAAGTGGTATACGCACCTTATTGTGTGATGTGATATGTGATGGATGATAATATAGGATAAAATGTTGCAAAAAAGATATTGAGTTTCAAATTTTCATGTGCAGCAATAACCATCATCGTTAGCCTACAAAGATAAGAAACAAGAATGAATGGATTAAAATTAAATGAGAGAAAACGAATTTTGATTACGGAACACTTTTTTGGTATATTATTATGACTGGTGGTGACTGCATCATCTTCATGATGATTACCGTTTATAGTAAACGTGTTGTCGGCAGAAATTGAAAAAATAATAATATAATGTTGAATGTGGCAGAATCGAGTAGGTGGAGCATGAATATTAAGCATGATGATATTAGTTTGAAGTTGCTGTCGATCCAAAATGCCTCGGAAGGAGAGGTTGCTGATATGTGTGTAATATGCAGCCTCTTTATTATACGATTTGAAGTTTCAATCATTCTTTTTTTCAACTTAAAAAAAAGTGAGTGAGTTGTGACTTGTTTCTGCATATGGTCGGACGGAGGATCACTCGAAGATTCTTTGAATGTATGTTATGACGGATTTTTAGCAAACATTTATTCCCATCTTGAAATGCACATTCTTGCTGGGGAATGTGTGAGCAAAAAAACTGAAGTTTCATTTGATACGAAACAAGCAGTAGTAAAAAGAAACCTCATCTCTTTCCTAACCCTGAAAGTATCCAGTTTACATCCTTTTAGTCTCGATGTTGATACAAGCATCCAAAAAGTAAGCAAAAGGGATCAACAAAAAAGAGATGAAGCAAGCCAATTTCTATACATATCAAATATCTAAAAGAAAAAAGAAGCTTTTCTCAACTGGCTGACTGACTGACTGAAGGACACTTTCTTTTTCAGAGTTTACATGAGGCTTAAATAGGTACTTTTTTCTTTTTCCGATTCCATTCTCCTCAGTTCAACATCCAGGACGCAGTTAACATGGAGGGGAAACGACACACATGTGGTACACAACTCAAGGAGATCATGAGTTCAACCAGTCAGTAAAAAAAGTTACAAGAGGATTTCCCGTTTGTCTCTTTTTCGTGCAAGATTGACTAGTCGTAAAGTAGGATTTCTCCGTTTTTCATACAGAAATTGGCTAGATTTTGGCAGGTGCTTCCTGTGCATAAAGCACGTAAAAGGGATCAGAAAGAGCAACTATGTTATGCTCCCTCACACAGCTTTTCTCGACTTGTTTCCCATTCCTCTATCACATTCTTATTGACTTTGACTTTTTTTCTGGCTTTTTTCTTCGGTTTAAAGATCCTCTTTGTTCTCTTTTACATGATCCGTCTAATGCAAAAAAGGAGGGGAAAGGGAGAGAAAGAAACAGGAAGGAAAAGCAAACGAAAGGAAAAAAAGTGTAGTTTTTTATGTGTGTCCAAAACATTCATAATATTATGTAGTATGTAAAATAGGAGAAGAAAATGTGCATGTTATAGCAGCCTAATGTTGTTATCATAGAACATAAGGATGAGTGAAAAAGAAAGGGAAAGGAATCGGAGAGTGGTAGTGGAAGTAGAGCACAAGATTGAGCTTGGGCTTTTCTGGGATCAAACAAGAGTAGTAGAAAACTGATACCCTTTCACTTTTTCCTTAAGGCTTTTCTCTTCTTCTTCTTCTTTAGTTCGAGTGTAGGCAACCACGTCCGTATTATAAAAAGAAACTGTTCATTCGTTCAAATATGAATGTGTATGTATGCATTTCACTATTTCCTTTTGTTTTCAACCTATATCATTATAATACAAAAGCCAAACCACAGTAAAAAAAAATATCTTGTCAGCTTGAGGTTCAAGACAATGAAATTCTGAAAGAAAATTTTGATATGAGATTTTTGTAACCAAAAGAATAAGATTTCTCTCTTCTTCGGAGTATTGCTGCGTCTGTTTATAGTTTCAAACATTAGCACAGGAAGTTATCAAGTAAGGAAAAAGAAAACGTTGTCGGGTGAATTTTCTTGTAATTTGAAAAAATGAATGGGTTGCATTTTCATCATGTCATAGATGAATGATGATGAGATGAGATTTTTATAAAATTCATATAAGATTTGAATTAAAATAAAATGAAAAATTAAATTTGGAGTCGTATATATTTCTATTTCCACGAAAATATTTTGACAAATTCAAGGAATAGGTTCAGTGATTTGGAATAAATTGAAAAGTCGATAGAAAGAAAGCCCAAAAGTGGCTAAAATATGCTAGTGCTACATACACATAAACGCACATGCTCTCTGCTTAAAAGATAAGAGGAAAGTTTTTCCTTCAGTGCTTCGGTTCTGCTTTTCTTCCCTTGATCTTACTAAATTCCACATGATACGCAAAATGCACACCATCAGTTGCGGATGTAGTCACAAACACACACAAACAAAAAAAAGGCAAGATGGGCACACACAAGAATTCGTTTTGCCACAAGAAGAATTCATATTAAGAAAGAAAAAACACACACAATACTACAAGATGCATGGTTTTTTGAAGAAAAAAAGAAGAAAACCACAGCAGGGTTTTATTTTTCTTTCGCCTCCATTTGGGGAAGATATAAGGAATTGAGTAAGTTAAGTCTGCAGCAGCAGCATGCAGAACTTTCCCCTTGGGAGAGAAAGCTGTAAGTTTGGTCTTCTTCACATGTAATTGAACCTCTGTCTCACTCGCCTCTCGTGCCCTTCTGTCTGTTCTGAAGGGGGAGACGCAAGTGAAGTGAAGTAGAATGGGAAGCAGTTGCAGCTAAAGACTCCAGCTTTCTTTTTTGGAATGAGTGAGTGAGATAAATGGTTTTAATTCATGGAAAAGGTGTTTCTCAACAAAATTCTGTTGTAGCAGGTTACAAGATATTTTTCATTTTCATGCTTATTTACTCCTTCCCTCTCCATTTAAGAAACAATGGATTTGGGTTACTACAGGCGAGGAGGAAACCTATAAAATTTATATTACTACTACTACATTGAGATTTCTCTGCACGTTCACCTTGTGTACAGCTGGCCTGTCTTTCTTTTTGACTGGCAAACTAAAAAAAGTTGGCAGTGTACGAATGGGCATTTCATTTCATTTTGTTTACTGGAGATTTTCTTTTCTCTCCAGTAATATAACGTAACTTAACGATAGCCGTTAAATGAGAAAACCACTCAGTTGAGTGAGTGCCTTTAATGTTACCACCTTATCACATTGCATTTATTTTTCTGGGCTTCTTTTCTCTCTCTTCTGATCCGTAGAAGTAGTAGAGCGTGGTTTGGTTTTTTTCACTGATTTCTATTTATTTTTTTGTTTCCACTTTAGATGGGTTCACCTGATGTTCAATTTGCTGGTTCAACTTCTCGTCGGACTTCCTTTGGAGATGGTTCATGGCTCGCTGAGAATTGGTTGTGTGTACATGGCTGGAGTGTTGGCTGGCTCTCTTGGGACGTCCGTCTTTGATCCGGATGTGTACTTGGTTGGAGGTAAGGATTCATAGCACTGTGAAATTTCCTTTTTAAAATCGTTTCTCAATACTCATTGATTGATCATAACATGAAATCTGAAATAATTGTTATAGCGTCTGGGGGTGTCTACGCTCTACTTGCGGCACATTTGGCTAATGTTCTACTCAACTATAATAACATGGAGTTTGGTCTCGTTCGACTTTTGGGAGTTTTTCTCATTGGTGAGTGACCTCTTTGACAAATAATAAATAAATTCGTCTTCCTTTTACTTGTCTCACTAAAAAACAATTATTGATGTTTTAAAAAACGCAATTAAATGAATTTTTATTTTATGTAAACGCTTTCCCTTTCTTTTTACAGCGAGTGTTGACGTGGGATTTGCCATTTACGATCGCTACGCCGCATCCTCCAGTCTGGAAGATGTTCCGCCAGTTTCCTACGTAGCCCATTTGACAGGGGCACTGGCAGGTCTCACCATTGGGCTCTTGGTGTTGAAAAACTTTGAGCAGAAGCTTCGTGAGCAACTCATGTGGTGGTTGGCACTCGGAGTTTATGCTGCCTGCACACTTTTCGCCATCCTCTTCAACATTTTCCACCCAGTGTATCCAGAGATGATTACCAGTGACTTCATTGAACTTCCTGAGAAGTTTCCTCATCATCAAATCCAGTAGTGAATATAATAATAATATACATATAGTATCTTTACGACATACTATATACATTGTAGTAACGGGACAAAATTAGTACGCATTTTTTTGTGCATGTGTGCAGGGAAAAAAAGTAATATACCTTTTATCATCATCATCATCACATCATACTGTATAGGTATCATCAAATCAAGTTAAGGTAAAAGTCAAGTTGATCGCTCATGCATGCATGTTGAGGTAAAAAAAGATGCTAGGTACTTATTCTTCACCTTACAAACTTACAATGAAGAATGAAATGAACCTATACCGTTGGAAGAATAATATGAAAGAAAATCCATCACATGTCTGGTTCGATGCTTCATACAATGACAAAGGAGAAGGTAAAAAAGAAGTCATATTATTATGAGCGAAGAAAGGAAAATGAGGATGTAAAGGAAGAGGAATGACGCAAAAATGAGCAAGTAAAGGTGCGCTCAAGTGAAAGTAACCTGTGTTTCTCATATATTGTTCAGTATAATATTCATGCATAGTATAGTATGTCACACTATATATACCATCGTTTTTTGATCAACTTTTAAAAGTACTTAAACATCACACTGCAGCTAGGGTCCTACACCCATCCTATCTTATCTGTGTGGCCTGCTATATACATATGTCACGCCAGTATTTTTCAAGTTTTCTCCAGAGATCCATAAAAAGTAGTCATGCATGCATAAATGGAAGCCAATGCAAGAGGCTCATCGTTTGGGTCGAGTACAAGACAATGACAGCAAGTGAAAGTCTGATTTTGGGGCGTATTGATACTCAACTACAAAAGAAAGAAATGATATAGGGAACACTTCAAGGAAACGAAATGGGGTGATATATTTTCGTTGATAAAAGGAGATGCTCGAAAGAGTATCACATATCTCTTTCTTTATCTACCTTATTGCAAAATAAGAGAGCATAATAATGCTTTAATAATAAGAAATCACAAATGCGTGCAATCCAGATTGATTTTTTTGTGTTCTACCAACAAAACACAATCTTCAGAAGAATCTTCACTTATACTGAATAATATATGAATGAGAAGAACCAGCAGGCTCTTGATAATAATAAAAAGGTTTCTTGTGCCAAAAGTTAAACCATGGTTAGCGTAATTCCAACAACAAAATGAGCAAGTGAGGTAATATGAGACATTACCTTTAGACATACAAAATGATCCATTTAGAAGAAATGGGAAACTCAGTCGAATGTCTCAAAAAAACACGCAAAATCATTTATATCGAATTACAAAACTAAATGAATTATTGTGTGCTTCTGTTATTGCGTAGAATGTTAGAAACTCTATAGATTTATTGTGACGATTTTAGTTAGTGAGTATTATATTATACAAAGGTTCTCCCAGTTGAGTTTCCAGTATAAAAATCATACAGCGATGCGATATCAATGCAACTTGTATCATAAAACATAGGTGTACTACTAATCATTTATAAGGAAATAGTCTAGTAGGAAAAGTAAGTGCTAACCTTACTTAGGTAGTAATAAAACAATTAACTCCATTCATTTAGTCCTTCGGGCAGCTCGGGTGAAAGCATAACATATATTAGCTTTAGTTTAGCTATGAAGGATAGCAGATAACAACTAAAAACGGATAATAAATCAGAGTTAGGTTATCAAAGTTATGTCAATTTTTAAGTAATAAAAATAAAGTAAAAAAGCATAATACCAAAGATTAAAAGACAGGCTTTGATGATAGGATATATTTTAGGGTAGAGGGTAGGTGATAGGTATAGCTATACATTTCGTGTAAACTTTAGCATCTCAGTTTTTTTTCGCACTAATAATACAGAAGTAAACCGTGAGTATTTCTAATGTTTTTTTTATATATTTTTGTTAGCTTTTTTGTTCACGTAATATATATAGTTTAGTTAGATTAGTTAATACTTACATATTATAGATTATGTATGTGTGTATGATTAGTAATTGAAAAGGGTTAATAACAATAATTATTGTTATAGATTTAGTTGCAATAATAATTTGCACTAATCATCTGGAGGCCCGACATCAAGGGGTATTTACATTTAGCCGGGTTCGTATAATTTATTCAACTAAGAGTAAACTATATATATTCGGCTATGCTAGTTTTAGATAGAGTACATAGTAATAATTAAGCAAAATATTATATATTATGTACTTTAGTACCTGCTATAAATGCACAGTAAGTATAATAGGTTGGGATAATGCAGTCAATCCGTTCGATAATTTAGTGCAGCATAATACATATGTATATTATATACATAGATATAGAAAGAACATAAAGCTGGAGAAAAAGTAGAAAGTATAGAAACTCCATTAAGAAGCACACGTCCTAATGTGAAGTTTCTTTAGAGTACTTTAGAAATTCTAGTCATCAATCATACAGAATCGCATAGATTTTATGTAGATATTAAAGCATTTATATTTCAATTTCCAGTGCTGAAGGAACAAGTGTAATTATAGGGTTTCTGTTCAAGTAAGGAGTAAGGATCGCATATAAAAATAGAAAGCAATTAAAACCTACATGATAATATGTATGATAATGATGTAAAGATAGCATTAAAAATTTTCTTTTTTACGTGTAAAAAAACGAAATCATCCTAACATTAACAGTATCAATCAATGGCTTATAATGCCCCAGAAGGTGAAAAATGTTACCATTAAAAAAACTAACGTTTAACTACTATACTTGGGATTCGATCATAAATCCTATTTGATCTATGATTCAATTTCATCGCCATTAGTAAACCAATTTTTCATACTTTAATAACTTAATGCACCCAACCAACAACATAATAACGTGTATATAAACCTCGCTGCTAACATTCAACATTCTCCATCTACACACGACTATATACATATATACATTTATTCTGTAAGCCCGAAATACATACTCAACTCAAACTCAACAGTTGTCTCATCTCACATTCTTCCGTTTGTATAATTTATTGAAAAGTAATCACATCTCACTTGAGTTCAAAAGACTTTTAATATACATTATAAGTAGCATCTATATGAATATTAATTAAACATTATCACAAGAATTTCATTTTTTTAGACTGACTTTCATTCGAAAAAAGAGTAGCTCTATGCTGCTAGTAAACTTATTTACGTAAGAAAGTATTGAGTGGTTTGATTATTGCAATTCTCACGTTTTGTTAAAGTTAAAGTAATTAGGCTATGTTATGATGTTATGAGGTCGAATGACGTAATGTATTTCTATTCTCAGTTATTTTTTATCACTAATGAATTTCTCGGCAAATGTACAAAAATGCACTATAATATCGTTGAAGGATTTAGTTGGTTAAGTATCTATAACTTGAAACGAATCCGTTTAATACTTATGTTCATGTTAGAGTTTGTAAAGTTGTATGCTACAGATCCGAAATACAGTTTTTAAAAAAATGATGTTATGTTGTATTACAAATATACTGTGTAAATGTATTAAAAATGAAAACAGTAAGATCTATATATTTGTATGTAAATGAAACTGTAATTTATCCACAGCTGAAAAAATGTCAGAGTTAATAAAGTAATATATTATATGTCATAGAACGGAATTTTGGACAATAGTACTTGTATGTTAATTGTATATGCATGATTAAATCAATCAAGGAGGATAAATTTGATATGATTCAAATGGATTACTACAACACATTTCACTTTATTTTTTCATGATTGATTCAAAAAAATTACGTGCTTACGGGACTGACGATGATAAACGTGCATTAATAATTTTTGAACTAATAATAGTTGCTGCAAACAAAACAAAGCAAATACAAAAAAATCAGTCATCATAAGCTTTGATACTATACATATAACAATTCTTGAATTTCAATCTATAACTAACAAACAATGACGCTAAAATTCAATCCATCATTGGCGAAAATCTTTTCAAAATAAAGCTTTGACTTGCATCTGGTAATATATAACTATAGTGCGCAATTATAAACGTTAAAACTCACTCGAACATAATCGAACACACAGGTATATGTATCAATGAAAAATAATAGCATTACACTACATTACATGTACTTTCGTATCACTGAAAAATCAGTCCCTCAACAACACATGAATATATTATTATTATTACACATAAATAACTGAACGATTTGAAAAGACAAAAACAGATTAGATTGGATAACGTGCTGACTTTTGTTACCTGCTTTCACTGGTAACATTTGAAAAATTCCTCTACTGACTGACTACTCTACTACTACTATGTAATAAATAAAAGTCTCCTTTCTATATGCAGTCTGTAAAAATATTTTCCAAATATTAGTTTGTGTGGTCGTCGGTTCTAAACTTTATAGTCATCTACTTCCCTAGATTTTTTATGAAGGTTGAAAGATCATATTCTTCCTCATAAAGTTTCTCTTCCCAAAGCTCTGGTAAATTTTCCAAAACATTTTTGTAAGCTCCGACAATACTTCCCACGTCCTCTTTCTTCTCATGGTGTTTGTCACTCTTTGGATCTTCCAGAACGAATAAATCCAATAGCTAAGCAATAAAAAATGACATTAGTTTCTCTTTGTATCCATCTTGTTGGATAGCTATTAGCTATCAACGTTCTTTAAACAAAGAAAGTTCTAACCTGATCCGTATGCATTGTTTCCATACAAGCATTGTCTTGACTTATAACGGTGTTTGCGGTCATCAATTTGAACTTTTGTAGTCTGAAACAAACAAAGAGTAAAAAATTCATTAATCTTGTTGGAGTTCTTTATTGCCTCCTTGTAGAAGAGTTGAATGAGTTTTCCTTGTATATGACTACAAAAAATATATACATACCCCATGATTTTTTCTTCCAGGGTCCCTCGAGTAATCAGGCGATAGACATTGACAACTTTCTTCTGCCCAATTCTATGTGCGCGATCTATATAAGATAAGCATATGGATAAGTACAGATACATGAAACGTAGGAAGATTGAGACCCTTGTTACTCATGTTCTACATTCAGAGTTAAGGTACATAACTTACCCATTGCTTGTAAGTCTCTCATTGGATTCCAGTCATGCTCCACAAATATTACCTGCGAGAGAGAGAGAAAGCAAAGTACACTTTCATAAGAAGCATATAATATTATTGACTCTTGTCACAGATTCAATCCAAATCCGAGAGAATCTCAATATATGCATCAGAATTTGACAACATAGATTTTATAATATATGTACGACATGCATGTTGGCAGAATCAAAAGGACTCCCAACAACGTACCGTGTCTGCTCCCGTTAAATTCAATCCAAGACCCCCAACTTGAGTCGTGAGTAAAAGCACATCAATAGACGGGTCGTTATTAAACCGAGTTACAAGAGAGTGTCTTTGACCAGCTGGCACGCTACCATCCAGCCTCAAGTATGTAACTGACGGCATGTGTGCCCTGAAAAGTATCAAAGCAATTTGCATATTATATTGTCTCCAAAAATAGAATAGCAGTCAGGTTAAAAATAAGCTCAACTTACTTGAAAAGATCGTGTTCCAAAATATCAAGCATCACTTTCAATTGACAGAATATTAAAGCTCTATGTTGGTTCACAACTTCAAAAGACTCCAGTGAACTGTTTGAGTCAGTTACTCCTATGCCACAATCCAAAAGTAGTTGCCTGCAACAGATAGCATAGCAATAATTATAATTATTATTTTTCATTCGATTCGAGTGTAATGGATTGCAAAAAAGCGTTCCTAAATTGTGTACGTACTTTAATGCAGGCAGTTTAGCACTATGATTAATATCATCCAAAGTGGACTTTGTGTGGGACAAATGTGTGGTGATTTGCTGAAACTTTGGATGTTGAGCAGTTAGTACCAGCTTAGGATGATTGCAAACTTTTCGAAGGTATTGGAGGGCCTGTATAAGACAAAGAAAAAATTAAGGTTGACAACGACACATTAATTTGTCCAAAAACTAATTGGTAGTACAATTTGTTAGTCATAACAAAATTACTGAATCACCTGAAATATATGTGAATGTTTAGTGGGATCATCCACTGCAGTAAAATTCTCTCGCAAACACTGATGAGCCTTGGTTCTTGCAAAGTCCTCGTACAACTGCTCTTGAATGGTACTTAAATCGCAGTAATAATCTTGAGTTATTTTTGGTGGCAAGTCTTGGAGTACATCCTCTTTCAGTCGTCGTAAAAGAAAGGGAAGTGCTTGACGATGTAATGATTCCATTGCCAATGCACCAGCCTCTTGTTCCTTTGGTGAGCTTTTGGGGTCTCTTGCCATTAAAATAGGACGCGCAAACTTGGCTGAAAACTGCTTTTCAGTTCCAAGGAATCCGGGCATAAGGAAATCAAACAGTGACCAGAGCTCCAGCACGTTATTCTGGATTGGTGTTCCACTGAGGATCAACCGATGGTTTGCCTTAAGCTGTTTTATTGCCTTTGAAATTTTAGTCTTCCCATTTTTTATGATATGGCCTTCGTCCAAGATGCAATAATTCCATCGAATGGATGAGAAAAAGTCAATATCGTTTCGCACAATATCGTATGACGCCACGACTAGGTTGTGTTTCTTCACTTTTGGTTTCAATTTGTTCCGTTCCACAGGAGGGCCATGATAATGTAAAGGATTGAGGTAGTCTCTAGAGATGAATTTTTCCACCTCATATACCCAATGTCCAGTAAGTGTTGGTGGGCAAATTACAATTGATGGAAGTGCCATGCTGTCTGGACTTTGGTCCTCCTGAAGTAAAAGAATAATACAAGTCGAACATGCATAAAAAATCCCATAAATTATGTTGTACGTAGAAATTGCATTGTATGTATGCGTAATCTTATATTGCAAGTAACAACAACCTTGTATTTCTCCTCTCTTTCAACATGGTCACTGCCTAGAATACAAATACTCTGCAGAGTTTTCCCTAGTCCCATATCGTCACACAAAATTCCATGAAGTTTGAATTTATTTAGGAATCCTAGCCAGTTTATCCCTGCCTGTTGGTACGGCCGTAGTTCAGCTTGAATAGGAACACTAACTGCATATTCTGGGATTTTTGAAGGGTCCAGAAGCTGTTCTAGGAATTGACGTTGTTCACTCTTTTGTTGGACAAGATCAAGAGGCAGATTCGGAGGATCAGGAACTCCACCTTCAAGAGGCATCAGTCTTACTAACGTTGCGAATGTCAATGAAGCTAACATTCTTACTGAATCATTCTGATCACTCATTCGACCTATGGGTTAAAGAAAAATTAGCAATTTAGACATACGCACGAATACACATTCATGTATTCAGAACACATAATCTCCAGTATGGATTGAACTTATTACCTAAGACTGGCACAACCAAAAGAACAATGTATGGAAGTAGATTTAATCCCAATCTGTCAACGATGCACCATATGGCTTCAATGGCACCTAATTAAATGAATGAAAATTATTACATATATTTACACACAACATGAAGTTCAAAAGTATCGATCAAGTCAAACCCACCTTGCCTGGTAACATCATTTTCACCAGCATCTAGTCTTGGAACAACCTTCTTGGCAATTATTGGCATTACTTTTTCAGGCATTATGTCAGCCCATACAGAAAGGCATCGGGATGCCATATGTCGAACTGCTCTAATATTGTGGCTTAATAGACCACACATTCTTTCTATTTGGGACTCAATCTGTAGAGAGGGAATGCGTTCAAGATTAAATTCATGCAGCCCGAAAATTAGTTACATTTTTTTTCAAAACCAAGTAACGCTTACAGTTGGAAACAAATCAGCATGAAAATAAGGAGAGATGATTTCCAAAACTTGCAAAGCATCTATGATAGGCTTTAATGTTTGCTTGGAGAACTCTGTGGAAATATAAAAACTAGGGCCAATAAAAGAGCATGTTCTGTTACGAGCTCATTCATAAATAAAATGATAAATCAATGTACCATTTAGTGTTGCAGACTGGTCAAGTACTCCAAACGTGAGTTCCCATAATCGAGCCACTTGCTTTGGAACATTGGCTCCAAAATACCGAACAATTCTCGTTAGCGCAAATGTTGCTCCTCGTTTTTGAATAATACCGGATTTTCGGCTATCTGCCTCAGCCTGCTCTTCTGCCTTGGTCAATTTCTTGGAATTGTTTATAATAGTTCCAGATCCAGTTGGCTCTGTTCCTAACGATGCCAATGATAAAATTCCTTCCTGCTCATCAATAACCACTGAAGCATCCTCTTCTGAACACAAGAATCCAACAAGATTCTGTACAATTTTCGGAATTGGGCAAGGATTTCTGTTCAAAACTAGTTCCATTAGATGACACAAGTGGCCTGCAGAGTTCCTTTGAAATAACGCATTTTCTTCTTTTCGAATGGATTCCATTAATGGTTTCACAACTGGATTCAACTTATCAGGAAGGGAATTCTCCATGCTACATAGGGCCCCAGAAAGTGCAGCTAGGGTTCTGTTTTTTTATAGAATTAAAACATTATTTCATCAGTATCAGCATAATAATTGCCTATGATCCAGCAGCTCATAATAACAAAATATAAAAACGTATGCCGCAACTTACAAGGTGTTTAGAGCTGCAAACTCTGCAGTAGTTGATGACCAAATGTTGAAAATTGTTTTCCGTCTTTCCAACAAGGTTTCAACAACCTTGTTTTTCTTGATGGTTCTCTGTATTCCTTCAATGATACTCAAATCAGCAAGGGCTTCAATTTGGTCGAAGGAGAAAAATGCTGCAGGATTATTTGATTCAATATCATTCCTCAAGGGAACTTTGTAATGCTTCAAGGTGGCCACAAAATCCTTGCATTCACTCTGAAGTCTTGTAAAGCCCATTGCTATCTCGTCAAAGTAAACGTTTTCACTCAAACAATCCAACAATCTTTTAGATAACCCATTATGACTCTTTGGAATTTCTCCAATGGCCTTAATCGCTTTTCCATTTACTTCACTTCCATTGCACATTTTACTTTTACTCTCTTGTGAGGAGTTTGGCCATGCAGCTATTACAAATGATGTTGCAGTACGTTGAATTGCTGATCTAGAATTCAGATGAGTTAGCAGTATCCGAACAAATATTTCAATGGGACGTTCTCCAGGGGCACTGTAAGTAAGAAATTATATACAACCTTGCTTTATAACAAACTTTTAATGCATTGTATAAAGCTATGCTTCAACTTACTCTGCTGTTAAAGGTCGCACTATGTATGGAGCTAATTCTCCCAACATTCTTGCTAAAATCAGTCTCGTTGCCGCTATGCGATTTGGATCACCATCTTCACTTCCTCCCATGAACATTTTTTGAGGTTCCACGGGTATTTCAGGGGCTTGTTGTTTTAATCTTTTATTTTCATGCTAAAGGTTAACCCCAAAATAATCCAACATATTAAATACAGATTTGTATCCAATTCCATTATGCTTTTCGACGAGGCTTATTAGCACTCACCAAAATTTTAGGTACTAAAACATTAGGATCCAGAGGTGCTCGTGGAGGTTGCATGGCAAGACAAAGCCACTGTCCGAACAATGGGCATGCTGCTAGCAGCAATGAATTTAATTGGCTAGACTTCAATAAATCACACCAAACTTGAGGTATTAGCTCAAGTACTTCACCATAATTTTCGACTAGAGCTCGCTGATACACATGTCGCAAACTAATTTGTAAAGGGCCAACACTCATTGGCGTTACACTGGGGTCCAGTTCTGTTAATTTTTGGAGAGTTAGCAACGCTGATTTTCTGACGGATGATGATGTATGATGCAAAAATGGCCACAGCCTTGGAATCAAGACATCCAATTCCCTACAAAAATAAAGAAAATTCAAATGAAGTTTAAAGTCAGAACACTGGACTGGACATTTTTATTTTAACATTCTTCGAATCGCTTGTTCAAGATGGATTGATGGATGATTACCTTAAATTGCTTCTAGCAGCCGGAAAAGCAAGCAAAGTTGCTAGTAGCCCCATAATGGAATTGCATGCGGATGATAGGTCATCCAAATTTTCAAGGGAATCCCACAGGACGTTAACAACTGATGGTGCTTCATGAGGTAAATGCTCAACCAACTGTTCAGTAACAGGTATCAATGAAGACGCTGCCACAGCAGTTACATCATCATTACGATCCGACAGACATTGGAATATGGAAGGAAACGCTGCTGGTAATACACTAGACACTAAATCCTATATAATAATAATCAAAGTAAACATTTACTATAATGCCAGCTTAAAAATCAATCATCAAATAAGGGTTTGCAATAAACGAAAAAACTTACAACCCTAACGGCGAATAGGTATTTCAACGCCAACAGCGAACCATGGCGCACTTCCCAAGACTTTTCCCTCAAAAGTCTTATAAGTAGATTGAGCAACAGTGCAACAGAAGTATCTGTCATTAGTGACAAAACTATGCCCAAACACTGAGAACAAGTCTCCCTCACGGGAGCGATTACGAGATCGCTAACATAATCTCCGAACCTATCTAGTGCCAGAACGGAAACCAGTCTTAAAGCCAAATCCTCTAAATAATCCTGATGCATTTGTTCCATCTGCAACAAACGAGAAAGTTAGTATTAATATATATTAAACTCAGGGTTGGTTGAGGGGGTTGAAATGAAATACAAATTATTAAAAAACTTGTTCTTACATCACTAGCTAGAAAGTTAGTTTCTCTGCCCCCTCCTTTTCCATGCAGTCTTATAACTTCTCTCAAAGCCGTTGCTGCTCCATGCCTAATTTCCCAACTGGGGCTGAACAAGTCATTAATTAGAACATCAGCCCATCCAGATAACGGCCACACATCATCACCAACAACATATGGCGTTCCTCCATCCCCATTTGTCTCATTTATGCTGCACACTGAATCCTCTCTTTTGAACTTTTTCCCGTTTCCACCACCAGGTACAACTACAACGCCTCCAGTTCCAGTAGGAGTTACACTTCCATCCCCCGGTTGACCATCTGCCCCACAACCACCTACTTCCCTGCTCTTTTGCTTCCTAGCTCTCCGTTTGGCTAGATTAAGTTCTCTCGAACTCATAGGTTCATCCGTGCCCGAGTCCCACAACCCAGATTCTGAACGTTTGAACAGTTGTGTTGGAGGGACTGCCGCTGTTGGTGTTATTGGTAAACCAGTTCCCCCAACCAAAAACTGAGTTATTGGCAACTCCCTAATACCACTCTGACTTTGTTCCTCACTACTTGAACACACTGCATCATCAATCACGAGGTCTTCATTGGAAACAATGTCTGAAGTATCAATTCCAATCTTCTCCGCAATATCCAGTCCTAGTCTCTTATTAATGAGATTCCTCTGGCGAGCGGGATCATAAGGGACCCCAACTTGACCTTGATCCACCACATTGTCAAACACTCTTGCTTCCGATGCCATCAAAAACTGGGCATCTTTACAAAGCAGTTTGTCAATATTAAATGACGTGAACGTTAGTCTGGATTTCCTTACTGGAACAACTGGAACCGGAGCAGGGCTTTGACATGATGATGATGATTGCCCATCTGGATCCGGCTTCACAATAACCGAAACTCTACTCTCATTTTTAATCTCAATCCCTGGAGGATTCCATTGTGGGATTTGAGAAACGATCGCCTCCACCGCTTGACCAGCTGCTACCCTCGTTTCCCATGTGGTTGACCGTAAACACTTTTGAACTCGTGAAAGAAGTTGAGGAAGCTCATGAGGATGAAGTCGTTGCACTTGCCCCAACTGTTGGGCAGCTGCTTTCCGAGTTGCTGGAGTGGACCCCGTCTCCAAAAGGACGAAAAGTCGGTCCAATCTGGAAAAATTATATGATGTCACAATTTTAACCCTCCACAAAATGCCAATATCTTTAAAAGCGTTCTTGCAGATTTGCTTTATCTTTATCATACCTTGATGCCATGTTATGCTATATTTGTGTTGAAAATGTTGAAATACTGATGTTTCGAATCATGTAGGTCGTTAATTTTCAATAACTTCTTTGTGATAATTTGCATGAATTATTATTTTTCGAAATTTTAAGGTTCCATTCAAGCTCCAAGCCCATCCTTGCTTATTGACGTTGATTTGATATCTGGCCTGATCAAGCCCAATGCTTCAGTTAGTATATAGTTGGAGTTGGAGGAGGTAGTGGTGATACATCTTTGAATTTCAAAAGCATTTATGTAACTCGGATCCAACTAGGGATACTATGTAAATTTCCTTTTCAATAGCTTCTTCAGCCAAAATGAAGAGAGTCCAGAAAGGAGAGAGATATATGCACGGATACTCAAGTCCTCCTCTTGTTTCGAGTGTACAAATGATGGATGTTATCAACAAAATATATATATCACCCTGGCTCAATCCCAACCCTCCACTCCAGAGCAATCAAGCCACCCCGAACAGAAGACTCCTCTCTGTTCTGGAGTAGGACTTGAAGGGCCCTTCTTCTTCTTCTTGTGCTTTTGATGTCAACTATTTTTCGAGCCCAGTTGTTCGAGATTTCATTGTTTCTTTGACATATGCTCAAAGAAATGGAAAGGAATTGGTGATTTTGTAGGAGCAAAGTAAACCAAGATGCTTTCATGTCGGCTGTCATATTTATACTGACGAGGAGTCCGCCTCATCTGGCCCATTTATCCGCCCTTGGCAGACTGAACCTCGGCGTCATGGGGTTTTCAAATAAGGGGGTTGGAGGTAGAGCCTTTACCCTCCATATTTTTTGAGGAATTTTCTAAAACCTTTTACATGTTCTTTTCCATCTCCTTCTCAAATGCTTTTACATTTCCATAAATTAACTTTTCACCAAACTTGAGGTGCTTATCGGTATGCTTAACATGTAGACATATTCACGGATAGACCTCCCCTGAGTTGTGTACATCGTTCTTAGCAATTTCTCATAAACGAGTACGAAACCCCTTGCTCCTTTCGGACACGAGCATAAACATAAAAGCAAAAATGTACATAAAATACACAAGACTTGAAATGCTCGTATGTACCTTAATGTGGAGTGGATGTGGATGGGTAATATGTTACTGTTTTGTATGTTTTATGTATAAAATGCTTTTATGTATATACCCTCCTATTGTGTAAAAGTTTTTGACTGGATTATTCATACAATGCGATGGTTTATGTGCTTTTGAACTTGTGTGTCTGCTCTGCTGCCGGTGGTGTACTTATGAAATATGTATTGAAAAAGGTAGTTTTTGGTTTAGTGGATTTTGTATATAAACTTAAGTTATGTCCATACCTTAATCCCAACTCTTATTCTCTTGCACTTTTATAGAGAAGCCTTTACAGTACTTTAGGACTTCTTATGCCTAATAGGACATCGTATATGGAATGGATGGCGATGATGGTCGTAGTAGAGTGGACGTGCGTGTAGCACGGTTTTAAATTGTAAGGCATCTCCTCTCTCTGCAATCCACAAATGAATACTTTGTTAAACTCTTTGTAATTTGCCTTTTCCTGGCTTCTATGGAGGGCAGGCAATAAGGCAGATGTGGATGATGATGAAGAATAATATGAGGATGGATGCAAGAACATGATGGTAGTTATATGCTTTTGTAATAATAATATATTATTTTAGCAATAACTTTTTACGGATGTTATTACGGTGATCCTTATATTACAGTGTGAAAATTGTTATTATTGAAGAAGGTTTTTTTTGCTTTGAGCGAAGAAAAGAAGTTAAGATGATTTCTTCTTTTCTATCATTACATGCTATCCTTACATATATGTATATATATATCTATATCTGCATATAATATTTTGCATTGCATGACGAATTCAGGTAGTACGAGACCAGTACTATATAGTCAATTAAAATGGTAAAAATACTTTTTAGTGGACTGCAATAAAACCAAGCCACAAATAGCTTTCGTTGAACGTAAGTAAGAAGAGAGAGCTTCAACGTGTTCATGATGTTTCGATTTTGTTCTACAAATCGATGAACTGATTAGCAATGAGAGAAAAAAAACTTAAGTATAATACCTAAAAATACAAATCTCGATAATTGAATTGAGCCGGTTAGCAGCATAAATATAAAAGGGACATGAATGTTTTAAGGGTTTGTATAGACAAGTTTGTGTGTGTATATACACTACACTTTTAGTTATATATGGACAACCGTTAAGATATGATACGTAGCATCATCATCATCGTCATCATCATATTATGATAGTAATTTTGCATGCATGCTTTATACGTGAACGTGATGCTTGTATGTTGTAGGATTTTGCATAGCATATCACCACCACTATCAATACCACACAACTCACAACCAACCAACCACTACAGTTAAACAAATGCATTGAATTTGAGCTAATTAACGTGTGGTTTTTTGATTTCATATCACACATGAATATGAATGTGTTAATCTGCAATAAAATCATTTTGTACCTTGTTTTATGTGAATGTGAGTGAATGGCTGTTGGTTGGTGGTAAGTACATGGTACAGAGATCGTAGACTACTCAAACTACAACTTTACTACTAAAATGAAAAGGGCAGAGAAAGGATGAATGGAATGACTTTCTAACTCCATGCTTTATGTCAATTTTAAGTTCATTGATCTGCTGGTGTGATAGGATGGATAGTTTTGATGGAGGAAATAAATGATAAAAAACATCATCTCTCGTAGTTTTTACTACTCTAGTCTAGCTGTCTCTCTCATATCATGTTTGCTACGTGTGGGGTAATGGCTATAAAGCGTGGATAAATATATGAGGTGCAAACTGCAAATACACAATTATTTGCAATCTGTCATGGCAGAAGCGAAGGGTGCCGTAGCAGTAATAGTATGAATGATTGTGTATTGTTATTTGGGGTTGGTGATGAGCAATTTGCTTTGTTTCAGCTTGCAAAGTCGTTATTGCACATGTATACAAACTCAAATATTTGACTGTCTAATAAATGTTCGTACTGATAAATTAACACTTTAAAAAAGTCCTTTTGTTAGTGGCCGGCCATGCTACGTTGTTTAGATAAATCTGTGTGATATGTTATATATGTTAAATATTAATGATGATGATGATTTCCATGAAGTTGATTTCGTGGTTTGGGGCATTGTCGGGCGGTTTAGAAATTCCAAGTGATTTAGGATTAACAATATATTCAGTAAGAATTAGCAAGTAAAATCTTGTTCCTGTCATTTCTCATCATGTCACGTATATAATTAGTGTGATATGACACACTTTCGGGCTGGAGCAAACAGCAAAGCAAATAGCCATTAATTAACAACACACCTTTATGACGCAAAAGCAAATCTACCCAGAAAAACACACATTTTATACGGTCAACTTGCCTCAAAAGTTGTCATCCATTTATTAACTGCAAGTATGTAGTTGAAGCAATTTTTAACAGTAATTTATAATATGTAAAAAAAAAGTCGTATGACAAAGTCATTACAATAAAGTTAATATGAGTGTATCTGTTGCAGTGCACATGTGACTATATAAGGAGGTAGCAACAACAAGAGCTCTCTTTAGAATTGACCTTGAATTAACTGGTTTAAATTGACTAA
This sequence comes from Orchesella flavescens, assembly GCA_964034955.1. NCBI lineage: Eukaryota > Metazoa > Arthropoda > Collembola > Entomobryomorpha > Orchesellidae > Orchesella > Orchesella flavescens. The sequence goes on along the minus strand of OZ035954.1, from coordinate 32,638,493 downwards.
ATTGTTAACAATAATGGTACACACACATTACAGCAATTATTATTAATACTAGCAATAAAAGTATTTAGTGTAAACGTAAATGTGACAAGACTAGTGGTTGACTGGTTAGTGATGACGGAGAACACAATAACTTAAGTATTAGCAATTTAATATTATTATTATTTGTTTAACTGATTTCATAGTAGCTTGGTTTAAGCATCATTAGTCATACAGACGTATTGTATATTATTACAGATTATATTTGGCAACAAAGGTAATTAAATGTCATTAAAATGAAGTATACATGACTGGTAGCTGGTAACAAAGAATAATTATTTAACTAAATGGAAATGCATATTATGGATAGTGTGGACAAGATTACTTCTTTACTTCACATTATATCTGCATATGCTTTGTGAAGTAAAACGGTAAAACAATGAATCGAAAAAATCACAGCTTGGATTTCAAAGGTATGCTTGAAGAATGTTGGGAAGTGGTTGAAGTAGAGGTTGTGGATAATTCAGCCAAAATGTTAGAATTGGCGAAAATGTTTTCCGGATCCACTGATTTTTTAATATGCACCAAGGTGCCAATACTTGGACCTGAAATTGTTTTGGGTAGCCATTTTCTTCGTATTTTTCCTATTCCGTGATGGTGAGATATACTACCACGGTTCGCAAGGATTTCATCCCGAGCTATTGTTTCTATTTCTTCAAAAACATGAACGGGATCTGATATCCCTCGGTAGTTAAAGGCAAAGTAGAAATAAACACAGGCTCCCACATCGTAAGTTTGCGTGACTCGGCATGTGATAAAATTATGCTTGATTCCTCGTTCTGTGGGAAATATACACAATCGTTTAATATTGCATTACTAAAATTTTTAAGAACACTATCAACTATATACTAATATTGCATACCTTTGCATTCGTTTGCCACTCGTAATTTGACATTCTCACACAGATTGTATGTGTGACTCCATGGGACAGACGTTTCAAAAGATTCTGCGACAATGTAGTAGTCCAATGCAATGTCCTGCACCAAAGCAGTTAAATTAGTTTAAAAAAATTATTATTACATGCTACTGTGCTACTATTATGCTCACTTACTCGGATGTAGGCAATCACAAAAGTCAATATGTAGCCTCTTTCTCCGTTGGCGTCACCCGCTATGTAAATCAAAATATTTTAATTTTTTGGGAATAATGTGAAATGATGGATTAGTTTTGTTCAATGTCGTCTGGGTTTAATACCTACCTGGTAAACCTCCGTGTTGAGCTGCTATTGTATAAATTCTTTGCTCTTGAAATTCAACTGCTTCTTTACTGCCTTCAAATAATAGTGTTGCCACACAAATTTGGTTTAAATCAAAACCCTTGAACTTTGTCAAATAGAATGACTTCATACTGCCTTTAAGTGCTCCCAAATATCCTTCAGGTGCGCGAAGTGAGTGACCAAATTTGAATTGGTCATTATCAATTAAACGGATTGAGGACGGTTGACATCTCTACAGTCAGAAAAAATAAATATTTAGTAGTAGATGAAGGGAAAAATACATTACGAACATAAATAAGTACATCAAAATTTAGTCGTCTGTTACCTGCTTTGCTACTTCCCGCAGACAGGAAACACCAGATGCAAAGTCTGGGAAAACAACTGAGCCGTACTTCTTACAACCTGGCAATGGCCTAATTTTCAAAACAACCTCTGTAATGACACCAAGGGTCCCTTCAGACCCTAAAATGAAATGATGAATGTCTGGTCCAGCGGAAATCCTTGGAACTTGACAATGCTTTTCAATCACGCCTTTTGGAGTTACCATTTTCACATGTACGAGAAGATCTTCAATGTTTCCATACGTGTTCTTTTTCATTCCTGACGCTCTGGTAGCTACCCATCCTGAAAATTGAATTTTAGTATTAGACTTGATTACTGTAATCATGAGTGAACTTCTCTAATTAGGACTCGTAAATGACTGTGACATTAATTTGTTTTATCTGTATTAAAAATAAATGAAAAACAAAGAACCTAACCTCCAAGGCTTGAAAACTCATATGAATCAGGCTCGTGACCCGTAGTAAAACCCTTTGTCCTTAGCTGCGCTTCTATATCCTGACCTATGATGCCTCCTTCAGCGCAACATGTAAGATTTGACTCGTCAACCCAAAGAATTCGATTCTATAAAAATTAAATCAATAAAAATATTAACAACCATACTACACACACACACATTGATTAGAACGAATCGACAACAAAACGAACCATTTGTGACATATCCACGGATATTATGGTCCTTGTTTCATTATCAGGACAACATAAAGCTCCTGAAACGCTGGTTCCACCTCCAAATGGAATCAAAACGGCACCAAACTTGGTAGCAGTTTGCACCACCTTCACCACATCATCATGCTTTTCTGGCCACAAAACAATATCCGGAATCCTTGGGAAATTTCCCGTCCTCAACTGGAAAATTTCATGAAGTGTATGACCATGTGCTCTGAAAAGCCTGTCGCTGCCATCCAGGGAATATGTTATTGACGTTCCATCTATTTCTTGGAGCAACTCTTGGCTAATATTTGGTTTAGGATAAGAATCTGGATGTGGTTCAGGAATGGCTTCAGATTTTGCTTGGAAATCTCCTCCTAAACGTGCGATAACCCAACTCGTAAAGTGGGGCAAAATTAAATTTCCAAGAGGATATCGATTTCCTGTGAACTCTAGAGATCCATTTCGAAATATAAAACCAGAGTCCTTGTATCCCCATCCATTCCACTTTAAAGCTTGCTGCCTAGAATAGAAAATACAACATGAAAATTTGCATCTACATTTTTTCACTGTGTTTTTTAATGCATTGTTTAACCTTTTACCTTTGTTTAGGAATTGAGGAGAATTTGGACCCACTACTTATCAAGTCAGACTTTGATGAACTACTGGATACAGCTACCGCCAAAGCCTTCTCGTCCACCTCTGATTTTAACGTGCCATCACTGGAACGACTTCCAGGCTTCTCTGATAACGACATTTTTACAACCGTCTTCTACGGACTGATGATGATATTCTTCAAGTTTCCAAGCTAAAAGTGGTCACCTTTTTTTTTAAAAAAAATATGGTCCACCACCGATCCAGCCTTAAAGGTTATCGGAGCTCTACTTCCTCAGGAATACCTAGATTTAAAGCAATACAAACATTTTAAATCCCTTTTGTCTTCACCTTGCAACTAGGTATTATAATATTATTAGCATATTATAAGGAAGCATAAAAACGCACAAAAGTTGATAAAAAACATGTTATATGATAATGATGGGAATATGAGAAACAGATAGGTATAAGGTTACATAATGGAAACTTTGATAACGTGACCAACACAATTTTCACAACTACAAAACTACAAACTAAAATCTGATTGGGATAAAAACAATATTGTTACAAATTTTCTCACGTCAATCTCACATGCAAACCTACCTTTCCACCTTCACTGCAACAGTCAGTAGCTTTCGACGAAGAAAGCCATCAATAATAAAATATTACGCAATTGACAAGGCCACCCAACATTGCGAAATCCTGGATAAGTTAAAATCTGGGATCTTGGAGTAAGTTTTTGCCAAACACACAAAACCAGGAACAAATTATATTGGTGAATAAGTATACTTTTTCGTTTGCGTAATAAACTCTACCCCCCACGTTCAACATTCACAGGCTCCAGGCAGGCTTTTGAGTTAAAGTTAACACTTTACTTTTGTGGACTAGATAAGTTAACAGTTGTAAACTTTTAGTTATATATTTAGTGAAGTGTCAAGCCGGAAAACTGTACATTGCCTGCTGTTCTGTCAATGATCCAGCTTATGTGATGATATACTTTTATGAATATGAGAATATGTATGAAAATTTTAGTGTCCAGTAGTATGAATAAACCTGACAATAGGCAGATATATAGGAACCTGCGATCTAGCATTTATGCTGAATAAAGTTAGCATAAGCTGTGTCTGAGTAGTTCATTGGTTTAAAAAAGATTTGAAAATTTTCATAATTGTGGCTGCTATTGAGATTTTTTTCAAAAATTGACCTTTAATCACTTATAGGTCACGCTGGGGTCATTTCTGAACTTTGATATTAGCATAGTTGAGTTTTTCTTGAAAAATAGCATCATTTTGATGTATCATAAGCCATGTTTTGCTATTAAAATTTTTTGACCTTGACCTTTGACCCAGTTACCGTTGACCGATTTTGCTCATCTTAGAACTTAGCCAAGAGCTTGACCTAAGGTATCGTTTAGCAAAAAGAATTTTTGAAAATCTTCAACGGTGTAAAAGTTATCGTGCGAACAGACGGACAGACGGACGGACAGACAGACAGACTATGATCCATTCTAAAAAACCTGCTTTTGATTGATCTTCGATCGCAGGTTAATAAACCTGACAACTGGCAGGGTATATAGGAACCTGCGATCTAGCATTTATACTGAATGAAGTAAACATAAGCTATGTGTCTGAGAATTGGTTTAAAAAAGATTTGAAAATTTTCATCATTGTGGCTGCTATTGAGAATTTTTTTTTAAAAATTGACATTTAAACGCTTATAGGTCACGCTGGGGTCATTGCTGAATCTTGATAATAGCATGGTTGAGTTTTTCTCGAGAAATAGCATCATTTTGATGTATCATAACCCATGTTTTGCTATTAAAAAATATTTGACCTTGACCTTTGACCCAGTTGCCGTTGACCGATTTTGCTCATCTTCGAACTCAGTCAAGGTCTTGACCTAAGGTGTCGTTTAGCAAAAAGAATTTTTGAAAATTTTCAACGGTGTAAAAGTTATCGTGCGAACAGACGGACAGACGGACGGACGGACGGACGGACAGACAGACTATGATCCATTCTAAAAAACCTGCTTTTGATCTGCGATCGCAGGTTAATAATACAGATAATAAAGATGTGTAGCAAGTACTTTGTGTGCATAGTACTTGAGTGCATATTATGGAAGGGATAAAGGTATATTACAGTCAGTCAAACGGAAGGCTTTTGGAAAGGGGTATCAAGATATTATGGATATGAGAAGCCTTTGGCAAGCCGACTGTTGTGGAGTGAGTGTGGACTGTGTGAACCTTTTTTTAGGAACAGCCGGGGACATGGACAACGGGAGACACGCCATGAAGAAGCCCATCCCACTTTTACTTCCAGTTGTGTGAGTGAGTCATGCCAAATTAGGCATACGGTACATATTGCGCTCGCTATGTGTTCCATACTCCATACGAAGCTTATTAGTAGCAGGGCTTATATATGCATTGTACGAAAGTATTGTACTTGTACTCTTTCCTGAGTTGCGTATAAATAAAAAGCGAAGGTGTTGGTGTTAGGTATGCATAAAGCTTCAACGTAATATCATGTAATCCAATATATGAACAAAGTGAAAACGAAACGGAAAGGGAGGAAATGTGTTTGTCTACAAATAGATTGCTCCTCTGGTTTCGTTCTTACTTTGTAGTTTGGGCTTGGGCTCTCACATTGCGATTGCAATACCATACCAGAGTACATAACATGATGAGCTCAACTTTCTGAAACATTCAACATTAGAATATTGGATTGGAATGGAATAAGATTTTGCGTGAGAATTTTTTTGTCGGTTTGCATAATAACATTGTATTTGCCAAAGGAATACTTCGAAGGTGCGTGGATAATAATTTTATTATTTTAGGGATGTGTATAAAGGTTTAAAAGTGGATGAACTTGAACAGGTCCTTTAATTTTTAATTAAATTTACTTGCATGCGCTGGTTGCATTGGCTTTACTTTCAATACATTTGCGGTAGCTGTCGGTTCTGCATAATTGCTAGGTCTCTCCGCTTGCGGAGGTACTACGGGTTTTGGGGGATCCTGAAAAAGTGAGTCAAAAAAATCGTCCGCTTTAAGATTTGTTTGAAGATTGTTAGCAGAAGATGGTTTATCAGGAGGTGGAGGCGGTGGAGGGTGAACGTATGTCTCTGTAGTGGGAGGAATACTCTTTGTTGGTTCATTAGAAAGTGGTGGCTTTGTTGGTTCATTAGAAGGTGGTGGTGGTAGTGTTGGTTTTGGTGGCGGTTGCGGCGTTTGTATTTTGGGGATGGTGGCATCGGCTGGGGCTACTTTGTTTTTATCGCCTTTTTTATTGCAACATTGACATCCACATGGTCCACGTGCGCATAGGTAAATGTAATGAGAGAGTTTTGAGCGTTTACCATGTCCTGTTTCTAGGATTTCGTTGTGCTCGTTCACTGGGGAGATGGAGAGAAGCAGTTTCTATAAGAAATCAAGAAATGCAAAATATGGGAATACTCAAGATTAGTTGAGCAATATTAATAATATGTTTTTAAAAAAAACTGAACATACCATGCAAAAGGTTTTTCCAGGTGACCTTGAAAAGGCATGTAATGCACCAAACAAAACTGCCAATAATGGAGCCAATGCTGTTAGATATCCAAGCACTACAACGACTGTTGATAGTTTCAACACCTTATTCTGGTCGAATTTTACTTCGTAACTTTCGGGAGATGCTATTGACCCGCAAAAAATGGTCTAAAAAATGCGAAACCATGATAAAACTCCTTGCTTGATAAAATCAAACTTATTCAATAATAATTGCTTCAGTTAAACTCACGAAAAGTAAGACTATTCCCAGATATTTCCAACATACTTGAAAGAATATTCCAGGTCTTGGAATACCCATTTCCTCGCAAGCTGCCACAAGCTCTCGCAATCCTACAGATAAAAGTACTCATGCAAAGTCAATGCCGCATCCATACATATAGTAAACGGTTCATTTTATGTATAATTGCATGCATCACACTCACCAAAAATCCACGCGATTCCAACTAGAAACAACATGGCGCATACGAGTAATGAAAATGATCCCACAAAGCTTTCATAGAATGCGAATACATGAAGTCCACCCTATATTGCAAAAATGCAAAACTATCAATAAATATTGGAATGCCAGTAGAGATCTTATGAAATAGAAATATTGCGTTTTTGAAAGACCCTTGTCAAATTGAATGCGGAAAGTAAAAAACAGGTAAAGCCCATCAAGGTCGTGAGCATTAGTCTGGATCCCACTTTATATTTGATTGCGACCGGAAGTACTTCTATTACAGCAATTTTGGCACATATAAGGCTACAAACCTGCAAATATTTTTTATACCAACAGTATCATCGTCTGTGTGCCATTGATTGACTGTGATTATTATAAATGGAAACATTAGGTATTACGGAAGTCGCCAATCCTAGAAGTAGTAGCATAAAGTAAAAGCAAAATGCATAGAAATTGGATTGTGCAAGTTCTCCCAAAACATCTGCCATCACCTCAAATATGAGCTCGGGCCCAGAAACGATCAACATGTCAATACTTCTCCCGACAGTGTTCTCAATGTGCCCCAGAAACATGAAAATTACAGCTGCTGCTAGTATACTAGTTAGTGAATTGACTATGACGATCGTGGTCGCATCTCTTTTTTTTAAAACATTCCAGGTTAATAGTTAAAACACATTTGTTGGAGACGAAATCAAAGAAATTTCAAAATTATGTAGTTTGCTGAGCTACTCTTCCCTACCGTAAAATGCGGCGATTACTGTGATTGTGACTTGCTAAAGTTAAGTGGACGCCGATTCCACCTCCAGTGGAAAGGAAAACTTGCTCCGCTGCTTTTCTCCATGCCTAACATTGATTTTTATTCATATAGCTTTACAAATTCACTAGAATCAACATAAAATGTAACAGCAACATATATGTCACAAATATATTTGTTGAACCTGAGGATTTGCTAACTGTTCAAACTTTGGATGAAACAGATACAAAAGGCCTGAGGATGCCCCACTCAATCCTGTAGCTCTGAACATGAGCAAACCCTACATAAAAAATATAATATATTACTCTTTTTTTTAGAAAACTGAAGCTATTAAAACATTATGATAAGATGAATGAGGAAAACTGTTATGAAACGACTTACCAGTACAACATACGGAATTATCACAGCACTTATGATAATTTTTCCTTTAAACAGAAACAAGCGTTTTATAAGATATTCCTCCTATCTGATGATAATAGTTTGTTAATCAAAGCCAAAATGGAATGACTGAATAATATTACCGTTTATCCTGATTCCTCGACTCACACATATGGCAATTAAGACAAAGCCAACAAATAATGCAATAGCAGTGTCTGGGTTAATGCTTCCAACTCCATTAGTCTCACCCAATCCATATTGTACTAAACCGTTTGTTCCTGTAAAGTGTTGAAAGGGTACATCTGGATATGCTGCATTATTGTCTGCAAATCCACTTTTCCACATTCTCTGCACTCTTCCTCTGATAGAATTTATAATCATAATAGTTTTTATGTCATTTTGGTTTTATATTCAAACTATTTCTTACATATTAATTTGACACCTTAAAAACTCAGTTCCAGGAAGATTTTCTGTTGGAATCAATTTATTATCTGTACCAGAATCTGCATAGTAGTCGCTACAGTTCTCTGTGTGCCAATTTCTCGCATTAGAAAGGTCAGTTTTAGAAGTTATGTTTACTTTATTCATATCCTTTTTTGGATCGTCCGAGGTTTTATACATGTCTGGGTCTATTTGACCATTCCTCCTTCTCCCAAACCCGTTATCGCAAGAAATCCACGGTAAAGGATGACGAAATAGGGCTTGAAATAAGTAGAACAAGCACCAAGCAATGACGGTATTCAAATTGATGGAGGTCATGAGGACAATTATGGTCATGCATATTCCGACGCCTTATTTATCATAAGTTGGAGAAGAAATAATTATAATTTACATTATTGATTATACCAAAACCCAACTCTTTTCCTTATATCTATTTTAAAAACGTAGTTGCCGGATGTTATTTCTTGTTTAAACCTTTAAGCAAGGGCACTGTGTATTTCCAAGCCGCTATCGTTCCTACTTGAACAAACTGACCAACTAAGAGTTCCAAATAGACGAATGGGTATGCGCACAGGATAAGAAAGGTTAAGTAGGGAATAACAAAAGCTCCCCCTCTAAATCATGTCAAGTTTGTCAATCATGGACTTTTGTCTTGTAATTGCATTAGTATTTTATATAAAGATCATTTAGATGTGGTACTAGATTTATAAAAGAATTCTTCTATACCCAAACTGATAAAAAAGGTACGGAAATCGCCACACATTACTGAGGCCCACAGAAAAGCCCACCTTTCATAAATTATAGCAAACGCAGCTTATGATAATTACTTAGAATAAATAAATAATAATTATTTTGAGAATATTAATGTTTAATGATATCAGACCATGTAAAGAAGCACCAAATTATCATCTCCCCATTTTTCACGATCCTCTACCAGGAATGAAAACGGTCGAGTTTTTTTTGTTCTTATTAATTATTATTTATTATGATGGGGCGAAGTAAAACATTGACCTAATAATGTTCACCTTGTAAATCTTCATCATCCTCTTCCTCAGATAATAAAGTTGATCGCCTGAAAGATCTCTTTAGTTCCTCGTTTTGTCCAGCAGGATCTGGATTTTGACTATCAATAGGAGGATGCCCGGAATGGACGCTAGTTCCGTCATGATGCATTCTAGCGCTCATTCGCTTAGACCGACGAATTTGCAACTTTTCATCTTGCTCGACAGCTTTAAAATGTTACAACAAATTATTCGATGAGCAGTCATTTTAATTTCGCATTCTCAAAAAGTATAAATTAATTTAGGACTTTCTTGCCATTAAGAATGGCTTTGCTGAGAGCTTCCAAAGTGTTCATATTGCACCACGGCTAGGGAACAAACAAAGTGTCTTTGTAGTATTCTATTTTCTATCTATTAACATCTCTTTCTAGTACATAAGACTTCACAGACGAAAGTATTTTTATTATTTTATAATCGCAATATATATATATTTCTGCGATTACATTCGTTCATTGTGCTGGTCTTGAAATCAGTTGAAATTATGCTTTATCAGGATTGATCATGTTACATTAGAAACAAGACAAGCATTTCTTTCAGTTTTGATTTGATTAATTAGTGTGTGTCATGTCAAGATCCTATTGGAAAGTTGCATTCTAGTATTACATCATTGGCGTCACGTTATTGTCTGAGAGCCTCATAATATTATGATAAGTGTCCAATAAAAATGTTACAAGCTTGAGATATTATGTTCACGCTATATATATGTATGTATTATCTGTAAACGTCTTGGTTGAATCTTGGTATGTCTGAGTACATCCAAAACCCACCATGTGCACACTTTAGATAGAAAAACGCATTTTTTAATCTTTAGGAAAAATTTGTAACATTGCACATGGGAGAGGATGCTTTCATCAAGGCAAAATTAAAAGAAGCGAACAATTGGATCTCAGAAAAAGTGGAGATGAATGTCAAAATACGTTTATACTTCCTTTTATCCTACTCACTGCAAGCTTTACACAGTGGATTCAAGCTAAGGTTTAAAAATAGAGACAAGCTAAAGTAACTCTCTGCTTGTATAATAGAAGAATTGTGCATCGATACATTACAAAACTATGAAGTAGCAGCTCGTAATAGCAAAGAGCAGTAACTTATCAGTCAGTATGCGAAAGCAAAGCACGTTGATTTTTCAACAAGGGGAATTCAAATTCTATTCTCCTGAAAACGTTGAGCCAGTTGTTTACTTTGAGAGAAATAGTGCCTATCAAACTCTAGTTTTGGATTCTTCCCTTTTTGAACCATTGACTCATTCTTCCTCATTTCCATTCAGCTGTGTGCATTGATGAGTACATGGATATAATATACTTATTGGAGGTGCCGTACATATGAATCAGTATAGCATCAAGGATGATGATGATGATGATATGATGCGTTTTTGTAACATTAAATGCACGAGCTTGGGTTTTTTTGATAGTGGCAAAGATTTCCGCAGATCAAAAAGAATGGAACGAGTGTGTGTGTGTGTGTGTGAGAAAAGTTTACATCACGCTGCTGCTCTGTTGTAAATGCTCCATGAACAAGAATGTGATGCTTTCAGATGTCGATCTGATGACGACCTCGGCAAGGCACAAGCAAATTTTATTTTCCGAACAAGGATAGCACACAGACATGATAATGGATAATAGAAAGAAAGCAGACGGACGACGACGATAGAATGCATGCAGAAGTGGATATTTGAGATTGTGAGCATGAGGCAAGGTAGAAAGAAGGCTTGTACCGTTTGTGGAGTGGAGCTTCTCTCGAGCATCTGAAATTAGTATTGCTTTCGGGATAATAAAGTATGAAGGAGGAAGATGTGTAGTTATCATGATAAAGACATGACGAATAGAATTATATATGGACTACAAAACGAAAGTACAGGGGTATTGAATGTAGTCACTACAACATTGCATACATAGGCATATAACACAACCCTTCTTTTTTTTAAAGCTAAGAATGGATTGGTACAAGGGAGGACACGATTTTCTAACTATAGGACAGATAAAAAATTCCTTTGGGGACAAAAACAACTAGCACTTTTTCGAGCCAGTCCTGCTGAAGCTCTTGATCAGGCAGCAATATACGTTGTTGTGATTTTTCTCTTTTAGTGTATAACGCTCCTGTGAAGTTCATTTTGTGAATTTTTTTCAGCAGTTCGTAGGACTCCGGAAAGCAGCAAAATGGTCAGTGAAAGCAAAAAGGAATTCATAATTCTGGATTTTGTCCAAAAAAAATGGAGAGAAAATGTTATTGTGGTGATTCTAATAATTTTTATATCTTGATATGTGCTCTTTCCAGGGTGATCTCGACAAGGAACAAATCGCCAGTAAGTGAAAGAAGAACAACTGATTAAAAATGATATGCAAAAATGTTTTTTTAGGAAAATCATGCAAATGAGTGTGTTTCTGTTGATAATTTTAGTCCTGAAGAAGGCTTTCGACACCTTCGCTCAGGGCAACACCTACATCACCCCTGACCTGGTCGGAAACATTTTCAGGATGATGGGTACCGCCTTCACGGAGGAGACCCTTCAAGAAACCATTGCCGAGATTGATGAGGACGGTTCTGGACAAATTGAGTTTGAGGAGTTCACCATTCTTGCCGCTAAATTCATTGTTGAGGAGGATGATGAAGACGTGCAGAAAGAACTTAAGGAAGCTTTCCGTCTTTATGATAAGGGAGGTAAGTAGAAAACGCACCTATGCTTTCTTATATTCATTTGTTTATTCATGAAACCAAACCGCACTCATCCATCGCATGTAAATATTTCAACACTCCAAAACAAAAATTTTAGGTCAAGGCTACATCACCACCGATGTCCTTAAGCAGATTCTCCATGAAATTGACGATACTCTCACAGACGCAGATCTTGACGGAATGATTGAGGAAATTGATGAGGACGGTTCCGGAACCGTTGACTTTGATGGTAAGATATTAACCCGAGCAAAAATTCCCATACATAATATTGTCCATAAACACAAAACTCAAGTTGGCATATTCACTCATCATCGTCCATGCAAATGATAGAAAGGCATGCATGCAGGAATTCTGAAGAAGATACGCATATAAAGTAGTATATTGCATGCATGCCTTCGAATTTGCTACTTTGCCGACTAGATTACTTACACAACACTCATACATAAATATACAGCAAAACCACTTCTTGTGGGAAATATATTAGACACGCAATATGGGCATCAAAGGAAAAATGATACATTGCCGAAAGAGTCTTTTTGCTGCCAAGAAAATGCCAAAACTCACGAATTTTTCTTTCATAAACTAATGGATGTTACACTTTATAAAAATGTATTTTTTTTACATACAAACTTTTTTTTCTATTCCCCTTTTCTGCGTACAGAATTCATGGAGATGATGACTGGTTAAAAAGACATACTTCAAGGTGGGAGCGTGTGTGCCTTACCATACAACTTATCATTCATCGGGAAAGTATATAGCTTTTTATGATAACATTTGTGTAATCTAAAGAAAAAAAAGAAAGACTCTTTTCACACCAAAAAAAAATAATCAGCAAGTGTTTAAAAAAATATCTTGAAAAAAAATGCACGCGTGAATGAATTTTGTGTATGTTATACCACACAGTCAACATATAGTAAGTACATGATTTACAAATTCTTCAATAAGTTTCTTCAACAACATCCATCACAACTAATAAACTACCACAACCGGTGCATTTTGTCATCTATGCCGTTTTCCAAAAAAGGCTTAATAAACCATCTCTCAACATCACGCTACAACTGTTATCATTATTTTGGTGTTTATCATTATTATAAATCGGTATACTAAAGCACAAAAATCCTTCGCAGCTCATTATTACGTTTATTTTTGTTTTTACATGAGGGAAAAAGAACTGAAAAAGTGTCCCGTGCAAAAAAAAAATTAAATTATATGAGATTGGCCACTCAATTAGAATTTCGTTTACATAGTATATGTGTTTGTTCAGTTTCCAAAAGTTTATCCGTCTCTCGTTCAGTTGTTATGATTTGAATAAAAAAAAGTATTGGATATGCTATAACTATGAACTTTTTGTAATTAAATGAACAAAAAACCAAGCCAAGTATATTTACTTATCTTCTTTCTTTTAGTAGAAACTGTAGTTTAGTGTAGGAGCTACTATATAGCTCATTCATCATGTTGGTCTTTTTTTAATCGATTATTATGTTTAATCATTTCATTTCCGCCCTAGTCTCCCATGTGGTTACCATTTTTAGAGATTTGGAAATTTATAGCTGCTTAGATATATTGTGTGATTTTTTTCTCTCGCAATGTTGATGACGATGCGATGATGATGATCAAGCAGATGCGTTGCAATTGCGGTTCCCCGTTCTTAGATTAATTTTAGCTTCAATTTGGCCGACTTTCTTTGCTACAAGACAAACAATAAGCTAACACATCCATATAGCGCGTGCTCAAAACTATCTTCTCTTCTCGAGCTCTCTTTGTCAGCGTTGATTCATGTCTATGTCACCCACCATCGTAGACATTGTGAAATCCCTTTGGAGGAAGAAGCTATGTGTGCTATGAGCTAAAACAAGGAAGAAAGGGAAAATGACAGTATATAGTGTACATGCACAGATTGTGTTCATTTGAGGTCAGGCAAAGACGAATTGACTTTGTATTTTCAGGAGAAAGAGACATGTGCACAAAACTTTTGCATTGTGGAACTGTGATAAAAGGTTCAACCGAAATAAATCCTTTACGCGTATTTAAGTAGTGTGGAAGAAGCGCTTCAATGTGAAGCATGGGCAAGGGACGCGATCAAAAAATTGAGACAATTGGCAACGTGACAACAAAGATTTTTATTTCGGGGACCCATATCACATCACACTCGTTACCACGTTATGCTATACTAGGCATTCTTCAGCAGCTCGGAATAAAAGATGCTCTGCTCCCATCACATCACACTCCTTTTCATGTACTACCAATCTCTCCGACGCCCCTCTTTTCAAATAAGAAGATGCTAAAGACAAGCTTTCGAAATGATTTCACCCTGTATGTAGCAACCACAGCAAAGAGGATTTTGTTTATGAATCTTTTGCTTTGGAATTGAATCTATTTCACAAAACAAGTACTTTTTTGTAAAGTTAAAAATATAAATTCAAAAGGGATACGACAATAATACTGACATGGCATTGTGTATCCTAATTCTAAATAGGCTGGCTTGGCAGACTGTATGGAATAACATCCCACCATGTAGGCAAAGTCATATAACATTGCTTTCGAAACTGTTTTATGTACTTGTGTAATGGAATAGCAGCTTTAATGAAATTGACGTATTTATATAGATCACACGATAAAAAAAAGTATCAAATTCTGTCGCAGGTTGCACGTTGTAGGTGCCATGAAGCCTCCTGTGTGTTGATTAAAGATCTAATACCACTCTGCCACCAAAGTTGATCTTTATCACTGATTATTATGTGTGTATATCCCATCAACTTCATAATTTTTATGAAACGCTTCATGTACACAAGCCAAGTTCATAAATATTTTCACAGATGAGATGATGATGGTGAGGAGCTTGGAACAAATTTTTCTGGCAACATTTTTGGGAGGTTCTCATATTTTTTCCCGTTTTAGCAAGCACAGTCAAGATTATATAGCTAAAATGAAGATAGGGGTATATGGGAAGGAGCTAATAAAAACGTACATCTTCTTGTATAAACATAAAATTAGGCATTCTCACGTCAGTCAACCTATTAACACTGCTACATCTTGAATAATTAGTCATTTAGCGAGACATGACATGAAGAGGAGTTCTTGACTCATCATCATTTTCATGTTCAACACAAAATGTTATGAAAAATATTGGGTTACATGTCTTTGCACGTCTGTCTGTCATCATCACCAAAGTTGTGAGATTGCTTGGAGGATGCATGCTGATCATGTTGTCTGTAGATGAGTGTATACCAATTCCTTTAGTATACATACATAGTTGCAAAAAAAAACAGGATTTTCCTATCATTTTCGTTGGCACTTGGTATGAAAGCTTCAAAAAGGAAGGTGAACATTTTATAACAAATGACGTTTGATGACGTATAACATAAATTATAATTTATTCACTTTTATCTATCGGTTCTCTCTACATGGCTATTCTACGACTAAACGTAATGCAGATTTTGAATGTTTTGCGTTCAATTCAATAGTACTTTCTTTCCCCATGTTGGCTTTGTAAATTAGTAGGTCGAGTCGAATCCCCGTTATTGTATTCATTTGGTCCATCTGTTAAAGTTATTGTTGAAACAAACTTAAAAAACTTAATTTATATACATATATAACTATTTAACCCTTCGTCGTGGTCCCCATTTAAATCTCTATGTATAGCATGTAACCGCAACATATGTGCATAAAGTGCAAAAAAAATTGACAATAGAGGCCTGCTTGTAATCATTAGTACAGCGTTAATTAAGTTAACTAAATGTCATTCATTTCCAAATATGTGTAGTGCTTTTTGGCTACAGGACTCAAACTAGTATGCCACGTTGAAGGTCTGAAGTCCTGTTAGGACTGGAGGAGCTGATCCTTAAAAGATAGAAATTGTATAATATAGTTTCAGTTGTTGAAAAGTTGATACTTCAATTAAGCAGTTGTTTTAGCATAATTTACAAATCTCTATACCTGGAACTGGTACACTTGGTGTTGTGGGAGTAACACCGAGCATCACTGCAGCGTTGCTGTCAGGAAATTTGGAGACTCCTATTCCACCCTCGGCAGCGTATGCTTGTTCTGCTTTGATTGCTTGTAGACGGACATAAGCATAGTAAACGCAAATAGCCTGTGGAAACATCCCAAACATTATTCTTTTAGATTCTCTATAACTCTATAGATACACGCTACTTTATGAATTTTTATATTTGTATACCCAAAATATAACAGAAAGGAATGAGAAGAATATCGCCATTTTCACACTCCCAACGCCAGCATTCTCTGGAAGATCTTCCTCTTCCACTTTGCCCCATTGATTTTTCAATATGCAAAAGCAAAGGAAATACAGGAATGCCCAGAGTGCTGTTCCCAATTCCCAAATTTATAGGGTAAAGAGATATTGCAAAGATTTTGACGGAATAAAGTACTTTAATTGTAATTTAATGCAAGAATAAAAATAGAGTAAAATCACAACGTACAAGAAAAGACACAATCCAGTAAAAAGTAATCCTGTCGACGCACAATCAAATTCGTGTGTTCAATAACATATTCTCCCATGATGAATCCAATTGACGCCACGACTGCAATGAATCCTTCAAATAATTTAAACGACAATACATTAAGTAAACCCATAAAACATTTACCAAAAATTCTTGAACAAATTAAGTAATCTTCATAACTTACCGACAGCCATACCCAGGGTGCACACTGCCCCTGTAAATCATCCCACATATTGTTACAGTCTCAATAATTACGTAGAAGTATGCTTGACATTAAAAATGTATGTATTCTACCTGTATCATTATACAAACAGGTTTCTCTGCCTTTCTTCGTATCTATTGTCCATGCTTCCACAGTAATTGTTCCATACACCACGATTGCGCACATCTTTAGGAACAAGAATGATTATGTAAATAGACTTTGGTATCGCAAAAAAATAATTTCCACAAAAAAATTTATAAAAGCCTTTTATTTTCTTACCAAACAAAGAACACGAAAAATGGTTGGATTCTTTCTATCATAAATAACCTTGCTCACTGCTTCCCCAAACGAAGGCATGTTTCTAAACTAAACCTAACTTTTATTATTGATGCACAACAGACTATTTCGTAAATAGTGATAAATACTATTTACAAGACTATAAAACCTGTGAATTACTTTACAAATACTAATTAAAATGAACTTTAAGTTTCTCTCTGCCTAAAAAAACTATTACTAGTAAACAGGTAGAAAGACTCAAAGGACTGTGTGCCCGAAAAACCTATTGTATGCTGGATAGTTCGTGCCTCAACTTAAACTGAACAACGCTCCGACAGACTCCATGAAGTGAAGCCTGTTGAGTTGAGAGGAAAAGTGGAAAGTGATATGGAGTGAGGATAAGTTTAGATGGGAAGAAGGTATAAAAGGTCTTAAATCAGCCTTCGCCCTTCATTCTTTCCTCCCTACGCTGTACGTTCTCTGAGTGTGCTGTAGGCACGGCCTGCTCTCATTCTCCTCACTTTCACATCTCTCATGAAAACTAAACTAGAAGGAAGATCCAAAAGTACACACTTTGTGGAAGTACTCGAACAAAACCAAAGATTCACAAGTGAAAATAGCTGGAGATTGGGACCAGATAGATAGATATATTATACTATGTACATACTACGAATGAATTACATCGGTACTTACATTTTAGGCACACATACACACATAAACACGTACATCCATGTAGGCAACTAGTACTTTACTTTACTTTTTCTTTTTTTTACCATTTACTTTTTCATTCCACCACCCATTTTTCCTTGTCTGGGTTCTGGTTACTTCATGCATTACATCTGTTGCTTCAACCGACAACGTTCAGCTCCATTCTCCACTCTAATTCTCCTTTTTCTGGCTTTTCTTCCTGGCGAAACCAGACAACTCCTTTCTCCCTTTCCCACACTTTCACCACGATTCAGTGAATCAATTTACTTTTGTACAAAAAGCTGTTCTCTCTCTTTCACTTTCTTTCTCTAACTCTCCCACCCAATTTCAGTTTTGCTTATGTATTCAGCGCTATAATAGAGTGTAAAGATCATTTAGACCCTACATCAAGTACCATTATATTATTATATGTTATATGTATATGTACAAAAAGCATTACTGACTTTAGACTTCATTCTACTCATCTCCAGAGATTCCTATTACGTAAGCGTTGCCCATTTCGTTATATTATCATCATGCCATCACTTTGAGAACTTTTCAGAAGAGAAATTATGGACTTGCTTTACTTTTAAAAAAAAAATTGGATCAACCTTCTACAATAAATGGTATAAGGAAAAGCCTGAGCAAATGGAAGAGCTCTCTTCTATACACCATTCCTAAACTATCTACAAAATATGCCTACTTGGAGTGAAGTACGTATATAAAAGGTAAGACATAGAAAGAAAAGAGTTTCTCTGATCTATGCTCTTCTGACTTCCCATCGAACACTTAAATTTACGTCCTTGCTTTTACTTCTACCCTTTTTTTCATGAAGACAAAAAAGTACCGAACCGATGATGCTATTACAAATATATTCATCATCGGTGGAAATATATATATGTATATATTCATTATAATCATCATGATCCGAATCAGAGTGAACAGGAGAACATCCTTACCATCACCACCTCCATCATCCACTGGACACGTTCTTTCCGATTCCTACTATATGATTATAAGAGACAAGAGCAGAGAACAAACAAAAGGATGGCTTTTTCATATAAACAGAGTTGACTTCACACAGGAAGATACACTTTGTAGAAGCCGGAACAGATGAACCATTATTACTACATCTCAGAATTTTGCTTACATTCAGCCCGGTCATGTACAATACAATACAATGGTAATGGTGCACTATCACTACCAGATCAGATCAGTCCTCATGCATTTAACAAGCATATCTGAGCAAAGTTAACAAGTTCTGTAGCGGAAATTCGTGTCATAGAACAGAATAAAAGCAATTGTGTCTCCTTTTTCTACATCAATACTACAGCTTTCACCACTCATGCACTACTTTATATGTTATGTTCAAATTCAATCCATAAAGAAAGATGGGGAAATAGAAAAAAATCTGAAACGTGAATGATTCTTTTTCACCTAGTTGAGCACAAGAACAAGTATATTACTCGTTTTATTGGCCCTTTATTACAGCTTTGAATAACAGGGCAAGCAAGAACATGGACATTATAATGCAAAGGTCAGCAGCAGTAAAGCCTCTTGATGGATGTCAATACACTTGACTAAAAAGCTCTCGTATCGTCATCATGCTCTTACAAAAGACATTTTGTAGATCCAGAACGAATTGGGGAAGGAGTATTCCCTGATTTTACAGATCAGAGATTGGATTTTATTCAATTGGTGAATTGTATGCTTGGCTTATTTTTTCCTTTTGCAAATTTCTTCGTTGAGTAAAAGGGCTGGATAGAGGAGTAGTATTATAGAGACCAAGCCTAGTAAAAAAAGTTGTGACAACGGCTTAGAATGGGAAAGTGGTGTACATAAGGATTTTTAGTATTTGTCCGGATCACTATATATTTATTATTCGTTCTATTTCTAGATTCTAAAGTATAAAAATGTATAGGATGGTTGATGATGATAGAACATCAAGGACTTTTTTCTCTAGTCTAACCAAGTGATGAAATGTAGGATGAAGTTGTTGTGGGGTGAAATTACCCATGAAGAGCAGCTCTTTACGAAGAAAATGGAAGAATTAAGGGCGAAGAGTGATGATTGTGTGACGTGCATCATCCATCACACAACTGCTGGGATCTCATTACGCGTGATTCTTGTCACGTTCCAAGATGATTCAACAAAATCTCTCAAAATGAGAATAATGCACAATACATACTACTATATCTTTGTTACACATGAATTGTGGAAACGCAACGTAGCATATAACATGAAAGAAATCAGCCTAATTGGATGAAATATATTTTTTAAATTGTCGACACGACTTTTATTTTCACATCACATCAACCAACCATAATACAATCAATATCAACTGACATCATCATCAATAAGCAGTTTTTTATGGTATACACAATATAATATTCTGGATTTACATATATAGAGCTTTGCCACAATTAATATATAAGGTAAGGTTTTGGTATTATATATTTTTGTATGATATTCATTCGACTTCCCCTTTCACCTTTCACTTGAAATTCAACAGTGTATCATAATTACATATTACATTTTTTACTTCTGGCTTCCATGAAATAAAATTAAGTTTAAAAAAACATGAAACTTAAGCACTTGTAAAATGCAGTATTTAATGTGTAAATAAAATTTAAAAGATCACAAATATGCATGAAAGCCTCCATTATAGCCTCTATTGTATATATTTTATACTTACTACGAATTAAATGCATTTATTGCTTACATTTGTTTCTATATTGCATTCAGATTCTTTTCAATGCACGTAATCAGATCGCTTTTTGGAGATCATAAAATACATAGGATTCAAAATACAATGCTCAATAATAATGATTTTATACATACACAATCAATCCACTCATAGTTAGCACGGAAGGAAATTAGGGAAATAATGTTATGCGTGTATAAGTAAGAACATTACATGCATGAACTAATCGTAAGCAGGTATGATTTGATTATCAGTACAACCCTTATAACAATTATTATTATTATGTGGTTTGCATTTGCATGAGTGTGTACACATGAGTCATTATTATCATCCGTTACAAATTGTTGACTTTTGTTTGTGGTGACATTTAATTTTTTCCCACAATTTTTACAGACTGGAATGCTTCGGATAAATTCGTGTTTATTTATTTTTATAGCAAAAAACTACTATTTTGGATAAAAAGAACAGAGGTGGTAGGTGGTAAAATCTCTGTTCAATGCATTTTAACATTTGAAGCACTGGCCATTGTACCCTTTTTTTTGACAATTCATATTTTTATATAGCTAAATCTAAACTGGATTATAACTATTTGGTCTTCAAAAGCACTTTCCACTATAGACAAGACATGAAAATGGACTACTTTTTACTGGCAAATCCAAATTTAATCCAAAAGTTAACTTTTCAAATTAAAGTAGCTTCTGTAAATTCCAGGTAACGTATTTTAAAATTAACACTGTACTGTCACAACTACGTTGAGGAATAGTAAAGGCAATGAAAGCAAGATGCTAACATTGAGCTATATACATATCTTCAACATATCTATGGGAAATTGGCTTGTTAATTGAATTCTGAACATTCACCTGAACATGTTACGTCTAAAAAGTTGTCAAAGCTTGTTTTACTTATGTTGAAGAATAGCAATTGCATTTGAAGTAGTTTTATCAGGAAGATCTTTGTGAAGACAATGTGTTTCTTCTGCATGTTATTTATTGATTTCATCATCATCATCATCATTTTATGTCCGTTTGTGTGGGTGCCTCTTTTCACTTCTAGTGGAAAGTTGTAACATGAATTGAACACAAAGTGCGTATATAAAAAATCAAACTTATTTCAAAGGATTTGAGAATGCGTTAAAACTTAATCAACAAAGCTATGACCTATCGTTTCAATGAAGTTCTACTTGCCATCAGACCAGCTCATCATAAAATTGTAACCTTTATCAAGAAACAACTCATAAGGTGTACATTTTACATCGTATAACTTTTGAATTGAGTCCTCACGTCTTTAGTACAAAAAGAAGGTTTTCAAGACCATAATGCTAAATATTTACTGCGACACCTTCCCACAAATTACTCACACTTTGGAATCTTTACCTAAGCATTCACATTTAGTTTGGAGCTCCTGTGTTAATTTGCTTCACTAAAAACAAGACTTATACGCTGACCTTAACTCTTAACGTAGCACATCTTAACTTTGATTAGCAAGGAACTCTTCATTTCATCCACATTTTTAGTTTAAAATCCTATAATTATTCATTTTTTTTGAAATGTATGTAAAATCTGACTGATTGGATTGAAATATGCAATCTTGTACTACAGTTTTGACTACTTTTTGGTATATTACTCCTCGGTATAACTTTTCTCATTTAACTGTCTACTCACATTTCACAGTTTTGAGGATATCATATCATCGATCATATACACTTAGATAAGTACAACTCCTTAAATATAGACTGGTATAGTATTTTATAAATTATTTGCGTTAAACTGATGTCCTGTATCCGCGAAGCGCTTTAATTGAGACTATCCCTTATATTTTTTATATTATCAACTATATTTCTATCCCGGTTATGAATTCATATAATATATACGATTCTTCAAGGAAAACTAATTTCATACCTGAACCAATGTTCTACCCATTATAACTTTTCTGTTACTACCCGTTAAAATAATCTACCGTAGTATATGTACTTGTCGTAATACACAATAATTAGCAATAATAAGTATCAGATCTAAAACAAGATAAATCATATTTTGTCTGCTTTCGCCCAGAAAAAAATATTCTTTGACTGATTCTTTTTGTACAACTTTGAATAAGTCTTACAACAATATAGTTTTACACATTCTATTATGTAGAAACTCAAACATATAATTGAAAATATTCGGTTTTAATACATATGTATATATGTACCTAGAATTAACAATACAACAGGTCGTTCAATAATACCTTCTGTTACATAACATATAATATCTGTAGAGAACAGTCCGGCGATACAATATTTATTACATTACTATAAGTACTTATGTATTGTATATATATATTTTCGATATTTGATATTGGTATTTTTAATCATTTTTAGACTGCTGATGCCATATTTACCATATATCAACCACTTCTTTCTTATAAATGTCACGTCTACTTTTAATGTGGTGACATGAACTACGATTACTTTAAATAATGATCAGTTGTAGATGGTCCGACAACATTTTTGTTGATACGTACATGTTTAACTGGTTCAACTGAATCCTTCAGGTTTCTCACAATCCAGCACAAAGCAGCTTTTGCCTACTTACTGACATTACCAATGACTATGTTCAAATGTTGTTGAGCTAGTTTGCAGAAAAATGATTTTGCTAGCAATGGTATTGTACCAACAACAATAATCAATTCTTACAATCAAACCTGCACAACTAATAATATATTCTTTGTTGACGTAGTATTGGCAGTCAAAAGGGATTATTATAGGACTCGCATAGATTGGCGCTGTGTTGTAATGTAATGTATGTATATTAAGTCGTACCGTGTGTAGTAGAGACTGCTTTTTGGTAAGAATGAATTTCTTTGATCAAAGTTTTAGTATGTTGGAGCACCATATTCCAGTCCACCGGATGGAACTGAAAAGTACAGAATGTAATATCAGTATGAAGTAAATAAAACTTATTTGGAGAAAGCAAATATGTATTTTATTATGTATAAATGTTCCGATCTTGAGCCAGTTTTACTGTATTCTTCCAGCGATTAATTGCATTAGTCATGGAAAGCAATTGGATTATGAAATGGAAGCTCTTTATCAGCAGTAATTCAGCATTACTGCGACGTATTGTGTACTGTTTAATTACTTTACCTTTGTTTTGACCGAAAGGTTGTTCGGTGTAAGCAGAAGATCCCATATCTTGTCCACCAGGATACGAAGAGTAGGCGGTAGCTCCTGGCATTGCTCCGGGATCAACATCGTAAGCTGGAGCAAAAGCTTGCTCAGCTCCTTGCCGAAATCGCATGTATGCGAAAAACGCACAGCCACCCTGAGAAAGAAAGCCATGTTATATTTAATTTCATTATATATCTATGCATACAAGAAAACTTCTTTCGATAAATGTCAACACAGAAATGCAAAAACAAATTATGTCAAACGTGTGTCAGTCAGGATTTGTCTACTTTAAAAATACAAATCTTTTGTAGTGTAAGTTTTACTCTGAGAGAACTCCTTCAACTTACAATTGAAAGCTGTCAAATCACAGATTCAATTTGAGAATTCAACGAATATCATCGAATATCATCATTTTTGAGTATCATCAAAATTGCATTACAGAAATGGGGAACAAAAAACAACAAGTCATTTCAACATTTGATTTGGTAAATGACGAAGAGCTTCAAAAAATACTGAGAATGAAAGAATTCAAATAGGAAATGAGAATTTCCACTTGAATGTGTTACTAAAACAAACAAAATGCGTCACATTCTTGTCCGTATTTCCTTTCAAATTTCCGCTGGGACTCTTCCTCGGATAACTATAAACGGAAGATAGCCTCGGAGAGTTTAACTTCCTGTTATGTGAGCAAATTTTGTGTGTAACTATTGACATTGAGGAAACAAGCATGACACAAGCCAAACTAGAACGGAACTCTTTATGTATTATGATTTATGCAGGTACATTTAATATGTACACCACACCATGATTTCATACGATTTCCTGTGCCTCGTCTCATCTCTAACTAAACTGGAATTAAAATGATAACATGATTGAAGAGCGTGGTTCAGATTTTGTTTGCTACTACCACACGATTAGGGAATATAAGAACAACGAAATTTTTTAATGCACCACCATGCAATTATAAGCTTAAGCTTGTATATTTTTGGGCACTCTAGTAAGCACTGTACCAAATCACTATCAATGTCCAGCCTTATAAATTCAACTGTCAGTAGCTTTCTGACTTGAGAAAAGCAGCCAGCATTCACCGCCTTCATTTCACGCTCTCAACACAAAGATCCGGTGAGTGGTTCAATTACGTTGATTGAGTTTCCTCTTACTCCTACATTGAACACCATTGTATCTCTCTCACACTTTCTCTTATCTTTGAATACAGAACAGAATACAACGGTCACTGCTGCTATGTATCTCTTGTAGAGAGAATGGTAAGTTTACAATCTGGGAAAAGTCAAACTGACAGTGAAATATGTGGGGAGTATACAAAGGTTTCTTATGGGATCTACCAATACTTGGTTGAAGCTATTTCATGTATGTATTTGAACAAAAAACTTTTTTAAATTAGATCATGAATCTAGAATGTACAGGTATATACGCATCATCCGGTCGTAGACAAAGAATTTAGCTTCCGAAAGTGAGCAAGAAGTGAATTGGTGATGGTACTTACATGTCTCTTGATATCTTGTATATAACCATTGTTATTTATGCATTAAAAGCAACAAATCCTTTAAAATTAAAAAATTAGCAGCCATATAGTATATACAGACAGACCCTAAAATTTGCACATCATTGTGTGACGTCGCGTCGTACAGAGCTTTAGATTCAGTAAATTTTCGTCAAAAAATGCTCACAATTTTGACCTGATGTTTATAATAATGCTGCTTTCTAATTGTAAGTCACTCGTACCGTACCTATAAATGTATGTATACTATTGCATGTACAAAATGTAACATAAAAAGTTTAGATTTGCTCACCCAAGTAAAGACGGAGAACAAAGAGAAAGCAATGGCTGCCTTAATGTTTCCGACTCCAATGTCAGCTGGTGGATCTTCTGCCTTACTCCATTGATTGGCCATGTAGCAAAATCCGACGAAAAAAAGGAACGCCCAAAGACCTGTCATCAAAATAAGCAATACACATTTTGGTATGTATGAGCGTACAATGCATCATAATAAGAAACCGAGAGAAAATAGTAACTTTTTTGTTGCCCTCGCTTTCTCCATCCCTTCATACTTTCTAAACTTTCCCCAAGACTCAACATTTACTTTACATAGCTTCTTTCATGCAAACACAAGAACTTTGCTTATGAGACTCGAGCATCGTATAGAGAGAAAGATGAAAGAAGACGACATAGAACAGAACAGACTGAGTATAAAAAAGAACCAGGCCCGAGAAAGCACAAGAGAAGAATTAAAATTGTGTGGCAAAGTGGTTAATTAAGGAAATTGAATGCAGGAAACTTTCCCTTGTTCTACTCTAAATTCTATTCAACCAACCATGAGTAGGATCCGGCTGAGCAAAAGTACTTTATATTCAATTCAGTTGTCAGTGTGGGTGGGTATGTATTATTCTTACCAGAAAATCCCAAATCACCCAAGACATAGTGTTTTCTCGTTTTCACTGATGACATTTGCTCAAATAAGTATTCACCAGCGAGGAAGCCAATCGATGCGAGAAAGGCGATAACACCTATGCCTGTTAATATTTTAATATTACAATTTATCCATTGTTTATTCATTTATTTTTTTAAATTGAAAATTGTCTTCCATCAAATTAATAATATTACATTGGAAGTTCAAGTAGTTTTAAAAAATAAAAATTACCAACTCCAAAATTGCAAACGTTAGAATCGTCGTTGAACAAGCAGGTCTCACGTTTTCTCCCCCGGTCATAACGCCATCCTTCTGAAGAAATACATCCGAAAACAATTATGGCAAAGAGCTACAATTTAAAAAGACATTCAGTCAATTTCAACATACAACATGGAAAAAATGCATACCGATAAAAAGTATATAGTTTACAATGCAAGTGGTATATGGTATTGGGAATAATGTTTTTATCCCTATTGATGCTTAAATGGAGTGCTTACTTTCTATCACCTAGCCATATTTGTACATAAAACATGTGAAAAAACGCCTAACCCATCAGCTTTTTTTTTGCCCTGGTCTGGTTTTATATAGTATTCACCTCTACTCGATCCTCTAGACACTTTTCTCATACTGTGTGTGTCATAATAAATGCATGCTATTTGGTTTCCACTTTTCTCCTGACTCAAACTTTTTTTCTCCTATAGTCTCCACTGCCTCTGCTGTGTTTCATGCATAATACGTGATAAAAAGGGCGAGTGGAAGCTCCTCAGAGAAAATGATGTAAAGTGCTTACTGCAATATTCATCCCAAACAACTTCGTTTAATTTGTTAAATGACTCGGTTTATGCATGTTTGCTACTCTTCTAACCCTCTTTTCACCTCTTTCACAACAATATAATGTGGAGGTTCAACAGGCTTCTAACCATTAGGTTTGTTTGAGAATGCCGAAGAACTGTTCTTGTAGCGTAGCGGTATGCTAATTGTGTTAAACTCAACTCAAGGTTGCCAAACTGTTTTATCAAGTTTTGTTCTCTGAGATTCTGTCTGTAGTTTTATAGGCTTTAGACTATTAAATTGAAAAAGAGAAAATCTTTGGAAAGTGGAAAAAGTCCGTCACATGAAAAACGATAAGAGGAAGTTGGTACAGGGGAAAGTTTTTAGCAAGAATAAGATGATTCATTTCATGGTCCTGCACATATGTATCATACCAATAAAATTTGACATGAAATGAGCGTTTCAGATCTTCATCAGAGAATGACTAGTGAAATATGTTTTTACCGTATGGGACGGTACATTACATAAATCTTCTGCCCACACGTATAATGACGGTTAGAGTCATTGGTAGTTTTATGTCATAAACGAGTCGCTTATTGCAGCAAACCCATGTTTCTATTCTCTGTTCTATCAAGTGATCTTTCTCTTAAAAAAGGTCTTTCCTTAAAAGTTGGCGAAGCTTAGGGGAAAGGCTCAACGTGCTTATTGGTTCTCTGCTGTCTGTGAGCCATTGATATGAAACGAAATTCTTGCCTGGTATTCTTTCTCCAAATAAGTGAAATGATGCAGAAGAACAGTATATTCGAGGAGGACTGCTGGCCCAGACACACATCTCCCATGTTAGAAGTTATACTGTTTTTTGTGTTAATGCTGTTATAAAAAAAGTTTATAACTTTGTGAATGTGCGGTTGTCGGCAGTCTTTTCCGGAACACGTCAGAAGATGGTCATTAAAAGCCTTCGCATACAAATGGTTTTTGTCCTCATTGCCCACTCGTATATAGATTTTTATGGGCACATGGTTGATGGTTGTTGCAGACCCTACTTTGAAATATGATACTTAATATATAGTGAAGTCATCCATGCCAAAAATTGTACATCCTTTTGCAATGATCCCTGTCATATTCAATATTTATTTCAAGCTTTCAATCCATTGCTGCAATCTCGTCAAGTGCTGTTTCTAACGTCTATTTTTGACTAGCGCAAAAATTCACCCAAAATACGTGTGCTGTTAAAAAGGTTTATGAATTGTATAGGTAGTGTTTGTTTCTAGATCAACATGGTACATATTGTGGGCGTCTACTCATACTCGAATATTTATGCTTGGTAATGATGAATTCTTAAAAAAAATGAGTTTAAATGCAACCCTCCTGTCTCGATTTACATAATTCACATTTAATCTATATAATATGTACATTCATTTCATGATTTCAGTATGCATAGGCATGTATTTTGGGGTTGCTTATGAAAAATTATTAATTAAAATATAATATTAAACTGTTTACCAGGCATAGTGCTCGAAGAATCACAGGAGGTTTTTTGGCAAATGCTACTGGGTCAAATGGAGCCCCTGCCTTGGCTCCGCCGAATGCGCCTCCGCCTTCCATCATTTTTGAAATATTATGTAAAAAGTTTGAGAGTTTGTTTCACTTTGTTGTTGAACAATGAACAGTCATACACTCATGACATGAACAGTCACACACCAATATATATATATATATATTTTTAAATTCACAGTTTCACCACAATGAAATGTTTCCTTTACTTAAAGTTTTCGATTAGCTTTAAAAATGACTAGATATATTATTATATTACATTCATGCGAAAATATTTTTCTCGTTTTATTCACAAAAACACAGGAGCTGCCCTCACTCAATCATTCGTGTTTTGATAATGTGTGTGTGTTTGAGTAGTCTCTATATATCCCACCGATTTTCACCTTTCTGTTTTACGAACCAAAAAACACTGGTTCCGTTCAACACACACACAAGGTTAGTAGGCTACACTTTTAGTGGAGCGAGAAAACACAGGAACACAAATACAAGTGTGATATATTATTATTGGTGGTGATGATAATGATGGTGATATGACGAGAGAACCATATGAACTTATTGTACGTACGTGTATACTGGAGGTATGCTCACCAGAAGAGAGCAAAAGAAATAAACAAACACAGTGGCACTCTATGTTATGTTATAACACTATTATTCTTCAATAGAACACCACCACACCATACACACTACTACTCGAGGAGTAGTTTGAGAGGAAAAAATACGGCGTGGTTCCAGGATTTTTTTTTGTCCTGTGTATTTTTTATACTACTTTACTTACAACAACTCATTCCTCCAAGTAATAACGATCAAGACTTTGCTTGCCAATCTAAAAGGAATAAGTGGAGAATGGATTGTTGGTTGGATGGAAAAGCTTCCAAAAATGAATTGACTTGCTGAAGAGAGAACTGACTGAAGAGAAATGCACACACACACACATTCATGCATGCAATGCCCACCACCAAAAGGAAAATCGACAATTTTCGCTAAAGAAATGAGAGAGAGAGAGAGAGAGAAAACTATGTATATGGACTGTGATGTGTCTATGTGGTATTTTACAATATATTGAACACGGAAGAAGACCATACAAATGAGTGTGATGTTGGATGTGAGATAGAGCAGAGTAGACAAGCAGTGGAGCTCCTGGGTTCTTACTTTATATGCACATTTGTAGTAATCGTACTAATACTCAACTCAAAGTCGTCCCTTTTAGTCTCATCTAGTGCCTTACTCCGTTTTTCTCTCCCAGCCAAAATAGAAAGCCCCATCACATCACCATCGTTAAGTACATAGGGAACAGAACAGGAAAAAGACTTTCCTGCTTTCACTTCACCTCTGTCTCTCTCTCTCCCTGTCTTTTTTTCTATGCATATTATATATAGGAGGCTACATGTAAATCGTACTTTACTTTAGGTACTACTTACAGTTGAGCTCCAAAACTTTTTCTCTTATTCCCTTCTCCCTTCCCACAACAGTCCCAAGTCCGGAGAGCTTCGTACGCTTTTGGGTTTTTTTTCATGTGGATATTTGAAGATACCTATATAAATATAGATATTTCGTATGTACTATCATATCCGTTACATCATATATCATAACATAAATAAATACACGGGTTATACACATATGATAAGTTAAGAAAGTTTTGTGTTCATACACACACACGCAAAAGAAAGAAGAAAAAAGTGTGACTTGAGTCAATGATGTGTATTTCCTGTCTATCTCTTCTCTCTAACTTGCAATACCTAAATGTGTATCTTGAGTAGCTATGTCATAGGAGAGAAAGGGGAAGAAGTGGAAAAGAGGTAGGTAGTTTCATGGAAAGAGCTCAGCTTAGTTCTGAGGTAATATTGGCAGTAGCATTAAAGTAGCAGTGCCGTTTCCCCATGTACACAGTAGTAGTCAAAAGTCGAATTCACCAAAAATCCACATGCCCCTTGCATCATATTATGGGTGTGTATACGTAAAGGAATATATATATATGCATTTTATCCACGAGAGAGAGAGAGAGAGGTTCGACTATCTGGAGACTTTGAGGCGAATAAGGAGGTTGGGCTATATGATGCTATGAACTATTTAGGATCTCTTCAACATGATGGATACATTTATTAGATTATATAGAAAATGCCTATGTGGTGGCTCGTGGCACTTTAATTTGCCTGTAGCTATATACTGGCTGGAGCTAAACCAGGGCCCGGTGGTGGACGTGAACAAGAGCAAGGTTTACAGTTTTTGGATACACATACTATTCATATTATGATGGTTCACATGAAGTGGATTTCATACAATGGGAGCTGTTGGAGGTGGATGAGTGTTGAGAGAGAGAGCTTCAAAAAGTGTAGCTCATTTACCAACATTTGCCATCATGAAATTTCATATACCCACACCCTTGACCTATTTCCACACCATGTCAGATAGGAGCAGCAGGGTAACGGCGTCTGCTATTGATGCCTTCACCAAAAGGATGTACACGAAATCAAATCACCCTGATAAGACAAATGATGTTCTGTTGTGCACTTATCAGAGATCTAAAACGGATGGTACATAATTCTAAGTGCCAGCCACATTGTTTGTCAGCCAATATGCACAATTTGATAAGATCCTAAATTCCTAAGTCAACCTAAAAACATTGAATGCACAAAAAAAAATCGGCATATACTATTCTCTTTTGTTTTTCACTCATTCGACTGCATTTGACAATAGTCCATAATTGCATTGCTGTTAAATGGAGCAAAGTTCTTAAGCTGAAACTAACACGTGCGCCATGTGAGGTCATTAGAAATGCAACAAAGTAAAAATTCATGTTTGACAGGACATGACACTTGACATTTAAACGTTAGTTTTGTATGCAACGAATAATAATTTTTATATGAAATCCAGCAGTTCATAAAAATTTGAGATATTTCTTGTCTTTGCTGATATCATGCTTAGTAATATTAAGATGTTGCATGGTATTCAGAATTTTGTACCGTAGTCTCCTACATCTCTTCAACAACACCATCTTCAATGAATGAAAGCAAGTCGGACGTCGGACAGGACAAGAAGAGCAGAAGCATCAGCATGCACCCCAACTGAATATTATGTGAGTACCTAAAGTACAAAAGTACAGCTACAGACTGCATGTTCTATACAATTCCTCCACATGCAAAAGTACATTTGCACCAATAAGTATGCCGATATGCCTATCCACTTTCATAAGGGTATCATGTATAAATATAAGTATCTTCAATGTGTAGTAAGTATGTATAAAATGTATACATTATTGCTTTGCATTACACACTTCCTCAGGTGTTCATTCCGATTCAATTCCAACTCATATAGAAAAAGCAATTTTCGCATTTTTTTTTGCAAACCAAGTTCATTCGCTTATTGCTGTCATATAATGTAGTGCATTGTACATAGTCATAAGTACATCAGGTTTTATGCATTTTATATACTTACGAACAACTTACCTTCTCTTCTTACAGCGAGGAGCCGACAGCCGTTATGCATATCGTAGAGCAGCCATGTATCGTCCGCCTCATACTTTCAAATAATGAGTTTTCTAATACTTAATTATATACTACCTCGACTTTCAATGTATGTACAACGACGTCTGGTACTCTCAGACTCTGACACTAATCGATTGCTAATCTTGATTTTGGTGCAGAAAAGTTCGTCAAGTTAAGAGTTTATAACTTTTTCTGGTGGTAGGTGACGGTGACATGTGAGTTGGAAATGATATCATCATCATCATCATAGAGCTCAAGGAGATAATTTAAAGTGACGATTAACAATTTGCCTGGGCACTTACAAACTGCAGCAGCAGCAGGCAGTGTAGTGTGACTACTCCCAACGAAGAAAGTTATTCCAATCACCAATCATCCATCTGTTTAAATCCGGAAGAACTTGTTGGTTGCTTTGTGCCAATAATTTAAACTGAAACGTGCAAAAAGTATTCAAAAGAAAAGTTGGAGTTGGTAAAGCAAAAAAGCATTCTCGTTTTAGGATAGAAATCAATCAAATACTCCAAAAAATATTAGTGACTGATCTCCCTCCAGTCAGCTGATTGGAGCCGTATCGCCATTCTTTTCTTTTGCTGCCAAAGTAAAAAATAATATTTTAAACCCAACCTTGACTTTGGAAGAGAAGATACAACGTGCCACCGACAGACCATCTGTTATTAAGCTTCAAACAAAAAGTGGAAATCGCGTGTGAGGTAAGAGGTAATCCATATATCATACATAATGTACAATATGCATCTGAAATACTATGGCTTATCACAGCTGTGGAGTTGGAATATTTACTAATCATAGCTGGGGTTTGGATCATTGTATTTTTAAAGGTGACGAAGCTGCTTTTCTCAAGTTTTTCCACACAAGTCAGTTTCTTTTGCAACATCATCAGTCATCATCAGTGGAGAGTAAATTCTAACTGATTGGTTCGAAAATGAGTGATTCTGCTTGTGTTGTGTGCTACCGTGACGTGAAATACTATTCCGTTGGAACATGTGACCATTCTGTTTGTTTTGAATGTTCGGTGCGTATGCGAGTTTTGTTGGAACAAAATGAGTGTCCAATATGTCGACAGATTTTGGACCAGGTACAGTATGGTGCACTTTTTCGCTTATAAGAATATTTAAGAATTGAAGATAGCGAGCGGTGGAGACTTCAAACTAATAATAATTGTTTTTTTAAAATTACTGCAGGTCATCTTCACGAAGGGAAAAAGACAGTACAAGGATATCAAGGACAGAATTCGAATGTACATACTGATCCCTCGATATGGAGTTTATGTAGAGGATGAGGATATAAAATATGGATATGAAACCTTGCTGGAACATCGGTGCTCTATTTGTAGAAATGAACCTCCATTTAAAGACTTCAGGGACCTTAAAATTCATGCCCAGAGAGTTCATGATTTACATTCATGTGACCTTTGTACAGAGTACATTAAAGTATGCGTAATATATTGGAATTGATGCAAACCTTTTGATTACTTATTGTTTGCACCTTTCTTTGTCTGACGGTTCCAATGTGTTTATTTTTTTTATAGCAATTTTCAAAAGAGCGTCGGTTTTACTCTAGAGGAGATTTGGCCTATCATAAACGGAAAGGGGATCGTGACGACAAATCTCACAGGGGTCACCCACTATGTCAATTCTGTGATCGTCGATATTTTGATCAAGACGAGCTATTCAAACATCTTCGGAAAGATCATTTCTTTTGCCATTTTTGCGATGCTGATGGGTATATTTTAAAATCAATATTCATATTTTCGTCTTAATTTTTAATGTATATGTCTCCTGGAAATTGTACTGAGCAGATTAATTTTTGTATAGGTACAATTTTTATTACGACACGTATGATGATCTAAGAATACATTTTCGGAAGGAACACTTTCTTTGTGAGGAAGAAGACTGCAAGGATGAAAGGTTCACCACCGTGTTCAGAACTGAAATTGACTTGAAGGGTATGCATTTATTTTCAGATTGATTTGATGATTATTTAAGCCTAAAGCCATAAAGCTAATATTATGTTTTAATCCTTTACAGCCCACTTGACAACTGCTCATAGTCGACTACTTGGAAAGCATGGTACTAAACAGGCAAGAGTTCTGGATGTGGAATTCTCTTATGGTCCTCGATCTGATGACGAAAGGAGGTCCAGAAGATTCCGTGATGGGCCAAGACCTCAACATTCTCAACGCAATAGGTCAGTAGAAATACTGACAATGAACATGAACATGTAGTAAAATACAACAATCAATGCCTGTACAAATTACAGTGATGATTTTATCTTTATTTTCTATCTTGCAGGGATGGAATGGAAAATGAAGATTCACTGTTTGCTTACGAAACCCCACCAGCTCCTCCTCCTCCGAAACCTGTTAATACTGAATCCGTCCAAGATTTTCCAACACTTGAAGGCGCAGCACCATCAACAGTATTACCTGTGACAAGCAACGGAACTGGCCATTCTACA
Source organism: Orchesella flavescens (assembly GCA_964034955.1). Taxonomy (NCBI): domain Eukaryota; kingdom Metazoa; phylum Arthropoda; class Collembola; order Entomobryomorpha; family Orchesellidae; genus Orchesella; species Orchesella flavescens. The sequence continues at coordinate 32,604,182 of OZ035954.1, read as the reverse complement.
AACTCATCAATTGCTCAACGCCTGGCCCTCAAGTCTGGTCTCAATGTAGCCGCTTCTGCTGCTGCACCTGGCAGACCAAACTGGAATGCAAAAGTTAGTGGAGCTAGTAAACTGGATGAAGAGTTTCCTGCGCTTGGGAGACCTACCAGGTCATATCCATCAAGTGGCACAGCCGTCAGTTATAGTGCTCCCGGAAATTCGTATCCACAACAAGGAAATTTTTTCTCAAACGTTGCTACTATTTCGTCTAAAGCTCCGCCGCAACCCCATAAACCTCGAAGTCAACCAAAACAGAATGGTTTCGGGGATGAAGAATTTCCTAGTCTTGGTAATCCTAGTAGAGCTAGAGGTGTCAACGGCAGTGCATGGACAGGTTCAGGAGTAAAAATGAAACCTGTACCAAGAATGAAGAAAGTAGCAGCTGCGCCAAACTTGGGTAGAAAAGTGGAAGTGGATCCAACTGATGACTTTCATTTTGTTCCTTTAAGTGTAAGTAGAGCAAGGAGAGACTCGTTATCAGAAAAGTTTGAGATGAAGGATGATGTTGGACCAGAAAGTACAACAACAAATAAAGAAAAGTCTAAGAAAAAGAAGAAAAATCGTGACAAAGACGATAATTCGAATAACATGCCATTAAACGCTGCAGCAATATTTACAGGTGGCAGTTTAGGCCATGTGGAAGGAGGAACTATACGCAATACAGAAGACGATTTCCCATCTTTACAAGCTGTTAGAAATTCTTTACCAACTGGGCCGGGTGGAGCAAGACGTTTCTAAAAAAAAGAAGTACAATATCGATCGAACTAAAACATTTGAAATTTAGTGTTATAGCACAAATAAATTGTGAAAAAACCAATACGAATACGGCCATGGGACAAACATCCTTTTGCATTGTAAATTGGGATCATTTAAAAATCACTGTTTACCTATCAATTTACTACTATGTACTACCCAGTGGTAATGAATTATGCAATTAAAACTAAAATTTGTATGAAATATTCTCCTGACAATTGGGCTTCCCTTTTAAATTAATAATAATTTGTTCGGACTAAAATTGTAAAAGTGTAACTCTGCCAATGTTCACTTGTGTACTACTATGTGTGTACTACTATATGTATTATGAATTTGGTAAATGTTTTTAACGCATAGTTCGGATTGTATGCATAACGAATTATTACTCGAAATACTATTTAGAGATTGAAAACTATGCAGGCAATAGTGAATGTTAGCTACTGTATTGAGTTAGTGCACAATTAATTATTAATAATAATGCAAAGTGATATTTTATCTAAATATTATGTATCCTCGTCTGATAAGTATAATTAAAAACTTTCCCGTAATAATATGATCATTGTTGTCCATTATTATTTCATGTTTGACATCAAGTTCATAAAAGTAAATAACAAATTATAAAAGCATTTAGTCACTCATCGTCAGTATCACCACGCACGTGATAATTAGCGATAAAGAAGGTTATTAGAAGTCTTAACACAAATTGGCCACAATTTTCAAGTCCTTTTTTGAGGAACTTCCCAAAATACCGGATTTTAGTGTGATAGCTTAAAATGTAGGGCAACTTCTGGTCTACAACCTCATACCCTGGACAAAAATCCGGTTTTTTGGGAAGTTTGATTTTTATGGCCTTCAAAAAAAGTCATCATGATGGTTGCCACCCCCATATAAATTACATGTAAATGCATTTAAATAAATTCACTAGGCAATTTACATATGGGAATGCAGTTATCTAAATGCACTATTCAATATGCATGTAAGAAAGTGCCCCTACAATACAATATCTTAAATTACTCAACTCAGCGGTCGCCAAACATCACGCAGAATACCCAAATCACAATGCAAAAAATGATCAAGTTAAATTACTGGAATCGGAACCTCGATATTTTCATAGGAAATTCAAAGAAAGTCTATACATCTCTAAACTGAAGAAATCAAAGAAGCTGAACGACAAGGACGGTATGGATATCAACCCTATCTGGACTGCATGTTTACTTCCACTTATCAAACACCCATAGTGATAATATATTTTAACTAGCTTATCGAATTTAAATTATATTTTAAATTTCACATCAAAACGAAGTCACCACCGGAATTCTGTTAGCTTATCAAATCACTTGTTCCAATCTCCAATTATCTCCTGAAGAAGGTTTCAGATTTGAAACCGAAAGCTTGAGAAATAAATTCGTTTTATTAATCAAAATGGCATCTGTGAATTCCGTTAAAACATCATCTATATCTTAAATTCGTTGTTATATACCAGTCATGTTCAAAGCCACATGCTACGAGCAGGGATTGGAAGATTACCTGAATAAATTATTAACTGGCATTTTATTGCTAGTTTATAGCTTTATCCTTTCTGTCCGTCGTTCCGTTCGGGGACACGATAACTCGAGAACACTTTGACTTTTTTTAATTCTGTTTTGATGTTTCGATAGCCAATACTAGGAATCAAACAATTTCTACTAGGAATATGGGCCAAATCGGAGTTACCCCTAGGGGGAAAGGTCATACCCCCTCATTTTTTCAAGCGTAATTTATACCGTGTAGCATATCATTCGACAGCTAATCATGAGAGAAGATCAATGGTACTATGCACTTCAAGTACGGAATCTGTACCTAGGCATTTCAAAACGTATGATTTTCAAGCAAAAGCAATATAGCTAAGGGTGGCTGCTAAAAGGCATCTTTTCCAAAAGGATGCGGTTTTTTTCATAAGTCAAAAAACTTTCATTGACTACTACGTTGTCCATAATGAAAGTACATCGCAAAGAAAAAGTTTGGGGACAAAATCATCAATGGACTTCCCAGACTTTTTAGCCAGCTCCTTGTGCACCAACCTATACTATATTGCTGTTGCTATGAGTAACCTTGCATTATGTGAATTAATTTTTGTCCATTAGATTATGATTAAGCAATGTAATTTCCTGGATTAGCCTACAGATTAAGCTATTTTATTTTTTCATTACAAACTAAACTTATCTGCTAATCAGTATTCAGGAAAATTTATTTATTCAAATACTAAGTCGGTCATATATCTATATTAGTTGACCCACCCTATATCGGAGAGGAAACTTACTGAAATCTTGTGCGCGATTTGCGACATGCTATCTTAGCCAGGAAACTGCTGAGCGAATGTTATTACAAGACATGCTGCTGCAAAATTATACTTTATAATGTGTGGAAGAAACTATGGCAACAACACTGGGTTTTAGCGGTACGGTTCTGAAAACACATTTACTTTACTAACAGTTGATCGGGAACCTTCTCGCCTGACCGTCCCTTGCTGGTAATCTATTTAATGCATTCCGATGAGGTCGAGACCACATGGCTAATCCGGACCTTTTACTAATTGATGATGGAAGCACGTTGTTCGTCGAACATCTTTTTTACTGAATCGAAAACATGTCAAAGCTGAATGTTCGTGGATGAAGGATTGTAAAATTTATTTATTAAATGTGATTCGCTGTTCATAACAATTCCTGCTAAAGGGTTTGAGCTTGTTACAGCCATTTTGATGAGACACCTTAAAACGTTGGAGTAACGTCAGTTCACGATAAGTCGTTTGTTCACATCAAATAGTTTCTAAGGAAAATCAACATAAATTGAGAAAATTTTGTTAAATGCGATAAATTTGAACAACGTTCAAAAGTTCTTCATTCTTGTAGAACGCTGCTTCATGGTCTACATAGATTGACTTGTGTTGCTGTAGAGAATTGAGCTTCCCGTTCAGCTCACACGTTTCGTATTAGAGTTGGACTTTCTTTATTGAAGCAACGCCAACGTTCCGGATCGAAGGACCACTATGCGGCAATGTGAATTTGGTTTGCTCTTTCACTTTTTGCTTCGAACAACTGAAGAACCAGCATGCAGTTCGTTGTTTCACTATTTAGTTCGAAGGACCACTATGTACACGACGAAATAGCAGACAAACTATTCTGCTAGTCATTTTTAAGCGGTTCCAAATTCGTATGATTCCCATAACATTTCCGTCAACTTTTGAATGTAAAGAATTATTCCATTAAATCTTCCCCAACTTCGAAATATATGAGAAATGAAGATTCCTAAACAAGGTAAATCAGCAACAAGTGTTAATAGTGTCATAATGCACCTCTGGTAATGACAAAATTGTGTCAGTTTCAAATAATATAAATAATATAAATAAGGATACGGTTTTAATGCAAAATTCAAAAAACTATCCTTGACTACTGCGTTGTCCATAATGAAAGTACATCGCAAAGACAAAGTTTGAGGAGAAAATCAATGGACTCCCCAGACTTTTCAAAATGAATTAATTTTTTAGCCAGTGTCTTGTGCACCAGCTTATATTTGTTAACCTTGGAATTGGCGTATTACTTATCTGCTTTGTTGATGAAAAATATTTGCCTGGGACCGGACGGTTAATACTCAATGAAAAATCTTTGAAATCGATGTCAGGTTAAGGAAAATAATATTTTTAAAATTGCTAATAGACAGACGGACAAAACTACATCGAATATAATGTGTGGTGTATAAATGTACATAATTTATATTTCGACGGACAGACACCAGTGACACTTTATCTGCTATCAATGTTTTTGCTCTCAAGTTTACATTATATTCCGACGGACAGACACCAGTGACACTTTATCTGCTATCAATATTTTTGTGCATAAGTTTACATTATATTTCGACGGACAGACACCAGTGACACTGTTATCTGCTGCACAATTTTGTTTGCGTCCGAGTTTACACGTTTTAGATTAAGACGGACAGACAAACAAATATTTTCATTAAAACGACCATAGTAATATAATTATATGCCTTTAAATATAGTTAAATGTCGTTATATAGGCAGGATATGGCCAAATTACCATAACACTAATCACCATATACGTAATGCAAATCAAATTTAAAAATGGCCAATGTTTTATAAGACTTCTAATAACCTTCTTTTTCACATACTTTTCATATTATCTCAATCTCAATGTATGCATATACATATGTATGTACTGCTTTAGGTACTTCATTGGGAGTGTCACGTTTGTTACATTTTTTTTCAAGACATTAGTGACACTCACCTTAATAAGACCACAGCAGCAGAATATATATTCGCGTCGTTAACTCTGCGGCGCTTTAGCCGTCTCAATTTTGTGTTGAATTATTATGTGCAACAAGTAGAACAAAAGATTGGCAATAATGTATCGTTCCTTCGATAGCTCAGTTGGTAGAGCGGTGGACTGTAGTAGAAATCTTCTCAGCTGAGATCCATAGGTCGCTGGTTCAAATCCGGCTCGAAGGAATTCCTTTTTGCATCTTTTCCTTCCATTTTGCAAAAAAAAACTGACGCTGATACTTTGTTCAGAGCGCAACCGTGCAATGTGTTCATTAATGAAGTTATCAAACGTCCATATAAACTTCCTACTTTGTATATTTTATATGCTGTAAGTGATGTTGCCTTTTAAAAAGAAGTTCATTTCTCTATGAAAAGTGGCATTTCAAAGCACTCTGAACATTATTGGAGCTGATATCATCATGGTTTTTGCAAATCAATTCGATAACCTTAGACCTATTGACCAATAATGTTGAAGGTCAGCTTCTGTATGAATGTTAATTGGTATAATGCGGATTTACACAGTAGACTATGGTAGATTAAAAATAATAAGTATCTTGTAGAAAACATATACTTCATCATTTGCAATGTCGAGTACTATTACTGTTGAAAGTTGTTACATGCTTAGCATCGTTGTAGGTAATGAAGTTGGAAAGGTATAATTCAAGCTAAAAGGTAGGTTGAAGGTTTGGTGAATTTCTTTAGCTCATTTAGAGGTATATGACGGGAATAAGGCCCGTTGAGATAAAGGCACATGTGATACACCATTCGACTGGAAATTTGATTGGGATCAATTATTTATTCTTTGTGGAAACGTTCCCGATTCGAGAAAATCCTAATAAAAACCCAACCCGATGTATGTGTGTGTTACTATGTACTTCCGGTTGCTTCCACTTACTGTTATTATGATTTTTCCGTTCTGCTCGTTATCTGTGACTTTCTCCCTTTGCTATTGGTGGTGGTTTGGTTAGGATGTTGGTTAGCATACATTCTGAAGTGAGGGGTTTATGTTAGGATTAGTACAAGGTTGGATAAAAAATATCTCGAGAACAGAGCGTTTCCGCAACTAATTGCCATTACAAAAAATGATCACAATTAAATTTCCAATCGATGGATGTATCATTAGTCTCAGTATCTCAACGGGGCTTTTCAACGTAAAGTTCCCATTTAGATTTGATCCGCAATAATAAAGTTATTAAAAGTAAACTCTGGACATAAATTGAGCGTTGAGTACAATCAAGTTTATTTCATTTTTGTTGTAAGTAGTATTGCAACATTTACCGATGCACATATCAATAACAGCCTTTTTTGAATTAAATAAAATTAATAATGCATTCAGATTCAGACATACAATCATTACGGTTACTGATCCTAAATTAAATGTACAAATTTTTGAATTTGAATACTATTTTATAATGACCTAGTGAGATGAATGAACAAACTGGGAGACTCGTTTTTCCCGAACAGTTTTAGGACTTTGTCACATTGGTTCCGACTTGTTTGTGACCATAATTTTGACTACAAATAATGACATTTTTGGAAGAAATTTCTCTGGTAGAGATGCATTTTGGTTTGGTTTTCTGCATGTAGTGTTTGGTACTTTAGATTGCTGCTTAACCGTGGTATCCGTATCCCCCTGTCACAAAATTAAGCAATCAATTAGCTAACATATCTAACTAGGATTAGGTAACATTAATATTTTGAAAATTTGACTTACCATATCCCCCATGGCCTCCACCATATCCCCCTGTGAAAATCAGAATGATTCTTCAGAGAAGCTACATACCATGGGGTGAAGTGAGAATGTAATTACTTACCGTATCCTCCTATAAAAAGAATGAAAAGAAGATTTAATACCATCTCAAAGTTGATTTTAGTTTTATAATCAGTCGAATTTGACTTACCATATCCGCCACCATGTCCATAACCACCACCTATAGTTAAAAGAAACAAAAATACGTTGAGAACAACAAAACACTCAAAACTTGAGATTTGAAAAATTGGTTTGAAAGTTTATGCATTTTCGAAACTTACCATGTCCACCCCCATAACCACCCCCGTGACCACCCCCATAGCCTCCGTATCCACCCCCATGACCACCCCCATACCCACCATGTCCATGGCCGCCTAAGGGTAGGTTAGGAAAGAAAGTAAAATGAGCACCTGCAGCCTTTCATGCTTTCACTGAGTTTAAATTTTTGAAACTCAACAATATGAAGTGCTTACCATATCCGTGTCCACCGCCACCGTGACCATACCCACCTATTACGCAATTCGTTTGAAAATTATACCATTGTAACAATTTTCGCACAATATGAATTTGTTCAAATACCCTTATTCTTACCATATCCCCCATGACCTGGAAACAAAAGAAAATTTATGAGCCTATTGACTACTGAAACTTGCGAAAAAAGGTGTCAAATAATAATTTGAAACTTACCGTATCCACCTCCGTGACCACCACCATGTCCATAACCTCCTAAAAAATACATGACATTAGTTTAGGAACAATCAAAAATTAACTACTGAATTTACTATTCTCACTAATAATACTAACAACTATGGACTATAGTGACTAGAGTTCGATGGTATAATATTTTGTACATATTGTGCATGTGACTATTCTACAAGTAAGTTTTTTTTAGCTACTTTGGCTAATGTACATGTGACTAGTGACTAAATGACATGTCTGGCATGACATTATATTGTGCTAATTTTGTTGTTTTATGTAATGTAGTCAAACCTAAACCTCCTAATCCCCCTCCAAATCCTCCAAGACTTCCAAAACTGCCACCTAAACTTCCTCCTAATCCTCCTAAACCACCTAAAATTTTTGTATTGTGTAATTAAAAAATTGTTCAAAACCGTTGTATTGTTTCGTGTAGAAAGGTTCGTTATCGTTAGCTTTTTCAGTTAAAATCATCCATGTGAGGAAGCATAAATGAAGATTTTGTGTTTTTAAATACCATATCCTCCACGATGTCCACCATATCCACCACCACCTATTAATGCATGACAAGAAGTTGTATAAAATTTTGGAAACATAAGGTAAACTGTTAAACTGGATATGCAAATGTTTAAATGATCATACCGTGTCCACCACCACCGTGTCCACCACCATAACCATAATATCTGCCTTCAGCAGTGTCCAGCTTATCTGAGGTAGTGGCAACTTCAGTCTTTGTTGTCTCCTGCTCTGGTTGCTCCTCTCGGTCCGCAGCAGCAGCAAAAGCTAGCGCGCACATGGCAAACAATGCCAAAACGATAACCAAACTTCTTGACATATTTTTATGTATACTTTCAAATTTCTAAGCAATATAAGCGATACTTCTACTTTCTTTGGCAGTTTAATCCTATCTGATGGAGATTCCCACGGTGTGCGAACCCTTATATACTGTCGTTGAATGGTGACCAGTTAAAGCATAGGTCAATCTTCTACGTCTTTTTTTGGCGTTTCTGTCGTGTGACTTTACAAGAGGGGAAGTTGCATATATTTTATTTGTACAAGAAGGATTATTTCGGCAAGCAATATACAATGTACAAAACAACATTAAATATCAAATGCATGAAGAAATATTTTTACCAATTTATAGCAGAAAATAAGGTACCCTGCTGGTAAGGCAATTAAAGGTTTGCATTTAACACTAACTGCTGCATACATGTAATAATAAGTAAAGCTGGTGGTGGTGAGTGCAAGTGTGCAAGAAGTATTATAATAGTGCGAAAAGCCGCATGAAGTCATATTTTGAATCAAGTACATTATTTATTAGGTGGATAATGAGGGTACATTTGTGCGAAGGCAAAAGTCTTTGATGATAGTATAGTGTATAACCCCTCCTCAGTGATCTGTTTACTTTTCGAATTGAATCCTGAGATGAGATTGTAAATGAAAATACATGCATTTATTATATCTCTCTGTCTATGCATTCGAATTTGCAGGGATAAATCGCATCGCGAGCACTGAGCAGACGGATTAAGCTACAGAAAATTGTTGAGATTTTGGAGGACCATGAAAATTACTCATACAGGATACCACACACACACAGCCCCATATACATACCATAGTGCAATTGCGTAAACGTCTAATTTCCACTTTTAACAATGCACACTTACCTTTTGGTATTGAACTGAATTCATGTAAGCGTGTATGACTCATATTATTATTATTGCATAGCGCCTAGCGTGAGGTTAATTTGTCAGAAATGCTAACATGATGCGGAAATTTAACGTGAATGTCACCGGCTTGCACGTATAGGTAGAGGTATATCTGATTGCAGGTATGTATGCAGCTTGCTATATGCCATGTGCCATATTATAAGTACCTTTCATAATGAAAATGAAGCATTCGGTGATCGTACGAAGAAAAATGCAGTGAAAGACTAACTATAATTGGGCTCCTTTTGATGTACTTTTTTTCTTTTGTTTTTACGTTTAAAATTTGGTCTAATTCACCATGAATTTTGTTATAATTTTGATTTTTTTTTTTGGAAAAATATGTTTCACCCTTTTGAATCCATTCTGAATCAGCATCCACCAAGATGCATTTTTATTGCATAGCTCACACAGCTATTGTTTTGAATCAACAAAGGAATGGTGTCCTTGTTTTTACCACTTTTATTTTATCGTTTGTTTGAAGTCCCTAAAATTCAACCGTTTCAGCGTGCAGTGCTCCTATAATCTCAGGCGTTTAAACCACGTTCCCAACAATCTTTTGAACTGAATCGAGCGTTCAACTTAATGTGTTGATTGTGACGCAATGTCCTTACTCATATGTACCATGTGTCATGTACCTTATACATTATTTCTGAAAAAGATCAAGTGTGTTTATGACATCAGCTTTTTTATGATTTGCTTGCCGTTCGTTTTAATTGCTCATTAGGGCCAAACTAATTTATATTGTAAAGTTTTCTTGTTCATTCCTCCATGTCGCGTCGCACCGGATACATGATTTAAATTAAGTTTTAGGATACGATGAATAAAACCATAACTTGTCATGCATATGTCATCCTGTGACCAAGAACAATGAGATTACCAACAGAAAGATGTGTTTCACGGATTATAGGTAGTTTTGGTACATTTTATTATATAAACCAACAACAACTGCTCACGCAATATCGTGATGACTTGAATACAATACAACATAATTCAAAAAGCTAATATTTTAAACAGAAATATGTTTCCATTATTGCTCGTTACTCGACGGAGCATACATACGCTTTGACTCGAATGCAATAAAAACATTTAGGGCACCTTTCATGAGTAGGATTGAATAATTTCATTAAAGTAAGCTTCAATGTAAACCATTTGCAAAAATTTATTGAAATAGACCATTCATTTCATTTCCGCATTTGTTAAAGGAAATCTTGAAAGTATGTTTCCTAATTGTGAAACCTTCTACTACGTACTACACCTTCGGAGGAGATCGGATGCGTTTAAGTTGCGGAAATTAAGCTTATTTTCGATGCAATACGATGACAGAAATCGCGGAAGCTGTCATCTTGTGCCGCTAAGCCTGACAATTATTGAAGCCGCATTGGACTTGGGCGTGTACTCATATACATAATTTTACCTACGCCGTACCTGGTTTTAAAATTGCAAATAAATGATTATATTTGATTAAAGACAAATTTATAAATGCTATAATTGGAATTCAAAAGGATTTTGCTTTGAAATCTACTTCCTACCTTGACTTCCCTACTTTTGTAGCATTGAACAAGGGTTTTCTGCTGATTTAAAGATTGGTTTACAGTGCTGACAGAAAACGAATATTGATGTTTAAAGTTTAAAAAACCGGCATTCAATGAACAGAGGCTGTATGCATATATATAATCAATATGCATGTAATGCAACGTCTGTGGGAATGACATTTAAAAAAGATTGTCATGTATTTTACAGTAGTAAGCCATTTAGTCCGCAATGCAATTCTGCACTTTGATTACATAATCATATTGATCATGATTGAAGTTGGGACACCATGAGACAGGATAAAAACAATGTGCTTGAGGACACGTACACACAATAAAAAAGGGTACCGACGCAAGCTACTTAAAAAAACGAAATGACTCTCGTAATTTTCATGAAATTTCAAGGATCAAAAAATTTACTTGTGATGTGAAAAGTGATCTTTAGCTACACACAGTGACTGGCTGGTGACTGATGTGCGTGTAACACTTATCGATATAAAAAAGACACTGACTGATCAAGATCAAGAAACCGGCGAGGTGGAACATTCTATTTTTTTGTATTCTTTGCAGTGAGCTGCAATAATGAACGATTTGTTTTTTTGCATCGTAATCCTGTCGTAAGCGTAGGTAGGATTCGAAAAGTCACATTGGGTCTGTCTGTTGTTTCTTGTCAGGTATTGTATGTAACGATTTGATTAGATTATAGTTGAGTTCTTACTTGAGAGCCTGACAAAGCACTTGTTGTGACTTGTCTACTACATTATTTGACTTTTTCCATTCCAGATTTCAAACCTTCAAGTTTTTGCTTCACACATATGCGTATCAATTTCTTCGCGCAAACCTTCAGGCGCAACATTTTTGTGGATTTCGCAAACGCTTGAAATGAATTTAATAAGATCATGATAAAAAAAAATGGTGATCTAATAAATGTTTGCAGGAATTCAATTTTTGAAATTGCGGTTGAGATGAGAGTACCTATTCTTTTCATTGTCTTACTTTACAATGCTCACATATTCATGCGGTCAATTTAGACCAACTGTTTGTTGGTCGAGTAGAGAGTATTTGCAATGATTCCTGTTGTTAACATTTTTAGCGTGCGTAATGAATTAATGGGAAATTGCATGCTTTGTCAGAAAAACTCATGTAAATGTAATGCATGATTAAGATTATTTAAGAAATGAAAATTATAATGTGATTTCACGGGGCTGATTGATTATTTTGTATTTCAAAAATATGCATCATGCATGGTTGCAAAATTTAAACTTATTCACAAACTTAATAAAAAACACCTTTTTAGTCACAGTATGAGTTTTGAATAGGTGCTAAATGTTAAATCAAATGAATCAGCTCTCATTGGACGCATGCAGAGCTGCAAACTCTTTTTATTATACATTTAATTTAAAGTCACCTTCCTTCCCATCACCCCGTTTACGGATGTATACTTTGCTATAATTCAATTCAGCGACTGCAGTTTTCTCTGCGAATAAAACATTAATTGTTCAGTCAAAGGTTCAATCTTGCTTATTGTTCGTTTTGACTTTCACGACTTTTTTTGTAATGTACACAAAAGACACCTTATATTTGCATGCTTGAATAATGCTACAGTCAATTCAGCATCACTCACTCTCAGTACTAAACTCTAGTTTGAGTCTGAGTATTTGCATTTGGTGTGAGTAAAAAATGCATGACATTTCATGCGCAATTATGTACAAAAACACCATTTTTTGCTTAGAAATGAATGTAGAATATGCTACATTGTTACGATAAGTATGCGCGTATTATGTTCTTATGCATTGACAACTGCTACTTTTGTATACTTTCGGGTGTTGCGTAATACAAAGTACTAAATTGATAATGCTCCGTACATGTAGCTATTTGGTGCATACAGGCACTAAAGATGTAAAATACTTTGTCGGTTATATATTGTTATTCATTGATTTTGATTGATTGATTAGGAGTATCTGATTTTGAAGCATTATTTTTGCAATGCCTCGGCTTGTTGATTCCCCGTATATCATCTCTGCTACTGTCATTATATCCACCGCTACTACTAATGACAGGATGTAAGTCGCACATCCTTTTACCTTCTTTGCAAATCCTCCTATATTTTTAGCTAAATGGTTAATAACTTAATGTTTCAATGATGCTGCAAACCCGGTACCTTGAACAAAGGCCGAAGCTAACAAGTCAAATAATAATAATTGCAATAAAACGAGAGTTTTGATGATGAGTTCAAATGACTTCCTTCTCCTTTCTTTCTTTGTACTGGTATTTGAATAGTCATTTCATTTTAATAACTTCCTTTATAGAAAAAAAAGAATGATGGACAAAAAGACCAAAATACATACATTAAATATTCATTCAGACAGTAATAATAATAATAATTTTATTTGTCATATATCGTATTAATATATAATTTTTATAACATTACAACATACAACACTAAACTTTGTTTGGCTACCACCTACACATTACATTGGTATTGAGTTGCTTGGTTGGTTTATGTAAGCATATCTATACTACCTAATACAAATCTATAAGCTATATAGTCACTAACTAAAGTTAATTATTAATAAGATTTAATGTTAATTCCCTGTTTAAATTTTTTAGAGGATATGGTGTGAAATTACAACTTGTGCATGCCAAACAATTTTAAAAGTCAATGTTTTTTAAATTTTCTGTAGTAAATTATTATTATTATTTACACGTACATGTGTAATATGTAAAACAACATTGGAAATTGAAAATAAAAAAATTAGCAAGCAAAGTTTATATTTCTCCAGGCTCTTCTTCAGACATTGAGGCTGTCCGAGGTTGTTTTTTAGGAGAAGAAGACCTGGATCGTGAACGCCGCCTAAGTTTAAGTTGAAAAAACATGCATTAGACTACAAGAAATTCGATCAACACAGTCAAACGATATACTTAAGTTCTACATTTACTTATGACGAGATTTTCTGTCACGAGACTTTGATCTTGACTTGGATGTTGATCGAGACCGTTTCTTGTGTCGGCTCCTGCTTCGATCCTTTTCTTTTCTTTCACTTCTACCCTGCTTGTTATCTCTACTGCGACGGTCGCGGCTTCTACTCCGACGACGATCACGCCTTTCTTTGCTTCTACTGCGACTTGCATCCCTTTTTTTCGACGGTCTAGAATCTTTTTCCTTATCCTTGCTCTTACTACGACTTCGGCGTCGCCTTCCTCTTTCCTTTTCCCTTTCTTCGACTTCCATCGCTCTACGATTCCTGAGAGAATCGCGTCGATTCCTTCGACGCTCTTCAGCGATGGCCTGTAATAATTATAATAATAATAAGTAATGATAGTACTATCAGTAGGGCTCTTTAAATGACACAGTTAATTTAAAAGCATGAATAGAAACCATTTTGTACCTGAAATTCTTTCAATGTATCTCGTATTTTGATAAAACCCAGGTGGAGTTTGCCACCAAAGTGATCGGCAAGACGGCGGTCATTATCATGAATACCAAGATAGGCGCAGCATACTTCACAAACTCGAAGTTTTTGCTGTTGATAAGTTGCTGCAGGGATGCTTTGACGGTACTCTGCTTCAGCTTCAGACTTCTGCTTTCTCAGATTATCTATCTCTTCCATTAGCTTCATACTTTCGTCAACGAGACCTTCCTCTCCTAGCTTTTCAGCTTTAGCTAACGTTTCTCCGATTCTTTCTGCCAATTCGTGAACTTTATCAGCCTTTTGTGCCACTTCTGCAGATAGTTCTTCTTGAGTTTCTGCCAATCTTTTTCTAGCCTGCTCGGTTTTTCGGTCAGCGTCAGCAACAAAAGCTTCTATAAAGAAAATATGAAAACACATACATAACATCTTGTTTGTATTTCCTCCAACTTTAACATTTAAAAAAAACTTACCAAGCTGTTCCATAGCTTCCAAATCGTAGAAAAAGTCCTTATCCTTGCTTCCTTGCTCGTAATCAGCTTTTAAAGCCTATTTAAAGAAAAATATTTAATTTTTACAGATTTGTAAAGTTGTCATTTTTGTCAAAGACAAACTTGAATAATTTTTGTTTAAACTTACCAAGTTATGTATTTTCGGACATTCTCCCAAATCCATTCGCTATAAAAGAAAGGAAATATTTGTGAATTAATTTCCAGGCGCTTAATTTACAACTGGCCTATCAATTTCAAAAGAGAAAGTCTGCGTCTATGTAGTTTAAAGGTCTTCCTCACGATTGATGACGACGATGCGTGTAAGAGTAAATTCAAGTAGAAACCGACCTTGATTCACATGCCAAAATATCAACTTACCACCATAGACTGAAAGATTTCCTGGACATCTAACTGCAACTTATGCCCATGATGAATAAAATGCACGATTGAAATTTATAGATCACAGGAAAAAAACGTTTGCTTCGGTAGGAATTGATATAGGGAAAATTCAACTTTGTACTTGTAAGTATTGAAATGGTCTTGCTTTTTTTAGACCAGCGTGAAGAGACTATGAAACAAGTTTGGAAGTGCAACTAACAATTTGATAGTTTCTTTGTTCACAATGAGATCATGGGATTCATTCATAATTTTAGCCATACTTACTTATGGCTATATTTACTTACAAACTGTAACGCGACCGTTTCCTCATCATCATCACACCATCATCGAGAGTATGTACGCAAGTCGTATGCGCCCGGAATGAGATGCGCCCGGCTCTCTTGTTACAAAGTTGTCAGGGTTGTGTGTAGACACTATGTCTATACAACACAGTACATACCCACATATTGCCAGCAAAATACAAATAACTGTAACTTTGACTTCGGTTAAAAAACCGATGAAATATACTAAACTGACTAGAATCGCATATTTGAATGCTATAAGAAGATAAGTAGGTAGGCAAATATCATCACTTACAACCAACCCGACAGGTTTTGACATTTTCATACTACAGACAGACTGTACGTGAATGAACTGTGTCTGTGACAAGCCTGTAAATTATATTCAAGGACAACACAAATCAGCTAGATACAAGATATTCTACAAAACTTTCACTTTAAATGCAAAGAGAAGAAAAGAACACCAAAGAGAGAGAGGTATGTTTGCCTACTAAAATTCCGAATCGCGCAAGTACTGCAAGTATAATTGCATGTTAAATATTTACAAGAGAATATTCCATAGTCATATAACCTTCGTCATATTTTTTTTTAAAAAAAAGCAGAAAACGGCATAACATATATAACATTAGCTAACTTTTGATTTCTGACTTCTAGAAAGCAAAAACCTCAAACGTCAAAAACAAAAATTCATAATACTTTGAAAGTTCTTGCACAATATCTGTCTCTGTTAAAAGCTCTTACATTCAACCTTGACTATCCTTTCCGGAAATATATAACGCCAACAACACATTACATTGCATACTCATAATTTCATATATATCACATATATTGTATATATATACCTATCAAAGTCTTTTAAACATCTATCTAATCTCATGGATCAAGTTCATGAGCATAACAATGAACTATATCCGATCAAGGATAGCAGTATAAAATGACAATAGTTATTAACAATATTTTTTTTAAATTTAACTCACCGTCGCCGCTAACACCTCATATTGACAGCATCCTAAAAGGAAAGGCTTACAAACTCGTGGGTCATCAAAAGCCACCGAAATCTTATCATCGTCTCCTGTAACGATAAAGAATCATAAAAAATTAGAATGTTTGCATCCCACACACCGTACAATTTTTAACTTTGAAAAAAATCTTCTTACCATTTCTTGCCGTCCCCATCAACTGATCAAGCATTGCCCGAATTTGATCGTGAGCTGACATGGTCGTCAATGATGTTCCAATGCCCGATTGTGGATCTTACTTTACTTTCAACTTTAGTGGCCCTAGTGATTCCTGTCCCACAGGACGAAAATCAACTTAATTCTTAATTGTAAGCAGCCAGCAGAGGTGTCCACCTGAAATCAAGAAGGAAAAGAAATCATTACATTAAGATGCACCAAAATCAATTTCCTACATGTGTTTCCTCAAAACCGACGTGTATTGATGACTACGTGTCACACAAATTACAATATCCAAAATAACTCAATTTCCTTCATCAATATGTTTAACTTTCTAAAAATAACTCAAAACCTTACCTCTGTCATCCGACTATAAAGTTCACAAACACAAATCTTGACTACAATAATTTTATTTGTGAACTGCTGTCAGATGAAAAAAAATCTGTCTCAGTCAGTATCTGCTTCTTGGCCGAAACAACAATACAATGCAAAATGCAAACAGGAGGATACATCTCTAGTCAAGTCCAAGTCAAACACAGTTTTTCGGACAAAGCGCACATTTGTGCTTTGCTCAATGAGATATGTACATTATTAGAGTCGTTGAAAAAATTTGTTTTTAGACAAATTAGGCATAAAAATGTATATAAGGATATTTTATGCATACGGACGGAGTAGTAAAGTTATATAAGGTTGAACAGTTTGATGAGGGGCTACTTAAGAAAAAGAATGTAAGAATACCTTAAAAAGATGCATATATAGCCATTTTTAGGCATTATCTTCATGTCTTCATCCCAAAGTCTTTCTATCTCACTCTTCTCTTAACTTCACGGGTCGGGAAACTGTTTCCATTATGCTCCTATTGTTCCCCAATCTCAGGTGTATGTATTGATATTGATATTAATACTAATACTACTGACTGACGTGTAAGGTAATAATATGCATATTTCTCACATAAACACAAGTATCTTATCTTGAAGTGTAATACGATGCATATAATGCTTGGTTTGGTTGGTTGGTGAGCTGATCTGAGCAGACGCAGAAGAGTATATTTTGAGACGAGAGGACTTGTTTTGGTTTCCGTACACAAATACATAACCTGTGTACAGAAGAGTATATTATATAGACAGACAGACATTTCATACTTTATACATAAGCTGATAAGTCTTGCTCTTAAGTAAGTACAAAACTTGTTGAAGAAAATAAAAATGCATTGGATTTGGATTCTCGCTTCTCTTCTCTATCCAAATCCAGCCAACAACAAAAACGCTGCTGGCTAAAAGCAATACAGCAAATGCTTTTTTTGGGGGAATGCTTTTGCTTATATGTTGTATGTGTTGTATACACAAATCATCATCATCATCATCACCATCATCCTCTCATACCTGCTGATCATCATCATACAGATACCTGAAATCAAATGCACCAAAGACTATTGAAAAAATTTTAAAACACAAAAAAAAATAATATTTCTGGCCAGCGGAGGAGAGAGTTCATCGGATAAGTATCTCAGTTTTTAAAAACATTTTTTTTAACTATTCCGGAAGGAGTTTGACGAAAAAAAAATCTGTAAAGCAGGAGGAATAGAAGAAAAGATGAGAATAGAATGGGAATCGGAGGAGGCTTGTTTATGTGTTTTTAACTAAAAGGACGGGCGGACGGACGAACGGTCAACGTTTTATCTTCGGTTGGAGCTGGAGTTGGAGTTTATCTTTATCTTCGGTTGGAGCATCATCATCATCATTATCCATCAATAATTACCACAAATTGTGTCCATTTTATCCTCCATGTGCAAAAGTTTAAATAAAACATTGACATTTTTAAAGAGCTAATTGCCACTTGCGACTGGCTGGCTGTATTAATAGTGCAATAAAAAGGAGTAGTTTGATGATTTAATGAGTGCCAATAATAATTCAGTCAGAAGATTGGCACTTGATTCTTCATTAAACAGGCTAACTAGAGGTGAGAGGTGGAAGGAGTTTTAATGTTTGTCAGTAAGAAAAAAAACACTCTTTCAAAAAACAAATACGGTTGAGCAAGTCGATCGATGTCGATGTATTTCCTTTGTGATATCTGAACCACTACTATTTTAAAAAGTATTGATCTGAGTCTACAAACTTATTTTACAAACTGAACTATACTGTCTTATTGTATTGTGTTCGATTTTTGGACTAATGACTAAAGTAAATTTTAATTAGGAGGATAAAATATTAACGATATTTTGAATATAGGATATTATGATACAGAGATACTATATACTAACTAACTGTGTGTGAGAGAGAAATCAAGCTTTATCGTGAAAATCGTGAATCATCATTTCATTGTTATACTCAAGATTCTAGTTCTAGTACGCTGTCAGTACACATCCAACATCATTATCAATAATAATAATAATTAAAATCATCCTTAACAATATAAGCTACCTTATAAAAAAAAGTACATTTACATTTCGGAATCCGGAAACCATCCATTCTCCATCCAGATTTTATCGTGTGCAGTGTTCGTCAACCGGAAATCGGTTATAATTTGGTAAGTCAATAAATATGATTATTTCTCTTTTTGCTTTAGTTTAAAGTTTATGGCATGTCACTTTTAAAGGGGTTATTCATTTATGCATTCTTCGAGTGCATTTTGGTTTGAGCATGTTTCATAATTACATGGTTAGATCCGCTCCGTCTTCGCTTCGTCTCAAATCTGGCCGTTTTTAATATGCACTACCTTTCTCCAAATTTGAACAACGGCCTTGCTTTCTTAGGTTGTAGGTATTTAACCGCAGGAAGGTCATACGAATCTTTTATTCATCGCTTTATATCATATGAAATCAGAGATGTAAATGTAGGGACGTATCTTCTAGTACGTATGCATACAAATAAAAAAATACTCTTCTGCAAAGTACCTATTTTATTTGTAAGCAAAAATGAACGTCATGCCGTTGTTGCTGTATTGATATGTTGGTTTATTTCATAAATCTTAGCCTTGGGTATCAGGCGGTACTTTATAATGTCCTTCAGGTAGCAGCAACCTCTTCTTTGTTTGTTTGCAAAGCTTTTCTCGTGGTACTGTACCGTATATCAGAAAGAACGAACGACTTATTTTAAGGATAAATACAAAGTAGTCCCCTGCAATATTGTTTGTTTATGGCATTCACTGTATGGCTTTGGCTCTCTGGTTTAGGAAATACTTGGGCTATGAAGTACGCTATGTGAAAGAATTAAATGTCCAGTCAACAAGAAGAAGACTTGGGACTCCATTTCGTTTCAATGAAACTCATAAACTTTTCGTTGCGTGATGGTATGGTTCTCTTTTCATTGTCCATCATCAAATGAAGCAGTAAAGTAGAAAAATTGGGTTTTCATCTTGTTGCCCTATTGGTTAATGTTAGTTGTTAGGAGTTGGGACTAGGACCCTTGCCCTTTCTTAATAATATTACATTTTCTTCATTTTTTCTCCTTCATGTCTGCATGTCTCTGATTCTGATGTTTGTAAATGTTATCTAACGTGAGTAGCAGTAACAGTAGACTTGCAAAAAGTAATTCCAATTCTTTCTGTATCCATATTCTTCGCTAAATGCTTCATAATATTCTTACTTTCCTCCATATTTAATTTCTGTTCCCTCTTGTATTTACCTTCAGAAATTTCAAGAAATTAAGGGATTAGTGATGAAAACCAAAGCTTAGGGTCATCTATCATGAAGCTCGACGTTTTGGCTTTCTGGGTTAGCTATTAGCTTTAAACGTTTAATTCGGCAATCAATGCCTTTCATCTTATAGATCAAGCTTTATTTTAATGCAAAGGCCTGGATAAAATAAAATGGGGCATGCATTTGTTTTACAACGAAGCTGTTTTGGGGGTATACGTCGTTATTTATGCAAATGTATGTCAGTTTTAGAGCAGTTACGTGTGTCCACTTTACTTGAAACTCAAGTGGTAGAGTCTAAACTATGAACACCTTGAAGATCATTGGGTCTCAAAAATTATTATTGAACATATTGTGTGCTATGTATTCTCCTAGCATATTATTCCTCGCGTTCTTTTTTCGCATTCTCACTCATATTCATTTGCCATTATTGCCAGCCAGAGTGTGTGCACTATAGCTAAGGATATTTAGTCACTTCCTTTCGTTACACTTTCATATTTATGTAGTAGAAATTCGTTGGTATTACATCGCTTCTGCGAAGGAGATGAAAATACACACAGGTTCTGTTAACAACAACTCCATCAGACGGTCCGACGCAACGAGAGACCACGGTAGGGTATCGTAAGCGTTTTGACGTGATGTTTCTATGTATTACCTTGTCTTGTATTTTTAACAACTACATATATACTATATATATGCATAGTTAGTTGTTATGTACATATAAGTCATATGTATGACCACTTAATACATGCTAAAAGATACGTTGTATTCCTACATATTTTATAGTACAGGCGAGAATAATAATTTTGAGGATATTTTTATGTAGGATATATCTCTCTCTCTCTCTTTATCCTCCGCCTCTCTCTCTTCAAGTTCCCTACTTTCGTGTGTTTATACACCGTATCGCATATCGCAGATGCACAATGTATTACAAATGTTAGATTATGTACATTCATATATAACATATGTATGAAAAAAATAGGATCTTACGAACAAGCAGGAATATTGCATTCCCCTCTGGGGAAGTAAAGGAGATTCTGTCAACCTAGATACAGGACTGTTCAAAAGCAAGTAAAATTACGTAGGGGGTAGTTTTTAGAGCGTATTTATAAATTAAATTTTTTACTCCATTTTTTTAGGGAGGATTTTTATTGCATTATATGATTCCAAAGTGTCTCAAAAAGTAGTTGAAAATAAATGATGCATTGGAGCCATTATATTATCCATAATAATGATGATTGAAAGATTTTATTACAAAACTGTGATATTTATCACGTTTTATTTATCGCATCTTTTTGGTAGCCTGAGATAGTATTGTTTCTTGGGGACTGAGTTGTACTAACTATTGTCAATAGTTTGTTACTCCATCCTGCTTATTTTTTTATTGATTCAAAAAGAACAAGCTTCTGCAGGAGACAAGAGTTTGTATATTATTGTTGATGTGATAATGTGTGTAGATTCAGCAGGCAGAGCAGAGAGTCGGGAACTCGGGAACAGTTTTTTGGCCTTATGTATTAAATGAATTATATATTTGAGGGAAGTATATGTATGTATTCCTAATGTGAGCTCATGCTCATACTTCTCATTTCGCCTTCATCCAAATCTGCAGTTATTGCATGTAAGTAAATGGCAGTGGGGATTGGATTGGTGGAGACGACAACTGACGCGGAGTGACTCCCCACCCGTAAAGGGATATCCTTATATGAACGAACCACAATTTTTTAACTGTGGGTTGCTGTTGCTTCGCTACTGCTGCTGTGACTCTGCTACTAGGCACAAGTTCCTCAAAACTAGCAACACAAACATAAGAGCCAGTTGTAATGTACCAACCTACCTTACCCCCGCATGAAAAATAGAACTACCAGAAAATCCCATCAAGAACTCTATAGTGCAGAGCAGTTAGGAGAGAAGATGGAGAAGTTGAAGTGAACGTAAAGTAGCTTTTGCAGCTAAACTCTTATGCATGTATAGGCTGCTACTACGTACATTGTATGTACACACATACATACAACATAGTACATAAACTCACACACAATACTAATAAGACAGTCAGAGAGAAGGTGAAAGAGAAAAAGAGTTTTAAACCTCTTCTCTTCATTTTTTGATTCTCAGAGAATTGCACTAAATAATTTATTATAAAAAACAAGAGATTTTGAAATGGAATCATTTTTAAACTGACTGGAAGTTATATTCTTCTATCCACAAAAAAAATCATGGTTTATTATTATTCATTCTTTGGACTGAGCTCAAGTTAGGATATTATAAGACGTCTGCTGGAATAGCTACTGGCATTTTTGATATGGAGATCTCATCCTCCGAGGAGGAGCTGCTACGTTGATGCGAGACGCTGGAGTTGGTTTACTGGTGATAATTAGACCAAAAAATTATTTAAGAACTTTGGCAAGAGAATATAAAATGTAATTTTTTGGTCATTTAGTGGAGAGAGAGAGTATACTTGTTGTTGTTACAAACTTTGTCACAGTACGCCATATTTCAACTCAGCTCATACGTAACTTTACATTTCAAAAGTGCTAAAAACGTTCTCTGTAAAATAAAAAGATACTTTTAACTACATATGATATTTTCTGATCGGCCAGATTAGAATTTATATACACATCCGTCACCACTGTTTTCTCGTGTGTAACAAAGCAAAAAATGTTTGATTCCTGTTTTGTCAGTGACTAAAGAAGATTGGGATTTAGTGAACCTATTCGGGATTCTTTCATGAATGACAAAGAAACGTTGTTTGGTTGTTGTTACATGTTGATAATACTTAACATAAACAATAAAATTCAGTTCGGTTTGTGACAGAGCAAGTAAGAAAGTGGATTCGCCTGAAAAAGTATTAAAAACTACAAAACAAAAAAAATAATCATGCACATCATTCATGTATCGGAATTGGAATAATCAAGAATTATTAAACTAATAACTTTTAGCTCCGCATTTACCTTCAAGTGGCAATGTATTAATTTTAAGACGGTTTTACCAATGGATGAAAGAGCTATCTTAAATATATAAATTTTACCAAACGAGAAACAAAGTATTTTTTAGAAAAAGTTAATACTGAAGCTTTTTTAAACCAAGAATCCCCAGTGAGATATTTCTGTGTTCTTATTTGTGCTACTATATAAATACATATTATAATACTTACTGTAATAAACTGTTCGATAACTATAAAAACAATAGGTACACATACATACATATTATATTGCATACATATAAAAAAAAACTCCAATAACTGCATCTTGTGACAAAAAAACAAACAAGTCTTTGTTTCCTGACGGTGATATTTTATAATCAGTAATTATATCTAGTAATAATTATTTTCAAAACTGTAAATCTAAGTCTTGGACTGATAAGGACATTACAAAGCACTCAGGCGTTGATTGTGTTGTTCCAAATAACTTTAATTTACATTAGTGCAGACGTGTAGCTTGTTTGTGGTTTAAAAGCATTTGAAGACGGAGTTTACCTGCTACCTCTCTTACGATAAGCAATATTAAGGTAAATCACGTTTTATGTAACATTCAATATTTTTAATTGCATGACATAATTAAGCGATGCTTTCACCAACTTTATCATAATAATTGTCATCTACTAAACCTAACGACTTTTTACCATGAAATGAAACTCAATATATATTTTCCAGCTCTGTTCTACAGTTCTACTATATCTACAAAAGAAACGTTGTGATATAATAATGCTGTAAAATTTTAAAGGGCATGCATGCATAGTATTGGTATTTTGGCTTGGTTTTTAGGCGACATATTACACAGCTTCCCTGGTTAGTTTGGATGGTTGTTCATGTTCGCTAGAAGAGTAGTAAATGTTTTCGGCCAGGGACAAAGCTGACAAATTTTCTAGCTTCATACATGTATTTTTTTTCTTTCTGTGTAACGTATTTGTATTATCAACATACATATATATACACCCAATCGTATGTATGAACGAAACCACGACTTTTTCCATAAATATGTGGATATTCTTAGCGTAAAATACTTTTTGCAGCATACATGCATACTACACTTACATCTCGAGGTTGATTTCTTGCATTTCCCCTGATTTTTTTTTTCGTTAAAGGCATATCACTTGGGACAAAACTTATGTCATTCGCTTTCCTCGTGACTGACTGATTGCCTCAGAAATGGAGGGACAGGGACATAGCAAAACATTACAGTAGGTATATCTAGCTTTAAAAATTACCACTTGTGAGGTAATTTATGTTCATATGTAATATCTTATAAACAAAATTCAAAGTAATTGAGTTTTCTCATGAGTTAATTTCATGAATGTCAAGTTTCAAAATTCGGAGCTTATCATTTTCATCAAGTTTTCCCCATTTACCTAATTAATTGGAAATGAGGTAATGGTAAATCTAATCGTGGTTGTGTGGTAAAAATTAGATATTGTGAGTGATGATACTTCACTCAAAGTTTTACTTACATGTGTAACCGCATCTTGCATTGTGGCCACGCGTTTTTACTTACAAGTTTATGGCTTAGTAAGTACAAAGTATGAGCCAAATTAGGAATGGCTATTCATAAGGCACACATCTATGCTTTGCCGTGCACATATGACATTAGGAATATGAAATATGAACTACTTTTAGTTTTAGTTTGAGTTAAACCTGCATTTGGTACACTAGTTAAATGCGTGTGGATGAAAAAGAGTAGCTCAGGAAATCCTTACGCTATGCGATATCAAAGCTAAGGAAAAATTGAAAATTTAGTAAACTCTGCAAAGGCGGTGTTGTTGATGGTGAATATGAATATGAAAAAGTTTATGACGGCAATGCCTTCTCGTCAAAATAACATGGCATAATATCGTACTATAATTTAAATATTTGGCACATGCATGCAATGTGACACTTGACATGCTTTTTGGGAAGTAAGGGTTGGTTAGCAAATGTTTTGCACCAAGTTGCTGTGCTATAGTGTGATAGCTCCCAATTATACAAAAGAGAGCTCAATGTATGTTTGTACAATCCCCTCTCTTCTTCGTTCATATATGGAGCAGGCGAGCAGCACTTAATTTTGTGGCTAGGGTTGAAACGCTAAAAAGAGAGCAGTCAAATCATAGCATCTTTAGTAAAGCAGATCGTTTGCTGTACATAATTTTGCTTCCATTGCCTATACCTAATCTCTATCATTATCGTCATCAACATCGTGACAAGATCCTCTAAATTTCGCAAAAAAAATGCTATCTGCCCTGTCCTTTACTCAGTGTGTGGTTTTGTTCCGAGTCCTATGAGTATGTAGTCATGTCTGTATTACCAAAGCAAATAAATTATTCACAAAGGAGGGATATAGGGAAGTGGCAGGACCAAAAGAGGAATTTAGATTTGAAGTGAATGGCAGTTGCATTTGCCATAGCCGATGAAATACCAACAATAGCAAGTTTATGCAGTAGTATTGAGTGATCGAAATTAACGAATAAAGGTTTATACAAAACTAATTTGCTACAAGCGGTGGACTATGAATGGACAGACGAACATTTTATTTTATGAAGTCTAAATGATAATGCGGCACGGATGAATGTATTTAGATATTTCATGCTGAACATTTTAGTAAACATCATGTGTACTAAGCACATATTAACATACAATTATATGAAGGTGTATATACTTTTTGAGAGTTTTTGGCACAAGTTCTTCCATTCCGTTAGTATTTGGTAAGTTTTGAGAATGTTTCTACATGTTGAGTATTAGTAGATCTGAACTTGTGTTATGTATGCAAATACAGCTACTCCTGCTGCTGCAATAGTTGTTCTAAGTTGGAAAATAATATACTTTTAATATTTGCAGAAGTAGAAGCTGCGTTTAAACAAGTAAATGCGTCTGGGATAGGGTTGTAAAATGGTGCACAAGAACGTAGGTGGTAGGAGTAATTGTTTCGGATGAGGAAAAGTACACGCTAAAGTAAACCAAATGCATAATAGTGAAAACTATATGCTTACCATCAACTCGCTTAATTTCCATTCATACCTTGTCAGACTTATAATTATGTTCTCAAATTGATAAATTCATAATCAAAACAGGACATTTTTGTGCTCCATCACAAATATTTCGTATCATTATCATTAGGCCCATTGTACATAAAAATACTGGCATTTGGTATGCTTCATTAAATGTATGTTTGCAGCTCGCTCATGTTAGGTAAAACTGTGCATACATATAGTTGTTAGTTTGTCAGAATGATGTGTAAGCTCAAGATAACAGCTTGTATCAATATGGTGCAGTAGAATAACCAAGATAAGATTACATTAATCTCAGCAGATTCGCAGCGCTGCATAAACTGGAGAATCTCTAATGTTGATTGAGGTGACTGGCAACTTATATGACTATGCTCACGCATCTCAAAATGTGAGCTACGTTTATTGCATCATGCATCATTTACCAAACAAACATGAGAAGAGGTGTAAAAATGGCATGCTGCTATTTGTTATGTGTTAATAGCTGTTGTTTGAAGAGTAATGCGAATGATAATGATATGATCCTTGTTATTAAGTCAAGTGTTAAGTATATGTATGATCATAGTCAAATGTACACACATTTAATGTGTAGGAGATATGTTTATTAGATTGTTAAACGACTCCACAAAATGCTTTTTGAACGGTTAATCACGGGTAGCCTGGAGAGTTCCGAGCTGGTTCCGAGGATGGTTACTTTGAAGAAGTGAAGTGATTAAGTCCTACCTTACGTATTAATGTTGGATCAAAGTAACTGGAACGAGTTCGTGTATATGTAAATAATGTCGAATGTTTGATAAAGGATAATGAGTATAATGACTAGTTATATAGAGAAAACTTTCGGTTGCTGATTGCCTTCTTCTGTATCAATAATTAATATATTTGCTGGATGTAAGTATGTTAACTTAAATAAGTACTCGAATAAGCACAAGCGCCATAAATAGTAGGCAATTCGATTTTTTACAAGAATGCATGTGTTGTGTGTGGTTTAATTTCAACCTGTTTCCGAGATTATATAATTTTTTCTCTTTCATCAGACACAATCAGAATCAGACTACTGACACAGCTACAGGGTTCATTAGTATTTGAGGTTATTTCTCTTTATGGTCACAGTCAATAGTCAAAAAAGTTAAGAAATTCAGCAATTAATCATTTTACCGAAATAGTTAGTTCTGGAAGTTGTAATATAACAACTTGGTACCTCAGCTTTGTTTTGTACATGCTCTGTCTATTTTTACGGCAATCTGCTGGCAGGATCACCTACAGCCTAGCCTACGTCATACAGAATCATGCTATGCTATTCATACGGTGTCATTCAAATTTCAGCTCAGTGCTTCCAATTTGTTTGTTTTCTGCTTGGCGTGTGCGCTTTTTTATTGATGTGTTCTACCTACCTTGGCTACCTTTACCATTCATTTTGTTTCTGTATCTGCAAACCTTTTAAGGTCTTTTTGACTGGCACATATTGTTTATTTTGTATGTTAACAACTTAAAATATTTATAAAGCATCATATGATATTGTAATATGATACGAAAAGCAAGGACCATTTGCTCACAAAAGCTCACTAGAACTGTATGCATGAAAATGTCTTTTAATTCTTTCGTTCTTGAATTTGTATTTAGCTATTTAGTACTGATTTTGAAAATTACTGAGATTTAAAACTGCAAGGTATATGAGGTATACAGAGAATATGTATTTATTCCGTGAGGTGAAGGATTTTAATTGTTTGAACACCTTTCTCGCATGCGATGATTCTATTTTACGTCAAATTTCTTCCTGCATCAAAATGACTTTGCTTAAATGGTGCTTTCCTGAGCTAACAAAAGACTAATTTTCTTTATTGATGCACAACACAATTTTAGCAATAAAAGTAACACAACATTTTCGTTTGATTTGGTCATTTGATTTTTGGAATAAGGCATCCGGTAGCATTTGTAGAAAGGTAAATAGGCATGTTATACGTATGCATGTACTCTTTGCAAACAATAGGAAATAGGTGGGCTTGGGTTGGTTAATGTACGCAAACCTGACATCACCCAAAGAAAATGTTTTCACGTTTCATTTTCATCCCTTTTCCCAAGGCTCCAAGTCTTTCAGGAAGTAAGCAAGAAGAGCAACGCAGAAAGGAGGGATATCGATCCATTTATAAGTAGTTCTTTTCAGCGTAAGCTCAAATGCGGCGTCATTTATCTAGCACTAGCAACGCGACTACATAATCCAAGTATGTTCAATGCTACGACAAGATCCCAGAGAAAACAATATGCCTTGTTCTTGTTGATCTACACAGAATTTTACTTGCAGTGTATAAGGCAGATATAATATATATAGTTCTTAAACTACTAAAGCCGTACTTTTCCTGAAAGTTATATTTCTCTTGGTTTCCAATACATCAAACAAAAAGTATTTGATTCGGTGTTCTACCAAAAACGATCCATCAATCATTTATATAATTTTAATAACTAACCACGTATGACATTGATAGAAGTAGTTACTCATTTATAACTTACTTGTAGTTATTCATTTTCAGTAAGGTTATAACATTGATTTTGAATCACGTGTAGTACTTACTAGTACTTAGAATAAAAACATAGCACAACTTAATAAAACATATTCAAAAGAATGCTTTCAAATTTCGAAGACTAAAGAACTTTAGGTATTTGCAGTAGCAGTAGTACAATATATAATGTCTTCTGTTCATACAACTTATTTATTTGCATCCAAAAACTCCAAAGTGCCAAACTGAAATTATTGTATTACGTGAAAGAAATGCACGATATAGACTTTTAACATGCAGCATGTTTGGTACATAGTTTGATACTGAACGTACCTTTCGTCGTCTGTCCGTCTAGAGGCACGAACGATTCGACAGCTTTCGAACAACCTACTAAAGTGTAGGAACTAAGAATTTAAGTAAGGGATGATATTAAATACTAAATTTGATACGATATTATGTAAAACTACAGTTTATGACTCTATGTGGATTGTGCCTGAACTTCAAGTTCAAGTTACCCCAATTAATTATATACCTACTCATCATCCCACGATACTTTTTGTGGTGAATTATATATAAGGCAATGAAAGAATAACATGCTCAACTATTATACAAAAAATATAATTCAGAGGTCACACATTTAGACCTAATTTAGACTGATTATTTCTCTCTCTGTAGAGGTACATCATTACATCCTGAGTTTTTATGTTTTTTTAAAAGATTGAATCCTTCACGAGCTCTATTTTACACAAGGTTAAATTTCTTACAGTAGTCACAGTAGTGGTGAATATGTTTTTCGAAAATTTTAAGCATTACATGACAATCGGAGCTACGGATTGTTTCGACTGTATCTTCACGGTTTGGCGTATTATATAGAGTCTCGCTTTTGTATACACACACGTATCACGTATGTAACTGGTTTATTCAACGTAATTTGAGCTATATCATATATCACTGATGTAGTGGAGTAAGGCAGTTGCTGTCCTTTGAGAGTCTAGTAGTGAAAGGAAAGTATTCATTACTCGTTCGTTAGGTAATCTGTGAATATACAGTTTAAGCAAGCATTTGCAGCAGAGATTCCTTTTCCAAGTCTATGTAAAAGGTATAAACTTTGGTAGAAAACTACCATATAAATAAATATGTGTATTGAGTTGGATTTTATAACAACTGCAAATTGTCAGGTCGTCTCATGTTAAAAAATCAAAGGGTGAATGTAAAAGTGGGAAAGCTTTGCTATATATATATGTGTGTATTATATTGTAAGAGATTTGTAGCACAGCAGTTAGTTCTGGTGAGATACATTGCCCAACAAGCAAACGATGAGTCCGATTTTCGCTACGGTACCACTTCTTTCGATGCTATTCCTCATCATATCATCATCAAGCCATGGCATTCCTACGTACTGCGCGTACAAAAATCAGATACATTGATACATTATGAGGTATGTAGGAGAACGGTTACATACAATATGCTTCACACTGCTGCCCAAGGCATTGGCATTACCCCTTTCAAGAAGTTCAATTCTCACATTCACTTGAGTTTCTTCTGGTTTCATGTTCTTCTGCATGCTCTCCTGGAAAACGCAAAAAAAAATCTCTCTTGCCTCTTGCTCAAAAAGCAGGCTCAATCTCACAAGCTCTATAAATCCACTAGAAAGAGTAAAGTATGTAATGTAATGTGTAAATCAAGGGGTTTTTATAAACCTAGTAGTATATATATAATAAAAATGCATTATGTGAAGTAAGACTATAAGAACCACACACGGATGACTGAATAGGTTTGATGTTGATGCGAACTTGAGGTGGTGGTTGTTTTTTTCGGTGGTACGAACTTAGAATAAAAAATGAGAAGCGTTTTGCTGCTTTTACGTTCAGTATATAAGCCTATAACTTGTAGAGCTTGCTTGAATGATGTCGTTTTAACATATGCTGTAGTTGCTTGTATTTTCTGTAATATATTATGCATACTTTGTATTTTTCTTCTGCTATATACTGTGCTCTACAAAGCAATGTAATAAAAGGTGTACGAGCTGAAGATGGTGAAAACGGTTTTTATGAATCCATGTCTCCCATATACATTACAATGCGTAATCCTATAGTTCGGAGCGAATATTGGTTAATCCCCCAACTAAAACTTCCAAGTTGGATTTCTACAATAATGATGAGTTAAAAATGTGGCCGCAGTTGAAATCAATAATGATGTTCTTGTGTTAATTATCAATTTAATCATAATTTACTAATCTTGGTTGTAGTTGCTGATATTTTGCATCATTTGTTTGATTTTGTTATTCCGCACCATTGCATTATTGTGTCTGAGAGGACCACTACTTTTGATCAAAGTAGCATATAGGTATAATGGCATTGTATGAATGAATATTAGTATTGTATTGCTTACATAGCATCTGTCCGATTGTTGAACGGGTAGGTATTCATCTCCATCTTTTAAATCGCATTTCTTATGGCGAGTTACCTCAGACCCAATAATGCACACCTTTTACAAATAGGAATTGAAAAAACGATGATGGAACAAACAGGCAGGTCAGGATATATTCGATTTCATAATGCATACTACTACGTTAGGTTATTGTAGTAGTACATAAGGTCCACTTTACGGTCTGGGTGGACGACAAGAGCTCATATTGGTGCATCATGCATGTACTTACGACGAGTAATAATGAAAGATAAATGCAACAACAATGAAGTCGGCAGATGTGTAGTAGATATGTAGTGTAGTACGGGATTTTGTGCATAAAAAGTCAGACAACAATATTGCGTATGAATTAGTTGAAAGATGTATGTGTTTATGACCCGTGTTCATAGGAGATGCATAACTATAATAATAAAAAAAAAAATAATAATAATAAGAAAATTCATGGTATTCATGCACTACTACTATTAATCAAATTATTTCTATGAATAATTATATTTTTAACCGAATATTTATTTATTTGTTTCATTACAGTTAGTCCTTGTGGTGGTTTCAGAATGCGTCACAACTCACAATGCCTCTTAATACAATCGTAGTCAATCAGGTAAGCTAGTTTGTTTGATACCATATAAGGCATAGTTAACCTTTATAATAGAAAGTATCTCATTACTATCTTTGCGTGTCTACCACAGGGTGATTTTCAAACCAATGTGCCAGAAGGCAATACCGTACAAGAAACCTTTTCATGGGACGTGAGGACTGAAGATGAAAATTTAAGAGTCATAGTTGATAAGCAGGAGCCGCCATGTCAAACTCAACCCGAAGTCCAAGTGACTGAGCTGAAGCCGGATTCGTGTCCGGATTCAGAATTTTTGAAGTGTACAAGTGAAATAATTCCTACTAAAAGCACCATTATTGCCGATACCACTGGAAAAGCCAGTTCAGATAGGTTTTCGCGTGCAATTATCTCTGAATCTTCAAGCACCCAAGTGCCTAGTATCTCTCCTGGTCGTTCGTCTTCCTCAAACCGTTCCAAGGAAGAGCAAGACATGACGACTTTTAGTTCAGTTCCGGTGTCGATGGAGGTGAAACAGAGAGTAACGACGCTTTCTTCTTCGACGACGTTGACAAATGATGTCAGCCATGGTTGTGATCTCGGCTTTAATGTGGCTTCGAACAAGGGTTGGGGCATTCCAATTGGATTGGGACTCAGGTTTGTTTGAAAAATATTACTTTTATATAGATACAAAAAAAATCCTATATAGTAGTAGTAGTAGTATCAACCAAGTAGTTTGTTATAGTTTTTCTTAGTTGGTATTATTATTATTACATTTTGTTATTTGTTTATAATTTTAAAGGGGTGGAAGTCCCGGCCTCAATTCGCTCAACAATGGAACCAGCGGTTGGGGTCCCGTACCACAACCAACTGGAAATGCGCCTACTGGATGGGGTGCACCAACATCTCAGACTTCTTCAGCAGGTAACCCAAATAGCGGTGTGATTGGTGGAAACCCGGGTCAAGTTGGTAGTGCTGGTCCTTCCTCATCTGGTTCTATTGGCCCCAATGGTGCATCTTCTGCTTCGAACTCGTCTTCCTCTCCTCCGGGTTCTGGAGGACTCAATAATCCTGGACAAGCACTCCCCTCTGCCAATAATAATCATCCAGGTGGATCAAATCAGTGGGCTTCTACTTCTCCCAATCGTAATACTAGTCAGAACACCAATGGGCAACCTAACATTTCTGGTACGTGTGCGATTTGTGATAGATTTGGTGGTTCATCATCAGAATTACATTACAATATTGTCATTCCAAACATGTTATTTCAGGATCTCAAATAAATAACAATCCAAGTGGAAATGCAACCACTCAAGGCCCACCTGGTGGTGGGAATCCAATGCAAATGGGCAACCAAAATATGGGTAACAATCCAAACGCGAACAATTCCATGAATCAGGCACCTTTGGGCCAGAATCCTTCACACCCATCTGGTGTAGGAGCTGGTAATTCAGGTGTTATCACTAATGCAGCAACCTCATCATGGGCTCAGGCTGCTGGAAAATCCTTACAAGCCACAGGCCCGAGTGCTAATAGCAGCAGCAACAACATGAACAATAATGCCGGTAACCCAAATCAAGGCAACCCAGCTCTAGGAGGTGGTAACCTTCCTGTTGCCGCTGCTGGATCTGCAAGTCAACCTGGAAGTACTTCAAGCTCAAGTGTGACCAGTAAACAAATTGAGCAGCTTAACAACATGCGTGAAGCTCTCTTCAGTCATGATGGATGGGGAGGCGTAAGAAAAATATATTGCAAATCACAATTTTTTATAGATGATTGATATTATATAGTTTGGTTTATTGCACATCATCATTTCCTCTTCAACAGCAAAATGTCAACCAAGATTCCAGCTGGGATATTCCTAGCTCTCCTGAACCACCTCACAAAGATTTGGGAATGGGTCCAGCTGGTGCCACTGGTGGCGGCACTGCAACTTGGAAACTCAATGTTAATAATGGCACAGATCTCTGGGAGGCTAACCTCCGAAATGGCGGCGCCCCTCCACCAGCTCCTCCTACTTCAAAGACTCCATGGGGGCATACCCCAACAACAAATATAGGTACATAAGCTTAGCAATATATCTTCTAGCAAACGATATATATTCTAATATAAAAAAAAACTCATGATAATAATAATTATCCAATATACTAGGGGGAACATGGGGAGAAGAGGATGATACACCTGATCAGTCAAATGTATGGACTGCACCACCTGTCAATAATGCTCCTGGACCTAGTGCCGCAGCAGTCAGCAATAATTCTAGTGGAAACGCTGGTCAAATGCAATGGGGCATGAATAATGGACCTCAACAGACTCCTAATAATGCAGGAGGTGGTGGTGGCATGTGGAATTCTGCTCCAAGTATGTTATATAATCTCTGTCACAACACTAAAAAAATTATTATTAATTTTAGCACCCAGCCTAACCATTTGTTTTATGCTACTTTAGTGAAAAAGGATCAAAATGACTGGGGAAATTCTGGACGTATGGACGGTGGTGGTAACAGAGGTCACCCTGGTCATGTTGGTGCTGACAACAGAGGAGTAGGTATGGTAGGTAATGAGCAAAACCGCCCTACTGCTAGAGGGTGGGATGACCGAAATCAGAGTCAGTTGAATAATGGCCCTGTGGACACAAATCAAGGCATGTGGAATAAACCGCAGCCACCACCACAACAACAACCTCCACAGCAATCGCAATGGGGTGGTGGTGGACCAGGTCCCGGACCAGTTGCTCAAGGGCATGCAAACATGGGAATGGGTATTGGTGGTGGGCATGGCGCTCAACATGGTTTGAAAGACAGTATTGGCAACAAACAACCCGGAGGAAGTGGGTGGGATGATGTTTCTCCACCAACACAGAGAAGGCCAGTTCCTAACATTCCAAATTATGACGATGGAACGTCTCTTTGGGGCAGTCCTATTACTAATCAACAACAGCAACCACAACAACCTCAACCAAGAGGCATGCCACCCAACAGAGGAATGCCAAATAAAATGGATATGGGCTGGGGTGGGCATGGAGGAGCAACTCGGTAAGTTTGCCATAAATCCTTACATTTGTTTTATTATTAAGTAGAAAGTTTGAAATTTGTTTTATAATACATTCATGCATTATTAGGAACGGTTGGCAAGCTCCTGAAGGTCCTCAAGATGGTGGTTTTAATCCCGGTGGTGGAGGTGGAGGTGGCTGGAATGACGACAACAATAAAGCAATTGGATCATGGAGTGAACCTCAAATGTCACAAAACAACTCTTGGAATAAACCAAAAACACCCACAAATCCAAACCCGGGCTGGGGTGATGATGGTCTTGTAGATGTCTCCAATTGGGGTGTCCCACCAAAACCAACGGTATGATGAATACAGTTTTATAACAACACTCATAACGTAGTGATCGCATAATTTTTTGCATATTCTCACCTGATAATAATAATAATAATAATAGTACTCGCTATTAGTTGCTAAGTTTGGCACTTGTGGTGATGGCCAATGACTCAATCACATCGAGTCCATCCTTGTAGTATAATATTGCAAGGTTTTTATCTCGAGTAATCATCGAAAAGGCATATTATTTTTACTTTCATGTTCATTTTGATTTTTTGCTTCGACATATTTTCATTTGTTTACGCATTACAGGCCTCTAGATACCATAATGGTAACGTTAACGGTAACACGGCTAAGGATCTCTTGTGGTCAACTAAGCCGTATAATAAACTGTTAGCCGACTTGGGATGCAAGGTCAGAACTGAACTACGCAAACTCGGAAAAAAACTATTATTATTCATATAATCGTGTGCTATGCTTCCAATGAAAACTTCTTCATGTGTCAAATGTTTTTGATTGAATTTTTCAAATCTTTCATTGTCAACTGTAAACCACTATATTGAACTCCGATCATAGTATGAAGAGTACAATGGTTCTATCGTTTTTTTATCAATTCTTTATGTCATTCTGCTGCTGAGCAATCTGCTATAATACGTGGAGAAATTACGACCTGGTGATGATGTGATTGATGTAGCCTTTTAGTCTGTTTTTTTGGGGCATATTATTATTTAAATTATCTTTGTAGCATGTTTAGGGACTACTATACTATGTGTGTTATGACCAAATAATGCTTTTGTGTGTGTGTATACTATTGAGTTATTAACTGCATTGTGCATATATATATATATGTAATGTTAATTATATAACATCATGTAGCTTATATTTGTCGCCTCTAATTAACAACATGTGTCACTAATTGCGAAATGCCGTGTCTGCTGTTTGTAAAGGTTTATGCCAAATATCTGTCGTGGGCCTGTTAGTCGTATGGCTTAGTTAAAATTTCTCACCATTTTTAATTTTTTTCTTGTAACAGAAAGAGGATTTGGAACAGCTTAACTTCCGTTCCAGCAACATCAACCTGAATGACGCAATGGATCATTTAGATCCACTTACACCTGGTGGTGTTGGAGTTGGAGGTGGAAGAGGGCCAATGGATGGACCATGGGGAGGTGGTGGAGGAGCTGGGCCTTTAGGACCTCAACGTAGAGGTCCACCTCCTCCAGTTGAGGATCATTTTGATTTGGGTCTTGGCGTTGGTCCTGGACCAATGGGTATGGGACCTCCACCTCAACCAAGAGGTGGATTCCCACCTAATCCAAGCGGATTTTCCGGTGCTAATTCTATCATGAACAATGTTGGCAATCCAGGTGCCGCTCTTAACCAAGGCTTACTAGCAAGACTTCTCAATTCACAACAGCCAAATAACCAACCACAGTTTAATCCTGTAAGTAGTCTTGTTGGTGGATAAAATACTGATATAAGTAGGAGTAGTAAAAATCTGGCTTCCCATATAATATTAATTATTATTTATGTACTTACAGCAGGGTCGTGTTCCAGCAAACTCGTTGCAACTACTTGTTCAGCAAATCCGTATGGCCGTTCAGGCAGGTTATCTGAGCTCTCAAATCCTAAGTCATCCTTTGCCACAACAAAGTTTGTACCTGCTCAATCAATTACTACAGCAGATTAAAGTCTTCCACCAATTAACTGAGACTCAACGGCAAATTGGTAAAAGCAATTCCAATGCTGCCCTACAGCTTTCTGTCCAGATTACAAAGACAAAACAAGCAATCGCCAACTTGCATGTAAGTGCCTCTAAAAAATATTATGTATCCGTTTGTTTTTAAGTTAAGAACTATCACGCAGTTGTTCATTTGTTTTTGTAGAATCAAATAGCAGCACAACAAGCACTTCATGCTAAGCAGCAACAACAACAGCAGCCTCATCATCCATTAGCTGGTGGTGGAGGTCCGGGAAATCCCAATCCAAACAATGACTTTAACTTCAAAGCACCTCCTGTATTAGGAGATAACCGTGGAGTAAATAACTCTGGGTCTTCCATGATGGATCCATTCATGGCTCTTCCCAACAACTTTGGATCTGACGTTGGGCTCAAAGAGAGCAACCAACATCAACAGTCAAAGCTTGGTCAATGGACAAAGCTTCCCTCTGTGGAGAAGGATGACTCTGGCCCAGTACAAGAATTTAGCCGGGCTCCTGGACAGCAGTCAAATAATTCGTCTAACATTCTCAAGAATAATCCAAGCTTGATTTTGGGACAGTCTAACGAGTATGTCCATAGAAATTAGTATGTACCATTTTGTTGAATTGGTGATGATAATGCTAGATTAAAGCTTTTCCATTACTTAAGGTGTAACTCTTTTATTGTTTTTTTTTTGCTTTGCAGCACTTGGTCTTCTGTTGCTCCAAGATCTGGAGGGGATGGTTGGCCCACTGACCATTCTTCTTCATCTCAGAACGTTAATAATTCCGCGCTCAATCAAGGTGATGACTCTTCCAAACCCGGTTCTAATGTCAACATGAACCCTGAAGCATGGCCAGCTGATTTAGTTCCAGAATTTGAACCAGGGAAGCCATGGAAGGGTACGCAAATGATAAAAAACGTGGACGACGATCCAACCCTTACTCCCGGCTCAGTAAGTTTATTCAAACTTTTGCGTTGTGATACATTACAACTTTGCATATCCGCGGCCCAAGATTGAAATAAAACTGTTATATAATAGGTTGTCAGATCTCCATTAAGCTTGGCAGCTATTAAAGATGACTTTTTGCAAAAGAATTCCACTTCAACCATGTCTTCAATGCAAAATGACTCGTTGGCTAATCCTTTAATTAGCCTTCAGTCTTCTAATCCATGGAGTTTCACTCCCACTTCCTCTGGTTCAACTAGCATTGCTAAGTAAGTTTGAGATATTTAATTTAGATTGTGGTTTTACGAGTCAAGGATTGAATGCTCATAAAAAACTGATTTTACATTATTAGTTCCTTGGCCAAGTTGAATCCTAAATGGGATGACATGGGACGACGTGACTTGTGGGATTACAACAACTCTGCTGGAGGTGCACCTGGTTCTCGACCACCACCTGGCTTGCCAAAAAAGGCCCCTGGTCCAAACACTTCAGTTCCATCAGCAAGTGGTAACGTTACTTCGGGAACTAACTCAAGTAGTTTTAACTCGTTCAGAAATAATTCCACAAATTCATGGGGTGGTCCTAACCCTGGAGGCGCTGGTGGCTTAGGAAATTCACACTCCTGGCTGCTTCTAAGAAATCTCACACCACAGATTGATGGTTCAACTTTGAAGACTTTGTGTTGCCAACATGGGCCACTACAAAAGTTCCACTTGTACACAAGCCACGGTGTGGCTTTAGTCAGGTACTCTTCCAGTGAGGAGGCAGGAAAGGTAAGAAGTTGAAGAGATCTTTTATATTATTTTAAATACATAACGTTTAGTTGCACGAGTTGAAAGTAACCCGATGGTTGAAATGTTTAGGCTCAACGTGCGTTGAACAATTGTCTGCTGGGTAACACTACCATTTTGGCTGAAACCGCTGGTGATGATGTTCACAATATTATCCAAGGATTCAACTCTGCAGTGAACCAATCTAACCAGCAACAACAGCAATCTGCTCCCACCAAT
Source organism: Orchesella flavescens (assembly GCA_964034955.1). Classification (NCBI taxonomy): domain Eukaryota; kingdom Metazoa; phylum Arthropoda; class Collembola; order Entomobryomorpha; family Orchesellidae; genus Orchesella; species Orchesella flavescens. The sequence continues at coordinate 32,565,579 of OZ035954.1, read as the reverse complement.
TCAGGTTAGATTTTTTTCAAGTGTATCCTCAGTAGTTATTGAAGCAAAGCATCTGCAATAACCTGTCAGGTTTAGCTATCGTTTCGCAGGTGGATCCGTCGGGACATTGACGAGATCGGGTTTTGAATATTTTACGTTTCATTTTAAATAATTTAATGCTTCACTACTTAACTATAACTATATCTACATAGCCTTTGTAGTTCCGTATTAATTAAGATTTCTTAATATATTCTTTGTTGCTGCTATAGGATTCTCGGGAAATAACAGTAACGACAACCCTTGGGGTGTGATGCGTGATAGTAGCCCCTTATGGTCGAGTAATCCTTGGGGTTCTTCTGGATTAGATGCTCCAGATCGTGCCACCCCATCAAGTCTCAATTCTCTCTTGCCAGGTGATCTTCTCGGAGGAGAGTCTGCCTAAATTCTCAAGCTCTAAACACATACAACTTAACAAAGCCACAAGACTTCTAGTTTCTTTGGACGACCCGTTCTGAGCTATGAAAGGGTCTCGAATTTTAATTGACTTCAATGGAACAGGTTTTTGAAAAAAAAACAATTTTTAATGAACTTAATACTTGGAACTATAGTAGGGTATTAGTTTCACAGTGTAGAAATCAAGGTAATTCACAAACGTTAAATTACCTTACTTTTAATTGAAAAGCCCATCTACAAATGATGGAGGTGATGATTAATAATATATATTACATACCGAAGCATTTGTTTTTGACTGGTCCGTACCAATAGAAAATATAATATTAATGATTTTATCATTATGGAAGCATGACTATATTTTAGTTATATAAATTAACTGTAAGAATATCATGATGCTGTCGTGTAGTTTTAATCTTCTCTGAAATACGTAATGCTTTCATCTTATTGATTTAAGTATGCACGGAAGTATCATTTTGGAGTTTGTAGACTGTTATATTGTGCTGTGCTATATGGGGTACCGATGCAATGATCCTCTCATAATTATAATACATAATGTAAGTTACGAATGTTTTAACATTATAAGCTGCAATATGCTTGAAATTTAATCTCTTTTAGCTGTAAAATGTCTGATGCTTTATTTTCCTTTGAACAAACTGATTTCACTGTGCCGATATATGAGTGCTTTTAAATGTTGTAGTAGTCTTCTTTACTTCGTTCGTATTGCATCCAAAAAATTCCAGTTACCTTCATATTACTGTCATGAATTGGTGACATATTATCTTCATTACCTAGTTCAAATCAGCATTCTCATATTTTCCTCCATCATCATAGAAAGATTTACAAAACCTCGGTTCTCGAGCATTTCCCTCTATGACATCAGCGTCGTCCTTCTGATGACTTGATGAAGATTTTTTTTTTACTACAGACTGATTCAAACCGGCAGCTATATTGAGGATCTGATGAAGGTTATAATAAATGGGTGTGAGTATACCATATCAGGCTGCCATATAAAACTAATAACTATAAAAATGTACCTCTTTCTAATTTCTGCCCTATCTTCAAAAGTATATCACAACATGTTCAAACTTTTCGTAGTTCTTGACCTCATATCCAACAGTACTACTATTTAGGATTGTTTAAACGAATGACTACAGTATGCATGCATCGATAAGTTTCCATACTTCTGCACAAAATAATCTTGAGAGCTCTACAGACAAGAATTTGATAAACTTGGCAGTTTGGCACAATAATTTGGTTTATTCATCACAACACAATAGATTGCAAACACTCCAACTCCAAGTTTGTTTGTTCATTTCCATTTAAAAAAACCTTGTATTGTTTTTTGGTGCATCATTTATTACTATTATTCATTATTTAGGTTATTTCCTTTCGCGTGAACACCCATTCAAATATAATAATAATAATATTATATTGATCTCATGTGTATTATTCCTCGAAGAACTAATTTTAGAGTCTTTTAGATAGATAAGTAGTATCGTCAATATGTTTTACTATTAAAATATATAATTATAATTATTTTTTAGGCTTAGAAGTGCATTTGAAAGATCTAAGCCAGCTTAGACTGAACGCATCGAATGTGGGGATAAAAGGGTTGTTTTTTTGTTTTGTTTTTTGTAATTCTTTCAATTCAATCTTCCAATTTTATCACCTGAAAATTTCATCACTGGATCCATTTTGTCTTTGTGATGTTTGCATATAAATACATACATTATTTCATATAGTTATCATTATTTAATTCACCAACGTCCTGTGAGTACTGCCATAGGCAGGTTTGAAAGATAAACTGACTGATTTCCATAACCATCTTTGCTAGTAACAAGGTGCAAATTTACCTAAATGTAGTTTTTTTTCGACTGTATTTAGATGATACTAATCATGATAATTTCATAATACCATATCGTAAGGACAAAACAAATGCAGATGAACATATTAGGTGCATTAATAAGAGACACTACAAGGAAACTCATATGGCAAAGTTAATTTATGTAGGTGCAAGTTTGAGAGAGAAAAAACTCTAATGAGACTAGAGAAAAAAGAAGGCAGGAAAATTCCACAAAAAAACCTTATAAAGAAAGTGTATAATGGCATGCATATGGCAAGTATATTGGGAAAGTTTAAAGACTGCCTGAACTGGTATTGTGGTATAAACTGATTGTGTAACTTGTCTACATGCAGAAAGAGCATATATATTATATATACCTTTGATTATAGCAGCTCACCCAAAGCATATTCCTTGATTTGCATAAGCATATATACATTTTAAAAAATGTGACTGATCATACGAATCAATAATGAAAGCATTTTCATACGTTTGAATCGAATGCATTATTAAAAAATATTACCACACAAAAAAAATCAAATCTCAATAAGGCTGACCATAATACAAACAAAACTGCAATTTTACCTTATTCTATCCAAATATTATGCAGATGAAATGGAAATTATTACTAATGTGTGCGGAAAGTTATCATATTCTGGCCAAAGAATGTGTTTTAGGTTAAATATGAGCCGGCAAGTCAACACCTTAACTAACAGCTCATGGAAATTGCCTTACATTCGCAAATGAGCCAGAAATGAAAATACATCATGCAAAAAAAACTTAATCATGTATACATATTAAATTGTATACTTCTCATGAAATTTGAATCTTATGCTAATCAAAGCATTGAACTCAAGAAAACGATACAAAAACTGATAATAGTCCAGAGAACGTAGTTCTATACAAAGAAAGAAGCTACCTGTGTAAATATGCATTTCGTGCAATTACATTTGTACGTGAGTATATTTGACAAATTACATTGTTGCCAACAGTATGAAGTACGAAGTACTATTACAATACAAATATGTGCATAACTTTACTCTTGTTTTACTACAAAACAATAATAATGCTATATAGTGTAATAATAATAATACCTACCACATTAATATATATATACATATATTCTCATAAACTAAGATTCTATACATAGGGATAAGACATTCATTAAAAATATAGACGCAGTTAGTGTTAATTTATGTTTCATAAAGTGAGCAATTTTCCAGTGATATTATCAACACACCATTGTGTAATCATTTATTATTATAGACTATATAAGGGCTAATAGTTATGGACTACATGTAGTGGAAAAAAATATACCATGATGTATACATTTTAGAATCCTGGTAGGTTAAGAAAAAGGAAATACTTTGCTTTAAAAGGTTTACTTAAGGGAATAGAGAGAGAAGTATGCATGAGAGGAATCGAAGGATGAATTTAATGTCAGAATATTGACGAATGCAGAATGTTTCTGTACAGTATTTTCATTGGGTTTCTATTAGCACAAGCACATTCAAAGATACATATATACATCATACATATAGCAGCGTGCTAAATCAATAGCAAGGCTTAGGTTTCGACCTACAGCTATACTTTTTTCATTTCAGGCAACAGGTACTACATACTACTACAATTGGAAGAAATGCAACGACAAATTCTCAAAAGGCTACATTAAATCGTGATTTCTTTAGAATGATCGAATCATGTCAGGCGTCAGGATCTAAGTCAGTTAATAAACGCTTTGCTATAAAAAAAATGTAGGCAAACATTGAGAATCTTGAAAAAGTATTGAGGTAAAGAAGCCAGAATATAAAGCAGACTAGTTTACCAACCTTCATCTATATCGATACTCATTACAAAATGAGCTTTATAAATATTTCATTACCACCTGAGGAAAGATACAAATTGAAAGTCATCCACTATTTGTTGAAGTCAGTTTTGCAGGGATGAGAAAATCCTAGGGAATTTTCTTTTTTATAAAACCACGTGTTCCGCCATGTAATACGTATGGCATTTTAACATTCAGAGTACAGTGGTATCAAATGGTGTCTATCAAATAACATGAAAAAATAACACAGACTTATGGACTTGAGACTAGATTTGTAGCAAAAATGCATTTCTTATACATACTTACATGATTTTTTTGCATTTAATGAAAGCAACAAAAATACAGATCAAATAGTAAATACTTTTGTTCTGCAGAACCAAAGAAAGAGAGGTTATTAAAAAGTGAATAAAACAAGCAATACAGCAGAGGATTAGCGTTTGCTTGAAGAAAAAAATGCTCCTACAGATCTGACATGCTGTTGTATATGTCGGTCTATGAGATACATACATAACCTTTATAATCATTCGAATAATGGTGAGCAATCCCATTCATTTAATAGATTGTTACTTTCATCGTCATGAACATGATAATACTTTATGATTGTCACTGTTGATGAGTCATTTTTCAGGGACTGATTAACTAACAATAAGACTAGAAAATAAGTGTTTTCAATTAGGTAGGTTGATTATGTAAGGTCGAAAATAGAACTTAAAAATCTGACACTGTGTGTAACCATTAGTCATATTAAGAAGGGTATTTGTATGATGACATTTAAAATTAAGTATATTATCGGATAAGTAGCGTTACAAGATGGTTGCATGCTTTCTCCAGCATGCATACATATGGGCATCCTTCACAAGAGGGAATAATAATATACTGCTAGTTCAACAATGCTGTACTACTGTTCTACATTAACTGATCTATGAAACCAGAAGGAATGAAATTCGATCTTTATTAACTGCAATAATTATTATTATTAATCAAGTTTTATTTTTATTCTATATGAAGTCACTGTAATTCACTTTCCAGTCTTTTTGTTGTTTTGAAAATATCGATTGAAATTCCAGTGTTGATTCTTTCTCGTATTTTTTATCACACTTTCATCTAGATTAATACTTTCGTTTTCGAATGCTGACTAATTTGGCAATTTTATGGATTCGTAAGCGTCTTTCTTGTGATTTCATCAATTCCAGTCTTCTTAATGCCAAATGACTAAAAATATGGATGCGTGCGTAGGTACTTTTTACCTGGATTTCGCTCCTAATATTTTCGAATATATGCCTATTGTGTATGTTTACTTATTGCCTACAGCGAGTGTTTGCATTCTAAACTCTGTGAACGGTCAGTGGTCAGCATGAAAAGATGCTATGAAAATTGGTTTGGTATGCAGCAGAAAGAAAAAGTGTACGTATTAGATGCAAGTAAGTGAGGTGTTTTCTACAAAAGACACTCGGGTTGAAGTACAAACTATTATTATTATTACTACTAATAACTTGGCTAAGAAATATTATAATAATGTATAAGTTTATAGTACTAATTTTAGGATGGGAATTTCAGGTTCATAATAATGTCGATGCTATAGAAAGCGAATCCAATCTTTAATCAAGACAATTTTTAGTTTTGAATCGCATCGGGAATTTACAACGTCAGATCCGGGGTCAGAGAATTTGGTACTTTATATTTTAATTTGAAAAAAATTCACCGGTTTAAGGATTGAGAATAATTAGGTGGTTTAGCTTCCGAGTTCCGAATTGCCTTTTGATCCGAAAGTATACATGCTGCATGTGACATTGGTTAGTTCCTTAAGTTAAGTTTGCTCAGTTATCAAGACATGACTTTTGCGATTAAGTGAATGGATATTAGCAATGCTGGTTTAGAAATCAAATATTTTGATTTCAAGTTCAACTCTTACGATCTGAGGCTAAATCCATGTATCAGCGTTCCACAATTTTTCTGGTAGGAATTTCCATTACGCTCAGTAACTGATTGTATTTTATGGTTTGTGAAATAATTACTAGGTGCTCTGCTGAGAAAGCGTACAATATTTTAGAGTTGTTGATGTCGTCAGTAGACTTCATTTTTGGATTGTGTTTGTTAACAGTGATAGATACATCTATACAAAATGATTTTAGTTCATTTTAACAAAATGCTCATTTTAGACCTCCAAATAGGAATTCAATTTTATAAATTAGGGAACCCTAATTGAGTAGAAAGACCAATAATTAGTAATTAATATGTATTTTGTTGAAGACTTTTATTATTCCATCATTAATTAGCCCGGACAGAATGTGATTTACAATTTTACAATATTAATTATAGAACTGTCAGTTTTGCCTACACATTTTTCCCACCTTGAGTGTATTACTGCTTTATGTATACCATACCGTCTAAACCCTGGTGATTACACCAGTCCTGTCATCATGGACAATATTGAATATATCTGGTTATTGGAGTTCCGGCCTTGGTACAAAAAAATCTAAATGCCTAGAAATATGCATAGAATTATATAGGAAAAGTTCATTAGAGATATTATACAACTAGCTAGCATTACATTTGTTTGACAGCATTGACAAAGAGTATGCAATATGATAAGAAATGATGATGAGTTGATGCTTGAAAAAATTTAGATGAGGATTATCAAATGTGAGACCAACAAAGTGATTAAAAATCGGCCGTTATTATGTATTTCTCTAACAGATATTTGGATAAAAGATTCTCGATTAACTAATCTCATTCACTAAATAAGATTCCTTGCCTTTAGAATGCATTAACCATGTTCCTTATAAATCAGCCAATATTAGAATTTCAAAAATTTAAGCGGTTTCACGGAAAAACTCATATTGTATAGAACAAGTCCTTTAATCGAAACTTGCCATTTGTTACCAGTCGTTCGCCAGCGAGGTATTAGTAAAGCAATCACTTCTTTTTTGTTGTAGCTACTAGGTTTAATATTGGTTTTACTACAATTGGTTTAAAATTGTTACTTTTCAATACTAAAGACACAAAAATTAACCTGAGCATAAAGTGAGGATGAAAGGCCAATGACGATCTCTTGAGATTATTTTTAAAAAACTGTCCACGATTGAGCTAAAAACTATTTAAAAAACTACAAAATTTCCGTCTTATATGTAATGTTTTTAACTTGTGAAAATCTCAATCGTTTTAGTCAAAAACTCTGAAAACAATGATGATTATAAGTGATCTTAATTAAATAGTGTGCTGTGGTTCTTAGTAGGGTACACTGTTAAGAAATACATTTTATAAAAAAATGCTGCTGCTTATAATCCACCTCTTCTGTGGACACTTTGCTTCAATTTGTTTCATCCTTCAACTTCATTGATTGCAATCGTACTAGAGTGTACTTAACAACTGAATCATACCATACTGGGACACAAAGTTAAATCAGGTTTTACCAAGTGGCATGCATGGAATCGAATAACGTTTTTGCTGTGATGTTACATAACTAATTGTAAGGTTATAATTGCTAAGTTTTAATCATATCATATCATGGTTTTAGGTGTAGCACTTCAAATTATTGTTTTTTATTCTAATCATACATTTTTCATTGGCTCCATTCTACTTATATTGTAGTAATGTCATTCAATTCATCATTTTATGTAGTTATTAGTACACACGTATGCATTTATACATAGGGCATCATCACCATCAACTCCATCATCAACTCCCAACATATATTTCCTGCTGTTTTAATACCTCAAACATAATAATGTTGCTAATTTTTTGTGTCAATTTTTCTTGTTTTTAAAAAAAACAGTATTGCCAACCGAACTCGAAATGGTGCAAAGAGACAAAAAATACTTACTTTTAATTTTTGTGCTAATTTATAGTACTAACTCCACATCCAATCTGTTAATTGATTCGTTCAGATTCAACGAAAAGATATTATCACGCCCCTTACCTACTGATTACTTTTTAAAAACTATTCAGGCAAAGAAAAAAAAGTTAGGTGAGGTGAGTAAAAAATAGTATTCAAACTGGTGGCTTTCATTAGGCATCTCCATACAACAGTGCATAGATGTAGTGGTAGATTTTAATAATTAGCTTTACTCTACAAACCATGTATTATTTTAACACAATGTCAAATGTGTTGTATTTTTACCTGAAATCAGTGGAGAAATTAGCGTCATTTTACTCAACGAAGAACCTCTCAAAACGATCATCACACTTCATAATTTTTGCCTTGTCATTTCATTTCATACGTAAAACGTACACACACATTGCATACAAATAAAAATATCGTTACACCTGCCATGGCATACCATTAAATAGTCAGATCAATCATGTCATTCGTTCTAGGATTAATTCTATAGATGTTAGGTTATTTTACTCTAAAAGTTAACTATATTTAGAATCATTCATATCTTATTTGATAGCCTTAATAAAAATTCTATGCATTCATCCAGTTGTTGCGGGTTAATAGGTGTGCAAATTATGTTTAGTCTTAAAGATAAGGAAAATAAATACACAGCTCATTTACTATTATTTTAACTCATATAGAACAAAATACCCCCCCAAAAAAACATTAAATCATGATAACATTCAGTAAATAATTGCCACTACTAAATATGGTAGGAGAACATGCGTGCAGACTTGTGGGTTCGGTGTAGTTAACCCATTACCTGTTTTGAAAAAAGTCAATTGTGCCACTTGCTATAAGGACGAAGAAATACGTTACAAAGCCGTTGTACTTCCAGGTTAATAATTCAAGATAAGTTTTACTTTAGTTTATTGCTAGATCTAAGCCTTTTCGGAAATAATTAGTATTAGAAGATTTTGCCGTATGCTTTATTATGCAGATGCAGATATAAGATTGGTATGTTTATGATTGATTACTATCAACCATGGTGTGTATATATTGGGTTGTAGCTACTCTTCATGCAAGCTTTTGGCATCTAATGAGTTGTGAATGGAGTGATTTTGTTAAGAAAGCGCATTTTACTGAAGTAAGAACGTGTTCAAAAAATAAATAAATTGGCTTTCAGGCTGCTTAACCGCAATATTTTATAAAGAAAAAAACCATGCTTATATTTTAAAACGACGACATCACATCACCTAGTATAACATTAAAAGTTATTATTATTGTTTAGTTAGGTATTCAGGTTCAGGTTATTTTGCCATCATCATATCGGTCATTTACTATTATACTGAATGAAGTGATCAGTGGAGTGGAGAAGTTGATTTTATGTCCTGTTGTGATTTGTGAAATTATTAGTTTCCTTTTGCTTTAGTTCAGGTAATTATTATTAAGTACTAAGCTAGAAGAAAACACTTTTACGATTTAACTAAACCGCGAGGAGCTGTACATCATGCAGTTTGATCTTTAATGTCCATGTTTTTATTTTGCAATCAGACCCCTGTGATACATATACATTTATACTGATAATAATAATTATTTAATTGCTTTTAAAGAGGATAAAATGGTGACCTGTTGATGACTATGACTATAAAATTATATCTCAATCGCTCACCACTTTTTATTCACTATTCTCGCCAAATCTTTTTTTGCTTGTCTTGGTTGCACAGATAAAACAAAACTTATTGCTCTGAATATACACATAACATTTTATTAAATACTTGTATGTATTTGGGTTTTTAAAAACAGTCATAATTTTGCGTTTCCTATATGTTCGCAATTATATAAAGAAAGAAAAAAAAAGAAAAAAAAAGTTTTATTTCATGGATCTGATATATATACAGCTTGTTACAAACGTATGAGACAGAGAAAAGCAACAAACGGGTGCGTTTTTTCATGTACTTTTCGTCCTGGTCTACAATTTTTTGACTCACTTTCACATAATATAATGTGTCCAAAGAGAAGAGGATTGCTGTAAATAAGGCCCTCTGCAAAAAGTGCCTGAACACAACAATATTAATACATAAATGGCATTTTATTTCAAGTCAGGCTTACTTTAAATGAAAAAAATCACGCACTTATTATTTTTTAAAGAATGTAAATATAATTTTTAATTTAAGTTATGGACATCAATATCAATGATACATATGTGGTTCACTTTGTAAGTTCACTTTTATTGCTAATTTTTAGTTTGAATCCATAAACTTAATGATATATAGGACACAACTACTGCATTTTGTCGCTTGAGCTACATATATTTCAAAGCTTAGGGGTATATTTGGGAATCTATAAGACCGATAAATAAGCAATGCAACAGTCGCTTACATCTGAAAGATGTTGTTTTTGTTAAATTGATGGTTACTACTGATGATTGTTATATAATTTGTGAAGTGTTTTAATGTACCTCTTTGAACTTTTAAAATGATTACCAACCAACCAAGTTTTACGAAAATAATAAGTTTTTCTGCGCGTATAAACACGTTCTGTGTAGGAGAAGTTCGGACGATTTTAAAAGAAATAACCTCGCGTTTTGCGAAATACTTAAGTTTATAAATGTAGGTATTATTATTAACTAGTGATAAAAAATTCATTCATTGATTACTTTTAATTATTTTATGACAGTGCGAGTGGTTTTAAGAAAACAGAGCTGAAATATAGTTGCTTATTAAAGACCTATTCAAGTATTTCAGGAAGGGAATGATATAAAAAAGTGTGTTTTGGTGTGATACATTAAAAAGCTATAAACCAAAATTGAAGTAAACAATAGCTACCGATATACTTATAACAGCTTGAATACCTCAATGGCTCAACAGTTTCATTCATAGTAGTGTGGACCGTTTTTAATCTTGACGGAAATGTCGCAACATTTAAAAAAAAGATATAGACGAAAAGTATTGCTTGAGAGGAAGCTCCTGAATTAAAAAGTATTGTTGATGGCATCCAAAATGGTTTAGCCCAAAAATGAGCCAAAAAGTTTAATGCTGTATTGAGCCTCAAGCTATACACAAACACACAGTGTAAATGTATATAAAAAATATCTGATGGTAAGCCTCACACATATAATAATAATAATAATATGTTAACTATTATGCATCAAATGTACTTTCTTCTGATCATCCACCAATATATTATTATTATAATAATTTTACATACAATACATTATGATTTGATTACATTACATGTGTAATTATTATCTGACCTAGTGATAATTATTATGCTTATACTTTATTACAACATAAATACAATTATTATGATTCACTATTATTATTATGTGTACTGTTTATGTTATCATTATTATTATTAATTACAACTGTGTATGTATTATTAAATCGTGTTTTAATTTGATTTTTCTTTTTGTTTTTTATTGCATTTATTTTTTCATATGATTTTGCTTGGAATGACCTTTTCATTTTACATTGATTTTCCTCTCCAAATGGCAAAACTCTCTGACCTCGGATTCTGATTCAACCTTATCATCGACTCCATATGCAATTCAGTGTTATTCTACTTAATGAGACATTGTGTAAGACGAAAGATAAACTTTTGATGTTCATAGTTTTCCTCGAAATAGAAAGTGAATATTACTAACTAACATGTAGGATAGCCAGTCAAATCAAAACTAATCGTAAGTACTTCTCTATGCAGTTTTACATCCCAGTTCACAATACCGAAGTCTATTCACGTTTAATGCCAGCCAGATATAAAGATGCATCTTACATAATATAGAGTCTGTTTTATCTTTCTTATTTCTTTTTAGAGTTAAATACATACAATAAATAATGCCATATAGTGTATTCAAACTGAAAAACAGTGTGATCAAGATGTTGTACCAAGGAGGTAATTGTATAGCTTCCGGATTCTTGTAAAAAAGGTATTTGGAAAAAGGATTTGAAACGTACGCGACAACAAATCAAAATAATAGTGTACGTGAACTTTCTCCTTTGAAATTCACAGTGCAATATCAAAAAATAAACATTCACAACAAATATAAAATATCATGTGAGAGAGACGACAACGTAAAAAGATTTATGGACGACTTATAATATCTTCTTGTCATAAACTTTACTCCAGTGAAATGTTGTTCTTCTGTATTTAACAAAAAACTGACCATATTTGCCCAACTCAAATAAGATTGACGAAGCCCTTCAACTTACATACAATGAAAATTAAAAATGAAACGTGCTGACTATATGCTGATAATGACAGTAATAATTTGGCTAAAAAATAACTACTCTTTTCAACCAAATCGTACCACAGTCAGTCCTGTGTGCTGTGAGATTAAATAAACATACCTGTAATATGTAATACAATTTTTTTTTGAAAATATATAATATATTTGTGAAATTGTATAATATTATAAGCGTAAGGATACTTTTACGTTTAGGAAAATACAATCAAGATTATATAGTTTGATATTAATGCAAATGCAACTACAATTTAGTTTAACTAACAAAAAAACATGCCTCAGAGACCTTTCACGGCCAATGTCTACAAAAGTAAGGTTGCATAACGTCAACGTATCTTTGTGAGTATGTACTACTACTTTATCTTGAACCAACCATCGTACGGGATGCTGGAAGTGCAAATAGTTTCACCCTTCATGCAATATTACACAGACATGATTTGAATATAAAAAATTATAATAGTTAATTACTACATAACACAATAGGCCAGTAGTCGCTCAATGCCAATGCTTTCTATTCGTATTGACTGACATGCGCCTAATTATTCATAGAACTTGTAAGAGAATGCTCGGTTCCAATAAATTTTAACGAGAATTATCTCTGCAACTGTAATAAATATTGACCATCCGCAGTCTACCTTGTCATTTATGGTACATTATAGTTAAAAGTAAATTTTATGCATACAGTTTAGGATAAATATACATAGGATAAATCATAATCTATTGTTAATGTATCGTATAAGAAGATGCTCTGTTTAAGATACTGCTTAGATTTACCACGTGTTTAAGCAAAAGTGTAATGCAATATCGCAAATTCCTATTGGCATTGCGTATCATTAACATCAAAACATCATGATGGAAAGCATATTATATGAATTTACAACCAATTTAGAGCGTTGAAAATGCAATACGGAGCTTTCGTACATTTCCCTAAAAAACCGCATCGAGTTTTCCTACATCCTTTTTATCAGGAAAAGGCATGTGTTATTGAGTACGTCAGCATCAGCAATTCATTTAAATACGTACTTTGTATATGCATATCTGGAGCTTACTGTATATTGTGTCTAAAAGAAAGTATGCAATGAATAATAGTCTCCAGCAAATAGTATCATATAATATGCGTATCGTTAGTTTAGTCTAACTCTCCCGTTGACATGCTCATCGTATACTCTTGATGAAAAAGCTATGTGATAAGTTGTCTCGTGGTAAGATAGAGCTCTAAAAATAACGTAGCTCTAACAATATATGATATAGTTTATCTGTAAAAAAAATACAAAAAAGTTGGAGCATTTTCATCTCTACTTTTATCAACTTGTTAGGTATAGAGGGGCTTCTCATCATTATGCCCACCTGATAAGACGAATTACTCTTAAGGTAAATGTACCCAACACATACAATTTTTTTTGTATGCGTGTATGACATAAACTAGCAATGGTGCCTGATAATTTGGCCACCTCTCTAGTAAATACTGTGTTATCTGACCTGACCAGTTTGCCGAAAGAAGCACGCTTAGCAAAGCGCATTTACAAAGAAAACTATGTAGGTATGACAGTGTAATACCGGCCTAAAAAAACAAAAAAAAAGGGAACGGTTGCCCGTTGAATTCCTTACAATTTTGAAATCATCTTCAGATTTCATTTACCTACTTGTTGATATTTTGACTTCACCCCAGTTTTAATATCCACAGTAGAATGTTTTCTTCTTCCTTGGAAGAGAAACTAAATACGATCAACAAAGAACATCTTTAATCTTTAAAAAAAAAGATTTTAAGAATACTTGACTTGTATTCCTCTGCACTGACTAATCGAATGGAAAATGTTTAAACTCAAATGTTTGTGATTGACATTGTTGCTAGCATTTAACTATTGTATAAAAAAATATTATCACTGCAGTATCGAGTATCGACTGCGTACTTAAGTATACATATAAAAAATAGAGAGAGAGAGATCCTTTTGGCAGGACGAAGAAAGGAATCTTACTTGAAGTCTTTTGAATCTTGACAATGTCGTTGACAAAGAAAAATGAAAAGCTTGATGCGAAAAAAATGGTGTAGCATTGTATTTTATGAGGAAAGTAATACTAAAACCACAGCCATTTTTTGTGAGAAAATGAAAAATGTCAAAATTGCAACATATGAATTAGATTATATATGGACACATATATATTCTCATATCTCTATTACAAAACAAAAACTACCATAACGTTCTGTAGAGGATAAGCAGGGACAATTGATATAAGTCTGTTGTACATGAAACATACCTATGTAGTATCTAAATGTCACAGGAACAGGAGCACAGTGCAGCAGAAAGTAATATGAAAAAAAAAACGTTTGCTTATAAAAAAACTCAAATTGTGTCTTCGATGGATAGCCAAATATTTGTAATAGGCAGATTGATTACTTATGTAATATATTGTTAAATAAATTAGTAGATATTATTGATGGTAAAAGATTATACAATATTAAAATATATTTACTTACACTTGTCTAAGTAGAGTTAAGAATTTAGTGGGTAGAAAGAAATAATACAGTGCTTAAATTTTAGGGACTTTCTTCATCTCTTAACCCTGGTCCAAACTTTGTGCTCTACAAAAAAGAAATTAGTGCTATTGTACACACTTCCTCTGTACACGCACACGAAACAGAACTAAAAGAACACTTTGAAAAAAGTCTTTATAGCTCGGACTCTCATCTCATCAGAATATTCAAGAATGTAAAAAAATGATTATTAAGAAAATCCATATTTTGGAACCTAAACAGTTTTAGTAGGGTCGAATCGATAATACTAATCCGAGCAATAATAATAATTTATGGAAAGAACTGACAACGCTCCAATTTGTTTGGCTTGTCAATTTTTTTCTCTCTTATAAACAAAAAAAGTGTTATTATCAGAGTAACATGTGCAATCCGTATGAACCTTCTTGCTAGTTTCACAATCTATAGGGGTAAATAATTCTCTAAGGTGTATTTTTAAGGCATATACTCTTACAACTAAATGTATCTTTTCAGTCTGCTAAGTATTTTTGGGATTAAGGTGCATCGTT
This sequence comes from Orchesella flavescens, assembly GCA_964034955.1. Lineage (NCBI taxonomy): Eukaryota > Metazoa > Arthropoda > Collembola > Entomobryomorpha > Orchesellidae > Orchesella > Orchesella flavescens. Next base: position 32,550,383 of record OZ035954.1, on the reverse strand, counting down.
ATATATATATTAATTAGGTGTAGATTGAGTGAGATAGGGTACAAAAACTGATATCATCCAATTAATACATCGCAGGTGTGCCTCAGCAGTGTAGACTGTTTAACAAAGAAAAAATGTTATCATCTTAAGTTGCATCATCAAATATAAACCAAGAAAAACCATACATCATTAAGAATTTATTAAAGATTGTAAACTTAAGTTTTCCTGAGTTTTTTGTACGATTTTTGGCTTTACTTTAATACACAAAAAAGCAGCATATTTGTGATCTAAATTGATTATTTTTTTGAGTCTGAAAAAGAAACTAAAAATAATTTCTAAAATTTTTATAAAAATCAAATGCAGAGACGAAGTGAAATAGCTAATTAATGTATTGTAATATTATGTACAATCGAAATTTTAATTGGGTGCATTAAAAAACATTAGCTGATGATGATGATGATGATGATGATGATGATGACGACGTGCTGACGATGAGGCTGCATTTTACGCTGTTGGATCTTTAGTACTTAATACCATACCGTGTTATGTAGAGTAATAATTAAAATAAAGTAGCAAGAGGAAAAACTAACATCGACATTACACATCCTTAAGTGTCAACGTGTACGAACTCACTTTCATTCTTCATCTTTCATTACAAAAAGAAGCGAAAATGTACGGTATATGTTACATAACTATTTAACTTAACGTTATACTCATGTAGCTATATATTTAGTCAAGGTATATAATAGTATATATACGATGCAACCTTATAAAACGTGCGAAATTTTCAACTTCAATGACTGAATGTGCTCTATCTGTGTCTTTTTGGCGTGTAGTAGAAATTTTAGCTATCTGCTTTCGTCCAATTTACAAAAAAACATTTGACATTGAATGTGATTCAGTGTCTGATGATAAAAAAAGATTTCCACAGTTAAAGCGAGAGAGAGAAAAAAAAACCTACTAAAAATAGAGTAATAAATCAAAAGGCTCGATAGTAAAGTAAACATTTCAGTTATTGCATTTCATCTTTCCATTAGTGTTTAAAATCGAATAAAACTAACTAACTATACCTAATAAGTTTGTGAGAAATAGTGAAGGGAGAAAGTTTTCATGAGCTCGTACAAAATGGTGTTGCATTTCATTTACCTAACACCCTTAATACATGTTATCCTTAACATTAAATAACATATAAAATGTAACAACATATTCTTAACATAAGATAAGCTTATTCATAAGAATATATATATACTATAAATTACATAATAACTGGAGCTAAAATGCTGAATGTACTTGCAAAAACGTACGTTGTGAAACGGAAACTCTGCATGATACTTATTATGATGGTGATGAAGGATTATAAATAGGAGGATAGGTTTTAGCATGAGTATTAATTATAGTAATAATTACTTTACTGCCTTCACACTTCAATCAAAAACACTTTAATCACCACTATATATTCACTAGCCTCAAAAACTATGAACTAACCAAAATAATATGCACGCGATGGTGAGTCATTGACAAATTTAGAGTTTATTTAAAAAGAAAAGTCATACGTGGCGGGTCAGGTTATGGACAAAAAATGCATTTTTAAATGTGCCATCATTTCTGTCTACTGATCATGAGCCCAAGTGCACATAATTAAAGGTGATTCGGTAGTTTAAACTTCGAATGAGAATGTAAAAAAAAACGATGTACTTCCTAATCTGCACTGCTTGATATTATTACCACCTATCTATATACAATATACTATACTGCTAGTTTTTAAGTGGTAGATTTTAAATGTTCAAAACATTTTCCTGTATTTTGTGCTTTTCTCAGCATGTAATTAAATTGCTATGCAGTATTTAATAAGAACAATGATATTTATGTGAGCTATAGTTAGATACATAAATGTACAGAACACTCATATCTCGAATTAATTGTTGAGAACCCCAAATCCAATCAAGCTTTGAGCACATTCTTCGGTGAGATCTTTTACAAACATGATGATATGGTAAGTGGTCTGATGACAAAAAACCTTTGTTTCTTCCTTTTCTCTATAATATACAAGTAATAATAGTATCCGCCTCTGATTTGACCAAAAAAACTTTAACTGTCTGACGGTCAAACGTTTTGACATGAGTTAGGAAAAAATCATTGATTACTTCAAAAAAATCATTACGTATTTACATACCGAACCAAAAAGAGTTTTCTGTTGTTGTTAAAAAAAGAAGCAATCCTGATATACAACGAAACTACATATTTAAAAAAAAATCATTACACACAAACAATATCTTCTAAATTACAATTTTTGTATGCCACCCAGTGCAGTCAGCAGGTATTCCATTTACTAATAAATTACTATGCATATTTAGAGAGCTTATACCTGATTCTTCTGTGACGATCATGTATATGCTATATTGTTTAGCAGTGAAAAGCAAAAAAAAAATAATATGATCAATCATTGGCCTGAGATTTTACTTTTTAAAGAGATATACATACATACATACATACATACATAACATGACTTTCACTGAACAACTTTGAAGGACTTTTTTGTGTGACTGCAAACAAAAAAAGAATGATAAATAAAACTCGATAACTGATATTGCCAAAATCGGACTACAGAAAACACAATTTATTAGATTTTTTAGTTGATTTTGTTTGTGTATTTTTGTGAGGGCACTAAAATTTATTATTAATGTGCCTTCCTTCTAAAGAAAACTCATTTATCACCAGTGATTCAAGACAAGAATGAGATGCTAGGATTTGTAAGTTTTAGAATTTCTTGACGCAAACCTTTCTGTCACGATATATAGTAGTTGTGATTTATAGCGTACGATAATGGAGAATTTTTTCGGAAAAAATAACATGTTGTTTTTAACCTTTGTTGAGTGAATTTTAGGTTGAAATTATCAGGCATGACTCAGGACAGGAATATCTTGCGGTTCCTCATGAGAATTACCTATAGGACCTACCTATACATTTGCTTTCAAATGTCATTCCAAACCGTTATATGATATTGATTAGGAGGAATATAAATTATAAATACCTACATTTAATTGCACAGATTCAGTGATCAAACGGACGGATTTACATATTGGGACAGTGTACGTACGTACACACACATTGCATTGTAGTGAAAGTGGCAGCTACTTCGTTAAGTTTAAGGCACATATAATCTATGATAAAATGATTCTAGTCAAATTTCCAATCTTTTTTATTGAAGTATTTTATCTTAATCTCATTTTGATTCGATTTTGTAGCTTTTGACCACAACGTGCCTTTTCTAGTCAACCGATATACGAAACTAATGCACAAAAACATTTTGATTTCCAAAAAGAAAAACACGTTTATTTTGCTGGAGACTATATAAGTTGGTAGTAGTAGCCAACAGCCAAACTACAGAATTGTTGTGAGCTTTTCCTTTCCAGTCCCTTTATCTTGCTCATTTATTTGGTATGGCTCATACTCATAATAGTACTTACGTATGTGAACGTGTGGGATATCGGTTATAGAACAAGAATAAAATGTCCCTATATTTTCAAAGTCGTATATCGAGTTGTTTGCGTGGCCTGCATAAAATGGGGTATTCTGTTAGATTAATGTTTAGGGTAGGAACGTGTGCTTCTACTTGTTAGACGTGTACTATCCAGTATGTGTGAATTTGAGGCAACAGCTTTACAAATATCGACACATATTCGTCAAGTACCTGATGTAAAAAATATGTTTAACTTAATAATAATAATACATTTTAATACTACAGTTACAGTTAGAAATATATAGCAAGTTATTTAGACAAGGTTTCAAGTTCCAAATTGGCACTGGTGACTTGACATCTTGATAACTCTTATTAAGTATATATTAGTCAAGATTAGTTTACAGCAGGCCTGGAAGGTACAACTAAATAACGAAAAATTTGCTGTTTTAGGGAAAATATAATATGATATGTGTACCTGCTGCACTTTCAGTGATCTTGTGTTCTAAAACAAAACTATAATCAGCTCAGCCAGCAGCATATTGCATAATATATGACTCTTTGTGCTCTTGAGATTGACAAGATGATGCAGGATTCAAGAAGTAATAACAAAAAGTAATATTTATTAAAATAAACTGCAGCAGATTGTTTAGTTTTTAGTGAGAAAAAACGAAACTGTATTCCCTTTCGTCTTTATGCTTCATATACGACGAAAATTACATGGTTTTATTAGTGGCAATATGATCAAATCAACGATATCGTTTCAGTAGATGGAATAATAATGATTTTATTTGCGAGTTCAAATAGGCAACCTGTACAATATATTATCATATAGTACTGTAGAGTTTATTGGTGTGTTTGTTGATGTGTGCCATACAAATTTTTGAAAATTTTCATCAGATCATGATCATCGATAATAAAATGACATTTCAAGTTTAGCCGACTGCCTAGAAAATCCTTCCATTTTTAATTCCAATATTATGTATTGTACACAAAAAAATACTTATGTATGATAGTTGCGTGATATATAAAAAAAAAGCAAACAAAACTGAATGCTATTCTGATAGGCAAGGGGTCTTAAAAAATTAAACTTTCAATTATTCTATATAATCAACAGTCTTAACGAGAAAAAAATTCATGAAAACTATAGAGTCTTTTTGAGCACAATCAAACACACGTCAATAAAAAACAATATTATTATTCTGGTACATTTTCTGTTGTGAACTTTCACTATTCATAAACAATATACGCAATATAGTCAAGTACACAGTCAGCAGGTGCTTTTTACTGTTTAATCAGTGCCAAAAAAATAAGTTTCGCCGAGTTTTCAATTTGGCCATAAGTAAGTTAGTTGTTTCTTTTATGAAGACAAAGAAAAACTAATAACATATTACATTCCAATTAAGTACTTTCTTTTCCTCAAAAGACGTATAGGTAAATGATCGGAAGTATAGGTTCACACTTTCACTTTAAGCTAGGAGTTCTATATATATATATATAGTGTAGGAATCAGATTTTCCAAATGGCATATTCACCAAAAGAATAATTGGGACAATGTTTTGAAATATCATGATAAAAACAGTACAAGCAAGCATTCGGATAGTATATTTGGTAAATGTTCTGTTTTGTTTCAATATTTTCTACTAAGAAAGGTGGAATCGAAGGCGAACAGGAAAGTACGGGTTAATTGAGGGGTTGAGTAGTATAGGAAGTATTGAGCTGGTATACTACATCTATAAAGCCTCACCACCACTAAAATTTATTTTCTGCATCTCACCACAATTTCTCTTTTTAGGCTATAGCAGGAAAACTAATCAATCAATACAGTATACATGGTTCAAACTTTGAAGAATAAAACTACAATAGGGCAATATACCACGACGCTTACACAAGATTTTTTGATGGTGAATGATTTAGAGTGATTAGATAAATTTAGAGGAAATGATTAGTATTTTATTGTGAGTAGATAGCTGCAGCCATAATCATAATGATATTAGCAAAAAAAGTACGTTTTTTCTCCAGACAATTCATTAACACTTTATGGACTTTAAAATTTATTAACGTAAAATGTTAAATTTATGATATAAAATTTGATTTTTTGAACAAAACTACTCTTTCCTTCAAATGTTGCGATACTTGAAAGAAATAAAAAAAACTACTTATTTCTTCCAATTTTTGACTCCACCCAGTTTACCAAGTATAAAAGGCGTATTAAATTGTTACATAGAGAATGATTTTTTGTACCAGTTAAGTAGTAAGCTGCGACCGTTTGACCTTTCTATAACATATTAAAGTTAGGTACATTTTCCATAAATTAAGCTACTAAACTAACTATGACTTAATCATACGCATTCAATTTAGGGAATACATATATAATATATACATATAGAAATACAATAAAATTATCGTTGTAGTTTTTCTCGAGCGAGGTATATGTGCCATTCATTCACAACGTTGTTTCGTATATTTTCGACCAAAAACAATATAAGGTGACGTATTGTATTTACCTTGTCAAAATGTATGTATTATACTGTCACGCATGAAGAAAAAGAAGTTATTGATAGAATTTGCTCAAGTCTCAATATTGAATACTTAAAATGATAATTACACAAAAACAATACAATCGACAATTTTAATGATATCGACTATAGAAAACGATGAGGGATCGCGTGTGATCTTTTTGCTGACTTTTTAGCAAATTGATTCTACTTTTTGACTCAAAACCTTTCCAAAAAAATCTCATTGGACATTTACCATATCATCATGTTTGTATTGGATCTTAACTGGGGTAATGTGCAAAAACGACAAGAAAACAAAAATTAAAATAAAAATCCACAAAATTTCAAAACTCAAAAAAAACTTAAAACTTCATTAAAAACAGAAAAAAAACATTTTAAAATAATAAAAAATCAATAAAAAAAGTGTATTGCTTGTATTAATCCATGTAAAAATCCATCCAACCGATAAAACATTTAGTTTCAAAAAATGTATAGCTGTACTTCAGTATTGTACAAAATTTAAAGAAAATCTATGCATTTCAATGAAATACGTGAAAATATATGGAGAATTTGATCACGAACTCATTTCAATAAAAAAAAGATTTGTTCTTGATCATATCTATCATCATCATCCTGTTATCACATCACTACAAACGGTTGCCGATGTGTGTTTGTGTGTGTATTGTATATTATATAAATGTATTTAGATTTCAGATGCAGCTTGTTGGACTTAATCATAATGAAAACACAAAAGGAAAAGAAAGGTTAAAGAAAGTGCATGCTTTTTGTAGTGAGTGATGAGTAAAGCAACAGGCCAAGGGTATCAATATAATTACAAAAAATAGTGAATGTAGAGTTTGTAGTGCAATATGATTCAATAAATACTTACTTATGAGGTTACCCTTAACCGGGAACTTTTTGAAGTGTATTCAAATAAAATGAGGAACAGCGAATTACATAATATATATTATTATGTATTGAAGGTATTCATTGTGAGAAGATAAACGAAGGGATATTGCAACTTGTGAATTTGTATTATATAAGTTATACTATACATAAATACATTAAATGTGGTGTAGCAATTGTGATGTAATTTACTTCCATGAGCTGTGAATAAAGTTGCTATTAAATGTACTTTTGTGCTGTTCAATTCACTTGTTTTTATTATCATCCGTTTTCTTTACAGGAGTATGGATAAGAATAAAAATCTTTTTTCATGCATTGCATTTGTCATTGCTTTTGTCAACGATAGAAACACGTGGGTAAGAATCTCGGGAGAGACTGCTGAATTCGGAAGAGAGAGAGAAAGCAATACGGCACTATCTCCTTAAGAAAGCTTCTTTTTATTGGTACCTTGCCCTCTCGCGTCTATGAATAAAACATTAAAATATGAATTCCGTAAAATACCTTCAGAATCCTATCGTTTTCTACTTTTTTTAATGCAAACAAAACCGCAGTTAAAAAGTTTGAGATCAAGTAAGTAATGTATTATTTAAATTTTCTTGATGCTTATCATCTACATATTTTATAGCCTGGGAATTCCATCCACACGCCAATCATGTAATTATAATAAATATTATGAATAGCATTAATGTAGCTAATGTGGAGCCTGGTGTTGCTTACAAAGAATATTCATCATTGGAAAAAATTATTTTGTCCTGCTTTGGAAAAATTGTCGTCATGTTTCATTTCTTGGCATAAATAGTTTGTAGCCGGTTTTAGGGGAACAAGTTGACCATGACTGCCAAAGTCACATCAAGGACATCATCATCAATTCATTATAGCAGTTTACTCTGTGTTTTGAATTATTCAAATTCAAGAGCGCTTTGCCAAAGCAATAACAACCCTTGTCAACTTTTTTAACCGGATTGAATTATTGGTCCAGTTCATGACCCTACAAGAATGTGAGGTAAGGTAAAAGCAGTTTCACTTATTCACAGAAAGCATTAATTATGTTGCAAGTTGCAATTTACGTAAACGTTTTAGTACATCCCAATTTGCTTCCAGAGTTCTTCTAACACGAAAAATTAAAGCACCAGCAGTCACCCATGATGCGTGAATGAATATGTACACATATTTAAAGAGAGTTTCATTACAGGTTCCTTTTTCGCAGTCCTTTTCCAAATTGTTTTTCTGGATAATCTATAGACCCAGTTTGCTACTGCGGAGTTGTTCTTCCTATTCTACCTCAAATGTTGAATCATGAACCAGCAAAAAACATGACCTCTTTGTCTTTTACACACAGCCACTGTCTGCATATTATATCATGCGGTCTAGTTATGAAGTAAACTTTCATCCAATTTCGTATATTTTATGCATAGACTATGAGAATATTGATAGGAATAATGTAGCAAAAATTTCATTATTGTTATGCATCATGTTTGTTAATCAAGCCAAGGGAAATGTGCGTGTTGTATGTTGTTGTTGAATCCAACTTTATAAACAAGTTTATCCGAACCTAACTAAAATTATGGTGTCCAGTCCAGTCCAGGTATATGATATGCGCTGTTATTCATGTGCGAAGAATCTTTTGCGCTTTATCTTTATCCTTGACTAGTTGCTGGTATAATATATGTTGTGCAATGCAAGCTCACCTATTGACACTGACTATAAGCTCCTGGGTTGTGGTATGAAACTGACTGGATTACGAAAGATGGTTTAGGTTCTGCATATTTTTGATAGTTTTTTTTGGTTAACCAAAACAAGTCAAAAAAAGAACCTATACACTAAATAGATATATACACAGATATTTTGCAAGATTGCAGCATCTCATCTCCAACTCCTTCTTGGCATAATATATATGTTGCAGTTCACAAACTTAACTTCTTATCAAAACAACAAACCATATTAAGACTCACCAATCAGAAGCCGAATCAAGTATCCACACACGACATAGAACTGGGTGTGTGTTGTGGTTGTGGTGTATTATCTACTCTTATATTGATCTTATCCAAAGATAAAGTGCAATTCTTCCTTTTTTTGTGACTAGCCATACCTAAGTATACAAGACAACATTTCTTTTTGCATCAAGTCAAGTCAAGTCATAGGCTGAATAAAACCTCAGCCACTACACCCCATCACATGGGTAATTGCTTTTATTGAGATTAACACTCACGAAACAACCCCACAACACTACGTTAGTAGTTTACTGGGTGGCATGAATACTTTTAATATAATACTTTGCCGAGGGTGCAGTTTTTTTTCATTTGAAGGGTTGAAGGTAGTGCATTTCACAGTGAGTGCATGCACGCTGCATACTTAATGATATTGTGTATAATATAATATTATTATTGTGTGTGATGTGATGATGATAACACAACACAACAGGTTACTTTGGTTAGGTTGAAGTTGAAGTGAGCAAGTGACATTATTGCATTTAAAAGCGACAATAGTTCATTTCATGATTGTGTATATCGTGTGGTTGGTTACCAACCTCCATATTATTATTATAGTCAACAGTATGAATCTTCACTTTTCTACATTCACTTCTCTGTGAATTATTATAGTGGCAGCATCAGCAGCACCACCACCATTAACATCTTTTCTCTCTCTCTATTAAATACTTTGGCATACATATAACATACTTCACGACTGGGTCAACCCCACTGGTAGGTTTTAGCTACTTTGTTTTGCGTGTAAAGGGTTGCAATTCAGTGTACTGTGGTTGCATTCTAAAAGCAAAATTACTTTTTGTGGTTTCATCTCCATCGTTGAGAAAAATATCAACATCATCATCATCCTACCCAGCGCAGGTACCGACCGACCGAGTGTCAAGTTAATTTGTTCACGGTACAGAGTGCATTAAGAGTAGGCTGCATATTATATTCTCTTTAAAGCAGCAGCACCTTTATGATATATATGCTATACCTACAACCTACTACACGTGCGGCTGTTGGTTGTGTGTAATACACAATTAGTTATTAATATTAATAATATAAATCTGATCTGACTGACTGATACCTTTTTGCTATATCACTTGATTGTAAATTGTAATAGAGTTATGGTGTAATAATCAACTTGTTGTAATGTGTGATGATGATGAAGTAAAAAAAGAATATAGTCAAGCCAATATCAATAGTTTCAAACCTGATGAATTTGGAAAGTTTGAGAATTGTGATTGCGTTTACCTTGTACGAGTTTTGGACTTGTTGCGAGATCCCCCATCAGCAGCAGCAGCAGCCCAACTATAATCTTGAACTATAACTATTATTGAGAGTGAAGTGATATATTAGTTTCTATATATTTCTCACATTTTGGTTGCATACCGCAAAGAAGCTACTAGTATATTGTTTTGTCAATTGGGGAGGGTTAATCGTCTGGACTATTTGGGAAGTTATTAATTCTTTATTAAGTTTTAAACAGGAAAAGGTAAGCAATAAGTGTCATTTCAGGAAGAGCTGAGTTTTATATGTGAAGTGATTTATACTTATATACATATTTTGTTGTAATGTAATTTGTTTTTCTGTGATTGATTTCAGTTGCACGGAAGTCAAAATGTCTCTCCATTTGTTCCCCAAAGTTGTGTTTTTAGTCGTGTTGATGACATATCTGAAAGCAACCGAGGAATTTAAAGCTACTCATCACTCCGTCGCCAAGTCGGAGGAAGCTTCGCATGATGGATATATTCAGAGGATGAAAGAGAGTAAGAGTTTTTTTTTATTGTCACAATATTGCCATATGTACTGCACATTATAACTTTCATCATGATTCCTTTTAGGTATGAGTGTGGGTAGGTTGTAGGTGATAAAATGTGAATTACTTTCTATTAGATTACCTACGAATGGAATGTTATTGAATGTTATTTTATTTGATATAAAATTATCAAGAGTTGGCCAAACAGATGGCAAAGCCATTAATAATAAAAATGCTCGGTGTGTCAATTTGAATGATAGTTTCACTTTAAAACGAGGAAAACTAGTAGAAATCCCTTCCTAGTTGTTTACACCATTTGCATTTTAATAATGTTTTTTAATCGAAAAGAATGGGTTGAAAAGTTTTATGATTTTTCACAATGACAAGCAACCGTGAGATCCGGATTATTATCCAAGTCTTAATTAGACACAGCCTTGAGAGATCTTCCTTATATACATGATAATTTGAATGGTATTTTATTATTAACTTTTAGGGTTCCGGCGAAATTCACAGGTGTGCTGAAGAAGAGAACCAAGCTACAATAATGGCGTGTCAACCGTTTGCAGCATGTGGAAACGGAAGTACAATGACCAAAAAGGATGAAGCTTAGACGCAACGCAAGGGCAAAGCAATGCTTTGCCCAATAATAATTATATTGTGTGGTATAAAAAAAAGTATGATCATATCAACGTTTTATCTGTGATATCTTTAACTATGAAATTGCAGTTAGTTCAGGCGTTTTTGTTTAGTTCTTAGGCACAAATGTCATGATGCTGTTAAATTAATAACGTTACATTACAGTACTGTAAAATTTCATAGAATTACACTTAATTGAACTTACTTCCGTCTTCATTTCAATACAAAATAACTACAAACTCCTATCACTATCACTGTCCTTCCAATTCCAATTCCAATTGCCATCATCGTATCGTGTTAGCTTTAGCATGACATGAAAATAAAGTGTGAAAATAAGTTTTAAATAGAATGGCAACATATAATGTAAATGTGTATTTATCACATAGGATAGAATATAGTTGATAGGTCCCTGAGAACCTACGTGTAGTATGGTACGATACGAACCTGTGCTACACCTAATGACATTGTAAGCTTAATAGCCTCAACCCCGTCAACTTCTGGTGTGGTGTGGTGTGGTGGGTCTCTTGAGATACATGGTGACACGCTGACATAAAAAGAAGGTAAATATTTATATATGCTGTGAATGCAGTTTCTCACACGTTCTTGAGAGATGGGAATGGGAAGTGAAACGGTCGCGTCGGGACAAAATGAGATTCATGAAAGGGAGAGGAGGTATAAATGTAATTTAACAAATCATCCCAATAAACAAAGTTAACCTACCAAAGAATCATTTTTTTTATCAATTTGTTATCAATCCACAAATAATTGGAAAGTAAATCACTATATTTGTATCACAAAATATTTTCCGATTAAAATTAATCTGCCAGAACGGACGGAAACGGCGAGGGGAGAGGGGCTGCTATTTTCTAAGAATTTAGAATTATTTCAAAGTAAGAATTTGAGCTGGACACTTTATGTAATTTAATTTCTTTAATTACCATATATAATCTCTTACATTATATTTGAATATGATCATATATAATATTGTTTGTCAAATATTTACATTTTTTTCTCTTATCTTCATAATAATATAATATGTATTTCATATTGAACAATAATGAGTTTTATATATGTACTACAATTTTCTAATTTTTTGTGTTTTTGTTAGCCTAAGCTCGAGAAGTGGTAGTGTTGCGATACAATTTGGATATGGAATTAAAAATATGTAAATTATATGTTTTAAGTCTAATTTGTACATATAAGTTGGCTGTGTTTTGTCTGATATGCTGAACTTTTTTTATATATATTTTTGACATTGGCATTATTATTAGATCCAATATATTTTTGTTGTTGAAAACTTATCAACAAGGAATCCAATTGGATTAATGTTTTATTTCTTTTCTACAATAATCACAAGTTTTTAAATGGACTGATTATTTGCATCAAATACTGAACGTCCAGGACAAAAAAAAAGATTCAGATTTACACATGAACTATACACAAAGTTTATCTACAGGGGTTAATATGTTAGTTACAAAACTGAACAGTTAAAATTAAATCAAGTCTTGTTTTCTATGAAGCTTGCGGTGTAAACTGTATTTTCTCAGTGTGAATATATATATATAATATAATATATTAAAGTTTTAGTTTACATTACAACACTTTAGGTCAAGAACACCCATCAATCACCAATCAATCACATACACATATTTTTATCTCATTCTCAATCACAACCTACCACACACTCATGATGATGGGCATTCATACACACAGACTTGCACCATTCATTCATATTTCATACATTATATTACAAATACGGATATATTTTTAATAATAATAATACTAGGATGTGAAAAACACGTTGATTCTTAGCACATATAGATTTGTAAATAGCATAATATTATATTTGATATTCTATACATAAAAACAATTAACTATTCTAACACCAGTGTGACGTTTTGAGTGGTTGGCCTAGAGTAAACTTTCCCGGACACTGTCTTCACGATAACCGTGTAGGTCATCCCAGGCTCAAGGTCTGGATCCTCCAGCAGAACCATCGGTGGCTTTTCTTTTGGCACATATTTTTGCATTGGCTTATTCATACCTTTTCTACTAAGGTAGACATTGAATCCGTCGTATTCTCTGAAAATCAAATCACAAGAACAAAAAATAACATTATAAAAATCATGAAATATGTTAAACAGAACAAAGAGTTTCAGTTTCATTGGATCATAAATCATGGATTCACTATAAGCATCTTTTGTGATAGGATATGATGGGAAGCAAAAGCAATAATAGTAAACCACAACCATGTTATTCAGTTCCTTCTTGTTTGTGAACCAAAAACATGGATGCGTGCAATTCCTATGAAACTCACAAATCTTACAAAGGATCTGTTTAATGGTTGTTAACAAAGTGTATTCTATACTCTCGCTGTTTTTTATCTTGTTTAGACAACAACGGTTATTGTTTCCATCCACCAATTCTTTCTTTTTTTTTCTGGACAAAAACTTGATTCCTACACGAAAGCTTCCGAAGATTATAGCATCTAATTAAGTAAACAGCATGCATAATCACAGACGGCGGCGGCTGTTTCATTTCAATTGCAAAAAAATGCTACACCACACCACACATCATATCATATCACCACCACCTACATAAACATGCTTAAATTGTTGTGAAACCGCAAAAAAAAATCATTTTATTTTATTATTACCCTGCTGCATTTGGTGGAGCAATCCATTCTACAAGAAACCCACTGGGTGTAGAATCCGACTCATCCTCATTCATTGTCACGCTAACTTCTACGGGCTGTAGTGGCAGCGTTCTATACTCTCTAACCAATGGCTCGGATGGTTGACCTTGGCTGATGGTGACTACTGAAATATTATAGGCTCGGCCAGGAGTTAAGTCGTAGAAACCTGGTTGAACACGACCATTCTGATACTCTTGTCTGGAAACAAGGATTTCTGAGGTTGGACTGTCTGAAGGCTCAATTCCTACCTAAAAACCCAAAATTAAAATTATGTTAAACACCAATCATCATCATATCATCATCATCATCATCACCTGCCACACGACCTTAAAGACAAGGTTTGACTGATGAATTAGTATGCGTAATAATCTTACCTTGTAGAGATCATAGGCTCCATTTGGTGGCTGCCAATAAATGAGTAATGCTGTTTCGTTGCGAAACCATACAACAAACCGCTCGGGTGGGTTAGGTTCTGCAAGAACGAAAAGAGTCATATTTTTGTTACATTGAAATTCATATATGAATAATACCAATTAATATTTCCATTGCTTTTTCTTATACTTGTGGTGAAGTTTGCTGTAATGGGTTCAGAAACATCCCCTCTGGAAACTGCAAACACCTGAACTTGGTAACTATTTCCTGGCTCCAGAAATGAGCTCAGAGACAAGCTTCTGTCCTCTATTGAAAATGTTTTTGGCTGCTGTTGCTGCTCCTGCTGCTGATGATCTCTTTGTTCATCCAAATTGTAATTGTTGGTAGGAAGTTGAGCCAACTGAACTTCAAACTTTTCATATTCTCCATCCGCTGGTGGGTCCCATGAGAAAACTGCATGGTTCCCTGACTTCACCTCTACCGTCAAATTCTTTGGAGATTTCACATAATGACTGCTAATGTCATCTTGTAATGGAAAGTTAGTGTCTTCATGAAGCTGCTGGTGCTCGTCCTAAAACATACACACATATTTATATATTGCGTTTATTATAATTTTCCAGTCATAATATCAAACTTTGAACATTATACAAGCCTGCTTTTCATGTACAGATATGCCATGTAATGCCTTTTTGCATAAAATTTTGAAGTGAACCAAAACAAAGCTATTGAAAAGCTTTAATTTTTTTTTCTGAAAATGTGTTTCAACGCAAATTGACACATAGCGAACAATGTTTAACTTCTATTTACTTTGTTGTAAAAAAAGTTGAAATTCAGTATCGAATATTCTAATTTTCTTCAAAAGCGACCCACTTGGCACATCAATCTATTAAAGCATTTTGATATGAATCTGACGTACATGCAAAGTGCTTTTTTTTATATGATGCGATGCAATGTGATGTGATATGAAACGATGCTTCGCCTCTCTTTGATAATAATACCGTACAAAATCAACGAATTTTTTTTGCTACACGCCTCACTCAAAACAACATATCATATCATATCATATCACACACATCACATCAAATCATATTGTTCTTTCTCTTTTTTTACTAGTGGAAAAACTGGCTTTACCTGTGCAAGCGGTACACACTGTACCCCAAAGTTGTTGAGGTCACAAACACAAGCAAAGGTCACAAGGAGCGCACTAACACTGATAAATATTCTTCTGGAAATTTTCTCCATTGTGCGTATGAATGTAGTCTGAGCAAATTGCAAGAATCGTCTGAGAATCTCTTTTCTAGGAAAATGCCGTATATCCTCGATCTAGTAGAGCTCACAAGGTGATTTTAATTGCGACAAGTCAACATAGGTCAAGAAGAGAGGATGGCTGATCGAGTTGAGACGGCGCACATCACCCAAGACACATAAGACAAGAAGAAGAAGACCACATGTATGATCACTCATACATTATTCCCATTTGCATACGTACGTACTTAAGTTATTGTTGTTTTGTTGGTTTTTGGTTGTGCGAGGAAAAAGGATTTTTATTGTTATATTATTATTATGAGGAATATATACACTTTAGAATGAAAAATCAAGTTATCTTTTTATCTAAAAAAGAATCTTCTAAATATGATGATGAGCTCACACACACCACTGCACAAAACAATCCAATCCAATCCACCAAAGTATATAAAAGTATAATACCAACTAAGCGCAACTTTGAACTACTGTGAGGAGCAACAAGCACTTGCACTTTGTCTTGTGGACTTGCTCCCAGGCCAAGAAGAAGAAGATGAGGATGATGATGATGACGACCAAGAGGTTGAAGACGAAGAATCAGAAGCTAGTTTTATGAAAAACTTGAGCAGCTTCATTATCCTTTTGCCAACACGAAATTCTCAAACAACCAATCCTAGAAGTGTGACGGCTCTATATAATATGTTTCTTCTTTTCTGTCCAATCCAATCCCAAAAAATTTCAATGTGAGATGAGATTATATATATGATGATGCTTTCTTGCATCAACAATCAAAAATCATGAAACTGAATAACGTTAATTGTTAGAGCTACTAGAGCCGTAAACAACAAACAAGTCATTATTAGAATTCTAGAATCACTTGCAAAAATGTAATTAAAACGGAATTTGCGAGTTTTTTTACGAGTATGATCACGATTTTTATATTCCAACTTGTATCTCTAATTGTTCATTAGAGTACTCTGTGACACGACACGACTCAACGGGCAGATGCATACAAATGCAAATATAATGTGCGTTTTTCTGTCTCCCTTTTGGTTCTAGTCTTAAGGTCTTTCCAAGTATTAATGATCACTGGGGTTCCCTTGATACTACTGCTACTGATGGTGGTGGTGTGGTGATAAAAGAGCTAATCCTGAATGCATGTGTATAGTCTTTTGGGAAATGATAATAAGGATAAAATGCTATGAAGACAAGCTGAGTTTGAGTTCCCTTCTTTTAATAGGATATTTTTGATAGGTATCTTTTTACACCGCGTTGAGACTTTATTTTTCTTAATTTACCACTGTCCACGGTCACATTTTACTTTGACTTTTTATTTGCAACTTAAAACCAACAACCAACTACTGTGCTAATAATGTGTTCTTTGTTAGCTTGCCTTTGGCTTGTAAATACTAACAGTAATGACACGCATGCATAAGAAGAGAGAGAGAAAAATGTCTTCAAACTTGGAATAATAATGTGTAGATTGTAGTGTAATGTAATGTAAAGTTTTGTAAGTAGGTACGTAAACACTTCTTCCTTTGTTGCTAGATTTGCTATTTTATGTTGTATGTATTTTGTATTGTACTATTGGCTTGCTTGGGCTGATGATGCTGATGATGATGTTGTTGTAGGCAGGCAGATAAATGATGCCAAATCATTTGCGTAAAATTACTGTAATGTGCACACATCACTCACTCACCACTTCATTCTCCAAGTCTTATCTTTTTTTTCTTCTGGTAGACAAATGCCGATCTTGAAGTGGGATATTATATAGTGTAAAATGTAAAGTAAAAATGTATATCTAAAAGGTAAGAGGAATCTATTTATTTTATCTCTTTTTTTAAGGATACTACTTTTGTTGTAATGAAATAATGTAAGCTCAACTCAAACTCTACAGAGTAACAGAAAACACACCAACACCTGCAACAAATGACACTTCTTTTCTCACTAACTTTTTTAATTCAACTCACAACTCAGGAGCTAGCAATAAACGCGATGCACCTTTGAGAAAGATGTGATATCAGATCAAACTGATGATGACGATGAAGACTTTACTAGAGACGTGTACTCTTCTGATGTATGAGAGTTGAGGTTGAGAGGGGCTTCTTGAGCAAAAATATTGCTCTCACTTGTTGCAATTTGTATGACAAAAAAATACTGGTATTGTGGACAAGAAGACCTTTTTGAAGGCTTGCTAGAAGTAGTAGTAGTAGTAGTAGTAGTATCTCTTGTTTGATTTGATCAGCGATGAAGTGATTTTTTTTCTTTGGGTTATAGTAGAGGACCTTTTGCTTTGTGAAAGTCAATTGATAGTTAGATATAGATTAGCAAATAAATGGTCAGCTGAAAAAAATATTATGATTATGACCAAAGATGAATATTTAAGTGTGTGGCAAGCAATGGGCAAAATGTAGCGAATTTTTCTCCCTTTGTTACTACAATAATAATGTTTGCGTTGCTGTCAGTCATTGGCTACTCCTCGAACAACGTCCGTCCGTACAAGGCTTGTTTGTTTGTTTCATTTGCCAAAGCTTAAATAATCCTTTCAACAATTCACTGTAAGATTCCAGATCCAAAAAACTGGAAGACAAGACGTTTCCTTTCCACACTGCAATGGAATAATGGGACGAGACGGGTTGTCCAAAATTATAAAATATTATGTTTCTAGTTTTTAGACGAGTATAATTGCCACTCTAGACGAATGTAAGTTCATTAAAGCTGGTCTACAATGAAGAAAAAAATATAATCCGACTTGATTAGGTGGCTGACTGCATCTACCTAAACACGGGAAGCTTTGGAATACTATATACTATACTGAGTATAAATGTTATGTATGCATAGATATCTGTTGCGGGTAATAATCAAATCAGCTTTCTTCTACAACAGTTTGTTTGGTATATGAAGTTTATTTCATTTCAGTTGTCAATTTGTAGACCCTTATCCGAGTAATCACTGGGCACACTGCACTTTATTTGCACTTGTTCAACCCAACTCTATAACTTTGCATGATAGACGTTTGTGACTTGGTCTACAAAGAGAGAAGCCGATAGCATATAGAAAAAATAGTATCTGTGGCAGTCCCAATAAAACCAGCTATATTCAATGTTGCCAATAAAGAAGGAAGGCTTTTACTGAGGCTGATGCTGATATTTGTGTCTTTAAAAATCTTTAAAAAACTCAACAGGTAACATGATGATAAAAAAGATGTGAAGAGTGAGCGCTTTACTATTTCTACTCACAAATATTACTCCTCCATTTAAAATAGATGAACGTTTTGCTGATGTAGATGTTGCCTCTTGCTTTTACTGATTCTGATTGTTGGTGGCTGAATAAATTGGTCATTATTAAATTGCATGCATCCTAATCCTACAATATACTATCTCTATGCATGTCTACCATCAGAATCGTTATGTGGCTTGGATAGGAACAAGCGTTCAAAAAAAACATCACGAAGATCTCAGCAAAGTTCACACATTATTGTACACTCTGTCTGCTGTAGGAGATTATATTGCGCATACATACGCACACAGCACACGTATGTGCAAAAGTTCTAAAGATATGATAAAAACTTTTTAGATTTAAATTTACTATTTGTTACATATTCTCAAAAAAAATTATAGGGATACAACAGAATGGACAAACAAAGATGGGCTTGATCTGACTATATACTATGTACTTATATATACAGTAGGTATACATATAAATAATATATGTTCATGAAGCATTAGCACATACCCAAAATGGACAAGAGTTATTACTTGTGGGTCCTATATACTATATATTATATTATCAAAGAGTTGAGATGTGAATAATATATCTGTATCTATTTAGAATGCAGAAGGAAATTTGCGTACGTGATTTGCAGTCACCACCACCAACTCCTTTAAATTAGAAGAGAGAGAAAAAAGCCTCTTAGCTTATAACAAAATGGAATAATGGTTAATAGTGATATGATAACGAGTAATAAAAACGTATGCCTAACATTGAATACCATAAAATTGGAAGATTTTGTTGTTAAGTGAAGCATACAGGTCGTCGTCGTCGTCATCATCTTCTATTGACAGGAGTAGTGCCAATCGTCCCAGAACAGAATGAAGAGCAGCCGAGCCCATTCCACTTTTACAAACAAGAGCTCTTTAATTCTTCTTCGCCTTTTGCTGCACGCTGCTATTGCTGCTGCTAGGTACATTGTATTTGATATTGTATGCATTTTGCCATCATCATCGACATCGACATCGAATAAAGCTAACATTTTCAATGTGCCATGATATGATGCCAAGCCAAGACAGAAAGCCGCAACATAACAGTGAGTGCAACAAATAATGCAAGAGTATTACAGTGGTTTACCATGTGCATAAATTATTCTTCAAGCAAATGGTAAAGTAGTACATTTGGTTGGAGTTACCTATGTGTATTAATAGTAGTCATTGAATCCATCAACAATCAACAATATTTTTTTAAACTCACTGTATCGTTTTTTTCAATCAGATGAATGACCACCACATCACATCACATCACGATATATTTTGCTTACCAAATTCTAATACCAAATGCCATATTACAAGCCTAAACCCAAATAGAAACTAAATTCATCGCATGTCATCATCATCATCATCCTCTGGTGCAGTTTTCCACTTATCAACTTTGTATAAATGGATGAGTGGATTGCTGGCTGACTTGGTCACTATCCCCCGTACCTACACTTTATACCCTAGATTGTCGGGAGCGTACGCAGTAGGACTGCATTAGGTATATTTTTTGAAGAAAAAAATTAGTATTATCGTCAGGACGGAAGCAAATATTAGAAATACGAATATTTTGTCATGTCCGCCTGTGTACCTATTACATGGACTATATCCATGATAATAATAATGACTGATTGATGAGTGGAGTGGAGTGGATGGCACTTACTTTCTCAAAAATAAAAATACTGTTTCTCGTTTTTTGTATGAAAGGAGGTTGGGGAACCACTCTTATTATTGGCAGACCTAGAATCCCTCGATTTTTTAGACATCTGGGCACCACTTTGATAATAACAAAGTACAATTATTCCATTACTTACTATTATATTGCTTACGTACGCGCATATCCGATACTTTCATTCAACTTTTAATGATAGTAACTGTAATTAGTATTGTTATAAGAGATGTATCTACAGGTAATAATATAATATAATATATATGTGTATTTTGTATGCAGCGAAACCAATCTTTTGGTGAGTTTCCACAACTTTACTCTAACCGTTATCATCATCACAAGTTATATGATTTATCGTTGAATTGGATAGCATCACACAAAGCAAAAATGATGCATTATGCATTCCTGTTCAAACAGCCTCATTGTTGCAAGCTTGTTTCTGTGATTATTATTGCAAGGGGAGGGAGAGAGATGAATGACTCAAAAAACAACAATCCGTTTGACTTTGATGATGATGATGATCACGATGATAATGATGTGATGATCATTGATCGAAACATGAAGTCTAACTTGAGGGATTATTATTATTATGATTCAGCAGACGGACTTGCCAGTCTGCTTGTCTCCCATTTTCTTGCTTACAATATTTTTTCAAGCGGTTGATTGCTCATCTGTGTGTGTGGCATGTTACAATATACCTACTTGAACTTAGGTATCCCCAGTAGACCAACATCTTTGAAAACCTTGATTATTATCCCATTTCATGCTTACATAGTACAAATTACTATTGAATGCACTCACTCGCTCGTCATATTTTATCTGAATAATATGCAAAAATTAAAACGGCAGATGAAACTATGGAATGTATCATTGATGAAATTTCATTGATTAAAGTCAGAGTAAAAGTTGATGGGGATTGAATAAGAATATATATGAGCTTCATTCTGATTATATTGGATTTGACTTCGAAGAAAGAGCGTAAGAAATGAATGAATTGGAGTTTGGAGTTCCTTCGGATTTAGCAGCCTATGGCGCATGAAACATCTTCTAAACAAATACAAACAAAATAGCCGAAAGATGATCAGGTTATAAAAAAATTTCTCTTAGATTTTCCCAAACACCTAACGTGTATATTTTATACAGTATATAATATGTTGTATATCGTATCGTGAAGCCATCAGTCAACCTGCTGAGCGTCAAACACGTTGTGTGCACCTATTGGGGGCCGCAAGTACTCAAGCTGAGTAAATAAGGTCGAGTTTTACTGACGTAGTCCATCTTTGATAACGTATTATTATTACCGTCATCGCCACTTTTTTTTCTCTTGATCATCATGCAATCTACAACTTTTGATTGAGGTGAATCTTCGATATTTTTGTGTCCATTTACGTTTTTAGAGTTTTTGCTCGGCTTGAGTACACATTCATCATATATATATATTCATGCGAGGAAACGAGTGTGAAATTTGATTGCTAAATGGATGTACTTAGTTAGAATGTAAAAAATGTAAGAATTCTAAAAGTATTTTTTTTGTATCCCATTTCACCATCCATCATTCTTATATGATAGGTTTGGTGCATGAATAATGTAACCCATAAAAATGCAGTTTTTGTTCACGAGCGTCACCGGTGCGGAAAGTAATATTATGGAGTGTTAAACATTCCTTGGATATAGTTAATTGTGTAGGAGTAACAAAGAAGTGATGTGATTTACCCACATATTTTGGGATACAAGAAAAAAGTTGTCCGAGGTCTTCCAGAGGAATGGTATTATCAGAGTTGAGATCTAACCTTTTAGAATCATCCGATGTTATTGTAACATGGTTCATACATACATATATATGTGAAGGAAGTTCAATAAACATTTCATGCTTTGGTAATTCTTTCTAGTTCTGGTTACTTAATTAGCGCATTAAAAAGAATCCAGACAACAGCGGTTATTTCCAGATGCAAAAGTTGAAATTTCAGATCGAATATGCAATAAATCCTGAGGAGCGCGAGCATGTGGGTTGTTGTGTTTGAAACACTAGCTGCGTATAAAATGTGGATATAATATAACATACACTATAACGCATGAATACATTACATAGATTATATTATTTGCACGTACATATAATGAATTTAATACAAAATGCAAGGACAGCGACAGCACTTCTTTTCATGTATAAAAATTGAGTGCTACTACAAAAGTACAAGAGCGCTGCGCTGCGTTACGAGCGCTGTGATATCCCTGTGCAAAGCGTTTCAAATGACCAACTCGTCAGTTAGTCAGTTCATTTGTTATGCATGAATGCTACACGTTAATATACCATTATCCATTTTTCTTTTAACAACGCTTGCTTCCATTCACTCCACTCAATTGGTATATTGGGATAGCGAACTGTAAGTTTAATTTTGCATTTACTACGTACTTACATAGTATTATGTAGTAGAAGAATGCATATGACTTGACGCTACAAGGTTTTCTCCTCACTAGTTACATGAATCTTCGAGTTTTACGCTGATTTTGTTCTGATTTTAATAGTCCACTGAGCGCCTGTCAAAGTCCTCCAAAAAATTTTATTCAGTTGACTGACGTTTTGATGTACATCATGTGCAATTATAATTATTGTAACCCATGAGGAGGAAAAAATGAGCACGTTCAACAGCATAGCTGCCACTACTACAATATTTCATACACACTTGAGCTTTGTTTGTGCTTGCTTGTGATATATACCTAAATAGATAGACAATCTACTGGAGATATAATCATAATATCATATCTTGAAAAATAGTAACCTTTATTTACAAGTGATAATCTAGCAACAATTAAGTCAAAACCATCATCCATGAATGAGCACCACCATACTACCAGGTATAGTACTAAAAGTACATAATTAATCAATTATGCTTTCATAAGTGAATTGTATGAATGGAATTAATTTCCGAATGTTAGCAAAGTAGAGGTTGTCTGGTTGTCTGTCGTGATTATTCAGTTAGCGTTATAGCATCACGAGAAAAATCGGCATCATTATGTATGTACGTAAAGCTATCCAAACTTACGTTCATGCTGTAATATGCTAACGTGTAAATTTTAATGTAAAAAAATTACACTCCCATCGAGTTATTGCACTGATTGTGTTCAAACGATGGGATGGGATGGTGTGTACTCTTAATTCAGAGCAGGGGACAATGAAAATGGGTATCTCAGCTCAACATCTAACTACAAATACCTAGTTAATGCGTGTGTGTAGTAGTGAAGTAACGCAACAACGCAATCAGATCAGTAATGCAAACAGTTTTTGAGGGATAAATCTAAGCATGGCATACGCGTCATATGGTTGACACTCATGTAATCGTAGAGGTTATCCCTGACGCAGCTTGGATTTCCTTCGCCGAAGTGCATTGTCAAAGGTGTGACAAGATGACGACGACGTTCCAAATAGCACGTCAACGATGTCTACAAAACTGAATTACTGACTGGTAGTGACGTATTTTAAATCATTAAATGGTCTGCAGTCTAGACCTGATTTTAAGTAACTTTAACAGACAAAATTTGTTGCAAAAAATGAATTGCGTATTCAATTTATTAATCAAAGGAGAGCGTGGAAGTTATTACGTAAGTACGATACGTACGTACTAAAAATTCTATTTTTAAGAATCAAAGTCGTATCGCCCAACCCACCACACACATCATCACCGTTGCCGCTTCTGAAAAATTTTATTACGCAAAATATCAATCAGTACAAATACAGAATGGCTTTTGTTGTCTATCCGAAACAAATTTGTACAGAGTACATAAATTTGCTATGCATTACATTTAAGACACATTGAAAAATGGGCTTTAGCCGTGAAAAATTACTTCCTTCGTTTTGTTACAAATTTAAAACGCACACAGGTGAGCAGTTCATTGCAGTTCACTGTCATGGATGTTGTTATTTGCTAATATAAACTCAACAAGTGGTATCGACCGGATGGTAATTTTGACACTTCATACAAATTGCGTAATGCTCTCAACTCTGTACAACCACAACGAATGAATATATTGTTGTGTTGTGTTATTTGTCTTGAATCTACATTTGTCAATAAAACCATAAAATGTCTTGCATTGCGATGCCAATGGAGAAGTCCGCTTTTTATTTTTAATTTATGGACTACTTCCTCCTATGATGTCATTTTTTATTTCAGTATCAAGTAAACATCGCTGTAAATAGTAAATGCAAAAAACTTTTTTTATGCCGATTCTTTCTGACGCAAATACAAGAGGTAGGAGTCGCAGTAACATCCTTTTTATTGTATTCACAAACAAGCAAGGAAGTACAATTATAATGTTCAATTAGCAGTGGTCGCTGTTCATTCCATTTCATGCATTTATGTAGCATTTACCATTTTACAACGAATTCGCAACCATGTACCGACTCTACTCCTCCTATCTACCTAAAGCATGGTTCTAATAATATTCGTAATCCCATCAATTACAATGGAGTACATTATAGAAGCGAGGATTTATTATATAGTTTAGTATAAAGCTATAAAACCGCAACATACGATCATTTTTGTTCTGTCTATCACGCATCTTTTGCCAGACAATGGTAATGGGAAACAGAAGTTTCCCACGAAAATTATGGAAATGAAATGGCTGAATACTGAATACTTAAATGGAATGACCTGGTGAATCTACTATATTCTATGCAGGCATTCATGAATCATATGCAAAGGAAGCACACTATTTCTACATGGATTTTGTTTCCAATACCTAGTGCATTAAAATTTCATACGTTGAATAGTATAAACTATTCCGAAATTTGACTATTTCCTGAGTGACATCATTGAAGAATTGAGGATTCATGCGGTAGATAGAT
This sequence comes from Orchesella flavescens, assembly GCA_964034955.1. Taxonomy (NCBI): domain Eukaryota; kingdom Metazoa; phylum Arthropoda; class Collembola; order Entomobryomorpha; family Orchesellidae; genus Orchesella; species Orchesella flavescens. The sequence goes on along the minus strand of OZ035954.1, from coordinate 32,525,115 downwards.
TCAGCATAATAATTTTTTGTTACTTTTCCGTCCTCACCAATTCTGGTTATTTCCTCTTTTTGACACAAAGTAAGTTATTCCTACATGTTTTTCACATTTTGAAATCAAATAAATGCAGTTACAAATCTCATAAATACACAAACTATTATTTCAACGAATATTACTTTTGACTTTCTCTTGAATAATGTTTTGGATTTGGATAAGGAATGGAGAACCCTTTCGCATATCACATAATAAAGTACAAGCACTTATAGCATATCGCACCTCATAATAATCATATATATATTCTAACTTTAAGGAAGCCATCATCCCCAAATAAAAATAAATAATATGCCACTCTGCCACCATATAATGAATACCTGTGGCCGAAATCATTTGTTTAGAATGCCTACATAAATAAAGATGACTGATAGGAGAAGGACTCCTTGTTTGGATAAAGGAAGTCATGTTAAAAAAAAGAGCCATCGAATATCATCATCATCATCATTATCATTATTGTCCCTCTATCATCATCCGATTCTAGGATGCATGCAATTATTCACGCACGCCTGGTGTGTGCGTCGTGATCAAAAAAAGCTATATCTTCTGAACCATGCCCATAATATAATATAATATAACTGTTTAGTAAATGTTTTTTATATCATAAATCATAATCATCTATTTTGAGCACACTTAACATCACACACACAAACACACTCCTTCATCCTTTAGAAAGTGCTTGTTGGATGGATGGATGAGAGTGGGACACAAAACTATTAAATAATATGCGTTGCGTAACAAAGTCAAAAAAGTATGCTTACCATTAAGTAAGTACATTTACATGATGAATTTTATTGTAATGCGTTATTATTACATGAGCAATTTTTTTCAACCTTGTTTATCCCTATGCTCATATAATATTATTGTTTGTCGTGTTGTGTTGTGTTTGTTCGTTGTGGGTGTATAGAGAATTGTATATGCATAAATAAATTGTTATTGTAGTAATAGTAAACAAGTGTGTCCGATGGATAATTGGCATTCATTGTAAATTGTAATTTGTGTTGAAGGCACAAATTTTACTGGAGAGGTACATACATTATACATTACATTTTAACTATTCATCATTATCTGCGTACATGGCTGACGATTGTAGAAGTGTACTCGTCACTCGTTTTAGAATTATCCCATTTTACTAGTCAGAAATGGCATGAGTTGTCCATTGTAATCAAATCAGCGGTTTTTAAAAGCACAGTGACATTGATTGGATGAACGTCAGCCGTAATTTGGCATTGTTTTGGCTCATTCTCCATAAATACATGTACCTTGAGGTTTACCTGGTATTACGAGTCGAAGGTTATGGATTTTTCTACCATTTCCTACTTGGAATTTCATCAAATTTACGAGGTACTTGGAGGATTAATTAACAGCCGCATGAGCCAACGTAAATGAAAGAGGTATAAAGAAGAAAATCATTAAATTTTACTACTTCATCTGCAATCCGCATGGAGTAGTTCTAGTTAAGTACAAATAATTGTAATATTAATAATAATTATTATTACTAAGAAGATATATATGAAAAGTATAATGCCTACTGCACGGACTAATAAATAATTATGCAGTTATGAAATGCATGATTCATCCCCAGTCAAAAAAGTACCCTTCATATGCATACCTTCATGCGGCGAGACATGATTTTTCTGGTAATTAAAAATGAAAAAATGTATAAAGGTCGTGAGGAGCAATAAGGCGTGTAATGTTCTTACAAGACAACAACGCACCGTGTACATGTACCTGATCTCTGAACGAACATCACACTAACCGTCACCCGACGAATATGAATTTATGATGTATCACTTTATGATTATCACGAAAGTGATCTATAATTAAAATTTTGTGGGTGAACTATTACACTAGTGACATAGAAATCTGTATGCCTTGTTAAAGTATAGTGTAGTATTGCTGATGATGATGATGCTCTTGCATTCCATATTATTCGTGTAACCTCGAAGAAATTATTTATTGCATCATAATACCCTTATGCTAATTAACGGAAACTACTCTTGTTACGTATACGTTGGTAGACTATGTGGGGTGTACTTGATCCTCTTCTTCCGGTTTCATCAGCCAGAAAAATATAGATTTTTGCATTCGTTAAGCCATTATCATGTAATAAATATTTGATCAAGGGCTAGGAATGCCAATAAATGAGAAACTTAATTAAAGATACTCCATAGAGGATGACATGTAGCTAGAAAGTACATGGAATCTAAAGAAGTTTATGGAAAACCGGTTCTGTAAAGATTACGATTGCATTATGATATATATATTTACTTCGCAATTTCGCTTTACTTTGCTTATGTCTTTGTTGAAACAACAAGAAGATAAAAAAAAATTGGCGAACATGACGAAGAAGAACATGATATCCTTGTTTATGAATTCAACTTTAGGATGATAATTATGGTTGAGTGCATTTTTGATGCAGGTACATTACATATACACATAATATATATTACTTATACAAGGCACATGCATAAAATTGTTCAAAACATGCAAAAATGACGGCAACGTTTTATGACTTTAAAAGAAAGCTAGAAAAACTAATAGATGAATATCCAGCTGCAGACAAGTACGCACATCAATAATTATATTATCGAGGAAAAAAATCGATGCATTTTATTAACAATATTTTACAAATGAACTTTTATAGTTTTTTTGTGACATGCAATTGAAATTAGCAGCCAAAAGCATTCACATTCACACACACAAACGAAAATATACGAAGAGCATATTATATAGGTAACAATGAAAAAAAAACACCCACTTGCATACATGAAGTAAAATTACTTTACGATATTAATGTTCTCAATTAACAACCAGGTGTCTCCTCGAAAATGCGTTTTGATTTAGGAATAATAACTAATCATAATCATCATCCCCAAAGCACACATCTTTTTTTTGGATTCATTTTGGCGGAACTTGAACACTGCCAAATGTTGGAGAACTCTTTAAAGTTTGACAATGGACCTAGAATGCGATACTTTGGTGGACTGTGGAGGTCCGTTTCAATCATATCCGTGAGCGCAGATGGATTCATATATGAGCACCAGGACTAGCAACACAACAAGGATATAATATGTATGCACACGTAGATTCGTAGAAGATTGTATAAGATTGGATGGAAATAATTATATAGCAAAAATCACTCACCTGTGCAAATGACAAAAAGAAGATTTGTTCGGGCGTATACTTTTCAAGTCCTGGAAGTCTAGGTTCCGGCTTGCCTATTGCTTTTATGTAGCGTCTATAAGCCTCCAAAGCTTCCCGGACCCCACCTTTAAACAAATGTATTTTGTGGACTATGACTATGACATAACTGAAAACATTCGAAACATGTTGCATTTGTCATAATTACTTAAAAAACGTTAAAAATTTACCGTTGTCGGCTATGTTCTCTGCCAGTGTTCTTCTGCCATTTACCTAAGTACAAATACATCAAATTAATAATTATCCTGTGATTAGATCTGTATTCTTATCTTAAGCATGATGGAACTGCTTTTTACTGTGTTGTTAGGTCCAGGTACAGATCCTAGCTCAGGGAACCAAAAGTTACCGTATTGGTTTATAAAACAGTCAGCTTTGACAACAAAATCCTCCAAAGTATTCAAACTCCACCATGAGTTTAAGCGTCCAGTTTCGTCACTGTATCGTCCTACAAGAAGAGTTAAGAATTAAGACAAAAAAGCAGAGGTGCCCCTAACTCATTAAAGAAATTATTAATGTAAATGATATCCTTCCTTATCTTGGTGCATACCTTCAGTGTCGAATCCATGGGTTAGTTCATGACCCATCTAAAAAGTAGTCTCCATTAAGTTGGCATTTATCCTTTTAGTTAAATCGTAATAATAAAAACTCACTACTGATCCTAATGCCCCATAGTCGATAGCCCTACGAAACAATGAAATGAAAAATTAATTTTGCATAATAATATTATCATGTCTGGCTTTTGAGCATTATTGACTCTTTGTTCGTACTTACTTCAATCCCATACCAATGAAAGGTTCCTGAAGAAAGCCTGAGGGAAACGCTACAAACATAGTTTTCAGAAGCTGTTGTAAATTCCTCCTTTACAAAGTAGCATAATGCAAGTCAAAATTGTTTATATCCATCTTACTAACTGCATTCAGCTCATCATCATAGAAGCAGTCAGCTTCTGCTGGAGAATCGGAATCACTTGTCCACGTGAGATCAACAGGCAATGCATACTCTTTCAGCTCCTTTTCCGAACTCCACTTCATTATAGTGAGCATATTTAGAAAGAAGGATTCACTTGTGAATTTCAGTCCTTCATAATAGGCGTTGACCATTTCAGGATCGGGAAGCCATTTCGGGTAGCCAAGATATGCCCTAACTTTGTCAGCTTTTAGTAGTGCCCTTGCTTTAGTGTTCTCATCCATCCAATCAAGACTTAAAACTATTCCCTTGAAGGATTGGATTATGTACGATACAAGTTCTCGAGCCTGTAATAAAAAGTTTCAAACATACAAATCAAGTTTCCAATATGCACAATATCCCAATTTTCCATTTAAAAAAAATAAGTGTCTTTGAATACCTCTTCAATGACCCCTTTCTTAACGTATCGTTGTATATATTTGTGAGTCATGGCGAATGGCATAGATTTGTCAAGTAGATTGATACATTCAGTACGTCTGTACTTGAAAAAAAACCTTAGTAAAATTAGTTTCGATTTCAATGATGGATTAAATAAATTAACTATGCATTCATAATTAACGACCTGTTAGATGTTGTTTCTGTCCCATCAACAACCGCAGAGAAGGAATCAAAGTAGCTACGAAACTCTCGCGAAATATCTTTTCCAAAAGTGTAAAGTAGCTGCCACATCACATACATATCTAGTTAAAAAAAATCATAAAGTAAAATTCTTGAAATATTGGAAAAAATAAATTATTTCTGTTTGATACAAAAAAACATGATATCAGAAATCTTACGGAGTTCATCAGGTGGAGTTCGAACAAGGATATCAGCGAGTTTATCTATGTAGTTGAGATCATTAACATTGACAACAAATTCATCCGTGATTTCAGTGTCGGACAAGCCATCAAATAAGGTCTCTATGTATTCAGTCCAATTGAACTAAAAATTTAAATATGTATAAGCTCAATAATAACTTATTCCAAAATTTCATCTGCTGGATGATGTATTAACTGAAGGATCGTACGAATTCTTTTCGGTGAGGATGTAAATTATTTCTCAAAGATTGTACATCCCTCGTAAGTCTCGAAACAATTGAATTGGTTCCATTTTCAGGTCCAAACGTACTCCGATTACTAAAGAGTCTATTAAGTTCTTTCAAAGTCAGAAGGTTGGCTTTTTCGGGTTTTGATTTATCTTCAGTATCTGTTGAAGACTTTTGAAGAAGAAAAAAAATCAAGCTATAATGTTGAAAGCATAAGCATATACTAAAACGATCTGAGCTGTTCTTTTTGAAATTATTACCAAAGCAAATAGTTGGTCAAAAGCAGAGATCTTTCTAACTGCCATTTTCATATCATTCATATACTCCAAAGGTACGCCAATCTCACGACCAATCTTGGATAAAACTCTCTGAATTAAGGTTTCATAAGCCGAAACAATATTTGGGGCATACTGGAAAGCTGCTTTAGGAATTGGCAAAGCCGGCTGGTCTATCTGAATAGGTATTAATATTATTTGCAGTTTAGTTCCAACATCCCATGCTATCATGTTTTGCACAAATGAATAAAAAGCAAAAACTGTGGTCTTACAAATATTTGGTTAACAGACGTGTTGGAGTAACTTGAGGATATACTAATGTCAAAAATATAGTCTTGGCCTGTTTCACGATGAATTATTGCAAGTGTTTTTGCAACAGAGCGTTGAGGATCTATAAATTTCTTGATAAGATCAATCATAGGTTGAACTCCAGCCTTTTCAATGGATTCTATTCGTTCATATTAATCCATTAGAAATTTTTGGTAAAAATATAAAACCTTAAATGCATTAAAAGAGTCGCAGTAGTATCCTCTAAAACTTACCGACGTCGACGCAAGAGTTGTATATAATTTTCAATTGCTGCAACGCCTCAATATCATTCCTTGTGATACTCTCCGTCAACTCTAATTAAAATTATGTTAAACAAAAGGACAACCTGTTTTAACCCTAATCGCTCATGGCTATTTACATACATACATCCAACTCAAACTCAAAAAAATGTATATAATATAAAGTATGATTTCATCACTTTTAGTTTTAGCCTGAGGTGGATTAATGAATGGAAAGCGAACATTTTTACATGCAATCATTTATCATTGCTATTTTACTGCCTGTAAGTCTATGAGTGAGTTAATTTGCACATATATATGAACAGGTCGGAAAATGATGATGCTCTAGGGAATTAAATTATGGTTAATTGTTAGCATTTAAGCAACAAAATGTTGCTGATTTCAAGTTTCACTTGAAAGAGATCTTTCTACTGTTTTTGAGCGCATGCACTAATTTTTTTTTAAAACGAGCATTAATTGTTGAGTCTGTAATTACACTGAAGAGTCGTAGAAGATGATAATTTTTGGTTTGCGTCTCTTGTTTTTTTGTATATATGTATGTACCTCTGAGATGACCAATAATCCTGTTTCTCATAATTGTTGTGTGGTCAAACGAGGCGACGTTTGCAACCACTGACGTGTCTGTAATCCAATTTCCACATGCAAATTTATGAAAATCTTCACAGGGGTCAACTGTGTCGTCCATTGTTCTGAGGAAGAGCGTTGCTGTTCTTGTACATTCTTTCGTTCTACAAATTTCAAATGGAGCTACAAAATATACATAAATGAGAGTAGATTCATAAGGTTTGTTGATGGTAAGAAATAACTGATGGGAAAGTTTATTTTTAAGAAGAATGTATATAAACTTGTTCGTTTGTTCATGGTTTTTTAAAGAAACTTACGGAACGTCTTAAAATACAAATATGCTAGTGCAGCTACTGCTCCCACAAGGATGAGAACGAGAAGTGTTAAAAATCCTAAACTGCATGTAAACAGTTTGGTAGGAATCATTAAATATAGGTGACTGCTTATGCTGCCCCTTGATTTACAATAAAAATATATTAATTACATATTCATAAAAACACACATTTCCGTATTCACATGTTAACTTCAAACTTATTATAGTAATATGCATTTTTTTGTTACTTATTGGTTGAGGTATCAGTCTCAAAATTACAACTGCTAACAGTCGACCCTTTTCGTTCCCCGTTTGCAGCACTTGCATCACTAATATCACTTCGAGCATCTTCATTATCAACCATGAAATTAGTTTGAGAGGGACTCCGAACTGGCTCTGTTGTGTTTGTGTTTCCTCCATTTCGAACAGGTAACTCCAAAAAGTGCATGACGAAAACTTGGGTATTACAATGTCACAAAAACTTTCCGTTAGTTTTGTATGGAAATCATAACGGGTACACTATTAACATACAGCTCATCACCAAGAATAGATACAGATGCAGATCCCAAAGTTCCTACTTTTAATTTATTTGGAAATGAAACAAAACTGATTGAAATCTTCGCAGTTCAAGTAGGCAATCCTAGTCTGGGTTTTGTTATGAGTTCAATATTTTTGTGTTGGCTGTTGTCTGATGAAAGTATAACATAAATATGAAAGAACCAAATTCATCTGGAATTTGAATCTCATTTCACTACTGACTGTAACTGATATGATATGTAGTTTATGCTCCAACATTCATGAGTCTCACTGTTTAGATTTTTCAAGAACACGGCACACGGCCATATAATCACAAAATGATGCTAACTACGGTACAATTGGAAGATAAGAAAATGTGAGCAAAAGTCATTGAAAATGCACTCATTATGCCATCTTTTCATTGTTCATGTGTGGAAGAGTCGAGCTTAAGTATTAGCTAGTTGGTTTTACAAGCTAAATGGATTTCGATTTGCATAGCTTGGACAAGACCCAAGAAGACAAAATGTGAAATGGCATGTTGTTGATGTTGAGCTACCCATCAATTAAACGCTTTGCTTGTGCCACTTGTTAAATTAACAAAGAAATCTGCGTATACTGTAGGTAGCAATAAAATAACCAATATCAGAAAGATGGTATATTATATATAAATATACATAGTGATAAAAGTTCTATTTAAAAATACATACACAACCCTTCGAGTATTTAATACTTATTGCGTATGTGCAGAATTTAAAGTCTCTAAATACATGCAACCGAGTCCCAGCGTCGCCATCTAATCATTCGATTCTAGTTTATTTTTATAGCTTGTTATTCCGCTAACCATTAGCTCAAGCTTACATTATATATACGCTAATTAGCCAACAATTAATTTGCAAAATTGTAATAATTAGTACAACAAGGTTGCGTTACATAAAGACACTTTTGTGTGCTTTGGTTCGGAGTGGAACTCGAGACAAGTCGAAACATGTGACATGTCCTTTAGGCGTCAGCAGCTAGAAAGTCAATATTAGTTTTCGCATTGCAATGCTGATTGGTAACAGCAGAACAAAAGATTTTATTTCTTTAGATCAAGTAACACTTGCAACTTTTGCACTAAACAAACAACATTTGCATAGACATATATGTACTCGTAATGTAATGGGGAACAAAAGACGCTAAATGACAAGATCAAAAACTTTCCGCTTGAACTGCAGTTTTGGATTTTCCTGTAAAATTAAAGAGAATCCAGCCACTCGCGTCGTAAATTGAATTTGCATGACAATTGATGGAATTTTTTGCACATAGAATTACCTTGAATGCGTACTTTGCTTGCTTAAAATAATTAAGGAGGTTTAGAGCACAATTTTATCATTCGAAGGTTGGTGGTATGCTCTTCTTCTCTTACATATAAATTATTTGGACGATTCCCACAAACCCATTCCTTGGGACGCTATGCTGGATAGGTGCGATATGAGATTAAACATTGTTATACACACTATTACATATCTCAACAACTCAATGTTCAAATTTATTAAAGGACGAAATGTATTTAAATTACAAAGGTTTGTTCAATCAAACGCCCATCAATTTCAGTCAACCCAATCTACCAAATTGTGACAACTTAATAACACCAAAAACCCCCAACAGAATACAAAAACTGGCACCCTAACCCACTAAATAGATAATTAGCATTAACAAAAACCAAAACCCTCAAAGAAACAAACAGTTATCAAAATGTTAGAACATACGGACAGTTTAAAAAATTAAAATTTACTTTCCGGGTTATTCCGCATCCTCTCTCGTCTAGCATTCTTCTTCTCCATAAATTTTATCACCTCCTCTCTGTAGAATGCCCTTCGTATATCACTTTCTGAAGGTCCATTTCCCACCGCTCTACTCTCACGTAGTCGTCGACGTGCTTCTGCCTGGCTGATCGTAGTTACGGTCACATTTGTAACTTCCAGATCGTCAATACATTTATCTCTCTGGCGAAAAGTGTCCAGCAGTGTGGAACGTCCAAAGTAGACTGGTCCAACGTCGTCGTAATCATCAAGACTCATGCGGGGAATATCAGTCCTTGGTAGCACCCGTGTGGAAGGTGCAACTGGCTCGGAAGTCCTTGGTAGCACCCGTGTGGAAGGTGCAACTGGCTCGGAAGTCCTTGGTAGCACCCGTGTGGAAGGTGCAACTGGCTCGGAGGTCACTGGTGGCATATTGCGATACTGTTCCGTAGATGAAGAAGGAATACACCATGGTAGGGTAGACTCCTTTTTGGCAGCAACATTCTTCCTTTCCTTGGTGCTACCATCCCCTGAATCCACATTGGTAGTGGAACTTCCTGGAGTAGCTGCAAGTTCCTTTCCCGTTGTTCCAGTTACAACACGCTCAAGTAGCTTCTCCACGGAGTATCCATTAGCATTTGGTTTCACCTCCTCCGAGTCAGAGCCGTCCGAATCCCACTTCGCAAGGTTTTGTGCCATATTTGCTGAGATGACTCTAGATCAGTTCGACAATGGGTGGATATCTGTGAAAACGACGAATTGGTTACATTAGTCATGGACAAATATTACATATATTTAAAATAAAAGATGATTTTTATAGGCTTACCGAGCTTATAATGAAAAGGAACTTTAGTCAGGGCAAGACTCACGAGCCTTCAGAAATTGGATTTTGATAAAGTTGCCAACCTTGTCCGGAGTAGCGTCCACTCAAGCGTCTCAGCCGCAGTCCAGCACGAATCAAACGGACCTGCAAAACTTGGAAAATAATGTCACTGTCAATTATTACGAAAGTTTTCATTCCCCGAGCATCCAGAAACAGTATATTTTATAGATTTACCGAAACCGACGGAAAATACAATTTTTTTCAAAATTTCCAGACTGGTTTCCAAATTTCCAAGTCTTCGTCAATGGACAATAGCACCTCTTCCCAAGTCAAGTAACCGAGCTGCTTGTGTTGAAACCCTAGGCACCTGCAAATAGTAAAAAAAAATATTCGATTGTCGATTACATTAGTTGTGTACTAAAGCTTCTATCTAAACAATATATAAAGTCAAAAGTAGGTGTATATTGATTGGAGGAAACGAAATGGTTTCAAAGTTCTCGATACTTCGGAAATATTCGGAAAAGGTTTCTGGCTGATGATGAATAAACCAAAAAGATGTTTCAAAATTCTGAATGTTTCCGGAAACTTTCTGAATAGTAGAAGTCAAACTAAACTTTGACGTAATCCCGAGAACGGACAACGAACGAATGAAGCTGCTGCAGTCAAGGGGGTACCTTTTTATACTGCTAGTTTGGCCTTGAGAACTAACTTAACTTGACCTGGTCTGATCTGTTAAACGTAATAATTTACAATCTCCAATGGAGTTTCAAACGTTTCTCCGTTAACACCAACAAAGGTAGAGAGGACCTGACTGAACTGTCTAAAAATAGAAACTAGCCCACTTTACAGAGGCAACGATAGTATGTAATGACAGAGTAGTCGTCAGTCGAGTTCGGGCTACCCAAGTGGATTTGGATTGGAAAATAAAAGCGATTTGACAAATTTCGGCTTTAAAGTCCCAAAATATAATGCTAGCAACATGCAACGCAAACAAAGGCAAGCCGAATTACCCTGAAGCGTGAATTCATGAAGTAATGCAATCTTTGATGAAAGAAGTAAATATGAAATACGTATTTGTTGTATTCCACTGCTAAATTGATAACAGCAGAACAAAAGATTTTATTTCTTTAGATCAAGCAACACCTACATTAACCAGCAATATTTTCATGGACACCATATTGAAAATAATGGGGAAAAAAAGATGAAAGATGCTAAATAAATGACAAAACAATTTCATCATTCGAAGGTTGATGGCACTAAATATACTCTTCTTCGCTTATAAATTATTGGAACAATTCCCATGTACCCATTCCTTGGTACGCCATCCTGGATACACAAAATGATCAATTAATATTTGTAAATTTAGACATCGACACCAGTTAGAAACACATGGTAGTAGGTACTACCTTAAAGTCTGGCATTATCCCAAAGGATCTCGCAAGCATACTGAAATCCATCTCATCCCCATATGAAAGACGGAATGTTTCTTTAGGGTTTCTCGAACGTTTAATTTCTTTACTGAGATCGCTAAACTCTTTAATAGGTATAGATGAATTGACGCGATCCACAAACAATTTGTCGTAGTTGCTCTGTATAATTGGGTCAGAGTTACAGGTACATAAATTGGGGGAAAGCACGGAAGTTAGTTTGAATGCAAGAAGTTATATTATAGTACCTGAAGCAAATACGACAAGTCCAAAGATTTATACGCGACGTATTTGTCATCAAGCATGATTGTTTGTAAATATTCTCTGTAGAACTGTCCACTATATCAAAATTGAAGTTAAGTCATAATGTCATGATGATTGATGATTATACTATACATATTATATGTCATATTGGATTTGGGGGTATGTAAGATTGATGTGTGGTCCTCACTTTGATGCACCCATCTTGCCGTACGTCTTTGTTCGAGATATTTCCGGGTGAATACATGCACGACCGTTTCGATGCTTCCGGTCTCTCATCCAATCATCCCAAAACCTATGAAAGTATTTGTAATTTGTGTGCATGTAAACACTAATGCAGTATATTTTAGCATTATGATATCAAACCTATCAGGCCATTTAGGTTCAAGCTCTTTCCACAATTTCTTTGTCATCATCCATCCCAAACCAGGAAAGAAATCTGTTCGGTATAGAAGACTTGGGGACAATAAATCAATCAGTTCCGGCTTCCCATTGTCATTGTATGCACTGACACAATATAATGTGGGATCCTGAATAAGCAATGGAAGGGTCGCTTCGAAATATTCGAAAAAATCAGGAGCTATATCTAAATCATCTGAAACGTCAATGCATATTATGTACAATATGTTACTTCTTTCTAGGTTTCTCTAAAGTATCATATCTCCCCACGTGCACATATCTTATGTATTTTTACATAATATGTTACCTTCAACAATGATCATGTTGTCAAAAGCAAGTACATTAAAAACGTGAAATAAAGCCCAGCCATAATGAACAGCAATGTGATAATATGCCCTCATATGAGACGCCACGTGATTGTCTTCCAGTTTTTGTTTTGTTATTTGATAGTTTGGATGCTAAAGGTTAATAAAGGAGGAAACCATTTTTTAGTGTATGCCTTGCGGTATATAGTTTACATATTAATTCCGTAAGTTGTAATAGGTATATAATATAATATCCATCTAGTTTTTGTTTTCAAAACAAGTTACGAACCGTTATATGATAGCTTATATTTTTTCCATATCGTTCATCCAATATCCTCTTTACGTCATTACCTTCTTCACCACAATCATGGGAAACCACAATGGGAAACCTTTCCAACGAAGGGCGATATTTGAGAAGTTGATCCATTGTGCGGGTTACACTATCCCTATTACAAACCAACACTAAAACTGCTATCTTACTATTGATAACAGCTCCAAGAACTTCTTTACCCGCTACTGGAAGTTTCGAGAATGTTGGATTTGTTCTCAATATTATTAATGAAAAGAAACAAAAATAAAGGAGAAAAACAGCATAACAAAACAACTTTTTTATCCTAAATTTACTGCTGAAATAACGACGCAACATTGTGAAATTTTTAAAAACTACTTTTGCTACTATTCCAAATGTTAACTTGAAAAAATGATATGTAAGCTAGCATAAAGAAATGGAAAATAAGTAAGTAGCATTGCATTATGAATCAAGGATTTATATTTTTGAATGAATGGTAAAACTTAATGATGTATTCTTCTTCCAAAGTCATTCATATTTACTATAAATTCTTTTATTCTCAGAATATGGCCCCGTTGCGTTGCATACTGTGATGAAATAGGTTTATTGTTTTGCTCCATTTTCTACCGATCATGAGGACCAATATGTTTTTGCTTGAACCAACTGTTTCAAAAGTTATTATGACGACAATGGAATTTTGAAATGCTGCCGGTTGTAATAAAGGTTATTGACCTTGGTGGAATATGTACGGTAAAATCAATTTAGAGGAATTAGAGTTAATTGTATAGCTTAGGCATGACTTAATCATGATTTAATGGCCAACGTATTAAATAAATATTTTTTATCAAAACGACTTAATCCTAAAATAGCTTAAATGTCTTCTTTGTGGTTGTCGTTGTCGAAGGTTTAGGTGTGGTTGCAGTAATGTTAGCAGACTTTATGGAGTTTTTGGTAGTTGGAATGAGGATGACGGTGCTCATTTCAACCACTTTTTCCCGAATGAATTGAGTATCATTACTGATAGTTTTGTTCATGAGTAGTTCAATGTCAGCAAGTGTCTTTTTGAAACCCTTTAGCTCGTTGTGAAGCCATTTGAACTCGTTTTGTAAGATAGCCGTGGCTTCCTTTTGCTTTTTAATTTCTGCAAAAATATTCTCAGAGGTTCCCTTCACACGTTTGAGCTCACTTTCAATCGTTCGGATTCTAGAATGACAAAGAGACATAATATTCTGTATTTTTATAAGTTAAATGAGCTGCGAATTACTTTAAACTAGCTAATTTATCAATTGAAATTGACATAAAATTATTCAGCAACTCACGTTGCACTATCGGTAGCTCCGCTACTGGCGACATTCAATGCCACTGAATGCAGCAGAACAATGAAGAAGAGGTATTGGTTTAAAACTCTCATGTTGGACGATAGATTATAGTCAGAAGTCTTACAAATGAACTACACAACCAAGTATGCTTGAAATGTTGAATGAGCTACAGTATTTCAATTTTCATTTTATATATTAACATTACCCGGAAACCCTCCGGAAACCTTAGTGGTGTGCATCCAGAAAACCAAAAAAAATTATATGACCTAATACGACAACCCTTTAAAGGGAAAAGGAATTGTTATTGTGCCTCTGCCACAACCTCAAAAACTGTGATTATTGACTACTTGGTTAAAGTATTATTATTAGTTTTATTGGGTCAAATAAATTAATATTTTAATTTATTTATTCACACAGTCAAACAGTAAAAGGTTTTAATGCAATGACCGGAAATATAATTTAATTTGGTGACGCTGACATTGTTGAATCACTTTCCTTCGTCTGACTTGCCTAATCCGCATCCTTTGCAGCATCCTCCTTTGTCTTCTTCACCGTCCTCCTTCTTCGGTTTCACACCTTTCTTCTGCTTGCCCTTTTCATTCTGTTTTGGCTAGGGATCAGATATAAATCAGAAATTAAATATGACTTTCGAGCTAGCATGAACTATCAAGATCATGAATTTAAATCACTATTACCTTCTCGTCGTTAACCTCAAAGGATTTCATCAGTTCATCAATGCTTTGCTGCCCTCTGTACCCGGGTAAGGTTTCAGGTAAATAAACTTTCTCACGAAGCTATTCAAAAAAGCAATTTAAGCTCCAATGAAACATCTCATTCCAAAAATAATAATTATTTAATTACTTATTATTATTACACAAAAATTGTTGCTTTACCCGCTTGTTCTTAGACATTTTCGAAAGTAAATTGCAGACCCTTGAACTGAATCACCAAACCAAACTTAACTGAACACCAAAAACTTCGTACTGACAATGATGAGTGAGTGAGAGGCCAAAACTAAATGAGTTATAATGAAAAATAGCCAGTGTATTAAAGACTTGTCCATTTTTACATCTAATCACGTATAAATCATACAATAGCAGTTTGTAACTTTATCTTACCTGGGTAGTAGAATCAATTTACAGTGGTGGTGATTTCAAAATAATTCAGTATGATAATGTTTGATTAACTAAAAAACTTCTAACTTCTACCGGCTCCGAAAATAATGGAATCTTGAATCGTACCTCTGCGATTGAGTCAAACAACTTTCTTACTATATAACCAAGATATATATATGTATGCACTATATTCATATACATTCTTTTATAGTCCATGCTATCACAAACCTTCCAGAGTTGATACTTTGCCACATTTATTCTTCTCTCACATCCAGCATGCCGACTAACTCAATGATCGTACCTTTGAATACTTATATAGTCTAGTATAGTTCAGTGGTTCAATGTAAGGAATAGCTCAACGCATTTTTCATATCTATCAGAGTTCAAAATCTATATTAATATTGGGCTTAGTATGTGATTCTTTTATATGGGACTATATGTGGGACATGGGACATGGGACATAGGACATGTTGAATGCAGGCAGAAGTTTGCATAATTTATGCTTGGTGCAAGGCAAGTGCAACAGTTGGCTTACCTTTTATCTTGCTAGCACACATGAACTTTACTATAAACTGATTTATACCCTGTCCCGTCCTACACTAACCTGGGATAATATTAAGATTTCGGATGTCTCCGAAATGTACGTGTACAGTTCTCCTGCACTGTGGCCATCTCACGATTCTTTTCATGATTTCTGTCACATAAATTAAAGTCAATGATAAATTAAGTTCCTGTGCACTATGCAAGGTTTCGCAAATTTTACTTAAGCTCAAATGCTGTCGGAACGTGAAGCACATATTGTTACTGCACAAGGCTCTTATAGGGCAAAACCCGGGGGACACTGAGACTTTGGAAAAACTGAAGAAAAATAGGCTAATTTAGGTATAGAACGAAAGAACTCGGGTGATTAGATGCTGATGGAACGGAACACAGCGTAATTCGGGGTAAAATAAGAATCAGTAAAAAAAACTTCGGGGTATTAGGCTACTATTTTGATATGAATCTTTATAAAAGTTTCCATTTAGAGTGGATTATGCTTATTCACGTCAACCATCTTATATCTTATGTAAATATGAATTCTGGGGTTATGTATGACAAATTTAAAATTTCATTGACACACTTGATAGTTTGTTTACCCAGGTTGTTACATAGTATGCTCATACTGTCATGTCCATACCGTGGACATTTTCTGTTTCGGTTTCTGTCGCACAAAATAAGACTTGCATACACATTTTTCTCTCTCCAATATTTCTTGAATTCATCTTCATTTTATAAACTTCTCAATCCATTCGAGACTCTAGTATCTCAATTATAACTAGATAATAATTATTATAATGCTAAGAAATGTTGTCTAACTTTCTCGGCTTAAGTTGCCTAATTAAAAACAGACTATCAACAGTTTTTGCTACACTTTGCATTAGCTATCAAGTAGTATTTTCTCACAGTGATTTTGTGAATCCGAACGTGGAACAAATACTAGATAAGTTCAGTTTCTGTCAATTTGCCATTTTTCAAGATTCCTTGTCAAGAAAACCACCTACACTTCAATCTTTAAATATTCTTGCCAATTATTACAAAGACAAGGCAACTTTCACCGTGAAAGCAATTCCTTCGACAGTTCTAAATGCAACATCAAGTAGTGCAGCCAACTTTTTTGGGAGTCGTAGCCATTTCTTTGGTCAGAAAAGCAGATGCTTAGTTCATCTTTTTGATATCACCTCATCGTTGGATAGTTCAAATTATCCAGATGATAAGTTTCTGATTGAGGAAAGCTGGTTAGTATTCCCAGATTATGTTTTATTTGTTATTAGCAGTGGAAACCACAGTTCCAAAGCAGTTGATTTCAATGTTTCAATACTTAAAAGGCTCCGGTATAGCCATTACACGAGGCCAGTGTTTGTCATTGATAGTTTTATCAACGCATTTGCAATTTGCGTGCCTTGTCGTTCAACAGAGCAAATTACCCAATGGAAACCTGATAAAAGGAAAATAAAAATTAACTTTAATGGGGTATTCATAGATTTTGAAATGTCTCATACTGAAAAATACCGGACTACCACTACTTGTGACTACAGTTTGGAATACAAATATTATGACATCCCACCAACATCAGAATTCTGTGTTCTGCATGAACTTAGTTTGCTCATGAATTTTACGTATCGCACCTTTAACAATGATCTACCAGAAGTTTACGCTAGAGTAAATAGGAAAAGACTTTTATCCAAGTTGCTAGTAAATCGTGTAGCGGAAGAAAGGAGGAAGATAATGGAACACGGTTTCGGATTTGAAAAATGGGCCTTTTTAATAACTCGCCAAATTCCTCGAGGACACGATGTTGGGTTGACTGGACCTTTTGATTTTTACATTTGGATTTGTTTATTCGCAACATTTATACTACTCTATTTTGTTCTTATCACTACTGCTATTTTGTCAAAGTCTGCTGTTGGGATACTTGAGTTGCATGAGTATTCCTTTTTTTTATTTCAACTAGCTGGCTCTATTTTGGATCAATGTGTTACACCAAGATTTTCTAAGATGTGTGTTCGAACCTTGAATTCAACACGATTTATTTGGACACTTTGGTGCGCAATGGTTCTAATTTCTAGCTATGCATATAAAGGCACATTATTTTCATTTCTGACTAAAACGCCATCACCAAAGCCTCCCGGCAATTTGCCAGAACTTGTTAAAAGTGGATTAATGATTGCTACCTTCACACCAGTTGACAATACAAGAAGATCTCCTAGTTCATTTTTACAGGCATCTACTTTAAAGGATATTTTTGAGGAGTTGCAGCCGGAAATCGATTACCCGTCCTATTATATTCAGCTTAATCATTCATTAAAATTTTTTGCTTATGGCTTGAATGGAATGAATGATTTTATATCAAATATATATCTTCAGTTCCATCCCCATTTAATTCCTAATCGGACAATTTATTGGCCCAAAATACCAGGTGAAATTAGCGCTTTGGATTCGGAGAAAACAATTGCAATAATGAAGTACCTGTTGGATTTGCATATATCCCATGAAAAATGGATTTCACCAACAATCATCATTCATGATTTTATACAGCGACGTCCTTGGACGGTAGACAAGAATTACTTTTACCCAGTTTTCTCCAAGCGGGTAGGATGGCTTTATGAAAGTGGTCTTTATGATAGGTGGGAGAATCATAGGGATTTCTATGTACGCCTTCGTAACTTTTATGCAAGTAGATACATTTTGGTTCAAAAGGTACAGAATAATGTGGTAAAAATTACGTATCCACTTCATCCTCGAATGTGGTTTAACTACTTGTTTTCAAAATCGTTGGGTGAAAGCAGCAGACAAGAGGTTGAAGTGTCTCGCCCAAAGGTACTAACATGCTCGGTTTTTGTTGTCGTATGGATTTTTTCTGGCTTATTGTTGTTCATAGCATTTTTCATGTTTTGCCTGGAGATTGGGGTATTGAACAACCTAAACAGGTCGCAAGCTTGCGAGCAATTAACTTATTATAGACTAAAAACTTGGGTATGTTCATCCATATGTTTCAATAGTTATTAATATAATTAATATAATGAGGCATTAGAAAATGTCCACTACCATACGCATCTGAATAAAAAATTGTCGGTCTCAGCCTCAGCAACATGTCATCAAAATGTCAAAATATGAACATGTACAAATAAAAACCCAGCCCTTAAACACTATCTTGAATAAACAAGCTTCTTCAATTCAATTGAACCAACGAGGAGGAGTGGCACACTTATCTGTAATGCAATTATTACAAACAATTCATAAAATGTTTCGGTTTATAACATATGCCGCATATAAATATAGGTGAGAGGCTGACGTACAATGTGCAATAAGTATAGACATTTGAGAATGTTGTATATGATATGGAGTTACAATAAATTCCTCTTTGCCAAACAACTATTTGCTCGTAATTTTATACAATTATGCTATTGTGAGGAACTACCCACTGGGCTTTTGTAATTTTTTGTGGAATCTTCATTTGTCCCACTTTAGAGTGGCTGACGGAGGTATTGATTGAATTATATTTTAGTAATTTATTACCAAAAACATTTAAAATACGAAGTTTGTCAAAATCATCATTGAACAAATAGCATTCCCAGTCCGATATGAAGTCACTACTGCATCTTCCACAGGGGCAAAATTTTATGCACAAAACTACGATTCTATGGATAATGAGTCAGCAGCTTATAATCTCTTCCATTCCTACTGTTAACAGTAGATTTACTGAAATATCTCACTATGCCCCATCAGATAGTGTTATGAGTTTGTTAAAGCACCTTAAATATTGTCACATTAAAGTAATTTCGGATCGAAGTGTCCAATCACAATCAGACCTGACAAACCTACTAACTAGCCTCCTTAAGATATTTGGGGATGAAGTAGTGTATTCATTGGAACAACCTCAGTTGTATCAAATCGTGTTTAAGGAATCCTGGAGAAAAATTCGTCACACACTTTTACAGAATTTAAAATGTTTTGTGCACCTATACATAGAAAATGGAAAGCAGTGGAATTTCCTACCAGAAAAAGTTTTGATTCATCACAGTTATGTAAGGAATCCTGAGTATGCGATCTTTATAAAATTCAGACTTTCCAATAAGGATGAGTGGTTCTTTCTCTTCGGTTTAAAAACGAGATTATATAAAACACATTACCTGGCACCCATCTTTGCAATATTAAATTTTGCCAGTTTACATTCCATATGCATCCTCTGTGATCCCAGAAAACATGGCACTGTTCTTCGTTTAAAAGTGGAATCTTTGGAAGTTGAAAATTGGTTGTATTTTCAACGAATTAATATGTTTGGGGGATCTATCAGTGCTGACCTAAGTCAGAACGAAAAGCGAACAAATTTGAAAACATGTGACCAAATTTTGGAATATGGACCATTTAATCGACCACCTACTGTTGAGCAATGTATCTTCCGGGAACTAAGTTTTAAACTGAACTATACGTACAGAACTGATATTGATGCGAGATTCCAATATGCGGTGGTAAAAAGGAGGACTACGATAACAATGGCGTATTACAATAATGAGATTAAGCGTCAGAGATGGCAGGTTTTGGAGCATGCCATGGTTTTCGATCAGTGGGGTTACATGGTGGTGAAGGAAATGCCAAATCCGTATCATGCGGCACTTACCAAACCCTTTG
Organism: Orchesella flavescens; assembly: GCA_964034955.1. NCBI lineage: Eukaryota > Metazoa > Arthropoda > Collembola > Entomobryomorpha > Orchesellidae > Orchesella > Orchesella flavescens. The sequence goes on along the minus strand of OZ035954.1, from coordinate 32,504,757 downwards.
ATATTTGGACTTGGATGTGTTTACTGCTTTCCTGTTTGAGCATTTTTGTGTTATTCGTAGTAGGCTTATTAATTGGACCACTTTACGATAACTTTCAAGAAGTGGCTCTGATTTTTTATTGCATTTTTGGCTCCGTGTTGGATCAAAGTGTCCAAGCCTCATTTACAAAAATGTATAATCTTTTTCACAAGTCACTCCTTGCAATGTGGTTTTTATGGAGTGCAGCAATACTTATAATTAATCAGGCATATCGTGGAACAATGTTTTCCTTTTTGACAAAGACCCCAGACCCAACATTTCCCGAAACTTTGAAAGCTCTTGCGGAAAGTGGTCAAAAAGTAGCTACTTTCAGCGCAACAGTACATAGAAACCAGATAAGATCAATGATCTCAGTAAACTTGGAGGAGTTGCTAGTCCCAGAATCAGTTCGTGGAGTAGACTACCCTATCTACTATGAAGTGTTTAATAAATCAATCGAGTTTTTTAATCATAACTTCCAGGCGATGTGTGACTTCTCTGCGAGACTGTACTTGGAAAATAATCTGGATTTGGTACCAAATCGCACTGTCCCTTGGGATCCACCACTCCCCGTGAATTTTGGAGTATTTGAGGTGGTGAAACATGTGGACATGCAAAAACGTATGTTTAAATTGTACATGCCTTCAAAGTGGGTGTCTGCTATAATCAGGGTCCCAAATTTTATGACGAGGATGCCCTGGACGGTAACAAGAAACTATTTTTATCCTGCGTTTAGAAGGGGACTGAGTTTCATTTATGAAAGTGGATTATATGACCGATGGGACAAGTATCATGATGAAATCAATGGTTTAGTGTCTTTTTATGCAGTGAGAAACTCTTTAGCCAATTTGAAGGTAAATACTTCCAACATTAATTTTGCGGTTCCACAAAAGAAATGGCGCAATTACTACTTTTCCACATTAAGGAGACAGTTATTTACTGACCCTGAACCGGTTTCAGTTAAAGTTTTAAATAGTGTTTGGACTTTGGCTGGAATATTATTAGGAATTGGGATTGTAATTCTTTGGTTAGAAATTATTTATAGTGCGATTTTGAAAAGTGTGAAAATCAATGACAAAGTTGTATCCTTTTAATTATCAATTTTAAAAGTAGTCTATTCATTAATAAATTGAATTTATTTTAATATCCACAATTTTAAAACCTGGTTAGTCAAAACATTTATTCCAATTTAACCTTTAAATGAGGACATAGGACAATGAAATTATTTGAAAGTTTATCTCTAAAGTAGGTAGATAATATATAATTTATGATTAAACACTGACTTCAGCCACGGATAGGTTATCATAGAGTTTCTCATCATCGTCATTGGAAGCTTGTTTTTTCATTGCCGTCAGATACTCCAAAATTCTTGCAGAAATGATATTAAAAGTTGGCCTGTCGTTTGGCCGTTCTCGCCAGCATTCCACTACAACCGATTTGTAACTGAAATATGATTACACAATTACATTAATTAGTTTCCAAAAATATCAATTAAAGATGGAACTACATGTTAATATTAATTATCTTTGCTCCGTAATTCATACAAATGATTGGTGGCATATTTAGGACAGGCCATTCTCAGCCCCTCCTCAAGTAGCCCCACAAAGTCCAAGGTCCATGAATAACCGGGATATGGTACTTCCGCAAGACTGAAGAATTCCCATAACAGCACTCCAAATGCCCAAGCGTCTTAATAAGTAAAAAAAACAATATAAATTAACAGGAAAAACCAGAGAAATTATAGTAATGCTATCATTTCTCTGGGCAAAACTGCTGCTTAAACAATTTAATGGCATCTACAAAAGATTGCAAAATACCTGACTGAGGGGAAAATGAAAGGTCTCTTAAAGACTCCAGACTCATCCACCTCCAGGGCAATGGTTCCTACAACATACGTAAAACTTGATTTTTCAAAGCTTCCTCAAAAGTAGAACTACGAAAATATTTCGTACTTTATGCTCATACCTGATGTTTCTTCACATAATGAGAATAGTTTCGTAATTGTCTTGATAAACCAAAGTCCGTAACCTTAACTTTCATATCTTCTGTTAACAGAATGTTTCTTGCAGCAAGATCTCCGTGTATAACCTATGAGAAATTTCATGCCATATAAAATGTACTATGCAAATTTATACAATAAATTCCTCTGAAGCATTATACAGGCCGTTGCATGTGTGCCTACTTTTTTCGAGCTAAGATATTCCATTGCACAAGCCACATCAAACGACCACTTCATAAGTGTCATATTGTCAAAATATCCTTCACTGTGAAGCCGAACACTTTCTGAATTTTGGTAATTGCTGAAACATAAAGTATTTGCTCAACGTTGATTGATTTTGATTAGAGACATAAGACAAACAAATTGCGAAACTGCGTTAATATTGGTATTAAAGCGTAATATTGACCTTTCTTTGCCCCTACATACAAACTTATTTCGATTGTTTCGTAAATAATTTTCCATGCTCCCGTTTGCACACAACTCAACAAATATGTAGACATTTCCTTTAAACAGCAAAATATAAAAGTATTTGAGTATCACGTGCATCTATTTTACTCTGACTACAATAAAGCCAAGATATAACATATAACACGAATTGCAATTTACCTCGGCGCAATTGTGATGTATATGCACCAACCAACTCCACAATAGAATCATTTTTCCCAATAAAAATCATTATCTTGAGCTCACTAAGCAATGCTTGCAAGTAGCTTTTGTCAGCAAAAGGATTCACAGTTTTTACTGCTACAGGACGGCCATACACCTTGCCTTTGAGAACCATTCCAAAGGCGCCACTCCCAAGAACATTCTTTTGGTCTGAAATGTTAAAATAATAAGGTTAACCAATGTCCAAGGTTATTCTGCACTGAAATATAAACCTGACCTACTAACATACCAACTTCAAAACGGGCTGTTGGAACTTCAAATTCCGTATTATATGAAATTGTGTGAGAAAATTCATGAACGTAGTCGTTATCCATTGTGGGCCCGGCACCTCCTCTAGCTCCATTCATAAATGCTTCAATCTCTTCTCTTGTCAGTCCAGGCTTTTATAATAAGAAGGTTCAACACTTTATATGCATTTCATGAAATTCATGTGCCATTTCATTAACAGTTCAACGTCTGATGCAACTCAGATATATAACCAAAGTTAAACTACACAAAGGAAATGAAAGTCTTAAGAAACACTACCTTTTCCTTGCGAAAGAATTTTATATAAGCTGTGAATGCAGCTACTGTTAAAAGAAATACTGAAACTGGAAGGCCGATGAGAAGCCAGTAATTAGGATTGTCTAGAAAGAAAAAAAAGACTTTTTGAAACTTTGAAAGTTCATCATGGCTATAGTTATGGCATACACACAATTGACACGACTTACCAACTCCCACAGAGAACGACTGGCTGTCTGAGCCCAAATGGTTTTTGGCAATGCAAATGTACTTTCCAGTCGTCGAACGATTCACTTCAGGAATTTCCAAAAGGATAGATTGAGATTTTTCACTCCTTTTCAGGATCTAAATATTTCATTTACCCACCATTATGCATATTCTTACGTTTATGTATTTTTAGGTTTCTGTAATTAAAAATATTTTGTTAACAAAATACCTTTCCATCCTTTTCCCATGTCATATCCGGATAGGGCTCCCCTTCAGCTGAACACCGAAGCAAGTGGTTCTGTGTGCCATCCCTGACTACAGTATTTTGCTGAGATTGATCAATCAAAACGCGAGGAGATGATCCATCTATTCAAAATTATGAGAATTGAAAGCATGCAATGGAAACTGCAAACCTACTAAATTAAGCAAACAATTGCTGTATCCTTATTACCAAGTATCGTAACATTCATGATGATTCGTCGCCAAAAATTCTTGTAATAAAGGGAAGCCCCACAATGCACTGCCTGTACATTAGAGTCTAACATTATGCTTTTATACGAAGTATCCCCGTAAAAGTTTGAGTCAAGAGATTCTAGTTTTCAAACGTTAAAATGTTAAAAAGTCATTAACTACAAAATCCATACAATTAATAAAAATAGTGAGAAAGTAATGTACCAAAAATCAAGGTCCCATTTTTCAATTCAACCAGCCACAAGACAGGTTTGATTAAAACTGAAGAAAACATTTTGCATCGAAATATTTCAGGTCGTTTTGCATACAAAACTTGATCTGTTTGATTTTGGATTCCAATATTGAGATATATCTTTATCTCAGCTTTCGTTCGTCCTGGAAGCGTCAGCCAATCTAGTGATAAAAATCAAAATGGTATTTTTGTCTTTAATGCTTCCGTGAAATGAGGGTTATCAGATCCCATTCGCAACACATTTCTTACCAAATGCATAACTAACTGCGGTAGCTCGTCCGTCCAAGCTTACCCCATATTCCATCGCTTTGAAATGTTGAGTAGATTGGCACATTGTAAGACCATACGTAAATGGAAGTCCAGAATCTAATCTCAGCCCGCTAAATAAATCATCAGTAAGCTTTCCAACTTCTACACTGTAGCTCATGTTCATGAAATTCTAAAGAAAATTGTGATAAAATTCTTCAATCCTTCCAATTTCAAAGAATGTGTATATTATATTATACAAGTATTTCACAAAATCATACCGGTGAAATGAATTCTCTAACAAGACGACAATGCATTGGATTCCTACATGGGATATTTGTGAGAAGGGCCAGACTTGGTGGACTTGCGGATGAGTCCAATGAATTAGCATCACAGGTCGGTCTAACGGTAGCAACATTTTGAATGACATAAAAAATGTAAGTTACTTGTAAACTCAGGTCCTTGAAGGGAAGCATGTGGGGTGAGTTCTCAAATCCGTAGGGAATATATTCATCTAGAAAATGGAAATGAAATTATTATCATCTTCTTGTTTCCGACACACATATATGATGCATTAAAGTGACTTTTAACCTTTAGGTTTGTTGGGGTACTCAAAAGTTAGTTTATCGCTGTAACCCTCATAATTCAGTTCACAAACATACACACCATCCTTCGTATTAGAATTCAAATTTAAGGTTACTCCATCAACCGGGTCAGCGGTGTAACTTAAATCTCCATCAACCTATACAGTCATAATGATAAAAAATTGCGTATATTAATGTTTATATTGTATCAAATTTTCTTGAGGAACAAATTATTGTTGTGGTACAGTAAATTGTCTTACATTTCGAGGCATCTTTTTTAATGTTACGTTTGCCAGATGGTGGGATGGCCGACAGGGAAATTTTAATTGATCTTTTGATGAATCATGAACAACTGCTTGAGTGGTTTTTCCACGTATTAATGATGGATTTGATCCTTTATCTAGAGATAAAAGTTTATACAATTATGAGGTATGCGTGGTGTCTGCCACACAATTAGCCGTTATAGTTATTAGTCGTTTAGCATCTCTTCTGTTATGAAATAATTACCTTCCACAAACATGTAGAATTCATAAAGCACTACTTTATTATGAATTTCTCTAAACATATACTTTCCAGACCGAGTGTAGTTCAATACGTTAGAATTTTTGGTTGAATCATGTCGCCCCTCGATTGGTTTTATTGAGAAGAATGGGTTGCCCATCTCGTGAAAGTAATCATGCTGAGATTGTACCCCGAAAACTATCAGCTCTACATTGTAAAACTCTGGAAAGAAATGATCCTCCAAAGCTGAGGAGGTCGGGATTGATCTCACGTTTGGAACCATTGTTTTTGAAAATAAGGGCAGGAGAGCTTCCGTGGGCTATTATTTGAGAGGAATCATAGTTTGGTTTACGCCAACAAATTTTTAAAATTGTATGCAATACGTATATATAACGATATTCACCTGAACCCCATCATATTCAAAATCTATTGGGAATTCGGATGAGCAGATTATTTTGAGAGCTATAAATTTATTTCAATTAAAATTTTATATGTAGCTGTAATGTAATGCCAAGTTAAGTAAAATGTATCTTAGAAATTATTTATTTAACGTTATTAAATACCTTCCAGATGCCCTTTGACTACCAAAACTCCAGGTCGCAAACACTCAACTTTCAAGGCCAATTCAGAATCAGGTAATTCACTGCCGCTAAATATGCAAGTAATGTTATTCTGCGTAGCGGGTAAGCAGTCTTTGACATTATGGAGCGGTGGGTACTTTTTGGTTTCAATTGGTTCTCCATTACCAAATAAAACAAGCATTCCAAGAGTAATGAATGACAGGTACACAAAAAGGTATGAAGGTGGCCGTTTCATTTTTTTATTGTGCTTTCATGCACAAAATGTAACCTATTAGCAAATTTTTTTTATAAAAGCTTGTGTATTTACTCAAAATTGATCATTTGAGTTAAAAATTCGGATATGTTGTTAACTTCTGCAATGCTACTGCATGAGTATTCATATTCATGCTAACTAATCATTGACGGAATGGTGAGTAATGACAAAAATATATGTGAAGCCACAAGAGTTCTATGACTGTGGCTCTCGTATCTTGCGAGTAAATTTTAGTTTGAGTTGGGTCTAAACTAAAACTTATTAACCAAATATTTTTGTGGTTAAGACTTTTCGTTCGAGTTGTAAACGAACTTCATATGGACGTGTTTGTATGCGTTCTTTTCTTAGACGCAACAATTTTGCGACATCCTACCAGAAGCTTATTTATTTAAAGAATATTTGCTGGTTTCGACGCAAAAAAAAGTTCAAACAAAGTAATTTCTGGAAACAAACATTTTTTAAAGTGGTAAACAGGAAACTTGGTTTCCACTTCAAATCCATCATTTGGCATGTCATATAATATTTTGATGGATGATTATAGAATTAATTGGTCCACCAACACACACATTTCCGCTCCATTTCCAAAACACCTTTTAAAGTTTATATTAGCCATTTAATTGAAATACTATGAATTCAACAAAAGCTGGATGTTTTATGGACTAGACAAGGCGAGTGGCGTGAGGTGAGTGTGAGAAACGAAGACATACTGAAACGAAGCACAACCTCAATAAGGATGCGTTTCAAATGAACGGCAAACATGATGCTGTACATTTGAAGGTGAAGGAAAGGAAGGATATATTTATATATTTTTTATATATGTTTTGACTGACGTTTGAGACAGAGCTTGCAAAAGTACAGCACTCGAAAATTGTCAAGCACCGTCTTTTAGCCTGGCCAAAGTACATGATATTGACATCACCCCCAACTTTTCATCAGGGCAGCATGTATTTCATGCATGATAAATGATCAACAACTTTAAAGATGCGGCTATACTAGTAATATTCAAGGTTTATGGAAACAAAATGGTAGAATGTCATGCAGTCGGTAGCACTATCCAATTTTCTGCATAATCAACAACTGTAAAAACCTGAACTTTTTCTGAATGCAAATAACAATGCAAAACATGACTAGAATTTTCAAAGTTTTCTCCTTATGTTTGCTAGCGGTTGCATGTGAGCTAAGTGTTTCAACTGATCATCCGGAAAACACAATCAGTGCACAGGTTCTTAAGTTTTTTAACTTATTTCATGGTTGCAATTTTCGCCTTTATATGGGCTTCAACTGGGAAGATGGATACTATTGGAATCTCAAGTACTCCCTAATTTCTCAAGTTCTTGACGGACAGTCATCCTTCATTATTGAAAGCAGAAATATAAGTGCTAGCATAAAAACCACTTCGGCCAGAATTGATAGTGGAAAAGCATACAGAAGGTTTGTGATTTGTTCAGTCCATGTATATTTAAAGGAGAACTTACGTAAACTTCCAATGCTGGATGCTATTAGTCTTCAACCTGACTTTGTATGGATTCTGACGTTTACCGTACCTTTATCAGATGAGGAGATTGATGATGGGGAAACTGACTTCATCAACTCCACTACTCCTCGAAATGCATTCCAAACTCTGAGTCAACTTTACTATTCAGCAGTTTATGCAGAAGTTGTGGACTACTCTTATGTAAGCCTTATTTGCATTCCGTGCATTTCCTCTGAGAGTACTTCTGGTGGCGAACTGATCGAAAGGGAATATTTGAGTTTACTCGAAATTCAAAATCACTGGACGCTTAAGAATAAGAACATGCATGGGCAAAACATTCGAACAAATTTGCCGGAAACAAATATCATTATTTCTGATAGCTGCAACATTCATAAGACACCCGAGATGAGTGCAGCAGATTGTATGATGAGTCACCTCAGCCAACGCTTTAATTTTTCAATACAATACAATTCAATAGGACACCAACGTCGCCGTCGCCCGTATGGATCCGTTTACGCTGGGATATTCATTGACAAAGACAACATTAAATTCGTGACACATCAGAAGCATCTTATGATTTCTCATGGAATGATGGCGGAGTCATTTGCTCATATGATTGCACTTGATCAACCACCAAATAATTTAGTAGCCGTTCTTCAACCATTTAAATTCAGCACTTGGCTAGGAATATTCTTTGCAACAAGCTCTTTAACAGTAATGTTTTATATCTCGACATTCTCCAGGAATAAGCAGACAAATTGTCAGTCAATATTTTTAGGAGTTTTTGGTACAATGCTAGACCAGCCTTATAACCCTGCAGGTAACTTAATTCCAGGAAGAATTGTAGTAAAGAGTAAAAGAAGTCGACAAGTGTTGTTCAGCATTTGGTCATTATGGTGCGTATTCGGATTGCACATAAGTCAATCATATAAAGGCACACTTTTCTCATATTTGGCTAAAGTTCCAACAGTAGAAACTCCTGATAACTTGAAATCTTTGTTGGAATCAAAGTATTTTCTAGCAACCACAAGTGCATATGGTTATCAATTCGGAGGCAACCGCTTTTTCTTTTCATTGTTGAAGGATTCCATTCTATATGATTTACGTCGTTATTTAAAGGAGGGAAACGATATTTTTACAAAGCTAGACAAAAATCTAAATTGGGTTGGAGAGAATGCTTCATTAATAGTTGCTAATATATCCCGGGGCAAACGTGATATATTCAATCAACATGCAAACAAAACCTTTAATTTTCCTAGCTCGTTTGCGATCATAGATCCCCAGAAGAACATTGACTTGATCAAAGATCTTCTGGGGCTGTTTACGAATAAGTGGATTTCTAAACCTAAACTTTTACCTTCCCTTGCAATCAGGTCTTTTTGGACAATTAGTAGAAACTATGTTCTTCACATGTTTCAAGAAACTATTGCAAGTTTGTCTGAGTCTGGGATATATGACCGTTGGGTTGATTACAATCGAAAAACGGAAAAGGTCAAGCAAATTAAGTATACTTTTGGTATAATTTATCCAGATAACCAAGAAGGTATACCGTTACCAACAACGTCATTGAAACTTCCGACCCATCGATTGTTTAACTACATTTTTTCTAATGACAAAAAAATTGCTTTTGATGATGCCATCCATTTGAATGTGTACATGACGGTGTTGTGGTTGACATTCATGGGCTTAATGATTGCTATTATTGTTTTTGTGGTTGAGGTTATGATTCAGAATTTGTTTTGTTGTATGAAACTGCGTCAATCAGAAATTGGAGAAGGTTAAAATACATGTAGACATTTGTAAGTATGATAATATTATAGCTGAAATCATGTGAAATTAAATTACATTTTTAGTAATAAGAACGTTTCGGCTCACTAGCTTAATTTCTTTCTAAAGTATCATAATTTCATAGTTTGTTGAAACAAAATTTCATACATTCATACAGAATAATCTAAATTGTATTTGGATGGTGAACTCCTTGTAAATTCCTTCTCACTATACATTTTTTAATGTACATATATGACAAGGACAAAGGAGCAAAATGAAATAATGTATAAGAAGTTTTGAAGCTACAGATTTCTGTATGATTACTAAATTTTTGTGTCTATATATAATTTAACAGTATAAAGACATTTACTAATCATTATAATAACCAGTTAGACATCGAAAGCTTGAGTTATATAATAAATCGTGAATTTATTATTTAAAACATCATACATGCATTCCGCAAAACCTCCTTATACTAATCATTAGTCATAATGAATACTTATATAATACGCTACTCAAACAAAATACTTGCCTTGTAGGAATGAGTATTCTGCAACTTTGAACAAAGGTTATTGCATGTCATAGACAATATTGAATACATTCAATAATATTTCGAGTAAGAGACATTTGATTACAAATCTACTTGAAGTCTGGCTTGTTAAAATTATTGATTTCATATTATTAACTATAGCAGGTGATCACGCGTGCACGAAATGGATTCGTGTGTAGTTGAATTAAACATGAAAATATATAGGTTTGTATACATTTTATTAAGTTGGCTTGGGATGAGTCAATCAATGCATGTATGCAACTTCAAATTATTCCGACACCGACGCGACACGCAGCTCAACAAAATCAGCATTCAACAATTGACAATGGGGAAAAGGTTTTGGCACTTGACATTGTTTGCATTAATTGCAACAATGAAATGTCTGGCTTTGAGATCACCAGCTTCATTAATCTTAAAAGATTTTGATAACCCGACAGAGCTAATTTCTCCACCTATTCAGCTATTTTTACATGACTTTTCACATTGCACAATATCGGTTTATAAGATAGCAAGTTCCTATTCGATTGATGGAGATGAAAGTGAAAGCGACCTAGTAGACGACAGCAAGAGCAAAGTTTCCCAGTTTGAGCAGCTTTTGAGCTTCTTTGTAGGCAAATCTGTTTTAAAAATTTATGAAGGCAACAACAACAAGACTGATATTATAAAAGCTAGAATGCTATCAAAAGTAGATAAATGAAAAATCGTTATATAACGACAACCCTAGTTGTGCTAATTTAAACTTGCGCTACAAAACAGTGAGAGTTTTTGCTTTAACATGGATAGGTATATGATGATGATGATGGTGTGTTGTTGGCATGTATATATGATGTTTATGGTGATACAAAGAATCATAACTGAGAGGTACTAGTGGATTATGTTGGAATCAACTAGTAGCTTATGCATGCGCAAACGTAGTTCGTCGTATTTGAGTACAGGTGGTTGTTCCTGTCAACCTGTTAATGTAGTGGTCAGCTTTTTGTCTTTTTGATGTACAATCACATTGTTAGAGTTTACCTACTCTCTTGATTATGCTGCTTACAATGTATTAAATGTTGCATAAAATTACTGGGCTCGATGCTATTCTATTCAATTTCGAATCAAATTGTGCAAAACGAGCGTAAAAGACAATACTTTTTTTCACAAATCACTTTTATTAAGACAAAGCATCTTTTTGTTAATTATGAGACTTTGTCGTTTCACCAATAAAATTTAATTTAATATTTCATTGATTTCTGCACACCTCATCGTTTTAATTTTTCAAAAGATTAGTATCGTGATAATACACAATATAATGCACTGTTTATAAACCGTATTAAAAGAATGAACTGTTTCAGAAAACTGATGAAAATATAATGCTTTCATATCATACTTATAGTGCCATCATCCATTTCAACGGAAATAATATTTTGAAAAAAATCATATCCGTTTTTAAGCAAATGAAAATGTAGAAAGGCATATTATCATGGATGTTTTTTCCAGAGCAGGTGTTCAAATTTAGGTCATGCATGCATAGAAATAAAAGCTTTATCATAAGAATTACATGTGTGCTCATATGTATATAACTCCCAGCTCCTCCCAGAATCAATCCCATAAAGCAACGGCCACCTGAAAAAATGCTCGCATCAAAAGTGATGAGCTCAAGTCCAAAATGTTAAGCACCCCCACATAAGTCAATGGATAAAAATTTCGTTAAGTTGATGATGAGCGAAAAGTTTGGTTCTCTACATATACATTCGATGCTCGTTGCCTTTGCTATACAGGAGTTATCTTGCCTGAGCAGAGAAAAAACTTGAAAAAACGACTACATATACGCGAGTGCCTTCCCCATTCTGCATGCATGTATCGTGTGATGTGAAGCCAAGTTATTAGGGGGCTGTCTATTCTTTACTTTCATCCATTCATGTATCAATGTGTAGGTAGTACCGTGACCATAAAAAAAATGTAGCAAAAGGTCCCAAGAAGCAACTGTTGTGCTTCAAAAAAAATTATCGCCGAAAGAGTGATAAATTCAAGGTACAAGGTGAGTATGCATCCTCATTCGATTCAACGTTAAAAACCCTTACGTAAAAGAGTACGAGCGAACACAATACTTTGCTATGATATACATAATGCTTTTGTTTGTTTCTCTGCATGTATTACATGGCCAGTGAAGAGAAATACTTGAAAAAATCACCAAATCCTTCAACATACAAAGATATAATGCTTGAAAATGAAGCCGATCCAAGTAAGCATTCCGAATTAACAATTGAAGGATTAACTATCTTCAAGGAAAGCCTCAAGTTGAACTTGGAAGGAAATTATAGGGCAGTAGGAGATCCACCATTTTCCACCTTGCTGCGCAATATCAGAAACAAAAGAATCAGCCAAGCAGATTTAACACTGCTCGAGTCCAGACTTGAAGCTAACTTACCTGAGCAGGAGGTTTCTCAGTTTGACGATGCTATTCATTTATTTGGTGAAACCAAGCTCGTTGATATGCATAACACTTTTTATGTTATGAATAAAAATGTACCTATGATTTACTTGAAACCAAACCTGAGTGAACAGTGCGCCGAATGTGAGCAAAAATACATGGGTTTGTTTGCGGCTGAGCAATTTCATGTTATTTTTACAAACAACATATCTACCAAGCTAGGAGTTGTGAACGGTACTAGGGGTATTATCCATTCTTTAGTCTACAAAACATGTTCCAGTGATGAACCGGATTTTTTAGTTATTCGAGTCACGTCCACACATCGCAGGTTCAGAGGCTTAAATAATACCACAGACCTTATACCCGTTTTCCGTCTTACAACAAACGAGTACTGCAAGCACGAGCAGAAATATATTAGCGTATCTAATTTTCCTTTGCGATTGGGATACGGCTCGACGATTCATAAAGTGAGTTTTATCTTCACTAATTTTGTACATTGTGAAACTTGAACGTATTTTTTTGTGTAGGTCCAAGGTTCTACTATACCTGGTAAAGTAGCAATCAACTTGGATAACTTATACAAGTGGGACAGGCGTTTATACGTTGGGCTTTCGCGAAGTGTCTGCTTATCCAACATAATTATTAAATCAAAAAAAGCTCTCAGCGATTACATGCCAGTTTCAACTCATCTCTCGTAAAAATGTTGCTTTTCATTCCTTCTTTGCTGAGTCCACTTGCACCGGTGCGTGATAAGCAGGAATTATGGGATGAGATCTCCAATCTTGAACACTATAAGCGCAAAAATAAATAAATTATATCGTAAAGTACCTCGTGGATCTAATTACAATGGGCTTTTCCCTTTAAAAAATGTGGATTATTCTCCGCTTGGAAACTTTTACCCTACATTTTATGACCATGAATACGACTGCAGCGTAAAATCTGCCTTTGAGTCTGCTCTCGGGAAAAAAATCATACACAGCGAAGATCCACTCTCAAATGCGGAAAAGGATTAACGAAATTCGGCCTTGTGTTGGTCAAAACCATGCACTAATGAATCACCAAATTTTTAGTAAAGTAAAGTACCATCGTGGATGTGCTAGCTTCAAGGCAAATAACTACCTTGAATTAATCAGCTCAAATGATTTCCAACAGTGCATTAAAGACGAAAGAGTTTCCACGAGTCCATGCAAGCATGGAAATTCACGCCTACCACTCAGCTTCGCTGGTCAATGGCGTTAATCAAAAGTTTAAAAAATAATTTCCACAATCGAGTAAGCTCACGGCAACTAAAAAATGTTTCAATACCAAGCGCACTGAAAAGTAAAAAGTACTTTCTTGGCCATCCTCTGGCCTGGAACTTGAATGATATTTTTATCCTAACCAGGAAGATATTGACGATAAATACTTGCATATTCCAGACATTGGGCTTCACGTGGAAAAGTACCTAAGGGAGATTACCAACTCCTCTTTTCCATTTGGAACAAGAAGTGATGAAATCATCTTCATCAACGATGAGCTGGATACGAAACCAATTCATCTAGCTACGTTATAAATAGAAGATGAGCGCGAATGAGACACTTTCATTTGCCTTTATTTCTTTCAACTTTAAACATGTTTCTTTCCAACCCAATTGAAAACCTTATAGTAGTTAAAAACTACTCAATTTTCTCCAAAATTCATTTGTCCAAAGTGCGGTATTTGTAATTGCTAAGCGTGCTCTGGGGCTAAGTACGAATATACAGGAAGAGTTTGTAAATTGTGTATATCAAAAGACATAAACCCACGGAGATATAGCAAAGCAAACATTTATATTCTTCAACTGAGAGGTGGAAGGCCATACGACAAATTTAGCGAGGGGGAACAGTGAGGGATTTTCTTGTCTGTTCTTGTCGAGTTTCATGTTTTTCCGACATTTTCTTTACGATAAATTTGGATACACTCCCCCGATTGTTCGAAGATTGCGCTTGTGAAAAAACAATTATTATAATGTTGGCGCTCAGCTTTACGGACAATGAAGCTTCCAGCAGTTACATGTTCTAGATGTTGTATTTGTTGTTGTAAAATTTGTTGGAAACATCCAATTTTTAGTGATAGAACAGTGTGTGACGATTGTGTGAATGAAGCTTTTAGCATTACTACAAGACGAGTTAAACAAAACTTGTTGTATCGTGAACTCTGTAGAGGAAAAAGATTTTCCGATTTCAACTCTTCCGTGCTGTTAGACATTTGGAACTCTCGAAGCTTTATGCATGATACTCCTGCGATACGAGAGCAATATATGTCTGGTGGCTTCAGTGATTTTTTCTCTAAATTGTTTCGTTGGATTGGCGTAAAATGAGTTCTTCAAGACTGGTAAGTAAACAAAAACAAAATTGTATTTATTATATGCATGAGCTAAGGTTTGGTTTTGGTTTTTTTTTCAAAACAAAGTACCGTTGTGGCCTGTGTCCGTTTACGACTAATAGATTAAAAGATTTAGATATTCATTCCAACCATTTGCATAAATGTGGTTGCGGAAGAAGCTTTGTGAATAAGCTGACGCATGATTGCGTGAGAAACAGAACTTTTGAAGCGTTGGTAGGAACTGGAGCTGTGAATTCATATGAACCCAAGGCAGACAGCTTCTTTAAAAAGTACAAGTCTGCTCATGCAAACACTATAGTAACATATAGGCATGTATATTCAACTGACTTTGTCAGTATAGATGATTCATTTCAACACGTTTATGACCACATGTTTGAAATAATCAAGCAGGTTGTAGGTGCTCATGGAGCTCAAAGATTTAGGCTTACGTTAACTGTGATGTTACGATCGCAAAAAACAAACGAGCTAGCAGAGAGATTTTTTACGTCTCCTCATCTTCAAGTAACACATGTCAATTTTTTTCGTTCTGCTGCCGAGTCTGCCCTTGTTTTCATAAAAAATATCCTCGCGTTGTTTGAGGATACGAGATCTGGTTTTTCAATTGAGAGAGTAAAGCTGGTAGATTTCACGCTGTCAGCATACTCTCCTACCTCTGCATCTTCATTCATGGAGCTGCCTAAACATCTTAGGAAGCGCAAGGGCCATCTGTCAATTCGAACAACAGAGAGTTGTTTTTTGCTCTCATGTGTGTCCCAGCTGTTTACTCATTTGTTTCGGCTTCCATCAAAGCCTGAGAAAACATATAGTGACATGGATGCAAATGAAAAGGCTAGACTTTGCCAAAGGATGAAAAATCCAAAGGTATACGAGCCCGTTCTAAGGCAGATTCGAGATGCTAATCTTTTAAAGATTGACTCGTTTCATGGGAGTGTAGGCTTTGAAAAAGTTGGTGAATTTGAGTCGGAAAATGATGTGAGTGTGTCCGTTTTTGGATACAGTGGTCGCTCCAAGGAAGTATATCCACTACGAATGACTACTCGTGTTTCTGAAAAGCATGTGAATCTGTTGTTGTTGGAAAAATGTGAACTACCAAAGCAGCAACAATCTTTGTATCCAGAATCTACGCATCGTCATTTCATCTCATTAATGAATGCCTCAAAATTCCTATGCAATAAAAGAACGCACTCTCGTTCACTCTGTCAGTATTGTGGCAACTTGATACCTAACGCTACAATTGACAAACATCGTGGTCAGTGCCACTTTGTTTCATCCAATCATTTGGCATTTCCATCAACTGAGCGCTATGTATTTCGAGATTTTCATAAACTAATAAAAATTCCATACAAGATGCTTGTAGACTTTATGGCAATTGTGGATGCAGACGGTTCACTAAAGGCAGTGGGCTACGGAATAGTTGGATTGGGACCCAAGAATGAAAAAATCATTTGTCATACATATGTTGGCAATCGTGCTACGCGAGAATTTGTTGCTGATTTGATAATGTTTGCAAGATATTTTATAAAGGAAACAAAAACAAACCAGCTGCCACTTTTAAAAACTAGAGAAAGTGAAGCTGAAAAAATAAATACTGCAAGCTGTCCCTATTGCCTTGAGAAAATGAGTAGCGAAATGAAGGTGACTCACCACGACCATCATGACGCTACTGCAAAAACCATCACCATCTGTCGTCGCTGTAATTTATTAACGAAATTAAAGGACTACATTCCCGTAATTGTACACAATGGAACAAATGTGGTATTTAATTTAATTTTGTCTGAATTAATTCGACAAGTAGGGAATAGAATATATGTAATTCCAAAAAAAGATAAGGGGATCATGGGAATTATAGTGCCCAAGTTATTAAAGCTCATTGCATTTGAAAATTTTTTTGATGCTCCACTGACTGAGTTGATTAGCGAGTTCTTACAACCAAACTATTACAAGGAGTTTGCATTGTATAGGGATGAGTTTGGAAACGCAGCAAAACCAGTTTTTTTCCCTCATACTATTTATTCAGATGCTCTAGAAATGAAAGACCACTCAATTCATGATCTACAACCTTTTATGGATATTAACGCAAAGAGGGTAATTACAAGTCAAGAGCTTGAGAGCATGAAATTGCTGTATGTAAATAAACAATGCAGGGATATGCAAGACTTTGCTGGCGGCGTGTTTATCAAGTTTAATTTGTTTGCGCTGGTTGGGATTTTTACTAGTATGGACCGTTTTCTAGTAAAAAATTACAAGTTGACTGCATGGACGGATCTTAGTCTAGCGAGTTATTTTTTTTCTGCATGTATGTTCCATACAAAAAATCAATTTCAGTATATTAGAGATATTGATATTTTCACAAAGGTATCTCGTTCTATTGTGGGACCAATAAGTCTTGTTGTAAAGAAGCATGGTATTGCAAAAAATGAGATTTTGGGACATGAGAATGTTTGTGATGACGAGAGGAAGCACATTTTATATTGTGACTTTTCAAATCTTTATTTATCAATCATGCGAGAGAGTATGCCATTTGAAGGGATACGCCTGCTTACTGATTATGAAGTACAGAATTTCGATTTATATAAAAATAGTGAGTTTTCCTATTTTTTAAACTGTGACTTTGACTATCCCAAGGAAATACAAGACTACACAAGTCAATTTCCCCTTATTGCGGAACGACTTCCAGTTTGTATAGTAGAAGGTGAACGCATTATTGGGGATTGTGCACTTCATTCTACATTGCACACTGTCGTGCAAACCCAGACTTCTAAAATGGGGGTTTCGCTGACTGATAAATCAGTAAGATTTTTTCTAAAAATGGGAATGAAACTGGTTAGAATTAACTGGGTGGTGGAGTGCAAGTGTATACCATGGTTAAAATCATACATGGACAAATGCTTGAAGCTAAGACAAATTTCAGACTTGAAATTTGAGAAAAAACTAGCAAAGAAAAGTGCTAATTATATATTTGGTAAACTAATGGCGGACTCTGCTGATCTTAGTGTACGTATATGTACGTCATCGGCTCAAGCACGTCGCCTTAACAGAAGACATAACATGGTTGACGTTGAGATTTTGGAAGAAGACATTTCATTGTTCAAGATGCGTAAATTGACGAAAATGATTTCACAGAATGTTTTAGTGTCTGCGTTTGTTCTTGACTTGAGCAAACTGAAATTGTTTTCAACCTTTTACGCAATAAAGGAGCGGTTAGGGGACAGGTTAACTTTATGTGGAGTCGAAACTGATAGTTTTTTGCTAGAAATTTCAGAAAATAAAAAGGGCAGTTTTATAGAAGATATGAGGCATTTAAAGTCTTACTTTGATCTGAGTACGTTGCCAATTTGTCACCCAATCTACAGTACAGTAAATAAACAAAAGCCTGGAGTTCTCAAACTTGAATTATCATACATTTTGGAATATATAAAGCTTTCTTCAAAGTGCTTTGCTTTTTTGACTCTTTGTCCCACGTGCAAAAAAGACACTTTGGATACAAATTATGGTGAATATTGTAACGAGTGTGGAGATCGTTTATCTCTTTTAAAAGGTGCAGGTAAAAACTCGCAAGCCACCTTTGATTCCTATAAAAAGGCATTGAATAAAGAAATAGCTGAGCATCAATCTTCCTACGTAACAGTGCAAGGCGGTATTTCTGGAGCAAAACTCGTGCATAAAAAAGAACGGCAGCTCAGTTGTTCGAATGGAAATAGGATATTTCCAAGTGGGTCTGTAATGAGTTATCCAATTGGATATTACAGGCTTGACGATGGAACAATTAAATGATAATGTGCATGACCTGAGGCTTAAAGTTCCTTCTACTTTAACTATATTTGGCGCCAGCAAAAGCGGGAAGACAAATTTAGTAATACAGATGATTAAAAACTTGGCAAAGGTTTACGATAAACCTATAAATAAAATCGTATTCCTATATTCCATATGGCAGTCTGCATACGAAGACATAAAAAGAGATGTAGTGTTCGTTACAGACGCAGACGACATTGACGCGCATATTGATAAGGATTACAATAGCTTAGTGGTTTTTGACGACCAGATTCTCAACATACAAAAAAACAATAAGCAATTAGAGTCATTTTATGTGCAAAAGGCACACCATTTAAATTGTGCTGTAGTTTTTTTGTGTCAAAATATCTACGCAAAGAACATTAGGTTGGCTAGTGTAAATTCGGATTTCGTAATCATATTTAATTTCCCAAGAGACTATTCCATGGTCAATTCATATTTTCGTCAAATGGATAGCAGTATTTCCAAGGATCTGTTTAATGTATATCGTGAGATTGTCACATCAGGTCCTTATAAGTACATTGTACTTGCTTTTCATCCATCTGTAGACCAAAGTCTACGAATTAGAGACTCAATTTTCCCATCAAAAGATTTGGTTGTGTACAGACCGAGACAAAATGGACAAAATTTCAAGCCATTTTGACTTTTTGGCAAAGCTTGTTAAGAGCAATCCGAGCGAAGCTGAGGAACTCTTAAAAAATGCATCTTCAGACGAGAAACAAGCAGTCTTAGCCTGTCTATCGTATCGAAAGGTTATAAAAGACAAACCTCTGAATTCACGAGAACGAAAAATAATTACATACGGTCTTCGATCCAGACGTTTAACTACCTTTTTCAAAAAGTACCGTCGTGTTATTTTAGGGATCATAGTATGCTCTCTCTCGCGTTTAGTGCAAGAGGCATTTTTTTATGTGTGTGAATCATAGCTATAAAAATGGAACGGTGGAAACTGGTGCCGTTTTCAGAGTACATGAATTTTTACGAGGAAAAAAAACAATTAAAAGAGACGAATGAGTTGCACGAACAAATTGGCGTGCTGTCAAAAACGACTCAAAAACGTGTCAATGAGTTTTTGGCCGTGTTGAAGGAAAGCGGAGTTAAAGTGAGTAGTGGAGGCTATCTTAAGCACGAATTGTTTCAAGAAAAAATATTCATCTTACCCTATATTCTTTACTGCTTGTCTGGACGCAACAAACCGGAACAGTACACAAGCTTTTTAGAACTGATTCGCTCATTTTCTATTCCAAAAGGGTTGTTGTGCGCTCGAGTGTCACGCGATGCCAAAATCAAAATCAAAAAAAAGTAAAAAAGTAGTGAATGAAAAGTACTTGCAAAGATATTACCTTCGTCCAAGTAATCCTGGTTCTCTATCGAGTGTGCACACTTTTGTAAAAAATTACAAGCAAGTGGGGTTAGCTCAAGCACAGAAAAGCTTGAATAAATTATCTACTTACGCACTTTATCGTCCCCTCAAGCGCAAGCCTCATATTCGCAGACCTGTGATTGTCTTTCAGCCTAACCAGTTAATTCAAGTTGACCTCGCAGAGTTTTCTTCAATAAAAACTAAAAACAGAGGTTATGCATTCCTCTTTCTTGGAATTGATGTGTTTAGCAAGAAAGCTTACTTTTCCTTACTGAAGCATAAGAGCACAAAGGAAATCGCAGCTGCGATAAGTAAGCTTTTGGCAGAAACAAAATTCAAACTGAGAAATTTACAATCAGATTTCGAGCCCGCTATCTACTCCAAAGTTGTGCAAGCAATTTTAAAGAAACACAAGATCAATTTCTATTCAACTAGAAGTAAGCTAAAAGCTAGTGTTGTGGAGAGACTCGTAAAAACAATTAAATCGAAGATATACCGTCTTATGCATGAGAATAAGACTCAGAATTGGTTCCAAACTGTCGAAAAAGTAATTAAATCGTACAACGAGTCCATCCACTCCAGCCACGGGCATGTACCTAATAAAATTGGGCCCAAAAACTACAGTCAAGTGTTTCAAAACTTATATTCTCGAGTCGCACAACGTAAAAGAAAACGTCCTTCATTCGAGGTGGGCCAGTCTGTTAGAATCAGTCAGCCACGTCTCACGTTTAGTAAAGATAGCACAATACATTGGTCCCCAGAGGTTTTTAAAATACATTCACTTCATACGGCCATCCCAGTGGTATCATACCTCCTTTCGGATAAAGAGGATAACGTATTAAACAGTTCGTTTGTTGAAGCTGATCTACAAGCAGCATAAAATGAATCCAATACAAGACGAGTTTTCAGTACTGGCCGTGTCCAATGCTGATTCCTTTGGTGGAAATACTTCTGCTGAGTTTAGAAGCTCACTTGGTCGGCCGATAGATATGA
Organism: Orchesella flavescens; assembly: GCA_964034955.1. Taxonomy (NCBI): domain Eukaryota; kingdom Metazoa; phylum Arthropoda; class Collembola; order Entomobryomorpha; family Orchesellidae; genus Orchesella; species Orchesella flavescens. The sequence goes on along the minus strand of OZ035954.1, from coordinate 32,483,782 downwards.
AACATTATGAAGTAGCATTGCTAAATGTTGACTTTACAGACTCGTATAGACCACCGGAAGCATGGGAAAACCAAATTAGATTACCTGTAGTGCATTCAGATGTGCCATTTTTCAACACTGTGCGAGGTGATGATGAGATTGTCATTATCCAGCAGATTGTTGATAGGTTTATGTTCTACAAGGCATGGCGATTGATGCGTAGCTTCGCAGGTGCATTAAATACTCATTTTGAGGCGAATGGGGTGGACGCAAATTATAGTTTGTTGCTCAGAGAAGGGAGATTTGCAGGAATAGCAGAACTAACCTACAGAAATGAGCATGGTTACCGCCTGCATATTCCAATACAACTTGCCAATTTAATGGGATTTGATCAGAATATATTTGAGTCGAGTCCCAACGCGTATAAAACTACACGAGTTATTACTGAATATGGTGCAGAGGCGATTCCAGACGGGACAGCGTTTCCAATTGAACGAATAAAGGACAAGAAAGTTTCTGCACGTATTCCTCAGTTGATTGGAAATCCTGCCTTGGAGGATATCGCACAGTCACTTATTCTTGCTATTGATAGTATTGAAAGTCCAGTGGTTACCGCTGGAGCGGAACCAACAAAAGATTTTAGTTTCTCAGCAATTGTTGACGATGAGCATTCCGCCTTGCGAGTTAATTTGCGCCCTTCCAATGCGACATTATTTTTGTCACCCTTTCTTCTTAACTACCTGGGACTTGAATCAAACTATCAATTCAGAGGAAGGGATACGATTTTGGTTCCAAAAGCCATAGTCAATCCTGAGCTTCCAATCCAAGACTATTTAACCAAGGGACAATTCCTCTCGTCCGTCAGTTGCTCGAAAATCTTGGTCAAGTGCAATGTTATTGAGCCAACGCATTTTTTCAAGGAAAATTTAGTAAATTCTATTGCTATTCTAGACCGACAAGAGGGTTTTAAAAAGCAATTCAAAGTGCACATAAAAAATCCAATTTATTTCAAGTGTGCAAACTCGACATTTAATTACCTATCATTTTCATTGGTTGATGACACTCTCACCTTGTTAGAGGAACAAGAGTTTCCGACAGTGGTTCACCTCCATTTCCGTAAACGCATTGCATGGTAAGAAAAATCAGGGACATAACTTGTGACCAGACCTCGTGTCATTTGGCCACAATGGGTACCTCAAGAGTTCCCGTTTCGGGATCAATTGTCCCATTAACGGAATTTAGACGGAAGAGTATGAAGGGAAGGCGACGGCGTAGAAAACCTATAAAAGGGGGGCGTAAAACAAGAAGAAGAGTTAGTAAGAAGGTTATTGGTGGTGGAAGACGAGCTAGAATTACAAAAAGGAGAACGGAACGAAGACGTCATTAACATGGATCAAAATCTAATTGACAGCCTTCAGCGGTCGGACACTTCCTCCGCTCCAGGCGTCTCACCTAGTCTAGTTTTTCATCAACAAAGCATGACTGATATTGGCGTACTTGAAGCCAATATGGAGAAGGTTTATCCCACATTTAATTTAGCTGGAAGTGATAGTAGCATGCCTCTTGAGTTTTTAATTACCCCGTCGCAATTTTACGTTGATCTAAGTGAAGTACTGTTAGTGATAAGAGGAAAGGTAGTTACCGGAGCAAACGGAGAACTTTCAGAATCTTTAGGGATTGTTCCCGTTTCAAACATGCTTCATGGACTTTTTGAACAGTTTGAATTGTACGTGAACGACACGCCTATTCAGCGCTCATCCAATAACTATCAATATATGGCATACTTGTCAAGATTGTTCTTTGGTGACGTAGAGTCTAAAAACACGAGATACAAGTCAGAATTTTGGTATCATGATTTGCTAAAGGACAGTTTTACTAACAGCAACCCTAGTTATAAACTTCGCAAGCAGTTGGCTGCCAACTCATCATCTGTAGAATTCTGCGGTCGAATAGAAAATGGTTTCATGAACTGCGGAAAATATTTATTACCAGACTGTTCACTACGTATGCGCTTCAAACTTACTCCAAATTATTGTCATTTGGAAGGTCCAACTGTAGCTGGCACAGCTGCGACAGCGACAACTGCAGCGATCCCAGGCCGTTTTGATGCAAAATTTCTAATAGAGTCTTCATATCTTTTGATTAAAAAATGTGTAGTGAACCCACAAGTTTCATCAGCCCACCAGAGCCTATTAAACAAGGGACAGAGATTAAAGTATAATTTTGTAGAGAGCTCTCTACTTAATTACAATATTCAAAGTGGCACGACGACACATCTGAGTGAAACTTTGCACCAAGGGGTAGTTCCGCTTACCGTGCTTGTGACAATCTTGGAATCACGGCGATATGCTGGAGCATACAACTTGTCAAAATTTACATTTTCACATTCAAATCTGAACAAGCTGCGATTGCTTCTTGACGGGGAAGAGCTTCTCATTAAGGAGATTGAGCTAGACGTGAATAAAAACTCATATATGCTCCCTTATTTACTTTCCTTTAACAACCTCCCTGACAAAACCATAACCCATGGTATCACCCCGAAAGAATTTCTTTCAAGTTCCTTTGGCATACTCTTGAATCTGCTACCTTCTGACAGATTTAACAAGTATCAGATTCAAAAGTCAGGGTCTCTGAGACTAGACTTGTCATTCAGCAGCCCACTTTCCGAAAACATGACAGTTTTAGTTCTTACACAAGTCAACAGAACCCTTGGAATTGACAAAAACAATCAGGTTTATCTGGATTGAAAATGGATGAATTTTTTTTGGAGAGATTACTTCGATGTGTGTGTAAACCATTTAACGTTCATTCTGAAGTGATTGCGAGAAATGAACTTCAATACATTCCCCTGGACAAAACTCCAATTGTGATAGTTGTAAATACATCGGACAGGCGTTACAAAACAGGGATTGGGCACTGGGTTGTATTCATGTATTGGAAGCGTGGGCATTGCGAGTATTTTGATAGTCTTGGCTTAACGTATACAAGCTATGGGATCAATCCACATTTTAAAGTGTCATATCAGAACATTAGGACACAATTGCAAAGCAACAATTCTGATTCCTGTGGTGCATTTGTTCTTTACTACGCAAAGAAACGATTAGATGGAATAAAGGCATCTGATATTCACAAGCGTGTATTCAATGCTAAGGACATTGATGAGAATGAACGCATTGTGAAATTGTATAATCTTTACTTGCAATCTCGTTGTAAACTTCCTTATCAAGATTTAAAATCATTCATGTGTTCTTCCCTTGCTTGTGAAATTCTTAAGGACCATGGTGAACCAAGATCAACCTAGAAGACGGGCGTGAAAGTTAGCTAAGTAATTATGCACCCCCAAAAAAATATAAAGATAGTGAATAAAATCATGGGAAAAAATTGCACTGTAGCTGTATGGACCAAAAAAATGTTAAAATGGAAAAAACCTCTTTAAAAATACATGCATGATATCAAAAAAATGCTATATGGTTGTGCTTTGACCATATAGCGCTGCCTGATATCATTGCCGTTCACTCAGTAGCACAAAAATCACTTAGGGCAGTTTCTGGTCAGCTAAAAGTTGCTTTAAATTTAATTGGCACTTATAGCTGATCAGAATCTCCTTTAAGTAACAATCTACAATGCTACTGCAGCCTCAGTTGGTGTGGAGCAACGGCAGCGGTTGGAATAGTAAAATATAAAGGTAAAATAAATTTAACAAGCATGGAAGAAATCATAAATAGAATCCTTAGGACGAGAACATTGTCTAATTTTGAGAAAAGAGGAAAGCCGCTTCTTTCTATATTGAAGGAGATGCAAGAAACGAAAAATTTCTCTACAATTAACAAGTATCAGATTGATCGTGTGCTGGAAACAGAGTCCCGTTTAATTAATAAAGATGGAACTCGGAAACCTAGTGACCCAATTGTGATAGTCGCATCTGGAAGTGACGATAAACTTGGATTAATTGTACTTTTGCCTTATGTTCTCAGAGCTAGAAGGGCAGTAGTTCTTGCACCTTCACCATGGAGGAGTGAACAACTAGCAAGAGCTTTTGGGCTTTTGTGCAGGCAAAACAGTTTCTTTTACACAAGTGGATTTTCCAAACAGGGTTCATCATGGTGTAAAATTTCAGAAAAAGAAGTTTTGGACAACTTGTTAACTGACGGTGTATTAATTAAAGATAAAACAGATGCTACGTCTGAAATATTAGGTGTTCACCACTCCTTGGTTTTTTTTCATGCCGACCTATTTACTGAAAATGAAAGACAATTAACTTATAAAAGGCAAGATATTATTCCAAATGTGGAAATGTTCTTTAGTGCATTCGATACGCTGATTGTCGACGAAGCTCACAAGTTCCCAGCTTATTTTTGGCGATCTTTAGTTGATACTTTCATGAAAGATACTAAGGAGTTCAAAAACCAAATTATTTTCATCAGTGAAACTCCATTCAATCCTTATTCATTAAGACATCTAGTAGCGTGAAGCAAAACAAAAGTGTAAAAAACTGTCATAGTTGGACCCTTTTGGTCAAAACAAAAAGAACCGGACATTATAGACTAGTGCATTATTTAGGAATTTTTACATATTGTGTCTAATAGTGGTGTAGTATAGCACACAGGTCATAAATGTCTACACTTTACTGATAAATGTCGTCAGATCACGAATTCAGGGTAATTTGATACATTTCGCTAATACTAAAAATTATACATTAAAATTTTATTAAAAATTATGTGCATCACCTTTAATTACTATGTGCATCAGATAGCTTCAGAATTCAAAATAGTTATATGGGTAACATATATTCTGTACCTTATCGTGATTTTCGATCATAAGATGACCATATTATCCATTTATACCGGTTTATTCCAGCTGGCCATTAGCCAACTGTGATTTTGCCCACCACTGACTTGATTGTTTACCTTCAACAATGAATGGGGTACCTAAATACATAGGTAGGATGGGCCAGTCGGTGCTGAGAGCCGGCAATCTTCTGATTCTGATGGTAATGTTCCCCAGTTCAACATGGAGGAGTTTAAAAACCTCCATGATCGACTCCTGAACGGGATAATGTGGCTGCCGGTGTGAACCCGCTCGTCATTTTTCGTTGAGGAGGGACTGATGATGATGATAATGATGGTGAAAGTTTTCCTCCCTCCCCAAGGGTTCTCTTCCCCCCACATACTCCATCACCGTCTCATCAACCTTCTCCACGTCGTCGTCGCAGAGGAGAACGCGAACGTAAAGCAACGGACGTTTTCCGTGCTACTTTCGCCAATAAAACTTATTATTAAATAAAGTGTTTCTTCTTTCTTTTCTCTCTCTAATGTATAGGTTAAGTATTGTGTTCAATAAATAATAATTTAAATTATATATATGTATGTGCATATGTAATTGTTATTTCATTTCATTGCATAAAAAGATAGCATAAAAAGAAAACGAAGCATAAGCATCATTCAATCACCATCATCATCATCAAATACCTATCCATGTTACACCAAAAACTCTCACTGTTTTGTAGCGCAAGTTTAAATTAGCACAACTAGGGTTGTCGTTATATAACGATTTTTCATTTATCTACTATCAAATCCTAAATTTACAAAGTGTAATGTTTACTCTTATCTTATTTCGGATGGTGGTGTTTCCCAATTACCCGCAACAGTTGGTGAAAGTAAACCTGACTTTGTGTTGTTCCTGACTTCAAGAGATGCTAAAGATTTTCTCAACCTACGGTACGACCAAGTCATTAAGTTGCCCTTCTCTTGCATTTTCTGTTGTTACAAAATTTTCGACTGTGCACACAATCTGCTTAAGTTGTACTAATCAAGAAAGAACGGTACAGCTAAACATGCGAAATCTATTGGATAACAAAAAGCAACATTCAGAAAACCCCTACTCGTCCATACCTTATTACTATAAACTGTGGAAAGTCTTGCATCGTAATCTTAACCAGGTTCCAGTCTTTATAAATATGGACATAGGACCAGCTCCACTGCAGCAATTTAAGGAGTGCAATATTCACAAGGAATACTCTGTAATGGGCCCTCTTTGTGCTTACGTTGTGCTCATGAAACGATTCAATTTCACTGTGATTTTGGATCGGCCAGATAATCCTAATAGCACAATACCCCATTCCTACCTGGAGAATGGCATTTTTATCATACCTGTTAATTTGGGTTGGGTTAAATCTGGTCACTATCAGATTTTAAGCTACGCTATTGAAATGGAATCATACGCTTACATCATGGTTTTAGATGAAGCTCCTAAGAACTTTGATGGAATCTTGCAACCTTTTGATTTGAAAACATGGAGTTTACTGTTAGTGATCTCGATTTTGCTAACAGCCGTAATTTGTCTTAGACTCCCCAGCAAATCAACTGAAGTTGATCATACATTGATGAATACGCAAAGCCAAAATCCACTCTTTGTAAAACCAATCAATAAATCATCACCTCCCGGAGTTTGGTTTGCTATAATGGTTCTTCTTCTTGACCAGCCAGCACCAAACGGTGAAGCGATTGCAAATTACAAATCCGTTTTAATTGTATTGTGGTCCCTTTGGACTTTTGTTGCCCTCAGTTTAAGTCAAGCTTATAAGGGCTCATTATTTTCCTTCTTAGCCCAAACGCCATCCATATCTGTCCCTGGCTCCTTGACGGAGTTGGTGGAAAGCGGATTATTTTTAGGTACAACTGATTACCACGAACAATTAAATCAACAAGATGGATCTAGAACAGCCAAGTCCAAATTGAAGAACTTAATCTTAGCAGATATGGTTAACAACACCGGAATAAATAACACATCAGTATACAAGAGGCTTCAGGAATCTTCCACGTGGTTTGGAAGCAATTTTATAAAAACTTCACTCAAAATCATACTCAAATCTCCCTTCATCAATACCAAGACAAACGTATCTTTTAAGATTCCGTCGTCTTTTATCATAATGGACCCATCATCATCAGTATCACAGCTAACCACATTGTTTAAATTTTTTAGTACCAAGTGGGTGTCAGATATCAAACCTTTACCAGTATTTGTTACTAGAGCTGTATGGATTATCAAAGAATCTTATTTACTTTCATTATTTAAGACTTCAGTTGCTGCCCTTTATGAGTCAGGAATCTACAGTCGTTGGGAAATTCATAATAACCAACATCAAATAGCATATTATGTTAAATATATTTATGTGAATTTGCGTCATCATTTGTCTCGCTCTCGTCAACACGCGACATCCACCAAACCAAGTGAAGGGAATACTCAAAATCAAGGGTTTTACAAAGTTGCATATGATCGAGTAGTCAGCTACGTTTTTTTCAATGAGGAGAAGGAATCCTTTGTTTCAGAAACGATACCAATTGATATATACAAGAAAATATTGTTTTATATGGCACTATGCATGAGTTTTGCTAGCATAATATTTATCTTTGAAAGAGTGAAAGCAAGAAGAATTTGTACTGGGCTTTTGAGATTTTTTCCCTCAAATAGAGAAAAACGGAATTATAAAATTGTTGCATAAAAACAAACATTGAGTATGTGCATTAGAATAGTTTTAATTGAATCTGTAAACGTAAATGATCAATATATGTATACATGTAAACTGCGATGTATATGCACATCGATGATGGTAAATTTTGTTGTAGTTGATGTAAATATAGAATTCACGCTTATAGTAATTATCTGGGTGCTTAATAAAAACATATTGGTGTTGACATATTTACTGCCCAGTACACATAATCTAATGATTTGCAATTTTTTCGTAGATCGTAGTGTCTTACGTTCTGTGCTGAGTTTCGTCGTGGTCAGCTTCATATCACTAAATCTAAATACGTAGCTGCCACTAAAACTGCCTTCCCCAATTGTTCTAGGACGAATCGAGTCAGTTCAGAAGTAGAAAATTTTAAAATTGACCCAGAGTCAAGAATAAAGGGGATCAAACAGGGTATTTAATATCATGGAAATGAGCAAGAGATTTTCAGAAGCCGAAACATCTAAAACTAGATACCAACTACGTGTAGGAACATGTAGACGGTTGTATAGCTACGTGTGCACGAATCACGTGAAAGAGAGGTCGCAGTTAGACACTCTACCATTAAACACGTACGTGATACAGGCAAAATACTAAGAGGTTGTTGGACATCGATTTAGAATACTTTTGGTCTCAACTGCGTTGCAATGCAATGGTAGGTAGTGGAAGTGACCATCTCATATGTAACATTTCAAAGAAACTTATCCAAGTTTGGCACCCTTGACAATGTCAATCTTACTAGCGTCACCTTGAAAATTTTATGACTCAATGGTCTCTCCCCCTAACCATGAGCATATTTATTTTCTAATTTATGCATGTATGTTTGCACTTTGTCCTTCTTTTTTGTATACCTGTCATCTTACTTATTGATGAAAATTATTATGCTTCGATATTCCAGTTCTAGTAATATAATATGCAAGGAAATTTCAAATTTTAGACGAGTGTTTTATGCAACTTAGTTTGTACACTCAGTTTATATATAGCTTTCAATGTACTATAATACCTCCAACTTTTAGCATGTAAAAAAAAAAAAAATTCAATTGCCCATCGCAGAATAATATAAAGCTATTAAAACTATAAAAATGCAAATTCTTACGAATAAACTGTTATGGTTAATTTTGCAAGTAGTATTCATAAAATCCATTAATGTATACAACGCTGATGAGGATTCAGAAATCTTTGCGTTAAAGATATCTAGTAATGTGCATTCTTTTTTTCAAAACTTTGACCACTGTTTATTCCAGTTCCATGTAGGGCAAAGTTTAGAACTAGCCAATGATTGGGATGCATATGTAAACATAGTCAAGTTCTACGCAGGGACTTCTCCATTTACTATTCAAAATAGCAACGTAACCAAATTGATACACAAATACAACCATAAAAGGAGACGATGGAGATTCGTCAGAAAGTTTTCAAACTGTTCTGTTCAACTACACTTGGGTCGACAGTTGAAAAACGTATCTCATACGGAAGATGTACGTCGACGCCCAGACTTCATGTGGTTTTTATTCCTTTCTAATCAAACTACAAGTTGTGACTACGATGATGATGACACCAAAGATAATGAAATTGAAACAGTTGAAAATGTTGACTACACCGATCTTGCACATTTAGGGTACGCAGCAATGTTTTTCATAATTAAAGATTTCAATTCTGTGCAAATGCTTTGTCTAAGCTGTGAGCAAGGAAATAGGCTAACCAATTTGCAACAACTTGCCACAAACGATATGACAAGTTACAAGCACCTGTGGTCCAAATTGCATTCAAAACTAGATGGAACTCCTATTAAAGTTAACTACCAGATGACGAATCAGTTAGCTGCTTGGGTAGATGTAGCAGTTGACAAGTGGAGTTGTAATATTCATAAAAAGTATGTTGTTCCCGTACCCACATGTACGTATCAGGCAATGATAAAGACACTCAATTTTACTGTGATCCACAACCGATCTCCATTGCTGGCCCAAATCGTGACACACAGTTCAATTTACACGAGTATGCTTGTGACAGAATCCAATTCCGATTGGATAACCAACGGAAAGTTTCAAATGGTTAGTTATGCCATAGATGCTGAGCCATATGGGTATATTATGATATTGGATCATTCTCCCAGCAATTTACAAGCAATAATTCAACCATTTGATTGGAAAACTTGGATTAATTTGGCTGTAGTAACAAGTCTACTGACGTTGATTTTATCTTTTGAGTTTCAAACCTCTTCAAGGGATGCAAATATTAGCAAGAATACTTTCGTGGCTTCATCCCGAGTCTGGTTTTCTATAATGATGGCATTACTAGATCAGCCCTCATCAGTTATTTCAAAGAGGAACCCAATTACAGTCTTACTATGGACTTTATGGTGTTTCGTTGCATTGAGTTTAAGTCAATCCTACAAAGGAACGCTTTTCTCCTTTCTTTCCAACTCACCTTCACCTTGGATCCCAGATTCACTAGGGTCCATTCTTGCTACCAACTTACCCATAACTACGCAGACCTCATTGATTAGTACCTCCGGCCCCGAACACAGCCCAAAAATTAGGGTTCTATCCGTTCTAAAACACGCTATTCTTCGTGACATGTTTCAAAATCATCCTGAAAACAATGCTTCCGTTTATGGTACTTTGTACCGGAAAATTGAGTGGATTGGTGGGGATGTTGGGAGCGCCACAGTGAGTTTGTTGAAGGATGATAGCATTTTTAATAAACACACAAATAAAAGTATTCCGACCCCTCGCAGCTTCTTCTTTATTGATAAGGCACGTCATACTAAACTGCTTAAAATGCATCTTATGTTCTTCACTGATAAATGGATATCTGATGTGCAGCCACTACCCATTTTTATGAGTAGATCTGCTTGGACCATCAAGGAAAATTATTTGTATAGTCGATTCAAAGGGAAGTTGGCTCAATTATATGAGTCTGGATTGTATGATAGATGGGATACATTTTATACTAAGGATGACATCGTGTTCTTTATTAAGATGGCTGCTGTTAAACTTAATGAGCCCACAAAGAAAAAAAAGAAAACTATCAATCCGAGGACCTATAAAAACACGAAAGTTGTGGGAAAACAAGGTGGAATTTCTCTCTCAAACTTGTTTCATTATGTTTATCTTAATGAGCAAAAAGACTCTACTTTTTCTGGAATGTTGCCTCCAAAGGTTTATATAACTATAGTGTGGTACACCCTTTTATGTTTAGGGGTTTCTAGCATTATGTTTATTGGAGAAATTGTTATGAATCGAAAAATATGTCAATATAATAAAGTTTATTTGTAAATAGAAAGTATTCACCTAGTTCAATAAATTACTTTCATAAATATTTTTGATTGCGATTGAGTGAATGAACTTTTTGAAACCAAATCATCCTATAAGCCAACTAAAGCAGAATTGCCCTAACCAAGGTGCTGATGTAAGTCCGGGCGTTGACATAATAGTTTTGCATTGCGTGTTAAACTACAAATAACACAATACACTAAAATTGGTCGGCTCCAACCTAAATACTTTTCTGGCTTGCTGACATATTATGCTTTGTTCATCTTTTTATATATTTTCTTGTAGTATTTAGTGATGAGATTTGAATTCTTAAATAGACTAGCTTAAGAAAAATTAGAGCATCGATACTACGCTATATTTTATGAAATATGCAATTATGTAGGAAGTTCCAGACACAAAGGGTTTCGATTTCAACAATATAGAAGATAGAAGTTATTAGTTGCATTTGAGGCGTAAATTGTGTAATGGAGTGGTGGTGAAATATGCTTTCACTATCACATTGCAGACTCATGTTTGCTTGCAATAATTGGTTTTGTAACAGCGTGGTTTGCATAATGTGAGTTTTTCTCTAATAGATAGATAACAGTCCAAAATTTAATTCTCGGTCAGTAGTGTTTTAGAATTTGATATTATATATCCTAAATGTTTGTTTTTATTGTAATTTTTTAAGTGTCAATTTGTTTCAAGACGCTATTGCAAAATGGAAAGTGAAATGGGACGAAAAAACTTTTATATTCTATTTTTAGCACAAATGCTTTCGTTAGCTTGTGCCTCTACCTCTGAAGCAGCTTCCCCATCTCAAATAGTTGAAAACTTTTTAGAAAACTTTGTAGGATGTCATTTAAAATGTTATTTTGGTGAAACAAAGTGGAGTGACGAAACAACTGTTGGATTCGTGTACGGTTTTCTACAACAACATTATTCTGACCGTGTCAGTTTTAGTTTAGAAAACTCTATAACCACAAATTTGACATCTTATAAGTACTTAAACGAGCATCCATTCACCAGAAAACACACGAAATGCTTATCTCAATTTCATGTGTTCAGTACATTTAGTTCAATTGAAGAAAGTTATTTGGGAAACTATGACCAGCCAAACGTCGTCATTTTCTTTACTTTCGGGAGAGAGAAGTTGAAATATCAAATCTTAAACAGGCTTCGTTTGCAATCAATTTTCATTGAGATTTACAATTTTCAACAGATTTTCATAATCGTTTCTCCACTTCCAACAGTTGCAGCTACGGTCTACCCATATATCAGAGAGAATATGGATAAACTAACCCTTCCGAATCTGCGTTCAACTTGGAGAAAGTTGAATTCTGATCTAAGAGCAAGTCCATTTATAACCCTGAATGTTATGTTAAACTTCTTCCACGACTATCCATATTCACAATGCAACATTTATCAGCAAGCTTATGCCCTAACAGCTCCATGTGTCCTATTTGCATTGTCTCAGAAGTATAACTTTACGGTTTATTCGTCACGTACCAACGTTTTCATAACGTTCAGCTCTCTTTTAGGTGCCGAGACAGCGTCATACATTGCCCGAGAGAAGAACCTTATACCTTACAATGGATTCATAGGAAACGTTTTCAGCTTCATTGTTGTAAAATCAGAAGAGCCAGGGAATCAATTGGAAGCATTTTTGAAACCGTTTAATTTATGGACCTGGGGCTTAGTGCTATCTGCAGTGACGTCTATAACATTTGCCTTCTACTTTGGCCACATATTATCAGGAATGCCAAGATTTGGAGTTGGAGGAGCGTGGATGAACATATTTGCACTGCTATTAGAATATTCCGACAAGAGGCTTCTCCATTTGCCCCTGTTGTCAACAAGGGTGAAAGGTATTCTAATCGGAATATGGATAATTTGGACTTTTTGTGCATTGATTTTGGGTAACTTGTACAAAGGAGCGTTGTTTTCATTCTTAACTAAACAGTCAAAGTTTTACGTTCCGGACTCGTTGGAATTGCTTGCTGAGAGTAAACTTCCCATTATTACATATTCTTATTTACGAAAGCTCAAGGATGGAAACATTGTGTACTTCTCTACTCTAAACTATCTTCTTGGTCGCATGAGTGAATCATTGGAAAATGATGCTGACGTATCGCCCTCCAGCAAGAACACGACTTTACAGAATATTATCAACAAACTTGCATACCCGACTTTCAACAACCTTGCATTTTTTACTTCTTTAGCATTTAATAACGACGAGCTGAACCAAATAAAGCACAACTTTTCATATCGCTACCCATCCGAATTTGCAATGATGGATACCTCCTCAAAAATATCTCTGTTCAAGTCACTCAATGTACTTGCAGGAAGATGGACATCGGAGGCCAAGCGTTTGCCGGAAGTTAAAACAGTTGGGTTGTGGTTGATAGCACGCAACAGTTTTTCAGTGTTGGTTTCTTCAACATTTCAAAGTTTATACGAATCTGGTCTTTACAGGAGATGGGAAATGTATGAGACTCATCGAGACACTACAGATTTGATGAAGTATACTGTGTCACAGTGGGTAAACTACCCAACTATATTACAAATCAAAGGTTCAGAAGACATTTTAATGCGGAATATGAAACAGATTCAGCACAATCTGCTTCAAAATCATGATACGACCATATATAGCTTGAATGACGATACTACTGGTATTCCAGTCATGGTTCATTTAAAAATATTTGGATGTATATCATGCGGATTTTTGATCGCTTTGTGTAGCTTGTTTATTGAAATGGTACGAAATAATAAATAGATACATAGGTGGTTATTTGAGTGAGTATTTTTTTGCACAAACTGTCAACTTTGTTCCCTACATTTTCTTTAATTTAAATTTCTTTGTTGAATCTGCATAATATTTATCTCTTCTTGCTTCATTTGTATGTTTGGTAACTTGGTCGTTTATCCAGTCAATGAAATATGAAACTTCGGTATGAACACCTATTTTAAGGAGAAAAAAAGGTTCTAGGTAGAAACTGCTACCAAAAAAACGTCTACCGCACAAACTGCTACGAATAAACTTCTACCAAAATTAACGTCTACCAACAAAAACTGCTACCCACTAAAACTTCTACTATACAAAATTTGATTAGGTTTTATTTTTCATTATATCAATATCAAAGGTTATATAATTTTGTTTTTTTCTACTTAAATCTTAAGTCTAACGTTAAAACTGTAGCAATATTTTATAACGGTAACTGGGTCAAAGGTCACCGTCAAAAAAATTTAATAGCAAAACATGGGTTATGATTAGTGGTCGCAACGGGTTTCTCGTTGAGATTTCGAATTCTGTTGATACATCCCGGGATTCCCGGTCGGGTCCCGTTCCCTGTCTTATATGCACATTTTACATAGTGAAAATGTAACTAACCTAAAATTTGGTAACTAACAAGTGGTTTAGTTAATTATGAAGCATGTACATATAATGTTATCGAGAACCCGGGAATACATGCAGGACCCGGATGTTACTAAATGAGATTGTTTCCCGGGACAAAAATGGGTTTTCTCATCCCGTTGCGACAACTAGTTATGATGCATCAAAATGATGCTATTTTTCGATAAAAACTCAACCAAGCTATTATCAAAGTTCAGAAACGACCCCAGCGTGACCTATGTCTGTGCCCTAAATGTTTAAATGTCAAAATTTTGGAATTTTCTCAATAGCAGCCACACTGATGAAAATTTTCAAAACTTTTCTAAACCAATGAACTACTCAGACACACAGCTTATGCTACCTTTCTTGTAGCATAAATGCTACATTGCAGGTTCCTATATACTCTGCCAGTTGTGAGGTTTATTAGATCTCGGCAAGCTTTCCAAAACTCGATTATGAACCAAAAAACCAAAAAATATTATGTCTACTTAAATTGCTATATTTTTTTTTAAATCATGAGTAGAAGTTTTTGTCGTAGAAGTTTTTTTGTGGTAGAAGTTTTTGTCGGTAGCAGTTATTTTAGTAGCAGTTATTGTAGTAGCAGTTTGTTTGTAGCAGTTTCTACCGGATGCCGAAAAAAATACAAAATTATACAAATACAGATTGCTTCTTCCATTCAAAAATTCTCTAATAGGCTGGAAACGTACCTGGAAAGTTGGGATGAGCGCAGCCTACATTTTCAATCATGAAATGAAAATATTACATTAGTTATTAATCATGCTTTCATGAACAATTGCTTAATTGTGCTGTGGTTAACATACCCTCAGACCATGAAACTATTCCTGCCAAGTAATTTTTTTCCACGGAAAATAACGGGCCACCACTATCTCTGTTTCAGATGTAAAAACGTTAAAATTAATGTTCTATGATACGAAACACGCCAATCACCTATAAAATCTATTAATTTTATTACCCTTTGCATGAATCTTTAAAGGCACCAATTCCAAGCCACCCAGCGCACAAAAAATGATCAAAGTATTCATATTCCAGAGGGTTGTAAGCATTTTTACATAATTCGTCATCAACAATAGGAACTTCCAGTTTTGTCAAATTATCATTATAAAATCCCTGATAGTCGTAAACTCCCCAGCCAGAAACAATTCCAGTGCCTACAAAAAAATACGCCATATACACATTTTAGTACACTAAAAGTATTGATCTATGTTAATTCAAAGTACCATTGGTTTCATCTCCCTGGTCTGGTAAAGGAACTGGTCCTATCCATGTATTAAATTTAAACGGCTGGTCAATAAACAACAGACCAATGTCATAGGAAATCGTTTCTGGGTCCCATTCCTCATGATTTACAATTTTTGTCACTTTACGCTCCTGCTCATGTCCAGATCTATCACTTAACCTCACGTCGCCACCAACTAGAGTAAAGTCCTCAGGCTCAAATCCATCGGTGCAGTGAGCCGCAGTTATTCCAAGAATAACGTCATCAACTTGAATCAAGCTTGCACCACAATGATGGAACTTGCGATATCTCAAACTTAGCTGGTACCTTAGCTCCCCTTCAAGAGCTGCATCACCCCCAATAATACGCTCCTTGGTATCATCCAATAGATCAGATTTTGGAGTTACAGCTTTTTTACAAAGTTCAACAATTACCACAGTCCAATCAGACAAATGAAAAATAGAAATAATTTGTACTAGGAAACTTTAGAAACTTACATTTTTCAGTTGTCAATACGGATGAAGCAACTACATGTATTATGAACAGGAAGAGCGTTAAAAAGTACATTTTAGTAAGGGTTTCGTCTCTGTAAAAGTTGCAGACACAACTGACTTGTTGCAAATGGAAATGACGACAGCTTCATTATATACTTCAAGATATTCAATAATTGGTTTCATGAAAAGTGAAAATCTTTTACTACCGTGTAATATGAATCTCATGTAGCTCGGTGTAATGGATTACATAGCATTTAGTCATATGCATATCGTTTGTTACTGCCTCTAAAGAACTTGTAATTAGAAATGGATAACGAGATCTAGAAGATTAAACCGGTTGCTCTAAATGAATTTTTGTTATTGTTTATAGTAGTTTGATGCATTGATTGAAGATCAAGTTCACGGTATGTGATATGCTTCATTTGTTTTTCGTCAATTTAGTTGAGTGTACTACCATAGCCAACTACATAGGCAAAGGTTAAAAAATTCCTTTCTGTTGCCAATTTGAATTATAATATTAAATACAATCACAACCCTGACCAATCATTATATATATTATGCATTTTCGATACACTATAGCAAAACAAAGATTATGATACATATAAATTTATTATGCACATCAAGTAAAAGTGTAACTTGTCAGATCATTATAATGTACAGTAAGTTCACATGCTTTATATGTATATAAATCTAATAAAATATAAGTTAATTATAAGGAAAAGAAACAAAATGAAACCTTACTGGCCCGTCTTTGATTTCAATAACTTTGAGTGATCTTTATATATTCAGAGACCTGCTCATTGATCCAATCTATATAGTAAGCTGTTTCCGTATAAATTCCCGGAAAATTCGGATCTCCACATCCTAATAGTCACAAAAGTTTAATTATTATTTTCCAATTGAATTAACTGACGAAATGAAAGTTAGGAATGAAATGATACCTTCGCCCCAGGAAACTACTCCAGCTAAGTAACCCCCATTCAGACTTTTTGCCGGACCACCGCTATCACCTGAAGATGTTCAGTAGTTAAATTAGTAAATTATCTTTACTTACTCTTTCACTCATTGCGCATTCAAAGTAGAGAAATTAAACTAAAGAGCATTATTAATCCTCTTACCCTGGCAAGCATCAAGGCCACCTGTGCCCAAATATCCAGCACACAAAAAGCTTTCAAATATTTCATCTCCCATTTCATCATAGGCTTCCTGACAAGCTGCGTCATCCACTACAGGAATCTCAACTTTTTGCAATACGTCTGGACTGGAACCTTGGTGGCTCAGCTGGCCCCAGCCAGAAACGAGCAATTCTCCTAAAAATATATAGCGATAAATTTATCACAAGTTCATATCAAAATGATTGCTTGCTCGCATTTATATATGTACCAGTGGTTTCTTGTTCAGCTTCAGGTAAAGGAATCGGAGAAACATTGTCATTTATTTCGTACGGCTCGTCAATGAATAAAAGTGCAATATCATTTGCGTACGTTAGGTCATCGAATTCTGCATGAGGGACAATTTTTGCAACTTTTCGGGTTTGTTCAATCCCAGTCTCCTCACTTAAACTAACTTCCCCTGCGACGAGTGTGAACAAGTCTATATCCGCATAATCTGGGGTACAATGAGCCGCTGTGAGTCCAACGATAACACCTTGTACTTCAATGATGGAGGCTCCGCAGTGATGTTTGCCCTCGTATTGAAGTCCAAGTTGATAGGGCACATCCCCTTGTTCAGCAGGAACTCCCCCTACAATAAGTGTGTGAGTCTTGTCTCTATGAGCTCGCAACCTGGGAAGGGCTAAAGTTAGCGACACAAAATTTAAGATAATATTGTTTTACCTTGTTTGGAATTATACATGACCCTTTATGTATTTATGAAAACCTACCATTACCAATCCCCAATAAACTCAAGGTTAAAAATGTTATGGAATATTTCATTTTCAATCAGTCTTGGCACTATATAGACTCGACGTACAAAAAAATTGGAGTATGTACAGAAATATTCACACCTACGCTTCTGGATCGACTGCTACGATACGAACTGCAGCTTAGATTGTCACTTTTCGCATCATGATCATTTATATAATACCACCCACACTGAGATCTGCTTTGTTAGTTATCAGAATCATATTATTATTATCATTTTCGTCATTGAACAACAAGATCAATAATCATTGACGCTGGTAAATGATAGAAAATTTGCAAACAGATAAATTCAATTACATGGAATTGCTCAAGAGAGAATTGACAAAGCACATGCTTAAATATCAATTCAACTATGCTTGTTATTATGTTTCCACAGATTGGAATTTGGAAGCATTTACCCAGGCATGTTAATGGATAATAATGCTAGTGGATTGGATCCGGTTTAAACCGGATTTAATGTCTCCAATCCACCCCACTTCAGGTAGATTTAATGGCTAAAATGGATAAATACCTTAAATATAAAATTATGTATTTTTAAAACGATTAAAATATCAAATTCTGAGCCCACAAACTGAATCCTATCATGTACAGAGTGCTGTATACCAAATTGCAAGTGTTTGTGTGCAAAGGAATAGATTTTGATATCCTTATGTATAAGCCTAAGGATAAGACTTTCCTATGTATAATGCAATTTATACTTTTTTTTATCCATATTTAGCCAAATAATCCGTTTTAGCCATTTTCTCCATTATTATCCGGATCCAGGATAAAATACAATTTATCCTGGCTTATTAACATGCCTGCTTTACCGAAAGTCAAATAACAAAATTATTATAATTCATTAAATATATATAGCAATCTACGAGTAAGAAATGTACATTATACGTAACTCCTCTCTTGGAACTGATCAGATTTGGGTAAACTGCAGCTGTCAATTTATGATGCAAAATATTTAGATGCACATATCACGAGAACTCATTACTATCATACCATCACAAATCATGAACTTAAAGCACAACTAGTACATGTACGTAATTCGATCCTGCTTAAAGAATGCTCAAAAGTGACTTGACGAGGACAACTCGCTAAAACCTTACTGAGTATAGACTTTGTAGCTGCAGTTATTTGCGGGTGCTAAGTTGACTTACAAACATCAATATCATGGAACGCAATGAGGGGAGTAATGAATTTATGTTGTACATTTCTTAAGGACAAGCCGACGCCTACACGATAATTCACAAAGGTGGGTATTATTTTCCGTCCATGACCAGACGTAGACTAAACTGGACTAGACTTCTTCGCTTTTTCTCAACAATGGCGTGTAGGTGTATAGGGTCTAGTTACCATACCATGCTAAATGCGAATATTAAATTCTGAAACTACTAAAATAAAAGAATAATACTTATTCTATGGCTATATCAATTAACTGAAAAAAATACTCTACATCGGTATGAAAAGCTAAAGCTGAAAGCGGTTACTTTACAATTTGCAGACAACAGCCAAACATGGAACAAACAGAAAATTGAAAAGTCAAATATATATTTTACTTTAAAACAATAATTATAATACTTAAAGCTTTCTAGCAACAAGTACAAAAAAATGGCGAAACCAAAACTAAAGAAGATAAAAGCAACTGAGCTGTGTGAACTTGACATTAGCATTGGAGCAAAAGCTTATGCTGTTGTTGAAATGGTAAGGAGAGGGTCGCAATTCAAAATTGACTAATTTCTTATGATATTTTAAACTTATATTACAGATTAACAGCTTGCTTAACAAGCTGCTTTCCGTTCTTTCAGTTCCTGGTAATAATGCATATGAAGCGGGGAGAGCTAGTATTTATGGGTTTATCGTATGTATATCTTGAATACACAACTCTTTCTAAAACTTTTAACTGTAACTTTGTGTATGCTTAACATTATGATTGTTCATAAAGGGATTTGTCAAATACCCTGAAACCTATGGTTGGTACTTCATCCTATTTTGCATCGAAGCTGCATACTTTATAAGTCTTCTTGTCCAATGTGTCTTCGCATTTCTTTTATTCTTTCAAGGTATCCGGAAGGTAAAGTACCCATTCAAGTTTGCAAAAATAAATCAATATGTTCCTACTAAACATGATTTTTTATTCATAACTTCTAAAGAATTTTCAAATCTTCCTTTCACTAGAAAAAGCTCAAAATTTGCAAGTTTTGGATTGTTGTGTGCTGTTGTACAATAATATTCGGCTTTCTAACGTGTATGATCACTTGGTACATCTTCTCAGGCTTTTATGAACTTTACCTTATCTACGGAATATGGGTAGTATGCGAATTCATTAAGTCAAACGAGCAACAGCAAGTTCAGGTTGCGCCGGCGGCAGAGGTGACGGCAGAACCTGCGCCTGTTCAGGTCAGGGCTAAGTCGGTGGAGGTTGAGGCAGCGGAAGCTTGATTTTCATGAAGTAAAGTCATTGAATGAATGGGTAACGCGACAGTGAGTCCAGTATCGCTATTAGCTGACGCTAAAAAGTTGGCCGATGATGATTGAAGATTTGTAAACTTTTTATCAAAAATTCGTTCAACATACTAATGACATAAGACTCTGTTATGTTTTAAAATGTTAGCCGTTTCAAACAAAATCCCCCATTAAACATTCTCCTTTTTTATTACCTACAGAAATATAGTAAAATCTAGTAAAGGAGGTCTCCAATATTCTTCTCTGAAACCTTTTCCTTTGTTAATTAACTGCATATGCTTCAAAGCTTACTATGCAGGAAGTGCATTATTATTACACAACGAAATACCTCCATTGAACTTCTAAAATAAATCGAGATCTCGAATTAGAAATTTGCCAAGAGTGTATGTAATCCGACTGGATTTAGATTCATATCAGTAATAGGTTAAAGTATATATATATAATGCGTTGGTTGATCAAGATTAGTCATCCAAGAAAAAGAGACTAATAATATCTATCAGTTGCATTTTCTATCATTTCTATTTCTAAGAATCTTCTACTTCTTATGTTTGCAAAGCAGACCACTGCCTATAGACGCCCAAGGTCTTTATAGGAGATACAGGTTTTTATTCAGGAACCAACTTTATGTTTGTGAACAAAAACTGCATGATACATATATGTATATATATGCATGTAAGTAGTGCATTAAGCACATTGTGATGATGATGATGACGAAAATGGTTCTATATGTATGTACATTTACTTAGTACTTTGTAGAATACATAAAATTCTCAGTAAGAAGACTACGTCATTGGTTAGACAATGCATAGTACATATAATATAGTATTGCTCTGTATCTGTATGTTGTAAGGTTTTCTAAGCTCGATTTTTGGAGACAGACTCTATCGATCGTAAACACAAACAAAATAGTTTTGCACGTGAGTTCCCTGGGCTCAGTCAGTTTGTACGAAACCTGTTACTTTACTTAAAGATTGGTTCAGTATTTGTCCCTGCTTTACATTTACTTGGAATTTTACTATAAATAATTTATAGTATAACAAATATTGTTAACTATTGGGGCAACATCATAACAAAAATGGCTTGTTGTACAAACTGTTTTGCATTGATATTCTATCTGATAATTTTGGTAGAGCTGGTAAGATTTTGTACATTCATTATTCATACTAAAAAAATTGACAGTACATAATACATAACACACAAATCAAAACCCTCATCTCATGACTATTTGTTACGTGTATAGATCGCTGGACTCGCAGCTACAACAAGCGCAGCATTCTTCAATGATAAGGTAATTGTGCACAGGAAATTTTGGTTGTAATGAATCATTCATCAAAACACCATGATCTTCAGCCTTCTTACTTTCTTTTGTATTAACCAACTGTTTTGCATGAATGTCTATTCCAGGTCAAATTTTGGGCTTACCCGGTATTTCTGGTTGATGTCGCATTTGCATCATTCCTAATTTACTTCTCGAGCAAGGAAACATTCTCGTTTTTGAGGCAAAATACGGTCAGTATAGCAAATCATGTAACAGACTTCCTATTTATCTTATGAGGAAGACGTTAAACCGTTGACCCTTTATAATTCTGGATTTCAGAACAAATCAGTGACCATGAACTGGATTTGCGGAATGTGCACAGTTGTGACCATTGCAATATTTGGTCTTGTGTTCTTTAGCACTCCCCTTGGTAAGCCAGCAATTGACGTCTACTGGGGTGGAATGGCAATCTACATTCTAGCAGTTATTCTCCTTTGGATCGTTGCCACATTCTATATGATTTATCTGAGGCTTGGTTGCGGTCAAGGGGACTCAAGTGACAGAACTAGACAAAGATCTCCCAACAATGCTTACCAAAATGCAGCAGTTACAGCTACTAAACGTGACCCGGAGAGGTCATTGGAGCAGTCCCTAGCACAAATTGTGGATAACCGTGAAAATACTCCAGGGCAAAAAGGATACACATTATATGCTGTAGGCTCCGAAACCCCTTTTGAAGTTCGAATGTAAATTGAACAGAAAACTTGCCAGCTTTCATCCATCCCCAGACCGTCCGATAGATAAACTGCATGGGACACAGGGTGTGTCACGACTCAGGAGTCACCAGGATTGAGGGTGTACACTTATATGGTCACAATATAAGTCTGAAATAGTTCAATATTCAATAGATACTTCTATACTGAAACCAAGCTGAGTACCAGTTTTATGCGATGCCTTATAATTACCATTGCTTTGCATTTAAAGTTTAAGGGTATCTGTGATACACTTAATGGCTATACATTTAACAGTATAGCAGCCGAAAGAAATATACTTTATGTTAAATCTATTATGACAGCTAGAAGACAGTTCAAAATACAAATGAATAATATTTGGAATTGTAAACTGAATAAACTATTTTTATTCTATAAAAGTTTCAAACTTTGTTTAGATGCATAAATTCATTTCATAGCATAACATATATTGCAGAGGAAAATGCAATTGACGAATAATCCAAAGTATTTTGGTTCACTATATAAAATTAATCAAAATCAACAACAAGTAAATGAACTGACCAATCTGAATGTGAATACATAAAGTGAACAATGTGAACAAAAAAACTGTATGATACATATGTACATAAATATCTATGCACGTAAGTTGTGTATCATCACGCACATTGTGATGATGATGACGTAAGTGGTCCTGTCCTGGTCCTATATATGTATGTATGTGCTATTAGTTTAGTACTTCGTAGCATACACAAAATTCTCAAAAAGAAGACTACGTAATTGCATCGCTTAGACAAAAAATACAGATTAGCATTGCTTTTGTATGTGTCAGGTTTTTTAAGCTTGAATTGGAGACAGACTATTGATCGTAAACACAGACAAGATAGTTTTGCACGAAAGTTCCAGTTTCATGAGTCCAGTCAGTTTTGTACGAAACCTATTACTTTACTTTAAGATTGGTTGAGTACTTACTATTTATAAACTCAACAATTCTGCCTGCTTTCAATTTCAAACTTAAATCGAATTAGACTATAAATTGTTACCTATTGGGGCAACCTCGTAACAGAAAATGGCTTGCTGTGCAAACTGTTTTGCATTGCTATTCGCACTGATAATTTTGGTAGAGCTGGTAAGATTTTGTACATTCATACTAATAAATAAAGTTGGGCAGTACTTAATATATAATATACAAACAAATCAAAACCCTAATCTCGTGATTATTTGTTACGTGTATAGATCGCTGGACTCGTAGCTACATCAAGCGCAGCATTCTTCAATGATAAGATATACCATGTTGGTTATCTTAGACAATTCGGTACAACACTTATATTTCTCGCCGATGTTGCATTTGCATCAGGGCTACTTTACTACTCGGGCAAGGAAACATTCTCAATTATGCGGCAAACTATGGTCAGTATGTATAATAACAAATCATGTAACCAACCAGGTTTTTACTTAATATGAGTCTTAATGAGGGAGATGTTAAACCGTAATTATTTTGGATTTCAGAACAAAGAAGTGACCTTGAACTGGGTTTCCGGAATGTGCACAGTTGTGACCATTGTAATATTTGGTCTTGTGATCTTTAGCACTCCTCTTGGTAAGCCAGCGATTGACGTCATCTATGATGCATTTGTAGTTTACATCGTGGCAATTATTTTCCTTGCGAAGGTAACCATATCCTATATGATTTACGTGAGGTTTGGTTTCGGTCAATGGAACTCACCAAGCAACACACAAAGATCTCTCAACAATGCTTACCAAAATGCAATAGTTACAGCTACTAAACGTGACCCGGAGAGGTCATTGGAGCAGTCCATATCACAAATTGTGGATAACCATGAAAATACCCCAGCAGCACAAAGAGGATACACATTATACACTGTCGGCTCCGAAACCCCATATGAAGTTCGAATGTAATAGTTAAACACAAAATACCCAGCTTCTATCATCCATATCCATCCATCCCTGGACCGTCCACACAAGACATCAAGCCTTGTACACTTATATTGTCTCAATACAATTCTGGAATAGTTCAATATTCAATTTAGACACTTTTATAATGAAACAAAGTTTACCTTCAATTTTTTAGGGGGAGCCTTATTGCCTTACCATTACGTTGCATTTAAACGTTTAGGGCATCTGTGATATATATACCTAAAAGCCAACAATATACATAAGTCGCAGCGTTTGCACCTAATATAAGAAATGTACATCATGCTAAATATAATTATGACAGCTAGAAAACAGTACAAAATTAAAAATACAAGTGAATAATTATAACAATTGGAATTTTAAGCTGAATAAATTAAGCTTATTCTTTCTACCACAATTTCCATAATAGTTATGACTTCATTTTAATGTTTAATGCATAAATTCATTGTATAGCATAACTGTCCAATGTATTTTGTCAACTGCATAAACTAATCAAAATTAGTAAAATAGTTCCTAAACTCAAAAGGTTCAAAGGGGATAAAATGTTCATAACCAAACAAGCATTCTGTTGATAAGAAGGAAAGGATGCATGAAGACAAGGAAAGGGATCATCTCTTCTATATAAAGGCATAAAGTGGGGTATTGTGCGTATCACCGCGATATGAATACATGTCCAAAACGTAATGACGCCCGGTATGTACCAGAATTGTGTTGTGGATCTATTTTAGGTATCTCTCTTTCCTTTCTTTACATTCTTGTATGTGCTTTTCTATCTTGTTTACAAGGTTTTGTATGTCAAGTCAAATTAATATCCCTTGAAGGCATCTTCCGATTGTGCTTTTAGCATTTGTGATTTTTTCACAGTTTTCGTCCAATTATTAGTCACATAATATATAATATTTTATATATATTTCTTGGCTTGCGGTTATCAGTGTCAAGAAACAAGAAAAGGCTTATTGTTGATTGTGCTGTGACTCAAGTTGAGAATTATTTAGGGAAGAAAGTGAATAAGATTGGATTGTTGATTGGGATCTACTGTACAGCATAATTATGGAGATTCGACCAAACCACACCATATACATCAACAACTTGAATGAAAAAGTGAAGAAAGAAGGTAATGGTTATCTGTAAACTTTCGCCATTTGAATTTGATTGGGGTGAAGGAAGATACGGAATAAATTAGTCGGTGATGACAAAAATCCTTGCTCTCGCAGCTAGTACCTTGGGTATTAGTGATGACTGTGAATCCTGGCCCCCTTGGTTGATCATAGTATGACTTCCAAGGGCTGAGACTAATTTTGCCTAATTAATCCTACATTTCTAACATTTGACGACAAAGCATTTTGAAACTTATATATAAATTGCTTTTCCTTGTTTTTCAGAACTGAAGAAGTCTTTGTATGCAATTTTCTCCCAGTTTGGACCGATCATGGACATTGTAGCGTTAAAAACTCTTAAACTTCGGGGCCAGGCATGGGTTGTATTCAAGGAAATAAACAGTGCTACGAATGCACTTCGATCTATGCAAGGATTTCCGTTTTATGATAAACCTATGGTAAGCCAGTAAATATTATGTTATGTATTTATGTAAGCTTTTAATTTTTGGTTGACTGAAAATGAAAAAGCTGCGAGCGAGGCACGATTACTGTTTGGCCTTAAGTATACAACTTACTAAAATATTTTTTGCTATATTGAATTGAATGATTTCAGAGGATACAATATGCAAAGACAGATTCGGACATGATCTCCAAGTTGAAGGGAACTTTCACTGAACGGCCAAAGAAAGCCAAGGAAGAAAAGAAAAAGAAGAAAACTAAAGATGCTAATAAAGTATGCTAATACATAATTTATCCTTTATTAACTACATCATTCAAAGACTGATTATTGGACAGTGTGTGACGACTTGGAATTTTCCTTCATTTTTGCTTTTAGAAAGCACAGCCAGCTCCAGCAGCAGCTCCTCCTGTTAACCCAATGATGGGATTTGGAATGCCGATGCAACCAGCAAGTAAGTGTATATCATCAAAGGTTTTGAATGTTTAAGGCACAATTTTTCTCACGTGTGGAAAACTTGTTAATAAAGTCGGCAACGGCTATCTCTTACTTATATGAATTGATAAGATGCAACAATTTTCCAATTATTCTGTAATTACTCTTTTGTATCAGTGATGAATCCTATGATGGGACCACCTATGGGAGAACAACCACCAAATCAAATTTTGTTCCTTACAAATCTTCCGGAGGAAACTACAGAAGTCATGCTTCAAATGTTGTTCAACCAGTAAGTCATACCAGCATAGCATTAATGCATAGTTTTCAAGCTTCGACTGTTGTATAACGGAAAGGTTCAGTACACTAATAAACATTTTCTATTTTATTTTAGATTCCCTGGCTTCAAAGAGGTTAGATTGGTACCAGGAAGACATGACATAGCGTTCGTTGAATTCGACAACGAAATGAGTTCTGCTACAGCTAAGGATGCCCTTAATGGATTTAAGATTACTCCGACACATGCCATGAAAGTTTCCTTTGCGAAAAAATAACAGTCTGGAGCTCCAGAGTACGTTTCGTTTACGTTCACTTTTTATACTCTGTTCTTTTCAAAAGATATGTTGTTGTACAGATGTCAATTTTCCTGGAAGACTAGCATCGCAAATAAAAATACTTATAATATTCTTTAAACACATGAAACATGATGTGGTAAAATATTTCTGCAAAGATTTGTGTGCAAAACGTAAAATGTTGGGCAATGCATATAACATGGATTCACGGTATTAACACATTCTGTCTTATTTTCCGGAAGGTGGATAATTTCGAACACATTTGGATTTTAATGTCTTGGCTTGGCTTATGTAAACAATCGTACAAATTTTATGTATGCATAAAATTTCATTATTAATTGGATTGTAAATCTTATTACATCTTGTCTTACTTGTCCGTTTAAATGTATCTCCGTATAACATAAAATATGTTGCAACAACTTCAACATCCGATGGCTATAGATGGACGAAATTTCAATGAGAAATCCATTTAACTAGATTGGCAAATAATTAGGATAAAAAAATTGTGAAAAACCCCCATCCCCTATTCTCTTACTATTGGCTGTATTTTTAAAAGTCTAATTAAATCATTTTATCTTGTTAGCAGTCGCGATTATATATGATGAAAGACATGTATCATGTATCATTCATACATACACACTCGCAAATATATATTCCTATACAACTATGCTGCATAGAAAGAAAAGTTTGACAAAAATGCCATGTGATGTGTATAGTCAAGCAGAAGCATATAGTTGATAGTACTAAATTTTAAATGAAGCAGGGACAACCTGTAAAGTTTTTGCTACTCTTCATTCTACTTTTTACATTCAGCTGCATTGTTACCAAAACCATGATTCTTGAGGATTGTCATACTGACTGACACTGATTTTACATTAGACGTAGATCCTGTGGTGTCCATAAAATATGAATCACTGGAAGAATTTTTGTATGTTTACTAAACCCAAGCCCTAATCGAAGTGTAGGGTAGTCATGAAGTGACTACGAAAACTTCTGGTATCATAATCATTATTTGCAAACACATTAAGTTTATCCTTCATACTGATTTTGAATACCAATGCAAAAAAAATCCTTTTTAGCAAGGTCATATAATACACGGTAACGAAACGCTCACGATGTCTTGTGCTACACTACACACAGATATGAATGTTGACCATGTTGAAGTATGACTACTCACAATGGAGAGCTTGAATCAACTTACGCCTATTACACATACTGACACACACGTAGACATGACCAACGCTTAAAATTTCTTATACGACCTATGCGCATACCTGTATATACCTACATACTACAGACATTCAATCAAAGAGGAAATGCTTCTAACAAGTTATCTAATATCAACTGAAATCATCGCTGATTTTTTACTAGTTCAATACACGATCAATCGCACAAAAAAGCCATATAGAATGAGGAAAACGGGTTCTAGTTATATAGGCAATAAATTGGGAGACTGCGACCAGCAGCGTTTATAGTTTAGGGATTGTCCACCGAAATATGACACGCATATTTTGAGATTGCAGCAATGCTGCTTTGACATGCTTGGTAAGCGTGTTTTTAAGATTTTTTTAAATAAAATATCTACCTATATATGACAAAAACTTCATAACACAGAAAACCAATTATTAAAGGTTCAGGTTGGCCTAGCCATTCCTAATGACTGGGGAACTGACGATTTACAATACAATGCAGACAAATTATTACCACTTTCTTTTTAAGCTTCACACAGCAGCTATTTTAGCTAAATTACAAAGTAGCAAACAACTTATACTTATACAGGTGTACAATATACCTACATACATACATTTTATAGAAAAAGGTGCAAGTGAAACGCTGACAGGCACTCGCTAAACAAAGGGGAAGAATGTAAATTGGTAATATGAAAATTCGTGCTATACATACGTTAACATACCGTCATCATCAGCGACAACAATGATTCATACCCATGAAAACAAATAGGGATGAATCAGTCAGACGCAAAATTACCTGACGCATCGCATACCTTCAGGTAAAAAAATACATGCCTATTAATGCATGTTGGCTTGCATACATGATGAATAATACATATCACATCGCATCGCATGAAATTAAAAAAACTCGGATGACAATGCGCAAAGGGTTACGCGTTAGGAGCTATTATGCATTGTGTTCTTCTAATGCATGGATTTCATCAATACGCAGCAATTTATTTACTTACTTGCACCTTGACTTGACCACCACCACCGTTGGTATATCATACCTATCATTGAGTCAGATCTTGATTGCTTGCCAATAGAAATGTGCTTGCTCTCATGACAGAGTGACTGTGTCGTTAGTATCATTTCAAACTTGATGTGTGAAGTTCGTTAGAGCATATCAGATTTGACAAAAAAAGGTTTCGACTGTGCCTATTCATAGATGTACTTTCCTGGAGTTGCATGATCCATTAGTAAATAGCCACTCCCCGGATGAAAATTAAACAGAAAATAGTTCAAAGCGTATTAAAAAAAAAATACGTACAACATTAATGCACCAGAGGCTCCCAATTCATTTCTTTACAAACGGAAGTGTCCATTTCCTAGTGTGGATTTCCTGTGTTTCGTTTTTTGGAAAAAAATATTGTGTAGTTTTTCTTATCAATTTGATTACTACGAGATATGGAAAACTCTTCCGATTCACGCATCCAAAGCAATACGGATGGGAAAAAGTCTTGCTTCAAGACTGCAGCAACCATTGTAACGTGGGTTGAGCTGGTAAGACTAGACAAATACATTAAGACAGAAGATGGTGAGGATAAAGATGAAAGAAAGTCACATTTCCATGTATTTAAAGTTTGCATCATTTCATTTCAGATACTAGGACTGAGTGCTATTTCATCCGCAGCCTTTTTAAACCGACGGGTAAGTAAACACTCTCACTATCACTTAAATCCAATACTATCAAGTAATGTGCATAGTGCATAGGATTTTAGTTATTATATTGTAAATTGTAGATTCCTGTACTGCTTTATGCAGTCTTCGGGGCATATCTATGTATTTTAATATGGCTATTATACACCACATGCCGCAACACATATCTGCAAAAGGTAGGCTTTCTTTGATTTCATGATTTAACTTAGCTCTCAGCTAGTTCAACTCTCTATAACCGTATGTTGTCCTTAATTTTTAAAGGGACCCTTGAATTACATTTATTGGATTTGCGGTGCATGCACAATAGCGACTGTTGGAGTTCTCCTGTCCACGTTCCTCACATCTCCAAATCCTGGGGAAATCGCCTTCATAACACTGATTGTTTTCCTTATCAGCTTAATCTTGTTTCCCTTTGTTAGTGCAGCATTTTATTGCTTTCTGCGAGGAAACGTCAGTTTGCCAAGCTACATGAAAGGAAAAATGGCAAACCAAAAAGGTGTTGATCAACCAGATACTAGTGCAACTCAACTAGCAACCGATTATTCACCGACGGAGGTCTGAACTAGAATATCTACGACTCATGCGTTCTCAAACAAACAAACCATGACCAAAGAATACTCACTCAATGTCAGTATCGTCTCCAAAATTACTTTAAACTAAATAAATTAATAAATTCAGTTGAATATGTGAACAAAGTTAAAACTAGAAACCATTTAACCAATTTTAAGGATGAGCTTTTATTCTTTTCCAATTTATGATGCTGAGTAGCAGGTAGTATCTAACCACTACTTATTCATCATCACGATTGTATATATAATAGGTATCGTTGGCCTAATAAAATTGAATCATATTCTATCTATTACATTAGGTAAACATATGTTATACTTATATATATATATAATGTGATGAAGAGCAAAGGTATGTACAAAAGACGTTTGATCCCACCAGCGGAGTAATTTAGTGGGTGTATAGAACTGTTTCATGAGTAAATAAAGTTTTTTGTTTTTTTCCCTTCGAATTCTGCAGTTGCTATTTTTATGATTTTTTTTCCCATTTACATTCTGGAACTAATATGCA
Source organism: Orchesella flavescens (assembly GCA_964034955.1). Lineage (NCBI taxonomy): Eukaryota > Metazoa > Arthropoda > Collembola > Entomobryomorpha > Orchesellidae > Orchesella > Orchesella flavescens. The sequence continues at coordinate 32,453,094 of OZ035954.1, read as the reverse complement.
GCACATAACCTTATACATAATAAAAAGTAATATACACACATTCACAAAGTAACAAAGTAATGTAATTTAGCTTATTTATAATTATGCAGGCGATGATGGTCCTACTAACTTCTATCCCTCTTAAACTTGTTATCCCTCAATTCGATTCAACTGCGTTGTTCTTTTCAAACTCTAAGATTTTGCCATTATACATAATATGTATGTTTAAAATTTAAACACTGCCAAATTACACGTAAGCTTGAAGCCATTTTGAAACCTACAGTTCCCTGATAATTCCATGAAACGCAGCTTTCTGAATATGTATCAATCATGTAACAGTTTTACAATGGCCTTACATTGAAAATTTTTTTGTTAAAACAGTAGCCCTTATATTAGTAAGTCAAACCTCATCGAGTCCTTGAATAGTCTCTGTGATTTAAGCACAAGTAGTCTTGATTATTCTGATCCAATTTACTCTATTACTTTTAAAACTTTTCCTATTGCGATGGTCTTTCCTGAAAATAGAAAACAAAAGGAAAGATTTTTTACAAAAAAAGTTCTCAGCAGTGTCAGTTTATAATGAATTCGAAAATATTTTAATGCAGAGCAATGTCATACCTTCGTCCCTAATAGTAAAGCGGCCAAGTTGAGGAAAATCTTTAAATGGCTCCATACATATGACCCCAGCACATTCTAATCTCATAATGGCCAGCTGGTCTTGCTTAACGAACCTTGGACGTGTTTTTGATTTTTCACCAGTTTTTTTATCAACTAGACAAATTAAGGCCTAAAATACAAAGTAATAATAATAATAATGAACAATATTATTAAACATTTAACATTTAAAACATGAAAAAATTAACGCACAATATTATTGAATGGATATGCTATTAAGTTTACCTTAACCGTAATTTCTTCAGCTACAGTATGAATATGCATTACTGCTGAGTAACCAGCACAAATGATACTTTTGTGCTCCAAAATAGCTACCTGTAATTCATTTAAAAAGAAGAGTGAGAGTGAGGCAACATTCTTCCAAATAATATCATAATGTTAATAACAGGATTGATCTTAAACTTTACATACTTGAGCATCGAAAATACGGCCCACTTTACATGGGTTGGAAGGGTCAGTTAGGATAAATCCTGAGGATACGTCTTCTTCTTCAATTCCTTTCAATTTAATCTTTACATTTTCACCAGGACCAACCATCGTTACTTCTTCATCGTCCGACCACAATTGATCTACCGTTACATTGGTCTTGTTGGGCATTAGCACGAGGTTTTGGCCTTTTCTTGCCTGACCTGATTCTACTTTTCCAAACACTACAGTTCCCATGTCCTTGAACTTGTCCACAACCGGAAGCATAAAAGGTCCATCAGTTTTTCGATCTAAGGAGGGTAAGCCATCAATGAATGGAATAAACGGTGGCCCCCTGCATAATTAAGGAAGCATAAAATTAGTTAGTTATTTGTAATACAGTTCTTGGAAGCACACTTACTTACACCATACTTTGTCAGAATAAAAATGTGCAACTTACGTGTACCACGAACACAAATTAGACTCTACTGGGTCCCGCAAGCCAGATCCTGTGAGTCCCGAACATGGCATGAATGTCAGATCCTTGGCGGGGTTAAAACCTAACTTTTTAAGATAAGGCAGAAGCTTATCTTTACATTCATTATAACGCTCTTCAGCCCACTCAACTGTTGGATCGTCCATTTTGTTAATGAGCACCACTAAATATTTAACTCCAGCTGTCTTTACCAACATGGCATGCTCTCTTGTCTGGCCACCCTTTTCGAATCCAGTTTCAAATTCTCCTTTTCTTGCCGATATCACCTAATAATAAAAATGTAAAAGCATTTTTAAGACCTGTTAACAATGTAAATACGACACATTCTTTTATGAATAGCTGAATAAAATTTAAACTTACCAAAACTGCTAAATCAGCTTGTGCAGCGCCACTTATCATGTTAGGCACGAAACTTTTGTGACCCGGAGCATCCAGGATAGAAAAATGTTTTTTGTCAGTTTCAAAATATGCTCTTCCAACTTCAACTGTTTTCCCCTTTTCTCGTTCTTCTAAATTAGTATCTAAAGCCCACGATAGGTACCACGTTTCTCTGTTCTTTTCTTTTGCTTCCCTTTCATACTTTTCCAATGTTCTCTTATCAACCATTCCGGTCAAGTACATAATTTGTCCACCAATTGTCGATTTTCCAGCATCTACAAAATCAATCAATTAAATGGATATTTAATAAAACTCCATCAAATGATAGTAGATAGGAACTGTCTGTTGTAATTTGTAATAAACTAAATAAAACAACAACAACATACCGACATGGCCAATAAACACCACATTTATATGCTCCTTTTTGCTAGCAGTTTCTTCAGGTCGCGCAGGCTTCTTCTTAATACGAGCAACTACTTCTTCTCCATCTTCATCCTCGTCTCCATCCGGAGTTGATGATGCATCTTCCGCCGCATCCTCCCAACTGTCTGGTGCTGGATCCCTAGTTTTAACTGGTGGAGGTTCCTCCGGACTAGGCGTTTTGTCTACATCCATTGCACTTTCGTTTCCCTCTATATAAATCAAAATATTTGTTGTTAAGCTTTTCCAATTTTTAGCTGATGTAAAAAATGAGTATGTATTGAGCAAATGACAAGGCTAGACAACCGCCCACCTGGTGAAATATTGGAAGAATTGTCATTGGAATTCGTTGCTGGCGGATCTGATTTCACCAAGAACGAAGGCACAAATTCTGGAGCATTTACATTCAACTTAGAAAACGCTGAGGATGGCGCCTCTCCTTGGCTATTTGCGTCCCCAGTTCCCCAAGCGTTATCCTGTGTAGCCATCCTTATAAGCTACAGAGAAGCTGAAATTTCAAGACAAGCCCAGTTACAAGTACATTCACGAGCAAACATACGTAACAACACCACTTCTATCTAGCTAAACTTTAGAACACAAAAGCTTTCAAAAAGGACGCATTGCTGCTGACAAACTGATATCCATTCACCATCCTAACCTAACCCGCCTCCTACTCCTACCTACATACTGTCTAATGCTGACAACTCGACAACTGACTTGAGTCCTGACTCAAATAGGGAATAGCTGTCATACCTAATATAATATTCCTCTTTTTAATTTTCTCATCTTTCCCATCCACATCCCCATCTCCCATTTATTACTAGCATTCAACAATTAAAGCAACAAAAGCAAGGTCACCTAAAGTTTGGAAACATCCATGCGATTTTACAACTCCTTCACACCACCCCCTATCACCTATATTTAACCAGGCTTCATCCGAAAGTTTGAAGTTATAAAGCGCATAAGAGAAGATGGAAGATGTACTTTTCACTCTCAGTACACAGTAATCCGTCAAACACCGACAGCAGCTGTTACTACTATCCATAATGAATGCCCTAATCCCCTCCATCATCCATCCATACGCATAAATTAAATCCATCCAATTCCAAGAATGACCAACCACCCGATCGGCATATTCCTCCCCACACTTAAATGCTTCACCAAACCAAACCAATACCCACCACCACACCACAACCAAAATGACCCCGTCACCAAGAAGGAATACATTTAATCAATCAAAAATTTCTGCAACTACTTACTTAACTTGAAGACAATAAACTGCCCCACGGCCACAAGTACACTTGAGTCAGCTGGAAAACAGGGTTGTTGTCCAGTTGTTGGAACGTTTTGAATTGTTTCTAAACCTCAATCTGTTGTTTCAACTAGCGATGATGATAAGAATTTTCTTCTCTTTTTTAGCACACAGTCAACGTCGTTTGAACGTAGAAAAATCGTGCTCACATTCACACAATCCTTTTTACCCATTTAACGTACGTACTATACGGTCCAACTCCATCCGTCCTGTTAAGGAATACGCTGGTTGGTTGGTTGATGCTAAAGACAAGTTGAATTTTGTGAAATTTGTGAATGTACGTAAGCTTGCTGCTGCAATGCAAGTTGTAGCAAAATCCAACCAAATGCAATGTTGAGAAGTGATGCAGATGCGGTATGGTTGAATGAAGGTATGCTCTTCTCGTAAAGTATATACATACATTCACGTCTCGATCATGATGTTGATGATGATGGTCAAGTAAGTCAAGTCCATGCCGTGCAATAAAGCGCTCGCTAATGTGTTTAAGGATATAGCCCTTAAGAAAGAGAGACATATTGCATCGCTGCGCTATCACATATATACATACATAAAGTGTGCACAAAACATCATGATATCTTTCTAAAATCCCACAAAAAAAAATCTCCAAATGCTCGGGATATGCTTCTATGTGTTCTCTATCCTTTCGTCAATCATCATGTCATCGTAATCATAAATTCCTCGTGCTTTCTCGTCCTCCAGAGCCAACGTAAGGTCAATTCATTCATAATCTCTGGGTGCTGAAGATTTGCTCATGATTTGTAGCGTATTTGCATGAAGTTGTAGGATGATGACAAATATATTTCTTCTTCTTACTCTGATCTCATTTTCTGTAGATTTCTTGACGTTTTTTAACAGTCGCTTAAAAACACAAACTTTCAAGAGCAGAGCAAAGCAAGCATACCATCACCACCACCATCCTTTTCTTTATTTTCCATTTGACTTCAAAGAGGACGCAGAGATCATCGACCGATACTTTCAATGCTTTTTCATGAGTTCCATAATATACTGATCATGCAACAGAAAAATGTACCTAAGAGAAGAGAGCTAGGAAGAGATGAGCATAGGAATGGGGTATACTAATACTATCCATGTAAAAACGCTTTTAGGTATAAAGTTTGTTGTATCTCCTTATGTATTTTTCAAGCTCAAACCACACCATTCACCGATACACAGGAAGACCACCACCGCACTTATCCGTCCGTACTTTATTAGCAGCAGCTGTTTACTTCAGTGACTAGACTGTGCCTTAAATTCTCTTTGCTTTATACTCAAACCCAAGCCATGTGCATTTTCCAATGGAGTGAAGTGAATGGAGTGGAGGAACAAGTTCGGTAAGTTGAGATGCCGGTATGCATGCTTTTTCATATAAAATACATTTGCGTATCAATATTGGTGGATGTATATGATATAAACATGCTTAATATCTTTTTCTGTTTCAGATATTAGGAGCTTAAACACAATACAACACAACAGGAGCAGAATGCTGTAATATTTCCATGTGAAGCAATCTGACCCGTGCCTCCAATTTTGTTTCATGTTATGTGGACAACTTGGTGGAGGACTGACTCTGACTGTGGGAAAAGGATGAGAAATTTGAATGATCTGTTGTTGAAGTCTTGATCTTGATGTATACATAACAAGCCAAAAAAAATGTATGTAGAGATGCGTTGTTATTGTCAGTATGATTTTATTTGTGATCTATTTGAAAACTTATTAGCTTGTTCCAAAATGTCAATACTGTAACGTGACACCTAAAAGCATGCTACGATTTGTTTATGTCTCTACTTCCTGTCTCTCTTGTAGATGTAGATTGAGTACGCAGAAACTTCTTCTGATGACTGAGATTTGGATCGGATAGCAAGACTTAGGTCCGGTTCAGAGAGAGTTGACTTGACAGTAAAGTGTTAATCAACTACTTGCAGAAAGAAGTTGAAATCTGAAAGTACTTACGTGCGGACTGAAAACATTTAAAAAATCAAGATGGCTTTACATACAAAAACAGTAATTTTAATGGACCACTCACAACATCTTAAGGAACCGAGTGGGATCCAGATTGAAATTGACATTGGTAATATGATGGGAGGATCTCGAATTCGAGGTAGAAAACCTGAAGAAGAACGATTTGACAAGGGAGGACACAACTGGAACTGCATCCCAAACTTTTTCCCTCCTGTTGTGAAAACGCTGTGGACATGTGCAGTAGAAAATGTTATTGAATATGCAAGAATTGTGTATGATGTTTTTGCGGATGAAAGGCTGCTTCGTATTTTACTTTGTCAAAGCACTCAAGGTCAAACCTTGTGGTTAAATACATGGGAATCAGTGCCAACTAACTACAGTGGCAAGCATGTTGGTAATGTTAATCACCAGAGTATTCCTTTCGTAAGTTTCATTATTATTATAACTTTGAATAAACTTCTTGTTTTGTTTTGTTATGCGGCTTATGATTGAGTCTTGTTTGTATTTTTTAAGATTTCGGAAGCATTTTCCAATGCTGGTCAGCCCCCATCTCAAAAGAAACAATCGTTTGTCGGTTCTGCTGCTGGTTTACAAACTGGAATTAAAGCAGCTATTGATGGTCTCTCCCAGCCGTCTCCGTCACAAATGGCTTTCATGAATAGTTCCGCAACATCGGGCAAAGGAACTGTTAAGGTACATGTGCACGCCTAACTTTCCCTTAATGTACAAATAACTTTAATAATAATGTAAAATGCTGTTTAACTTCTTTTCAACTTTTTTAGCCTATTAACAGAGGCAGGGTAATTTGTATTACTTCATGCACAACTGAAAGCATTGGACAATTTACAGCAGAGGATCTCGAAGACTTTGTGGTGACAGCCGTTGCATCTCAGAACAGAATAGCTAATGCATCTGACCAGTGAGTTTTTTTTATTCATTGGCTTCACCGTGCATTTTTAATGTTCTCAAAATAATAATGTGTTACCCTGTTTATAAATTGCAGCTTACTTCCGATTGTCGAATGTGAGCTTGTTCTTTTGTCGTTGCATCCTCTAGGCAAGGAAAATGCATCTCGTGTTTTATCTCGACCTCTTCATGACATCTCAAACTCTGTTCGAGCAGAAGTATATGTTGTTACACCGGATAAACTAAACGATAAATTGCTTGATGTGTGAGTAATGTAAAATGAAATATAGCGGATCGCATTTTACTAACTGAAAGTAAAAGTGGGAGATGGAACAAAACCGTTTACAAGAAAAAACAACTTGATGATTCTTTTTTGTCACCAACAGTTGTAAAGCGCACCACAATTTAGTTGTTTCAACCGTAACCAATATACCTATGAAGGAGGAGCAAAATGCTGTGTCTAGCAGTAATTACGATGTTCTGTTGTTCCATGCTAAAATGCCCAGCTCTTCAAGTGAAACCAAGATGCTAAAATGGTCTACCCCAACGGCTGCAAAAAATGGATCAGGTTTGTGTCCAGGTGGAGTGATTCAGCACTGCGCATCAGCAACACGGATTACTCCTGTAGATGTGAACAGGTATAGGAATTGTTTTGTATAACATACTAATTTTGTATAGGATGACTTGATATGATATTATGATGTCTTGGTTTTAAAAACTAGTCGGCCATCTACATGTCTGAGTAATTTTGTGGTAAATGGACGTTCTGTGTGGTTGGAGCTACCTTCGAGAAAAGGTTAGGAGAAGTGTTGACCCAAAGATTTGACAAAAATTTCCAAAGCAAAGTTTTAATTTATATGGTTGTATTGTACTTAATTTTTATGGTTGTGCAGGAAAACAAGCGACACATGTTCTCACTCCGCATGGCGCTGAAATGTGGATGCATGTAATGGAATCTCGTAATACATTGGAAGACTTGCCAGCAATATCAGAAGGAGTTGGAGGAAGAATAACGGATTATAGAATAAACGATTTTGTTGAATTCATCAAATCCAATGTTATGATACCGTATCCACCCGGTTATTCAGAGCATTTACCAAAACCAAAATACGAGAAAGACGGAGGATCCTTTGTAAGAAGAAGATCCAGTAGCATTGACGATGGTAAAAAGCCTGTTGATGTAGCTAAAGCAAGATTGTTAAGAAAAACTACTTATTGGCCATTGACCCTAAGTGGCTCTGTGTTGTTTGCCTTATCTGCTGTAAGTTACAATAGTTTTAACATTGTTTCCTAATCATTTACTATAAGATTGAGATATATAGATACGTGTGTATTTACTTTACAGCACATTGACAAACTTCTAACGTTGGTACCGAACGAAACACTTAGTGAAATAGAGAAGGTAGAGTGTGATAAGGTGATTTGGAACTTAATGTCGCTGGAAGCAAGAGGGGATTCTCCTCCTGTACCGTCATCGCATTTTAGGAAAGGAATGAAACGGTACGAACGAGCTAATAAAGCTCTTAGTAATGAAAATATATCTATCAGCTTGGATTTTAGTATTTATGTTTAACGTTTCAGTGATGACCAATGGAAGATGGTTTATGGAGAACTAGAAACATTTATAAGAGCAAATTTACACTCTGAAACTCACAAAAAAGTGTTAGAATGCTTGCTCGACTGTCGGAGTACTGATAAATCAACGACTGTTTCAGATCCAAGGCTTCAAGATTCAGGAAACGGTGATAAGGGGTCACAGAGAGGGAAAGAAAGCAATATTGACGCTGCTTTGGAAGAAATAAAGCTGTAAGTTACTTGTAAAAGTAGAGAGAACTTGTTTCGTTTCCTTCATCGGCAAATTATCATGGGTGTTGTTACATTGTCTTAGCTCGTGGGTTTAATCTTTAACTAATTCAAGCTGTGATTTATATTTGTAGATTGACTTCTACTCCTAAAAGTCCAATTACGGATTCCCCCATGTCACCACCATTGAGTAGTGGTAGTGCTGATGTGCTAGACCATTCTGCAAAGAAAATTTGTCGACCTAATTTACTAACCTTGTGGATGCAAAAGACCGAAAAGAGGGATCTCAGAACTTTAGCTGGTGGAAAGCTGTATCCTCATCTAGCATCTACAAGTTCCGAACAAGAAGGGACTGGAAAATCCAGTAGAAAAAGTGAAGCATAGGCCGTATATTTTAATTTGACTTGTAATATTTTTATGACGAAGTTGTAGGAATGGAATATAATTATTGTCATTATTGATTACTACCCGCACCCACGCACATAAGGTTTAGTGATAAGTATCCAAGACTTTATTTTTATTCAAAGTGATCAACTCATGTAGTTACATTAAAATCGATTTTCATAAAATCATAATTAATTTTGACGTAGACGTGTTTGTTTATGAATTATCCACTTATTGTATGCAACGTCATCACGCATTATTCATTTACAGCATTTGGTAAAAGAAAAGATGAAACTTGACGGGAAATCGAAATATACAAGAGCCACAGTAGTAGCATAAGCACATCTAATGATGATCTGTAAAATCTTTTCCTGTTTCCGTCCTTTATAAACTTCTGCGAAGCAATGATAAAACTGCTCATACCTAGACGTTAGATAAACACACGCTTCAATGAGTAGAGCATATTATTTTGGCATTTGAAAAGTTAAATACAGAGATAGAAGGAAAAATTTCGAATAAAATCGTGTTTGTCGGGGAAGATCAAAGCTAATATTATGGATTGTGACATCACAGTAGGTCATCATCAAGTCTATTATTAGTTACAATTTTAAAAATAAATATTTAAACTTCATATTCAATGCTCATAATATTTAATCAGAGAACGTGTTATATCATTTCTATCGTAAATCATATAATCTACGCACTCATAATGTCACATTCAACATTTCTGATTTGCATAAACTGTCCAAAATTTATACGAGTTTCAGAATGTATAAACTCATTTCTAATTGTAAAGTGATGCATATGTAATTGATGTAGTAGGGATTTACCGAAACCTATGAGCTATATATTATATAACGAAATTTTTCAGTCAATAATTATGACCACTTAACACTTTTTGACAGTTAAAATTGCTCACGCAAAGGCAGAGGTATTTTTTGCATACGGCGTATCAATTTTTTTTATAGCTGACATGGTTTAATATTGAATATAACTGGTACTGACTGCTAGCATATATTATTAAATTTTTACATCATGTCCCAACCGAACCTCAACATCCCGTCGTCATACAACCTTGAACGGAAATTGCGAATACGTGTAGCTCGATATAATGCGTATTGAGTGCAAAATCAAATCTGATTTTCAACTCTTAAGATAATTATATAGATAACGACTAAAAACCAACAACTGAATTAAATTGTATGGTTGTGTGAATTTCATCACTGCAGATCAATCTTCAATCTTGTTTGCAGAACTTTAATATAATGAGTTTCAACCCGCTTTAACACGCATGTGAATTACTATCTTTGAGTAGTTCTAAACATGGACATTTAATATATTATGCGTTCCGGAAGCAGCAGGCAGTTCCATTAAAACTGACTCCATACTTTAGACCATACACAGAACTGTTCAAATCATATAGCATGAAATGAATCTCATCTCGAATTTCATATTTGATATTATACAACTTCCTCAACTAACGTGAGACGCAGAGAACAGAAAGAAGCTACTTACTTGGCATTTGTTTGTTTGACTGACACTGATTTTGAGTGAATAATCATTAATTGATTCAAAGTCTTCACCTTCATGAATTGTCAGTTTCGTTTTTGATGTTTCACCTCAGTTTAAGTTTAAAAGACCAAATTATCTAACAACAAAATCTGTACCATATTCTCAATAACTCTTTTAATCATGAAGAAACCAAAGACTCGTTGTGCAATACAAGTTGCTAGTGTGGCTTTAGTAGGAATTCTGTTTTTAAGATATGGTGTAACGAATTTTGTTATAAAGACAATTGTATCATCGGTAATCATCATTAAAACTTATATGCATACATATTTTATTGATTTATGAATGCCTTTGATCGAATATTTTATGACAATTTCCCTTGATTCATTGCAACTTAGAAAATTAAATTAGCCCCAGGAAATGATGTTTGGAACATTTGGTCGGAGATGCCGATACCTATGTATTCCAAATTTTACTTTTTTAACGTAACCAATCCAGACAAGGTAATGGATGGGGCGAAACCAATACTGAAGGAAATGGGACCTTACGTTTATCAGTAATGCCGTAACAAAGCTAAACTTAAAGCAGAATCTGTTTATAAAATACATGGAATATGGATTCAATAGATTGTTTTGCATTGTTTTACTACTTAGAGAACATCGTCACAAGATTATCCTGGAGAATAATGACGATATTGTGAAGTATCGACCAAAGATAACCTACTCATTTCGACCAGAGTTATCCTATGGATCAGAGGATGACAACATTACGTTATTAAATGTCCCTTATGTTGTAAGTTACAAAAATGTATTCACTTCCACGTGTAGGAAAAGAAAGTTGGGCTCAAGGTCAAAGGAACTAGGTACCTTCTTTTCCTTCATATTTACAACTGTGTCCTCATGTTCTCATATAGGCGGTCGCAAAAATTGCTTGGGATGTCTCTAAAGAACCATTTATGCTGTCCGCATTGGATGACATGCTTTCATCAAAAGGAGAAAATTTGTTTCATACAAACAAAGTTCGAGAATTTCTATTTGATGGTTTTTCAATTGAAAACTACATGGAATTATTTGCCTTACCTGTTGAGGCTTTTGGAGTGAAAGCAGAAATACCGGATCGCATTCTAGATGGCGATTTTGGATTTTTTGACGATGTACCTAAATTAAACTATATTATTGCATTTTCGTATTTCGGTTCCATCAAGTTCCTTTCATTTGTCCAAATTATCAAAATTAACACGGATATTTTTTTTACAGAGAAATGGAACTGCAGAAGAGATCTGGATGGTTGGAACTGGAATCAGAGATAAGCAAAACTTAGGGAAGATAGTCTCATTTAATGGAAAGACTAGCTTGGATGGATGGAGTGATGAACGTTGCAATAAAATTGATCACTGCACCGATGGAACAATTTTTCCTCCAGTTGAGGATACTACCAGAGTACTTGACATTTTTCATCCGGATGCTTGTCGATCACTTCAAATGTCTTATGTCGGACCAGGAGAGTTTATTGAAATTCCTACACACAGATATTCTTTCGCAAGCAATATATTTGAAAGTCTAGATCTTCACCCAGAGAATGAATGCTTTTGTAAGGAGACTTATGAATGGTGTAAAAAGGGTGGCGTCTTTCCGCTGTGGCCATGCGTTGGAGGTAAAAGCTGGAAGAGACTTGGATAAAACGTTAATTATTTATATTTAGTCAATTTATGTAATTAATTATACTCCTGCCGAATTCCTATAGGAGCTCCTGTCTTCATTTCCAGACCGCATTTCATGAACTCCCATGTTGACTACCGGAAGGCAGTAGAGGGGCTAAATGAAAATGGAGATTTTTCATCAGTAATTGACATTGAGCCGGTAAGCGAATAAAAATTAATAAAATATCTTTAATTTAACTTATTTTACTGACACTGGTATTTTTATTACTTTTAACTCAGACCATTGGCCTCGCTATCAGAGCGGACATCAAATTGCAAGTTAATATTGAACTACAATCCTTTGGATCAATGGTTACATTCTTGAACGTTCCTAATCTCATGTTTCCCATATTTTGGATGGAAGAAGTAGGATTTACTTACATTACTGTACTTTATCAAAAGTTATAGCTCTCCTAAATTCATCTTTAGAAATCCGTTTCACAATTTTCATTAACTTTTTACAGAGTGCCGAGCTAACGGAGGAGTTGGCGAAACCATTGAAATGGTTAACAATCGGTCTATTGATTGCTGATTCAGTGATACAACTTATTGTAGTTGGTTGTTTAGCCATCATTCTAATAGCGATTGTTGTTGAAGCCAAGAACTCTAATTGGCTTGGAAAATGCTGTGGAGTAAAGTTTGGTTAATTTATGAATGTGATTGGGAATGTGGCAATAAAAATGACAAGATTGATGATTGAGTCTTCTTGAGTTATCGGATGAGTGAAGAAGAGTTAAATCTTCTAACATCATTATCAAAATCAAGTCATGATGGTATGCATGCATAGCTTATAAACTCCATTAAAGTTGGCTTACATATAATGGAAATCATTAGAAATCATTAGAAATTCGGCATGTCATCGCTTGTCAGTAGTATGAAATTCATGCAAAAATAATATATTTTAATTGTTCAATTAGTCCAAATGCAAAGCATAAAACGATTCATCATCCATTTCCAAATCCTCAGTCCTCAATCCTCTACGACATGAAATGAATGGAACATTGTATTGTACTTACAAACATCAATTCACCATTTATCCAAAATCCTAAAAGCACTTCTCAACTTTTATAGCGAGAGGATACCACTATGCATAAAATCGTTCATCATCATATTCATAACCACAACGAAAAGTTGTAGAAAACTTGTGGATTGATATTGTTATGCAAAAACGTGAATGAATGCATTTTTCACAGTAGTCATCCTTTTTTTGTCGATCTTTGGTTCCGAGCAGTAACACAAAATTTTCGTTATTCAAGTTAACGTTCCTGGCTATAAAAGACACGGAAACAAACAACTCATTCGCTACTTGAAGAAGGAGGTGTCGAAAGTCAAAATTAAGTTGATACAAATAATTGTAATTTATCCAAATCTGAATCTGACTGAATAGCAAATACCAACCCATTACCCAACCTGTCCAGAGCCGTAGATTTAGTGTGTCGTCGTCGTCGTCGTCGTCAGAGTCCTTTTAGCAAAGTTTATTAGAGGGGTTTGCATTTGCATGCTCTCTATATTCTTTTGATTTGTTCTGTAAATCTCAAAAAAGTCAAAAGGGCGTTTAGACATTTTATTACATAAGAAGGAAGGTGCAGGTGGTTGTGTTGTGATTTGGTGTTTCGGAACAACTAGATCCTCAAGGTGATGTTTCGTTTCAGTTTAGAGTAGTCCAGTCACGAATTAAGTTGATCAAAATTCTTCCGTGATGGTTGACTGAGCTTTTACTTTTGTGCGTTGTTTCTTGTTGAAAGAAGTGTGTGTTTAGAGTGACCTTGAACTGAAATTGAGTGGGGCAGTTAGATGCTAGAAGGTGCATTTAAAAAAGTTGACGCCATAAAAAGTAAACAATTGTGACTTCATCTCAACCAAGTAATTAGTTTTGAAGATCCGGGTTTTAGTTAAGAAAACAACGAAGAAAATGGATAACAACGTGGCGGATTTTAGTATGGATCCCAACTTTACTCATATATCGTATTACCTCGTCTCCGGGTGTTTCAACCGTTTTAGAAAATTCCCTGAAGAATACCAGGCTCCGGCTCCACAAGAAGAAGTAGCTTCCACCACCCTGGCATCGTATTTAAGTTCAAGTGAATATAATACCTATTCCAATCCAGTTGCATCTACCTCCAAAAAGTAAGTGATTGATTGAAGGATCATTTGTGTTACCTCAAATTAATTAATTAATCAATGATGAATGCAGTCTGCTCTTGTTTACTACTTCAATAATGTCATTTTGTCATTTATCTCATATTATCCCAATCCAATATCATCTCCTCTCTCTCTCTCTCTGTTCGCATCGCATAAATATTCTGTGGCTCTTGCTATTTTTTGTCGTTCGTTCTTCGTCCATTTATCCTCATCATCATCATCATCATCACCAATACACAAATGTATATTAAGTTGGCCTTCAGTTTTGTGAAGCATTTTTTTTTGTTTGTGCACCCATTTCTTGTGTACATAATAAATGCACCATGCTACTCACTAACTCACCATTCGCTTTCTCATCTCGTGTGTAAAAAAAAGGTTGAAGGAAGTGGACTTTTGGGATTCATATAATATGAAATGGTTTGTGTATTAGTATTATTATGTGAGCAAGAAGCAATATAGAGAGGAGAACCAGGCCAGGCCACAAAAGATAGAGATATACATAGATACAGAAAACAGACACGCAAACAAACAAGCATGTAAAAAGTGCGAAGATTTTTTGTTGAGTTGTAGTTTTGTGTTTCATTCAAAAACTCTTTTTTGGGTTTATTTGGTCACATTATTTTGGTCAGCAAAAGCGCTTCACTTCTCCCTTCAAACAAAACTCATCAATTGTGATTCCAAGAGAGAAGCTCTCCAATTCATCAAGTTTTCTAATAAAAAAAAGGGTTAATGTGAGCCCCACAGCTGATTTGAAAACAAAAGCGTAGAAAGACGCTATATGAAAGTCCTCCAAACCTAAAAGTTTAGGTACGGTGGTACATAAATCAAAACAACAGGTAATTTTGCACTCCTAAGAGTTTACATAGTGGACAATTTTTTGTAAGAGTGAAGGGAAACGTAACCGATAGCTCTGAATAGCTGGCTCTTGGCTGGATAGATATAGGTTGGTTCCAGAAAAAGTTGATAAATGTTACAAAAGCATTCACAAAGGAGATAGGTGTGTAGGCAGCAGGCAGATCACGGCGAAAACTGAATGAATATGACAGTCATTAACCTCCCCCCTTAAAGCTAAAGCCCGATGGTTGGTAGTGTGTAAAGAAGTACATGATGCAGAATTGTGTCTTCTTCTGTTTGCGTGGTGGAAGACCTCCAAAAATTGGAACAATGACCTTTTAAACTTAGACTTGTTTTGGGTGCGAGTACGAACTCAAATACCCCCAGTCCAAATTTCCATACCTAAGTTTTTGCAATGTATATATCTTGGTATAGCAAACAGGACACTGGTAGAGAGCATTTCTAATTTTTATATCATTACTTTTTTTCCCATCGCATCGCTCTAGCATTTTGTGGGAGGAATGCATTAGATTGGAATTTGGAAAGTAGATTTGCTGGATGTTTGTCACCATGATAAACATATTATGTAGTAAATAGAGTTATGGAGTGCAATTCACTTTATTGAGAGGATAGAAAATAGAAAGAAAGTAGATACAGATAAAAGTGTTTTGGACTTTTGATTTGAGAGAAAAGGGCTGCCCAGTGAAAGCAGTGGTTAGTTGTCAGTTGTGCTGCTGCTGAGGCTTTGAGTTGGAATGAATGAAGTAGTTTTGTATCTTGAGTTGTTGAATCATGAGCTCACTTCATAACCTTATCAATTCCATCGTTGCACAAACTATTCTTGTTTTACGTAGATATACCACCATTGATTTCAGTGGTCAACCCCAAGCCCTACCCCTCAATTTCAACAGTTGTGGAAGTGAAGGGGACTTGCAACAGCGGTGTCAATTAGAAGCAAACTCTATTATAAACGAAGTATTCAACGAATGTTCAAGGACAAGAGGCTCTGCTACGAAAGTCCAAGTGGAATCCAATGAGGGGCATCTGAAGAAAGACGTGGTTGTCGAAGCTATAATTCCTGTCGCTGGTAGCTCAAGGCAGACATTAAGAGGGATGGAGACCGTAAAGCCTACAGGAAGCTCTAAATTAGAAGAGCTTCTCACATCGGATAAAACAACTTACCGATCATGGCGTGATAGAGTGATAGAATCTTCTACCTCAAAAGGTAAATGAACTCCGTTATGAAAAATATATGTTGTGGATAATTATTTAAAGGTAGAGTAATGCAAAAATTATGGTTACCGATTTCACAAAATTCATGTTTTACTGTTTTTGAGCAGCTACAGACAAACCAGATAATAATTCTGTCGAGAAGCCTGTCGACAATCCTCGGAAAAGGCTGTTAATCAGTGCAATGAAGGACTCTGTTGAAGAAAAGGGTATGTTTTATTTAGCCATTCCAGTCATTCTTTCAGTTTCATATATCTTAAAAAAGCCAAGTGTATTCGGAAGATTTTATGTACAAAGAAGTACAAGGGTACTATTTAGGTACACATACTATACATGAAAAAATCGTGTATATAAGGGGGATTTCATATCACTGTCAGTGTGAAAATGAAAACCACCTTGGTATATTGAATTTATTATTAATAAACGATACGCTGGATACACTTTTTACTGATACTGTTGTTCAGCATAAAAGTAAAGTATGTAATGTATCCACCTCATGCTCTGGTTTATAATTTTTGAGCAGATGTAGGTATTGAGTCTGAAGACAAATCTAGTAAGGGAAGGAAAATGATGAGATGGAAAACAGAGCGACGAAATAACGAAGCCACAAAGACCGGAGCTGGCGAGGCGGCATCAGGTAGGATAGTCGAAGTCATTATTACTACACTAGTGTCACTAGTATATAATATTTCATCGTAGCCCTTTAGCAGTAAGGTCAGCTTGCATGCATAATAGTAATGATGGATGATCTTAATCTTGTTGCTTGAGTATAATAGCACAGTTTATATATGAATAGAATGCTTTTTTAATTTCTAACAAAAGCTCGTAATATGAAACACTTTAACAAGTAATGTTAAAACAAATATTTTTCGTTTTTTCGCATATAGGAGAGTACTTTATGCACTTTATGGTGTCTTGCTTGGAATTGATATGTTAACAGCTAAGCATAATCGCTAGCATTAAATTGACTAATTTAATTTTCTCCTTAGTACCTTTTTTTAATAATTGTAGTGTGCACTTATCACTTTGTAAATAAATAATTCTTTTTCTCGCTACAGCACTTTCAACTTTTTTGGCTGTCGTAGTGTGTAATATTGTTTTGCGTATTATTATTTCTCTTAAACGTTTAATATTGGATAAAAATTCAATCTATATTAATTAAAAGAGTTCACTCAAAGAGTAAGTGACCTTGATCCGTTGATCCATTATTTATACGATATTGCAGTAATACCAACTTCTTCACCAAGCCAGAAAAGACAGAGACTGAAAGCAAAAAATAAGAAGAAATTGAAGAGTGATAAATCTGCACAGCGTGAGTTTGTGATGCAAACCTTTTGTGTCTTACAATTAGTAGTATTTTTTTAAAGTTGACTTACTCACAATTCATTTTTTTATAATAATTGAATTTGCTAGTGTTTCATTGACACGAAATCTTTAGTTTTTGTCAATAGTTTATATTGACACAAAATAAGTCATTTTATTCCTATAAATCCATCCTTATCCTTAGTTTTCTTTAAATCCTTTCCTTCAACAACATAGGAATAAAAACTTTGTTCTTGTGTTGTATTTCATTTTTCCACATCTTTAACTGGCCTTTCCTTTTCTCAGGTGCCCATCCTTTGAAAGTGGCTCCTATTATTTTGAAGAAGTACTACCCCAGTGCTAATCAATCTGCCTCTAGTGCTGCTGTCAATGAGGAGTTATTATTTTCACTTTCAGAGGACGAATCTGTTTCACAATCATCAGGAAAAGAGGGGGCTGCCGGACAGCAGGAACCAGAACCAGGAAACGTGGGTAGCAGACAGACCATGAAAAATGATGATAAAGAACACATGCAAGGTTCGAAATTTCCCTAGCAGTTTCTTCAGTTTATATATTTCATGCTTTGATGTTTTTCTATCAGTTTTTTTCCGACATGTTCTTAACTGATAGTTTGTTTCTGCGTTTTAGCTCAAATCGAAAAATTGTTGAAGATGCCTTCACCTCCTTCCAAGTCCTGGATGAAAAGACCAAATTCGTTAAAACAACAACCACCACCACCAAAATTTCAGTGTACACAATGTACCAAACTTTGTCACTCCGAAGATGATTTGGAACGTCACACCTCAATTCATTTTCATGTTGAAGCTGACTGCGAAGATGATACGAGCAAGGGTGAAAAACCGTATTCATGCATGCATTGTGTAAAGACGTTTACTTGGCTCTCCTCATTGCGAGATCATTACATGAGTTGGCATGAAGAAATAAGTTACGCCGAGAAGAAACGACTAATTAAAGAAGCTGAGGAAAAAGGCTCTAAAACCAGTACTGATGTTATGCCATTAGACACTACTACAACAACAACAACAACAATGGATGAAAAAACAGAGCTACCTCCAAATCCTGATAATGGCAAAGTATCTACAGATTCTAAAAGTCGTAAAGGATCAGAAAAGTCGACACCTGAATCCACTAAAGTAAAATCAAAGCATCGGCCGTCACGTAATCGCAATATTTCAGAGGAAATAATAAAGGTACTAAAGCAAAAACTAAATTAAATTTCAGGTCTGTAGCATTAAAGGAATGCGTAAAATTATTTGTTTTATTTTCAGAGAGCATCCAAATCGATTAGCGTAGAAATAGGCAAGCCGATTAGTAGTGGTTCAAGAAAAAAGTCCGCAGAGAATAATATTGTTGTCATTGAGGCAGCATGTCAGAATTCTGGTCGAGCTTCACTAAGAAGAAATATTCAAAGACCAAAGTGGCTTACGGATGCTGATCTCGTAACCGATTACGAGTTTCCAGGTGGTACAAATAATAAGAATAGAAGTGGAAATATTTTGAGTTCCCCATCGCCTCCTCAAGCAATCCAGTTACCTGTGCCAGCCGCTGGAGCTCAAACTCGTTCCTCACAAGCGACTGCTAAAGCAACCAAATCTAAAAAACTAGAAAAAGCCGAAAAAAAGAAAGCTCGTGCTGCAGTAGCTCGTAACCGTGTTCGTACAAAAAGTGTTGACCAAGTAAAAGTGAATATTGATAGTCAAGCTACTAGCGAACAATCCCTAGAGATAACCACAGAGAATGTTGAGTCGTCGTGTGCCGATGTACCAGTAGTAGCAGCAGCAGCAGAAAACGAAAAGAGTGAAAGTGTTGTTGTTGCCCAAGATAATCCATCTACTAGCCCCCTGCTTTCTCCAGACAGTAACAAGGTTGCTGAAGTTATCGATGAAGTAGCTAGCATGGGGGGAATTAGCAGTGATGAAATAACAAATAATTCATCACCAACACCAATACTTGGTATGCTCATGGATCACCTTGATAAAGCAATTGTGCAACCCCTGACTGTGGAAGATAACTTGAATTGTAAAACTATTGATAGTATTGATGAAAACATATCCAATGATAGTCAACAACAACAACAACATTCTACTACCACTACTACTACTACAGAAGCACCAGTTCTTTGTAAGGAAATGGCATTTTCAACCGAAACCTTGGAGGTACCAGAAACTGTACCGGACATGGAAATTAACATGGAAGAAACCCAAGCCCCTCCAGTCATCGATGTTTTCAACTCAAAAAGTGTCGATGACGAAATTTCAAGTAGCAGTAATCAGTCTACTACTCTTGAAGCCCCAGTGCTTTTGAGGGAACCAACTAACGGAATTCCTGAAGTGCCTGAAAATATTAAAGAAAAAGATATACTCGAGGAACCAACAGTGGTCGAAGACATTAAAAGTATAGTAAATGATATGACGCCGGTTGTCTGCGATCCGTCTGCGTCACCTCCAAGGTCAGTCCCTCGCAAAGATTCAACATTATCAAGCGAGATTGCAGAGCCACCGGGAAGTTCAGAAACTCAAGGTCAAGACCTTGAAGAATTACCTCTTAGTGAAGAAGACGATGATGGAATGGCTCCAACAACAAGGCGACGTGACAGATCTGATTCTTTATCAATGAGATCATGTGGATCAGGATCACAATCGGAAAAAATTAAGGGCCTTGAAGATACTAAAGAAGAAGAAGAGGAAGTAGAAGCGTTAAGTATAAGCAAAGCTTCAGATAAAGATTGGGCTGTGGATTCAGACTCCAACGACTCTTTGATGAGCGAATTTTCAGAATTAGCAGCTCAAGTTTCTGAGAAAACTGATGGCGTGAAATTCAAAGAGGATTGTATGCGATTTATTTCAACAAAAATATCAGCCAATAGTGTAAGAATTTTGTTTAACTTCTTTTTTTGTTGTACATATCAAAATTATGCAGTTGCTAATTTTATTGTTATTTGTATTTTTGCAGATGTGGGCCATCCGCAAAGAGCTGAAGCGATTGAAAAAGGAGAAAAACTACTTCAAATTTGGAAAGTTAAGTCCATTGGCTGCATGCTTAATGCAAGACTTATTTTGTCAATCTTTAAAGTAGAGGAACTGCTGTAATCCTCGTTTTGATGATCATGTTGTTCACATATCCGTAATATGATACTTTCGTTAGATACATAGATATATAAATATATATATGTATAGTTATATTATATTTCCTTGTTCATTTGTAGATAATTTTATACGGTGCAATGTTATTGTTATGTTTACAAAACTCCTTGTTTTATCAATATTATATTATTTGCTAAATTCTTCCTACTTGCAACGGCTCTTTAGGGATTCAACATTATCCAAAGATAAAGAATGAAAAATATATTCTGTTAGATTTAGTTTTATATCGTGTACTTTTTAATATGCAGTTGATTTATGCAATTTCTGTTATAATACATATTTACAACAAACACGTGTAATATGTACACGTTTCAATGTTTCTGAACAATCAAAAAGGGAATAAAATGTGCCTTTATTGTTGCAACATCATACATGTCGTCCATTACAATTTAGTCTCCGCTACACAACATGGGATGCCATTCTTCTAAAACAAGTTTATCATCTTCCAACATTTGGGGTACTGGGTCAGGGTTCTCGTTTTGCTGGACCATTACTAATGAGCTGTTGTCGTCCTCCTTGACAGTAGGAATAGTTTCAACAATTTCTTCTTTTAAAACAGCAGAGTCATCCAGCGTGATATGGCTTGGCTTTGCAACAGTATTCGTTTTAGACATTCGACTCTTTTTTACTACCTTATTGTGCACTTCCTCAATATGTCGGGCGCGACTGCTGGTATAAGGAAAGCTCTTATCACATAGAGGACAAGCAAACGGCTTTTCTTTAGTATGGGTTCTCATATGTTTCGTCAGTTGGGCCTTTTCCGTGTATGATCTTGGACAGGATGGACACTTGTGTGGTCGAATGTTTAAATGTAAAGAGTTTTTATGAAGAATGTATCCTTTTTTATCAGAATAGGATCTACCACAATATTCACAAATCCAACGCTCTCCACTATGCTTCTTTCGATGTACATTTAAATATGACTTGTTTGCGAAAGCCATTCCACAAGTATCACAGATTTCCGTCTTGTCTTGATTTCGTGGTAGATGAATCTTTGCGTGAGCATTTTGCAAGACTATTACGAATATTAGCAACAAGAGGAACAAGGCAATACCCGTATGTCTGAAGATATTCTGTATATATTTTCATAAATGTGTGAGTGGGTGTTTCGTACCTGGTTGATATAACCTATATCAGAAGATGAGGTGAGTGTGATGCGGATACAACTAGCGATAATCGCGTAAGCACTACTGGTGGTATTAAGCGTATAATAGAAGCGAACTATTTACTTGAAGCAATATTATTATTGCGAAAACTACGAATTTATTGAAAGTGAAATATTAACACTACAACGGAAAATATTCACTGCAAAATCTACGAAAGAAATATTATATATATTTGACAGCACAAAGTATATTGATGTTCATGATGAGAAATCCTGGAATGGAATGGAGTATTCCCTTTTACGCATCTTTCAATGCCACACACATACATTCATCAACATACCTTTCATTCATTTAAATAATAACCTAATGTGCGATTACGCATATGTGTTCTACACTTCTTGTGTGAAGTGTACCTTTGCCTTATGTTGCATCCAACATCTCGGCACTTCATCTCACGTCACTCAACCTAAATATTAGGTTGTTGCTCCAAATCTCCTGCATTGCACCTCCATGATGCCCTCCGGAACGGACTCTCCGCTGGGGGGTAGGGGGGTTGGTTTGGGGTAAACTAACGCCTCCTCTCCTGACTGGGATCTCTTATTGATTTTGTTGGGACTCTGCATACATGTCGATCCCCTTCTGAGTCATCTTTGTTGTAGGCGAATCCTACGTCCTTCTTTATTTTATTACGCTTAAGGAACTCGTGTCATTGCACGGTATATGAAATATCCGACTACTCGAATCATATGGTTTATATTCGGCAACCCGAATTTAACTAAACATCATTCGGCAACCCGAATCTAGCACACACATTATTCGGCAACCCGAATCTTTAAAGTTAAAGCTATGTGTCTCCTTCGTATGCATTGTGATGCATTCTCATTCTTTCAATCTCTTTTTACACATTGCCAATAAATGGCTTCAATGTCGTGGCCCGGTATCCGTGTGGACTGAATTAGTCCATATGATGGAGTTGCTTTAGGGATTTAACCTGTTGGTAAACCTCGGTACTCCTTAAGGTACTTCCTTCTCTCGCTATCCATCTATACCAGTGGAAACGGTCCTTGATTTTCCGGGTGATAGGCTTGTACGCCCGATGTCTATTGAGTGACATCTTGAGGATCCGCTTTCGCAAGGATAGGGTACTGCTAGTGGCACAGTAAGTGCTAGTGTTTATTTTCTTCAGTAAATCTTTACTCTTCATTTTCTGTGGATCGTCTTCCTTCTTTTTCTTCTTTAAATTTTTATTTCGGGTAACGGTTAGTGCTACTGGAATGGCCAATTCCAGATTTATGCTTGGCATGCCTTCTTCTGAGGGTAGTGAATTTTCACATCCCGTTAGCTGTGCGGTCAATGGATAATCCAATGTCTCCGCGTGTGGGTAAAACTCGTAAGTTACTCCCACCAGCCCTATGATTGACGGCCCATCCTCCTCGAAATACATCTGGAGTATTGCTGGATCTGTCACGTTCCCGTTTTCTATCCTTTCGATTAGGATTCTCGAAACTATATTCTTCTTTTTCAATTCTTCTATGGGTTTCTTGCAATAATCGTTTATGTTCTGTTCTCTGATCAGTTCATCGCGAGTGATACTGTCATTGAATGGTGAAGCCACTGGAGCAAAAACGTGGTCTTCAGATTCTTTATTTGATTCCCTCTTCTCTTTCATGTGATTGATATAGTTTCCAGCCATGGTTGGGTGATTGTTCAAAGGTTCCTTAATATTACGTTGGATCTTGTCCTTTGAGGCGTCCCTCTGGTCCGATCCGGTCGTAAGATTAACTGTCGCTTTGTTCTTAAAGGTTCCATTTATTGGGAAGCAGAAGTTAGGTTCGCTACCGAACCAAAACTTCTGATGTTTCGGCCGAAGCACCATGTCGTACTTCTTCAAGACTTCTGCTCCGATGAAACATTGTACTGGTAAACTATTCATCACGTAACAATCATGGTTGATTTCCTTAGCTCCTTTTGTTAGCTGCAAGTTAATTTTTCTCATTCGTTTGCATGTTGAGCCATTGGCACAAACTAATGGTTCTCCTTCTTCAATCGTGAAGTTTGGTTGCAATAGTTTTGCAAGTTTCCGATCCACTAAAGAGTGACTTGATCCTGTGTCAAGTAGTGCATTTATAATGCTTTTCTTCGTTGTGATTTTAATCACTGGTACGCCATTTGGGTGTAGACTCATAGTGGGGAAAGGGTATCCTTGGCGAATTGGTGTACCTTCCCCTATTAGTTTAAATTTTCATTTAACTGGCACGCATCGCTACCGATGCAATCAGTGCCGTCCGCCTGCTCAGGTAAATATACTTGGACTACGGTTCCATCCTCTAATGTGGCCAACGCCATTCTTCTAGGACTCGGACAATTATTGATGGAGTGGTTATATCCATGGCAACGTAAGCATTTCTCCAAGTTGTTGGAGGTTAGGACACGACCAAGTTGCAGGGTTGTCTTGTTATCCGTGATGGGTCTGCCGCCTGGTCCACTTGGATGTCCTCTTTCGGCTCCAGCGCTATGGTTGTCTTCATTCTCCTGGACTCTCTGACCTCCTGTTGTTCCATTGTTTCTTCCACTGAATGAGTAAAAACTCTCAGGGTTTCCTCTGTTTGGGTTGAATCCACCAAGACTTCCTCGGTTTCCTTCTCCAAAGTTGTCATTTGGGTTGTCTCCGAAAAATCCACGTTCCAAGGTGTTCCTTCCGGTTCCTTGTTGGTTTGGTTCAAAATTCTTATGATCATTTGGCTTCTGTTTGCTGGAATAATCTTTCCTGTCTTCTGCTTTCATTGGTGGAACAGTGAAGGATCTTTTCCACAGCATGTCTTGGGCTTCAAGTGATGAAGTGGCGAAGTCGCATGCGTCGTTCAGTTCATTTGCTGTTTTGAAAGTCCTTGGCCCAAGTGCAATGCGTAGGGTTGGGTGGAGTGCAGCCTGTGCCCTTCTCACATGGTCATCTGCGTTGTCATCTGGGAAGCATTGCTTGGACAAGTCCAACAAATCATAAATGAACTTGTTAGTCGGCTGGTTGAGTTGTTGTTGTTTCTTCTCAAGTTCTCTGCGTCGTCTTTCTTTGTCCTGCCAACTATTGTATTTAGCCTCGAAAGCGGTTTTGAATCCATCCCATGTTTTAAAAGTGGGTAGTTCATGGTTGTACCATGACTTGGCGTCTTCCGGAAGTAAGGATTTTACATGAGTAAGGTACTTTGATGCATCGTAAGCCATACTTTTGAAATGGTTTTCTGATGCTGTGAGGAAAGCTGTTGGTGTCAGCTTCTTGGTATCGAATTTGGGTGGGTCAATGTTGCATTTCATGGTGGTTAGCGTGAGCCCCTTCATAGCTTCTGCAATTGCGCCTGCTGTCGTCTGGTCCTTGGCTTGCATTACGTCGGTTTGCTGTTTGATGATTTCCAACATTTGGTTCATCTGCTGTCTGTCCTTCTCTCTCTCCTGGGTGAATGCCCATAATTGCCTGGCGAGGGCGTCTTCAACGGCCTTCGTTATCTTAGCGTTTATATCGCTCATGTTTGAGTCTACTTGTCTCTCCCAATTTCCCAAAGATATTGGTTTGCTACCAAACCATAAATGAAACTCCTTTTAGCTTCAGGTAGAACGGCTACCCGATCTATAGTACCTTCAGTTGGGAGTAAGGGTTCAATTGGTTGAGTGCTTTTATTATTTTCTTCTTGTTTGCTTTAGTTGGTTATCTGATGTCTGTTATAATTTTTCCGCTTCGGGCTGTACACTTCTTAGTATCAGCAACTGGCTCCTTTTTCGTCAGACATTAATTTGTCTCATCAACATCAGTCCAAACAAAAAGCTTAGTTATACGTAAGTTCAGGATAACTGACTTAGTATGCATTCATTTATAATGAATGTCTGGTGATTCCATTCTGGTTGCATCCAAATGTGTAGATTCCAATTCGTTTGTGTGTAGTTTAGAAAGATGTGAGATTTTGTTTGTTATTTGTGTGTATACTGCAACCAGTATCGTAGAAGTGAGTGTATATAGTGTAAACCCCGCTACCGGAGTTATGTATTGAGTGAGTGTGACAAACACAAAAATGTCGCTACCGACATATCATAGTGTGTAAGTGTAAGCATTCGTGTCGCAACAGTGAGTATACAACACACTACCGCAACCGGTATCGGTGTAAGCTACACTCGTGTAGCGATTTATGCTAAATGTACATGAATATATTTTGGTATTTAAATGAGTCTCATATGCACTTATGACTATACTTGTTAACAGAAATTCATAGTGCAAGACAGTAACATCAACACTCAAAGCGAAAATCAAAATTGTATGCACTTCTGTAAGTACTTGATGATGTGGCTAGCATATGCATAAACACTAAATTCTACTTTGACAAAGCATATCTATACTCATATCATCGTTGCAGTAAGTCAAAACAAAAAATCTACATTTTAAACTACGTTGGTTCTTGGTTTGCAAGCATATTCTCATATAGCGTTTAGCTGAGCAAAATTAAACAAAGAGAGAAAAAAAAAATTGAGCGGCTTTGATCTCATTTGCATAACGGGGAAAAAAATTGTCATGAACTTTTTCTGACTTGTACGAGGTAAAAATCACTAAAAAAACTGAAATTTTCTTCACTAAAACTAGCTCATACTACTGCCGAAAATATTATGCAATAACCATGTCAAATTATGACAGCAAGTCTACACTGCTCTGCATAAAATTGACCACCACCCCGTTAATGTCACTACACAAAAATCACTAATTGACCAATATCACCACCTGGTTTTTACTCGCCATGCAAGACTATTACGAATATTAGCAACAAGAGGAACAAGGCAATACCCGTATGTCTGAAGATATTCTGTGTATACTTTCATAAATGTGTGAGTGGGTGTTTCGTACCTGGTTGATATAACCTATATCAGAAGATGAGGTGAGTGTGATGCGGATACAACTAGCGATAATCGCGTAAGCACTACTGGTGGTAATAAGCGTATAATAGAAGCGAACTATTTACTTGAAGCAATATTATTATTGCGAAAACTACGAATTTATTGAAGGTGAAATATTAACACTACAACGGAAAATATTCACTGCAAAATCTACGAAAGAAATATTATATATATTTGACAGCACAAAGTATATTGATGTTGATGATGAGAAATCCTGGAATGGAATGGAGTATTCCCTTTTACGCATCTTTCAATGCCACACACATACATTCATCAACATACCTTTCATTCATTTAAATAATAACCTAATGTGCGATTACGCATATGTGTTCTACACTTCTTGTGTGAAGTGTACCTTTGCCTTATGTTGCATCCAACATCTCGGCACTTCATCTCACGTCACTCAACCTAAATATTAGGTTGTTGCTCCAAATCTCCTGCAGTCCTAGTTCCCTAGTGGTGTGGAATCGCCGAGGACATATGTGACATTGACAATTCTTTTCCGCAGTATGCTTGATTGCATGTCTCCGACAGTCAATGTATGTTGAGAATCTTTTGCCACATTTGCATTGCTTTGGATCTTTTCCAGGATGTTCCGTAGCAAAATGTTGCTGAAAATTCAGTAGACCAATTAACCCTGTCCAACATAGATGACATACGAGCCGGGTTTTAACTTCTTTAACTCCAATTTCTTCCAATTGCTTCTTGTCTGGATTAAGGATTGGTTCTGTACATTCAGCTTTACTTTCATGCTTATTTTTATTGTGTTTGTTGAATGAAGCCACGGATTTGTAAGTACCACTGCAAGACTTACAAAATATAATGGCTTGGCTGTGTACATCCAAATGATTCTTTAAAGCACCATCCGTTGGAAAAGTCTTTCCGCAGCCAAAGTGTTCACAAGCAAACATTTTCTCGTTTCCGCTATGAAAATTTTTCATGTGCGCAGTCTTGGATTTACGAGTGCTGAATTTCTTGGAGCAGTCCAAGTGGTCACAGGTATAAGGTCTCTCTCCAGTGTGCTTCCTTTGATGAGTTCTGACATCCCAAAGAGCTTTAAAATGCAATTTACAGAATTTGCATGTGTACTTAATTTCTTCTGGATGCACCTCAGCATAGTGTTTCTTGAAGGGACCGTAGCCAATATGTTCTTCTTCACAAAGGTGACAAGAGTAGCGGGTTTTTGGCTTTCCAGTTCTTCCTATTTCAAATGGTGGTGGAACATAGTCTGGAGGTCGTTCTATCTTGGGTGGCCGTCCTCTCCTTTTCACTTTCCTAATTTTAATGCACAAGAATTTTAGTTTATATGGGCTACTTATTTGAATGATTATGTACATCGTCTTAAATGTTGACTAAACTATACCTCTCATTCTTCTTTGAGTTCTTAACTTTCTCGCTTTTATTTGATATCACGCCTTCGCTACTATCATCCATAGCTCCATTTTCGGCAATTGTAATTTTCCGAGATCCTGTCACAGGAATGTAAAGTGGATCATCATCATCTTGATCATCTTCCTCTCCCTCAGACTCTGATTGCAAAGTATCCTGGCCATTTATAAGCTGGTCTTCAAAATCTGAATTTTCAATTCCCAAAGCATTGGCATGGTCCATGCTTTCCTCCTCCATAAGTTCTGGAGGCTCAACCTTGACTTTGAACCTTTGGGGCTTTGTGCAACCCCTCTTTGGAAGTACTCTACCTTTATCACTAATGACTTTATCTGAAAAAAAGATCATTAATATATTATTGACTACGTCTCACTTCAAAAGGGCTTCAACCTGGTAAAATTTAAAAAAAAAAAAAAAAAAAACTTTTACCATTGCACTCCGAATTAATAACTTTCTTCCGGAATATATCCAACCCCATCATCGTCAACTGAGTCAAGTCAATGCCATACTTTGCCTTCCTGGCACTTTTCCTTATCATCTTTGTAACCATCTCCGCCCTTTTTTTTAAAAGCATTTCCAGCTCATCTATCTGGGTGCTCAGTTGGTACATCTCTTGATACAAATTTTGACACTTGTGACACAACGGCAAGTGTCTCCTTCTGTTACAATACTTCTTGATCTTGATCCCATCTTCGTTTTCAGAGCTTTCAGAGGAAACATTAAAAAGTTTGCAGAGGAGCTCAAAGCACGCTTCATTTTTCCCTGGATCGTTTAAACTTATCCGAAGACTCTTTGCGGAGTACGGAACCACATACTCAAGACTGTCAGCTTCCTGCTGTCCCGGAGGTAATTCATTAAAGCAGAAGAGGCAAACATGCTTTACTTCTTCTTCCTCTGAAAAAGAGGATGTCATCGGCATCGACATGCTTATCAATTCTAGATGGGGTTCCCCCTCCAAAGCAAAACCCTTATTTCGTTTACTCTCCATTATTGAGAGAGCACAGTTAACAGTTCAGCAAGTTTTTTGCAAAAATGCTCTTCTGCTTTTTTGCTACCAATTTACGATAAGCCAAAAACTTTCAAGCCTATCAACTCTATTGAAAAAAGCACATGAACATGAAATACACCCCCAAATAGCATGTTCAAAGTACAAGTACGGTAAGACACATAAGGATACATAATAATATTATATGGATTTGTTCTTTTTTTTTGTGTTATGTTGGTCGTGTACTATGCATTTATATGCATTACAGTTGGATGTGGATACTACAAATGATACAGTACGGATGAATAGGATACTTTTACAAGTATGTGTATGCAGAATCATTGAGGAAGACCTCTTGTAAACTTGTTGAAAAGACGAAGATAGGCATAGGCTCAGCAGTTTGAGATGTACTTATGTGATGTGGTTGTCAGCCAACAGCCGACTGATCTGCGAAATACCGTGTGAATAAAGAAGATGATGAGAAGGTACCGAAGATCCAGTTCCAATGTTCCGTACAAATAAAGCTTCATCATCATCCTCTTATTATTGAAGACTAGTTCAGGTGTGAAGTGTGAACGAGAGAAGGTCACTAATACTACTGGTTCCAGATTTAGCTTTTAAACACTGATTAAAGTAGAGGGGCATTCTTAGCTTGGTCATTGGTTGTCGAGGATAAGAGATTGAAGGTAAAAACATGGTTTAATAGTGCATTTAAAATATGGAATGTAAAAGCATCCTTCCTCCTGTCATTGGATATTTGCATCTATATGTTTGTGACGTTTTTAGCTTAAATGAGGCTTCTCTTACTGTGATATTTTCAGATTGTTTGGGCACCGGAAATTGAAGGTGCGGTATAGTATAACCTGTCAAAACTGTGTGTACAACTTCCTTAGTAGTGCTAAGAAATTGGAACAATAGGATGGGGTTTTTTAAAAGTCATTTTGCACCGGATGTAGGATATAGTAGTTCTGGTCCTCCTCCTGGCCACAATTCCAAGAGCTTATCTTTTCTTATTATTACTTCAGTTTTAATAAATGGATTTGTTATTTCCGCTGATAATTTGACGCCAAGAGGTGTACCACTTTCAAGTAAGTTGAAACTATTATTAATGAGACGTTTTCTGCTAAATTTATTGGAATGGGAGCACAAGAGTAGTGGTTGTATTTGTAATAACGTGTTTAATTTTAATAGGAGCTGCGTTGTATGACCCCCAAAAGGATTTTTCATGTTTGGATGGGTCAAAGCTGATTCCGTTCTCGTTTGTTAATGATGACTACTGTGATTGCAAGGATGGAAGTGATGAACCAGGTATAAAGTTTATTTTATTATATTAAGCAAGAAAAAACTTGGTAGAAGGGTTTCACAGACAGACTTATTGAATACGGAATGATAATAATCACACATTTTTATTTTCAGGTACCAGTGCCTGTGCTCGAGGAAGTTTTTATTGTCTAAATGCCGGTCATATTTCAGCGTATATATCAGCAAGTCGCGTAAATGATGGTGTATGTGATTGTTGTGACGGAAATGATGAAGTGGGTACCTTATCATGTGCTAACACTTGCGAAGAAATGGGTAGAGCTGCCAGAGAAGAAGCTGAGCGACAAGCCAAGTTAGCTAAAGAAGGATTTCAAAAGCGATTGGAAATGGTTGCTAAAGGAAAATCTTTTAGAAAAGAGAAAGAAGAAGAAAGAACGAGGCTTGATGCGGATCGCCAAATTTCAGAGTCCCTGAAGAACGAAAAATTGCAACTGAAGGAACAAGTTGAGCAACCTGAAAAGGATGCCCTTGAAAAATATCGCCTCATTCAAGAAGAAAAGCAAAAGCAAGAAGACGAGCAGGAAGCGTCCAAATCTGAAAATGAAGCAGAGGCATTGTTTAACCTATTAGATTCCAATGGGGATGACAAAATTACGGTTGATGAAATCAAGGTGCGACAAACATTTGATAAGAATAAGGATGGAGTCGTGGATGATGCAGAAGCCATGTTTTTCCTTAACATGAATGAAGAAATGGGTAAAGAAGAGTTTTTGAAGTCCGGATGGCTTTTGGTAAAACCCTTTTTCATGATGGAACAAGGAATGTTCAAGCCACCAGAATCAGGTGGGGGTCAAGCTGCTAGCGACGATTATGAAGATGATCTCGATAAATTGGATGTTGTTCAAAATGAGCAGCAACAGGATCCTGCCAAACCAGACGTCCCAGGTGTTGCACCAACTGATCTCGAAGAGGATGAAGAGGAAGAAGGCGAAGGTGATGATGAGCAGGATGTTGAAACTGACCCAGAGCCTGTGGTTGATGTTGATCCCAAATATGATGAAGAGACTCAAGCTTTGATTGACCGTAAGCTAATATAATAATTGTTGCTGTACTTTGTTTTGTGCGGTTATACGTTTCGAGCATGTATTCTCAATGAAAGAATCTTAATATTTTCTCTAGAGGCAAATAAAGCCCGTGAAGAGTACAATGAAGCTGATAGGGACTTGAGGGAGTCTACAAGGAAACTGGAAGAAGTCAATGAATTGCTCAACTTGGATTTTGGAGACGATGATAGATTCGCTCCAATGCATGGAGAGTGTTTTGATTATGAAGATAAGGAATATATTTACACTCTTTGTCCATTTAAATCGGTATGTGTAAAAAATCAAATGTCTTCTACATTTACTAATTTGAGTAGCTGTTTTCTTTTTGGTTTAAAAACTTAAAAATTGTCATAATGTTTTTTTCTCTTTAGGCTACTCAAAAAATACGTTCAGGAGGAGACGTAAATTTAGGAAAATGGAATTCCTGGAGTGGGCCTGAAAATGATAAGCATACCAGTATGCTTTACGATCGTGGACAGAGCTGCTGGAATGGCCCACAGCGCTCTGCAAAGGTTAGTATGAACATATAAAAAGTAAATCAAAACAGTTGCTTGTTATGAAACTGTCTTATAATTTTTGATTCCTCAATTATTTTTCCAGGTTGGTCTTCGTTGCGGTCTAGATAATCGTCTAATCAGTGTTTCAGAACCATCTAGGTGTGAATATCAGTTTGAATTTGAAACACCAGCTAGCTGTCAAAAACCAGATGCAAGTCATTCCCACGATGAGCTCTAATAGTTTTACCATGAGTGGTGTTTGTATACTACAGTTACAACACAATGTTCAAAAACCACTATAAGAAAGGGCACACCTCTTAAATGCAGTGTGTTCGACACTAGCAGCAGATTGAGAATATTCCAATAATAATGTGTATTTTGTTTTGACTTCATCAACTAAGAAACTGTAAGCAATTATGTAAATTATGTTACTATTTTATGTTGATGCTGTGATGTGATATTTCATTTTGTTTCAGTACTACTGTCTAATATGTGTAAGTTTGAAATAAAACCGAACTGAACAATTATGAGGAATCAGTATTTGCAATTTTTTTTTTAATTCCAAAAAGCAATTTTGTTAATGAACAATAATAGTTTACTTAGACTTGTAATACTTTTCAAAAGGTTGCAAATTAGGAGTCAAGTCCAGCATCTTCGTGGTGGCGAAAGCAATTCTCGTATATTCAGTGTTTGTTCCAAATCCACTCAAAATTACTCGAAACGTTTCTGGTAATATCTGTGTTGGCTTTTTCCTACGAATAGAAAAAACCATAGAAAAAAATCAAAACTTGATAAATGTAAAATTATGCTTACAATATATAGCTTAAAGTTAGAGACTAACCATCGGCTCTCTAACGGCTGAAAGTAAAGTGAGTTGAAAGTCAAGACATAGTTATCCCAAAAGTTGTATTTGTAATCAAAGAGCTCATGGCACAATGCCATAGCGTAATTGGTAACCACCCACGCTGTTTCAATCACAGGATCGTGGTCCGAATTCATTACAAAGGATGGGTGAATCTCCTCTTCTATCCAGTCAGTATATTTCAGCGTTGAATATGAGGCTCCCAATAACTATAAACAAAGGACATACAATTAGTCAAAACTCGGACACTAGCTCAAATTCTTAAAATGGATGTACGAATATGATATGCTTACTGAAATATAACGAATTCGTTTATTGAATGCAGATTTGAGGCATTGCTCCAACATGTGTGTAATAACTTTGTAACTCTTCCACTTTTTTGATTCCTTCAGCTTGACTTCCTTTGATTCTTCCTTCCAAATTTCATTCAAGTGGAAGACTGTAAATTCTCGTACAAGCGTCAAATATTTTGTGTTTACAACATTATCAGGAACTGTTGCAATTATAATGTCAAAAGCGGTATCAAGTGGAATCACTCTCCAGAGGTCTTCCTTTGCGTCAGGCCATAATGTTTGCTCCAAGCTATCAAAATCGTGATCTAGTCGTAACTTGAGAAGTTTTAGAATCAAGGTAGACTGATCTTCTGTGAATTTCGTTTTGTTCAGGCTCGAATTTTTTCGGCATTCCAATACGGCTTCACCCCCTAAACTCCTACCCATCATAGCAGGCGGTGGTTCTACTGGCTCAATATTTTCACTCCCGAATTCCTTACATTGGAACAAATTAAAATTTGCAATGATTGCTGCGTCATGTTCTGCAGGACAACCTGGCTCAATCGCAACCGTTTGGAAGTCGGAAATGCTAAATCTGTCTAAATCTGAGGAGTAGCAAATTGGAAGGGGTTCCAGATTTTTACCCTTCAGTTGAGGGCGAACGCATATAGTTTTGCCATTTGAGCTCAGCAAAGACCATGGATTTGACCCAACAACCATTATAGACCCAATATCCGGCAAGGGCTCCTGAAGTTGCTTGACACCAAAATCTCCGTCATCAGAGAACACAGCACCGATTGACGCAAAGTTCCCCTTGGTATATATGGTGATACTGCTTTCAGAGAATTTAGTGGCACTCACGGGCTGCATGGATCCTATTGCTGAGACCTAAAGTTTAATCCCACCATAATGCCACATTAAATGGATAAGCCCAAAAACTACTAAATGCTAACTAAAAAATTACAGTAAACGCTTACATCAGAAAGCTTGATACAGTTATCATTTCCAGACACCAGGCGAACATCGTCATTCTCTGACGTTTTATAACCTGATTCTCCATATACTAACCATCTAAATATTGCAATTAAAAATATATTTATAAATTAAGATATCAATAACTTCATTTTTTAAAAAGATAAATGACCTTATAATTGTGAATTAAGGTGGATTATCTCTTACACTCCTCGAACACACAACAGAGCAGGTGTCGCAATATCTGAGCGTTTGAACAGGTTCTGGAGTTGTGGCCAATCTTCAGCAGTATCCCTATAGGAAACTTTGATACCTTCCTGATCCGGTGATTCATAAAATATGGCTGTTGTCTTAAAAGGTAAGGTGACGGGTTTCGAATTTACTGATGGAAACAAGTCGGTTATTCCGACGAAGAATACTATTAATAGCTTTAAAAGAATCATTTTGAAGGAGGTCTACGCACGATTAGTCTTATTAAAACATGGATGTTAAAACTCTTGTAGGGCTTAGTGCACAGCTAATTCAAGTTCACTATGCCCAAGGTTCTTTTTTCCAAAAATTGTTCAATTCTAGGTATTGTTGGCAGATGTCCAATAATTCAATTTCAATTCATCAACTCATTAATTGTATTTTTCACTCAACGATGCTCATTTGTCATTCACCTTTCAGTTCATTGTTCCTCTTCTTGGAAATTATTTTCATAGAACAGAGCAAGACGTTTCATATGCACTCATATTATATTTTGTCAAAGTCTTATTCAATGCTTCACAAAAGTGCTTTACACGAACGGACCACCCATACCAATTGCACTGCCACTTGATTTGCTGAGACAATGGATGCTTGTTATGCAATGTAATGTGTAACTAAGTCATGAAAGACACAAATACAAGTGATGATGGAAGAAACAAAAAAGTTTCTTCAAATTACAAATGAGAGTATCATTTCACCCCAAATCCTTTTTTCTGTTTTAAGTCAATTAAAGTCGTGAAAATTTATTACTTATAGTTTGTCATTTGTTACCGAATGTCGTTTAATGCTTTTTCTACAGCGTAATAATGCGAACATTTAGCTTAGTTTAAGATTGATTATGTACTGTCCCTAAACATAAACTGTTTGACCCATCCTCCTTAACCTCTCCAGCCGTGATGAGGTATATGAGGAATACCACCCCACCCGGGAGTTACAGATGGACCCCATCCAGGTACATGGGGTTGAGGGCCCCATCCTCCTGGGTAATACCCACCTGGATGTTGGACTTCAGCTGACCCATGAGCAGCACCTGCTTGAGAGGCAGTGTTTTTAAAATTGCTGGAACTACCTTGTTTCTTGTCAAAGTTGAACCCAATGTTTTTATCGTTGTGAGTCTCTTGACTGCCCTCTTGCTGTGCAAACTGACCTCCAACAGCACCACCAATGGCAGAGGAAGCCCCTTCTGGTAAAATTCCTGCTGGTAAACCGGGAATTGATGTAGAGTCTGCAAAACATAGAGTAAATCCTATTATTATTGGTGTATGCTAACTTTTAAGGTTTAATTACAGCCCGAGACCCTTATTCATATTATATCTACTAAACGAATAATGAATAGTAGTTTTATCTCGATCAGAAATCAGAACGGTTTGGGTTGAGAATCGTGTACCTGACAATACGATGACTGCAAGAAAAACGAAAATTGGGGCGATTCTTGACATTTTGAGATTCCTTTATAAGATTTTTGGAACTCTTGTGTAAGTTATACTGAGTTTTGCTTTCTAAGACGATCTGTAAGAAACTGATGATGCTCATTGGATTTCATAAGCCTATTTATACTAATTCGAGTGACTGAATAATGTGCAGTGCATATTAAAATATATAATATATTTTGCATACACATGTTCATGTAGGAATTTGAAACGTACCTAAATCTTTTTACCAAATTCAGCTACTAAACATGTAAATGAAATTGTATGCAAAGGAATGGGAGCCCTCCAGTAAGCCACTTTCACTTTTAAGAGACAGAATTGTCAAAACCGCTGGATATTCCAGTGGCTGTATTTAAAATTGGTTTTGTGATGCCATTCATTCAATTTCTTCAAGCAGGCATCATGCATACTTAAGTAGCATACATATAGGTATGCGTAAGCTGGAATGAAATCGAAAGTACAAAAACAACAAGCAGGGCAAGAACCTCTTCCTTTGAACCTTTTTTATCTTTCGCATGATCCTTTGTGATTGAGCTAGGTCAGGGATGGATGGTGGATCGTAATATGATGCAGCTTTAGTCGGCTCATTAGAGAATGTAAAACAGAATATACCGAGACATAATACGCCAGCACACTATTGCTGTTAAAAAATTAGGCTTTTATGGGATAATCGTTAAATTCAAAATCAGTTTGATTAGTTCATTCACATAGGTCCATAAATCAAAATGTTGGTATTTACAATAAATGTGGATTATTTTTGTCTTTGCGACGGTTTCATTATTCATCTAAAACATTTCACACCCTTTTACAGGTTGCATTTGCATTTGTTAATTGTACAGATCATTATATGATTTTTAAGTCCAAGTCATAATTGATCAATATCAATGCACACTCATTGTATTGTATTCTTGTCCCATACAAGCACATTTATCTTTTTTGCCTTTACTGCAAGACTGCAACCCTTGTTATTGTGTCTAATCCCTGAAATGACCTTCAATGTGACATCTAGAAAAGTATATTGGTTAGCATCTTTCTGATTTCGGAAATACGATGTGAGTGTAAATGAATGTTAGGGTAGAGAAACTGCATGGATATCAATCAACATCTTAAGGCTATATCTAGTCAAAAATGGTTTTGAATTTTCATTTGACGTTTAATTTCTGAGACCTCCATTCTAAACGCAATAACTTAAACTTGAATGACATAAAATAAAAAGAAAGGTCTGATTAATGGTATGTAATTCAAAAGAAACTCTCTTAAATCAATGTGTAAGGAAAACTTGTTTTAGGTATAGGCATTTGGCTTAGGTTGTAGATGTAGTAAAGTAACTTAAAATGCTTCATGAATGAATACCTGTATAAATTGCAAGTTGCAAATTGTTGTGTAGGACGTAGTAAAATATATAACATAATATTTTTCATGAATACCTGCTTCCTTTGGTGGCAGTTGCATGAGATGATGGTGAGATGGTGGTGATCCTTTGGTGCAAAAAGGTTTTTAGCTTAATTGTATATGATGAAAATATATTGTGCTATTTTTTTAATTTGTGTATGAAATAAAATATGATTTTGTATTCTGAACAAAAGATAATTTTTGTCAATTTTTATTTAGCTTCAATTATATTTAATTTTATATTGTCGATTATAGTTGGAGAAAGTTTTGATTACAAGCGTTTCATTGCATTTATCCTAAAACCCCGTGCCATCCGGGGTTTGGTCGTGGTGGTGGGGTTGGTCCCCATCCATGGGGTGGTGGGGATGGTCCCCATCCTTGGGGTTGATGACCCCAACCTGGATAATATCCTGGATGTTGGACCTGGCCGGCACCATAGGCAGCCCCTGCTTGACCGGCAGTGTTCTTAAAATTACTGGAACTACCCTGCTTTTTACCGTAGTTGAAGCCAATGTTTTTATCGTTGTGAGTCTCCTGTGCTCCTTCTTGTTGTGCAAATTGGCCACCTACTGCTCCACCTTGAGCAGATGCTCCATATCCTGGATAATACCCAGCCACAGCAACTGTACATAAAAAATAATGATGGTATACCAGAATAAATTCAACAATCATAATGATCATAAATATTATAGCTTTAAATATATACTAAAATGTGACACTCTATTTACCTGACAGCACACAAAGTGCTAGAGCGATGAAAAATGGGGCGATGCTAGACATCTTATCAAGTTGGTTGAGTTGAAGGATGTACTTGCTGGAGGAGCTTTGAGTGAATGATGCTGTTTAAAAAATTGAAACGTCCTTTTATACTGGAAGGATGACCTGTTGTAATATACTGGACTGCTACCTAAATCTTGATTGCTTAAAGAAAACATCAACAAACAAGACGAAAATGTAAGGTACCTAGCTAGTAACTTTCACTTTCAAAAGGAACCTTAAACACCTGGATTGTAACTGTTCCAGATTGTTAAACCCATGATGTACCTCTACCCGATGTACCACAACTTTTGTATGCATGTAATAATGCAATATGCGATTATGAACTGTAAACAACTTTACATATAAACCGATTATTTGTCTGTATAACGGCATTGGCTCATTCTTTAAATTGAAATGCACATACACATAAAGCATACAACAAACACAAAAGCGGATCGAATATATAGAGTATATATCAATGCACCAGTTAAACTGGTATCATAATCTACGGTACAGTCAAAATCCAATTAAAGTCATAAAAACAAAATATATCCGATGACTTTAACTTCCCTTTAGATGGGAGCTACAAATTGATTATGCAACACGCAGGCACATTTACTAAACGTGGCTTTTAATTCCAATTTTGTCATCTATAAGTAAATTGTGTATACTTCGAAGGAGATTTCCTGTTTCGTACTGTGGTTGTTTAAAGCTTAATTTAGAAATCGGCTCGCGTGAGCATAAAATCAAACTTTGTTTTAAAACACGATGTACCAACCGGTATGAATTCTTAAAACTTTAATTTATAAATGTAACTGTTGGCATAATGGTATTTGTATAATTAAGACTAACAAAAAAAATCAAGGAAAACAAGTGGAAAAACTTTATATTTAATATTTTAATCTATAGGCAATATCTTGGTGTTCTATTATTTGAAATCACACCGATCGGGTGGTTTATTAAGATCGGGTGGTCCCTCTCCCAAAACTGATTGGTTTATTCCATATTTTCGGGATAGCATTACTATTGTCCCCTCCCTCCCTCCAATAGGCTTGTAATTTGTAATGAAAAACAATCAATTCATTTTGTGAAATGATTTCTTATTTAATTTGAAGGGTTGAATTTCATTGAATTACAAATCATAGTTCATCTACCATTTACATTTTACATGCAGACATTTTGCTTTCACAAATTGTTCAGGCATTGGATATATCAAGGTTTTTTTATTCATAAATATGAATATGTTGTTAAAAGATACCTTGGGATATATGTGCTCTTCGATCCCACGATCTCGCTAATATGTGAAGGAAGGTGATATGCAATATGTTAACGCTTCTTATGATCACAGAAATTCATTCAACTCAATTTCAGCTCATTATAACAAGTAATTATTAATTGATTCATGTTTTTCACTTTATTTTGTACATTTAAGTTGCGAATATTTCGATAAGTTTGAAACGGTTAAATAAAAATATAATCTTTTGTTATCAGTCATTGTGAATCATTGGGCAAGTGTTGTTGATTGTTCGATCCGTTAACCTCCCCAACCAGTTGGGTATGGCCGTGGAGGCGGTGATGTTGGAGGTGATGGTACTCCCCAACCACCAGGGTATGGCCGTGGAGGCGTTGATGTTGGAGCTGGAAATGATGGTTTCCAACCGGGTGATGGTCCCCATCCATCTTCATCGTATCCAGCCACAGCAACTGTACATAAAAAATAATGATGTTTTAGAGACAAGTATAATACCAGAATAAATTCAACAATCATAATGATCATGATTTTTTTTTTCATTTAAACACACATTATTAATGTGACACTCTATTTACCTAACAGCACACAAAGTGCTAGAGCGATGAAGAAAGGGGCGATTCTAGACATCTTTGATACAAAGTTGTTTGAAGGATGTTGTTGCTTGTTGGGTGAGCTTTGAGTGAGTGATGCTGTTTACAAATTTGAAGCGTCCTTTTATACTGGAAGTAGACGACCTGTTGTAATATACTGGACTGCTACCTAAATCTTGATGCCATTGCTTAAAGAAAACATCAACAAACAGTAGACGAAAGGTACCTAGCAACTTTCACTTTCAAAAGGAACCTTAAACATCCGAATTGTAACAGTTCCAGATTGTTAAAACCATGATGTACCTCTACCCGATGTACCACAACTTTTGTATGCATGTAATAATGCAATATGCGATTATGAACTGTAAACAACTTTACATATAAACAGATTATTTGTCTGTATAGTGGCAACGGCTCACGACTACGACTTAGGTACATTCTTAAGGTGACCAGACGTCCCCCATTCAAGTTGCCTGTCCCCCGAAAAAAAAGTGTCCCCCAAAACGTCCCCCATTGAGAAATGTGTCCCCCAAAATTATAAATTCGCACAAAATTTTATTTCTGATACCAAAGTAGTAAAATTTGTTGAAAATTTATAATTATTTGTCAATTTAATTCTCTCTTTACTGACCAAATACAACCAAATTTATTGTTTGCTGTATGTTTTAAAATCGCTTATGGATAAACCATTGATGAATAATAGAAATGGAGAGTGCAACAGCATTCAAAAGTGCAAAAGCCTTCGAAAAACTTGTGATTTGAATCAGGGTGTATTATTTCAATGAACCGTTACTGCGAAGTATGTTCTATTGGTTTGCATGTTCTAGCTAGCGAATTTTATCCGAAGGATTTCTTAGGCGTATCACGAATTGCCTTTACATTCCTTTTTAATTGACGGTTGTCTACAAATATTCTGCGGTTATTTTAATCACGAAAATAATGCGAATTTTCCCTATGTCGATTCCTGCATCTACTAGTTACTCCATGTGACAAACTTTCAAAGAATTATTTCACTATGTAAAAACATTGCGGTTCTATGGACGGAAAATATTAACGGGGCTGCAAAATTGCACTCTCAGAATTCATATAAGGTACCAAGAATTAGTGAAAGTGTTGTTGCAAACGAAAAAAAGACGGAAATTTAACTATGTGTTGTAGAATAGCAAATTGAAACTTTTATAGACTATATCACAAATGAACACAATTTCTACACATAAAATTCTAACATTTGAGTTACATCTCATTTTTCCTCACGATACACCCGATTGCTTAATAGACACTTTTGGATAAAGAAATAAACTCATAAAAAACGTTCCAAGCTGACTGAAAATGGAAAAAATGCCGCTGTTAAATAGCATATGATTTAAAAATTTCTGAGCGTCTCCCATTCGGCTTTGGAAAATCTGGTCACCTTATACATTCTACATAATACAAAATTCCTTGT
Source organism: Orchesella flavescens (assembly GCA_964034955.1). Classification (NCBI taxonomy): domain Eukaryota; kingdom Metazoa; phylum Arthropoda; class Collembola; order Entomobryomorpha; family Orchesellidae; genus Orchesella; species Orchesella flavescens. The sequence continues at coordinate 32,412,009 of OZ035954.1, read as the reverse complement.
ATTTCACTACACCCACATAAAACAATCACAAACGGGCAAAACATAAAGAGTATATATCCAGTCATCAATTAAACTATGGTATTATAATCTACAATAGAATCGTAATCCAATGAAATCACATTGTCATCATTAGTGTTCAAACCCATTCCCTTAGGATGGGAGCTACAAATTGATTATGCTGCTCTAAATGGCAATTTTGGTCATTTGAAGGAATACTGGATAATTCTGTGATTGTTCCAAGCGTAATATAAAAATCAGTTTGTTTAGCAAAAAATGAAACCTTATTTTAAAAAGATGCATCCACAGGTTGCTTCATCAATATGCATTTCTTAAAATTTAATTAATGGATGTAACTGTTAACACATAGATGATTATGATAAGATAATATTTGCATAATTAAGATGTCAAAAAAACCTATTCACTTGGGAATGAATTCTATGTAATAGTTTAATGAAAAAGCTTTCGGTGCTCTAGCATTTAATATCGAACCGTTCGGGTGGTTTTTTATGATGAAAATGAGTTAGGGGAATTTCCAAACTTTGCATAACGCCTTCAATTAACAACCAAAAAGATGCACACAAAAACAAACATAACATACTGCATTCCAAGAATGGAAATATTGTATGTTGCTAATAAAGATATTTTTCATGATAAAATAAAAATGATTATGTGCATATGTTTAGCTTCACAAAGTGATCTTTGGTATAAAAATGGGAACGTTTGAAACTTTTATGACATGAGAATCTGACTTATGTTACAAATACATGGATATTTAAATGAATTTTAGTTTTAATGACTGTTTATTGGTTTTATTCAAGGTACATAATGAATGATTGATTAATGCTGTGTACATTAATTATGATTCGGATTCAATTGAATTACTGCGAATTTAAAACATTCCAGGTTGCAGGTACATGATATAGATACTTCAATTGCGATTGTATGGTTTTTATCTTAACGTCCCCATCCGGGAAAGTGTCCCCATCCATGAGGATAACCCCAGCCGGGATTTACTGGTGGAGCCCATCCCCACCCTGGATAAACTGGTTGGTGAACTTGAGCAGACCCATGAGCAGCGCCTGCTTGAGCTGCAGTGTTCTTAAAGTTGCTGGAACTACCTTGTTTTTTATCGAAGTTGAAAGAGAGATTCTTGTCGTTGTGAGTCTCTTGACTTCCCTCTTGTTGTGCAAACTGACCTCCAACAACACCAGCAGAGGCTGAAGCGGATGGTCCAGCCACTGGCAACAGAGGAACTGATGTAGATTCTAGAAAAATTGAATAAAACAAAAACCTGGTTTTAAGAAATGTCCGATATTTTTAATTGAACACGAAGCTTTCAATGTATGTGCAATACCTGAAAGCACTACGAGTGCAAGAATGACGAAGAGTGGAGGGGCAATGAAAGACATCTTCAGAGTTTTGTTAAAGGGTTTTGGAACCTTAAGTGTCAATTGGTAAAGTATTTCGTAATTGTTGCTTGTAAGTCGATCTGGAAGCAAATGATACTGTTTGTCGATTTCCAGAGAGTATTTATACTTGTACCGTATATGAAGAACCGTTGTTAGCAGACATTCATAGTTGTTAAAATAAGTACATCTATTTGTATAGGCGATTGTTCATACCGAGGATTTTTAAGAAACGAAAAGAATGTATGTGATACCTAAGTACTTCTTTCATCCAATTTCACTTTCAGAGGAGTCCAAAAACTAAATACCGTTCCGTTTTTGTATTCCAGCTTCTGCTCGTCTTATTGGTTTTGTTCAACCAACAAATGTACATATACGCGTTCATATGCGCATGTACTCGACTGTATTTCTTTATTTGAATGGAATATTGGGTAAATATTCTCATATATAAGTACTTAAAAGTACAAGTCACGTTTCGTTAATTGTACCTTTATTTGAAAGTAGTCATAAAAAGTCAAAGAAATAGTACAGATGCCAGACCACAAGCGGAGCTTGAAAGTGAATACAGCAGGGTCGAAATTAAGTTCCTACCGTTGATGCCACATACTTATGAACAATATCACTACTTATGCTGGTTTATAGTTTATGGAGCCTACTTGCGCGGAGATTAAAAAACTTATAAGGATAAGGCTACATGATTGGAAAATTATTTTTATTCGAACGATTGATGAAATTCATGTATTGTTACATTTTATGTTAGTCTTACATTGTTGTTTATGTCAAAGATTATTAACACGTGGTGTGTATGGTGCTGCCAGAAATTATGCGAAGGTATATCGGGCCTTATCTTAAGCATATTATATTACCCGTGACTGAGTTTGTTTATTTGATGTAATAAATAGCTAATTCAAACTTTTATTTTCAGCACATTTGAACGACGTTTTCCTTACATTGCAGCCTCTCTTTCATAAACTGATTGGTTGTTCAGTTCTACAACTGCTATTGTCCCCATTGCATTGGAAGGTCAAAGATAAATGGTTGGAAGTTGGATCCTCTCATTATATGCCCATTTTTATTGTAAGAATATCGGATATATATATATTTTATTATTAGGCATACGTGTTGCGGCAACACTGTTGCCCCAGTTAAATTTGACGATCTATGAGATAAGATGATGTGAAATACAATAATTATTACAAACTGCTTGTAAAAATGCTAACGCTTCTCATGATTACAGAAATTTATTTGTTCATCGATTTTAGTAATCTTGAACCCATTATATCAAGTAATTTTATTGATTGATTCATCCTTTTCACTTTGCTTTGTTTAGTTAAATACAAATCCAAACATATATTATTAGTCATTAAATATCATTGTGCAAAATTTGTTAAATCAATGGATGGCGGGGATAGGCATTAGGCATGATATGATCGTATTTGGTATAGGACTTAATAAAATATATAACATAATATTTTTGATGAATACCTGCTTCCTTTGGTGGCAGTTGCATGAGATGATGGTGAGATGGTGGTGATCCTTTGGTGCAAAAAGGTTTTTAGCTTAATTGTATATGATGAAAATATATTGTGCTATTTTTTTAATTTGTGTATGAAATAAAATATGATTTTGTATTCTGAACAAAAGATAATTTTTGTCAATTTTTATTTAGCTTCAATTATATTTAATTTTATATTGTCGATTATAGTTGGAGAAAGTTTTGATTACAAGCGTTTCATTGCATTTATCCTAAAACCCCGTGCCATCCAGGGTTTGGTCGTGGTGGTGGGGTTGGTCCCCATCCATGAGGTGGTGGAGTTGGTCCCCATCCATGGGGTGGTGGGGATGGTCCCCATCCTTGGGGTTGATGACCCCAACCTGGATAATACCCTGGATGTTGGACCTGGCCGGCACCATAGGCAGCCCCTGCTTGACCGGCAGTGTTCTTAAAATTACTGGAACTACCCTGCTTTTTACCGTAGTTGAACCCAATGTTTTTATCGTTGTGAGTTTCTTGGGCTCCTTCTTGTTGTGCAAATTGGCCACCTACTGCTCCACCTTGAGCAGATGCTCCATATCCTGGATAATACCCAGCCACAGCAACTGTACATAAAAAATAATGCTGGTATATCAGAATAAATTCACAGTGATCATAATGTGATGAAAAACAATCATAATGATCATGAATTTTTTAGTCTTAAATACTGTGACACGCTATTTACCTGACAGCACACAAAGTGCTAGAGCGATGAAAAATGGGGCGATGCTAGACATCTTATCAAGTTGGTTGAGTTGAAGGATGTACTTGTTGGAGGAGCTTTGAGTGAATGATGCTGTTTAAAAAATTGAAACGTCCTTTTATACTGGAAGTATGACCTGTTGTAATATACTGGAGTGGTACCTAAATCTTGATTGCTTAAAGAAAACATCAACAAACAGGAGACGAAAATGTAAGGTACCTAGCTAGCAACTTTCACTTTCAAAAGAAACCCTAAACACCTGGATTGTAGCAGTTCCAGATTGTTAAAACCAGGTACCCGATGTACCACAACTTTTGTATGCATGTAATAATACAATATGCGATGGATGAAATGAATCAATTACGAACTGTAAATATCATTACATATAAACCGATTATTTGTCTGTATAGTGGCAACAGCTCACGACTACGACATTCTACATAATACAAAATTCTTTGTATTTCACTTCACCTATACATATTGCAATCGAACAAAGCATAAAACAATCACAAACGGGCAAAATATAAGGAGTATATATCCAGTCATCAATTAAACTATGGTATTATAATCTACAATAGAATCGTAATCCAATGAAATCAGATTGTCATCATCAGTGTTCAAACCCATTCACAATGACTTTAACTTCCCTTAGGATGGGAGCTACAAATTGATTATGCAACACGCATGAACGTTTACTAAACCTGCTCTAAATGGCAATTTTCGTCATTTGTAAATACACCATAGATGCAATCTTCGAAGGAAAACTGGTTAATTCTGTGATGGTTGCAAACATAATCGGCTTGCTTAAGAATAAAATGATACCTTGTTTAAAAAAGATTCATCCACAGGTTTCTTCTTCGATATATGTATTTTTTTAAATTTAATTAATCGATGTAACTATTAACACATAAATGAATATGGTAAGATAATATTGCATAATTAAGATGTAGAAAAAAACCTATTCATTTGGGAATAATGTAGGAATACTGCTTATGTAATAGTTTAGCTTTAATGTTAAGTGTAATTGTTAGGGCATTGGATAGATGTGCTCCTCGATCTCGCTAATATGTGAAGAAGGTGATATGCAATATGTTAACGCTTCTTATGATCACAGAAATTCATTCAAGACAATTTCAGCTCATTATAACAAGTAATTTTTAATTGATTCATCCTTTTCACTTTATTTTGTACATTTAAATTGCGAATATTTCGATAAGTTTGAAACGGTTAAATAAAAATCCAATTATTTGTTATTAGTCAATGTGTATCAGTGGGCAATAAGGTTGTTGATAGTTCGATTTGTTAACCAGTCCAACCGGGGGTTGGTCGTGGAGTCGTTGTTGGAGGTGGTGGTGGAGGTCCCCAACCAGGTGTGGTTGGAGGTTGTCCCCAACCAGGTGTGGTTGGAGGTTGACCCCATCCTGGTTGAGGAGGTGGTCCCCATCCATGGGGTTGATGACCCCAACCTGGATAATACCCTGGATGTTGGACTTGAGCTGACCCATGAGCAGCACCTGCTTGAGCAGCTTGATTCTTGAAATTACTGGAACTGCCTTGTTTGGTACCATAGGTGAAGCCAATGTTCTTATCGTTGTGAGTCTCCTGAGCTCCTTCTTGTTGTGCAAATTGGCCACCTACTGCTCCACCTTGAGCAGACGCTCCATATCCTGGATAATACCCACTGTATCCGGCTACTGTGTTGATATCTAAAATAGTTTATACAAAATCAAAACGAAATGTTAATTAAAGGGTTTTATAAAAGTTTGATGATGGTAACTGTCAGAAAACATACCTATCAGCACAGCTGCAAGAACGACGAGTACGACTGGGGCAAATTTAGCCATTTTTGTCGTTTTTCTTTTTGAGTTGTTACTGAGAGATGGATTGAGGGACTGATGATGTTCCTCCGTTTTTAGCAGCTATTTATACTGGAAGAAGTGGCTGGACAAAGTTTACCTAGATATTGTAAATTGCTCATTTTCAAAAGAATTATTGAGTAAGGTACCTACCCACGTGAAGTTGAAATATGGATATCAGCTTATTATTTTGCTATGAAAACTTATGAAACAAACAGCTTTTTGGAGGTAGCTAGAGGGTGGGTACCTACTCAAATTTTTTATGGTTAACCTACACTATATTTTTAACACAGGAAACAAAATAAGGTATTCTACTTTATTCAACCACCACAGGGAACTATTTTAGTTGCTGGAGTCACTGTGCTCATATTTTTATGCTTTTTTATCTACCACCGCATGAAATGAACTACAAGGTACCTAAAAATTCCATGATTTTAGAATAAAACTCATCTTTTAAAAAGTTCCTTTTCATTATTTCCAACGATCTCTTTTCTTGTAATGAAAGACTACATAATAATATCATATTAGGTTTCAAGCTTTAAAAAGGTTCCTTCATGCGTCACGGCGTGTGTATGTGAACTTAACTACAAAGCATTGAATAGAAATATGCAGACAGGATAAATACGAGAGTAAGAGTTCACATGATTTCAACAATGTAATTGTGGGTCTACTGCACTGGACAAAATTACAAAGAAGCCCGATGCTGATCCTCACATCACGCATTGATGCATGCATAGTTGCATATTGTAAAGGGAAGGGACTTCAAACAACATTAAGGTTATTACCCTAACCGAGAGAAAGTTTTTCTGATTCCAAAGACCTTGACCATTCAAGTTTATTCCTTACCCACGCATGAATGTGGGTCATCAGGTTATTGAGCTCTTGAGAGAGAAAAGGTAAACATCATTTTTTAAATACATTATAACATCCGATCCCCCAAAATTTCTAAATCACAGTTGGCTTACTCCAGTTATGACATTATCGAGAATTTTATGCTGATGCAAGATGTACTGAAGAAACAAACGATGCAAAGCAGTACGTAATTTTAGAGTTCCATAATACATACTAAATACGTAATAGATGATATTCGATTAATAAATATGTGAATTAAATTAAATAATTAAATTAAATCCATAAATTAAAATGTGATTCTATCGTTTTGAAAAATTATAACTGTAAGAAATTTCGATTTTGTTGTTTTAATTAGTCCTGAGGAAGGCGTAAGATTAACGCAACGCAGAAAGCTTGACTATTAAAGAATTATAAAAATCAAACCATGTCCTCATCCTCACATACCGATTTCTCTACATATGTATATGATATTCGATTGCTAAACAAATTCTCATTAACTCGTTGCCAATAATTCTTTTTAATAAGAATTTTCAGGGCTTTCTTCTTTTGATGTAAGAATTTATTAATTATGCAATTAACAAATTTTAATTAAAGAATTAAATGACGTGCATATACAAAAAGGGAGACGCAAATCCATTTTCAACATTTGGTCAATTAGTCAATGCGATAAATTTTTATTGCCTTTTTACTAATCTTCAATACATGAAACTGCAATAATGTCCTTTCATGCCGTGATTTAAGATAAGGGTAATAATTATATACGTATTCAATATTGTTGATATACTACACAAATCCTAGTAGTAGTCTTCAAAAACAGATCATATTGTTGTAGTAAGTCGTAAATTACTGATTTAGTGTTGAAGCTGATGCTTATGTTCATTGTTATACTAATATAGGATATTAATGGTAAAGATGAAAAGGGTTCAAAATGAACAATTTTCCAGTCCAATTGACAAATGTTGACAAAATCAGGTAAAATATTCATTATGATAAAAGCTCCAGATTAAAAAACACATAAAGTTGTATGTTGTATTGCATAAATAAAGTTTTATTGATTGAGACAACATTTGAATTGATTTCAAGATATTATTGTACGACATGCCGAATTCAATGTCAAAGTGTATTTAGCGTCCTGCATATCCAGCACCCGGAACTCCTGCTCCTAGAAATCCAACTCCCAATCCTGGAACTCCTCCTCCTTGCCCTGGATATCCAGCTCCCAATCCTGGAACTCCTCCTCCTTGCCCTGGATATCCAGCTCCCAATCCTGGAACTCCTCCTCCTACTCCTGGATACCCAACTCCCGGGTAGCCTACACCAGGATATGATGGATATCCATAAGATGGGTAAGCGGGATAGGGTGATGGGTATCCATATGGTGAAGAAACTTGAGCTGCCCCAAAACCAGCGCCTGCTTGAGCCCCAGTGTTCTTAAAGTTGCTGGAACTACCTTGTTTTTTATCGTAGTTGAAAGCGATGTTCTTGTCGTTGTGAGTTTCTTGTGATCCCTCTTGTTGGGCGAACTGACCTCCAACAGCACCACCAGTTGCTGATGCAGTAGTCCCTGGTAAAACAGTCCGTCCGGATTTTACTGAAGCTAAAAATAAAAATTACGGTTAGACATTGTTGAATATGATTGGACAAAATTGTAGACCTAGAAGCAGAACCTGTCCTAAACCAAATTATGAGTTTCAAAGCTGTGATTCAGTAAATTTCAAGTGTTTATGATAAGGTGATTTTTCTGGGTTACTTACTCTCATCTTCAGTTGGTGCAGAAAAAACTGCAGGAATGATTACGAGAATGGATAAGGCAAGGAATCGAGCCATGTTGAAAAAAGTTTCTGAATTATTTTGGGTGAATTGTTATTTGTTGCTCCTGAAACCTAAGTTATGGAACTGATGTCTTTTCATAAGCATTCATCCACTATTTATAGTGATTTTAGATGTGTCAAATCATGCAACATTCATAGACCATTTTCCCAAACGGAAAAATTTCCGTTGGTAATTATTGTATAGATTTGGTGGATATGGAATTTCCAAGTAATTTTTGTCCCTACACAAACATACAAACAGTCACCATTTTTCTCGAAAACAACCTTTTTGAGTTTTTGCAGGTCAGTTCCTTAAAAAAGTATTTTGACAATTTTATCACTTCTATGTTATTAGGGTAAAAGAAAAGCTTTTGAAAACATAAGTATAAAATACGTACAACATAAGAGCATCAAAGAAATATAGTAAAGTTCATTCACATGGCTTTAGAAGCCTTGAACTTTCTGTTTTTTTTGTATGCGTTAGGCACTTAAAACCAAACCCTGAATAAGTTTTTGTAAAAAACTCTGAATAGAAGTGAATTTTTAAAAAAAACAGGATGTTTTGAAGTAAAGAGGATCTGTCGATCTTTAAAGTGCATGAATCATAAAAATGACTTGATATACTTAAATCAGTACAAAAATCTTGTAAAAAAGCGCATTGTGTATCCTACTCGTAAGTACATATCAATCATCAATGACACGTCAGTTGTGTTAGGTGTAAAGCTTTGCGTTTGCCTTGTATGACATTTGTGAGAAGATAAAAAACGTATCCAGACACTTGGTATTGAGAGTCCATGCAATATCCTGCTATATTTTTTTGAAAGGGAAAGTGGTCTCGGTCAAGGTCATTTCTGGGGCAGGAAAGATTTAACAAGGGTAGGTGTTGTGGTAAGGACAAAAAAGAGCAATGCACTCATCCCGAGAACAGTCTGTATACGGATTTTTCCAACAATACCAACATAAGCAAACAATAACTGTTGCGTTATAAATGTTGAAACACGAACAGCTAAACAGGAAATGCACTTTCATAAGAAATCCAAAAGCAAGTATACTACCTCATAAGGATTGAATACGAATTGGGACTTGTGAGCATGTCATGTAATTTACTATCAATTCCCAATATAACTGTAGAAAAGTTGCCTAAAATACATACCAATCTTGTTGTTGTTTTTATGTATTCAGGCAATGTGTTAAAGGAACGTAAAATTTGTATATTGTCCAGCAGCTTCCCTTGTGAGAGTTAGAATTAATGCTTACGAACTAGTTATAGGTACATATCCCACACCATGTACATATACAAAGATGAAATCTATTTAACGGCAAAAAATGTAAAGAACAAGACTCTGATGTAATCACAGAATATGGGAATATTTATAATTCTATAACTTCAGTTCCGTCTTCTGTATAAAAAGGTTTACACAACCGACGAACAGTATCATTTCCTTTAAGATCAACATACAAGCAACAATTACGAAATACTGCACAAAAAGGTTCCAAAAACCTTTAACAAAACTCTGAAGATGTCTTTCATTGCCCCACTCTTCGTCATTCTTGCACTCGCAGTGCTTTCAGGTATTGCACATGCATACAAGCACAAACATTGATAGTTTCGTGTTCAATTAAAATTATCGGACATTTCTTATACCAGGTTTTTGTTTTATTCAATTTTTCTAGAATCTACATCAGTTCCTCTGTTGCCAGTGGCTGGACCATCCGCTTCAGCCTCTGCTGGTGTTGTTGGAGGTCAGTTTGCACAACAAGAGGGAAGTCAAGAGACTCACAACGACAAGAATCTCTCTTTCAACTTCGATAAAAAACAAGGTAGTTCCAGCAACTTTAAGAACACTGCAGCTCAAGCAGGCGCTGCTCATGGGTCTGCTCAAGTTCACCAACCAGTTTATCCAGGGTGGGGATGGGCTCCACCAGTAAATCCCGGCTGGGGTTATCCTCATGGATGGGGACACTTTCCCGGATGGGGACGTTAAGATAAAAACCATACAATCGCAATTGAAGTATCTATATCATGTACCTGCAACCTGGAATGTTTTAAATTCGCAATAATTCAATTGAATCCGAATCATAATTAATGTACACTACATTAATCAATAATTCATTATGTACCTTCAATAAAACCAATAACCAGTCATAAAAACTTAAAATCCACTTGAATATCTACCTGTACCTTCGAAGATAAGTCATTTAATGTTATACACAATGCATACATGTGTCATATATTCTAACTAAACTAATTAGAATTCAAACATTACATTGCAAGGAATAGCTGCAAATGTAGAATAACACTGGCTATGTAAGAGAAATTTGATTTGCATATTGGAGCAGTCTATTCCAAAAATTGCTCGTGAAACCTACCCAATGCAAACTTGTTACACTGCGCAGACTTCCGTGTTAATCGTGAGCAAAAATAAGATCTACATGAATTCTAAAGTTACAAATTCAAAGCGACGGGGTGGTTCGTGGTGCAGTGAGGTGGTACGTTAGCGCAATCCTGCAGCGATTTCTTTTGTGCTTTGCACAACTTATGTATCAGCCATGAAACAATAGTTAAGTCTAGCGTCCAGTGATTATTCAGATACTAATCCTAAACCTAACATGCACTTGAGGTTCAATATGTTCATTCATTTCTATTTCCTTTGGCGCTTCCGTATTCCGTACTAGTAGCTTAGAAAAGCAAGATTTTAACAATACTCTATAGGAATTGCTATCCGGGCCTGGACCCCAGCCACTAGACAATGCTACATTTTATTATAATTATGTTAGCAGCTGTATTATATGCCATGATAAGAAGTGCTTAAGGCCGAAACTACTATGATATGAACCAATAGAGACTGCATCTGCATCTAGACTGCTTACGGTTTAGAATGAATTTGCTTAAATATGCTGATGTGGGTTTTCTCTAGAATAAAGTGTAAAGAAACTGAAACCATAATTGACAATGACCATCAGAGAAGAGGGAGATACTACAATGAGAGACGAAAATCGGAATGAAATATCCTAGACAAATCTTACTTACCGTTAGTCTGTCTTTGTTCCTTCTCCTGACTGTCACGATTTCTGACTTCTACATTGCATTATATGACTATCGAATTTTACGATACTTATCCTTATTTAAGTGAATTTAATATTTAGTACTAGTGACAGGAATTTATTTTAGAATTCCAAAAACATTTAAACTTCAAAATGCTTCCAACTTGCTCATCGATATTATCTCATTCACTCCTAATTGCAGCATTTGCAACGCTATTAATAGGTAAAAATCATATTTTTATTATTATTTTCAAAGAAACATATTTAAAGGTTTTTAGATACTTGTAAAATTATACCTTCATTCATGGTTCATATGCTATATGGCTATTTCTTGGTTGCAGCTCTTGTACAGGCTGGACCTGGATGGGGCCCTCAAAAATCTGGCCAAACTCAACCAGGATTAGGAGGGCCATCCAACTTACAACAATCCGGAGGTTGGGGCTCTGGCAGTAACTCCAAAACGCAAGGGGTGCTTGGCTCGGGCAGTCAACTAGGTTCGGGTGGACACAACTTAAACAGCCGTGGATCTTCTTTTGGGTCACAAAGCCTTGGTGGTCAGCAGTCGTCTAATGAACAAAGCTTTGAGAGTAAGGAGTACTCTAGTGAGGAAACCTTCAGAAGTCAACAGTATTTAGAGGAACAGCGTTTTGAATCTCATCAAGCTTCAGGAGGACAGACAATTGGATCACAGCAAGCTTCAGGAGGACAAAACTTTGGATCTCAACAAGCTTCTGGTGGACAAGGTCAAAGTTTTGGTGGTCAACATGCCTCAGGTGGACAAAACTTTGGATCTCAACAATCCTCAGGTGGAACACACTTTGGATCTCAGCAATCATCAGGTGGTCACAACTTTGGAGCTCAACAAGCATCTGGTGGGCAGAATTTAGGATCTCAGCAAACCTCAGGTGGTGGACAGAATTTTGGATCTCAGCAAGGACAGAATTTTGGGTCTTCTGGAGATTCTCAAAAAGTAGGTGGATGGAACGCTAATAATAATCAACAGTCTTCAGGTGGTGAGTAAAACGCAAACAAATATAATTCTATAATAATAAGTAAGCGTTGGGACTGTGTTGCTCTTCAACATGCTTATGTTTTTTAATTTGAAATTTCTTTATACTCAGGTAATATAAAACAAGCAAATAACTGGAACTCGGGTAACCAACAGTCCGGACTTAAACAAACTACGGGCCATTTCAAAGAGTCCAGCCAGTTCCAATCTGGTAACCAGCAGTCATCCGGGGGTTTCAATTCTGGGAACTCACGACAATCTAATAATGGTTGGAGTTCTGGACAACAACAGCCGATTTCCGGAGGAGGTGGCAACTCTCAACTATCCAAGGGTTGGGGCTCTGGAAAACCAGGGGGATGCTGTTAAAAGTATGTATGAAATTTAAAAAAAATAATAGGTCATAGGAGGTAATATGCACCTATCAAATATTTTGTTTGACTTCATCTCATATAAATGGAAACGAGTTGTTCATTGAGTTTGTAATTTTTATCAGTGTTGTATGCTAATATTCTATGCCTTGTCAGTAAGAATAATTTTCTACTTTGAGTAAGTATATCTTTCTCCGTCTTTATGTTAATATCCCGAGCATTTTACAGTTGTCTTAGCCAGGCTTACCTATATTGACTTACCAAGAGAGAATATGCTATATATGTGGTTGGACTTTTTATGAATCAATTGACAAAAGTTTTGTAAGTCTTTCATTTTAATAAATCTTGACTTTGGTTTAGGTGAGCTCACATATGTCTGAATATGATGTCTGAAGTTTTTATTTTTAATGCATGTACTAAGTACTAATGCTCAAATAATAATAATTATACACTTACATAAAAGAACCGTTAAATAATAATGTAGTAGGGATGTAGGGAAGGGACAAGACATGTTACAAATAGATAGAGAAATTTAGTCTACTTCCAACTTCTTTCCATCCAAGCTTATCTAGTTTAGCCTTTTTCTATTTGCATAATCTGGTTTGAAGTCTGCATCTTCATTTACATTCTTTTGCATCATCCAAGTCTTCAGCTTGTAAGAATGAGTTGCACTACGTAGTAAGATGCATATAAATGCATGCTTCGTGTTCAAAAGGCAATGCCCCTTCAAATGTAAATGTGAAATACTTATTCAACTTCCCATGAAAAAAGGTGCACTACAGGATTGTATCAATATTAACATTGCAAAATAAGAATACCTTCAATACTATGAAAGCATTTAGAAATCTAGCTATGGCTAAGCAATGCAATTTATTGCACGTTAGAAATTTATTTTCAAATTTAAAAGCAAAATTAAAAATCTTTCAAGTAACCCACTTTGGAAGCACGTGTAAGAGTTAATGTCTTGTTTTTCATCTCTCGCACAATCTACCAAGAAAATTGCAAGACAGGTGTTAATTGTCGATCCCGTAACAAGCACGACCATGTTTTTGAATTACTAATTACTTCAACGAGGAAAGCCCCACCTGTCAAACCCAATGCAACTCCGTAGACCTTCAAAACAATACTAAACAGTTGAAACGTGAGGACAATTGACTGCTCGGATGAGGAGTCTTGTGCTGAAGAAAATATGAAGTTGTACCAGTATTCGGGTTTCACTTTCGTTGTAATACTGGCATTGTATGCATGTTTTAGTTTATAATAAACATCCAAAAGGAACTCCTGTCCTTCTAGGCGGTCACAATACTTTTCCCATCTATCAAGTATCCCCGACTCTTGCAATTGGGAAAGTCCGTTGACGAATAAAGGGTAAAAATAATTTTTCTCTACAGACCATGGTAGTCTTGTAATGTATCCTGGAATCAAAATTGAATTTGAAACTGCAACTGACTCCTCCTGTACAAATATTCGAAAAGCTAGGCCAAGCATGTCAGTATTCACTTTTTGGTCAACAATTGAAAATTTTGTTGAAGGAATTTTAATGTCCGTTGGGTTGGAGGTGGTAACAGTGACGGTGTTATTCAAGTCTGGGAACAATTTTCGTCTCCTGTCTTCAAGAATGACTTCAGTTACAAGATCAGAATATTTTTTTGTATAGTACATGACGGTCTGATTTAAAAGGTAATACTCGGCAGGATAGTCAAAGCCTGGCTCTCCTTTCATAATTTCTGGCAACACAATTTCTTTCAAAGTTGAGCGTTTAGAAGGAAGCCTACCTTGGCCCTCCAAAAAATGAGAAACTAAAGTTATCAACATGTAAGAAGTATACACCAACTGCTTCAAATTTAATGGCCACTCTGGCTCCGGGGTCTTTGTCAAGAATGAAAATATCTTTCCTTTATAAACATTTGTGAAAATGACCATCATTGCATACCACAAGAACCAGCAGATTGATATTGAAAATGATATTCTAGAAACACGCCGTCGAAATGTTAGGGACAATGACTGATCCAATCCTGTTGCCACGATCGATAGAAGCACTTGGACGAAATCTGGTGCTGTATCATTCTGAAGCACTATTGTTGCTAAAATTGTTGTTACAAATAAACTTAGGATGGAGAATATATATATGATCCAAATAAGTGTATCAAACGGTCCAATTATAGCTCCTTGAAATCTTAAAGGTTTTTCTTTCACCACTATATAAGCATACGGCCGAAATTTCATGCCATAAGGAATCCATTCCATGATGTGCATTTTTTTGGTACGCATCGTATTATAATTAATTATATTTAAGAAAATACTTGTTCGAACTGTTCCATGTATGGTTATGAATTGTGGAGGGAGCTTGATTAGCAACTCGTTATACGAGTAATTTAGCTTTTTACTCAAAAATAAATGAACACATGCCTCCGTAGTAGGATGCAAGTATGGAGGAGTTAGATGTATTTTGTTAAAGTTGCACTTTTCGCTAGGATGAATATGTTGTAACAATTGTATAGGTAGATCTGTTATGATAAAAGCCTCCTCCAAATTGGAATACATTCGGGTCCAAATGTTTTTCAAGTGTTTGGAATCTGTAATGGCATGGTGGAAGAATATTCTAGTCATTGTTCCAAAACTTTCACCCGTTGATGGTGAGCGGATGGTGCCGGTGCAACGAATGCAGATGGCATACACTTCACTCAACTTTTCTATAGCGAATATGAAATTAGTTGCAAATGTTTTGGGCAGAGTGTTCACTAAAAAGTTGGCTTTTTGTTGAATATTATAATCTGATGGAATAGACTTATCATCAAAAAATAGAAAGTAGTCAGGTCTTTCACCCGCAGCTTCAGATTCTCGCATTTTTGATAGCACTACATTATAATCAATGAAACCATTTGGGACGTCTTGTATATAGTTATGGACAAAACATGATTGGAATCGTTGGAAAGTACGGTGGTTGTAATTAGGAGGCAATACCCCATACGTTGGATTATGGAACTGGATACTTGCAATTGAGAAAGTTGCAGTGTCTGTAAGGAAGCTTGTAATTGCCTTCAAGGTGAGAAAATTGGAATAGCCTTTGTACGTGGTCAACCAAAGTTTAAAGTGACATCCGGTCAACCCTTTCAAAAATAATTTTACGTCGTTGCTTAATGAAGATGACGATGTGGCTGACTTATATGAAATAATTATTGTTAAAACAATCAAGGTTGGTAGGTTCAGAGACACCATTTCAAGCTTTGGGCAAGATATGACTCGCAACGCACCCCATGTCTGCATTACTCAAGGCAATAGTGTACAGTGAAAACATTTTGTTTTAGTGGTGCTACAAAAACTAAAGGTAATAATATGGTAAACACATTTTTTCAATATTTGTTCATGTGCCAGAGAGCTGATTGATAAGCTAAGGAAATGCTCAACTAGTCTAGCATTACGTGTTTAACCGATAATTTTCAGTAATATAGTTTATCATTCAGTTTAAATAAAAAATAACACGTGCCTATACACACGTACGACGTACCTGAGATCCATGAACAAGGAAGCGTGTATTGACCACTATACCATTATACTGCCGTCTTTTGTTCGTATTTTGTACATGTTCCTTAGTTGGCGATATTGTTGCAAAATTCTCCTTTACAAATTACTTTTCTATTGTTGTACAACGGATTTAAACAATAATTAATAACGCCTGTTGATACTGGTAAACTGATAGTTTTTAATACATACACGCAAAGTGAACGTGATATGCAGGAACCTTTTAACATGCTGTATATAGTAATCACTTCCCTTCCTTTTTATCCAAAACAAATTCACATTCCGTTCCGAATACAAAAGTATTATTATATTTTTGACTGAAATCCTGAAATGCCAATTTCTAACTAGCAGTTGCAAATTCAATTCTACCTACACTGCACTTGTAACATGTTTCCGAGTTTCTTTTCTTATACAAGGTGAAGGTCTTGAGCTAGCAAGTAATTGAAGCCTATAATTTGTACAGCTCTAGCTCTTAATATACACCTTTTCCTTAGTGTACTACTCTTTTTTGTTCACCTGTCACCACCAAAACATAAACTTATTATTTCCCGATCACAATATTATAAATGAAACAATAATCCAGTCTGTTGATAAATACAATACAGGATTATCTAGCCTTGGTGTTTGTTGTCAAATGCTAAACAATCAAAAATATAAACTCAAAAACTCATAGTATTTCCTGTCGCCTACTGGTACAAAAGGTGCTTCCAGACTACCTACTAATTAGATTAAACGATCATATCTGTTGTTGAATACAATACAGGCTTGTCTTGGTCTTTTGTCAAAAGGCTAAATCGATAGAATTGAAAAATAAACTCCGAATATTTTTTGTTACCTACAGGTATTTGGGTTTGGACGAGTGGATTGTGCTTAGATAATGCACATAATTATTCTTGAAAACACATTCCTGTATTATATGACATATTTCCTAGTCATTTGATTGTGAATATTTTTTAGATGAGCCAAATCCACAGCGTACACTCCTTAACACAAAAAAATTGATTGTTGCGTCATGCATAAAGCTTTTTTCGTTATCATGGCATATGGCATTCCCCCAAAGTAGTGAAAGTTACAGGTTCTGAAGGCAAGTTCACTCTATATAGTTTGAGCTTGTTTTAGATTTCCGGCCAACATTAAGATTCGCCGTTTTACCATTTTTTGTCGCAGTTCGAGCTTGCGTCTTCTTGTTTGCAATCCCGCAGATGTTACCAATTGACTTGAGGTTACGTTGCGTTACAACTTACCCAAGAAGATGATTGTATTTATTTGCTCTTTGTGCCTAGCTGCTGCTCTTTTCTTTTATCAGAACCTATTTTGCTTCAGGGTATAAAGTGAGGTGTGTCATTTCATCTGCAGTAGGACCAAATTTAATTTCCCGTTGTAAGGTTTCACTTATCTTTTATCATGATGATGTCAGATCCATGTCAGATCACAGGAAGGAAGTAACCACAGAAAAAAACCCATATCGTTTCAAGCAAGTGAAGTCAAAAATGTTTATGAATGATTGTGTCACGTTGACTTTCTTTATTTGATTGTATCCAATGAGGGTGATTGAAAATGGCATTTGACGTTTTTATATGCTTCATCATAATATACTTATACTTGAAAAAAGAACCGAAACTTTCAAACACATACAAGTACAATTTATACATGGCAGATATAGCTTTACACATCCCTTTTTAGAGCAACAACCTACTACGGATATGAAAGCAAATGTGAAAATACAAGTTTCAGCATAACATTTGGTGAAAAAAGTATTAGTTCCCTTAAATATATATACATACATAAACATTCAAGTTAAATCAAATATACATATTATTATATCACGTAATAGGAAATACATTGAACTCATACGCTTTTACATACAATTTCAATCATAATTTAATCACAAGATTCATACCATAATCGATCATATATGTAAATGTACTTAAATTCAAAAATGCTTGCTTTGCTTTAATACATGCAGAAATGTTTCATATCACTCATAAATCTTTATACTACTATAATCTAATCTCGTCTACGTTTACTAAAACTTTCTTTCTTATATAGTGTTTGCCTATATTATTTCAATGCGTAATAATAGTGCAAATAAAACATTTTTCATACCCTATTTTATACGAAGGTGTGACTAGTCATTCATTCAATTCAGCAGCATTTCCTTACATATACACACGCAAATTTTTACATCATCAGTTAACTCCAGTCTTGAAAAAATTCAATTTAAATGATAATTTCACTTACCATTAGCTTTCTACGCTTGTACATACACCTAGACACACAACCTTTCACACCTGCTACCCAGAGATTCACGTGTATATAGTGTACGAAGGTTTGCTTAATCCTAAAAAAATCTGATGCCGATGCCACCCTACTTTCCAGTTTCAAAGTCCAGATGCTTTTCCGGCCTTTCATCAACATTCATCCATCATGTTAAGAGAATATGGTTTCATCTGATATTTTTATATTTACACAAACTGTCAAGTTATATAGTAGGTACTGGCTGGCGCAGACAGCTTTCACCATTTTTTATTACTTTCACATGATTCTCTGGCTGTTCATCACTGTCAGATATTCGCTCATGGAATGAATCGCATCGCGTGTATTATTATTGTATGAAAAAGTTTTATTAAAATCGTCTCATTTATAACATACGAATATTCTAACTCTAATAGGATATTTGGTGAGCACCAGTCACTAACACAAGCAATTAATAGTTTTGTAGCACTTTTTTAGTCACCTTATTTCTGGTGGTAAATGGTAATACAATAATATTATATGGAATGTGTGTTCGGTACGCTAAATGACAAGTTACATCATTTGTGATTGTATTATTGTATTGGAAATGATGGTCTCTGCATATATTTGAGTAAATTCGGGAAATGGGAAAGACATGTCGTGTGTGTCATGCATGCGTGTGGATAATAATGGATTCTGTGATAGTCATTCTTAAATTGTCAAAAAGAATAATGAAAACAATGTAAATTCATCATCTTAAGAATAATTATAGGCTGTGCTTTGAACACAGACTATATACTATGGTAAATATTATGTCGCACGCAATTCCTAATCTTATCTTAACCTACATATACTCTTCTGACAATAGCCATAACTTACGTAGATAGTAAATATTATATTTCTTACTGCTACCAGTATTTAAGTCACCACTTGTGCCATCCCCATTAAATTATTATACATGTTTATGTTTACCAGTAAACGAAATGAATTCTAATCAGTGGCTTATATTATTACTGTTGGAATTTTTGCATTAAACTTTGTGATTGCAACTCTAATAATACATACCTTAAACGACAATTTATTATCTTGTGTATAATGTGTATCTACAAATATAGTCCTAATTGAAATTTTAATAAAATGGTAAAGTTTAACTGCTAATCACCTACACCGGTATCATATCATACATATGAGTTTTATTAAGTGATTATTCATTTAAATGTTATAATAATAGTAATCGAAAGTATAATTTATAATGAGACATACTTGATATTTAAGTAGTCTAGTATGCACATGAACCCAGATGAGACATATTGGTCTACATAATTTCAAATAATTTTTTGAGTTCCACCATAAGCTGCCAATCAGCTTTTTGGAGCTCAGTTCGGAAGTACTCTTTACAAGCGTCAATAGACTCACGACTTATTTTCGACATCATTATATCTGTTTCTTCAAAATGTCGTCCCAACATTTTTGGACTTTCCCCAGGAATTGGCTCAATCCTTATACTGACCTCCTGCCCTTTTGTTGCCTTTTCCACCTGCTTCTGATTCAGCTCTATACTCGTCACTTTCCCAATCTCCACAAATGCTTTACTAGGAACACAAAGTGGAGTTCCTATGCAAACCGTTCCAGCCTCTACGTTTACTCCTACCAAGATGGGATCTCTGGTGTTGAAAATGAACTGGGGTAAGATTTTTAGCTTGCATGGAAAAACAGCAATGTGTTTGAATTCCTCCCTTTTCTTTGCTGAGAGTTTATCTCTGAAGGCCATGAATTGATCGAAAAGATGGTAGATGATATCTGCATGGAATATTTTGACACCTAAGTGATCCGCAAGTTCTTGGGCATCTCGTTCAATTTTGACATCAAACGCCAATATGACTGCGTATTGGTTGTCATGCTCCAGCATCACGGAAGCCTTCATAACATCCCTTTTCACAACAGGTCCAATTCGAATGCCAGAATAGGGGATGGAGGATGTGCGCAAGAATTCTAAGAGTGCCTCAAGAGAACCTAACGTAGAGGCTTGCACAAATACACCACGATCTTGAAGGTGAATGGAGCTGAGAGCACTTTTCAGTTCTTGGGCTACTTCGGCTAGGCAAATTTCAACTTCATCTGGTTGGTAAGCCACAGCAACATGAAGTCCTGCGATAGCTTTTTCAAGATCTTTGGCTGCAATCTTGACCCCAATTGCCCCTTTAATTTCCTTGTATTCAATGTAAGTATTTTTCACGCGAAGCTCCTTCATTGGGTGTGGAGTAAGTAGAGAACGAATTTGTGTCACGATTGGTCCTTCCGTACCAGCTAAAATCAGGGTATCACCTTCTCTCAATGCGCCATTAACAAGGATGACGTCAATGGTTGTCCCTAGCCCTGGAATTGCCTTTACCTCCAGAACGGTTGCTTGCAGCTCAGTAGAATACATGAGTCGTTGTGCTAACATGCTTTGAGAATATTCTACTATGAGAGCCATGAGGTTTCCCATTCCTTCTCCAGTTGTAGCACTTGTTGGCACCATTGACATGTACTCGTTGGGGTCTGGATTCTTGTAAAATAAGGCGACGTTGAGACTTTGCTCCGCAAACTGTACAATGATTTCATTCGTTCGCTTTGTGAATTCATTCATTGCAAGTTTTGACTGTCCTTTGACATCATCCCGAACATCTCGCTTGGCATTTGGTTGCCAGTCATAGATTCTGTCAATTTTGTTTAAAGCCACGATAAAGGGGGTGTTCTTATCTTTGAGCAATTTAATTGACTCAAGTGTTTGGGGCTCTAGTCCGTGCATAATGTCTACAACGAGAATTGCAATATCACAAACGGAGGAACCACGTGACCTCAGGTTACTAAATGACTCGTGACCAGGGGTGTCAATCAGCAGCAATCCAGGTACTCGAACAGCCAGCTCCGTAAATCCTTTGACAAATTTTGCAGCTTCTTTTATGGCATCAATTGGTACATTGGTTGCACCAATTTGTTGAGTGATTCCACCAGCTTCTCCATCCTGAACGTGAGTTCGTCGAAGTTTATCCAAAATCTTTGTTTTGCCCGTGTCTACGTGACCAAGGACGCAGACAACTGGTGATCTCAAGTTATCTAAACTCTTGTTCTTTAGATTTTCAACGCGCCGCTTTTGTATCCTGACTGACGGTTCTTCCTTCTTACGAACCTCGTGGCTTGTATCATCTGCTTTTCCTGTCTCTACTTCGTCAGAATCTGAATCCTCTGATTTCTCGTCAGACTCTGCGTCAGATACTTCCCCAGTTTGATTATCGTCCTCGTCCGCCTTTGACTTTGCATTTTCAACAGAGTCTTGCTTACTCTCCTCTTCTCCTTCAGATTCGGATTCATCCCAGTTGTCTTTGATTTTATCCTCTTTTAGTTCTTCCTCGACCACTTCCAGACCTTCAGAAGCTCCTTCCACATTTGCAGCGTCATTTTGCATATTTTCATTGTTCTTGGCGGATTCTTTCTGGATACTTTTTTGTTGTTGTGCTTTCTTGCCACGAAGAGGTTTCTGTCTCTTGTTGTCATCTCCAGTAACGCCTGGAATGCAAGCACCTTGTGCTTTCAATGCTTCTAACATTTGCTGACTTCGTTGTCGGTCTTGCTTTTGTTTTGTAGTTAACAGCTTTCCTTCCGCTTTTAATCTAGCTTTCTTATCCTTTTCCTTCTGCTTCTTGCGCTCCTTTCGTTCTTCGTCTTCCTTTAATTTTGCTAGCCTGTCATCTTCCGCTGCCTCCTGCTGTCGTTGTTTCTCCTCCTCTTCTTGCAAAAATCGCTCCTCTTCCTCTTTGGCTTTTTGTATAGCTGCTTGAATAGCAGCAATTTGGGCTTTACTAGGACCTTTAATTTTTCCCTTGACATCTTTCCTTTCCTTATCCTTCACTGTTTGTTTCTTGACCTTCTTAGTTTCTCCAGTAGCATCATCAGTATCTGCAACAGCTGCATCTCCGGCTTCCTGAGCGACAACATCACCTTGATCTCCTTCCGCAGCTTCCTTTGCCAACTTCTTCTTTAGTTTCAACTTTTCCCTTTTCTTTTGGGCAGCTGTCAGCTCACGGTTATCAACTCCTACATTATACCAAACAAAACCAAAACAAACTATGGTTCAGTAAGCAAAATGGACAATCAACAATGGCTACAATGGACAAGAATGTTCATCTATCTACATATCAGACGTTGTCTCGTCTCCTTGACCAATTCATTTCGTACATCTGATATCATAATCCATACACCATCCATATCCATGATAATAAATTAAGGACGAAAGATGCAATGGTGAATGGAGACAGTTACTTTAAAAGTGTCTTCAACGCTTTCACGTAATTATTATCAAACCCATATCACATATTTAACTCACCTTTACCATCTCCATTACCCCGACTAGTCTGATCTATAGCAGCTGCCGCTGACGTCTCCTCTCCATTACTGTTGGTCATTGTTGCAATTTTTTTTCTTCCGGAATCTTCGTACTATCAATAATAATTGTCCCTTGTAATGATTTTTGCACATGTCCACCGAGAGCTCACCAAGTACGTGCACCACTGTCAGCACTTTAATTTAATCTTCTATTTATCAAAAGCACTAATTTCGCAAAAAAAATGTAAACGTTATAAGTAAAATGCAGATTTATATTAAAATTTAAAATATTTCGGTGGATTTAAAGTTTCTGTGATTTATTTCGAGTGAGATATGTCAGATGAAATTGAAATTGAAATGAATATTATAATACACTCACATGCACGCGGTATGCTTGTTGTGTGTCATCATCAGACTTCGCGATTTGACGTTGTCGTGTCGTGGATATGCTAGAGCCTGTCGTAAACAAGGCGATTAATATTTGCCGCAAATAATTCTCATGGGATGAGAGATTGAACACTGAACAAAGTCATTTGTGTTTTGTATTGTGAGGGGACGCTGCGCTACTGAACGAGATTGGATAAGGAACGCTGTTGTTGATTTTGGAGGACAAATAGGGGTCGTGAAGTATTAAATTGTATTTGATGGATAACCTTAGTGTTAGGTATCAAATCAATTTTCGAATGAGCTTTGTTATTTTTAACGTGACTATTCTTTTTTAACTCGTGACATGTTGGTGTCGTGCCTGCTGAAATGTATTTCTGAGCTTTATCATATTGGCATCATCATCATCATCAGTAGGTTATCATTGCATTAACAAAATTGGAAAAAAATCATATTATTGTATGTTTTGTATGTAGTATTTTCTGTATCGTTTTATGTATGTATATTAGGAATAATCTAGATTGGCTATAGCTTTTCAGTTGCTATAATGTCCTCCTGATCTCAGGGAAGCGCGGATGGGGTTCCAGCCCCACTTGGTGGTCGAATATGTCTTGGACTTTGAAAGTTGAGGGGTGACAAGGGTCTCTCTTGACTATCCATGTGTTTCAATTCATTATGGTAACAAAATAGTATAGCCAAGTAGACTAGGTACAGCAACACAGTGAAAATGACTGGAACTGTTTTCCCGTATGGATTCAAAAAGTCGCCTTCGGGTAACGTTGGCTTGAGAAGCAAACCGAAGTACATGAGGACAAATCTTTTCCCCAGGATGAGAAACAGGAGGACGGCACCTCCACCGATGAGGACTGATGACTCCTGTGGGTTCAAGAAAGAAAACAAAAGCTTAGACTTGGAGAAAAAGGTGTAAATGAAGAGGTTTTTTTTGGTATTGGCTGCTTTCCAAAATTGATAGAAGACACAGACACAAACAAACCCTGTTTTTTATGTGAGTATTATATAAAAAAAACTTTTGGAAAAAGCATTCAACGATATGCAACAAGTTTGTTCGAGGCTACAGTTTCTACTTCCTAGTTCCTAACGCTGCTGCGCTGGCTTCATTAATCAAGCTTCATTCATTAATGAAGATTGGAGCAAAGATATCACGCCACATTAATGTCAAATCTTCATGTTCATGCTCATTTGCAGTTCATGGTTAAGTTTAATAAGTGTCAATACTCTTATTCATTACATATATCAGCGCTGTAACCAGTTCCATAACTTTAAAACTGATTATTATTCGACAAACGTTTTATATTGGAAACGTCGTATCGTAGGAAGAATTAAGATGTCTTCCACACATAAGAGCCTCATGTTGTTACATATGCATACTCGTATGCTCCATTTATGGCTTCCTCCGCTGTCAAGTCTAATGCCGGATGTTTCTCTTAGCACCTAGACTAGGCTAGACAAAAAAATTTTCGTTTCAAAAAGGTCAGCATGCTGACAGGTTGACAGCTTCATGTGTCTCCAATTCTAAGTGAAAGCATCACCACTGTTGTGTTTCACGAAAAATACAGAGAGCAAATACTCTTTCTCTGATCATATTGTATGTATTCATTGGTAACGCATATGTTTGTACTTGCATAAAATTATACACATTGGAAGATTGGAAGAGCTATCAAACTCATCGTCAGTTCTCCTCCCTTTTGCATCCAATAACACTTCAAAATATTATGAGCAAGTAGGTACAGAAATGTCAGTCAACTCAAAACCTGAAAAAAATATAGTCCCTTTTGCATCTCTCAAGCATCATTCAGCTGCCACTGACATCCGCAGACTATCAGTAAGTAACATTCAAATTTTTCATTTCAACTTTATTATTTCTACCACACCATCCCACTATGTTTTACAGAAATATATATATATCGTGAATGTACAAAGACACTATTATAGCAGACATCTCTAGGCTGGCTTTGGCTGCAGGTCTAAAAAAAATGGAGCGAGTGAGTGAAAGGAGGCGAGAAAACTCGAAAGGGAAATTATACATGTTTCATAACTTAGAAATAATTCATGCTTCAAGCACCACCAACTAAAGTCACTCAGTGAGCAAAAGGAAAAGAAAAAATATGAGAGAAAAAAGTATGAGAAATGTTGAACTTTTCATCATATTTTTCTGCTGCATGGGGTTCTGACAGGAAAGAACCGAAAGGAAAAAGGAAAGAAAGAAAAAGGGAAAAAAGTCATCCTGTTAAAGATGCCTCCTCCTCACTGTGAAAGATTTTTAACCAAAAAAATACATACATACACACTTATAGTGACGATGAAACAATAAACTTTTCAAGAAGATTCTTCCTTTGAGTCTTGAGTCAGATGCCATAAGGCACAAAAAGTGACTTTCTTTTATTCCATTTCTTTCATTCATTGTAACTTTTTTCCTATCAGTGTACCACACTAAAGTTTCATTCAGGTCGGTAGTAGGAACTGACTGATCATATACAATTTTAGAGAGTTGATCGAATGTTGCATCAAATTTCCCATTTTCTTATTTGCAAGCTTTCAACAACAATACATTCTACTACATAAATATAGTATGCATCATGAGGAAAATTTCAAAATTGTCTATGGTGTGTGCTTGATACTTGTGATAGTTCAATAAAAATAATGTGAAAATGTGGTAGTGGGACTGATATCCACTTCATGTGACATGAGGACATGACTCGTGTCCATCCATCTTAACCTTAACAAGCACGCCGAAACTGAGTGGCTGGCTTGGTTGTAGACGTACTTATATAGACCATAATGAGACTGGCTCTATGCTCTTGTTAGTATACCATGAAATTGGATTTTACTTTCCCCTTCGTAACTTCTTCACTTTTCTTGGCTTTTACTTTCAACCAGTATATTTGTGTACATTTAATGCTATGTATAAAGTTGTTCATGCATGATAAACTAACTTTTAGTTTTCTACAAGAATGACTTCTACTTTGTACTTATCTTGCAGTTCTCTCACAATCAGTAACCGGAAAACTATGTATAGAAATGTAGAATGATTCTTCATCCATATCCATTATACCCTATTATATAATATGTCATATTGAGATCTTGGTACTTGAGTGAGGTGGTTGGAGATCAAAATACATAATAATAAAAATCATAAAATTGAAAACCAGTGAATGTCAGAGTATAAAATAATTCAGACAGTAATCCAAAACGCGGAAGTGATTCAACTAAATGGAAAGCCCTTGTCATGTCATGACATTCATTCCTAGTCCAATATTTCCAATCAAAGAAATTCATTTGTGACAAACAAGATTGGTAAATTGGAGTATTTTTCATATTTCTTACTATTGCATTGCATTGTCAAAAATCCTATTTCAATTACTTGAGCTCATCGAGAGGCTCATACTCGGAACAAGAAAATCCTTTTATGCTTTCAACGACTACATGATATTTAAAACCGATTTACAATTTACAATAACCAGTAAAAAAAATTTCATTTTCATATATTCAGTATGACTGCACATGACGTGCACGTGAAGACGTATATAGGTCGAAGTGCATAAATATAGCCGAATGAACATTCTTCAAAACCGGAGATATTCCAAAAATTACGCTCTGCAAATTATTTTTCAAGAATGCCTCAATAAGCCGATTGTATTACACCGCTTTTGAGAATATTTCAAAAGACTGGTGGAGCATGTTGGCTGTAGGCAACAAAATTGGAAAGAAAAAGGAACTGCTTCATCCGATTTTCCTTTTTTTTCTTTTCTTTTCTTTCATTATTCCGTGGTCCTCGAGGACCACAAGGAAAAAAGTTACGTATTTTCTTCTTCTTTTTTTCTTAGCCCCTTCAACTTGTGATGAAAGAACAAAGGAATCTGAATCTCCATCTGGAACAAGTAGCATATAAGGTATAAGTAACGGAAATAAAAATAATGTGGCATGGCTTTCAGCAACAGAGAATAGTGCAAGATTGTGAACAATGCAAGTTTATTACAAACTCTCTGTGTAATACTACATTCATATTATTCAACCTTTGTTCCGTATTGTTAGTGAACTCTAGCGTAATTTTTGTGTATTTTTTATGACTTATAGCGGTCAGTTTTATATGTTCTGTCTTTTTGGGTTTTGAGTGTGGTGGTGGCTGGCAGACTCCTTTTACCTTTCATTCGCTCACTCTGACCCCGTGAGGAAGCACGTTTTTTGTCATGACTTTTGTGAGTCAATTTTATTGTTGTATAATTGAATATAAACTTGTATTAAGATAATTGTTAATTGGTCTACGCCGTCCTGTTCAGACGGTTGTTATGCATTAAAGAAGATTGATTATCAAAAGCTGTGTTTTCTAAAGTTATTTGGAACAACCTTTATGAAAAAAATGGTCACAATAGAGAATGAAAAATTTGGTAAGAAAATAACATCTTATATGGTTACTACTAATATCGTATCATTCTTTTCATTTCAAAGCGCAATAATAATAACGTGGGTGGTTACGGGAGTGAATCTGTTTTTGTAATGAAATGATGCTTACTACTGGTACTGGTCTGGTCTGGTATTTGTGCGTGATATGACATTGTGAAAAACTAACTCATTTTTTCACTCTTGTCTCTTGAGACGTTTGCTTGCTGCTACCGCACTTTTGTTATGATCTGATCTTATATTATTACAAGTTAGGCCCGTCCTCCCTATGGGAGGACCCCAAAACCAACACTCGAACGATTAAACCCTTTCCTAGTCCCCGATAAACAGAATCGAAGTTTAAATATTTCCCCAGTTAACATTTCTTAATACACCAAAAACAATTTAATGATCCACCACTTCCTACATTTAATTATTCTCCCAAAACCAACGTTTGACATCGCACCGACAATTAACTATCCAATTAACAATTAACTATCGCATATAACTATCCTCCACCTCCCAGCAATCAACATAATATAAATAATTTAGTCCACCACCTCCAAGCAATCAGCATAATATAAATAATATAATATAATCAGCGTGAATAATAACACACGGTCTCATACCTCAATTAAAATGTAAAATTAACTTATTACTCATGGCAAAGGTTGTGGGTAGACCCCAATTGAATTGAAAGTCGTTATTGGTAGTAGTTGTTCGGTGCGAACGACCACATTTGTTATGAAGAATTTGTAGTTGTTCGGTGCGAACGACCACGTTTGTTATGAAGAATAGTAGTTGTTCGGTGCGAACGACCACGTTTGTTATGAAGAATAGTAGTTGTTCGGTGCGAACGACCACGTTTGTTATGAAGAATTTGTAGTTGCTCGGTGCGAACGACCACGTTTGTTATAAAGAATTTGTAGTTGTTAAACCTTCCAACGTAAGCTATACTGGTAAATCTAAAAATGAAAGTAAATGAAACTTGATATGTGATGTGCATTACAATGAAACTACCATTCCCAAGTTCAATACACGTTATTATACTAAAAGGATACCGCTTGCGTTAAGTCGTCAATTGTTAAAGACTTCCCTATAAACGACATTTTTGGTGAATACATTATCACGTCCTTCAAGCAGTTTTCCCTGTTCTGCAGTGTCATAGACTTTGACCTTAACATCAATTCCACGTCTAACTCGAGAAAATGCAACGTATAATTGTCCGTGTCCAAAAACGGGCTCAGAAAGATGGATTCCAACTTTATCTAGGGTTTGACCCTGCGACTTATTAATGGTCATTGCAAATGAGGGTTTAATCGGAAACTGCCTGCGTCTCATCGTAAAAGGTATTGTATTATCAGAATTTGTCAAGTCAATGCGTGGAATTAAAACTATTTGTCCTTTACCGGATCCAGTCAATACCTCAGCTTCAATCACGTTGTTCATCATGCTTCGAACTACTAATCTTGTACCATTGCAAAGACCTTTCTTAGTGTTCAGATTTCGCAAAAGCATTACTATAGTACCAACTTTTAAAGTCAATTTATGAGCAGGCATTCCAGAAAGATTAAGAGTGTTTAGAAACTCTATTGAGAAATTAGCTCTTTCATCGTCATCATCAGTTACAACTTTATCATCACTAAAATATGTACGACTTTCACCGTCAATAATGTTAATAATTTCCTCATTGATTTTATCAACGTCAACATTTTTGGGGCATAATATGGCTCTATTAGTAAATAAGTCAATGTTGTCTAATGAAATTTGTTCACCAAATATTTCTTTAATCAATGAATCTTGACACAGATATTCCTGTGGAATTTCTATCACGTCTTCTCCTAATTCATATTCATTTTGTAAAAGTCCACTTCCTAATTTCAAAAGCCATTCACTATACGATGGATCTACAGATCTCATGTTAGCTGTTAGGCTAAGCTTTTGAAAATGATTCCAAAGGGTGCTTTTTATTAAACACGATTCTACTATAGCTGGGCGCATTGCATGAGGTACAATTGTCAAACACTGTCGGAAATCACCTCCAAGTAGCAAAGTTTTTCCTCCAAACGGAATCTTATTGTCCATAATTGATTGCAAAAGACGATCAATACAGTCCAAAACATGACTTGATGCCATCGTACATTCGTCAACTATCAGTAGTTTTGACTGCCTTATATTATTTGCATCTGCAGTTCTCATTCCTAATCTGGAAGTTGAGGTTTCATTTATTGGGATTGGCAATGCAAACAAAGAATGATAAGTTCTTCCTCCAATCAAGAGATTAGCTGCAATCCCAGTTGAAGCAGATGGTAAACACAATTCATTTCTTCCACGAAAGTAATGCAAAAGGGCAGTGTATAAATACGTTTTCCCACTTCCTCCAGGACCATCCAAAAATAAACACTTTGATCTCAATGTAGTATCATTGGTTGCATCAATAATGATATCGAACGCAATTTTTTGTCCATCGTTTAAAGATTGAATCATTTCTTGTGCAACTAACATTTCATCTTCTGGGTCAAAGTGTTGTAAATTTAAGTCTGGTAAACTGTCAAGTTGACTTGGACATGGAAGATTGAATGATGTCAAGGTGCATCTTAGCAATTCCAGAGTTTCTTTAAGATCGTGTAGAGCGTATAATTCACAATTGCGACAATCTCCTTGCTTTTCATGTATTTTGTAGCAAAAATCTTCAATCATATCTTCTTTGTTGTCATTCCAAAGTTTTAATTTATCTGAAGGAGGACCCATTGCACAAATGTATGCAAATAATTGTCTCAATTGATATGGCATAGCGTAAGTTTTCGCATCATCAATTGTGCTTTGCCAAATGGTTTCATCTAAAAAGTAACCTTTTTCTTTAGCAGCTTCATTGTATGTAGGCATAATAATAGTTTCATTATCACTGTGAATTGTTCGTAAATCTGCAAACGAAGTTGCTCCCTTTTCATGTGACAAAAGAAGTCTAAGAAAATATCTTTCTTGATCTTTTAAACTAACAGTATACATTCTGCCAATGACTTTATCGCCACCTCTTTTACGCTTGTTCCATTTTGTATCCTTAGCATTCCATGTGTAGTGGATGGGTATCTCCCAATATTTATACTCACGTGCACTTGGATCAATTTTATTTAATTCAAACCAAGCAGTCAATTTAGTATATTTTGACTCTGCACGTTCAACTGCAGCATTTTCATTTCCTGCCTGAAAACAAATTGTTTGTTCATCTTGAAGGTGTACAGGAAGTCGATATATGGTATGAGATTGTTCATGCATTCTAAAAGAGAATAGCCTCCATATTGCTTCAGGTGAACTTACGTATCTTGAGTCTACATATTCCTTAGATTCATCTCTTAGTTTTTCAGAATTTGCAGAATCTGCGATATTGCTTTCCTTCACTTGCACATTTGCACAATCATGTCCCTTATAAACATACTTAAATAAGTACTTTACGGATTTAATGGAAGCACAAATCTCAACATTTATATGGCAATTGTATTTAAGACTAAGATAAGGGTTGTAAGGGACTACCCAACTATTGTCAACCTTATTGCCTCTAGAATCAGCAGCAGTTGTACCTTTTCTGCGTTTATATTGTGGATATCCATCGATATTTCCCAATGTAGTATCTTGGAATTGCTTAGGAAACGATTTCGAACACTTTCCATCCACCATGCATGGGCTATTAGGACCTTTCTTGCCACACGGAGTGTGTATCATATTTTTTGTTACAATTTCAAACAATCTCGGTGACTTATCCTTATCTGGAATTTCAGCTTTCACAACACGATCAATATCTTCCACTGAAGTTAATTTGTGGTCTTTCGCCAAAATAATTAATATGTGAGCGTGTGGAAGTCCTCTCTTTTGAAACTCGATCACGTGTATAATTGCCAAAACTTCTCCAAATAGAGACTTGTTCTTAGACTTTATATCGTCTAATACTTGCTTTAATTTTAAGTTAAAAACCCTTGCTACTAAATCAGGCCTATGCTCCGCTTTCTGCCACGGCTCAAGATTTTCTACTATTTCCTTCCACTTTGGATTGCATGTCATTGTAACGAAAAGGTCTGGTTTACCATATTTGGTAACAATAGCCATTGCATCCTGATAATGCTGTTGCATATTTCTTGGACTTCCTTGGAAGCTTGATGGTAAAATTATTGCTGTTCCTGGTTTGTCATTGTTTCCAATAGCATCATTGTTTATGTGGTCTACCAAGCTACTGTATTTATCAGCTCGAAGTTGTGGTTGATGAGTGCGAATAAAATTAAGGTCATTTGCTTCAGCTCTTACGTATGCATCAACAATGTATTGCTGAGTTAATTTTCCAGCGTTCAAAAGAGGATTAAATTCCGGTCGAACAGATAATCTGTATGAAAAATACTCACGCATGCTTATGGTTTTACGGGACTTTATTGCAGTCCGTTCGGGTAATTCCTCTTCTTCCTCTTTTTCTTGATCATTGGTTGACTTTTTATCTATTCTTGGAAGATCAGTACTCCAACCAAAATCACCATTCGGAAAAAGTAACGGATATGTAAGTGGGTCCAAGTTGGGACTCAGAATGTTTATTCTCTGGGTTTTGAACTTATTGGTTGAATCATTTCTCAGATGCATAATTATATCTCTTTCAAATGGAGGTTCGCCGTCTCTGCTTTGGAAAACTACAGCCACTTCATTTACAGCTTGAATATTGTACCTTCTTTGATCCTTAGATCTATCGTGTAGTATAGCCAATTTTACCTCAGTTAGTGGTATTCCGTTTATTTCGGCTTGTTGTTTTGCTTCTTCTTCAACTTCATGTAGCATTTTCATTGATTTTGCAAATGGATTAAGGTCAATAATTTCAGCAATCTTTCTCATCAACAATTGAGTACAATCTTTATTTTCAGGCAAAGACATTCTTTGGTATATTGCTTCTTCGGGATCAAGAATATAAATCTGGGAAAATTTTCTCACATCATCGTTATCAGGATGCAAAGCCCCAGTACGATGTGTTATTTGTCCACAAACTCTGAAGCAGTAAGTTCCACTTCCAGGTGGAGGCTTTACATTAGCTCCAGTTGAAGCAAAAGCAAATGAACTATTGTACGATCTAATGCAGTTCATAAAATTAGTACTTTCTGGTACCTCGCGTTTCATTAGCTTTTCAAGATATTCAGGGTAAGGCTTGTATGGATCAAGTTTCACTTGCCCTTTTTGACAACATCTTGTAAATTCAGTTTTATTTGAAGCCGTAATTTCACCTGAGAAGTTCAGTGAAAAACACTGAGAGCATTTTACGCTTAAAGCACCTAAATAACTTTCTGGAACCGAAGCTTCATCAATTTCAGCGTTTAATGCTAATTGCATAAAAATTTCATTTTTTCTGGATGTTAGTAAGCCCGATATAGCTGCTCTTTGCGCAAGTCTTGCATTTCTTTCTTGAGCGGATTCATCTTGGCGCAATATACGTTGCCGCTCAGCATTTTTATCAAGGCGTGATCTATTTGCTTCTACGGATTCATTTTCTATTGAAATTCTTTTTCGTTCTGCATCTTTTGCCAACCGTGCGTTATTATCGTCCTGTGCTTCGTCGCCGGTTTGTTCCGTGGCTTTTCTTTCTTTAAGCAGTTTACGGCGCTTTCTATCTTTTTCAAGCCGTTGCTCTTTTTGCTCAGAAGTTTCATTTTGTCTCTTATTTCGTCGATTCTCATTGTCCTTATCAAGTCTTGCCCTTTTCTGTTCAGGCGTCTCATCAAGTCGATTACCTTTTTGCTCACCGGTCTGTCCAAAATTTTCCATTTTTCGTGTTCAGAATTTAGATTAAATGCAGAATGATAAATGATTAGGCTCAGATAAGCTTTTTATTCAAAACATGAATCAACACAATGAATGTGAAATATTTCCCAAAGGAACCAACACAATGAATGTGACGATTTTTTCCCGAAGGAATCAACACAACGAATGTGAAGATTTTTCCCGAAGGAATCAACACAACGAATGTGTAGATTTTTTCCCGAAGGAACCAACACAACGAATGTGTGGCTTTGTCCACGAATGAAATGCTCGAAAGCAGAGTGTGGGCGTATGTACTTTTTTCGTACACACGATTCTGTAGCTGTGTATTGTGTACTGGGGTTGGATCTGAAAAATATTTTAAAAAATCTTAGACGTGATCATTCATATACATGTTTATGCATAATTTAACCCTTACTTAGTAGACCACCCTTTTTTACACAGCTCAAGTTTCGAAATCTGCAAAAATAATCCAAAGTAAATATTTTTAATGTTTTCATATAAAGCTATGGCAAAGGGTAATATATTGAAGTAAACACAATTTTTTACCTTTTTTGGCAGTTACTGCAAGGTTCTCCCAAAAACGCTACAAAGTTGGTTGATTTTAATTCTGGGTAAATTTGTTGGCAGTTGCTGCAAGTTTCACCAAAAACGCCACAAAGTTGGTTTGGTTGAATTCTTGGTAAGTTTGTTCAGTTGATTTCACTCGCTAATTGTTCTAATAATATGTCACCCCAAAGCCCCTAGTTTACTGAAAACATTAACCACAACAGTTACTTTACAATATATTATGCGAATATTGCTAATTGTAAAACATCGCAAATATATCTTACCTTCTTTCTCCGCTGATCTCACTCGCTAATTGTTCTTAAAAGAACACTTTTCCGTCACCCAAAAGGCACCTGGTTTACTGAAAAAAATCTTGATATTTTTATTTCCACTGTTATGCCAATTGCTATAATTTAATTATTAATTTACCTTACCTTGTTTTAACACTGTTAACAGTTTATCCACGACAATATTCACGCGATTATGATCGTTGAAAGTTTTTAAATAACAATTCCACGCACGCAAAAAGATGAATGACAAAATTGTTTTGTTGATATAAAGTAAAAAATCTGTGACTGCATATTTAAATTGCCAGCAAGTTCCCGGTCAAGAAAATATCTTTCAGTGGAGAAGCAACGGCACTGCCGCAAGTGACCGGAATAAAGGAAGTAGTAGTTGTTCGATGCGTACAAACACATTTCTTATGAAGAATTTGTTGGTTGGCTTAGTTGTTCGATGCGAACGAATACATTTCTTATGAAGAATTTGTTGGTTGCTCTTATTAGTAGTAGTTGTTCGATGCGAACGAATACGTTGAAGATTTTGTCGGTTGCCTTATGAAATGTTCCTTGCGTTTTTATGGATTGACTTCATCTATTACGCATTCATAAAATTATTGCTTGCTTCTGAGCTTGACGATTATGTGAAGGAACATCAATAAGTGGTATCTCCACCAATCATGGCCTATCGCCAGGAAAAAAGCCTTCCTTTCACCAATCTCGTCGAGGGACATTGACCCCGAGAAAACTACACGCTTACTTAAACTTAAAAGAAGAAAGTGAGCTTGATCCTACTCACTCACATCATTCAGATCAGTCTATTTGTTCTGTGCTCAACTCACTAAATTTTGTTTGCTGAGAAGTTTTGTGACAGGCGTGTTTTTGTTAATATTCCATTTGTAAACTTGCTGATTTATCTTATCGGAAGTTTAAAATACTGATCTTGAAATGAATCCAATTCGGGGAACTGGAGGAGGTGCGTCTAACCACTTGCCTATTTTTATAGGCAAGCACGACCGTTGGTGCGTCTATTGTGGAGGGTTGATTGCTCGTCAAAATCAACAAAAGAGTGGTAATAATACAATTTATATTGATGATGTACATTATATTAAAAAGCCACTATTTAATTTCGGTTCATTCTTTGCTATGATTTATGTTTTTCATTTTTAGTGAACTGTCCTCATCCAGGTTGTAAACGTGCGCTACCGCTTCGTGGGGGCACCTGGATTCAACGCAATAACACGGGGATGGGGCGCTGTCCAGTTTGCGATTCCTTCGTTCACCGTAAAGACTTAAATCATAAAAACTTTATTATGCTGTGCCGTATATATATAAGTTAGTAAAAATAAATTTCGTTTTTTTGTAGGTACATTCTTGTATTGTCAAGTTTGCAGAAACGCTAATGAAGAAGGACTGACTCGACGAAACGAATCTAACGAACGGGCGCTTAGAGAGGAACGGGAGTCTAATAAGCGTCTGAAAATGGAAGTGGAGATTTTGAAGAAGCAGAGGGATCAGTTCATGGACATTGATACTTCAAGTGAAAAGGGTGGAGGAGTAAACGCGAAAGGGCAGAGTACATCTTCTGCTGGATGTTGTATTCCATCTGCTTCGGATGGGAGTATCCAGTCCGACACTTCATTGAGTGGTCAGAACGCTGCTGTCCCCATATCTCAGGAGTGAGCACATAAATACTACGGTTATTTATTAGACGAAAAATATTTTGTTTGCACGCCATAATTAATACTTTTCTCATTTTAGGTCTTTTGTTGCTTTGGTTGGTGTCACCGAGGATGATCTTCGGGACCCTGATGATGAAGAAGAGGCTTTATAATTCGGGATTGTGATATGATACGTTTTAAAATATTTTTAGTCATTTGTTGTTCCTTTTTTAAAACGTTATAAAGAATTAAAGCGGTTTGACTGAACTTCAAAAATCCTGTTATGTTCATTACTAATTACTTTTTAATCTAAACAAATAGTGTACGCATAAATCTGGCTTTTGGTCTTGCTCGTTGTAGGGAGAAGTAAAAAAATCTTCAGTTAATGTAGTTTAGGCATTAGGAGCATCGGGATGTAAGCATTAGGATAATTAATGCATAAATTTATCTTTTTAATGCAAAAATAGGTCCATTCAATTATATATTGTATGTGCATGGCGTGTGGTGGATTTATGGGTTGTCTCTTCTGGAATTTTCGGTTGCGTTTTGGTAGGGCAGAGTATGCGTGAGAAATAGGCATGGTACCTCCTTTTAGTAATAGAATAGTAGTTGCTCGATGCGAACGAACACATTTCTTATGAAGAATTTGTTGATTGCCCTTATGAGCAGTAGTTGTTCGATGCGAACGAACTCCTTTCTTCGGAAGAATTTGTTGGTTGCCTTATGAATAGTAGTTGTTCGTTTCGAACGAACTCCTTTTTTAGGAAGAATTTGTTGGTTGCTTAATAGTAGTGGTTCGTTTCGAATTCCTATGAAGAATTTGTCGATAAAACGATGACATCATTGTAAGGAGAAGGTATAAACATGCATGCAAGCAAAAACCAATGCTAGTGGATGCTTTAATTTTTTGCAAAAAAATTCCAGCCAGGATTCGAAGCCGTGACGAATGACGCATGACCGCAACCTTAACCCCATAGCTACAAACCCAATTCTGTTCAAGTGGTGAATATAATCTTTACTAATAGCAACAACATGAGAATCCGCCGTACGGATACATACGCTTTACGTACTCTAGTATTTGATCTTTCATAAAAATAAAGAAAAAGTGGACTCGAAATGAGGTATTTTATATGACTGAATTGGAACTCCTTATGGTTAAAAAAAAGTTTTATGTTCGTGGGAAAACCATGAAGTGTGGTGCTGGTGCATAAATATATTATTATTATTATTATGCATGTTATTATCAAGCTCCAAGAGCTCTATCCACTTAACCTCCCTCCTTTCACCAGACCAGTTTTATTTTCTTCCTCAGAGCCTAACTCTCTCTTTTAATGTAATATAAAAAGAATAATGAGGCAATAATGTTTGATAATAATAAGAAAAATTCAGATTTATTCGGGCTTAGTTTGAATGAAAGATCACATATGAGTACCTCACCATATGCATCAATTTAAATCACATCGTCATTCTTCTTAGAATTATATATATTACATTTCATTCCATATACTTCCAACTTCGTATAATTGTAGTATGCTGTTCCTTTGAAAATAAGGAGTTATTTTAGTTCCAACCAAGACGTCTTCTGAGACATCCCACTTGGAAAGTACAAACAAAAGTTTAGTCTATATGTTTGTAGTTGATATATAGGACGAATGAAGGAAAGTTACTGCTATGAAAATTCTATACGTGGGTTAATTTTGCTTCAGAGGAAATGCATCATAGGTGATAGGCTTTGTATAGATATAGCCTTATTTTTAAGTATCAATCGAACAACGCACATGCGATTCTGATAAAAAAATATCGCATGAATCTCAATCTGTCTAACTTTATCCTTTGCAACTGGAAGGAAATAATATAATATCCATTCGTCAGCTATTGCTATTCAAAAATTATTCTGAGCGATCTCAACGAATGAAATTTTGTTGATGTGCTCGTTATAAAGGGATTCAGAATATATATTTTTACAATTCACTAAATTTGAAATAGAAATTCTTAGTATTCCCCTTTGAGTCCCAGACGTAGTAGTAATTCAGTCATTCATATGTAAAAATATCTAGAGCGTTATTGTATCCCTGCTTGATTCCACTCCAACTACGAATGACAGACACATATATATATACATACGTACATGTATATGATATGATTCGAGCAAGCAAATGATTTTCGATTCTTGCAGTTTTCAATCTAAAGTGAAATAATTTTTTCATGATTGTGCTGAGCCTATTCATGTTCTTTATCAAAATGGAAAAGAAATAAACTTCCGTATCACTCTTAACTTTGCAATACGAATATTTAAGCAATTTCAACATGAGAAATACGAGATGAAGAGCTCGTAAGACCGTTTGCAAACCAATGAAGGATAAGTGCACATTTCAAAGTTGGAAGTACAAAGCACAAATATTTGACATGCTTGCCCTTTGATTTTTTTCCAAATGAAGCCAGCAAATGCAGTGTTTTCAAGAACTACCAAGATTGGATACGACACGTAGATTTGTTGGACCATTTTCACCATTACGAACAAAGAACATATGTATAATACAACATGGAGATATAAAAAGAGAAATGATTTCCCAGAAAAGTAGCAAACTAATTGCATTTGTTGAATTGTCAGGCTTACCTCATCAGCTCCACGAAATGTCATGAATCCGGATGAGAAGAAAAAAAGAGCAAAAACCACCGCCAGTATGGCTGACGCTGTTCCTGAAAAATTAACAGAAAATTACATGCAATTATACTTCCTTTGCAACTATAACTATAGGAAATTATCAACCAAGAAATTTGTCAATATGCCACACTAACTTTTGCAGATTGAATTTTTAATGAATTGGGGGCCCCAACTTTTTGAGGATAGTTGAAAGAGGTGATTAGGTAGAACTTAAAAAATGGGTTCAAGTCAAAATGTCTTGCATACAAATATTCTCCTCTCTGTTTCTCTGTTCACAATGCCAAGTGACATTTTTGCTTATCCATGTTATCTAGCATCTAACCTAATAAATACTCTTGTTACTCTCTAGAGCACGAGGATTACATGTTTAATTGAATCCTCTGCTCTCTTACATGCAAACTTTCTTGTTCGTTAGTACGCTGAGTGCGCTGTGCTGTGTATGGTTACATTTGTTACTAAAATGTTACATTTACTTTACTCTTTACTTACTAAATCTACCATACCATCTCCTATCTCAATATTGCACATGGTCGTAGAAAGAAAAATGTCTAAAGTTTACTCATTCAAGTACAATGTACTAGTATATATCCATTATTCGGTTGATGACATATCAATGGCGCCCACCCATTATATGGCTAAAGCCCGAAAAATCTTAATACTTAACCCAACCATTCAAACGGTCCTTTTCATCTTTCTCCACCCTTGATTTGCGTTCAAAGCACATAGCTCAGCTGCTCACTTTCTTGTAATGGATTACCCGGAAAAGCATCCATCTCTGTCTCATACTGAAAAGAATGGCAACAATGTATGGAAGATGAAGAAGAGAACACGCCAAACCTATTATTTCCTTCCTAAAAAGATCAGTTTTTTTGGGAGCTTGAACCATTGTACCAAAGTACCAACGGTATTGAATATATGGCGGTGCTGCTGCTGCTGTGGCGAGTCTATAATATATAGCCGTCAATGGTTTCGTGGTATGACCAACAAACTTCCTTATTGAAACGCATTGCATTTCTAGTTTGGTTTAGCTTGTTTAATTTTTTTTTGCTTTTCTAACGTCGTCAGTTGTCCTCTCTTCTTTTCCTCTTTTATTTGACATGGCGTAATGCACAAAATGTGTTGGATGATGTTTTATCCCTCAAGTACTCAAAAACGCCAGTTTCTTCAAGTTAGTGACTAACAATGACTAATTGGAGTGAGCTAATCTATCAAAAAGCTAGAAAGTTATTTGAAATGTGGAGTGCAATCAAACTCTTCCACACTTCAAAAAGCTTTCCAGTTAAAATAAAGTAGTATTGTGATTTCATTGAAATCATGCACTTCAAAACCCACAAGACTTGTAGAAATTGTAGGTTCATCATTTGCCATTTGCGGTGAACTAAAACTGGGGGTTTACTATGGGGGTTAGATAGATAATGTCATCATCATCAAAGTGTATCGTGGTTTTGCTTAGTCCATAAAATATCATCTATTCTATGAATGTATCAGCATATTGTTGCGCAAAACCTTTTTCGACAGGCACGTACCAAAAACTCAAGTGCTTAATTCAAGCGTTTTAAAAATAGAGTGAAGAGCGCTGACAAATCAATTGGCAATATGTAGTCGATGTTCCTATTCCTATAGATAGTATTAGTACTTCCACATGTTACATTTCATGATTGAAAAAATAAATAGGTAATCATCCCACAGTTTTCCGTTGCATGTATGTGGGGCAGAAATTGTGTTTGCAAGTTTTGCTCATCCATCCGGCTTTAGCCTCTTTCCTTGTTTAGCTTGTTGGATTGGGGATATTATGACTTGGCTCACTCACTCAGTTCACGTTCTGATGCCACATTATGCAAATATTGAATATTGGTTTTTAAGAGAATTTAGAGTCCCTACTACTAGCCTACTACTACTACTACTACTACGGTTGTTGGAACAGACGGAAGGAAATTGGTCCAAGCCTTATTCTCCATACATTTTCCCCTTAAAAGCTAGATTTAGTTTATGATACGATATTTTAAAGTTGTTTAAATGTATATGCATAATAATATAATATCTTGGTTGTAGTAAGTCGATATGTCTAGCCATTTTTGCGTGGCTTAGTGTGTAGTGGGGGGTACTTTACTTGTGAGAGTACCTCCTTGAGAAAAAAATGGATCCATTAGAAATTCATGCAGGTATCTTGACTAGGTTTGAAGTTGAATCATGTGATGAGAATACAAAATGTGCTTTGAAGTTTTCTCCATTCTCAAACTCACGTCTTGATATAAGAATGTGAGAGCTAACGAGAAGGAATGATGATACACACTCGTATTACTTGCCCTTTTTTCTCGAATTATTATTGTGTTGGTGAGGTAAATAGGATCGTAAATACATATTGTGCACACGTAGCATTTCCCATATTATGACATTCCGATGGTACGTGCTTATCTTTGAAACAGGCATCTCAGAAAAAAGTAATGCAATGTGTATTGGTGGATACATAGCAATAAATTGTCAAGAAGCCATCAAAACTTACGTTCGCCAAGGGTTGAGATGGCCATTGGTAGGTCGTTGACCATTTGGGTTATTGAAAAATACTAGACAAAAAAAAACACAAAAAATATACATTTATAAATTTGATTGATGAAATATTGTGGAACTTTTTGTTGTTTTGGGGAATGAAATGTAATGGAGTAAATGTGAATTGCGAATATGCAATTGACACCTGGCAAAAGGGAAGCATTTAGAAACATGCAGTGCACAAAAACGACAGCATAAATAGTATCCATCTAATATTGGTAATTTTTAAAGCCTCCATCCAAAGTAATTGCTGCTTACAGAGGGGTTTCCGATTGTGCAACTTTTTTTCGTGGATGTGTACTTGTACTTGGCAGCTGACGTTTCAAGCGAAAGTCAGGGGATAAGGGATATCATGCTGGACCAAATGAAAGCCACACATAACATGACCAACCGTTGCATCATTACTTAAAGCGTCGAGCACATGAAATCGACCGTCACTACCAAAGTAGAAGGCTGCTAATAGCTACATAAGTACAGCGCGGCTTTGCTCCATTCGGCTTACTAAAAAAAAGTTTAGGGTTCCACGTTCCACCAAAACGTTGAGGAATGTAAGTTACGTAGGTACGTTACGATTGAATGCTCACATCACATCTCTCAAATACATTTTCGGTACTTGTTCCTAGATTTTACCTTTGGGACTTTCACTTGTTTGACAGGATATCGTTCTATACCTAAAACGCAGCCAGACGTGAAAGAAGAGGTGCAAAAGAAACGGGGTTGCGTAGAACATACATATGTACATTCACACGTTGACCCATAGTTTAATATCCATTCGATATTTGTTCTGGATCCGAATTTCCGAATAGTGGCATAACAGTTCAAAAGACATTCATAACCTTTCCATTGCAAAATTACAAAAAATATCTAAACCAGCGAAAACCGAACTTATATACTCGCTCGCTCTCTGTTGCAATACCAAAGTGAAACATTTTAGGCAGGAGGACTAGACACGGGATAGTAAAGAGATGAGTCAAAAACCTGTCACGAATCATGAAAAACGACCACAGGTTACGTTTTTACTACTGGGAATAAACTGTGCGAACAAGCTATAAGATAAAGCTGCTACATAAAGAATATCTCGTATTATGAATTCCCTGTCCTATTGACCCAAGATGAATTGCAAGACAGTTTAGAAGAAACGGAAAAAGTATCTCCTGGTATGGCCGGTATCCAGTAGAATGATAAGAGGTACAGCACCGCGATATGAAAACCTACTGCCACACAGATCCAAGTCCGACCAGCCGGCATTTCTATGGCATGCACGCATTGTGAAGTTGTAGAAATGCGTAATAATTTATTCTTATGAAATTAAATCAAATTAAACCGTCTTGCCACTTTTTGGACTTTGTTTAATTTTGCAAGACTTGTCCCATAAAGGCTTTTGTATCTTTTAAATTCGAAACATTCCTTCATGCTATAAGTTGAGTATAATGTGTAGATATACTCCGCCGTACTATACGGAACAGGCTGAAATGTTCGTGAGGTAGATCAATTACAAAAGTAATTATAATGTAATATAATATACACACGTATATATACGATTGCAGCAGTTCTCTCCTTTCATGAGAATGCGCCGTGAGCATACTTTTCTCTCTTCTCAACAATGAAATACTGCTCATTCATGCGTAAAGTACTATAAAAAAAAAGTGTCCGTAACAGAAAAAAGCTGTCTTTCATGTTTTTCCTCTAATTTTTTAATCTAGCATTGTATTCAGCGAGGAATGAAATGAAAGTGGAAAAAATTGGACTACGATGAGAACAACCATAACAGATTCATTCCCTTTCATTTTATGTATGTATATAACTCACGCGGAATGGAATGATGCGGCACATTCCAAAATTCCCTGTAAATATTCGTATATCATGTCAGTTA
Organism: Orchesella flavescens; assembly: GCA_964034955.1. Classification (NCBI taxonomy): domain Eukaryota; kingdom Metazoa; phylum Arthropoda; class Collembola; order Entomobryomorpha; family Orchesellidae; genus Orchesella; species Orchesella flavescens. Next base: position 32,369,167 of record OZ035954.1, on the reverse strand, counting down.
GTGCCACAAAATGTCGAAACCGACTACATAAAGCGCCTATACGCTGGAGGTTGTAGAGCACCAGAAAAACGGAGTGAAGTGAAGGAGGTCCTTCCGCTTCATCCTTGTAGTGTCAGCCCATTTTCATGTTGCACGTACTTTGTAACGTAATAATATGATCGTTGTGCTATTGAGAGTGTTGCATGAATGTGTCTGTCCAGGAAGTACATGGTCAACACTATCAGAACAGTGGTTGAACCATATATATATTGTATATTATTTGCTTCAAGTTTTTATCAAGAAATTGGCAGACTGGAATGGAATGGAACCGTGAACTACTCTTCTTTTCTTTGAGACGTACACTACACTACATGGCTCTTTTCTTTGCTTAGAAATTTTTTGACAATGTTTTGGTATTTTTAAGATCTTTGTCGACATCATTGATAGTGTACAGTATAGAGTAAAGTAAAAAGGGGGCTCAGTTTTCACAAACAATATTTAAGTTCGCAACACGAGTACACTCTCGCCGCCCGTCAGTTTCGTGGGGCTTACAGTTACACTCTTCCATCGCTTCAGGGAGCCAACTCTCATTTCCCTTTTAATAGGTTCACCAAAGCATTTTTCCATTAAATCTCACCCGTAATTACAAGGCATTAAATGTAAATTCATGCCTGAAACGACTTCCATCTTCATTTACCAACTCATATTCATTCAAAACAGGGGGAGCCTGCTCTTATATATATATAACATATGCACATGCTCATTCATTCATATGGTATGTGAGCCAAAAAACCTCCCAAAATATCTGCCAAGTCAAGCATACTCCACAAAATGGAAGGATATACGTGGAAGCTGTGATGTTGGTGTATGTAGTTTGGCCCAAGCGTTCATCTAATGAGCGCATGGATGGCTCGTCATTTAACAACGGAAACACTGGTGCAAAAACACTATTATTATGTATAAATATACATGCTCCTCACCATCCAAAGGGTTGCAAGCTGCTATTATGAAACTAGTCCAATTTTAATATTAAATAGATACAAGATATACAAAAGCAACATATGAAATGCGGTAAGAGGAAAAAGTATTAACTTATAACGGTGTAATAAAAAACATGTAATGTTCAAAGGAAGAATAGCAAACAACTAATATTGATGCTGATGCTCTTCCTGATGGTGGTGGTGCGCTCGACTCTCAGCGATAGGGAAAAAATAATATTCAGGGAAATGGAATTACACTGTGCTAATCTCCTTCCATATGCTATACTACTCTTTTCTTTTTCTTAGTTTCTTTTAAGAGAGAATGTTTTTTGGCTCGTTCGTGAGAACGTGAATGTACGTATTAGAATGATGATGATCCCCTTTTTTGCATTTCATCGTAATTGCTTTGGCTTTGTGAACTATTAAAAGCCAATTTCTTTCAATTACAGTGTATCTCCTGTTAGTGGCAGTTAGTTGCATATAATATCATAATAATATCAAGAATCAATTTTTTCCTGTGTAGTTCCTCACCCTCACCGTTCAACCCCCTTTTGTCCTGAAGATGTAGCACAAAAAAATTAAATCAGGATAGATCCTTTACCAAAAGAAAATCGTTACCATTTTCCTTTGCTTTGGTGATGCAACGAGGGAATTAATATTCTAAATCTATTATGTAGTTGAGTTACACAATCTCAAACACCACAAAGACAGTTTTGGGGTTTGATGCTAATGCTATGGTGTAATGCTATATAATACTCTTTTGTTTGGGCTGCGACACCAACACCACATTCCTTTAAGCCTTAAAAAATCATCCCATCACATCACATCACATCCAACATCACATCAAATCCCACGGATGTGTAATATGTATATAAATGTGAGTAGAAGCTGTCTACACTCTCAAATATCAGCTGCTACCGTTCCACAATCATGTATAATGCATGGCATAATGGACCTCCTTTGGAAGAAATGTGCTAAGCCGCTTTCCTCAGACTTTCACCAACTTTTTCTACCAAAAAAAAAGAAAAATCTCCTGGTGTCATTCTCACTTTATATTAATGCCATCAAGGAAAAACGATGGGGGATGTGTGTAGTCAAAGTACACACATATATATATATAATTTGGCATTGGAGATCTGCTCAATAGAATGTAATCGTGCATCTATTCTATCCCCAGAGCATAAACTGGTCACATTACTCAGAAACCATTATGTGCATACCTTTTTTATACGTATCATCCATATTCTACGTTCTACACACCACTTCAATTCTATTAAACCTTCAAAATGATTATATCCATGTGATATTGCGGTATGTGGAACAATTCCTTCCCACTTACTGTTCATCTCATGTCGGTCACTCGGCTACTTTTTGACCCATGACAGAATGCGACATAAAGATTGCTGAATAATAGCAACGATCATGCTATTATGCTGTTCATTGGCAGGAATGATGAAGTGGAGTAATGTGTTGGCGTGTCGTCGTTCCCACACTTCAATCCACTTAAAGAGGCTCAAGAGTATTATCATGACCATCGGCGGAGATGGGGGAGCATGCAATTTGGAAGAAACATTTCTAATACATCCCGATCCTCTCTTTACAATGCAATGATGTCATATATCACACAGAATGTCGGAGTTCACACCACACATCCATATATTTTGTACCAGCCAGGCAGACATAGCCTTCCAAAAATCGTCAGCGTCTTTTGTAAATATGATGATACCCCGTAATTTTGGGCATGCAACTGCAATCCAAGAAGCTTTCTAATAATTCTGAATTGTTTCCTTTCACACGAATCCTTATCCCACACATTTTCTATTTCTGAATGATGAAAGTTATATTTTCATCTCATCCTCTCTTTTCTATCAACCTATTCAAAAATGGGAGAAGTAGCAACTTTCTCCCCTTTTTATAGCAACATAATAGTCTCCCCGAATTATACTAATATATGAGTTACTATCTACTACTATCTCTCACATTTCCATCCACCAAGTTTCACACTTGGTGTCCGCTTTGACACAGTAAAATGTGTCGTATTGTCTCCGCAGGGTAGTGACGTGTAAAAACAATGATCATTATATTACGACTTTCATAGAATGTTTCCCACGGGTCGTATTCCCCTAATATATAAAGAGCGAGAGTTGCACACACACACACATACTGAAACATTTTAGCATAAGCAACAGACTTACACGCAAGCTTATCTCTCCCTCTCTCTAAAATACGGGATAAATGGGTCCCCAGTCCCCATAGTCTTTTTCTAGGCATGGTTCATATACACACATTACTCCATATCTCTTTTCCATGTAAATGGTATTAAAGAAAAGAGTGAAAGTTAGAATGGGAATGGTCTGGTGAAAGCAAAAGAGAAAGCTGCTTATACAGTTTTCTCCCTGCACTCCTTTGTCACTTTCCATATTATCCAACTTTCCCATTCGACATTCATCTCTTAACTACAATGGGATCATCACCATCCTCCTCATCGTCATCGTCGTCGTCATCATCATCATATTCATTCATCCGGAGTTGAGAGGCTTTGTACATTTTTTTAATGAGAATGAGTCAAATTTAACGAATATAAGTGTCTATATCCATCTCTCTAACAAAATGAGAGACAATAGGCAGCTAGTCGGCAGTTGCCTCTCATGATGATTTCATATACAGCCTATTCACTTTATAACTATCCCATCACACCACACCACACAAATACCATTTCCTTCATATTCATATCAACTCCAAAATTTATGCGTTATATAGAGAGTCATCACATCACTCCCATCACTTTTTTGGGACCATCGTTATCATTGTCCTATCACTTCATGGTTTGCTGATTATTATGAAAGACATTGGATCGGTATAAATTTTGCTTATCGTCTCTGTCTTTATGTGTGTGTGCTCCCCTCTTTTCTGTTCTGCTTCTGCTGCTGGTCGACTACTGAGAGTGCAAGTCGTTTTCGATAAAAAGTGACACGAGCTTGTTCTTTTCTTGCTTTAACCAATCTATCCTGAAAAGGGGGCTCATTTTCTGTTCTCTCATTTTATTCTCGTGCTTTTAACCAAATTACACAATCACTTCGACTGAATCCCCCAAAAAAACATTTTGCTGAGCATTGCAAAATATCTGTTCACTATCGATTTTATTCCCAGGCATAAAAAACGGAAGAAACAAGAAAAGAAGAGAGAGAAAACGATATGGATTATGTAACGTCATGTCATCTATTTTATTTTTGTTTGTTCAATCTCTTCCTGAGCATTATAGAAATAGCCTACATGAAATCAGAAATTGGGGGCTTAATAAGGCTTGTGTAAAGAGAGCAGCACTCAAAGGAACCCTTTGTCATTTTTATTTCATCTTCATTTTCCATCCTACTACCATTTATTTGTCGGATCTGATTTTTGTCATTTGGACGATTGATGCAAACACGATGAAAACATAACACTCATCCGTTATTTGATCCCGTATAAATAATAATGGTCTTCAATTCAGAGGAAACAAATTGTCTGCATTCTATATATTTATACTACTTTCACTATTGTATGAAATGAAATGTTTATAAGGGAGATAAAGATTCATTATTGTTGCTTACAAAATTTATAAGCATTATTTTAGCAAGTAAATAAATAGTATGAAGACCTATGCTCATACAAAGAGCAATATTTCGTTTTGATGTGTACTCATATTTTTCATGAACACTAATCCAGGTACTTCTCACTTGGTTGGATATCAGTGATACAACCACCATGTAATCCTATATTATTATGGAGAGGGTTTTCATTGCTAAAAATATTGTAAACTAAATCTCAATAGTCATCATGCTATATATTGTATTACGTACATTATTTTATGTATATGGCTATATATATTTTACCTACTCGGGCTGGATTAGGAGAGAAGCCAAAGCCAACGGCAAAAGCTACGCTATTTTTTGCACCCCCTTTCTGCCTGCTACAGAATTTGTTCTGACTGACCACACATACTTGTCTAAGCTCAACTGTTGTTTATTACTCCGATCTTGGACTGGCCACATTGGTGATGGCTTTTACTTGTCGGATATGGCACTCAACTGCTCCTGTTATTACGGAGAAACTCTATCGCTCCTGTTATTACTATTTTCCACCATTACATGCTGCTCGATCTATTATGTTATGTTATGAGACTGAGAGGAGCAGAGGAGATGGGATAAGGGAACGCCATGCCATGCCACGCAACGTAACGTAACGTAACGCTACAAATATTATTTTGTGTAGAAGCAAAAGAGCCCAGCATCTTTCTTTACATGCTTAAGGCTAGTGTAAACTCTTCTCTCGGGCTAGTCAGTAAAATGTGGCTTTTCTCCTTTCCCTTTACTTTCCCAACAGCTATGTGTATATTTGTACCTTGTTGTTAGATAAATCCTGAAATCCTTGTAAATTGTAATTCAATCCACGAACCTTGTAACCAAAATATAAGCTCAGTATTGCCAACAGCTAAGGAGTTTCCTCTCTTTGGCATGAGGTAATAGTCAGTTAGCCAGCGAACCGTGGATTTTTAGTGAAATAGCGTAAGCGTAGCATATGAAAGTGAATGAAAGTATTGGTCTCTTGGTCAGTCCAGACAGAATTTAATGGAAGATGGGGAAGGCTGCTTGCAAAATGCACAGATGTAGAGACATTTTACCTAGAAACCTAGTGGAATGTTCCCTCGGTGCAGAAGAGTGTGGTTTACAATGTAGGGATATTTGGGTGCCCAACTTATGCTGTCAAATAAATGGTACACTGTAAAAATTGTAATATAGCCTTAAAGTGTATGGTTTTTGGAGGACATACATACGTACGTACGTACGTACATATCACATCAGCGGTTATGTGAACAGGCATTTAGTTGCTGTCGTACAAATGTTGGTGTGACACACCGGCCTGAACAGGAAGAGTAATGTATTCTCTGTGCGTTTACTTTCTCGGCACTCTTGTATGTAATTATTGGGCACAATGTGATGGTTTTTGGAATCCATGATGGGTGGTTTAGTGACTCCTCTCCAACTCTTCATCGCAGATTGCGTACTTTTACGACTAAATAGTACATATAGTACACATATTAGAGTATAGTAAAATGGAAATACTACAGTACTACACACACGGTACGGTATAGGTTCACAAAGTTCTACAGCTTTCACTGAGAATAAAGTAGGGAGAAAAAAGAAACCGCATAAACATTTGCACTTTGTTTTTCTGCAACATCTGAGCCAGACAGATTGGCTTGCCAGGGACTCCCAACCAGATTCCCCTTGAGCGTTGTTTGTGAGGATTAAACCAAACCAACATACACTACTACTACTACTGCACACAGGGAGCAAACTTGGGGACAGTATTAAATATTATAGGATTGGTTATGGGGAGAGACGCACAACGAAAATGTAATATCATGGTCAGTGAATTAATACTTAATCCATTAATTACAATCCCATTGCGAGTTTCAACCTTTTTGCCAGATTACAAATCAGCCCAATCTACATGTTGGCCTGTTACATTTTGTATTCCCTTCCAACGTTCGTTCCATATATCCAACATCATCAGCATAACTCACACAATTCATCCTCTACCTGCTCTCAAACTGATCCAGTAGTTGTTGTTGCTTGCTATGAAACAGGAACGAATGAAAGATTCAGTTTTGCTACTCTTGCAACCTTTTGAGAAATATGATATTGGAATGGTTTGGCGTAGTGGCTCTTTGCAACTTAAAGCTAGGCCCATTCTCTATTATTGAAAATTTATATCGTGCCCCCACACACACAAAGCCTGAAGCAGTATATAAATGTCGCGGTGTTGTTTAGATTTTGGGTTCAGTTTCTCAAACAAAGTTAATTAGTTTAATACCCCAACCGCCATTTGGACAATGAATTACGACTATTAATTTCCTGTTAAAGCAACTTTCATCGCGGGGAAACTGTTGATTAGAGGATTATTTTCGTGTACCGCTATTGTTTTTGGGATAATAAAGTTCCTACATAAAAGGATTATTAGATCTGGGAAGCTTGAGACAGACAGAGATTTTGGATGGAAGATGAGATGAACAAAGAAAGTGGCTATATAAAACTGCATCCGCAGCATCACGCAATGTGAGTGTCTGCTGTTTCCATATGTACATTATATGTACAGCACGTACCAAAGTAACAAGAATATAAATACATTTACTTATGTATGTACTGCTGGCTGCGGAAATTTCGTTAATAAATCCTACTCATGAGGACTAATAAAGAGATTACTCTCAGCGGAAATATAAGAAACACAATAAAACAGTTTTCTCTGACAATAAATATACATATATACATATATATGTATCCTTTCCTTAGCATGAGAAATTGAATCGCCACTTGTTCCAATAAAAAACAGATAAAGCTAAGAAAAGGGACCTGGAATGACACAGTCAGAGCGGAAATGTGAAAAAATAAATAAATAGGAGAGAGGAAATATATACACATGGTTATTAGATGACTGTGCTCCCTCCTACAAAAACCATTTTCTTTTGTGTAAACGCAAGCTGTGACGACAATTCACGGAGTGTTGTCCTTTTGCCCGGTTTTTTCTAACATATAACAACACTGGAAACAAAAAATAAAGGAAGGTTATTTTCGCATAACGATCCACTTTAAGGGGTGCCTGTTGCATCAACAATGAGAAGGAAAAGACGGGATATGGTTGAGGTTTATGCGCTTTGTTTTTGTCGTTATTTTCCGTCAAAATATATATAAACCCAATTTAGGAAAGATGCGAAAGCCTTTATTACACTCAAACTCGAAAAAGTGGGAAGAAGATGAAGAGTGTGTATACTTCTACGCGTATACTTACAGAGAAAACTTTCCATGCATAAAAGTTTACAGATGCGATTTTTTTGTCGTTCTATCCGCTATGGTTTAAATCTTAAACAGGTAATCAAATACAAGTAAGCCGTAGTGAAAACGTTCCTATACACTTTCCTCAAAAAATAGTGTGGAAAATACCATAAAAAATCCAAATGTGCCAAGTTTCACTTTTACTTCAACTTCAACAAACGTAACTTTTTTCTACAAGTAGGGGGAATGAACAACATATCATATCAGTATCAGTTCGAATAATGTGATACAATTTTACAAAGTATCACCATTCACTTTCTCTCCGTTTTTGTACGTACGTACATCCAAAATTCTTTCAATTTGATTAAAGATATTTGGTAAAATGGGAACAAGACGATTATTGTACTCCCACTTCCAAAATCATCGTCAGCCAAAAACATAAAGCGTTACGTTACGTTACGTTATCCGTCCCACACTCCTTTCACCATTTTCTCATTGCCAATAGGTAGTTTTAATGGCTTACTCAAGATGACATTAGAAACGCATCAGCTCAATTAAAGCCCACTACAACTAATGGAGAATAAATCCAGTGAAAATGTAGTCCATTATTGTCTTTTTGGATTCTCAATCCTTCTCCCTAATCTTTTTTAAAAGTGTGGGCTACTTTTTACTCTATACATACAAGGGTATCAACCATAAAAGAATACTGAGCTGAGCTACAGAACAAACAGTTTGCACACAAGAGAGAAACGGGAATAAAAGAGAAAGAGCCTTTTATATATAGTTTTAGCCGTGTCTACCCAAGGGTAAGAAAAGTTTACTCTTTGGTTTAAGAATCGGACTATTTCACTCCCATACTTAAGCTGGGATTCCTTACAAAAGAAAAAATTGAAAAGTTGGGTGGAGTGGAGATTGTGAGCGAGAAGGTATCAAGTATCAAGTCTAGGGAAAGTAGACATACATACTCTATACAACAACATCACCACCACCAAAAAAAATACAAATTGTAAACAAGGCTAGGGGCCAGTCAATTAAAGATCAAACTTACTGAGCTTTGTATTTCTCCCCTTTTTTCCAACTTACTTTTACTTTTATTTTACAATCTCCTTTTTTGCTCTTCAGTTCTCCTCTCTTTAAGTTTACTTACTTCTTAAAAAGTCCAAGTACTCCACTACTCCTCCCTCTAAATTGAATATAGTGAAAAATAAAGGAAAAGGAAAGTGCACATTTGTGTAGATGCCATACGAAAAAGTAATAGATTGGAAAGTTCATAGGACCAAACCAAACCAATTCACGATTGTCTATATGAGTAAATGTAGGGCTCATAATATACATATACATACATGTATTTATGAGCAGTGGAAATAACAAGTGGGGTGAAGTGTTTATAGATATAGAAATTATAGAGAAAGAATTTATTCTTTCTGGTCTGTATGTGGGGTAGCTCAAGAACTAAGAAGCAGAAGGAGAGTACATCAAGCTCACTTCCAGGAATGCAATAATGGCCATTCTGATGTTGTACTACATGCAATATATATTGCTTTGCATAAACAACCAGTTTACAAGCATAACTCAGAGAGCCCCCAACATTTGAACATAAATATTATACAGTTCGGAAACATACGGACGATAAGCTGAAGTTGTCGATATATAACTTTGTTATGTAACGGAATACCAATACTAAAGTGCTATGCTTGTGCTGACTAGACGATAGTGAAGGGGTAAGTGCATAAAATATTGTATTGTAGAGAGTACCAAGAAAACTTATGTGTAGCCATTGCCAGTCAAAAAAAATTGACGGTTGGTAGACGCAAGACAGTTATTTTTCTATCTTGAGATTCAGATCATGGGAAAAACTTGCAACAAACACACCGTGAACCTTAAATCTGCTAGTAGTACTAGTACCATTCTATTTATTCTGTGTATCCATGGTGTATCCTTGTATAGGAAAAAAATGTGAAAAATGCAATCTTGACTCTGTTGCTACATGAATATATTTTTCTTTGCTTGAGCCTTGAGGCCACCTCCAAAAAACGAAGAAGACGGGCATGTGTGTAGATCTGTCTGTATGTATGTTTGTGGGCAAATGAGAGTAAAACAGGGTAAAGTGAGGGTAATAATATGAGAAAGGCTAGGCTAGATAGATGGATGGAAAGGGAGCATGTGTGCGAAAGCATCGCATCAACATCACACAACTTCAGCGGAAAAGAATTTGACTACAATAAGAGGGACACGGAAATGCTATCACGATTGGCTATAACTGAATGGTGAAGTAAATGTCGTTTCCAAGATTTCCCCATACTGATGACCATGACAATCACTAAAATCCTATAAAGTACCTTGTACCTCATATTATTACCGAGAGATAAGTATACGAACGTGTGGACCGGCTGCCAGGCCAGGCCAAATAGATAGAATAGTAGATCCTTCGGGTTTTTTGGGGGGTATTGGTGGAGGTGGATGGAAGAGAGAGCGCCCTGTTTATACGGTAAATGATTGTTCTTTATGCTCCCCACATTTTGGAGTCTCACACACGAAACAGGAATTTGAATTCTTTTGAGAGTAGCAGAGAGCCTACGACTACACACTGCTCTTTGGTGGAGAAAAAGTAAGAGCACGAAAACGAAAGGAGAAAAAATAAAGTAAAAGACCTTGCTCTTCTAAGTATATACAAATATATATATGTGTGTGTTAGATGATAGGTGCTTAGTGCTTATACACAAAAACTTTCACTTTCCTGTTGGCTACCGTTATGCATGTGTGCGTCTCGTCTGTGGAGTGAAAGAAAGTGAAAAAAATGCACCCTTTTCCAACATATGGCATCATCATCATAACATCACGGCTCACATCACATTATTTCTGGGGGGAAAGGGAGCAAAAGGAGCACACACACACATACACACACGATGACAATTGAACGATGATAATCGTTATACACATAATATGCAAACAGAGCAGAAGACGAAACGGAAGGAGTGTAATGCGACGTGGAGTTTTTTATCTCTCCCAGTTCTGAAATAAAGCATGCAATGCAAGAAATCATGCAATGTACATACATATATATCAGTTTACATGCTTCTACTAGTTTTGGCAAACTTTGCTTATATAGGTGGATTTTGAATACATAAATGTATTGTAAAGCATGAGCAGATATTTGGAACTAGACTAGAACTACTTTATGCAAACGAGCAAATGCACTTTTCATTTTGAAGTCTTTTGTGTTCTCCTATAAAAAAAAGGGGGAATATATATAGAATGGGACCAAAAAATGAATATATTAAGTATTGTACTTACAATATGAAGGCTAGCAAGGAAGAATACAGCTGCACGGATTGAGCAACACATTTTCTCTCAGTTTTTTTCCAAGCTTTCCTCTCCCTTGAAAAATGGTAAGGTGAGCGTGACGTTCTTGAGTATTTTTTTTGTTCCAGAGGACAGGAGGCGTAATAAAGATTACCGTATTTGGCTGATGAAGGAAAACTATGATACTTTTTCTTTTGTAAAGTGATATTACTTTGGTCACGTGGAAAATATCTCTTTGTCTTGGTTCCTTTTCCTTTCTAATATTTCCTCTTGTTTTTGCTGACGAGTTGAACAGGTAAGTAGGAAGGTAGGTAGGTAGTCGGTAGTCAATCTAAGATTAGAGTTGGTAAACTATCCGTACGTACCCGTCTACCTCTCGTGAGTTACACAATTATCTGACTTTTGCTTCTGTCGACAAATTGTGCGGCGTCGCGTCTGGAAGTAGTCGTGAAATCCAAAGTTGATCGTTGAGTTGAGCTGCATGCAATTTTTTATGTGAGTGCTTTTCCTTTTATATTTGTAGCAAAAGTGATAAAGGTAATCGCATAATAAAATCGCAATACATTCAATGGTTTGGTGATTGTAACGGTTGATGGTTTGGACTATTGGGTTGGTTGGTTGGTTGCAGGCAAAATGATAGGGAGAAAGAACCAAATCGCGGAAGAAAAAAAATCGGAGCAACTTGTGTTGTGCGTTTTCCTATCTTCTTATCAAGATTAAGGTAATAGCAGTGGCGGTAGCGATGGGATGGTTATAGGATAGAAAGAGCGCATCCAGACGACTCAGACTTCAGAGTACTTTCATCAGCGACATTAATATACGAAGGATGAGACTTGTTTTTGGGTTTTAGGGTTGGAGGATGCGATGCGATACGATGGATTTTATTTTCTGTAGCTGGTTGCACAATATACATATGTATCGGTAGTAGTAACAGTGGTAGAGGAGCTGCTGCTGCTAGGTAGTTGAGTGTGAAACTTGTTCTCAACAAGCCGAAGCAAGGACATGGCAGGTTGATTGAATTGAGGTCTCCCAGGAAAACGTGGAGTATAACTTTCCTCCGTTTTCTTCCTCTCCTCTATATTATATAAGAGTTGGTGGTGGTATGGTGGTATGGTATGGTGGTGTGTGGAGGAGTTCGTGGTCATATAAGTCTTCAAGAGAGAAAGTGCTCGTTCTGTAGAAAAAGTGAGCTAAGGATGATGATTCCGATAATGCTTCATATAGGAGGATTGTTGCTGAGAAAGCATAGAGTGTAGGAAATATGTGGTGCTTATAAATATATTTCCTTTTGTACCTTGCTCTTCCTGCATGCTCTTGTGTATTTGATGTAAAAACGTATTAATTGAGAGTTGAGGCATGCAGGAGAGAAGGAATATTTTTCATTATTCTCTAAGAGGCTGAGGCGAGTGGTCGTTGTTTTCTCGTCATTCAGTCAATTGTGGTCTTCTATATATTATTACTGATTATATTTGTTATCAGTTTAAATAATTAATTATACGCTGGCATGTGGAATGGTTGTTTTGTGTCGTTAATAAAATAACTATGTCTTGTCAGTATTAAAAAAATTATTCTCTAAGAGGCTGAGGCGAGTGGTCGTTGTTTTCTCGTCATTCAGTCAATTGTGGTCTTCTATATATTATTACTGATTATATTTGTTATCAGTTTAAATAATTAATTATACGCTGGCATGTGGAATGGTTGTTTTGTGTCGTTAATAAAATAACTATGTCTTGTCAGTATTAATGGTGTTCTGAAATTGTCAATTGTGTCATTTCTAAAGGTTATCTAAGTTTAGCTCAGTCAGGGCATCCGTTGTCATCCTTGGTGCAGTAGCTCTCACCGTTATCGAAGTATTTGGCTGAAAAGTCGGCAACATAATTGGTCCTTCGAGCCGGATCGTTCAGCGCTCTGGAATACCGTTCGAGATCGAGTTCGAGAAGCATCAGGATAATGGACTCAAATAGACAACCTAAGGATTTGGCGTTCGACGATCAGAATCCAGTTGTAAGAAGACCTATGGAAAGACAAAGTGTTTCGGCTCCACCTGTACCCCCAAGGAGGAGCATTAGACAAAACTTTGGAGTACCACCTCAATTTTATGGAAATCCAGTGATGGGAGGTGTACGTCAACCAACCCAAAGAAGGGAAATAGTGACTGTTCCTTTATCGTCAACTAACCCATTCATGAATGAGACACTGACGATGGAACGAGCCTCAGTTACCTTACCTCCAGATGCAAGGATCCGACGTGTTGATGATGATGCACGTTCAACAACATCAAGTACTGCTGATAGACGACGCCGTGAACTGGAGTTGCAGAACCTGTCATTTAGGATTGCTGAGAACGAGACTAAAATGGAGCAGCTGCAGCTGTATCGCCAGAGGACGGACATGCAGATAAAGATGTTGGAGGAGGGTGAATACGATTCAGATGAACTGGAGGATGGTGAAATCAGGTCAACCCATAATGATGATGACGTCAATCAATGGATGAGAACCCTGAAACAATCAGAGTTGGATTTGAGTCGTATCAAACGTGTTGAACGTAACACTCAAAATTATATACCAACACCAAAACCAAGAATGAATGAAGCCCGTACCTTGGGACCTCATACCGAAGCTGTTCAAACAGTGCCGACAGTCAACAGGATGAAAAATATGGTTCCACCACTACCTTCTCTACAAGTTTCATCAGAGCCAGTCGAAGCAGAGCGGAACAGTATTGATACATTAGCAAGAGCTATAATCAGTGCGGTGTCGAGTCAAAATCGGGTTTCAGAACGCTTCATTGCACGACAGAGCAACGATAGCAAGTTACCAGTCTTTAATGGTAACCCATTGGAGTGGCCTATATTCCATAATCAGTACAAAAGGTCGACTGAAGATTGTGGATTTAGCAGTGCTCAAAATATGCAACGACTGGAGAAGAGCCTTCGTGGTGATGCTAGGAAAGCAGTTCAGGGACTGATGATTGTTCCAGACAACGCTGACAAAGTAGTTGAGAAGCTGGAGCAACGGTTTGGGAGACCTCGCTTTGTCATTGAAGCGCTAATAGCCACCGTAAAGAAGGTTCCAGCACCGAAGGAGGATAGTATAGTCTCACTAATTGACTATTCAAATGCTATTTCCAATTTGGTGACAACAGTTGAAACTTTGAAGGCGACGGAGCACCTACAAAATCCTCACTTGATGAATGAGCTTGTGGAGAAGCTTCCAGCCCACCTGAAGTTGGATTGGGGAAAGATTGCCTGCAAGAAAGCTGCCGTGTCACTTTTGGACCTGTGCCATTTCATTGAGGAGATTGCAGAGGCGGTCAGTGCTGTGTCAACCCCCAAATTCAAATTGACGGATGGAAAAAAAGAAGATGGAAGGGGCAAGCGAGAAACTGTACTCACAAGTCAAGATGAGTGGAAGAAAGGAGGGTGCGCGTTTTGTGATTCTACTGAACACAAATCATTCCAGTGTCCAAAGTTCCTCAAGGCCAGTGTGAAGAAAAGGTGGGATATGGCAAAACAGAAGAAAGTTTGCTATTGCTGTCTCAACCGAGGCCATATGACAGTTAACTGTAGGAGGAAGAATGCCTGTGGGGTGGATGGATGCGACAAGAAGCATAGCAGCCTACTGCACCCCCCATCCAAGGATAAAGAAGAAAATAATAATAAGAAAAAGAAACCTCCTAAAGTTACTGATGACAAAAAAGAAGAGAAGGAACACGATGATGATGACGCTTACAACGAAGAAGATTCAGAGCCGGACATCAATACTCATGTGAGTCAACCACGTCATGTGAAATCTGTTTTGCTGAGAGTTTTGCCTGTTAAGTTGTTCGGTCCAAGCGGAGTAATCAGTACTCATGCGCTATTTGATGAAGGATCAACAGTGAGCATGATATCAACAGCATTAGCGGACAAGATGGGATTGAAAGGTCAAACGGACCCCTTGACTCTACGATGGACTGATGCTCAATGTCAAAAGGATATGAAGTCACGTCGTGTTACCTTCCGAATTAGTGCTCATGACGGGGGGAAGCGGTACCTGCTGAAGGATGTAAGAACGATTGAAAATTTGAATTTACCAACCCACGCAGTCAACATCAAGAATGTAAAGCAACGGTGGAAGCACTTGGAAGGATGCTCAACATTGATGAATGTTGACAATGTACAACCTCAGCTGTTGATCGGGCAAGACAACATACATCTTACCGTAGCTAGAGAAGTTGTGGAAGGGCCTCCAAATGCCCCGATTGCTACCAGGACTAGATTAGGATGGGTGCTGCACGGCCCTACAAACAAGTTTCGAAGTCAGACAAATTGCAATTTGTCATTTGTTTGTCGTGAAGATGATGAGGAAGTGCAGCAGTTGGTGAAGGAATCCTTCAAATTGGACAGCATTGGGATCCAAGATCGAAGCAGTAAGCCCCGTAATAAAGAGGATGAGCAGGCTCTCAAGTTGATGGCGAAATACACACGCAAAGTGGATGGGCGCTGGGAGACATCATTGTTGTGGAGATCCGAACCTGTAGAGTTTCCAAACAGCTACCCAGCAGCTCTAAAAAGATTGAAGTCCATTGAACATAAGATGAGCAAAGATGAAAACTTCAAAACAGAATATTCTGAACGGATACAATACTACCTTGATAAGGGATATGCAAGGAAGTTGAGTGATGAAGAAGTGAAGATATCGAGTCCGAAAGACTGGTACCTTCCACACTTTGGAGCCATGCATCCAAACAAGCCTGGCAAAGTGCGACTTGTTTTTGACGCTGCCGCTAAAGTGGAAGGAGTATCACTAAATAGTAAGCTGTTGACAGGGCCGGATCTACTTACTTCGCTACCTGGGGTCCTTATCAAGTTCCGTCAGAGGTGGATTGCCTTTACTGGGGACATTGGTGACATGTTCCATCAAGTTGGAATACGATTGGAGGATCAGATGTGCCTTCGTTTTCTGTGGAGAGATTGTGACTCCAACCGGAAGCCAGACGTCTACCAGATGGTGGTTATGATATTTGGGTCATGTTGTTCCCCATCTTGCTCACAGTACGTTAAAAATCTTAACGCTATGGAATATAAAGAGGAATATCCTGAAGCTGCAATAGCTATTGTTGACCGTCACTATGTCGACGACTATTTGGATAGCGTGGACAATGTGGAGGAAGCTTGGAAGCTAATTGGAGATGTCAAGTACGTACACGATCAAGGTGGATTCACTATACGGAAGTGGATAACTAACAATGAAGAGTTAACCAGCATGATTCCAGCTGATGAGCGAGCAGAAACCACCAAGAATCTTACTGAATGGAGTGAAATTCCAACAGAGCGCGTACTTGGCCTCCACTGGGACCCGTTGAAGGATGACTTTACCTTCAAACTAAATAGAAAACGAATTGGAGAAGACATAATGACTGGAGCCATACGACCCACAAAGAGACAGATTCTACGATTGGTGATGCTTATCTTTGACCCCCTGGGATTTTTGGGCTTTTACACAGTAAAAGCTAGGATTTTGCTGCAGGCTATTTGGAAAAGCAAGATTGGATGGGATGATGAACTTGGGACTGAGCTATTCCAAATATGGAAGAAGTGGAAAGAAGATCTACCCCGGATTGTGGATGTCAGAATCCCTCGATGCTATTCATATGTGGCCAGTAAAGCTGACGATCTACAACTTCACGTTTTTGCTGACGCCAGTGAATCAGCCTACGCAGCAGTTGCTTATATGAGGGTCCAGAAAGATGATCATGTTGAAGTGTCTTTTGTGATGTCAAAAGTACGTGTAGCTCCACTTAAACCAGTATCCGTTCCCAGATTGGAGCTCCAAGCCTCTCTAATTGCAGCGAGATTAGGGACATTCATCATTAGTGAATTGGAATTGAAGATAAGCCGTGTGATCTACTGGACTGACTCGCGTACTGTCCTTGCATGGATACGCTCTGAAGATAAACGTTTTCACCAGTACGTGTCCAACAGAGTAGGAGAGGTTCACGAGCTTACCGATGTGCCTAGTTGGAAATGGATTCCAACAAAGCAGAATGTTGCGGATGATGCAACGAGAAGCGGAAAGTCAGACTTCAGTTCTGGAAACCGTTGGTGGACTGGACCTGGATTTTTGAAGTTGTCTGAAGCCGAATGGCCTGTGGAACGAGCCGTGAAGATAGAAGAAGCGGAGCTTGAGATGAAGCAGGAGCTGTTCGCCACCGCCTTTGAATCTACCATGGATGTCATTCCTCACGGAAGTAAATACTCATCATTTATGAGGTACTTACGTACTACAGCATGGATTTTGAGAGCTGTCAGAAACTTCAAGTCTGCTGTAACCCAGGAAGCGAAAGTCCTATTACCAGAACTGTCCATGGATGAGTTGAAGAATGCTGAGTTGTTGCTGTGTCAGAAAATGCAAAATGAATCATTCGGTGAGGAGCTAAATTTGTTAGCATTGAAGAAGCCATTGAAGAAGGGAAGCAAGATTGCTCATTTATCCCCATTCATCGATGAAGCTGGAATCATCAGAATGAGCAGTAGGACAGCAGCGTACTCACAACCCCCTATCATCATGGATCCGAATCATCCTTTCACAAAATTATTGATTATGAGGATGCACGTTTGGTGTAGTCATCAAGGACGAGAAACAGTTGCAAACGAGCTGAGGCATAGATTTTGCATTTTGAATTTAAAGACGGCTGTAAAACGATCCTGGAATGACTGCAGAATCTGTAAAGAACGCCGTGTCATGCCAAGAAGTCCCTTAATGGCACCACTACCAGCCTTTCGTATGGAGAGACCACCACGTGCCTTCACAATAACTGGAATGGACTACTTTGGTCCCATGGAAGTGCTAGTAGGAAGAAGACACGAGAAACGCTATGGCGTTTTATTCACTTGTTTGAACGTGAGAGCTGTCCACTTGGAGATTGCTCACAGCTTGAGCACGGATTCATGCATCATGGCTATCCGTCGTTTCTCCAGTGTACGAGGACAGCCAAAAATAATTTATTCAGATAATGGGACAAATCTGCACGGAGCAGATAATGAATTGAAGAAAGCCCTTCAGGATTTGGATCAAGATCATCTTCAAGGGAATCTGTCTACTGCGGGAATTGAGTGGCATTTTATCCCACCACTATCACCACACATGGGTGGCACATGGGAGAGGCTTGTGAGGAGCGTGAAAGTAGCCATGAAGAGTGCACTTTCAGCGACAACCAAAACGCCTCGTGATGAAGTGCTACAGACTATATTTGCCGAAGCTGCAGCAGTAGTCAATTCAAGGCCCTTGACTGATGTTTCCATCGACCCTGAAGACAAAGAATCTTTGACACCTTTTCATTTCCTGATTGGAACGTCCAGTCATCTGCAGCCGCCTGGAGTGTTCGTGAACGCTGATATGCTGACAAGGAAGGAGTGGAGACAAACTCAGTTCATTGCTGATCAATTTTGGAAGCGATGGATGAGGGAGTATCTACCTACTCTGCAGCGGCGTTCAAAGTGGAGAACTGGACAACCGGAAGTGAAAGTTGGAGACATCGTGCTGGTGACGGACCCTGGACAACCGAGGAGTTCCTGGCCCTTGGGGAAAGTTGTTGCTACGTTTCCTGGCAAG